>LR999971.1:10000000-14800000 GCA_905220455.2 Deilephila porcellus | reverse complement strand
TTCGAAGCCGTCCAGTCTACCATCCAAAGACCAAGCATCAAATCGCCACCGTTCAGTCACAACAAGCCCATGGAATCTTTCCCACCATTTTCTGACAGCCAAAACTTGATACCAGGTCAGCCGTTCAGTAAAATCAATGACAATGACGATGGTAGTCTTCCGCCTTCAGGTGCCATGGATTCGTATGGCAATACATACTTCCCTGATTCATTCAACCAAGCCAGCACAGTAAAAAATAATAGAAGACCACCATCAGGTAGGAATCCCTTACCAAATAACTTCGACTCAGTAACGTTACCGAGTTACCTGGAGCCTCCTACACCCTCAGCAACGTCTTCGTTTTCTTTCGGAAAAGACCAATCAAGCAAGTTCAAGGGCACAGGAAATATGGGAAATCAGTTTAAGAGAGGTGCAGTGAGACCCAGCCGCAGGCCGATCAGGAAAAATATTTCAGCAGCGCCTGATGATCTGTCGTCATCGGGAACTTCAGCTGTCCAAGCTTTCACCAGCAGTGGTATGGACACTAGTGAAGAATTTATCGATTATTCAGAGGAACCCGAAATAGGTCAAGCGAGTATGTCATCAGCGCCTAAGATACGAGTAACTATAGCTCCTAAACTTCATGCGGTGACGACAGAAACAGTATCTACAACACAAAATTCACAGGAAGTTGGTGTTAATGAAAATTTCACTTCAAATGGTAAAAGAATAAACTACAACTATCATCCCATTATAGATTTCTTTGGCCAGGAAGCAAAGAACGGAGGTGAATCTATAGACAGAGAGGACAGTGCTCCGAGTTACGTACAACCTCCTATAGAATCTGAATGGAAACCAATAAACCATCCCCCTTCAAGAAACACGCAAAATTCTAACTTAATATCAAGAAAAAAACATAAATAAAGATACTCTACACAAAAATTATAAAAAAATAAGATAATTCTTGTGAAAAAAGCACTTGTAACTTTTTACTATAACTGTTCTGTCCAAATAATTTAAAGTTTAAGAAAATGAGGCAATATATGCTAACGATGCCAAATCGATATTGCAATGTTTATGTATTTAAATTTATTGTAATTTATTTATTTATTTTTAAATAAACCCTAGGTTTACTTTAAGTTACTATATAGCTATAAGTAAGAAGACTTGCCACATAAATAAATTGTGAATTTATAAAGATCTTTAATTTCTTAGAGTATTTTAATGTTGAGGTTCGACCACAAATTAATAATATAGCATACTCGTAATTCCTCGCCTCTATCGGAATTGTATCGTAGTCGCAAACTCGATAAAAGTGAAAGTATAAGCGGCTTTTTGTCGAGTTGAATGCACGGACATTATCTTGTACAATTGGTAATTGCACCGTTCGTGACGGCTAACTGTGTAATATTATGTTCGTAGTACAAGAAAAGTAGGCCTCGTTGTGACATTTTCAACATAACCTAATTGAACGTTGACTCACCTTTTGTGAGGATAATTACTAAATAGCACTAATTTCATTCTTACGATACAAACTGTGAAAGAGTAATTCGATTTTAAATTAATTAACACGATTAAATTTAAATGTTTATTCATAAAAAAACAAAATAATTATCATAAATAATTAAGTTAAACAATTTACGAAACCCAAGTGTACTTTTAATTAATGCTTCGTCTTGGCATTTACTGTTTGTCCGAGCTATGGGCTTGTGTAGGTCGAAATGTCGGTTATCGGTTTTGCTGCCAGCGTTATGCAACTGTCTCCACCCGTTATTTCTCAACCGATATCTGAAGCCTTTCCGGAGACATGTAGAAAGTTCTATTTTCAGCACTTACAGAGTGATAAAATTTTGTAATGTCATATATTTTAAAAATACACTTGCTATTATTCGCAAATCATTCAACTTATTAATCTCATTGTAAAACAGTATCTATATAAATACTTTACCATCACTTTTCTCAACAACGATATTGTTTACAATCCAATTATAAAAGTAGTACAAAATGTACCGCCTCTTGTACACAACAATACATTTATCACAGTTACATCAGTGTATAAAACGAAATAAAATTAAGATTAAATTAAATTTTGATAATATCCAACATTCACTTTCACATTTTTTAATTTCACTCATCTGTGGCACTCACGATCTTAAACTAATTTTGCTTCCAATACACATATTACCGAACAGGGAACTAATTAAGTTTCTACATAGTAATACATGCGTTTGCTTGGGTCTAGGATGTATGCGGGCGGTGTGGTTAGTATAGGAGCTGCTTGAACAAAACTGTTGAGTAACGATGCGGCGTTGCTACGGACGTCTTTGTCTTTCCTTGCCCTAATATCATACTCGCTGTCTGTACTTTTGTCAAGTAATTTCTCGCTTCTGTAGTTTCCGCCGTGCATCGCATGACCAGTTCTCGAGTGACCATAGTTCCTATTATTTCTTTCTCGCGATGAAGAGTCATCGCGATGATCATCGTTCAGTTCAATCAATTTCTCACTTCTGCCGCGGCCTCTTTTAGGTTTGTTATCATAGCGTAGGTTTCCACCGTGCATTGGTCTTAATGGTCGTTCAGTGGTTTCACTAAGTTCTGTTAGTTTTGAACTACGTCCAGTATTCCTAATCCTGGAGACATCACTGATTGATTTTAGATTGCCACCATGCATTCGCCTAGGGGGGTGGTTATCTAGCTCTATATGTTTAGTGTTTTCACTTTGAGAAGCCTCCGCGTCTTTTATAGGTTTTCTTCTACTTACACGTGGAGTTGTAACGGACTCCTCAATACTTCTATAATTTCCCCCGTGTCTTGGACTAGTTTTAAGATTTAAATTTTCCTTAAAAACTTCTACATCGTCTAATTTATTTATTTCTTTCGCAAGGTTATCATCTTTATATAAGTCCAGCGCTTCGATACTTTTCTGTGGGTTTCTTCTTGACGTTTGTGGCATTTCTTTAATTACTTCTTCTTCTCTAATATCTTGTTTGAATTGTGATACATGCGGCAATGATCTATTTACAGGCAATTCTTTGTGAATTTCTACCTTTTTTCTAGATATTATCGGTTTGACCTCTGGTTTCGGTCTTCTTGATGGTATTGTCGGTGTGGGTGCATCTGTTGTACGAAGAAGTGTTCGTTTTGTTGGTTCGGGTGTTGTGGCTTTTATTTTTGATTCCTTTTCTACTTCCTCATCCTCGGCGGATGAAGAATCTTCGTCTTCGTCACCTTCATCGTCATCGTCCTCTTCATCGCTGCTACTGATTTCTTCATTACTTTCTTCACTCGAATTTTCTTTGCTATTCAGTCTTTCCTCGTCTTTTTCATATTGAGGTTTATATTCATCCATGTCTGTTTTGACACCAATTAAAGCATCTATTTCTTCTTTTCTTGTATCGTCAAAGTCATCACCATATTTTTTTGTGTCTGTTACTATAGTGCTCTTCGAACTTTTCTTTTTCTTTTCTCTATATTGAGGTGCTACCACAGGTTCATCTTCAACTACATGACGGAATTTTTGTCTTACTGCTCTTTCTGTAGATGAAAAATCAGCTGTTTGCTCTTGATTATGATTTCTGAACCTTGTAATTGAACGTAACTTAGGTGGTTCATAATCGTCTTTTTTATGCTCCACTGGTTTATGCGTTGTTGTAGTAGTTGTTGGTCTCCTCCTTCTTGGTGCTGGTCGCGGAGTTGTAGTAGAAGTAGTAGTAGTGGTTGTTGTTGTCGTTGTTGATGTTGTTGTACTGCTGGTGGAGGTATTTTCTTCCTCCTCGTCCTCATACTCTTCATATTCTTCTTCATTGCTTGCTTCTTCACTTGATTGTTCTACTTTTGTCGATTCTGTAGTTAATACTTCTCTTGGAGTAGTGGTGATAAGAGTGGGCACAGAGTTCTTAAATGTATTAGATTCTTCTACATTTTGGACATCAATTGGGATAGGTAGATATCTGGATACATCAAAAACAGGCCTCCTCTGCCTTGAATTTCTTCGAATATGAATAGGTGTTCGGGATGTTTTTGCTTCTTTAATACCATTATTTGTTTGGGTATTATAATCTTCTACAGACATTGCTTTCATGTTTGCAACTGGCGTATATTCGAGTTTATGATTTGTAGGTTTTACTTCGTATGTGGGTTCTCCTTTTCGGAGATCCGCGTTGACATCGACAAAACTGATGTCACCAGAATCTTCTTCAAGCTTTTCAGTACCCCGTGACCTATCATTTCTCCCGATATCTTTGTAGGTACGACCAATGGACTCTAGTTTATTGGGTTCCTGGTTTGCTCTCGTAACCCTGTCTACTACTTTACTCGTCTGCATTTGTTTTATTAGCGGACTGATATTACTGAGAGTGGTTGTTTTTTTGACATCTTCCTTTTGTGTTTCTCTTATAATTTTATATGGTTCATAAATAAAAGGTGTCCCTCGCTTTCTCCGTCGTTTTGAAGCTGATATTACAACGTCTTCCTTGTTTTCAAAGAAATTGTAAGGAACATTGGTAGCTGTGTCATTTTGATTAGTTAATACACCTTCAGAAATATTTTTATTTTGTATGCTTGAATTAGGATTTTGAACATTTTTAATATTTTCTAAAATATCGCTGTAAACATCGGTCTGCTGTGCCAATTGAGTGGCAGTTGTGTTATTATTATTTTGTAGTGGCTTTATTGAAAGTATGAGTGGTTCTTTTGTTTTAATAACCGTGTCTTCCAACTTATTTTGATCCGTTCTCAACTTATCCAATAGAGCAAATATATTGGATTGACTCTGATTATGCAATTTTTTGGCTTCAGCAAATACATTTTTAAACTGAGACTCTTGCGTATTTTGCTCCTGTACAGCATTCTTTAATTTATACGTTTCGAGTGATGGTAACGTCACTGGTTCTGGATTCGCTATAATTTCTTCATTGAAAAATGGATTGTCCAATGGGTTCTCACCGAAATATTTAGCTTTGAAACAATCTATTTTATCACCTAAGCCTTTGAGGCGTGGTTGTTCTTTCAGTGTGTCGATTTTTCTTTCGCCTTTTGTCTCCGATTCATAATCATTGTCATCATCTTCATCACTTTCGGTTGGATTTTTACCTTCCTTTAATTTTTCAGGTAGTGGGTCCACTTCATCAACTTCGGGACATTCCAATTTAGCTCTTGAATCGTAAAATTCTGTCCCACCTCTTGATTTTTTGGGAATGAGTTTAAAGTTTTCAGCATAACGTAATGGAGAGTGTTTATTTATTGATTTGATGTTTTTAAAATAATAAGGATATTTCTCCTTTATTTCATCTTTCTTTGGTTTTTCAATTTGTTTCTCTTCTGCTATTGCTAATATTTCTTCGTTACTGAGGAAAGTTGAATTTAAATCTAATTCTGGAACTTTGAAATTAGCATGTTTATCTTGGAAATTTTGGTCTACAATTAATTCGGTGTCGTTCATAACATCGTTCTCTCTTTTACTTCTATTAGCATCTTTAATCGTATCTTTATAGGTTTCAGCTTCTATTGTTTGTTCATGTTCATCTTCTGAATAGTCATCTGATTCAGTTTCTTCTCGGTTATCTTTGTCGTTATTTTTCCATTTCTTACCATGTTGCACTTGATCTTTATATTCAGAGCCTCCCTCATCATTATAGCGAGCACTTACAGAAGGAATTTTGTATTTACCTGAGCTCTCTTCTTTTTGTTTAAGATAACCACCATGACCTTCGTGATCGGAAGCGTGCTTCTGTTCACCAGCATGATCATAGGCTGAATCTTCGTAACCCTCTTCTGTGTATACTGTTTGCGCTTTATGACTCTTCACAGCTTCTCTTAAACGGGGCGCATTTTTTATTTCTTCATAGGTGTCAGCGTCATTAAATGCCGCCGATTGAGGTAAATGTTTATGAGTCTCAGTTTTTCTTACTTGAGCGTAATTTTTTACGGGTATGAATTCCTCTTCAGTTTCATCATCTTTATCGTCGTCTTTGGCGTCTTGACTTTGTAGCTCCAGTTTTTGATGAATAACAGGTCGATTTTCTAACACAGCCTTATTAATAGATTCATCTAAATTGTTTCTTAATTGAACATATTTCTGCTTACCTTTTTCGTAAATATCGTATCCATCTTGTGGGTCGACAATTTTTTGAGACACTTGTATCTGAGGATATTCATTCCTTTCATCATCATACTTAACAGCGTGATGCTGTCTTAATTTGTGTATATGATTTTGCAAAGGACGATAATGCACTGGCCTTATTTTTATGTAATTCTGATTCCAAGGATGTTTGAACCTTTGATTGAGTACCTGGTCTCTATGTTTGTGTTTCACTACAGGTCTATAGTATACTGGTTTTCTTTGAGGTCGGTGTACTTCAAATTCCGCCGGGACACTTTTGTGAGGAAATATTTTTTTATCTGTTTTCTCGGGATTTTCCAGATATTCATTTGCAGTAATATCGAGTTTCCCGGCATCTTGCTCATATTTTTGTAGCCTGTTCTTACTGTTTTCCAAGTCACTTCTGATCTTGGTCAGCACAGGGTCCTTATAGATGTCCTGAAGCGCTGGTTCCTCTGCTTTATACGGATGGAACACTTCGTAGTTACTGGAGACTGGTATAGCGTGACCCGTGTGTTTTACGTATGCTTGCAACGGCTGGTAAATTTTCTTGTCTTCATCAAGCATATGATGGACTCCCAGCTTAGGATTTTCGTTTCCTGTGTGCGGTCTGATTGGGTAAGCTTTGTAATGGTTTTCCGGTGACTTAACTCCATGTGCAGCTGCTATTTGAACCGCAAACTGCGGTTTCTTCGCAGGATACTCAAAATATTCAGCCGGCGCCGGTTTTTGAGTCACTGGTGGGTTGAAAGTCTCTACGGAGAACTCGTTGGTGGCACCTGCATTGTCCTTTGGCACTTCACCATTGTCCCACGCGATAGGCACTCGGATAGCTAGGCACAGTTCACTACACTGCAGCACTAGAAGAGTGGCTAGGGTTGTCACGCGCATTGTTCACATCACGGCCGCGGCGGATTGCGTCGGTTGACTGAACCAGGCCGATGGGCTGGCAACCGTTTTTATTTACTCGGTACGGCGTTGCGATCGGATCGCTTCTGGCCATTCGCTTTACTGGGACGGTTGGCGCAATTTAGGAGAATGAGCTGATTAAATAGTATCAATGTATGCATGGTATTTCGAATATTAATTATATGAGTGATATACCTGCTTTACTATAATTATAAAATTATACATGTAATATGACTAACTTTGAATTTAGTAAAATTATCAGATTGCATGCATAAAGGCGGTTACTTTAATAATTGTTATTCAATTAATTATTAGTTTAAAGTTGTCAACTTCATCCAAAGAGAAAATATGAGTCCAACTTATTGAAAATTATTCAAATTCACATGCATATTTCCTAGGCAAAGGTATAGGTAAATAAGTAAGTAGCATAAACATTGAAATGATTAAATTAACAATTATTATGAGATTTTACAACATGCGTCAAGGCCTAGTATTAACAACCGACTTTTAATTTACACTTTTTAATGCTGAACTGTTCTTAAGAACAAAAAGTACTCTAAAACAGCGAAAGTTGTCTATTCTTTACCTACTCTTATCAACTCAAAACCTGTTCTTGTTACTAGAACCCAATTCCCTAAACAGTATTTCGCGATCATGTAACATTTGTTTCACCAGCTGAAAGTTTATAACTCGGGTCTAAGGTCAATACCGCGAACTAGACGCAGAAATAAATGCACTAACTTAATGACCAGATGTCGCAAGAAGGGAAGTGGTGACTGGACGACATATGGACTAACACAACTTGTTAATTGTAGATTGTCTTTCGAATTAGTTATTGCTTAAGGTGTGGGAGCGGTGAGCGATCGGCCGCTCAGCGATATTGGTAATGTTATGGTTCATTCAGATTGATCGACAATTCTATTAATATACAGGAGGCCGCTTCGCTGTACAAATCCTTGACGATCCTGCAGTGGACTTCTTCAGGTGGAAGATGGGTGTGGGAATAGACAAATTTCATAGAAACCGAATATTTTTCCTGCATGCCGAATTTGTGTCGCATCGACTAATATAGTCTGCTCCCGTATGCGGGCAGGTATGCTTAAACAAAAACCTCCCTAACTCCAAATGCGGGCCTTTTATTCAGGGACAAATTCTTCTAAATAAGGGAGACTTGATTTTTACCACTTGAAAACCGCATGTTTATCACAATCCGCACAAACTCGGGAATGCGTGCCCTTTCGATGAATATAAACGGACTTATTAATATGTTACCTATTTATTGCTACTGGGGTCAACGCGACAAGAGACAACGCTTACATAGAATTAATGTGGGAAGTCCTCCGACCAGATGGTACGAGATATTCGAAAGGTGAAGCTGTCATTAAAAGAGAGGATTTGTGAGCCGAACAAATGCTTTATTATAATAGGTTTATGTTTCAAAACATTTGTCTAATTTACACTTCGTTAAATCCAGTAAAGTCATATTATTCAGCTATTAAATACCGTTGGGGTAAAGCAAGTAATTGCTTGAAGTCATAATGTTTCTGAGATTAAAAAAAAAATATTCAGTTTTTCCTCTGCGAAGCGAAATTCAGTAAATCTCTGTTAGTAGTCGTAGAGTAACGAAGTCTTTTTTTTTATCAAATTGAAGATCCTTTGGTAATTTGCTGTGGGGCCCCGTGCTTGTTAAATCCGGTACTGATAGAGAATGTCACTATCTTCTTGTTATCTGCAATAGTAGTGCTTTATAGTTATGCCAACTTTACTTGATTGCTTGTGTAAGATACAGCTGCGTAATAACTTTAACGGTATTTGTATCTTTGATAACGTTCATTTTAGAGAATAAGAAGTTGTAATACCTATCGATGAAAGTTAGCTGAGGGTCGATAAGATTCGATTCAATAAGATCTATAAGCGTATAATTGTTTGTATTACGCACTCCATGGTAATTTACAAAGGTCTTTAACTAGTGTCCTGGTTGTTGCCGATTGCCATTGAAAGCCTTAAGCTATGATTTGGATATACATACATACACACATAAATTCACGCTTTTATCCCAGAAGGGGTAGGCGAGGCGCCAGCAGGATACCCACATTTCGCCTTGTATGTTCCGTTCTACGATGTGATAAGGGGCGAGCCTATCGCCATATTGGACACCAATTCCTGACTCCGGGTTGATAGAATAGAAAAATCCAATATCACTTTGCCCGACCCGGGATTCGAACCCGAGACTTCTGCTTTGTAATCGTACCGTAGTACAACTACGCCACCGAGGCAGTAAATTTGGATATATTTAACTAATTACCCTTTTAATAACATCCACCCACACACGAAGCTGATTGATCTAACATACTTGACTTTCACTTATGTTATATTGAAGCTCTTCATGATTTCTGTACAAATAAACAATAAATTTGATAACTGATAAGTGATTTCAATTGACTATAGCTTAAACAATGCTTTTAGAAAATTACGCCATTGTTCCATAATTGAATGTAACCCAAAGTCTCAGTTGTCACTATATTACCGATAGACAAACCAGCCGATTCCGAGAACGAAATTCCATAACACGAACTATATTCCAAGAATATTGATTCAGTAATGTCTAAAGTAAACTGGATTTAGTGTTGAGTAGGACATGACTTGAAAAAGAGTTTGTAAGAGTAGCCTCATTTTTGTACTGAGCCAGTACAATGTCCCACTTCAATTGAAGCGAGGCGTACTGACGCTTACTGCTTCTCCGTCATGTAAAATATTCCTCTCTCCCTCGTTTGAAGCACGATCATGTAATTGACGTAGTACCGGGACACAAAATATGAAGTAGTACACTATAAAAAGTTGAGCCGCTCTTACATTTTGACGTCATGTACGGAACAAATGTACTACCTCTTGTATGTCCTACTCAACACTAACTGGATTTCTAGTAGGCGAGTTACAGTCGCTGGTCACTCGGCAATAATTGTAAGCATGGAATGTTCCACCCATATCGGGCTTTGCCTAACTGTGTCGAAATACAGAACGATTATTTCAAAGGCCTGTCTTAGGCATTAATAAATTGTGGATAATATGGCGTGGCAATGCAAGGAGTTGACACCGCAGGTCATTCGTTCTGAGCGTGATGTTAGTGATGTAAACTTTAGAGGATTTGTTAAAAACAATAGCGTCGGGGAATAGGTGTTAGAAGTAAATTATTTAACAATGTGGCATATTGGGTGAGAAAACGATTTGTGAAAGGGTTGGTCCAGTCAAGTATACAGTCTCATTTGTTAGTCTCATTGTCTAGTATCGTTTATATAAAATTAAGAGAGACATAGTTCCAAAACACTCAAAGTTGAGGCCAATACAAGTTAATCATGCGAATATTGTTCTAAGCGCAAGAATTGAACACTCAGGCCCTCGTTTCGTAAAGATTTTGAATTCTAGCCTACTTGACGTCCCTTTGCCTACTCTTTCTTCTCCCATTGCGAAAGGCCGACGACGCATCTACGTGAATGATGAAGATACTGATGGATCGCGGTAATAACCGTCGGGTGAGCCGTTTGCGGTTTGCCGGACTTATGTACAATATTATGTAAAATAAAGAAATGACATAAATCCCCAGGAAATATAAAAGTTAATCATGATCAAATGTTCCGTATTTGTAACACGTAGAAGTAAACTGCGGTTTGGTTTACCTAACCTCCACACCGGTCTGGTTTTACTGGTCCAAGCGTATGAACTTAACAGCTGTTGCTAACTTGATAAGTTGCTACGATTTCAAAACATTAACAATGAGGTTACGTTAGCAACTATTAGATATATTGCAAGATCTATATTAGACTTTGAATATGTAATGGGTGGAAAGTGTTAGTGCGAATTGGGTTAGCGTTGGACAATGGTCTAAATTTTGCTTTGTTTTAGATGGTTGGACTGGACTAAATGTTAAGGTGCTCACCAAACCTAGGATTATAATGTAATGTTCGTGCATCTGAATATATACTGCTAATATAGAAATAATTACATTACATTGACAGCCCCCGTGGCGTAGTTGGTTAGACGCTGACTGTGAAACAAGAGGCCGCGGATTCGATCACCGGATTTTGCCGGATCCCTATTGCTTGTGCTTAACTCCACACGTTTATACTGAAACTAAGATCGCAGTCCTGTTATCCGAGACGATGTGGTTTAATAATGGATCAAGTAAAAACAGTTCTCATGAATCCAAGCGTGTATGGTTAGAAAATAGGATTTCGCCGAAGTAACATGAGTATGATTAGAAGATCAGGAGCGCACGCATTTGATGGCAAATATATATGTTCGTGCCACTTACATATAAAAGTTGCTGTATTGATTGTGTATGATGTTCATTCACTGTTTGAATCTATAAGAGGTATTCACCCTCCAAAACAAGTTTAAGCATCTATAATAACTTTGTGTATATACACAGGCTACGTTTCTAGCGGTGACTGCTCAACATCAAGAGCTCCAATTATTCATTTACCAGTCCATAAAAAACACGGACCCTACAACAGCTGACCTCAAATCGTGATCGTTTGGCAATTAATAATGATCAAGTTGAATAAAACGTATCTAATTGTTGGAAATCGAATGCCTTTGACAAACATTGACGCAACGGTGAGGCAGATATGTTTATGCAAGACCAGGGGGCATTACTTTTTATGTAATTTCATTGGCAACCGCGTTTCAATTGGATCGGTTGATGTAATTGTTTGACAACAAACTGCTCGCTTTTTATAGGAAGTGTTTGTTGGTTCGGTTCCTTGTGCCGTTTCTTATTGGTTGGCGGTGAAGCGGGTTCGGCTAGTTAAGTCTTACGGTTATAGCAATTCCTCCCATGACAACGTAATAATACGTTAAAATATAGCTTTTTTCGGTTATAGGATTACAATAAAACAGCGTAATCATATGTAAACGATAAAACAAGCTTTTATTTCAACGCTTAAAATATTAGAAAAGCTATATTATTTAAAATAAAATTGTGAATGCCCTAAATAGAAGAAATTAAAACGTACCAGATGTGCTATTCATAGTTACCAGAGTTTATTTTAATCTCAATATATTTGTTAGGGGCGAGATAATCGCCTTATATGCCTTATATTCATTTAAGTTGTGGGAATCTCAAAGCATTTTTGATTTATTGCAATGAATGACGAGACGAGCCTGCCATTCGCCTGATGGTAAGCGATACGACCGCTCATGGACAGTAGCAAAACCAAACAACACCATGAGTTACAAGGCAATGCTTGGCATTCCACTGCGCTCGCTATCCTGAGACATAAGATGTTAAGTCTCGATATGTCCAGTAGTTACTCTGGCTACAATGTCCTTCAAACCGGAAAACAATAGTGCATTTACACTACTGTTTGGCGGTAGAAATAGACATTGCGGTGGTACCTACCCAGGCGGCCTCTCACATATGAGAGATCTACCACCAGTAAATTCACCATTAAGCATTCAGTAATAGCATGTTTTTAAAGCGGAAATGCTCTTATAAACTGCTTTGCTAGGCCTAAAAATTGTACCTAGTGGCTCATAGTGTCCTGACAGCCCAGTGATGCCACTTCTACCAAAAGTTGCGACTTTTTGAAATCATTAATATTCACGTTTTAATCTTATCAGTTAAGTTAATTCAACCGTAACACCTTCGATCGTTCCAAAAATAATTGTTTGATCATTTCAGGTCATTGGGTCATAGTGTCAATAACCCAGGTCTAGGTCATTGTATTATTGAGCATAATTACTAATTCAATCGGTACAAGGTTTTGTCCAAGTTGTATAAGCAAGAGCGCATGAATGTAATGGGCGTCAATATAAAAGTACAATACTTTGAAATAAAACTATTTTTTACGGATTTTATCGCGTTTTGGTTTAATTTTTACATTTTTTAACTTCCCGACGTTTCGATTACTTTACAGCTTTCGTGGTCACGGGGCGGACTGAGGTATTAGTCATCCGCTCAGTGACTGTTACAATTTAACTACCCTTAATTTACAATTATTAAATTAAAAAGTTAATTTAAAAAGTTAGCTAGTTTTTGCTATCCGATCTACGCAGAAGTACGTCGGGAAGTTAAGAAATGTAAAAATTAAGCCAAATCGCGATAAAATCCGTAAAAAATCGTTTTATTTCAATGTGTAACATTCGCGTAAATCTAAGAAACCAATACTTGTTTATTTTGGTACTTATACCCGAACGTAGAAATCATGGCTAAAGGCAGTAGACTCGGTACTTGAGCTGCGGCTATAAAATAAAATCGGAAAACTGGTAGCAACTAGCGTGTCATTTGTATATTAGCAGAGTCCGGTAGTGCGTTGTAAACGAGGCACTTAAAATATTTTCACAGCTTGCAACGACCGATAATCGCGTGTGTTTTAGTGATATTCACTCGCGGATGTAGTTGGAATAAATATACCAAATTTAATGAATTTTCAGGGGGATTAAGTCTGAGGTCTCAGGTTCGAATACCAAAGGCCCAAAGGTTGGGCAAAGTGATATTGGATTTTTATTTTCATTATCAGCCCGGGGTCAGGAAATTTTGCCCAACATGGCGATAGGCTCACCCTCTATCATATCGTGGGATAGAACACACAAGGCGCCACGTGGGTGTCCTGGTAGCACTTCTGCCTACCGCTTCTGGGAGAAAAGCGTGAGTTTATGTTATGTAATATGTAATATGACCTTTTTTAATCGTCATGTCGGTTCTAAAAGAGTCTCGTGCTTAACAGTACAGTACAATATACAGTAATAGGACCTATAATGACCTTAGAGACTGAACAAGACACTACAGCAAGGCAGTTACTTCGCGTTCCTTTCTGTGAGGTATTTACACCCGGTCGGGCCAGACCATTGATGCTGTAATTAAAACTGTCTACCGAATTGCTCTACTTTACAACGAGTTTTGAGTTGCATATTTCCCACGGCCCGTTAATTTCCATATCATGACGTCAAAATGCACAGAGTATTATCAACTTAATATACTTTGGTGATAAATTCTCACACCCAAAGTTGTTCGTCTTAAATAATGTCCAATCACGACTCAATAAGTCTTGGAGATTTGGGAATACAATAATAGCTCAGTTCTATCTTAATAATAATACAAAGACAACAGAATTACGAAGTAGAACTATTGGTCACAAAGATAGCTGGAAGGAATTGTATGAGTTGTACACACCTCTAATAGGCATGTGCATCAGAATTTTATTTGTAAGTGTTTTTGTATATTTTAATGCATATGTTGTTGGTGTGTCTTTTTTAAATAAATAAATAAAAATAAATAAATGAGTCACGATTTCATGAGATGGTACTGATTTAAATATCGCTTTGGAATCTTAATTGTTATCAGATTCCAAGTCCAGCTAATATAGTAAGCAAATATTTTCTGCCTTTGTTTTAGCAAATAATGTTCCGGTTATTTTGCAATAGAAAATAATTAGTTTACGTGCCTTAGACTATAGTTCGGTAATTTCTATTACATTACATAACAACATAAAACATTATAGGTATCAACATTACACGTTCATAGTATAAAACAATATTTAAGACGAAGTTAGCAAACCGGAGCTGTTCTAGCATTACGTCACAAAATCAATCAACAAGCTTTATAAAATCACGCTTAATTGCAAAATGCGGTGCCTTCCTATGACAAAATTTTTCTGTAACAAAATAATAAATAAGTCTTTATTAAAAAAAAAAAACTGGCGTTAGAAGTCAGCAGCACATGTTATAAGAATAACATGAAAAATCGTCTTTAGTACAGATCAGTACAGTACAAAAAGCCTTAAGTCATAGAACGTCACAAATATGCAAAGAAACATCTTCACTGAATAGAAGCCTGCTGAGATTAAATGCTTTATGTCCATTGCGTAACTGGATGTGGATCAAGAGTAATAGAAGTATTACGAGAATTGATTTCCAGTATTGTCTAACAGCCCTTTGTCCTGCGGCCTTGGCTTCTTCGCGCTCAGCTGCCGAGTTTCACGGACGATTCGTCACGATCACCGGGCTTGCAATGAAATCATTTAGTTCACTTTGAAGTCTTAATAACGGTCCGTGCAGATTATTAAGATTTTGGGTTCCTTGGGCAGATTAAGTAAGTTTGTGGGTATGTCACTAGGTGAAAAGCATTTTTACTTAGTCGCCTTTCGTTGCTGCTTGCATATTTATCTATATTTCTATGGATGTCTTGCTGCAGTGTGTTTAGGCTGAGAATCATGACGGTTTGTGTTCAACTCCCAGATAGGGTAATAGGCTTATGGGCAGTATGGATATAGGTTCACGTTTATCACGCTTTGGGTAGATATAATGGCTGCGAATATGTCATCGATCTTTAATCTGCCGGAATCACTACACTAATCTGCCATAAACGGATTCTTAATCGTGACACGGAAGTGAATCATTACTCGTATAACCGTTTTCAGTAGTTGTTATACACTTGAAGTAGTATTACGACGTAATCTATCTGATGTATGATTGCAGAAGATCTGTTGGAATCGGTTTTTATTTACCGACATCCCACCACCCCGGAAACTATTAGTAGTGCGGAACTCCTTACTTGTATAAGATATGTTGTTTTGCGAATGTATTTAACAGTTCAATATATGACGTAGTTGACAAAGAAAAGGATCGGGTGACGAAGGTTGACTAGATAAGTGGACCCTGGTTCTACCTAACCCTATCTCTCTCTCTCTTAAACCACAGAAAGCCCACTGCTGAATAAAGGCCTTCCCCACGGATCTCCACATCGACCTGTTGGAAGCGGCCTGCATCCAGCCACTTCATTTTGAACGAATTTATTGGTGGTCTTTGATATGTGAGAGACCACCTGGGTAGGTACCACCGCAATGTCTATTTCTCCCGCCAAACAGCAGTGTAAATGCACTGTTGTGTCCCAGTTTGAAGGACATTGTAGCCAGAGTAACTACTGGACATATTGAGACTTAACATCTTATGTCTCAGAGTGGCGAGCGCAGTGGAATGCCAAGCATTGCCTTCTAATTCATGGTGTTGTTTGGTTTTGCTACTTTCCATGAGCGGTCGTATCGCTTACAATCAGGCGAATGGCAACTCGTCTCGCCAATCATTGCGATAAAAAAAATGTATGATTAAGCAAAATAGCAGAATAATTCCAACGTCGTATTCTCTATTCTCTCTCTCTCTCTCTCTCTTTAGTCACAGGAAGTCCACTGCTTAACATAGGTTTTCCCCAAAGATCTTCACATTAAAATAATGAAATCACAACGTCATATTAATTGAACTCAATTATTTGGCATCAGCTTAACATTTCTGAAGGTCTTTGACATTTTCTTACGTGAAATATAGTTAGTGAGGTTGTTAAAATATGAACGTTACAAAGGTTTGTGAAATTTAATGGCCTTTTATGTGACATTTCTCAACCTGACTTGAACTAAATGCACCAACATATACCAGTCCTTGTGTCCACTGCGTTGTGTAATCGGTTCACTTTTTCCTCCTTAATATTTTACAATGTGGTATTTATAAGCAATGAGATTAATATATCAGATTGAAACAAAACTATGTTTCGTGTTTTAAAGCAATTTAATTTTTATCCTAATTTTTTTATATCAGTTTATGATATTCCCGTAAATATAAGAAATTATAAGATCAGTTAATGTTCAGTACATTATTGTATGGTTATAAAGATATTTATGAAGATAATAGTGAAAAAATAACCTGAATTTCGTGTTCAGTTGCTTGAATCTGTTTGAGCCTAGTAGTGTAGGTACTCTTTAGGGCTATTCATAATTTTATAAAAAAATATACCGGGTATATCAAGACTGCGACCGAAAACGAAGCCAGGTGGCAGCTTTAGTGGTTACAGACACAATGCAACTAAAAATTTCACAAAATAAGCGACAGTTTTTTTTTCAGTTTTTGCAAAAAAAAGTAATTGAATTTTTGCGTACCATTGCGTCTTTAAAAATGAAAAGGTGTACATTATTATTTTAGTAAGTTTATGTATTTATCAGCCAAATACGACGATTAGTAAAAAAAATTGTTTGCGTAATTTTTTGTTGCATTGTGTTTGAAGTCACTAACAATACCACCTGGCTTCGTTTTTGGTCGCGGTCTTGAAATACCCTGTATAATTGGCTCTATCTTGTCGTAATTGCAACAACAGACCGAGAATCAACCAAAATGCCTTTTAATTAACACTCTATACTTAATTAAAAAATACTTTGTACGGAATACTATCGTCAATAAACACCGTTGTCTTTTTTGTCTGCTGCGATCGAATAGAGTGATTTGCATTTAGCAACAACTTCCAGAAAACATGTTGAAACCTAATGATTAGAAACTATCAGTCAAGGAAAATAGGTTTTTTATATGTTACGCTTTTTAAACGATTCAATAATTATGCACATTTCACTTCGTAACTGACCTGAAAGGTCTGCCGTATCTAAATAATAATTGTGAACTTATTACTCTGTCAACTAGTTTTTTTTAATAAATAGCATTTGCGGTATCGAGCATTTATGATGCAGAATATCTGCATTTTGAAGAGTTGGCTTTTATTATATTCAAAATATATTTTAGCATTATTGCATAACTCTTTTTATATTAGCACGACATAGAGTCTAAAAAGGCAGGCTATTTGGGTTGTACGTAACGGACGGATCGCATTAAACAGATTATTTCTTACAATGCGTCCATAGTATCAGCAGTGATCGGATTTACCGATATTATAACTCAATGGTGTAGACAATCCGTTTGATGCAATGCGTCCGATATGTACGGTGCGGATATGTGGACGCCTGCCTTAAGGCGTCTGATGGTAAATACAGTGAAATCTATAAAAAGCATTCACGATGGAAAATAGTAACCTTATAGTATATAGTAGTATAGTCTATCATTTATGTCGGCTTCCTTGAAACCGGGTATACATAGGTTGAATCCGAAAAACGACGTATTAGCGAGGGACATTGGTTTTTCATTATCGTGTACGGCTCTTCATAATAATCATTTTGTAACTTGTAAGTGCTGATATGGACTCATATTCGATCACTTTCACATTTCCCGAATTGTCACGTCCTTGACTTGGTTCAGGTTGACGTAACTTTGTGAAATGTTTATTTTCTGTAGAAAGTATTTTATTGTGCGACATATACATTCCTCGAAGTTAAAAATACTTATTAAGTACAACAACTTTATACCGTCAAGAAAACAACATGGCGTGTAATGTACAAGAAATCGGTTTTCTTTATTCTTTAAATAGTTTGGCAACTGAAGGGCAATAATTTATTTTGACGTACATGTACCTGCTCTCAATTGGTAGAACTTAATATGGAATGATGTAATACGAAATCTGCGTATAATTTGGTGTTTTTTTTAGCCTTTCTAGTCTTCGATCAAATATATACTAGATACAGTGTCGGGAACAAAATCACATGCCAAAAGTGGCCAAGTTTGTTAATACATATACATTTGTATTTCGAACTACGAGATGTAGAAAAATGGTCTTAAAATATAAACAACTTCAAGTAACAATAAACTTTAATTGTTTGAAATAAGATTTATTATATCTTACAATATACTTGCATTCAAGACGTTATGTCACTGAAGAAAAAAAAACATACATACATACATACATAAACTCACGCCTTTTATCCCAGAAGGCGCGGGCAGAGGCGCCACCAGGACACCCACACTCCGCCTTGCACGCTCCGTCCCACGATGTGACAGGGAGCGAGCATATCGCCATATCAGGCACAAATTCCTGACTTCGGGCTGATAATGAATAGAAAAACCCAATGTCACTTTGCCCGACCCGGGATTCGAACCCGAGACCTCAGCTTTGTAGTCGTACCGTAGTATAACTACGCCACCGAGGCAGTCAGAAAAAAAAACATAAAATAAAATGTCACTTAGCAATAAAGTTTTTAATAAATGCGCACTAATATTCTTAATAAATGCGACACAAAGGTTGAAAATAATATCTTGACATTTAGCGTTCACGCTGTTTTGAAATTCTTCTCTTCTTTCTTTCCCAATAATTGACATCCATACTGCACAGTGAAATGGACCTAAGATTTATATAAACTAGGTGTACTTTTCTCCACTCTTGTTCTAAAATGGCCAACTTTTGTAAGATTGGCATTTGGCGCGTTGTCACAAACGTTGGAAACAATTAAAATATTATTTATGAATTGATTCATATTTCACGCTTCTTTCAATTTTTAATATGGAATTAAATAGTTTTAGATATTATTTTATCGAAAAAAAGATATTCCCACAGAAATATTTGTATTACGGCGATTATTTTGACAATTTTGAAAGGCGCACTGCGGCTTGTTTACGCGTTGCCGTTGGTGATGATTGAAGCATACTAAATTGAGCCACACTTGACATTGTGGCTCTATTTTTTGGGCCGTTTTTGAAGTGCTCATCCGACATCTAGTGTATATTTGATCGAAGTTTCTAGTACTCAAAAGGAACTGTAGGTTGTGGAATGTAGGTCCTGAATTTTCCCAGTTAATATAAAATTGAGTGTTGTAGCACTTAATCTGAGGAACATAAAACCTCTCATACAAGACAGACGGGTAGCATGGTAGGTTTGTTTTACGGGAGTCATTTACCAAATAGTGGAAAGCTAAATTTACCTCATGGCAAGGGTTAAAAATAAATCAAATACTTTTTCATAATAATATCATTTCAATCATGATTATTGTGAATTCACTAACAAAAAGAAAACTATTTTTGATGTGTGTTGTTTGGTACGCATGATTTTGCAATAACTACGTATTCGATCATTGCGACAGTAGCTTTATCGACAGCGAACAGGTTGGTCATGCTTCTATACATTTTTATATTATAAGTATTAATTTGTTTCTTGAATATGAACCGTAATGTGTATTGTATAATTGTTCAGCAAAATTTAATCATTATATGTATATATGTGCAAATCTATTTAGGCGACTCAGACTAAGGTACACATTTCCTATTTGCTAATGAACATTTTATGGTTTTCATTATGCATTTTAGTGGAGAAGTGGGTGTTAGAATGGAACTTGATAATATTGTTAGTCTGATATTCCAATTTATTTATTTATTTGTTTAAACTTTTTATACATGTTGTAGTAAGGCGGACTTAATACCTTGGGCATTCTTTGCCAACCTTTGGGTGATGCAGAGATTATACAAAGTAGGTTTTATTAATGCAATAAAGTGCAAAGAAAATAAATAAATACAATAAGTTGCAATTTACCAATATGCAAGTAGCCGCCTATGATAATAAAGGCCGCTGGTTCGACCAATATTAATATTTGTGTGACCCTCAATTATTTGTTTGATATATATAAGTATTTTAAATCGACACCATAGCACCATAGCAAATATATATAATAAAAAAATTAATCCACTCGAAATACTGTAAGGTGCCGATGCCAAAATAAATATTGTCTTTAAATACGATTTATTTTAATTTTAATAGATTCATTCGCTCCAATTTAAATTATATTGAAGGTTGCCTGAATTATACCTCAATAAAATCTAAAAAAATATACGAATTGCTCATTACAATAATAAAATTAATTAATTTGACGGTCAAATGTTGTTTTTACACAAATTTAATTTTTCAAGTCTACTGCCAGGTTCGAAATAAAATATAATTTTACACAACAAAAATTCTCAAAAATCACAGTACATATATAAGTCTAACATCGTTATTCTGAAAAACTACGATTACGCAAGCTTCCGTGGCGCTGTTAGACGCGGGCTGAGGAACAAGAGGCCGCGTGTTCGACCCTCGCACCGCGCCGAGACAAATGTTTGTGATTCCCACAAATATTTTACGGGTCTGGATGTTTGTGAGACCGGAGGGTCTCTCGTGGTTTCTGATACTTAATTGATCTTAATGTGGGGTCAGGCTGTGTATGTGACTGTTGGGAGTATTTATTTTCGGTGCGAGACTCAAACCTGTAGACTATTATTTTGGCGGTATCGTGTATTGTTCTCCACAAAAACAAAACAAGGCTTAATAGTTATTCTTATACTCGCTCAAAACGAAATAATTAATATTACTCAAGTATAGACTTGACGCAATTTTCAACCCACGATTTGTAGTAACATATACATAGGTATACCAATATGCCTATTGCCTATAAACACTTCCGGATGCATCTAAGTATAAAACAAAGCAAATAAAAATACGCTAACCGGGCGACCTCCTAGTGTCGTATAAAAAGCGTAGGATCGCGCGCGCGGCATGATTATTAGTGCAGTGGCTCCCGACATGATTTGTTCTAAACAGGTCAGTGGCTCGTTATTGTTGTTGATTACTGGTATAATTGTTGTCTATGGTAATAGTCAAATGTAAATTACCGTTATGTTTTATAGTGGCTAATATTAGATAATAATTTTATGTGCGAAATTTAAATTAGGTTTTGAGTTCGTTGATGTCTTAATTAAGTGGAAGTATGATCCTGAGAATAGTAAATTACATTGAGTGAAAGTAAACTTATTTCAGAGAATAGTCTTAGAACCTGGTATCATGAAAAATACTTGAGCGATTTTTTTTGTGCAATGGATTAGTCTCTGGCCTAAAAAAAGTATTGGCTTAGATATCTTACTATAATATTATCGGGAACTATATGTTACATTAAATACACCTCATATATTTACCAGTATTTAATAATATTTGCCTTGAGTATTATGTATGATAACCTCGACTTACAAGAATTAATTCAAAAGGTTGACAACGTTTGCAATTTTTAGCTTCTCAAGATTGTGCATGATAAAGAGTGTTAAAACATAATAGATAGTAATTTATCTGGTAACAAATATTTTCGAATTTAATAGTATCTCGAACAAAGGGAATAATTATTAAGCTTAACTATCTGTAACTACCTAAGCATTTCTTTTTTTTTTAAGGATTTATTAATAGGAACAAAGAGTACACAAATCGAGCTTACCTATACTTATAGTTTAAAGTATTTTTGCAAGACGCGCTCTTTCAATATTTTATATTGATGAAGAATTTCTCCTTCTAATTTTATGACAAATTCTGGAGCAGTAATAGTATCTATTGGACGTTTTACAGACGTATAAATATATTTTAACAGTGTTAAAAAAGGGGTTAGGAATAATTTTGCGACGTCATATAATTATTATTTAAATACGAGATCTGCGAATTACTTTTATTGCGTGTAATCAATAGCTTTTGAAAAAAAAAATAACACGCTGTTACCTTAGACAGCATGTAGAATAAGAGGAAGTACATGAAAAACATTAATAATTTATAAACATGCCTATGACATTATCATAAGTAGTTATAACAACCTTTACCAGCTCAATAACTCATTACAATAACATATTATTGTTTAACGGAAATGACCTTACACTGTATTTTATTAGGCTTGAAAGTGGAGCACGTATTTAGTAGAATGAAATAATACTGATTTTAATACCTATTATCTCGTAGATTATAGGCTGCAGACCAATAAGGCGACATACCTGCTTTGTGTATGAATTAATATAAATAAGCTTTAAGATGACATTTTAAGTTTAACTGAAACTGGATCTAAAACATGCGGAGAATAAGATTCAAATTCATTATTCTTATCATGGTAATTTACTAATTGACTTGACATATTACTTCAATCAAGATTATTCGCTAAGCATTTAAAACAATCTCGATTATGCTATAAGATTATAAAATAACAATGTGCATTGTGGAATTCCCCATCGGCAACATTAGAAACTTAACATATTATTGTTTCCCTTTTTCTGTAATAATTGTAGAAATAGCAGAGTTCCAAGCAGTTTTATATTATCCTCTTTTTTATGTTCGTTATTTTGTCGAGAAGCATTTAAGGGCTCTCTTCAAGTCCTCACTATAGAATGTGTTATATCAGCGTCATAATGGCAATCTGTTTATATCAGGTAGAAGATAAATTAACGAAATTTTTTTCACAATTAATGACCAAAGTTATTTTCAAAGTATGCTTTGTTGTTCGTTTCATTAATTTTATAGCAAGGACGGAAATCTTTATTCTCGTTTCTTTTTCATTATTCCTGATTTGCCCTTGTTGAATGATTTACTGAAAATTGTCGATGTTGCATATTAAATAAGTCCGTTGTTATTATTTTCATTAAGTCAATTTGATGAAGAACGAAATTTTAAAGGCCATTCAGAATTAAAAAACAGAGTTGACTTTGAATGTAACCTTTCTATTTATAAAAATACGTATTTTTATTCAGTTTTTATTATTGGAAAGATTTCTATAGTTCGGTCGTGTAAAGGAAAGTTGATTTTTGTTAATTAAACTTTATAGTTTCTTAGAAATCAGGCACATTTAATTCCATTCATAACAAAATTTTGATTTCTCATATTTAATACGTCTTTAAGTTCTTACATTCTCACAATTACAATAAGTATCCAATTTCTTACGATCGTACTTTTTTTTAATAAAGTGATTTTAGACTTGGTGTGGTAAAACGACTTGAAAGATATCCTAAACCCGGATTTAAAAAACAATGTTACGGCCTAGGTTATGCCAGTAAATGTGACCTTGTCAACAAACAATTCAAAATTGAACCTCCAGCAGAGGTCACGGGATCAATATCAAGTACACGCTACGTGCCTACAAGGTTACGTATATCGCTATATTATGTATATCACTTCACTTGTTGTGATGCCATCAATTATGATTATATTAATTGTTATGGCCTAGAAAATCAATAGATACATCATTATTTAATTTATTATTTCCTAGCGGCCCGACCTGACTTCGGCCGGGTGCAGATAGTTTTTGAGTCCAGTCCACATCAACACCATATTATTTCGCGTACTGTTTTATATTTAAACTCTATGTGACCGCCGTTGACTATATTTCTTTTCGCGTCCCGTCCCGTTATATCCCGTTCTGCCCCGTTCTGTCTCTATATAGCCTGGTCTGTGCCATGACGAAAAGCATGCAATCCTCTCCTCTCCTGTAATGTTTGAAAGAGTATTAAATATGTATATTTTAATTACTTATTCATCCCATGATAACAATACATTTTTCAGAATTAAAAGTCCAAGATGTGTACTACCCTTATACCAAATTTCATCAAAATCGGTTCTGCTGTCTTTGCGTGAAAGAGAAACAAACAACCATCCATACATAAAAACTTTCGCATTTATAATATAACATATATAAACTCATGCCTTTTTTTCCGAAGGGTGCTAAGGTGCTTTTTTTTTCATAGGTATGTATATATAACTTGGTGAACTGTTGGCTTTGTACGAAAGACCAAAAAAATCAAAAGCATAAGCGTGTTGCACAATTTTTTAGCATTCTTTAACCTTCGTTTATTTACATCATGTAAGACACGAGTGAACTTCTAATAGCTATGCGACTTTTATTTCTCAAATGCAATACTATCCTTGGAATTTTGATATCAAAAATTTCGAAATAGTCTTGGAATCCTTTATAAATAATCTATATACTTTTATATAACTTGCAATATATATTATTATATTATGTCGACGGAATTTTATAAATTAGATGATATTAAAGTATGAATATGTAAGATTAAATAATGGATTATTAAGGTCTAACATTATGCGTGCGATTAATATTATGTATAATCTTCAAAATAAAATGTTATGAATATGCTAAATACTGACGGTCAATAAGTAATATATAATGCTATGCAGTCTATAGATATAGGGGTAGATTATATGGACTGTACCGTGAAGACCTGAGTTTGATTCGCAGCTAGCCAATATTGTTTGTAAGTTTTCGGATAATATATATATATATATATATTATCCGAAAATTTTTGGATAATAGTATATATTTTTATTATTACCCGGGCTTAAATTAATATCCGGATTGGCGCTATATACTCTCCCTGCTTTTCAAACCAATATACACAAAATAAAGTGCCGAACTGGGAATCGAACACAAGATCTCACGACAAACAGCCTACAACCACCAAACCAATGAACGATTATTGTGAATTTTTATACGCTAATCGCTGCTATTATTTAATTTCAGATATTAAGACTGTTGCTATGCGGCCTGTGCATGGTCATAGCTCTGGTGAGCGCGGCGCCCGACAGCGGCGGTCATGTACCTTTACCCGGCCCTGGTCTGTCTTATGGTAAATATCTGGAGCTTCTTTAGTCCTTGATTGCTTTTTAGTTATCAAGTAGAGTACATTATAAATAAATAAATAAATAAATACACCCAACAGTCACATACATAGCCCTGATCCCACACTAAGATCGAATCTTGTGTCGTGGGTATCAGAATTACGAGAGACTTTTTGGTCTCACAAACACTCAGACCCGAAACAAATACCTGCGGTTCACACAATTATTTCTTCCGATGCGGGGATCGAACCCGCGGCTTCTCGTTTCAAAGGCGCCGTTGAACCAACTGCGCTACGAAGGCTGTCAATATTTTCGTTCCTTAGCTTTGTTGTATGTATTTGCGCTCCTTCTTTAGTCGGGATGCCTTTTTGTATTAACGTATCTATTGCAGCACATACAATTTCTGCAGATTTTAACCAATTAACAATTGTTTATCATTTTTCAGGTGGAATTCCTTACGGCAGCGTGAGTGGAAATGTAGCTGAATATTTCAAGAGGCAGGCGCAACCTGGTGGCGCCTCGGGTCACTTATTGTACAGTTTAGACTGAAATGTTTAGCATGGCTGATAGATGGCGCTAGTAAATTAGAAGTAATTTAGTTATACTTAGTGTATTTTATAAGTAATCTTTAATTTAATTTAAATCTTTGTCGTGTATTTAATCGGTAAAAAAGATTTAGTATTTGTACCCAGAAAAATGTTTCACCTTTAAAATATTTTTGGAAAATTACCTTTCTGATGTTTTATTTACTGTATGCGTATTTTCGATTTTTTTTATCATAAGATAAAGTATTACAGATTATTTGTTGATTTGGTAGCGTAGGATACAGGGCCGTGTTCTCAAAAAAAATCAGACCATAGCAGGGTTTACTCATTGCTGACATTGCTAAACGAAAACAACAGGCACTGGCGAAGGAGCATTTTTATTAGCCCTATACCGATCTCTGTTATATATCCGTAAAAACCAGTAAACGTGGTTGCTCCTTTATATTTATAACTACGTCCTTCGGATCCACAGTATTACGAAAAATATACTAAGAACTACAAGGCCTAGAAGGTCTAATAGCTTGCAATTAAAAGTACAACTCTATTCAAAAACGCACGCACATAATAAAATAAGCAAGTAAATTAAATTGACCCGCAATTAAAAGGACAAAAACTTGTCTTTTAATAATAAATAACAAAGCGTCATTGTTCATAGATGATTTCCCACGAGTGTGTGTCTGTACTGTGTCACTAGTTGATAATTCACGAGCCATGCGTATAACTACTGTTTTTGTGACGTGACAGCCGTCACGGGCTACGTGGATTTACGCAGGTTTTGATGGTAAAGACATATCTGAACTAGTCATGGCTTGTTACGTTTTACGCAACAATTGCAGATATTTCCGCCCACACACCCATCGCCGCAACTTTTATGTCTGTCCAACGACTAGAAAAAAAAAACGAAGTACCTACACAGTCGTTAATGGGCGTTAATACCCTAATTATGCTCTTGATATTACGAGTATGTATAGCATATCATTTTATTTTTCACCGTTGTATTGCTTATAAACAAACAGTGAAAACTCATCAGTGAACCCGTTGGCTCGTTTGCTTTTTAATACGCTTTATATTAGCTTCAGATGTATACATATGTAATGGAATCTTTGAACATGATTTTACCCCCTTCAAAACGTCAGATTAACTCGAAATTTGGCCTGGCTTAAGGACCGATGATTTGACCCGTTATTTATCCTTACTAGGATAATCAGGATTAACGATTTTTGTTTTTCTGAGACCCGGAGTGTCTGCGTCAAGACCAATAAAGGAATCCATCAGGCGCATTCGACTAAAAAATGAAAAATAAATAATAGTTTAAAAAAACTAAAAAAATACGCTAAAATCATTTTTTCTTACATTATTTTTAATTCAAATTTATTTAAAAAAAAAAAAACTATTTTTTAAAGCGTATTTTTTTAGTTTTTTTAAACTATTATTTATTCTTAACATTCGGTATAATGTCGATGGGGAAATCCTTGCGGGAGGACTATGTTCAGCAGTGGACTTCCTGTGGCTAAAGATAGAGAAAGAAATTCCATAAAAAAACTGGAGTGCCGAAAAAATGGTCTCGAAAGAGAAGGCTATGTTCTGAAGCGTCCTTATTTTACGTTTAGTTGTATTTAATAATAAATATCGCTCGATAGAAAGTGATTAGCGCCGCCCATATAAGATCTCATCTATTAAAGAGTAAAAATAACAGGGGTGGGGAAAAAAAAACTACATTTAAAAATTGTATGAAATGCTGACTCACAGCATTTCGTAATCTTATTAATCCAGTAAGGAATTGGCTATTTCTGTGAAGTTCACCTATAAATAGGTGTTGGACGGGTGCCCGACAGTTTATCTGCCCGTGTAATTCTGTATTGGTGATACGTTATAGTTTGAAACCTTTGAATTTCTTAGAGAAATTGTAAGAATTGGAACTGCATGTTTGTTTGTTTGCAGCTACATTTAAAGCTTTGCTGTAGAAACTTCAACGTCATATTTTTATGCATATTGAGGCAGTTAACTGAAACTATAATAGGACCATTTTCTTAAGATATTATGAGAAATTATGTGAGGTCATGTGACGTCTGTGCAATAACTTATCGCGGTATTTTAAAGTCATAGTTAAATAGTGCAATGCACATCATACATATGAATGACAGTTGATTGATCCAAGAAGTAATGAAATTAGGAGCAAATTGCATCTTTCACGATATGGTATAATGCAAGTCGTTGGTTCTCTGTCATTGGCAGCTTATAAAAACGTAATCTTATAACATTACGAAATAAACTATTTTTTCTATTGAACTTTTATTTTTGAAATAAAAAGTTCTTGAATAGATACTATAAAATATATTACTCCACCTGGTAAAATGATGATAAAAGGCTAAAAGTCATGACAAATTCATCAGGCGCAATCACATCAAACCGATTTTGAGATGTTATTTTTTGCTATATCACTCTATTACTAATTTTATTTTCACAATCTACCCTAGTTGAAAAACAGTTTTGTCAACTTTGCTCCTACACTCTTTTAAACATAGTGAAATCTGAACCACCTATTCAGGCTTATGTACACAAAAGACCTGCCATCTACTATAGTTATTCTATGACATGGATAAAAAGTCACTCTCTGCAGACCCTACGTTCCAATTGGACCAGGCCGGTAGACCAAAGAGAAGACCATCATTATTAGCTCATAACAAAAAGATGGAGCAAAGGTTGTCACCCGATCTTCTTTGACTTTTCAGTGCCAATAGGGTGACAACTATTGCGTCACCTTGAACAAGCACCATGGACAAATAATGTGCTTAATATATAAATAACTCATGGTTGGCAACGTGTGAATACCTGAGCTAAGCCTTGTCCAGCATTGCGCGTACATAGCACGTACGCGCCCGGATGTTGTAGGTCGATGCTCCATAAAGCGGTGATTGCTTTCTTTGTGTTCGCATGTCATCGATCTGTCAAGTCTAGAACATCTAGATGAAGGCCTTTTGAAGCTTTCTTGGTGACAGATGTGACGTGACAGACGTATGTGATGTGTGGTTTTATTCCCTAGCGTTTGATTTATGTTATTGATTGGTTTTCTTGACTATATTATGATTAAGTTTACTCAAGCATAATCATCAAAACATTAACATTTTTAGAGTTGTTAAAAAAATTATGTTTCTAAGTCGACCAAAAAGAACTGTTTCATAAATAAGGAGGACTTCAAATATCTGCCGAAGTACGATTGACGAATGACGTAAACTTTGGCATCGGCCTAAATAACACTAGGTAAAAAGATAGGTCGAAGCATAGGGGTATCGATATATGTATTATAAGTGAGTTATGCGATTTCTGGGACCAGGGATAACACCAAAAATAGTTTTATAAACTAAACTAATAGGTGTTTTTAACCAACAGCCTTGATAATGTGAAATGCTGACGATACCGTGACATAACGTTTGCAATACGCCACGCATCACAGACTCCCTGCCTGCCATTAGTCCCGTATGCCTGCCTACGAGCTTGTCATTACGCTGCATATCTGTGCCACATACAAAACTGTGTCACCAATCAATTACTTTGTGTTTTGTTTCAACATTGACGTGAGTTGAAGACGTTAAGTTCTCTGGCCAGATGGCGGGACGACTTGCACAAGAGGGCCGGCAGCGACTGGATGCATAAAGCAGCAGACCGGGCTCTGTGGCGTACCTTGGGAGAGCCTTATGTCCAGCAGTGGACTGCTACGGGCTGATGATGATAATTATGAAGATGTTAAGGTGTATAAGTCTGTATTATAATAATTAAATGGTGAAATATGTTAGATTTTATACAAGGGCACAAACAGACTACATAGGCGAAATTGCATTGATCTGCTCCAATCTGATTATAAACAGGCTAGCCCAGGAACGGTGGGCGCTATCCTAGAGATAGGCATAAACTATCGCCAGCAGAATACCATTGTAATTGCCATATTGAAGATAACCCATTTCAATCAGTTTAATAATATTACAAAACAAGCCCGCATAGTTTCAGCGTAGTTGAGCAAGACCGAAACCAATTCTCACGAATAATAGGGGGACAATAATAGGGGGAAAATAATAGGGGGACCTTAAGTATATACTATACTACTTCTGTACACAGACAGGAGTAGCATATACTTAAGGGTAGGCTGATAACCAAGATATATCATATTATCTGTTCTCCTTAAGACAAGGTTTTCCTAAGTAAGTAATGGTAATTTATTTTAATTCTAGCTGTAGGATGAATTACTCAAAATTTGGGAAACATGCGGATTCTCCTTCAAGAATCCTATATATCAAGCATGCTGCACTAGGCCAAAGTAGCCAAATAAATAAGTAAATACGCCTAACAGTCACATACATAGTCCTGATCCGACATTAAGATCAATCAAGTCTTAATTCGCGGGTATCAAAAATTGGGAGGGACTTTTATGTCTCAGAAACACCCAGACCCAAGGCAAAAAATATATCTTTCGGCCTCGCAAACATTTTTCTCGGTGCCGGGATCGAACCCGCGGCCTCTCATGGCACAGCCGGCGTCTAACCAATTGCGTCATGGAGGCTGTCATATATATATGATTGTCATATATATATGATTAATTATATACAAAAAAGATTTTACGCTAGAAACAAGAAATGACAACGGCGTTTCCATTGACCATTCGTAATGGAATTATTTGAGATTCATTGTTTAGTTAAAACAAAGGCCTTGATAGACTATACGACAAAGACTATTCAATAAAAACTGTAAATAGAGACAGACTGTGCCTTCCTTCCCTACAATTAGGTTGTTTCTCACTGTAGGTCAGCCGGTGTCGGCTACAATACGTATGACGGGCACCTAGTGGTTTTAATTAATATGATAAATTTATAAAGATGTAGTTTAAACGTAGCCTCTTCAAGCATGAGAGGCTGGAAGTGGTGCGACATAATCCTAACCTTCGCGATTTAGCATGTAGTCCCAGAAGAGGAGCTGAACTATTTTTAATGTAATTAAATAACGCGGTTGGTTGTCAAAGAAAATCGTTTCCATCGGAATATATTGATTTTTTTTAATAACACCAAGCTTACTATTTGTCATTTAGTTCAGCATGGACAATTTTCCAAGTCAATAAAAACTAAAATTTTCAATCCATGACTCAAAGAATTTCTCTCAAGGCCAGGTAAACTGATTAAAATTCCCACCAGGCTGATACTGCCGAAAAATTACGTAAATTGATCACTGAATCTTCATTACTCAACTTGACGAGAATACAAATGCACCGGAATACTATATCATGATTTAAACTCTGTAATAGGACGTGAACATTAGGATCTGTAGATTCTTTTTTTCCATAGGCTTCGAACATGAATATCAACGTAAATTGCATTGTAAACGTGATGACGAGCTTTCAAAATACGACCAGAAGGGGTAGCAAAAAGGACAGGATGGGACAAAGAGATATTTGACCACCGCAATCACATTCACTCACCTCAATCCGATTTTCTGTGGGACACTCGTTCTACATCTGTTGAAATAAAGGCTCAAAATTACATAAATCTGTGAAAAATAAATGCATATTTACTAGGCGATTATAATCCACATATTTGTGACTGGACAATGGCGGCCTACTCATAAAGGATGATCAATGAATGTATCGCGATTTGAAGACGTCACAACACGTGGAGATTCATCGGAATTCAAGACGAGCGGCTTTCGGTATTCTACGTAAGGTGTCATTGTGGCACATTTTTTCAATTCAAAGCTTGTATTATACAATTCCAAGAATCAATTTCGGATATAGTGTGACCGTTATGTAATAGAACGGTGGTTGTAAAAAATAGGGTTTTTAAAAATTGGAATTCTAGTATTCTGCAGAAAAGAAACTTGTTACTTCATATCAATTGACCTTGACGCGTTACAAATTAAATAACTTTATAATTGATCATGTAATTTAGCAACATTTTGGCATTAGTACAACATTTCTAGTACCGCTATATACAACTAAATCCACCTCTAAATAGTCATAGCAAAGAAATGTTAAACAAGCGAACAAACGAGGGGTGTCAGCAGTGATTATCTCAATGACAGCTCGCCGGGTGTTCGGAAGGAAGAGCTGAGGCCGAATTTGATACCAACATACAGTATCCGCTGGCAAGGTTACAACTTATTGTATAAGCGACAGCGGATTATGACAATATGACTGTAAAATGCAGACTATACGGTTAATTTTGGATTAATCAACTTATTTGAAATGAATTGCAGTATTTTTTATTTGGAAATTCTTACCTTGAGGCCTCTGTGGCGAAGCTGTACTACAGTATGGTTACAACGTTAAGGTCTGAAGTCGGGAATAGTAATATTGAATTTTACTATTCATGACATATTACAATCAGGGCTCGATATGGCAATAGGCTCGCCCCTTATCACATCGTGGAACGGAACACACAAGGCGAAACGTGGGTGTCTTGGTAGCACCTCTGCATATCCCTCATTCCTATAGAGTACCTATTTACGCGTTGCATCTTTACCTCCGAAAATATAATTTTTGGTCTATTCACCTCATGACAGGTCATTTACAGATACAAAATCAAAATCAAACAAGCTGCAATATTAATAAAATGAACAATTATTTCCGCTACGCTTATACACAAACCGCACAGCCTCCTCGTCACATGACGAAACGTCAACTAATAGACATGCAGGGTAATTATTGTGTGTAGCATTTTAAACAGGACAGCGTGGTGTTTAATTATATATTAAAACGGAAATTATTATGTTTGTCAACAAGAAGCTTTGTTTATTGTAAATAATTAAAAGTCTTTGGTATATGAAAAGATAAATCGCACGTTAATTATTTTCATTGATCATGTCTTTTTTCTCTTTTGGTTTGTGCTTCTGAATAGTCTGCATAGAAAACATAAAAATCGCTTTATTATATGGATATATATGGAGTATATTAATAATGCGATTTTTGTCTTATTTTTTAAAGCTTTAATCCTACCATGATTACATTTCAAGATTGAAAATGTAGTGCCATTTTAATCAAATCTTCATACCGGCGTATTTTTTGTATTAGATTAAATCGTAATTGCACATATAGTACGTATTTTGGAAATGCTACTAGTATGTTATTAATGTTATTCATCTTTGGCATTAAACCAGTTCTTGCCAATTGTAGCAAATAACATATTGTTTGCCCGATTGTCTTCTACACATGGAAATCGTAAAAAATATTTCTTGTATCAAGATTTCCATACTACTAAACTTCTACACTTAAAGAAATACGTTTTTTAGGTAAAATGACAAGGATGTGAATTAATTTTAGTGGAGGCTCGTGACTTGTGTGTTGTGGGACATCCCCTTGGCTTGATGGAGCAATGACCCGCCAGTGCGATTTTGTGCTGAATATTAAGCTAACCAGCACGTTTTTGGAAAGGCCTGCACTAAACAATAGACCAGAATTGACTAATGATCTCATTGTCAAATTGTATTCTTTTTTAATCAATTAAATAAACGATCGAAATACACAGACGGCTGTCTAGGTGAACTTTTTTTTAAATATCAGGTGATATTTTTATTTGCAAATTGGTGACGTTTGAGTAAATATGTCAAATTTACTCAAATCAGTCAAACAAGTGGATCCATTTCCAATTTCATTGTAGGCAGAGGCCTGGTTGTGCTGGGCCCCTGGCACATCTAATATCCCTGGGCGATGGTGACTGCTTACCATCAGACAGGCCGCATGCTTGTCTGCCTGCCAAGACTAATAAAAAAAGTAAGAAATCTTGCATACATAATGAATTTTGAAGATGAAGAGTGTAAAATTAACAAATCAGAAGAGAAAGGTACAATTGGGTATTATAGGAACTCCGACTCACTCACTAGCTGAACGAAATAGTATAGCAGAGCTATTACTTTACGTATATTTTCTGTGAGACTGTGTAACCGCAATAGAAACGCTATGCAGTTTTAAGGCTAGCTACTGCGTGACCATTTATTAGGTAGAAAATTAAGGGAATCAATATTATAGTGATGATAAATAACGTTTCATAACTATATCTTGTTAAATTATAAGTGAAGGAAGTTAGTAAAAGAGACAATATTTTAGGTATAAAAATCAAACTTTATTACATTTCAGTATTCGACTGCCTCGGTGGTGTAGTTATGCTAGGGTACGATTACATAGCAGAGGTCTCGCGTTCGAATCCGGGGTCCGGCAAAGTGCTATTGGGTTTTTCTATTCATTATCACCCCAGAGTCAGAAATTTGTGCCCGATATGGCGATAGGCTCACCCCCTCTCACATCATGGAACGGAACATACAACATTCTGGGATAAAGGCGTGAGTTTATGTATGTATGTATGTATTTCAGTATTCGCAACGCATTGTGATAAGCCATGCGGGTGACTAGCACGTTAGTACAATATTAACAATAAATGTGTAGGCAACGGCTGACATCCTACGGAGCGTAGTATGAGAAACTGGATATGAATCGGGATGCAACGGGTGCGATCCATGCTTAGAGACTAATGTATGGGTTATCATAAAATATTTTTAAGATTCTGGTCATTGTTGAACAAGTCTCGTGTGGTTGTGTTTAAGTTTTTTTTATCGATCCTATGATAAGCCTGCGTTTGCCTGATTGAAATCGGCCAATTGTAAAAACTATGTATTTACCACCCAAACACAATGATACTTAAAAAAAAAAACTTCGATTTTTTTTCCGAAATCTTTAGTTGCATAGTGTCTGTAGTAACTAAAACTTCCACCCGGCTTCATTTTCCATCGCAGTCTGGATGCGGTATACATTTAGTTCTTGAAATGACTACAAATTCTATTGTAGGTCATTCAAAATAGGTAATACAGAAAAACGGAAACCGTTTACGTAATGTTTTACTGGCAACCCACATAAATTATACATCGCAATGACGGAATAGACTTAATAATTTATTTTTATTAATATTTATTATTCTAGACTTGTTTTGAACGAATTTCGGAATATATCAACAAGAAAATCATATATTTATTTTCATGACTACACAAGGCAAACTGATGGTCCTAATATTTGACCTAAAATGAGTTATTCCCTTTCCTCCTTCTGCTACTATTTTAATAAGATACCTACTATGTATGTTATATACCTATTACGCCGTTTGCTCATACCCGATTTACATATGTGAAAAACGGAGTGCTGTTGGAACACAAATATTTCATTACAATATTTCGATTACTGGAATGGATTCTGTCACGGATTATGTATTGCTATAGGAACAACCGGGACTTGCTGTTCTTTATAATATTCTCTGTAACTGTATAACTACATCAAATATTACATGGATTTCATCCGTGCCAATTCAGTGCAATATTGATAATAACATGGTTTGATGGAACTATGAACTTAAACAAAAAATCTGATGCCGAAAAAAATCGTCTTTTTCAATAACCTTGGGCGCTTTAGGGAATTCATCAATAAGAAATTCATTAAAAACCAACATTTTTTCCCGACAGTTCTATCTGGAGGTGTACTTACACCAATATAAAAAAATCCCGACCTCCAATATTTGCACCGCCAACCGAGCCAAGTCGCACACAAGGTTACGAAATTCCTTTACCATGGCATTTTGGGCCAAACCCCCATGCGAATAAGGGTCAATAGCACAGCACAATGGGCGAGGAAACGGAGTTATGGTCAAACTGTCGTTGAGGACGCTGGGGCGGTATATAATGGCCTGTAGGGCTACCTGACGCAGTATTGTGCTAGTGATCACCCGGCGACATGGCTAAAGTAAGTAGGATTTTATTTACTTAGATCAGTCATAAGTTTGGGGATAAAGTATATGAAGATTAGGGGTTTCGTCATAAACGTCAAAATTCTTAGAAGAAAGTGAAGTATTTTAAAAAAATATGTACTGTTGAGAATCTGTGGATTCTACTAGCGCTAGGACTAATTTAAGAAATTTAAGGAGAATCTCGTAGGAAAGAATTTTGATTGGAAAACAATGTTTAATATTTTTTTTAAAGTCGATATTTATATTTCTAAGAAATTAAACGTATTTAATATTCACGTCTCGCACTGCATTTATCTTCAAAAATATTTTTATTCATACTTAAATTTCAAACATTCCAATTCAACTTGTAACAATAGAAAATACTTATTAAATGCTGAATTTATGTTCGTTGTGTAATATGCGGTTATTTCAACAGCCGCATCATCCAAACATGTTAAATTTTTGGGAGTAACAAAAATAAAATGTATATTTTTTAATTAAATCATATTTAACTGATATATTTCTTTCATGCTTTATAAAAATACACGCTAAGCCACGAGTATTATTTTTCAGATATCAAAATTACTTTTATTTTTATATTATTTATAGTATTTTCTTCCTCAATATTACTAATTTACGTTTCATTACCAATCATTAAAGTTCTATAATCGTGCTTACATGTGTCAACAATTTAGCAGCAAATAATGCACAATGTATTTTACTACCGTATAGCTATGTATGTACACTATGTATAGCTTAGCTAATCGTGAGAAATTTTCACAAAATTGTAAAGTATGCAATTTAGAAATACCACTGTTTTTACAATGTTCCATTATTCTGATGCCATTCTGTTTGGACTATTGTCACAAATTAATTAGCATTATAGTCATTGCGATTTTGTTAGACACGTTTGTATAAAAACCCATTAAGTCATGAGTTCTATTCTGGTGCAGGATAATCCTGTTTATATATTTTTTCAGTCACGAGTTCACAATGGAGTTTCGATTGAATAATTTCTAAGTAGATTAGTTACAGGCTAGGAATCAATTGTTTAAACACATAAAAGTCGTCGAGTCTTACCGAATCGAGTAAGAGCAAATCAAAATTAGGTACTTTTGGTAATTTTGGTTTGCGCTTTTATTTACATATATCCGTAATAGTTATACAATTTATATTTTTAAGGAAATATATTTTAATATATATTTAAAATTAAGAGCTATAGAAACACAAACACAAAGTTCACGCGCAAAAAACACTATATAATATATTCAACCGTGCTAGCGTAAAAATCGTAAATCGTAAAATCATTTTATAGTTATGAATACTAATACCGGGTATATCATGACTGCTTCGAAAACGAAGCCAGGTGGTAGTTTCTTTAGCAATTTTTTAAATATCATCGTGTTTGGGTGATAAATATCTAGTATTTGCGAAAATTGTAATTTAAACCCTTGCATACGATTACGTGTTTAAAAATAAAACGGTGTACTTTATTATTTTAGGAACACTATATTTATCACCCAAATACAACGATCAGTAAAAAATATAAAAAAAAAACTCAATTTTTTTTGCAAAATTTTTAGTTGCTTTGTTTCTGAAGTCGCTAATACTACCACCTGGCTTCGTTTTCGGTCGCAGTCTTGATATATGACTAACCTCAACGGTATTTTGCAGATCACCTTCATCTCCTTAGTCCTTCTGCTGCTCATCGCCGCAGCATCTTCAGCGCCCGCTGAAACCAAAGACGTGGAACTCATTAAAGAAAAGGAAGACCTAGCTCCATCCGACAAAGATGACTTAAAGACCGCGGCATCACACTGGGGCGGCCACTACGGCGGATACGGATGGGGCGGATACGGACACTTCGGCGGATACTATCCATATTATGGTAGTTACTGGGGCTGGCCTCACAGTTATGGATACTGGCCTTATGGCGGATACGGCCACCATGGCTACTGGTGGTAGATTTAGGCTTAAAATTATATAAATGCCAGTATTACGTTTAATGGATTTCGACGTATTTATGCGGATAAACTGAAATATGCACTAAAATTATTAAATTTGATATATTTAATGTAAAGAGATTTTGCTTTTACATTCACTTTATAAAAATATGCGAATTTATTATCTTGTAATACTATACATAAATAATCATTTTGTAAATATTTCCTAAAGCAATCACAAATTATATTAAAAATATATTTTTATTATCGTAAAATGTTTACTTCATATGTGTATACATACTTTTTATTTTGATTATTTTAAATTGTGTTTTTTGATCACTTGAATTGTAATTTAATTAATAATTTTATACGATTATGATAAATCATTTATAACAGAAATTGTTATTGGATAGTAAAGTTTATAGCCCCGATATAAAAATAACCCTAAACTTGCCTCTATGTGAAATTGTATTTAATTAAGTTAATATATTAAGGAATTTATTTAAGTGTAAGCATAATATAAATGAAAACAAATATTGTGTATTATTTTAAACCCTTAAAGATGTATCATTTTCAAAGCAACTTAACGTCTTATCTAAATAGAATATTTTTATATTAGCAATTTATCATGTGAAGTTTATTAAAAAATGTGAGGTGGGCTACCCTCGCCATTTTCTTTAATTAAAGCCAATATTATGTTTTAAGTTTTTAATGTTACATTATTGCCATTATGTCTAAAAGTTTGAGATGGAAGCTTTTCTCGTATTGCGAAAACTAAATCACAATATCAATAATGTTTTAGTGTTATTGTATACGCTGAAGTAATAAAATATGGATTTTCAACTAAAAATAATTACACTTTCAACTTAAAACTAATAATTTCAGATTAAATTAGACCTAAAACATCTTTATTAACTGAGTTTTAGATATTATAAAGATTAATAAACTTATTTTTCTTTCTGATAACGAAAACAAAAAGAGAAATAAATAAAAAAACACCCAACAGTCACATACATAGTTCTAACCCCGCACTAAGATCAAAAACTACAAGATACTTTATTTTCTTACTTTTCGGTTTCACAAACACCCAGACCCGAAACAAATACCTGTGGATCACACAAATATTTATCTCTGTGCGGGGTTCGTACCCGTCGCCTCTCGTTTCACACGGAGGCTGTCAATTAAAATAGGAGAGCCGCTCTCCCGATGTTAAGTGTCACGCCTCATAAACAAGAATATTATAACTCAAAACGTATTATTACTGAGGACCGTTTGGCAGTGCATCGCGCTCGTTACTCCGACGCACGAAGATTAATTAATCGACTGTCTCTCAGTAATATCTTTTATATTGATTTTTAAAATCGTTTTCAAAAATAACTTTAACTTTGAATGACATGTGACGTCTAGTCTTATTTTATATTTGTTCCTACGGCACATTATGGAAGCTCGACGCAACAGTATTTTTACTGTTAAATGAAAATTATTTGCTAACCGTTTTTACACAGGCCACCTGTTTGGAGGCAAACTTTTCAGAATGATATCCGAAATCAGGAAAACTCAAGTAAATTATAACAAAAAACGCATAAGGCAAAACCCCGCAATAAAATAATATTTTCGGGCTCGCAGCATCCATAAATATAACAAATAATAATTGTAAGTCAATCAAACATTTGCTCCAGTGTGAGGATCAAACCCGCAGCGTCTCGTTTCACAGCTGGCTTTTAACTTCTACGAGTACAGACTATCTTGATATCCCACGAAAATTGGATGGTTCATCTGACTAGCCATTCCATACAGCTGATGTAGACCTACCTACGACCTGCCATAAGAGTAAAGAGCTCAGTACTGCGTCACGCACTGCTTAGAAATAATAGGTTCTGCGTAGTGTTGCTCTTGTCGATGGGCAGGCGTGACGCTTACCATCAACCTAGCCACCTGCGTGTAGCGTCACTCTAGTAATAAAAGAAAGATTGGTTGGTAATAAAAATAGATTGTTATTCAAATAAATCCGGCGTTAGATTATTTAATATTTGTACCACGCGCTTCGTCGTGTTGTTAGTTCACATGATAATATTCGCAATCAAATGACATAACGGTGCCTTGACATTGGGAAAGTACTTACATTGTCCCAACGAAAATTCGTGTTTATGAATTTTTAAAACGGTTTATATTTCTGCTCACGTATTTGTGACGTATGTATGGGTTTTTCGGCGTCGGTTTTGATAAGAATTTTAGTGTTTTGCTACATGTATAGGTCAATGTGTTACTATGCAACGCTAGATGTGTTTTTTAGTGTTTTTGTAATTGGGCTTGTATCGGTTTTAATGAATAGGCAGTTTCGTGTGACTTTTCACTGTATGTGTTTCTTTTAGACCTAAAGATTAATAAACTTACCACATTTAAATATTACATTAAGAAAGGAGGGGGCTATATTTGGAGGTTAGTTAACTAACTTAATTTAATGGCAAAGAAAAATATCGCATGTTCATGCAAGAAAGGTTGTGTCAAAAAATATATAAATTTATTAATTATTAATTTTAATTTTATTGATCATTAGACATGATTTAGTCTAATAAAATACACTAAGGAATGTAATTTGAATATAATTGCGTATATTCTCAAAATATATGTTAAATTGTATTCTAGATTTGAATTGTGGGTCACACTTTATTTTACCACTAACATGCTGCAAAGCAAAGCGGTTTACGGAATTCATTTGCTTATCAATGAATGAAGGAAGCTTTACAACTTACATATAAAAAATTGTCTTCATGTCGCAATGAGTCAGAGGACTGCACAATAAAACTTTTTGATTTGATTTGATTTGATTTGCGTAGTGAAATGATGCTTTCATCGAGACCATTTATAGAACCCAAAATTGTATTTATGTAATGCATGAAACAATTGATAACTGTAACAACAAGTGGCAATTATTAAAAAAAAAACAGGGTGAATCAAAATTTATAAATATTTAATATACAGTATATTATAAGTCATTTTTCTAAACTGATTTTCCCAAATATTGAAAAAAAGGCGAATATCCAAATAATTACACGAAATTCGTAGTAGCTTTTATTACTCTTACTAATTGTCCAGTTGTCTGGTTACATTCTTGGAAAAAATAAAGTGAGCTCGTTGAAATCGTTTGCTTCCAAAAAGATTTAGTACATAGCGCCATCTATCGGATGAACATTGTACTAAGATTTAATAAAAGTAACTGCACATTATCTTGTCTTAGCGAAATATTTTATATATTATTTAGTAGGTGGCGCTGAAGTAGAACATATTCAATCGGTCACAAATAATCTGGTCCTTCTATGATGAACTTTGATTTCGTCTTTGGCTTTTGAATATTTCATGGTTTTATTTTAATTAAAGTTCAGTAGGAAACCAAAATTTATGGTTTCAAATAATGCCATACAATTAAACCTAGTCTGGGTTATATTAACCGGAATACTCCCTGGTAATACTGAAATCAGATAGTTTCAAGTTTATTAAATGGAACTATAAATTCAATATTCTTAGCAAAACGTTATAAGACCCTACAAGGATATGACAATATATTATAATTATAACCAATAATAAATCTTCTTCAGTCGTTGTTAATTATTACAACGATATAAAGCACACCTTTGGTTCTTAAAAATAAAGTTTTAACATCTTAAATTAATAAGGAAATTTAATCAATAAAAGATCTCTAAGAGCATATTGAGTAGAGCCGTGAAATAGAGGGCGCCACTGCTCACGTTCATACCAACACCTTATTTTAAAATAAAACGGAGCAATAGACTCTAGCTACTACGTAAAGAAAAAATAGGTTCTATATAAGAAATCAACAAGTGTGGAAGTTTCGGGAAAGTCCGAATTCCGAATGGTGACCATCGTATACGACAGCGGAAAATCCACCGTAGTAGCCCACGCACGTATGTATGTATGAATGTTACGTTTCTAATTCAGCCTGTTTAGATTCGGTTTCTATCATGCTCCCATATATATTTGTTGATAAGAGATACTAATTTATGAAGGGAGAATACTCTTTTTGCATTGTATTGTATATATCATTAGATGTTCAGTTATCTGCCGATAGATATATATGTTATAGATGTTTGTATATATCTGCCTCGTTGGCGTAGTTATACTCGCACTACGGTACGATTACAAAGCTTTCGACAATTCAATTCTTTCAACGATTATCGGGTTCGAATCCCGGGTCGGGCAAAGTGACATTGGGTTTTTCTATTCATTATCAGACCGTAGTCAGGAATTTGTGCCCAATATGGCGATAGGCTCGCTCCCTATCACATCGTAGGACGGAACATACAATGCGAAATGTGGATGTCCTGGTAGCACCTCTACCTACCCCTTCTGGGAAATAAAGGCGTGAGTTTATGTATGTTCAGTTATAACTTTAACTTTGTTCAGTAAAAATATTCAGAAATCCTAAATAATAGAAGTATAGTATGTTTTTATCGGAAAAAAAATACACAGGATTTCCTAAATTAAATTATTTACCATAAGTACAAAACTGGAAGCAACAATTAGTATCTATTAATTATTAAAATAATGCAGTCCGTAATTGGATCCTTAATTGAGTTTCTATCTATCGAATGTCAAAAGACGATATTTTCCCATATGTTAAGGATATTATTCGTACCATTATACAATAAATGAATAGTTAAAATAAACTGGTAGAAGAATGAAAAGCAAAAAATACTCTTCATAATACTTGGGTACATACTGCTGAATGTCCCAATATTAAATATTATTATATTCGTTCAGTCCTATGCTTCTCTACAGCATTTTCACTGATAGTAGATATTTGTATCTGATAGTGCCGTATTGAGAGAGAAAAATTAAATCTAGGCACCTTGTGCAATGTACATACCGTAATAATTCATGTGTCTTGCATCCGGTTACGAACAGTTTGACATAATGTCGTTATGTTTTTTTTTTTCAGTGAATGGCAAGACGAGCATGGTATTCGCCTGATGGTAAGCGATACGACCGCTCATGGACAGTAGGAAAACCAAACAACACCATGAACTACAAAGCAATGCTTGGTATTCTACTGCGCTCGCCATCCTGAGACATAAGATGTTAAGTCTCATTACGTCCAGTAATTACTCTGGCTACAATATCCTTCAAACCGGAACACAACAGTGTATTTAAATAGTCAACTTTGCCGTTGCATGAATAAAAATACATAGCAAAAAACTCAGAGTAAGAGGTTTTTCCGGTCAACGTTGAATTAAATTAAGGGGTAATTGTAAACTACTCTTTAAAACATAACAAGATGAATGTATGATTATAACATATCATGAATTTTCTCTCCTTTTGTATTTAACAACAATTTTGTTTCAAAGTTATTGCCTAATCAAACAAATCCATGATATGAATTTTCTTAACTTTTTAATTTAAAATGTGTTTTTTTATGACATTTGATTTTCAATCAAACACAAACATATATAACAGTGTAACTGCGTCGACAATATTATAATACAATTCTTGGACCCCTTGCCTAATAAATACGACGGCCTTGCTTCCGGAAAGGTCACGGAATTCGACCTTTCCGATGTTGCCAGTAACAAATTTATTCTTGCTATGTAGGCTTTATCCTACTGATGGCATCTGCTCGGTATTTTTGTAAGTATTCTCGGAACCGTTAGAGATATTTATTGACATTATATTTATTAATGGATATACGTGAATTAGTACTACGTGTCTTTTTTTAATTGCAAAACGTTTATAATGATGTTAACTTTATGCGTACCGCGGTCTTGCCATTCAATCATTGGAGGGTTTAAGGAAGTCGTTAGATTTGAAGAAGCATTACTAGTGAAATAAATAAATATAAATTAATAATGTAAATGCGATCTTTAGAATGTAAGGTTCAATGTTTCATACTCATTAGGCTGGAAAGATACAAAAAATATTAGGGGCAAGATAGCCGGTGCTAAATTCAACATGCGTATAAGAAATATTACCTATCTATAAAATGAAACTCATGCCATAAAAATATACACAATTATGTTCTGGCTTAATAAAACGCATTTTTTTGGTGTGTTGCTATGCTATTAGAATACAAATCATGTTATTATGTATTGCGTAGATTTGATTAATTAACTTGAACTTACGAAATTACCACGTCTACGTACATCATGAAACTGTGTAACGAGTTCGTATCATATTTTCCTCTTACAAAATAACAAATATCGTGTCATTAAAATGATACAATAAGATTCAGAAATTTGGCTATGTATAATAAGTCTAGATGCCTATTATTAAAATATTTTTTAACAGCTAGGTATACATTCTCTTTTATAATGTCAGTGCAACATTTTGTAATCATATACCATACTACCATACCATACTTCTTGAAGTCTGAAGGTATTAATACTACATCATGACTTCGTTTTTGTCCGCAGTCTGGATATAGCGTGTATGTATACTCTACATGAGAATCGACTTCAAGAACTCCCATACAAAGCCTTTAAATACATATACTCACGCCTTTATCCCTGAAGGGGTAGACAGAGGCGCCACCAGGACACCCACATTTCGCCCGTATGTTCCGTCCCATGATGTGATAGGGGGAGAGCCTATCGCCATATTGGGCACAAATTTCTGACTCCGGGCTGATAATGAATAGAAAAACCCAATGTCACTTTGCCCGACCCGGGATTCGAACCCGAGACCTCAGCTTTGTAGTCGTACCGTAGTACAACTACGTCACCGAGGCAGTCTAGGGTGTGTGTGTTCAGTTTAAGCCTTTAAATGCTTTAAATGCACTCCTAATAAAGGAAAGCTATCAAAATATTTCTAAAAATATCGAGTAGTGTCCACAATAGACATCCTATGAATTAAATATCCGAGTGTTGGTTATTTCGAAACATTTCTTCTTGTTAAAATCTGAATAAATCTGTATTTTGTTTTTGTCCACAATCATTCCATTTCAAGGCTCGATGCGTTTTAGTTGGGATTCTGTTTCTTCATTACAATATTTACATTTTACTTGACCTACTGTTATTATATATTTTTTATAAGTGTTTACTTACACCCACGACAACTATAAGAATTTTAACATAAATAAATTAGTTAAATTTTGCTTAGCAATTTGTTTAGTTGCCGTCTAGAACGAATGAAGATATTTCTGTATAATATAAATTATATTTTAATAATAGTGTATCTATTAACATACATAAACTCACGCTTTTTTCTCAGAAGGGGTAGGCAGATGTGCTGAGACACCCACGTTTCGCTTTGTGTGTTCCGCGCACGATGTTATAGAGGATGAACCTATAGCCATTTCGAGTACAAATTCCTGACTCCACACTGATAACGAATAGAAAAATCTAATATCACTTTGCCCGACACGAGATTCGAACCCGAGACCTCAGCGTTGTAATCGTACCGATTATACCATTATAAATGCGCTACCGAGGCAGCCATAATTTTATAATCAAACTGTAATTTATAAAACGATTTTTCCTCTATAGCACCTTTTATATTCGATTTAACTAAAATTATTAATAATGAGGTCGTGCGCTTCAAAGTTTTTATGTCTAATCTAAATAACACACCTATAATATATGTTTACATACAAGTAAATACAGCACCCACATATTATACATATATAAAATAAATTATTTCAACAACCTCTACGGTGCTCTATGGAATAGAAAATAACATTTCGAAAACTGTTAAATCAATAATATGATTTTTTAAATACAAACAAACATGGGTAGGTTAATTCTGGAAATTAACTTCCGCGGTAAAGAAAAGAAGATATATAAGCCAATGAAAGAGAATGACGAAGCTGTTTCTAGTAAAACTCTTTACTACTCGAAAGATCATTAAAATACTGTATCTCTCCATTTTTATTCTCTTTTTAAAATGGACTATATTATTACTACTGACTGCCACACACGTAACGATATAACTGTGCAAGTCTGAGTTTGCGCTAGTATAATGTGTGTGAAAAAATAACTGCGCAAACTTCGTTGAAATTTTGTTGTTTGTGTTGAAAGTTTGCGCATACGCACTTGAATGTGTTTGGCAGGCTCAATACCGATTGCTGTTTTGATTTTCACACCAAATGACTGTCAAGTTAAAATTGAATAGAATCGCCTCGCTATCCGCTGATGGTATAATAGATTATGAGTATCCAAGCTTTTGGTGATACCTTTATGCAAGATGTAAAAATGTGTGTCTATCAAAGTATGCCGCTTTGATGTAAACGTTAGTATGTCCGGGTTGAGCAGGACGACAAAATGATTTCAACCGGTAATATATTCTCATATAATACTGGGTAATCGTTTCTATATCTAGACAACATTAGTTATCTTTTAGTTCAATGCAAACAGTACAAAAAGGCGATATTTTTGAGTTATGAACTGGCATTGTTTAAAATTATCCAAACAAACAATATCAATGAAACAATTGAACTGATTAACACAGCATTGGGCGCGTATTTACACGTTTTTACCAAGTGTATGAATATCAAGCATTTCGGTTGTCTGTGCTAACTTAATAAATATGATTATATATATAAAAAATTCAAGTACAAGTTCAAATTAGTCCACCACGTAATATTTCCCATTTGTAGTTTTACAATTTACTGCAAAATAAACATAAATATTGGTGCCACACTGAAACGACGTGTGGCAACAACTTTAGTGGCATCCAATTAATGTCATATTTGGACATGAAGTCTGCATCCCCGAAAAATACGCGGAGCTGTTGGTAGCTGTCATCTACAATTTGCTGAGGTTATTGCTCATAAAAAGTGCAGTAAGAGTCTTGCGTATCGCCATGCGAATCACGGCCCAGGTCAACGGACATGAGATTTTCCAAATAAAACACCTCGTGTAAGCTGATTTGGCCTACTTAAGAAATAATGCTTCACCTAGACCAATGAGCCAACATGCGATTCATGGGTCATTAGGAAAATCTTAAAAATAAATTGATCCCTATCATAAAATGCGTGCTCTTCCGCCATAGTGAATGCACCAGAACATCTCTACTACAAGTGCAGTACACTCACTTTGCAAGCTACGATAAGGATAATCATTAATTAAGCATCCTAGAAACCAGTTCCTCATACCATTAATCATCACCAAATCAATAACTTGAGGTTACATAAAAACAATTTGAATAAATTAAAACCATTTAAATATTTGTCTCATTCGGGATTCGAACAATCGACCTCGGATTCCTAGCGTTAATTACACGGACAGAATGCCGATTGTAAAAATGATGGACGGGTTGGATGACATGTTGTTTGAAGCTATAAACACAAGTACATAAATCACTAAACATTTGTGTCGTACAATGCTACCCGTTTTTTATAGATATTACTATTTTAACTCGAATGTAGATTTTTTCCAGTAATTTTTAATATTTTCTCTATCTAATAGCCAGAAGAAGTCCACTGCTGACCAGTCCAGCGACTTCCTTCAACCTTAACCGGGTTGTCCATCAGTCAATTTTTAATATTACTCGGAATAAACTCATAATTGGAGTTGCTTGAAAATTTAATTTGTGCTGGGTATGCCGATATGCTCACTCCTTACCACATGCTCCGACGAAAATAAACTCGGCGAACGATGGTTGGTGTTACCATGATTTATTCAAACCTTCGGAGATACATGAGTGCGGTTATGGTCAGATTTCCTAAAATAATTTGTTAGAAAATTAAGAAGAGATTTTTATTAAAGCACTTAAATAGTGTTTTGATTAAAAATATTTTTTTAATCAACACACTATTTAAGTGAACTATTTAAGTGAACTATTTAAGTAACTATTTAAGTGAACAGATTAAATTCATGCTAAGACAAGGGCTACAAGTATAATGGTCAAAAGTAGTTAAGTGAAGTTACACAAACGAGTTACAAATCAAACGCAGTTAGGAGCAACGAATCTCATTTATGACAAGCTTAATAGTATCCAAGTAGAACTATAATTGAAATCGTATTTAAATTAACTTCAAATATGATTGAGAATCGAGTATCACATCTATAGTAGAAGTTCACGCCTTAAAGTAAAGTTGTTCGGCCTCGTGTGTTATTTGTGTTTAAATCTAGACACGATAATACGAATTTGTGGCAAAACTACTGATTTCAAACATATGATATGCTCGAATGCTATGTGTATTGACAGTATGTAAATTAAAAAATCTGAGCTATTTAATGTGGTTGTCAAAATTATACCTATATAGATAATATTATGTCTATTTCTGGCTATGCAGCAACTCGATACTGGCTTTCTTTCAAATTATATGAAGGGATTTTGAGATACAGGCTTAATTGAAGCTCGCGGATAGTCTTATAAATACACATAATTAAAATAATATTAGTATTTTTATGAATATCCTATTTCATGAAACAAACGTTACAGAGATCTCGCAACGAATGCTTAGCAATATAAATAAGTAGACATCTAACTAGACATCTATCCAGTATGAGCTACTAAAATAAATCTTCGAACAAAAGGATGACTAATAGCGAATGCTAAATATCAGATATCTTTTTTCAAAAGGAAAGGCTTGGTAGAAATTTAAATGCTGGGATTTGGAGGAAAGCTTTAATGAAAATTAACATACATACATACATAAACTCACGCCACCAGGACGCCCACATCAGGGGCGAGCCTATCACCATATCGGGCACAAATTCCTGACTCCGGGCTGATAATGAATAGAAAAATCCAATACCACTTTGCCCGACCCGGGATTCGAACCCGAGACCTCAGCTTTGCAACGGTACCGTAATACAACTATGCCACCGAGGCAGTCCCAAATGAAAATTAATAATACCAAAAATTAGACAGCTGGAGCTTAATGAAACTGAATAGCAATAATCGAAACAATCTAAGATTTCTATAAATAGTTTATCGCAAGTTGGTGACAGATCCATCGCAGATGCCTACAAATATACATAAATAAATATGTAAAACACAACAGGATGTTTCAGTGTCGCAACACGAATGTTTGCGGTGTCTCCGCTAGGTAAATAATTTGCAACAGCGGCCCTGTCACCTATTGTCATCTTGATATTTACACCAAGAGCAGTCACACGAGTGCATTTTATCTAGTTAAGATAATACAATACAATTCAATACTCTTTACTCTATATCAATAAACACAGCAAAAAATTAAAATATAGAAGTACATCTTGGTGTTACATTGGGTCGTCTTAAAGCTTGTAGCGATCTCTTCCAGACAAGTTTTGAATGATTTGTTACAAAGTTTAGTGGAACTATAAGGCGAGAGCTTTTGTCCATACGTGGAATTAAATAGGATAAGAAAGGAATCGACCCATATACGATTCTAAGCAGGGCGTGGGCTTATTCCACCACCGGGAATGCTTAGTAATAAGTTTATTTTAGTTTTGGACCAAACACGTTAATTATTGTAAAAGACACGTGATAATTTTAATGACCAAATTATTATTTGTGTAATATTACTAATTTAAATATGCATATGAAATTTAAATATGCGTTAAGATTTAAGTAGGTATTCAATTTTTATTCATATTAATAACCCACAAGTAAAATAAATTTAAATTAGATCGGCGCTTTTCATTCTTCAATTGAGATAAACTATTATACGACCCCTTCCAACTGGTCTATCACTTACTTATAAACACGACATACAACACAACATAGAGCACTACATCCCTGGCATTATCCACCGACTTGAGATGAATTTCACTTACCGGTAGAGACAATTATGTGTATATTGTATACGGATATACACAGAATCAACTTGAAACGTGACACAATTGCGTGGGTCATCATGACGCGGTTTTAGCCGCTGCGTACGGTGGTTGTCATCCGGGCGGATACGATAACTCTATCACTAAAACTTGCTTCATTTGCATGTGTGTTATTCTTTAAGGCCAAATAAATAAATACACCCAATAGTCCCTTACATAGACCTGATTCATACACTAAGATCGAGTCTTGTGTCGTGGGTGTCTTTTGGGACTTTTCGGTCTCACAAACACCCAGATCAAAACAAGTAATTGTGGATCACACAAATATTTGTTTCGGTGCGGAGATCGAACCCAAGGTCTCTCGTTTTACAGGCGGCGTCCAACCAAACGCGCCACGAAGGCTGTCAAGGCCAAGTACATATTGTCTCATAGTGACATATTGCAAATTAAATTTGAATTAAGACGCTCTGACCGACGTACGTTAAGTAAGATTATCTGATTTACCTTGTACAGGCGAAAGCACGACACATATGTTGATTCACGTTGTGCCATGCATCTCAATGCGTACATTATAAATAATTGATAACGCAATATATTGTGCGTACATACGCACGGAATGCAATGTAATATCAACAAGTAATGGAAATTATTGCTACTTTATATTTTTATAATTATTTCGCAATGATTCATATAAATTGGAAAAGCTTTTATGTACATTCAAAATATGCTTCCACCTTTCTTTCCGAAGGGGAAGTAAAGATTTTTTAAGGGTTTCCTCTGCTTACAAAAATAGTGGACTCAATGCAGAACATACATAATGAAGAAGCAAATATGTTACCAGAAAGTTCTATCATACGTATCCAATTAGGGCAAGTAAATGACAATAAGTTTGGTGATGATAAACATCTCAAAATATGTTTTACTTAATTTAAAGCTTAATATAACTGTATTCGTAATACAGACCTAGACCTAGTCCTAATCACGACCGGATTCGAAATCACCTCTAGTCTCTCAGAGAACAACAAATGATAAACGTAAGTTATTCTCAACGTATTGCATCCTGCCTTATTAATATTGAAATAATGATTGTTCTTACATCTTAACTAATCTTAATCTTTATAACTATATTCGTAATACAGACCTAGATCTAGTCCTAATCACGACCCGATTTGCAATTAACTCTAGTCTCTAAGAGAACAACAAATGAGAAACGTAAGTTATTCTCAACGTATTATATCCTGCCTTATTAATATTGAAATAATGATTGTTCTTACATCTTTATGTATTTATAGTCAAGTACATTATATTATTAAAATAACACATATGATTTTACTTTTAAATAGTTGACCACTCTTTATTTAAGGCATGTATTGCAAGCCGCGGATTTTGCACTGAGACAAAATATGTGTGTGCAGTGTGGCCAACAAATATTGGTTCTAAGTCTGGGTATTATAAGAACAAAAAATATCTCTAAATAATTTTCTTATACCTACGACACAAGACTTATGTATATATAATATATAAGCCATAAGATATAGTACACACACATATATATATACATATATCTTATGGCCGCCACACACGTAGCGATATAACTGTGCAAATCTGAGTTTGCACCAGTGCTCTGGAACGAGTGAGGACAAATAACTACGGATACTTAGTTCCAATGTTCGATTCGAGACTGGTGCAAACTCGCGTTTACGCAAACGTACTTCAACGGGTGTGGCAGGCTTTAGTATGGGGTTAAGCTGTGTGTGCCTTATCTTTTGTTTTTACGATGAATGGCAAGACGAGCATGTTATTCGCCTGATGTTCAGCTATACGGCCGCTCACGGACAGTAGCAAAACCAAACAACACCATGAATTACAAAGCCAAGCTTGTCATTGCAATGCGCTCACAATCCTGAGACATAAGATTTTAAGTCTCGATATGTCCAGTAGTTACTCTGGCTACAATGTCCTTCAAACCGAAATACAACAGTGCATTTACACTGCTGTTTGGCGGGAGAAATATACATTGCTCTCATATTTTGAGTACGTATTTATGACTCGTAAGGATTCGAAAATTATTTTCCAACTCCTTCCATTTCTTTGGTGATTAATTTTGTTACGGGCTAATTGCCAATTGGAATCAACAAGAGATTTATCAAGTTTCCATTTTCTGAGTTAATTTAGGGTGTGTTAATTTACAACTGTTTACAAAATTTGTACTTAAATTTTGATTACGAGACGGTCTACAAAATATTAATTTATTATATGCATACGAATCACCATTAAGAATTTTGAAGAATTCGATCTAATTCTTCTAAAATGAGATATTTTATACGAATGTGTTTTAAAACAGAAGTTATGTGTTGTAACTTAATTAATTTATAGTAGGCGACACCTACGCGTGACCTATACGACAAAATATGTTTGTATTGTTCTATTCTTAAGAATAAATATGAAACCCGTTGGTTTGTTTGCAATTTATTACTAATCAACGAGACACCTAGATTTTGTAGGTCTTGAAGGAATAGTAAAGGATGTAGGTTATGGCTGTTTTGCTTAGTAAGATGTTCCAAATAGCGAGCACCATGTGAAAATGTAAACCTCATACTGACACCTTCAACCTACGTATAGTCGGTTGCAAGCAAGTCCATATGATTATATGAATCAAGGAGTCACAATTTTAGGACATTTTTTTTTTAATTAACCTATTTCATCCCACTGCTGGGCTAAAGGTCTCCCCCTGTTCCTCCACAATTCGCGATCTAACGAGAGCGTAGCATTCTTTTTGCCTATGGATACCTTTTTTGTCCAAGGTACCGGTTTCGGTACCGCGGTGGAGGCCGGAAGGGGTATGCCAGTGTCTCTGGCCTGCTAACCCGGCGCGCTGCGGATTGTGGCCGGGCTGGGTCGCTAACAAAACATATACCAGCATACTGACTAGAAACCTCTTAGTGGTCACACGAATTATGGGCGGCACCAGACATCGCAGGGAGAGAAGCGCCCCAATTTACGTCTTAACTCTGTCTACCGTCTCTTTTTTAGAAATTAGTGGTATCTTGGTAAGATAATTATGTATAATTATAGAAAAAAACATGCAAGGAAAGTCGCGGGTATTAAGTGTATTATAATATTATTATAGATTATTATTTTGTAGACTGCAAAAGAATGGCATTTCTTAAGAGCTAGCTATTTAAATAATAATAAAGAATGTCAACGGCCCAATGTAGTTCAGTGTTTCTCAACTGCAACGCTACGAAATAAATAATATGTAACAGTTTCTCTACAATGAATCAATTGAAATAAATATTTATAATTTAATATTTTTCAAAAATGCATATAAATACCTTTAAAAAGAACAGGAAATTTAGTTCTCGTAAACGGTCTTATAAAGAGGAAGCTATAAGTAGCTTTCCTCTCAAAAACGGTGGACGCCTACTATCACATCAATACATGGTCAATACAGAAACAATAGACGTACTCGTATGTACTACACATTAATATGTGATACACAATACCGATATAATTATTCATAGGCGTATAAATGTCCTTGAACTTTACTGACGTTCATAACTTGGTATTCCTCTAATTGGTGTAAACTTGCCACTTGAAAGGCGCGTTATTATCACATACATCATGATGCGTTGCGCCATATAAATAATTTAATGTTGAATAAACAAATAATTACGTATTTAATGATTGATTGCTTTCAAATATGCCGATGAGAGAATAAAAATTCTATAAGGTGTGATTTATTTTGTATAGGTTTTATTGGAATGGCAAATTGACGGCTTAAAGTAGTATAAAGATTTTTAAAACCAATTTGTATGAATAAAGGAAATATTATACGGTGTTTAGCAATATGCACTCAATATACTTGTGAAAATTTAAGGAGACGTTGGTGATTATAATTATTCAAATATATTACTCATATAAAGTAATAAAAACTTTATATACACATAATAATTTTAATATAATTTAATATTATTTCATTGTTATTGTTTTTCTTTAAGGTGCAATAAAGGATAAATAAATAAATAATGTCTGAGAGAGGGACCGGTGAGGATATCAGGGTGACATGACGGGTCTTTCGGCACAGCGCGTGAATTCTATATCCGCACCACGCTGCATTTACTACCAGGATTGATATATAACATGAAACTTTCTATACCAGCATACCAACGAAACTCCTCGATATTCATCAATGTGTATTTTAGTATAACCATAGTCACAGACCACTCTTCTCGAGTTTTATTTCGATAAAGATGTCCCTGCCCCTGACACGCCATCTATCAGTCGCCATTTCAGACTGCTATACGATATTAGATATTAGGGTTTCATAGGCGCTTTACCACAAGAAAAATCCATTAAAAACAAAATATAAATCAACAACAGACAATGTTGAATCAACTGAACTTTAACAAAATTAATAGTCTTTCAAGTCCAGACCTACCCAGAACTGAAGTTCATGATTACGAGTACTTCCGTACTCCGCAGGCCACCATCCAACTCATAGAATTAACAAGCCATAGTCACAAAAAATCCTCAACGTTTACACCTACAATGTATTTTAACCATATGTACCAATTTAGTCATTAAATTCCACATTCCAGACCCTATCCGCATCACTTCCTAACTCTCAAGGCGTTTCGTAATAACCAATCTTATAATGTATTCCGTACAATTGTATTGATGCGCTCGAAATATCGCCATTTAATTATACAAGTGGCGTTTATAGCACCGGACGGCCCTGGTGTGACAGGTTGCCGATGGCGATGCCGTTTAGTACTGACGATAAGATAATCGAACATTTTGGCGGAAGATTGCAGTGTGATTATAATATAGTGATAGGAAATGTATAGTAATCAGCTGATAAATACTGCTAACGAGCACGGGACTCCTTTGTAACCAAGCGCTTGATTAAGATAATCTACAAACATGATCGGCGTCGTGTCGGAGACGCTACGCGACCACTAAATGCGACTCAATGAATCAAGTGGGCTATTGCTGTGAAATGTCAAAATTGAAGAGTACAAAGTATTTCGTGATCAATATAACACATATTCTGTTATTTTATCACGTTCCAATGATTCATTCACACTTAGACATATTTGGACTAAAGAGTCCGTGATGTTTATGCCAACACTTCAATTTCAAGTGTTGCTAAAGGTCGCAGGAAGGCAATGGTTGGTTTGGATGCGTAGGCAGACATTAAAATGTAATTGTATTTGAATTGGAATTGCTCTATTTGACGGTAGAATTAGACAAGCCTGCCTCGGTGGCATAGTTGTACTACGGTATGATTGCAAAGCTCGGGTTCGAATCAAGGGTCGGGCAAAGTGATACTGATTTTTTCTATTCATTGTAATAAGCCTGGGGTCAGAAATTTGTGCCCGATATTGTTTTTTTTTTATTTTATTGCATTAAATGACGAGACGAGCCTGCCATTCGCCTGATGGTAAGCGATACGACCGCTCATGGATAGTAGCAAAACCAAACAACACCATGAGTTACAAGGCAATGCTTGGCATTCCACTGCGCTCGCCATCCTGAGACATAAGATGCTAAGTCTCGATATGTCCAGTAGTTACTCTGGCTACAATGTCCTTCAAACCGGAACACAACAGTGCATTTACACTGCTATTTGGCGGGAGAAATAGATATTGCGGTGGTACCTACCCAGGCGGCCTCTCACATATGAGAGACCTACAGTTATTTTTCCACCAATTGGTAATCGTTATATACATAATTCTTCTATGCGTGTTTCGGATTAAAATCCTCACCGTCTGGACCGATTTGGATAAAAAAAGTGTGTATTCAAATGGATTCGAGAATGGTTAAGATCCACAATGCGATCTAATTTGCACTTGGGCCAATCCAGGCCGGGCCACTAGTGTCTAGTAGTAAGAAATGGGGTTCGAAAACATTCTGCGATTACTAGAGACAATTTAACATTCGTCACTCGTCAACAAGTATTCCCAAATAATGTTGACGTCACACAAGTCATAAGAATAAACTGAGTTACCTAAAACATAGAATTAGTATGTAAAAAATTGGTCAGAGCAGATATCTCCGGTTATATCAATTAATTTTTTCATAATTTATCATCATTGAATTAATAAATAAATTTGCAAGCAAATAGCCCGCTTTTGTATACTAGATAGTGAGTTAGAGTTGCTTGTGGCACCTTGAAGGATCGATAATATTGGAACCGTGAAATGGGTAATCATATACTGATAGATTTGTGTATCAAATTGAGATGTATCTTATTAGGATCATAACACTATTAAAATTCAATACATAATCATATTATAGTGGTATCTATTTCGTAGAATATACTCTACTACGGACCAAAAAAGGGCAATTAATGAAATAGAAATATATTTGATAATTGGAGTCATCTGATATCGATTTACATAACGTTAGATTTAGAAGTGGAAGGGTCAGTCAGCCAGTGAAGTGCGCTTTATTACATTATGAAAGGTCGGTTATATCCTGGGCTACAAAAACAATAGTTTATTTGAAAGTAATAGCTTTCTTTCACACTTTGTTTCAGTCAATAAGTTTGCGGGCGATCTAACAACACTTTCGTTCATTCTTTTTCTGTTGTTGTTGTTGTACTGTATTTGTTCTGTAAGTTTCTTTAAGATTTAGGAAAATTTATGGTGAATTTGCTACAGGAACTTGAAGTCACTCTCTAGTTGGCTGCTTCTTTACCGCCCCTGAAAAAGCACTCCAACATGATTAACTAAAATGACACAAGATTGCACAAACGTTCATACATAAATATTTGTAAGATTAAGAATATTGTGAAACCGTAGTAGTGGGTCCTTGACGCGTGCTGGAGGCTAATGTATCAAATGAGTAACGTGGAGAATGTCAAACGTGCTAAATCGTAATGATCACTGTTCAAATATTGAGAGACGGTTGTGTTGTTGGCGAGTAGCGGTTTGAGAAAAATATGTATCTCTCCCTAGTCACAAATAAGTACATGGAACGCTCTTTATTTGGCGTTTAATACCAAAAACGCAATATCCTAATTGTTTTTAGATTTACGCGAATGTTACACATAGAAATATAAAAAAAATACGGATTTTATCGCGGATTTAATTTCATTTTTACATTGTTTAACTTCCCGTCGTTTCGATTACTGACAGTCCACCCTATGACCACGAAAGCTGTAAAGTAATCGAAACGTCAGGAAGTTAAAATCCATAAAAAATGTTTTATTTTAACTCAATATGTTAATCAAATTTCTTGTCATCAGCCCAAAGCGGTCGATTATCATACATAATAGTCAGCAATTCCAGACTATTGGTGAGACAGCTTCTCTCCTCCTCCCCTAAATTACTACGAATATGTTAACACCACATTTTACCAGGCGTAGGTACTATGGCTCTCTTTTCTTTTACACTACTTTAACACTCTCATTCTTAACAAAAGCTTAAAGACAAAAGAAACAATCTTATCTCAACTTCAAGACGCATTTGAGTTCAGCAAGACTTCATTAGCGTTTATAAGATTTTGTAACTATTCAAAACGTTTAGTTTATCTTGAATTGGCACTCGAATGCGCAAACATCTTATTTTATTCGAACTGCGATTCCTTTAGTATATTGATAGTATTTTTATTAAACATAATTATACTATTTAATTTGCACGTTTTTTAATAGAACATGATTCACCTTAATAAATAATATTGTTTTGAATACAAAATTATGATTTTATGTTGATATGAAGGCAGGTTCAATTTTATTTTCCTAACTTTTCCTAACAGCTTTCTATCATATCAATTTATCTACCATTCCATTCACAATTATTGAAACATAAGTCCAAAATACACCATAGGGAATGTATTGACAGACGAAGTGATTTGTTGATCTTTATCTTTTGTCTTTATAATAAATATTAGCCTAGAAAAAGTTCGTAGCTACTCGCCGTTCACCTTGCTGTGACTTTATCATAAATCTTTTGTAAAGGTAACATCCATTGTGTACTAATATCATTGTGAAGTATTTCTGAAAGAGCCAACACTCATTCACATGGTCGCGATCTCACAATAACCTAAGTTGAAATACGAGAGCCTTTTCAGTTCCACAAGACTCAGACTTTGGGGATTTGTTGATTTGTTTTCTTTTTATAACAATTAAGAGGCAAGCAAAATAGCAACCTTGATGCAAAGCGGTCACTACTGCCATATAGTCTCCATAACAATTGAGGAATCGTCGATGAGTTACTGATATTTTAGGATAAAAGATTGATGGCGAAAGAAAGTAAAGTAATTATTGGATAATCCATTACAAAAATCGCAACGTCAGAGCTATTATTGCATGTAGATTTTCTGCGAAAAATAAACGCATTAGTTGGAGATCCCTCTCGCTACAGCCTATATTACAAGTTGCCTTTACATACTGAAAATTACATGTTTAGAATAACTCAGATTTTACTAGTGCCTCACTGTTTCCTTATTGAAATTGGGACAATTTTATTTATGTTTATCACCTGTAGGCCATAACTGTGTTCGTAGAAAGGTCGTCCATAGTTTATTAAATGTAAGATAAATTTTGTATTAGTATTAAAATTGCGTCATACTATATATTTTTGTCCTACTAATGTTTAATTATGCAGATTTGCGATATTTCTAGAAGAAAATAGTTCATTTTTTCATGATATAAAACAGTCTTTGTCATTCGAGCTACATATGTACCTAGCACTATCCCTGTAGAATTTGAGGTCAGCTATCCTGACCAGCCTTCAATATTTCGCATGTTCTTTAAAAATCTTGACTGTAAGTTTATTAATATATATTTTTTGAATAGCCTTTTGGATTGTTTTTGAATTTTTGGCTAACGTCAGGGCTTGGGTTGAGCAATTTCGAGACGTAGGCATACTTTGTCGACGTACTCTTGTGGTTTTTACGCGGTGTCACGTGGCAGAAGAACTCAGGCGACATTCTTGATATGTGTCCGCCATATCACAAATACCGAAGCTATTATAAACATGCCGAAGCTATTGTAGACTGCCTCTGTGACATATTTGTATTACGGTTCGATTATAAGAATTATAAGGTTCGAATCCCGGGTCGGGCAAAGTGACATTGGATTTTTCTATTCATTATCAGACCCCGGAATCGGGAATTTGTGGCCGATATGGGAATAGGCACGCCCCTTTCACATTGTAGGACGGAACACATAGTCGTATAATCAATATAATCATATGACACATCAAGATAATCCTCATCACCCCCATCAATGACAGGACGTGATTATACCAACAAATTCGTACACGTATGAGTATAATTACCGCTAAGCTAAGGACGAGCAGTGAAAGGGCGCTCAGTACAGCAGTTTCATGAAAATTACGACCCGCAAAAACACCGTGTAACCTTTTACAAATCACACGTTATTACTACGCTTTATGACGACTTTGATTTATTCAGTTTCTGGATAGATTGCTAAAGGTTGCCACATTAGAGTAATATTGTCTCGTTGCGACGTACGGTGCGTTTATGTTAAACGATCGTGCTATTACCAATCTCCATTTTAAACTTAATCTATGTAGGTATATTTGTGGGAAAATATTTATATACGTCAAATATTTTTTTCAAATAGTGGAACGACTAAATGACTACTGTGCACCTAATGGCCACGACATCGGCCTTTCTGTGAATGAAACCTACGGCAAGTCTGTCCTTTAATACCTAAGAAAATAAGGTGTCTACCACCACAATACTATCGCATTTATGTTAGAAGACTAACTTATGTTTTTACTGAAATGAAATATTTAATACGGAATAAATAAGAAGGTCAAGTTGACTTTGAAGTCAATAAAAAACATTCTACACTTTCCTGTAGTAGAACCCTTAACCACAAGATTTTTTCGATACCACTTCTTCGAATCGGTTATCAAAGCTAATTTCAGCTGACCTTTACAGTTTTAATAGGCGGAGTAATCTATTATTCTGCTTCAGCTAGAAAAAAGCTAACGAGGAAAACACATAAGCTGATGGCTGTTTTTGTCGTTGTGATGAAATTATTAAGAGGCTATAGTAAAATACGAAGATGCCGGAATTCTCTAAACTCTTTGATTCTGAATTATATTTGTATTATAATAATTATTTGAGTGGTATGAAGATCAATTGTGAACTCCTGGTTTTTATCCGCGATGGCGTCAGCCGGATCTCCCAAATGATATGAATTTTGAATGAGGAAAACTATTAACCTGGCGCGAAGAAAAACAAAGAGGGCACTGGTTAATTGTACCTATATATAATATGTCATTGTATTCTACAGTATTAGGTTGAGGCCGTAGCGTTGGAGTGCAGTTGGGTAACCGCCCAGATAGCATGAAATTGAAAGCTGTCACAAGGCACAGCTTTTGTTCTCTTTTTGCATAGTTGGAGTGTCAAATTAGGGGCCTGTCCGATGGGGTCTTCAATTTAACTTGGACAAGACCGATATATCAACTTATTAAGTATAATGTGTAGCAAAATACTGGCGGTCCAAAAACATTCGAAACATTATACGAATTGTTGAGTCATTTTAAGCTTTGGCAACTGAGGAGGTGGGTGGACAAGGATTAAAGACTATTGGGTGTTCAGCAAGGAATGGATTTAGGTGGATAATCTCAATATTTAGAAATATATTTTATGAGTTGTAGAATTAGGATTCCCGACCAGTGTGGTGTTAGGCTGACTATTACACTATACTTGGGTGGAAATTAAAGCTTCGTCAGTTGTAGAGGGCACTGGTGGCACCTCGCACCAATCCTAAAGCGGTTGCTGTAGAATGCCCGTATAAGGTTCACCTGAAATAACAGCTAATGGTGGTTTATCACTTCTCAATAAATTTTATTATTTTTAAAAACTTCTAAAAGGCCTTGTTATGAATCCTCCTCAAAAAATTCAATGTTAAAACGTTTGACATCATATTTACTTTGATTACGCGACGATTGCTTTTGTCACAGGATAATAGATTAATCAACAGCAGTCAAAATGTTTGTACATGTACTCGAGCGGCCTTTCCGCCCATTGTATATGTCAAAATGTAACACGCTTCCGTGATTGATGACTCTTTACTCTTTGAACTTAGCCTTTAAGAGTGTTCATTACGTTTTTTTAACGCAACATATGGCTCTTGTAGATACGTGCTGATTGATTAGTTTTAAATGAATGACATTAAATATTGTTTTTTTATTGCAAAAAGAACTGGCATAGCATAGCTCACATTATGGTAAGTTCCGCGGTCCATGGTCATTGAGAATACTCAGATGGTTGATGCGTCGAAGGTCTACCAAAATAAGAGGGAAAGGAAAGGAAAAAGGACGGGAAAAAGAATACTGAAAAGAAATAATATTGAACCTCCAGCAAGATCTTTTAGTATGGACCGGTGGACTATTTTCCCGCAAAAAAATGTGAACAGCGAGAATTTTCGGTCATAACGTTATAAATTATTGTATTTACACACAATTGAATTTTTATTGACAATAATTTCGGAAAATGTTTTATTCGTATGATAAAAATGCTACATATATTTTATTACGCAGTTTATAATGCTTATTGAAGTCACAGAATGCAGTTGCCTGCATGTTCCAACGTATATCGTTTAATGAATATTAATTTTATTTTATTACAATAAACATAAAAATAAACGACTTGAACGACATTGTTTTATTCAAATTAATTCAATACATTGAAGATGTTTGTTTCGTAATAGATGTTACAAATATTTTAATTGAATTAGGGCAAGTCCAAGGTTTCTGTGATACTTGTTCTCGAAGATCGAATTTTAAATGGGCATTATATTATATATTTTTTTAAGATATCCTAGGGTTTTATGAGATAAGATGAGGGTCGTATTCAATAACGAGATCTTGAAGAGGCCTATGCCGATCAATAGAAAATTGTATCCTAATGAAGATGATTATAAAAATATAGTAAGAATGGGATTAGGAAGTGAATTATCCCAATAATTACAATGAAAAATTAATAAATCGTTTATATTATAATACCACAAACCTTCCTGCATTATGGAGAAATGGTAAATTTATGAATGCATTTTTTTTTAGAATATATTATATTTGCCTTCGTCTGATACATAATAAATAAATAATTGAGGTTTTATATTCCAATTTAAATTACTTTATTTGAAAATATTAGTTAAAAAAACTGAAAACAATCAGTTATAAGCAAATTATAATAAAATCGAATACATTGAAATGATAACACCATTGGGCATTAGGAATTACGAAACTTATCTAATTAACTAATTTAATTTGTTCTCGATTAAAAATACGTTAAAAATCTTAAAACAAAATACAGCCAGTTATGTAAATCATAAGGTTTAAAGTTGGAATATCAGTATTAATTTATTATAAGAACACATTTTCAGCGCAGTTTCTCGATGAACGATTATGGTTTAAGTATGCCTAAGTTGGTACTAATTGTATTTGAAACAGGTCAGATGTATTATGTTTTAAAGCATTGCGTAATGTTATGTGCGTATTTACATATAACCGCTTCAGTTGATAGCAACGGCTACACCCGGATAAATATTCTTAAGAGTATAAAAACATTTCCTCAACTTGCTACGTAAAACGCAGAGAGCTTTTTAACTGTTGCGTGAATTTAGTCAAACAATTGTCGAAGAGAGTAATCCGTAACATAATAAAATAATAATACAATTCCTTTTTTATTTTATAATTTATGATTCAGCAGAAAATATTTTGTGCTACTTTGTATGTACAAAAATAGCCGCCCGTACAATGGTATAATTTATTGCATATCTATGGGTGTTTCTGACGTAATTTAATCACATAAATATGCAGTGACACGTTTATTTTGAATAAATGTATTATTTTGGTTTATTGAGTTATAAACTTATACCCAATGTCGTTCGGAATGTATTTTTAGGTATTAAAATTTTTGTGACTTCAGCTGGAATATTTTTTTTTATAAAGGAATTTCAGGAGCTCTATTTACAAAGATTTAAAGGGGAAATAATTATTGTGACTTTATTTTTTATACCACCTTTTTGTTAGTTATCAGCAAGGCACATGACCACTCATGAAACACACAAGGTAGGGGGAATTGTAGAGGGGATGACAGCCTAAGGAAATGCATGGAGAGGCAAAGCGGCGTCGGAAGGTAGGAAAAGAGAATTAACCATTCTTAAATCTTCTGCAATACTACTGGCCAGACAAAATGCTACAGCAAAGAAGCAATTTCACTTCTCTGAATAACACGCACAGATGATAAAAAAAAACTCTTTTAACATATAGAAATATTTCTTAAATTTTCATATTTTATAGCTATATATGTATTTGATTATGTATGTATATAATATAAGTATATATTTTATGCATGTACTTATATTGTAAGAATATACCTTGGTATAATATTATTATTGATAGTTTGTACACATATTTAATATATTATCTACTTTTATTATCTTAGAAACACCCTCATTCCTGCATCTCCCAAAGGTTGACTGGTAGAAAGTGCCGTTGGCATTAAGTCCGCCGGTATAATTTTATTGTATGAGGTTTAATAAATAAATAAAATATTTTGACTGAATTTATCATTTTCCTTATAAATAAATTGTAGCAATACGTCTACGATTCTCGTTGTAAGTGTTACATATTATTGCAATATGTGGTAATTCAATTGTTAGATTTTATCAGAAACTGTCCATCATGAAACCACATACTAATAAAATGAGGATGGAATCGTGAATAGAATTGCAAAGATCAAATCACCGATAGCCATGTACAGAGTTTGATTCAATGGTGAAGAAAAATATGAAGACGTGTTCATAGCTATAATAATTTTGTAGGCATGTATTGTCAATCAACATAATTTAGGGCAGCATGGCGTGTGTGAGTGAGAAATAATTTTCATCAATCATTAAAGAACGTGGTGTACCTCAGTTTAAATACAAAATTCATAATACAAGTTATTGGCCTCTGAATCGGTGGCGTAGTTGTATTACGGTACGGTTACAAAGCTGAGTTCGAGTCCCGGGTCGGGCAAAGTGATATTGGATTTTTCTATTCATTATCAGCCCGGAGTCAGGAATTTGTGCCCAATATGGCGATAGGCTGGCCCCCTATCACATCGTGGGACGGAACATACAAGGCGAAATGTGGGTGTCCTGGTGGCGCCTCTGCCTACCCCTTCGGGGATAAAGGCGTGAGATTATGTATGTATGTAAGTTATTATATTATAAATCAAAATAATATTTTGTCTGTAAAAAGTCATTGACAACGAGTTATAAGGTGCAGAAATATTTACAAAGAAAATATTTATATTTTCAGTCTATGTTTCACAATGTCAATACATTCATTTATTATTTACATATTTCGTTCATATTTCACAGGTAAGTATTAACACATCCATATTTAGATGGACAGCGACCTCGTAAGGTATAGAGCTCGTGATAGTGATTCAAGAAAATGTGTCCCGAGATTAATCATTATGTACGCGGTTGATAGGATTTTTTTAAAATATTTGTCGCCATTTGGGTTTATTTTTTATCTTCCAGACATTTCAAAGCCTATACAGTCTTCAAAGTTACGGAAAATATACAAAAACCACGATACAATCAGAAAAAAATGGTAGTTTAATTTCAATGTTTATCATTCGCGTAAACACGCAACAAACATTATATTTAAAACTGTCTAATATTATACGATTTTTATTTCATTATGTACCGAGAGCCCGCACGTAATACGGCAACGTTCACATATTTTATTTATACGATAATATTATATTTTATTAGAAATATAAGAAGAACCTGAATTGTTACAGAGGTCTTGCAAAATTAAGTTAACACTTACACGATGACACTAAGTGGGCTACAGTGTTAAACTCGAGGCAAATGCCAAAACAAATTTAAATCAATTTCGCATATAAATGTTATATTTCAATAATAAATTAAATTCATATGACATCATAATTTATTTTATGACATAAATCTGATATACGAGCATCGGCCCGCCTGATGGTAACTTCAATGATATAATTGATGACTTTGTATGAGATTTTTGGTGTTAATGCTCAGCGTGGGGATAAACTCGCAATCTGTGCCATCTTAGGACGGAAATAAGCTCGATAAACTCTGAGTACCATCTAATGACAGCCGTCTCGGAAAGGTGCGTCTTGAGTGCCCACTCAAGACGCCATCAAGGGCTGCCAAGCCCTGAGCTTCTTCTTAATTAATATTAAAAAATAGAATAGAAAATACGGTCCACCTGGTGCCTGACTTACATACCGCCAAGGATATATCACACACAAGTCGCTATGTCCTCTATGAAAATTCTTCTTATACTACGCTCCATGAAGGCCAAGTCGTAGCGCTCGGGATACACCGAAGTGGGGAGGTCATTCCAGGGCATGCACGTGATAGGAAGGAATTACTGCCTCGGTGGCGTAGTTGTACTACGGTACGATTACAAAGCTGAGGTCTCGGGTTCGAATCCCGGGTTGGCCAAGTGATATTGGATTTTTCTATTCATTATCAGCCCAGAGTCTGGAATTTGTGCCCGATATAGCGATAGGCTCGCCTTTCACATTGTGGGACGGAACATACAAGGTGAAATGTGGGTGTCCTGGTAGCACCTTTGAATGGAGCTTCTGGGGAAAAGGCGTGAGTTTATGTATGTATGTATATTGTATGTAGGAAGGAACTACCTAAAGACCCATTAACCACTGGAGAACTGATTAATAAAATAAAATAAAACTGATCTAGGCAATTATAATTCCACTTTCCAGGCAGATTGTGCAATGATAGAATTATGTTTAACATCAGACAAGCGAATAACTAGTCTCATCACTCTTGCAATTAAAAATAATGCTATAGGTTTTTTTCAATGTTATTATTATAAACGTGCTACTATTATTGAATTATTATTTTGAAGCCGTCATTAAATTAACTTTGATAAGATTAAAAACATAAAAAGAGACATCAAAATTAAATTATCTCAATACAGCCGGATACGTGTATTCAATTATTAATAATACAAGTAATAACTGGGCGAAGGCCTCATTTGAATGATTTATTAATGATAATTACAATTGCTTTATAGATAAAGCTATATCATCTCGAGTTTTTATATAGATTTCAATACTTCACGCTTATTTCTGTCGTAATACCTGAATTTGTACCTAAATCTGAGTCTGTATTAGCCGAGCCTATGTAGTAGGACGTATACGTCCCACCAAAGATAGCGGGTCTACTCTACAATCGAGAGTACGATTGAGAGAGCTTAGGCCGTATAGTTCACCACGTTGGCCTAAGGCTAATTGGTAGAATTTGGATACCATATAAATTCTTACAAATCGCCATTATATGCTGGTTTACTCATGTTCCTTCACCGTTATAGTGCGTGGCGATTAACTATAAATAATAAATTACCAGTTACCAGGCACCACGCATTTCAATAGCTGAATGAAGCTTCATTCAATTCATTTTATAATCACCCACTACTATGCACGAGACTCTTCTACAATCGAGATTACAATTGCCGGATGCCGAATACCCGTTATCCCTTTCCATCCTTTTTCCTTCCCGCTCTTTTCCCAATTTGATGGGCCAGCAACACATCCATGATCCAATGTTCATGGGCGCCAGTGATCACTTACCGAACTTTTTACTAAAAAACATAAAATAATAAGCAAAGAATTAAAAACAAAAAATAAGTTCCTAAATTTTTAAATTTAGAATTTCAAACTCATCCGTGGAATCAAAATCTTACGTTACGGACGTTTTTTCCAGTTAGGGTACCACTCCGCAACTCCAAAAAAAATCGAGAGTTTGAATAAGAGGGCATAGCCCATCAAGCTGGCCTTGGGGGTTGGCAGAGTATACTTAGCGTGGAAAATCTTTTAAGATCTCAGTTATATGTAGGTTTCCACACGATGTTTCCTTTACTCTTAAATTGGAGTAATGCGAATCAATTATATACCCCTGATTAGTATTACATACATGAGTTTAAAAAGACAGAGGTGTGTTCTAGGATTCGAACTCACGACCAACGCCTCGGCAGCCGCGACCGATCCATTACCAACAGACCACCATCTACTTACGTCTAAAACATCACTGATGGGAAATTCATAAGATGCGTAATAGAAGGAACAAAAAAAACTCAAGCAGCATGACCTATGTTAAATAGTGGACTTCCTGTGCTAAAGATCGTTACAATACCTTTTTAGTCTATACTTCTATTATATTATATGCAATAATAACACCATAAATCACTAATAATATTACAGTAAAAAACAAAATACCAGGAATAGAACCTGGCGCCTCAAATTTCAATGCCGAGCTTTCAGGATTACAAAGCGGCGTGTCATCGTACATATGAAGCTATATATTGAATGTGGGACGCGCACGCGCAGTCACACAGTGGTGGCTAGCGCGTCAGGTGCGCGCCAGTGAAGTGAACTTCCGAACATTATGTGCATGTGTTAGTCCACGATCATTGGAATCATGGTGAGTGGGAAATCATTTTTCTAATTATGCCAAAATTTATAAATTATTTTAATTTGATTACGAAAAATGAGCCTTAAATATTATTATTTTATGCATATATGTAATAATTCAATGGTTGGTATTTTTGGCATAATAATTTATTTATTTAAACGACAGACTAAATATTTTGATTTGCTGACACAGTGACACATTTAATTAAACTTAACACTAAGAATTCAAAAATAAAATAAAGTGCCAGCGTAGAAAATTGAAAATTACGACAAAATTTAAATTTTTGAATATTGAACGTGGTCGGTTAATAAAAAAATGTAATAATTTTTATGTCAGAAATATAATAATAATATTATGATCAATTAACATTTTTTTTCCAAAATATAATAAAGAACCAAAGCTCAGTAGCACCTTTCAGTGTATCCTTTAAATATTTTTAAATTGAGGATTCATTTTTAAGAAGTTTGGCATTATTTTAGCTAATTTTGATGTAATATATTATACAGTAATACTAATTATTCGGGAAAGTAATTAGTGATTATTTGGTCATTAATAAATAAGCACTTGGAATAAATAGCGAAGTAACTTGACTACACTAACAAGGCAATAAACGATTACCATTAAGATTCTATCTCTGCTTTAGAATATAAGTAGTTTGAGAATCAATATCTCTCTACTTATCTTTTATCATAAATACAGTATTTTAATTTTACTATCGTTTTGAATAAAATCAAAATAAGTAGTGGATTGCCAATTATAAGTTTATAACTATTTATACATGCATAAGCAATCTTTTATATCTCGCATAATGTTTTAATTTTATTATTACGTTGCGTGGTCTAAACATATATCTTCTAAACAAAAGCATTAAACACCTACGACATACATTAGGTATTCATTTTGATTATTAATATTTTCTAAGCATATAATTAGTTCATAGTTTTAAACAAGTGATAGCTTTGTAGGAAAAGAGGCTGCTTCTCAAATCCGATGTCGCGAGTTCAAACACAAAGCTCAAACTTTGCGAGGCTATGCGTATTCGTAGTTAACTACCGCTTAATTCGACGATGAAAAATATTAAAGGCATATCAATTATCAATTAACACTAGCTCACGCTGATGAAGAAAAAGACTAATTAACTAATAACTAATTTCGGAAAAGGTTCATGTAAGTAAGTAATAGTTTCTGAAATTATAAACCAAATCACTCGTCCACCGCTGCAGTTCCTGTAAGCTAGGATCGATAGTGGCACGAATTACCTAACCTTAAATTAAAATTGTGTTCAAAGACACTTCAAAACTTCTACTATGAGTTTTACATTGTATTTAATGATGCTTAATTCTATTTGTATGTGTAATTACACCAGATGATGTTTAAAATAAATCAAAAATAAATAATTAAAACTTAATTATCAAAGTTCATATTTTGTAGCTAAAAAAAGTTTCCGAAAGCGTACCAATCTCAATTGCGTCCCAAGATATAAGAGGGTCATCCTATTACTAAGCCGGACATCAATTTCAGTCCCGAGCAGTTTATACAAAAAAAAAATTGGTGAAAATTCACACAACATGGGTTTCAAGAACAGGAAATACAACCCAGAACTTTTAATACACAGCCTATACGTTCTCTTCCTACGCCAATAAATAAATAACATCGATTTGAAAGTAAATAAATAGGACTTGGAACAAATGGTTTCTTGAGTTGGTAGAGATGCATCAGGTTCGCAAGGCATTACGCAATGAAGGCCGACAAAGGTTACCGCATAAAGTTCCATCTGAGTCAACACAAAATTGTCGTTTAATTTAGGAAAGCACTTATTAGTAGAACATATATTCGTAAAACATAGTAACATGGTTTTTGCCTGAGGACAGTTTAGAAAGCGAAAGTTGCAACTTTGCGGGATAGGTTGGAAAAATCCTATAAACATAGTTCCTGCAAGGATGCATAGATAGGGCGTATGATTATTAAAACCGAGGCTATGGAATCGCGAGTAACATGAAGCATTATATAATATAAAGCACTGAACATAACCCGTATCATTAGTAAGTAAGCCCGATTAAAAATGACATATTTTTGAATGTAATTGTAATTCCGAGATTGAATGTATTAATCCCTTCATTAAATAACCAATCTAAATCAGTCAGATCAGTTTATTCATTCTATTGGACACATTATAAAGGATGAATTTAAAATGCTTGATTAGTGTTTCCTTCGCCAATGTGAATATTTAAAAAAACTAGTGAACCGGAATTTTGCAGATTCTCGAGTCTTGTTATTTTTTTGTGAAACTAGTTTGCTGTAGTACATAAATAGCAATAATAAGCAGGAACGAGTTGATATAACCACGAATACTTAATTTTTTCCACTAAGATAAACTTTAAGTTTTAAGTATTTTCGTCGGTGATGCAGTAGTTGCTAACGTGCAGTGCTAATAGACACAATAGGTGTCACTGAAAGTGCACAACTCACAACCGTTTTCATATATGCGTCGGAGGACGTATGGCAGTCAAGCCCAATAAGTATTAAATTCCTTTTCAGATAAAAATTCCTTGTTTTCATAATAAAAAAATTATCGAACAATAAAAGTCAATAAATTTTATTCAACGCTCCTTCGCATTGCTTCAAGCATCGCATAAAAATATTTATTGAATTTCGAACGATTGGTTTAAATTTCGAAAACAAAAGCTGTTTATTTTAAAATGACTTTGTAATGAGGCGCATGCGATTTTTATCATGAATATAGTAAAACATCGTACGCCGGAGGACATTGCGCAACGAAGGCCGCCGTGTAAAGGTCACAGCGAAACCGCAGTTTTGACCGGTGTTAATGGCGCATAATCCTTTATTTTTGCGCTGTGACTTTGCGATGGACTGTGAGTTTTGTATAGTCGGCGTCTTGACCCTTTGCCTTTATTTAATGTCGATTAATATAAACATTTAAACAATGCTAGCAATATTTTTCTATAACGATTCTAAGTGCTACAATAGTATTGTGTAGAATGGCAGAACCGGTGGGATATGTCATCAAAGGGGCGTCACCTTTACCAATTCTTTCCGTTGATTTGTGATCGCTCAACATTTCGTCCGATTCCTTCGACCTCTCATAAAAAAATTAAACTGATGACTCCATACTTCAATCAACACATCCAATATAACTCTCATTAACATTTGTCCCCGACTTCCTCCGCATATTTCGCCCACGTTTTTAGATTCTAAGTCGGTAATATTATTTGATCACACGAGCCTGAGTCGTAAATGAGGGCCATAAATAACAATTTCATTAACTCTATTCATGTATTTATGACGCGTTCGGTTGAGGTTTTGCATATTCCACGATTAGTATTATACTTCGTGTTGTTGTTGTTGGTGTATTCTTCAATTGTTGCAACACAACGATGATTAGGACCACGTTGTACAGGAATGATCCAACCCACAGTCTATCACAGTCAATATTTTGCCAAGCCATTAAAATCTTTATTGGTATGCGAAAACGGCTCATTTGTTTCATATAAGCAGGAAGCGTTTTCATCATAGCACAAATATCACAAAAATGTGTAAAAATCTAATAAACAAATATGGAATTCTATTTTTTGTTTATAATAGACATTTCACCGACGGAGCCATAGCGATTTTAATAAAATCATTAAGGGATATATGCAGGTTATTTCTGGTCAAAAATGTCTTCTGAAACCCACTACAGGATCCGATCTGACTCATCCTATTGTACGCTTTATGTACGTTGTGACTTGATTTACATATAGTAATATAATCTCAAAGTATATGACACAGTAATACTAATTACTTTCATTAACATCAATAGTTTAATTAAAACATTAATGTATTGTCGAGCAATCACCGTACGTAATATAAATTGTATCGTCATTTAAATATCTCTTATGGATAAGTTTATGTGTTAACATTTCCTTTATGGCATTTATTTATGAAGATTTTATGTTCTTGGAATTTGAGACATCCGTCTATTTTTTATTTAAATTCACGCAACTTTTTCAATCTTCTAGGGGCCAAAAACTTTATGGTGACTGACTTCCATTTTTATAAATCACATGTAAATTATTAAAGACCTTTAAATTACTATGTTTTCGAGACAATGTATTTAACTATTGGGTGTATTTATTTTCAGTCCAGTTGTGATAGTAACCATTCATTTTTGATTACATACACATACAAGTACATAATGCATACTTCCATTTTACTTATTAACAAACTTAACACGCGAAATGTTAATGCTACAACACACGAACCTCTTCAAGTGAAGACACTAAGATTACCTTATCTGCCGATTAGATCTCACGATCTAACCATAGCTTACCTTTAGCCGAACTTGATCTAACCATTATATCACAAGCTTTTAACCAGATAAGATGAACTTTAACAGGGGGAATCGGTAATTTGTTTTTCTTTGAGTTAAAACTTCTTACTTGCTGTGCTCGAACACCCAACATATTGTTGGATGATAGCGAAAGTGTGGAAGCGCAGCAAAGTTTCAAAATTTCGGCGCATCTTTCCACATCCTTTTAAATTATGCATTTTCTCAAAGATTTGAATAGGTTGCTAAGTGTTCAGAAATTACTTAATTTGTTGTATTCTCGGCTAAGCGCTTAAGTCGAGGCTTTCGTCATAGCCCGAACATTTCGACATATTTCGTTGTTATTAATTGAAGTGTGAAGACTAATAATACTACACTTCCATTTTAAGTCATGTGGGGTAATTAATTTTAACAAAGGTATTTGATTCGAGTAAGACTTATTAAAACACGCAATATTACGTTTCGGACTCAACCTGTGTTTACTCAGTATAGAATAAGTCAGCATAGTTGTAGTGATGATTATCCCTGGCCGGTGGTCACTTTATTTGCAGTTACCATCAGACGCATTGTAGTCTCTCTGTCCTGTCAGTATTAAAAAGCGACTACACGGGACCTTGTGGTAAATGCAATTGCATACATGGTATCAAAAGGATAGACACGTTTTAGCAAATTATGAATATACGGCATAATTATACAGACGTGTGTCAAACGTGATTACTTTTCATTGTTTGTTCGGGACAGAACTGCACTTAACACAACATACAGTTTTTTAATTTACTGATTATATTTTAAATAACAATAAAAAACAAACAATATTATATAACAAACAAAAAATCTTATTTAAATAATTTGCAAAACATAAACAAACATTTGTATCGACACTTAACAAACTAACATTCAAATATTGATCGCGCAGTTGAATGGCTACTATGTACAAAATCTTGAACTTTAACATATAAACAATAATTAAATAATCAAATATTAATTTTGAACTGGCATCGTCTTCGGAAAAAACTGAACCTTGACTTAATGAGATATATAAACGGACTATTAGCAAGCTGAGGTTATGTCGGAAAACTTCATGCCATTAATTATGTTTTAATATTCATAAGAATTCTTGAGGCTCCGTAGTCGAGTAGGCATAATGCTCCTTGTCTGTATGTTTGTATTTCTGCCTGTCCTGCCTTTAAAATCCTCTATATTTAAATTTATGGCCATTAGTAGGTTGCATAGATTTTCAAAAACATAATCTTTCTGTTCGCTTTGCTGCAGTCGGTTATAAATGTAACATATAACAATTGGATCATAACAACAAACCGATTCTCATGTCATTCATTAAAATCGAATGAGTAGTTCAAACGACCTACAGAAACAAACGCAAATACAAAGATATTATACATATGCTACTATAATCTTAATAACTAAGATTTTAACTGCAGTAAAAGTAAAAATAATGGTGTTCTTTATTCAAAACACTTTTTTCGAAAGTTTTGTTCTTAGTCAATGTAAAAATTGTAATAATTAAAGCTTGAAAATAATTATAATTACAGTGTTTCCTCTAAGTTATTGCAATACTTAAGTAAAACTGGCTTGGTGCGTCTGCGGAACTTCGGTGCATAAGACCGACTTTTGTAACTAGTTAATTGATAGTCCTATGGGATTAAAACCTCAAATTATTGTAATGTAGTTATACAAAATTTACTAATGACCTCAGGGCTATTTAGTTGTCTGTATAATTCGATAAATTGGTATATAATTTTTTTTTACCCATAACTTTATCGGAAATTTACCCTAAAGAATGACCTGCGATTCGAGCCCAAGCTGTATGGGGTCGAATCGCACATGTAGCCAAAATACCTACACGGCGACATAAAATTAAAGTTTTATTTAAATTCTTTTACCTATTCAAAAATGTTGTATTATAGTGTAAAGAGGCTCAAAACTTGTATAATATCGCTAACGAGTTGATTTTTAAAAGAATCTACGTGCACAATGTAACGTATTTAATATGCAAATGATGTAAGCCGTCTGGCATTATGCAATCTATTTTAACATTCGATACTACATCGGATTTGGACGTTTGCTATTTTGTGGTGAAGGCTGAGTTATCTGTCTTGCAAAAAGGTAAATATATACTAAAGGTATATAAATATCAAATCAGCTTTAGCTTTTGCTATTCGCAGGATGACTTTATACAATAACTCTGCAGGAAACGCTACGCAATTGCGTCAATCAGTATGACTTTATATTTTCCCTATAGAATATTAAATGTATAGATGACAATCTCTCACAGATGACAGAATTATATCAGCCTCGGCCCTGGCTCGACGAGGTATAGGCATAAAAATACTCCTACTCTATGTGGTTATAAAACATGAACAATACAGACTTTAATCACGTGGCAGTCAATCATACCTTTACAAAGTTACAACACATAAACAATATCATCAAGTTTGAACAACTGGGAAACAAACAGGTGGCTGCGAGTAACAAAACGATCGCTTTGTCAAAACGTATGAAAAAATACATAAACAATAGCGGGGAAGAATGCTGTACAATACCAGCCTGGCTGCTGTTACGTTCCGACGTGTGGTATATGTAACGAGAGATGGATAGCGCGTAAGCGGTTTTGTTAAGAACGTGTTGTTGTAATTTGCATACTTGTATGAGTAAGTAGTGGCCCGTACCTGGCACCCTGCCGCCTGCAATCACCAATTGCTTGGTGAAGCGCTGGCTCTTATTTTGAATGGAAAATATGAGCGTTCATCACACCTATTTTCAAATAGTTATAATATCAAAAATAAGACAAAATTTAAAAACACAAGTAACGATATTAAACAACAGATAAACATAGGATTCGATACTATAAATCTTTACCAAACAAGAATAAACCATTGCCCCAGATTTCACTTTAAGCCTTATTCGTCGCAGGTTATTAACCACGTCAAATATAATATGGAAATTACCCTTTTGAGATGTCAATAAAAGCGGTCTTAAAAGCCCCCCTTACGCTTATAACTTAATTGATCCCCGTCAGTCAAAACGCGCGTCTGGGATGCACAATGCGAGATGTAGATAACTCGGCATTGTCCGTTTTGTTTTGCCACATGAAGCTGTACTATCTGAACGACAATTGTTTGCAATTATTTAAGGAATTTTTCGCGTAGCCATTGTGAGGGTTACAAAGGGTCGTTCTACGAATCTCGATGCATAATTTAATTATTTTCGTCTTGGGAATTGTCTTCATTTGTCGGTTAGTGTTTTCTTATGTTGTTTGTTGCACAAAAATTTTGTCCAATAACGTAAATATCATTTTTTTAACCCAATAAGTCACACGTAGCCAAATGTCTATGGTAAAACTACAAGGCAAAATTTGACTTACAGCAAATGCAACAAAATAACATGGCTAAGGACAGTTGAATGAAGTTAAATATTCAGTTTAAAACCACTGAACGTGTTTGTATTAGAAGTTACGAAACTCAGGAGCGGATCTGTTGTCGCATTATGAAAATGATTGGCAGCTCCTGCCTCCTTCACAAAACTAAATATTACGTTAAACACGTTTCAGTTACAAAGTTACGAAATCAAGCATTATTTTGCGTATTCAATATTGTTTAAATGTGTGCGATTTCTTTAAGATTTTTAAACAAATGAGGGCATCGGGAGAGATGTCGCTAGAAATAAATTATAGATTAATATATTTGTGTAAAAGAAATCTTAAAATCGAACTAATACGATTGTAGTAATAACAATAATAAATCTAGAACGAATAGTGAAAAATAGGCTATGGCTTATCGATACATTATTTTAGTAGCATTGGATTTACAAAAAGGACACAATTTTTTTCCATGTACAAAATTATTTTCCTTTCCACGTCCCCTTTCGTTTCCTTTGTGGTTCCATTTTATCTTAAACCCACCCCACGGTTGTCTGTAAGAGATTGCCTTTAGCGATAAGACCGATATTTGCACTTTGACTTTGATGTCTACCGTCTGTACAAAAAAAAATTAAATATAATAAATTCGGTATATCATCTCACACTTATAATATCTAGACTCAATCTATATCCATACTTAGTTCAGTGACATAAGATGTTCCTTGCAGTTAAATGGCATCAGAGGCCGCTGCGAGCCTCCTCAGCCCTGACATTACAGTGATCACTGGTTATGTGGAATTAATTGTATTGTAGGTTTTGCCGTTTGTCAATTATCTTACTCATTGCGAAATAATCACATATAAGAGGCATAATATATGTTTTTTACATTTTTGCTGAGGACAATAATCAAAAAAGCGATGGATTTATTAAGTCAAATTATTAATTATATTACGATGAGGGTGCAAGCTAGACCTATCTTATTGCGTGTGTCAATGACCTTTACGTTGGTACACAACCAGTTTCTAGCGCATTCGAAATCTGTGAAAAATGTATGTATAATATACTGATAGATAATTTCGTCCAAAGTTAAGCTTATTTGTTTTACAATATGTCGATCTAGGATTAAATAATCATTACTCAATATAATTCCTTAAATACCTTCTTTAGACATTACTCTTTGTAACATAAGTACATAAAAACTGCACATAATATATACTTTTAAGAAAAGTAACTTTTATTAGTAATCGTTAAAATTTTATGCTGAATCATCGGCTTGTACATTCGTCTTTGTTAATATTACCACCAGTTGTGTAAACCTTATTAGATCTTGCAAAACTGTATATTTCATAGAAAGTCGGTAAGAGATCCAAACCTTGAACGGGCAGTGGCTCCTCACATTAAGATAACGTTTCGTAATTGTCGCCCTGAATGTTTAATTAATAGGTTTGATATGGCTTATTTACATTGATCAATCGGCTGGCATTACAATAAAGGCCTTTGCTGACGAGTTTTATTTGGTGAATGAAATTGCCGGAGACCCTAGAACATATTTTTGAAGTTATACTTCTTTTGGCACGTTAAGAAAAATAAAAAAATCGGAGTAAAATATTTACGATGCGTGTGACAGCCGAAAAGCGACATGATGAAGTTATTTTGTTTTTCTTTACTCCAAAAATCTAAATTCGTAGACAGAATAAAAAAAAAAGGCCGCCATTTTAAACGTTTTATTTTTCTTCTCTTTTCGCTCCCATTTTCGAAAGCTGGAAATGCATTTCCGGCTTATGAACTTTGGTCTATGATAAAATGAAGATGTTTATGGGTGGCAGTAATTACTTACCGATTACAGTTCGGTTATTTGCCGGACGAATTTAATAAACAAGAAAATAAGGTCTGCAAGAGATTCGTGTTTAAGGTTGCCATACAGCCCGCATGCAGGGTTCGGCAAATGTTCTGTTTTTGATATTTTATGGTAAATTATGAATTAAAACATAATTTTGGATAAATAATTAATTTCCTAAATCTCATAAATGAACACTAACTCGGATTTATAAACGGTAGATTATGACTAAATAGCGTTAAGTCCAATTATAGTAACCATGTTTTGTAATGCCGACTGCCTCGGTGGCGTAGTTGTAATATGGAACGATTACAAAGCTGAGGTCTCGGGTTCGAATCCCGGGTCGGGCGAAGTGATATTGTGATTTTCTATTCATTATCAGTCCAGAGTCAGGAATTTGTGCCCGATATGGCGATAGGCTCGACCCCTGTGAAATGTGAGATCCTATTGGCGCCTCTGCCTACCCCTTCTGGGACAAAGGCGTGCGTTTATGTATGTATGTATGTTATGTATGTTTTGTAATAAAAAAGCGGATTTACATAAAATTATCTTTAAATTTAATTGCCAGATCCTGTATGAGTCATCTGTAGTCTAAACCAACAATATTATTTAAAGTTCTTGGATTCTTGACGTTGTTTTTACCTTATTATGCTGGGTAGTTAACTTGAACCAGTTAAGTGAACAACAATTTGGTTTAGGATAGGGTCAGGAATACTTTGAACTAACGGGTAAATTAAATTATGTGATTGGTTTATTTCAAAGTTGGTTTTCTTTAAATAAAATAAGTAATGATCATCTTATTTATGTATCTGTATCAGCCCAAATATGTCCCACAGCAGGGCACGGGCCTCTTCTACAATTGATAGTACTATTGAGAGGGGTTAGGCCATATAGTCCGCCACGCTACCCTAGTACGGGTTAGCGGACTTTACATACCGTAGAAAGTCTTCAAAATCGCTACGGTATGCAGTTTTCCCTACTATGTTTTCCTTCACCGTTATAGTGCGTGGTGATTGACTATCAATACACACATAAGTCAGAGGTGTGCCCTGGGATTTGAACCTGCGACCACCGTGAAACATGTTGGTAGTCGCGTCTGGTCCGTTACCAACAGGCCACCACGCACTTATTTATATTAAAAATTATTAAAACTAAGTAAAGCAAAATAAACGTATATCTTTACAAAAATTAAAATTCCTGGCAGAATTAATTAATGCGTTAATAGACCAATAAAACAACAATAAACAAGTATTTTATAGTTATTATAATATAAGAAGACAGCTGTATTCTTTTAACATATTTATGTTTACGAATTATGTTTAAGCAACTAAAACTGGCTGATTTTATTTGAATGAGTATTTTTATGTCGGTCACGTGTAAGAAACCAGTGTCATATATAAAAATAACACTTAAATATATGTATAGCATACTTATTACAATAAAATAGAATGGATCTGTATGTCTGGATTTTTTTTTATTATTTGCCATGGTTAGCGAGACTGACGGGCATGCCATTCGCCTGACAGCAAGCGATACGACGCGATGGCTCATGGACAGTAGCAAAACCAAACAACACCATGAATTACAAAGCAATGGTTGGCATTCCACTGCGCTCGTCATCCAGACACTTAAGATGTAAAGTCTTATTATGTCCCGTAGTTACTCTCAAATGAATTTTTGGGAGGCTAAAATAAGTAAGATATAATAAATACTAAAAACAGGATAACAAATGTTAGCATAATCTATCAAACCTTTAGCATATTCCTCCACATTTTATTTCAGGATAATTGTAATATCCTTACGGATAAACATGCACGCACGTGGTGTTCAATAAAATGTAGATTTAGGTGCAGAATGCGTAATGCCACCGAAATATATATTATCTAGTTTTATTGCACAAATGAACATGAATACCTATGGTTTCCATTTTAGAATCAAGTTCTTTATTGCACAAATGAATACGTAATACTTATTGATTCCATTTTTGAATCAAGTTCGATTTTATAACGATAAGAAAATATCTCGCACAAGACATTCCAACTTTTTTTTTAATTTTTACCAACTGAGTTTCTATAATACATTTTTCAAAAATATTTTAATTGTTAATTAAATCATATCAATTAAATCGTTTTGCATTTGTTTGACTCCAAAGGATAATTAATACAACCTGTTTAGTAGTTTGATCAAAATTACAATATTATGTTGTGAATCAAGTCGTGTATTTTTTTTGCACAAATACCTAAAACAGAATACAATCACCAAAACATAAAAGATTACTTTTTTAATAATAATTAAATAATTAATATCATAAGGTCACTTGTGATTCTGTAAACATCGATATTAAATCGATATAGAAAAACACCGACATCCAACAATTAATATTTGAAATTACACGAACCTTCATGCGTAACCAGGGCAGAAAGTTATTTTTATAAATAACACAACTTCGGTTATTATTCTGAAAAAATGGCTTTTGATCCAAAATATCAGTATATGCGTAAGACAAAAAATTGATTTTCTTAGGACGTGAGTCGGCTTCTCGGCTATAATCTTGTTTTTTATAGTAGTCACTGCAGAAAACATAAAGTGGAATTAATGGCATTACATAGTGGCTTGAAGCAAGGGCTATAAAATTAAACATTTAGAATCTCAGACATAATTCTCACTGACCTTTCTGTACCCATCTTAGATAAACACGGAAGCACTCAAAAATAACTTTTGTTCATAAGTGGTTAAGGTAGAAAAACGTTTGTTTGACTTTCCTGTATTACGTCAGTCACCGCAAGCGCATTAGACCCGAAATGTAAATTAAATTAAATTAATAAACAATACTCATTCAACCTTGGCCTTTGAACGTGGCGCGGAAGCGATTGTTCTAATTAATTCAATTTTTACTAACGGAACCTGTTGGATGAAATTTTTCATCGACACCTGGTGTGGTTGTCTCTTTTTAGCACCAACATATTTTAAATCGGCGATATCAAATTGGCTTTTTAGAGTTACCAAATGTTTTGAATGATGTTAGGTCGCCTCACTTACAAACAGCTATAAACGGTAAAGTCTTGGATGTGATTTCTGGATCGAATAATCCATTGTGTATGCAAGTTGCCCAAGGCAGAAATATATGAACTAATCACTGTAGGCGATAGAGCCCCTTGTGTTTGCCACCTCCGAATATCTCTCTAAGTAACATTCTATCTTGAAGTGCAGAAAATGGCGTCAATTATAGAGCTCATACCTAGGATTGCCTATTAATTGATTACAATTAGTCAAAATCCTTGGTAAAAATCAATGTTATGTAATCACCAAATGATAAAGTAAACGGGAGAAAATACAATTTAATGCGCTAGGAATAAAATTAGAATTTAAATAGAACGGATCGAATCATATTACTATAATAGGTATACGAAGTCATTCTTGATATCAAAAGGAAACCAGCATATATTAAATGCACTAAGCTCGCTTTGTGTACGAATAAAATAATCATAGTTTGTTTTTGTTATTCTGTGGATAAGTTTTAATTTTAATTTTATTTATGTAATTATGTTGAGCTGTTTTTGTTTTCTTTTTCTATGAACGTTGTGTACACCTGTGATTAGCGCACATATCGAACTAAAACTTTGATAATGTTTCTTTTACACTGTATGATATGTGGCGCTGTTGGTGGACCTCATATATAAATAAATAAATAAATAAATAAATAGTTATTCAATTATTTCTTTAAATTTTCTTACCTTTACACTATTAATATTGAATAAATATTTGTAGTAAGTAAACATTTGTAGTAAGTAAGATGAAAAGCTATAAAAAATAATCTAAGATATATTTTGTAACCACATAAATATTTATATCACCTAAAGTCAAAACGTTTGTGCCATAAATCCGCTTTAAATTACATAAAAGATGATTACAGTATACCCACGTCCTGTCGAACCGTGAACATGACGTAAGGTTGTTGTGGCTATAAATAACAAAACTTTTAAACAAAGCGTGGGCCAGTGACGCTCATTATAACATTTGTTCAGATAAAAATCTATACAAAATCTTGGTAGAGTAAACACCCACTGCATCCGGTAACATATAATAATATGGTGTTTTCCGTGTTCGGGAAATATTGTTTGGGGGGAGTTATTGTCCTTTAAAAAGAACGTGGTAGAAAATCATTTTTGGCCACGGATGTAGTTTCAGCACGTCAAAATAAACGGGAAATGATAAGGGCCAAAAAAATTCCTGCAATTTCCTAGTATTGCTGGTTGTAGGGAGCTTGATTAATTGGCATAACTCTTCTGCAAAAAATAAAATAATAACAGAGTCTAAATGCACTCCCGAACGAGAAATAATGAAAAAATCCCTACGCTGTAATGCTAAAAACTTCTAAACCTAAAACTACTTACCATAAGCTAAAAACTACTTCTAAATATTCCGCCTACATATCTTCTGTAATATGTTAAATATTTACGATTATACCCGAGATATTGACACAAAAACCTCACAAATAAAAAATGCGCATTCGATATAATTTCTTAAACGTCCACATAAGATTTTATGGTCGTCGCGCCGACGCCAACGGGGTCAAGTTTGGATATTCATTATGTAATCCGTGTTACTGCATAAGGCAAATCATTTTCGTATCTTCACGCCTGGAGTATTTTAACATAGGTAAACGCTATCAGTAAATATTAGGTTTTATTGGGCCATAGTGCTGCAGTATTATTGCCTTGCAGGTTCTATATTATGGATGTGTAATCACAGCTTTTGATGTTGCTTTGTTTGATGATATTTTTGAAGTTCCAATACTTATCACCCTCTAAAGTCGTAGAAGGACCTAAAATGCTTCAGCTCTCCAGCTGGTGTTCTTAGCAAGTAACGAGTAGATTTTCATTAGACATGATGGCTTGGCATTTGACGACGTCGGTCACCAAAGGACTCGTACTTTACGCCCTTATATTATATTATGTAGATTTCACGGAATAGGGTATTTGACTCATTTTTTTTTATTGGATTAATCAAAAAGTATCCATATCCGAAATCTAGCAAACAAAGAATTTTCTAAATCCATTCAGAATTAAACAAGTTATAAACTTTTTAAATCTAGTAGTGGGGGTAATAGAAAAGGGATGCAAAACAAAGTAAGTGACGTCACTGTGCATTATAGTGCATAATAGCGTGCGGGTGTGAAAGAGACGGTAAGATGTCCCCACTACGTCCCCACTCTTTCATTTAAAATACTAATATTTGCCTCATGTTACAAGCTACTTTATCACTGTTTTCACAAAACTGTTTTGTTTTAATGGCGCTTCTGTTTGTCTGCAAAATAATACAAAAAATCGATTATAGTCAAATACCCAATTCCGATCTACGAGCTCTCGCTGATAGAGACCGATTTAACTTACGTACGTTTGAATTTGGAAATTCTGGTACCTTGTTATAAAACTCGGCATTGATTGAGTTACCAATGCGTATAATTAAGTTTTTCTTACGAAAAGAAACATTATGTAAATCGTTATAACATCGTGGTAAAATGTCAAGATCTCTCGGGGTCATTTTTAGATGTAATTCAAAATTTAGCCAATACTAACCTACGCCCCCCGCTGTGTATGATCTTTGCAGATTGTATCTATTACTGGGAACCAACTCTTCGATGTTTAAACTTGGACTTTTCCGCTTTAAGATTGTTGGTAAAAAGGTCATGGGCTGTGAAGCTCACGCCATAAATAAGCATCACACGAAGAATCGATAAGCTTATGTCTCAGGATGGCGAGCGTAGTGGAATTCCAAGCAATGCTTTGTATGGTGTTGCTTGGTTTTCTACTGCCCATGAGCGGTCGTATCGCTTACCATCAAACCAATGGCATGCACGTCTCGCCATTCATCGCAATGAAAAAAAATCGATAAGCTGAGTATAGTGTACAGAAAGTTTTTCTATTGGAGATTTATAATTTAAAGTATTAATTTTCTTTTTATTTCTGCACATTTGATGCCAAACAAACAGCCTGTTACAACATCAATCATTCTGTGACATTCGTAAAAGTAAATTTTCACTTTTCGCACCCTTTTGGGAATGTAATAAAACATAATGACGTGTACTGGGTGTGTTTATTGTATGTAATTTAAAATATGTTGTTAAATAATTAAGTGTAGACCAAATCGGTAATGAAGGTCAGCCTGTAAGTGCATCTCAAAACTGGCATTGAGATGATTCAGATAGTCAATAACATTGTTGTTACAGACATACAAGTGGTCAACTAATTGCTGTCTATATTGTTGAGAAGTGACTTAATTGATGACAATATAGAATATTTTCAATGACGATGCGCTTCCAAAATGTCAGCATCATGCTACATCGGTTTTGAATTGTAAAAATATTGTGACGTAAATGTGTAAACATCCTTATAATTATAAGGTAACCTGTACGGTGACTCGGATGTATGTGTTTATTTATTTAAATATTTTATTTTTTCCGGTTGAAAAAGATAAGTGTCTATTTTACAGAAGACATTGAGTATAATAAATAATGAAAATGTTGTTTAAATAGGAAAAGAAGAAAGACTACGAAATATTCAAAGCTACCGTTTTTTCACTACCTTCGGGCCTACCTACTTGAATACACTGATGTAGTTGCAGATAAGAAGTAGGATAATTGGTCCTCAAGTCGAAACTGGATGTCCACAAGCAAAACACGGAATGCAACATACTTGCGTAGGTGATTTTGGCAAGTTTAACACCATGTATACAAACATTCTTTGCTAAACGGGGGAATACGAATATCAAATATAAAAAAAACAGTAATTTACTTCAAATTCTTAAGAGATTTGTGTAGAGATATGACCAAATAAGGTTTGATAAACAAGAAAACATGTAAATTATAGTTTTTCCATCCGATATCTTATAAGGAAATGGACTGATTCTTTGTTGTTAAAATTATAATTCTATAAGTGCTTATGCAAAAACGAATCCTTTGTTTAAATATTTTGATCATCAATGCCACATGCAAATTAGCATTTTGTTCTAGCACATTTTTAAAGCGCCAAGTAGAATTTACGTCAGTAATACAGAAATCACGTCATTCTCTCAAAAACGTTAAGAAATCTATGACGCATAATATAATCTATGGTAATATTCAAAAAGCCTATTGAATATCTCGATGAATCATCCGATGCTTTTGGCTCTAGACTACAATTTAATTACAAAAGTATTAAATTATTTATACCGTTTTGAAATCGTGTCACAATATTACAGTCCAGGGTCTGAGGTTTAGTAATATTTGTTTTTACACGCTTGACCGCAACAGAATGAATCTGAGTGGCTATTGTGTAGATAACTGAATCTGCTTGTATAGTTCTAACAGAAATAGCAAATGTTTTGATGCTAGATTGACTAATAAAATCTTACAACATAAAGCTATAGCTTTTGTGTTGAATCTTTTATTAGGGCCTGAGTACTATGGACTTCAAAACCTTATCTAGTGGTCTTTAAAATGAACGACAGTAAAGGTTTTCTATGACCTTTAATTAAGAATTCTTAGCTTCGGACTTCAATTGTTGCTATCATGAAAAGTTAATGTATCTCAACTACTTGCTTAAAAACTTGCATAACTAATTCGAAAACTCATCTTATCGCTCAAATTACGTGTTCACAGAAACCGCAATAATAATAATCTTAATTAGCATCAGATATTTCAATAAAATAATTTCTCTTAATTACTTATTTAATTATTATTAATTTGTGACGTTATTGTACTTGGCGGAAAATCTAAATACAATAATAAGGCAAGCTTGCATCGATACGGTGTAAGTATCGGCCGTGCCTTTCAAATCTGTGAGGTTGAAAGGTCGCTTGGAACATGTTACGCCTGTTCGCGAATTAGGCTCCTGACAGGCTCCAAAATGCAGATGTACTGACATAATCAATTATGTTGCGTATGATCGATTGTCCTTTTGCATTAAGTTGAGGATGCAGTTCACTGCAATTATGAAACGAAGCGAAAATGATGTCAAATTGAAGCTGTTACTTTAATCTGATTTATATTTGATTACTTTTTAGTTTTGTTTTATAATTTGAATTCATTAAATTACTAACATTTTTGAAATTCAATTACGACGCAGTGCTATCAATATTGTGTATTGTTAGAGCAATATTTTCATTTTTTGAGTCTGTTCGAACTACAAGTGTATAATAAGCTTTCATTTTTTCCTATTTTTGTGATGGCCGTAGTCACTTTGTGACTATGGCCCAATGAGTTATTTATTACCTTTCTTTTTACTTTATTTACATATTTTATAACTTAGAGTAGGTAGTTAGGTATTTAGTTTTATATTTATATCACTCTACGACAACTTACTAGTATGAATTCTCACTAGACTCAATCTGTTCCTTTAATTTCTGTATCAACGGAATCTTGTAAATTATTTAATTTCAGCGTTACATTCAGCGAATAAACGGAGGTATGGATTGCCTTAACTAAGTAAGTCGTTGGCTTACCCTATTAGGTTTTTCCAAAACGTCCGCCCAATGCGGATCTCCTGCTATCCGGACAATTACCGGAGCGAGGACGCAGGACGATTAAGTCGACTGGTCACCGAAATGTCAAGGCCTCGGAAAAAATATCATGAAGTTTGATTTGTTTCTTTTAGTTCGTAGGTTGTTGAACAAGATTTTCGTTGATAGAGCGCCATTTGTGTTGATAGATGGTATCATTATTATTTTAATTTTGAAATGATACAGATTATGTGAGTTCCTGTTCTTTGTATGACATTCAAGAAGTACCTCATCAACTTTTATTTATTTATTTATTTATATATGAGGTCCACCAACAGCGCCACATATCATACAGTGTAAAAGAAACATTATCAAAGTTTTAGTTCGATATGTGCGCTAATCACAGGTGTACACAACGTTCATAGAAAAAGAAAACAAAAACAGCTCAAACTAATTACATAAATAAAATTAAAATTAAAACTTATCCACAGAATAACAAAAACAATGTGCAGTCTTGAACTACAAAATAACTAATTCTAGGAAAAAGGAACAAAGAATGATGAATACATTTCACATAAATAATAAGTAATGTGAACAATTAAACAAAGATAAATATAACACAAGAGTAATAATTATTTTTTAAGACATTCTATTATTTTACGTTTGAAATGAGACGCGGAATCATTAAATATATCAATGGCTATTTTTTTATTGATCTCATTGTATTGGGCACAGATTCTAATCAGAGGTGCATGTCGGCCTATGTTCGTCTTACAAGTGGGGATTCTAAAAAAGTCGGTAATAGGCCGCCGGGGTCTGTTGTATGGAACGGATATGTTAATATGTTCAAGAATGTGATGACATGATATTTTGTTATTAAAAAGTTTGTGGATAAACATAGCGTCGTGGATTTTACGACGTACGGATAAAGTTGTCATATTAAACTCAGAAATCCGTTGGTAATAGGGGCAACGGTGAGAGATGTCGGGTGTGACAAGTGCCAAGTTGCGTGTAAATGTGCGTTGGATGCTCTCAATTCGTTGAGAATGTACACTGTACACAGGGTTCCATGCAACACTAGCGAATTCCAAGTGACTGCGAACTAGGCAGTTAAATAGCAGAATACGAGTTCGCAGTAACCTGAAACCCCTAGTATTGCGGCGAATAAATCCGAGCATTCGCGCACCCCTTTTCACTATTGTATCTATATGACAATTAAATTTTAATTTGTGATCTAAAATTACGCCTAAATCTCGAACTTCACTAACTTCGTTTAAAAAATCATCTCCTAGTTGGTAACGAGACAGTAATGGGTGTTTTTTCCTGCAAAATTTAATATGGGAACATTTATTTATATTTAAAAACATGCCGTTAGATGCACACCAGTTATTTATGCTATTTAGGTCACACTGTAGCATCTTGATATCCTCGTATGAATTTACTTCCCTATATATTTTTAAGTCGTCGGCAAAAATTGAAACTTTACTGTATTTTATAAACGTGGTTATGTCGTTAACAAAAATAAGAAAAAGGAGCGGACCAAGGTGCGAACCTTGTGGAACACCTGACTTGGCATAAAAAATTTGGGATTCGAAGCCATTTACAATTACTGATTGTGGCCTATTTGTTAAGTATGAAGTAAACCACCTCAACAATGGTTCATCAATGCCAGCAATTTCTAATTTTTGTACTAATATGATGTGATTCACCTTATCGAAAGCATTGGTAAAATCAGTGTATATGGCGTCAATTTGTGACCCTCTGTCGATACTTTGCGCAAGCTCAGTTATATATAACGCCAGGTTGGTATGCACTGATCGACCTTTTCTGAAGCCATGTTGGAAATCAGAAAGCAGATGATCCACATGGCGGGAGATTATTGGGTGTAAAAGAGATTCCATCAGCTTAGAAGCACAAGACAAGATCGATATGGGGCGATAATTTTTGACACAGGTTTCATCATTTTTTTTATGGATAGGTACAATTCTAGCCCTTTTCCATTCTTGGGGGAATATCCCAATTTTAAGTGAGTAATTAAAGATATAAGTTAAGGGGTACGCAAGCGCCTTTCCACACCGTTTATAAAATATGGGAGGAATACCATCGGGCCCAGGTCCTTTGTTTATATCCAGTTTCGTGATTTGACGGAAGACTTCAGTTTGGGTAAAGCTTATTCTACCAACGGTGTTGCTATTGTGTGGTAGGCTCGGCGCTTGATTCATTAAATGCCTAGTATAAACAGATGAAAAATGAATAGCAAACAAATTAGCAATGTCTACGCCAGAAGACCGAATTTCACCGTCGAGATGCATTTCTTTTGGTATAGAAGAAAAGCCCTTCTTTTTATTTTTTATGTATCCCCAGAAGGCTTTAGAGTTTTTAGAAATATTTTGTTCAATTAAATATTTATATTCATGGTAGCACTTCTTGGATAAATTGTGACATCTTCTCCTAAGTAATTCAAATTCATATTTATCTCTAGGGTTATTATATTTTTTAAAATTTTTACGGACTTTTTCTTTCTCAGATAGTAAGTTAATTAACTGCTTCGTAAACCAAGTTGGATATTTGGACTTTTTGGGCCATCTTTTAGGTACATTAGTTTCAATAATTGATTTTAAACATTTATAAAATAAAGACACCATCTCATTTATATCATTAATTTCTGCAAAAAATGTATCCCAATTTATTTTATTTAGTTCCTGTATAATTTTATCATAGTCGGCTTTAAAATAATTATAATCTTCTCGTTTTTTGGACTTTAAAAATAATGTATTAGAATACGGCGCAGATATCAACAAATTTGGATGTTTGTTATCTAACTTACTTAATAAATCTAGCGGTGTGCTAACTCTTATATCAGGAAGATTACTTAATACTAAATCTAAGGTTCGGTCGTCAATGTTTGTGATTTTATTAAATTGGTTTAAGTTATTTAATGACATGAAGTCAGTCAATGTATATCCTAGTGGACAGTTGTAATTGGATAGAGATAAATGATTACTATTGTCAACAGTATTCCAAAGAATGAAGTTAAGATTAAAGTCCCCTAATATAATGAGATCATCAGTGCCAGTCATAACAGTGTCAACATTGTTAAGAAAATTTGTCAGGCCTTCCAAGCTGATAGGAGGTGGCAAATAAACAGCACAAATTGCTATTCGTTTTTGTGAATTTAATTGAATAGTTACCCATAGATCTTCATATTCGCTTTCCCAGCTCTTCATGCGAACGGATGGTATATCTTTTAAAACAGCTATCATAACTCCTCCGCCATCCATTTTGGACGCCCTATTACATATTCTATCCCTGCGGTAAACTGCATATCTAGAGTCAATAAATTCATTATTATAAATATTAGAGTTCAACCAGGTTTCAGTGAAAACAATAATTTCGTAATTACAAAGTCAAATATTATTTAGTACGTCATTGGTCTTTGTTCTAAGTCCGCGGACATTTTGGTAATATACATTGAATGTTATTGACAATATACCGTAACATTTTCTATTTAAGATACTCGTTTATTTAATTAATTAAACTAAGGCTTGTAGTGTTGCGGATCAGTAAAGCTTGCGATGATTCATTTTTTCGTACGTAAATACGACCGTTGCGAACTCAGACAAATTTGTATGTCATTTCTTTTGCTTTTATCCGTGCCGCGGCATGCAAGGCTTTGTTTGATGGCGTCAGATGTTCCGAGATATACACTGGCATGCGAGGTCCACCTATTCCCAAATGTTGTGTGCTGAGCTTCTCACTTGGATTTTCTTTATTAAATTTAAGTACAGCAGCAAGTACTTCGTCACGTTGGCGAGGGCTTCTCAGGTTGACCACGACTGAACGGGGATACGGATTTTCTTTATTCATTTTAGCAACACGAGACACGTGTGATATATTTTTAACATCAATTTTGCAGTTAATCGTTTTAGTAAGATGTTCCACTATAACAGTCAAGTTCTCGGACTTGTGTTCGGGTATACCATTAATTTCGATATTATTCTGCCGCATGTGTTGCTCCACCAGGTGTAATCTGCTAGTGAGATCGATAACTGTACTTTTGAGATCATCATTGGCCTTCTTTAAGTTTGTAACAACTGAGTTTGTCTCCACTAGATTAGATTTAATATCTTCGTATTGCCTATTAAAATATTCCATTGATTCACGAAAATCCTGTATTTGGCCAAAAATTTGTCTTAATTCATTAGTAACTAATTCTTTAATAGTTGATGTTAAACTTTTAAAGAATGTAATATTTTTTTTTGTATTTTTTGTATCCTAAATGAAACCAAAACCAAGCACCTGATTGTTGATTGTATTATTATTATTGTACATAGTAATATTTACCAAGATTAGGTTATTTCAAACATTGTTAGTGGAATAAGCTACTATATTTTTTACAATGAACATTTCATAAAGTTCCATCTTATATACACAAAGTGCACACAGTGATATTATTGCGCTAAAAAAATATTTACATCCAAGGGATGACTATAACGACGCGGGCAGTATAGGATATAACAAACCAAAAAAGGAATTGTGAATATAATCAAACCCAATGTTTATGTTTGTATAGACACAATAGACAAGTAATATTACTTCACACGACCTAAGTGCTTTATGAAATGCGCTGGAGAAAGTGGGGTCGCAAAGCAAGGTTCCTCTCGTTGCGCATTGGCTCTTCAGTTTAGTGCCACTTTAATTAGTGTCTTAACATCATTGTTAGATACGTTTGTTGACGTAAACAATACCTTAGTATGGCTGGTAAATATATCTGGGAAAATAAAGTAATTTTATGTAGGTTCAGTAATAATAGCTTTCTTTTGGCCATGTCAAAAACCCTAATCGTGGATTGAAAATTCTAATGTTCGGTTGTGATAATTGACTTCAACGACAACGTCAAATTAGCTGTCTCTGTACGTCTAAGTGAAAGTTATCGAACTCAATAAAACAATAGAATAGTGGCTAGTTTATAAAAAAATCCAGTCATCGAATACCATATTAGGACTAGCGCGATGGAATGGCCCAAAACACACAGGCAATGATCTCTTCACTCAAAAAATTGGTATACAGCTTGTATATACATATGTCATGAATGAATAGTAGCAAAATGTAAAAACAAAGCGAAATATTTGGTACATGGCTGTCTATTTATGCAACAAAAAAAAAACGAAACATGACATCCCATGTCAACTTAGTTAAAGCCCTACTTATGCGCGTGGCGTCACTCGCACCATATAGGGTCGCTCGACGTCCGACAACGGTCAGCGAGTTACGAAACTATTACGAGATACAAGGATAATATTTCTGAAGATGTTCGATTGGGGATTTACGGATTATTGTGTTGACTGATTTTATGGCGATGATTATCATAAGGAGATTGATGTGACATAAGCTGAACCGGAATATTCTGAAAAAAAAAAGTAAATTTTGTGGGGATATTTAGTTCTGCATTCTTTATTGTTTCAACAGAATTAATGACGTTGCTTAATTAATAAAAGCTGCACCATAATACTGCATCTTTTGCATAAACATGATAAAACCTGGAAAATTTCTTCCTAAAATTTTGTATTTTGCATACAAATATTTCAAAATAGATTTCACTAGGATTCCGCCGTAAGACGCTTATGTATTTGTTATGTAAGTATGCAATAATTATAAGCCAGTTTCATAACATTTTTTTAAATCTCAAATCGTGAGAAAAATGTTAATAAAAAGTATTCCATAACGTAGTCCAATAATTCTCTCCTTGATGGCAGAGGTGATTGACCAATACAAATGCCCTTACGTGCTCTTAAATTTATATGACGCTTGAGAAATAAAATAGCCGTCTTCATGTAATATTCATTCAAGAAAATTAAAAACTGTTAATCTGCTTTAGACGGATACATTATATATTTATAACGTCAATACATAGTTTTATGTCCATATAAATGATATAAAATATCTTAGACTTTAATAAGATTTTCGCTATGTATGCCTACGTATCGTAGTTATTTGTAATCAATAAATAACAAACTATATTTATTTAGAAATTTTAACATAGTCTCCTCATTTTGCTTCTTCTATCAAGCTGCATCTATCATTCTGGTGCGAATGTCTACGGAACAAAATCCGCCTATTACAACATATATAAAGAGTTTGATCAAATAATATTTCACCTTTTCCATTACGTGGACATCAAACTTCAAATTACCATAAGACAACACGATGAAGCACCTAATTTGGTGCAATGGAATCATCGATATCACCACGGTCTCATCTGCTAATTACCTAAAATATGTGATGAAAAATCATCTATTGTGTTTAAATTTTGTTTTCATTTGAGGTCATGAGTAGTTTTGTAATTTACAGAACAATGATAAGTAATGTTTGTTTGGGTTAATGACTCTTGATATGTTTATGTTTTATTCAAATGTCAATTTGAAGGCATGCATGAATTGGTCGTAAGGTTTTGATAACTTAGTATCCATCTTATCGTGACCTCTAGGAATATGTTGTTAGTAGCCTTGGTACTTTGTTTATCTGTCTGGTGTTTCTAATCGGAAAAAATATCAATTGATCAGCTTCTATTATAATTTTGCACAATACGAGCTGACGAAGTTGTACCTAGAACTAATTTTATTACTTTCTTAAATTCAAGGGTTTTAAATAATTTCTTACGTCCTATAAAAGCAAGATTAAGTTTCTATTTAGTAGCTACATATAATAGTATCACACATATAACAATTGACGCATATTTGGAATACAATGTAATGTATCGATTTCAACCTTTGCTATGTAGTATGAACTAATTACAAAATGGACATAGGTGACCTATATAAAAATAACTAACATTACCTAATAATTTCATTACTTAAAATGTTTAATTGTCTGGAAAAAGTAATATCAAAAAGCTTCCAATACTAAGAAATAAGTCGCGAAGATATAATTAATTCAGTGGTGCCATTGAAAGAACGAGATCAGTTCTTTTATAATAATACTACTACGAATGTCTCAGGGCAAACAATTTAATAATTTATTAAAATTTAAATTCTCTTTGCACTTAACTAAGCCAGGGTCAAAGAAATTTTTACATAATTTGCCGGGTCGTGCATCTTTACGTCGGTTATGCAAGTGGCTGCCGGCGCATCGAATCAATTGGCGTCGCTCCTTTCTGTTATATTTTGCATGCCGTGCTATGCTTCCAGTGGGCGCATGTTTTCACAATACACACTTGTTTTCGTGTTTCGGTAATTTGGTTAATTCATTTATTTCGTCAATTTTGTAACTTGTCCTGGAACTACGGTGAATTTCTGACAACATTATCATTTTATTAAGCCGAAAGTGTTCCAATGGGTATACATAATTATATTGCCATCTCATTAATATCAGACTTGTCTAAAATATTTGTTGATTACAAATTATTGTTACCTAACATTCGGAGACGTGCTCTTTATCAAAACCAGATCTCGATTTTCTTTAAAAAAAATTAATTAATTTACCTGCTTTGAAATCTTATTTTAACCAGCTGCAAATATCTGAACATAATTCGTTGTTACTTATAATATTATTATCATAATACAATTACTTATATTGTAGACTGTTCATTGTAATAACTGTTGATCCAAGGAAGGTCTAAGTCCAATCTAATAAGTGGCAAGATGTCTTAGAATCCTACATACTCAAGATATGCATCATTTTGTAGAACCTACGCATTATTTATTTCTTTAGTGCGTGCTTGTGATGGTAGATATAATTCCATTTGCCATTGATAAAAATACAGTTTTAACTATCACAAATTAAGTTAAAATTCTATGCTTTATATTAATATAACATTTTACAGTAACAAGCGGCTCGGCCCGGCTTCGCCCGGGTGCAGATTTTTTTGAGTCTAGTCCACATCAACAACATATTATAGTTTTCGCAGCGTAAAGAATATTTTAGGTAATTTTTATCTACCTTGGGTTGCATTATTGGAGTTTTAGTAAGGATCCTTATTTTTTTTTTAAATTAATATAGCATACATCATCTGGGAATAGTGTAGCTCCCAACTGTGAAAGAATTTTTCAAATCGGTTTAGAAGTTTCAGAGCGTATTCAATGCAAACAAACAATCAAATCTTTCCTCTTTATAATATTGCTATTGCTGTTGCTGACGCTTCGGACAATTATTGTAAAGATTAAATAAATAATTGTCCGAAGCGTCAGCAAATACATTACCACTGTAAGCTAAAGGATTTCAGCTGTTGCAATTTCCAAACCACGTATTAGCAAGCTTCGTGTTGTAACATCGCGGTCAGGTTCGCTTAGTAAAGCAAATAATCAAATTTATTATGTTTACCCAGATATGCGGCCTTCGGGACATTTGTATAGATATTACTAATGCGACATTGATATTGGTTGCAATGTTTGGAATCACAATGCCGTGTGTTTCCTAATATCATTAAGGTTTGACGTGAAGTAACAGCTTTGCTTTTGCGACCCGATGAGTGTTCGATTGCACTCGATTTACTTAAAGATTTAAAAAATACAAAAGCCTTCCAATTAGTAACAAATTAGTATGGAAATTAGCATTTTTTTTTTCGAATCTAATTATTGTTCCCGGATTGGTGTGATTTTAAAAGAGTCCTTGAATAGTCTTACAATTCCAAAATTGTGGTTTTTAAAATTTACATACGCGTCTTTTTATAGCCAATGTGATATTACAACGGAGATGACTTGAAATCATAGCGTCCTGTTTAGCAAACACAAAAAAGAAGTTTGCGATGTATAACCTTCATTTAACACTATAATATAGTCATAAATTACACTGATATTTCGTTTATAAGAGGGTTTTTTTATCATCAAATGCCATGAAAACTAGTTGTAGAAAATAATGGAGCTGGAATGTGGTCGACATATTGATCCAATTTTATTATATTTTGGAAAAACAAAAACCTGCTAATAACATAGAAGATTTAAAGGAATTTTATCGTTTCCTTAATGTCAGTTTTTTACATCACATAAAATATAGGTTTGATCGTTGAAATGCCGTGCGATATCTTAAAAAGGTACTATGTTTTCTAAATAGAATTAAAATATCATGAGCCAAGAAAAAAATGGACACACTATACGCATGTATTATATCAACTTATAAGGAACTTTTAATAGATTTAAAATTCATTTTCATTTTTTGGTGCACGCTTTTATCCGATACTTAGTCAAGATCGGCGCATCGTGACTTTTCAGCCATGTGAATAATTAATGACTGAATGATTTAACTCATAATTTTATGACCAGTTACTTGTCTTAGGCTACCACACTGGCCGTATTACAGTTGATAGATTTCATATACCTCCGAAATTCTTATGGGCATCTCTCGGTAATATATGTTTGCGATGTTTTCCCCTTTTACTAAACCGTAATAGGTGTAATGTTAGACATTCTATATCTATATCAGCCCAACACGTCCCACTGCAGGGCACGGGTCTCTACTACAATCGAGAGTCAGGGGGTTAGGCCATATAGTCCGCCACGCTGGCCTAGTGCGGGTAGGCGGACTTTACATACCGTAGAAATTATTCCAAATCGCTACGGTATGCAGGTTTTTTTCACGATGTTTCGCTTGACCATTAAAGTGTGATGGACCACAATCAATACACACATAACCATCACCATCACCATCCATTCCGTTCCACATACGTCTCAATACATGAATAAACAAATCACTTAGTAACGTTTTCCTTCGAATTCATTAATAACAATCAACAAAGGATGTACTCGACATAGCGACGTAGCAACCTACAGACGCCTACGCGTATGCTAATGCCGTTTTATATGTGTGCTTGGTATCGCTCGTACCAGTCACTATATGGAATTTAAACTATTTTTTTTATAATATAATACTAGACTACATTGTAGGTATCTGAGGTGCAGTGCTACTCCGACAGATGACTATGTCGAGTCGACAAAATTAACGGTTTCTTAGATTTACGCGAATGTTACACATTGAAGTAAAACTATTTTTTACGGATTTTATCGCGATTTGGTTTAATTTTTACATTTTTTAACTTCCCGACGTTTCGATTGCTTTACAGCTATCGTGGTCACGGGGCGAACCCAACAGGTGCAATTCGCGTTGAAATCCGTAAAAAATAGTTTTATTTCAATCGATAAAATTATCTCGATTTGCTTGAAACTGGATGTATGGTGGTAGCCGGTAGGTCTCTCATATGTAAGAGACCGCCTGGGTAGGTACAACCGCAATGTCTATTTCTCCCACCCAACAGTAGTGTAAATGCACTCTTGTATTCCAGTTCGAAAGACATTGTAGCCAGAGTACCTACTGAACATAATGAGACTAAACATCTGATGTCTTAGGATGGCGAGCGCAGTCGAATGCCAAGCATAGCTTTGTAATTCATGGTGTTGTTTGGTTTTGTTACTGTCCATGAGCGGTCCTATCGCTTACTATCAGACGAATGGCATGCTCGTCTCACCGTGCATAGCAATAATAAAAAAATTACTCGCTGGTCCCAGAACGCGACATACCCGGCATGGGTTACTAAAACTGTAAATAAAACGTTATATAGTTATTAGTCTATTTTCTGTGATCGGGTTATGGATAGAAGCGAATGTACTATCGCCAATAAACACCTACCACGCCTGCTGGCAGCCGCATGGTATTGAGAATTTAATCACGCATATAATTTGTCCAGTCAAGTCAAGTCAAACAAAAATAAGTAGAATCTGTTTTCCGAGTTAAAAGTCTGGGCTCTTTTCCATATATATTATCGTATGTATTGACCACACGCAAAAGTTCCGGGTACGAGAATTGAATGTAAAATACGTTGAGGTAGAATATATACCTACGCATCTGTTTCATAAAAAAACATTTTTAAATATATTTTTTTATTAAACTTTAATTTCTTTCCGAAAATAAAAATGTATAAATAAACCATGTAAAATAAACAAATGGAAGGTGGTATAGTTTTTATAACACTTGCAAAATTATTATACAAAAATAAAGTTTTAAAATATCCGCGAGCATCTTAGTCTACGCGAATGCTGTGAGCATCAATTAATAAACATTAAATAATTAACATTTCTTTATAAGGTCTCAAGTCATAAAATAAACGCTCCCGCAAAATGTTAATTCCCAACTGCTAAATTATTGACACAGAGTGCGACTAATGAACTCTAAGATATGACGAGTTTATTTGGCGACATCAAAGGCTGTATGGCTTAATAAAAAATAAATAATAAATAAATACGCCCAACAGTCACATACATAGTCCTGACCCCACATTAAAATCAATTAAGGCTTGTGTCGTGGATATCAGGAACTACGAGACCAGAAACAACAACCAGACCCGAGACAAATATTTGTGGGCCTCACAAACATATGTTTTGGCGCGGGGATCGAACCCGCGGCCTCTCGTTTGGCTTTCCATCTTTGCCCTGGCCTAATGAAAAATGAATTGTGCTAAACTCTCATTTCCAAACGGGACCAACTTGCGAGATACACTAAGAAGAGATTTTTGTCAATGTGTATAGAGGTGCCGCTCTTCGGGCGGTGGAAATTTTAAGATTTTGGAGAGAATTTTTATAAATGCGACATAAGGCATTTTAAATTTATATATTAATAATGATCTATCCCCTGATTTATTTCCGAAGAAACGGATCGCAAAGTAACCAGGGTATTCGAAATACCGCACAGTACTTTTTTATTTAGTTCCAATTGACTACACAAGGTTTTTACGTCACCGACGATATATTTTTTAACTGAACAATAATATTTAATTTATTATTTTCCGCATTCCCCTACAGTTTAAGGCACACAACAAGCGGGCCACATTCCAACTCTGACCGGAATGCCTTGAGCTTCTTCGTCGAAATATATTTCACATTTGACGCAGAAAACGAATGTTAATTCCAAAGCTTTATGTTAATTCACGTATACGATTGCCATTGGTGTAATAAGAATGTGTTTTTATTACATAGGAAAAGTTTTATGAATCATCATCTATTTTTAACTAAGTTCTTCGAAAATTTGAAAATATTTAATTAAAACTATAAATACAATAAAAAATATATAATAATAGAAAAATTCATAACATTATCCTGGTAATGGAATAAATAATATATCTCTATTAGAACATTCTCTATTTTAATTGTATTATATGCCTACTGCGAGACATACAGCAATGGCCGTATCATGAAATAAAATCAACACAGCGCCATTGCGGATTCATGAAGAACTAATATTCTTAATTAGAATATTAGTAACCTTGCGACGTAAATTCAAATCATATTCGCCATATTCCGTTAGGAATAAACCCAATAATCTATAGCATTACACAATCATAGATAACTTACAAAGCAAAGAAAGGAGCAGTGTTTTCAAAGTTGTGAAATAATTTCGCGTTAGTCGCAAACATTGTTACTGTCGTGCTGAGTCCATTTAGACCGGTATTTGGGTCAAAGAATTTGGCCTTTATTTTGATTCGTATACTAGTGTGATATTTTTGTAAATAATAAATGTACACATTTAATAAAATGTCAAATGGTTGGTATTTCAAATATTTGGACGATAAATATGGTCGTTACACGTTCAAGTTCAAACGCAACTCAAGATAAATAAAAAAATAATAATAGTTACACTGTTTCTAATATAACCTTATCCAACTTTAGTCGAGATTTTTAAATACTGGCCTTGACCTCATTAAATATCGGTTCGTTAGATGGATACATCCAATAATTTAGAAGGTTATTCTACACAACTAAATATAGATTCATTCAACTCACCTGACCACCGTTTTCGAAGGGTGATGCCTATTGTTCTAACACTTACACCAGCTAAACAACATATTACCGATCTCCCTACAGTGTATAGTCTATTGGAACACCACAATATCACTAACATTAGTAAAATTATTTGAAAATCAAACCTACAGGCGGAGCACACACCACGTGTTCGGGATCCAACGCGAAACTGTTTAATAAATTACTCCCAGCGCGATGTCAAACGACGATAAAACTACCCACCGCTGGATTTGCTTTGCTATAAAAATGTAAAATATAATACCTTAATACTTAAGGATTTGTGATTAATTTGGCTAAATCAAATGTTTCGTCTGCCCTTAAACAGAAGTAACATAACATAATACTGAGCATATAAAACAATAATAATTTCACATAACTACTAAAATAAATAAATAAACATAAGTCACCAAATTGATGATACGATTTTTTTCGAAATTGCAACACCAGAGGGATCACGAGATGAATATAAATTATTTATCAGAAAAATATTATATTCACCTTTGAGTTCATTAATTAAAAGACAATAAATATATTGAATCATAAGCGTAAATCAAAGTAGTGACCTCTTTTAAATTTATATGACACTGATGTATCCTTCGATTGCTTGCTTTTCGCGAATCACTAAATATTAATGCGGTTTTGGTCACGTGAATAATGGTGGAAGTCCAACGGAAGTTCTGATAAAGGTCGTAAGAGGTTGCTAAGTACAGGCCAATATATCAGACCTTTAAAAGGCCTTCTGTAACTGATGATTGTGATGATGATCGTAATATACGGTATCGTTACACTTAATAAACCAGTTATAATATAACACAAAATACTACGGCCTTATTCATGGACAGATTTAAAACCTATTTTAGTTATTAATTGTTTTGTCCCTTTCGAACGACTTTAGAATTCAGTTTAAACGAAGATGACCAAAAAATTTGATAACTAAAATGGGTTTTAAATATTATACCTATAATGACACCGTTACTTGTTACACATTCCTTTTTGATCTTGCTCGTCTGTATTTATTTACACGATACTTACAAAAAACGTCTCGCATTCTGCAATAAGTTTTGATTCGTTCTTGCTCCCACGAAAAAGTAATCTTTGATAATTTTTTCATAATTTATTGCGTTAATTATGCAATAACATTAAAACTAGAGTTATAGTATTAAAAATAATTATTTAATACCGTTTTCTCTTTTCAGAGGCTGTCACTGCACATCTTAGTGGTCCTCTTATCGGTGTACCACACCTGTAAGGCGGACCGTCCCGAGAGAGCGATCTCTTTCGACGCGAGTCAGAACTATGCGGTCATCGGGCAACCCATAAACGCTGACCTCAACGAGGACGGGTACTTCTACCCGAAGCCGAAGATACCGTTCCCGCCGCCTCCGACACGGCCGCCTCCTCCGCCGCCACCACCGCCGACTACAAGGCCACCACCACCTCCCCCACCGCCACCAACCAGGCCTCCCCCGCCTCCTCCGCCGCCACCAACGAGACCTCCTCCTCCCCCGCAAACGACCGGATATGTATATGACACGCCCAGAATTCCTTTTGAGTTGCCCACAAGACGTCCTCCCCCACCGCCGACACCGAGGCCAACTCTTCCTCCTCCACCACCGACACCTAGACCAACTCTTCCCCCTCCACCGCCAACTCCCAGGCCGACTCTTCCTCCGCCACCACCCCCGCCGCCACCAACTACAAGGTGAGATAAAGGCTTTACTATCATCATTAAATATATTTTTCATAATAATATAGTCATACAAGTTCCACCCTTGTGTATTAACTACTGATTATTCGAAGTATCACGAGAGACAATATCGTGAGGAAACCTGCACGATTGTTTCCTCCCAAGAACTTAAGATGTTGTCCACGTAACTTGACAGGACCATGCAGTAGAATTAAGGCCTAACGGCTAACCTTTTCAGAGCTTTGCAAGGCGATATACTTAGTAATTTGGAACTTTTACTATTCCTTCCAGAAGGCCGCCTCCCCCGCCAGTGACGTACATCACCCGCCAGCCGTCCACCACAGGCTACGTGTACACCACGCCGCGAGTACCTTTCATACTGTCGACCACGAGGGCGCCACCACCACCGCCACCGACAACCAGACCCCCACCGCCACCCCCTCCACCGTCTACTTACCGCCCTGTTACCAGGTAATCAGACTTATAAGTTATTATTTTTATTAAAGACTTTCCTGTATAAACATATGTCTGAACACAATGAGCCATTTTATTGGAGACTCTTTCGCACACATTCATCACTGTGTCAGTCACTATAGTTACCCTGAGCCAATAGTAGTCTGGAAAGAATTGATACCAGGCACCGTATTTCTTAAAGCTTTTATTTAACATGCAATGAAATTAGGTTAGATCAACAGCATACATCTTACTGATATTACAAAAATAAAATATTATGGTATGAATAATGTGCATTCCAATATACCATACTTTATCTCCTAGTTCATCGTATACAAGATGTCAGGAGCATATTAACCATATGCATCCAAGTATACAGAAACATCTGTAAACAATTTATTAATTTTATTTTCAGGCCGCCACCACCACCGCCGCCACCGTCTACAACCCGCCGGCCTACGCCCCCACCTACGTACAGAACCACTGGGTACACTTACCCCACCCCAATAATCCCATTCACGTTCCCGACTAGGCCGCCACCACCACCGTCGACCACAAGAGCACCACCACCACCACCACCACCGACGACAACTCCCAGACCTCGCCCGCCTGTCACCTACATACCTCCCACTACTAGAAGACCCACTCCTCCGTCAACTCCTAGGACCGTTATAACATACCAACCGACGACAAGGCGTCCTCCCCCGTCTCCTACGCCAACCTATATCCCCCCGACAACGAGGCCACCGCCGCCACCTCCACCACCGACAACCAGGCCACCGCCACCACCTCCCCCGCCAACCACCAGGCGTCCTACACCACCCCCCACTCGTCCCCCACCGCCACCAACCTACTCCACCATACTACCCGTCGACCGCACCACTGGATACAACTACCCAACGCCTAAAATACCTTTTACGTTCCCGACTACACCGCGTGTGGTTTACACAGTCTCCCCGACCACCCCTAGACCTCAAACCGTCCCGTCTACTTACATACCACCAGTAACCTCTCAGCGTACTCTGCCTCCCTCCTCGTACTACCCATTATTACCCTCTTCCACCCCAGCACCATTCAGGCCTCCGGTATACATCGCCCCTCAGACTACTCGTCAGCCCGTCTTTACTCAGACCCAACCGCCAATCATCATAGCACCGAAGTCGACGCCTAGACCTTATTCACCACCTGTATACATTCCTCCAGTGACGACACCCAGACCACTATACGTCCCACAAGTAACCACGCCTAGGGCTCAGCCCACAGTGTACATTACTACCCGACAACCCTACACGCCCGCACCTTCGCAACCAACTTACATCGTCCCTCAGACAACCAAGCGACCAGTGTACGTTCCTCCCCCAACTACTCCTAGGCCTGTGTATTCTCCCCAACCGACTCAGCCTCCTGTATACACGGTGTCTACTACTAGACGCCCATACATTTACGTACCCCCAGTGTCTATCAAGACTCCAGCGCCATACACCACACGGCCGCCGTTCGTGAAAGATCAAGGTTACTTCTACGACAAACCCGCAGTTCCATTTGTATTCTAATAAATTTTAGCTTAAAATGTCGTTTGCACCAATTTTTACGCAATATATCTCGATGCGTTTATGATAATTTTCATTTCAAATGGCAAATGGAAAATTATTATAATAGCATTATCAACGCAATAAAATGTTTATCACGTCTGACTTTTGCATTAACCAAATAGTTAATCAATGAATGAGTTTTAAACAAAAGAATCGAAGGATCTTAAATATGAAATTAATTATCTTAAATTGAGTATAAAATAAAATTTTACATATTCGAATTTATTTAAACCTACCTCAAAAATGAATGAAAATTGGATGTAATCGACAATAACAATATATATTCTAAGTTGCCATAAAATTGTGATACCAAACTATTATACGTAACGTATAACTAGTTTGATAATGTATTGTGTTTGAGCGTACTTACTAGTAGGTAATGTACCATTTCGTGGTTACCGATGCACTAGTGTTAATTATTATAATAAAGACCTTAACTTTAATACTCAAAAACGCAACACGTGGAAACAACACTGCCTTTGACTAATGTTACGTTGTAAGATTGTAAAATATTTTGCTATAAAAATATAAAATGTATTAAATGTTTGTTTCATTTATTTTTTATTAACATAAAAATGTACCACAATTTTTTTATTATAAAAACCCGACTTACATATGAAGATTCTATGTACCGTATTAAAAGATAATAAGTACATATTATAGTCTTGGTTACTTTAAAGTGGTGCAGAATTCGTAGGAATTTATACGTGAGGATATTTTTTTAGCAATGTTGATAATTATGTAAATAAAGCTTTTATGAATTCCCTGGATGCAGGCCGTTTTGAAAAGATATTTGTGTATTTACACATAAAGAGCCTTGTGTTCAGTGCAGGATTTCCTTTGAATAATTATGTTAAATATAAATGTAATAGATATATTGTATGTACATACGTGATGGCCTGTTGGTAATGGATCGGTCGCGGCTGCCCTAGTTCACAGAGGTCGCGGGTTTAAATCCCAGGACACACTTCTGACTTTTCGGAATCATAACGGTGAAGGAAAACATCATGAGGAAACCTGGATACCATAGCGACTTGTAAAGATTTCTATAGTATGTGAATCCCACCAACCCGCACTAGGCCAGCGTGGTGGACTACAATTTGGCCTAAGTCCTCTCAATCGTACTCTCGGTTGCACAGAAGGCCCGTGCCTGGAATAGGACGTATATGGGCCGATACGATACCATATCCTACGACCTATAAATGAGTAACAATTAATCACCCCGTAGAAAAGGTGGCAAAAATGTAGTCCATCTAAAATATGAGAAAAATACCTTCCAATTAGTACACTAAAACTAACCTGAAGTTATTTGTACAGGCTTTAAGACAATGTAAAGAAAGAATAATCATTCCGCGACATCACGCGAACAAAAAGCAATTTTTGTTTAATGACAGCCATATTTTCTTCTAATGGCGCCTTAAATACCCTAGGTATTGTTTTCCAACGTTCTCACACATCCATTTCTTTTTAAAGACATTCGCATGTTCTCTTTCCGTTTCCTTACGTAGACGCTAAATGACAAACGATATATGGGCGATTTTAGGGTTCAGTATTCGTACAGTTTTTCCTCTATTCGAGTGTGCGTTATTTCCGGATAACATTCCGTATTCTTTACATTTAGCCCATCCTTCGGTTGCGAGACCATTGGCCCTTATAAAATGTCTTCCGTGACGACTACAAGCCAGCGCTTTTTTTATGGCGATGATGGCGAGACGAGCGTGCCTCTCGCCTGATGGTAAGCGATACGACCGCTCATGGACAGTAGCAATACCAAACAACAACATAAATGACAAAGCAATGATTGGCATTTCACTGTGCTCGCCATCCTGAGACATAAAATGTTAAGTCTCAATATGTCCAGTAGTAACTCTAGCTACAATATCCTTCAAACCGGAACACAACAGTGCATTTACACTCCTATTTGACGGCAGAAATAGACATTGCGGTGGTATCTACCCAGGCGGCCTCTCATATAATATGAGCGACCTACCACCAGTAAAGCTAACCTAACTTCACTTGGTACTTACTTGACTTTAATAACACATTTATTAAAAATATTTACAGTCCATGCCCTAACTATAAAACATGAAAATCTCTGAAGGAATGATATTAAATGTTATGTTAATGTTTCCCATCAATGTTATGTTTAGCATGTTGCAGCTACATAGCTGTAGATTGATATAACAACGCGAGAAACTTTTGACCGAAAGGCCAAATTTGGTCTAGACTGGAGATGATGAATTGATAATTGCAGTGTTAGACAATAATGATTTGCATAGACTTTCCAGCCCACACACCCACCGCTGCACTTCCTGTCACCCAGGATGAACAGTGACAAAAGAATTGACACCGAGCTCCGGAGCTCGGCGAGTCTCTCAGGGACACTAGCTTGTCTGTAACCCGCAACGAAATTAATCAGAAAGTAAAACGAATAGGAGGAGTTGGAAACAAATAATTGTCCACTTCCCTCCGCAGCAAAGCGGGTGCAAAATATTGAGCTGAAAACAATGATTTAAAAAAACGCGCGGAAAGACGCTGCTGACTAAAATTATTGGCTTGCAGTTGTAATATAGGACGGAATCCTTGATGCGAAAATCTGCCTCTCACATGACAGCTATTTTATTTATTTCTAGACGTAAATCTACCTCTATTGGCGGATCAGTGAAGCGTGGATCACTACATTGTGTGTGCTATTCCGCATAGTTACAAGTGACGACGAAAGTACGACAGCTGCTATAAGTTTTTTGTAAACTGATGAAAAAGCGCATTAGCTGATATAATAAACTACAGAAAAAGTAGATAGTCAGGGCACATTAGCGATACACATAATTATTATAATTATCGCTTATCCAGGCATGAAAATGAAATTAAATTAAGGCTTCATTGATCTACTGGTTGATGAGTGATCGTGAAATTAATTACTTATTATTATTTAATATTTTAAGGAAAATATCACGTTAGATAAACAGCCCAACAAGAATACGCTATGATGCTTAAACATGTAACAAGAATTCAATATCAATATTTTTCCGATTGTCAATAAATTTTAAACTGCCTAGGTATTATTTTCTTTTTTTGTGAAATCCAATATTTCGTTTCTTTGGTTATTCTAATACCTTAAAATAAAATATTATTCGTCATTAAACTAAACTTTAAAATAATAAAACACTGACTGTATTAAAATATTTTAGAACAAAAAATAATAATTAATCATTGTTACACTTTGCATAATTTTCATCATTAATTTTTTTATGTTTATGACGGATTTTCCTCATTCAAACTCCATGTAGAATGCTAAAATATAATGAGATTATTATAGTGCGACCGCTTTCTAATGTCGATAAAATTTATGGGTAAATTGAAAAATGTGATGAACGGCGTCATATAATTACATCTCTCCGTGTATTTATGTACATCATGATTGATCCGTTGCAGTATTTATTAAAGACATGACTTTTACAAGAAGTCTATTTATAATAGGCCGCACAAAATCAGGATATATGAATATAATATAAAATACATATGAATCGACACCGTGGTGAGATAATCTGTTTCTGTCAATTTCATATATAATGGTCTTTGAAAAAACATCATATTCAGGAATTTGGCTAAGCTTCTAGATTACTTACATATGAGATGACAATAATAGTAAACATATTATGTTTTAGTTGCCTCATTGGTCTCGTGGCAGCTTATGAGAGCTGTGCATAGTGAGCGTGTGGTTTCGAATTTTAGATCGAGCAAATCATATAAAAGAGTCGTAATAAATTGATCAAGACTTGTGGAAATTACTAAACAATAGAATTATTTAATATGTCTGCTTGGCTTTACTAGGTGTACAACCACTAATCATCGTGAGGACAAACTAATAACCTTCCGATATTGATTTATTCTTACAACTTTAGTAAGAAGCATATATTCTTTGTTTAAAGTCGGTTATGCATTCAAAATTCTTAAAGGTTAATGAGATATAATCATTGTGATTAATTATTATTATAAAGATTAAACAATACATTATAACAAGCTTATTAGGCTTTCTGCAAAATGACCGTGCAAGAAATATTTCTGCGACACCCTATGCTCTCTCTATTTAAATGATCCGATGTTGATGAATAGTCTTAGATTAAACTTTGCAGCGTTTAAAGTGAAAAAATGCAAGAAATTTAATTTTCAATTGAGCTCTGAATTCGCTCTTAAATCTACATGAAATTAGAAACTAGTGGCCTAACTACACATGGGTTTTATCGGTTGACACACCTAAAAGTTGCAAAAATACTATATTTTACTATACTATATTTTAACTATAAACATTTCATAGTTAATATTGATGATTTATTGAATAACGTTACATAATTCAAAGTATCCACTGTCATTAAAAACAAACACGCAAATGTTATTAATCCAAGCATTGCATCACTCAATATAATAAATAAAAACAGACTATGAACGCATTAAATTTACTAACTGCACGTAACTGTAACAATAAAGGCTAATGGAGGCTATAATTACTTACTGCATAGCCATGGCGGTAGCAGAATCGCCATTAGATGCAATGTGTTGAATAAATTAGGCGTTACGTACATTTTCACTCGGTTTAGAGAATAAATCGCGGGTGCGCTGGCCGCGACTGTACGCTTCAGTACGCAACAGCATTGTGGATAGTGTGGGGATATACATTGGTATATAATATCGATATCTAATAATATCGCTACAATGACTAGTCATGAGAGATAGCTCAGTTAGGTAAAGAATAGTCTGCTAAACCAGAATTCGAGAGAAAGTCCAAACCGCAAAGCGTTGGCTTTTAAAAGTTACTTGTATATTCTTAGTTAGCCAGAACAATACCATAAGTATGTAAAGCCAACCAACGATATAAAGCCAGAGTGGTATGCTAAAAGGCCCATTCCCAATAGCGTCAATGCCAGGAAGGTGACCAGTCGTAAATTGATAAGGCAAATTGCGGAAAAAAAAAGTTAGTTGCACCGAACTTATTATGTGTGGCATACGGGCATTTTTAAAAGATATACGAGTGATAGTTTCCATTCCGTTTCTATAACGAGTAATTCCAGTGATTCCGAAGAAAGTCTACAACTGACCATTGAAGTCGATAAAGCAAAGCACGAAGAAGCAATTCAGAACTCCTCCTGTAGAATTGTATTAAACTTCAAAGGTTGGTTTATATAATATTATAGTTTCACCCTTCAATAAAGATTAACCGCGTTACCAACGCAAAATTTGACCCAACATCTATCGACAAAACCATCGACAACAAAAAGAAAGCACGACGCACGAAAGGAAACAGCGTCAAGAATCCGCTACAGTTTCATGCGCAAGCGTTGGCGGCGCTCGCTTCATTCCGCCGTGCGCCAACTATGTGAAACATGTCCAGCGAGGGTTCGTCGGGGATCTCGCAGTTCGGCCTGTACAGGACTATCGACGCGAGGACCGAGGAGTTCCTGAGGCTGTCCAGGCGTCGCCAGATAAGACAGGGGTGCGCCTGCGCTGCAGTCTCCACCGCTGTCACTGTTACTGTCGTGGTGGTGAGTTAAATAATTTATATCCAGAATAAAAATTTCCTTGAAGAATTTTTATTACTAAAAACTTTTTTGTTCAACGTTTGTTTCGTTTATGTTGTAAGTGTTTTATTTAATTGTTTGTAATTGGTGTGATGTGTTTTGTGCTGACTTTTGTTTGCGTAATGTGTGACTTTTTAAAATAATTGTATGTACGATAATTCTCTAAACAATTATTATTTTTATGTTTTACCATATTAGGCATTTTTGTTATTGCTTTTAAAGGTGTGTATTTAACAAATTATATATTACGTCATTATATAATACTAGTAACTTTTGTCGTTCTCATTTTTCTGGCGATGATTAATTATTGTATTTAGTTAATCTATTTGCTGTTTTACACACAAATATTCTACGATTATCTAAATATAATGATAACTGATATGTTTACTATTTTGTAGAATACATTCCAACACGTAACATAATATTCGCTTAAAGTATTTCTCTTCGACGCATACGTGTAAAACTCCGAAGGTGAACGTCATACTGTTGTCATTGTTTATTGTTATAACAACTGACAAATGCTTGTAGGCGACAGTGCTATAATCGAAACACAGTTTATAGACAAAGTTAATGTATACTTTACAAAGGAAGCAATCTTCTTCTTCTCTTCAGCCACAGGAAGTCCATTTTTAATGGTATCGATCTTGCCGTTGCTATTGTATTGAAATTATTTGTTGCTTCAGCTTCCAATACTTAGATTTTTTCTATTTATTTATTATAATAACAAAAAATATACTTATATGATTTCGGTACCGAGGTAGGTATAATTAGCATTTATAAACCACAAAGGTTCACCCATACGGCTATAAAGTTGTTTTGGTAATATTGTGGTTTTTTGAACAAACATTACAATAAAATGGTGTGAAGTAAGCTCATATCTGTGATTTTATATTGATGTACCAAAACATGTAATTTTAGCATGCTCGAAGTTAAAATTACAATTATTATATTTTAACCGATTTTAAAAAAGAAGAAGGAAGGAATGTTCCGCTGTATGTATTTTGTAACCTTATGTTAAATTATTGTAGTTTTCAAATCGCGTGGAAGATCCAATAACTAATTTTAACAGTGAAGTCGAGTTACCATAATCGCGATGTAACTAATGTCTTACAAAAAACTCACGTCTATACACGCTGTTAAGTGAACAACTACCCGTATCTTGCTTCCGATACTTTTTTTTCCATTGTTAGAGTAAATATTTCTCATCTAGTACTTGCTTCTCGTGCAAATGTGTCGCAGATATTCTTTATAGGATATGATCGTGATAATTATTTTATATAACATGATCGAGATAGTTATCTTAAGTGGTGTTCCATATGCATATTACTTAAAGCAATACGATTACCTACATAGGTCCATTGTAATCTATATGTTCTGCTTGGTTTCTTCCCTAGCAAGGCTAAAGTTCGATTACAGCAGGATTTTTTCTACGTTGACGTTTTTCATAGAATTCGTATTTAGTATATCTTAATTTCATGACTTCTTTAAATTCTCTACATTATTTATGTATAACAGCGATACTCAATACAATGCGTCTGATATAATTATCGTACCATAGCCTTTGTACTATCCATCCTTGTACGGTGTACCACTGCAATTCCTGGTGGCTAGGATTGACAGGGGCACGCATTTTAATAACACCTAAAATAAATGCAGTACTCACAATAAATTATCCTTTTGCGAACGGCGGCTATCTTTCATCGGTGGACAAAAATAATATCCGAAATTGCATATAGATTTGCTAAATCGGGAAGGCCAAATATTTGTTTCCGTCACTTATAATCGATATTCTATCATTGTCTACAATGGTCGCTGTCCAGGCGGACACATGATTACCTACATTATCAACATTATTTTCTTGATTACCACTAGAATTACATCAAATAATGGGAAGACATATTAAGACTGAACCCACGTTGCGTGGTGCGTACGTTCTGTTGAGTGCGCATGCGCACTGCCCGAGGCGTGATAACGCGAGAAAGCTGCTACTTCTCGCGCTCGAGTTAAACACCACTTAATGATGACCTTTGAGTAGGCACTTTGTGGAGAAATTCAATGTATCCAGTGTGGAATGAAATTATGACGGCGCCCTTATTTTACTACTTAATGGCAAGTAAATGGCAAAAAAGTCCGCCCCTAGAAGTTATATCTCACAAATTACGCTCAGGTGAAACAGGATGGGCCTACCCCTCTTGAAACTCCAGTACCCATAGCATGAGTTATATGTTGTTGGGTCGCCACTGCGTAAAGAAGTTTTTTATTTGTCAAATGTAGGATTCAAAGGTGCCTGGAAGATATTGTCGATAAAAATATGGCCGCTGATAAATGATAAATTTTACACCTATTGCTAAAAATATGTTATTAATGTTCGTGTATATAATATATCATCTTCATTTGTTCATTCACTAACAATATTTTACGCACCGTGTTTATACCCAGGAATCCCTAAGAAAGTAAGTAAATAGTATTTGTAGAAAATAACTATTTTTAAATGTACTCACCCCAGTTTTATTGTGTTACCACGTGATCTGATTGTATATAATATGTATCTATGATACTTTGTTAATATTCCACATTACATTATACAAGTATTATTTTTGCAATTTGAAACATGAATTGATGTAGGAAGTATAGAATAAAACATAAGTCTAATTTATTGAATATCTTAGCTTAGATAATCATTTTATGAAACAGTTTTATCAACACAGTAATTTAAAAACTTCATTTATTTTTACTATATTGAATTTACGTTTTGTCTTATTAATTTTATATGATATTTCTCTTTACAGACCGTTCTCCTTGTCTACGAATACAGCATCATCGCCGGAAGCAGCAAGAACAAGAGTTACGTCACAAAACCAACCTGGCTGGGTTTTATCAACGACTCAGCTGACACGCCATTCGACGCCAAATACTCCAAACCAAAACTTAACTTTGACAAAACTACACTCAAACTACTTCCCATACTTCTGAAGGCGTTGAAACAAAACGTTTTTTTAGAGGAAGCCATAGAAGATTATACCAGTGTCAATCCAATATATGAACCCAGCGAGGCCACCGAACAATATGAAAAGAACATTTTCTCCGACCCAAGAAATTGGTTTAAAGCACCTCATTCAAGATTGTATGCAATTGAATTTAAAACCTCCCCAATAGTATATTACCACAGCGCAATGAGAAACTCAGAGTATATGTCAAAAATAAGAAAAATTAGAGATTATCAGAGAATCTTGAATTATTTCGATAAAATGGTAAACGATAAATTCACCTATGGACCCAACCAGAATTTGATAAAACGAGAATTACCAACGCGAAGACCACCGGTGGTGTCTACCACACCTTTGAAAAAACAAAATAAAATCAAAGATAAACAACGTACACTTAGTTATAAAAAATATATTAAAAGGCCTACTACAACCACTGAGAGTAGAAACTGCAAATGTCCATTGAAGTTAGGAGAAATTTTAAACAAGCTAAAGGCTAATGTAAATCAGTTAATGCCGTACACTAAACTTTCGCTGCCAAAATTATGTGATAAAAATAAACCAATCCAATTAATTAAATCAAAGCCTAAGATAATAAGAAAAATGATGACCACAAAGTACACTACTTTAAAGCCAAAGACTGTGGTCACAACTCCAAATTTGATACAAAAAATAAAGGCAAGTACCATGAAAATGGAAATTAATGCGAGTAATGAAATCAAGCAAAGCGTTACGAATATTGGTAGCCAGCATATTAATATGATAAGCTTACCACAAGATTATAATATCAAATCTAATATTGAAATTGATTCCATAGAGAATATAATTGATAATTATGAAAAACACACTACAATCAAAAACTATATAGAACCTACTGAATCTGAAAGTATTAAGCTCACAACCACATTGCCTATGACACCTGTTAGAACTAAATTAGAAAATTTTACATATCGTCGCCTAAAACAAAATTATTCAAACTCTAACGCAAATGTGGATCCCAACAAAAATAAAAGCATTTTTTTTATTAGCAACGAAGAATACGATGAATACTTTGTAACTACTCCAAAAACTTCTACTAACCTTGACATATTAGAAACTCAAAGCTTAAAATTAGTAAAAGATAAAATGAATAATCCGAAAAACAATCAAAAGAAATTAAAAACTAAGCTAAGCGAAGTTCTGTCGCAAAACGTTAAACAAGCTCCGAGTGATATTAAGGGCCCAAAGTTAATTCCTATCCAAAAGTATAAATTTAAAGATTTTTCTGTTAGTAACAGGATAGATAATATATTTTATCATAAATTTACCCACAATAAACCTTATCCTGACGTAATAAAAGAGAAAATAAAGTCATCCGAAACACAGAGATTAAACGACGCTTATAATTTCGATCATGTAAATCATAACGACAACGTGTTAAACTATGATGATAAGATAACAGATGATTATAATTCAGAAGATTACAGAGTAATACAAATGAATACTCAAGAAGGTCAACCGCATTCAAATCATAAAACAACAGTTGTACCAAAACATAAAACTAAGGAAGCTGTGTCTGATGAAGGAAGTGTGACACTGAAGACAAATTCAATGTCACCCCGGGCTAGACCTCTTTATTTAGAAATACAGAGAAACGATTGGAAACAAGATGAAAATCGAGATTTTGATTTTACTGTGGATAACAATATTTACGATGCACCTAATTTTTAAAGCATGGTTCTTTTATATTATAAAACACAATCAGTTACTTTACTATGTACTTAATACGTATAGATGTATTGGTTTCGGTTACGAAATAATTATGACTTAAAACATAATTGTAAATGTATTTAGCATTAATAGAGCAATTTAATTTTAAATTATAAATTGTTTATTATTGTATGTGAATGGATAAAACGTCGTTGTATGTAAAGACTGTAAATAAAACGCAAATAAAGATAATAATGTTTAAATACGTTAATTCTATCGTTTTCTATCGTCATGTATATAATAAAAATATATGTTTTAAGAATTCTTGTTAGCGAATATTGCATACATAATTTAAATAAGTGGATCATATTTTTGAAGTATAATCACACGTTACCCCTAGGTAGAACGCTTTTTTGGAAAATGTTCTCCGCATTCCTTTATGTATATGAAAGCACCTAACATAATCCTCTCTTTTTCTTTAATTATTTTCGCCACTCAAAAATACTAATACAATATTCCCTAATTTCCAGGTAATACTACTAATCTACGAGTACGCGATTGCTGTAGAATGGAGTTTAGTACAAAGGAGAAGAGGCGATAACAGTACTGAAGACGTAAACATCCTCGATCATCCCGTAGCCGACAGACTAGACCGAAGCTATTTTGGTTTCGACCAAGATTATTACGAACGAATGCCACTACTCGTAAACGCTATGCAGGAGAACAGCTATCTCGATCCTTCCTTAGAAGTAATACCCGCTAGTAAACATAATAAATATATTCATACTCTTACAACTACGCCAAAAAACTATAAAACAAACAACGTTAGACGAACGAGTCCTAGACCATTCTTTTTTGAATATCGAAGTCCAACGCCTTTGCCGTTTAGCAAAAAGTACGGATCTAGAACCTGGGTAGAAAAATATCGTAACGCACAAAGATTGCAAAATATAAGGCAGATAATTAAATACTTAGAGAAGACAATTAATGCTAAAGCTGGAGATATGCACACAAAATCACCGAGTACTCACATAGCGTTTACTGGAGTGTATGTAGAGCCCATGATTAATGTAAGTGAAGGAATCAAGCCAAAGAACCAAGTCGACCTTGTCATTCAGAGCACAGTAAAACCGGAAACAGTACATTCGAACCACCAATCTGATCCTCTATTTCTTTTTAAGCCAGAAAATCCTGGGGAAGTCAATCTTTTAGCTGATGGGTTACTTAGATTTTCACCGGTTCCTACGCCAATTCCTAAAACATCTAGCAAAGAACCAATGTCTAAGAAAATAAATAACTATTATTATAATTGTTACGGTAGTCACTGTGCAGATAGCAATAATAATATTGCATTACAAGACTCAAATATGGTCCATACTACTGAACCACCATCAACTACCAAATCATTTAGTGTTATGATGAATTTATTCCAAATGAAATCTGCTTCTGATGATAATAAAGATAAGGTTCATAATAAATCCCATATCAATCTAAATAATGTATATTTCACGACTTCTCGTCCCACAATACTCTTCAAAAGAAAAACAATAGTGCCTATACGACGTACATTTGTCCGTAGAAAATCTCGGATATTGTACAACAACAAAACTAATATATTTAAGAGAAACAATTCAGAAACATCTAATGTTAACCAGAATCCCCAAAGTGAAGAACCGTCAGAGACTAAAATGATAGTACACGTTAAAGTATATTCTCCAGATATTAAAACGGAGGCAAGTACTAAAGTTGAAACCACTAGTGAACCCTTCAAGCCTATATACATACAGCCAACACCACCTTATACAACAGAGGTTCCTTTTGTTATGTCAACATCGCAAGTCGAAGATTTTCACGTAGGCAGTTCTGGAATCATACCAATTCAAGACAGAATTACAACTCCTCCTCTTCCCAAGGTAACAACCACGTTACCATTCTTCGATACAACGGTATCTGATCAAGTAAACACTTTTACCAATCCCTCAGACGTTTTGAAATTCAGTCACGAGGACGCTAAACTCCCTCAAGAGTACAGTACACGGCGAAATCTGGACATTGATGCAAATAGAAGGAATTTTAGAGAGAGTTACGTCAACGTTGAAAATTATACAAACACGCCTGTTGTTGAACTGAAGAATGCCACTGAAGTTACCAAAACAACAACTGTGGAAGCAACTATTGACACTACTGAGGAATTCGAAGAGACAACAACCGTTCAAACATACGTTCCTCAAATAAACGGTCATTATAGGAGCATTAGTAAAAATTTAAGAAATTTTAATGTCACTCCGGAGAGTAGCAGAAAGAGGAGACTTGAACTAGCAATAAGTGGGTTTCGTAAAGCAACATATGTACCTATGTATGTGGAGATAAAAAGGAATTACACTAAAACATCAGAGGATAATGAATAAATTATGGCTTAGGGTTTAAACTATTTCAGCGTGTCCCACCGACTTTTTTATGGTGATCTTAAATAAGGGGCGCCTATGTAAATATTTGTACATTTAAAAATTGTTATCCCATTAATTTATTAAACGTTTATCAAATTACTGTGTTTCAATAACCTTGTGTTCACCAAGACAATGCTAGAATAATAACGTAAAAAATCATGTATACTTATTTAAATTCATACTCAATTGTCAATAGGTTGATATTATCACTTGAGCATGCAGAAGAAACATTACTATGTAATTTCTTGTCTATAGGTATATCTAACTAATGGGCCGATCAAGCTTCGCTCAAGTTCAGGAGCCAACCTAAAAAGATAGACATATACCGGATTTTTGTAGAACTTTTTAAGAGAAACAATTTCCTAATTTATGATAGTTGCGTTCCACGTTGACTTCAAATTTTTTTTACTACTGCAAGATGATATATAGCCCATAACCTTCCTTGATAGATGAGCTATCCAACACCAAAAACAATTTCAATTGAACTAGTAGTTATTTAGATTAGCTCGCTCAAGCAAACAAATAATGAAACTATTCTCCCTATTACATCGTGGGACGGAAAATACAAGGCGAAACGTGGGTGTCCTGGTTGCACCTCTGCCTACCTCTTCTGGGAAAAAGGCGTCAATTTATGTACCTATGTTATGTATCCAATTGTATATATTAGTAAGTACATAGATAACTTGTGAAGTTCAAATTCGAGCACCACACACAGTTTCGAAACAGAATCCAGGGGCGTAGGTCAATGTTAAAAAATAATAATTTATAGAATGTATAAAGCGCCATCTATTGAATAATGCTCATATTTGATAGAACTAAATACAACCACTAAGTTAATTCATTTATATGTTGGCCGACAGATGGCGCCCTTCGCCAGTTTTATGACAACAGCAACATCGCGAGTTTCTTGATTCCGACGGAAAACAAAACAAGTTTTGGAAGAGCCGTTACCCATCCCGATTGCAAACGTAGGTAAACAATGTTTTAGAAACTTAGCCGGCAAATGATTACTTGCATAATATTGTTTTACTTGTGCTGCTAACTGATGCTTAAATAGACGCTCTTGACTCTACATTAGGTATTAGTCCTATTATCTGTACTATTAAATTCCACAGCTGGCCACAGGGCTTCTTTGAGTTACAGAAATATTAGTGCATATTTAATTATACACATACACACATACAAATCACACCTTCATCCCATGGCAGTAGGTAGAGACTATATTACTTGATAGAGACTGATCGAGCGGTCGCTTCACATAGATCTTGTGTGAGACAGTGGTATCGCCCGTGACGAGCCTGTCCATTCATGCTAAGCCATGACTGACAACAGCCTAGCTCCACCACTTTTTTCTATTTCTCATTTATACATATTTTCCTACGCGTATATCTGTTAATGGTGTTGTAAGGAGATCATACAGGAAGTTAATATTAGGAAGGAAGAGAATAGACCTCACGTACTTACCGTAGAAATTTTGAAGAGAATTCTTAGGTACATATACAAGTTTCCTCTCGATGTTTTCCTTTCTCTTTTTAAGTCAGCCAGTCATTAATACGCTAATTCGAAGCCAGAATTGTCCCCTTTGGAATTGGCCACAAAAGAGTATCCACCGGCTTGAGATGGATCTCTCCAGTCTCTCTCCACTCGGCATAATTATGCCGGCCTGTTGGAAACTGGATATCGACTGGCAGAACCTGAAATGTCACTCACTTCTGTAGTAAGAAAATATTCCTTTATAATGAATTTTCCACGACCGTGTGCGTTGGACGTTGTAGGTTAAAGTTGCAGGAAGTGGATGCAGGCTGCTTCCGACAGCTCAATGTGGAGATCATTGTGAAGCCTATGTTCAGCAGTGGACTTCCTGTGGACGAAGAGAGTGTGTGTGTGTGTGTGTGTGTGTACGCTGGTCGCTATCTGGGCAGATGCGAATATCCTAACAAGTACCACCAGCAATAAAAAGTCACCGGCAAACTTATAATCATATAGGTACCGAATGAAACTCACAACTGCAAAGGTTCACGTCGCTTTACTATGTGATTATCACCTCAGGAGAGCTGATTCATTCATACTGTTGGTATATCGAACTACAACATGGTAGAGACTAGACAATAGACATAGTAGAGTTGTGGTAGAGACCATTTTTCATACTTAACTAAGAAAGTAACTACTAAATAATTGTGTAGTCTAGTGTTACAGATAACTATATAAGTAGGCAGGTATATTATAAATTGTGTATAGAAAATTGTTTTACAAAAATATTCAACATAACACATAAATACTTTTTCCTGGTAAAAGTAATAAAAAACCGTTAACTTACCTCATCATAATGTGTGGGGACGTACCTACCTGCAAAGCTATTGAATATGCCGCCTAATACATACAAATCGTTGACCCGTGACCGTCAGTGCATACTATAAGGGAAGTCAATGCTAACGCAAATAAATTAGGTGATAGAGTATAATAATAACATACTAAGGTTTTTCCCTATTATACAAGTCACCTGTCAGCCTTGATTCTCCGAAATAAAAATAATTATCAAGTACATTTATGCAATAATAATAATAAAAAAAGAATAGTCCGTGTAAATCAGGTCACAAAAATGTATCAAAATGCAACATTTCAACACTTAAGCAATAAAATAAATCGTTTTCTTCATAAAACTGAGTGTTTATGTTTATATTACAGTTAGTAAAAGAGATAATCCATTTTTGCTTCCAACTATGCTATACTTTGCATACAAACTTTGCAACGTGACCTTACTTCGCTATCTCTTTCTACCACAAATGACCTTACACATGCCATCTCATCTTACGCATCTTGAGAAAAAAACCCCGTTACTTTTACCCGCGCAAAAAGGTTCTATCTGCAGAGGTTTGACGACAGCTCTGAGTTGACATATCTATCTCTTTCTAATACATGTGCAAGTTACGTTTGCGGTAAAAGACGGGTATATGGCACAAATCCGGTACACGGGACTTGCAGTGCAAGTTTTTGACAGTACTTTAATATCAAACTAAACTTTGTGGCGAATGGAGACTGTGTTTTTGTGTTAATAACTGTAAATAAATAAATATGTGTCGTGTGGCCTTTGGTGTGGTGTATTATTGAATTGTGTCGTAAAAGGAAAATAAGGTAATGTGCCATTTGTGGACAGATATGTTTGAGTTAAACTTTCTTCGATTGTGTCCAGTAGTTAGTCACCAAGGTCGCAATAGTGCAATTTTTTGACTCATATTTCATGCTTTTACTTTAGTCACGTGTTAATATATTCGTTTTTTTCTTTGCTATTCACGTGTATTTTATATAAAGTAGTCTTATACAATTAAAGGTCACTTTTTGATGTTTTAATGCACCTCTAAAATCTACTTTTCGTTGATGAAGGTAACTTTTTTGTAGTTAACACACAAATATATTTAATCTAGTGTAAAAATCACACTCTAGACATTATTCACGAAATACTATAATCGCAGACAATTTAAATAATTATTCTTTGCAATTATACACTACGAAAATAATCGTGATGATTAAATAAACATTATATTCAAATCCTAGATTCCTTATTGGAAATGTTTTGTCGGAATGTCAAGAAAACCGTATATTTAGAACGAGTGTACAAAGTAGACAAACGTGTTATGAATGTAAGGTTAACAAGTTATTACTATTTTGTTTGGATTTGTCTCGTACAGTGTCGTATGATTGATTGTGACCAATTTTAAATACGAAATAAGTGCCGCGGATAACCGACGCATGCAATAAGTACCACGAGATAACCCTTGCGCGGATGTGGTATTTTCTCCCCATTCAATAGTGAATAAGGATAAAAAAAGGCTGAATGAGTCACTCATCTCTAATGACTGAATGAGTCATGTACAGGGATATTTAAGAAATGCAACAGGAAGTCAGCACATTAGAAATGAGTTATTTTTTGAACGAGAATAGCTATTGTATTTATGAGAATCGCATGGTTATATCGAAAATTGATTAGACGTTAAATCGTGTAGTCGTTATTGTGATCTTGTAGAAACACGATATTGCTTAAACCTTCCGATTACTAGTAGTTATAAACTCTGGTAGTGAGGCTGAGTTATACCATAAATCATAATCCACATACATAAACTATAAGGTCCTGGATTCAATAACTTGGTAAGGCAGTATTTGAGAAATCTGATAGTTACAGTACCGTAACCAGTACTTAATGTCACTCACCTAAGGAACGATTTTATTTAAATACGAAAATACCTACGGGATAGAATTAGAAATTAAAAGATCCGTTGGACAGAAACCTAGCTAGTGGATTACCAATGGACAGCACATACATATAACGCAGTGATCTGATGACCGATGGGGGCAGAACGATTCTTGATTAGAGACCACCTAGCAAGCGCTACGTCGCGTCGCGTTGGTCGTGCACCCATGAGGTCGACTCCATAAGGTTGTCGGACGATTTACTGAAGGTTGCAAGAAGTCACTGGATTTCGATAACTGGCAGTATCCTCAGAAATCCTACGGGAAAACTCATGTCCAGCAATAAATTACCTGCGGCTTATGTAATGTTTAAATTTTACCCAAAGTCTTGTCCTGGAGATCGAATTTGATGATAGATCCGCTGTTAAATTAAATTATTAACTAACGTTAAAGTATTAAAGTGATTACTTTATAAAACTGCATATTGCGTTACGTATTCTTAGATTGAATTATTAAAAAATATTGCCCAATGATATAACTTCGATTAAACTATGGTATGAATTTAACAGCTGATCTTAATAGGCAATCCCGTCTCTATAATAAGTATAGGTCCCGAAAACAAACCAGTCATGATTAGTTAAATGTGGACGTGACGATAAATATTTGACCTGATTGGTCAATTTTCGAAATTGTTCCTTAGATCTAGAGATTAAGATCTTTATTGATTGAAATTAAATTTATTTAAACTTTTTATACTTTTCTTGAATATTTTTATATTTCCCAGCAATATATTAACTAGGAAGTAACGTGCAAATCTTGCAATTTACGCAATGATAACTTTTTAAAACAACACGTGAGGAAAGAGTGACGTCAGCGCTTTTGTTTTGTGAAATTAATTTAAAATTTAGAAAAAATAGACGTATAAGTAGAAATAAATCACTCTCATTCGTACCTAACCTCGATTGTAGAATAGGCTCGTGCCCTGCAGTGGGACGTATATGGGCTGATACATAAACATAAACACGATGAAACAGAAGTAATGAAAGCCTTTGTAAAAAGAATATATAAATAACAAATAAGTTCAACTGCATGTTCCAACACGATAAATTGGATTATGAACAGATAACGGAGGTAATGATAATCTTTGTAAAAATAACTAGTTGAACTACATGTTGCAACACGATCAATAGATGAACATCATCATAATATCAACAGGTCGTCTTCGATTAGAGATAGAGTTCTACACATTTTGACGGCATCTTCAAAAAATACATACTTACATACATAAACTCACGCCTTTATCCCCGAAGGGGTAGGCAGAGGTGCCACCAGGACACCCACATTTCGCCTTGTATGTTTCGTCCCACGATGTGATAGGGGGCGAGCCTATCGCCATATCGGGCACAAATTCCTGACTCCGGACTGATAATTAATAGAAAAATCCAATATCACTTTGCCCGACCCGGGACTCGAACCCGAGACCTTAGCTTTGTGACCGTACCGTAATACAACTACGCCACCGAGGCAGTCAAAGGCAAAAAATACACCTGTGATTAATACCGAGACCTACTTGTCTCGGGCATTAGGGTTTTCCTCACATTTAAGCTACCAAACAGCCTCCGTGGCGCAGGTGGTTCGACGCCGAAACGAAAGGCCGCGGGTTCGATTCCCACACCGAAACAAATATTTGTGTGATCCACAGGTATTTGTTTCGGATTTGGGAGATTGTGAGACCGAAAAAGTCTCTCTTAGTTTCTGATACTACACAAGACTCGATCTTAGTCTGGGGTCGGGATGTGACAGTTGGGTGTAAATTTATTTATAAATAGTTTGAAGTATAAATAGTCCCTTAAAACTGCTTAGATTTTATCATGCACTGTACAAGGAATGCCCTTATTAATATTCTTTAGCTGTAGTGTATGCATGTATTTTGATGCACCAAGGCTCTGATTCACGTCACACGAAGCTACTTAGTACTACAGTACGGGTTCCTGGTCATTGGTCTGTGTTTGGCCTAGTTCGACTGCAACGAATTATCATAGGACTGTTGTTTGTTTTCGTGTAAGTTTTGGTCCCGGTTTAATGTTTTCTACGACATAAATAGAGCCAGCTGAAGTAATACTATCACATAGAAGTTAGTATTGATATCTCAGTCGAATTTACTTTGTGTGGCGTTAGACCAGTACGGTTACTTACTGATTAAATTCCCATATCCAATGTGGGACATGTTTTCTTCTTGTATGGATTTGGATTTACTAAATTTACATAAACCGTGAATCTAACGGCAGTCTTTTCTTGTTGAAAGAGTGTTTATCCTCATTCTATCATGCTAGCTAACTACATTTAGAAGGAATTCAAATTATTTTAAAATTAATACATAACAGACATTTGAATTCAAAGAGGCGATGTTGTTTAATCTTTTAATATAATATATACAAAGAAGACAGTTTTGTACATCACAATCCTGTGAACATCCATTCCGACCCTAGTTCAACTATAGCTCAATTCCTTCCAATAAACTACACCACAAAACCCATTCATGCTATATTGCATTGTTTGTTCATTTCGACTATGCGAAACTAGGCCGGCGTTGGTCAAACCTTTCCCAAACGGAGCCGTTATGCATGACATAAGACCCTTCGTCTCAAATAACAACTGTAGGACGTCGCTCCACTTGCCAGCTCACGCGTGTTGCACTCAGTTCTGCTGGATAATTACAATAGGAACTCGAGGAATGTATCTTGGGCTTTTTGGTGTGTTTATATGATCACGTGAAACGTGAACGTTTGGGTGTCTCTAGAGTGTGGGGAAGTTCTTTTATAGGCTACGGTGAGAAGAAACCCATAGTAGGATCGTTAAAATATATGTATATACTTATTTGTTTCAAAATATCAAACATAAATGATTTTATGCCCAATTTGACTTAAAATATTATCACATAATTCTCGACGGAACATAAAATAGATTAAAACGACGCAGGAAGTGTTTCAGACCAGTAACACATGACGGTGCCAGACAAAAACTCACATAAAAATGATAAACGGCACTCAAGCTGGCAACTCTAAGAATTCAAAAGTCAGTTACGGGTACCAATTATCACCGTTTCCCATGGTCCATTGTCTACAGTTCACTGACTTGGAGGTTACTGTGGGCATGATGTATGAATGAGATTATCAACTGCGTCCATTGTTGTTTTGCTCGTTGCCAAATAACGCTTAACATAGAATATTGTTACTCATGTCGTTTATCAGTCTGTATTCAACTAATTGATCCAGTTTTAAAATTCGAATTTCGAAATGTTTGTTCGCGACTTTGAATTTTGTATTGTTTAGTAATTCATTTTTGCAGGTACGTCGGTTAAGGCACTCAACAAGCAGGTGTTAAACAAATTAACTTAACAAATAAAGTTGTATGAATAGCGGTACTTGTTACGGAAACAACTTCTCTACGAATAATAACCAATGTAATTAATAATATTATTTCTAGCTACTATTCTACTGCTAGACTTCAGACCTCCTTTATAAAAAGAAGGAAATACGCCTCGGACTAGAACCAGTTGGTTCAAAATTCTATGAAGAATATTTAGGCTTGCTAATTCCCTTGCTTATTTGTACCGTTAACATATTTCTGGGCGTTAGGCGATAATTAACTCTCTCTCTCTCCCTCTCTTCAGCATCAGGAAGTCCACTGCTGAATGTAGGCCTCCTCCATAGATCGCATTGACCCGTTGGAAGCGGCCTGCATCCAGCATTAAATTGCATTCATTTCCAACAGATAATTAACTACCAAGGTAGAAATGTTTTAAGACCTCAGTTTGAATATGAGAAGTTTCTTCAATCCAATGAGTTGTCAACTAAAATACGTACATACATACACTAAAATAGGTACATGAATTATGAATAGATCATATTAACTATATATTTTTAATAATCCATTAATAAATATCTATTACAAAAGAATCGTTCTCAATTGTCATTTACATTTCGCATGCGTACACTTTCTATTACGTATTTCCGAATTCCGATCAATAAAGAGATGAAAGTTGTTACGATATGTAACTGTACAAAATAACGTTTGTGCATTGTAACGAAATCAAACAATTAGAGTTGGTACCTGGAGCGGTTATGAATCAATATCTAAACTTTCCTATCTTGTCATAATTTAACATTCTTAGTTTCCACTTGTTAAATTATTTTAATAATTTTCTTGGTTTTTTTACAAATCGTTACCACAATTTTTATATTAATATCTATTAACAATATCTTCATCAGTTGCCTCTTTGGTCGAGATTATAGAGACACCACGTATGGATTGTAAAATGTGAGAATTCCAAGATTCGTATCCTTGGTCAGCAGCTCACTTCATTCACGATACAGAAATGAACTCGGCGAACTTTAATAGGCGTTATATATTACTTATACTAATATACTTACACTAATGTCATCATTACCAATACCATTGGTATTTCCACAGTTGGCGTGAATCTTCAATTTACATTTAAGATGGAGTAGACACCAACCATTTTGTCATTACATTTGTAAAATAACCGTACAAAAATCTGAGCGCAGTAGTTCGGTAACCTTGTAGTGAGTGTGTCAATGAAATGCCGGAATTTGGTACAGTCGAACAAGTTCCTTGGCGACTTGTACGTTGAATATTGATGTTGTGTTCCAAACACTTCAATTCTTTCGATTTGGTTTGTATTTTATGCACTGGCTCGGCAAAGTGACTACTGATGCGCAGTACAAGTGCCACCTAGATTGAGAAGTGGCTTATAACAAACTGTCGCACTACCCAATAAATTACGGAATATTAAACCAGGGACATCTGCATTTTAATCGAAAAAAAAGCAATCGAATAAAGACCGTCCTTCTTTAGTATGTGTATTTTTACTGGTGGTAGGTTTCTCATATGTGAGAGACCGCCTCGGTAGGTACCATTTCTCCCTACAAACATCAGTGTAAATGCACTGTTGTGTTCCTGTTTGAAGGACTGTAACCAGAGTAACTACTGGACATAATGAGGCTTCAGGATGGCGAGCGCAGTGAAATGCCAAGCATTGCCTAGTAATTCATGATGTTGTTTTTTTTTACCACCAGGCGAATAGCATGCTGGTCTCGCCATTCATCGCAATAAAACATAAGAATCGCCGAGTTTAAGAATCAAACCCAAAACATCTGAGTATACAACCTCAATAAAACAAAACTAAATATAAATCTCATCATAATCAGCTGTTTTCCGCAATATGTAATTTTATATTATCATGACACAAGATGTAAACGCGGCATAAGTCACGATTAGGTAGCGTGACCTCAAACAACGCTTGCTCAGCACTCTCATATCTCATTCGAAATACTACGACACTGTCGTAATGCCGTGATGTGTTAATTTTGACACTTCAAACTGTAGAACATTATTTATATTGAGTACTAGCTACTGCCCGCAAACTTCGTCTGCGTGCTTAAGTTTATTTGAAATTAACTTTATTTGGAATATCCCATCCCGTCCCGTCCCGTTATATCCCGCCCGCCCCGTCTCATTGTCACTAATGGAATGTAATTCAGTCCCATCTTATCCTTTTGAGTATAAGAAAGTAGCAAATATATCGGAATTCCTTCTTCATCCCACGGGAACACTAAACTTATCGGTATAAAAAGTAGCCTATGTTACTTCTAATATCTCCAAGAATATGTGTAAAAAGTTTCATGATGATCGGTTGAGTAGTTCTCGCGTGAAAGCGTAACAAACAAACTTACATTCACATTTATAATATTAGTAGGGATCGTATTGACCATAGAAACTTATGCATTCAATACATGACTTGTAAAGTTTCTGTAGTAATTATGTGATAGTTATATGACCTTTATAATAATTGGGCGATTGAGGAAACCATATTTTGATATGCAATAGCTACATTGAATGAATAGTTTGACCAGGAAAATTCAATCTTTATCTTAATGCAATGGTTCAGAATTTTTTGCGTGCAAAATAGTGAGCATTAAAAATGAAATGTAATTATTTTATTATTTTTGAGATATTAATATACCTAATAATAAGTGTAAACATTCGATTACTAAGGTTTGAAATCTATGTATTAATAAAGCCGTCAGTGAGTGTTTTCTTCTCCTGCTTAGCTATTATTTGTCTAATTTGTTTAGTGCGTGTGCGTGAATATCTAACGTTTTAATTAACTATAATTTCACCCACGATAGCATACGCTGATCACTGCCAATTTGTTACGAAGCCGCATGCAAGATTATTGATGTCATTAGATAATTAATAGGTATTATTATATAGGCTTATTACAGAACGGTACATCTACGACATCTGGGTTGCAGTAGAATAAAGTTGGAGGTTCCATAATATGGTCCAATCCGTTCGTACCTTCTCAGTCTTCCTTTTTTATTGACGATTGTCATCGGTGTGGAATATTGGTGTGATGTCAAAAACAAGATAAATATAATTTTGCCTCATAAAACTTTAATATTAAAATTACGAATAAAATAGTTACGAAATGTTTGATGAAAATACTATTTTTTGCCCACACAAGTGACAGTAGATCCTTAATGTGTGTAATGGCTCATATATTTACTTCCACTGCCGGCCACAGGTGTCCTCTAAATCAAGAGTACGATTATGTGGGGTTAGGTCAAGATTTTTAATAGACTTCCCAAATATTTTGTATAAACTAGACTAGTAGGCAAACATTTTTGCGACCTAATATAATATATATTATATCAACATCTAGATGTAGGCTGACAAAAGGAGATAAAATGCCACAGACAGAACTACGAAACACGAGGAAATGTGGTTTAGTTGCGGTTAGAACTGTTTAATAACAAATAGGTACAAACTATAGTGAAACACCGCCTTCCATTGTATTAGATAGGGAACTTGTATTGTGGATATCAAAAACTACGAGGTAATTTTGAGACTCAACCGGATTCGAAATAAAATATTCACTATTTACTCGCCCATAATATGAATGGGTGCTAGTAAGTGAAATACCCGCGCCCCCATGATCCTAGCTTTTTTAAAAATGTAATTACTTCCCGAAGATCATTACTTGATATTAAAGTATTATACATTAATTCTTCAAATCGTGACTTCAATGTAGGCTTGTTGGACAGAAAATATATTGTTCAGGTGTACCGTACTTTATTCGTGGAATTTTATTTGTAATAAAGAAAAATGCTGATCATCTACCATTATTTACTTTAATAATATAATTTTTATTTCTAATATAAAAAATACGGATCACAGCTTTTTTAAGGATGTGGCTAGTGTAGACTTTTATTGGTATGCAGTATGTACGTAAAAATGAATGGGCGATAAACAAGAAAGGTAAATTTATCGACAAATACTCATTTCAATTACAATCTTTTTATAGATATATGCTTAGTTAAAGAAAATAAAAATAAATAGAGTTTCGATTTACAAAGAGTATTGAATATAAAAATAAAATAATTATCTAGATATTTTTATTTAAAAAAGTCTTATACCTCCTGAAGATTGCATATGTATAAATGTTAATGGCCTTAAACAAATCTTTGTCTATAGCAAGCACCTGCATGTTGCAGCCAATGCATACACCTGCAGCCCGCATGCAACCACCTTCGTTCAATTCATTATATACAGCTGTTATTATGACTTTTAATACAGATGTCATTATTACGATTAGCACAGCTGTCAGAAACGTCACGCCGCGTTGGACGCACTACATTACAAAATAATTCGCTCAGTACGATGACGTAAGGAACTGGTGAGCCCCGGCCACAGCTTGCCACACTGGCCTACACTTAAGCAACTGTTCTGAGTAGATTTAGATTGAAGTTTTAGTGACGCGAATATGTTTTACATTTTTTTCTTTATGTTAAACAAAAAGGTCGGTAAATAAATAACAGCGTAAAATTTGAGTACGCAAAATTTTCAATAATCATTTTCTTTTTTATAAAAAACTTAAGAATGATTAAAAATACGACTGGGTTAAAATTTTAAATATGTGAACTAATTGCATTTATTTAAATGTCTTGCAATTAAAAGATAATGTGCAAGCGGCTAATACATTAGTATGTCGGAATACACATATTAGACACAAATATTCGTAGATTACGACTAATTAACGCAATCGAATTTTTCATCCTATTAAGGCGCGTCTTAACTAACTTTGAATATTAGAATCACTTAAAAAGGTACACTAATGTTTATTTATTTTTGCCTTAGAATCTTAAAAGAATAACTAAGTACCTAAGTCAAATACTTTATTTTCAAATACCGATTGCCTAATTTAAGACGATGCATGTCAATGCATAAAATCGGTACTTCCAACCACTGGCCTGTCACATTTCACGTTTTACCAATTGTGTTTACGTTGCGAAAGATTAAGACCATACAAACTTGATCGGAAACCGCTGGCGCTGTCGCAAGCAACTTGCTACTATTAGTAATTTGTAGGACCACACACGGTTCGACGAATGTAGGTGTTCATGTGTGGAGGTCACTTTCTTTTAGATTATTTGTGCACCGCCTGTGGTATTTTTCACTCGAATGTGGAAAGGTTAATTATTAGTGTTAAGCGGTGATTCTCACAGTTTGCGGAAATTGGGCAGTTTTTTTGAATCAGGAAATAATATCATGAAATTGTATTTTTATGCCTAATTCATAAAATATGGGTGTTTAAGAATATAATAATGTGGTTTCCACATACATGACTACCATATTTTTTGAGATAATTAAGTTTGAAAATACTGTTTAAAACGGTAATGAGAATGGCTGTTTACGGTAATGAAAGTATTGATGACGGTAATGAAATAAGCCACCGGTTATGAGAAAATCTAATGAAATTTAAAAAAAAATACTTTTAAAACGAAATAAAATAACAATAAAAGACCTGTAGTGACTAGTATTGTGTTTATTAATTGAAAAATAACAAAAATTTTACTCAATTCAACAATATTATTGAACAATTTAGTAACAAATTAAATTGTGTTGAACATAACAAGCGTTTCGTTTCATTGACTTGCATATAATATGTAAACTATTAGAAACATAAAATCAGACTTTAAGTACTCATGCTATAATATGTATAACAAAATATTATCACAAATAAACTTTATTAATCATAATATGAGATATTACTAAAAACAGTCTTTTAATAAAATTAATGTTCTAATCAATCAATAGTGTGATATTATTCAGTGTATTTTTAGTTAACATGTAATTTTGTTTGTAATGCTCTTTCTCTAGGAGATAATGACGTTTAGCTATTATAATAATACAAAAATATAGATAGTTTTATTTAGAAAATATTAAAATCATCACTGTCACCACTGTCGCTCAAAATATTAAAATTGATGTTGCTAGGTTTATCAGATACAAAACCTTCAAAATTTTGCTGAAATTTCTCCAATTTACTGTTTGCATCATAAATATTAGTATTGGCACGATTAGGCTTTTTAATTTTGGATGATATTTGTACTCGAGGCTCATTATCAAGCATTTTGAAAGCAGATTTTTCAAGGTATTTACTTTTTCGTCCATAAAAACTAGTGTTTGACCAATTTGATAATCTAATGTCGGATAATATTTGCACTCGAGGTTCATTTTCACGTCTAGAAATAGAATTTCTCTGAATATTTTTGATGTCAGTAATATTTGTTACTCTTGATGTTGGCTTTGTTGAAACATTAGATCTACTGTCACCAGGAGACGATATTTTTTTGTTCTTTTCTTTTAATCTATCCTTCTCTTTTTCTTGAGCATACTTTTCAGGGTCCTTCTTTATTTCTGCATATACTTTTCTTTTATGTAGTCTGGCCTTTTCCATTTTTTCTTCTTTGTTCATCTCTTTTTTAGATTTTGCCATTGCTGAAATTGTAATAAAACAACAAGTTTATTAATTTTATAACTTTATAAATATTTGTTAGAAATTCAAATAAAAGTAACAATAATGCAAAACAAATAAGTATTTTTTTTCTCATTACGTTCTGTACACTCTCATTACCGTCCGAAATAAACCTGAGAGGAAATCCTGGTAATGAGATAGAGTGGAATGAGGATTGACACAATTTTGATTTTTAATTAATTAACAATGAGTATGAAATCTATTTAATATATATAAAGTTATTTATGTACACATAAAACATAAATTAAACAAATAATGCAGTAACGTAGTACTATATTTACCTGCTTATCACGTAGATGGTAAAGAGCACCCGCGCGTGGTAATCTTAAAAACCCGCGTAATATTGACGTATAATCCATCTGATACTAGAATTATGTCCGATTTCGCCGCCGGTGTCGGCGCAACTGATCGGCCGCTAGCGTACAGCGCAAGTCACAGATAATAAAATATTAACTGAACTTAGTAATCGCATTGACAAAGTCAGCTGAGAGGAATGAGAATTTTGTTTTGGTAAGAGTTTAAAAATCGGTGGAACTTCTATGAAATGACTATTTTATATAAGTTATACTTAAATACTTCTAATATTATCTTCTCAGTACAATATATTTTTTTCATAATTTATGAATTGTGTTTTTCGAAGTTATTTAAAAATAATTAGGTCAACCCAAGGTTTGGACCGCTGAGGGTAGTGAGAATACGTGTATATTATTATTTTTTTATCAGTAATTACGTATTTTACTCTTCTGCAATTAAAAGGGTAATAAAGTAAGGGGTCCAAAGAATAATATAGAAAATAATTGTTCGAATATTCACAACGCAAGTATTTTTAAATCGTTCGGATTCACGATTTCCACGAATGGAGAGAATTACCGTAAGACGATCCACCTAGTGCTTATTGTAGTATATAACACGCCTAACGTGTGGTAGTTAAAACCGCACTCGCAGTTACGCACCAAAAAAACGAACAAGCGCCAGAGTTTCAATTGTTTTCAACGGTATGAATATGTCTATCACGACACGATTAGCTGACCATGGAATTTCAATTCGACATCCATAATTAAGTCTGATAGTCCTATACATAAATCACGAATCCATTTTAAGTGAGCGACACGTGAACGGACCAACAAGTTTGTCATCCAATACAGTAATCTGTATCAGCTCATATACATACATACGTCCTACTGCAATACACGGGTCTACTCAACAATCGAGAGTACGATTAAAAGGGGTTAGGCAATACAGTTCACCACGCTAGCCTAGTGCGGGTTGGCGGACTTTATAAACCATATAAATTCTTATAAATCCCTATGGTAGCAGATTTCCTCACGATGATTTCCTTCGCCGTTATAGTGCGCGGTGATTGACTATCAATACACACATGACTTCGAGAAGTCAGAGGTGTGCCCTGGGATTTGAACGTGAACACCATGAATTTGTTTGCATCCTCGTCTGGTCCCTTACCAACCGGCCTTATGCCAATACCGCAATATATCGCTATATTTTTTTGTCTTATTATTAACCTTTATCATCCCACTGCTGGGCAAAGGTCTCCCTCCTCTCTTTCCACAAGTCGCGGTTCCAAGCAATTTCAGGCCACTTAAGCTCGAAAGAGTCGTCGCTATATTAAAAGAGATAATACGTATATTATATTTCAAAATATTAATTTAAATTGCTCATATTGATAAGAAAATATATTCATTATCCACCCAACATAATTCAGATAAATTTTCAAAGCTATTCTTATTACATTCTAAAGAAGGTGTGTTGTTAATTTCAATATCGCGTTGTAAAGTTATAATGTTAAAGGAAGGCATATGCATCAGATATCTGATCACGGCGCTGGCCACTAAGACAACACGTACGCTTAGAATTACGAAATATCTAATTACTACGATAAGTGTAGAGTAAATGTATATTATTTTATTTGAATAAGGAAGTACAGTAATGATTTTATTTTATTACAAATGACTGAAAAGTGAGACTTGATGTATAATTTTACTAGCAACTGTCTGCATCTACGCCATTGTTATATTTTTATATACCTTTAAAATTCTTACACTGAATTTTTAAGTATCCATACTTCTATATCATATTTCTAATCACATTTAAATCAAGCGATTATAGACTGATCCCTTTATTTATAGACAGTTTTAAAACCCATTTATGCTATCGAATGTTTTGTCTTCTTCACTCAAACTGAACTCAAAAGTGGTTCGAAAGGGAGAAAACCTTCGATATCTAAAACAGATTTTAAGACTGGCTATGAATAAGGATATAAGAACATACACGTAACCTCGAAAACCCTGTAGTTTGTTCTCTGGATTTTACCTTCCATTTGTCAGTCCGGTCATTAACCACCTGAACTGGCATTATCTCAGTACTGTAAAGACGCTAATTTCGACATCGATTAAAATGTGACGAAATGAAGAGTATGTATTAAATATACTTATATTTGTTACAGATGGCAGAAATAGTACTGGTCCGTAGAAAAGTGGCGACAGTGCTGGACGATGCAAACCCACTGATAATTTTACTCCTAGTAACATTGCTCCAAGTATGTGGGAGTAACGGGCAAGTGATAAACAGGGCGCCACACTTCGTACCACAAGTAGGGGATATGTCGCAGTTCAGTTTACCAGAAAACACTCCAGTTGGGACACCAGTATATCACTTGAAAGGTATTATGATTGAATTTATAAACGCTCTCAAAATTGATATTTTTGCTGCGTTGATATTGAAGCCCACATAAGTGGGTAGTCTGTAAGTCGAACCCACAACCTGCCGGTTCACAGCCTTTCGATATTGTCCACAAATATTCTAGAATAATTGTTGCCTTTCACACTAAAAAACGTAATGATTCCAGGCATTGATCCAGAAAACGGCCAGTTACGCTATTCAATATCTGGTCAGTACTTCTCCGTGGACTCGCTCACTGGCGTGGTGACTCTGGCTAAGACCTTGGACCGTGAGGAGCAGGAGTCCCTAGAGCTCATCATTAGCATTACGGGTAAGGAGAGTAAATCTAGTTGGCTATGAGAATATTTTGATGGTCTATTTGTAATAGTCCAATCGGTATTAGAAACCAGGTTATTTTATCGAAGAAGAAGTAAAAAGCGTTTGAGAAATTAAGACTGTTTAGTCTAAACACGCAGAGCCTTATTAGTAACTTGTTGTTGATCCATATCCAGCATCTCACCCCCAAAACCGGGCCAAGGTGGTTAATTTAAACCTTCGTTTATATTCTTCAGTTTAATTGCTTAAATTAATAATCCAGGTTTGCTTATAGCTTATAGTCTATTTCCCAAGATCATTGTTACAATAACAAAATAAAAAACCTTAAAAAGGTAAAAAAGTAAATTGATTTCAAAAAGAAAAGATTTATTTTTTAACTCGTTATTTCCAGACGAAGGTATAGCGAATACAGAGCCAAATACCGTGTCGTTGCGCCGAGTGATTCCAGTCAGAGATGTGAATGATAACCCACCGGTGTTCCACAACAGGCCTTATATCGTCAATATAAGCGAAGCCACACCTGTTGGCACGGAAATTGAAGTAAGTTAAAAATAAATGAATTAAGTTAACTATTCTATGAATGCAAGACAAGGACTTTGTTTCGGCCATCCTTTTCTTTTGAAACAACAATAAATTATTATAAACTTACGCCTTTATTCCAGAAAGTGTACGCAGAGGTGCTACCAGGACACCCACCTTTCGTCTTGTGGGTTTCGTCCCACGACGTGATAGTGATAAAATAATTTGATCCAAAATAAACTATATCTAAAAATATTGTTGAATTCATCGAAAATTATTCATGTTTACTTCTGTATACCGTACATTGAGCTATTTCTGGCTAATATGTTTGATAACCAATACTTACATATTTTATAGGTCAGCCCAAAGATAATGGTAACAGATCGTGATGAGGGAGATAATGCCATGATACGCGTTGTGTGTTCCTCTAAAGAGAAAGGAAGCGATGCAGAGGCGTGTGCGACGTTTAGAATCGTCACTGATATAGTAAGTATCACTTACCGGCACATTCTATTCTTTGAAAACAGTATTCTCGTCCCATGAAAAGAACGAATTCTGTCACTATACATATTTAGCACAACATCGATCTTAGGTCCTAAATAGGTACTGGAAAAATCAGTAAAACACTTGATTTTTACTAGCGTAGAGACCGAGCTTCAGACCTTTAGTTTAGCACAAAAAACTGACACTACACTAAGCAACCTATTTAAAATTCAAACATTCCAAAATGTATCTATTTTATTATCTTTAAATAATTGCAATACCTTTTAACTGAACTTTAATTTGCAGCTGTCAGCCAACGAATACCAAGTGCGGATCTTTCTTAACCAGCCTCTAGACTACGAGAGTAGATCTGCCTATGTCATCAGTTTGGAAGCGAGTGACGCCTCGGATAAACCTTTGAAGGCTGTGGCTAGTGTCGCAGCTTCTATATGGGACGTGCAGGATCAACCGCCTGCCTTTATGAACGCACCTTACTCTGCCACAGTACCGGAGAATACATCACCTGTGCGTAAAATGCATTTTAACTATACAAAATTTTACATACTGGGTATATCAAGACTGCGACCGAAAACGACGCCAGGTGGCACTTTTAGTGGTTACAGACACACTGTAACTAAAAATTTCACAAAATAAGCAACAGTTTTTGTTTTTGCAATTTTTTAAACATCGTCGTATTTGGGTGGTAAATACCTAGGTTTTGCGAAAAAAGTAATTAAAACCTTCGAGTACCATTGCGTCTTTAAAAATAAACAGGTGTACATTATCATTTTAGTAAAATTATATTTTTATCACCCAAATAAGACGAAAAGAAAAAATAAAAAAAATGGCAATTTTTTTGCGAAAATTTTTGTTGCATTGTGTTTGAAGTCACTAATAATATCACCTGGCTTCGTATTCGGTCGCGGTCTTGTGATACCCTGTATAATAGAAAAGCCTACAGAGACCCAATTTTAAACACGGGATTCCTTTACAATTAAAAATGCGATTGAGTGTGTTAAAACTGTAGGTCAAATCCACCACGGTGGCCTATTGCGTGTTAGCAGTCTTTACGTACCATAGAAATTCCTGTATAAAATATCATATATTTGTAGTATGCAGCATTCTTCGCCGTTTTTTTCATCTCCGTTAAAGTTCGTGGTAATTGTCTATCAATACACATGTGACTTAAAAAAGTCAATACTCATTACTTTTTTAATATTTCAGAATACGAGCATATTAGAGATAATTGCTAAAGATGGAGACACGGCTAATCCCCGACCAGTTTTGTTGACCCTTGAAGGAGACATAGAACGATACTTCAAGCTCTTACCCAACAAGCCCTTAGGGCGTGCTACATTGGTTGCGTCAGACATACCATTAGACCGAGAAAGCGATACTGTTACGCAGAACGGTGGTGTTTACAGCTTCTTTATTAAGGTATGTATGTCTTGAAAAATAATATAAGAAAACTGATAGTCAGTTTTTTTTTACAGTAGTACGCTTGTGAAATTATCCCTGAAATTAACATTACAGTCCAGATTGTGTGCTGACTGACAAAGAATATAACACCTGCTAATTATATACAATTATTTAATTAAGTCATTTAAATCATGGTATATTTTTAGGCTACAGAATTAATAAACAACGAAGTACCCTCTGACTACACAGTCACACCCATCACCATAATAGTGACGGACGTAGACGATCACGTACCAGTATTTAACAAAGAAACTTTCGACATATCGATACCAGAAAACATCGAGAACGGCAGCCCTATACCTGGCTTATCGATATACGTAGAGGACTACGACATAGGTCAAAACAGCAAATACGATTTAAGCTTACGAAATATACACAATTCTGAAGGTGTTTTTGCAATCAGTACTAACCATGGCGAAGGAAGAACACCAATAAGCATTAAAGTGAAAGATTCATCGAAACTCGATTATGATGTCGAGAATGAAGAGGCGAGATTGTTTAGTTTCGATATAGTCACATCGAATAATGGTGTAGAATTATCGTCAGCGAGAGTTAACATAAAGTTACTCGACATGAACGACAACACTCCAGTCTTTGATGAGCCTAGCTACAAGTTTAATGTGCTAGAGAATGCGACAATTGGAACTAAGATTGGTGACGCACAAGCAACAGACAAAGACTATGGTATATTCGGCGAGATAGAATATACATTAACTGGCTTTGGTTCGCATTTGTTCAAGACTGATAAGAATAAAGGAGGTTTGTATGTAAAAGAGATGTTGGACTATGAGAAGCAGAAGAGCTACAGTTTGAATCTGTTTGCGAAGGACGGCGGCGGCAGGGGATCTGCGGCTAGTATATTTGTTGATGTCCTCGATGTGAATGATAATGCGCCAGTATTTGAAGCTGCGGAATATAGCAGGACGATTAGAGATGGAGTTACTAGTTTCGAGTCGCAGTTGGTGGTTAGGGTAAGTATTTTTTATTGTACATAAATTATCACCTCATTGTGATTTTAGACGTAATTACATTTACCTCAATCTGTTTACAACTATTCGCAATCCTACTTTTTTATTCATATCTATGCTCCTATTTATTTATCATCTAGTGTTGAAAGTTACTCGCATAGTTTTATTTTATTCCTAAAATATTAAAAAATAAACATAATAATAGTTATTAGATTTAATAATATTGAATTAATATAATATTCGGCACCTTCTAGGCTACCGACGTCGACGGTCCAACTCAAGGCGATGGTAAAGTAAAATACTCATTAGAATCAGATAACAGTATCGGTCATAGAGGCAATATATTCGCAATAGATGAGGATACCGGAGAAATAACCATTATAGAAAAAGTCGACAGCATGGACACACCTAGAGGACAATACGAACTTGTCGTCAGAGCTACTGATTTTGGTAAGAATGTATTCATAGACTTAAATATGTATTTTATAATGTTTAACACACTATCTCTATCACATCGTGGGACGGAAAATACAAGGCGAAATGTGGTTGTCCTGTTCGCACCTCTGCCCACCCCTTTTGGGAAAAAGGCGCGAGTTTATGTACGTATATATGATCTGTAAATTAATAAGTGAATAAATTAACTTGTGGAGTGCAGTTAATGATAAGTCTCAATAAAAAATTCCGTTTACAGGTGTACCGCCATTACACAACGAAACCCGAGTATTTATAAGGGTAGGGGTGCCGGGCAATCAGCGACCTACATTCAAAGGCAACTATCACCATTACAAATACACGATATCCCAGCACAGCCCTGAAACTACAGAAGATTTAACATTCGATTTGAATCCTATGAACTACAAAGCGTCTATACGGGAAGATGCGAAGCCCGGACAGAATGTTACCCTGGTGGTAGCAAACGACCCTGATGGTATGGACGAGTTACTGACTTACCACATCGTATCAGGATCAAAGGACAATTTTGTGATTAACGAAAAGTGAGTATTTAGCATAGCATTGCTTAAAAAACTCACTTGCAGGCTGAAATATCGATATAAATTGGAATTTTAACAAGTTCTATCCGTAAAAAATATGTTGATATAAGGTTGGCTAATTCTGTACTGTAGGTACTGTTAGATTTTTTTGTGCAGTCGAATGATAACAATATCTCTAACCATTGATTTTTTGTCTTTTAGAACAGGATTAATAACAGTATCTAACGACGCTAACCTAGATCGAGATATCAACACCGACAGATATGAAGTTATAGTAGCAGCAGTGGACAGCGGGATGCCTATACCAGAAACAGCAACAACCACTGTCTTCATCACCATACAAGATGTGAATGACAAACCACCGAAATTCAATATGACTGAATCGACTACTTATATATCCGAGAAAACCCAAATTGGTGACGTTGTAACCAAAATGGTAGCACATGATAATGATGTCAACGCTAAACTAAAATTTAGTGTAATTGAGCCTATTAAAGCGTTATCCAAAGCAGGCGTACAGTTGAAACCAAATTCACAATATGAGTATAAAAAAATATTCAGCATCGATGAAGATACAGGAGAGATTTTTGTGAATGGAACTTTAGATTACAGCCAAGCTAGCATTGTGATACTAACAATTAAAGTTGTTGATGTAAACGCAGAGATAAATAAAGAAAAACAATTTGCTGTGATAGAACATACGATATACATACAGCCTTATGCTGATAAGAATCCGCAGTTTACAAACACTGGATGGAGTAGTTCAAACCCAGTGATATATCATAAAATAAAAGAAGAGCAACCGATAGGCAGTACTGTTTTGGTTTTAGCTGCTGAAGATCCAATATCAGGTCATGATATATCTAACTACAAAGTTATCAATTCAGAAACTGGTTTGTTACAAGTGGATCCTTCAAGTGGTCAAGTTGTTTTGACCAAGCATCTTGATTACGAAGAATTGACGAGTCCGAATTTAACACTTACTGTTAAAGCTACGAGTAATGATGGCACTAAACATAGCGAAGCGAAAATTATTATTGAAGTCGTTAATATTAATGACAACCCACCGATTTTCGAGAAAGAGGTAAGTTGTTTTGAATCAAAACTATATTTTATACTATGAATAAAGTGAAAGAGTAATCGGCTCACCTAAAATATATAAATAATACAATTACAGTTCTATAAAGTGAGCGTGTTGGAGTCTATCAAACATCCGGAACAAATAGTGACGGTGAAAGCGAGCGATGGAGACGCAGTGTTGACTGAAGACGATAAAGCAGCGGGATACGCTGACATCAGATACACACTGAGAGGAGAGAATTCCGATCTCTTCTCGATAGACAATGTTACTGGTGCTATTCAGGTATGAAAATATTTTCTCAATAAGCAACTTATCCGAAACGTTGTTTACTTTAGGTATTATGCCTACTGTCTTTTAATGACGTAACACGGATTTCCAGAAATCAATGTTTCATGACAAAAATATTATTAAGCCCCTTTATGGCAAAGCACATCAAGTCATCGGGCCCTAATATAGCCATTTATAATCAACATAACTACACCGCGTTTACAACACTTACTGATAAAAGCGAACAAAATAGTATTAAATAAGGACCTCAACATTTTTACAAAACATGCCCACGTAATAAACAGCAGTACATAATATAGAATATTACACAAAAGAATTTAACATGTAATCGTGTCTAAAATTTGTTCATTACGAGAATAATTTTCTATTCTGTAGGTGGCAGTAAACAAAACATTAGACAGAGAGCGCCAATCAGTCCTGAGGTTGGAAGTGGAAGCAGCAGATATTCCTAAAGGTAGCGCTGACAGATTGAAGACAACAGCAACTGTTCTAGTCGATGTTTTGGATGTAGACGACAATGCGCCTACGTTCGAGAAAAACGTTTATACTGGTGAGTTTATTAAATACTACCCTAGTAACTAACTATAGGTAGATTGCCGGCATTTTAAAGGAGACAAGGAGGTGTTCAACTAAGGCCTGTATAACGTTCGACAATTTGATCTTCCTTATCAGTGAACTTCTTCTTGGTGATTTTCTGTGAGTCAGTATTACCAGTATACGCCGCGGAGAACCCCATGAAATGAAATATAAGACATCTACATTTTTTACGACACTTGATTTTTTTGCTTAAAATAAAAAGTACCCACGGTCTTTGCCACAAACAGCTGAAAACATACAATACATAACATATCAATGAGTAAAAGTAAGGAATGTATTTAAAGAATTATTGTTTCCCGCAGCGGTTGTGCCAGAAAATGTTCCAATAGGAATCAGTGTAATCAATATCACGGCTACTGATCCCGACGAAGGCCTGGGCGGAGAGATCAAGTACGAGTTTTTGGATGAAGGGGAGGCGAATGGTACGGAATATTTATTGTTGTTATTCAAATAGATAATATTCCTAATTAATTAATTATTCCTCCTGTATACCAGTATTGATTTCTAAGTCAAAATTTCAATTTCATGCATATTAATTAATTATTGCAAAATAAACGATTTTATTTATTATTGGACTTGGCAAAGATAGACTTGAGTTGAATTAAACGTATTTTTTTAAGTCAACACTCATAGAAATATTCCAAAATTATTTAATACAATTAATATTGTTGACTCTATGAGAGGTGGACTTAGAGGGGGTGTTATTTTATTGCACTAATAGAAATGTATGTAAAGATTATTTGTCTTATATCTAGGCCTCTTCGCAATTGACCCAGCTACAGGAGAAATAAAAACACGAAAAGACCTTACTGGACGCGGTAGGACAGACCCGTATCGTTTGTTGTTGGGAGCTACTGATGGCGGCGGTCATAGCGGAGACGCTTCTCTGTCTATTTATATTGGAGATGTTAGTGCTAACGACGGAGTGCCTAGGTTCATCAGACCCGCTGCTGGCGAAGAACTCAGTGTTAGCGAGGTAAGATTATTTTGAATTACTATTTATACGATAAGAAATCATTTTATGTGATTGAGCTAAAGGTTTTATAGCTGTTGTATAAAATTGTCAAGTAACGAAAAGATGCACAGTAGGTAGTGATATATGATATTGTATAATAATTCTAAATTAACTTTGACGCTGTTTTGTTTATTAGTATTTTGGGTTTTGTTAAAAGATGACCGAAGCGAACCACTTTTCATACCCCGGAAACGAGTTCACAAAATTTCGATATTTTTTCACAGAACGCCACTATAGGTTCAGCTGTGTTCCAAGTAGTAGCAAGTGACCCCGATGACCCGACGCAGCCTTCTGGGCAACTTTTCTATTCCATACAACAGAGCAATGCCGACGCTAAATCTTTTGCCATAGGTAAATATGCTATGAAGAATAAATACATTAACCCTTTAGTGACATTTTTCATACTATCTTATTAGATACACCATACAAATTGGAATCCAGGAACTTACAATTCCACTAACTATAAATGCTGTTTGTAGACTGTATGTTAATTTTTTTCGTCGCTCGCAAAAAGGTGTGCAAATAAAGTAAAATAGCATTATCTTAAATGATTTAAAAATATATTGTTACCTTTATGACCAGTCTTCGTTTTCAAGAGTATAATCCTTCATTTTGATCCTTATATCAAATCTCACATCGCATCTTTTATTTCCAGATCCTCATTCAGGATTGATAACAACACGTCAAACATTAGACCGAGAACGCAAAGCATCTTATACACTAGTACTGCTAGTAACGGATAGAGGACAGCCTCCGCAACAAAGCACTAAGATTGTCACAGTAATTATCACTGACGTTGATGACCATAAACCACATTTTGGAAGAAATCTAGTTAGTATGATTCTGTAAATGGTGGAGATGAATGAATATGGAACTTTTGTGTTTGATAAACAATGTGACCACTGAGACTAGAAAATCCCGCGTAATTTAAATATCTACGCTTAATTGCATAAGGGTGTCTAGCTGATTTTATAAAAAAATACAACAAATGCGGAACAAACATTTTGGTATACATTTTATAACATTTTTCAATCATTTCACACTACAGGACGATGCGCCCGTACTTATGGCTGTGAACGAAGAGGTTCCTATTGGAACTGTTGTGGGGAGCTTGCAAGCTATCGATGAAGACATTGGGGAAAATGCTGCCATAGACTATGAGATTACAGGTGAAATTATTATGCAATATGAAGTTTAAATCAATTTACAGATTCTTTACCTGTGCACCATGAAAGGTTTGAAATAATAAAGACGAGGTCATTTTATTCACTGAGCTACAAATAGTCTTATTCAACATTTAAATCGATAATTTATATTATTTATATTTTATATTTTGCGATTTTTATAGCCCTTGTCGATACTTAGCGAATAAAGCAGATAAAAAAAAGGAAGACCGTATAGAACAGGTGTTAATTGATTTTGCATTATTACCAGATGGGAATGATTTTGGCTTATTGAAACTGGAACGTACGAACGACAGCAAAGCTCTTATCATAGCAGCGGCGAGGTTGGACAGAGAGACTGTAGCCAAACAGTTGATAACAATCAAATGCTTCAAGTACGGCACTACACCGAAGCTGAACAAGGCTTATAACAGATTGGTATGTTTATTTTACGAATTTCTAAGTCAACCGATTACTGAGCAGAGGCTGCCTTTTGAATGAAGATTACAAAATGTAATTCCAGCATAGGGAAAAAAATGCATGTCTCACTTAAATTTCTTCGAGATAGGGAGAGTTGTATATTAAAAAACATTTTTCAGGACCCATCTGAAATCCAAGTCCTAATTAAGATCCTAGACGTAGACGACCACCTTCCAGAATTTGAAAGTGCCAATTTAACCGTTGGAGTTCGACTCAACGTACCCATAGACACAATAGTGGCCACCGTCAAAGCCATAGACAAGGATCCGGATGCTTTAGCAATATACTATAGAATGGTAAACATGAGCTTCGAATCGCCAATAAAGAGCAAATCTTCCAACAATATAAGCGATGTCATATTGCTAAATAATGTTACTGGAGATATTAAAATTATGAGGAATTTGATACATTACGCTGATGGGATTTTCAGGTGAGTAGCTTTAAAAAGCATAGTGTACACTTTAAAATAGCACAATAATAATACACTTTAATTTAAAATATCATATCGTACTGCAAATTGATAGCAATGTGAAGTAAAAAAAAGTGAATAATATTAAATAAGACCTGATTTGTTCTTAAAGTTTATTTCAATAATTGTACATTGTTTCAGATTGGTAATTAGAGCGAACAATTCGCACGATCCTGAAAGACACAGCGATATGTTGATAGAGGTAAGTAATTGATTTTATTAATTGACTTAAAGACTTTATGCCTTATTTTTAACTAGCTTCTGCCCGCAAACTTCGTCAGCGTGATTAACTTTATTTGGTATTTCTCATCCCGTCCCGTCCCGCCCCGTCTCGTCCCGTTATATCCCGGCCGTCCTGTCTCATTCTCACTCAAGGCATGTAATCCAGTCCCCTTCCATCCCTTTGAGTATAAAAAGTAACAAATATATCGGAATTCCTTCCTCGTCCCACGGAAACACTTAATTTTTCGGGATAAAAAGTAGCCTAAGTGTTAATCCAGGGTGTCAGCTACTTCCATACCAAATTTCATCGAAATCCATTACGCGGTTTTTGAGTTCAATCGCGCACAACCGCACAGACAAACAGACAAAAATTCTAAAAATCATTGTTTTTATTACTTTAATACAGACCCCCATAATAGTTTTTCTCGTTTATCTTCCATAGTACAAAGAAACATCCTGCATGTAAATAAGACGTATACCAGTTTTTAAGTTGGACCTGCACCAATATAACTGAAAACTGCATCTCATTTTGTGCGGTAGTTTTTGAGTAATGTGCAAGCAAACAAAAAGAAACACCCTGTATGTAAATGAAATAAATACCAGTTTTCAAGTTGGCCCTGCAGCAATATAACCGTGAAAACTGCATCTCATTTGGTGCGGTAGTTTTTGAGTAATGTGCAAGCAAACAAAAAGAAACAACCTGTATGTAAATGAAACATACCACTTTTTAAGTTGGACCTGCACCAATATAATTGAAAACTACATCTCATTTGGTGCGGTAGTTTTGAGTAATGTGCAAGCAAACAAAAAGAAACACCCTGTATGTAAATTAAATATATACCAATTTTCAAGTTGGACCTGCAGCAATAGAACTGTGAAAAGTGCATCTCATTTCGTGCGGTTATTTTTGAGTAATGTGCAAGCAAACAAAAAGAAACATCCTGTACGTAAATGCAACATAATATACCAAATATTAAGTCGAGCCTGCAACAATACAACTGTGAAAACCGCATCTCTTTTCGTGCGGTAGTTTTTGAGTAATGTGCAAGCAAACAAAAAGAAACATGCTGTATGTTAATGCAACATATACCAGTTTTTAAGTTGAACCTGCAACAATACAACTGTGAAAACCGCATCTCATTTGGTGCAGTAGTTTTTGCGTGATGCGCAAGCAAACATACAGACAGACAGACAGACAAAAATTCTAAAAAAAATTGTTTTGGCTTCTGTTGCTGTTATAAAGACCCCTCGCGTTAAAATTTCTTATATATCTTCCATGTACAGACATCGACCATTTACATTTTTATTATATGTATAGATGATTTTTCCCGACCATACATAGATACATAATCGTCACGGCTGTATGCAATAGGGGTAGGCAGAGACTATGGATCCTCACTGTGCTCGATCCTGATATTACTTTCGCTTCATCCACTATAATCTCCGATCATATATTCTATAACACGTATGTATTCGAAAAGTGTTTTATGTCAACTTAATAACGTGATAATGACTAGCTTAGGGGCTATTTTTGTTCGATGGTTATGTTTTATTTTTGAACTAGCTTCTGCCCGCAAACTTCGTCAGCGTGATGAACTTTATTTGGTCCCGTCCCGTTATATCCCGCCCGTCCCGTCTCATTCTCACTCAAGCCATGTAATCCTGTCCCATTTGAGTATAAAAAGTAACAAATATATCGGAATTCCTTCCTCATCCCACAGGAATACTCAATTTTTCGGGATAAAAAGTATCCTCAATGTTAATCCAGGGTGTCAGCTACTACCATACCAAATTTCATCGAAAGCTGTTAAGCGGTTTTTGAGTTAATAGCACACAACCGCACAGACAGACAAACCGACAAACAGAAAAATAGACAATAATTCTAAAAATCATAGTTTTGGATTCTATTACGTTAATAAAGACTCCCTATATTAGTTATTCTCATTTATCTACCATAATACAAAGTAACACCCTGTATGTAAATGCAACATATACCAGTTTTTAAGTTTAACCTGCACCAATATAAATGTGAAAACTGCATCTCATTTCGTATGGTAGTTTTTGAGTAATGTGCAAGCAAACAAAAAGAAACATCCTGTATGTAAATGAAATATGTACCAGTTTTTAGTTCGGACCTGCACCATTGTAATTGTGAAAACTGCATCTTATTTGGTGCGGTAGTTTATGAGTAATGTGCAAGAAAACAAAAAGAAACACCCTGTATGTCAATGCAACATATACCAGTTTTTAAGTTGAACCTGCAGCAATATAACTGTGAAAACCGCATCTCATTTGGTGCGGTAGTTTATGAGTAATGTGCAAGCAAACAAAAAGAAACACCCTGTATGCAAATGCAACATATACCAGTTTTTAAGTTGAACCTGCAGCAATACAACTGTGAAAACCGCATCTCATTTGGTGCAGTAGTTCTTGCGTGATGCGCAAGCAAACATACAGACAGACAGACAGACAGACAGACAGACAGACAGACAGACAAAAATTCTAAAAAAAATTGTTTTGGCTTCTGTTGCTGTTATAAAGACCCCTCGCGTTAAAATTTCTCAAATATCTTCCATGTACAGACATCGACCATTTACATTTTTATTATATGTATAGATTAAAATAGTAAAGATCAAGCTATATACAACGATTTACCTAAACATCAGACCTTTGCACTGGCCCGGATGACTCTAGGTGTAAATAAAGAACGTTTTGTTGTATTATCTACGGTGTTTCGGCGTCCAAATTCATTGTTGTCAAAATATTAACAGTTATTCTCTCTTCATATTTCATTATATTGGACTTGTTTATGTACTATTAGATTACGAGAATAAATGCTTGTTGTTTAATGTTTATATTAAAAAACACGTCTCAAACAATGAGTTGATTATATATTTTTAAATCTTAGCTGAAGTTCCAAATTTCGCCACACGCCAAAGAATTTAGATGAATTATAAGTTCGGTACTATTCACAGGCGGTGGTAGTCCGGGAGCGAGATTTACTACGGCTAGTGATGGCTGGTAGTACGCGCGCGAAGTTAGCCAGCCTGCGGGAACGCATGTCGGAGGCACTCGCACAGAAGGGACTGCGCATGCAGCTGCAAGACGCTAATACCGCCTTCTACGCTAATCTCGGGTATGTCTAATTTAATGTCAGTCCATATAACCTCACTGCTGAGTAAGGGATTTCTCTACAATTGAGAGCTTGATTGTGCAGGCATAGTCCTTAAATTCATCACGCTGGCTTGAGTTGGCAGATTGCACATACTGAAAAAAAATATTGTGTCATTACCACGAACTTCCAAATCCTTTTTAAGGCTAGTACATGACTATTCTGTTGAAATTAGTATAATAATTCTAATACTAACACGAATCGACATACGCTTTTCCAGGATTCATACTCCTGTGAGGCGAGTAGCGTAATTTTACATATTGTCTCAAAATGCTATTGAAAAACATTTTAGTTCACCAAAATTTTTACAGATGCATCAAAGGTTTTGTTTTAGTTTTAGTAAAAGTACCAAGTAAATATAGAAAGAATATACCTAACAGCGGTAAATGTTCAACAGCAAGTCACCCAATAGGTACATTTGTCCACAGCCCATGTTTCCAATTCCGTAAAATCGACACGGGCGAGGCCCAAACCCCCAAAGCGATGAAAGCGACTATCCGCTCCCTCGGCACGGAGTTCCAGCAGATCCTCGAGCAGTACCAAGTCCACAACATCACCAACTGCGGGGTGTCGCGGACGAAGCACTCACCCGCGCAGCATGCATTGCTGGCTCTGGCTGGAGTGCTGCCGCTGGCCGCCTTCATAGCCACCCTTGTATTGTGCTGCATGCATTCTAGTGGTGAGTATTATATACTAATGTAATTTAATATAATTGGTAGCAGGATTAGCAAGTTAAGCAGGAATTCAAAGGTCATTGCCGTTCGCAATAACTAAAGTTATGTCAAGCCAGTAACAATAATACAAGTTGTAAATAGTTTTTGCATAATACATTTATGTAAATTTGTAGTTTTTACTTCCATTAAATTCTTGGCAAAATAGGTACGCGATTTCCATTGTTTAACCTTAGTATTTGTATAAATATATATTTTTTCCGTTGAATGGCGAGACGAGCATGCCATTCGCCTGATGGTAAGTGATACGAACGCTCATGAACAGTAGAAAACCAAACAACACCATGAATTACAAAGCAATGCTTGACATTCCATAGCTCTGGCCATCCTGAGACATAGGATGTCAAGTCTCAATATGTCCACTAGTTACTTTATTATTTATTTATTTAGAGGCTACCTTGTTCATATACCGACGATTGTATGTGTTCTGAAGTAAAATCAACAAAGCCACCAATCATCTGCCAGCTCTAGTGACATTTTTGTCCTTATATTTGCTTAAGAAGTAAGGACGCGCATACGTATGTAATTCTAGACTAAACAATACTAAATATACAATAAAAAAAAACATCTTTATAATGTATTATTTTTCAGCCAAAAGAAGAACAAGATCCCCTCTCCTTATCACGAGGGAGCCCCCTCCCGTTCCACCCAGCAACATTTCAGTGCCAACTAGACTGTACTCCGAACCACTGTACTCCACGTGATACAAACTACATTGCAATAATAAGGGATTTATATCTTAAGTTTATTTGCCAGCGGCATGTGATAAATAAATAAAAATATATTTATTAAATTACTACGAAATATAAAGTGAATCGCGCTTTAATGTGTGTACGAAATATAAACACAATTACGGTATTATTTACGTCACAAAACTTTCATGTTTTTTAATATCTTTACAAGAAAAAATGGCCATATTAAAAATACAAGCAAAATAAATACATATTTAACGCAGTCTTTTGTCTTATCTCTATTTTTTTTTATTGTATGTAAATTTGTTGTGTAGGACAGAATTATTCGGATTGTTTTACTGATTCTGCACAGGTTGTTTGAGTTGACCTCAAAGATACCTTAAGTTTTTAATTAAATTATTTAATATAGCTATTGGACTAGTAGGTATACAGGCTTCTACTAATAAAGTATATTGAATAAAAATGATAGCAATAAATACGAGGATTACAATTATATTAAAAATCTGTTTAAAGTAGAGTAATTTTATTATAGGAACAAAAAAAAACATAATAATACCACTAAAATACTCGATTGAGCTTTATAACGGAATGGACAATTAATTAAAAATCAAATTAACTTAAGGAAGAAATAAATGTCTAGGTGATCATTGACTAAGTTCTAGAAGAAATTGTTTGAAGAAAGTATTTTATCGTTTTATTTACTCGTAATACTTAATTTACAAAATATTTTATCTGTGTATAAAAACATTTTAATAAGCGAATAACAATGCCCACATTAGAAATTAAAAAGATGTAACTTGAAATTCTTCTATAGTTTAGAGAACAAAGGAAGTAAACTCTATTTATTACTTTAGCATGAAACTAGTAGAGCTTAATATTATAGACCTAGAGCCTGTGGCCGTCAGACTTTTGTCATTTTTTAAAAGCTTAAAGTTTGTCTGCGCTTGTCTAGCAAAATTACAGTATATTAAAGTTTGAAGATATTTTAATATATAATTTTGCCAACATTGTAGTATAAAAGCTGATTCTTTTATGTGTTGTTAAGGCAACTATCAAAATGTGTTTTTAAGGCAGCTGGACACTTTTGATGGTTCATTCATTTTGCCAGACACATTCAAACTGATAATTTCCAAAGTTAATACGAACTTTATAATAGCCAATCGTCTGATGCCTATGTCAGAAGCATACGCAGACAGACTTTCAGCTTTTATAAAATGACGAAAGTCTGGCGGCCACGGGCTCTAGGTCTAATATCTTAGCTATCCGTTTTAGAAAATAATTAATTATGAAAGAGACTTCCAATGTATCAAAAGAAAAAGAACAGTGTAATTTATTTTAAAGGAATTACGGAGAAAAAGAGTGACAGTTGATGAATGCAAGAAGTATGTAAGTACAGTGAGAAAATGTTTCATGATCAAAATGCCTTTAGCAAATTCATTGCTTCACATTTACTATGAGATAGAGATACAATCATGGTCAAGCTATTTGTTTTGTTCAAGAATTCTATATTATAATACATTTTACGTCATAAAACACAATGAGGAGTGGAGCGCACATTTTGTAATAAACACTGACCTTGAGTCCACAGATCAATAATAAGGTAATAACATTTTGTTATTGTTCCTATTGCTTGCGTTTGTATTCGTAATTATAACGAATCCGTCGCTGCAGTGTACAAATAATGCTTTTATAATCGAAAATGTTTGGATACTTTTAATGTTGTTGGAGTACATTATGAATGTAGGTAAATTATTTTTTGTAACTAGAAATATACAAAATTAATTTAACCGAAAAGTATATATCACTTCAGGTCTTTTTAATATTCATCAAATTTACATTATGAGAAAATAATTCAGCTTGTTGTTTATTTTATTTTATGATATGAAAATTAGTGCCGATGTATGTATTGTTAGTAACAAATATTGTATTATGAATTAAAAAAATCTTGCAGGTTATCAATGTCTAGACTTTTTAAAGATGTTTATCTTTGAATAATGGAGATTATATTTATTTAGTAAAGCTTATTCGATACGCATACTCCGGCTTCAATAGTTAAAAGGGTGTAAGTTCAATTAGAGATTTTATTAAACGTGCCTTTTTAAATTATGAGCACATTCCTGTTAAAAGTATAAATAATAGTGTGATAATTAATTTACCTAGAATAATAATGTTCTAAGTCAATTTAATATTTAATGTTAACATAATATACATTATGTGTTTCAAAATAATCACAAATGTTTTTTTATGAAATAAATATATGATTTATAAATGATTTTTTTTATTTTTTTACAAATGAAGCTCAGGAATAAAGGTAAGTAATAGTTTGTGTTCCAAAATATAAACTATAAAATGACATGGTTGTTATAAATTATAATATAATTTATAACAACCATGTCATATTATGAGTAATTAAAGATTATATCGCCACATAACTTTTTTCAAAGTGCGTAGTTACATAAAAGTTTGAATTGTCCTATATGCATAATTTTGGTTTTAGTTTCAGTTCTTATAATATGTATAGGACATTTTATTTTTCAACACATTTCAATAGGGATATTTCCAATGTTTAATTTTGATTAGTAATTAATAATCACTCCGTGAAACGCCCTTCCGATTGGGGTGAGACGGGCAAGAACACTGACGTCATTTAAAAAATGGTGAAGGACTATTACCTCTCTCATTAATTATCTAGACGAGGAATATATTTATCCATGCGCATTATCTAGTAAATTATATTATAAGTATATAATATGTATGTCTATGTATTTAAATTTAAATATGTGTCTAAGTGTTTGTATTTGTATAGTATTATCTATATTTAAATATATTCTATGTATTAAATTACAAGTTTATTGTTTAATTATTCTAGATTATTATTTACTCCTTTACTGCCCTCTCATTCTCCTCTTTTTATATCCATCCCAAGGTTGCCTGGAAGAAATGCCCAGAGCGAAAAAGCCGCCGTTAGTACTTTTTTAAATATTATTTCATTGTAATTGTTTTTCTTTATGGTGCAATAAAGGATAAATAATTAAAATCACTGCAAAATAATTTTAGACCAAATAAGATATTGCATTAGGTGGTCATAAAAAGAATTAAATAAAACTTGTTTTCTAACTTAAAATATCAATGTTTAAAAATAGACAAATCTGATTACTATTTTAGAATCTTAAATATGTACGTATAAAAGGTTATCTAATCGGTAAATTATATACTTCAATTATGGACATGAAACGCTTTTAATATAATTGTTTATAGAAACATCGAGTTTTATTACGATATGACCATAAGAAGCAACTAGACGCCCTATGAGCCCATTTAGATAATCATCAAACGTTATCACGACACGACACCTTAAAAAGTTGAAATAGCCAGGGTGTCATTAAAAATAAATATGCATAACACAATATCAATATCCCCCATTTCCCTTCACTGATCTTTGTGTTAAATAAGCAAAGATAATGCTTTCGTAAACAGTCCAAATCATCTTGATAATTTAACTAAGGTATCCATATCGTTGCTTTGTCAGTCCATATGTCACCAATTTGCCTACAAGTTAAAACGAGCCGTGGAAAACTTTATGAAATGAAAATATTTTATTGAACCCATGAAATGTCATACATTAATAATTAGATTCAGTCACCGTTTTCCACTACCACCCGGTTCACAAGGCTGTTTTCGCCAGAGAAGACCGGGCAAGAAACTCTAGTGTTGCTCTTTCCAAAACAAGTTTACATTCCAGTAATTATACAGAGGTTGCAGCGCAGTTAAATTCAGACCAGTTTATAAATAATTCAGAATAATAATTAATAGTAGTATTGTTCAAGTGATTTTGTACGGCTGAGTTAGGTAAATGAAGTCGCCCAAAACGCGGATTCGGTACACTGTTCTACTAAAGCAATGAATAGTAATAAAAGTTTCAAAGTTTTAGGTATATTTCCTCGGCAAAAACGAATATTGTACTATGCACAGAGTACTTTGATATATAGGAAGTACTATGGAAAATCCGTGTAGTGAGAGTGCGCTCGAGTCTTTTTGCTTATTGACGTCACTTGATGCAGTGTCTTAACATTGGCTTTTCATAGTCAAGAAACTGTTGTGACTTGCATATTATAATTACCTACGTAAATAAAATTGAATGTGTAATATTCTGGTAGCGAAATATACAGGACGTCCCACGGCGATGCCACATGGAGGGGAAGTACTTTAAATATTGTAGATAGACAATTCTACTGAAATACGGCATCATTTTGATTTTGAAAACAATTTAAACTGCATTCAAATATTTTTGACAATTTGTTCAAACTCATTTTTGAAAAGGGAATCTAACCCATCTAACCCGCCATGTGGTAATAAAAAAACCACATTTTACGACAACAATCAAAAGGCTCATAAGGATTATATTTTCTCTCCATGTAACATAACATCTTAAATAAAAGGAAGACCAAGAAAATGATAAAATCAGTTGTTAGAATCAGTATAAAATCGAAGACAGGGCAAATTATTTACGTTCCTGAAATAGTTAATTTAAAATTTCATGGTCTTCCTTTCATTGAAGATGCATGTTATATGGAGAAAAATAATCCTTATGATCAAGCCTTTTGAATGTTATTTTAAAATGTGGGTTTTTTATTACCACATGGCGGGTTCGACTCCCGTTTCAGACATGCGATTATTTAAAAATGTTTGAATGCAGTTTAAAATGTTTTCAAAATTAAAATGATGTCTTCTTTCAGTAAAATTGTCTATCTAAAATATTTAAGACACGGGAAGTATCTTTTATCTTTACGAATGGAGTCGCTGTGGGACACATTGTATACAAAAAAAATACTGACCGGTTCCGCCGTCGAAAATCTTGAATTATCTAGATATACATACTTAAAAATCGGTTCGAGTACATTATTGTAAACAGTTCCGACACAGTGTGCACACGCGCAACATCGAAAATGATTATCATATTTGTAATAGTCGCGGTCATAGTGTTTATCGCGCTCGTAATTGGGATATACCAGAAGAATATTAACAGAATATGTATATCGAGAAAGCGACTTGACGGGAAAACTGTAATAGTCACCGGTGGCACAACTGGCATGGGTATAAAAATAGCAACCGATCTTGCCAGCAGAGGAGCTCGAACCATCATCGCCTGCCCCTTCGAAGATGAGGGCCTGCGTGCCGAGAAACACATCATCAAAAAATCAGACAACAATAATGTCATCTTCAAGTATTTAGACCTCAGCTCTCTCGAGTCCGTTCGAACTTTCGCGAGCGACATATTGAAGACAGAAGACCGGTTGGATATACTAGTCAACAATGCTGGAGTGGGTGTACCGGGCGACTTCTACACGAAAGACGGCATAAACTTCATCATGCAAGTGAACTACTTCGGAGCATTTCAACTCACTCTCCTACTTTTACCACTGTTGAAAAAGTCAGGAGTGTCGTCTGATCCTAGCAGGATCATAAACGTATCATCATTTCTTCACAGATTCGGGGTGGTGGACTTTGAAAACATCAATAAGATCGGATATTATTTTATAGTCAGGGTTTATGCTAACAGCAAGTTGTGTCTAGTGCTTTTCGCCCATGAACTGTCGAAGAGGTTGCGAGGATCGAATGTGGTTGTGAACAGTGTAGACCCTGGCGCAGTTGGAACGGCAATTTTTGACTCTGTTCATAAGATTGCTGGCAAGATCATACAGTATTTCTTCTACCATTTTTTCAAGACACCATGGCAGGGAGCGCAGACTGCTTTACATGTGGCGCTTGATAAAGAAGCTGGACAAGTCAGCGGTCAATTCTTCATCAACTGCGAAAATTCCAAAGCAACTTTGATCGCGTATAGCGATAGTCTGGCCGGAAAATTATGGGAAGAATCGTTGAAAATGGTGAAACTAAATAGTAGTGAAGTAGAAACATGTTTAAAAAGTTAAGCCTCACGAAGACAATTAAGTTGGTAATTTTATTGAATAATGTTAATTTAACCATATATTTCAAGGACATTGTAAAATAGGTAAGACTTAACAATGTGAAGCGTACTTGCTACGTAATAGAAATGTTATTAATGTTCAAAACATTCACTTAACTCATAAAAAAATATCACGGGTGAAGAAATATGGATTATAGGTAATTTTCATCCATAATTTATATATTATGAGATTGAATAAAATATATTTGTGTGTGAAATACTCATTCATTTTACATGGTCTAATTTAGGTAATCATTTAATTCCAAAAACAGTTTTTTTAAGGTAATTAGGTGCAAGCACTTTATGAGTTATAATATTTAAAACTTGCTAAATGACGACTCAAATGCTTAATAAAGAAATACATTGATTTTGTAATAAAATAACAGATTTACAAAAATATTATCTACATTTAAAATAATATAAGAACATTGATGAAATCGTAGTACCTACATTATTATATCTTAGTTGATCATGTTATATTGAATAGTTTTACGGTTTTTCGATAATACACGCTCATATGTTAAATATAACATATTATAATAATTATTATTATTGTTCCTTAAAACAATAAATTCTCAATGAGTGCACGATGTGTTTTTATTGATTTTAATCTTGCTTATCGCTTTGTTGGAGTAGTTTAAGTACAATACATTATAGAGATTCCTTTGTTTGTATAATCGATACTTCTATACTAATCTATACTAATATTATAAAGAGGAAAGATTTGTATGTAAGTTTGTTTGTAACGAATTGGCTCAAAAAGTACTGTACCGATTTTTAAAATTCTTTCACCTTTTGAATGCTACATGATCACTGATTAATATAGGGTATTTTAATTGCAAGAAAAAAATAAGGATCCGTACTAAAATTAAAATAATGTAACGCAAGGTATAAAAAAAATGCCTACAAAATATTTTTCATCACATAAAACAAAAAAAATATCCACAATATTAAAGAACAGAATTATCAATATCTACAAAAAATGTCGCGATAGTATGTGTCTAACTGTAGTTATGTCATCATTTATTCTGTTATCATTTTGTTTTCAATAATCAAGTCACGTACTTGGGTACTAGGGAGCCAGCGATACACTACTGCTAAATACATTATTATTTAGGTATGTCCTGCATTTACTGTATGTTTATACCAAAATGTTTAAAAAATAAATGTTCACCCGTGCGAAGCCGGGACGGGCCGCTAGTAATATTATACAAAAGGTATGGTCTTACATACATACATGCATAATATACACACGCCTTTATCCTAGAAGGGGTAGGCAGAGGCGCCACCAGGACACCCACATTTCGCCTTGTATGTTTCATTCCATGATGTGATAGGGGGCGAGCATATCGCCATATCGGGCTCAAATTCCTGACTCCGGGCTGATAATGAATTGAAAAACCCAATATCACTTTGCCCGACCCGGGATTCGAATCCGAAACCTCAGCTTTGTAGTCGTACCGTAGTACAACTACGCCACCGAGGCAGTCAATTTATTTAATTAGTCCGATATGGCGATTCTCGCTCTCTATAAATAAAGAGAAATCGTTACAGAAATATAAATACAGTAGATAGATAACCTTTGGTGTATATATTATTCTTTCAAGAACACATCTTATATGTTGCTCTGTCTATAATAATCTTACTAATTCATTTATTATACAGATATTTCTTCAATACGTTAATTTAAATTGGTTCTCGAATATTTAATAACTAATATAGCTCCCGGCTTCTCCCGCGAGGAAAAGTTTTTCTGGGATAAAAATCCGCCTATATATTCCTCTGGAATAAAAAGTATCCTATAGCCATCCGTAATAAATGGACTATCATACACTTAAATATTTTTTCATTACGAACCAGTAGCTCCTGAGCTTAGTGCGTTCAAACAAACAAACCAAAAAAATCACTCATATGATATATATAAATACATATTTATCTTAGATGTATGCAGAATGAAAACTTTGAAAAGGTTCTTAACCTTACAAAGATTATTGTAATTTGTCATTGTGAGTTCTTTAAAAGTAATTCAAATTCTTCTCGAAGTAACGAGCATAATATTGTAATTACTTACCTCTTATTATAACTGTGTAGAAAAACAGACTGTTAAATCCTTTATCCCTGTAAATTATGCACAATTTAAAGGTACGAGTAATGTAATGATCGTCAATTACTTAATTGGTGGAATTAAAAGGCCTATTCGCGAAAGAGGTGACGTCAGACAAAAGTAGTAGTCAAATAAATTAGCATAATAACAAAATAAAAGTCATGTTTTATTGACCTATCTTAAATGAAGGATTATGACAGGCAAACGATGCTGATGTAGAGGTATCAGCCCATATACGTCTCACTGCAAGGCACGGGCCTCCTCTACAATGGGGAGTACGATTGAGAGGGGTTAGGGTATATATTCCACTACGCTGGCCTAGTGCGGATTGGTCGACTTTACATACCATAGGAATCCTAACAAATCGTTACGGTATGCAGGTTTTCTCACGAGGCAAACGATAACAAACAAGTAATCATCATTACATAAATTAGATCCTCAGTTAAACGAGATTTAAAATAATAAAAATAAATACACCCAATAGTCACATACATAGTCCTGACCCCACACTAAGATCGAATCTTGTATCGTGGGTATCAGAAGCTATGAGAGACTTTTGAATGATATTTTATTTCTAAGCTATAAATTAAATATTAGGAAGACCACATGGCCGTTGCGGTATTAACAAATGGTTAACCACACAAAATGACGTATATAGTTAAATGCTGTAATATTTACTAACGTCAGTCGTCCATGTCACACTTATAGTGAGGTCGCTTTTTTGGTACTCGAGTTGGTGTACCAAGAGTAATGACGTAAGACTGATTTGAGTTCAAAGGCCATTTTCCATCGTCATATTCAGCTACAGGGTGAACATTGTTAAATCTTGTGCATATCAAAGCGACATGGTGTTTGTCAGAATAATTAACTCACCGGTATCATGATGATTGATATTTATTGATGTATTTTTATTGCAATTAAATGCGAGATGAGCATGCCATTCGCCTGATGGTAAGCTACACGACTGCTCATGGACAGTAGCAAAACCAAACAACACCATGAATTACAAAGCAATGCTTGGCATTCCACTGCGCTCGCCATCCTGAGACATAAGATCTTAAGTCTCAATATGTCCAGTAGTCACTCTGGCTACAATGTCCTTCAAACCGGAACACAACAATGCATTTACACTGCTGTTTGCGGAGAGATTTAAATAAATAAATAAATAATACACCCAACAGTCACATACATAGTCCTGACCCCACACTAAGATCGAGTCTTGTGTCGTGGGCATTAGAAGCTACGAGAGACTTTTCGGTCTCACAAACACCCAGACCCGAAACAAATACCTGTGGATCACACAAATATTTGTTTCGGTGCGGGGATCAAACCCGCGGCCTCTCGTTTTACAGGCGGCGTCTAACCAACTGCGCCACGGAGGCTGTCAAAATAAATACGAGCATCGATATCAATGTTACACAAGATAAGACATTCAGTACAAAAAATGTGTCCCACCTACTTGCGGTGCATACACCACACATGAATCAGTTTGCTTCGTGACAGTGACAGTGCACTACGCCTTATTGCATACGTTTAAAAGTAATAAATGAATGTTTCGCCGTTAAACCGAAAGCAAATCGTCTGAAGTTACAATATTTTAATAAAATATTTATTTATTTATTTATTTAAAACTTTATTGTACACCAGTGATATACAAAAATTACAAGTTAGAAGAGAGAAAAACAAAAAACGTACAAAAGGCGGTCTTATCGCTCAAGGCGATCTCTTACAGACAACCAACCATAGGATGGATAAGAGGGAACAACAGTTTAGGGGTACCATGAGGTGTACGAAAAATGAAATACTAAAATATATACATATATAAATACATATATATGAAAATATATATACACATCAATACATACATACAAATATATATACTTAAAAATAAATATATATATATATATATATATATATATATATATATATATATATATATAAATATATATTTAATATTAAAAGATGTATTTTTAATAAAACAAAATAACCAAACGTATTAAATTAAAAAAAAAAAATAATAATACGTATATTACATGCAATGTCTTCAGCTTGTTTTTGAAAGATAATGCTGTTTGATTAAACGTTTAAATATGGGCAGGGACTTTGCCTGCCTCACTGAGACCGGTAATGAATTCCACAGCCTAGCAGCTTGTACAGAAAAAGATTTATCAAAAAATGAAGTGGAATGCACTGGGATTTTTAGTGTTAAGTTCTCTGTTGACCTCAGGGATCTAGAATGCGTAACATGAAGAAACTCGAATCGGTTATTAAGATAAGGGGGAGAGAGAGGATTATAAAGAATAGAATAAAGAAGAGATAGAATATGTGTATTCCGGCGAAACCTGATGGGTAACCACTTGAGCTTTTTGCGGAATTCGGAAACGTGATCATATTTGCGCAGTCCAAATATAAATCTAATGCAAAAGTTTTGAAGACGCTCAAGTTTATTAAGTTGCTCCTCAGTGAGATCAAGATAACTGACATCCGCATAATCAAGGATGGGGAGCAGGAGGGATTGAGCAAGCGATATTCTCGTGGCGATGGGCAGAAAATTGCGCAACCTTCGCAAGGACCCAGCCGAGGCGAATAGTTTCCTACTCAACTCTCGAAGCTGGGGACCCCAGGAAAGAGATTTGTCAAGAATGATACCTAGATTTCTCACAGTGTCGTTATAAGGAATAGATATCCCATTACAAGAAACCGGCGGTATGAGCGACCAGTTCAGTCTAGACATCAACCTGGGGCTGCCGACAACAATGACCTGCGTTTTACTCGGGTTAACTGTAAGTCCATACTCCTTACTCCAATTAGAAATGCGACAAATGTCGTCATTAATAGCTAAGACAGCATCTTTCAGCTCGTCTGGAGGTGCTTGGGAATATATTTGGAGATCATCTGCATAGAGGTGGTAGAATGAACGAAGAGTATTTGTGATTGAGTTTATAAAAATAGAGAAGAGTAGAGGAGATAGCACGCCACCCTGTGGAACGCCAGCAGAAATAGTGCACCAAGAAGATAAATTATCCTCAACACATATCCTCTGCCGGCGTCCGAACAGGTAACTACGGAACCAATCAACCGCACCTGGAGATATGTTAAGAGAAGACAATACACTGAGCAACACATCAAGATCGACCGTGTTGAAAGCATTGCTGAAGTCAAGCAGAGCTAAGACTGTCAGCATGCCTCTGTCCATGGCCGATCTGATGTCATCCGTAATATGAATAAGCGTTGTAGTAGTACTGTGTCCAGGACGAAAACCGGATTGAAGAGGGTTAAGGAGCTTGTTATGGTAGAGGAAATCAGAGAGTTGGGAATGGATCAATCGCTCGAAAACTTTGGAGAGGAAAGGTAGAATGGAGATAGGACGGAACTCGGAAAAGGTGGAAGGGTTACTTTTTTTAGGAATAGGGATAATGTGGGCTTCTTTCCACACCTGGGGAAAGGTGCCGCTGGAGAGAGAATGATTTAAAATATGGCAGATAATTGGGAGGATTTCATCAAGGATAGGGATAATCATACTACGTCCGACACAGTCACTACCAACCGCATTTGATGAACTCAGCATAATGATCTTCTTTACATCACAGGCAGCAAGTTGTTTGAAAACTAGAGGAAGACAATTGGGAGCATGACAGGAAGAAAGAAATGATAAAGTTTTGTGTTTGGTGCTTCCATCTAAATTGGATGGAGAGCAGAAATGTTGGTTTAAGGAGTTTAAGTCAATATTTTTAGAGACGGTATCTTGACGCGATTTTCCAACTCCCAGTGATTTTAGAAACTTCCAAACCTGAGCTTGGTCTGCATTTTCAACAGATTCGTGGATATATCGGCGTTGAGCGTTTCTACACACCTTGCTGCAGTGATTCCGGATTTCCACATATTTACGCCAGTTAAGATCACTGGGTCGACATTTGTATTTTGACTTAGCTGTAGCTTTCTTTGAGAGTAATTCTTTAATGTCAGCAGTAAGCCAAGGTGATGGTCGATGCTTGACTTTGATTCTCTGGACAGGAGCATGTACATCAAAGAGTTTTGTGAGTTCCTCAATGAGAATATTGACCTTGATGTCAATAGAGTCATTCTCAATGAGAGAACTCCAGTCAATGCTGTCAGCATCCCTACGAAGATCAGCAAGATTCACGCCTCGAAAATTTCGTCGCAGGATTATTTTAGGAGAGGCTTTGGGTGGACGGACACGATAGGACAGAAAAATAAGGTCATGATAGGAAAAGGCATCAGCAGGACATTGACCATGTTTTGCAACATGGTCCAAGGACGAGACAAGGATAAGATCGAGAAGAGAAGGATTACAGTTAGGAAAGTGGTGAGTGGCGGAAAGAGGAAGAATGACAAGGTTGCTAGATTGGACGATGGATTGGAAAGAGGAAGTCCGGGAGTCATTTTTAAGGAGGCAGGTATTAAAATCACCCATGATTATGGTTTGACTGTACGAGGGGATTAAGTTTTCAAGAACAATCTCAAAAGAGGAAAAGAAATTAACACGAAGTGAAGGACAGTAGTAAACACCGAGGAGGATTTTTTGATGTGAGAGTTCCACCTCAACAAAAAGATGTTCGCCCGCGTCCGGTGGTGTAGGCTGTGCCGACACACTTACAACAGAGAATGGAATGTGAGTTCGGAGGTAAATGGCGACACCACCCCCACCAGACGACGTGCGATCATTTCGGATGAGGTGGAACCCAGGAAGAGAATACATCGAGGAAGACAGACAGGGCTTCAACCATGATTCAGAGACGAGAATAGCATGTATATGTGTACAGTCAAAACTAGCCAGTATATCAGAGAAATGGGCCGGAATACTTTGAGCATTGAAATGAACGACATTAAAATTCCTGGAGACAACAGAGAAATGAGACGACAGAGTCTCAGCGAGTGAAGGGATACTTTCAAAGCTATCTACACTACATGCTGAGAAATAGTCTACGCTGTCATTGCTGCAATCAGATGAAGACATCAAAAACGGTTAAGATAATAATAATAATATAGTAAAATGTTAATAAAAAAAAAATAAACTAATAACAATAAAACAAAAAAAAAAAAAAAGATTAGCAAAAAAATATATAAAAAAAATAATAATAATAAAAATACTAGTTACGATTCAGAACATCCATCTGCCGGTAGTGTTTACAGTGCAGTTATTTAACTTTCTAATTGAAATAAAAATAAAGTAACAAAAGCGAAAACTAAAAAAGAAAATGTTTAAAAATACAAATGTAGTGAGCCAGGTAATAACACAGAACAAAAGACAAAAATAAATAACAATCAAAGAGAAATAAAAACAATAATCAGAACAATTTTAAGCAACAAACAATTAAGTAATAAAAATAATAATATACAAAACAAACTAATGAAAGTAGTATTAAGTGAAGTGAAAACGTGAAACGAAACGTAAGACTAACAAAAACTAGCTGTCACATTGACATTTGACAGTGACACAATAACCTATTTATTTGTTGATTTACCGCAAAAATATTTTTAAAAAAAATTACCTAATGAAAGACGTGGGTGATATCATCGAATGTAATGTGTCTACCTGGTCACGGTTAAAATAAGAGTAAACAAACAAAACACTTCACTTCTTCAACGCTGCAGCTCTTCGGGTTTTCGGCACGGCTATTTTCGGTGTTGGAACAGACTTTTCACTATCAGCAGTGATCTTCTGAAGCTGACTCAGCGATAACACCCTATGTCGGGCCCCAGCGTTCAAGACGAACACGCTGCCTTGTCTCGTCCAGCATTTGGTGACTCCAAACTTCTCGCGAGCAGCCATGAAAACATCATGACGTGTCTTAGTGAGAAACTCAGACAGCGTCACTCCGGAATTTTTTAGCTTGGATTTGCTAAACCATAAATTGTCGCGAGTTTCTATGTCTTTTATCTTCACTAGTATGGGCCGAGGCTTCTTGGGAGAAGATAGGCGACCCATACGGTGGCAACGTTGGATGTCACATGCCTGGAAATCCGCAATGCCAAAACGCTGTTTGACGAAGTCCGCCACAACCCTGGAGGTATTTTCGTCTGGCACTTCAGCGACACCATGAAGCAGGAGCATCTTGCGCCTTCTTTGAGTCTCCATCGTGTCAACTGCATGAGCCATTGCATCTATTTGCTGCTGCAGTAAGGCAAGACTCTGGGAGATGAACTTCTTGTAAGCGGCAAACTCAGCAGCCAAGCCGGAGGAAGCTGTAGCAGGACTTGAGGACTTCTGCAGGTCTGATTCGAAGGCCTCCATACGCTTGTGGAAATCTAGCCTCAATTCATCAACAGTGGCCTTTAGCGTAGACTCCATAGTGACAGTGAAAGCGGAGTGAAGTGAATTTAAAAGTGAGAGAGTGCCAAAGAGAGAAAACACTACACACGGCAGGTAGATAGTTTATAAGATGTTTGCAAGCATAAAATTGGATAAAAACAGTGAAAATTAAATTAAAATAAAAATTATTTAAGAGCTAACGTTTTTCGTACTTGCTTTCACAACTACCCCCTAAAAAAAAAAAAGGTAAGTGATACCAGGTAAGTGATGTAACATTGCAGTGTGCTTTTAAAATACGGGGGCACTTTATTTCTTTGACGTGTCTCGTCTATCGGTAGAATAAGTCAATGAATACGAGAGACATTGCGGTAGTACCTACCCAAACGGCCTCCCACATATGAGAGACCTACTAACAGAATTTGTTTGCCTTGTGTGTAATAATCGTATTAGGTGAAAATAATTTAAGTCATTAAGGCCTAAGCAAATTAAATATATTTTTATACGGTTTTTAAGCATCGTGAACGACTATCGTCCCATCAGCGAAGGGTCAAGAACTAAATCTGTGGTCAGCTCACAGAGTCTAACGTCGAAAGGTCTAGATATTAATCAATTGTTATCGTCACTCAATGACATAGATAATAATAGTTCGTCTATTGATGCAATAATGAATGGTAATAATGTAAATATAGTCCATTGTATTCGACAACGAAAGGTGGTCACTGAATACATTAACAATTGCATAATTTAGAATTAGTTATGTATGATTAACGTCAATCGATCAACGTATAATGTAAATTGAAGAATTTTAAAAGGATACATAAGAGCGTTCCGGAAAAAGACTAAATTACTTTAAAAGTATTTTACGTACATAGGTACATACACTGCGCCACCAGGGCACTATAGGTATAAATAAAAAATATTTTTAAGTATACACCGGAACTAAATATTATGTATGTTGTCATCAAACCACAAACTATAAGGTGAACAAATATTGATTGTGCAATGTGAAGTACATTACACAATCAATATTTGTTCAATGTATTATATATAAGAATTTCTCATATCACTGTAGAATATTGTGGAGCTTGCGTCATAGATAAGGTACCTGCTTATGTAGAGACGCCTTCATTTTGCATGATGCTAATCATCTTTCTCAGCCACATAAGTTAACAGCTGGACGAAGGCCTTCCTAAAGGGTTTTCGTAGCGACCTGGTTTGGAAATTGGAAATGACCTTCATCCATCTACTGGAATTGATATACATCAACAATAATAAAATCCTGAGCGGTATCTTTGATAGCTTATCTAAAATGTTAGTATGATTCTCCCATTTGGAAAGAATAAGTCATGAAAATGCTCCACAAATATTTTTTCTCTGGTATAGTTAGACTGTTTTGCAAATATGCATGCCAAGATGGTTGTCCCATGGCGTCATTTCAATATGATCTTGATGTTTGAATTACAAGTGCTAGATATAATTTTACTTATTGCCAAAAACACTCGAAAATTATACGTCGGTTAGCGATGAAACCAATGATTAAAGAATAAAGAGGATGACGCACAAAAGTAGTACTGTATAATCAAGTTATAGTTATGTTAGGAGTATCGACGCGGAATTATACATTTATGTATCTGTCTCATTTACACAAAGCTAACTTGTCGCTTAATGAAAGAGACAAATAATAACTCCTTTGTTTCGAATATGGCAATATTTTGTTCACTAACCACACTGAAACCGCCCTTAGCCCAAAATGATGCCATTTTTGTTTCCTGGAGAACCTTTTAATGTTCTGGAGAACCTTTTAATGAACAGAAATAGTTTTATATTTTATTATTAATTATTATAATTGTTTATCTTAACCAACACTTTCATATTCATTGATTGAATTCTAAGTGAGGCATAATGATTTTCCTCAGTCAAATAATAGCAATAAAAATCTACCTGTTATTTCATTTTATTTAATATGTACTAGCTTCTGCCCGCAAACTTCGTCAGCGTGATTAACTTTATTTGGTACTTTTCATTCCGTCCCGTCTCATTATATCCCGCCCGTCCCATCTCATTCTCACTCAAGGCATGTAATCCAGTCCCATCCCATCCCTCTGAGTATAAAAAGTAACAAATATATGGGAATTCCTTCCTCATCCCACAGGAACACTTAATTTTAGGGATAAAAAGTAGCCTAAGTGTTAATCCAGGGTGTCAGCTACTTCCATACCAAATTAAATTGAAATCCGTTAAGCGGTTTTTGAGGTCATCGCGCACAACCGCACAGACAAACATACAAAAATTCTAAAAATCATTATTTTTATTTCGTTAATACAGACCCCCATATTAGTTTTTCTCGTTTATCTTCCATAGTACAAAGAAACACCCTGTATGTAAATAAGAAATATAGCTACCAGTTTTTAAGTTGGACTTGTACCTATATAACTATAAAAACCGCATCTCATTTGGTGTCGTAGTTTTTGCGTGATGTGCAAGCAACCAAAAAGAAACAACCTGTATGTAAATTAAATATAAATCACTTTTTAAGTTGAACCTGCACCAATATAACTGTGGAAACTGGATCTCATTTCGTGCGGTAGTTTTAGAGTAATGTGCAAGCAAACAAAGAGAAACAACCTGTATGTCAATTAAATGTATATCAGTTATCAAGTTGGACTTGCAGAAATATAACTGTGAAAACTGCATCTCATTTGGTGCGGTAGTTTCTGAGTAATGTGCAAGCAAACAAAAAGAAATACCCTGTATGTAAATGCAACATATACCAGTTTTTAAGTTGAACCTGTAGCAATACAACTGTGAAAACCGCATCTCATTTGGTGCAGTAGTTTTTGCGTGATGCGCAAGCAAACATACAGACAGACAGACAGACAGACAAAAATTCTAAAAAAAATTGTTTTGGCTTCTGTTGTTGTTACGAAGACCCCTCGCGTTGAAATTTCTTATATATCTTCCATGTACAGACATCGACCATTTACATATTTATTATATGTATAGATATAGATTAAATGTCCTGATAGGTATTTTTGATTTAAGCAAAGAATGGTGCAACGTTTACGCCTTAGTCTGTGGTGCAACGTAATAATGAACGAAATATAGTAGATGCAACTGGGTGTTTGTCTCAACAGGTATAACCTTCTTGTAATGGTTGTCACATGTAAATTCGTATAAATATAGAACAAATAAATACAACCAACCTTCACATTCATAGCCTGACCCCACACTAAGATCAAAATGTTTAATACATGATATTACTATGTTGTCATCATATACTATGTTGCACATTGATTTTTGTAAAAAAATTACGTAGAGTTAACAATAAAATAGTTGGTGCGATTTCATGTAGTTTTCTTTTACGTCCACATTATTTTATAAATAAATACACCCAACTGTCACATACATAGTCCTAACCCCACATTAAGATCAATTAAGTTTTTTTTTTTTTTTTTTTATTGCAATGAATGGCGAGACGAGCATGCCATTCGCCTGATGGTAAGCGATACGACCGCTCATGGACAGTAGCAAAACCAAACAACACCATGAATGGCAATGCTTGGAATTCCACTGCGCTCGCCATCCTGAGACATAAGATGTTAAGTCTCAATATGTCCAGTAGTTACTCTGGCTACAATGTCCTTCAAACCGGAACACAACAGCGCATTTACACTGCTGTTTGGCGGGAGAAATAGACATTGCGGTGGTACCTACCCAGGCGGCCTCTCACATATGAGAGGCCGCGGGTCGATCCTCGCACAGGGACAAATATTTATGAGGCCGAAAATTCTCTCGTAGCTCCTGATACCCACGACACAAGACTCCATCTAAGTGTGACTGTTGGGTGTAATTATTTATTTATTAACTATAAGTACACTAATTTCATGTTCACAGATAAAAATACTGCAATATGCACATTAGCAGTACAACGCGATTTTGCTTGGGAGCAAATTACTAGTATTTGAAGCTGACTGGAAAATATCGTTTATATCATTAATTTGAAACAGTATCAAAATTGGTTGTAAAATCAAATCGAAAAATAGGTTCATACTACGTTAGTGATGGTCAGTTTTAGCCAGATTGTTCAGTTAATTGAACGTGATGGAATAAGAATTTACCTAGTGATCTGCCTTTATTAGTAGGTGCTACTGTAATACATTACGTATTTATAGGTGCGTTCCCCTTACAAAAATACTTTATGAGGCCATAACTACAAAGTGCATGTTGATATCCAGTATATCAAAAAAAAGGAGCTTTAATTACCATTTTAGCAGAGCGCGAAATGTGGTACAAAATGCGTTTGGTATTTTGTCAATGTGATTTAGGGTATTTCGTCGGCCTTTGGAGTGTACATTAAAATCAGTTGATACGATCTGGTTTACTATTCCTTTTTAGTATTACCACCAAATTTAAATTTAAAAATACTTTACTGATTACGAATTTGCATAGCATAACCTTTAGACGAAAATATAGTTAAAAAGAGTCAACTACCCTTTTCCATAAAATGCAAAACTGACTGAATCTAAACATTATAAAATGTAGCCAAATTCATATTTGGCTAATGAGTGTGAACTGTCAAACTCGTCTACACATTATTGTGAAGCATCGTGATTGTGAATGACAAAAATATTCTGTTTTCACCCTTTTAAAATACATAGAACTGTCAAACTTTGAAAGCCTTATGACCACACCTGATGATAAATAATTCCCACTGCCCATAACAATCACAATATTCATCGTAAATGCATATTATCAACCATCGAAATTTAATGGACGTGGGGGAGAGGAAAAAAGTTGGAAGTAATGTGTTATCTCACCGTTTCACTAATTTTGAAACTATTGTCAGATTTCTGTAAGATAGGAGCGCCTTCGTGCTGGACTTTACAAAACTGTGTAAATCTGGTTTTGGGCAAACTGGCATAATTGTAGCAATCGAAAACAGATAATCATTTTTCATCAGTAAATCTATATTTAAACTACAATGACCATCAAGAGCACTATGGAACAATTTGTCGTGCTATAAATGGTTTATACGTTAATTAAATTATCTAGAGCAAATTTACTAAGTCAATCACCACGCACTATAACGATAAAAGAAAACATCGAGTGGAAAAATTTATACTTTAGTGATTTGAAAGAATTTATATAGTAGGTAAAGTCCGCTAACCCGCACAAGGCCAGCGTGGTGGACTATATGGCCTAAACCGTCCTAATCGTACTCTCGATTGGAGAGGAGGTTCGTACCCTGCAGTGGGACGAATATGGGCTGATACAAATTAACTAGAGTAACCTTCCAAAGCGCCATTGAAATAGCGCCTGCCCATTATATTAATTTAATAGAGAGAAAAAAAATACAGGAATTAAATCTGGCATTGGATTATTATTAAAAGTTGTGTGGAAGACATCGATTTAATACAGATAAAACTGCCCATTGTAAAAAGTTGTAATTTTTGCTTAATGTTTTTCCGTATAGGTATTCTTCCGCATGATTGTTAAAATACAAGGCATTTTTTTGCCACATGTTTACCTAATATAAATAATTTACTGCCAAAACTAAAATGTTGGATAGAAAAAATACTTAGCAGAAATCCTAGGTATTGTATATGTCACCGTAAAATTGTAAATGCCGTTAGATTGTAATGTATCTCGCGAGATTGTGAACTGTCGAAAGATTGTGAACCGTAACATACTGCTTACAATTTAACGTAGATTAATATAATGAATCTGGGTGTATTATGAATGAAGTACCGCAGTGAGTTACCGCAAAGAAACAATCGTTAGGTTTGGTTAGGTTAGTTTATTTTCATTCGAAATAAAATTAAGTTAACATGAAGTCGAAACAATTAATATGAAGTCAATTGACAATCTTCCGTTTATTTATAATATCACTAGTGAAATTTTAATATCACGGTTTTGACAATATACCTGCAACATATATATTAACGGCCTGATACGTCTTCATATTCGCAGAGGGCAGCACTCGGTACTGCCTGAGCAAAGCAGCCAACGTGGTCTTCATTGACATAATAACAAACTGAGAAACTGAAGTTATACTCAAGTCAACCTGAAAATTGAATTTATACTCAACATTAAATCTAATTACTAGTCTAATTTCTGAGTCCTTGGGTAAGGTTGGTTTTATTTCGTCATCTATATTACATTACTTTAATAATATGTTCATGTAGCCTTCAGCTTTAACATAATATTGTTTAATTTAGCCCTCTTAAAATAAAAAGCAGTGGACTGTGATTTTTCTTCATGCCGTTCCGGTGATGAAATTATTCATAAACTCAGCTAATTGGATTTACGAAGGTATTATGTGTCCAGTGATATAAAGGTTTCATGTTTTTTCCGTACTTTTTGTACAATTTGACAGCCTCCGTGGCTCAGTTGGTTAGACGCCAGCTGTGAAACGAGAGGCCGTGGGTTCGATCCCCGCACCGAGCCAAATGTTTGTGAGGCCCACAAATATTTTTCCCGCGTCTGAGTGTTCTGAGTTCTCGTAGCTCCTGATACCCACGACACAAGACTTAATTGATCTTAATGTGGGATCAGGACCATGCATGTGACTGTTGGGTGTATATATTTATTACTTAATCCAAAATTACATTCAAGATATATTATATGTTACACAACCTTATAAATATTATGTAAATTATTATAGTTAACTTAATAAATGTTTTGAATAATATTTTATTAAAATTACAAAGCAAAAAATACAAAAGGCAAATACAAGCACAATTTTTTTTCGAAGTTATATATTTAACTTCACGAAAATCGTCAGATAAGCCTTATTATGAAATTGTAGAATAATAATAATAAAATATTTTATTAGACAAAACCAATGGTTGCAATCATTGGTAGTCCTGTTTTTTAAACTAAGTAAAATTTGTATGGAGAACATTTCGAACACATCCTTCCCATAAAAAAGATAACCAACCCCATGGAAGTGTACGATAGGGCCGCCTGGCCCCAAGAAGGTTTTTATTGTGGTAGAGCCACACTGTTGTCAGTCATGACTCAGCTTGACTAAGCAGGCTTTTCTGGGATGGTACCAATATCTCATGACGTGGATTTTCGGATTAGCGGATGCCCAATACCCATTTCCTCTTCCCATCCTTTTTCCTTCCCGCTCCCCTCCCGATTTAATGGACTGGCAACGGGTGTATTGCGTATTTTTTTTTTTGCAGGCTGCCTCCAACAGGTCACTGTGGAAATCATTAGGAGAGGCCTATGATCAGCATTGGACGTCCTTTGGCTGATGGATGGATGTATTGCTTTTACACCACCTCGCTGCTAAACAAATATTAAGTTCTGTCTGGTCAGAACAATTTATACTTTTTTCTTGTGTCCAGAGGAAAGCTTTTTTGACTACCTGTGGTAAATAGTAAACATGATACACTGGCGTAAGTCACTAAAAAGGATTTTCCCCATTGCACACGATTTTCGTTATCCGAACTAATAAGGATATTTTAGCACTAGCAAACAGTCCCGAATGGTATGATATATCATTATAACATTATAGCGAACAATAACGCACCAAGATCTCTTGACCTTGCTAGTCATGTGCGTACTTTATATTTGTGCCTACTTGGCCTCATAAAATTTACAAATGGTTAACCACGCATGCAAAGGAACCAGCTTTAATACCACTTACTCGTATTTGCCATCGTCACTCGACCATTTAGCCACGCGTACAATACAATTCGTTTACATCATCATATTTAATAGGATTAATTTTCGTGTCCTTTTAGAAACCGTCCACCCGGATTTCTACCAAACTCAGCCGTACTGACCTAGCCAAATCTATCCCGTTCCAATGTTAGACAGTACAGCAATGGAGCAAGATTTTATTGATCGGTAAGTGGCGTGGTAGACTTCCTTGGGGTAGTTACGACATCCCAGTTAACCAATGTCGCTCGCAGATGTGTGTATGGCCCATTTTGTTATTGTTTTTTATTCATACGGTCCTATAAACCATAAATTACCATAGATGTAGTATAGATCCGACAGGTCATCTGATGGTAGCCGATCACTGCCGCCCATTAACATCCACAACGCTTCGATCTTATAAGTGTTGCCGGCCCATCATATCGAGAGATAAGCGAGAAGGAAAAAGGATAGGAAGAGGAAAGGGGCAAATCCCAGTTTAAAGAACATTAAAGCCAGAGGAATACTAGATATTGAGAGATTTAACATTTAATGTCTCGGGGTGACGAATGCAGAGCAGCGCCACACGTGGCGCATACTGCAGTATTAAATAATATGGTCTAAGTGGTGTTTGCTCTTGTTTACAGGCAGGCGTAGCGCTTACCAGCAGGTGAACGAACACTTGCTGATATCGTCATTATGGCCAAAAATAGCATGCCAGTTGTTGTTGATTTTTTGAACAGTACTCACTTTCAATGAGATGTATGCGACTCGTTTGCCAATTTAAGGAAAATCTTATTTAAATTTATTTAAAACTATATGTATAATTCTAAACATAGTATATGAAATAAATTCATTCAATAAAATTGTATTTAATTTAATATTCATTTAGTTTTTATTACGTGTTGGACGTAGTTCTTGGTTTTCTCAATAGTGTCAATCTGTGTACTATGAACCTTAACATTGGGTTAGTTTACCAGGTCGCTAGATATTTTTGATGAGATTATTTTTAGTGTAGGACGCCCTACAGCACAATGGACCGACGACTTGAAAAAAACGGCGGGTAGCAGATGAATGACGGCTGTAAGACCACAGACAATTAAACTCCTGATTGTAGTCCTCAAAAATCCAGTTTCTCTTTGCCTATCGCATTTATTTCATCTCTTTGTTTTCTTTCACCTTATTTTTTTTTCATTGATTATTTTTCTTGCTTTGTTCTTCTGCAGACTTTCTAAGATACATTTTTTTCATTCTACTCCTAGGTGGTGCCATTGCAGAGGATTTGTTAATTCCATATTATGTATACTTTGATAAATATGTACTACTAGCTTCTGCTCGCAAATTCGTCTGCGTGATAAACTTTATTTTGAATTTCCCATCCCATCCCGTTCCGTCCTGTTATATGCCGCTCTTCTCCGTCTTGTTCTCACTCATGATATTATGTCATCCAGGCACATTCCATCCCTTTGAGTATACAAAAGTAACAAATTTATAGGAATTCCTTCCTCATCCCGCGGGTGCACTATATTTTTCGGGATAAAAAGTAGCCTTAGTGTTAATCCAGTGTGTCAGCTACCTTTATACCAAATTTCACCAAAATCCATAAAGCCGTTTCTGAGTTCATCGCGCACAACCGCACAGACAAAAATTCTAAAAATCATTGTTTTGGGTTCTACTACGTTAATACGCCCCCCATATTAGTTTTTCTCATTTATCTTCCATGTACATTCATCGATCGGTTACAAAATTATTATATGTATCTATAGATTTTTGAAGTCTGAGGGCTATTGCAAATAATTTAAAAAATGTAACTTTTATAGTTAAGTTTGTTCAATATATTTAAAACAAAATTGCGTAATATACTTTGCCAATTATATACTATCCTTGAGTATGTACTTATTGTACATAACTATCGGTTTCATATAATGCAATGTCAGACCGGTTATAAGATTACCTCATTTTAAATGTAATTGTTAAATTACATATTGAACTGCCGTACTCAGAGACATTTAATGCCAATTAAATAATTACTGCCTCAGTGGCGTGGTTGTACTGCGGTACGACTACAAAGCTGAGGTCTCGGGTTCGAATCCCGGGTCGGGCAAAGTGATATTGGATTTTTCTGTTCATTAATCAGCCCGGCGTCAGGAATTTGTGCCCGATATAGCGATAGGTTCGCCCCCTATCACATCATGGGACCGAACATGCAAGGCGAAATGTGGGTGTCCTAGTGGCGCCTCTGCCTACCCCTTCGGGGATAAAGGCGTGAGTTTATGTATGTATGTATGTAAATAATTACTAAGGTACGATTTAATTGACATTAAACGTCTCTGAGAGCGGCCGTAAGTTCGTTATATGCGCTTCTTAATTAATTTAAAATGATAATTACTCGTATAATATTTCATGCATCACCTGATTTTATTACTTCGTAGTGCAGCAATGTTTTTTCTGACGCCAAATACCAGTGTCAATGCACTGTTGTGTTCCAGATTGAAGGATATTGTAGCCAGAGTAGCTACTGGATATAATGAGACTTAACATCTTATGTCTCAGGATGGCAAGCGCAGTGGAATGCCAAGCATTAATTTATAATTCATGGTGTTGTTTGGTTTTGGTAATGTCCATGAGCGATCACATCAAATTAGCAGATAAAGTACCTACATGTTTATAATAAGAAAAAGTGAAACAATAACACATAATATTTTATTGCATTTGGAAAATAATAATGTATTATCCCCACTAAGTGTACAAAAAGTCCTTTTATATTATTTGATTAAATATTCTTCCAATTCACTAATATTCAGTTCCACCATTTTCAATGATTCGTCCCACAGTTTTCTGGCCACTCTATCGCTGTAAGCAATCGATCTTGCTCTAGATATTTTGCAGTTTTTGAAATATTGTCCACTGACTCGTCCAGCTTCTTTGTCAAGTGCTACGTGCAATGCAGTCTGCGCTCCTTGCCGTGGTGTTTTGAAACAAACCAGATAGTAATACTTTAACAACGTGCCCAAGAACTTAGGACCAGACTCGATCATTCCAGTTCCGACTGCACCAGGGTCCACAGTGTTCACAACTACATCCACTTCTCGCAGCCTCTTTGCTAGTTCATGGCTAAAAAGAGCAACACACAGCTTGCTGTTGGCATAAACTCTGTGTAGAGTGAAATAATACCTAATTTTATTAATGTTTTCATAGTCCACCACCCCTATCCAGTGCATTGTTGATGATGTGTTTACTATCCTGCTGGGATCTTCAGGCAATCCAGACTTCTTTAAAAGCGGGAGAAGCAGGAGAGTGAGTTGGAAAGTTCCAAAATAGTTCACTTGCATTATGAAGTTTATGCCGTCTTTCGTGTAGAAGTCGCCCGGTATACCCACTCCAGCATTGTTGACTAGTATATCCAAGCGGTCTTCTGTCTTCAGTATATCGCTAGCAAAAGTTCTAACGGATTCCAAAGAGCCGAGGTCTAAATACTTGAAGATGACATTGTGGTTGTCTGATTGTGTGATGATGTGTTTCTCTGCGCTCAGGCCCTCGTCTGGGAAGGGGCAGGCGATGATGGTTCGTGCTCCTCTGCACGCGAGGTCTTTCGCTATTTCCAAGCCCATGCCAGCTGTGCCACCGGTCACTATCACTGTTTTGCCATAGAGTCGTTTTTTTGATCGACATATCGCGTTGGTACTTTTCTGATATGCCGAGATGACGAGAGAGATGATCACAAAGGTTGCGAATAACTCAAATATGGGAAACATTTCGGTATATTTATATATTTTAATATGATATTGCGTGCATGCACATTGTACGCGGTATCGCTACTGCTGTGGTAAGGTTAAACACTATTTTAAATATTGTGTATAGCTTGCTAAACTCCTGCGCTAAAACCGGTTCGGTGTTGCGAGTATTTTACTCTCTCATTAATATGAATTTAGTCTTCGATATATTTTGTATTTGAACGAGAATATAATATTTGTCAATGGTATTGAATATTATATGAAATTACTAAGACTATGTAAACGGCATGTTGTAGTAGCGATAGGGTCCAAAATTATATTAAATGAAAGGAACATTTTTGCTCTTGGAAGTTATCAGGCACTCTTTACAAACAATCTTTCCTACTTCCTACTACTCGTAATATTATAAAGGCGAAATTTTGTGTATTTGTTACTTCTTCACGCTTACACAGCTGTACCAATTTTGTTGAAATTTGGTATGGACATAGCTGATATCCTAGATTAACACATAGGCTACTTTTTATCCCGATAAATATAGTATTCCCGTGGGATGATCAAGGAGACTTCCCGCTTAAACGGTTGGATCAATTTTGATAAAATTCAGTATGGAGATACCTTAAATAAATGCAGTGGCTACTTTTTATCCCAATAATGTAGTGTCCGGTGGGATGAGCAAGAAAAACAAACATGTATATTTGCTACTCTTCACACTCAGAGGGATGGTTTGGGATAGAATATAAGGATAGACTTGGATATAAGAGGACAGGATTGCATGCCTTGAGTCATGGAATCGATCGAGACGGGACAGGACGGGATGACAAAAGCAGTATGAAGGATGGCAGTCACGTTGAGTTTAACTATAAAACAGTTAGTTAAGTGCGTGGTGGCCTGTTGGTAACGGACCAGACGCGGCTGCCAACATGTTCACGGTGGTCGCGGGTTCAAATCCCAGGGCACACCTCTGACTTTTCGGAGTTATGTGTGTATTGATAGTCAATCACCACGCACTTTAACGGTGAAGGAAAACATCGTGAGGAAACCTGCATACCGTAGAGATTTTAAAAGAATTTCTACGGTATGTAAGTCCGCCAACCCGCACTAGGCCAGCGTGGTGGATTATATGGCCTAACCACTCTCAATCGATTCTCTCGATTGCAGAGTAGGCCCGTGCCCAGCAGTGGGACGTGTATGGGCTGATATAGAGATATAGAGTTAGTCCGCGAAATAATATGTATCTCATGTGGACTGGACTCAAAAATTGTCTGCATCCAGGCAGAGCCGGGTCGGGCCGCTAGTACAACAATAAAGTCTGAATTATTTATTCTGAGAAGAAATGTGCCAAAAAATCTAATGTCAAAATTCCTTTTTCCTTTGGACATCCCAATTGATTTTATTTATTTGTATGCAAGAGTTTCCCAATGAAAAATATTAGATGATATTCGGTAAAGCCAACAATACAAAACGGTTATTTTTTAAATATTAGCTTATGTTCGACATTCAAGCTGCAGTTCGTATTCGTCCACGTGGCTCATCAAGACGTTGTACTTGGTGCGCAGTTTGTAAGAGCCCGGCTCCGAACCGCTAGGGGGCAGCACTCGGTACTGTCGCAGCAGAGCTGATAACGCTGTCTTCACCGAAATCATGGCGTATTGGTTGCCTGGGAAATAATTCATTTCATATTAAAAGGAGTATTATATGTATAGTGGTTTTAACACCAGCCAGTATTAAGTATATATAGTATTATATAGTGTAGATATCTTTGATTCCACTCCACATTAGATAAATGTTATTTTTCGTACAAACTCTTGTAGACCTAAACCTCTTGAAACCTAAACTCGACGTAGCTATCCTACTGTCAGTTTTTTTTCAAATATGACCTGTCCTCCTCAATCCCGTCCCGTCCCGTCTGCCAAGTCACTTCCCGATCCGTCCCGTTCTTTCTCTTCATTATCCATTCTGTCTCATCCCGTGCCTTTACATTTTGTCCTATCCCATCAAATGAAATCTGTCAACTATTTGGATAGTTGACAGATAGGATTGGTCTTATCCCGTCCCTCACACTCTATTCTATCCTATCTCTCTATACCCAAATAGTGTGCCTTACGATTTTTTGACATTAAAAACTTCAGCGATTGCGGATAAGGAAAATCGAATCAGTAATACAGACGCTTCAGCGATTTTGGTTTCCATACAACATGTCATTTCTTATTTCACCTCCATTATATTATTTTCCAAAATTGTTGGTCGCAATTATTTTTCGTTTGTAATAAAGGGCCGAAATTTAATTTTTCATAGAAATAGCTTAAGTGGTTTTGATTTTTGATACAAAATTCAAACCCTTTCTTCAACCCCTTTGGAAAAAATATAGACAGCCTCCGTGGCGCAGTTGGTTAGACGCCGCCTGTGAAACGTGAGGCCGCGGGTTCAATCCCCGCACCGAAACAAATATTATTGTGATCCACAGGTATTTGTTTCGGGTCTGGGTGTTTGTGAGACCGAAAAGTCTCTCGTAGTTTCTGATACCCACGACACAAGACTCGATCTTAGTGTGGGGTCAGGACTATGTATGTGACTGTTGGGTGTATTTATTTATTTATTTATAGGCTAAAAGATATATCTTTCTAATGCTAAAAGAATTTTTAAAATCGATTTAGTAGTTCCAGAGATTATGATATTATGTGATTTTAAATGATACTCGTTTAATTGCAGGTGAAGGATAGGACATTGTAAAAAATTGTGATAAAAGTGACTTTCAATTTTACGAAGAAGTTTAGTTTACACAAAATATATTTCTGAACTCACGCATAAATATTAGACAACCAATTTAAATGTCAATCCTTTTTCATTAGTGACATTATTCTACATATATAAAATCTAAAATATGCCACAATCCGAATATTGTGGATATATGTTGTCGATTCGAAATCTTTATTTAAATACGTTCTTTAATTTGAGTGAATAGTTTTCTGTACCGACGAGATGAACATTAAATGTTTGACAGTTGTGAAACCTAAGAACATTTTGTGTAAAGAAGATTTATAGTCTATCTAAACTAAACTAAGAAGTTCCATTTGACATTGGGAAATAGGGATGCTGTCAAATAAATCGGTTCTTACAATATTCGATTATTTGGAGATATCGATAATATTTGTTTGTATTTCTTAATCGATTACAGTTTATATTTTCAGTTTACATCATTTCGTTTATTTTCTCATGAACATTTTTATTCTAATGAGACATCAACAATTGCATGTCACTTTACTATTTAGGAACAAACGGAGTGATTTATCTATTACTAGCGGCTCGTCCCGGCTTCACCCGGGTGCAGACACTTTTTCGAGTCCAGTCCACATCACGCACATGCTTATGAACACATGATACATACATACAATACAATACATATACTCCAAAGTGAGGAACCTCCTCACTATGTGTGGCGTATCCTACGATACTGCCTTCATTTCCATTGTAATATCCAAATCTATTAATTAATGATAAATTAATTCATATTAATATTATTATTTCACTATTTATTGATGTATGTTCGTTGACAGCATACCTATTATTAGCTGAAAGTTCAGTATTTTTAAAAATTAAAAAACAACTGTTTTATATCTGCTCGATTATTTAAATATTTTTACCGATTATGCGTATACAAATGCATTTGAATAGTCTCGACTCTACCGGTAAAAGACCTAACGAGGTGACTTTGTAATGCGTCTAGAAAAAAATATTTTGTTTAAAATGGTTATTTTGCTTTATTTAAAGAATTCTAGTTTAAATTTAGTGATTATGGTTTGTATATCTAGTGATAAAATAAGAATAGCTTCATAATTCCATGGATTTACGGAAAGTGTTATTGAAATTGTGTGGTTTACGTCTGCACAAAGTTATTTACGTTAAAAGTATGAAACGTCAAATGGAACCTGTTAGTTTAGATAGACTATATCTCAAAAATGAATATTGCGACTATAAATTAAGATGTAAGCTATCTTTCAAGTTGGATCAAACTGCACACGGTGTGCAAATTTGATTAAAATCGGTTTAGTAGTTTAGGAGTCCATAGAGGACAAACAACGTGACACGTAATTTATATACATTAAGATTAATACAACCATTGATTACTGTAGTGTATGCGCGTACGAGGTTGGCGGGCATTCGGCTGCCGACCGTGTCCGAGTGAACAGCTTAACCGTTGAGTGCGGATATACCTACACCCCATGAAGTATAAAGTGTGTTTCATTGATTCCTAAACTACTACAATTACTGTTCTATGATTGATCCTATAATGCATCGCGAAATCAAATGATGGTAGGGTGCGTTGGAGTAACACCGTAATACAAGGACGTAAGGGACGTAAACGTAAACTCCTACATTTTATAGGTTTTTCCCGAACGCGCTATTATTTTTAAGGAAGCTTCTCTATTGTTTGCTTACCAAGGCAGCCTCTGGAGCCGATGCTGAACGGTAAGAAAGCGGCTGGATGCTTCAACTGGGAGTCGATGAATCGCTCCGGTCTGTATTCTTCGGCGTCATCGCCCCAGTACTGAGGGTTCCTGTGCATCGCCCATATGTTGATCAGCATATTACAACCCTCCACAACTTTTACTCCAGTGGCTATGAATCAAACATATATTAGTTGTTATATATTTGCTCACAAGTACTTACTTTTGAGCCTGTAAGTACAATCTTTTTGAAGTTATACTTCTTTTGGCGCGATGAAGAAAAATGATGAGAGTGAATTTTTACGATGCGCGCGCACACCGACACTGAATTCTACAGCATAAAGTTAGTACTAGGTGGCATGATAACTATGTTCTCAACTGTCAAATATTTCATGTTCATACCGTCAATACCACATACAGTAAACTCTTCCCTCAAATTAAAGAACGTATTTAAATAAAGGTTTCGAATCGACAACATATATCCACAATATTCGAATAATGGCGTATTTTAGATTTTAAATATGTAGAATAATGTCATTAATGAAAAAGGATTGGCATTTAAATTGGCTGTCAAATGTTTATGCGTGTGTTCAGAAATGTATTTTGTGTAAACTAAACTTCTTTTTAAAATCGGAAATCACTTTTATCACAATTTTTTACAATGTCCTATCCTTCACCACCATTATACGAGTATAATTTAAAAAATCACATAATATCATAATCTCCGGAACTACTGACTCGATTTTAAAAATTCTTTCTCAGTTAAAAAGATATATAACATCCCTGAGTGTCATAGGCTGTATTTTTTCCAAAGCGGTTGAAAAAAGGGTTGAATGTTGTATAGAAAATCAAAACCAGGTAAGTTAATTCTATGAAAAATTATATTTCAGCTCTTTATTACAAACGAAAAATAATGGCAACCTACAATTTTGGAAAAGAAAATTATTGAGGTGTAATAAGGAATGACATGTTGTATGGAAACCAAAATCGCTGAAGCGTCCGTATTCCTCATCCGATTTTCCTTATCCGCAATCGTTGAAGTTTTAATGTCAAAAAATCGTAAGGCACACTATTTGGGTATAGAGCGATGGGATAGAATAGAGTGAGAGGGACGGGATAGGATTGGATAGTTGACAGATTTCATTTGATGGGATAGGAGGAAATGTAAAGGCACGGGACGAGACAGGATGGATAATAAAGAGAAAGAACGGGACGGATCGGATGTGACTTGACAGACGGGACGGGACGGGATTGAGGAAGACAGGTCATAGTCAAAAAAGAAGCGACAGTAGGGTAGCTACGTCGAGTTTAGGTTTCAAGAGGTTTAGGTATACAAGAGTTTGTACGAAAAATAACATCTATCTGATGTGGAATTGAATCAAAAGATATCTGCACCCAGGCGAAACTGGGACGGGCCGCTAGTTTATTAATATATTTGATTCATTGCCTTAATGATTAATTATTGTATATTTTTACTGCGTGGTCATATTTTTACGTTAATAAAACCTTTTTTATTTAAATAAAGCTTTTTGATTAATTTTAATATGTATCGTTAATCACTACTGCATTTTAGTTTTTTTTTCAATATGCCAAAGAAGTATAACTTCTAACGCGTGTACATAAGTTCACACACTTTTTTTTATAATTTTGTTTGCATTATACTACGTATTTTGGTCATAGATTCACAATTGAGTACAACGGTTACATCGAATTTTATAAAAAAACTTACCATCTCTTTACACATACAAAATGTTCAGTTTATCATATTTGAGAATATAATAAGTCAAGCATACATATAATGTATTAAGATTAAATAAGTGAAGTATCTGCATTCTTAGTACGTGAATCCGTGTGAATAAAACAGTTCTTCAGTAATAAAACAATTCAATCCGTAATAAAAAAAATATGTTTTACTATATTTAAGAAGTTTAAAATACAGTAACTAACTGGTGATTTACATGGAAACTTACGCAATAAGGTGTCTTTTTCAACTTTCCTCGCGATTAATGGTATGGGTGGATACAACCTTAAAGCTTCGTTTATAACAGCGTCGAGATAAACCAGTTTTGAAAAGTCTCGAGGATCTATTTTCCTATCAGAATCACCGAAGACCTCTTTCAGCCTGAAATAGACACAAATAAATACGATCGTTAATACATACATACATACATATTATATAAACTCAAGCCTTTTTCCCAGAAGGGGTAGGAAGAGGTGCTACCCTGGACACCCACAATACACCTTGTATGCTCCGTCCTACGATGTGGTAGGGGGCGAGTCTATCGCCATATCGGGCACAAATTCCTGACTCCGGGCTGATAATTAATAGAAAAACCCAATATCACTTTGCCCGACAAGTGATTCAAACCCGAGACCTCAGCTTTATAGTCGTACCGTAGTACAACTACGCCACCGAGGCAAATTAAAGATTAAAATTAAATAAATTAAATCAAATCCGCGATAAAATCCGTTAACAAAGTAGTTTTATTTCGATATATGTTATGACGCATTTAATTTGTTTCCATCCATCCATCAGCCAAAGGACGTCCACTGCTGAACATAGGTCTCTCCCAATGATTTCCACAGTGACCTGTTGGAGGCAGCCTGCATCCAGCGACGTCCCGCCACCTTTACCAGGTCGTCTGACCATCTTGTGGGTGGACGTCCCATGCTGCGCTTTCCGCTACGTGGCCTCCATTCGAGAACTTTTTGGCCCCATCGGCCATCAGTTCTCCGCACTATGTGCCCCGCCCATTGCCACTTCAACTTACTAATCCGCTGGGCTATGTCGGTTACTTTAGTTCTCCTACGGATCTCCTCATTTCTGATTCGATCTCGTAGGGAAAACCCGAGCATAGCCCTCTCCATAGCTCGTTGAGCTTAATTTAATTTGTTTACCTTAACCTTAAAGCGCTCTGAAAATAAATATTATAAAACAATTGGCCCGGCCAGCTTCGCCTGGGTGAGTGAACGTACTTTTTGAGTCTAATTTAGTCTTTTTCATGGTGTACAATAAATTTAATAAATTGGTTTAAGAAACGTTTCGAGAGCGATGCTGTAGGTTGTTTTGTCAAGGCAAATTCATTAAGCTTATAGGTAGAATCGTTTCAGTTACTTACTCTTGGTATATTTTTTCTTGTATATCGGGATGATTACCCAGCAAAAGAAGAGTGAAACCAATTGACAGCGCAGAAGTTTGGGTCGCAGCTGACACTACAACCAATGCCTCTTCCAACAGTTCCTCGTCGGTGAGCCCGACATTATTTTCTGAAGTCTGCATGAACACCTCCAGGAATGTCTTTAAACGATTTCCTGAGGTATTACCTACAGAAAAAATATATTTTTAGGCGGAAGGAAATTAGTATACGCCCTGATAGCACCCCCGTACACAATGGTGGAAAATCTGTCGTAACAGTGACATATACATACATGTTAGGTTTCGAGTATAATTCACAAACGAATAGATGAACCCATTCACTATGTAACAGGTCGCCATAATTAAACGAAGTTTATTTTTTGTAGATACTTTATCCATTCAGCACTGCATTTTTCTCAGGGTACATGGCTCTTTAAAGTGACTACACTTTCAAGCCCTATAAAACAAGTTAGGGGTGTCAATGTAAATTTAAAGTTTAGGAATGTTAAAGGGGTAAAAAATTAATAAATTTAAGACCGCAGTTGTATATTGTACGAAGTCTGCATACCTAAGTCTTCTACATATCCGCTGCTCTCATGACCATCTCTACGTTTTTCTTTGATAATCTGAAAATATTATTGTTATAAAATTGCTTCACTGGGAATTATAGCAATCACTAAATAGTTATAATGAAGTTAGTAGTTAGACTGCCTCGGTGGCGCAGTTGTACTACGGTATGATTACAAAGCTGAGGTCTCGGGTTCGAATTCTGGGTCGGGGAAAGTGATATTGGGTTTTTCTATTCATTATCAGCCCGGAGTCAGGAATTTGTGCCCGCCCCCTATCACATCATGGGACGGAACATACAAGGCGAAAGGTGTCCTGGTGGCGCCTCTGCCTACCCCTTCTGGGATAAAGGCGTGAGTTTATGTATCCATCCATCAGCCAAAGGACGTCCACTGCTGAACATAGGCCTCTCCCAATGATTTCCACAGTGAAATGATTTCCACAGTGAACCACTACCAACCTTCTCTTCCGTGACTGCAGTATCCACTCCTACAGGCCATACTTCCCTTTCCCATAACATCCTCCACCCACAAACCCTATTTCCCTTCCCCCGGTTGATGACGGGCAGCAGCGTCATCAACGCGTCCCCCCCCTCCCCTCTGCGCTCGCCAACCCGCCTGCCAAGCGTGGCGAGTATTGGCAAAATCCTCTCAATGATGAGCAAAACCAGGAGTTTATGTATGTATATACTGAATAGTTACTATAATAACTATAATAATTTATCAAAGAGAAAAGATTTTAACGAAACTTTGCAGCTTTTGAATATGATTTTCTGAATTCCGATTTCCGTTACACATACCTTGTCGATAAAAGCATACGCAGCTACTCTTGCCTTCCTAAACTTGGTCCAGTAGGGTGTTCTTTTGAAGACAAGATCGCTGTGCAGCCATGGTTGGCACATTCTCATTGCAGTTAAACTGTGTAACACGTCCATTGACTTTAAGAATGGGTGGCATTTGCTCTTTTGATATTCCAGTTTGACGCCCAGTGTTGATTCTACAAATTAAAGTAAGTTTTTAGTTGGAGCGAATTTCATCCCAACTGACGTATAATGCAACACAAAAGAGTAGAAATTAAATAATTGGGAACTAAAAAAATACACTTCCTTGCAACACCGAAATAAAGTACACGAGCTGTCAGTCGTTGTTAGTTTTCGTCAGTTTTCCCGAGTTTTTTTAAAATAGTGTCATAATTTGGAATCGTAAACAATAAAACAGTGTAATCATGAACAAAGTCATTCGAGCCAGTCATGGTGCCCGTTAAATCTTAAAATCTTCTTATATATAAATTACGTGTCACGTTGTTTGTCCTCTATGGACTCCTAAACTACTTAACCGATTCTAATAAAATTTTGACACTGTATGCAGTTTGCTCCAACTTAAAAGATAGGATAGTTTAAATCTCAATTTAAAGTCACAATATTTTTTTATTGCAAATAGTTTATTAAAAGATGTTCCGATGATCCGTCTTTCCAATGTTTTTCATTGACGGGACGGAAAATAACAAAATTCAAAAAATACATTGAATACGAAATGTCTAGATACGGCATCTTTCGCTTAATTTTGTTAAATGTCAAATAAAACGATGTCCATATTGTCTACAAATAGAGCCCATGGTGTTTTGAAATGGTTGCAACAGTTTAATGTAAGTTTCTCTGGTATACTCTATCGAAGCTTCTTGCTGGAGTATACAAAAATGTAACTGATTATAATTTTTATTTTCATCAAGGACAATGCTTTTTAAAGTGATACTTTTCAGATGCGCTGGGGGACAAATTTAAATTCAAAATTAATATTGTTTTCATCAACCAACATTAAAAAAATATATACGATGATGCCGTATCTAAACATTATAATAAAATGATTTGCAAATTTTTATTTTTAATTTTTTTTCTTTTGGCTATGTTATCTATAATTAAACGGTAGAGTATGGCAGCATAAAGGTTTTAATTATTTTTTTAAAGATACTTTTCATAAATCTACATCACGCTATGACCAATAGGAGCGGAGCAGGGAAGTGCGTGGTAGCCTGTTGGTAATTAAACAGACGCAGCAGTCAACAAAATGTTTACGGTGGTTGCGAGTTCAAATCCCAGGACACAACTCTCACTTTTCGAGCTCATGTGTGCATTGATATTTGATAGTCACCAATCACTATAACAGTGAAGGAAAATATCGCGAGGAAACCTGCTTTCCATCGCTTTTTGTAAGAATTTCTTTGGTATGTAAATTAAGTCAACTCGCACTAAGCCAGTACTAGGACTATACTTATACTATATGGACAGGACTATATGGCCTAACTCCTCTTAATTTTACTCTCAATTGTAGAGAAGGTCCGTACCCTGCAATGGGATGTATATGGGCTGATACAGACACGGGTACGGCATGGCTGGTAAATAGTAGGTAGGAGAAAGAATAAAAACTGAAAAATAAAAAGTGTTTTTTGTTAGTGTGGTCATTGTTTACAAAACTGTTGTTTATAACGCTGATATCTTCTTCTCTACTATAAAAACAGATGTGTGTATACAACGAGTAACAGAATTTAATGTAAAAGCCGAAAGTTGTACGTTCAGAATCAGCTACTGAATCGATATCAACACTTTTTTTCTATAGGTTTTTTAAAAAGCGTCCTACAAAGGCATTAGATGATTTTGATACATGTGCGATTCGACAGAAAATTCATTTCTTTTATACTGTCGAAAAAGAAGTGCCAACAATTAGTAAATTATGTAAATAAACAATTAGTTATGGGGAATATTTATACTTTTAGATGATACGAACATTGAATCGAATGCCTATTGGATTCGCATTGGGAAGGCGGTAGTCTTACTAACATACAGGGTATATCAAGACTGCGACCGAAAACGAAGCCAGGTGGTAGTATTAGTGACTTCAGACACAATGCAACTAAAATTTTCGCAAAAAAAGTCGTCAACTTCCTTTTGGTTAATTTTTTACTTATTGTCGTATTTGGGTGATAAATAGATAGTTTTCCTAAAATAATGATGTACACCTTTTTAATTTTTATGACGCAATGGTACGTTAGGGTTTAAATTACTATTTTCGCTATAACTAGGTATTTACTAGCCAAATACAATGATTTTTAAAAAAATGCAAAAAAATAATTGTCGCTTATTTTGCAAAATTTTTATTTGCATTTTGTCTGTAACCACTAATACTACCACCCGGCTTAGTTTTCGGTCGCAGCCTTGATATACCCGGTATGTCTCTTTTTTTTTGTGCACTTCACGATATAATTAATTAATTAAATATATTTAAGGCAATATCATAATTATGTTTTCCTAGGAAATATTGACTTTATTATTATTTATTTATGGTATAATAAATAAAGTATTAAGATGTATTGTCTCTTACTATGTTGCCACACAAACGATGGTGGCGCCCTCATTTATTTTCTACTCTTTTGTGTCGCACTGTAAGTATATCATATCTCGAGAAAAATGTTATTACATGATTGATATTGTAAAAGTAATATATTTTAAGAGATATATTTATTGTTTGGCCATTTGGTACAGAAATAACATCGATATGTGCATCGAGTAGCATTAACTGTACGGTATCAGACGTCTGTCAGAGGCCGCCTGGGTAGGTACCACCGCACTGTCTATTTCTCCCACCAAATAGCAGTGTAAATGCAATGTTTAGTTACAGTTTGAAGGACATTGTAGCCAGAGTTACTACTGGACATAATGAGACTTAACATATTATGCCTCAGGATAGCGAGCGCAGTGGAACACCAAGCATTACTTTGTCATTCTTGGTGTTGTATGATTTTGCTTCTGTCCATGAGCGGTCACATTACTTACCACCAGGCGAATGGCCTGATTTCCCCAACCATTCATCGCAATAATAAAAATACAGTGGGTACTCTCACTCTCTCTCTTTTTCTTCAGCCACAAGTACTCCTCTATAATCTATAATCTATAATTCAAATTAGAGCCGCTAGATCATAGTCCACGTAGGCTTAGTGTGAGTTCGTGGGCTTTACATACTATATCAATTTTTGAATACCATTTTGCTTCTGTGGTATAATCCTGGCCAAATCCCTCGGAACGCAAAATGAAAAGTTTGACTCACCACAAACAGAGTTCATAGTATAAGCAGTAAGTATGTTCCAGATAGAGAATGTTCCTTTGCCAATTTCCTTGCGCACGTTTTCAACCATGATGCTGCTCTGACGGATGAAGGTGTCCATAAACTTGATCACTTTCTGATGTCTGAAAGTAGGAGCGACGATCTTGCGACGAGGACGCCAGATTGGCACTGCGGATATCGAAAATGTGTACAAGTGGTATACACCATTTCACCGATGTAAAATTGTTCAATGGAAAGTGAGTCACTTAGGAAGTTTTAAAATGAAAATATATATATATATTTTGCTTTGGCTTTTGGTGGTAGTCATTAGGCCGCACCAGAAGGCCCACGGCATACGAAGTTGAAATTATAGGTACTCTCAGCTAGTGTCACTAAAATAATATGTTAAGTCAATGCGTACAAATGTAAAGAGTTCCCTGATCTCAACGTGTTGTAGTTCTATAATTTAATAATGAGAAAAGAAATACTTATAATATCATCTACGTCCTGGGTCATGATTATTCACAATATCTGGTCAAAAACCTGTAGTTGACATAAATGTTGGCCTCGATACCAGGAACAAACCCTCCTCTCTTTTCACTATCTGCGTATGCGCCACAGAGGTAGTCGTAACAGTAAAAAATTGTTGCCTATGGGTTCAAAATGTGAAAAACCTACAAATATTTACTAAAATAATTTCCCAACTTTCAAGATGATTACTACTATAGCATTCACTTACTAACCTGGAGCAAAAATACTGCCGTTTCCGGTTATTTCACGCATTATTCTCACCACGTCGGCCTTCTCAACACAACTCTTTAGGACTGATTCAGCCACTACAGGATCAGCTACAACTGAAATACAGTAAAATAGCTGATTAATATAATTAATAAATTATATATTCATCGTTTCATTCTTCAGATATAAATTATTTACCAAGTAGTTCCTTCATTCCACAGGCAACATCACACGATTTTAGAGTTTAAACATTTTTCTTTTTTTTTATTACCCACACTATTGTTCCTCCGTCTTGTCATCATGAAATAGCTCATTCTTTTTTCGTGCGAGGCAACGAGCGCACGCGCTTATTTAATAATGCCGAAACGTAGTGCACAGGAAAAATTAGAAAGATACAAACACAAGATTAGGAAATTTGAAGAAAAATACAATAAGAAATATCGGCGTCGAATACGGCGACCATTAGATTCGTTGGATGGCGAAAATATACAAGGTAAGAAAAACATTGTTATCTTAAGTGATACAAGTGTTTAAACGAGCAGATTCGTAACTACCATAATTATTGACAGACTGCGGATTGACTGCGAGTCAATTACGATAACATAATTAGCTGCGAGCTAATTATGGGTCGTGTTTTCACGACAAATTTGTAGAAAATATGTGTAATCTTAAATAAATATGCACATTAATTACAACTTATTGTCCGTGAGACAATACTAACGCAGTAAGCGTTTTATACCTATCGCCTCATTGCCCACCTAATAAAAAATCATCGTATGTCTTTCAGGTACACGTGATGTGATATCTCCGGAGCCAACACATGACATGCTGAATCTTTCATACGAAGAAAGCCAGCAAGTGGAGGCTCCTAACTCTCAGGAATTATTAGTTCATGCAGATGAGGCGGGCGCCCCATCTGTCGAGTCAACGCCAGAGGTCAGCTTAGATCCCAAACTACTATCTGCTTTGGGTCCGTCTACGTCTGCTGCGTCTCTGGACTTCGGGGAAGATATTCATGAAAATCTAGCAGGACTATGGACTTTTGACCTTTACTAAAGAAAAAAGCTACGGGAAGTTTTTTTTGCTCAAAAAGCTACGGGAGGCAAGCGGCTTATTTTAAATCTAAAACCACTAAATAAATTTATAACTTGTACACACTTTAAAATGGAGGATCATAGAACAGCTGCTAAGTTAATCCGTCAGCAAAGGTTCTTAGCAACAATCGATCTAAAAGAGTCATATTTATTGGTTCCTATTTACGAATCCGACCAAAAATACCTACGATTTCATTTTCAGGGCCCCAATTCTAAGAATTCGTGTACATATCAGTTTACTGCCATGCCATACGGTTTATCTGCCGCACTAAGAGTGTTCACAAAAATCATGAAGGAAGTCGTAACCTACCTTCGAAAACAGGGACACAAATCAGTAATATATCTTGACGATATAATATTATGCATTGGTAATGATTATGATGAATGCATTACCAACGTACTAGAAACCTTGACATTATTAGAATGCTTAGGATTTGTAATGAATTACGACAAATGTTCCTTAAAACCCTCTCAAATATGTACATTTGTCTATAATACACGTGAAATGTCATTATCGTTACCCATCAGTAAACGGGAAAGCATAAACCAGCTTGTTAAAAAATTCTCCAGGTTGCCAAGATGTAAAATTCGGGAGTTTGCTCAATTAATAGGTGTTTTAGTTGCAGCCTGTCCTGTAGTTCGGTATGGTTTTCTTTATACAAAATTATTGGAACACCAGAAATTCTTGGCCTTACAACAACATAATAATAATTACGAACATAAAATAAAATAAATATTCCCGCAACGGTATTAGAAGACCTTTGTTGGTGGCGTACCCATATTTTCATAGCTAAGTGCCCCTTTGGAAATCAAAGTTATAAAAGAGAAATATATTCAGATGCTTCCAAAACAGGTTCGGGTGCAGTCTGCAATGGTGCAAAAACCCATGGTAGATGGAACACTGTAGAATCAAAATACCATATAAATTATTTAGAACTCCTTGCAGTATTCTTAGGACTAAAAAGTTTTGCCAATAACGATACCAACTGTGCAATATTATTGAGGGTCGATAATAGGACAGCCTTTAGTTACATAAACCGCCTAGGCGGTATCCAGTTTCCTTACCTAAACGATCTCGCAAGAAGCATTTGGCAATGGTGTGAAAAGCGAGATACTTTGGCTTTAGATGGCTTTTCGAATCATACGTGAATACGAAAGATAATATTGCGGACGAAGAGTCTAGAAAGATTAACCCTGATACGGAATGGGAGCTATCAGACCACGCATACCAAATTATTAAAAACCACTTTGGTTGCCCCGATATCGATCTATTTGCTTCTAGACACAATGCCAAATGTAACTTGTTTGTTTCTTGGAAACAAGAACCAGATGCGTATGTGGTAGACGACTTTACCCTTAACTGGCAATCACTTTACGCTTTTCCGCCGTTTTCTTTAATTTTAAAATGTCTCCGCAAAATAATTGACGACGGTACTAGAGGAATCTTCGTCTTTCCTCATTGGCCTTCGCAGCCATGGTACCCATTATTACAAAGTCTACTTGACTCCAAGATACTCTATCTGAATCATGATAAATATCTTCTTAAATCTCATTTCAGGGAGCACCACCCCTTGCACGCCCATCTTACCCTGGGTGTCGCGAGGCTCTGCGCACGGCATTCTCACGCTGCAGGACTCTTCCCGAATCATTAGAATTAATGATGGCTTCGTTAGCTGATAACATCGTCAAGCAATATAATGTAACACTTAAACTTTGGTGGCAGTTTTGTTTCTCTCGAAATATTGACTTCTTTAATGGTTCAAAAACATCGGCCCTTTCCTTGTTAACGGAACAATTTAACAAAGGTTGTTCGTATGGCTCCCTTAATAGTCACCGCTCCGCGTTGTCCTTGATCTCAAACTTTAATGTAGGTAACGATGATTGTGTAAAACGGTTACTCAAAGGAGCATACAAATTTAAACCTAATATGCCAAAATAAACTTTTACTTGGGACCCACAATTGGTGCTCAATAATATGGCCAATTGGTACCCTAACCTAGACCTAAATTTAGAAAAAATCACAAAGAAATTGGTTATTCTTCTAGCACTTTGCACGGCCCATCGGGTCCAAACATTTTCTCGGATTAAATTAGAAAATATTTCTTTTGCTCTAGGTGGGGTTAAAATAGCCATTACCGACATTATTAAGACTTCTTCGGCTGGGCGAGAACAGCCAGTATTGTTTTTACCATTCTTCAGACAATATAAAATTTTGTCCTGCTTCAGCCCTCAACGACTATATTTTTATTACCAAAAATATGAGGACTACGAATGCAGGCAATCTTTTACTAACTTATAAGAAACCGCACAAAGCTGCCACATCGCAGTCTATCAGTAGATGGATTAAGAATGTGTTGTCAGATTGCGGCGCACATAGTACGCGACATGCCGCTACGTCAGCAGCCCGTGTCTCCGGGCTTAGTGTAGACGTTATTCGGAAGACTGCCGGTCGGCACGTTCATCCTCAGCATTTGCACGTTTTTATGATCGGCCCATAACCAACAATGATGATTTTGCAAATGCAGTATTGTGTTCTAATTAGATAGTCGCAATCAATATTGATTATCAATACATATGTGATTGTTCATTGTTACTGTAATGGTTTAAAAATTCAAAAATGTACCTGAACAAAACTTGTTTCTCTGAAAATCTACTTGGTAAATAAATTATATCTGAAGAATGAAACGACGAATATATTATAATAGATGATCAAACGAACTTGAAGTTCGATCATTATTATATGAGTCTTTTTATTCCAAGATATAAGAACCCTCCTCACCCATAAAAAACCACTTGTTACATACTGTGCTATTTTCCCCTAAAAAGTTTTGTTCACAGAAAATCTCTAAAAAGAATGAGCTATTTCATGATAACAAGACGGAGGAACAATAATAAAATGGATGCGTGGGTAATAAAAAATAAAAAAAAGTATAACCTCTAAAATCGTGCGATGTTGCCTGTGGAATGAAGGGACTACTTGGTAAATAAATTATATCTTCGAATGAAACGACTCATATAATAATGATCGAACTTCACGTACAGGTAAGTTCGTTTGATCATCTATAAATGAATACACCCAACAATCACATACATAGTCCTGACTCCACACTAAGATCAAGTCTTGTGTCGTGAGTATCAGAAGCTTCGAGAGATTTTTCGGCCTCACAAATATCTAGACCCGAAACAAATACAAATACAAATATTCCTTTTGGAGCGGGGATCGACCCGGGCGCGGCGCCGTGCGGCGCGGCGGCCTCTCAATTTTCATTATCACCCATACAAACATTACACATACGAAAATGTATATTAATCGTGGGAAAGATTTCAGTGCGACCTATAGTTACTTATTTTCAGACGATTTAATTGTAACTTAGGTATTACTTAGTATTTACGAAATAATTTTACGTAACAGATTTGAAGCAATGCATTTACAATGCTAAACATTGCTTAAACAAAATACTTACATAACAAAAGTTCAGACATATGCCAGAACGCGATGATGCCGCCATGTTTGATTGTGTCTCTTCCTATTAATTGCACACCTTTCATACGACCTGAAATTTATTGCAATTAATATTTTTTTTAGTCTAATATTTATTTATATATTTTTCTAAATACATTTTCAAGTAGCAGTGTATTTGAGTAGCAAGAAAATCTACATCTTCTATCTATACATATAATAAAAATGTAAATGGTCGATGTCTGTACATGGAAGATATTTAAGAAATTTTAACGCGAGGGGTTTTTATAACAGCAACAGAAGCCAAAACAATTTTTTTTAGAATTTTTGTCTGTCTGTCTGTCTGTATGTTTGCTTGCGCATCACGCAAAAACTACTGCACCAAATGAAATGCGGTTTTCGCAGTTGTATTGCTGTAGGTTCAACTTAAAAACTGGTATGTGTTGCATTTCCATACAGGGTGTTTCTTTTTGTTTGCTTGCACATTACTCAAAATTTACCGCACGAAATGAGATGCAGTTTCCATAGTTATATTAATGCAGGTTCAACTTGGAAACTGGTATATATTTTATTTACATACAGGATGTTTCTTTTTGTTTCCTTGCACATTACTCAAAAACTACCGAACGAAATGAGATGCAATTTTCACAGTTATATTTGTGCAGGCCCAACTTAAAAAGTGGTATATGTTTCATTAACATACAGGTTGTTTCTTTTTGTTTTCTTGCACGTTACTCAAAAATTACCGGACGAAATGAGATGCAGTTTTCACAGTTATATTTGTGCAGGCCCAACTTAAAAAGTGGTATATGTTTCATTTACATACAGGTTGTTTCTTTTTGTTTTCTTGCACATTACTCAAAAACTACCGCACGAAATGAGATGCACTTTTCACAGTTATATTGGTGCAGGCCCAACTTAAAAACTGATATATGTCTTATTTACATACAGGCTGTTTCTTTGTATTGGCTTGCACATTACGCAAAAACTATGACACGAAATGAGATAGGGTTTTCACCGTTATATTGTTGCAGGCTCGACTTAATATTTGGTATATGTTTTATTTACATACAGGTGGTTTCTTTTTATTATACCCATAGGAAATACAGGGAAATAGATTTAGAAACCTCTGGTAATATTAAACTGTTGTCTGCTGCAATTATAAAGTTAATTTGAGATTGGTAGAATTTTATACAGGTTGTTTCTTTTATATTAATACAGAGTAAATTCAAAGAAACTGATTTAGAAACATTTAGTAATAATAATAGCGTTATCCGCTACAACAGTAAAGTCAATTTGACGTTGGTGGGATTACATACAGGTTGTTTCATTTTGCTTTCCTGCACGTTACTCAAAAACTACCGCACGAAATGAGATGCAGTTTTCACAGTTATTACAGTAATGTATTTTTATAAATTACCCTAAGACCTAAAGTCTCCTTGCAAATAACTAAAAATATTTCATAATTAAGCAATGAGGTAGCAATATTGAAAGTAAAATAATGGAAGATCAATGAGAAAAACTAACATGAGGTGTCTGTATTAATGTAATAAAACCCAAAACAATGATTTTTATAATATTTGTCTGTTTGTGCGTTTGTGCGCGATGAACTCAGAAACGGCTGAATGGATTTCGACGAAATTTGGTATGGAGGAAGCTGAAATCCAGGGTGGATTAACACTTAGGCTACTTTTTATCCCGAAAAATATAGTGTTCCCGTGGGATGAGGACGGAATTACGATATATTTTTTATTTTTTTTTACTCAAAGGGATGGGATGGGACTGGATTACATGCACTGAGTGAGAATGAGACGGGACGGGTGGGATATAACGGGACGGGGCGGGATGGGAAATTCAAAATAATCTATACATGTATATTTTTTGAAATAAAGTTAATCACGCAGACGAAGTTAGCAGGCAGAAGCTAGTGTTGTAATAATACACGTGATTCTTCTAAATCATCGGGTTCGATGCATGGCAAATTAATAAAAAAATCAAATATGCAGTTTAAGTTTTCGTCAAAATCGGGCTCGTAACTCTTTTCTGCATTTTTTTTTGCTATTCCCCACAGTTGACAGTTGATCGACGCTTACTTAAAAAATCGTTCTATATAAAACTTGTGTGGTCATTGAATCTCTACGATATATCAGTTTTCTTAGCTGAGCGAGTTCAATGAAGCATATAATGAATATAATATATATACTACGCACAAAAATTAAAGGATATTTTTTTTGATCCATTTTTTTTGGTGTTTTTTGAGTGTCTGTATCTTGGAGAAAATTGATTGTTAAGAAATTCAGAAACTAAAACTTTGAAGCTTGAAATGTCTATTTTGCAGATCTGTGCTCTATTTCTTGATTGCTTGCTTAGTTGATAAGCAATCGTAAGAAAACCAACGAGAAAAAAAAAATCCAATTTTTTTCTGGATTTCAAAACCCTGCATTTACATGGGTAGTATTTTTTTTGTGACATCATTATAAAATTCCCGTAGATAATTTAATTGCCTGTAATTTGATATACCAGAAACCTCCGTGACATGATTTGGAGCTGACTTATGGTAAATCAAAGTAAAAATGGCCTATCACACTTTGACATTGGATTACTCCATGAATATCAATCATGGGGAAAACAAAATCAAAATTTTATCGATACGATATCCTTCGTTCGTTTCTTTGATCTAAAGATATGCAGTGTTTTCCGAATATCCATAAATAACCGTTTTTTTACCTTTTTTTCAGTCAGCAATTTTACTTAGAAATACTATTTATTATCATAAGACTTTAATACCATCTTATAGAGCATGTTTTGAAGTTACTAAAATTTTGATTTTGTTTTCCCCATGATTGATATTCATGGAGTAATCCAATGTCAAAGTGTGATAGGGCATTTTTACTTTGATTTACCATAAGTCAGCTCCAAATCATGTCACGGAGGTTTTTGGTATATCAAATTAAAGGCAATTAAATTATCTACAGGAATTTTATAATGATGTCACAAAAAAAACAGTACCCATGTAAATGCAGGGTTTTGAAATCCAGAAAAAAATTGAATTTTTTTTTCTCGTTGGTTTTCTTACGATTGCTTATCAACTAAGCGAGCAATCAAGAAATAGAGCATAGATCTGCAAAATAGACATTTCAAGCTTCAAAGTTTTAGTTTCTGAATTTCTTAACAATCAATTTTCTCCAAGATACAGACTCTCAAAAAACACAAAAAAAAATGGATCAAAAAAAATATCCTTTAATTTTTGTGAGTAGTGTAGTATAGAAATATCAATTGTTCACAATTTTTCGTCACCACGTCTCGTTGTGGTATTATGTAAAAAGATAGCTAAAACTATCTTCGAAAAACTTACGTTCTTCTCCTCCGGCTAATAAATATGAATGCCCAATGAAGGGTAAGCCTCGGTAACTACCCTTCAGTTGATTGGCTAGCTTGTAAAGGTTCCTACGTTGCCATCGACTCCTCAAAACTAATAACAAAAGCACCACTAAATAAAGTATCAACAACATGTTGATAGCATGTGCAATACAAACGAACTATGCGAACGGTTCCTGATTAATGGTATGAATTATTAATGTGATGCTCCTTTTTATATTATGGCACTTGTTACTGTTTGACAAAGTCTCGGTTCTGTATAATTCTATTTTTAAATATCGAGATAAAAAAATATGAGTTTAATATTGAAATAATATTAATTTGTAGTAGTTAATCTCTTCTCTTCTCACTTCTTACATACATAATATATAAAACAAAGTCGTGTTTGTTTTAACACTTATAACTCGAGAACAGCTGGACTGATTTTCATGGGTTTTGATTTGTTGTTTCTGTCTCCGTCCCGAAAAACCGAATAACTATTAAAAAGGTTCAAAATAGACGAAAAAAATAAATATTAGAAAACTTTTTCCCACACACAGTGTTCATAGGTTTCGTAACTGTCAAATATGTGATGTTCATCCCGTCGATACAGTAAACTCTTCCCTCAAATGAAAGAACGTAATAAAGGTTTCGAATAATTATGGTTTACATTGAAATTTGTTGTCAAATATTTATGCGTGTGTTCAAAAATGTATTGTGTGTAAATAAACTTCGTTTTAAGATCGAAAGTCACTTTTATCACGAATTTTTACAATTACCTATCCTTCACCACTTAAACGCATTAAAAATCACTTATCATAATCTCCAAAACTACTGATCCAACTTTAAAAATTACTTCACCGTTAGAAAGGTATAACATCCCTGAGTGTCATAGGCTATATTTTTCCAAAAGTGTTGAAATAAGAGTTACAATGTCGTTTCGAAAATCGAAACTACTTTAACTATTTCTATCAAATAAATATTTCATCTTTTTTTTCCCCGGGTACTTACTATGTTGTAGAAAAGTGACGTGAAGTAGCTAACTATTACTTTTCGCTCGGTGTATGAGTCTGAAAACTCTACATTTGGTGGTAGTATGAATTTTGTATTATTTCTGCTAACCGTATTCGTAAGGTTACACTATACAAATATTTAATGTAAAAGATGTAAAGCTAGATAAATAGCAATTATATAAACCCACAATAATATGGAAATGTTTTTGTTACTCTTTTTCATTTTTTATGTAAGTATTGTTTTTCTCCGTTTAGACTTTAGAGCATTAATTTGCAAGTCTTATTTTCCTGCAACGTCAAAAACATAATATTTTTTCGTCTTTCATTCGACCATGAAGGCTAAATTCGACCATATTAAGTGTTCGAAACATAGGGAAGTAAACTTCGATCAATTGTACAAGTAGTAAACGTAAACTCAGCATGAATGAGCAGGATCATATGGGGCGGTACCACTGTCTCATAAGAAATCGACGTGAAGCGATAATTTTGCTTTCGCGTTTCGTTCGGCAAGTGAGATTGCCGGATGCACAGTACCATATCCTTTTCCTTCCATCTCTCCTCCCGATTTGATGGGCCGGCAACACATCCATGATCCAAGCGTTGTCCAAATGAAAATGCTTGACATACATTGCATTAGCACTGACCTTGAAGTTGAACTTTTTGTTGATTATGATTTGTTTAAATTGCAAGGTCTGAACTCAGACCGGTTTGAAGATGGGTACGATTGTTAAATTACTTATTACATATTCACATTTATTACTAAAGTTAAAGTAGGACTAATGTTGTAGAGGGGTCAAACTAGTTGATAGAGTGAAAAATAGTGTGATAAGGGGAAATGTGGGTTGAATATTGTTTTTTTTTTTTTTTGTACATTTTACATAATCCACCAACAGATGATACAATAGGTAACTTAAGTATCTAAACAACAAATTTCTGATCTTCTTATATTGTTCACCTAGTTATAGGTGGACCCATCTACAATAATTAACAACATCTAAAAGCAGACAATAAAAATAAGGCAATAAAAATAAGGAACGATAAGTAGAAGCAGCCGCAGACTATAATACAACAATAAACATCCGTGCGAAGTAGCTTAGCTTTTGTTAATTATTATTCATTCTCACCCAGGGAGCCAAGTATTGCGTTACTTGGCTAAAATTAGTATGGCTACTGGAGTTCATAATGTCGAAGTCCTTTGGAAGGAAGTTGTACGACATCTTGAGCCGTATCGCCGGGGAGTTACGACCCAAGTTAGTCTTCCAGGATCTACAATAGAACAATTTGTAGGCACGAGGTTTTGGAAGTCTAGATGGGGCGTTAATAGTTAGTGTTTTCTGAACTATTTCGGGGCAATTAATTTCTCCTTTGCAAATCTTGCGTAAAAACATAAGGTCTAATAGTTTCCGCCTATCTGCAAGTGACATAAAATTAAAATATACCAACCTGTCTTGATATGAGTTTAAGACATTTAGTTTGTGGGTACCGTATGTTAAGTGGTGTAAAAACTTCTTTTGAATTCTGTCTATTCTGTCTGAGTGAACCATTTATTACGGACTCCAAACTTGGGAGCAGTACTCAAGAGTACTTCTAACAAGTGATTGGTAAAGGAGTATTTTTGTTTTATACATTTTAAAACTTTTTGAATTTCTGATAATAAAGCCTAGCATCTTAGCGGATTTACAGATAATTTTATTAATATGTTCTCTAAAATGCAACTCATTATCGAATTGAACTCCTAAATCACGAATACTATTTACTTTAAGCAGTATGTGATTATTTAATTTGTATTGAGTGTCAATTTTATTTTTATTTTTTGTAAACGTTATATGGTTGCATTTTTCTAAATTTAAAGACATTTTATTTGCCCGACACCATTCGTTAAGACTATTTAAATCGTTCTGCAAGCACCTTGAGTCTGCTATTTTGGTAATAGGTTTTATTACCTTGAGATCATCGGCAAACAGATATATTTTCGAATTCGGGAAGCATTCTACAATGGAGTTTATAAATATAAGAAATAGTAGTGGCCCCTAAGTGAGATCCTTGTGGCACTCCTTTGGTTACCCGGAATGGTGTAGAATGTACGTTATTGTCGGTTATAAATGAGCATCTCTCATGTAGGTAAGATCCTAACCAGGAGTACAGTGATCCAAAAATACCAGCATCGGACAACCGATGCATCAATATTTCGTGATCCACCATGTCAAACGCCTTGCTGAAATCAGTGTAAACTGCGTCTAAGTACTTGTATGCCTTTGTCCACTTACTCAGCAATGCGCTCGGTATAGCTGAAAAGGTTAGTGGTCGTAGATCTTCCGCTGAGGAAGCCGTGTTGTCTATTCTTAATTAAATTATGTACATGATATTTTCTTGCCGGATAAACTAGTGACTCAAATAGTTTAGGTATAATAGACAAGATAGTGATAGGTCTGTATTGTTTAATGTCGGTCTTAACACCATTTTTTAAAAAGAGGTACTACTTTTCCTAGCTTCCAATAGTCAGGAAATATACCTGTTCGTAACGAGTAGTTAAACAAGATAGACAAAGGTTTCGCTAATGATTGGGCACATCTGAGGACAAATACGGGATGTATGCCATCTGGTCCGGGACCCTTGTTTGCATCAAGTCTTTTTATTTTTTTTATGATTTTTATGTCTTAATTTGACCCAAGGAATGTATCCAAGAAATGCTATTAGGTGATTCGAAAATTGCATTCTGTGTGAGTTGCGTGGATGTGTCGGCACTGTATATTTGAGCAAAATGTTTAGCAAATAAATTTGATATATCGTTGCTACCCTTTGCTACTTTACCGTCTAGGTGCATGGATTCGGGTATTTCACTAATATTACTTTTTTTACTTTTAATATACATCCAGAAGTATTTGGGGTGTTTAGCTATGCTATTTTCAATAAGTGCAATATATTTTACTAAGCATATTCGTTGAAGTATCGAGCATTGCCTTTTCAATCTACTTAAGCTTAATTCCTTTAGTGGATTATTATATCTTTTCACTTTAATTCTAAGTTTTTCTTTTTTTTCTTAGAATACATATTAACTCTTTTGTAAACCAATTAAGATAGCCATTGACTTTCAGTCTGGTAAGTGGAATGTTTTTATCTATTATAAAACGAAGTTTGACGTAGAATTTTTTTACCATGTCATTTATATTAATACAATCTTTGAACTCTTTAAGCCAATCAACTTCACCCAGATCATTTACAATTGCATCATAATCAGCCTTGAAGAAATTATATCTAGGAATTTTATGCAATGGTAACATATTTATATCGCCATCTGATATTGAGAATTCTAGTGGTGGATGAAAGACATCAATCCTACTTAGTACATCTTTGGCTATTTGTACTTCAATATTTGTTTTATTAGATAAAATTAGGTCCAAAATATTGCCATTACAATTTTTTACATAATTAAATTGACTGATTGCATTAAAGGCTATGAATTCCGAAAATAAACTCATTTGCAAAAAAAACGGGCACCTAAGCAATGAACCATTTCAAATGTTACTATTGGTTTGTTTGATAATTATAGGTAGTTTTACGTTCACAATTTTGTAAATTAATAAGCAAATAATCGTTTTCGTCAGTATTATCATAAAATTTTGATAAAATTTATGGGTTTTAAAGCTAAAGTTCACTTGTAGTGTATGCTCGCTAGTAGTGCATATTTTTGCATATTTTTCTTTAATAAAGTCAAAGCAGATAAATGTTTAGTATCGAGTGTGACCCCCTCTAGCTGAAATCACAGTTTGAATTCGTCTGGGTATGCTAGCGAAGATATCCCGGATACTTGCTTGCGGAATACGTTCCCACTCCGCGGTAATCATATTCTTCAGCTCTCTGATGGTCTGCGGAGCCGGTTGTACTGATCTCACGCGTCGTTTCAGAACGTCCCAGACATGCTCTATAGGATTGAGGTCGGGACTTCGAGCTGGCCAATCCAAATGACGAATGCCGACCTCTTGCACATACGCTTCCACATCGCCAGACCGGTGGGCGTGAGCGTTGTCGTCCATAAAAATTGAGTCTTCGCCTAAAGCGGCCAATGCGGGTTGTGCATGAGGAATTAGAACTTCCGTTATGTATCGATGTCCAGTCAGTGAGCCGTTTTCAATGAAGACTACTCTGTACGATCCATTGAATTTATTCCTGCCCAAAACATAACAGAGCCCCCACCATAAGGTGTGGTTTCTTCAAAACAAGCCTCTGCAAAGCGTTCTCCTCGTCTTCGTAGCACTCGCCGACGTCGATCTTCACCGAATAGAGATATCCTGGCTTCATCGGAGAACAATACCCTATTCCAGTCTTCTTGAGTCCATGACTCACAATTTCGAGCAAACCTAAGCCTAGCAAGTCTGTGCTCACGGAGTAACTTAGGGCCGCAGGCCGGGCGATGACTGCGTATATTAGCCGCAAGAAGCCTCCTTCTGACCGTCCATAGACTAATATGCACATTTCTTACTTCTTCGAGGTTGTTCTTAAGGTCCACATACGAAGACTTGCGATTTCTCAATGCGCGACTCACAAGAAAACGATCATCCCGTGGTTGGGTACATGGTTTTCTTCCAGAACCAGGCCTTCTCTCGACGGAACCGGTGTCTTGATACCGCTGCCAGGTCCTTTGAACCGTCGAGCGACTCACACTTAGCCTCTGAGCCACGAAGCGTTGGCTGCAACCCTCTTCGAGCAGCGCAATAATTTTGGTAGCTTTTACCACTTTCTCTAACATTATTGAGACAGCTAAACAGCAATAAATGAAGCTTTGACAATTAAGAATATGAAATAAATTCATAAAAATTGACTAAAAGTGATGAAAACCGATATTATCTTTTGGAACTTCACACCAAAAATGTAGGATAAAAAGTGGTTTTCTGTAAAAACGAGCATCAAAGGAAAATTTGAATCTAGAACGTACTGTTTTAAACACCACGGCATTTTTAAAACCGGCCAGTAACATGTACAAATGATTGAAATCATTTTGGTACCGTATTTTTTTAAAGAAGAATTAAAATCAAAACCGCCCGTTTTCTTTTTTTATCCAATAGGTCCGGCAAACAGGTCACCTGATGGTAATTGATCATTGCCGCCCATACAGGGTATATCAAGACCGTGAGCGAAAACGAAGGCAGGTGGTAGCTTTAGCGGTTACAGACACAATTCAAATAAAAAATTCGCCAAAACAGTGACATATTTTTTTAGAATTTTAAAAAATCGTCGTGCTTGGGTCGTTAATACCTAATTTTTGCGAAAATAGTAATTTAAACCCTTAAGTATCATTGTATGTTTAAAACTAAATAGGTATATATCATTGTTTTAGTAAAACTATGTGTATATCACCCAAATACGACGATAAGTAAAAAATTACAAAAAAAATGACGATTTTTTATGGCGATACTTTTACTTGCATTATGTCTGAAGTCACTTATACTACCACCTGACTTTGTTTTCGTTCGCAGTCTTGATATACCCTGTATATGTCCATAATGCTTAGATAGATGTGTTGCCGGCTTATCAAATTGGGTGAGGAGCGGAGAGGAAAAGGGACCGGATGGGGTATTGGGCATCCGGCAATCTTACTCACCGAGCGAAACGCGAGAGTAAAGCTGTTAAATCACATCGATCTTCTATAAGACAGTACCGCTCGGGATGAGCCTATCCATTCATGCTAATCTATGACTGACAATAGCGTGGCTCTACCACTTCCAGAAAAGTATAGACATCATTTTACAATTTGGTAACTGTTTTTTGTTTTATTTTCCTTTAGATACTGAAATTCGTACCCACCGTCCGTCTTCTCCCACGTTCTCCATTATTTTGTCCTTAAGTCGCTTTTACGTATGTTTTAAGGTATTATATTCAGGTTTCACCTAAGTAACCAAATACAATAATGTTACCTTCTGTGGTTTATTGACATATCGGTGTGTTAAAGCGATGTTAGGTATTTAACAACACTTGTTAGACGGGAGGTACTCCTTCCATTTAGAATATTTTAACTTCTAATAGGTAGATTCAATGTATTAGGAATTGTACTATTAATTCTGTTTGAATTGAGTCAATGTTTACTTTATTTTAATTTAACAACTGAATATGCGCCTGAATAAAAAAAGGCATATGACGGAATGTAACTCATTCTCATCCTAAAAAGGCGTTTTTAATCTTGGTCACTTATTAAATATTTTTGGTGCATTATACGACACATATAAAATAAAACACATATTATATAACGTTTTATTAAACTTAGGAAATAATTATTGCTAGGTTTTTGTGTAAAGTGTACAAAAAAACCAGTAAAAATAAGTGTTTTTTGTAAATAAATAAGTCTTATTCTTATTCTATTCTTATGTTAAACACTCTTCTAGTTCACTGATATTAAGTTTCGCCAATCTCAAAGATTCTTCCCATAGTTTTCTGGCTACTCTATCGTTATAAGCTTTCGAAAAACCTTTAGATAATTTACAGTTTTTGAAATACTGACCGCTGACTTGTCCAGCTTCTTTATCAAGCGCTACGTGCAAGGCAGTCTGCGCCCCCTGCCATGGTGTCTTGAAACAAACCAGATAGTAAAACTTTAACAACTTGCCAAATAACTTAGGACCAAACTCAACGATCTTAGTTCCGACTACGCCAGGGTCCACACTGTTCACAACCACATTAGATCCTTGCAACCTCTTCGCTAGTTCGTGAGTAAAAAGCGCAACACACAACTTACTGTTAGCATAAACCCTGCATATTAAATAATACCCGATTTTATTGATGTTTCCAAAATCCACCACGCCTATCGAGTGCATTAATGATGATGTGTTTACTATCCTGCTTGGATCTGAAGGCAGCCCCGACTTCTTCATAAGCGGCAGAAGCAAGAGAGTGAGTTGGAAAGTTCCAAAATAGTTCACTTGCATTATGAAGTTTATACCGTCTTTCGTGTAGAAGTCGCCCGGTACACCCACTCCAGCATTGTTGACTAGTATATCCAAACGGTCTTCAGTCTTCAATATGTCGCTCGCGAAACTTCGAACCGACTCCAGGGAGCCGAGGTCTAAATACTTGAAGATGACATTGGCGTTGTCTGATTTTCTGATGATGTGTTTCTCTGCGCTCAGGCCCTCGTCTGGGAAGGGGCAGGCGATGATGGTTCGTGCTCCTCTGCTGGCGAGGTCGGTCGCTATTTCCAAGCCCATGCCATCTGTGCCGCCGGTCACTATCACTGTTTTGTCGTCAAGCCGTCTTTTTGATCGGCATATGGCATTGGTACTCTTCTGGTACGCTGAGATCACGAGCGAGATGGACACAAAGAGTGCGAGTACCGCCAATATAAGAAACATGTTGGAATATATGTTTTGCTTTGCGTCTGTGCACAACGCTCATGGCACTGTTTTTGTTGTGTTCATCTCAATTTTAGTTATCAATGCGGTTATCTTCAGGTTTAACGACATTGATTTGGGTCGGCTGCTATGTTCAGTTTTATAATTAGGTATGTTATCATGTTAGCCTCTTTTTATGCATTACATTATTCATTGACATTTATCTGAATATATTTTCGTAAGTTTTTGTATATACCTATCACAAATATTGAGTTGATAAGGTTGATGTCCTGGGAATCGTAAATATATATAATTGAAAAATACTATATCAAGGATTTTTATATCATTTACGTATCAATAACCAAGACGAAAACTATCATGAATTCGTTAGGGACATTGTCTCCAAATTCCAAGATCTTGGTATCATCAGACCTGACGTCTTTGTGTCGGGTATCGATTCCATATTTGAAATTACGCTTCTAGTAATTAAATCATATTAAACCGTTTTATCAATATAAAAACCTAAGTCAGGTGTTAAGAGCTATAATCATCACAACAATTCACAAAAAATTGGTAATTACAGTAGTAAAAATAATGAACGATTTATTGATGATCGTAGGTTTTTTTGAATTCCTGAATAGCATGGCACTGAAAAAAATGTGGAATGGGATTCTTGTAAGTAATTAGCTAATTTTGTCATACTACTACTACCAGAGTAAGCATTATTAATGTTACATGTCTAATACTTATTAGAAAAAAATACACTATACATACACATGCATTAATAACTTTATTTTTTTACTGTAATATCAATATGTTTAACATCATTATAATCTTCTTAAACAATAGTAAATACGCTTTTTACTCTTTATTAATTCCATATTTTATTATGTTCTGCGTTCTAACTCTACTAAGTATCCATTCGCATCCCGCAACATTATGTCGAATTTCAGGCGTAATGTGTTAGTGCTTGGGTTCTGGTCGATAGGTGGCAGCACTCGGTACTGCCGCAGCAGAGTTGCTAATGCAGTCTTCATTGACATCATAGCGTACTGGTAACCTGGAAAATATTTGGATATTAATTAATATATTTTATTTTTTTTATTTGCTCTACTATATATCACATATCACTACTCTAAAAATGTAAGGGAAACAATTTAAAGACATGATTTTCCATAGAAGACATAATGTAAACTTAGAGAAATGAAGTTATTTTAATTATGGTAACATATTATCAAAATTTAACCGTCACCTACAAAAAAAAAACAATAATAATTCAATTGTAAGCGAGGTGACAATGATAATGATACAAAAAACGAAAGTTTGCGTGAATGTCGATAATATACTTCTATAGCCATTCAGCAACTTCAGATTCATGTGCCATCTCTCGATGGAGATTGAAACTGAATGATCAATTCATTCATTAATAGCTTCGATCAAATATACCTATGTTTGATCGAAGATTAATAGTCTATTATAGAAACACACTGACACACACGACTGCCTCGGTGGCGTAGTTGTATTACGGGACGGTTACAAAGCTGAAGTCTCGGGTTCGAGTCCCGGGTCGGGCAAAGTGATATTGGATTTTTCTATTCATTATCAGCCCGGAGTCAGGAATTTATGCCTGATATGGCGATAGGCTCGCCCCCTATCACATCGTGGGACGGAACATACAAGGCGAAATGTGGGTGTCCTGGTGGCGCCTCTGCCTACCCCTTCGGGGATAAAGGCGTGAGTTTATGTATGTATGTATGTATAGAAACACAAGGAAATCGTTAACAAAATAGATTAAAGGAGAAACTATTATATAAACTTATTCTGAGGCAACTGGCGCCAATAAATTGCATTTAGTAAATAAAGTCTCCATAAATTATAAGGCTTCGGAATGTTTTTTATTCTTCAACTTACCCAGACAGCCTCTGGGACCGTGGCTGAAGGGAACAAATTGAACTGGATGCATCAACTGAGCGTCGATGAATCGCTCCGGTCTGTATTCTTCGGCGTCATCACCCCAGTACTGAGGGTTCCTGTGGATCGCCCATATGTGGATCACGGCGGTACAGCCCTTCACTAGTGTTACGTCTGATGCTGAAGATAAATCAAACTTTGGAATATATGTATAATAAGTAATATATGTATAACGGGTACATCAAGACTACGACCGTAAACGAAGCCAGGCGATAGTTTTAGTGATTACAGACACAATGCAACAAAAAAATAAGTATTCAATAAAATAATATATCGAAGATCAGTTGGTACTAGTACTTCAGTCACAGGAAGTCGAGTTGTGGAAATAGGCCTGCTCCGAGGATTTCCATTTCGATCTTTTAGTAGCGACTTGCCTCCAGCGACTTCAGTTGGTATTTCTATTATAGTTAGGTCTCTACATCAAATGAGTCTTACAAAAAATATATCTTTCATATGCGACGTGTACGTCTATACATTACAGTCCGCATGTCTACTATTTGTAAGTAAAATTAAAATACATCATATTTTTATTTAAATGATTCTTACGCAGTTCGATATCCTTTTCAACTTTTCTTACTATTATAGGTGCAGGGGGATACAACCTTAGAGTTTCCTTTATAACAGCTTCAAGATACACCATCTTTGGCAAGTCGTGAATTTCCACATTTCTGTCAGAATCACCGAAGATTTCATGTAGCCTGAAACAGTTACACAATAAACAAAAGTTAAGTTGATATCAATTTAAAAAAAAAACACTCTAGGCTCTTTATTACACCATAGTCCTAATACAGTCATATTTATCAATGCTATAAATTACAGCTACTTGACTTGAGTTGAGGCTATTCTATAATATCCGTAGCGAAAGATGTCAATGCCCCACTGGCCAACGTAACTATGCCACTCTACTCAAAACTTTATATACTACAGACTGAACCAGTATCCCAAAACAGTTTATTGTTGCTCTACAATGTTTTTTTTATTGCAGTGGATGGTGAGACGAGCATGCCATTCGCCTGATGGTAAGTCATATGACCGCTCATGGACAGTAGCAAAATCAAACAACACCACGAATAACAAAGCAACGTTCACCATCCTGAGATATAAGATGTTAAGCCTCATTATGTCACAATGTCCTATCTAACCGAAATACAACAGTTCATTTACACTGATTTTGATTTTTGTGATGGACAGTGGTCGCTATTCAGGCGAATATATGTCTAGGCTCTGAAATCATCCTAGTGACTTACTCAAGAAATACTTTCTCCTGTATATCTGGATGTTGACTCAGCAAGACAATAGTAAATGCAATTGCTACAGCAGGAGAATCCGTTCCAGCCAACACTATAACCAGGATCTCTTCTTGAAGTTCCACATCGGTGTATCCATTATTACCTGACTGCATGAGCATCTCCAGAAACGTCTTTAAACTGTCCTCAGATCCATCTGAAAATATACATCGGTAGTTACTACGTACATGTTTGAGATAAAATTTTATTTTTTGCGATAACCTATTGATCTTTCCTTTGCAATAATAACTGGGAGCGTTGTCAAACAAAAATAAATTTAGAAATAAGAATTACCTATTTTGAAATATTATTATACTGCGCAAAAAAAATATTAAACATTATTGAAAGGTAAAAGTTGAGTTTTAAAATGATAGTTTATTATTACAGATTTTGATAGATTTATTTTCATTCTGTATACCAGACATATAGGAGCAGCAATAAAATATTACGCAAGACTATTAGTGTATTTTCATACAACTCTCCCGAAAACGACTCCCTGTTTTAAAGAAACTGCAGGAGGTCTATGGAAATAATGTTTGCGCGATAACTAAAAGAAGAGGGACACGAGAATATTTAATCAATATGAACATAGTATGATTATTAGTTAATAGTTAAATGAAGAAATAGGTACCTGAATTTTGTGTTTCCATAAAAGCTTCGCGTTTTTCCTTAATGACCTAAAATCGTATTAAACATTATAATTTTTGTTCAGTGGAGGGGGATAGTACTGGATACTTAGATTTATCATGCTAACGATAGTTTAGATAAGGACATTAACTCGGTTTTGGAACGAAGTTCCTTATGGCGCGTTGCGAAACGGGGCTAGAACGAAAAAATTTAAAACAAAAGTTGTAACGACACTTTTTGCTATAGTTCTAAGCCATACGGCGTGCGCGTGTTTCTCTGTCTGTCTCTCTCGTTTTAAGCAAGCCAGTTATTTTCGTTTCGTCTTTCTATTTCGCATTGAACAGTGTGGTGTCGCGACGATTATTTTTGTTGAGTGTATACAGGTTTTTTGTACATAATAAATAATAAAAAATCGAACTTCGTTCCATCCGAGTGTCCCTTGACACCTCTCAAGTTTTTTATTTATGTAATACTTTCGGAATTCCGCTATTACTTTAGTTTTTACCGAAAGTTGCAAAGATAGATATATGTTGATTATCTCTTTTCTACTCCATCAAATCCTGTTTCTATGAATTTTTATTTATTTATAATGGGCCAGCATGGTAGTGTTAACTGGAAAGAGATAGTTGTAATTTCTCACCGGTCAATACTTTACTTGATTCGCTTACAATTACAATCAGGTCTCAGTGTGGTCACTTTGCCATCTCAGTGTAAAAAAAATATACCTCGTTGATAAAATCAAACACAACAGCTTTCTCCTTCATAGCTGTTCTCCAAAGCGATGTTCGTCTAAAAATGAAGTCTCTGTGAAGCCAGGGTCGACACAGTCGCAGCGCCGCGACGTCGTTCAGAACATCCATGGCTTTCAAGAATGGACGATCGTAGCAGTTCTGAGCATCCATTTCCACGCCTAGCGTTGATTCTTGAAAAGGAAAAAAAATGCTTTCGTTTCAGTTTCGTCGTCATCCCCATCTACGGCTATGGTGGTTTATATATATATATTTTGTTTTGTTTTAATTCTGTGATTGCTTACTTGAAGACTGAAGATTATAAAAAAAAAATAGTAGGTCCAAGTAAAACCGTAACTCACCACAAACGCAATCCATAGTAAACGCACTGCATATTTTCCAGATGGAGAAAGTTCCTTTGCCCGCTGCCTGGCGCATGTTGTTAACCATGACGCCGCCCTGGCGGATGAAGATATCCATGAATTTCACCAGACGCTTCGTGCTAAAGGTCGGAGCGAGGACCTTGCGACGACGACGCCAGATTGACACTACAGATATAGAAAATAGAGAAAGATAATATAGTCTTAACTTAAGAATCGATCTTTGAATCTGTTTGAACAAAATTTTCTAGACTTACATTTTTTTTACTTCATTTTTAAAATAAATAATAGTTTAAAAAACTAAAATACATGCTTTAGTAAAAGACCCAACTAAAAAGTGAAAATAATAATTGATAATGAGTTTAAGATTAGAACATGGACTGAAATACGTTCAATTTATGGTTAAAAAGCTAGGGTGCTTGAGTATAACTAATTGTTGTAAGCACCCCACGCTTTGTACCAAAAAAAAAAAACTAAAAATACCTTAATCTACGGCTATATTATCAAAGGAAAGCAACGGCGCGCCCATTAACCACTTTTAATATTTTCAAAAAAACTGTAACTGTATGTTCTGGTAAGGATAATGTAACATTCTTTTTAAATTATTGCATTGTCATCGGTCCTTGACAAGTTTTTTCAACAACAAAACATAATAAAAAGCTATTAAACATTTCCATTAACAACCTATATTGATTGAACCTACATTAAAACAAGCGAAGCCGCGAGCAAACTATAGTTCCTAATAAAACCCCTAGATGTGTTATTTTTCTCAAAATATATAGGAAAAATATCAAGTCAATAAGGTAAAACTTCGTGTCTGACATAAAAACTCGAAACAGAAACTGTCATTATATTCACTATAATGTTCGAACATAAAAGTTTATGAGGCTAAACTAAAAAAAAAATTATATCCGTATTTAAAGGGTAAATCAAGACGGTCGTTCGTTAATAGTTATTTTTGTGATATTATTTTGTGATACAAGTATTCTAATCGAAGATTCTAATACTCTATATCTATTTTTGAATGAATAAATGTAGCTTTAAGTTCATACCAAATAATTTTGTATACCAGGTATAAATAGATGCAATTACTGGGCGCAGGCCTCTGCTAGGATTAAGAGGGGTTTTACACTGATACGGATTATATTAAATAACTATGAATTACCCCGGATATCATACACAGAAAATCATCACAAATTATTTTATTCAAAATGCCTTTTTTTTAAACAGTAGCGGTAGCGGCTCTGCAAAGTGAAAATACTAATTTTCTATCAGCTTTCAAGCACACGCCGTACTTATTATCTGAGCGCGGATAAAGGAATTAAATTACCGTTATGGTTACTCGAGGAAACCGAAATGATCGAGTCGGTGTTGGCGGTTTACCGACCCAACACGCATGCAGATATTGAGATTGATTTTGATTCCCTAACAGAACTTTCGCCAGTGCCGTGGCTACAACCTCTGGGCGACTCTAATGCGCATTATGCGCGGCACGAGAAACGAAACGGTTTCTGAAATCCCTAAAATATTTGGTTATCCTTAGGTATTAATTGTTTTTAACTCCAAATTAAAGTACCTATTATTCCGTAATATGACGGCAGCCGTAAGTGCAGGGACCGCCTCACCAAATATTGCCAACTGAAAACCCGCTGCCGCGGAGCTCAAAGGTTTTTCTAGAAGCACCAAGTCATTTCACATTCCAGTATTATTACGTACATAAAATAAATTTAATTCTTTACGGATATTTTTCAACTCACACCAATAATAATATGAGCGTACTTTTAATTAAAGCCGATGTATTTTATTATTAGTAATGGTTGTTTGTATCCTACGATGACGCATTAGCTTTGGCGAAGTGTTATATTAATTGGACTTTGTAATTCGTATAAAAAATAGCCAACTGCCTCGGTGGCCTAGTTGTACTACGGTACGATTACAGAGCTAAAGTCTCGGGTTCGAATACCGGGTCGGGCAGTGGTATTGGATTGTTCTATTCATTATCAGCCCGGAGTCAGGAATTTGGAAATTTATCCGATATGGAGGTAGGCTCGCCCCCTATCACAAAGTGGGACGGAACATACAAGGCGAAATGTGGGTAACCTGGTGGCAACTCTACCTATCCATTCTGGGAAAAGGCGTGAGTTTATGTATGTATGTAAATACAAACAACAATTTCAAGATAATCCGACGTTTTGAAAGCTCGAAAATAGACTTCAAAGATTCCGGTAGATACTAGATACATATATACATACGATCATACATACAGGCGAAGCTAATAAAAGCGTGTTAAATAATTGCTTTTGCATGCTAATAAGTTCATAATATTTGCCCTTATTTTACAAATACTTTCTATTGCCCTTAAGCATGGCATTAAATTATAATAATATTCTCACATTTTGGTAGACCAAAAGATAGACCCTTATGTGTCAATGTAGAAATTGTAACATTTTAACATTGTAACATTTCGATTTATATTATTAACTTTAAAAATTATTTTAAAATTATCTACAGCTATTTTATTTAGAATAGTATAAAAAAAGTAGGACTATTTTTTTATTCCTCAACATATTATTTTTAACGCACCTGGAGCAAAAATGCTGCCGTTTCCCATTACTGGACGAGTGAGCTTTACGACGTCACCTTTCTCAAGACAATTGTTCAGGACTATTTCTGCTACCACAGGATCAGCGACAACTGAAATATTAACAACTTCTTATGTAGAAAAAATATAGGTACCAAAGATTTTTTTATGTATGTTTAATGTAAAAAGTACTCTCTCTCTCTTCAGCCACAGGAAGTCCACTGCTGAACATAGGTCTCCCCCTGGTTCGCCTCTTTAGACCTGTTCGAAGCGGCCTGCATCCAGCAACTTCCTGCGACCTTAACCATCTCCGCCAGCCTCCAAAAAAGCATGATGAAAATAAAAACAATATGGTGATAACAATGCAAGCAGGTTAAGAAAAATAGTTGTGAACCAAGTCGAAAAAAATTGGGTAATCGAATACACTTACAAATAAAGACTTCAGAACCGTGCCAAAAGGAAATAACTCCTCCGCGCTTGATCGCATCCATTCCAAGTAGCTGAAGACTTTTCATACGACCTAAAATGTAATAGTAATATGCATAGTTTCAAAAATAATAATATAACTGTAAGATTATTAACAAACAAATGACATAGAAAACTCTGCTTTCTGATTAATTAACGAAATATTTTTAATATCAATCTTAATAAATATATTTCTCTTATTGTAATTTACGTGTAGTAAAAATAACAATATAATTTGTCATTAGATGAGCTGCTTTTTTTAGCTATAAAAAAAAATATTATGTACAGTAAAGAGTCTCCGTGTGGCAGTTGATCGAATTCAGGTTGTGAATTGAAGGCGGCGGCTATGATACGGATGCCGAGGCAAATTTTTGTTCGGCCTACATACTTAGTACGTATTACAATTATTTGTTTCGGTACTGGGTGTTTTAAGACTGAAAAGTCTCTCAATGTGTCTAATTCTCACTACACTAAGGGCCTCGTTCACCATCTTCAAGTAAATCGTTGATTAGGCTAATCATCAGTAAAAGTCATCCGTAACATCATGTATCGATTTCACCATGCTCCAGTAAAACTAATCCTATGATTACATTAATAAGGTATTTGGGTGAAAAATACTATTTTTTCCAAAAAAAATGATGTACACCTTTTTATTTTTAAACACGTAATGGTACGTAAGGGTTTAAATTATTATTTTCGCAAAAACTAAGGATTTACCACCTAAAATTTATAAAAAATTGCAAAAAAATTATCTGTCGCTTTTTTGGGAAATTTTTAGTTGCATTGTGTCTATAACCACTAAAACTACCACCCGGCTTCGTTTTCGGTCGCGGTCTTGATATACCCGGTATATGTATGTCCGCTCATGGACAGTAGCAAAACAAAACAACACCATGAATTACAAAGCAATGGTTGGCATTCCACTGCGCTTGCCATCCTGAGATATAAGATGTTAAGTCTCATAATTATGTCTAGTAGTTATTCTAGCTACAATTTCCTTCAAACCGGAATACAACAGTGCATTTGCGATGGTACTTACCCAGGCGGCCTGCCACATATAAGAGACCTACTGCCTTCTTCAATTCCGATTGAATTCGAATGCAGTGAAGTAATTTTACTGAGATAATATTTAAAAAATTGTTGATTTTTCTGTTACCCTAACAATGCTTATGGTGTATCCACCGCAGTTACCTTTTGTAGAGCAAGACTGTGCAACAATGTTATCGATTGTTACCACATGTTAGGCAACATTACTTAACATATACTAACACGGCAATTTCTGTACTTACAGCAAATAATATTTTGTTATCAACTGATGTTACAGAGTAACATTTGGAAACCTTGCTCAACAAAAAGTAACTGCCGCGTGAATGTCCCATTACAATTAGAGTAACGTACTTGCAAATGGAATATAAAATATAATTTATAAAAATACTTACGTTCTTCTCCTCCAATAAATAAATAGGAATGTCCGATGAACGGGAACTTTTGGTAGCTACTCCTCAGTTTGTGGGCCAATTTCTTCAGTTTTCTACGTTTCCATTCATGCATTATTATGAACAATAGAACCACTATTGACAGAATTGTGAAAAGCATTTTATTAAGTCTTAGATTGGAATACGTACGATCAAACCAAAAAAAATTCGCTTACTGATAATGTGCTGAGTAATTACGACATAATATCAGTATTTCGTTATTGATAATATTATAATGAGGAGAATATGTGGGCCACATTTGACCTTTTGGTAAACAAAAGTCGATATCTTTTCTGCTATCACAGCAGCATAATTTTATGTTTTTCGTTTATTATATTATGTGGAGTGATCGAAACCTAGCCTTATTAAACTAAATTACTGTCGCGACTTCAATTAAAATACCTATCATAAAATTTAAATATACAAATAGGATGTGAATTATATTGTTATTTCGAACACTTGTATAATTTTAACTGAGTTTTTTTGAAGGAGAAATATGTCTCGAATGTATATGGAAGGAAATATATTGATAATTAAATAAAGTATTTAAATATGTAGGTATATATTTTTTGTCAAGCTCCCAATCAGTAAATAAGAAGTAAACAAGAAGCAGTTAACACATTATGACTAACAAATATATTCAACGAGCAACTGCCCGTTTTAATGTTTAACCATTAGTTTAACTTGCGTCAATCGCAAAATTGCAGATGATATTTGATCCAAATAAATAAGAATATAAGGAAGAATAACAATAGGAAAAACGTTATATGAACAACCCATTGGCGCAACGGGTAAAATTTTGGCGTTCTGTGTCTGTGTTATCGGAATCCATTCGCATATGGATTTTTGTATAGCCAACAGATTAGTTCAGATTAAGCCATTTATATATTTGAAATTCATGTTTGTTGAGTACATCTGTGATGCAGAAGTAATACTGGTAGGTAATGTTTTTAAATATAAAATAAGATTTCCGCGGACTTTGCGCCTCCGTGTGGAATGAAAAACAACAGCCTTGTGCCTACAGTAAAAGAGGGCTTCCAAAGCATGACCTTGGTCAGTGCAATACCTTTATATTTTTTGTTATGAATCAAATACATTTTTTTAATTTCATACAAATAAAATCAAACATACTTTTATTTATGTATCCGTCTGCTTTCTTACGACTCTCACAATAACAATGAAACTTATTAAGCCCTGAAATAATTCAAAACATGATTGAAATACACAAAAAATAATATGAAATTTAGCCTATTGAAACACAAGATAATAAAAAAAGGAATGGGTTCAGGATTTCACAAATAAGAAACACGATTTTTTTTTTAATTTTAGTAAATAAATAATTATTTATTTCACATTTTAGATATTTTTACACTTCAGTCACACAGATAAACGTAACAAAAAAGTAGTTACACACGAATTGCGGTCCATAACTTCAGTTCATGCTATATTTTGTCATTTCGAATTACTAACCGACTGAAAACAAGGGATAATATATTTATTTATTTTACCCTCTAAGATATTATGCATATATGTAAAAGTTTTAATTATGTTTTTACCGGGTATATCAAGACTGCAACCGAAAATGAAGCCAGGTGGTAGTTTTAGTGGTTACAAACACAATGCTATTAAAAATACTGCTAGAAAAGCGAAAGTTTTTTTTTTTTGTTGCAATTTTTAAAAAATCTTGGTGTTTGGGTAGTAAATACCTAGTTTTTGCGAGAAATCTAATTTAAACTCTTATGTACCATTGCGCCTTTAAATATAAAAAGGTGTACATCATTATTTTTGGAAAACTATGTATTTATCACCCAAATACGACAATAAGAAAAATTACAAAAAAAAATTGACGACATTTGTTGCGAAATTTTTAGTTTCATTGTGTCTGTAGTCACTAATACTACTACCTGGCTTCGTTTTCGGTTGCAGTCTTGATAATATGCTCTGAACTTTCCGTTTTCTAGTTGTTATATGAAATAACTATCAACAAAAGAAATAAATTTATTGTGAGCTCGGTAGTACTAAAGAACTACATTAATAACTTTTAGCTCGTTAAACCTGTTTCTAATTCACTATCATTCAATTTCACTATTTTAAGCGATTCGTCCCATAATTTCCTACCAAGGCTGTCATTGTAAGCACATGCTGCCGCCCTGGATATGTGACAGTTCTTAAAATATTTTCCACTAACTCGTCCAGCTTCTGCATCAAGCGCTACGTGTAAAGCAGTCTGCGCTCCTTGCCATGGTGTCTTGAAAAAAAGCAAGCAATAATACTTTAAAAACTTGCCAATAGCCTTATTGCCAGATTCAAGTATTCTTGTTCCGACTGCACCAGGATCTACACTGTTCGCAACCACATTCGATCCTTGCAACCCCTTTGACAGTTCATGAGTAAAAAGCGTGACACATAACTTGCTGTTGCCATAAACCCGAAATCTATAATAATATTCGATTTTATTGATATGTTCAAAATCTATAACCCCCATCCAATGAAATACCGATGATGTGTTTATTATCCTGCTTGGATCTGAAGGCAAACCTGTCTTCTTCAAAAGCGGCAGAAGCAGGAGAGTGAGTTGGAAAGTTCCGAAGTAGTTCACTTGCATGATGAAGTTTATGTCGTCTTTCGTGTAGAAGTCGCCCGGTACACCCACTCCAGCATTGTTGACTAGTATATCCAACCGGTCTTCTGTCTTCAATATGTCGTTCGCGAAACTTCGAACGGACTCCAGAGAGCCGAGGTCTAAGTACTTGAAGATGACATTGTGGTTGTCTGATTGTGTGATGATGTGTTTCTCTGCGCTCAGACCCTCGTCTGGGAAGGGGCAGGCGATGATGGTTCGTGCTCCTCTGCACGCGAGGTCGGTCGCTATTTCCAAGCCTATGCCAGCTGTGCCACCTGTCACTATAACTGTTTTGCCGTCGAGTCGCTTCTTCGATCGACACATCGCGTTGGTAATTTTTTCGTACACCCCGACTATGAGAACGGTGAATACTATGATCGCAACTAGCACTACTATTATATCGAACATGTTGTCTTGCGTATTTGACTGCTGAGACGGCACTGTTTTCGTCTACGTGATTTAAAAGTACTTATATATTCCGATTGCGTACATTTTTCACTGTAAAACCAGTCAGCGTGATTGTGGATTTATTATGGGCAATGGGGAATGTTCCGTTGTCTATAAAATGACTTGAAACTTTTGTACCGCATAGCCCGTAACGTACGCTGTAAATTAGAATAGGGCTTTTTTTTAAAGAATATATTATTTAGGTTAATATCAATGTCGGAGTAGGCCATGAGTATTATTAAAATAAAACAACACGCAGCGATTTAATGCTACCACCTGATCCAACTTATAAAATAATAATATCTATATGTAACATATAAAATAAAAATATAATTAAGTGAGAATGAAACGGGACGGACGGGATATAACAGGACGGGATGGAAAATTTAAAGTAAAGTTAATTTCAAATAAAGGTAATCACCCAGATGAAGATTGCGGGCAGAAACTAGTCATTTAATATCTTTGGGCAAATGACAAATGGCAAATTTGACAGCCTCCGTGGCGCAGTTGGTTGGACGCCGGCTGAGAAACGAGAGGCCGCGGGTTCAATCCCCGCATCGAAACAAATGTTTGTGTGAACCACAAGTATTTGTTTGGGATCTAGGTGTGTGTGAGACCGATAAGTCTCTCGTAGTTCCTGATACCCACGATACAACACTCGATCTAAGTGTGGGGTCAGGACTGTGTATGTGACTCTTGGGTGTATTTATTTATTAAATGATGCACTCAGAAATGAAACATTTTTTTTTAACTTCCCGAAGTTTCTTTCAATAGATAAATTACAGATTCAACCGCATGATAAATTCACCAGACAACGCTTGAAAACACACACACAAAAATCTTTTGAATTTAATGACAGAGACATATCAGTCGTGACTTCCTTAAAATTTAAAACATAGTGCGATAGATTATAATATTATGTAGTAAAACCAATAAATTATGCTTTATTGACTCAACTACGTATGCACTTAATCAACATAGATATTTAATGAGTCTTACATGTTACTGTAAATTATTTAATTGCTATGTAAGAACATTTATTTACTTTATTATTTGAACTTAACAAAAAACAATCAAACAACTGAAAATTTAACATAAGGTCACAGCTCATTAGACCCACCCGGCATCCGACCCGCACAGCTCGTCGCTCGCCATCCACTTATTGTCGGCAATTGGTCCACGGGTGAACGCCGCGTTGTCTCCATTAAACGTCGCGTAGTCAACCAGTAGGCCTCACGTAGCCAACGAATAGAATTCGCGGGGTCCACGAATTTCCGAGTAGTCTGCCAGCGATTGGCGCCAGGTCTACATGTGTTCGGTTATGTATAATTTTACAGACTGGAAATGACGGGTGGATGGGGAGCGGCGCATCACCGATGCATTGTCCTCGCGTGAATCACCCGCGGGCCGCGCGCGGTCCACTCGATGGCAGCGCGCGGTTCACTTGGGGTTTGTGCGTTGGCAATGCGTAACAACACAAGACAAGCATGCGAACACCGAGTTGTCACCGAATGATAAACCCACCGTTCGCGATTGAACAGCTTACGACTGATGCGATCCGGAGACGCTACGGAGTTGATGTAGTGAGCGAATGTCCATTAAATTCCATGTAAAGAATAGTAACCGCACTAGCTGAGACGGTGCGGGTCTGATGCCGGGTGGCTCTAATGAGCTGTGACCTTTATTCTTAATGAACTTCGGTAATATTTACGAACGTTGTCTATACTTTTCTTTGCATTGGCCCAATGGACATTGTTTTCACGCTTTGCGGCGAATTGAAAGTCAAGCTGCAGAAACGCCTGGAGTGAGCTATGTTAATGGCATAGTTAAATTGCCATATACTATGTAAAGGTGGATGATATCGATGGGCTCATCAGTATCTTTAGCAGTAGCTAATATTTTCACAAAGGACTTTGAAGTAACAACCTAAAGGTTGTTACGGGTAACCAGTACGGGTCTCACCGAGATTTCACAAATTGTATCAATCACCTCAACTACTCTTGACAGTGAGATTCAATTTACCGAGCAGTTAGAATAGAATAAATCTCGTGCCTTATTAGATGTTTTAATTATCCGCAATCCTTTTCTTTCTGTGTGTATCGAAAAAAGATCTGTACTGATAAATAGCTGAATAGCGAATCTCACCATCATCCAAAACAGTTGGCTACCATTGGTATTTTTTTTTTCGGCGTTACGAAGCTTGCGGAGACAGCTAGTATAATCATTCAATTTTAAGGTATAATTATAATTACATAATTTTACTGGTGGTAGGTCTCTCATAATAAGTATGTGAGAGGCCGCCTGTGTACCACCGCAATGTCTGTTTCTTCCGCCAAACAGTGTAAACTCACTGTTGTATTCCGGTTTAAAGGACATTGTAGCTAGAGTAACCGCTGGACATATTGAGACTTAACATCTTATATCTCGGGATGGCGAGCGCAGTGGAATGCCTATGCATTGCTTTTGAATTCATGGTGTTGTTTGGTTTTATTACTGTCCATGAGCAGTCGTATAGCTTACCATCAGGCGCATGGCATACTCGTATCGCCATTTGTAGCAATAAAAAAATATCGTGTCTGTAAATAGCAACGAAAGCTGGATTATTTCTCGCTTCTGGATACTCAATTTGTAATGTACAGCACTTCTATTAGATATCTACGATATTGAACTTGTTTTGTCGTGTTAATAAAAAACCGATCGCCCGGCATATGGGGGCATTAGTATTCCATGAAGAGAAAAAAACCACTTTATTGTACAAAAGTGGTAAAAATAAAAAAGTCAACGTTTAGTTTTCTAAGTATTATCAGTTAGCTCCTAGATTCTATTCTCAGTATAAAGTTATTAACATGTTTCATCATTATATCGAACTTGACTCGAAGTGGCGCGTGTTTGTCAGTTTGGATGTCTTCAGCCGGCATAAGGCGGTACTGTCGCAACACCGACGCCAAAGCCGTCTTCAAACTCATCATGGCGTATTGATAACCTGGAAGAAAACGCATGAATTTTAAGAATAGCTACAAACTTGAATTCTCGTTTACAATGTATGCAATAGCTGTTAGGCTGGTCGTACAGTGGTAATACTTTGACCAAATTGTATAAGGTTAGGTAGCTAATATCGCCACAGCTTTTAGAAAGTTTTTTAATAACTTTGCAATATTATCACAAAAACATCTGTTATTAAATTTAACAGTAATATCTAAGCATAATTTGAATATATCAGGGTATTTTCTAAATTCTCACCTAGACAGGCCCTAGGTCCGTAGCTGAAGGGTATGAAGGCGGCTGGATGCTTCAGCTCAGAGTGCAGGAACCTCTCTGGTCGGAACTCCTCAGCATCGTCGCCCCAGAAGCGCGGGTTTCTGTGCATGCCCCAGATGTTCACCAGTATTCCACAGCCTGGGACCAACGTGACGCCATTTGCTGTAATATTTATAAATTATACATTACTATACCCGAGAAATTATATACAGATATTATGTGTATTTTTAAGTTTCTGACATCAAACATTTGATTTATTTGTTCCGTTTTTTTTTTTATCAGAAATAATTTCTGTAATCGGTGTCTCGAATCACTCTCATACGCGTAAGACTAATAAATATTTTGGGTTATTTAATACTATATATATACTTTCTTTGGAATTCTATATTTCACAATGCATATAAAATATTTAAGTACTATTTTCTTTCTCAAAGATTTGAGTTTTAATTTCCTTGAGTAGATATTTACGGACGACATCGTGAGCTTTCAAATAAACTCACTAAGTTGCTAGTCAAAATCAGTCCTTAACTTTTTTTAATTGTAACTTGAATAGCGAGACGAGCATGCCATTCGCCTGATGGTAAGCGATACGACCGCTCATGGACAGTAACAAAACCAAACAACACCATGAATTACAAAGCAATGCTTGTCATCCCACTGCGATCGCTATTCTGAGACATAAGATGTTAAGTCTCATTATGTCTAGTAGTTACTCTGGCTAGGGCTACAATATCCTTTAAACCGGAATACAATAGTGCAGTTATACTGCTGTTTGGCGGAAGAAATAGACATCGCGGTGGTACCTTCCCAGGCGGCGTCTCACATATGAGAGACCTACCAATAAAACTATTGATTTAAATGTATACTTACAAACATCAATATCTTTCTCTACTTTTCTCGTTATGATGGGAACAGGCGGGTACAGCCGCATCGTCTCTTTTACTACGGCGTCCAAGTACTTGAGCCGCGGCAGGTCATCGGCTTCTATTGGCCTGTTGGAGTCGCCAAATACTTCGCGTAACCTAGTAATTGCAAGAAGATAATTAAAATCCTACCCTACTTCCCAATAAAGACGTAAGGAATCGTAACCACCCTCATAAACAATCAGTGGCGTTATTATAAAAAAATAAGTTATATTTACTACACTGAAAACAATATGAGTTACTACGAAAACTAGATATGTTGAACTCTATTTTAAAATTAATAGATTAAAGCTCCATAATCACTTTTAAGTCATTAATTTTAAATTCAGTTTTCATTTTACAAGGAAACTTTGTGAGGAAACCTGCGCACCATAGCGATTTGTAAGAATTTCTATTGTATGTAAAGTCCGCCAACCCGCACTAGGCCAGCGTGGTGGACTATATGGCCTAGCTCCTCCCCTGTGATTGTGGAGGAGGCACATGCCCTGCAGTGGGACGTTTATTGGCTGATAAAGATACACCAAGACCACTGTAACGTTCGCCTCGTGGTCAGGGGGCGTAAGAATTCCACCACGGTGTCCCCTGCCCATCGTAGGAGGTGACCAAAAGGTGTCACCGAAGTTGCTAGGCGTATTGCGGAGGCGATGCAACCCCAATAAATGCGATTCCGAGACGGACGACAGAGCGCGTGGCCTCGCTTCTGTTGCGGACGCCCATAACAACTTAAAGGCGCATCCAGATGTAGGCGTAAGTGGGAGCAATTGTTTTTCCCAATGAGAAAGACCAGTCTACGTCCTGGTTCTGCGCCTGGCGATCACAGGGAGGAAATGCGTGCGACGACTACCGAGGGGTTTTTAGTCAGTATGCTGGCATAGGTATTTGTTAGGGAACCGACTTGGCCGCAATATCCGCAGCGTGCTAGGCTGGTAGGCCAGTGACACTGACATACCCCTTTCGGCCAACTCCGGGGTACCGAAAGGGTAGCTTTACAGCATTTCCTCTTGACAAAAAAAATACCACTGTAACGCCCTAAGACTTACTCTTGATACGCCAGTTCCTGAACGCCCTGGTGCGCGGCCAGCATGAGCGCGGTAAAGGAAGCGGCGACGGCCGAGGTGTCGGTGCCCGCCAGCACCATCACCAGCGCCTCCTCCTGCAGCTCCACGTCGCTGAAGTCGCTGCCCATCAGCAAGTCCAACAACGATGCCAGCCCGGAGGACTCTCCACCTACAATTAACATAATCATACTCTCCTCTACACTTCCCAATTATTTGTCGTGATTTAAAGTTCTCTAGACGGCGCCCTGCTGTAAATAGTGTGATGTCATAATATAGTCTATAAACATAACATACATTGATTATGGGCAGCAATCGTAACTTTCCTTTTGGCTTCGCCAAATTTAGTTCAAGGTTAAGATGTTTTTTTTATTTTTTATACCTCTGACAGAAATTCTGTTATCGAAAAAATCTGGTTTGAGGTAAAAATAGTGCACAAATTATAGTAAATAATAATTACTGGTGGTAGAGAGAGAGAGAGATGAGAGATCATATGTGAGAGGCCGCCTGGGTAGGTACCACCGCAATGTCTATTTCTCCCGCCAAACAGCAGTGTAAATGCACTGTTGTGTTCCGGTTTGAAGGACATTGTAGCCAGAGTAACTACTGGACATATCGAGACTTAACATCTTATGTCTCAGGATGGCGAGCGCAGTGGAATGCCAAGCATTGCCTTGTAACTCATGGTGTTGTTTGGTTTTGCTACTGTCCATGAGCGGTCGTATGCAATAAAAAATATAAATTAAAAAAAATGTGTTTTTGACATATTATCAATGAAATTAGCCACACTTACAGTGATTGATAGAAATTCTGTTATCGTAAAAATCTGGTTTGAGGTAAAAATAGTGCACAAATTATAGTAAATAATAATGTGTTTTTGAATTATTAACAATAAAATTAGTCACACTTACAGTGATTGATAGTTGTCTGTTTATTTTCCTGGAGCTTCGCTTTACGTTTTGATTGTATTATCTGAAAAATATAAAGAAACATATTATAACAAATTATTTATTGTAAGTTTATACTGTGAACGGTTACTTAGCCAGCCAATCTTATAATGACCATAATTAAAGTAAATTATGAAAAATAAAAACATGTGGCTACTTACTTCTTTGACAAAATTGACAATGAAGTGCTTGTTCCTCATGTATATGGTGTATGCAGGCAGCATCTTGTACACATTGATGTTGTGGAGCCAGGGCTGGCACATCCGCGCCGCGCCCAGGTCGCAAGACTCTTCAAACGCTTTCAAGAACGGCTGCTCCGGGTTGAGCTGCGATTTCACTTGCACCCCTAACATAGTTTCTGGAGAGAATAAAAGAATATCACATACAAACTCACGCCTTTATTCCAGAAGGGTTAGGCAGAGGCGCTACCAGGGCACCCACATTTCGTCCCACGATGTGATAGGGGGCGAGCCTATCGCCATATAGGGCACAAATTCCTGACTCCGGGATGATAATGAATAGAAAAATCCAATATCATTTTGCCCGACCTATCGTACCGTAGTACAACTAGGCCACCGAGGCAGTCATTAGGAACTGAGTTTTAAAAATAGATTTATATTATAACTTAATTGTATTTATTTATATAAGGATCTTATACAAAGTATACAAGAGTTTAAAACTATGATATTTTAAGTAAAGAATATTGGGTTGAGTGCTCCTTTAATTTAGAAAATCACATTAGAGCGACCACCGTGAACAGCGCTCGCTGGTAGCTGGTCGCGGGTTCAAATCCCAGGGCACACCTCTGACTTTTCGGAGTTATGTGTGTATGATAGTCAATCACCATGCACTTTAACGGTGAAGGAAAACATCGTGAGGAGACCTGCATACCGTAGCGATTTTAAAGATTTTTCTTTGTTTACAGCTGGACCCAAAAATTTACTTACCACACACCGCGTCCATAGTGTATGTAGTGAAGAACTTCCACACGGAGAACGCCTTGCAGCCCGCGACTTGCTTCAGCTGCGTCACCAAAACCTTGCTCTGCCGGGCGAATACCGCGCCGAAGCTGGTCAGGTTCTTCACGCTGAAGTTAGGCGCGAGTGCTTTTCGACGTGGTCGCCAGATCGCAGCTGAATCAGATCAAAAAGCGGTATTTTATAAGAAAAAACATCCTTCTTGTGAGGATAATCTTGATCGTAACAGAGTCAACTGTAGTGAGACAATTCCGTAAGGATAAAGCTCTATACATATAAATTTACACACCAACGCAGTAATTATAAATTAAGCGGTTGAGTCTTTACTCGTATAGTGGGGTTCAAAATAATATTAATTATCAAATTAATAATTAAAATTCTTGAGCCAATCTTACTTGTTGCAAAAATGCTTCCGTTATCAGTAAGCAGTTGAGCCAACTTCATGATATCGTCTTTTTCAAGGCAATTCTTTAACAATACATCAGCTACCACAGGATCTGTCACCACTGAAAATATCAAGTCACAAATAAGCAAGTTTTTTATTCGAAATCATTATACAGGGTATATTCAGACTGCGACCGAAAACGAAGCCCGATGGTAGTATTAGTGACTATAGACATAAAGCAAACAAAATTTTTTTTATAGGTAAAAAGCCTGTTATTAGTATATGGATGGTAAATACATAGTTTTTCTTGAAATAATAATTTACGCCTTTCTATTTTTGGAATGGCATTTAAGGGCTTTAATTACTATTTTCACAAAAACTAAGTATTTAGCATCCCAACATTATGATATTAAACGAATTACAAATCTGTCGCTTTTTTTTTGCGAAATTTTTAGTTTCATTGTGTCTGTAACCACTAAAACTACTACCTGGCTTCGTTTTCCTGGTATACTTTATACAGTATACCTTATACTCCTTATACTCCCTGTACTTAATGAATTATAATATAATAAAAAATAGAAGTACTACAAAAATACTTACTAATGTAGAAACGATTGCCATGCCACATGCAAGACATTCCTCCTCTAGCGATGGTATCCCGAGCGAAAGTTTGCAGCACTCTCATTCTATCTGTAACAATAATATTGTAAGTGGTAACGTAAAGTTCGACTGCCTCATTGGCGTAGTAGTACGGTAGGATTACAAAGCTGACGTCTCGGGTTCGAATTCCGGGTCGGGCAAAGTGATATTGAATTTTTGTACTCATTATCAGCCCGAAGTTAGGAATTCGTGTCCGATATGGCGATAGGCTCGCCTATCGCCTATGTAGGACGGAACATACAAGACGAAATGTAGGTGTCCTGGTAGCACCTCTACCTACCCCTTCTGGGAAAAAGGCGTGAGTTTATGTATGTATGGCAACGTCAAGAAAAAAAGTTATTTATAGATTTATTTTTGTAATACCTAAATATAAACTGTGATTTCCTTTTTTTGAAGTCGAATAAAACGTAAATATTAATCGAAATTCGAAATAGTGATAATACTCGTAATGTATTTATAGCGTTGACATTTTGGTAAATTAATGACTATGATGCAAATAGATACATTTACACAATTATCGTTTCATCGAACTAGCTGGTTTTTACATTTACTTTTTTTATGTTTCCTGACATAAAAATGTATACTCATTTGGTAACATAATAATATTATTTACATTAAATATAATGTAAATAATATTCAATTGCCTCGGTGGCGTAGTACAACTTCGGTACTACGGTACAAATACAAAGGTAAGGTCTCGGGTTCGTATCCCGGGTCGGGCTAAGTGATATTGAATTTTTCTATTCATAATCAGCCCGGATTCAGGAATTTGTGTCTGATGTGGCGATAGGTTTCGCCCTCCATCACATCATGGGACGGAACATACAAGGTGAAATGAGGGTATCCTGGTGGCACCTCTACCTGCCCCTTCTGGGAAAAAGGCGTGAGTTTATGTATGTATGGCAACGTCAAGAATTTATAACATGATGCAAATATAATGTCTCACTTAAAGACATTGATTTAAATATTTCACTAGATCTAATTATCTCTATCGTCAGCCGATAACACTTCAATTGTATAGCGAGTTTTTTTTTGAACCAGAGCTTTTGTTAAGATTCCCTTTCGGTACCGCGTGGGAAGGGGTATGCCAGTGATATCAGCCTTCCAGCCCGGCATACTTGCGGATATGGCAGCTAAGCTGGATCCCTGCGCGGGTATGCTGACTAGAACCCTTCGGAGTTCGTCTTGTGCGTCATGGCTAGGCCTCCGTAGCGATCACCTGGCGCAAAACCACTACTGCTCCTTTTGATCGAGGGGCTGAATAACCCTATTTACTACTAAGTATTATGTTTGTGTATTTATATGTTTAAATAGTATTATTTAGCTTTCTATTATTTCTCTATTATTTTTGTTTCTATGATTGTGTACAATAAATACTAAATAAATAAATAGACCGCCTGTTCGAGGCGTTATGTGAATAATACTGAGTAAGAGAATTGAATCAACGGTTTTTACGGACTGGTTTAGTGCTGCCAGTATATGTATTATGCTTTAACGGTGAAGGAAAACATCGTGAGGAAACCTGCATACCGTAGCGATTTTAAAAGAATTTCTACGGTATGTAAAGTCCGCCAACCCGCACTAGGCCAGCGTGGTGGACTATATGGCCTAACCACTCTCAATCGATTCTCTCGATTGTAGAGTAGGTCCGTGCCCTGCAGTGGGACGTATATGGGCTGATATAGATAGATAGGTAGTATATGTATTTATTTAATTACAACGGCATAAACCAATTACCGTAAATTAAAAAAGGGACTAAACATTAGGTATAAGTTAAGAATTAAAAAAATAAATACATACTCTCATCACCACCGATGAACAAATAACTGTGTCCAATAAGCGGCAAGGACTTAATTCCCGATCCGATCTGTTGGTAAATCTTCAAGAAGTCCCTTCTCTTCCAACGTCTATACAGCAGTAAAATAATAATTAACACTAAACACACAAGTTCCAACATTTCTCAAATATCCACGAACAGTAACGTATGGTTCCGAAAGCGAAGAAGTATTGATGGGTTTTGTTTTGGTGGTCCTGCTTAAATAAAATATGTAGCGGGCCGACCCGGCAACGCCCGCTTGCAGACACTTATTGAATCCAGTCCACATCAGATAAATAATAAGGAAGAAAGAAAGAAAGAGATAATATTATTTCGCATACTGTTTTATATTTAAACTCAACGTAACTGCCGTCGTTTATACTTATTTTCTCGTCTCGTCCTGTTGCATAACGTTCTGTTCCATCTCAATATGTTTTATGTTCTCTGTTTCTTGTATCCAAATTCACCCACCCTATATTTTATCCCAAACCATCCCTCTGAGTTTAAAAGAGTGACAATACATATTTGAAATACTTGCTCATCCCACGGGAATACACCATTTTCGGCACAAAAAGTAGCAAATGCGTTAATCCAAGGTGTTTGCTACCTCCATACTTTTCATCACAATTGGTCCAGCCGTTTAAGCGTGAAGAAGTAACAAACAGACAATCTTTAGACTTGTATTAGTAGGATACCGAAAACTACATTCAATTGGTTTCGGTGATTATCGTATTGTAAATATGATTGTACACAAAACAACATTTATGATGTAGTTTTTGACGTCAGCATACGTCAGATTAAGTATAGGCTTTTCTAGATGGATTTGTAACGGTTATATAATCTACAAAAATAGAAGTAAACAACACCTTTTTCATACGTATTTCATATTAGCTGCGCCTGTATGAACGGAATGTTTGAAGTCCATTTTCGAGCACTTCAAAACGTTTGATTAACTTGAAATTTCGCATACTTGTGAAGGACAATACAATAATTACGCTTTATACGCTAATAATTACGCTATATAATCTGAGAAGCGCACGCTAATGCCTAAAAAATGTAACATTGAAATGGACTACGTACGAGTAGATAGAGATTTTTTTAGTAAAATAAATAAATGGTAGTTTAAAAAACTAAAATACACGCTTTAGTAAAAGACCCAACTGAAAAAGTAAATTAATTGATAATGAGTTTAACATTATAAAATGGACTGAAATACAATCGTACATTCGTGTAATTTATTTTTTTATACTGTTATTTATGTATTAAGGCACAACACAATCCACAACGCTATTTTAACTACTACAATATTGACATAAAAAATTAAAGCAGCATACTTAATGTCAATTAAATCATGATTTAGACATCGATGTGAATACCTTAGAAAACAAACATTATCTTTACAAGCTACAACTACTTTACAGACAGCATAAACAATATACTATTTTTTATAATTTAGGCTTCTTCAAACGTAATTTAGAATCACTGGCATCATAAAACTCAGTTACCATTATAGAATAATCGGTTGCGTTCTAAATTCATTACAATTCATATCCTTAAGTATTAATATTATATGCGCGAATGTGAGTTTGTTGTCACGCCTAATTCTAAACAATTTCCAAATAAATGCACGTTCGATGGGCATAATACCACGAATAAATTATGCTCCCGAAATATTAATATAAAACTATTGTAAGGCAATTCAGAAGAAAGAACCTAAAAGTAAAGTCACAGACTCTCTGATCACACTTTTATTTCGTACAATCAATAAACTAAAAATTAATCCAACTCAATAAAAATTACACAAGACAAGATGTCAAAATCTAACACATACTTTTTTTCAATAATTCTATTTTTCATAATTTCCTAGTCAATTGACTTTCTTTAATTTATAGAATCATGACAAATAGTCAATCGATTTACTTCAAACATTATTGAAATACTAATATTATTCTAATTAAATTTATAACAACAAGTAAATAGTCCTCAAATATATTAATAGTAATTCTCAATTTAAAATAACATAACAGTCGGCCATTCTGAATTTTGCGAGTCCTCTCGCAACTGAACTTGCATCATAGACAGAAAATTATAAACTGATAACACTGCTCGAAATTAGTTAAATCTGTTAATATATCACTGCTCCGGCCATCTGATTATTTTAAATTGTTCCATCAATTTCGTAGCCACAAAAACAAAACAAAAAAGAAACCTCTTACATTCAAATCAATCATGTCAATTTCCTTTCCCAATCAAATTTTAATAATTAATAATCACGTCAATAAACAAATAATGTACATTACATCCGTTAATAATATAATTAATATAACATCCATTGTGTTTGGCATACTCCTCATCTGGGCTCACGCCCTCCTGTGTATGCAAACACTCCAATTCCACTCCACTCACTATTATGGTCAGATACTTCCCAAATTGGCTTATCGGCCTCATGCGTATCTGACACATACATACATTTCCACGTTTGTATCTTGCATACTCCTTAGTTGGCTTATCGGCCTCATGCGTATGCAGATACAATGACAATCAGATATCCAAAATCATATTTCATTATCGGATTTTTTTCCTGACCTCTCTGTCCCTTCATTATCATCAACATCATCATCAACGTCTCTATCCTGTTCCAATTGTTTTTCCAAATCACTTCCTGAATTATGTTCCTCATTTGACCCGTCGCTCTCAGTATCATTTAAATAATCGTGCGTGAAAATCAACCAAGGATGGATTTTGTCTACGGAAATAACAGATGTATATTACCGATTTTGTTTACACGTCAGTAGAGTATCATCAATTACATATCGATCACGATCTAACACCTTTACTACTCTATAAGGACCTTGAAGCTTCGGCTTCAACTTTTTTCAATTTCCATCATTAGTTGTAATTTCCCTTTCAATCCTCAACTAGGTCTCCTTCTTTATACTTCTTTCCTGTTTTACGCTTTTGGTCAAACCTCTCTTTTTGTTTATTTTGTGTTTTCCTTATTTTTGTGTTAACTTCGTTCCGTACTTCCTACCTTCTAATACCACTCTCACATTATAGTAAAGTTGATACAATACCATCGCCTTTAATTCGTAACCTTAACCCAAATAGCACTTCAGATGGACTTTTACCCACAAACTTATTATTGGTTGTGTTTAGCCCCAACTGTATTTCTTCCAAATGTTTATCCCGTTCTTTTTCATGATAGTTATAATTTTTAGCCGCTAGAAACGCCAAAATGGTTCGATTATATCATTCAACCCATTAGCTCTCGGTATGGCTACTACATGTAAAACATGACGTATACACAAATTATTCATAAATTCTTTTAAGTCCTTACTAGTGAAAAACCTTCCTCGATCACTAATTATTCGACTTGGTATACCAAACAGACTAAAATAATTGTTAATAGCATCCAGAGTCGTTTTAGGTTTAGTATTTTTCATCTCATATAGTATTATATATTTAGTATAAGCGTCTATCAGAATTAATATATAATCATTTTTATTCCTACTTGGTATAAAAGGGCTAAAGAAATTTATGTGCACTGCGTGAAAAGGAATATCAACTTTTGGTATGGGATGTAGCATTCCTTGTCTCTTACCGCTGGGTACTTTGTGGTAAGAACACTCCAGACTGACTCTACATATTTCTTAACAATTTTCCTCATCTTTGCGAACTAATATAAACTGTTTAATTTATCTAGCGTCTTCTCTACCCCAAAATGATCCATCTCAACGTGATTCCTTTTCAATAACTGTCATTTCACTCCCTTTGGTACTACCCATCTTAATTGATCTCCTACAACTCTATAAACCTTCCCATTCAAAATTTTGCTATTATGATGTATGTCCACAATATTTTCTTTGTTTCTGGATCTTCTAAAATTTGTTTAATTCTAATAATTTCTAGGTCTACACTTTACATAATAACTAACCAATCCAATCAAACCAAATTTTGAATGGTCAACACATCAAACACCGATTCAAATTCTTCTATAGCGTTTCTACTAAGTACATCAATGTGGCTCATACGTAACCCCGGTCTTAGACAAAGTTGTCCGCAATGCATTGCAATCGGTAAGTATGGTGAATTTGATCCCTAAATCGTACACTCGTTACCTATTTAGCGAAGCTATGACTGCCAAAGTTTCCAATTCAAACGAGTGTTACCTTTGCTCCGTGCGAATTAGTTTGCCGAGAATAATAAGCTACTGTGCATTGTCTGCCAGCAGATTCTTCTTGCAGAAGCATACCCGCGATACCAGTTTTACAGGCATCCGTATGAATTTGCGTTTACGCTTTAGAGCCATAAATTGCTAATATTGGTCTATTACTTAAATTATTTTTCCAACTAGTAAACGTTTTATCTTGTTCCAAGGTCCATTACAATTTATTACTTTTTTTAAACAATTTAGTAAGAGAAGCCACTATAATTGCAAAATCTTTCACGAAACGTCTAAAAAAACTTACTAATCCTATAAACTGCCTAACTTCGTGTTGATTTGAAGAAGTTTTATATTCTACTACTGCCTGCGTTTTTCCACTCCCCGGACGAACTCCCTGTTCCGTTATTTGGAACCTTAAAATATGATAATCAATAGCAGTATAAAAGAACTTATATTTCGAAACTTTTAATGTAAAACTGGTCGCGTGTAATAATTTAAGTACCCGTTCCAATCGCTCCATATCATTTCTACAGAAGGTATAATCATGTTATCCATAAAAGTGAAAGCTTCCGTATTATGTGACGCACTAAATATTTTATCTATAGCTTTTTTTGGAAAACTGAGGGTGCATTTGGTAAACCAAAAGGCATTCTTTTAAATTCGTACTTACCGTCAGGCGTAACAAAAGAAGTCTTATCTTAAGAGTAGGGAGCAATTGGTATTTGGTAATACCCGCAAGCCAAATCTAAAGCCGTATAATATTTAAAACCCCTAAGTTTATCTATTATATCTTCCACTCTAGGCATTGGATGGTGTTTATTTACAGTATTAGAATTTAATGCTCCATAATCAACGCAGAGACGTTTGTTGCCCGTCTTATTTTACACCAGAATTATTGGACTAGCATAACAGGAAGTAGATTCCACTATAATACCGTTATCTAACATACCTTGTATCATGTCCTTAATTTTTCCCTTTCACTATATGCCAACCTATATGGTCGATAGACTACTGGTGTATTATCTTATAATGATAGTCATTTCATCTAATAGTCATTTCAGTTAAATTTGTGAGCTCCAAATTCGAGAGACTAAATGAAAAACAATTCTTGTATGTCTCTAACAATTTTTCTAGATTACATCTCTCCAACATATTCAAACTATCACCTACATTTAATGGTTCCTCCTTCAATATCGGTTCTCGTAATTCTAAGTTGTTTATATTTAGTAATTCATCAAAAAGAAAACCTCTGGTTAATAATTCCTTTTTTTAAAGATATTTGAATAACGCTACAACTTAAGTTTATCAACATTATATAACCAGCCCCTTGTTTATATTATATATACCTGGCAATATATTGTACATACTACGTTTAATATTTCTTAATGACCCCTTACACACATTGTGCCTGTGGCCTGCTCGACCGCTGTGACCGGTACGGCAGTCATAAACTCTATAAACATCAGAAGTTACAATCAATTTTATATTTTATTAATGTCTAATTTTGGTTCTTTGTATAACAATAAATGTTTCGTTTTGTGCAATAAAGGATTAATAAATAAAGTTCACTATCTAAGGTAACCCCGTAGACCTCTAAACTGACGATACATTTACCTAACAGTTTATTAAAGAATCACCAAACCCCTTAAGCGATGGTAGAGCTGTTTCCGTACATCTTATACCCAATTCCTCAAAATCATCTTTCCAAATTAAACTGCACTGACTCCCAAGATCTACATAACAAGTTTATCTTATTATATTATTTTTTACAGGTAATACATAGGTACTTCTTATCCATAGATCGTACAATCTTTAACTCAGATACTGTCTCACCATTACCCCTTGTATTTAAATTGGTATTTAATCTCCTACATGAAACGGCTTGATGCCCCAAACGTTTACATTTACTACATGTAATTAACGGCTTAATACACTTGAAACTAGGATGACAGGTTTCACCACAATTGAAACACTTAATAGTATTTCTATTGTTGATCATACTCTTATTTCCGTCAGTTTGAGTTACGCTCCGTTTCCTTATAAATGATTTCCTATCGTTCACATCACACGTCACAGCTTTTAAATACATTAAAAGTTGTTCTGGCTGAAAATAATTTGTTGCCTGTGCTCCTTAACGTATCCCTTTATCATCTGATCCATAAATAACGCAATCAATGGCTTTCCTTCCAGCAATTTCGCTTCAATTCAATAAATTCATTTTATGATAAAAATATATTTCAAATCTTTCATTATACCTTACTTTCCTACCTAACATTTCATGTAAGAGTGGAGCATAATTTTGAATGGTGGAGAATATTCTTTCTAATTTTCCCTTCCACTCTGCCCTTGCAAAGTCGACAGAGGGAAAACCCTGATACCATACATTTGCTACTCCAGACAATTTTTGGCAATGCATAATGAATGATTTGTGTATCATTCCAATTATAAAACTTAGCGTACTCTTTGACCTTGTTTATCCATGCATTAACAATTTGCTCTCTATATGACGGGTCAAATTCAGAAACTACATTAGCATTCATAGAAAATGTTTTTTGTGATGACATGGCTGGCAAGGACTTTAGTAATTCTAAAAGTTACCTACTCGTAAATTTAATCTTAGTATTGTCTTCAAACACGCGGTGGGACTCACATGACCTTGTCCTGCTGCGGGATCTCTTACCCCTGTGAGTAGATCGGCTTTTCCGGCTCCGTTATCCAGATGATGTCGCACTGTTGTGCCCCCGCTTGCGATTCCTCTCACGACGTCCTTCGGGGGTAGTTTTGCTACTCCGCTTCCTACGTCTGCCAGAGGCAGTCTTGCTCCTTGACCGGCTGCTCCGCTCTCAACATCTGCCGAAGGTAAAGAAGGTTAATTACGTTTCATGTATTCGGTGTTAACATTCCTCATAACGCTTTATCCGTAAAATGTCTGATCAGAAATTCATTCGTAGACGTGGGTTATTTGTCTCTAATTTTTAGTATCCCACTTCTGAACTGTAAGGCAATTCAGAAGAAAGAACCTAAAAGTAAAGTCACAGACTCTCTGATCACACTTTTATTTCGTACAATCAATAAACTAAAAATTAATCCAACTCAATAAAAATTACACAAGACAAGATGTCAAAATCTAACACATACTTTTTTTCAATAATTCTATTTTTCATAATTTCCTAGTCAATTGACTTTCTTTAATTTATAGAATCATGACAAATAGTCAATCGATTTACTTCAAACATTATTGAAATACTAATATTATTCTAATTAAATTTATAACAACAAGTAAATAGTCCTCAAATATATTAATAGTAATTCTCAATTTAAAATAACATAACACTATTTATTAAAACTAATAAACATTCCCATTTACAACCTGTATTGATTGATTCTACATGAAAACATGCAAAGTCGCGAGCAAAATCTTGTTGCTAATAAAATCTCCAGATGAGTTGTATTGATAAAAAAAAATACGATATATAAGAAAAAATCAATTCAATAAGGTAAAAATTCGCGTCTGACCTAAAAATTCGAAATAACAACTATCATTAAATTTATTGTAATGTTTGAACATAAAAGTTTATGAAGCAATATCTTAAAAAAATATTTATATTCGTATTTAAGAGGTTCAATCAAAACGGCGTTTGTTAATAGTTACTTTTTGTGATATTATTCTGCGATAGTAGTATTATAATACTCTATATGTATTTTTGGATGAATAAATGTAGCTTTAATAATGCCAAGTAAGTAATTTTGAATACTAAGTAGTTATATAGATGCAATTACTGGACACAGGGCTCTGCAACGATTAAGAGGAGTTTTACATTAAAACTAAAGTTTCAAATAACTATGAAGTACGCCGAATATCATATATAGACTAGCCTCACAAATTATTTTATTCAAAATGGTTTTTTAACAAAAGCCGGTAGAGGCCCTGCAAAGTGAAAATATTACTTTTCTATCAGCTTTAAAACACACGTCGTACTTTTTATGTAAGCGTGGATAAAGGTATTAAATTACCAATACGGTTAATCGAGGAAACCGAAATGATCGAGTCGGTGTTGGCGGTTTTCCAAACCAACACGCTTGCAGATATTGAGGTCCCTAACAACATTTTCGCCAGTGGCTACAACCTCTGAATCTCTCACGAATAACAAAGCGGTTTCTGAAATCACTAAAATCATTGGTTATCCATAGGCATTAATTGTTTTTAAATGTAACTTAAATTACTATCCCACATGATGGCATCTGGAAGTGCAGGGACCGCCTCACCAAACGTTCATAATCATCATCATCCACAGCCTGTAGGGCCCTACTGCTGAGTGCTGGGTATAGGCCTCCCTCATACTATGCCACTTTTGTTTGTCCTTTGTCAGTCGCATCCAGGTTCGGCCCGCGACTTTGACAATGTCGTCGACCTATCTTGCCGCCGGACGGCCGACGCTGCGCTTACCCAGTTTTGGCCACCATTCTGTAAGCGCCTTACTCCAACTGCCATCAGTGCGTCTAGCCACGTGCTCAGCGCAACTCCATTTGAGTCCCAAGACGAACTGTCCGACATCCCGAACTTTCGTTCGTCGTCGTATTTCGACATTTGGAACTCGATCTTGAAACTTAATGCCGAGCATAGACCGCTCCATGGCCCTCTGCACCAATTTTGTACAGAAAATCACGCCTGAGCGTCCATGTCTCGGCACAGTAGGTCATGGTGGGCAGGATACATTGGTCAAAGAGGCGAATTTTTAAATTCTGTGGAATCCGACGTCCAAATGTTGCCAACTAATAACCCGTTGCCGCGTAGCTCAAAGCTGTTTCTAGAAGCAGCGCGTAATTTCACATGCCAGTATTATTTCGTACGTAAAATAAATTTAATTCTTTACGGATATTTTCCAAGTTCACGCCAATAACAATATGAGCTTACTTTTAATTAAAGCCGATGTATTTTAATATCAGTAATGGTTGTTTGTATCCTACGATGACGCAGTAGCTTTGGCGAAGAGTTATATGAATTGGACTTTGTAATTCGTATTTTTTTTTTGCCCAGCAATGATTAGATTGACGCAACTTAGCAAAAATAATTAATTGTACACTTTCTAATGTTCGTTCTTAAGAAACTTCCCAACGATAAGATATTTGGCCTTACAGCACAAGTACAGCCCAACACATTCTTGACCGTAGTTACCTATATACCAGTACCGATTTGAAATATCTATAATGACTTGATTGTTCTTTGATAGTGAAGAGGATATACCTATCTTCGGAATTCATAACAATTCACTGGTGGTAGGTCTCTTATACGTGAGAGGCCGCCTGGGTAGGTGCCAATTCAATGCCTATTTCTCCCGCCAAACAGCTGTGTAAATGCACTGTTGTGTTCCAGTTTGAAGGACATTGTAGCCAGAGTTTACTGGACACAAAGAGACTTAACATATTATGTCTCAGGATGGTGATCGCAGTGGAATGCCAAGCATTGCTTTCCTTCTGTTCATGAGCGGTCGTATCGCTTACCATCAGGCGAATGGCAGGCTCGTCTCGCCATTTATTGCAATAAAAAAAAGCTATTCAAAATTGGTAGAATCACGCTGAAAATAGAACTGTAATGTAAATTGGCCTGTTTATTGGTAACTGAATTACTGAAATTATGTACTTAAAAACATATTCAACTAAGATATAGAATTTGTGAAGTTAGGCCTTGTAGAGCTAGAGCGTTTAGAGTAAGAAACTTGGCTCGATACGAGATCTGACCACTTTTTAACAGTGCGAGTCATAATATGATCTTGTCTTGGCAACATTTCAAATGGAAATATTTTTGGTGAGATACATTTATACTCAAAATCATGTGCGCATTCATAAAAGACAAATTGTGTCTTCCAATTTTAATAACTAAGAGCAGGATTATATTTTATACATCAGGCACTAAATAATAAAAAATAATTATCAAATTACCAATCACAAAAAATACTATATTTATATTTTCAATCTAGCTATAACCAAGTTTCAAAAAACATGTTTTATACAGGGTATATCAAGATCGCGACCGAAAACGAAGCCAGGTGGTAGTATTAGTGACTTCAGGCACAATGCAAGTAAAAATTTCGCAAAAAAAAATCGACAATTTTTTTTTATTTTTTACTTATCTTCGTATTTGGGTGATAAATAAATAATTTTCCTAAAATAAAGATTTATACCTCTTTATTTTTAAACACGCAATGTTACGTAAGGGTTTAAATTAGTATTTTCGCAAAAACTATGTATTTACTACTCAAATACGACGATTTTTAAAAAAATCTAAAAATATCTCTGTCACTGTTTTGGCGAAATTTTTATTTGCGTCGTGTTTGGAATCACTAAAACTACCACCTGGCTTCGTTTTCGGTCGCAGTTTTGATATACCCGGTATAGGTTTATTGACAATTCCTGAACTTATACTAAAATATTAGTAGTGTTTCGTGTACGAAAGACTTTTCCTTCATACTACTACGATATCATTCACCCAGTCTCAAAACAAATTCGTGGGCCGCAGCAAAATAATTTTGTCTCGATGCGGAAATGATCCGCGGCGTCTTATATCTCCGGCTCAACCAGCTGCTCTCAATCTATAAAAAAACAAGGGACCCTGACGATCGGGTTGATGGTGAAGTATTAAACCAACAATTCTGCCTGCAAGAAAATCATATTTAGAAACGCCGTGCCAAACAAGAAATCGATAAAAAACGGAAAACCACACAAACTACTCATTTAATTTAAGTTAATAATTTAATTTATTTTAAGTTCAATCTAACACTTGCGCTTTATATACTATTTTGCTCTTGTATATTTCATTTTAGTGTTTTGTATGTCTTCTTTTTGTTCAATAAAGTTTTATTATTATTAATTAAATATCTTTATCAATTAGATATTTCTAATTACCTACTCATATGGCGTTATATACACAAGACACAAAAATGGTTTCTTAGATTTACGCGAATGTTACACATTGAAATAAAACTAATTTATATAATATATCTCCGCGATGAAATCCGTAAAAAATAGTTTTATTTCAAAGATACAAAAAATAGAAAGTTCTCATCAGAATTTTAATGAACATAAACTGAAAATAACCTTTTTTCACATAATTCATTTTATGGTTGTCCGTAAGATCGTTATTTGTACTTTGTTTTATACATATATATTATATATGTATATAATGTGTAGACTCGTATCACTCATGTATAATACTGCATTAAAAATTTTAAAACAATTGTGCAGTTTGCTAACAATAATTAATATTCTTATTTATTTTTATAGAAATAAATCTACTTAGCCATAGAATATACAGGTAAATTTAATCTCAACTAAGGGCACAATTAGCTACACATCACCAAAAAACAAACCTAAAATTAATTATTTAAATAAATAATCTTTGACACATCATTTGTTATACTAGTGCTGCCATCTATTATTCACATCCGTAATCTATTTAAACCTTGGTTGTAACTGTACTGCGAAATTATCCACGGCTTTCATCATAACGTCGAACTTCACTCGAAGCGGTTTGTTTTTGTCTTCGTTGGTCATTCTGTCTCCTGTTGAGGCTGGTAGTACCCGATACTGACGCAGGAGCGCTGCTGTCGCGGTTTTCATCGACATCATGGCATATTGATAACCTGGATTATAGATATTTGAATCAATGTAATTTTATTCTGCCTGGCGTTATTTCATAGCAATGTGGAGTCAACACAACACTGTATTTTTATGAGTCTTGGTTTTTAGACCGGAAGCCTATCTATGGTAAAGAAAATCCATCTTGTAGGATATTTTATATCCTACCAGGTCAAATTACTACAAATCAGAAACAGAATCTGATAGCACTATCGTCTAATGTAGCAAAACAAATTCCTGATTATCAGGAATTTACTTTAAATATTAACGTCATTTATTGGTGATGAAGACGTTTAAAAAGAAAAATTGCGAATTAAAAATGGCATTTTATTAATGAGGAAAACCTCATTAAACAATTCATTATGTACTCGTAGTGAATTACAAAATAACGCTTAACTCACCAATACAAGCTCTGGGTCCGTGACTGAATGCCATATAGGCAGCTGGGTGCTTCAATGGATTGTCTATAAACCTTTCTGGTCTGAACATTTCGGCGTCGTGTCCCCAAAAATTGGGATTTCTGTGTATGGCCCATATGTTGACGACGATCCCGCAATCTTTTACCAGTGTGGGGCCAGATGCTGAAAAAAAAAAACAAAATAAGGTAACCCTGGCAATAGTATTGTCGCATTTCCCTGGAAAGCGCATTCCTACAATATTTACAATAGATGGAAATGCTTTAAAATGATCCATGCTTATTGTGACGCACTTTAAATGCAGGTCGAGTTAAGTATATGAATGTCTGGTGTCGAGCAAATGGAGATCACTATACGATACAATACAATAATAATGAAGTGTAACTCACGTAATTTGACATCTCTGTCGACCCGCCTCACTATGAGCGGTGCGGAGGGATACAATCGTAGAGTCTCTTTAATCACAGCATCCAGGTACTTCAGACGAGGCAAGTCTTCAGCTACGATGGGTCTATCTGAGTCACCAAACACTTCCTGTAACCTGAAAAAACACTTAATACAAATATATGGGATAAAAAGTCTGAATACAGAGGAATATAATATAATGTCTTGAATTTTCTATCCGCCCTCCTAACATGTTTTTTTTTATTCGAAACTGCAGACCGCACACTGAATACCAATTGATTACCACCATCCATGATCGTCTTGATCACTTCTTTTTTAAAATACATTTTCCGGCCTATTTACCGTGCAGTAGAAACTATCAATTATGTCTTCGGATATATCTTTCAACGAACGATAAGAAACAGCGATTTTTCAAGAGGGATTTATGTGAGCTAACAGAATACTCCGGTCCGTGCTACAGTAGTGCGACGTAACCACAGTGTTATTCCATAATATGTCAGAAACATTTACTAACAGAACAATAAAATGAAATAAAACTAACATTGATCGAAATAAAAACAAATACATACTCCAGGTAGACTTTCTCCTGTACATCCTGATGTCTGGACAGCATGACGGCCGCGAACGCCGCTCCGACTGCGGACGTGTCAGTCCCCGCCAGAACCAACACCAACGTCTCCTCTTGCAGTTCTACGTTAGAGTAACCTTTCTCCCCACCGGAGGAGTCTATGAGCAGCTCCAGAAATGTTTTGAAGCCGTCTGTTGATGGGTCTGGAATTTTTATAATATTAACAATAGGGTATGCCCTTAGGTTGTTAACAAAGAGCTTTGATAAACATCTCCAGAGGCTCCCATTTGGCTTATGAGTCAGGATCTGGATGCAGAAGGCAGTATTGTTGGACAAAGCATGGACAGTGTAAGCGGATTTTAAATTTTGATCCCTGACTACCAACGGCTGTCTTCCTGAGCCTTGTAAGTGTTTGGAAAAGAGCCAAACAAGAGTTTCTTGTCCGTCCTTCTCTAGGGAAAACCGCTATTCAAGCCCAGAAGTAAAAAATAACTGAATATAAATGTTATTTATAATTAATGGATTCAATATTTTATTTTCATTTTTTTTTATTTTTCATTTCATTTCATATAGGTGTAAGTGTTTCATATACAGCGAGTTTGTGTATACCCTTTTTTTGGTCAAGAGGAAAAGCCGGAAAGGTGCCCTTTCGGTAGGTACCCCGGAGGAGGCCAAAAGGGGTCATTCAGTGTCACTAGCCTACCAGCCCGGCGCGCTGCGGATATTGCGACCGAGGTGGGTCTCTAACAAAAACCTACACCAGCATACTGATTAAAAACTGGCTATATCAGGGCGAGAAGCGCCCCGATACCTTCCCTGGCTTTGCCCGGCGCAGAACCAGGCCGCAGACTGCTCTCTTTCATTGGGGAATAAAGTTGCCCCCCACTTACGTCTAGAACTGGTCGCTCCTTTAAGGTGCTATGAGCGTCCACGACAGAAGCGAGGCCACGCGCTCGCATTTAGTGGGGTTGCATCGCCTCCGCAATACGCCCAGCGACTCCGATGACCTCTTTTGGTCGCCTCCTACGACAGGCAGGCGATACCGTGGCGGAATTCTTACGCCCCCTGACCACGGGGCGAGAGTGTGCGTATACTTAATAAATGAGAACTTACTTTGATCAGTTTCCGCTTTATGCTTCTTTCCCTCGAGTTCCTTGCGTTTCGATTTTATTATCTGAAAGCATATTGGTTTTGTCATTTTTTATTGAAACTGCTTTAAAGCCTCTAGAGTTCTAGAGTCTAGATTTTATTATTTTAAGACACTTGTGTTAGCTACCTGATCAATAAAACTGCAAATCGTAGCTTTGTAATTGCTGTGCAGTTTGTACTGCGGCATCATTTTGTATACGCTGTCGTTGTGGAGCCACGGCTGGCACATTCGCGCGGAGTCCATCTTGCATATCTCTTCGAATGCCTTCAGAAACGGCAGCGACGAGTCATTCTGCGCGTTCACTTTCACGCCTAGCGTTGTTTCTGAAAATATATGCGTAAATACAGAATAAAGTATAAAAATTATACTCTAACTGATACGTCAGTGAAAAGTTGTTGTTAAAAATTTAATGAAATGAATGAATTTTAGAATCGCTCCACAGCATCTGAGGTACATTTACTGGATAGAGCCGGCTGTGAAGCTAGAGGCCGCAGGATGGAAGTCCGCACCAAGACAAGTATTGGTGCAGGATATGTGTGTTGAAGTTTACATGGATATCAGAAACTGCAAGAAACTTTTTGGTCTGAGGAAAACCTACACGCGAAATAAATATATGTGTCTCTCAAAAAAAATTGGTTCGACGCGGGAATCGAACGCGCTATCGAACTAGGTACTCCTAGAAGGTATTAACTTATGGTGCAATTTGCCTTTTCTAAATCAATGACGCAATTGTTCATTGAACATGTGAGATACAATTTAACAAACTGTTTACAATACAATACAATACAATTTAACAAATTGTTCGTTAGTAATTAACATTAGTAGTAATTATAATATTTAATTAGTAATAAACAAACACATTGTAATGAATTATACCGAAATGTTATTTATTTTTTCGGTAAGTAATCATTATTGTCATAAAGTGAACCTTTATTAAATCCACCAAATCTATATTAGATCAGTGAAGGTCGGTACTCAGTATTGTCTGATGTAATACAATACATAAATGTAGGTACATAACATACAGTACACGACATTTTTAATTAGTTTTCCGGAAATAAATTTAAACGAGCAAATGGTTCACTTGATGTTAAATAATTACTGTAGCCTTTAAATATCTACGGTTAAATTGAACATACATAGCCTCTTAATACAGGAAGGAAAAAGAAAGGAAAAAGGGGTCATTGTGCCTTTGGCGTGAAGTCGGTTTTTAGTGAGCTAATTGTACTATGCCAGGCGAACCAGCCCATTCCTATAAATGCAATCTAAGTCCATATAATGCGCTGCGACTCTATCAAGTTTTAGTAAATTGGATTAATCAATTTTACCGCAAACCGAATCCATCGAGTAAGTAGTGATGTATTTCCATATAGAGAATGTCCCGGCGCCCGCAGCTTTTTTCAGGTTATCCACCATGATGTTACTCTGCTGGGAGAATATGTTCACGAACTGCATGAGGTTCTTCGGACTAAATGTTGGCGCGAGGAACTTACGTCGAGGTCGCCAAATCGGCACTGGAACAAATAAAAATACAATTGTATACATCGAAATTGCGTAATTATTGTTTACACTTGCATATTTTCATAATATAGTACGTACACTGTAGTTATTACACTATAGTTAGTCCAAATACATACATTTATCTCTAATAATCACACACTAAATCCCAACCCCACACTGAGAAGTCTTGTCTTGGAGGCATCAGAAATTGCGAGATACTTTACCTTCTTCATCTGAACCCGAAAACAAATATTTGTGGGCCACACAAAAAAATATTACAGCGCAATAGAATCTGCGGCTTCTCGATTCACAGCCGTTAATTATATTTCGAGGCAAAATAAATTGTAAATTGAAGTACCTGGCGCAAATACACTGCCATTGCCAGTGAGCAGTCGAGAGCACTTCATGACGTCATCTTTTTCCAGACACATCTTCAGAACACACTCAGCGTCTACCGGGTCTGATATCACTGGAATCAAAGTAGGTATATATTTTGTAACATTTTACCTTTTTTATGAAAAAAATATTAAAGGGCTTTTAGACGAAAATAAATATTTTACATGAATGATTTTACATAAAACAAAACCTTATCTGCCTTTTATATAATACGTATACAATCGCAATTATTCTTTCAAAATACATTAAAATTGTTAAGTTTGGTGTCACTACATACAAACTAAATAATAAGAAATCTATCTAACTTAAATAAATATCCAGTGACTATAATACCACGGGTTTTTTTTTTAGTGTATGAACTCTCACGTGTTATACTCGTAGTAATAATTAATAATGATTAACACACCTGTATGACATTAAACTATGATTTTTTTAAATAATTAATGTCGTTATAAAAGTGTAACAACAACAGCCATCGATGTCTTCATGATTTTTTTCTGTATTCTGAGAATATTTAATAATATTTTATTTGTAACAAATTAATTTGTTTTTATTATAACATAGGGCGAAAAATAACAATTAACTAGCAATTGAACTGGATTAATTGTCACTGAGCAAAACTAATTATAAATAAATCATCTTATAACTTTTTTCTAGATGTTTACTATAAATAATTAAACAATTAAAATAAATAACTCAAATATTTTCTATTGCCGTAACAACAATAAGAGAATAAAAAAAATTATATTGTAATATAAAATTGTCAGACAGTAAAATGAATGTTAATGTAATTTATTATGTATAGTAAAATGTTATCAACAGGTGGAAATGATTGTATTTTCTTTTTAGTCGGTACTATTTTAGATACGTGTTTTGAATTAATTACATGCATGAATACAAAATTTAAAATTAAAATTAAAAAATGTTAATACACTTTTGTATGTACTTCAAATCATTGTTTGTTACATCACCACGTGATTTACTGACAGTCAACACAATTATATGCAAATTAACTATTAACGTGCGAAACTTGCTCATCTCGAGGCATTAAATAATATTGAGGAAAATAAATATTTTCTTTGTCATGTCGAAAATAGGTGAAGGCGATACATAATTTTTGTAGATTTTTTATCCCGCCTGAAAATCGGTTAAAGTAAGAAAACTGTAATTAACACTTACTACATATGTAACAACCGAAAACACTTACTAATGTAAAGCCGGTTGCCCTGCCAAACACCCATGATCCCTCCACGGTCTATGGCTTCCATTCCAAGCCGCTGAAACACTTTCATTCTATCTGGAAACAAAAAGTTACATTCTTGCGAAAATGATGCAGATGATCAAAGTAAACCGTAATTAAAAATGTCTGAGCATGGAGATTATGGTGCATTGTAGCCAGAGTAACTATTGGACATAATGAGATTTAACATCTTATGTCTCGATGGCAGTGGAGTGCCAAGCATTGCTTTATAATTCAAGGTGTTGTTTGGTTTTGCTACTTTCTTAGAGCGGTCGTATCGCTTACGATCAAGAGAATGGCATGTAGTCCATTGAAATTATACACTTTTTAGGCCTAACCATACGTTTTTCGGAGGACGCAATTTTATTATTTTGAAGTGCAGAGGGGGTTAGAAAAATAAAAAATATTCAGTTATTTTTGTTTATAACTTTTTTTTATCATTTTACGGTAAAAAATAATAGGAAGAAAGTTGTAGACAATTTATTTTGGTACAAATAATGTCTTATAAAATTTTCGGTAGTAGGTAGTTTACGAGATATAGCGCGAAAACCCTTGCACCCCTTTTTCCAAAATAGAGCCGGGGGACAAAGGTGGGGACCCCACAAACTTATATTTAAGATTATACTGACGCCCCCAAAACATAAAAAAAACAGAATTGCCTCCTCTGAAAAATGCAACCCTAAATGTAACTTTTCAATGTATTAATGCTCATCTCGCTATTTATCGGCATAAAAATAATTGTTTTATTCGCCAAGTCTACCTAATTATGCCTGTTGCTTGTGCCCAGATTGGGCTTACGCTGGTTACTTGAGCCTCATGACAATATAATACACATAGTACCTAATCTCTATTTACAAAACATTTTAAAAAACATAATTTATGTTCAAAAGAAATCATTGCTACGATAATACACTATCTAGACGTAGAGCTCGAACCACGCTTATTAAAACGGATAAATTATCTATAAACATAGTCTTGTTATGAAACTACTACAAGATTAGCAGTGAATGCACGGTCGAGACTACAATATACTCCTTAACATACACCCTGGACTATGATTACATGTTACTGGAATTAGATATGACAGAAACTATTGTCCCTCCACAGTTAATCGGAAATCGATAAATGGACTGAGAAATTATATTTGCAGGGAGACATTATGTCACTAGAAAAGCTATCAAGCTGAAGACAGAGACACAATTTATTTAAGATTTGTTTATTTTATAATAAAATCATATCCAACCCACCTTCATCACTTCCTATAAACATGTACGCATGCCCTATAAAGGGCAGCATGGTGTAATTATTTTTCAGTTGCTTCCATAGTGCGAACATGCGTCTTCTATGCCACCTCTGCACTGCCATCCATACCAATAAACATATTACAAATATTTGACCGAGCATATTGTGCACTTGTCGTTCGGAACTTCGCGACACACAAGAGTTATGAACGGCCCACACATATTTATAAAGTCGTGTGTTTTGCTCCTTTGTTTAACAAAAGGCCATTTGTCGGTACGAGGAATAATATAAGTATGTTAGGTAAGCAATTTATACTAAACGAAATAATTTTAGATACAAACTAACAGCATTCATCAATACGTTTCATTTAACGTAGCAATACAACCTAATAAAAAACTAATTTAAGCATAAATCTGATAGATAAAATAAGCACACCATGACATTAAACTAATTATGACATCACAATTATATAATCTTAAATTATATAAGGATCACACAAAAATCAAAGGAAAATGTCAGTGTAAGCCTTTTTTTTCGTACAGTAGACTGGAATGAAAACTGAAAAACCGTCTAACTTTTCAGACCTTATTCTTCTGATTTAACTTATACAGGGTATATCTGCGACCGAAAACGAAGCCAGGTGGTAGTATTAGTGACTTCAGACACATTGCAAATAAATTTAAATAAATCAATTTCGTTAATCTTTTTTCTTGTAATTTTTACTTATCGACGCATTTGGGTGATAAATTCATAGTTTCCCTAAAATAATTATGTACACCTTTTTATTAAAGACGCAGTGGTACGTAAGACGTTTAAATGACTATTTTCGTAATAACTAGGTATTTACCAACCAAACACGATAATTTTTAATTATTCTTTTTCCGAAATTTTTAGTTGCATTGTGTCTGTAATCACTAAAACTATGACCTTGCTTCGTTTTCTGTCGCTGTCTTGGTATACCCGGTATACCATGAGATATTGGTTGTATCTTCCTTTGGAATATTTACATATCTACAACAGAATGTTGAACGCTGGGTTTTCTACATTGTTGCTCGTTGCTTGTTTTCAAAATACTTTGTCATAAACATGACATACGAGTATTAAAGCAGCAACATATTTGCACTTGCCATTCTGGATATAAACACAGCTGCATTTTACGTCAATGATAACACGACAGCCATTGATATTTTATAAAGAAATTATACCGTGTTGAAGTGCTCTGCCTACCGTAACATGCTATATTATATGCGTCAGTATATGGTTTTGTAACAAAATAGTATCAGTCTATTTACGATTTGATCTTAAAAATATTTATTTTATACATATTTAAGAATTACCTGGGTGGCGTAGTTGTACTACGGTACGATTACAAACCTAAGGGCTTGGTTTCGAATTCCAGGTAGGACAAAATAATATTAGATTTTTCTATTAATTTTCAGCAAAGAGTCAGGAATTTGTGCCCGATATGAAAATAGACTCACCTCCTATCACATTGTGGGACGGAACATACAAGGGGAAATATGGGTGACTTGGTAGCGCCTCTGCCTACCCCTTCTGGGAAGAAGGCTTGAGTTTATGTTTGTATGTACTTATAAGAATTATATTGAACGATATCAGAGTGCTTACGTTAAAACTTATCTTTTATCTTTTTGATTTTAGAGACGTTTGAGGAATAATATGGGCTCTTATCAAATAACCATTATTTCGTAGCCCTTTTATTTTTAGGTAGTATTCAAAAAATCCCCAACAAATGCTTTTTATCTTTATATTCTTACTTTATTTAATAGAAAATAAAAATAATAAAATATTTATAGTCCCGAAGGCAAGCTCCCGAATATTCAAGTTAGGTGGCGATACTGTCGTGCACGCTCACCATGCCTCTCGCAGTTTTTCTATTTGCCAGTGCAGTGGTGCTACTCCGGGCCGACCTTAACATAGTTTAGCTATAATAGCTTCATGTTGTACCTATCTACTGAAATTCTCTACCGATTACAAATTAAAATACATAATTGTGGAAAATTTAGACTCTTGTGCGACAAAGAATAATTTTAATTAACAAGTACGTTTTAAAATTATATAAGATCAACAAAAAAGTTACTGAATTTTAATTACTGAAATAAATGTTTCTCCATCTTGTATCTAATATTTCTGCAAAACACGGTCATATTCATATTAAGGAAAATTTGACGAGTAATTAATTTGACCTCATAATACGCATACATAATCTGCGGTATTGGACTATTTAAATACTAGATAGTGGCGGAAGATTGTCCGTAGCTTTAGGACATCCCCGAAGGTTGGCAATTAAAAATATTTGCAAAAATGAATAAATAGCACAATCAATTGTTTACTTTATTAGTGCTAAAATTATTTATTTAAGGCCTAGTTTCAAGTTCACTCGGAAGTGAACAGGCGTAATTAGGAAGCGATTTTTATTTTCTGTTTGCTTTACGTTTGTTCTTAATACAATGCCTAATACTTATAGTGCAGATTATATAGATATGTTATTGTTTGGTGGAGTGTATTCCCACCTTAGAGGCCGGCACCGCATCTCCATGCTCAGTTAGTCTAATGTTGCAGATGTTCATGAGCGACGATGAAAGTATCTGTAACTTGTTTTACACCAACCTGTATCCATTCATGGCAGGATATAGGCATTGGCAACATTACAAAATGGAACATTCACTAAGAAAAGTATGTGAAGCGAAGGGTCGGACGTTCGCCTGCAAGATGGATAGACGATCTAGTTATGGTTGCAGGAAGTCGCTGGATTCAGGCCGCTTCCAACAGTTTGATGCGGAGATCTTATGTTGAACAGTGAACTACCTGTGCCTAAAGAGAGAGAGAGAGAAATCAAATCATAACTTATAATCAGGATAGCGAGACGTAGTGAAAGTAATTCGTGGTGCTGTATGGTTTTGCTACTGTCCATGAGCAGTCATATCGTTTCATCAGGCAAATGGCACGATGCATCAGGCCATAAATAAATACAAAAAAACACTGACGTGGCCGGGAATGTAACACCTCAAACTTAAAACAAACAGTATGTTTGTTTGTGTAAGCCACAGTAGCTGAAGTTGTTGATATGTCTGACTGGATTAGACAGTAGCCACGAGTGATTTCGATGAAATTTGGTATGGAGGTAGCTGACAACCTCGATTAACACTTAGGCTACTTTTCATCCAGAAAAATTTAGTGTTCCGGGGGATGAGGAAGGAATTCCGATATATTTGTTACTTTTGTATACTCAAGGGAATGGGAATGGATTACATGCCTTGATATGAATGAAACAGGATGGGCGGGATATAACAGTACGGGACGGGTCGGGATGGAAAATTCCAAATAAAGTTAAGCACGCAGACGAAGTTTGCGGGCAGAAGCTAGTAAAAATGTTTTAGTAATACATAATATTTAAATTATCTAAGTAATACATAAAAATTTTATTTAAAACCTCATCAAATCTTAATAAAAACGCCACAGACATGAACGAATTCATTAAATAATATTTGAATAAGCATGACAGCATTGACGCATCTGGCACTCAAAAACTAATGCAAACAGTGAGCAAACACACGAGTTGGTTATTATATTAACCTATGACCACATCACGGAACAAGTTCAGTTTAGGCATCAAAATAAAAAAACCTGTTGTAACATTTTATAGAAGAAAGGAAAGGAAAGAAGGCGAATGACCAAAATTCCAAGCCAATTAAAGTATCCACCGATGTGCGACAGTTATGTCAGCCAGTTCAAACCGGATATACACAGGTAACCGCTTACATTTGTTATTATGACGGGTTTTCCATGATTGTGTTCGGTAATGATCTGGGCGAATAAACATTTTATCTTGCACACTCTCACTTCAATATTATTTTAACCGCTTTGTTGCGGAGGGAAGTGAACAATAATTTGTTTCCAACTCCTCGTATTCGTTATTTCTTTCGGATTAATATCGATGCAAGTTAAAGACAGGCTAGTGTCCCTAAGAGACTCGCCGAGCTCCGGTGCTCGGTGTCGATTTTTTGCGTCCCACTGTTGATCCTGGCTGACAGGAGTAGCAGTGGTGGGTGTGTAGGTGAGAAAGTCACTAAAAAAATATATTTTACAGTCAGCTATAGTTCCTCTGGAAATCGCATTCATCGAACGAAAAGCAACTCCAAAGCTGGTACTTCACATTGGTTTTCTATACCGTGCTATCTAAATGAGGTACCGAATGGCCTGAGTTCTACCGGGTATATCCAGACTGCGAAATTTTTAGTTGTGTTGTATCCGTAGTCATTAAAACTACCGCCTGCCTTCGTTTTCGGTCGCAGTCTAGATAAACTCGGTATTACACATAACACAGATACATATGTTAACAAAGAATAATAGGTGCTTCAACAGTCTTTGAGAAAGGATGAGAAAAGAAAGAACGAACGAAGTAAAGACGAGTGAATAGTTTCTCCATCAATCTTATCGACCGAATGAAACGCGCCAGCAAAGCTATTACTATTTTTTCCCTATGAATTAGTAATTACAATCCTCATTAAACCGGACGATAACATTTTTGGTTTAAACTACCACAGGTTCTGCAATATTCGTGCTAAATTATTGTTATTTTCTTTAGTTTTTACTAGTGTTTCCAAATTTTGCAGTGTATTTATTATGTGCTAACCAGTCAGCAATAAGCATAATAATATGGGAACCTCATCAATCAACATAATATTGAAAATTCTTATATTGCATACACAATCTGAAGATACTTTATTCAATTAAAGTGTTTATTTGAAGGTGTCCTTCATAACACTTGTACGGATCAGATTTATTTGATATCCACTTGAAATGTCTATAGTTGAAAATGGTTGGGTGACGTCAGGTTGAGGGTAAAAAATGATACTTAATGGAGGCTCCGTCTTTAAATTATTAAATGGAGCTTGTTTTATGAATAGTCCGCAGACATTTATCGACGTGTTGTAGAACTACTCGATAGCTTAACAGACAAGAACTTACTTGCCGAATTGATGAATGAGGATCAGCTTTGTCTATCAATATTTTATTGGTAGGTACTACTCCAATCACAGGCCTTTCATGCTACCATTATATTCTATCAAGTAGCTTAACACTTTCTTTGTATTTGGTTGCAACTGGACATAACCACATGGAGATGAATATTTATCATAATCCACCAATAGTTGATTCTGGTCTGGGTATTGTGAAGCCTATAAAGGTTCACACGTAACGACTGATATCCACAAAATAAAAGCTGTATCTTAGTGTGGGATCACCACAGGTGTATTCATTTATTTAGGGAAGTAGGGAAAAGAATAAACTATGAAACATTTTTTTTCTATATTGTATTTGTGAGACCGAAAAGTCTCTCGTAGTTTCTGATACCCACGACATAAGATTCGATTTTAGCGTGCGGTCTGGACTATGAGTATGTATGTGATTGTTGGGTGTATTTATTATTATTATTATTTATTTATATTCTAGATTCAAGTTGTACAACAAATTTATCGACATGCCTCAACATGATCTCGAATTTGACGCGTAACATTCTCATCGGGTCATCGTCATTTAAAGGTTTCACTCGGTACTGACGCAATAGACAAGCCAGAGCCATCTTCATAGACATCATGGCGTATTGATAACCTGAAAAAATATTTTAGTTAATAAATATTAACAATTAAATAACTTATACATTTGCTATATGTATACATCACCTAAGCAGCTCCTAGGACCGTGGCTGAAGGGTATGAAGGCAGCAGGATGTGTGTGAGGAGAGTCGATGAACCGCTCCGGCCTGAACAGATCCGCGTCTTCACCCCAATACTTTGGGTTCCGATGAAGACTCCAGATGCTTATGTATAAGCCGCATCCTTCTACGAGAGTCACGCCGGAGGCTGGAAAGAAAATTATATATATGTAGGAGGAAGTGAACAGATACAGAGTTGATTGCTGGTTGTACTATGCGAGATCATTTAATTATTTTGAAATTATTTTGTTAATATTTTTCTACGATTAAGTTTATTTTTAAATTGTAATTAATTTGCAGCGAAGTAGACGGAAATGTATTAATTATTAATATACCGGAAGTGAGAATGTCAATTTCCTACAAACGTCTTATAAAATCTTAATATTATTTTATTTAGTTCAGTACATTTTTATATTGTACAACATCCTAGTAATTTATTTAAATTCATTGTATTATTTAACGTCCAATCAGAGCAGAGGATGGCCTCGAGCGGGGTCGAGGCGCCATCTTATTTATCACCACATTTTATGGTAGTTGTGGTGTATAGAGTATTGAGTAGTAATACAAAGGAGGATCGATCTAGGTGGATCATTCTGGGCTAGGCTTCTAGTGAAGTAAGGCTGGTGTCGCAAACCCGCTGCTCTTTATAGTTGTCATTACTGTCATTACCTATTTAAAAATTAAAAGGCCTAAATATTTAAATTGTTTTAAAATTGATTCTGTTTGTGTCTTGAGAAATAAAATCGTGTGAGACAGTGAATACTTTGTTTTGTGCTCGCATTTATCCCACATGGCGCCCACTAGACCCGTGACCACTAATGATGATGTCGCGGAGAATGGTGTTTCTCCGACATATATATACCTATGGTCTGCTTTCAATTTAAGTTATTAAATGTAGGGCTTAGTTTACATCATTACTACACCACTTTTTCCACAGGTATGAGACTGTATCTACTTAGTCTTTGAGCTTGCAGACCTTCAAGGTCACTGGAACCTTTCCTCTCAAGAATAATTGCCTACGTGCCTACGTGACCAATAAACGAAATTCATTTCATTTCATTTTATAAAAAGTTAATGTTTGCCTGCGATGGTTCTTTTATCTTGCCAGACACATTGAAGCTGATAACTTTCAAAGCCACCACGATCGGAACTTCATAATAGCTGATCCTATGATGGCTATGTCAGAGGTCACAGACAAACTTTCAGACTTTATAAAATGACAAAAGTCTGGCTTCCACGGACTCTAAGTCTACAAATCTAATGACGACATCACAATTATATTACAAATTTGTAACAGAAGAAGAAAAAAAATGCTTACGTAAAAGAACATCTTTTTCCACTTTTCTTACAATGCAAGGTACCGGTGGGTACAGTCGAAGCGTTTCTTTAATAGTGGCCTCCAAGTATTTGAGTCGAGGCAGATCTTCAGCAGTCACCGGTCTGTTTGAGTCACCGAACACTTCCTGTAATCTACCAAAGAAGTGGATAACAAAAATTAGAAAGAGGGAAGCGAATGAGTTGGTTGTTCTGTACGAGATAGGTTCGTGCGACATGCGAAACATTTTCACAATACATACTCTTGATATATTTTGTCCTGTGCGTATGGATGTTTGGACAGCATGACGGTAGTGAAGGAGGCGCCCACAGCAGACGTGTCAGTACCGGCCACCACCAGTACTAGCGTCTCTTCCTGTAACTCTAAGCTGCTGTATCCATTGCCACTTTGTGGCGTCTTTATTAGTAGTTCCAGGAACGTCTTTAACCCATCTGAATCTGGTAGGTGTTTATTATTTTTTTGTACATTTTTCATCACAGGCTCCTTACGTACTAACATGGGCTTTAGGCGATATGGTGATTTTTGCAGTTGTTGCATAAGAGGCTTTGCTATTAGCTGTTGTTAGCAGCTTATATGGACAATGAGGCGTAAAGTTAGGCAAAATATGATGTTATGCATTTTTTACGCGAACAACATTATTTCACCTAAATAATCAGATGAACTTACTTATGTCCGAAGCTATATTTTCAATTATTTCCGATTCTTTTAATTTCTTCGTTACTATCTGTGAAAAGTAATGATTAAATTAGTCTTACAATTTAATTTTTTTAAAGCAGAAAATTAAGTACAGCCAGTTTGTATATTTCTTTCGCCAAGCAAAAGTGATTTGAAGTACAATAAACTTAATGAAATTATTAGACATTATAGAATTGGCAACCTCTAAGTTTTTTTTTTTTCAATGAATGGCGAGACGGGCAAGGCATTCATTCGCCTGATGGTAAGCGATACGACCGCTCATGCACAGTAGAAAACCAAAGAGCACTTTGTCTTTGTTTTTTATTTTTCTTATTTTATTGTAATATTTATATAGACTAATTAATTGGTATAACCGTACTAATAAATAAACTAGAAATAAATAAAACACCATGAATTACAAAGCAATTCTTGGAAGCTCACTGCGCTCGCCATCCTGAGACAAAAGATGTTAAGTCTCATTATGTCCAGTAGTTACTCTGGCCACAATGTCCTTCAAACCGGAACACAACAGTGCTGTTTGGCGGGAGAAATAGACATTGGGTTGGTACCTACCTAGCGGACTCTCACATATGAGAGACCTACAACCATTAAGTTGTTAAGATTTAGGATGAGAAGCGCAGAGCCAGTGCCATGCAATGCTAAATAGTATCTTATAAGTTCTGAGTAATATTGCTCTTATTTTCGGGCAGGCGCGCTTCTTATTACGAAACGAGCGAACTACCTCTTTCCTCATTGTTGCTAATAAAAAATAAGTATGAGTAATTAAATAAAATTACCTCTTCAATAAAATCTTTTATGACTTTCTTGCATCTCGTATACTCCTTATGTTGCGGTAGCAGGCTGTATATGGTATCATTGTGAAACCACGGTTGGAACACACGAGCTGCGTCGATACGACAACATCTTTCTAAGGCTTTTAAGAAGGGTTGTTCTGAACCCCTTTGGGCATTCACTGCTACCCCTAAGGTCGACTCTAAAAAAATTGTTGGTTCACTTAAATATCAATAAGTTCACTAAGTATGTGAATTATAATCTGGTAAATGTGCCATCCGTCAATAGATACTCAATCCAACTGATATACTTTGTAAATGTTTTTAAAAGCTGTTAAACTCATATATTTCAGCTGCCAAGGAAAATCTTTTACGGAGCCTCGTGTCTTTTAACTAAGCTTGAAAATACAGTACAAGAAACGGACATATTTGCGGCATATGGCGAAATTGTCTGTTAATAGTCAATGATTCATTTGGGTGGCACTGTATTTATTGTTAAGTGTTTTATATTCTAGTAAATCACTAGTTATACCACAAACTGAATCCATAGTATAGGAGGTAAAGTATCTCCAAACAGATATCGGCCCAGAGCCGACTGTCTTCTGCAGCCGATCCGTCATGATGCTGCTCTGCCGAGAGAATATCTCTACAAAGTGAGAAAGGTTCTTGGGGCTGAATGTGGGAGCGAGGATCTTGCGCCGACGACGCCATATGGAAACTGAAATTTAATCCAATATAAAAGCTATAAAATAAAGGTGGAATATTTATTACCATTTAAAAGAGGTATGCGAAAAATATAATAAATAAATACGCCTAACAGTATCTCATTGTCCCAAACCCACACACTATATTTTATATCGTCATTATAAAATTACAAAATATGCACCGCTTCAACAGCATTCAGGACAGAATTAAATGGTTATTGATGAATAGATATTTATAACAACAAACATACCTGGAGCAAAAATAGTGCCATTGCCGGTGACGTTTCTTAGGAATCTGATTAAATCGTCTTTCTCTAAACATGTTTTGAGAACTATTTCAGCGACCTCAGCATCTGCTACCACTGAAATATTTATTTTTTAAATGTTTAAAGCCATCTTTTTAACAATAGGCTGGTAGATAAAGTTAACATCACACACTGAAACGCCACCAGCCAGTGAAACTTGACAATCCTCTAGAACACACTTAAATCCACTTCTAATTAGGCGTAATGCCTTCACACTTTACTTAAGTGACTTATTTGAAAGGGCCCAACACTCTTAAGTTATTATATTATACTCGCCTTAGTTAGCCCACTGTCAAGCCAATGATTCCCCTAAGCTAAACTTTAATAACTGCTTTCTCCCGCCAAAGAACAGTGTTAATGTAAATGCACTGTTGTGTTCCGGTCTGAAGGACATTGTAGCCAGAGCAACTACTAAATATATTAAAACTTAACATCGTATGTCTCAGGGCGGGGAGCGCAGTGAAATGCCATGCATTGCTTTGTAATTCATGGTGTTGTTTGGTTTTGCTGCTGTCTATGAGCGATCTTATCGCTCATCATCAGGCGAATGGCATGCTCGTCTCGCCATTAATTTTAATAAAAACTACCATAAATAAAGAGGATGATAATAAAAAAACGAACTATAAATACATCAGTGTTACCATTCATAAAAAAGTAGTGAACAATACAATTTTACTAAAATTTATTAACTTTCGATATGAAACAGTTATCCCTGCAGTGATTACAACTATGTCTTAATAAAAACCAGACTACCGGCAATTAATTATTAGAAAATAAGACGGTATTTATTAGTAATTAGAAGAATAATTATTGTTTTGGATGGAGGCCATGTACTGGCAAGCGTACCGATGGATCCCGCTATGCGGCTGATTTCTTGTATAAGAGTGAAAATACTTACTTAAATAAAGCCGGCTCCCGTGCCAGAAAGATATCAAGCCACCTTTCTCTACTGCTTCATTGCCTATATTTAGTAGCCTCTTCCTGCGAGCTGCATAATAATACAGACATACAAAATTATACTACAAAGGTAGATGGATATATTGGCAGTATAAGGTGAAATAAGAAATGATCGGAATTGCTAGAAACATCTATATCTATAGTCTATATCAGCCCATATATGTCCCACTGCAGGGCACAGGCCTACTCTACTATCGAGAGAATCGATTGAGAGTGGTTAGGCCATATAGTCCACCACGCTGGCCTAGTGCGGGTTGGTGGACTTGCATACCGTAGAAATTCTTTAAAATCGCTACGGTATGCAGGTTTCCTCACGATGTTTTCCTTCACCGTTAAAGTGCGTGGTCATTGACTATCAATACACACATAACTCCGAAAAGTCAGAGGTGTGCCCTGGGACTTGAACCCGCGACCACCGTGGGCATGCAGGCAGCCGCGTTCGGTCCGTTACCAAGAGGCCACCACGCACTTTGCTAGGAACATACTTATTGATAATTCTCAGAACAATTATGCGGAACCAATCACAATAATATGATCCCTGCGATTGGCAATGAATGTATAGGCCCATTTTTGATGGATCTGATGGCACTGTACTATAATTAAACTCGTATATTTTTTCATTATTATTTGTAAGTAATTAAGCATTAATTTATACACCAGTAATAAATAAATAATAGTTTAAAAAACTAAAATACACACTCTTGTAAAAAGCCAACTAAAAATAAATATAACTGACAATGAGCTTAAGATTAGATAATGGACTGAAACTCATTCATTTTATGATTAAAAAGCTAGGGTTCTGAAGTATAAATAATTGTTGTAAGCATCCCACGCTTTGTAACAATAAAATGAATGTATTTCAATCCATTTTCTAATTTTAAACTGAATATCAATTATTTTTAATTTTTTAGTTGGGTATTATACTGAAGTAGGTATGTATTTTAGTTTTTCAAACTATTATTTATTAATTCACTAAAAACTTCTATCTACGGCTATATTATATCAAAGGAAGGCAGCTGTGCGCCAATTATCTATTTATCTGTATATAAATAGATAATCAAGTTTCTTATGAGTGTTCGATATACTTTCGATTTTAAGCTACTCCAGGAAAAGTAATCCAATGGATTTAAGTCCTGGGAACGTCCTGGTCAATCGACCGCACCCAGACGCCCAATTCACCTGTCTGGGTACTCATTGTTCAGACGGACGTGTCTAGTCTTCTATGATGGGCTGAGCTACTATCATGCAGTAGCCACATCAAAATCCATTGGATTACCTTTACTGGGGTTGCTTAAAATCAAAACTACATCGAACTCCCATAAAAAAAAATTGCATGAATCAAGAAGTAGAATAAACGAGGAAGCAGATGAAATCAGTAGAAATGAGTGTCCTAGATCATTAAAAGGATCTTTCATAAGAATATGTAGAGCGTGCATCAGGGCCGAAGGCAAACAATTCCATAATTTTCTTTGATTTTTTGTGCACTCTTGTTGTTTTTCACCTTCTATTGTATATAATTTGTAATAATAGTAGTTAAATTATAACATCTGAGCAAAATAATGATTAAATTTAATATGGAGGGTTGTTGCATACTTGGGAAATTTTCAGAATCCTTAAAAGAAATACCAAATGAAGTAGCATTTTATAATCTTGACAAAATGCGCCAACTTTGATAAAAGTTGCCAAGGGTAGTATATAGTAAAGGGTAGTATATTGTTTGTTTTTACAGTGTGAGGTGTCAAAGTTGACCAATAACTTTTTGATTTTTTACTAGAAAGGCTGTATCTTGAAAACTATCGGGGATAGGACTATAGTTGTTTTTGTTCCTGTGCCGTTACAGCTTGATCTATGTCTGGTTACCGGTTTATCGTCTAGTTTTGGGACAAACTGTATATATTTTCAAAAATATTAGATTTCTGAAGGTTCTGGTTAAGATGTCACATCCTTTTTAAATTATTGTATTGTCGTCAGTCCTTGACAAGTATGCAAAATTTTAATTCAGTCCAACGTTTTGAAATTCTCGGAAATGGATTTCAAAGATTCCGTTACATAAATACATCCATACAGGCGAAGCTAATAAAAGCATGTTAAAAATAAATACCTTTATTGTTTCCCAAAAATAAGTAAGAGTGTCCAACAAACGGCAGTGCCCTATGGCTTAACTTCAGCTGGTTCGCCAGATGTATCATTCTCCTCTTCTGCCATCGCGAAATAAGTATCCACAGAAACAAAAACACGATAATTATTTGCGCTAACATGTCTCCAACTGACTACCTCAAACGGTGACCGCAATGAGCAGATAAATTCTCTCGTATCTATTTTATACGTCAGATCTTGGCGAAATACACAAAAATATTATTACTTTTAAACTTTGATGAAATATACAAAGTGCCGATGTTATAATGATAAAATCAGGTCAACATTAAACTAGTTAGTCAAATCTAAAATGCAGCGGGCACCAACCTCAAAAAATGATGGAATATTATAAATACCTATATTTAAAAAAATTAAATGATTATTATTTTACTCTTTTTAATTACAATTTTGAAGTAAACCTTCATTACGTACGCTTGACTTGGGGAGTAAGTAATTGTGGCCGCTATTTTGAACTTTGTAATTATCAGTCTGATTGCTCTCAAATCGGATATAATTTTTTTTTGTATCTGAGGGACCCTTTGTACCGGTAATCTAAATTTATGGTCAGAATTGAAAATAGTGGCCAGCATTTTGAAATAGAAGAGTGCACCGCGAAGAAATTCTCTATCTCTAAATTTTAAATTTTGTTCCTTATTACCGTCCTAGTATCATTTTATATTTCAACCAACTAGGTAGATTAGGGTTCCGAGACAAAATAATAAATATGTATGTGCGAACTGACTGAGCAACTGAAAAAGATTGTGGACCCCTGCTCTATCTCAACAACTACTGAACCGATTTCGATGAAACATACACCGCTCCTAATTCGGACGCCGGCTGTGGAACGCGAGGCCGTGGGCTCGATCCCCGCAACGAGATAAATGCTTGTGATGCCCGCAAGTATTTGTCTCGAGTTATGGTGTTTGTGAGACCAAAAAGTCTCTCGTAGTTTCTGATACCCCCGTCACAAGACTCTATTGTTCCTAATGTGGGGTCGGGACTATGTATATGACTGTTGGGTGTATTATTAAAACAAAATACAACATCACAGGAAGTTCTTCCTGGGGAAGACTATGAGCGCCGAAGAGACGAAGGCCCCCTCTTTGGGTCGCATCCTAGACCTAATAAAACATATCTACTATACATAACATGTACATAATATTTAACATACATAACATAAACTCACGCCGTTATCCCAGAAGGGGTAGATAGAGGTGCCACCAGGACACCCACATTTCACCTTGTATGTTCCGTCCCATGATGTGATAGAGGGCGAAACCTATCGCCACATCGGACACAAATTCCTGAATCCGGGCTGATTATGAATAGAAAAATTCAATATCACTTAGCCCGACCCGGGATACGAACCCGAGACCTTACCTTTGTATTTGTACCGTAGTACCGAAGTTGTACTACTCCACCGAGGCAATTGAATATTATTTACATTATATTTAATGTAAATAATATTATTATGTTACCAAATGATTACATTTTTATGTCAGTAAACATAAAAAAAGTAAATGTAAAAACCAGCTAGTTCGATGAAATGATAATTGTGTAAATGTATCTATTTGCATCATAATCATTATTTTACCAAAATGTCAACGCGATAAATACATTACGAGTATTATCACTATTTCGAATTTCGATTAATATTTACGTTTTATTCGACTTCAAAAAAAGGATATCACAGTTTATATTTAGGTATTACAAAAATAAATCTATAAATAACTTTTTTATTATTATTCCATTAATATATAAACATAAAAGATACCAAAATAGTACTATTGGACTAACGGCAAAAAGTCATATTGACCATCTTGAGGCTAAATTGAGAAAACAAAAAAAAACATACTTAAACACGGTCAGCCGATTCATTTATTGTTATTGAAGTTGTAGAAATTTATAGAAATAAAACTCCCAAGCTTTGATTATGTTCGAGCTTCCAGTTGTATAACAAAATTGTCGACGTGTCTTAACATGATATCGAATTTAACGCGTAACATTCTCTTCGGGTCATCGTCATCTAAAGGTTTTACTCGGTACTGACGCAACAGACAAGCCAGCATCGTCTTCATGGACATCATGGCGTATTGATAACCTGAAATTAAGTGCATCTTAATATGTCTTAATCAAAATATTAATGAATTTATTTCGCGTTCTGGGTGATTTCAGTTACCTAACTCAGCCGTACAAATTACAAAATCACTTGACCAATATTACTATTAATTAATTATTATTCTAAATTATTTATGAACTGCTCTCTCTGCTGTATTGTAAACTTGTTTTGAAAAGAGCAACGCTAAAGTTTCTTTGCCCATTTCTCTGGCGAAAACAGCCTTGTGAACCGGATGGTAGTGGAAAAAAGTGGGTCAAATAAAATATTTTCATTTCATTTGCTCCTAGATTTTGTTCACGGCTTAGCTTGCGTGCTTGCGCTAGAGATTTTTCTATTAGTTTTTCTCCAAGATATCACAAATCCCTGTTTCCATCTTTCAGGTATTAAGTTGCAATATTTTCACGTCGGTAGGCCGAGTTGTTATCCCCGGCTATATTTTTTCGGACGATCGTATAATAGTTGTTTTCTATCAATCGGGACAGGTATACAATTTTATAGACCAAAGATTCCCTATGTCCTTTTTTGAACCCCCGACATTTTATATTCAAATAGTCGTAATGATCGGTGGAGTAATAAAGAGGCAAAAGCATAATAAACACACTGTTGAATTTATAATAATAGAATGGGAAGCAGGAGATCCACAAATTACCTAAACAACTCCTGGGTCCGTTGCTGAAGGGCATGAAGGCAGCAGGATGTTTGGGAGGAGAGTCAATGAACCGCTCCGGCCTGAACAGATCCGCGTCTTCGCCCCAATAACTACGGTTTCGGTGAATGGACCAGATGCTAATAAATAATCCGCATCCTTTCACGAGTGTGATGCCCGAGGCTGGAAGCAAAAGAAATTGATAGAACTATATTCAATGCAATCAAAAAGTTAGTGCAATCATCTTTAGAAATTTGTGCGAGATCAGGTACATCGTTGGGTGTATACGCATAGTATCCGTTACTCAAGGTATGATTGTTAGATTTGAATATCAAGTAATTTTATACCCTTCTTACGCAACATCAAAATCATAACATTCTTTATTCAAATAGTCTTTTACAAGATCTTTTGAATCGTTAATTACTACTACCACCACTTTGGAACGTGCTGTAGTTACTAGTTGTGAAGAAGAAACGGCGCAAGAAAATTCCCTCAGCAACACGAAATGCCTTCTTTTTTGTTTCTTTTTTTAAAAGCTCTTTATAATTACAATGGTCCATGTCATAAAGCCCCATTTACCCGGGGAGAGTTTTCCGCCTCTAAGGATATAAAAAAGGTGCAACATGTAAACATTTGTCAGAACACGATAATCTATGGCGGTTATGTCATGCGATAATTGCATATAATTCATGCCGCGAGAAACTCTCCCCGTGTAAATCGCGCTTAATGTCACAACAATTTCGCTATAATATAATATATTATTATGTTTATTGTTGCAATTTGATAGAAATAGAGATTCCACAATATGCCTTTTTACACAACTTTACTTTAATTATATTTTTCAACATATTGATTGGCAAATATCTAATACCATTGGTAAGTTAATTAATCAAGCGTACACTTTGACCCATAACAAAACTATTATTTGTGGAGGTAAGTAACAAATGAGGCAAGATAAAATTTGTTCCTAGTTTTCTTACTATAAAAAGTCACAATTAGTCAACGCTTAAATAGAGTTATATTTTTACGTACATACAATAAATAAATACAGCACATAGTCCTGACCCCACACTAAGATCGAGTCTTGTGTCGTGGGTATCAAGAACTACGAAAGACTTTTTGGTCTCACAAACACCCAGACCCGAAAACATATTTGTGGTTCACACAAACATTTGTTTCTGTGCGGGGATCGAACCCGCGGCCTCTCGTTTACAGCCGGTGTCCACTGCGCCACGGAGGCTGTTCAATTTTCATAAATATATTTAGATGTATCTAACAGTAAAAATATCCCGCTCTTTAAACTTTTCTCTTAGGGAAACTCGGGGACCAAGTGTATACTTACATAAGCTTGTACTATAGCGAGGTTCTCGCAGTAATATACGTATGTATATTTATAATCTCTTTGATACATGAATTAAAAGTATAAAGAGAGTTTTCATTTTCGTTAGGGACGATGTAAAGATTTTCACATAAGTGTTGATGCGGATAGATGATTAAGGGTGATACGAATGAAGTTCCAAATATAGCTTACGTAATGAAATATCGTTTGTCACTTTTCTAACAATGAAAGGTACTGGTGGGTACAGTCGAAGCGTTTCTTTAATGGTCGCCTCCAAGTATTTGAGTCGAGGCAGATCCTCAGCCGTCACCGGTCTGTCTGAATCACCGAACACCTCCTGCAATCTACCAAAGAAGTAGACATGAAAAATCATAATATTATCCATTTATTATTCATTTCTTTTATTTACGTATAACTTCTAAAAGATCTAGACTATGGTGGATGTCTTCCTAGTCCAAAGTTTAAACTTTTAGTTGAAAGAAAAGGTGTAGTGGGTCAAGAGGGGATTGCTCAGCGAGATTGATGGAGGAATAATTGGCTGGTGGCAGGATATTCTCAAACGTCCGTATATAAGGACACACGTATATAAGTGTGTCGCGTTTCAGGTTCATTCCGTGAAACATCTCACGACAATTGATCTTCTCTATTCAAACTGCACTAGGCTTACTACCAATGGAATTGTAATCGCTTCGTAGTGCCACTATAAGCATAGTCAACATAATATTTAGGGTTATGATCTTCAGCTATTTTTTAAAAAATTACAACACTCTTCGGCACTAACCGCCGGCAATTAAAGTAATTTCAGATTTAATAAGCTAAATCATTAAGTTTATATCCTATCGTTTCATAATACATACTCTTCGTATATTTTGTCCTGTACGTGTGGATGTTTGGACAGCATGACGGTAGTAAACGATGCTCCCACGGCAGATGTATCAGTACCAGCCAATACCAGCACCAGCGTCTCTTCTTCCAACTCCAGACTATTGTATCCTTTACCATCTCGGGACGTCTCTATTAGTAGTTCTAGAAATGTTTTAAGCCCGTCTGCATCTGTGGAACACATTTTTCCATTTATTTTGCTTGGACTATGTCAAATTGGAACAGACAATACTCTACGCTATTCGGTACTCTACTTTGTTATTTACTTATTACTGCGCTTGTTCAAGTAATTTACTTCAGTCGTTCAAATATCATTATATATAAGAGAGGACGCTGCGAACAAAATGTGAAGAACAAAGTTAATGGTACATCTACTATTATTTGCATTTCTCTGTTACGATTTTGTTCACCATGTACGCTCCTTAAACCGTCAAACTATTTTAAAATACCATATTATAAATGTGCCATTACAAACTTACTTTTATCCGAGGTTAAAATATTTTCTTTGGTTTTCGATTCGTTCACTTTCTTCGTTATTATCTGCATAATAAAAAAATATATCAGTAATATAATTTCAATAAAATTTCCAGGAAACATCTGGAAAATACGAGTATATATAAAAGGTTAAGTACAATAAATAAAATTACCTCTTTAATAAAATCTCTTATTATTTTCTTATGTCTTGTATGCTCTCTGTGTTGGGGCAGCATTTCGTATAAGGTATCGTTGTAGAACCACGGTTGCAACACACGAGCTGCGTCTATACGACAACATTCTTCAAAAGCGTATAAAAATGGTTGTTCCGAACCTTGTTGGGCATTCACTGTAGATCCTAGAGCTGATTCTGAACAGAAAAGTGCCATTGTAAGTAATTAAACAATCATGGTTAGTGTAGGGTTATTAAGAACTTCGGAATTCCAGATTCCACAAACGAACTATGAAAGAATATTTGGGTCGTTCTGCCAAATGGTGAGACTCCAGCAATGCTGATACTGCTCTAGTCTGTCTGTCATGCTTAATACCTTATTACCATTAATAACTAAAGCATTGAAGTTAATTAGAGCTAGCAAAAAGAAGGCGTTTAATAATAATCAGTGTTCAATCACGAAAGCCTACCGCAAACGGAATCCATAGTATAAGAAGTGAAATATCTCCACACGGACATCGGACCAGAGCCGACTGTCTTCTGCAGCCGATCCGTCATGATGCTGCTCTGCCGAGAGAATATCTCTACGAAGTGATACAAGTTCTTGGCGCTGAAGGTGGGAGCGAGGATCTTGCGACGTGGACGCCATATTGGAACTGGGAATTTGTTTCATAAATCATAAAGAATATAAAAGGCCGGGTAATAATAAATATCGAGTAATTTAAAACTAACGTCCCACAAATTTTATTAAATTTACAATAGGAATTTTAAATAAATAGTTTCGAAAACATGTTAGATTATATTAACAAGGGCACTCCACATACTACTAATTCTTTTCAAATCAACAACATAGAGACCCGAAATTAATTTTTGTTATTCATATCAAAAACAGATTCTTGCTGACATCGAACTACCATAAAATTTATAGTATTTGATTATTAATCATGAAGACAATTAATCATATAATAATTTGTTTAATTTAAAAATACCTGGAGCAAATATACTGCCATTACCAATGACACTCCTTAAGAATCTCATTACATCGTCTTTCTCTAAACATGTTTTGAGGACCAATTCAGCAACCTCAGGATCTGCTACAACTGAAATCATAATATAAACTGGAACTGTTTTCAAAAATAATATCTGATGAAAGGTAAGGTGATAAGGCTAGCGACATACATTGCAACGACATTGCGCAGTGAAACTTGTCCAATTGCTAGTCGGTACTAACACTACAAAAATAATCACAATAATCACATCTTAACTCAAAGTTAATGAAATTCTCTTTATCTTCTTGACAGCCTCCGTGGCGTAGTTGGTTAGGGGCCGGTTGTGAAACGCGAGTTCGCGGGTTCGATCCCCGCACCGGAACAAATATTTGTGTGATCCACGGGTATTTGTCTCGGGTCTGGTTGTTTTTTTTTTTATTGCCGTTATAGGCAGACGAGCTAGCGGCCCGCCTGATGGTAAGCGGCTAGTGTGTGTGTGTGTGTGTGTGTGTGTTAGACCGAAAACACAAGACTCGATATTAGTGTGGGGTCTGAACCTATGTATGTGAATGTTGGGTGTATTTATTTATTTATTTTATCACTCACACAGAAAGAGCCGGTTTCCCTGCCAGTAAGCCATCAAGCCATCTTTCTCCAATGCTTCCTCGCCTATCTTCTGAAGTCTTATCATGCGATCTGCAAATTGGGTTTAGAATGTTCAGTTTTAAGTTAGTTTTTGGCTTCCTCAACAATAGGGAGCTCGATTGAGGGGTAAAACTATAATCCACCACGTTGGCCTATTGCGGGTTGGCGGTCTTCACATACCATAGTAATTCTTATAATCGCTATAGTATGCAGGTTTCCAATAAAATAAGTTAGAAACAATATGGATACATGGATAATGAAAAATTATATCGAGATGCGCTTTCACCAAAATGAGAACAATTTTCATATGAATCAAAAAAAATCACAATACGTTAAGTAGTTGTTAGGTAGTTAACGTTTAAGCCGATAAGCTGGCGTGTCTACCTAAACTCACGCCTTTTCCCCAGGCAGAGGCGCCACCAGGTCCCGATTCGAACCCGAGACCTCAGCTTTACAATACTACCGTAGTACAACAATCACCGAGGCAGCCGTTGTTGTTTATTCGAATTTTAAACGTAGTTTTTTACTTTTTATTCCTGTTACAATTAAACATGCCCTTGCGAATACAGAGTCACATATTTTAATCTGTAGGTACAGATAATTAACCATCGGAAAGTTTTTATCTCAACGCGGGAAGGTGCTTTGAAAATGTTTTTTACAATTTCCATTATTGTCGCGTGTTAGCCTGTAGGTTACAAAGCGGGCGTAGCAGCTAGGACGAGGGTCACATGTTCAAATACCAGGGTTTACCTCCGACTTATAGGAGTCGTGAGTATTGATATTTGATATTGAAATACCACGCATACCTACTACTAACAGTGAATAATACTTTATGAGGAAATCTTCATATGGAAATAGGTAACCTACAAAAAAGTGAAACCTTAGAACTTTTAGTATTATAATTTGAAACATAATGATAACTTTATTTTTTTAATATTTTTTTCATAATAAATTTCATATATAATTAAAACCATTTTTTTCCAAACACTTCCATAGAGATTGAACTTAAATAGACGGAGTTATGAAAGACCCAATATGAGAATTTCTTTCTCAATCGGTGTTATTAGTCTCGACACTGGCCAGTTGGATTTATTGTAGATGGGAAATAATGGTATGACGAATGGCACAAATTACCTACTGGACACTAAAAATATATAACTCTGTCAGCTTTATGCTTTCCTGGTAAGTACTTGAAAGATGAAAAGCCGTTTAATTTAAAATATAAAAAAAACATTATCAATTTTACTTATTATGAATAAAATATATCTCCGCCAACTTCATGCGTTTCTGGCACTTTAAACTTCATCATGTCGCTTTTTCGATGTCAGTGTGCGCGCACATCACACAAATGTTGCTCTATAAATATCCATACCCATCCAAAAGTGCTAAGGCGCACAGGACACTGCGCATGCGCCAGCCATGAGCATATCGGTGAAAAAAAAGAAATATAAAGAAGATTTCACTTCAAAAAAATCGAATGTGTTTTCTGCCAAACCGTAGGTTACTAACCCTGCGTTGTGGACCATAGCCTTACCCACTTAGGTTGTACAGGAGTTCCGTTCTTAACAGTAAACAATTACGGCATGATATAGTACAGTACACGATTGTGAGAAGGTTAAGACTACTATTACCTATACAGTAAGAGCAAAATGCACCTCATTTGTGTAAATAAAATACGCACCTTCATCGGTCCCCAAAAACAAATAGGAGTGTCCAACAAAAGGCAGCGCTGGATGACTAGGCTTCAGCTGGTTCGCGAGATGTATCATTTTCCTGTTCTGCCATCGCGAAATCAGTGTATATGTTACCGGAAATGTATGAAATTTAGGAATTGTATACATTTCCTAGGAAATGTATACAATTCCGAAGCTATTTAGGAAATGTATAAAATATTCTTTCAATAATTATTTTATACATACATATCCTAGGAAATGTATACATTTCCTAGGCATTGTATACAATTCCAATATCGTATTAGGAAATGTATAAGAATAATGGTTTCTGTAATAAAACACGTTGTTCAAATGAGAGTAATATTTTTTATCACAGGTAACAATCATAGCGGTAAATTCTATAATACTCGTATCTTCATATTACCTATGTTACTAATTAAAAATAACCCTTCCGGTGTCCAAGAAGCTCATTTCGGGCTCCCTGTCAAGATTCATGTGACATTCTCCATTGTTCTCCAATGGTAGGTAGGTAGGTTAGGTTAGGTTAGGTTAGTTTATGTTAATTAATATCTTAAATATTTACATTTACTTACATTTCCGATTACTATTTAGGAAATGTATAGATTTCCTAGGAAATGTGTCTAATGTAATTTATTTTACACATTTCCGGGCGATTTTAGGAATTACATACATTTCCTAGGAATTGTATACAATGACGGATTACACACATTTCCGTTAACATATATACCAACAAAAGCACCAAAACTATTTGCACCAACATTTTCTAGAACGCGATGCTCTGAAACTGTGACCACGAAGAGACAATATACTCACTTATACTCGGTTTATATGACGCGTTACTTGTTTTTTGTTTTTTGGCGAAACGTTAAAATTATCATATAGTTTACGTACCCTGATTTTTTAATTTAAGGATATGTGCATGTTATGCAGTACTGATTAAATAAAATGTAGATTGAGTCGAGTTCGGAAATAAAGTACGCAATTGACAATATAAAATTAGCTCGACGCACACCCATCAAACAAAAAAATAATACTTAAAAACTTTAATTAAAAAGAGATAAATCAAAATAATCTTTAAAAATTCTAAAAAACCTAAATATGATCATAAGCAAGGAGCATTTTTCAAACTGGACGGGATGCGATGAGACAGGAGAGCATAGGATTACATACCTTGAGTATTTTTTTATTGCGATGAATGATGAGACGAACATGCCATTCGTCTAATGGTGAGCGAAATGACCGCTCATGGGCAGTACAGAAAAACCAGACTAAACCATGAATAACAAACCCATGCTTGACATTCCACTGCGCTCGCCATTTAAGATGTTAAGTTTCATTATGTCCAATAGTTTCTCTGGCTACAATGTCCGTCTAACCGGAACACACCGTTGCATTTACACTGTTGTTTGGCGGGAGAAATTGACATTGCAGTGGTACCTACCCAGGCGGCCTCTCACATATTATGAGAGACCTACCACCAGAGAATAGTGGGACCGAATGTAACGGGACAGATCGGGACATAACGGGACGGGATAGGAAAAGCAATATAGAGTATGGCAGTTACATTGAGTTTCAAGTATAAATAAAGCAGTGAGTAGGTACGTGAAATAATAATTATGAATCTGATGTGGACTGGAATAAAAAAAATCTGCGCCCAGGTGAAGCGAGTCGGATCCATAGTTAAAAAATAAACTGCGTAATCTACTTACGTCATTCATGTTATTGGCTTTAAAACAATTCCGATAATTATAAATTAACGTGACGAAATATTAAAAAGTAAATTACAAGAGCAAAACATACAGTTTGATACAATTCAAGGTTGTATTAAATTTATAGAATTGATGAGTAGGCCCTCTAAAACCATTTTTTTATAATGTTAACCCGTGCAAATAAATAAATAAATAAATAATCAACATAATTTACCATTAAAGATTTAACACTCAAACTACCAGATATCTGATATACCTACAGGCTGAATTGTTCAAATGGGCGCTGATGGCCAAATCTGGATTCTGAAACTATGAGGAATATCGAAAAATGATGAAAGGAGTTACGAGCCCGATTTTGATAAAAACTAAAACTGCATTGATAAATTAATATTCCTAGCGAAGAATCAAACACGATGATTTTGAAAAAAATAACAAATGCTGTATTACATCATTCGATAATGTTGCTAAATAAGGATTAAATTCTGGCAAAAAATTACATATAACAGACTAAAGGAAAAGGTCATTTTAAGCAAAATACTACTTTTTCATCCGTTGCCTGGCGTTTCTTCTTGCAACTTCAAACCATTGAATCCTTTGCCTCCATGTGACGAGTCTATGAGTAGTTCTAGAAAAGTCTTCAGCCCGTCTGTATCTGTGTATTTTGTTATTCCTCATTTGTGTTTTTCTCACAATGTGGCAAAACAATACGCTTGCGACCTTCGGGTAATATAGGTCTATTCGAGCGAAGTTCCCTTATAAACAGGTTAGTTGTTTACTTTTTGTCCAATCTATGATTTTTTACTCTTATCTCTGCATGGATGTAATTGAATAAAATTTCACATTAAGTAGGAGTTTTACTGGAAGATTATCTAGAATTAGGGAACTTTTTTATTAAACCTTATATTGAAGGCTCAACCTTATATTGTGGCAAACCAACACACATGCCTTGAAAATGACCGAATTCCTAGCAATCTCTATCTCTTTCCCTTGTATTGAATGTGCCGCTCGCCGACTGCGAGAAGCGCGAGAGTGTTTCCGCATATTATGATACATACATTGACAGGCATTACAAAGGTATCCTTTTTGCGAAAGTAATTGTTAAAGTTTTCTGCATCGTATATCGTAAGTGTTATACGGTATTTTTCCATAGACTCTGCCTATTGTAATGGGATAAAGACATTACAATTATGTACTATGGATATTACATTTGGGTATACTTTCATATGTCAAAGTCAAAGTCAAAGTCAAAATATTCTTTATTCAAGTAGTCTTTTACAAGATCTTTTGAATCGTTAATTTCTGCTACCACCGCTTCGGAACGTGTTGTAGCTGTGAAGAAGAAACGGCGCAAGAAACTCCCTCAGCAACACGAACTGTCTTCTTTTTCTTTTCGCTGCATGCATGAAGATGCATAAAGCAGCAGACCGGGTTCCGTGGCGTACCTTGGAAGAGCCTTATGTCCATAAGTGGACTGCAACGGGCTGATAATGATACTTTTATAACTTACATTCAAGTTAAAACTGTCGTGTGTTGAAATAAGTTGTGCGTTTAACTTTACACCTTGTACAATGTTCATAATCGCCATATACAGGGTATATCAAGACCGCGACCGAAAACGAAGCCAGGTGGTAGTTTTAGCGGTTACAGACACAATGCAATTAAAAAATTTTCAAAAACAGTGACGGATTTTCTTTTACAATATTTTAAAAATCATCACGTTTGGGGGTAAATACCTAGTTTTTGCAAAAATAGCAATTTAAGCCCTTACGCACCATTGCGTGTTTAAAAATAAAGCGGCGTACGTCATAATTTTAGAAAAAATATGTATTTATCACTCAAATACGACGATAAGTAAAAAATTTCCAAAAAAATTGTCGGTTTTTTTGTGATATTTTAACTTGCATTGTTTTTGATATCACTAATACTGCCAGCTGGCTTTCATTTTCGATCGCGGTGTAGATATACCCTGTATATGATCGACTCTGACGAGTCTGACGATCGCAATGTCAAACTACTTGATGATTATTCAGGTTGTTGCCTGAAAATTAGAACTGTTGGTATAAACCAACTTGACTAAGTAAGCCTATATAACGCATTAAAATCAGTCCAACCTTTTGAGAACAACGTTACCATAAGGGAAAAATGGTTCAAACATAATATAACATACTATTATTTGTATCGGGGTTTAAAACAGGCTCTACGGAATTGCGTAATATAATTTGGATGAATTTCACAATAAGCAATGACAAACTTTCTTTTGACTGAGCTTATAATATTATCTTTGGTTTCCAATTCATTCAATTTCTTCGTGATTATCTGGGCATAATAAATATTAACATTATTTGCAAGAATATTATACTGCGTGCGCATATCATTAAAAAAATGACTTCAATAAGTTTTTTTAAATAAATCAATAAGATACATAATAATAGCCATCGGGATCCCTTAACTGAGTAAAGATCTCTCCCCAGTCGCTCCAAGTACATAATATCTTAGAAGCTACTTTTTATTATTTTTAAGGTCATTCTGGTTGTGGGCATCTCATCTCGCTTAAATCTTTGTCTACTAAGTCATTGCTCAGTATTGGGGGTCCGTTCTACTAAATTATATTCAGCTTTAAATACCTCTTCAATAAATCCCTTTATAATATTGGTATGTTTCATAATCTCTTTGTATTGGGGGAACATTTGATGTCGTTGTAAAACCAGGGTTGGAAGAGCCGCGCCATGATCAATCGAGAACCCTCTCCCAAAGCTCGCAAGAATGGTTGTTCCGAATTATTTTGAGCATTCAATGGCAACCCTAGAGTCGTCGTCAACTAGTCTGCATAAGTGACTGCTTTAGGAAATGCATTTATTGCTGCAAATGATAATAATGTAGCTTAAACTTCCTACCGCAGTGCATGTGCATGTTCTACGAGTATAAACGAGTTTGAGTGATAGGATTGAAGTCAAAGTTATCATACCTAAAGGCCTAGTTCGAGTTCACGGACTTCGCATCCCATACAAATGATTATACAGAACTTTACGCTCTGCGATGTTTTCCGTCATCATTAAAGTGTGTGGTAATTGATTATAATTGATACTTTCGTTTTTAATGGAGACGGGTAAGGAAGGCAAGGTCGAATGGTCAACGGAAGGTGCTTAATGTTCTGCGGCCCTCAATATATTAAACCTGTCTCGCTAAAACAGTGATTTTTATCTTATCAGCAAGGTCAGTTTAAATATTTTATGAATTTTAATGAGTGACCCTAATTATAGTATTAAATATTAATATTAATAATATACAAATATACATACATAAACTCACGCCTTCTTCCCAGAAGGGGTAGGCAGAGGTGCTACCAGGCCACATTTCGCCTTGTATGTTCCGTTCCACGGTGTGATAGAGGACTTGCCTATCGTCATATTGAGCACAAATTCCTAAATCCTGGCTGATAATGAATAGGCAAATCCATTATCACTTCCCCCGCACTGGGATTCGAACCCGAGAGCTCAGTGTTGTAATCCTACCGTAGTATAACTACGCCACCGATGCAGTCGAAACACATATATAAAATAAACATACATAGAATAGGCGAGACGACAGTATCAAAAAATTAACGATTTTATGTTTTTAAGGGAAAATACGTATTACAAGGTTTTCAAATGATAATTCAGTTTTAATCTATACTTAGAGATTAATAAGATTTTAAATAATATCAAAGTACAAAATATAGCAATCGGCCATTTTGACAAAAACGCTCTTCACAACGCATGACGTCACGCCTAAGTAAAAATGACGCATTCGCTGCGCATAGACCACAGATTTAGTAGTACGCAATGACATGTTTACCTAGTAGTGACATCAAAGCGGACGCCATGACACCTACTAGCGTTTTTTGTGCACTATTGAAAAATTATTAGAAAAATGGCTTAAAACTGTGTTAAGCCTTTGTTAATTCTTGAAATATAGTTTTTTTCGTATATAATAAATGTGTGCCCATATTTTAGAATATAATTTGAAAATCATTCGTCTCGCCTATTGTTCACTCGGGAGAAAAGGTTAAATACCTTGTGTATTGTGTGCAGTTTTATGTATAATATATGCACCATTATTACATCAGCTGTTTTCTTCACTCAAACCTTTGATTCAAACGTACATTACTTCAATTTAATTTTCAAATAAACATATCTGAGTATACATTCTTTCAGCCCAATGCGCATATTATGCCCAAAACATTTTTTTTCTACCCACATACCGTAATATAATTAAAAAAATTACTTAAGCAATAAACAACGGCTTACCAAACGCAGAGTCCATACTGTAAGATTCAAAATAATTCCACACGGACGCAGGCCCACAAGCAACAGTCTTCCGGAGCTGGTCCATCATGATACTGCTCTGCCGGGAGAATATCTCAATGAATCTCAATGTGGTAATGATTCTTGAGGCTGAGGGTAGGAGCGAAGATCTTGCGCCGTGGGCGCCATATAGACACTAGGAATTACTATAATAAACTAATACACCAAAGAATCACATACATACACAGTTCATCCCACATTAAGATCAATTAGGTCGGTTTCGTGGGTATCAGAATTAACGACAGACTTTTCAGTACAAAAATCCAAACCCAAAACAAATACCTGTGGATCATACAAATATTTATCTCGGTGCTGGAACGAACCCACGGCCTATGTCACAGCCGGCGCGTCGTCTATAAACCTGCGCTATGGAAGCTGATACTTATTTAATAAAAATACATTATATATTGCGATAAGAACAGAGCGATAACTCTTAAAAATAGTACTTATTATTTCTGGGTGGAATTGCTCTTGTTTACCGTCAGGCGGCGCAATGTACTCACCGCATAATTTTCTATAGTAAGAACAATACACTATTCATTATAATATAAATTATTGCGTGACATTGAATTGTTTTCCACACAAAAGAAATATCAGAAAAATACCTGGTGCAAAAATACTGCCGTTACCAGAGATAGCTCGTAATAATTTCATGATATCGTCTTTCTCTAAACATGTTTTGAGGATAACTTTATTTTTGCCACAATGAGTTTTACATTAAATAACGTCAACACGGCTCATAATCTGCTGTTGAAAAATACTGTATTATGATTACTCGAATACGAATATTTACCTAAATAAAGCTGCTTTGCTTGCCAGTGGGATTAAGCCACCTTTTCCTGAAGCTTCATCGCCAATCTTACGGTCATCATCTTATTATGGTACGATTACAAAGCTGAGGTCGCGGGTTCGAGTCCCGGGTCGGGCAAAGTGATATTAGATTTTTCTATTCATTATCAGTCCGGAGTAAGGAATTTGTGCCCGATATGGCGATAGGCTCGCCCCCTATCACATCGTGGGACGGAAAATACAAGGCGAAATGTGGGTGTCCTGGTGGCGCCTCTGCCTAACCCTTCGGAGATAAAGGCGTGAGTTTATGTATGTATGTATGTGCTCATCGCCAATCTTGATTAGTACTTCCATAGGATCTGCAGAGTAAAGATTATAAGGTTCTGATATGATATAGGACGATGGAATGGTATATTAGTAAATATATGTACAACTGCAATCATAAAGACTGAAGCTTAATGAGTAATGGAAATGGTTATAAGATCAGTTGTATCCTCGAATGATCACTGTCAGTCTTCGATGTTATTTGGATAGATTTTTCTGCAGGTACATGTAAATAAAAATCTTACTTGTTACCTCAATACTTGTCACTTAAAAAAAGGAGGGCAACTAATAAAGCGACCGTGTTCTCGCATGCATTAAACCAGCCGAGAGATCAAAGTGTAATTTACATACATACATAAACTCACGCCTTTATCCCAGAAGGGGTAGGCAGAGGCGCCACCAAGACACCCACATTTCGCCTTGTATGATTCGTCCCATGATGTGACAGAGGGCGAGCCTATCGAAATTTAAAAAAAATAGTTTAATATGTTCCAAATCAGGATAGCCCTCATTTCTAAATAGTAGGAGGAAAAGTAGGAGAAAACTGTTAGTATACACCAGTTGCTTTCAAAACGCGACATAGGACTATTTATGCGAAAATTGCTATTGGTTTATTCAAATTATTTTATTTAAATTCTCTATTAGAACAGAAAATTGTTTTATTATTATTGAACGTTCCTAAGTCAATTTCCTTGTACATCTTATTAATCACAAAGACTCTGTATATATGAAAAGGCTGTACATTCTTAGCTACAATCTCCATAAATAAGATAACAAAAGGACCCGTGTTACCCGTACGTAAAGGATTGTATTTTCTAGTACTGTATTTTGTAATCTCGTAGACAGTGTAATTTCAACTGGGGCTGCGTTTTATTTTAATCACAATAGCATTTACATAACAGTACAAGGTACTATATTCATAATAAAAGCTGATCAAACACAAACATGTTGTTTTATTTACCTACAAAGGAAACCTATTAAACATAAAAAGATCAAAGAGCGTAATCTTTATTTGCTATTGAAATAAAACTTTATGCCCTTGCCTGTATTCAGACAATCAATATTTATAGTCAACATCGAAACAAATATGTACACGTTTACTAAGATATCGGCAACGTCTTCTTTTCTGCGTATAAATTTTGATTGTTTTATAGCATACCAATAGTATCCCAAAATCAGGATCTTAATAATTTAGAGAGCAACTGAGTTATGGTTAAAAATACAAAATGGCAGCCACAGCTATCGAATTTTATTACGTTTTTGGAAATCAGGTAATGATTTTGTAAATAAGGTTTATTATTATACATAATGTTAACAGCTCTCTGTTCATTTTAACACATTTAACTTAAAAACTTGTAAAACTATTTCCAATATTATTCAAAACGTCATTGGATCAGGTTTTGGTATATATTTGCTAAATTTACCGCATCTAAAGCAGCAAGAATGTATGTATTTTTTGTAGTGTATTATATCAGCTCATACGTCCCCCTGTAGGGCACGGGCCTACTCTACAATCGATGGTACGATTGAGAGTGATTAGGCCATATAGTCCGCCACGCAGGCCTAGTGCGGGTTGGCGGACTTTACATACCATAGAAATTCATAGGAATCACTATGGTATGCAGGTTTCCTCAGTTAACATTAGAGTGCGTAGTGATTAACTAACAATACACACATGACTCCGAAAAGTCAGAGGTGTGCCCTGGGATATGAACCCGCGACCACCGTAAATATGTAGGCAGCCGCGTCTGCTCCGTTGCCAACAGGCCACCACGCGCTAGAATGTTTATTTGTATCATTGAAAATATAGTATAATGACCTGTTGCATCTCGTATGCTCCCAACGCAAGGCTCCTATGTGTTATGGTAGAACAAGTAGTATGTCGTCTAAGATGACCTCTTTTACCTTTGATTCACCGTCTGCCATAACACCCCAGAATTTGATTCTTATTAGCAATATTATCAAATGGTATACAGCATGTTTGTTTTTTTCGAGGTTCGATTCCTTGCTAAGAATATTAATTTTGAAAAATCAAAGCATACAGTTTTAGTTTTCATACTCATATAGTCTCAATTCGATTATTGCATCTCAGCGTACAACTAGAAAAACAATTTTAATTCGCTCGTGCTGCGACTGCCTTGGTGGCGTAGTTGAATTACGGTACGATTGCAAAGCTGAGGTCTCGGGTTCGAATCCCGGATCGGGCAAAATGATAGATAATTCGTTATCAGCCCGGAGTCAGGAATTTGTGCCCGATATAGCAAAAGGCTCTCCCCCTATCACATCGTGGGACGGAACATTCAAGGCGAAATGTGGGTGTCGTTGTGGCGCCTCTGCCTACCCCTTCTGGGAAAAAGGCGTGAGTTTATGTATATATGTATGTTACAATCGTTCGTATCAGTCCTGTTCCTGATTGATAATCGATTGGTCAAGGGCTGAACAGTTTTATGGATACCGTTAGTGTGGGTAAAGATAACTAGAACCTTCAAAACAAAAGAACATCACAAAACGTCGAGCGAGTACGGAAAGTGATTTTAAAACCCCATTTAGTTATCTATTCGTAAACATCAGCTGCTCTTCGACTTTTTGATCACACAGAGAGACTAATTCTTTATGAATACCTAAAATTTCCTCCACTTTCATGTGTTTCTTGTGCAAACATTTTCTCAAAAATCTGGTTTCTTTGTGGGTGATTTAGGAGTGGCCAGTTTGCTTGAGAGTTTTCACGCCCTGTAATTTTTTTTAAGGGAATATTTTAAATCATTGTAATGTACCAATCTTCCAATAATCCTGGACGATCTGAAGAATAAGATTCGTGATGCTATTGCTATCATCAATATAGAAATGTCGGACAAAGAGGACGAAAACTTCAGATTTCTACGCTTCCAATGCATTGAGCAGAACTGGGGCAGTTTTCAAAATATCATTTTTTTTAAAGTAAGATGAAACTGTAAGCCTATGCTATGTATGAAAAAAATAATTAAAATGATAATAAATACAAATACGAGTTATAAGCTTATTTTATATTCTTGTTATTTAAAAATATAATATTTTAGTAAAAAATATTAAATAATTCAAATGGTACAAAACAACATCAAAATAAAGAATTATATTATAATATCTGAATAATAAAACACACTAAATAACTAAGTACTTGATACGATTATGACGTCCTCATTTGTAACTGCACAGTAAATTTGTCCACGTCCTTCATCATAATATTGAACGCCACTCGTATGGGCGAGTCTTGAGTGTTGTTGGTGCTCGTACTTGAAGTATCGGCTGGCAGTATCCTATACTTCCTCACCAGAGCCGCTATCAACGTTTTCATCGACATCATGGCGTATTGATAACCTGCCCATAAAAATACACCTATCAAGCGACATGTATGCAGGTAAATATAATAAAAAAATATATTGAAAATTATTACCAATACAAGTTCGAGGTCCATAACCAAAAGCTTGAAAGGCAGCTGCATGCTTCGGAGGAGAATCGATAAATCGCTCCGGTCGGAACACTTCCGAGTCATCCCCCCAGTACTGAGGGTTGCGGTGTGTGGCCCAGATGTGCACCACCACGCCACAACCTTCCACCAGGGTCACTCCACATGCTGTAAAAAGTAACAAAATTGATAAAGCGCAACTCCATGAAATTATAAGGAACAAAACGTACATAATATTCACTTTAATAATTTAAGATCACTTACGTAATTCAATATCATTCTCAATCTTTCTGACCACTACTGGTACTGGAGGATATAATCTCAATGTTTCTTTGATCACCGCATCCAGATACTTTAGCCGAGGCAAGTCTTCCCTCACAATGCGTCGGTCAGAATCACCTAACACTTCTCGAAGCCTACAACAATTTGTATGCTGAAGAATTATTTCTTAATACATCATCATCAATCTTAGCAAGGCAAGTAATTATAAATTCTTGAAGCATCCAAACTAAAAAGAGCGTAAACAAATACTTACTCTTGATATAACTTCTCCTGTACCTCAGGGTGTTTAGATAGCATCACAGCGACAAAGGAAGCACCTGCCGCTGTTGTGTCTGTACCAGCCAACATGATTACCAACGTTTCCTCTTGCAGCTCCAGGTCTGAATACCCTCGACTGCCTCCAGAAAATTCTATCATTAGATCTAGGAATGTTTTAAAATCGCCATTTTGTTCTGAAAATTCCAAAAACCGATTCATTAACCATTATGGGCTCAAATGTTGTAACGTTTTTGGTTCATGTACAATGCCTTTTAACCAGCCAGCATTTTTCCTTCTAATGGACCTTCTACTTTATTTAAAATAGTCTGGTTTTAATTTAATTTACAACTTACAAGGTCACCTCGGGCGTGTATTCGCGTAGATTCTACTGATTGGTAATGCCAGATACTACAAAGATTAGATGTATGATTCTGTTAACTGCTGGAAGACTAATTATAACTTTTTATGAATCTACGTCAATTACTTTATAAAGATTGAATACTGATGTACTTATAATTACATAATTCGTTCACATAAACAGATCATCATGATTGATTTGACCCGTCATCAATGGCACAAATCACGCATAATTACATAAAAATTATACATTATACTACAACTTTATTAACACATCCTTCACGGAAACCAATGTTATTACTAAGCATAATTTCTATCTTCATGCTATTACCAACATGAAATAGATGAGGACAATAAATAACAAAAAATGTATTAAGTAATTAATTTACTTTTAATCGGAAAACCGACAAGTGTAACGGCAGATTTATTACAACCTGCTTACCTAGGACTGAATTGGTCAGCGAGCTGAACTAAGAATCTTTGCCCACTACAACTTTACACACCAAAACCGTGCTATGAACGAACGTATCAGGCAAAAATATCGTCGTTTCTGCTGACAGAACATTCTAGTGGACAAATTACCTACAATATATTCAATGCTACTATAGTAAATTGTACAAAAAAAATGGTTTCTTGATACGTTTGTAGGACGGCATCGTTTGTAGTACATCTAACCATTCTTACCTCCATTGCTCGCGTCAATGTTTTCTTCTTTTTTCAATGACTTTCTTTTTTCCGCGATTATCTAAATATACAAATTATTATTTAGTTTTGGTACTTGCATCTATTGACCAAGAATTCGAAGATAGATGTCAGAATGGTTTCTTATATTTACGCAAATGTTACACATTGAAATAAAACTAATTTTTACAGATTTTATCGCGATTTAGTTTATTTTTTTAACATCCCGACGTTTCGATTGCTTTACAGCTTTCGTAGTCACGGGGCGGACAATATAAAAATTAAACCAAATCGCGATAAAATCCGTAAAAATTAGCTTTATTTCAATAAATGTCAGAATTTCGTCCATAAAATTATGCTTATCGCCTTAGTTGTGAGATCAACTGTAAAACGAAAGACTAAAGGAAACTGAAAGTCGTGTCTGCATGTTATAAGATCGAAGATTCTCGTAGTTTCTGATACTCATGACACAAAATATGTCTGCTAATATTTTCTGGTTAGGAGTCTATGAGTATCTGTTGGATAAATTGAATATAGTAATTAAACAAAATCTCTGTGAATGTCACCTTCAAGTATCAACATTACCTTATTTATAAATTCATATATAACTTTCTTCGCCTTCATGAACTGGTGGTGAGCCGGTAACATTACGTAGATGGAGTTTGAATATAACCACGGCTGTACCATCCGCTCTGCCATCAACTGACAGCACTTCTCAAACGCGCTCAAGAACGGCTGATCCGGCTGTAGCTGAGCGTTCACTCGCACGCCCAGTGTAGTTTCTGGATAGATCCAATAAATTATTTACGCTAGATGATCTCGAAACGACCTATATGAGGTGTTAGCGTTTGGTTCCCGCTATCAGCGCGTATACGAAAATACCAAAACCAAATACAGTCCTTGGAAATCTCATTCATCGAACGAAACGTAACAGCAAAGCTGTTACTTCACGTCACTGCTTCGTCTTCATTCAATACTTCCTATCCCTCTTATATTAATAGCTTCGGTACCTGCGTATGCCTATACCTTTAAAAGATTCATGTATATCTTTGTCCATTCCGATATCAAGAAATTCATTTTTTATGTTGCTCCATCACTAACTGAACTAGTTAAGAGAAGTAAAGTTGAAAAACTCACCACTTACAGAATCCATGGTGTACGTGGTAATATACTTCCAAATGGAGAAAGGTCCATTGCCAGCTTTTTTCTCTAATTGTTCTATCATAATGCTGCTTTGGTGGGAAAATATTTTTACAAACTGATTGAGGTTCTTTTGGCTAAATGTCGGAGCGAGAATTTTGCGCCGTGGCCGCCATATTGAAACTAAAAAAAACATTTTATTTTAAGTATACTAAGTTATTGTATGTCTTTCTTCTGTAATTAGCTTTGACTGGACCAAACTGTGACAATTTATTTTCTCATTTTAAGTTGTTTAGAAAATAAAATATTTTTTATTACACATAACTATCATTTTACTCATATGATGATTGATTTAATATTATATAACGTATATACTACATAGGGGAGGGTCGGAGGTATTGTACCGCAGGATGAATCGAACCACCTCCAGATTTCTTACTAAACGGCAGATTTTTTTTACATTGGCAATGTTATATTATGCGATACTAGCTCTGAATAACACATGCCATTTTGTAATGTTACTCCCTAGTCTGTGTTGTAATGGCTTGCGGCTGTGAATTCTTACTCCAGTGAAAAAAGTCAATTTTGGTGGTTTTTGATCGAAATATTACCGTGCATTTGTAAGGATCTATTCTCATAAATAGTGAGTAAAAATTATCATTTATTTAATATGTATCAGTGATTTAATTTACTACAACTATCTGTGTTTATGTTGTTGCTAATCTTTCAGATTATTTTTCAATAACAATTTTTATAATTTGATGGCTAGTTTGTTGAATCGTACCACTAAAAGTTCTTAGTATCGTACCGGTACGATTTAAACGACTAATTGTTTAAATTTACTAATTTTTTTTTGTTTTTTTTTTTGCGTACTAGACCTTGAAAGAGCATTATCTGGGCATTCGTTGTAAAAAATTAGAGCTTAATGAATTTTATTTTAGAAGTTATAAAGAGTTTTTTTTGTTAAATTGCATTAAAAGAAGACCAGTTTATTGTGATAATAATTTTATTTTAGAAAACAAAAAGCCAGCTGCTTTATTATTTTTTGTTAATTGATGGTATAAAAGAAAAAGCGTATTTTTTTAAACATTTTATTGTAAGGGTTCTTTTAGATTATCTTATTTTCAGGAAGTTGATTAATTTCATAAAATATATTTTTGTTGATTCACTAAAGCCCTGGTCTGTCGAACGGTACGCGCGGCACTGCGTTGCGCGCAATGCGGTGTCAGACTCGGTTTTGTATGAAAAAAGTCATCATTTGTCTTTTGTTCTGGCGCGGTATGCGTCAGCCAGCCGCAATGGTGAAGGGTCAACTCATTGATGATATTTTGGTCGTTGATAGAACTGACAGCGGTTTGCGGTGCTGGACGCAGATTTATATGAAAATACACCGCACAGCGCACAGCCATTCTCGTCAAATTGCTGCGTCGTGCGACATTGCGGCATGGATTTATTTGTCGATAATTTGACAGAAATAATAGCAGGAGCCTTTGTGTTTTATATCAAGATAGAAAGAACACATTAACATTTGATAATAAAAGGGAAAAAATCTCCGATGGTAGTGTGCCCTTTTTTTTCATATGAGCACCAAAATGTAACCGCAACGCATTTGATGTATTACAATTTTAAATCCAATTACAATATTCACCAGCAAGAAATAATCAGCTCTTGCCGTCAAACACTATTATGCTAGTCTGCTCGAAAGCATATTTAGAAACCGATGTTAGAAACACGAAATAATATATTTGCATGTGTCATTGACGAGTTTACCACGTCCGTGTACGGTGGTCGGAGCAATTACGAAAATATCACTAGTTCATCCGATGAGCGTCTTATAATAATATGTTACAGTTGAAAAATGTTTCTTAAATTTTAAAGCGATAGGCTCGCCCCCTTTCACATCATGGGACGGAACATACAAGGCGAAATTGTTGAAATGGTTGCCCTGGTGGTGCCGCTGCCTACCCCTTCCGGGATAAAGGCGTGACTTTATGTATGTATGTATGCAAATAAAGTTAAACCTAGGATCAAGAACTGCTGATGTGCTGGAGGTTGTGTAGATATATACCTACTACCTACGTGTATTATATGAATTGTACGTATTGTGAATTGAGATAAAAACTACAATTAATTGATTATTGTAAAAAGTGTGCATCAGTATTGATCCAGGTTTTGCTTGTGATAATTTATAACAAAATAATTTATTTTTATAATAATATTACAATTTGTTTTTATGAAATTACGGTACAATCGGCGATAATTTAAGAGTAGGTATCTATAAAGTCCAGTGAAATATAACTTGATTAAAGAATAGGTTTATTAGCAGAAAAAAATAAAATAATATAATTAATAACACGAGAATTTACATGAGAAAATATAAACTAATTATATCACGTATCAAAATTTGAGAAAATGGTCTTATGTGCCTTTTTACCGACTTCGTTTAGAATGACGCACAAACAATTTTTTAATAAAATTTTATATATTTTTGAATTCAAATAATTTTTATCCGTTGTCATGGAGACCCATGAAGACTTCAATGCAATATTGTCATAATAACATTTGTTGTCAAGTTTCGGCTCTCCCATTGGTCAACGGATTTACGCACAGAGTGAAACCTATCTGTGAAACCTCCTTAGTTGCTTGAACTGCGTTGCTTGCCGCAGTGCCGCACGTACCGTTCGTCAGACCAGCAGTCCTACCATGACCGTTGTATTAGCGATTCATTTGCGATGCAATTCATTTTAGGTTATCGTTTTATTTCGTACTATGACCATGTTAATACTGAATCGCAAGTGAGTCGCAAACTAACCAAATGAGTGAACGAATAAGTCTCTGATCCGTAAAGCTAGAAAGGGACAGCGCTATAGTCCTGTCGCTATAAATCTTAACCTTTGTTTCTTTCTCACCGCACTAGTTAGCAGCGTTCTGAAACTTAATCGTGTAAAAGTTAAGATAATATTTACGATTGATAATTTGTATTATTGTACTATGTATTAACTTTTGGCTAAGATTGCCTTCAATGTGAATGTTGCAGATTGACACAAAATAGTATTTTAGGTGACGTTATATCAATTTTTAATTGATTATTATAATATGTAATATGTATATTATACGCGTCAACGTGCAGAATAGTGTGTCAAACTTATGAACGTTTCTTTATGACATATGAGATTCGAGATTGTGAGTTGTGACATTCTCGGAACGCGGGTGTTTTGATTATTATGCTAAAATAGTATTTAATTGTTGTTGTTTTATTAATTTTACGACGTGAAGTATTACTGTGGTATTATCCTCATTATCACACTCCAACTATTCTAAAAATAATAAATTATGTGACATCTAAAATAATATAAATTATGCTTATTCAATGTACATTACTTAGAAATATAATTAAAAAACCACTATTGAACGTTACCTACTTTCCTAATGCATTCATTTCACTGAAATATCTATTTCATTCAATAACGATTCAGTTTCGGTAGTAAATAAAGAACTTTATTTGAATCGCAAGTTTTGACAGATCAGCGACTCAACTGAGGTTTTGAAGTTTAGTCATGGTACGAATTGAATGAATGAAAACGTGATTTGCGAACGATTTGCGATTCAGTTTAGGCCATAATCATTGGTTTAGGCTCTAACCTAAATTGATCGGCTAAAACGATGTCATGGTACGAAAACACAAAGCGGTTCAGAATAGGTCCTGAATTGCGTCGCATTAAGAGGTCATGGTAAGGCTGCAGGGCTTAATATGGGTATTGCCTGTACGTCATAATAAAAATAAGACTTAAGATAAATATGTGATATTACTTATTGTGAACCTGAATAATTGACGTCATTGGAACATAAGTTCACCAAATTCAAAATATAGGTTAAACAAATTGAATTAAAATAGAATAAAAAATAGATTAATCGCATTCATCTCACAACGTTTTTAATGTAAAATAACATAGTAGATAGGAGAACACAAAAAAATTAAATGTGAATCGCATTCCAGCTAGGTTCACAGATATTTCCGACGAGTTATACTACATAGATAATTATCATTGTTTAAATTTTTAGAATATATTTTCGTGTTCCGCAAATACGGGTACGTATGATTATTTATCATTATAAAAACTAGATTAATATAAATTGATGTTACTTATCACTATAAATAATAATAATTGTTTAATTTTGTAAAACTTTTATACATAAATAAAACATACATACATACATAAACTCACGCCTTTTTCCCTAAAGGGGTAGGCAGAGGTGCTACCAGGAAACCCACATTTCGCCTTGTATGTTCCGTCCCATGATGTGATAGGGGGCGAGCCTATCGCCATATCGGGCACAAACTCCTGACTCCGGGCTGATGATGAATAGAAAAGTCCAATATCACTTTGCACGACCCGGGTTTCGAACCCGAGACCTCAGCTTTGTAGTCGTACCATAGAACAACTACGCCACCGAGGCAGACACTGGGTGTGAAAGCAGAGATCCCAAGTTCAATTCCTGCACGGAAAGAAATGCCCGTGACATCCACAACAAATCATGGGAATCTGGATGGTGTGAAACCAAAACATTTTGCGAAGCTTCTAATATCCACGACACATTTATATATTTGTATAGGGCCAAGACTACGTGTATCGATTGTTTTATTAAAAGTAAAACGACGTACCTGGTGCAGAAATACTCCCGTTTCCAATAAGATTACGTGCGAATTGCATGATCGGATCTTTCTCTAAATTGCTCTTCATCACCAAATCTAGCACTTCTGGATCTGCTACTACTGTAATTGATAATTAATTATAATTCCTTAATATAACTTTTTGCCGAATTGCGTAAGATAAACCAGTATGATAAATCAAACATAAATAGTATATTACCCTGGATGGCACTAATTACACACAGTAGGTATTTGTAATTTATTTGAGATAATCAAGAAGGTGGTGTGGTTCTTAGACCACTATGATTTTAAAGATTAACAAAGGGCCTGGCCCAGCTTTGCCCGGTGCAGATAGTATTTGAGTGCAATCCATATCAACAACATATTATTTCTAGTACCAACTGTTTTATATTTAAACTCAATGTGACCGCTGTCGATTATATTGCTTTTCCCGTCCCGTCCCGATATATCTCGTTCTGTCCCTCCTCATTCTGCCCCATGACGAAAAGTATGCAATCCTGTCCTCTCTTGATCCGTGCCATCCATTCAAGTTTGAAAAGTGACAAATAGAATACGATTAGAATATTCCATACAAACTTTCATCCCTTATTTCAACCCCTGCAAGCCTTTTATTCACAAAAAAGTAGCCTATGTCCTTTTTCAAGGTCTAACCTATCATTGCATCAAAATTCATTAAAATCGGTTCGGTGTTTTAGGTGTGAAAAGGTTGCAGACAGACAAACAAAGTTACTTTCGCATTTATAATATTAAGGATTAGGAAGGATTACCGTGAAATTAAAGAAAATCTTTATTAACCTACGTTCAGCAGAATGCTTACATACATACATACATAAACTCACGCCTTTATCCCAGAAGGGGTAGGCAGAGGCGCCACTAGGACACCCACATTTCGCCTTGTATGTTCCGTCCCATGATGTGATAGGGGGCGAGCCTATCGCCATATCGGGCACAAATTCCTAACTCCGGGCTGATAATGAATAGAAAAACCCAATACCACTTTGCCCGACCCGGGATTCGAACCCGAGACCTCAGCTTTGTAGTCGTACCGTAATACAACTACGCCACCGAGGCAGTCAAGCAGAATGCTTGGCTGAAGATAATGATGATTATACCTAATGGTTTAATGAAATGCTGGAATTCTAAGTGCACACATACCGACATATAAATAGCCCGCAGCCCACAGGGTCGTCATGCCGCCATGCTTAATAGCTTGTCGACCAAATAACTGGAATGCTGCCATGCGTACTAGAAGCATATAAACATGTATCCCTCAATATTATTTTTCTTACGTCAGTGGATATTATAAGTTTAATGAATAAGATAACCAGTGGTTATAAAACTCCAGCAAAAACAAAGATAATAAAATATTCTCGTATCTACCCTAAGTTCCACTGCAGGGCATGAGCATTCCCTACAATTGAGTGTAGGAGCAACACGCACCAGACCAGCGTGATTGTATTCTTGAATGTAGAGGAGGCTTGTTCCCTGCAGTGGAATATATTAGGGCTGATACAGATACAGACTGTTACCAAATAATTATTGAGTATTGATTAGTAGGCAATTTTATTCGTTGTAATAATCGTGTTTTAGGTAGCTAAGGTTAGGCACTTGATTTACTTAGAACAATCGACGGCCTTGAGTGTAATATTTATGCTTGCCATTCTTTTCATTTGTAAGTACAAGCCACGGAACCAACACTAAATAAAACTTTTATGTCCCTATTTATAAATATATGTCAATTTATGATCCTGATCGTAACTAAATAATAATGCAAACTAGTTATTGGTTAAAAAGTGCGTGGTGGCCTGTTGGTAACGGACCAGACGCGGCTGCCTACATGTTCACGGTGGTCGTGGGTTCAAATCCCAGGGCACACCTCTGACTTTTTGGAGTTATGTGTGTATTGATAGTCAATCACCACGCACTTTAACGGTGAAGGAAAACATCGTGAGGAAACCTGCATACCGTAGCGATTTTAAAGAATTTCTACGGTACCTATGTAAGTCCGCCAACCCGCACTAGGCTAGCGTGGTGGACTATATGGCCTAACCACTCTCAATCGATTCTCTCAATTGTAGAGTAGGCCCGTGCCCAGCAGTGGAACGTATATGGGCTGATACAGATACAGTTATTGGCCACAATATAAATATTGTAATTTGGATAAAATGAAATTTCAAATGTCAGATAAACCTGTGACCAAATCTAAACTAAAATCAATACTATAAAAACGCATTTCAAGAAAATGTTGTTAGGTATCCCCATGGTATCCCAGAATAACACAAAAAAGTCAAAGATACATTATAGAGATATAGAGTTCTCAAAAAGTGAGGAAGTAAAATGTAATACATTTTAATATAATAGTAGTTTATATTTATGTATAATTAATGTTACTTGTCGATTGCCTTTCTAAACGCAAATATTGGAAATAACACATAATTATGGCATTTATTCCACTTGCAAAATGTGACTATGCACTATTTGAATTATAGACTATTTTAAATTCAGCTATTTATACACATGAGACTAATGCAAATTAAAAAACCTGTTTAAATAAATATTTCAACATATAACGATAATAAATAAATAATTATACTTTCAACTTACCTTCATCATTTCCAAAGAACTCGTAAGCGTGTCCAATCAAAGGAAGTGGTTTACAATCGTTCTTCAAACAATTAGACAATTGAATAATCCTTCGCTTTTTGTGTCGCACGTAAACCACCCATAGAGTAATTATCAATACAACTAGATGCCACAACATTTTATTACTACTGATCCTTACCGCATCTGTTTCTTTTAATAAATAAGCGTTATAGTTGCAGTTTATATAGTAGTACACTTGACTATGAAAAACAACAATGTTGGATTAGTTGCTTTGCATACAGTCGCCGCTCGGCTTCACTTGAGTACACCCGCTTGTTGGTTTTTGATCTAATTCAACCAGTGCTTCTCAAACTTTTTCAATCATTTAGCGCAAGTAAGTTTCTGGTTACTTACAGCCGATGCCAACAATCAATCCCAATCTAAAATTTGCTGTTTGACATTGACAGCTCAATCTTTTTTCCGAATACAGCTTGCCAATAATCAATCTCAGTAGGGAAAAATCTATCTAAAAAATCAATCTACCTTTGGGAGGGCCAATCCCTGATTGTAGATTGTCCTCTGTATGAAAATGACAGTTTAGGTTTGCCAATAAACAATTATCAGGGTTGACGTTTGGATGGATTGTTCAAAACAATCCATTAATGCAATCCGAGAATTTCCACGGATTATTTATGCAGATTGAGCAATGATACTGAAATAGTAACTAATGAAGATGACAATTGACACAACATTGATTAACGAATTTTTCAGTTATATCTAAAATATTGTATTGTTGTGTATATTTTATATTGAACGATATTTTTTATTTTGTTTTGAAAGCTATGATTTATGTTATGATATGATTCTTAATTTCATAGTTGTATTTTTATTTTATTGTTCAGTGAATTTATTTTTATTTTGTGAATAAAACATTTATTTTGAAATATTCTTTATTATTTACAAGTTACAATAATAATAGAAAGAATAAAAATAATAGAAAAGGAAATCAAATTTTGATCATGGGAAGTTGTAGTGCCACGCTGTTGTCAGCCATGACTCAGTATGAATGGGCAAGCTATGGCCTTCCCGCTCTCCTCCCGATTTGATGGGCCGGCCACACAGCTATGGTCCAAGCGGATGTTCATGGATATTGGATAGTGGATGTTCATGGGCGGCAGTGATCACTGACCATCAGATGACCTGTTTCCGCGTTTGCCGGACCTATGTAAATGTTCAATCACATTTCGCGATTTTCTCCGCAATGTGCTCATAATATTTCTATTAGAATGACAAGTGATAAGTCATTATATTATTTTTCAGATGCCAGAAACACAACAATTTTGTAAAAAAAATTGTTTTTATTGCAATTATTATTATTTTTAACGTTAATTTTTGTTTTTCACAAATTATTTATTAACAAAATGCTGAAAGTTCATAATTATGCAATGAAATATTCTGCGTCATACTAAATTGTCAAGAGGGAACCGATTGTTTTCAATCTATCAACAGAGGCAATCGACTGTTGCCTGTTTTGTTTATTGGCAACATGATATTAGACCAATCGAAAGGTAGAAAACAATCCGGATTGACTTCAATCTAAAATTTTAGATTGATAGTTGGCATCGGCTGTTATACGACTTTCAACTCCACGCGCACGCAGTAGCTGCGCTTCAAAGCTTACTTTTACTTGCGCTTATTACGCGCTGAGTCGATTTTCGCTTTAGATCGCAGTTTGTACATTTTTAAAAGTAACCCGGCTTTTATTTATTTTTCTAAATAAAGCAACGTATTTCAAGTATTCACGTATTTTAAAGTAGTGGTGCGAATTCTTAACGGACAATCTATTATTTACATTATAAATCTTTACTTATGCATTTGCTTTTTTATGTTGTCAAATACGACTCAAAATGTATCCCTTTTATGTATTTAGATATTATTTTATTATACAATATGTCGGCAATCCATACCATCCAATAATACTATCTCATGGTAGAAGAGATTCTCTCGAGTCTTACCTACAGTTTCCATTTGCGCTTTTACCTTATGTCATCTATTATCTATATATATAAAAGAGGAACCTGATTGACTGACCTATCAACGCACAGCCGAAACTACTGAACCTAGGAACTTGAAATTTTACACAGGGATTCCTATTGTGACGGAGGGTAGCATTAAGAAGGGATTTTGGGAAATTCTACCCTAAGGGGGTGAAAAGGGTTAAAAACTGTTGTATGGAAAATCTAATCCATTGAAGTTACAATTCTCAAACTTGGTAGTTTAATAACTCATTTAATAACAAAAATAATTGCATACTTTATTTGTCTAATAATTAACATTAAAGGGGTCAAAATCTATATATATAAAAGAGGAACCTGATTGACTGACCTATCAACGCACAGCCGAAACTACTGAACCTAGGAACTTGAAATTTTACACAGGGATTCCTATTGTGACGGAGGGTAGCATTAAGAAGGGATTTTGGGAAATTCTACCCTAAGGGGGTGAAAAGGGTTAAAAACTGTTGTATGGAAAATCTAATCCATTGAAGTTACAATTCTCAAACTTGGTAGTTTAATAACTCATTTAATAACAAAAATATTTGCATACTTTATTTGTCTAATAATTAACATTAAAGGGGTCAAAATAAGGGTTGAAATGTTTAGAAACTGGGTGATTTCCTTCCTACCCGATCAACGCACAGCCGAATCTACTGGAGCTAGAAACGTGAAATTTTACATTGGGGTTCCTATTGTGACGTAGGGTAGCACTAAGGAAGGATTTTTGGAAATTCGACCCCTAAGGCGGTGAAAAGGGTAAAATACTGGTGTATGGAAAACCGAAACCCTTGAAGTTGCAGATATCAAACTTGACTTTTTAGTTACTCATCTAGAAACAAGAACAACTGCATACTCTCTTTTCTTATAATTAACCCTAAAGGGGTGAAAATAAGGGTTGAAGTATTGTAAAACCGAACTGCTGGATCAACGCACAGCCGAAACTACTGAAGCTAAGAACTTGAAATTTTACACTAGGGTTCCGATTGTGACGTAAGGTAGCACTAAGGATGGATTTTCGGATATTCATCCCCTAAAGGAGTGTAAGGGGTTAAAAACTGATATAGGGAAAATATAAACCGTTAAAGTTACAATTGTCAAACTTGGCACTTAAGTTATTCATTCTAAAACAAAAATTGCATATATTGTTTATCTAAAATTTACCCTAAAGGGACGAAAATAAGGGTTGAAGTTTTGTAGAACCGAACTGCCGGACCAACGCACAGCCGAAACTTGAAATTTTACACAGGGATTTCTTTTATAACGTAAGGTAGCACTAAGGAAGGATTTTTGGAAATTCAACCCCTAAGGAGGGTGAAAAGGGTAAAATAAATTTGTATGGAAAACCGCAACCGTTGAAGTTGCAGATTTCAAACTTGACATTATAATTACACATCTAAAATAAAAATAAGTGCGTACTCTGTTTACTTAAATTTAACCCTAAAGGAGTAAAAATAAGGGTTGAAAAATGTGTATAGAAAATAAAACTGCTGAAGTTATTCTTACGAATATTTAACTTTTGTCCCTTTTCGAACGACTTTTCAATTCAGTTTGAGCGAGAAAACAAACATTCGATACCTAAAATAGGTTTTAAAACTGTATATGAATAAGGCCGTTTATGTATTGATCCGATTGGTCTCAAAATCGATCTGAGTTCCGATAATCTAAATTTGTATTCAGAATTGAAAATGTTGGCCGTCATTTTGAACTTTTTATTTATTGATCCGATTGGTCTCTGAATCGACAACTGACGGACCCATTGATCCGATAATCTAAACTCAGAGTCAGAATTGGAAATAAAAATGTTGCACGTTGATTTTTGTTAAAAGTTTACGTAAAGGTTATAATGGCATAGTTTTAGCGATATAACGTCTACATTATCTTAAACACGCAGACGAAGTTGCGGGCAAATGCTAGTCATACATAAAATGATACCTGGTCTACTACAAAGTATAATACAAAATTACACATTATCTTAAGCGCAATTATGCGGTCTAACCCTTTGACTTGTGACTAGAGTTAGAAATAATAATATGTGGATTAATTACGTGTATTTATCCTTTATTAACCTTTTTGTTGACTGCCTCGGTGGCGTAGTTGTATTACGGTACGGTTACAAAGCTGAGGTCTCGGGTTCGAGTCCCGGGTCGGGCAAAGTGATATTGGATTTTTCTATTCATTATCAGCCCGGAGTCAGGAAATTGTGCCCGATATGGCGATAGGCTCGCCCCCTATCACATCGAGGGACGGAACATACAAGGCGAAATGTGGGTGTCCTCGTGGCGCCTCTGCCTACCCCTTCGGGGATAAAGGCGTGAGTTTATGTATGTATGTATGTAACCTTTTTGTTGTCTGCGTTATGTGTTAATTTTCTTGTGACAGTATTTTACGTACGAATGCTCTCTTTGTATGTATGCTCTCTTTCTTTATTGTCAATTCTTTGTTATAACCGCCGGCACGAATCTTGAGCGCTCGGCGACAGAGTGGGGATTGCTTTGCGCATCGTGAACTTAAGGACAAAATAAATGTATACCGATTTATTATTATAAATTTATTCTTAGTTACTTATATATTATTATTATTTTATTTTATGGGATGAAAGAAATATGTTATTAGAATTATGAATATATTAAGAGATATATTATGAATGTATTAATATTGAGAGAGAATCTAAATCTAAAACAAATTGAATTAAAAGTAAGTGAACACCAGTGGAATAATAAAAATAACAATTACTGTAACAACAAAAAAAACTATTAAGTACCTGTACTTGATTTTTTTTTTGTTTGAAGAGCCGTAATGAATTAGAAATATAAAATTACATTTATTTTTGTTTCACAAATATATTTTCCTTATACAATTATCTACGGTGAAATAGGAGCGACACCTTCCCTCAAATCATTTTCTTTTCTTGAATGAACTGATGCCCAATATTGGTCCTTGCGGTAACCATTTCTTCATCATCTATATATATATATATATATATATTTATATATATATATTCATATTTTATACTATGTAGCGATTATTTGAATTTTACAAGTTTACTAAAAAAAATGTATTTATAGAAAAGTGAAAGCAGAATATAATAAATCGGGGCTAATTAAAATGCAAGCAAGTATAATTTAGTCGTAGTAAAGCACGTGCAACAAACGTAATGAATGAATTAGACATAACAACAATATGGCGTTGCGTAGTGAACCAATCACTGGCCGATGCGATAATGCCCCCGCCCGGCGCTTACTTCATCATAGCTCTAAAGAGACCCAAAAATCGACATCTGCGCAAGTAACGGCCAGCGCTCAAGTTCCGTGCCGGTAGTTATACCTACGCAAAATAGGCGGCCGTCACACGTCATGGAACTTTATGTAACTAACTTAGAACCAGTGGCTTAACAGTTCATACATTGTTTTTTCTTTGGGCTAGAATGGTTCCTCCATTTGCAGTAGATGACGCTTTTCTCAACATCGTGTAATTGTTGTTGTTATGAAAAAAATATGAAGAGCTAAACAATCTATATATATAAAAGAAAGTCATAACTCAAGAACGGCTTTACCGATATGGCTGAAAATTGGTGAGGAGATAGCTTAGAACCAGGAGACGGACATAGAATGCTTTTTATCCCGTTCCCGTGGAACGTGCCAATAAATAAAAATAAAATGTTTTTCCCATACAAAATGTTCCTTAGATTAAATACACGTCTAGATGACACATCACACCTCACCGCACGGCTCAAATAAAGTCTACCAAATTTGGTAGACTCGCTTCTCACGTACGTCAGTGTCATTTGAACTACATATGGATAACATGCTCCTGAAAAATAATCCATTATGCCGGCTTGTATTGTCAAATTGTGTCGCAATTATGTGGTAAAACTGTATAATAACACCAAAATCACTTTTCATCGGTAAGTTTTGTTATTCAACAACTATTACAGCAAGAAAATACGATTTTTAAGTCGTATTTTTGAAGGTGAGTTTCATTAGCCAGTGTTGTCACTTTATTACTAGGGAGATTTGCTGAAACTATGGGAAACAAAATTCAAATAACATTACATCATTTTTCGGTCAAAATAACATTATTATTTTAAAGGTGTAATTATTTATTTGATCAGTAAATAATAACTTACCTACATATAATATAAATTAAATACATGACGTCACCCACTAAATAGTAATTTTGTTTGTTCTTTCTTATATTTTGGGTTTTAGATTTCCTACGGATTCCGTAGTAGCAAATCGTTGGACAGACATTATACAGCAGACACGAAATGAAGACCATTGGAAACCTCACAAGACCTCAGTTGTGTGTTCCGAACATTTTTCTGATGCTGATTTATATTTTACAAAAAACGGATTACGGAGGCTAAAGAAAGGTTCGGTACCGAGCAAGGTACGATGTGCCTATATTAGATCATTTTTTAGAAAGTGTGCCTTTAGAAAGCGTCAGCATCCTAACATGTACTTCTGCAATAAAATGCATAAATGAAACTACATCACAAACGCGAGCAGAAGATGACAATGAGTACGATACTGTAAGCGCTGGTCGACATGATATTGTAACCCAGTCTGACATTTCTTTATTAATTAATCCAGAATATGCAGATTATTTCGAGCAAGTAGTAGGATACATAGCAGGGTTTGTTGTTCGACGTATTTGTGGATTGATCAAATGTAGTAGCTGTATCCAGGCTTTAAAATCAAACGAAATATTAAAATTTCATAAATGAGTCAGTGTTCGAGATGAGGGTGGTCTTGTGTATGCTTCAGAGGATGCATTCAATATTTGTAAGGCTTCTGAATACGTAATAAGAGACTTTATAAAACAGGGCTATATAGTAACAACATCCTCTAATTATGAAAAAATATGTCTTAAAATAATTAGTCAGTTTGTTGGTCATACTTATTTCAAAAATATCGGTGATTGTTGTCAATATCACCAAACAAGCTTGTTAAGACTAATAATAGAAAAATATTTGCAAATACGATGTCATCACATATGTAAATCAGATAACATAGCCCCGGCAATAAATTCAAAGAGGAAACTATTTCGAAAACAAACACACAGAGATGGATTTTGACCTAATATTACTGTATACTTTGTCCATTAAATGTATTGTTTTTACTAAAATGCTTAATATATATACATATATATGACATAAATATATAATTACTTTAAATAAATCTGAGTACCTACTTTACTTAACCTATTTTGTTTAACGTTCATATTATCAAATAATGTAGAAAAGGTAAATAAATCTGGAGTAGGCATCCCTAAACACACACACCTTGACAGATGGATTACAATAATTACACGATCGATACGAGCACACATATCAAAGAAAGTGAGGACACTTTTAGCGCATCGTTTGTTGACATTGCTCAATCTAGACGTGTATATAATCTAAGAAAATGTTCATAGGTTTTGTAACTGTCAAACATTTAATGTTCATCCTGTCGATACAGTAAACTCTTCCCTCAAATTAAAGAACGTAGGTATTTAAATAAATGTTTGGAATCGACAACATATATCCACAATATTCGGATAATGGCGTATTTTTGATTTTAAATATGTAGAATAATGCCACTAATGAAAAAGGATTGACATTTAAATTGGTTGTCAAATATTTATGCGTGAGTTCAGAAATTTATTTTGTTTAAACTTAACTTCTTTTTAAGATCGAAAGTCATTTTATCACAATTTTGTACAATGTCCTATTCTTCACCTGCGAGTATCATTTAAAATCACACATTATCATAATCTCCGGAACTACTAAATCGATTTTAAAAATTCTTTCACCGTTAGTAAGGTATAACATCCCTGAGTGTCATAGGCTATATTGTCTCCAAAGGGGTTGAAAAAAGGGTTTAAAAGTTTTTAATGTCAAAAAATCGTAAGGCACACTATTATTAGAGAGATGGGATAGAATAGAGTATGAGGGACGGTATAGGACTGGGATAGTTGACAGATTTCATTTGATGGGATAGGACGAAATGTAAAGGCACGGGATGAGACCGGATGGATAATGAAGAGAAAGAACGGGACGGATCAGTGACTTGACAGACGGGACGGGACGGGACGGGTATTGAGGCGGACAGGTCATTGTTTGACAGGTCAGGACTGCCTCGGTGGCGTAGTTGTATTACGGTACGGTTACAAAGCTGAGGTCTCGGGTTCGAGTCCCGGGTCGGGCAAAGTGATATTGGATTTTTCTATTCATTATCAGCCCGGAGTCAGGAATTTGTGCCCGATATGGCGATAGGCTCGCCCCCTATCACATCGTGGGACGGAACATACAAGGCGAAATGTGGGTGTCCTGGTGGCGCCTCTGCCTACCCCTTCGGGGATAAAGGCGTGAGTTTATGTATGTATGTAGGTCATTGTTTGAAGAAAAAGGGACAGTAGAATAGCTACGTCGAGTTTAGGTTTCAAAAGGTTTAGGTATACAAGAGTTTGTACGAAAAATAACATCTATCTGATGTGGAGTGGAATCAAAAGATATATGCACCCAGGCGAAGCTGGTACGGGCCGCTAGTATTTATATAGACGTAATAAATTGGTAACTAGTGTAATTGGTATAACCGTACTAATAAATAAACAAGAAATAAATAAAACACCATGAATTACAAAGCAATGCTTGGAAGCCCACTGCGCTCGCCATCCTGAGACAAAAGATGTTAAGTCTCATTATGTCCAGTAGTTACTCTGGCCACAATGTCCTTCAAACCGGAACACAACAGGCTGTTTGGCGGGAGAAATAGACATTGGGTTGGTACCTACCCAGCGGACTCTCACATATGAGAGATCTACAACCATTAAGTTGTTAAGATTTTGGATGACAAGCGCAGAGCCAGTGCCCTGCAGTGCTAAATAGTATCTTATAAGTTCTGAGTAATATTGCTCTTATTTTGGGGCAGGCGCGCTTCTTATTACCAAACGAGCGAACTACCTCTTTCCTCATTGTTGCTAATAAAAAATAAGTATGAGTAATAAAATAAAATTACCTCTTTAATAAAATCTTTTATGACTTTCTTGCATCTCGTATACTCCTTATGTTGCGGTAGCAGGCTATATATGGTATCATTGTGAAACCACGGTTGGAACACACGAGCTGCGTCGATACGACAACATCTTTCTAAGGCTTTTAAGAAGGGTTGTTCTGAACCCCTTTGGGCATTCACTGCTACCCCTAAGGTCGACTCTAAAAAAATTGTTGGTTCACTTAAATATCAATAAGTACACTTAAGTATGTGAATTATAATCTGGTAAATGTGCCATCCGTCAATAGATACTCAATTTAACTGATATATTTTGTAAATGTTTTTAAAAGCTGTTAAAATCATATATTTCACCTTCCAAGGAAAATCTTTTAAGGAGCCTCGTGTCTTTTACTAAGCTTGAAAATACAGTACAAGAAACGGACATATTTACGGCAAATGGCGAAATTGTCTGTTAATAGTCAATGATTCATTTGGGTGGCACTGTATTTTTTTTTTTTTTTTTTTTTTTATTGCAATGAATGGCGAGACTAGCATGCCATTCGCCTGATGGTAAGCGATACGACCGCTCATGGACAGTAGCAAAACCAAACAACACCATGAATTACAAGGCAATGCTTGGAATTCCACTGCGCTCGACATCCTGAGACATAAGATGTTAAGTCTCAATATGTCCAGTAGTTACTCTGGCTACAATGTCCTTCAAACCGGAACACAACAGCGCATTTACACTGCTGTTTGGCGGGAGAAATAGACATTGCGGTGGTACCTACCCAGGCGGCCTCTCACATATGAGAGACCTACCACCAGTTAATTATTGTTAAGTGTTTTATATTATAGTAAATCACTAGTTATACCACAAACTGAATCCATAGTATAGGAGGTAAAGTATCTCCAAACAGATATCGGCCCAGAGCCGACTGTCTTCTGCAGCCGATCCGTCATGATGCTGCTCTGCCGAGAGAATATCTCTACAAAGTGGGAAATGTTCTTGGGGCTGAATGTGGGAGCGAGGATCTTACGCCGACGACGCCATATGGAAACTGAAATTTAATCCAATATAAAAGCTATAAAATAAAGGTGGAATATTTATTACCATTTAAAAGAGGTATGCGAAAAATATAATAAATAAATACGCCTAACAGTATCTCATTGTCCCAAACCCACACACTATATTTTATATCGTCAATATAAAATTATAAAATATGCACTGCTTCAACGGCATTCAGAACAGAATTAAATGGTTATTGATGAATAGATATTTATAACAACATACATACCTGGAGCAAAAATAGTGCCATTGCCGGTGACGTTTCTTAGGAATCTGATTAGATCGTCTTTCTCTAAACATGTTTTGAGAACTATTTCAGCGACCTCAGCATCTGCTACCACTGAAATATTTATTTTTATTTTTTAAATGTTTAAAGCTATCTTTTTAACAATAGGCTGGTAGATAAAGTTAACATCACACACTGGAACGCCACCAGCCAGTGAAACTTGACAATCCTCTAGACCACACTTAAATCCACTTCTAATTAGGCGCAATGCCTTCACACTTTACTTAAGTGACTTATTTGAAAGGGCCCAACACTCTTAAGTTATTATATTATACTAGCCTTAGTTAGCCCACTGTCAAGCCAATGATTCCCCTAAGCTAAACTCTAATAACTGTTTTCTCCCGCCAAACAACAGTGTTAATGTAAATGCACTGTTGTGTTCCGGTCTGAAGGACATTGTAGCCAGAGCAACTACTAGATATATTAAAACTTAACATCGTATGTCTCAGGGCGGGGAGCGCAGTCAAATGCCATGCATTGCTTTGTAATTCATGGTGTTGTTTGGTTTTGCTGCTGTCCATGAGCGTTCTTATCGCTTATCATCAGGCGAATGGCATGCTCGTCTCGCCATTAATTTCAATAAAAACTACCATAAATAAAGAGGATGATAATAAAAAAACGAACTATAAATACATCAGTTTTCCATTCATAACAAAGTAGTGAACAATACAATTTTACTAAAAGTTATTAACTTTCGATATGAAACAGTTATCCCTGCAGTGATTACAACTATGTCTTAATAAAAACCAGACTACAGGCAATTAATTATTAGAAAATAAAACGGTATTTATTAGTAATTAGAGGAATAATTATTGTTTTGGACGGAGGCCATGTACTGGCAAGCGTACCGATGGATCCCGCTATGCGGCTGAATTCTTGTATAAGAGTGAAAATACTTACTTAAATAAAGCCGGCTCCCGTGCCAGAAAGATATCAAGCCACCTTTCTCTACTGCTTCATTGCCTATATTTAGTAGCCTCTTCCTGCGAGCTGCATAATAATACAGAGATACAAAATTATACTACAAAGGTAGATGGATATATTGGCAATATAAGGTGAAATAAGAAATTATCGGAATTTCTAGGAACATCTATATCTATAGTCTACAGCCCATATACGTCCCACTGCAGGGCACGGGCCTACTCTACAATCGAGAGAATCGATTCATAGTGGTTAGGCCATATAGTCCACCACGCTGGCCTAGTGCGGGTTGGTGGACTTACATACCGTAGAAATTATTTAAAATCGCTACGGTATGCAGGTTACCTCACGATGTTTTCCTTCGCCGTTAAAGTGCGTGGTCATTGACTATCAATACACACATAACTCCGAAAAGTCAGAGGTGCGCCCTGGGATTTGAACCCGCGACCACCGTGAGCATGCAGGCAGCCGCGTCCGATCCGTTACCAACAGGCCACCACGCACTTTGCTAGGAACATACTTATTGTTACTTCTCAGAACAATTATGCGGAACCAATCACAATAATATGATCCCTGCGATTTGCAATGAATGTATAGGCCCATTTTTGATGGATCTGAAATGGCACTGTACTATAATTAAACTCGTATATTTTTTCATTATTATTTGTAAGTAATTAAGCATTGATTTATACATCAGTAATAAAATAATAATAGTTAAAAAAATTAAATACACGCTCTTGTAAAAGAGCCAACTAAAAAAATAAATATAACTGACAATGAGCTTAAGATTAGAAAATGGACTGAAACTCATTCATTTTATGATTAAAAAGCTAGGGTGCTGAAGGATAAGTAATTGTTGTAAGCATCCCATGCTTTGTAACAATAAAATGAATGTATTTCAGTCTATTTTCTAATTTTAAACTAAATATTAATTATTTTTACTTTTTTAGTTGGGTATTATACTGAAGTATGTATTTTAGTCATTTAAACTATTATTTATTAATTCACTAAAAACTTCTATCTACGGCTATATTATATCAAAGGAAGGCAGCTGTACGCCAATTATCTATTTATCTGTATCCATCCATCCATCAGCCAAAGGACGTCCACTGCTGAACATAGGCCTCTTCCAATGATTTCCACAGTGACCTGTTGGAGGCAGCCTGCATCCAGCGACGTCCCGCCACCTTTACCAGGTCGTCTGACCATCTTGTGGGTGGACGTCCTACGCTGCGTTTTCCGCTACGTGGCCTCCATTCGAGAACTTTTGGCCCCATCGGCCATCAGTTCTCCGCGCTATGTGCCCCGCCCATTGCCACTTCAGCTTACTAATCCGCTGGGCTATGTCGGTGGTTGTGTATGGTTTATCTGTATATAAATAGATAATCAAATTTCTTATGAGTGTTTGATATACCTACTTTCGATTTTAAACGACTCCAGGAAAAGTAATCAAATGGATTTAAGTCCTGGGAACGTCCTGGTCAATCGATCGCACCCAGACGCCCAATTCACCTGTCTGGGTACTCATTGTTCAGACGGACGTGTCTAGTCTTCTATGATGGGCTGAGCTACCATCATGCAGTAGCCACATTAAAATCCTTTGGATTACCTTTCCTGGGGTTGCTTAAAATCAAAACTATATCGAACTCCCATAAAAAAAATTGCATGAATCAAGAAGTAGAATAAACGAGGAAGCAGATGAAATCAGTAGAAATGAGTGTGCTAGATCATTAAAAGGATCTTTCATAAGAATATGTAGAGCGTGCATCAGGGCCGAAGGCAAACAATTCCATCATTTACTTTGATTTTTTGTGCACTCTTGTTGTTTTTCACCTTCTATTGTATATAATTTGTAATAATAGTAGTTAAATTATAACATCTGAGCAAAATAATGATTAAAATTTAATATGGAGGGTTGTTGCATACTTGGGTCATTTTCAGTTAAAAGCTTAATAGAAAGGAAATCCTTAAAAGAAATACCCAATGAAGTAGCATTTTATAATCTTGATAAAATGCGCCAACTTTGATAAAAGTTGCCAAGGGTAGTATATAGTAAAGGGTAGTATATTGTTTGTTTTTACAGTGTGAGGTGTCAAAGTTGACCAATAACTTTTTGATTTTTTACTAAAAAGGCTGTATCTTGAAAACTATCGGGGATAGGACTATAGTTGTTTTTGTTCCTGTGCCGTTACAGCTTGATCTATGTCTGGTTACCGGTTTATCGTCTAGTTTTGGGACAAACTGTATATATTTTCAAAAATATTAGATTTCTGAAGGTTCTGGTTAAGATGTCACATCCTTATTAAATTATTGTATTGTCGTCAGTCCTTGACAAGTATGCAAAATTTTAATTCAGTCCAACGTTTTAAAATTCTCGGAAATGGATTTCAAAGATTCCGTTACATAAATACATCCATACAGGCGATGCTAATAAAAGCATGTTAAAAATAAATACCTTTATTGTTTCCCAAAAATAAGTAAGAGTGTCCAACAAACGGCAGTGCCCTATGGCTTAACTTCAGCTGGTTCGCCAGATGTATCATTCTCCTCTTCTGCCATCGCGAAATAAGTATCCACAGAAACAAAAACACGATAATTATTTGCGCTAACATGTCTCAAACTGACTACCTCAAACGGTGACCGCAATGAGCAGATAAATTCTCTCGTATCTATTTTATACGTCAGATCTTGGCGAAATACACAAAAATATTATTACTTTTAAACTTTGATGAAATATACAAAGTGCCGATGTTATAATGATAAAATCAGGTCAAAATTAAACTAGTTAGTGAAATCTAAAATGCAGCGGGCACCAACCTCAAAAAATGTTGGAATATTATAAATACCTATATTTTAAAATTTTAAATGATTATTATTTTACTCTTTTTAATTACAATTTTGAAGTAAACCTTCATTAAGTACGCTTGACTTGGGGAGTAAGTAATTGTGGCCGCTATTTTGAACTTTGTAATTATCAGTCTGATTGCTCTCAAATCGGATATATATAATTTTTTTTATATCTGAGGGACCCTTTGTACTACCTTTGTACTAGTACATGTCTAAATGTATGGTCAGAATTGAAAATAGTGGCCAGCATTTTGAAATAGAAGAGTGCGCCGCGAAGAAATTCTCTATCTCTAAATTTTAAATTTTGTTCCTATTTACTGTCTTAGTGTCATTTTATATTTCAACCAACTAGATAGATTAGGGTTCCGAGACAAAATAATAAATATGTATGTGCGAACTGACTGAGCAACAGAAACCCGATTTCGATGAAACATACACCGCTCCTAATTCGGACGCCGGCTGTGGAACGCGAGGCCGTGGGCTCGATCCCCGCAACGAGATAAATGTTTGTGATGCCCGCAAGTATTTGTCTCGAGTTATGGTGTTTGTGAGACCAAAAAGTCTCTCGTAGTTTCTGATACCCCCGTCACAAGACTCTATTGTTCCTAATGTGGGGTCGGGACTATGTATATGACTGTTGGGTGTATTAGTAAAACAAAATACAACATCACAGGATGTTCTTCCTGGGGAAGACTATGAGCGCCGAAGAGACGAAGGCCCCCTCTTTGGGTCGCATCCTAGTCCTAATAAAACATATCTACTATACATAACATGTACATAATATTATTATATTTAACATACATAACATAAACTCACGCCGTTATCCCAGAAGGGGTAGACAGAGGTGCCACCAGGACACCCACATTTCACCTTGTATGTTCCGTCCCATGATGTGATAGAGGGCGAAACCTATCGCCACATCAGACACAAATTCCTGAATCCGGGCTGATTATGAATAGAAAAATTCAATATCACTTAGCCCGACCCGGGATACGAACCCGAGACCTTACCTTTGTATTTGTACCGTAGTACCGAAGTTGTACTACTCCACCGAGGCAATTGAATATTATTTACATTATATTTAATGTAAATACTATTATTATGTTACCAAATGATTACATTTTTATGTCAGTAAACATAAAAAAGTAAATGTAAAAACCAGCTAGTTCGATGAAACGATAATTGTGTAAATGTATCTATTTGCATCATAATCATTATTTTACCAAAATGTCAACGCGATAAATACATTACGAGTATTATCACTATTTCGAATTTCGATTAATATTTACGTTTTATTCGACTTCAAAAAAAGGATATCACAGTTTATATTTAGGTATTACAAAAATAAATCTATAAATAACTTTTTTATTATTATTTCATTATTATATAAACATAAAAGATACCAAAATAGTACCTACTATTGGACTAACGGCAAAAAGTCAAATTGACCATCTTGAGGCTAAATTGAGAAAACATAAAAAAACATACTTAAACACGGTCAGCCGATTCATTTATTGTTATTGAAGTTGTAGAAATTTATAGAAAGAAATACAACTCCCAAGCTTTGATTATGTTCGAGCTTCCAGTTGTATAACAAAATTGTCGACGTGTCTTAACATGATATCGAATTTAACGCGTAACATTCTCTTCGGGTCATCGTCATCTAAAGGTTTTACTCGGTACTGACGCAACAGACAAGCCAGCATCGTCTTCATGGACATCATGGCGTATTGATAACCTGAAATGAAGTGCATCTTTGGTAAAAAAATATATTAATGAATTTATTTCGCGTTCTGGGCGATTTCAGTTACCTAACTCAGCCGTACAAATTACAAAATCACTTGACCAATATTACTATTAATTAATTATTATTCTAAATTATTTATGAACTGCTCTCTCTGCTGTATTGTAAACTTGTTTTGAAAAGAGCAACGCTAAAGTTTCTCGCCCATTTCTCTGGCGAAAACAGCCTTGTGAACCGGATGGTAGTGGAAAAAAGTGGGTCAAATAAAATATTTTCATTTCATTTGCTCCTAGATTTTGTTCACGGCTTAGCTTGCGTGCTTGCGCTAGAGATTTTTCTATTAGTTTTTCTCCAAGATATCACAAATCCCTGTTTCCATCTTTCAGGTATTAAGTTGCAATATTTTCACGTCGGTAGGCCGAGTTGTTATCCCCGGCTATATTTTTTCGGACGATCGTATAATAGTTGTTTTCTATCAATCGGGACAGGTATACAATTTTATAGACCAAAGATTCCCTATGTCCTTTTTTGAACACCCGACATTTTATATTCAAATAGTCGTAATGATTGGTCGAGTATTAAAGACGAAAAAGCATAATAAAAACACTGTTGAATTTATAATAATAGAATGGGAAGCAGGAGATCCATAAATTACCTAAACAACTCCTGGGTCCATTGCTGAAGGGCATGAAGGCAGCAGGATGTTTGGGAGGAGAGTCGATGAACCGCTCCGGCCTGAACAGATCCGCGTCTTCGCCCCAATAACTACGGTTTCGGTGAATGGACCAGATGCTAATAAATAATCCACATCCTTTCACGAGTGTGATGCCTGAGGCTGGAAGCAAAAGAAATTGATAGTACTATATTCAATGCAATCAAAAAGTTAGTGCAATTATTAATCATCTTTAGAAATTTGTGCGAAATCAGGTACATCGTTGGGTAGTATCCGTTACTCAAGGTATGATTGTTAGATTTGAATATCAAGTAATTTTATACCCTTCTTACGCAACATCAAAATCATAACATTCTTTATTCAAATAGTCTTTTACAAGATCTTTTGAATCGTTAATTACTACTACCACCACTTTGGAACGTGCTGTAGTTACTAGTTGCGAAGAAGAAACGGCGCAAGAAAATTCCCTCAGCAACACGAAATGCCTTCTTTTTTGTTTCTTTTTTTAAAAGCTCTTTATAATTACAATGGTCTATGTCATAAAGCCCCATTTACCCGGGGAGAGTTTCCCGCCTCTAAGGATATAAAAAAGGTGCAACATGTAAACATTTGTCAGAACACGATAATCTATGGCGGTTATGTCATGCGATAATTGCATATAATTCATGCCGCGAGAAACTCTCCCCGTGTAAATCGCGCTTAATGTCACAACAATTTCGCTATAATATAATATATTATTATGTTTATTGTTGCAATTTGATAGAAATAGAGATTCCACAATATGCCTTTTTACACAACTTTACTTTAATTATATTTTTCAACATATTGATTGGCAAATATCTAATACCATTGGTAAGTTAATTAATCAAGCGTACACTTTGACCCATAACAAAACTATTATTTGTGGAGGTAAGTAACAAATGAGGCAAGATAAAATTTGTTCCTAGTTTTCTTACTATAAAAAGTCACAATTAGTCAACGCTTAAATAGAGTTATATTTTTACGTACATACAATAAATAAATACAGCACATAGTCCTGACCCCACACTAAGATCGAGTCTTGTGTCGTGGGTATCAAGAACTACGAAAGACTTTTCGGTCTCACAAACACCCAGACCCGAAAACATATTTGTGGTTCACACAAACATTTGTTTCTGTGCGGGGATCGAACCCGCGGCCTCTCGTTTACAGCCGGTGTCCACTGCGCCACGGAGGCTGTTCAATTTTCATAAATATATTTAGATGTATCTAACAGTAAAAATATCCCGCTCTTTAAACTTTTCTCTTAGGGAAACTCGGGGACCAAGTGTATACTTACATAAGCTTGTACTATAGCGAGGTTCTCGCAGTAATATACGTATGTATATTTATAATCTCTTTGATACATGAATTAAAAGTATAAAGAGAGTTTTCATTTTCGTTAGGGACGATGTAAAGATTTTCACATAAGTGTTGATGCGGATAGATGATTAAGGGTGATACGAATGAAGTTCCAAATATAGCTTACGTAATGAAATATCGTTTGTCACTTTTCTAACAATGAAAGGTACTGGTGGGTACAGTCGAAGCGTTTCTTTAATGGTCGCCTCCAAGTATTTGAGTCGAGGCAGATCCTCAGCCGTCACCGGTCTGTCTGAATCACCGAACACCTCCTGCAATCTACCAAAGAAGTAGACATGAAAAATCATAATATTATCCATTTATTATTCATTTCTTTTATTTACGTATAACTTCTAAAAGATCTAGACTATGGTGGATGTCTTCCTAGTCCAAAGTTTAAACTTTTAGTTGAAAGAAAAGGTGTAGTGGGTCAAGAGGGGATTGCTCAGCGAGATTGATGGAGGAATAATTGGCTGGTGGCAGGATATTCTCAAACGTCCGTATATAAGGACACACGTATATAAGTGTGTCGCGTTTCAGGTTCATTCCGTGAAACATCTCACGACAATTGATCTTCTCTATTCAAACTGCACTAGGCTTACTACCAATGGAATTGTAATCGCTTCGTAGTGCCACTATAAGCATAGTCAACATAATATTTAGGGTTATGATCTTCAGCTATTTTTTAAAAAATTACAACACTCTTCGGCACTAACCGCCGGCAATTAAAGTAATTTCAGATTTAATAAGCTAAATCATTAAGTTTATATCCTATCGTTTCATAATACATACTCTTCGTATATTTTGTCCTGTACGTGTGGATGTTTGGACAGCATGACGGTAGTAAACGATGCTCCCACGGCAGATGTATCAGTACCAGCCAATACCAGCACCAGCGTCTCTTCTTCCAACTCCAGACTATTGTATCCTTTACCATCTCGGGACGTCTCTATTAGTAGTTCTAGAAATGTTTTAAGCCCGTCTGCATCTGTGGAACACATTTTTCCATTTATTTTGCTTGGACTATGTCAAATTGGAACAGACAATACTCTACGCTATTCGGTACTCTACTTTGCTAATTACTTATTACTGCGCTTGTTCAAGTAATTCACTTCAGTCTTTCAAATATCATTATATATACTACGCACAAAAATTAAAGGATATTTTTTTTGATCAATTTTTTTTGGTGTTTTTTGAGAGTCTGTATCTTGGAGAAAATTGATTGTTAAGAAATTTGGAAACTAAAACTGGGAAGCTTGAAATGTCTTTTTTGCAGATCTGTGCTCTATTTCTTGATTCCTCGCTAAGTTGATAAGCAATCGTAAGAAAACCAACGAGAAAAAAAAATCCAAAAGTTTTCTGGATTTCAAAACCGTGCATTTACATGGGTAGTATTTTTTTGGTGACATAATTATAAAATTCCCGTAGATAATTTAGTTGCCTTTAATTTGATATACCAGAAATCTCCGTGACATGATTTGGAGCTGACTTATGGTAAATCAAAGTAAAAATGGCCTATCACACTTTGACATTGGATTACTCCATGAATATCAATCATGGGCAAAACAAAATCAGAATTTTAGTAACTTCAAAACATGTTCTATAAGATGGTATTAAAGTCTTATGATAATGAATAGTATTTCTAAGTAAAATTGTTGACTGAAAAAAAGGTAAAAAAACGGTTATTTATGGATATTCGGAAAACACTGCATATCTTTGGATAAAAGAAACAAACCAAGGATATCGTCGGTAACTTTTCAACCTTAAAGTATTCTAAAGACACTCTGAAAATTTCAAACTGCTCCGATTTGATTATCTTAGTGTTCAGAAGGCTTAAACTTACTGTATTCAGCAAAAATCGTCGTAATGAGCATTTTTCGCATGCTAATGGTTTTGTGACTTGAGAATATTTTTTTTTTGTGATTATCCATATTCTTTTAATCAAATCCTTTTTCTAACGTTTTCACTATTCTCCGCAATTGTAAAAAAGAGACTGGCACTGTTTTACCGCCGGCATTAGCGTTACCCAAAGCGTACTACGGGGAGGTTGCGTGGTCGGATTTATAGTAAAACAGTGCCAGTATTTTTTTTACAATTGCGGAGAGTAGCGAAAACGTTAGAAAAAATGATTTGATTAAAAGAATATGGATAATCACCAAAAAAAGCATTCTGAAGTGACAAAAATCGATCACACACGAAAAATGCTTATTACGACAATTTTGACGAATACAGTAAGTTCAAACCTTCCGAACACTAAGATAATCAAATCGGAGCAGTTTGAAATTTTCAGAGTGTCTTTAGAATACTTTAAGGTTGAAAAGTTACCGACGATATCCTTGGTTTGTTTCTTTTATCCAAAGATATGCAGTGTTTTCCGAATATCCATAAATAACCGTTTTTTTACCTTTTTTTCAGTCAACAATTTTACTTAGAAATACTATTCATTATCATAAGACTTTAATACCATCTTATAGAACATGTTTTGAAGTTACTAAAATTCTGATTTTGTTTTCCCCATGATTGATATTTATGGAGTAATCCAATGTCAAAGTGTGATAGGCCATTTTCACTTTGATTTACCATAAGTCAGCTCCAAATCATGTCACGGAGATTTCTGGTATATCAAATTAAAGGCAATTAAATTATCTATGGGAATTTTATAATGATGTCACCAAAAAAATACTACCCATGTAAATGCACGGTTTTAAAATCCAGAAAAATTTTGGATTTTTTTTTTCTCGTTGGTTTTCTTACGATTGCTTATCAACTTAGCGAGGAATCAAGAAATAGAGCACAGATCTGCAAAATAGACATTTCAAGCTTCCAAGTTTTAGTTTCCGAATTTCTTAACAATCAATTTTCTCCAAGATACAGACTCTCAAAAAACACCAAAAAAAATTGATCAAAAAAAATATCCTTTAATTTTTGTGAGTAGTGTATAAGAGAGGACGCTGCGAACAAAATGTGAAGAACAAAGTTAATGGTACATCTACTATTATTTGCATTTCTCTGTTACGATATTGTTCACCATGTACGCTCCTTAAACCGTCAAACTATTTTAAAATACCATATTATAAATGTGCCATTACAAACTTACTTTTATCCGAGGTTAAAATATTTTCTTTGGTTTTCGATTCGTTTACTTTCTTCGTTATTATCTGCATAATAAAAAAATATATCAGTAATATAATTTCAATAAAATTTCCAGGAAACATCTGGAAAATACGAGTATATTTAAAAGGTTTAGTACAATAAATAAAATTACCTCTTTAATAAAATCTCTTATTATTTTCTTATGCCTTGTATGCTCTCTGTGTTGGGGCAGCATTTCGTATAAGGTATCGTTGTAGAACCACGGTTGCAACACACGAGCTGCGTCTATACGACAACATTCTTCAAAAGCGTATAAAAATGGTTGTTCCGAACCTTGTTGGGCATTCACTGTAGATCCTAGAGCTGATTCTGAATAGAAAAGTGTCATTGTAAGTAATTAAACGATCATGGTTAGTGTAGAGTTATTAAGAACATCGGAATTCCAGATTCCATAAACGAACTATGAAAGAATATTTGGGTCGTTCTGCCAAATGGTGAGACTCCGGTAATGCTGATACTGCTCTAGTGTCATGCTTAATAACTTATTACCATTAATAACTAAAGCATTGAAGTTAATTAGAGCTAGCAAAAAGAAGGCGTTTAATAATAATCAGTGTTACTAAAGCCTACCGCAAACGGAATCCATAGTATAAGAAGTGAAATATCTCCACACGGACATCGGACCAGAGCCGACTGTCTTCCGCAGCCGATCCGTCATGATGCTGCTCTGCCGAGAGAATATCTCTACGAAGTGATACAAGTTCTTGGCGCTGAAGGTGGGAGCGAGGATCTTGCGACGTGGACGCCATATTGGAACTGGGAATTTGTTTCATAAATCATAAAGAATATAAAAGGCCGGGTAATAATAAATATCGAGTAATTAAAAACTAACGTCCCACAAATTTTATTAAATTTACAATTGGAATTTTAAATAAATAGTTTCGGAAACATGTTAGATTATAATAACAAGGGCACTCCACATACTACTAATCCTTTTCAAATCAAGAACATAGAGACCCGAAATTAATTTTTGTTATTCATATCAAAAACAGATTCTTGCTGACATCGAACTACCATAAAATTTATAGTATTTGATTATTAATCATGAAGACAATTAATCATATAATAATTTGTTTAATTAAAAAATACCTGGAGCAAATATACTGCCATTACCAATGACACTTCTTAAGAATCTCATCACATCGTCTTTCTCTAAACATGTTTTGAGGACCAATTCAGCAACCTCAGGATCTGCTACAACTGAAATCATAATATAAACTGGAACTGTTTTCAAAAATAATATCTGATGAAAGGTAAGGTGATAAGGCTAGCGACATACATTGCAACGACATTGCGCAGTGAAACTTGTCCAACTGCTAGTCGGTACTAATACTACAAAAATAATCACAATAATCACATCTTAACTCAAAGTTAATGAAATTCTCTTTATCTTCTTGGCAGCCTCCGTGGCGCAGTTGATTAGAGGCCGGTTGTGAAACGCGAGGCCGCGGGTTCGATCCCCGCACCGGAACAAATATTTGTGAGATCCACGGGTATTTGTCTCGGGTCTGTTTTTTGTTTTATTGCCGTTATAGGCAGACGAGCTAGCGGCCCGCCTGATGGTAAGCGGCTAGTGTGTGTGTGTGTGTGTGTGTGTTAGACCGAAAAGTCTCTCGTAGTTCCTGATACAAGACTCGATATTAGTGTGGGGTCTTAACCTATGTATGTGAATTTTGGGTGTATTTATTTTATCACTCACACAGAAAGAGCCGGTTTCCCTGCCAGTAAGCCATCAAGCCATCTTTCTCCAATGCTTCCTCGCCTATCTTCTGGAGTCTTATCATGCGATCTGCAAATTGGGTTTAGAATGTTCAGTTTTAAGTTAGTTTTTGGCTTCCTCAACAAAAGGGAGATCGATTGAGGGTTAAAGCTATACTCGTAATCCACCACGTTGGCCTATTGCGGGTTGGCGGTCTTCACATACCATAGTAATTCTTATAATCGCTATAGTATGCAGGTTTCCAATAAAATAAGTTAGAAACATCGATATCAATGTAGAATATAAGTCAATGGTTAGAAACAATATGGATACATGGATAATGAAAAATGATATCGAGATACCCTTTCACCAATATATGTATGAGAACATTTTTCATACGAATCAATAAAATTCACAATACGTTAAGTAATTGTTAGGTAGTTAACGTTAAAGCCGATAAGCTGGCGTGTCTACCTAAACTCACGCCTTTTCCCCAGAAGGAGTAGGCAGAAGCGCTACCAGGTCCCGATTCGAACCCGAGACCTCAGCTTTACAATACTACCGTAGTACAACAATCACCGAGGCAGCCGTTGTTGTTTATTGTAATTTTGAACGTAGTTTTTTACTTTTTATTCCTGTTACAATTAAACATGCCTTTGCGAATACAGAGTCACATATTTTAATCTGTAGGTACAGATAATTAACCATCGGAAAGTTTTTATCTCAACGCGGGAAGGTGCTTTGAAAATGTTTTTTACAATTGCCATTATTGTCGCGTGTTAGCCTGTAGGTTACAAAGCGGGCGTAGCAGCTAGGACGAGGGTCACATGTTCAAATACCAGGGTTTACCTCCGACTTATAGGAGTCGTGAGTATTGATATTTGATATTGAAATACCACGCATACTAACAGTGAATAATACTTTATGAGGAAATCTTCATATGGAAATGTGTAACCTACAAAAAAGTGAAACCTTAGAACTTTTAGTATTATAATTCGAAACATAATGATAACTTTATTTTTCTTAATATTATTTTCTTAATAAATTTCATATATGTATAATTAAAAAGGGGGTATTAAGGGTTTACTTCATGCGTTCCTGGTACTTTAAACTTCATAATGTCGCTTTTTCGATGTCAGTGTGCGCGCACATCACACAAATGTTGCTCTATAAATATCAATACCCATCCAAAAGTGCTAAGGCGCACATGACACTGCGCATGCGCCAGTCATGAGCATGTCGGTGAAAAAAAAGAAATGTAAAGAAGTTTTCACTTCAAAAAAAGTGAATGTGTTTTCTGCCAAACCGTAGGTTACTAACCCTGCGTTGTGGACCATAGCCTTACCCACTTAGGTTGTACAGGAGTTCCGTTCTTAACAGTAAACAATTACGGCATGATATAGTACAGTACACGATTGTGAGAAGGTTAAGACTACTATTATACAGTAAGAGCAAAATGCGGCTCATTTGTGTAAATAAAATACGCACCTTCATCGGTCCCCAAAAACAAATAGGAGTGTCCAACAAAAGGCAGCGCTGGATGACTAGGCTTCAGCTGGTTCGCGAGACGTATCATTTTCCTGTTCTGCCATCGCGAAATCAGTGTATATACCAACAAAAGCACCAAAACTATTTGCACCAACATTTTCTAGAACGCGATGCACTGAAACTGTGACCACGAAGAGACAATATACTCACTTATACTCGGTTTATATGACGCGTTACTTGTTTTTTTTTTTTGGCGAAACGTTAAAATTATCATAAAGTTTACGTACCCTGATTTTTTAATTTAAGGATATGTGCATGTTATGCAGTAGGTACTGATTAAATTAAATGTAGATGGAGTCGAGTTCGGAAATAAAGTACGCAATTGACAATATAAAATTAGCTCGACGCACACCAATCAAACAAAAAAATAATACTTAAAAACTTTAATTAAAAAGAGATAAATCAAAATAATCTTCTAAAATTCTAAAAAACCTAAATATGATCATAAGCAAGGAGCATTTTTCAAACTGGACGGGATGCGATGAGACAGGAGAGTATAGGATTACATACCTTGAGTATTTTTTTATTGCGATGAATGGTGAGACGAACATGCCATTCGTCTAATGGTGAGCGAAATGACCGCTCATGGGCAGTACAGCAAAACCAGACTACACCATAAATAACAAACTCATGCTTGACATTCCACTGCGCTCGCCATTTTAAGAAATATTAAGATGTTAAGTTTCATTATGTCCAGTAGTTTCTCTGGCTACAATGTCCGTCTAACCGGAACACACCGTTGCAATTACACAGTTGTTTGGCGGGAGAAATTGACATTGCAGTGGTACCTACCCAGGCGGCCTCTCGCATATTATGAGAGACCTACCACCAGAAAATAGTGGGACCGAATGTAACGGGACAGATCGGGACTTAACGGGACGGGATAGGAAAAGCAATATAGAGTATGGCAGTTACATTGAGTTTCAAGTATAAATAAAGCAGTGAGTAGGTACGTGAAATAATAATTATGAATCTGATATGGGCTGGAATAAAAAAAATCTGCGCCCAGGTGAAGCGAGTCGGATCCATAGTTAAAAAATAAACTGCGTAAACTACTTACGTCATTCATGTTATTGGCTTTAAAACAATTCCGATAATTATAAATTGACGTGACGAAATATTAAAAAGTAAATTACAAGAGCAAAACATACAGTTTGATACAATTCAAGGTTGTATAAAATTTATAGAATTGATGAGTAGGCCCTCTAAAACCATTTTTTTATAATGTTAACCCGTGCAAATAAATAAATATTCAACATAATTTACCATTAAAGATTTAACACTCAATTTACCAGATGTCTGATATACCTACAGGCTGAATTTTTCAAATGGGCGCGGATGGCCAAATCTGAAACTATGAGGAATATCGAAAAATGATGAAAGGAGTTACGAGCCCGTATTTGATAAAAACTAAAACTGCATTGATAAATTAATATTCCTAGCGAGGAATCAAACACGATGATTTTGAAAAAAATAACAAATGCTGTATTACATCATTCGATAATGTTGCTAATAAGGATTAAATTCTGGCAAAAAATGACATATAACAGACTAAAGGAAAAGGTCATTTTAAGCAAAATACTACTTTTTCATCCGTTGCCTAGCGTTTCTTCTTGCAACTTCAAACCATTGAATCCTTTGCCTCCATGTGACGAGTCTATGAGTAGTTCTAGAAACGTCTTCAGCCCGTCTGTGTCTGTGTATTTTATAATTCCTCATTTGTGTTTATCTCACAATGTGGCAAAACAATACGCTTGCGACCTTCGGGTAATATAGGTCTATTCGAGCGAAGTTCCCTTATAAACAGGTTAGTTGTTTACTTTTTGTCCAATCTATGATTTTTTACTCTTATCTCTGCATGGATGTAATTGAATAAAATTTCACATTATGTAGGAGTTTTACTGGAAGATTATCTAGAATTAGGGAACTTTTTTATTAAACCTTATATTGAAGGCTCAACCTTATATTGTGGCAAACCAACACACATGCCTTGAAAATGACCGAATTCCTAGCAATCTCTATCTCTTTCCCTTGTATTGAATGTGCCGCTCGCCGACTGCGAGAAGCGCAAGAGTGTTTCCGCATATTATGATACATACATTGACAGGCATTACAAAGGTATCCTTTTTGCGAAAGTAATTGTTAAAGTTTTCTGCATCGTATATCGTAAGTGTTATACGGTATTTTTCCATAGACTCTGCCTATTGTAATGGGATAAAGGAATTACAATTATGTACTATGGATATTACATTTGGGTATACTTTTATATGGGGCATTTCACGTCAAGCGGACAACAAAAAAAAATGAGGTCGTGAATATTGTTTATACTCTGGTCAGTTCTACTTCTAGGGGACGTGAATGAGTACACACAATTTTTTTATCGTATGATGCTTAATTGCTGAGTTATGAGCTTTTAAAAAATTACTAACAATGAAATCACGAATTTTTGGATATATATTTTCTTTATCAATTAATTTGTAAAAAAAACTAAATAGTATTGTTTCTTATAGTCAAAAAGTTGAAGTTTTTAATTTTTTTATAGAATTCTAAATTTGAATTTTTTTGAGTATAGTAAACCGGAAGTGAACATTTCAAATCGATTTTTGAGTAACTTCAACACTTTTTTTTTAAATATTTTTACATTGAATTAAAGCTTTAAATGTTCTAATTCTTTACAAAAAAAATTAAAACGTGATGTCCAATAGTTTAAGAATTAGAGTATATAGAGTACATGCACATAGCTATGACAACTTTCTAAGCAATCGGGTTTATGCGCTAACATGCTAAAATACTACGCTATTTGTGTTTTATTCCTTCATTCTAACATGGAAAAATATAAAAATAAACGATTTCTTTAATTCTTCACAAAAATATTAAAACATGATCGCCAATAGTTTAAGAGTTCGAGCGGTTTTACTAATTGAGATTGAAATAGTATAAATAAAATCGAGAGATTTATTTTGTAATTTTCACAGTTTTACTATTCGCACTAGCACTAATTCTCTTTACACATAAGCCCTCGTTGGTTGGAATAAAAGCATACAGTTGTTTAGTTCCTGGAACGGTGATAGCGGAAGCAAAACGGACTCGTAGGAAATCTCGCTTTTGTTGAATACTTTCCTTCAAGCAGCAATAAATAGTAGTCTCAGTAAATGATGAGTTGGGCCATTCATATAATCTTATAACTGTAGTGATAGCGTTATTCGTACACTGTAAACTTTCACGGGTTGCCAAACGTTTAAGGTTTCCCCCAAGACCATCACATGGCTCTTTTCTATGAGCGGTGGCATGGAGGTGTAAATGCGCTTCTTTCTTAAAATCTTCATGCTTTAAATCGTCTGAAATCATTATGATGCTTCCATGTTTAATGTCATTTCCATCTTTATAATAATAAACAGATGTCAAAAGCGTGGCTTGATCATTATTCCAATGAAATAATTGGGCAGAATCTTGTACGACAAAACTATAATTTTCGGCAAAATCACATTGAACGAGAATTTCTCCTTTAGGGATGGTTAATTTGTGATCCTAATTTACTTCAAGCAAGATTTTAAGAAAGAAACGCAGTTACACTTCCATGCCACCGCTCATGGAAAAGGCCATGTGATGGTCTTGGTGGAAACCTTAAACATTTGGCAATTTTTTTGTGAAGAATTAAAGAAATCGTTTATTTTTATATTTATACAATATGTTAGAACGAAGGAATAAAATACGAATAGCGTAGTATTTTAGCATGTTAGAGCATAAACCCGATTGCTTAGAAAGTTGTCATAGCTATGTGTATGTACTCTATATGCTCTAATTCTTAAACTATTGGATATCACGTTTTAATTTTCTTTGTGGAGAATAAGTACATTTAAAGCTTTAATTCAAGGTAAAAATATTTAAAAAATAAAGTGTCGAAGTTACTCAAAAATCGATTTGAAATGTTCACTTCCGGTTTACTATATTTAAAAAAATTCAAATTTAGAATTCTATAAAAAAAATAAAAACTTCAACTTTTTGACTATAAGAAACAATACTTTTTAGTTTTTTTTTACAAATTAATTGATAAAGATAATATATATCCAAAAATTCGTGATTTCTATTTTAGTGATTTTTTAAAAGCTCATAACTCAGCAATTAAGCATCATACGATAAAAAAATTGTGTGTACTCATTCATGTCCCCTAGAAGTAGAACTGACCAGAGTATAAACAAAATTCACGACCTCATTTTTTTTTGGTTGTCCGCTTGACGTGAAATGCCCCACTATGCATCCAGTCGCTGCATGCATGAAGATGCATAAAGCAGCAGACCGGGCTCCGTGGCGTACCTTGGAAGAGCCTTATGTCCATCAGTGGACTGCAACGGGCTGATAATGATACTTTTATAACCTACATTCAAGTTAGAACTGTCGTGTGTTGAAATAAGTTGTAAGTTTAACTTTTCACCTTGTACAATGTTCATAATCGCCATATACAGGGTATATCAAGACCGCGACCGAAAACGAAGCCAGGTGGTAGTTTTAGCGGTTACAGACACAATGCAACTAAAAATTTTGCAATAACAGCGACGGATTTTCTTTTACAATGTTTTAAAAATCATCATGTTTGGGGGTAAATACCTAGTTTTGTAAAAATAGCAATTTAAACCCTTACATACCATTGCGTGTTTAAAAATAAAGCGACGTACGTCATAATTTTAGAAAAACTATGTATTTATCACTCAAATACGACGATAAGTAAAAAAATTCAAAAAAAAAATAAAGGTTTTTTTTTGTGAAATTTTAACTTGTATTGTTTTTTGATATCACTAATACTGCCAGCTGGCTTTCATTTTCGGTCGCGGTCTAGATATACCCTGTATATGATCGACTAACAAAACTAAATAAAATTATGTATTTACTATACTCTCAAGAGATTTTGATTCATATACGAGTCTGACGATCGCAATGTCAAACTACTTGATCAATATTCAGGTTGTTGCCTGAATATTAGAACTGTTAGTATAAACCAACTTGACTAAATAAGCCTTTATAACGCATTAAAATAAGTCCAACCTTTTGAGAACAACGTTACCATAAGGGAAAAATGGTTCAAACATAAATAACACACTATTATTTGTATCGGGGCTTAAAACAGGCTCTACGGAATTGCATAATATAATTTGGATTAATTTCACAATAAGCAATGACAAACTTTCTTTTGACTAAGCTTATAATATTATCTTTGGTTTCCAATTCATTCAAATTCTTCCTGATTATCTGGGCATAATAAATATTAACATTATTTGCAAGAATATTATACTGCGTGCGCATATCATTAAAAAATTGACTTCAATAAGTTTTTTTAACTAAATCAATAAGATACATAATAATAGCCATCGGGATCCCTTAACTGAGTTAAGATCTCTCCCCAGTCGCTCCAAGTACATAATACATATGTTAAAAGCTACTTTCTATTATTTTTAAGGTCATTCTGGTTGTGGGCATCTCATCTCGCTTAAATCTTTGTCTTCTAAGTCATTGCTCAGTATTGGGGGTCCGTTCTACTAAATTATATTCAGCTTTAAATACCTCTTCAATAAATCCCTTTATAATATTGGTATGTTTCATAATCTCTTTGTATTGGGGGAACATTTGATGTCGTTGTAAAACCAGGGTTGGAAGAGCCGCGCCATGATCAATCGAGAACCCTCTCCCAAAGCTCGCAAGAATGGTTGTTCCGAATTATTTTGAGCATTCAATGGCAACCCTAGAGTCGTCGTCAACTAGTCTGCATAAGTGACTGCTTTAGGAAATGCATTTATTGCTGCAAATGATAATAATGTAGCTTAAACTTCCTACCGCAGTGCATGTGCATGTTCTACGAGTATAAACGAGTTTGAGTGACAGGATTGAAGTCAAAGTTATCATACCTAAAGGCCTAGTTCGAGTTCACGGACTTCGCATACCATACAAATTATTAGAACTTTACGCTCTGCGATGTTTTCCGTCATCGTTAAAGTGTGTGGTAATTGATTATAATTGATACTTTCGTTTTTAATGGAGACGGGTAAGGAAGGCAAGGTCGAATGGTCAACGGAAGGTGCTTAATGTTCTGCGGCCCTCAATATATTAAACCTGTCTCGCTAAAACAGTGATTTTTATCTTATCAGCAAGGTCAGTTTAAATATTTTATGAATTTTAATGAGTGACCCTAATTATTATAGTATTAAATATTAATATTAATAATATACAAATATACATACATAAACTCACGCCTTCTTCCCAGAAGGGGTAGGCAGAGGTGCTACCAGGCCACATTTCGCCTTGTATGTTCCGTTCCACGGTGTGATAGAGGACTTGCCTATCGTCATATTGAGCACAAATTCCTAAATCCTGGCTGATAATGAATAGGCAAATCCATTATCACTTCCCCCGCACTGGGATTCGAACCCGAGAGCTCAGTGTTGTAATCCTACCGTAGTATAACTACGCCACCGATGCAGTCGAAACACATATATAAAATAAACATACATAGAATTGTTCACTCGGGAGAAAAGGTTAAATACCTTGTGTATTGTGTGCAGTTTTATGTATAATATATGCACCATTATTACATCAGCTGTTTTCTTCACTCAAACCTTTGATTCAAACGTACATTACTTTAATTTAATTTTCAAATAAAGATATCTGAGTATACATTATTTCAGCCCAATGCGCATATTATGCCCCAAAGCATTTTTTTTCTACCCACCTACCCTAATATAATTAAAAAAATTACTTAAGCAATCAACAACGGCTTACCAAACGCAGAGTCCATACTGTAAGACTCAAAATAATTCCACACGGACGCAGGCCCACAAGCAACAGTCTTCCGGAGCTGGTCCATCATTATACTGCTCTGCCAGGAGAATATCTCAATGAATCTCAATGTGGTAACGATTCTTAAGGCTGAAGGTAGGAGCGAAGATCTTGCGCCGTGGACGCCATATAGACACTAGGAATTACTTTAATAAACTAATACACCAAACAATCACATACATACACAGTTCATCCCACATTAAGATCAATTAGGTCGGTTTCGTGGGTATCAGAATTAACGACAGACTTTTCAGTACAAAAATCCAGACCCAAAACAAATACCTGTGGATCATACAAATATTTATCTCGGTGCTGGAACGAACCCACGGCCTATGTCACAGCCGGCGCGTCGTCTATAAACCTGCGCTATGGAAGCTGATACTTATTTAATAAAAATACATTATATATTGCGATAAGAACAGAGCGATAATTCTTAAAAATAGCACTTATTATTTCTGGGTGGAATTGCTCTTGTTTACCGTCAGGCGGCGCAATGTACTCACCGAATAATTTTCTATAGTAAGAACAATACACTATTCATTATAATATAAATTATTGCGTGACATTGAATTGTTTTCCACACAAAAGAAATATCAGAAAAATACCTGGTGCAAAAATACTGCCGTTACCAGAGATAGCTCGTAATAATTTCATGATATCGTCTTTCTCCAAACATGTTTTGAGGATAACTTCATTTTTGCCACAATGAGTTTTACATTAAATAACGTCAACACGGTTCATAATCTGCAGTTGAAAAATACTGTATTATGATTACTCTAATACGAATATTTACCTAAATAAAGCTGCTTTGCTTGCCAGTGGGATTAAGCCACCTTTTCCTGAAGCTTCATCGCCAATCTTACGGTCATCATCTTATTATGGTACGGTTACAAAGCTGAGGTCGCGGGTTCGAGTCCCGGGTCGGGCAAAGTGATATTGGATTTTTCTATTCATTATCAGTCCGGAGTAAGGAATTTGTGCCCGATATGGCGATAGGCTCGCCCCCTATCACATCGTGGGACGGAAAATACAAGGCGAAATGTGGGTGTCCTGGTGGCGCCTCTGCCTAACCCTTCGGAGATAAAGGCGTGAGTTTATGTATGTATGTATGTGTTCATCGCCAATCTTGATTAGTACTTCCATAGGGTCTGCAGAGTAAAGATTATAAGGTTCTGATATGATATAGGACGATGGAATGGTATATTAGTAAATATATGTACAACTGCAATCATAAAGACTGAAGCTTAATGAGTAATGGAAATGGTTATAAGATCAGTTGTATCCTCGAATGGTCACTGTCAGTCTTCGATGTTATTTGGATAGTTTTTTCTGCAGGTAGGTACATGTAAATAAAAATCTTACTTGTTACCTCAATGCTTGTCACTTAAAAAAAAGGAGGGCAACTAATAAAGCAACCGTGTTCTCGCATGCATTAAACCAGCCGAGCGATCAAAGTGTAATTTACATACATATATAAACTCACGCCTTTATCCCAGAAGGGGTAGGCAGAGGCGCCACCAAGACACCCACATTTCGCCTTGTATGATTCGCCCCATGATGTGACAGAGGGCGAGCCTATCGAAATTTAAAAAATATAGTATAATATGTTCCAAATCAGGATAGCCCTCATATAGGACTATTTATGCGAAAATTGCTATTGTTTTATTCAAATTATTTTATTTAAATTCTCTATTAGAACAGACAATTGTTTTATTATTATTAAACGTTTCTAAGTCAATTTCCTTGTACATCTTATTGATCACAAAAATCCTGTATGTATGAAAAGGCTGTACCTTCCTAGCTACAATCTCCAGAAATAAGATAACAAAAGGACCCGTGTTACCCGTACGTAAAGGAATGTATTTTCTAGTACTGTATTTTGTAATCTCGTAGACAGTGTAATGTCAACTGGGGCTGGCTGCGTTTTATTTTAATCATAATAGCATTTACATAACAATATTAGGTACTATATTATTCATAATAAAAGCTGATCAAACACAAACATGTTGTTTTATTTACCTACAAAGGAAACCTATTAAACATAAAGAGATCAAAGAGCGTAATCTTTATTTGCTATTGAAATAAAACTTTATGCCCTTGCCTGTATTCAGACAATCAATATTTATATTCAACATCGAAACAAATATGTACACGTTTACTAAGATATCGGCAATGTCTTCTTTTCTGCGTATACATTTTGATTGTTTTATAGCATACCAATACTATCCCAAAATCAGGATTTTAATAATTTAGAGAGCAACTGAGTTATGACTAAAAATACAAAATGGCAGCCACAGCTATCGAATTTTATTACGTTTTTTTTTTTTTTTTATTGCTATGAATGACGAGACGAGCCTGCCATTCGCCTGATGGTAAGCGATACGACCGCTCATGGACAGTAGCAAAACCAAACAACACTATGAGTTACAAGGCATTGCTTGGCATTCCACTGCGCTCGCCATCCTGAGACATAAGATGTTAAGTCTCGATATGTCCAGTAGTTACTCTGTAAATACGGTTTATTATTATACATAATGTTAACAGCTCTCTGTTCATTTTAGCACATTTAACTTAAAAACTTGTAAAACTATTCCCAATATTATTCAAAACGTCATTGGATCAGGTTTTGGTATATACATATTTGCTAAATTTACCGCATCTAAAGCAGCAAGAATGTATGTATTTTTTGTAGTGTATTATATCAGCTCATACGTCCCCCTGCAGGGCACGGGCCTACTCTACAATCGATGGTACGATTGAGAGTGATTAGGCCATATAGTCCGCCACGCTGGCCTAGTGCGGGTTGGCGGACTTTACATACCATAGAAATTCATAGGAATCACTATGGTATGCAGGTTTCCTCACGATTTTTTCCTTTAACGTTAGAGTGCGTGGTGATTAACTAATAATACACACATGACTCCGAAAAGTCAGAAGTGTGCCCTGGGATAAGAACCCGCGACCACCGTAAATATGTAGGCAGCCGCGTCTGCTCCGTTACCAACAGGCCACCACGCGCTAGAATGTTTATTTGTATCATTAAAAATATCGTATAATGACCTGTTGCATCTCGTATGCTCCCAACGCAAGGATCCTATGTGTTATTGTAGAACAAGTAGTATGTCGTCTAAGATGACCTCTTTTACCTTTGATTCACCGTCTGCCATAACACCCCAGAATTTGATTCTTATTAGCAATATTATCAAATGGTATACAGCATGTTTGTTTTTTTCGAGGTTCGATTCCTTGCTAAGAATATTAATTTTGAAAAATCAAAGCATACAGTTTTAGTTTTCATGCTCATCTAGTCTCAATTCGATTATTGCATCTCAGCGTGCGATTAGAAAAACAATTTAAATTCGCTCGTGCTGCGACTGCTTTGGGCGTAGTTGTATTACGGTACGATTGCAAAGCTGAGGTCTCGGGTTCGAATCCCGGATCGGGCAAAATGATAGATAATTCATTTTCCAATTCGTTATCAGCCCGGAGTCAGGAATTTGTGCCCGATATAGCAAAAGGCTCTCCCCCTATCACATAGTGGGACGGAACATACAAGGCGAAATGTGGGTGTCGTTGTGGCGCCTCTGCCTACCCCTTCTGGGAAAAAGGCGTGAGTTTATGTATATATGTATGTTACAATCGTTCGTATCAGTCCTGTTCCTGATTGATAATCGATTGGTCAAGGGCTGAACAGTTTTATGGATACCGTTAGTGTGGGTAAAGATAACTAGAACCTCCAAAACAAAAGAACATCACAAAACGTCGAGCGAGTACGGAAAGTGATTTTAAAACTCCATTTAGTTATCTATTCGTAAACATCAGCTGCTCTTCGACTTTTTGATCACACAGAGAGACTAATTCTTTATGAATACCTAAAATTTCCTCCACTTTCATGTGTTTCTTGTGCAAACATTTTCTCAAAAATCTGGTTTCTTTGTGGGTGATTTAGGAGTGGCCAGTTTGCTTGAGAGTTTTCACGCCCTGTAATTTTTTTTTACGGCAATATTTTAAATCATTTTAATGTACACTAAAATAAAACCAATCTTCCAATAATCCTGGACGAATGTCGGACAAAGAGGACGATAACTTCAGATTTCTACGCTTCCAATGCATTGAGCAGAACTGGGGCAGTTCTCAAAATATATATTTTTTTAAAGTAAGAAGAAACTGTAAGCCTATGCTATGTATGAAAAAAATAATTAAAATGATAATAAATACAAATACGAGTTGTAAGCTTATTTTATATTTTTGTTATTTAAAAATATAATATTGTAGTAAAAAATATTAAATAATTCAAATAAAAATACACCCAAATACACCCAACAGTCACATACATAGTCCTGACCCCACACTAAGATCGAGTCTTGTGTCGTGGGTATCAGAAACTACGAGAGACTTTTCGGTCTCACAAACACCCAGACCCGAAACAAATACCTGTGGATCACACAAATATTTGTTTCGGTGCGGGGATCGAACCCGCGGCCTCTCGTTTCACAGGCGGCGTCTAACCAACTGCGCCACGGAGGCTGTCAATGGTACAAAACAACATCAAAATAAAGAATTATATTATAATATCTGAATAATAAAACACACTAAATAACTAAGTACTTGATACGATTATGACGTCCTCATTTGTAACTGCACAGTAAATTTGTCCACGTCCTTCATCATAATATTGAACGCCACTCGTATGGGCGAGTCTTGAGTGTTGTTGGTGCTCGTACTTGAAGTATCGGCTGGCAGTATCCTATACTTCCTCACCAGAGCCGCTATCAACGTTTTCATCGACATCATGGCGTATTGATAACCTGCCCACAAAAATACACCTATCAAGCGACATGTATGCAGGTAAATATAATAAAAAAATATATTGAAAATTATTACCAATACAAGTTCGAGGTCCATAACCAAAAGCTTGAAAGGCAGCTGCATGCTTCGGAGGAGAATCGATAAATCGCTCCGGTCGGAACACTTCCGAGTCATCCCCCCAGTACTGAGGGTTGCGGTGTGTGGCCCAGATGTGCACCACCACTCCACAACCTTCCACCAGGGTCACTCCACATGCTGTAGAAAGTAACAAAATTGATAAAGCGCAACTCCATGAAATTATAAGGAACAAAACGTACATAATATTTACTTTAATAATTTAAGATCACTTACGTAATTCAATATCATTCTCAATCTTTCTGACCACTACTGGTACTGGAGGATATAATCTCAATGTTTCTTTGATCACCGCATCCAGATACTTTAGCCGAGGCAAGTCTTCCCTCACAATGCGTCGGTCAGAATCACGTAACACTTCTCGAAGCCTACAACAATTTGTATGCTGAAGAATTATTTCTTAATACATCATCATCAATCTTAGCAAGGCAAGTAATTATAAATTCTTGAAGCATCCAAACTAAAAAGAGCGTAAACAAATACTTACTCTTGATATAACTTCTCCTGTACCTCAGGATGTTTAGATAGCATCACAGCGACAAAGGAAGCACCTGCCGCTGTTGTGTCTGTACCAGCCAACATGATTACCAACGTTTCCTCTTGCAGCTCCAGGTCTGAATACCCTCGACTGCCTCCAGAAAATTCTATCAATAGATCTAGGAATGTTTTAAAATCGCCATTTGGTTCTGAAAATTCCAAAAACCGATTCATTAACCATTATGGGCTCAACTGTTGTAACGTTTTTGGTTCATGTACAATGCCTTTTAACCAGCCAGCATTCGTCCTTCTAATGGACCTTCTACTTTATTTAAAATAGTCTGGTTTTTAATTTAATTTACAATCACCTCGGGCGTGTATTCGCGTAGATTCTACTGATTGGTAATGCCAGATACTACAAAGATTAGATGTTTGATGCCCTCTGTTAACTGCTGGAAGACTAATTATAACTTTTTATGAACCTACGTCAATTACTTTATAAAGATTGAATACTGATGTACTTATAATTAGGTACATAATTAGTTCACACAAACAGATCATCATGATTGATTTGACCCGTCAATGGCACAAATCACGCATAATTACATAAAAATTATACTTATTACTACAACTTTATTAACACATACTTCACGGAAAACAATTTTATTACTAAGCATAATTTATGTCTTCATGCTATTAACAACATGAAATAGATGACGACAATAAATAGCAAAAAATGCAATAAGTAATTAATTTACTTTTAATCGGAAAACCGACAAGTGTAATGGCAGATTTATTACAACCTGCTTACCTAGGACTGAATTGGTCAGCGAGCTGAACTAAGAATCTTTGCCCACTACAACTTTACACACCAAAACCGTGCTATGAACGAACGTATCAGGCAAAAATATCGTCGTTTCTGCTGACAGAACGTTCTAGTGGACAAATTACCTACAATATATTCAATGCTACTATAGTAAATTGTACAAAAGTAATGGTTTCTTGATACGTTTGTAGTACATCTAACCATTCTTACCTCGATTGCTCGCATCAATGTTTTCTTCTTTTTTCAATGACTTTCTTTTTCCCGCGATTATCTAAATATACAAATTATTATTTAGTTTTGGTACTTGCATCTATTGACCAAGAATTCGAAGATAGATGTCAGAATGGTTTCTTACATTTACGCGAATGTTACACATTGAAACAAAACCTAATATTTACGGATTTTATCGCGATTTGGTTTAATTTTTTAACATCCCGACGCGACGTTTCGATTGCTTTACAGCTTTCGTGGTCACGGGGCGGATAATTTAAAAATTAAACCAAATCGCGATAAAATCCGTAGAAAATTGTTTTATTTCAATAAATGTCAGAATTTCATCAGTAAAATTATGCTTATCGCCTTAGTTGTGAGACCAACTGTAAAACGAAAGACTAAAGGAAACTGGAAGTCGTGTCTGCATGTTATAAGACCGAGGATTCTCGTAGTTTCTGATACTCATGACACAAAATTTGTCTCCTAATATTGTATGGTCAGGACTCTATGAGTATCTGTTGGATAAATTGAATATAGGAATTAAACAAAATCTCTGTGAATAGGTGACATTCAAGTCAAGCATCAACAGTACCTTATTTATAAATTCATATATAACTTTCTTCGCCTTCATGAACTGGTGGTGGGCCGGTAACATTACGTAGATGGAGTTTGAATGTAACCACGGCTGTACCATCCGCTCTGCAATCAACTGACAGCACTTCTCAAACGCGCTCAAGAACGGCTGATCCGGCTGTAGCTGAGCGTTCACTCGCACGCCCAGTGTAGTTTCTGGATAGATCCAATAAATTATTTACGCTAGATGATCTCGAAACGACCTATATGAGGTGTTAGCATTTGGTTCCCGCTATCAGCGCGTATACGAAAATACCAAAACCAAATACAGTCCTTGGAAATCTCATTCATCGAACGAAACGCAACAGCAAAGCTGTTACTTCACGTCACTGCTTCGTCTTCATTCAATACTTCCTATCCCTCTTATATTAATAGCTTCGGTACCTGCGTATGCCTATACCTTTAAAAGATTCATGTATATCTTTGTCCATTCCGATATCAAGAAATTCATTTTTTATGTTGCTCCATCACTAACTGAACTAGTTAAGAGAAGTAAAGTTGAAAAACTCACCACTTACAGAATCCATGGTGTACGTGGTAATATACTTCCAAATGGAGAAAGGTCCATTGCCAGCTTTTTTCTCTAATTGTTCTATCATAATGCTGCTTTGGTGGGAAAATATTTTTACAAAATGATTGAGGTTCTTTTGGCTAAATGTCGGAGCGAGAATTTTGCGCCGTGGCCGCCATATTGAAACTAAAAAAACATTATTTTTTAAGTATACAATGTTATTGTATGTCTTTCTTCTGTAATTAACTTTGACTGGACCAAACTGTGACAAATTATTTTCTCATTTTAAGTTGTTTAGTAAATAAAGTATTTTTTTATTACACATAACTATCATTTTGCTCATATGATGATTGATTTAATATTACATAACGTATATTACTACATAGGGGAGAGTCGGAGGTATTGTACCGCAGGATGAACCGTACCACCTCCAGATTTCTTACTAAACGGCAGTATTTTTTTACATTGGCAATGTTATATTATGTGATACTGGCTCTAAATAACACATGCCGAGAAGCTAAAAAGAGGTTTTTTTGTTAATTTGCATTAAAAGAAGACCATTTTATTGATATAATAATTTTATTTTAGAAAACAAAAAGCCAGCTGCTTTATTATTTTTTGTAAATTGATGGTATAAAAGAAAAAGCGTATTTTTTAAAACATTTTATTGTAAGGTTTCTTTTAGATTATCTCATTTTCAGAAAGTTGATTAATTTCATAAAATATATTTTTGTTGATTCACTAATATGGGTATTGCCTGTGCGTCATAATAAAAATAAGACTTAAGATAAATATGTGATACTAGCGGCCCGTCCCAGCTTCGCCTGGGTGCAGATATCTTTTGATTCAACTCCACATCAGATAGATGTTATTTTTCGTACAAACTCTTGTATACATAAACCTCTTGAAACCTAAACTTGACGTAGCTACCCTACTGTCGCTTCTTTTTTGACTATGACCTGTCCTCCTCAATTCCGTACCGTCCCGCCAGTCAAGTCACTTCCCGATCCGTCCCGTTCTTTTTTTTCATTATCCATCCTGTCTCGTCCCGTGCCTTTACATTTCGCCCTATCCCATCAAATGAAATCTGTCAACTATCCAATCCTATCCCGTCCCTCTCACTCTATTCTATCCCATCGCTATATACCCAAATAGTGTGCCTTACAATTTTTGGACATTACAACTTCAAAGATTGCGGTTATGGAAAATCGGATGAGTAAAGCCCTGGTCTCACGAACGGTACGTGCGGCACTGCGGCAAGCAACGGAGTTCAAGCAACTAAGGAGGTTTCACAGATAGGTTTCACTCTGCGTAAATCCGTTGACCAATGGGAGGGCCGAAACTTGACAACAAATGTTATTATGACAATTTTGCATTGAAGTCTTCACGGGTCTCCATGACAACGGATAACAATTATTTGAGTTCAAAAATATATAAAATTATATAAAAAAATTGTTTGTGCGTCATTCTAAACGAAGTCGGTAAAAAGGCACATAAGACCATTTTCTCAAATATTGATACGTGACATAATTAGTTTATATTTTCTCATGTAAATTAGCGTGCTATTAACTATATTATTTTATTTTTTCTGCTAATAAACCTATTCTTTGATCAAGTTATATTTCACTGGACTTGTATAGATACCTACTCTTAAATTATCGCCGATTGTACCGTAATTTGATAAAAACAAATTGTATTATTATTAGAAAATAAAATAATTTTGTTATAAACAATCACAAGCAAAACCTGGATCAATACTGATGGACACTTTCTACAATAATCATTTAATTGTACTTTTTATCTAAATTCACAATACGGAGCTCAAATAATAGACGTAGGTATAGGTTGGTAGTTGGTATATATGTATCTGCACAACCTCCAGCACATCAGCAGTTCTTGATCCTAGGTTTAACTTTATTTGCATACATAAACTCACGCCTTTATCCCAAAAGAGGTAGGCAGAGGCGCCACCAGGACACCCACATTTCGCCTTGTATGTTCCGTTCCATGATGTGACAGGGGGCATGCCTAACGCCATATCGGACACAAATTCCTGGCTCCAGGCTGATGATGAATAGAAAAACCCAATATCACTTTGCCCGAGCCGGGATTCAAACCCGAGAGCTCAGCTTTGTAGTCGTACCGTAGTACAACTACGCCACCGAGGCAGTCTTAAAAAAATGTCGCACTCCGTTCGCACTGGTTCGCACTCTGTAAATGTAAATGTCTCTGAAATATTGCAAAAATCATTATTTTGATATAGAAGATGTTATAGATCTCAGTACATTTGTTGAAATCCGCAGATTTATCAAAAAGGAACTAAATAGTAGGAGTTAAAAACAAAGAATCGTCTATTTCTCTCCATTACAAAGTGAAAGACAATTAAATATTGAATTGACCGCTCAAAAATACGGGCTGGAGAAGCTAGATGTAAAGCAACACGGACTAATATTAACAAGGGTCGTATGGTACAAGCTGCGAATTTGCTTTCTATAATATGTACGGAAAAATTCAAGAAACATTTTTCAACTGTAATATATTATTATAAGACGCTCATCGGATGAACTAGTGATATTTTCCTAATTGCTCCGACCACCGTACACGAAGGTGGTAAACTCGTCAATGACACATGCAAATATTTCGTGTTTCTAATATCGGTTTCCAAATATGCTTTCGAGCAGGGTAGCATAATAGTGTTTGACGGCAAGAGCTGATTATTTCTTGCTGGTGGATATTGTAATTGGATTTAAAATTGTAATACATCAGATGCGTTGCGGTTACATTTTGGTGCCCATATGAAAAAATATGGGCACACTACCATCGGAGATTTGTTCCCTTTTATTATCAAATGTTAATGTGTTCTTTCGATCTTGATATAAAACACAAAGGCTCCTGCTATTATTTCTGTCAAATTATCGACAAATAAATCCATGCCGCAATGTCGCACGCCGCGGCGATTTGACGAGAATGACTGCGCGCTGTGCGGTGTATTTTCATATAAATCTGTGCCGCTACCGCAAACCGCTGTCAGTTTCTATCAAGCGACCAAAATGTTATAATGGAGTTGACCCTTCACCGTGCGCGCTGGTTGACGCATATCGCAATAGAACAAAAGACAAATGATGACGTTTTTCATACAAAACCGAGTTTGACATCGCATTGCGTGCAACGCAGTGCCGCGCGTACCGTTCCACAGACCAGGGCTTAATACGGACGCTTCAGCAATTTTGGTTTCCATACAACATGTCATTCCTTATTTCACATCAATAATTTTCTTTTCTAAAATTGTTGGTTGCCATTATTTTTCGTTTGTAATAAAGAGCTGAAATATAATTTTTCATAGACATAACTTAACTGGTTTTGATTTTCTATACAACATTCCAACCCTTTTTTCAACCACGTTGGAAAAATTATAGCCTATGACACTCAGGGATTTTATATCTTTTAAACGGTGAAAGAATTTTTAAAATCGATTCAGTAGTTCCGGGGATTATGATATTATGTGATTATAAATTATACTCGTATAATGGTGGTGAAAGATAGGACATTGTAAAAAAATGTGATAAAAGGGATTTCCGATTTTAAAAAGAAGTTTTGTTTACACAAAATGCATTTCTGAACACACGCATAAACATTTGACAGCCAATTTAAATGTCAATCCTTTTTCATTAATGACATTATTCTACATATTTAAAATCTAAAATACGCCATTATTCGAATATTGTGGATATATGTTGTCGATTCGAAACCTTTATTTAAATACGTTCTTTAATTTGAGGGAAGAGTTTACTGTATCGACGGTATGAACATGAAATGTTTGACAGTTGCGAAACCTATTAACATTTTGTATGAAGAAGATTCACTTTAAAATATAGTTAAAAAACATTTTCCAGTGGACCAAATTCACCTTTTAAACCTTCTCTGGACTTCCACAAATAATTCAAGACCAAAATTAGCCAAATTGGTCCAGCCGTTCTCGAGTTTTAGCAAGACTAACGAACAGCAATTCATTTTTATATATATTTGTGTTTGTAATTCAATATGAACTTTATACAATAGCAATAAAGCTCGTTTTAGTAAGAAAACGTTTGTATGGGGAAAGAAAAGGGCTGTTTTTAGGGTTTTTCCGGCAATTATTCGAATTTTTCTCGCCGTAAGAACCATCCTTGGACTTCCACGAACATTAAAAAAAAAGAATTATCGAAATCGGTTCAGCCGTTCACACGTGATGCCGTGACAACGCGAAACGGGTTTCATTTTTATATATATAAATTACTTATTATTACCCGTCGGAAATATCTGTGAACCTGAATAATTGACGTCATTGGAACATAAGTTCACCAAATTCAAAATATAGGTTAAACAAATTGAATTAAAATAGAAAAAAGAATAAAAAATAGATTAATCGCATTCATCTCACAACGTTTTAATGTAAAATAACATAGTAGATAGGGAACACAAAAAAATTAAATGTGAATCGCATTCCAGCTAGGTTCACAGATATTTCCGACGAGTTATACTACATAGATAATTATCATTGTTTAAATTTTTAGAATATATTTTTGTTGTTCTGCAAATACGGGTACGTACGATTATGTATCATTTTAAAAACTAGATTAATATAAATTGATGTTACTTATCACTATATATTGTATAATAATAATTGTTTAATTTTGTAAAACTTTTATACATAAATAAAACATACATACATACATAAACTCACGCCTTTTTCCCAGAAGGGGTAGGCAGAGGTGCTACCAGGAAACCCACATTTCGCCTTGTATGTTCTGTCCCATGATGTGATAGGGGGCGAGCCTATCGCCATATCGGGCACAAACTTCTGACTCCGGGCTGATAATGAATAGAAAAATCCAATATCACTTTGCCCGACCCGGGATTCGAACCCGAGACCTCAGCTTTGTAGTCGTACCATAGAACAACTACGCCACCGAGGCAGTCACTGGCTTAGACACTTGGTGTGAAAGCAGAGATCGCAAGTTCAATTCCTGCACGGAAAGAAATGCCCGTGACATCCACAACAAATCATGGGAATCTGGATGGTGTGAAATCAAAACATTTTGCGAAGCTTCTAATATCCACGACACATTTGTATATTTGTATAGGGCCAAGACTACGTGTATCGATTGTTTTATTAATGTAAAACGACGTACCTGGTGCAAAAATACTCCCGTTTCCAATAAGATTACGTGCGAATTGCATGATCGGATCTTTCTCTAAATTGCTCTTCATCACCAAATCTAGCACTTCTGGATCTGCTACTACTGTAATTGATAATTAATTATAGTTCCTAAATATAACTTTTTGCCGAATTGCGTAAGATAAACCAGTATGATAAATCAAACATAAATAGTATATTACCCTGGATGGCACTAATTACACACAATACATACATAAACTCACGCCTTTATCCCCGAAGGGGTAGGCAGAGGTGCCACTAGGACACCCACATTTCACCTTGTATGTTCGGTCCCACGATGTGATAGGGGGCGAGCCTATCGCCATATCGGGCACAAATTCCTGACTCCGGACTGATAATGAATAGAAAAATCCAATATCACTTTGCCCGACCCGGGACTCGAACCCGAGACCTCAGCTTTGTAACCGTACCGTAATACAACTACGCCACCGAGGCAGTCGAATTACACACAGTATTTGTAATTTATTTGAGATAATCAAGGAGGTGGTGTGGTTCTTAGACCACTATGATTTTAAAGATTAACTAAGGGCCTGGCCCAGCTTTGCCCGGATGCAGATAGTATTTGAGTGCAGTCCATATCAACAACATATTATTTCTAGTACCAACTGTTTTATATTTAAACTCAATGTGACCGCCGTCGATTATATTGCTTTTCCCGTCCCGTCCCGATATATCTCGTTCTGTCCCTCCTCATTCTGCCCCATGACGAAAAGTATGCAATCCTGTCCTCTCTTGATCCGTGCCATCCACTCAAGTTTGAAAAGTAACAAATAGAATACGATCAGAATATTCCATACAAACTTTCATCCCTTATTACTTTTATTCACAAAAAAGTAGCCTATGTCCTTTACCAAGGTCTAACCTATCACTGCATCAAAATTCATTAAAATCGGTTCGGTGTTTTAGGTGTGAAAAGGTAGCAGACAGACAAACAAAGTTACTTTAGCATTTATAATATTAAGGATTAGGAAGGATTACCGTGAAATTAAAGAAAATCTTTATTAACCTACGTTCAGCAGAATGCTTCAAGTAGCTGAAGATAATGATGATTATACCTAATGGTTTAATGAAATGCTGGAATTCTAAGTGCACACATACCGACATAAAAGTAGCCCGCAGCCCACAGGGTCGTCATGCCGCCATGCTTAATAGCTTGTCGACCAAATAACTGGAATGCTGCCATGCGTACTAGAAGCATATAAACATGTATCCCTCAATATTATTTTTCTTACGTCAGTGGATATTATAAGTTCAATGAATAAGATAACCAGAGGTTATAAAACTCCAGCAAAAATAAACATAATAAAATATTCTCGTATCTACCTTAATTTCCACTGCAGGGCATGAGCTGTCCCTACAATTGAGTGTAGGGCCAACACGCACCAGACCAACGTGATGGACTACATGGTCTTAACCCCTCTTAATAGTATTCTTGTATGTAGAGGAGGCTTGTTCCCTGCAGTGGAATATATTAGGGCTGATACAGATACAGACTGTTACCAAATAATTATTGAGTATTGATTAGTAGGCAATTTTATTCGTAGTAATAATCGTGTTTTAGGTAGCTAAGGTTAGGCACTTGATTTACTTAGAACAATCGACGGCCTTGAGTGTAATATTTATGCTTGCCATTCTTTTCATTTGTAAGTAGGTACAAGGCACGGAACCAACACTAAATAAAACTTTTATGTCCCTATTTATAAATATATGTCAATTTATGATCCTGGTCGTAACTAAATAATAACACAAACTAATTATTGGTTAAAAAGTGTGTGGTGGCCTGTTGGTAACGGACCAGACGCGGCTGCCTACATGTTCACGGTGGTCGCGGGTTCAAATCCCAGGGCACACCTCTGACTTTTTGGAGTTATGTGTGTATTGATAGTCAATCACCACGCACTTTAACGGTGAAGGAAAACATCGTGAGGAAACCTGCATACCGTAGCGATTTTAAAGAATTTCTACGGTACCTATGTAAGTCCGCCAACCCGCACTAGGCTAGCGTGGTGGACTATATGGCCTAACCACTCTCAATCGATTCTCTCGATTGTAGAGTAGGCCCGTGCCCAGCAGTGGAACGTATATGGGCTGATACAGATACAGTTATTGGCCACAATATAAATATTGTAATTTAGATAAAATGAAATTTCAAATGTCAGATAAACCTGTGACCATATCTAAACTAAAATCAATACTATAAAAACGCATTTCAAGAAAATGTTGTTAGGTATCCCAGAATAACACAAAAAAGTCAAAGATACATTATAGAGATATAGAGTTCTCATAAAGTGAGGAAGTAAAATGTAATACCTTTTAATATAATAGTAGTTTATATTTATGTATAATTAATGTTACTTGTCGATTGCCTTTCTAAACGCAAATATTGGAAATAACACATAATTATGGAATTTATTCCACTTGCAAAATGTGACTATGCACTATTTGAATTATAGACTATTTTAAATTCAGCCATTTATACACGTGTCACATGAGACTAATGCAAATTAAAAACCTGTTTAAATAAATATTTCAACATATAACGATAATAAATAAATAATTATACTTTCACATTACCTTCATCATTTCCAAAGAACTCGTAAGCGTGTCCAATCAAAGGAAGTGGTTTACAATCGTTCTTCAAACAATTAGACAATTGAATAATCCTTCGCTTTTTGTGTCGCACGTAAACCACCCATAGAGTAATTATCAATACAACTAGATGCCACAACATTTTATTACTACTGATCCTTACCGCATCTGTTTCTTTTAATAAATAAGCGTTATAGTTGCAGTTTATATAGTAGTACACTTGACTATGAAAAACAACAATGTTGGATTAGTTGCTTTGCATACGGTCGCCGCTCGGCTTCACTTGAGTACACCCGCTTGTTGGTTTTTGATCTAATTCAACCAGTGCTTCTCAAACTTTTTCAATCATTTAGCGCAAGTAAGTTTCTGGTTACTTATACGACTTTCAACTCCACGCGCATACAGTAGCTGCGCTTCAAAGCTTACTTTTGCTTGCGCTTATTACGCGCTGAGTCGATTTTCGCTTTAGATCGCAGTTTGTACATTTTTAAAAGTACCCCGGCTTTTATTTTATTTTATTTTTATTTTATGCATGGAAGACTAAGGGTGGGTTGCAGAAAATCTGACGTTATTGTTAACGTTAAAGTTAACTTTAGCAGTGACAATAACAATGACCACGGGATAGAAAATTCTTTTGTTGCACCATTGTCATAATTGTTATAGTTAAAGTTAAAAGAGTGACCAGTGAAATGATGCGATGCGATTTTACGTCGGAATTTATCAGCGTGTTTTTGTAAATTGTTTTAAGGTACAGGTTATAATTCAAATCGATACACAAATGACAATTATCAATACAGAGAACACACACAAATAACGAAAGATAACCGTGACTTTAACAATAACCGCCCGAAATTGAACGGTTAATGTTAATGTTATACGTGACGTCATTTTAACAATTGTTAATTTTATGCAACCCGAAAATTGCATAACCGTCGATTTGACGGCTGATTAGGCCTTAGTTAATGTTAAAGTTATTTTCTGCAACCCACCCTTACAGCTAAATAAATCGAATAGTTAAATAGTAAAGTAGGTAACAAAGAGCCAATAACAAGTCTTCACTTATAGAACTAATATAAATATGACAGGGACAACAAAAAAGAAAGAAATACAAATTAAATATTTACAGTAACTTCAAAACCATTAAAAAGCTAATTAATACTAAACATAGTGTTTGAAAAATTTTGTTTGAAAAAATTAAGACTCAAACATCGCCTCGCCGAAGCAACAGTGGTCGTAAATGGGTCTATATCGTGCTGCTTACAAAGTTTATTAAAATTAGTACCAGCTCGCACGATTTTTTTTTGTTTGCGCGGGGAAAAACGCTTTATCGCTACCGCTGCCCGAGGGGGGAGGCGGAGCGGTGATGTTGGTTTCACCGGTCTTACGACTCAACGTTGAGCCACCCGGGAAAGATGTTACCATCCGGGCGACCGTTGAGTCGAGTCCCTACCAAAATACCTACACCGGCATACCAACCAAAAACCCCACGGTGGTCCTCTTCAGCGCATTGGAGCGGCTCCGGGATCCTGAGGCAAAACGCCATAGCTTCGCCGGAAACGCACCTGCGCAATGCCATTTTCACTAGGGCACAACCCATGCATTTCATCCTCGTAGTCGCTTTAATGGATGCTACGCAGCCCCCCGCTGCGTGCCCGACCAGCTCGCACGATAAAACTATTTTGTCTATAGTTGGTATTTGAATGTGGTACTCATATAATTGGGTTAAACCGGAGTGGTCGGCATGGCACATTAAACATTATTTTAGAAAGGAGCTCCGGAGAATCAATGTCGCCTTTGATAATTCGTAATCTATATATATAAAAGAGGAACCTGATTGACTGACTGACTGACCTATCAATGCACAGCCGAAACTACTGGACCTAGGAACCTGAAATTTTACACAGGGATTCCTATTGTGACGGAGGGTAGCACTAAGAAGGGATTTTGGGCAATTCTACCCCTAAGGGGGTGAAAAGGGTTAAAAACTGTTGTATGGAAAATCTAAACCATTGAAGTTACAATTGTCAAACTTGGCAGTTTAATAAATCATTCAATAACAAAATTAACTGCATACTTAATTTGTCTAAATATTAACACTAAAGGGGTTAAAATAAGGGTTGAAATGTTTAGAAACTGGGTGATTTCCTTCCTACCCGATCAACGCACAGCCGAAACTACTAGAGCTAGAAACGTGAAATTTTACATAAGGGTTCCTATTATAACGTAGGGTAGCACTAAGGAAGGATTTTTGGAAATTCGACCCCGAAGGGGGTGAAAAGGGTAAAATACTGTTGTATGGAAAACCGAAACCGTTGAAGTTGCAGATATCAAACTTGACACTATAATTACACATCTAAAATCAAAAATAAGTGCGTACTCTGTTTACTTAAATTTAACCCTAAAGGAGTAAAAATAAGGGGTGAAAAATGTGTATAGAAAATAAAACTGCTGAAGTTATTCTTATGAATATTTCACTTTTGTCCCTTTCGAACGACTTTTCAATTCAGTTTGAGCAAGAAAACAAACATTCGATACCTAAAATAGGTTTAAAAACTGTATATGAATAAGGCCGTTTATGTATTGATCCGATTGGTCTCAAAATCGATCTGAGTTCCGATAATCTAAATTTGTATTCAGAATTGAAAATGTTGGCCGTCATTTTGAACTTTTTATTTATTGATCCGATTGGTCTCTGAATCGACAACTGACGGACCCATTGATCCGATAATCTAAACTCAGAGTCAGAATTGGAAATAAAAATGCTGCACGTTGATTTTTGTTAAAAGTTTACGTAAAGGTTATAATGGCATAGTTTTAGCGATATAACGTCTACATTATCTTAAACACGCAGACGAAGTTGCGGGCAAATGCTAGTAAATATATAAAGTCAGTTATTTCTCTCCGATTTGTTTCCTTTTATTTATTTTCCACGTGGCGCCTCTGCCTACCCCTTCGGGGATAAAGGCGTGAGTTTATGTATGTATGTATGTAACCTTTTTGTTGTCTGCGTTATGTGTTAATTTTCTTGTGATAGTATTTTACGTACGAATGCTCTCTTTGTATGTATATTTCTTTATTGTCAATTCTTTGTTACCTACGCAAAATAGGCGGCCGTCACACGTCATGGAACTTTATGTAACTAACTTAGAACCACTGGCTTAACAGTTCATACATTGTTTTTTCTTTGGGCTAGAATGGTTCCTCCATTTGCAGTAGATGACGCTTTTCTCAACATCGTGTAATTGTTGTTGTTATGAAAAAAATATGAAGAGCTAAACGATTATTTATAAAATAATAATTATTAGCATATTTAATGAACATTAAGATACGATAAATTCAGACAATAAACTATATTTGATTGTTTATTGCATGATGCGTGTAAAGGAACGAAAATTGAGAGCAATATAATAAAAAACAATACAACCGCAAAACTGTTATTTTATTTACTTAGAAAGTAAAAGCTTAAGCTAACTCTAGTTTTATTTTCCCTAAAGTAAGTAAGTTCTAAAAGCCTACTCAGTCAAAATTCCGGGCTTTGGAAATTACTGGGGAATTTATACAAATTAATTGAATATGATAAGACCTGTTTCCTATTCGAACGTCGTATACCGACAGAGGGCGCTAATGCCATTAATCTAACTGTTGACTCTATCTCCATATGGGATTGACGATTTCAAAGTCAAAGGTATGGGTAAAGTCAGTTTGTGCAATGACCCTAAGATAGCGTGATGTTATAATATATACGTAGTATAACCTTCCAGCTGGCACCAAACTCAAAAAATAGTTGGAATATTTAGGCATTTTATTTACGTATTACGGTGCCGTACGAATAATCAGTTATGAGACGCGAAGAACTTCTCGTATATTCGAACATGGACGTAATATACAAACAATGCGACCATATTATATTCGACACAATTATTTTTACCACTCAGGCGCCTGATTAAGTTTTATTAGCAAAAAAAAATATATATTGTTTTCATCAGGCTATCCTGTTTAAACTACATTCACTTTTACAAAACGTTTACTTACGATACGAATCGTTTGTAGTCAGCAATTTGATGCCATTGTGTGATTAATTTTCATATGCATGTTTAATAAAGATAAAGAATGAACACTTATTTATTGCACATGTTGATCGTAATTAATTAAACGCACTTACAATAACGCTAAAAAGAATAAACGCCGCGACGCCAAAATTGATTCCCGCTTAAATTCAAATTTAGTTTTCTTAAGTTTCATTTTATTGCACTGGATACATGTCTTTATAGCCGATAATGGTTAAAGAAAAAAAATGTTACTTGGACAATTATTATGAGAGTGTTTAAAGAATAATTTCATCGCGGATGTGTCATTCGTAAATAAGATACATTCAATATTGATGTTTGATCAAGCAAAAGTTATTGTATTCTTAAGGGTACGCCAGTTTGTGCATCCTACCTTAAACGTCGGTTTTGATTTTTTTTAAGACTTGATTATGTACTTGACGTTGGTTTTGTAATTTACGGTTTTTTTATTATATTATAACTTTTTGATTGATTTCGTTGCGGACTAAAGACAAGTTAGACATTCCCGGAGACTCACTGAGCTTCAATGCTCAGTATCATTAAAATGCGTGGCACTGTTGATCCTGGCTTACAGGAGTTGCAGTGGCGGGTGTGAGGGCGGGACAGACCTTAGGTCACCGGAGTTGCAGTTATAGATGTGAAAGAAGTCACAGTCTCAAAAAAGTGATCAAGTAACGAAACATCTTTGATACCAGTTTGTTCGGTTAATGCAATTGTATTTTGTGTGAAATTAGAGCATTTTTAAACAGTGTACGATTTCTCCAAAGTCAAGGGCGTTATGGGCAGCAATGAGAACATACCTACTCACCATCACTGTTAAGAAATTTGATAAAACCAATCCAGGATAAAACATTTACTCAAAAATCTTAATATATTTACATGTAATAAATACTATTTTATCTCTTTGATAGAGGTTATCCTAAAATATAACAATGGGTATCAAAATATTGTTCACTTATCTTTAATAAGTAAAATTAAACAATATTTAATAATTATTATAATATAGTGCATAATAATAGTGTGTATTATTCCATCCTTGTATTACGGTGTTACCCCAACGCATCCTACTTAAGTACCAAGCAGGTGGACGTATGAAATTTTTATCATTCACCCGGCATACACTTTCTCGTAAGCAAATAACATCCACACAATCCTTCAATTAATTGTTAAATACGTCCAAACAAATACCGATTTATAGACAACTCTTCGTCATGCAGGGTCTGCCACTTTCACAATACAGTTTATTCCAAAACTCTGTTCTGTCTTGGTCAGAATAATGCCCATGAGACATTTTTTCGTTTAGCGCCAAATATTCCTTGCCTGCCATTGTGTACGGTTTCCATATGATGCCGCCGTTACCCGGTGTCGGGTTGCTGTAAAATAATTATGACATTAACATCGTAATAAACGACGATATCACAAGCAAAATTAATCAAAAGCACCGCGAAGTATGTCAGCATAATCCTAAATAGGCTGGTAGAAAACGCCATTCGTATTAAACCCGCCTTTGAAGAATTGTTTTAAAATGAGTGTTAATGAATAAAGAACTGACATTAATTAGCTACGTCCGTTTCAGGCAGTGGAGGCAGACAATATTCCCAGAAGCTCAAATATTTTCTTGTCACGTCGAAGTCCATCACTAATTTGGTGATTATGGGCAACAATATTCGATCAAATATATACTAGATGTCGGATGAGCACTTCAAAAACGGCCCGACAAATTTCAATGTGGCTCTATTTCAATTTAGTATGCTTCAATCATCACCAACGGCAACGCGTAAACATGCCGCAGTGCGCCTTTCAAAATTGTCACAATAATCACCGTAATACAAAGATTTCTGCGGGAATATCTTTTTTCGATAAATATGGTTTTTTTCTTCTTCAATGACATAAGGTCTTGAATGCAAGTATATTCTAGGATATAATAAATCTTATTTCAAACAATTAAAGTTTATTGTTACTTGAAGTTGTTTATATTATAAGACCATTTTTCTACATCTCGTAGTTCGAAATACAAATGTATATACATATCGCTCATCCAATAGAACAATGACGTAATTACGTCTTAGCTATTTTTCAGGAGAACTTTTTAAACGTTTGAGATTTAAAATATAATGTATTTCCAATCATTCTGATGAAATTATTTTAATATTAATGTAAGTAACTGTACTATCAATGATAATTTACAATAACTTCATGAGAAACTCAAGAAAACTTTTCAATAAGACATTCAAAAGTCATTTTCGACTTTTTGTAATTACGTCGTTGTTCCATTGGATGAGCGATATGTATTAACAACCTCGGCCACTTTTGGCATGTGATTTTGTTCCCGGCACTGTATCTAGTATATATTTGATCGAAGGCAACAATGGTAACATACCATTTTTTTTTTAAATAGCCCGGCTATCCATGTACGTAATATTATTATGTAGTCTATCAAGTTTTATGGAAGCTATTGAAGTTGTAAAACAGGATAAACGATTGACTTGTCCGAAAGGACAATTAAGATAATAGAAAACACAGTAACAATATACAGGGTATATCAAGACTGCGACCGTAAACGGAACCAAGTATTAGTTTTAGTGCTTACAGACACAATGCATATAAAAATTTCGCAAAACAAACGACAGCCTTTTTTGGAATTTTTTTAATATAATGGTGTTTGGATGGTGATTACCTAGTTTTCGCGAAAATAGTAATTTCAATCCATTTTTCAATCCATATTTTTTGTTGCATTGTGTCTGAAGTCACTTATCCTACTACCTGGCTTCGTTTTCAGTCGCAGTATGGATATACCTTGTATATTTATAATAAGAAAGATCGAATTAGCTAGAATACTATCTTGCATTGACGTTGTATTATTACGATGTTACGACTATCGATATTACGGAATTATGCATATTATCTTTCACAACAAACATGAACTAGATCATCTATTTGCATAGAAACTAATAATTACACTTGTTATTATTTAAGTAAATATTGATAAGCAGCAAACAGACACAGCAGTCTGCAGTGTCACATGCATTTTAAACTTTTCCGTATATTGAGATAAATGTTATGTATAATGTTAGGTATGTCGTAGGTATCAGGAATTATTATAACGGGTGTATCAAGACTACGACCGAAAACGAAGCCAGGTGGTAATTTTAGTGGTTACAAAAAAATATGCGTCTTTAAAAATATAAAGGTACACATCATTATTTTAGGAAAACTGTGCATTTATCATGCAAAAAGACGATACGTAAAAAAATTACAAAAAAAAATGACGATTTTTTTGCGAAATCTTTTGTTGCATTGTGTCTGAAGTCATTAATCCCACCAACAGGCTTTGTTTTCGGTCGCAGTCTTGATATACCCTGTATAAACCAAGAATATTTCGGTCTCACAAAATGTAGCCTTGTAACATACTTAACAGATTTTACAATGATTATCGTATTGATTAAACTGCATTACGGAAGCTGTCAGATCCTCCTTAAACAACAAAATAGAATAATGCATAAAGCTCCATATTATTAGGTACATATATGTGCTTTATCCCTGAACCACGTTTGAAACTTGACAATTGTGGATTAGCCGGTTCCATAATGTCTACATTATAGCCGATTGTTCGCGTTAGAGATAAACAATACAGATTTAATTTATAATTGAAAAAAAATCATATTGTAGGGACAATAACCTATAATCTTTAGCGTTACGAACACGTGCCTGGGCATGTCATAGCTGCCAACGGCCAACGCTCGCTTATTATTGTCAAGCAATTTATACCAAGTCAATGATACAGTCATAGTTATAGTATAACATCTATGGTTAAAGGAGTAAAGGATTGTGATGGTCGGGCGAACCCAGGCACTAGCCGGGATAGCGGTAGTTAGAACGAATATTTTTCTTCTTATCCTTATACTTATGTCACATGACTGCCTCGGTGGCGTAGTTGTATTACGTTACGGTTACAAAGCTGAGGTCTCGGGAGTCGGGTTCGAATCCCGGGTCGGGCAAAGTGATATTGGATTTTTCTATTCATTATCAGCCCGGAGTCAGGAATTTGTGCCCGATATGGCGATAGGCTCGCCCCCAATCAAATCGTGGGATGGAACATGCAAGGCGAAATGAGGGTGTCCTAGTGGCGTCTCTGCCTACCCCTTCGGGGATAAAGGCGTGAGTTTATGTATGTAGTTATGTATGCCACATGTTCGACGGGACCGGTGCAAAATGATTTTGCAATAGACCGCCTAACTAATATCAATACTTTTTTAAATATCCAGTCACGGCCAATTATCCGTAAAATAGTTATGGAAATAAAACCATATAAGTGGATTTCCATCTTGGCAATTAAACATACGGCCTCACAATTCATAGACCATATAGGTACGCTACCATTATACCTAATAATGATCTTTCATTGATTTTACGATTTTGATGACGTAGGTTTCTACGTTCTCTACAAGGAAAACGATGAAAATCAGTATTATTCGTGCGCACGGGTCACCTGCTAGTATGAATCAGGCAACAGCGGGAAAATCCCTGAATCACCGGGTTTTCTTGCACTTACTAAGAAATATTCATAAGGATAATTGGCTGGATTGTATGGGACTGAAAAATATTGAATCATTTGTATAAAATCAATTAACATAATCTTACAAATTATAATTTATCAATTTTGTAATTTGTAATTTGGTATTGTCTCCGGTATTTTGTATGACTTTTTATTCGTCAAGCATTCAAATTAAGTTGATCTGACTGCGTAAATAATATTCGTAAAGGAGAATTTCTTCTGTTTAGATTTAATATATATGTGATTATTTACTATATTATATATGTAAATATGTACTTATGTATATTTATGTATTTATTTATATATTTATATGTATTGTTTACATAATATAATCTTTAAATATTCAAGTTTCTTGAATTTATGCGCCTACTAATTCTCTGTCTGCACCATCCAAATGTCGACTGGCAGGGAATTCAGGCAATTAGTCCGCCTTTAAAATATTGTATAAAAAAAGAAGTAAGAAAATAACAGATTTTGAAACAATTTCCAGAAAACTAACTGATATATTTAAATCTATCTGGTGTTTACTAGCGAGATGCTCGTGCCAATACTACGCTTGGATTGTAGATAGTGAGTTAACCATCAGGTTAAAATGCAATAAAAACTTTGCCGTTAAATGCAATATACAATATATATATTTTTTTAAATCAAACGAAATGCAACTCACCCAGTTTTGGCGAAGTCCGTCCACAATTTAGTTAAATCGAAAACAATCTTTCTCAGTCTCTCTTGTTCCGCATAAAAATCTTTATTGAATTCGTTGTAAAATATATAGAACAGATCGTCAGCATGACAAGCACCTTTCCTGTCCTTTACTCCAGAGAAAGTTTTAACTATATTTAAATCAGTTTCGTACTCAAATCTGTACATATAAAGTGGTGAACCAGTACCTATAAAGAAGTGAGCAAATCTGTGCGTATTATACCCAAAATGTAGGTCAGTTTGCATATTAACTATTGCATCTGCAGTGTCGTTCCCATAGTCCTTATCGCCTACATAATACTGCTTTATTCTATCACCGAATTCCTTAAGTTTGGCGTCCGTCAAATTCTCTGCTATCTCTCTAGGTACGTGATAAGATGGTTGTGCGTTCATAATATTAGCTTTCTTTAGCTGATCTTCCAGCATTAGTAAACCTTCCGCTGAATTGTAACCGACTATAAAAGGAACATTATTAAATTTCTTACTAAGTACAATATCGATTGGATCTTCAGTCAAAAATGCCTCCACATTATTAAATTTCTTTTCTACAACAGGCACGAAATGCATAGGCAAACCTCTGTATTTTTCATCAGCAGTTCTAGTCGTCGTGGTTAATTTTGCCAATTTAATTGCTGGCAAACTTCTGAAGAACTCCAGCAATTCATCTGTATTACTTACCTTTTTTCCCAAGACTTCTGCGCCCCTAAATGCTCTTTGGACAGATCTTTTCCCGATAGCCCAGTCTTGGAAACAAACCCCACTTTGCGATATAGCACCTTGGAACAAACCCTTCGACATCGGAGATAGCATGTGGTAAGTGATAGCAGCTGATCCAGCGCTCTCGCCAAATATAGTTACTCGATCTTTGTCTCCACCGAAATTAGCAATATTATCCCGAACCCAACGCAGAGCAGCTACTTGGTCCTTCATTCCAGCATTACCAGGGACTTCTGGAGTGTCCAGACATAGGAAACCTAATACTTCAAGCCTGTAGTTCATAGTGACTAGAATTACATCATGTTGTAATAGAAATTCTGGGCCGTGTGTATCAGTGTTTCCTGAACCTGACATGAATGCTCCGCCATGAATGTACACCATGACGGGAAGCTTTGAGCTTGGCTGTAATGACTTTGTGTACACATTTAGAAATAGGCAGTCTTCGCTTCCTTCAATTAGTTCTGTAGTGGTCATATCATACTGCGGACAGACAGGTCCATGTTCAATTGCATCACGTATTCCGCTCCATGATTTCGGAGGCAATGGAGCCTGAAATTGGCAATTAGTTATATTATATTAACAATCATTAAACATCTACTAAACGATACACACTTGAATTTATGAGATGACATACATAGGTACATACATAAACTCACGCCTTTTTCCCAGAAGGGGTAGGCAGAGGTGCCACCAGAACACCCATATATCGCCTTGTATGTTCCGTCCCACGAAGTGATAGGGGGCGAGCCTGTCGCCTTATCGGGCGACGAGATGAGACGAAACAATTTAAGTAAAATACTCATTATCAGTTAAAGGTAATAGGGAAGATGTAATAAACTGCGATACTATTTACTGGTGGTAGGTCTCTCATATGTTAGAGGCCGCCTGGGTAGGTTCCACCGCAATGTCTATTTCTCCCGTCAAACAGCAGTGTAAATGCACTGTTGTGTTCCGGTTTGAAGGACATTGTAGCCGAGTAACTACTGGACATATTGAGAATTAACATCTTATGTCTCAGGATGGCGAGCGCAGTGGAATGCCAAGCATTCAGTGTTGCCAACTTAGTGGATTTTCCACTAAAACTGGTGGTTTTAACCCCCTATTTAGTGGCGAAATATTGGTTTTAGTGGCTAGTGGATTTTCCTAGTGGTTTAGTAAAATTCAATTTGAATTACAAATAAGTGTAGAACATGCACTTAATCACAATAAAGAACCATTAGTTGAAATAATGGCTCAGTTCAATAAAAGTGCAGAATATATAGCGAGAGTCGATCATCAGTGGCATCAAATTCATTTATTGAAATGGAATGACAAAAAACACGAAAAATTTTTGGAATGAAGTATTGCATTTCAAAGATGCTCAAGGAGAATCTAGGTTTGAGGAATTAGCGACTTTTGCTATTACTCTTCTAATACTGCCTCATTCCAATGCCGATGTTGAGAGACTATTTACTAGTATGAATATAATAAAAAACAAGCAGCGAAATCGAATGAATTTAATTTAATTTACTTTTAACTGCTATATTAAGAATACGTTGTGTTTTGAGGTTGGAAGGAAAATGCTGCAATAATTATGAAATACCAATAAGCGTTGTAAAACAAATCGGCACTAAAGAATCATATAAATCAGATCTCGTCGATGATGGTGCAAACAGCAATGATTCTTCTGAAGACGAATTTATTTAAAGTACTTATTTACCTGTTATCATTTTATATTGTGTATGTTGATTTATCTAATAATGTAAATTTACCTACGAATGGTAGGTATGTTGTTAATTTTTTGACATACTATTAAAGGAAACTAATGACACTTACTTATTTTATTTTGTAAAACAACATTTTTTTTAGTGGAAAATTCAGCGATTTTATGTGCGGGATTTTTTTTATTTAGTGGTTTTCTGGTGGTTTTAAAAGTTGACTCTGGTGGTAAGCTACTACAACTGTTGGCAACACTGCAAGCATTGCCTTGTAATTCATGGTGTTGTTTCGTTTTGCTACTGTCCATGAGCGGTCGTATCGCTTACCATCAGGCGAATGGCACGCTCGTCTCGCCATGTATTGCAATAAAAAAAATATGCCGTAGAAACTATCTATTTACGCTCATAACAAGCGTCATTCTAATGTTCATATTATATTTCCTTACAAGGCTAATTCCATAAAATTAATTACTTAATCATTTTGAAAAATGATTTTTCATTTTCAATTAAAAATTATTCAAATTTAATTGACCAAAGTGCATGTGTAATAAAGTTAATTTACTTTTTATACCTTGCGCTTAATTAAATTATACTTCAGATATATATGTACATAAAGTGATTATTTACCAAATGTGATTAACAAAACCCATCTATTGTGATTTTGTCATTGTTCTCTAAAACTAGGTACCTATGAAATAAACTTCCTAAGCTTAGATTCTTTTAATTATTTACCTGGAATCGCAGTTTCCCGACGGGAGATTCTGCATAGGGGATTCCTTTAAAACTGTAATAAGAACTACCATCCAAAAGCTTTTGCACTGAACCTTTTAGTTTCCCTTGTTTGACTGTTACTATTGGATTTTCCTGAAATAAAATACTTTATATTAGCCTACAAGACCCCACTTCTAATACAGCAATACGCAAGATTAAGACAAAATTAAAAGACATGCATATGCATCGGCTTGTATCCCAGAAGAGGTGGATAGAAGTACCACTATTGCAAAATATAGTTTGCCAGACACTTGAAAGATATTTGGTGTGGCCCTATCTCTATATGGGGCTTTAATTATAGTTATACCTACAGGGTGTATCAAGTCCGTGACCGAAAACGAAACCAGGTGGTAGTCTTAGTGACTACAGCAACTCAAAAATTTGCAATAAAAATTTAATTTTGTAATTTTTTATTGATCATCGTATTTGGGTGATAAATACATCTATCTATATCTATATCAGCCCATATAAGTCCCACTGCAGGGCACGGGCCTACTCTACAATCGAGGGAATCGATTGAGAGCGGTTAGGCCATATAGTCCACCACGCTGGCCTAGTGCGGGTTGGCGGACTTAGATACCGTAGAAATTCTTTAAAATCGCTACGGTATGCAGGTTTCCTCCCGATGTTTTCCTTCACCGTTAAAGTGCGTGGTTATTGACTATCAATACACACATAACTCCGAAAAGTCAGAGGTGTGCCCTGGGATTTGAACCCGCGACCACCTTGAACATGTAGGCAGCCGCGTCTGGTCCGTTGCCAACAAGCCACCACGCACTTTAGAAATAAATACATAGTTTTCCTAAAATAATAATATACACCATTTTATTATTAAATACGCAATGGTATGCATGGGCCTAAATTACTATTTACGCAAAAACTAGGTAAGTATTTACTACCCAAACACGACGATGTTTAGAAAAACGCAAAAAAAGTTTTTTTTGCGAAATGTTTTTGTTGCATTGAGTCTATAACCACTAAAACTAACACCTGGCTTTGTTTTCGGTCGCAGTCTTGATATACCCGGTATATTACTATTTTTGTTACTTTAAATATATTAAATGGATCGAAACAACCCTAACTGCTAACCTATCCTTTTATTTTATAACAATTAGATATCAACACACATATAAATTTCCTGGTTTTGTGACTTTCATGTGCAGCACTTATCGCAACCTACCAAAAAAGTTTTTATTTTTCGTAAACTTAAAATAAAAAGGGATTCATAATAAATGTAATGCAATCCAAATTGTGTTGTCTGGAAGAAATCACTGTAAGCAAAAAGACTGACGATTGATGTCACCCTTATTTAAACCAGTTTTAACCATTTTTTCTTTTTAATTATTCTTTATGTATGTGGTGTTCAATAAAGAATTTATTTATAAATAAATAAATATCTACTGGTGAATACTACATACACAGACTGAACTTGACCCGAGACAACCCAAGACTTGTGTAGGTCACTAGGACGGGATTCCCACCATTCATATCCAATTGTTTGTCGGTTGTTATGAAACTATCCACATAATGGAACATAAATTAGTTATTATGAGTTAAATTAACTTATGAATGTGTGAATAAAATTATGCCACATCTCAATTACAGCAAGTTCTTTGTTAATTAAGCAATTGCACTTATTCATTATAGTGTCCTGCCCAAAGTCATTGAATTTGTAAATACAATTTATTACCTACACAACATTTTAATCTGAATTATAATGTTCTATGACATTGTTTTATGTATTGACTTCCAAGTTATTTACACTACCTTAGTATTGGCTACATTTGTGCTGCAGTAACAGGCCCCCAGTGTGACCACCAGCTGCAGAAGTACCTTGTCCACCCTCTGCCCATCACCATACACACACAAATAAATCAACAAATAAATAATTGTGCAATAATATAAACATACTATAAATGTATTACTTCCAGTTCCTTTTGAAACCGGTTGAATTTAGGCATATATAAAGCCATTATAAATATTTCCACAATCCCAACCAAACAAACAGAAAATAAATATAATATTGTGCACTTCGGTGTAAAAACAAAATATAATGTATAACCTAACCGATCATATTTGAATACCTAAGTGAATACTATTCATACCAAAAATAAAATAACTTGCAGCATTTATTGAACAAATTCGTTAATAATGTTTAAAAGTAAATAAAATTAAATTTCTAAGATAAATTGAATATTGTTGTCCACATCACTACACTTTAGATGTCTACCAAATGTTCAATTTACCAAAATATAAATTTAATAATATTGTCGATTTTAGTGAAAGAAAATTATGAAAGAATATTAAAATCCCCGCCAATATTAAGGTCTGTTATCAAACAACACAAATATCTAGACGTACCATTATATTATGTTCGCTAGTCGACAACAGCTTGTGATTCCGCTTCACCCGCCACCAGAACTTTTCTAAACTTTTGAAGAGAAACATCTTCTATTTATTCATTTATTTACGCACAGTCATAAAAGTTGAACTCAAAGTCCACTTGAGCAAAATTCAACCTTAGGTGCATTATGACATTTGACAGGGACAATCACAGATTCTAAGGGCTAATTGCACAAATTATCTTTACCCATACCTTTGACTTTGAAAACGTCAAGCCTGAACCCCATACATTACTAATGTCAAATACGTCACAAATGTATGGGATTGACATTATTAAAGTCAAAGTTATGGGCAAAGTTAGTTTGTGCAACTGAGCCAATAACTGAGCCTAGTCATCTGTTTGACACTCCGTGCCATAGACTAAGGAGAAACTCCGTGCGTTCCACTAAACGATCACAACGCCCACGCTCACGACCGCGATTTTTCCCGTTCCGCTTGTTTGTAAGCGTAACGATTACAAACCCCAGTGGAATGGGTCAGGGCAGGGGGCATTCGTCATTCATTAAGGCTTAAAACGCCCAGGTATTTTGAGCCTTAGTAAATAACGAATTGAAAAAAAAAAAACAAAACCTTAAAAGAGGTTAGGATAAACTTTATAAAGTATTTAAAAATACTGTTATTATAATTATTGGTCAAATATTTTATATTGAAAAATATGTATTTATTTATTTATTCTTTATTGTACACAATTCATATAAAAGTTTAAAGAGATAATAAAACAACATGGTACAAATGGCGGTCTTATCGCTCTAAAGCAATCTCTACCAGACAACCATTGGATGGATATTATCAAATATAATATGTATTAAAGTATATTTTTTTATATTTCATTTTAGTGGATCATCTAATTATTACACGAATTCGAATATAAGTAACCAAAATTTGATTCATTCCAAATTTGATTTCACATGAATCATTATCTTAAAATTAACTACCAAAATATCTGTCCGTATCATAGAATTTAATTTCAACGGTCGCCAACTTTCTTGCTTTGACATTTGAAAAGCCCACCAATTTTCTCAACGCTCACCAGTCAGTAGTGACTAGCTACCACGATCCACCTCTTGACATGGGTCGTCGTGAGCGTCGCGTGACCATATGTCATGACGTCATTAATGACATCTTGGCCGCGACCACAACGATCGTGATCGTCAAGTGGAACGGGGCGAAATGAGTGTTTTGAGCGTCGTGATCGCTTAGTGGAACGCGGTAAAATGGTTTGACACAGTCTAAGTTCTATCTGTAGACAGCAGTAGACAGTATGTTTTGTTTCCCTTATCGAGATGTTTGTCGCGGGATGTCTTGGCATTTTCCCCCGGATGCATTGTTAACTCCATGATAATTTTAATCATTTTGGATAATAATGTTTAATGTTATGAATTAAGGCATATATTATAACCATTGATTATGTTTTATTTAATACAATGTATCAATAATTCGACGGTCCCCACGTAAACTATCGAAATTGAAAAAAATACATTTTCGTTTTATTGCACTAATAACAAGTAGAGATTAAGATTTATAATCCTAATAATGAAATATGTACCATTTTTTATACCTTCAACTGTTTTTCAATTGAACAGAATTGAAAGTACATAAAGTGAACATATTAAAACATCGAACTTGCCGCTTTCGATGTTATTGGTAGTCAGCGGTATGCGCGCGCGACACGAAACTACCTGTTTCGTTAGTGTTACTCGAAATGTGAGCAAGAACGCACGCGTCTTTTGGAGGTTAGGTTTAGGTTAGTCTTTCATTAATTTTTGGTTCAAAATGAATAGAAGAGGCAAACTAATTGTAAATATGATAAAAAAACGCAATGAAAGTACAACGGAACCTGTTATTTCCAAAACAAGTTATTATCAACCCGGTAAGTTTTAAATCCTTTTGGGCATTATTGTTTGTTTATAGTTAAAATGTAAAGTAACATATTTGTTTTATATGAAATATTCTTTTTTAATTGGAACCTATGGAGTCACGGTATTTAAAGATAAAAAAATTGAATATATTTTGATATTTTTGAATAATTGATTTTAAACTATCGAAAGTGGTAGATTCAATACTATACTAGTACAAAAAGTGAATTTATTTTATCGAATCTACCACTTTCGATAGTATTCTCTAGTAGAGGTTTTAAAAATTTTATCGAAAGTGGTACATTCGATTGTTTTCTCTGCTAAAAACACATCGAATGTACCACTTTCGATACTTTACTACGTCAAAGTCTTGCATTTTCGATGGATGTTGCAATATTTTATACCATTTTATTTTGTATTTTTAGAATCTCCGGTGCGATGTCAATTCACCGACGAAGAGTGGAGATATTTAAATAATATTTACGAAGAAAATGTTGAGTATGATGAGTCTTTTGTACAAAATGATTCTGAAATCCAAAATAATTTTAATAGCATTGAATGTACTCCTCTTCCATCTCCTAACTCTAGTCAAGATTTTTATTGTGAAAAATACCAAACCAAACAATCGTGTAATAACGATGCGGTTCAAGAACTTTGTGACATTCCAAGTGTCACTTCGTTGATATCAGTATCAGCTTCTGAACCAGGAACACCCAACACCCACATAGGTAGTAGAAAAAGAACCTTCAAGCAAGATCCAGGTAAAAAAAGAAAAAGGCATGTAGACCAATGGACTGACATTCGTAGGAAATATCTGAAAAATTCTGGTCAAAAACACATCAGTAAAAAAGGTAAAGAAATACCAGCCAAAGCAATGAGGAGTTCATGTCCTTTGACTTGCAAGCTGAAGTGCTCCAATCACATTAAGGAAGAAATAAGACAACTTATTTTCGAGAAATTTTGGAAACTCTCAGACCACTCCAAGCAGTGGGAGTATATAAACAAATTCACTAAGAAAATAGAAAAAAGGCGACAAACAAAGGAAGGGCCATCGAGAAGGAAATTTACTACTCAATATTATCTACCTGTCCCAAACGAAGATTCCAACAACTTTGAGCCAATAAAAGTGTGTTTAAAAATGTTTTGTGCTACCTTAGCCATTACAGACCAATTCATCCGTACAGCGCAAGAAAAGCTTGACGAAACTGGAATTACTGGAACTGACAACAGGGGAAAACACCATAATCACCCAAAAAAAATAGACACCGAGATGACTCGAAGTGTTTGTGATCACGTGAAGTCATTTCAGCCCGTTGAGTCCCATTACACCAGAAAAAGCAGCAGTAAATTGTACCTGGACAACAATCTAAGTTTTGCTAAGATGTTTACATTGTACAAAGATTGGGATCAATTGCAAAACTACAACAATACAGCACAAACGGAAAGGCAATACCGCACTATAGTAAACGAAAACATGAACATTGCATTTTATATGCCAAAAAAAGATTTATGTGAGAAATGTCATGCTTTTGATAATAAGGAAAACCCTACCCTAAGAAGAAAAAGAATCTCACGCCAAACACCTATTGAACAAGCAAACTGCTCGAAAATACAAAGCTAAAGATAAAGAGCTAGCTATGCAAAATCCTGGTCAAATAGTTTGTGCAACTTACGACTTTCAGAAGGTACTTAACTGCCCTAGTGGAGAGGTGTCTTTATTTTATTATAAAAGGAAGTTGTCTCTTATGCATTTGACAGTATTTGATGCTGGAAATAAGGAAGCATCATGTTACATGTGGCCTGAAAATATAGCCAAGCGTGGAGCCAACGAGGTCGCTAGCTGCTTGTTCGATTTCATCCAGATTAAAGTAGCAGATGGTGCACGGGACTTCATATTTTGGTCTGATAATTGTACCGGGCAAAACCGTAACAGAGTTGTCTACAGTCTCTACATGCACGCTAGCAGAAAATTCAACATCGATATCACACACCGATTTTTAGAGACAGGTCACACACAACAAGAAGCTGACAGTGTGCATGCTCTTATTGAGAGATCTTCTAAAGGCAAAATTATTTATACTCCTGACCAATGGTACGCGTTAGTTCGCTGGGCGAAAACAAACAGTTCTCCTTATAAAGTTACTGAAGTGACTCAAGACATGATATTTGATTTTAAAACTTTGTTAGATAACAGAAATTGGAAGAAAAACACTGAAAATCAAGATGTGAAGTGGAATAACATTAAAGAAATTCATGTAAAACAAATTGACCCTAACGTTATTCTTTACAAATATGACTTGGATTCAGACTACATGACATTAAATACGTTAGTTCAGACCCGGCGAAATAAAAAAACATTGGTTAGAAATCAAGAAAGTGAATTGTCGCCATTGTATTCTAACAGTTTGCCGATATCGGAAGCAAAATATAAAGATTTGTTGTCACTTTGTAATGCTGGACATATTCCAAAGCAATATCATATTTTTTACAAAACACTCCAAATATCTGAAAATAATGATGAAGACATTAACGACGAGGACTGACTAGTTTATTTTTATCATCATTGTAGAGTTGTAAGATACTAACTGTGATTGAAATTTTGAACAAATGTTAAAATATTATAGCCATATTAAGTAAGTTGATCTCTAATTGTTATCTCTTTAGGATTTGTGTTGGCTACTATGTACCTAATTACTGTGAAAAATGCCAATCTCTTTTAAGTAAGTATTTCTTTCTATTTTAAGCTCAAAGCAAAAGCTAAATATATATTCTATCTATTTACATTGATTGTTAGGTCATATAAATGTTGAATGACATAAGCAAGTTGATTAGTAGGTATATAAAGTAGATGCTGTGATAATTATCTCATGTTGATCTCTTTTATAAGTTATATGATTAATAGATATGTTAAGTTTTCATTCTTTTTTAGTTACAAATGATAACATAGATTTAATTTTAAATTTGATTTAACACGTCAAGAGCATAAGACTTATGTAGATTATATTATATCATAATAATTATACCTAGTATTGAGTTCTTCTTCTACTCTGTTTTCTTATAATATTACTTTATAAAACCATTGTGCCAACAATATATTTTTTTCTTTTAAGATATTGATTAAGTACTTAAGTAAAACAAATGTTATTTGAATACAAGCTAAAACCTGTTTTATTATTAATTTTGTTTCTTAATTCTTTATTTTTTAATACATATTTCTTGATTAACAATGTCTGATTGTGTTTGTCTTTGTTTGTTATAAATACCTTAGAAATATTATAGCAGTAAAAGCTTGACAAAAATAAATAGTAGATATCGAAACTGGTATAATATAACCTTCTCTTGAGCAATTTAACAAATAATACAATCGAAAGTACCACATTCAATAGTTCAATAGAAATTCTTCAAGTGGAAGAGTATCGAAACGTGCACATTCAATAGTAGACTAAAATATTTTGTCACATAAAACTGTCGAAACTGGCACATTCGATAAAAAAAAACCCAGCGGTAACCAAGTAAAGTATCGAATGTGTAATATTAGAAAAAGTATAATAATTATTAAAAACTTTAGTAGATAGTATAAAACAGGCGAATTTTCCATTTATGACCCAGTGGTAATATTGAATATTCGAATTTATTGTTTAGTAAAAATCTAATTACAAACTTTGAATCGCTCTCCTGTAAAGTAGAGAATTTGCAGTTTCGATAGTTTACGTGGGGACCGTCGAATTGTGTGAATTGTTTTGGATGGAAATAATGTTGAAACAATTAATTATTTATATAGGACTTGCAATAATATCTATAATATCTCGTATGATACGAAGTTTCATTACCCGTATCATAATATTAAGTAAGCGTCAACGCCTGATAAATTTCGATGAGCAAAATTTTAAAATAATGTGAGTACGCTTCATTAGTATTTTAATAATTGCCCTTGCAGATATTGGGTATTTGGGTTCCTTAATAACATTTCATAAAGTGCAACCACGCATACTAGTTTGTGAAGACATATTTTCGTGTTCAAAAGCATTTCAACCATACCAAAAGATTTTCAAACTTTTATCTTGTTCTATAACCAGCACTATTATGTTGTGGATCAGTTTGTCGGTTCAGGTGCTCTCTCCTTCCTAAGTCGTTCAATCCCGGGTCGCTCCGCTGCCGCTTGCAAAAGCAGTTGAATTATGAATAATCCAACAATGCAACGTGTCGATTTTGTGGTGTCGATCGGCAACTGGCAAGATTGCTGTTGTGTTACCATTCGGCACTTCGTCTGGAATTTAGACGGTACCTATCGCACTTACCACTAGGTGCGATGCAGTCACTTTTCCGGGCTACGGGCCAGAGTAAAAAATACTATATCTATTTATATTTTATCCAAATTTCCAGTGAGCATTCTTATATTATATAAGTTACATGTCAAAAGATTTAACCGACCGGTACATATTCATTCGTCAATCAATAATCACTTAATTACCTCATTTTTGTTGTGTTTAAGCAATATGAAAAGTTCACATAATATGCATTATTACTTATAAGTTATTAAAATAAAACAAATGTTTGGTTGGTATTATGTATGTTTAATCCCTAAAGTAAGGACAAATAAATAATTAAATGTACGTAATGAATGTACATCTAGTGTAACGACAAATTAGGTACTATAGGTAATTGAAGAAAAAATATTTTTTTTACTTTTTATCCATCTATATACTTTTATGTTTATCATATAAATCAGAGGCCGTGAAATGTTTTGGAATTAAATGATTAAGTACAATGTTTGAAGAATTTTACTTCTATAAGTGAGCCATCCAGTCAGTTGACGTTACTCTAACAACCGCTAGTTGGCGCTGGTAGTATCATATTATATCACGAAACGCGCGGAATGACGTGGGCGCCAAATTCAAATAACCAAAACAATTGTCGTTGAATCTGCATAAATATTGATTAATCCACGTGTTTGTTACAAAAACAATATTAACAATAATACACGATAAAAATACCCTACATTGAATTGCATACTAAAACGTCAGGGAGAGTTTTTGTGTTGCGATATGGAATCGAAAATTGACCAATAGAAATGTTTAGTTTTTCCTACCTGCACTCTTATCAGGGCACCCACTTCACCCACCTTCAGTGTAAATAAGGATTAGTCCTATTATCAATTTTATTATAGTCAGAAATCATTTTTAGAGCGTCCGTCGCAACCGATATTGGATGAGTTGGAACAATTGTGCAAATATTGCCATTTTTGTGTTACTTTTATATGAGTGTTTGTTTTAGGGTTTGTGGACAAGGTTTTATTTTTAGTCTTTTTTATTTTGCACGTGCGTTTCTATACGCAAGCAGGCGATAAAAATGCGCACGCGAGTCAAACGCGCCCGCACCTGATTTCGATACCAAATCACTAAACGCATACTATATTACACTCTGCTCATAAACGGAATATTATTTGGATATACAGTAAATTAATTACATCTTTTCTCAATTGTATAAACACTCAAATACAAAAGACATCTTGGTGCGATATCATTGAACTACGTTAAAAAATGAAGCGGTTGTAAAAGGATTTAAACAATAATATTATGAGCCATGGCCAGTATTGCGCAATAGACATTGCTTATGATTTGCTAATACAATCTCCGTGCTCATTTAATTATTTTTATAACAATTATTATAATTTACCTCAGACAATAATTTACCATGAGCGGTGGAGAATATACGACTACTTAAGAATTTTTCAAAAAAAATATTTATACGAATTATGCTTATTTGTTCTAAATCTAGAGTTTTGTGTATGTTACAATGATTTTGTCTAGTACCTACAGTAATAAATTTTTAGACGCCAACTCAAATACAAATCTAAAAAAAATATAATAAGTTTATATGATTAAAAGTATAATGATCATCAGCTGTTTTATAATTTATTTATTCATTATCTCAATAAAATACGGCATTGCATTGAAACGGATTTTTTGTGCCTAAAATATGAGTGAATGTCGTATTTTTGTAACAGATAATTAAGTATTTTACTTACTTTAAGGAACAGTCAAGTTTTCCTTACCATCATACCAACACATTGAGACCATAAGTTGCCACTTTTTGTGATTTGGAAATAATGATAGCTTCGTAAGCAGCGCCAGAAACCTTATAGACTTAACTATTCTGTCACTGGAAATTCTTTTACATTTCCGTTTTCGTCAACGAAACCTATTACGTGAGACTAAACCTCTAACATAATCTTTGAAAGGCTTTTGATTGGCTTAGTGATAGAGATTTCTACCCAACTAGTTTTCATACAATCTTAACCGCACTGAGCAATCTATGTCTCGACTTGAAGCGACCTGAATGGGACATCCTATGATTCGTTCCTTCATCCCAGTAGTCTATACCTGTTATTTTTACCGTGTACGCACTCAATATGCAAAAAACAAGATATAACTCCGTTATTATAGAATAGCAGTGAAATTAATATTTACATTGTAATCGTAAGTTGAAATCACAGCAAATGTCGCACGAAAACGCGTTTATTTCGATATTTATTGCGAAAAATTTAATATACACAGTTCACTGCTATCACACATCTGTCATTGGAGGTAAAATTCCCACGGTTTTTATCTATGGATTATTTGGATTATAATAATTACGGAATCCGTGGCATGTTACAATTTGATATTGTTTATTCTCGTATTTTTCCCTTATAAATGATTTTAATTTATGAATTGTAAAGTAGTAATAATATATAAAATTTCGTTTATTTTGAAGAAATTGTGTTGTAAGTTTATATGAGTGTAATATTAGAGTGCGATGCGCATTGATTGATGTAACATTATGAATTTATATACTTCAAATAATTACAATATAAATTTATACACTATACTCAAATGCATTTTAGCTATTGCTAACTATTTGTATAACCACATAAATAACGAATCAGTGAGATATACTTTAAATAATATAATGTATTTATGAATCAATATTGCTACAATTAAATTATATTCTATGAAATCGCTCAAGAAAACTAGCACAATATCATCTGGAGTGTGATAAGGACACTTTCCGCAAAATTATGTTAATAACGAAATATTAATTTGGTTATAAAAGGTAGTGACAAACCAAAGGAGCTTATACTGTTTGATATCAATGTTTAGCATACTTCGACCTATGTTCAGCCTCAAGGAAAAGACGTGGACAGCGCTGGTCAAGCTAATAAAGAACAAAGCGCTCCTAAAGTTACATTAAGTTTCGAAAAGACGTCAGTTTGTTCTTCGTTCAATGAACATGAGCTATTAGAACATTCGTTTTAATAGTATACGATATCAGGAGTCAATTTACTCTCCAATTCATTTAATAAATACTTTCTTATTAGGTACTTTCTTTTGCGGGAGTACAAAAACGTTTGTCCCATACAATGTTTATTTTTAAACCCAATAACATGACGTTAATCTTTTAAATATTAAAACATTTGCACAAAGTCTCCGCTCAAATCTGACTGGACACAAAAAGTTCAATACACCATTGTGGGGTGGAGTTTTAAAATGTTAAAAAGCTTTGTTGTTAAGGGCTTATCCGTAAGGGTTGTAAATAATGACGCTGCAACTCTTTATGAAACTAAACGTTTGCCCTTAAAAGGGTTGCTTGTTGTGAGTGTTTGTATATATTTATGGTGAAAAGATGATTTGGTACTTTTAGTGTGATTCTTAAAAATACACGCTCTATCATTTCGTCTTTACTAGCATTCTTAAAAATACCGAAAACAGGTATAAGAATTACAGCGTACAAATTTTCATAGGAAATAACTAGGTATTTTAATAGTTTAAATGCGAATCGATGCTGGTAGATATGATTGGTAAACAATAGGAAAACCTACAACGGCGAAGAAAAATATCGTGAGGAAATCTGCATACCGTAGCGATCTTAATGTGATTTTCTACAGCATGTAAAAGTCCGTCAACCTGCATTAGGCCAGGGTGGCAAACTTTGAGGCCTAACCCCTCCCAATCATACTCTCGCTTTTATAGGGGCCCCGTGTCCTGCAGGGGGACGTTTTGGGCTAAAACAGGTAATACAATAGGAAAAGCTTAGCAGTTCCTAAGAAATTATAATTATTTTGACCGATGGCACTTATTTACTATTAGGAGATTCACTTGCTCGTGTGTTTATCAATTGCCACAAAAACTATTTTTATAGGTATTAAATTCTCCAAAAAACTTGGAATTCAAACCATAAACTATAGCACATATCACGGCTAATAAACAAAATTAATTCCTAATAATGTGCTGACGTATTGCATAAATTCAAATAAAATCCTTAAACGAAATAATTAATTGAACTTTTATGTGCCATACAAAGTCGTAAGTAAACAGCTGGGTATTTTGATAAGTCCGAAATAAGCAAATAATTATCGCAGAGCCGGCGGGCGACGGGTTAAGTCCGCAGAATTATGCTCGGTGGCGAGCGGGTATTTTAAACCCGCTTGGGGCGCGCACGCAGCTCTGTAAGGGTTGGTGTTCATAGGGCTGTCTTTTTTATGTTATTATCGATAGTATTTTTATAGGGAAAAGCCGTTTATGCTAGACCTCATGTTGTTTTTTTGTGTTTTTCTAACACCTGTCTCATTTTATTCTAAGGTTATCATACTTTCATTTGTATCCTATTATTTTCATATTTTTTTTTATTTTCTTTTTATTGTTTGTAATTTCATATTATATTTAAATGTCTTGTTTTTGTCTTCAATCTATAATATTTTATGTAAGCTGCGTCGTCCTGTAATTTAAGATGCACGAAGTTTATAATATTATGTATTGAACTGAATGTATTCCATTGTAATCTTAGTTGGATACCAATAAATTAATAAAATATAATCGAACTATAAAAATGTAAAAGATTTGAATTAGGTACTTGACTGATTATTCCCTAGTAAATGTGAAATATTAAAAATACACATGACACACATTTTAATGAAACACGAATTTCGAAGATTTTTTTAATTTTGCTCCTTTTGACCGATACAAATTTTGTACAGAAGCTAATATTTACATATATGGACAGATTTATTTCAAAGTAATGACGTGTCATTATTGAAGTTAAAAAACTAACGGCACCCAAGCTGACTTACGAATATTGTGTACTTAAAGAATATGGAGAAACCTTTAGGGAGCCCTATTCAGCTGTGTACTTCCTGTGCTTAAAGATAAAAAATATATTTAAATCTATTTTTAATATTTTTTGTTCAATAATTCATTTTAAAATTTATCGACAACGGCTCTCACTATGCTCCACATCGAAAATCACTACATCTAACCCTTCAAAGCGAGCCCATATAGAACATTATAATTCATTCATGGTCTCTCGAGCGTGCCGACTGCAAAGTAACTAAATGCCGCGGCCCCTGTACCCTACATTTTTATTATTTTAAACTGCACTGCTATATTGAGATTTATCGCCTTTGACTTGTGGACACCTGTTTTTTTTATGCTATATGGGTCTAAGGCCTCTAAGGCGTGATGGACTAAATATCCACACTGATAAATTAAGGCTAAGGATTACAAAAATTCTGAAATCAGATGCTGAAAAATAGCTCACGACAGACCAATTGTGATTTCTCCTAGTAGGCACAACTTGATCGTAGTTATCTACAGCCACAGGAAATGCTCTGATCAACATAGGTCTTCCTCAAGGAACTCCATAACGAGTATTTGAAAGCGGCCTGCATCCAACAACTTTTATGAGGGCATAATATGTAGGCCTCTATGGTAATATTGAGTGGCCTAAATACTACAGACTAAACGATTATACAACACAATCGATATGTGTCAATAAAAATACTTTAAAATCTTTGAAAAATATATCATATTTGGGACACGTTGCCCACGAACATAAAGCTAATTTCTCCTGCCGTAGCGTAGTTTTATATCAAACGTCTAGATGCTTATTTTTTTGTATTTATTCCTTAGCTCTAACAGGCAGCTTTTTCTGTTGAACCCTTCACCGTGTGGTTCCGTGACGCGATTTGTCAGTAATTCGCCAGTTTACACCGTTGAACCGTGTCTATTGACATTTGTCATTAAAACGCCTCTTTGTGCGTTTGTCCGCACGATCAGACTCGAACTGCGTGACTGATTGCAGGGTTATGTCGATGAAAACGATCAATTTTTCTCTTTTTATACAACCAATAAGTTATTTTTATTGCTGGTAGCGACTAGATGCATACAGCAGCAAACCGGGCTTTGTGGCGTACCTTCGAGGAGAAATATGTATGTCCAGCAGTGGAATGCAACGGGCTGATGATGATTATAAAGCTAATAACTAATTTTAGTACCTACTCTTTATTAGGTAACTATTTTTGGAGTTATTTATTCCCATTTCAGCATAGAAGTTGCGTAAGAGGAACGTCTAAACTTTTAAGAGTTTCAAAGATAAAAACATTTTGTTTCAATAATACAATAGGGTGGCGAATAAAGTTAAGCGTCACATATTTTTTCCGATACCGATTCTTCTAGCCTTTAAAACCATTGGTATGTGGTAACCATCTATATATTTAGGACAAGTTAAGTTACAATCTGATACTGAACGACACCAGTGAAACACAAACTTAATTAATTCATTTCTAACTCTAGATGTTATGATTTGACTCTACCTTGTAAATTTTGAGGTATACTAACTAGAGAGGTAAGGAAAAGTTTTTTTTATAATACAATTCGACTAATAATTTAGACTGAACTATATTATAACAAGCGAACATCAATATCAATAAAAATCATACATATGTGCCAGAGATTGCAATAAAAACTCGCCCAGATCCGTAACTGATCAAATATTTATATAATTTATGGCATACCAATAACTGTAAAGGGTTGACAAAAGCGATACATGCAATGCACTATTAAACACATCGAGCGTGGAATTGCAAGGTGGGGAATAAAAAAAAAGTACGTTGTGGAATAGCAGGGTGCTTTAAAAAAAACACGATTACAAAGTTCTTTTGAATTCAAGTTTGATATCGTGAACTCAAAACTTATTATTCAAATACATTTGGACACTGAGCTTTAAAACGTGTTGTATCTGTGAAGATTATTCGTATATTTTCGTAATTAATAGACTGTTGTGTTTTGTAACCTTCTTTGTAATAAACATTTTATTCCAAATCATTCATGAAAATTTCCATTTAAATTGGAAAAATGTGCTGATAATGCATACTTTGTCATGCATAGGTATTATTCATAAATCTATGCTCTATGATCTATAACCTATTAGGTGTCGATAATTTTTTTCCAGAGAGCTATTGAATAACTAGTAACTGTAATAAAAGCAATCCCGATGCAGTGGATAAAATAAAGAGAGTACATGTAAAATAATACTATAAATCATTATAAAATATGTGCTAATTGATGTTTTATACTATATACTAGCAAAAGGTCAAAATATCTACGCTATACGGGAAAATATTAAATCATTTACCAGCAGACACACCTTGAGACTTTCCTTATCATTTTAGAAGTCTAATCATAAACGTACTTAAATTGTTTTTTATATTTTTCGATATTTTCCCAAAAAATATATATTTTATAACAAAATCTCAATGCATCGGGAAAACTATGGTGAAGTGGTAGGCGTGGCCCGTTGCCATTGGGCATGGGGTCATAAAACAGGGTGGTAGGTCCGCGCGCCCACAGTCGACGCACGCGCGCCGTCGCGACCATGCATAGATAGTTACATATATGTGTAGTGTTGTGCTAGTGAATTTTAAATTTGGATTGTGATTTAAAAGTAAGTGTTTTTTATTTCCTGAGGAAATAAAGTATGTTTTAAATTAAAATAAATAAATAAATACACCCAACAGTCACATACATAGTCCTGACCCCGCACTAAGATCGAGTCTTGTGTCGTGGGTATCAGGAACTACGAGAGCCTTTTCGGTCTCACAAACATCCAGACCCGAAACAAATACCTGTGTTTCACACAAATATTTGTTTCGGTGTGGGGATCGAACCCGCAGCCTCTCGTTTCACAGCCGGCGTCTAAGCAACTGCGCCACGGAGGCTGTCAAATTTGTCAAAATTTGGGTTATATTATGAGCTGGAACTCTATTATATATCCGTTTATAAACTTAATAATAACAATGTGTAGTTTAAAAGATTTCCCGAGGCAGTGCGTGTGAGCTACCTTTGAAACTAAAGGCTGCAAGTTTGATACGCGGTCTGTGCGTTCTAAAAATGTTTATTTCGTGTCTGAGTGATGTATGTTATTAGATACTCAGTAACGTAACATTTATTAATAACTATATTTGTATACTAGGTAGACTGTATAAAATTAAATCTCAATATGCTTGGTGTTTGATTTGAATCTACAGCCTGTAAATCTGTTTCATAGGCTGTCTTATTATTACGTCATCAGCCGTTGTTTGTCAAGTATTGAAAAATAGAAATTTTATGTATTGGTTAGAGTAGATGTTCCAAAGCTACTATATCTACTTACCTTTCGGCAAAGCTTTAAGATTTTTTCAGCAAATGCTACCAATGACCATTTTCAACCACACGAACGGTTTAAGACTAAACCTAATTAATATAACTAGAACAATCGGTTCTCACGAGATACTTAAAAATATTTAATTTACCATGATTGTACCAAAAAGGCTTTAAACATCTTAGAAACTGAACACCAATTGCTCCTAATACAATATCTCGCTTTTTCGAAAAAGCGTTGACTTCAGTCATCCGTCGTAAATCCATAAACCAAAACTTTACACAAGTTTTATAATTCTAAATGAATTTACCTGTAAACGTGGAATAATGATGTACAGTAATGAAAAAGTGGAGTAATGATACAGGTGGATTAATCTGCCCAAATAATTTTTTGAACAGCCATTTAAATTATAACTAAATTAAGTTGTCGTTAAAATGGCGTGTTGCGGGACATGGTTCACCGCTTGTCCTGCAAATAGTAAGTCGCGTGCGTGTCGCGTGCCGGGTGCAGGTGGCCACGCGCCACGCATTACCCCTACAACGTATGCTACCTTAGTACACGCTCTGATTAATTTCTTGTTTTTGGAGATTTTAACTAGTTTTATTGCCTGGCATTACAAAGGTCCGCGGGCGGCGGTGACCGCTTAGCATCAGGCGGGCCGTATGCTCATCTGGCTACGTAGTCAATAACACGAAATGCTGGAATTTAAAACTTATTAAAAAAATTAAGGTGTCCTAAAAATGGCGTGCTAGGGTGCTCCGTGTCCGGTGCGGAGGCAAACAGTAGGTCGCGTGCGAGTCGCGTGCCCCGCGCAGGTGGCCACGCGCCACGCATTACTCCTACAATGTATGCTGTCTTGGTACTTACTCATTAATAAGCTGTTTTTGGAGATGAGTTTTAATTTCAATTTGCATAAAATTAAGGAAATATACTAACAATTAGCTAACACTTTTGAATGCGAATTAGCCAAAAAGTTAATAAGAATTGAAGAGCCCAAAATATTCGTTTTGCATTGAGGGAATATAATGTGTAGGATAAGTAGTATAAGTTGAATTATACGCGCATGTGCATTTAATGGAATTAATTTGACTCGAAGCAATGTGAGGAAACCTGCATACCGTAGCGATTTTAAAGAATTTCTACGGTATGTAAGTCCGCCAACCCGCACTAGGCCAGCGTGGTGGACTATATGGCCTAACCACTCTCAATCGATTCTCTCGATTGTAGAGTAGGCCCATGCCCTGCAATGGGACGTATATGGGCTGATATAGATAGATAGAATGTTGCAAAATTAATATTTTGCACCATTAGCCATGAGGTCCTATGTAAGAATCCACACTTCAATAATTGTAATAATTATATTATAATAGTATCAATAATAGTATGGAGTTCGTAGTAAGTATGTAAAAGAATAGATTAGGATGGGCTTCTAATCTTAACAATATATTCAAGTTACCAAGAAGTATTTAATAATAATTATGTTCATGTTCATAAATAGTATATTCGATAAACTTGTTCTTAAGCACAATTTAGGCTAAAAAAATTAAAAAATGGAAAAGCATATTATGATATTCAGAGGGTTTATCTTAAGAATATTATCGCCACATAGCATAGAATACTAACACATAGTCTCATAACTCCACAACACTTCACTATAATTTAAAAAGTCAATCAATCAGAACGCAGCCCCTGTTACTAAATCAGTCACCGGAAGTGGAAAGTGATAAAGTCCAACTGACTTTCCGTAATACGTCGGTCACGCGATTTATAATGACCGGGGGTACCTGTCCCGTCATGGAAATTGCATTGCGTCAACAAGGGTGCCACTGTCGTAGGAAATGTTAATATACCAAATGTTTGTAACATGCAGTATTGTGCTTTGTACAATAATGTTATAAAGATGTTTGTGATAAAATACCTATGGTGGGCATCTAAATAGTATCTATCTAATAGGCCTATCTTCAATAGTTCATTTATGTGATTGAAGATGATGGTAGAGCCGCAATAATTTTGATGTATGAATATTGACTATGATATTTTCATTATGTTCAGCGATATTTATGTTACAGTCATATTTGAATTATACGTGAAGGCGATTATGCGTGGCAATAACAATCTTATATTATTTTATAGTTATAACAACTCTATGAACCTTAAAGACAAACTTATACGAAGTGGTCCAAGAATTATAAACTGACGTGAATATTAAAATATTTCTCATTCTTTGCAGATCTAGTCAAAAATGTTCAGCACGGACTTCGACGACTACTGTGATTTCAGCGAGAGCATTTGCAGCAACGACTCCGGTTTCCAGAGATCATACACAGACTCCCTCAACGCTACACCTACTAACACACCTCTGAAGCAAGCACCCACAGACCTTGGAATATCCCTCACTCCAACGAAAGAAACTCATGCTAGGCGAAAACTCTTTAGCGAAGAATACGATTACCCCTTCAAAGATCCAATAGATGACATCAAATCATTCGCAGACAACATCCAAGAAGCAGGCATTACATCAACACCAAAAAAGGAAAGAAAACCAAAGGATCCTAACAAGCCGAAAAGGAAATACGCAAATGGCAAAAACAGGGTGACGAGGTGCAAAAGTCCAACACAGATAATGAAGATAAAAAGGAATAGACGGATGAAGGCCAACGATAGAGAACGAAATAGGATGCACATGTTGAACGAAGCACTTGACAGACTAAGATGTGTGCTACCGACATTCCCCGAAGACACAAAACTCACTAAAATCGAAACGTTACGTTTTGCTCACAACTACATTTTTGCATTAAGCCAAACATTGGAATCTCTAGACAACATTAACTCAGGTCAAATGCCAGCAGACAACCTCGCATTAAATTATGAAAAATTACAGAATTATTCTTTATCTGGCGATAAGGTAAATAAAGATGCATTTAGGGACATGTTCTTTGTTCCCAATAAATCTGAATTTGATGGGTCTAGAATTAATGGTTGTAATAAACCGCTTGCAAATGGAACTCATTTTATGCAGACGCCTGATGGCGTACTTATAAGCGTCGGAAACGTCACAGTGTCAGTAAACAATAAAGGAGGCAATTGTATTACTTCGACTACTGGGACGGGATTTTTTACAAGTTCTTCGGGCTATGGTGACGATCTCATACAAAATAACTATTACCAAAGACCTTACGGGCCCTGTAACTACAACGAGGCTTACTATGATACAGGGAACGGCCAGGAAGAATATTTTAACCACAAAAATTACGAATTATTCAAAAATGCGTTTGAAAACGCCAAAAACAAACGCTATGAGAAGACTGACAATTATAATAGTAATTATGTGAGAAATACTAATTCAATGTTCGAGTACAATCAAATGACTAGTTTTAATAGCGGTAATGAGTATACACAAAGTAATTATTATTATGATGATCAAAGGTTTTATAAGAATGCCTACAATAGAGTACCAACTGCTGTAAACGTGCAAATGTAGAGAACAAAAATGTATTCTATTTTTTAAATGTGAAATATTTCCGCCTGAGAATTAATTCAAATAGATTTTTTTATTTAAAATTCTTATAATCCATTAAATGTGCTTCTAAAATGTATCAATTATTCAAAAATAAATGTTAAAAACTACGAGTAACATACCTATATCATGACAATGTATACTAGTCTTGTAAAAAATATTTTTTAGACATAAAGTTTTATGATTAGAATAAACGATACCAAAGACAATAAGGTAAATTTAGTATAAGTTGAAATTGTAATAGTCTACGGCTAGTCATTTTTTTTTTCTAAAATATATTATATTTTTTTTAATTCTTTAAACATTAATTTGTTTTGTGTTTGAATTTATTTAATACCTGTCAAGCTTTCCCGAAAATCATAATAGAACTCAAACAAGGGTTTCATAATACATAATATATATTTATTGAGAGCATTCATATGAGGATCGACTGTTATGTTTATTCATTGATTCTTATAAACTATATTCCCAATCTCATAATCTTTTCCACACATTCTAATTATATAAAACTGGAAATTGTCAATATTCTATATAGGTATCTCTAATAGTATTGAAAAGCCCATACCATCGGGCAATAAAATATCGTTGTTATTTAGATGATTTAAAGAAGTCACATGGCCTCAAGTAAGATTTACAGATAAAAGAATCGAGCTAGAAATTTCATTCCATAGAAATAATAGTAATCATTAACTAACCGACACCAAGTCCCACAAAAGCTCGACTCCTGACACCAATTAAAACAGAAAGAGAGAAATGCACGCTTGATTTACCGCTCTGTAATAATACAACTAAGGACCATGAATATAAATCAAATTTGAACAAAGAATGTTAAATAGTGAATAGTCGTGAATGCTCCCGCGCACCCCTGCTAAATCCTTTGTATAGAACCTTTACAATATCAAGCGATTGAACATAACTACTGAATCTGGGAATATAAACTCTAAGTTCACTGAAATAGGAATCATTCTGGTAGTAAATGTAATATGAGGGAAAATAGGAGTATCCAATTGAATGTTTTGTCGAATTTGGGAATCAAAACTTTATTCACATCAGCAATAAGGGCTACTATTGGAAACCATATATTGTTGGAAACAGGGGCACCCAATTCAGATCCAGTTACTGGTTCTAACGTTATGTTTGCATTGGAAATTCGTTACGCCGATATTGTTATGAACATCTATATTCGCTCCAATTATTTCGATTTTCTACTTCTGATCATACATCATGACTTGTTATTATTTGCTCAATTTTAGTTCCGAGGAATTGCGGTTATGTAGAGAGTAAAGTTCATGCTTTTAAGATAGACGAACAGAAAAGGTGAGGTTAAAGATTCTGAGACCAAAGGAAATTCAAAAGACTAAAGCTCTTACTTTACGTTGGTTTAATGTTCAACGGCTGCCACCTCAGCTGGGCTGGCCAATTCGTGTAAAGTCAAATTACTTATAGAACTCTGAAACATTGCTTAAGCGCACTGCGTAAAATAGAAGGTACAATATCAAACTTGACATTAGCAGAATCGATGAATATGCGCGGTAGGCTTTGTCGGAATGCTCTTTAATATTAATCGTATCACTGCCTAAAATAGTGCTATTACCGATTTTTAACGTTCTTAACTAAACAAATTGTGCATTCAACTTCGTAGTCTTCACACATACATACATACATCTATGTCCTTTTTTATTATCATATTTTCTTAAACTTTAATAAAGAACTATTATATTATACATGTACGTATATCTTCTGCTGCGTAGTTGTATTACGGTACGGTTACAAAGCTGAGGTCTCGGGTTCGAGTCCCGGGTCGGGCAAAGTGATATTGGATTTTTCTATTCATTATCAGCCCGGAGTCAGGAATTTGTGCCCGATATGGCGATAGGCTCGCCCCCTATCACATCGTGGGACGGAACATACGAGGCGAAATGTGGGTGTCCTGGTGGCGCCTCTGCCTACCCCTTCGGGGATAAAGGCGTGAGTTTATGTATGTATATCTTCTCCCATTTATACTCCAAAGTTCAACTCTTATTAACAAAATTGAAAACAATAACACAAACAAACCAAATATCACCTGCCGTCCTACCATCTGTCCCGGTGGCACAATATTATTATAATTACATAACAAATCTGTGATTTGGTCACGCGTTATTTGTGTTCACGACTTTGACGGTTGTGAACAGGAAATTAATACTTAAATGGTAGAAACGGTAAAAACAAAATCCATTTTATTTGTGTTATTTTGTACCAATATTTGTCTGGAAAGTACCAATATAAAAGTATCATTTAGTTAGGCACCGCACTATTTCAAATAAGGTTTGAACATACTGGACTCCTATGCGGGACATATTCTGGCAGCAAGCCAAAGTGTTCTCTCTTCAGCCACACAAAATCCATTGCTGAACATAGGCCTCCCCCAAGGATTCCCATACAAACTTTTTGGATGCGGCTTCCAATCAGCAAGATCTGACCATAATTCATATTGTTAATATATGCACCTATTTATAAATTAACTTACAAATCTAATTAATTAGATTGTTTTTGAGTGACGTGGAGTTCCTAAATATGTGTGAAATTACCAAGCTTATCCAACAAACCAATTTCCCCGGCCCTACCGCGGTAACAAGCGTCACATTGTCAATGCGACCGTGGCGAATCCATTGCCACGGCTCGACTCCACAACACACACTGTCGTGTGGGTACAAATTGAGTTTTTGTTCGAAGGCGGATTAGTGGAGATTTCAGTATTGTGAATGTGGTGAAATTGTTGCAGCTACAGCTTGGTGATAGCAACAGTTTGGATATCTTATAATATGTCTAAGTAGTTTGCTTTTGTTTTACTATCAAGTATCTTACATAGATTTTGCTCATATTTTGTATTGTCCCGATGTACCATGCTAGCCCAATGTGGATTTGTTTCAAATAAAAAGAACGAAGTTCAATTAAATATGTTTAATATTCTTGTGACTTGAAATGAATGTGTTTATTAACTATTGCCTTTCCAAACACATAGAGAAAGAATTTGTAGGTGTCTAGACATTTCTCTTAGATGACATTAGTACTCATTACTTTCAATTAAGCGAGCCATTTCTTCGTTTACCGGCACTGTGATAGTTATAACAACACACCACCTTGTGAACCAACTAGAAGTTATCAAGTATTTCATATCAGCAATAAAATCTCACAAATTAATAGTCCATCGCTTAAATGTCATACTTAACAATATCTCCCCACAAATCAGCATTTCCATTAGGCTACCGGCCGCCGGCTCTAATCCCGCACATTTGGGTGGCTTCTACCCTCACGAAGTCGGTTTGGGGTTGGTATTGTTGAAGGAATTTTGGTATATCAATTCTTGTAATTTTTATTTTTTCCACTTGCGGTGTAGTTATGCCGATATTGAAAGCGAAAATCATTAAATCTGTTCTTCAAAAGTCTCTCAGTCTCTCTCTTTAAATATCTGATGTAATGTTTAGTGTTAGTTGAGAAACACTCCCTTCTTTTTCTACCTTTCCTTATTCCACACCTCTTGCGTCGGCACAACAAGTTTATATTAGGTATGAAGTATGATACAGAAATCATACAAATTACTTATCCGTTTCTCGAAATACGTAACTCAGATCGGGTACTTTTGCAAATTAGTGGCTAATATTACATAATGTATTTTTTTTAAATAAATAATACAGAATTACATATTAAGCTTTTTAGTATACTGTATTATACTAAAAAGGACAAAAAGCGCTTAGGCAATTGTGGACCAGGGATGAAATGAAGCTAAAAAACTATGTATGAACCGTAAGTAAATAAAGATTATGGGCTATTGAGAATAGAACAGTGACTTTTCAAACGAACAGAAGTATCCTAAGTCGAATGAGTATTTTTTTGCTATACATTGCAGAAGTGATATTAAGTCGGAATCGGATATAATGACAGCTATGTATGTATGTAGGTATATAATAATGTATTTTACCAAACACCATGTTGATTAACCTTTCATACATTTTTTTCATTAAAAACCTGTACAAATACACATGTTCCGGATCGAATGTCCAGAATCCTCGCCCGCGGCTAATTGGTTCTTTGTCTGTCCGTTTGTTTGTTCTTTCATGTTTAAAATTCATTGCCGGTAGCCGGGGGCAGTGTGTGCACAACTTAAAGCCAATATTTAAGTTTGCTTTAGTTTTTTAAATTGAATCGTGGGGGATTTTTATTAACTCATTCGAAGTTTTTTAATGTTGTTTTGATGGAGTTGTGTGATTTATAACGCGTTATTGTTTGAAGCATCAAAATGTTATGAAAATGGTCACTGTTCGAGTGAAATTGTACATCTGTAGTGATGTTATAATTAGCTTAATAAAAATGATTTATTTTCTAAATTTCTATTTGAAATGCAATGACTTTTCGGACTTATTTTTTAAGTATAAATCAATTTCCCTTGATATTTTCCGATGTTTTAATTTGGCACATAAAATTACTAGTATTGAATAATTTAACTACAATGTATCATATCGTCATGTAAATCAATGTGTCATCAATAAATACATAATACATCAGCCAAAAAAGATCTCGTGTCATTTCAAACATTTAATACCAAAAGATGAATTGGTGTCTACCGCAAATTGGCTACAACATCTGTATGTCTATTTACTCTAGGAATCCAATTCATTGTAATTCAAACTTTATTACAATACATGGAAAAGCTATTATTGAAAGTATATTCTTATAACGACCAGTCTAAAAAGAACCACTCCATCCCTTATTTGTATCAGAAAATGTATACAAACGGGATATGATAAACCAATATAAGAGTTCTTATAACATGGCCAATGACTTGAAGGGAATTATTGACATGACAGTTTAGACGTAGTGCAAATATCATACATTATTTATGAAGCTAAATAAATGTTTAGCATTTATTGATCTGCCATAAAATTATGAGGCAACATATTGAATTTTGTAGTCAGTGTTATACATTCTGAACTAAATACTTATAATAATATAAATTTCAGTTACAGAAAAACCACTACTGAGCATAAGGAGCTCCCAAGGATTTTTACCTGCATCAAGCTAATTCCTACAAATTTTATTAAAGTAGGTATATATTAAGATTGAAGGCATACTGTAGAGAGGGAAGCTCTACATTCTAACCGTTACGTGTTCTTATTGGCTTTTCCGTTATTAAGATTTAATAAATAACAAATGACATCGACCACAAATCAGATCCAATATAATTTGAGGTATCATTACTATTTTAACAAACAGCTTAAACTATAAGTAAATAATATTTTGCTAAACATTCGATAAACTGAGTGTATTTCATATCGCAGTAGGTACTTGTAACTAATTTGCAATGATATAAAACTTGATGCAACTGCTACGCATAATAATCAATATTACTAAACAAAATTGCATTCATCCAAAGTTTTGAGGGCTTGTTTATTTTACACCACCCGTAAATACTTGAGAGGCATTCAACATTCAAAACCTATAAGCCAATCAAAATTAAACCTTAACCCATTGCCATATGAATACCTTTAAAAGCACACAAACATTGTCATGTTTCTAAATATACGCCAAAGCAAATTAATCTTTAGAACTTCTGCACAACATGCATTTTCGTTAACAAAGCTACGCATAGGTTAGCAACATTTGGCCCACAAGTCCAGTGGTACCCCAAGCTCTTGAGATTGATTGAAAATCAACTGTATCTATGTTGGTTTGTTTATAAAGATAATAGTTACGTTTGAACGTCGAGTGCACATCTGTAGAATTAATATAAGTTGAAAATTGTTCGACCGTTGCACAAGCATTTAAATCATATAAAAGAAAGTACAAACCTGACTCGGTAGCATATAGTTAGTCATGGTGTTTTTGAATAATTCTGCAAGGGCCAATAGTCCTTTAGATCCGCTTTCTGCAAACTCGATGCAACACTTAATTGGCCACGTAATTGACCAATCTTCAAACAATTTCGATTCTTGTCTAAGTTAGTCCCTAGTCGAACTCTAGCTCGAATGAGGCAACTCGTCCGAAATTCTCCCAGACTCAAAGAATACTGTTGTGAATTAAAACTTAGTTTCACGATTTTGATCCGTGAGAAAGATAACATGATAAATGATAATACTAATTATAACTCGACAGGAATGTGTTTGTCTTTAATGCTTTTGGAATTGCGTTTTATCATGTGAATATCTCTTATTATATCATAGAAAAACTATAATCTGAAAAGTGTCTATATGCTGATTCAAATTATTGCATCGTTAATTTTGTAATTGAGTTAGAAACTTAGTTTTATTTAGTTATAATAATATAATCGCAATTTTTTCGTCTTCAGCCATAGAAAATTCACTGTTAAACAAACATAGAACTCCAATTAGTATTCCCACAATAATCTGTTGGAAGCGGCTTGCGTACGACTTCTTGTGGCCTATAATATATTTTATTATTACTAAGCAATCCAAGTCGTTTTTGTAATATACTTTGCTTGCGTCTTTATTTACCAATTATATTTAAATAAAATACTGTCTTGTAAATAATCTCGTAATTGGCGGGGAACAGGAAAAGGGATGAACAACCAACATAAAAATTAAAAATTTAACTTCGAACCATAGAGTAAAATGTAAACTCTAATAAGAATAAACTATTAATTTCATGCATACACCACAGTTTTAAACATGGATACATTATGGTAATTTTTAATTGTGTTTCTGCGGAAGTTATACTTTTTGAGCTGTGTTGACGGTAATGTGAATTATATTCTCATAAAAAGAAACAATTTGACATAAATTTTATTATGAGCAACATTTTAGTTACTTTTTTTGACACCCACGACCACTAATGGTATAAAACCGTGGGACCATACTAACGCCATATTATATTATTACTTTGAGTTCAGCAGTGAAGTATATTATCCCAATAAAAACACATTATCATAACTTTCACACGAGTCTCGAGCCAAATATTAACCCTATCATAACGGGTGGCTTTTTAAATGTCATGTAATTGTCATCATTATCCCACTTGAAGGCGTGCGTGTCACTTTTAGTGGATACTAAGTGGGACAATACGTAAAAAACCTCAAGTGTTAGTATGGGCAGATTTGCACCACTAGGTTCGGATTAAGCTAAATATGGGGTAAATATTCTCACGGGTTATATTATAATTGTGCTAATAAAAATAAAGAATTACGGGTACTAGTATTATTCATTTTTTATACTCTTCTTTTTATGAATATTTGTCTGGAAATTATTTATACAGAACATAGAATATACTTAATATATTATAATATATTTATTTAAATAAAGACAACCATAAAGTTTTGAAAACAGCGCTTCATTGGAGAAATCAGTTAAAAAATTGGATGTAATGGCATGTAATCTTTTGATACCACTCAGCATGGAGAATCTTAGGATCGTATTATACTTGTTTGTTATACAATTTACAATTCTCCAGTAATAAATATAAGTAATCGCCCAGTTATAGTCATTTTGGGAAATTTTGCGTAAACAGCCCGCTCTTTCCTTCAAGGTTAGCAAATGGAAACTTATCTATAAATCCTAGTATTCACAGGCGGCAGTAATCATTACATTAAGTGGCCCACATGTGCATTTCCACTATTCCATAAGGAAAAAAATAACATACACAGATAATTTGAAGTTTGACTGGTAGAAAATGCCGTTGGCATTAAGTCCGCCTGTATAATTTTATTGTATACAGTTCAATAAAATAAAATAAAATAATTTAAATCCTTTTGAAAAAAGAATACCTACTAAGGATGCACCACTTCACCAACTAACAAACCTTAATAACATGATAATATTTATATTATCTTTATCTTCAAATCTTCGTGTAATAACCGACACGCGCCACGCCCGCGCCACACCCGCGCCACGTGCGGCCAAGTGCGAACACGCGCGAGTCACGTGGCCTGTAGTGTTGGTGGTGGCCAGATTGGTATCAATTAGATGTTTTATTAAGCGGGTACTTTGGACAAATGTGTGAATTTGTGGCACGTGCCGAGCTGTGGATCCAAGATGTCAGTATATCATAATGTTGTTTTAAGCTTATTTTACGCAATAGGGTTGTAAGTGATATAGTGATTTCGAAAATAGGATGGGAACGCTTTAGGTTTCTTTTTAATTTCATGTTGAAATGTTGCAGAAGCAGCCTAGCAAAGATAGTTTAAATTACTTTGTGGATGGACTGGCTCTATCTCATAAACAATGAAAAAAGAGTAAGTAGCTTGCTGCTTCAGTTGCGATTTGTTTGACGTATAGCATTATTAGATGCCTGACAATAATTCATCTTACTTTTTCCTTTAATTGTACATAAATTTTTCAGACCCTTAATAATGCTTGATAGCTATGGCTTATTTTTTGATAGCGATAATAACTTTGTCATATTGTACATGTATAACTTTGTCATGGACAAAGTGCCGCTGACACACCCACGCGTGACCAATTATCCAATATCACGCCAATGTTACGGATTAAACCGTAAAATGTTATTTATTTCTTGTTATAATACAGTTACTTAAATATCAATTAAATTAAATACACCCTTTCGTTTAAAATGTGCACACAATTATATGAACATTGAACTCATTCTTTATACGTCTCATGATCGCAACCACGCTGTTCCCTAAGACTCCTTAAAGTTTTTCAAATCACCTGAGTAATGTTGTCTATTTAATAACTTCTTATAAAAAATAAATAAATACACCCAACAGTCACATACATAGTCCTGACCCCACATTATGATCGAGTCTTGTGTCGTGGGTATAACTACGAGAGACTTTTTCGGTCTCACAAACACCCGAAACAAATACCTGTGGATCAGACAAATATTCGTTTCGGTGCGGGGATCGAACTCATGGCCTCTCGTTTCACAGCCGACGTCTATCCAACTGCACCACGGAGGCTGTCATGAATAAATTGTACATATACGCTTTACTCCTGAACTTGAAACGGTACCATATGCAACTATGTAATGCAAGATTTTTTGCATTAGAAAGGTATTTGCAAGAACTTACACGTGAAGGGAGGTATAAATACATACACTCACTATACTGCTATCTGCTACCCATTCTAAGTCTTCTATTATGTGTTAGCTGGTGCAATACCTCCACAAAATCCGACATGACCGATTGTCGCGGTGTCAAACCGTTTACCCTTACCGTTTGTCGCGTGCATCTGTCGTGTCGCGTCGGTGCACCGCGAACAATGCACTCCATTCATTTGGCGAGCTTTTTATCGAAAAAACTGCGTTCTGACCAAAAAACACGGTTTGGGAAAGCCGTGTTGGTTTTAAGCGGTACTGTCGGTGTAAAAAATTATTTGAGTTTTTTATCTTGCGTTTATTACGCGTTTATTATCATCGTGGAAATATGTCGTATCATCGAAATAGTAATATATCGTGAAGTTAAGTAAGTAGGAAGTCAGTCATAGAACTAAGGATGTAACATTTTCTCAACATGTACAATTTATGTTAAGGTTTCGATGACCTCATGTTAATAGGAGATAAGATCAAATTATCATTGTTTTTAATACAACTTTTTCATTAAACATTACTAGGTTTACGAACCAATAAACAAGCTCGTAATATTCAATATAAATTATCGCAAATAATACACATAGAATAAGTAAACGCAACCGCCTTTAATGTAAATGGCAAAGCCATAATATTCGCAGTTATAATCAAATTTTTAAATCTGCCCACACCGATATTCCAAAACAACACAAACAAAGTGTCGTATCAAAACACGACATTCCAACTCCGACAGACACAAACACGACACATGACAACAATGCAAGTCAACGCTTTTATGCGCGCGCGTACGGGGGCACCTGGCTGACTGCACCCCTGCATCCGAACTCAAGATTTAATTACAGACCTCATTGTACTACTCCCGTTTACTTTTATTAACGTCCGTTGAAGTTTATAGCTTTGATGTATAGTTTTAGAACTCGAGTTTTATGCGTCTTTCGGCCGTCAATAAAAGTATTGATCGAAAGGGATCCAACGGAATTGCACTGCTATCAGTAAGTAAAGTGTAGTCAAGTTGTTGAGTCAGCTAAATAAATGATGTAACGTTTTTAAACAATCTACAGGAAAATTAAGCGGATTCTAAGTGTTAACTCTAAGGGACATTATGCCGTTGACATTGTGAAAATGTCCCCAAAAGCCCCTTAAATCCATACTTACAAGAATAAAAACATCTCTAAGAAACCCACAAGACTACAGAGATAAACTTGGTTCACGCTGAGCCAAAATGGTTTTGTAAAATAGCTCGGCCCAATTAGGTCTTAAAGTCGAAAGAAGAAACGGTAAAACTGTCATATATCAATTGGATGTTTCACCAAGTTCAGTTTAGTTTGTTATTTAGCCTAATGTGCGAGACCCTTTTTATAACTTGATGTCTTAAATCTACCATACCTTTGTCTTGTTAGCAACAAAGATACAGTATTTACTACCAATTTCCAATTGATACTCCTCGCTATTTTATCTATACCAAACCTTTCTGCTGCTATGATTTTGCCTTAAAAATCATTTATTATGAATTTACAAGACAAAACGTAACCCAATAACATGCACCCGTACGAAATCCCTCGCATATCCACTGGGAATCATGAATATCAAACGAACATCGCATTACGGCTTTATCTGATCCGGATTAGCCGGTAAAAAGCACTCATTATTCCGCCTCCGTGGACGGAATGGGATTTTTTGTACGGGCCACACCTCGGCCTTTATGCCCGGGGATTGTCATACGGATGACCAATTCCAAATTCGACGCTGATAAAAAATTTATTGTGTATAAAAATCTGTCACTTTTGCCGGGGTGGTAGAAAATGAGTAAAAAATTGTAAAAGCTATCTTATCTTTCGTATCCATAAAAAACAAGTTTGAAAAAGTTGTTGGCAGAAAAAAGTATGTACTACTTAATTAAAAGTTTGTGTGTAGAATTTGCTTCATATTTTATGGCTATTTTTAATGACTGTTCATTGTTCCTGTTATTGGGGAGAGCAACAAATATAAATATAGAATCTAGTTTTAAGAACATGCACATTGCACATGCACAGGAATTAATTTTGTAAAGAACATTTTTAAACTTATATCTTAAAAAATTTAAGTCCCCTTTTGGAAGGCATTTTTCCCATATTCAGTATCAGTATCAGCCCATATACGTCCCACTGCAGGGCACGAGCCTACTCTACAATCGAGAGAATCGATTGAGAGTGGTAAGGCCATATAGTCCACAACGCTGGCCTAATGCGGGTTGGCGGACTTACATACCGTAGAAATTCTTTAAAATCGCTACGGTATGCAGGTTTCCTCACGATGTTTTCCTTTACCGTTAAAGTGCGTGGTGATTGACTATCAATACACACATAACTCCGAAAAGTCAAAGGTGTGCCCTGGGATTTGAACCCGCGACCACCGTGAATATGTAGGCAGCCGCGTCTGGTCCGTTACCAATAGGCCACCACGCACTTTTTCATTTTCCCATATTATACTCACAAAAAACGATCATTTTCAAAGGTATTCCATGACTGTTTGTCTGCAGGTGACAAAAGTGGACTGGGTCGGATTCACGTTAAATCTCTGAGGGAGATAAGATGACATCTCGTCACATTAGTGATAATCACTCAGATAAATATCAGTGTACAACGCTATCAGATTTCCATCTCCCCTCGCTTGGACATCATTTGTCAGACTGTGCTCAGAAATCTATTCACATTCTATGTCTATAATTCACTTTTATATATTTTTTCACGTAGATTAAAGTGTTCTTCTTATTGTAGAAAAAGTCGTATTGTAGAAAAAATAAGATTTACAATTTTATCCTATCAGGTCTTAAATATACATACTCGTAGGCTAATTATAACGTATTTTAAAAGACAAAAGATATTATAATTTATCAATTAACAAGCAAATAAGCAAGAAAATATTTAGATTCACTACTGTTCATAATCACCAACAATGTAGAATATATTGTAGGTATATCGTCGGTGAGGAATGAAGAAAGATTTTTCTGCTCAGAGACGTTTTTTTATTGGCACCATCAAGTGACCGAAATGCTAAATGTGATGATAAATGCAAATGTTGAACCCAAAACGCCACATTTTTGCTTATTCACTAGAAGGGTCTTAAGTCTTAACCACTGTATGGTGATCTCTATCCGAATAGCTTTCAAAATCCTACCCCCAGTAAAACCAATATACAATCAGCTAATCTGACTTCCTATATACCAGAAAAACACGCTTTAATTACAGAAAAAACTAAATAAAACACAACAATAATAGTAATGATTTTAATCACAAAATCTAACAAGCAGCCAACGTGACGAATCGATTACACCGCCAAGCGAGGCTCATTGTAACACGCCGCTGTGACAATGTCACGCAATTATATATTCAAAATAACACTTCAAACCAGAGGGCTAACTTTGCATTTCAATGTGTGTTTACAAAGATTAACAGTTGTAGCGGTTGAGCGTGACGATATTATTGTGCATACAGTTTATGAATTATTGTCACTACTGTTTTTAATTGTGAATAGGGCAGCAGGCATATACAAACAGAATAACTAATTGAACTATAATCAAATACCTAAAACATTTTATATTTATTGTTATGTTAAGCGATTGCCGCCAAACCATATGAAAGAAGAATTGGTGGTACTTTCATTTGGCTCGTTATTTTAGAGAATATTGCATTTCAACTGGCATATCTAGCGACTGTATATTATTAGAGACCATAGAAAGTCTCCAGGTTCACTGCTCGTTTATGCTGCCACTAGAAATACTCGTATCTGTGAATCTACAAATATTATTATGAGATGATACCCAAATCTTTCAGCGCTTTATATTAAATTTATGACAAACTAGACCCATTTAGATCTGTATTATTTTGGTAATTTATTGTGTCAATATAAAATCGATATCGAGACAAGTAATATTTTATTACTCTTAAAATAACCTTACTTCCTCTGAACTACGCTTGACCGAGCGGCAAATCAAGAGAATTTAAGTGTTAAAAACTTCTAAAGACTGAACGGAATAGAACTACTGTGCCACTGCGATTTCCACTACATTGACGTCTAACGAGACGCACAAAAATGCAAATTAACCAGCAATAGTTAGGGTGGACGCGCACAGCATTTTCCATCGATCGCCATTGTGCCCTAATAGCTCAACTTGATGGCGCCCCTCCCAGTCCTGCCCTACTTAGATACTTCGCACCCTCGCCGAGTTACGAATACCCCATGACCAGTTGGTGCCGCATTTTCTTTACACTTATGTGTGAGTATATCAGATGTGTATAAAGTTATGAGATGGTTATATAAAAATAGTATCTGCACGAAAAAAATATTCTTCACATTTTTTTGCATTCACACGTAGGGGTTATTTAATGCAGAACAACAAAATATGTTATTAGACATAATTTGTTGAATAAAGATTAAATTTTTTGAAGGATTACTTAAATTATATTAAAACCAATAAAAATATTTTAATGGTTCGCATATTATAACTGCAACCATGAAAAAGTTTATAATTTAAAATCAACAAAATTATTAAATTCAAAAAGATTTTATGCCTCATTTATGGTTAAATCCTTTTTTCAATAATTTTGTAAAACTGGCTAGTAAAAAAAAGAATCATTTTCGCCTCATTAAATTTGAACATGGAATGAATTGGAACAATAGACCAAGCGACCCATCAGTCGGCCGCTGATTCTCAAGTTTTTTTTTCAAAATTTTAGTCCCATCTAAATTTTTGTAATCGTTTTTATTTTACAGTTTTTTTATTGTATATTTTTTTGTGAACGGCTTTAACAAAATTTGCAGTATTTATCATGGTAAGTGTTGGTGTAGTATATTTGTTAACTTTGAAGATATTTAGCATAGAATTTTAGGTAAGCATATTCCTGCCATTTTTACAAGTTAAATTAAGACAACACCACGTGCGTGGTGGCCTGTTGTTATGTATGTATTGATAGTCAATCACCACGCACTTTAACGGTGAAGGAAAACATCGTGAGGAAACCTGCATACCGTAGCGATTTTAAAGATTTTCTACGGTATGTAAGTCCGCCAACCCGCACTAGGCCAGCGTGGTGGACTATATGGCCTAACCACTCTCAATCGATTCTCTCGATTGTAGAGTAGGCCCGTGCCCATCAGCGGGACGTATATGGGCTGATACAAATACATACAAACTAAGATAATATGTGGCCCGTTTAGGTAGAAATAAAGAAACAACGTGGTCAGGACTTACCATGACCAACTCGATTTTAGGCACGATTGCGAATACCGAGTCTTCCCGGCCAATGCTTACTTTGTATCACTTTGAGCTTCTAAATTTTCTTTGAGCTTAAATTTGTTGACGAATTTATCTTGACAATTTTTTTAAAATTCATATTGGTATCTAGCCGCAGCAGTGTTCATAAGCAAATCCTGTTTTAATCTCGACCTGGGCTGCTTACCGAGGCGGATTTTAAGATTTTTATATTCTAGAAACTTAATACCGTCGCGATTAAATTCTCGTCTTAAAATTTTCATATTATTTTTGGGTTAGACATAATACAGTTTACAATTATAAGTGAAACTGAAGGAATGTAAGATTGTGGTGCTTAAATTTTGAACTCCACATATTTGTGCGATCCGCAAATATTTGTTTGGGTCTAGATGTTGGAATCAAAAGTATTTCATAAATACTAGTATGCACATTTGAAAACTACATATTTACCTATCCACGTGACTGTTGGTTGTATTTATTTAGCTGTCACGTATGTATGCTTCACGACACTTTCGCTTCATCCTCGCATTCTCGTCGGTTCAAAACCTTTCTAAACCTGAGTTATAGGTAGGAACCGATTTACTGATGAAGTTTAGGTGACGTAGTTGACCAGTACTTCTGACCCCAACCTAGGCAGTTAGTACCGTTTTGGCTCCCGTAGTTTGGATGACAATTGCCTATTAAAGTAAAGAGCATTAACGTGTAACCTCTATGCACTTGAGCAGAGGGAGTGCATATCGGTGCACGTGGGGCAGGCGGGCGTGCAGATGGGCGTGGCGTGCTGGCAGCTGTACTGCCTGGAGCACGGCATCCGGCCCGACGGCACGCTGCCGCCCTGCGAGACCGACCCCAACGCCGCCGACTCGTGCTTCAACACGTTCTTCTCTGAGGCGGATCGGGGCAAGATGGTGCCCCGGGTTGTTATGGTTGATCTGGAAGCTACTGTTATAGGTGAGAATATCTGATCCGCTCTTATCAGTGGCGGATAAGTCTTATAGTAGTCAGAAAATGCTAAAGATCCACAGGTGACTGAGCATCATTTTTTACATGTAGCCATGGTAAACGCAGTAGGGATGGTACTTTGCTCATTGGTTAAATGTGATTGGTTAATTAGATTTATGCTAGCAAAAAAATCAAGAACAGAATATTTTTTTTATAGCGTTATTGTTGCTGTGCATGAATTTTCATACAAATGTATCTTTATCATTGCCTCAATTTATATTTTTAGTCATAATACATGTACTATCACTATTTGAAATTGTTTTGTCTCAGACGAGGTCCGCCAGGGCGAGTACCGTCAGCTGTACCACCCGGAGCAGCTGATCACGGGCAAGGAGGACGCGGCCAACAACTACGCGCGCGGACACTACTCCACCGGCCGCGAGGTGCTCGGCCCCGTCATGGAGCGGGTCCGGAAACTCGCCGACCAGTGTACTGGACTACAGGTATCAATATTTTGTGATTTTATGACACAAAAAGAAAAATAATCGCCAATATAAAACCGCGTCCCCGAGTAATCATCTATGATCAGTGATCACTTAGTCTTTAACGGATGTCCAGGTTTAAACGAAATTAGAATACAAAAGAAGCTTTAAATATTTTTTGGCAACTGCCATTCCTAAGGTATTTAGCATAATTTTGTGTTAATTCGTTTTCATGTGTGTCATCTTGTATCAGGGTTTCTTCGTGTTTCACTCATTCGGCGGCGGCACGGGTTCCGGATTCACATCATTATTAATGGAGACACTATCTGACGAATTTGGCAAGAAGAGCAAACTGGAGTTTGCTATATATCCAGCACCACAAGTGAGAATATATTCTTTGCAAAATATCAAACTAAAATTTATTTGTCTGACGTGTGCCTATGCAATAAGCTGTTCCTTTACATTATTGGATATTTTATTGATTTATGCATTTTTATATTGGTATCCTAAACAGCAGCCACTGTATATGATGGATAAAACCCGTTGTATTTTTCGCCATCGTTTCGGGTTTAGCTAATGTACGTTTACGGTTTCGAGCAAGCCGCTATAACCATCGACCAGTCCATTTTATTTGGATTGCACAACACTTTATATTAGGTTTGATGACTTTTGTCGTGCTCGTATGTATATAAAAACGATGTAATTTTCTAATTTTGTTATGGTTTGTCTTAAGTTTCCTCGTGGCTGTAAAGCATTTACTAGGTTCGATTGGCCACGCAGGTCTCCACAGCGGTGGTGGAGCCGTACAACGCGGTGCTGACGACGCACGCCACCATCGGCCACTCGGACTGCGCCTTCATGGTGGACAACGAGGCCATCTACGACATCTGCAGGCGGCGCCTCTCCATCGAGAGGCCCTCGTACGCCAACCTCAACAGGCTCATCTCACAAGTGAGAATACTGTTGTATCAAAAGAATTGTGCTATTTTGAAGATGATAATAGTTAAATTAGGGATTCAGAATATTTCTAAATTTGAATGCCTGAAATCCTCAACAAGGCCTTAAAGAAGCCTACGTTTGAGACTTAATACTGTCAAGGTGTTAAATAATTGAGTTGTATACAGGTGGTGTCATCAATAACCGCGTCGCTGCGGTTCGACGGCGCGCTGAACGTGGACCTGACGGAGTTCCAGACGAACCTGGTGCCCTACCCGCGCATACACTTTCCGCTCGCCGCTTACGCGCCAGTAGTCTCTGCAGATAAGGTATGTTTTTCACCGTTGCTTTCATCCAGCTAGATTTTTCCCTAGGAAATGTGTTATTTAGCTTAAACCGGAGTTCCAGTGCCAAAAATTCTCCTATCTTAAAAAGTGGTAGGGTCACAATAGTTGTTGCATTTAACTTGTATAGGATTGAGCCGACTCGTCCAGGGTGGTAACATTGTTACTAGAGAACCGGAGGACGAAATACCCATCGTATTGTACTTCTAACCTCCCATTTCAAGAAACGTGCAACGCACAAACCCTCCCAAGTATTGAAGATGTTCATGAATGATGATAATCTCTAACCATCAGATGAGGCGTTTGCTCATTAGCTTAATTCGTGCAATAAATTGCTAAATTATTGCCGTCCCAGGCGTACCACGAAGGCATGTCGGTCTCAGAGATCACGGCGGAGCTGTTCGAGCCGCAGAACCAGATGGTGAAGTGCGACCCGCGCGACGGCAAGTACATGGCGTGCTGCCTGCTGTACCGCGGCGACGTGGTGCCCAAGGACGTGAACGCCGCTATCGCCGCCATGAAGGGCCGCGCCAGCATCAGATTCGTGGACTGGTGTCCGACCGGATTTAAAGTCAGTGTTGAATGGAATAGCTACAATTATTATTATAGATTGTAGAAATTTTAGAACAATTTTGAAGGTAGTTTAGGCTAGACTATGAATGAGCCCGCAGCGTCGGCCCGGCCGTCCATCCAGTCAAGATAGTCGCAAGTCCACCTTATAAGTTGCAAGAATTTGCTGGAGGGTCTGCTTAGAAGTAGTGAAAGGAAGGTCGTCTTGTGTTCTAAGATCATTACGACGATTTATGGACTGGCGTGATCGGGATATGGTGATACAGTCTTACCGTTTTTGAACAGAAAGGTATAACTACATTGATTTGGACTGTACAGCACTGGTCAGGTGCATTAGATAACCCTAAATAGTGTTACCAACTGGCTTATTTACATGTCAGGTGGGGATAAACTACCAGCCGCCGTCGGTGGTGGCGGGCGGCGACCTGGCGCAGGTGAAGCGCGCCGCGTCCATGCTGAGCAACACCACCGCCATCGCCGAGGCGTGGGGCAAGCTCGACCACAAGTTCGACCTCATGTACTCCAAGAGGGCGTTTGTGCACTGGTACATATCAGCTCTACATACAGTCTTTATAACATGTAGTTATTTGTGTGATATTCTTTTATCTTATACCAACTACCTAGAATCAGTAAAAATTTCGCCCTAGTGCTTTAATTTACACTTTGATAGTTACGTATCCACTAGAATTCCGAAAGTACGTGCAGACTATAATGCAGTTCATCAGCCAAATATATCATTTAATTGTGTACCATGGCTAGAATGTTGCTCCGAAACTATATATTTGACGATTAATAATAACTGCATATAGAAAGGAAAATTTACTTTATTTGGATAGTCACTTTATTTTTTTACACCCAAGGTATGTTGGCGAAGGCATGGAGGAGGGCGAGTTCTCAGAAGCCAGAGAGGATCTGGCGGCGCTGGAGAGGGACTACGACGAGGTGGCCATCGAGACGTCGGACATGCAGCCGGGCTGCGACGACGAGCAGTGACGTCACCTCGCGCGCCCTCGAGCCGCGCTCCTGCGTGCCCTCGCTCACGGCGACTCTACACTGAAGACCCAGGGCGGCGCGCGAACACGCTGACGGCATGTTTTTCAAATGAATAAATCGACATAAATCTTCGTATGAAGCCAAGTATGCCAGTTAAATTAAAGCGCTTGCTTGACTATAAATGCTAATTGGAGTCCAGTTTGGTACTACTAGTTAGCAAGTTTTTGATAGTTGTATGAACTGTGTCGTCAGCCAGTCGTGCGCATTGCTATGGCGGCTGCGCAGCGTCGCCGCCGCAGCGGACGCCACAAAATCGCGGCCGCATTGTTAATATTATTTATGGCAGAAATGCAAAATTAATTAAAGGTTTGAAAATGTCCGCTGAGGTCGGATGATGCTCGAGTTGCGACAATAATCATTTCCCCAATGTCCGGGCGATTGCAAGTGCTGAGCCATTTTTGCTCCTTCGAGCCGAATTTTTATATCCCTGTACCTGAATTATACATTTTTATAAATCATTTAGCTTTGAAACAATATATTTTACATGTTGAACTATATTTACCGAATGTGTCGGTATTGCCTCCCTCACCACATTGATGTCGAGTTTCTCCGTCGAGCGGTCTTGCGACGTCTTTTTTTTAGTTCGTATTGGAAGTTAATTTGAAATTTATTAGCAAATGTTGGACGGAGAGACGAGAGATGTTCGAATATTTTTAATCAGTATTGTTGGTAATTTTCCGCAAGTGTATGGCAAGTCGCGTTGAGTGCGGTGCGAGGTTACTTTAAGTGTAATGTATTGTATTTTGTGTTGTTAAAATGTCCAAAAAGTTTCTGTACCCGTCTATTGTTGTCAATAAAGTGTCCAATTTTTAATTGCTTTTTTTCTGACCATTGCATCATAATTTTTGCAAGTACATTTAATAGCATTATTTTTGAAATCAGTGCAAAATGTAAAATTAAGGCTGTTGCACAAACTAACTTTGCCCGTAACTTTGACTTTAACAATGTCATAGCTATACATTTGTGACACAGAACAATGAGGTCCATAGAAGAAACGATAATGACATTTCAACGTACACTCTAATTTTGACAACTAGAAATAATTGTGCTGTGATCTCGTCTGATAGTTATCGATATCGATAGATGAACTTTATTTATAGCAAATTCGTAGGCATGATAAAATAAACTTTAATTTGATATAAAACACATCGGTAGATATTCATACATGAATCATGTAAATGTAAAAAAAACAATACATGTTTGATTGCGTTACTCTGCTAGTACGCAAAGCCTCTATAGAGTCAATTTTTGCAAGGAACATGATGAAATCGAAATTTGTGAAGAGTAAGGTGGGAACTTCTTTATTGACACTTAATATTTAATAACGGATTTCTGTCATTTCGCTATTCATTATGTAGGGTACCATTTCACATGTTAGTGGGTACTTCTGACGAAAATTGTAAAATTGGCAAAAAAATGCGAGTTCTCGATATGCTATTAAATCAAGTGTATAAATGTATGGAGAACTATCTCCTGATCATAAATTTGGGAAAAGGAAGGTAGTGTCTAGAAGGAATTCTGTATTCTGTATTAGCCCATATACGTCCCACTGCAGGGCACGGGCCTACTCTACAATCGAGAATACGATTGAGAATGGTTAGGTCATATAGTCCACCACGCTGGCCTAGTGTGGGTTGTTGGGTAGCTAGAAGGAATGTTTTGAAACAATTAATAATTAATTTGTTTATTTATTATTATTTGGGAAACAAACAGAAAATTAAACATATAGATTACATATAAATGTTGTAGAGAATACAGTAGTTTTCACTAATAAATTAATGCAGAGAAAAGAGTCGTCCAGGCAAATGAGAAAAGCTAATCACGTTAAACAAATGCGATTAGGTCGTTAAGGAAATGTATGAAAATTAATGTTTTTTTTAAATTATAAGGATGATAAAAACAAGTATTGAAAGATAAATAAAGAATATAATATGCAGTCTATTGGATTGGTAAAACTATACGGCCTACTTTTATGCTGATTTGGGATATTATTATGTCTCTCTCTTTCCCTCTCTTCGGCCATAGAAAGTCCACTGCTAAACATAGGCCTCCCCCAAGGCTCTCAACATTGAACTATTGGAAGTGATCTACATCCAGTAACTTCCTACAATCTTAACGAAAAAAATTAAAACATATTCAATATTTTTCTATTTGTGTTTAATATTTTACTGACATATAACAAGGTATTACATTATATTATTAACAAGATGATCACAGCGACTCATAATAACGAATACAATAAGGCCAGAAAAATTAGAATTTATATTTATAAAGAAAATCGCATTTATTCGCCCAGATATACTTAACAAGTATATCCGATAACAGTACTACAAAATAACTGCCAGCAAACGTCCTGTGGGGCGCATGGTTTCATGGTTACAAAGGCATTTCTGAGAAATACCTTTGTATGATAAACAAATAATTGAAATATTTAAAACGACTTATATTTATTCTTTGAAAATATTTTATATCTTAGCAAAAAAATTAGAAACATAATGGAGATGCCACTGAGCCTTTTATACGGCATCCCTTGGCAGTTGGTATTTAATGACGGGACAGCATTATATTTTTGTCTACGCCATTTATGATTTTTGTTAATAAAACAATCACTGGTGAAATGTTTTGAGCAAATACGGTGCTGTTTTTTCAATTGTAAATCTGTTCGTGCGACAGCATCAATCCACTTTTGCTTCATAGCTTCATTTGTAGGGAATCTGCATTGAAAAATAATTATAATATGAAACACTAAGATTATATCATATGGCATTTTAGACCACAGGTCTCGCGCAGTGGCCGAGCGCTTTTTACAACTACACTACCAGGTAAGTATTTAAAGTACAAGCCAACTTATGTAACATGGCTAGTAAACTAAAATATACATTATTTATATTATCGATAAAATGTGCACCACATCACTATTGAACATGACTACCAAATTGGTAAAAATGAACAATATTTAAAAATTACTGAATCGAATGGCCTGCGGGTTATTAGAATATGACACCAACATAATAAAGTTTAAGTTTAATTAGATATTTTGCAACCCTGTATAAGTTTTTAGCAAATATTATTTGTTTATTGTCTACTCACAAATGGAAGCTGATGATTTCAGCTTGTTTTTGAGTGCGCGAAGAACGCGATCTGCATCCTGCAATAATGCAAGACATTGGTATTTCGCTTGGCTTGATTGTAAAGTACACAGGCACTGTTTAATTATTAAAATAACACAAAATATTTAAAAAAATCGGGAGACGACTATGTCAAGCGCGCACGAAAGTATAACGTAACAAAATTGTGTTGGCGCGTTGCCGGTTTGTAAATTCGACATAAATTCACTTTTTAATTCGGCTGCGTAATCATACCAAACATAGCAATTTGACGTTTCATGAGTGAACATGAGCCGTCCTTAGCACATACTACTTGTCTCATTCTCTCCCATGATTTGGCCCATTGGAAAAAACAGGATAAGTATATGAGTAATTTTCAGGCTCTTTCTATGTACCTCATTGTTCTGTGATTTGTGACGTATTTGACATTGCTAATGAATGGGATTGACATTTTCAAAGGCAAAAAGGTAGAAAAATACAAACACATTTTTAAATATTAAACGTATATTTGAATATTCTACAAAATAGACACGCTTACATGTATTGAAATGAATGAAATCAATTCGTAGTTTTTAATATTTTTTTAATATTTTTTTGCAATTTTGCTTTACACACAGTTATTCATTTTGTCTCCCATTGATATATTACTTTCGAATTGCTCCCATTACATATTTTTATACTACATTTTATACATTATACATACTACATTTCCATTATATAAAATAATATAACATTCAAAACCTTTACATATTTTACAAAAGTATTACAACTAAAATAACAAAAGGGACAGGTATAGCGAAATGTGTATCAAACATGACTCAATGTGCGATTAAATGCTGAAGTAATTTCGAGTTAATACTTATAGAGCGCCATCTATTGCAATATTCGCAAAACATATTTGGTTGTTATACTCATAATATAGATGGCTCTGTCTTGATAGAAGAATAATAATTATAAAAAACATTTTAATAATTTTAAAATACATCTTGCAATTGTTCTGTATCATTGCGTTTAACTTTATAATCTGATTGGTTTAATTGTTAAAATCAACAGCACTATCCATTACAGAAACAGCATCGAAATAAAATACAATAAATAAAATCAATTAAATAAATTACAATATTTTCAACACTGCTTATCCAATAATCATATATTTTTCATTTACCACTAATACTTATTAATTACGAATATAATATTAAAAGTAAGCTTGTGGTCCTAACGCACGTGCTTCTAAAGCTTTGGGATCGCTTCAACTAACATTCCAAAATACTCGACGTAATTAAACGTGATGCTTAAATTAGTGATTATATGACGACAAACTGCGTCTTTATATTTGGAGAATGCATTCTAATCTGCTTTAATAATTATAATATTAAAGATTTCATTACTGACACGCTAACGACGACTAAATCCGTCATTTTCCACTACAATATTCAAAAATGTACCGTTCAACGGGGCAAACAGAGACGCAAAGTTAAAAAGGGACTACAATTGATACCTAGTGAATAGTATACATATTTGAAAATCATACATTTTATTTTGGAGTGCAAATACCAAATCCTAACCAGTGCAATGTCATCAAGATCAGTTAAATCCCTATTCATGCTTGCGTCTCTGTTCACCCCCTTCGACGGTATGTACCTATATTCACCTTTTTTATTCACCAATGTAGTTTATACGAATCACACATCAAACTCCTCGAGCAAGGAGTCTGCCATTACCTAGAGCTTCCTCGGCGGCGGCGACTCGGACACGCTGGGGGTGAGCGACAGCCGCCTGATGTTGGGCTTGTCGTACTCCTCCATGGACATGGCGCGGGACATGCGCCGCTCCACTCCCGGAGGAGGTAGGGACGTCAATAGACCCTGGCCTTGGCAGAACAGCAGCAGAGATTGCGCTACTTTTGCTGGCTGGAATTTAAGAAATATAGTTGTAGAAGCAGATGGTGCAAACCCATTTTATATCCCTGCTTGTTCTGGGTTTGGGTCTGATTCGGTGTGAATAATGATTACCGATTACGATTTTACTAGCATATAAATGCGGTATCTGACAGTGGCTTGAAAACTTTACAATATGACTTGTTGGCAATACCTGTAGGAAAATCGTATTTGCTCATCAATCGCCTTGAACCAACGTTGTGGAAGGCTATATAGACGACACTATCAGCAAATTAGAGATTCGGCCTTGTATGCCGATATGCATATTTGATGAACTTATTAGGAAATATATGTGTGCATTATGGTCGGGAATAGCGACATTGAACAAATGAGGTCAACTACCCATACAACCTTTGCAATAAAAAGTACGTTGATCAAAAAGTCAATATATTTGAAATTATGTAGCTTATTAATATATCATATTATAGTTTAATGTAGGCGTGCAATTAATAAACAATATACTTAATTAGCTGTTTGTCTACAGGTTTGTCTTTCTAATGAAAGTGGTTTTCTTTTATGTACTTAATAGTGTTAATTTTTTTGAAATTATTTTTGTGGAACGAAAAATTATAGAAATAAAACTATTTTTTATTACAATTTTAAAACAAACTCATCCATAAATACTTGTTCCAGATATCCTTTCTGATACACTGCAGTAAATGATTTTAAATGCTTCTAATCCTTTGGTAGGTACACACATATTTTTAGTATTATCTAGCTAACTTAAGGCTTATTTAACATCAGTGTGACCTTATAAAAAAAATGAGATTACAGTAGAAACGAGGTCCATATTAAGTAAATACCTAACCCAGTTAAGATATAAGAGGATGATATAATTAAATAATAATAAACTAATAAGAATAAGCCTTTAATAGTCATAAACCATTACGAAGCGTCACTCACCTTTAATAATAATATTTAACATTAAATAACATTATTTACATTTATTTAAGTAAACTAAAAAATATTGATTCACAAATTCTCATCACTAATTTTCACGAGCCTCAAGGATTCATCCCAGAGATCTTTAGCGAGCTTCACGTCAAGTGCTTTTGAAGACGCTCGGGCTGGCTGACAGTTCATAAAATATTTCCCACTGACTTTACCAGCTCGTGCACTTGTCGCAGCATACAACGCAGTTTGAGCACCTTCCCAAGGATGTTTAAACAGAATACCGAAGATAAATGTAAGGAAACCGCCGAATGATGGTCCTGTGCTTCTAAATATCTGCGTTCCCACAGCTCCAGGGTCCACAACATTTACCGTCACATTTGAACCCTTTAGTCTTCTTGCCAATTCGACGGAAAACAACACCAAACATAGCTTACTGTTTCCATATATCTGCACCTTGTACCAGTAGTTTGTTTTATTTAAATTCTCCAAGTCCACTCTTCCAATTTTGTGTAATACCGATGACGTGTTCACTATCCTACTCGGTTCTGACGGTTCACCCGTCTTCTTCAGAAGCGGTAGGAGTAGGAGTGTTAGTAAAAATGTTCCGAAATAATTCACTTGCATTATAAAGTTAAATCCGTCTTTGGTAAGAAAGTCTCCAGGGATTCCAACTCCAGCATTGTTTATTAATACGTCAAGTCTTTCTTCCGTCACTAAGATGTCTGCAGCAAATTCTCTTACAGATTTCAAAGATGACAAATCTAGAAGTTTGAAAATAATTTTGTCGCTTCCAGAACTTTTTGTAATCAACTTCTTGGCATGGTCTCCTTCGTCTTGGAAAGGACATGCTATAATTACTTTGGCTCCTCGATGGGCGAAGTCTGCAGCAATTTCTAGTCCCATGCCAGTTGTTCCTCCGGTCACTAATACTGTTTTGCCATCGAACCTCTTCTTTGATTTGCACACTAAGTTAGTGTTCTTCTGGTACAGTCCCACTAACATTCCTCCAATGATTATTATTTCAATCAATAGCAGGATGAGTGACATCTTGAGTATTACTTTCTTCCTTTTGTTTATGTTAATATTTTATCACACTAATTACACAATGAAGTAGTAACGTTAGAACTAAACACGTTTTAGCTAGCGAAGGGTCGCCGAGTCAATGAACGTTGAGACTTTTACTTTCGTGCTGAGCAACGGTGGATATGACGGTTACGCCGGTGCTAGTGATTGCATTTGTAGGACGCCTGCGGTTGCAATTCTTTATAGCGTTATTAGGGCCAGCTCTAATCAGGTTAAGGTACTTCAACATTTACTTTATAGATAAGCAGCATAAATTGGCCTGATCAAAGGAAGTACTTCAAACATTTTTTTTATCAAAAATACAATTATAGATAAAGGGCTTTTAAACAAATTATTTGTGGTACCTACATAACCATTGATACAAACAATGAGGTAGCATTACTACTTTTTTATTTCATTTGATCAATTCGTATTGATTTTATTCCAAAGCTGAAGTTATTTCCTTTATGTAATTATGTTATTGACTTAATATCTTTATGAGCATTAATTAGATAATTGTAGCTAGATAACTACACGCAGTTATGAAATACATATTTAAACACCTACAAGGTTTTGGATCTTCTTTTATGAAAGTCTTCTTTTATGAAAGGAAATTTGATTTCTCGATTGAAATTTAGCCAGTTCAATAGCAAAACATACCAATTAGGTACCATATTTCAAAATTGTGACTAACTAAACCGGAGTGTATGCTAAAATTGATAACCATATAAATATACGGCGCTCTAAATGCGATTCTAGATAATATGTTTTTCAAGGTTCACTCTCTAATAACTTGATTAGGGAAATAGTAGGTGTTTAGTCAAACTATAATATACATGGTACCTACGTACCTATCATGGTATCACTTAGAAAGACTGAAGTGCTGTTAAATTATGGTCACGCAGCAACTTTTGCAATGATAGATTCCTATGCGGTAGACCATAAAATTACTACCCTATGCAGCAATTTTCCCGCAATTGCGGTTGTTTAAATTATGGAAGGATCATCAATAATATCTTCAAATATCTAGATTTCAAGGATAATTTGTTGATTTTGCCTAACAAATACCTATAATTATTAAATTCATTCGCGCAGTTTCTAGAAAGTCAATACTGTTATGTACACATAAAGTAGATAAACTTTACTCATATTTGAAAATATAAGGAAAGTTTATTATGAATAATAATTAATCATCGATAATATACAGAACTCCTAACACTCAATGCATTTTTTTTTCTACGATAATGTCACATTAATTACCCTGTATCTGTAACATAGGATTTTGAACCATATCGATATAAACCAGCCATCATGACAATTATGTAAATATCCAGCATTCAAAATATATCATTACATACCGCTTCAGCCAGCACGTCTCCAACCTTCTCGACCTTGAGGATGGTGACCTTGTCGCGGTCCAGCTCCTTGTAGAGCTTCTCGATGACGTTGCCGTAGGGGCTCAGCGTGCCCGTGATCAGCAGGATGTCGGGCTGGCAACCCTTCAGCATCAGGTCTTTGCGACTGGAACACCAAGGACACTGACATTAGATATGTCAGCATGAAGGCTATAAATTTGTTTCAGGATTTAAACACAAAACCAGCTTGCAAATTAAGGTTATTAGAACGTATAATGTCACTATTCTGCTATCTAAAACATGAACTAAATACGAACCGCTGCTACATGTAAATATTTAAAAGAAAAAAATATTCGCCAAATTACACAACGTAAATAGCTCAAACAAATGCATAGGTACTAACAGTGCTTTAAGGCTAGTAATTTAATCGTATATATACATTCCAACAATAGTTAAATAGCTTTACAATACTATCTTATGAACAAAGTAGAAATAATCAAATAATGACATTTTATGATGTCCAGTTATGATGCAAATACTCTATAGAAAGCGCTTGTTAAGTAGATTGTAAACCACAGAAGTACTAACATCATAATACCCTTTAAAAGTGGATACTGACCGACGCTACGAGGCGTAAGCGTAATGTAACATATTACAAAGCGAGCATTCGTGCCATCAGTGCGCGTGTTCGTGCTCGTTACCAGGTGCACACGAATGCTCGCTTTGTAACGTGTCGTGTAACATTAGTCAGTACTTTAATGAAAACGTAGCAACCATTAGGAAACTTGATAATAACTCACTTGATAAAGGCTTTAACGTATTGCTTAATATTGTGCGTGTTGAGGTTGCCTCGGAGCCGCGATCGGTACTCCGCCAGAGTGCGCTCGCGTTCGCCAGCCGAACAGCAGTCGCTTTGTATTTGCTGTTAGTAAACCCATAAAATACTTTAGGATATATAACACATGTTACTTCCTGTAAGGCCTAAATTACAACACTATGGGTACCGTATAGAAAACAACATAATAAATTTCACCTCTTATCCAAAATACGTTACGCGAGAAAAGAAGATGATGATTATAAATTACATTACATACATGATAAATAAAATAACGTTTCGATGATGTTTGGTGGAAAAAAACTAATAAATTTTAAGTACAAGGAAAAATAACAGTAATAGTACATTCCATAAATGATAAGGAAACTAAATATGTTATATTATCTACGTAATATTTACTACAAGCAAATTAATAAGAAAATGAAAATAAAAAAAAGGGAAAGGGTAGAAACCAAATCTGCTAATGTTAGTTGGTTAGTAAAAGCAAACGTAACAATATTAGAACAGTAATAAGCTACTCCAAAGACTTACTACAGAAAATAACATTAATACATGGAAGTAGCTTTACTTAGCACAGCAATACAAAACATAAATATTTGCATGCTGTTGTTTAGTACATTTGCGAACTCATTAAAGACTTAAGACTCATAAGATATATCGTTTATTATCTGATGGTAGGTACAGCTCAATTTACCTTATGTCTTCTCTTTGTTTTATACTTTTATTTAGTCCGCAATAACCAATCAGATATACGTAATTCGGCATAATTTTTATCATAAAACAAAACGTGGTTTTTAATATTAAACCCAACCACATATCATTTTTTCCCTTTCAATATTAACGAATGTTAAAAAACAAAAGACTACTTCGAGCGAAAAGCAGATAAAACTGAATGAACATCAATGAATAAATCCATTTTGTTGAACTCTACGGTGATACAGAACAAATGCACGTGCACATTTTGTTACTGTATCTGTATTAAGACTTAGTTAAAAAATCATTGTATGAATCTCGGTCATCTATAGATTGAATAACATGTATAGTGCTATCCAATGTCTAGTGTAGCGGACAAAATTTCAACTAAAATTATTTAAAACGAGTCCAAAATGAGTTCACAAAAAACCCTTACCTCCACCGGGTTTAGTAAATTAGTAACAAAACACAAAAGGATAGTACCTGATAGCGATAGTCAAGGTGTTCTCGAACAAAACTCACGTGGCCAAACTTATGGTAGATCAGGAAGTCCTCTTCAGACTGCGAAATGTCTGTGCCGCGCCACCTCGAAAACCTGCTTCTGAATGCATCAGCAACTGATGACGTAGAGGCTGTACAGTTCACGAGGATCAAGCCGAGGAGGCGACGAGGATGGGCCAGCCCACACCGCGCCAGCACGTTAGCTCCAGCACCTTCGCCTAGCCCTACGGCGTATCTTATTTGAAGGAAGTCGAGGACTGTGATCAGGTCTTCGCCTAGAGTTTGTAGGGAGGGGAATTGGTAGCTGAAAATAAATAAATTGTTTGTTAGAAGCCTTTACGAAGAAAGATTACGAATGGAATCGCACTTCTTCGTGAATATTTCCTTCAGTGCGGATCTATCAAGTTTATTATCAAATAATAAATCATAAATCTAAGCCTGGATCAAACCTATTCTTGCATAATGATACAAACTCCCATAGAAAATTATTTGACTTAGGCATGATACTTATACGAATAACATAATTAATCAGAGGTTTGAAAACTTACGAGTCTGGTAAATCTGGGGAATTCTCTTCATGTCCTGGCACGTCTACGTGTATGAAACACGACCGCTCCTTGATCTCCGTCATCGCTGGACAGTTCACGAAATCTACGAGCGACGAATCTGTAAAATGTTTCAACACATTGACTTTCTGCGCCAGCGGGAAGGACTTAAATAGGCCTGCATAGTTTTGATCAATGGCAAAACAAAATTTTCTGTTGCCTTCAACATTCTATAAGGATGTAATAGTATTTACCACCCAGTGCAACGTTGTCAGTTACTTCGCCGAGCTAGTTTATAAAAAGGCAAAAAGAAACATTGTTTGCTCAGTGATCTGGAGCTGCCGTTTACTCGTATATAAAAAGCGGAGCGTTTGAGTGACATAAAAATATACGATCTCAATTTTGTTTGGAATAGCCTTGCGGATTTTCTATATCAGCGAAAGAACCTGTGAAAACATTTAGTTTTTAAAGTGTTATTAAATGCGAGGAATAATTTATTCCCAAAAAGTAAACTTGTTGCTTATAAAAGATAATTACTTAGCTCGAAGTATTATATGCGTGAATATTTTTAGAATACATATTATCATCGTACCTATGATGAGTATGAAAGAATATTCATAACGAAGAATTACCTATATTAATAATATTCATATCCAAAATATCTGCCTCATAAATATTTAATTGAATAAAATTTTATATTAAGTGCCCTGAAGAGAACAGGTTATTTTTTAATATAGTATCATTGCTCCATCATCGGCCGCATATAATAATGGCTTGTGTATATTAGCTTTATATTTATGGATTATAGCTACATTTAGGTCATCTGATATAGATAATACAGGGTTGGTTAATCGGCTATGCTAGAACAATGAAGACTCGTCATAGTTTTAGTTTGTATCATTTCTGAGTACTCACGGTTGGTGCCAAGATCGTGGACTGTTAAGAACACGCATCTTTTGTCCTGCTGGCTCAGGTCACCCTGAAATATACCAAACAGTTACTTTGTATTTTGGATAACACATATTATTGTGGTTTAAAGCCCGTTGCGGACACCGGCCTTCCAGTAGAGATTAATAAATGTTTGTTAAGATATACCCAGCAAATGTAAAAAATGTTGAGGATATTGTTAATTACGGTACTTAAGTAATTTACAAACCTTGTACCTGAGTATTGCATTGTATTGTACCTTCCAGTTTTATTGTTTTGTCGTGTTTGTTAAAAACCAAATTCCTAAGTTATTTATTTATTTACACTTCATACAAATACATTGTACAGTTGTACTTAATGCCAGAGGCATTCTCTTACATTTTAACCTAAGGTGATGAGAAGAGTGGCTAATAGCTGTGATCAAAATTTTATTTTTTGATTCCGTAATTATTAAGGTATTAAATTATTTTTATAACATATAACGACACCAACCTCTAATAAGTTATTATAATTCCTGGCTTATGAAAAAGGGATTAATCATGTCAGTTCTTTAAAAACTTCAAACACGCAGCTCATTTCTTTACACGTGCATACAAGAATAGGAATTGTGTGAAAGAAAATGAATCTATCGGGTCTGGTGACGAACAGAGCCACGGACACATCTAACGTGTGGTTCTAAACAATAGCCATTGTTTTCCAACGCAAGGAACTAATACGACGGGACAGCTAGACAGTTATATTTATATTGCCATAGAATCATGCTGTAGCGAACAATTGGAATATCATAATTCCATATATTAATGGTGTTGTCAACATAACAGATAGCTAGAGAATTACGGGCTAAACAATAAACAATGAATAGTAAGTAGTTGTTCGAGATTTCCATTTGTAAAACTAAATATGTGACACGAGACTTTTTCTTCTTACGTATGCATGTGATAAGGTACCTAACTAAAATGTATAATCAAGTAACTTATGTGATACTATAATTCAAATTCAATTGTTTGTAAAGTGAAGTCGAAGTATGTTTTCCAGTTTAAATATCAGTGCGACCTAGTTTCGTCACAGCGATCGGCGAGGTATAAAAAAGGAGCGCCTGATGGAAAACTAACAGCAAAGTGTACGGGTATGTTTACCTTGCAAGTTGCATGTATACACTTCGCATCGATGTTTTTACATGATACCTTGAATATAAGGTTTGTTTTCGTACTATAATGTATACAACAAACACATGGGTCTTATCCCATATTATTAGGATAAATTATCAACACTTGCCGCTATCTATCTGCATCACTTTGGACAAAAACTATAACGTAATCTACATATTAAAATGAAAAAGAAAAACGCATAAACGTAATTCTACATTAAGATCAATCGTGTCTTGTCCCGTGGTTATCACTTTATTAGAAACTATCGCTCTCATACTCCCAGGCCCGAAACAAACTATCTCAGTGAGGGAACCCAACCCGCAACCTTACATTTCTCTGCAACTGTTCTTGACTAACTACGCCACAGAGACTGTTAATAAATTTACTACTTAAAAGTTTATATTTGCATAGGTAAGGATATAAATAGCAATATACCTTTCAAATGTATTTTCCAGACGACCTTTCTCGTAGTTGATAGATGATACATAAACGAATTCACAAGTTGCAAATTGATGTTAACAATCTGTTATTTGCGTTTATTTTTGGATTTTTTTGTGTGTGTATTATATCACTTAATATGATAATGTAGCTCTGAATGCCACAATCGTATTTATATCCAAATGCATGTTTCAATACTATATAAAGTATCTTATTGCTAGACATCAGAGTTTTCTTTTCAATAACTCATTTTAAAATTAGCGTGTACGAATGTAAATTTTTTTTCATTAAATGCACTTAACGGCGTTTCTATTAATATAAAATAGAAAGGTGGCCTCATAAGAGCTTACATTAAAATCGAACTCATTGTATACAACATTGAAAGATGTAATCATTAAAATCGTACTCATAGAAATCGATTTATAAAAGTATTCATACTCACCTTTACATTCCCCTGTAAGGCAGCATGAAAAAATAATCATTACGATTATAAGCATAACAATAATATCCAGCAGTAAAATCAAAGAAAAAGAAACAGCAGCATAAACGTTATGAAGAATTGATTGAGTACGTTTGAAGAGAATTTTGCGAAACCTATACCTACAGTATACACGGTTGCGCGATCGTATCGTGGTCAATATCAGAAATGGGAAATTGAAATAGATTGATGGACGTTTCATTGAGTCCGTCTGTTATTTATAGAGCGTTAAGGTTCGTGCAAAACCAAACGGTGGATCTATGTTGTTCTGAGATATGTTTAAGTACCTAGTGTAAAGGTTTATACGGTCAAAATACAGTCATGTCGTGTGGTTATGGAGCCAGAAAATAAATATTAACAAAAACTAATAACTTACAAGTTACACATAGTTTCAACCCCACAATCCGAAATATGATATGAGTTTAGTGTCGTAAATGTCAAAATCTATGTACGGCTTTTTGTGATAAAAACCCCTCGGAAAATATTCAGGTTTCTACTTTCTGATGAAACTTAACAGGGTATTTTTTTTTTAACAGTTTTGTTGCAAAAACACGAACTTATTACAATGATGTGATTTACACATCAATTACACGCGTTAATGCATTTTATTGTTCCAATTTGCAGTCTCTGTTTGGCTCGAGAAACAATAACAATATATTTCAACATCCTAGTTTATATTGTTACCACCTGTACGAAATATTGGAGCCACAAAACGTCTAGTGTTATAATCTGTGGCATTTCAACATGGCAGTTATCGGCAGTTATTGCCGCGGTCCCGCCAAATTCAGCAGCGGGAATTGAAATGTCAAGCGGCGTTGCTTTTTTTAATTTTGTCACGGTAATAAAGTTATACGGCCATTGATTTATACGGCCAATTTTATTTCTGCGTCGTCTGCTACGTTTTATAAAACTTATATACCTTTACGATGTCTATTATTGACGTCACTGTACTTAAAAGTTTATGGCATATATTCATTCATTCAACAAATACATACATAAGGGATATAAATACGTATTTCCAATATTTCATCGTCACATTATAATATGTCTACGTATTAAGGTATCCTTTTTATTTGTTCGACTTTGCGTCAGACTCATCAATAACGCCAATTTGTGGCAAGTATCGCATGTCAGAGATACCTTTTTATACATTGTTTTTGACGAGCAAAATAATATTGAAAATGATTTTATTACGAATACATAATTATGCTCCATTTACCTATAAAGTTAGAACTCCAAGGAGGTTAGAAAAGGAAAAAATATATAATTCCGCCCTACGTAGCGCTTACGGAATGTTCTTACTTTTCCGCCATTTCGTTATAGATTTTGAGTATATTCCTCGTAAATTCTAGTATATTTTTACCTTTGTCCAATGCCAAGAATGTAAGAATTACATGTATCTATAAGATTCTGATTAGTATTGCCCACGGGTGTTAGGGTAGATCACGGTTGGGCGGCCATCCAGGGCGGCAGGTAAAGAGGGCGCCGCAGACTCAGCATTACCGTTTTAGAATGTCTGTGTTTTTATGTATAGTGCTAAAATTATTACTGATTCTGGATTTGTTATATTTAGTATTATCCTGAAATAGTATAAATGTCCATGGCAGAAATTCCGCCTTCTCACAATCTAGTCTTTTGATTGTTTTGAGGATTCTTCATAAAAGTGTAGCTTGTTATAAATATATATCAATGATCTCACCTGGACATGCACATGGATGTCTCCACTCCGGTCCGTGCTGACCACATATTTCTAGAACAAACAAAAACATTTTTAAGACTTACAAAAATAACATTTGGTTTGAGTTGCTTTGAGATGCGAGAAACCAATAAATCGTTGTTTCCAAGATATTATTGTATAGTTCAAGCTGGTATTAGCTATGCAAGTTACAAATAATACGTAATTGCAGTCGCTTTCAACCATAGACCTTTGTACCACTTTTGTCATGAAGTACCAAAGTGCTGCGGACATTAGTGCTGGAAACGAAAAACATTGGGGTCTTTCCACGCACCCAGATAATGTTCACATGTTTTTCCCGTATTGGAATAAGTGCTCGGCCTCTCCCCCTATCAAATTTCAGAACTATTTAAGGTTAGAAAAAAGTATCGGTAGGAGCACGTTCAACTACAGGAAGCAGGCGTAAACCTTTTATAAAAAAAACTCAAGAATATTGTATCAATTTTGACTTCAGTAGCAGTTTATAATTCTCCAAATACGTCTACAAAATATGAACAGACTTCTTTTATTTCCATGCACACCTTAGTAATGAGGACAACGGATGTCGGTTGGTTCAATATTTTTGAATGATGTGTGTACAAACTGTTTAGGCTAGTACACGTTTGATAATTCCAGACCAATCTCATTAGCCAAAGATTGACGTAGAAACTGTGTTAGGCTTCCCACATGTGAACGGTTAAAAACTGATTTTGTCAACTAATTTTTATCAGGCTAGACTGTACTGTACTGTATCAGCTCATATACGTCCCACTGCTGGGCACGGACCTCTTTTACAATCGAGAGTATGATTGAGAGTGGTTAGGCCATATAGTCCACCACGCTGGCCTAGTGCGGGTTGGCGGCCTTTACATACCATAGAATAAAATTTCTTACAAATCGCTATGGTATGCAGGTTTCCTCACAATGTTTTCCTTCACCTAGTACGTAGTGATTGAATATTAATAAACACATGACCGCGAAAAGTAGAAGGTGTTCGAAGAACGGGCATAATGCAGAAGGAGTTGATAATTTTAAGACGCATCATACGATGTCAATAGTTTGACAATTGTTACCGTCCGTTCATTTAAAAGTATCCATTTAATAATTCATCGGGACCAGGATCTCAAGAATCATAGTAGGTACTTATACGTAGACAGTAGTCTAAACTTAACAGATGATTGTTCAATTAGACTATTGTCTCATGGATAGTCTAATATGAGTTATTTGTTTTTATTGTAAGTCTGTGCACTTCTTTATTTGCAGCGCCGTCAACGAGTCTGCATCAACGGAATTTATAAATATTTAATCAATATTCACACTGGCACGCTTTTATGATACGCGTAATGTGGTAAACGTTAAATAGACCAGAACACGGTATGTCCAAATAATTTTAAACAATAAGCAACTAATTAATTCCCTAATCAACACTTTATGATTTTCTGTTAATCTTCAGCAACAAGGCATTATATTTTTTTAAAATTACAAGGCAAAGACCTAAAGAAATCTGCAGACAATTGTTCCACGTCATTTACATACCCTAAGAGCAATAGACATTTATTTATTGGAACATAATCTTTGAAACATCATAATATAAGGCATTACATAGTGGTCGTTAAATACTAGGATAAGTACTCTGTGTTTAATACCAATTATACATAGTTATGTATATCAGAAACACGATAGCCAAGATGATCTGGTCCAACACACCCCGCAGCTAATAAGAGCGACGAACCGAACGAAATTGGCAACCGACGCAAGGACTACAAATTAGACGCAGCAGAACATTAGGCAGTGTATTTTACTGCGTAATAATACACAAACAGAATATTTTAAATCTTCTTAGAGAGGTTTGTAAATTATTTGGTTGACATTCTCTGAAACCTGCAGAGTCCATCTCTGAAGGTTGCGGAGTTGAAATAGAAATGTCGACTTGTGGAGTGACCACAATATTTGGAAGCAAAAATAAATTGTTACACGCAACAGTAACATACATTGTCCTGACCCCACTCTAGGATCGACCTGAAACAAATATTTGTGGTTCAGACACATTTGTTTCGGTGCGGGGATCAAACCTGCGGCCTCTTGTTTCATAGCCGACGTCTAACCAACTGCGGACAGAGACTGTCACCTTTCAAAATTTAAGGTGGAACAACACAAATACTATGGTATGTAGTGTCATCAATATGAAGTGTCGACATTATCAGTTGGCGAGAGGTGATCGTATATCTCTCGCTGATCGACAAAATGATGTCAGTCTTCTAACGTAACACTTACTGATCTTATAACGCCATATTATACTGCTTTAAACACTGTTCTAAGCAATATACTATCATGAGTAACTTAGTTATAGAGCGTTTTGCACCTTGTTTTCAATTATATATGGATAGATACGATTCCACATGTAACCTGTAAAGTACAATTATATAACACAATTGCCTTCTAGTTTATTTAACTATTAATATCAATGGGTGCGGGATCAAACGGCTGCCAATTAAGAGGTGGGGTCGGCATTTGGTCGGTGTTCGGTAAACAAACAACATTATAACACAATGCTGTTTACAGCAACAGAAATAGAAACTAAAATCTACGCTGATTCGAGCATTGGCGAGATTGCGCGCAAGCCCACAGTTCATGGCATGACAGTTAGTTAGCTTGCTTATTGTGTGGCGAAAGGTTTAATTCCTAAATTTGCTGCAGATGAAACATTTCTTTAATCATTTTCGCAATTTATTGAATTGTAATGGTGATATTTAAAACTTATGATTTTTATTTAATCATGAGTAGTGAATGCAAAAAAAGAACAAGTTGAGAGTGACGATGGATATCCTCAATCTCATCTTCTATTTTAGCACAAACCAAGAATAAACATCGAACAAAGAAACCCTTTCTTAAGCTACTTATTTCGTGCCACAGAAAATAAAAACGGACAGTTAATCTAAGTACATAATATGTATATACTCCATTTCTCAGGCAACGGGTGCACGAACTTACAATATTGTTATTTACGTGACTGTGGCAGTACAGTCGGACGCACACACTGAAACTTTTATGGGCTTTTAAACCAGTTAGAACCGCACGGGACAGTCGGTCGCGGGCGGCATTTTCTTTACTTTTGCTGTAATTTTAGTTTCTACGTAAGATCTTTTACGACTAACATATGCTAAGTATACGAACTTACGCAATGCACCAGGCGGAGAAAATTTAGTGGTACAATTTTCATGAATGCCTCGGTGGCGTAGTTGTACTATCGTACGACTACAAAGCTGAGGTCTCGGGTTCGAATCCCGGGTCGGGCAGAGTGATATTGGGTTTTCCTATTCATTATCAGCTCGGAGTCAGGAATGGCGATAGGCTCGCTCCCTATCACATCATGGAACGGAGCATACAAGGCGAAATGTGGGTGTTTATGTATGTATGTATGTATTTTCATGAATACAATATTATGCTAGCATGTGGCTTATGGACTTAACCCTCTCAATTATATGGCAATGAGACATAATGGCTTAATTAATACTACTTATTTATACTACTTTAAAGTAACGAAATTTATATATTTTGGGAAATATGCCAATTGCCATCATTTGAAGTGCAAATGATGTTTGTGAAAGCATGCAAAGTCTTGGAGAATTTCGGTTTTTTATTACTACTATACTACGCAATTTTTATAACAATTCTCACAACTATGTGGGGTCGGTGTAGCTTTATATTTATTATTGGGCCGTAGTAATAAGTGTAAAATAAAGGGTCTTTACGGCTTTAGGACTGGTCCCTCACCGACGCGACGTCTAAGCTTTTTAAAAATATCTTAAATAGATTTTTATACCGGATTGTAAATTTAAGTATTTTTATTACATATGAATCGGTCCCGTGAATTTACAATTTACTAAAACAATATCTGGTTTCTTCAAAACGTAAGATACGTCCTACAACAGACAACGGGAAACATACGTTAGGTACCTCGGTATGTTTTCACCGATAAAAATGCATACAATAAAAATTTTCCCAAGAAAATAAAACTATCTACAAATTGGTAACAAATAAGAAACAATGCGTAGTTTTATTTTAATAAATCGTAATTCTTTCATCGCCGTCCGCCCTGGGTCGTCGACTTTGTGCGCATTTTAAAGGTGTTCCCGTGTGATTTATGACTTCATCCCACCGCTGGTGCTGAAAATATATTGTTTACAAACATCTGGAAATATCCAGCTGGAGTTGCGCGGAGCTCGACAGCTGCCCTCTCAGCATATTGTCGAATAACCGTTTTATAGTTTGATTCGATTTTCAATGTTTCGAGATACGAGTATTGACGTATGATTCGATGGATGTGTTACAATGTAAAAAATATATTTTTGCATTGTCAACGTTTAAGTAAGATATACTACATTATCTTTTAGTCTACATTGTGTTAGTGAGTCATTGATTTTTTTTTGTTCAACTTAATCAGTAAGCATACTTAAATATATTTTTTTATAAAATAGAACACAATATATGGGCTTAATTTCACTTGGTAGATTGACGCCGAAAAGAGAATTTGCCACAGTCATTTTATAGTAAAAATATTCCTTTAATAAATCGGCATAATCATTCTGTTTAATCTACAAATCGCAATTAAATATCAGCTATTGAATCAATATGCAAATTTGAAAATATTTTAAGTTATAATACAAAGGGTTTGAGATTGAGATGGAACGTCCACTCCTCGCTTGATATAAGAGCTGTTGAATTTACAATTGTATTTCATTCGCGAACCTTTATGATTGAAATAAGGCAATGTGATATTAACTGACGAATACAATGAATGATTTATGGAGTTACATTCTGAAAATAAACGTCCATATTCGAAACGTTGTTATATTTGGAAGATAAAAATCGATGATGAATTTTATTACTTTAGTGGCTCTACTAACTACGACTTAAAACTTTTTGACACTTAATGTAGCATTTAAAAAACTTGCTAATTTATTGGTGCTGAAAATAATAAGATTTTATTTTTGGATATTTATATCATCAGGTTGTATACGTGCTACCCGATTTTGTAATACAATTTTCAGACGCTTTATGTAAGAGGAACTTGGAGTTTATTCCACTACACTGGCATATTGCGATTTAAAAGACGGATGAATTTTGTTAAATTGGAGACATATCAAACTACTTATACAAAAAAAATAAAAAATGTGTGTGTGTATTAGTGTACACACGTAAGAAGTGAAACTTCTTTATGACATCATTTTTCGAAAAATGATCTACTATTTACAAATTTACAGAATTGGTAAAATAAAGCTAAATTAAATAAAGTGTAAGTTTAGGAGGGGGGAAATTTTTGAGGGAATTTGGGATTTCTATCGGGGCCAATTTGTAGCCCTCACCGAGACGGTTCCGAGGATACCAAGCTCGGTGGGTCCACGACCTTTATTGGCCGAGATAGTTTTAGGGGGGGGTGAGGTAAAAATTGTAGGTGGGGGTAGGGGCGGGGGGGAGGGTTAGGTTTCGTGGGGGGGCTATTGGGCACCTTAAAATATTTTTGGGTGGGGAAAGTTGTGGAGGGGGAATTCGGGAATTCTGTTGGGGCAGGATTGTAGGCCTCACCGAGCCGGTTCTAATGAACCCAGGGTCGATGGGTCTACGATGGATATTGGCGGAGATAGGAATAGGGGGGGTGAAGTAAAAATTTTAGGTGGGGATAGGGGCGGGGGGGGGGGGTTAGGTTTCGTGGGGAGGCTATTTGGCACCTTAAAATATTTTTGGGTGGGGAAAGTTGTGGAGGGGGAATTCGGGAATTCTGTTGGGGCAGGATTGTAGCCCTCACCGAGCCGGTTCCAATGAACCCAAGGTCGGTGGGTCTACGATGGATAATGCCGGAGATATGAGTAGGGGGGTGAGGTAAAATTTTTAGGGTGGGGGTAAGCGGGGGGGGGGTTTCGTGGGGAGGCTATTGGGCACTGTTTTGGATTTAGGGTGGGGGAAGGCCAGAGGGGGGGTAAGGATCAAATTACAAAAAAGTGGGTGGGACTTAAAATTTTGGGTGGGGCTTGGAAACGGTTGGGGGTGTGGCTTACTGAAGTGGGTACAGAATGTGTTCTAATGGTATACACTGTATTATGTCCAAATGTGGGATGATACACTAGTGTGGGATTCGTACTAAATACAGTTACAATACACAGGATTACTACTAAGTATTACTAATTTACTAAATAAATAAAGATGGCGCGTAACGCAAAAATGTGATTTAGAAATAAAGATGGCGCGTAACGAAAAAATTTTCCAACCCCGATAAAGAAGTTTCACTTCAAAAACTGGACACTCAGCTTAACGACCTCTGTACATAATATGAAATAAAATTTGCTATACCGATAGAGCTGTTGTTATAAAGTCTCTCAATCTGAACGAAGATTTCACATCATACAAAACAAAACAAAAGAATCTCTAAAAAACATAAGCATGAGCTGTAAAATCTCAATTGATTACGTTCACCATCAGATTATTTAATTCCAGCTCATTTATAACAATAAAACTGTAAGTGGCGAGTGTTCAGCTGTGTCCGCACCCCCGCGGCTTTCTATTAGCTTAATCAGCACGTCCCAGCTCGTATTGACCTGATTGTGTTAACAGATGAGTTTATTTAATTTATTCCAGCCATTTTCCACCGCGGAATACGCCTTATAATCTGGAAAGTTTTCTATTAATGCAAATTACATTGTTTTAAAGTGGATTTTAATTGAATCTAGTTTCTCCCTTTTTTATGCAACAGCTAATGTTTTTGGGTTGAATATTTCGGACTATTTTTACCGTGAAAAAAAAACTATTCACGCAAAACAGTCCTAGAGCGCAATGTATGTGCACTGTCCAACTAGAAAACAGTATTATCAAAATTTTAAGGATCATAACTTGGTTTTACAGCTGGCATCAGCGACATAACGTGAAGATTATCCATAAAATTTGATGCTGCGATGTCCAATAATAAACTTACATAAGCCCGAAGCCGTAACCTTGGCAAGTTATAAATAGCCACCAAAACAAGTCGCAGAGACGCGATACAGACTTCAAAACATTTTATAAGGAAGAATGTAACGCAACATTTCACAATGTAAGTTGATTTGTAATTTCTTTGGCCTATGTTATAATAGACTTATATACCCTGTGTAACTATATAAAAGTAATACGCGAGTAATGAAGGTTTCGAAAATAGCCTTCTTATGGTTGATTTCAGGAAGGTGTGAAAGTCAATAGGGCTACAATATAATTTATTCAAGGAAATTAGAAAATATTGTACAGCAAAGCGGGAATTGGGCTGCTCAGATAAAGAAATATATTTCGCCCTAGGTTTTAATAAAATAATTTCCAATACCTAATATTAAAAGCCATATAAAATCCGGCTTCGTAATGAACATAAAGCGTAGTACACAAGTGATCCAGGCGTGATTTACTCACGAGTACACGGTACGATTTCCTCAGGGACCACCACCGCGTCCCATTTACAACTCTCACCGGTGTCTCAATTAGCGACCAATTCTACCGAGTGTGGTGTATTTAATTATGGTAATGAGCGTTCAAGGGCATCAGAACAAGAGAGTAGACAGTTCGATTTGGACTGGATGTTGTTGGTTAATTGAATGTTTGATAAAATTGTTCTTTAGTGTAGTGATATGTGCACGAAATCCGGGGGTCTTAGTTTCATTTCCCAGGTGTAATAAATATATTATTTTTTATTCAAAATATTTGCATCGCCACATAGTATATTTCATCGCGTAGTAGAACTATCTAAATTCGCCATATTAGTGTATTCTAATGGATGCATTTATAGATGAGAACATAAGCTCTTAGGTTCAAATGCCGCACGGAAAATCTACTTAGTTTTGAAATTAAAACATCTTATAATGTCCAGTAATGTTTATGCCTGACATGGGGACCGGCTCAAACTCTATCTATCACATTTACATACATACATAAACTCACGCCTTTATCCCCGAATGGGTAGGCAGAGGCACCACCAGAACACCCACATTTCGCCTCGTATGTTCCGTCCCACGACGTGATAGGGGGCGAGCCTATCGCCATATCGTGCACAAATTCCTGACTCCGGACTGATAATGAATAGAAAACTCCAATATCACTTTGCCCGACCCGAAACTCGAACCCGAGACCTCAGCTTTCTAACCGTACCGTAATACAACTACGCCACCGAGGCAGTCAACATCTATCACATTTGAAACGGAAATAAGTTTTCCAAACTGAAGGTGACTCTATCATCTCTACTTACTTCTTCGGTTATAAATCTATGAGCTTCAGAGATGTATATCAATACTCATTAAACTATGCGCTCTTACCAACAATGTATTCTAGCGAGTTAGCCATACCTACCAGACATAGATATGTAAAGTAGGGAGTGCAGATGAGACGTGCGACGAGGCACGTGCCCAAACGATCCGTTGGCGCTGGAGGTCAATTGATCGCGCCGTGTCAACCGTGCGCTCGGCAGTTACCACATACACTGAGGAGTGAGGACATTAAGCGATGTTTTTTTTATAAATAAAGTACAGAAATATATATACAGTAATATAATATAATATATAATATACAGTCAAGAAAAAGCGACTGCCTCGGTGGCCTAGTTGTACTACGGTATGATTGCAAACCTGAGGTCGCGGGTTCGAATCCCGGGTCGGGCAAAGTGATATTGAATTTTTCTATTCATTATCAGCCCGAAGTTAGGTATTTGTGCCCAATTTGGCGATAGGCTCGCCCCCAATCACATCGTGGGACGGAAATACAAGGCGAAACGTGGGTATCCTAGTTGCTACCAGGAGAACCTCTGTCTACCCCGTCCAGGAAAAAGGCGTGAGTTTATGTATGTATGCAAAGAAATTTTCGATTTCGTACGCATCAGTCAATAGTTCAATAGTTAAAAGTAGTCTAGTTACACTTTTCATTATACACATGTATTTTGTGTAGTGTAGAGTGTAGAGTCTGTTAATTTTAGGGCGTATACGCGCATCTTTTACTTAAATCTGGTTCAGCAAATGAGTGTGCACTTCACCTAACGGTAAGTGTATGCAGTCTATGTAGAATAACCCAGTAGTGTTCTACACATCTCTGAATATTAATGTTCTTGTTTTTTGTACAAAGACTACGTGAGCAAAATAATAATTCATAAATCTTTTGTGAATTTCAGAGGCATGTGAATTGAAATATCCTGCCATACATTGACGTAGTATAACCCCTGTAATTCAGTGAGTATCAGGCCCCACTTGTTAAAAAGTGCTATACACACTTTTGTTCCAAATTCTATGCCCGAAACTTGAACCTTAAATCCGAAACCAAGGCCTACAAGGCTACTACTAATGGATATGACAGCTTCCGTGGCGCAGTTGGTTAGACGCCGCCTGTGAAACGAGAGGTCGCGGGTTCGATCCCCGCACCGAAACAAATATTTGTGTGGTACACAGGTATTTGTTTCGGGTCTGGGTGTTTGTGAGACCGAAAAGTCTCTCGTAGTTTCTGATACCCACGACACAAGACTCGATCTTAGTGTGGGGTCAGGACTATGTATGTGACTGTTGGGTGTATTTATATGAATCAATGATGGATATGAATCAATGAATATCAATAACCAAGTCTTGTCATTTACGGATTAAGTGATCGAGCGGATGAATACTGAATTCACTTCTTGGATTCTAATGTTGTTATCTTGTTACCACGTTTGTAATATTTTAGTTTACCCGTCACACTCACTATTTACATAAAGTTTAACGTTTTCTGTTATCATACGTTTGGTAATATATTTGTTTATTTCACGAAGTCTATAAAAAGATGTTTTAATGGTTTACCGTCTGAACATTCATTACATATTAAACAGATAGCCTAGAATATGCCAAAATATTATAATAATAGATGTAAGTCTGTAACCTTTTATTAGAAAACACATAGGTAATTAAATATTAGAACATAAATGCTTATATTTTGGATGTTTATAAGTATAGGTATTTCAATTAACTACTCAAAGCCAAAATAGTTGAAAACCAGTGCGCTTATCATACTTGTAGTCAGGTTAGAAACATATTGGCTTAATTACATCTGCCATTAAATTTAAAAGTATCTTCTACAAGTTTACGAGTAAGCCATCTCATGCATGAGTCTTAACTTTGAAATAAGGTAGAATTTCAAAACAGAATTTCAATATTTGCAAGTCTCCCCCTATCTTGCGATTTTTCAAACGCTATAGAAAGCCACATAATGATCGAATTATGTTCGAAACCTAATGTTATTAATATTATTAAGTAAGCATTTCTCCCTTCAAGTACTCTAAATCAAGAAAAACTTAGTCGTTTGCACAATCATGCAATAACACACTTCAAAGACTTATTTATTTCAAAAATTTTCACTTCAGAAACTTATTTTTATTTGACCTTAAAATATATCTCAGGACCTTTATAGCTTATGTATATGACCGCCACTAGCTGGAATATGTTCCTAAGTTCACAGTCGCAGAGATGCAATTAGTGGTTTCCTGAAGGCATTCATAACTAAGACGCAATTGATCCGTATCTTTGTAGACAGGTATATGTTTCAAACAAGTTCTTTTGTGTTTGACACTACTTTAAATCAAAGCCAAGTGTGTACTCGTATAACTATTAATTCAGCCTTAAAGATTTGCCAGCCCAATTTACAAGCAGACTTAATACTGCACAAAATTAAACGATAAAATAATACACTTACGGCCTTACTCATAGACAAATTTAAAACCTATTTTATCGATTGTTTTGTCTCCTTTGCTCAAATTGATTTCTAAAGTCGTTCGAAAGGGACAAAACATTCGATATGTAAAATTGGTTTTAAATCTGTATATTATAGGTTAGGCTATTTCCCGAATGAAATTCATTTATATTGTAAAATTTCTTGGTAGCGATTAGAAGAGAAAATTTCGGACCTAAAACTTAGAGTAATTACGGCATGATAAACAGGTGAATATTTATAGAATACTGAGGGACCAACAAGAAGCCAAAATTCTGACCACTTAAATTCAAACATAAAATACGACTGAAAGTAAAAAAAAGAATATATAGGTACGTTATATTTTCAGACGACAGAAAACACCAGGCTTTATTACAAATGGCTGGGCGGAAGTCAAGTCGTACCGGTTCCGTCTTTTTCAACACGTTACAAAGGCATTTTTAGCTTTGAGCATACTAAATTGTCTAGGTTTTCCCTTTTCTTAGTTTCTCTCATTTTATACAATATTTGTCCTTAACTTTATAATTTTTATCACTTTATAGTCGGTACTGTGGATATATTTTGTTATTATTTGATTCTTAAGGTTCTATTTAAATATTATTGAAATCTGCAAAATTATATGCTTCTAATAGGTAAATCTTTGTTAAGTATCAACAAAGATTAATTTGCAAACTATTAATCATTATAATTTGTTGCAGCATTATTATAATAGTTTCCGGTTGGCTGAGTGTCGGTCGGATCTAAAATAGTTTTGGCTTATGTTGTTAATGCCGATTTTATACCTGCACGGTTAACGAACTTTACTATACCCAAATAAGCTCAGTGACCTGCACAATCGCGTTAGAAGGGATGAACTTCAAAGTTGTGATAAATAGAGATAGTTTTGATAAATCGGATTTCTGATGATATTATACAGGGTATATCAAGACCGCAACCGAAAACGAAGCCAGGTGGTAGTATTAGTGATTTCAGACACAATGTAAGTAAAAATTTCGCAAAAAAAATCGACAATTTTTCTTTGTAATTTTTTACTTTACGTCGTATTTGGGTGATATATACATAATTTTCCTAAAATAAAGATGTACAACTCTTTATTTTTGAACACGCAATGGTACGTAAGGGTTTAAATTAGTATTTTCGCAAAACCTACATATTTACCACCCAAACACGATTATTTTTAAAAAAATCTAAAAAAATATCTGTCACTGTTTTGGCAAAATTTTTATTTGTATCTTGTTTGTAACTACTATAACTACCACCTGGCTTCATTTTCGGTCGCAGTCTTGATATACCCGGTATATTATAAGCAAAGAATCGTGGGTTGTCAAGATGCTACTAGTGGCATCTACACTTCGCCGAACTATTTTCACATCGAAAAACTCATACATTTCGGAAAACCCGAAATGAAAATTGAACCCAGCACAACACAATTTCAATTCCTAAAGTCCTTTTCGTGACCACAAAACCTGTAAAGTCGCGGAAACATGTCGGGAAGTTAAAAACTAATATGTATAATTAAATCAACAACAAATCCGCGAAAAAATTTGCCAACAATTGTTTTATTACTCATAAGTAGACCTCTAGATCAATACAGAGCATAAATATATTTTCTATTCTATTATGTAGCCTGTCAAATGGACGGTAAAAGGTCAAAGGCGAGCACGAGGGAATTTTCCTGCAAAGGGATACATGCAGATTTATTCAGAAAAATTGCGTCATAAGGACGCAATTTTTTACTCTCACCTTTTCGTACTATTTTGTCTTTGTGAGAAAAAATGCAACATTCATCGTTCATGTATGACTCTTATACGATATTTTGAGCGTATCGTAATAATAAAAGGTTTTTGTTCGTCACAACCGAAGGAATTTATCAGCTGCCTGGATTGACTACAAAAAGGCATATGATTCGGTGCCCCATACATGGCTCATGAGGGTGCTTAATTTGTATAAAATTGATACAAAGTTATGCACCTTCCTTGAGGTATGTATGGGACAGTGGACCACTGTCCTTAAATATCCAGGTGCTACGAGTCCTTCGGATTGTGATGAACCGATTGCAATCAGGCGGGGTATATTCCAGGGCGACAGTCTGAGTCCACTATGGTTTTGCATGGCCCTGAATCCCCTCAGTACTCTGTTGTTGGATTCAGGGTTAGGCTACCGTCTACGGAGAGGGACTGAGCCTATATCTCACTTACTTTACATGGATGATCTCAAGTTATTTGCATCAAAACAATCTGAATTGATTGAGTTGTTAAAAATAACTGAAATATTTAGCAAATCAATCAATATGGAATTTGGTGTAAATAAATGTGCGGTTATCCATGTCAAGCGAGGAGAGATTGCGGTCTCTGACGACATACAAGTTTCAGAGACTGTAAGACTCAGATCTCTCTCTGAGATGGAAACCTATAAATATCTGGGTATGCCTGAGGCTCTGGGTATTATGGGTGTAGACGTAAAACAATCGTTGAAAGAGCGTTTCTTTAGCCGCTTGACAAAAGTACTTAATAGTTTTCTGTCAGGTGGAAACAAGATTCGCGCTTTCAACGGTTGGGTTATGCCTGCACTCATGTACTCTTTCGGCATACTTAGATGGACTCAGACCGAATTGGACGCCCTGGATCGTAAAGTCCGAACTCTACTGACTGCACATCGTATGCACCATCCACGTTCGTCAGTAATGAGATTGTACATCCCGCGGAGATGTGGGGGCCGAGGTATGCTTAATGCTAAGGACCTGCATAATCGCGAGGTGTGCAATCTCAGGGATTATTTTCTTAACAGCGACGTGGATATGCATGGGGTTGTAGTCATGGTAGATAAAGGATTTACCCCGCTCTCTTTGGCGAATGAGAACTGGCGGAAACCTCTGGTGATGGGCATTAAGGATCGCGAGGAAATATGGAAGGGCAAAGAGCTGCATGGTCGGTTCTATCGGGCTCTCCATGGGCCTGATGTGGACCGATTAGCGTCTGTGTCTTGGCTACGTTTCGGTAACCTCTTTGGGGAAACTGAGGGTTTTGTCTTTGCAATTATGGACGAAGTTATTAAGACGAACAACTATAGGAAATACATCCTGAAGGACGGTACCGTCGACATCTGTCGGGCATGCCACCGTCCAGGCGAGTCCATCAGGCATGTTATCTCCGGTTGTTCGTATCTTGCTAACGGCGAGTATTTGCATAGACACAATCTAGTAGCCAAGATCATACATCAGCAAATTGCTCTTCGGTATGGACTTGTGACTCCTGAAGTGCCATATTACCAGTATGTTCCCCAACCAGTTCTTGAAAATGGTCATGCTACGCTGTATTGGGATCGGTCTGTTATCACAGACAGGACTATTGTTGCCAATAAGCCTGATATTGTGATAATAGATCGATTGGCGCGCCGGGCAATACTTGTTGACGTCACCATTCCGCATGATGATAACCTCGTTAAAGCAGAAAAAGATAAATTGACAAAATATTTAGATTTGGCACACGAGGTTACTGAATTGTGGGATGTCGACTCAACAATTATTGTCCCGATTGTTGTTTCTGCACATGGATTGATACCAAAGAGCCTCGACCAACATCTCCAGAGGCTCTCAATGGGCCGTTGGGTAATGAGCCAGATTCAGAAGGCAGTATTGCTTGACACGGCACGTATAGTGAGGAGGTTCCTCACTTTGGGGTCCTAACCACCGGTGGCTTGGGTCTCGAGCCTCGCCACTGTTGGGTTAATCTCTCTTTTTTTATATTTTTATATGTATTTTAATTTTTATTATATATGTAAAAATGAAAAAAAATTGTATAATAAATAAAGAGAAAATAAAAAGGTTTATTAAATGCGCTCCAACAATAATGTAGAAGTCTTATCAATATTTGTGACTAAAACAATATAATATATGAAAGATAATAGTCAGAAAAATTAAATAGTTAACGACATAAGGAACTCAGTGGAAGCCTTAAAACAATGAGCCACTTGTAATTTATCATTCATCTCAACATGATACTCTACCATATTGCGAAATAACAAATAAAAAGCCCCATAAAAACTATTAACATACAACACGTTCAATAAATTCGTCTACAAATAAACCAAACAATAAAATCATAACAGAAATGCTAAAGCATCCTCACGCAACATCCAATTACCGCAGGGTATATTCCAGCAGAATGATCTAATAAGTCTCCTGGAAATTGGTCGGGACTCGGGACTCCCTCGGTTATATGCAGGGATGCACTAACACAATTTACAACTATTCCACGGCATGCATATATTGTAATGGACTCGTGTAATGCATTTACGCTCGTTCTTCTATAAATTGTTGTTGACTGGTTTGATAGGATTTTTACTTGGATATTGGGAATGGTATTTTATTGAAAAACAAAATCAACATCGATATTAAGTTTGAAACCGAGCAGAGATAAATAACTTACTGACTCCATATTTGTATGTTTTCTTTTTAATATTTTCTGTAGTAATGGTTTAACCTCGTAAGGCCCGACCTAAATTTAGATCGATATACATTACGACCCAATGTACTAAAAATAGGTTCAAGTAGTTGCAGCCCAGAACTTATGTTTGGTAAAAAAGTGTTAAATTATTTTAAGGGTTATTTCATAAACCCAAAGTTAACTACTTCATGCATAAAATATGTTAAAACATTTGTCCTTCTTTTAAGTCAATGAGCCATAGTTTTATTAATATATAAGTACCGTATAATATAAGTTTGAATAAATTAAATCTATTCAATGATTTATCATAAATATCATGTCATAATTTTAGGTCGCTGGGCCGTGATTAAATAAATTTAAAAACTGTCATGGGCCTCAGTGTCTAAATATTTTTGTCAATAAATTAGGTCGTTGGGCCTTACGAGGATATAGTAGATATAGTTGCCTATTATACGATATTTTTCATGCTTTATACTTTATTGTTTATGAGTAGGCAAAAAAAACTTCGCTTTTATATTTTTAAAAGCAATTTCCAAAACGCCAAATATTATGCAGCTCGTTTTTATTCCTTCCTTTCGTAAAATTTCCTCAATTTTTAATATATCTACGGACGTATTATGGGTGAGTTTGCAACCAGAAATCTACAATCACCCAGACAAATGTCTAATGCGAAAAATTCCTAAAAAAGAAAAGCTAACAGTACGATAAGCGATCTTTGTCGCCATGTGAAACACTACAACACACTGCGCTTGTTGCTTTGTGAAGTTTTCCACTCCCTCCTTAATGAAGCTCCACTGCCTACAACGCTAGCGCAATCTTGATTGTGGCCCATTGATTGTCAGCCATGTATTCAATATGAAAAAGTGAGTTAATATTATTGAAAACATATAAACGACCAGAATATTAATATGGATCAAGGCATATTATAAAATACCATTAAAGAAAGATAAAAATATAAAAAAAGCAATCATGACTAGGGACAGTGTTTGTGTATATTGTATCATAAATCATGATATTCATAAAGTAATAATAGAGATTTCCTAAATTAGTCATTTATATAGACATACATTAAAGAACATATGATTAAAATAATTTGAAATAAACCTATTTTTTACGGATTTTATCGCGAACATATAATAAAATATTTTTCATACAAATAAATATGATGTAAATAAATAATAACAACCAATATTCACAAACTTATAAAACATCCCAAGTACAACAGCACAAGTTAAAAAGTTCATGTACGTTTTTCGCAACAGCTAACCGAAATACAGGGAAGTGAATTGCTCCACAAATTAAGGGCTGTGTGCACACTCAACTCCATCAAATAAAATAAACGAATGTGGAATGTTTGCAAACAGATCCAGAGCCATCGGCCTCGTTTAGTGGTTGAACACAACGCTGATTTCCACTTATTGAATCAATTTGTACTAAACGCTGTATTTTTTAACTATACCGCATATTCTTATATCTAACGATGGTTTTGAGGTTTCCGAGAATCTGAAATGCTTAATTGCTAATTAATTTAATGTTTAAATCTAGTTTTTTTTTAAAGATTTTCCTCATCGGACAATTATTTTGATTTTAACCTACACTAATTTATTCGAATGAATGTAAACTACAGTGTTAATTATTATCAAAAAAACAAATAAAAATACAATACTCGTAATTAAATTTAAACAATCGCGCAAATTCTATACAAGAAACGAATATATTTATGAAAATTATTTACCCTAGACTTCTAACTAAAAAGGTTTTTACGCCTAAGCTCTGTTTTGATTACATTAAAATTGAAAATACTATCAAGGAGTGGTGCGAGCAACGGCTAGTCTATTCGAAAATAAAGTAGTGTGAAATAGCGAGAAAACAGGCACTAGAAAACAAGCACTAAAGTTACTTGTTTACGATCAACACCTGAACAGCTCCCGCATTTTTTAATAAAAAAATATCAGCACCTATACATTAAACTGTTCACTACCGGCCTCTTACAAATAAAAAGTTTAAAGTCAAGCCTAAAACCCACCTTCGTAACGTTTACAAAATCTATACTTTTCGCTCTAAACAAAACTATCGTTCTCTCACTCTCGTATTAATATATCCCGAATCACTACAAAACATTATATTTGCAAATATCATATATTATGTCGATGCATTAAAGAGAAATAATATAGAAACAACGTCGAAATTTTTCATGCCGTAAATTTTCCAAACATGTATAAAAATTCTTGAAAATATTTGCTTAACGAGTTATGTTTACTTTTACCGCGGTGCGTTGCGCGCAATTCATAAACACAAATAAATATTTTTAACCGAGAACTGTAAACATTAAGATTGATAACACCATTATTAATTTTCCACTACACCATGAAAAATTGCGTATCAAACGAAAAACATGCCTAACGATGATTGATTTATAACAAATAAGATCAAAATATAGTAAAAATATTTTAAACTTCCAATTTTTATAATATCACCACGATAATAAATAACACTATCCGAAACAAAATACTTTAAATGGACAAGTAATTTTGCACTAAAACTCCTCACTACTCAAAAAAACAAAAACTATATTTAGAAAAGTACTTCGCGTGTTTATTCTAAAATTCTTTAACAAACTATATTAAAAGTGGGTCATAAAAAGTTACCTGCTCTCCTTTATCGTCTTCAGACATATCGACGTGTGTATAGTTAGTGACGAACAAACGACCGGTCGACGGGAAGATCGGGAACGCAGTGAGCTATCGCTTTGTGGCTAAAGGAAGCCGTATACGAGAGGAACAGCGCGCACTGAGAATGGAAAACGCTGGAGCTTTTAGTTCCGTAGAGACTATTTTACTTTTTTTCTCATCACTTTTTTGTCGGAGTGGTATTTTGTATGAATTCGACCACTTGGGTCTAGGATTCTATTTGCCGGATAACCTTGGTTTAATGATTTTTATCAAGGAGATCGTTTGACGTGGAATTGGATGTTACCCGAAGTGGTAAAAAGCAACCAGCAACTTGCAAAATTATGCAACAAAATACATACATATAAATTTAGGTAACGTCTATAAAGTCATAGCGAATCTAGGTAAATGTGTATGAGGATAAGAAGAAGAATAAGAACAAGCCATACATTTAATACGGTACCTGTGTGGATAAGGCTGTCTACCGTCTCTATACGTGATAGTATGATTCACTCCACCAACAAATGTGATGCACTGGAGTTTCTTAAATATATTATTTTTATAAATAGTTCTTTCAGACACTAGTTGAGTTAAATAAAACCATATTATACACATACATAGTTTCCGATAAAAATTAAGAACAAAGTCGGGAACTCTACAAGGTAATAATAAAAGTTTGATTACTTAATCCACTAAAGAGGGGGTTGAATTAATGGAAAGTGCTTAACTATAGCCTAAGCTGTTATATTTGAAAGAATTGAACTGGTAATAAATAAATCCTATGAACTACATTTTTTGGTGGACACAACCAGACATTCGACAAAAGGTCAAGCGTTTTAAAAACGGCCACGTAAACGCAGCGTTTCTCCATCCCACCGCACCTTCCAAATAAGTTTGAATGTACAGTACGATCTGGCTAAAATATCGGATGTACGCACAAAGCGGCAAAATCACGAACAAGCCGACTTATTTGTTATAACAATTTGTTCCTCTGCACCGCCTGTTTGTACGTATTTTTATTTACTGTTACTATGTCCGGTTATGATGTTTTCAAGGTTTGTTATTGTATTTCCAATTGTTAACGAAGTGCGCTGTACCACATAAAAAATAATATTATTTTGTGAGTAATTAATTAACGGGGACCAATTAAATTATTTTAGGTTCTCTACGCCCTTCATCATTCGTCGTCAATGGCAACGCTGTTACACCGAAAAGACAAGAATAAAGGGTGATTTGTGGGACAATAATTACTCAAATATTATTATGAGGACTTCTAATATTTACGTGCGACCAATCGAAATATACATTATAATTTTGCAACAGGCTTGGACGATAGTAACAGTTAGACCCTACAGTCTACACACAAACAATAATTGCAGTCACCCTTTTAGTCTGTGCTTTTACGTAAGTAAAAGCGTTACAAAGTACCTAAATATTTACCTTTTAACAAACACACAGTAAACAATCAAAATCATTTTCCCCAAGCCCAAAGCTTAACAACGCTTAGTTAATGAAAAGATGTGAGCTGTAACGGACAAGCCCACTAAGGCCCACCGCTGGGACACATCGAAACGCACACTTCATACATTATGCTACAAATTGATTTAGTCTTTAATTGTGTTACTCCAGGAATGGCGACGACGTGGCACAACGTAGATGTTTCAGTTTACAATGTTTGCGAAATTGTTTTGGTTATTGAACGGTTATTTTGGGATAGAATTAAACTGTATAACATCGTGGTTCATGCATGATTTTATTTGTAATATCATGAAAATGTAAATTAGAATTAAAATACTTATTTTAAGTTTTTTGTCTTGTGTTTTCTGAGTTGTAATTAAGTTGTATTATATCTATTCGGAAAGATACTCCATTTTTTTGCCATACGGATTAAAAACATCTTATTGTTCTATGCCGAAAGTTAATGTAGGTATATTAAACTTTAACGTATTGCTTTACATGGAAACCCGAACTTTCCTCATAACCGATATTCAGGAAAGGTTCAATTTTCATAATAATTGACGCATCAGAAAGACGTATCGAATTATTAAAATAATTGACAGACAATGACCTCGTAATCAGTTCACGTCAGGGTATCACGCTTCAATATACTCCAAAAAGAATTATCGGTAAAATTACCATATTTTAAAATTAAAATAACTTGATATTGGGTGTTCCACGAAACCCAGATACATCACAAATATTTGTAATCACCGTACAAATATTGGTCAAAAAGCACTTCGTCAGGGTGGTTACGAGTGATCCCCTGGACGTCACAAGCCAAGGAGCCTCACGTGTCACACTGTTTGGATTAAAAAAGAAACATCTGGAACAATGACTGCGTTCATAAAAAAAAAGCTTTGCCAATACTGGTCTTGGTGATCGAATGCGCGAATTCTCTTTTCAACTTTCAAAAGCAACGTAGAGTCAGGAATTTAAAATGTATTAATGTTGTTTTTTTTAATGTATGCAGGCCGCTTCCAACAGTTCTATGTGGAGATCCATGGGGGAGGCCTATGTTCAGCAGTGGACTTCCAGTGGCTGAAGAGAGAGAGAGAATGTCGTTTATATTTGATTAGGGTTGTATTTTGCGGCTGACGTTCAGCAACCTCTTCAAAATTTATTAAATAATTTACAACGAACTATTGTCGTAACTAACCATAAAATATTCAGTTGTTGTACTAAATATCAGGATGCTTTCGGTTACAGACCATATATTCATTGGCTTAGTAGAAAATTATGGCAAGTTTTTATTGATGGAAGTTTATTCACAAAAAGTAACCTGATGGCTGATGGTGACATTTTATGGCACATAAGTAGGTAGATCTTTTTTTTAATTGGTATTTCATATTAACTCCCTATTGGCTTTTTAAGCTACACCATATTGCATGCTGCTTTCGTGTCGTGTCGAACTGTGCAAAACACGGTCGAGAGTTATTTTTAACTTAGTTGGTAAATGGTTAGTTGCTAGCCAATGTACGGAGCTCTCTTGGGCGAGATTTTGTGCTCAGGACGGACCGACATTATTCCTCAATTACTAACAGTAATGGAGAAAAAGTACGTGAAAAACGCACCGTAAATTGTTTAGTAAATACTCATTATCCTTGTTGTACGTACGTTGCTTACAAAGGAGGTATTTTTGGGCCAAAAATAGAAATGTTTTTTCTTGTTTCATGAAATGTAGTTTCATTGATATCACTGTTATGGAAAAGTCTTGTTAGTCATTCATCAGAATAATCTTCAATGTTACGGTACGGTATGTTTATTTGTAACGTCAAACCATCAGGCAAAGTAAGTCCGACTGGTTAATGCAACTGCCATTTTCAGTGTGCATTTATTGATCTTCCTTCTAAGTGGAAATTGAATGAAAATCTTCATATATCTTGCAATAATATGTTGAACAGAAGAAGTATATTGGAGTAATGATACTTTGTTCATTTTAATAGTATTTCTAATTGGCGGTCAGACGAATGTTCTCATATATCTTACGATAACTTGTCTAACGCAAATACATAGATTAGTGTAGGGAAAAACAGAAAAAAATCTGTAAACAACGAATATGGTTTGTTACTGATTTTGACGTCAAGTTTTAAAAAGTTTTTAAACCGCTTGTATGTCAGAAAAATTAGGCTACAATACTGCTCATGTCTCCTATTCTGTTAATACTGACTTTATCAGTCTTGATATGGCCACTCTTCTCATCAGTCAAATTAGTTCAGCCACCCTGCGCGATTTTGCAAAGCCATGGTCTATAATCAAAAGCAGTATTCAGAGTTTGCAAACCTAAGTCCAATTTGATATACTCTGAGATTCTAGCTAAATTCATGATACATTACGGCTTTAAACCCAGTACAAAAATCAATACTCGCTAGTCAGAAGAGGCTGCACTAATCAAATTACTTTTTGCATCCGTCGGACTCTTTTTCTTCGAGGTACGTTGATGATAAGCGTCTACTCGTCTAGGTACGGGCCGGGCCGCGACACTCAATTGCGAGTAATTGGGTCGACGTCTAATTGTGATACTTCCACTGGTACAACAAACGTATACATCGGAATGGAAACTCTATGTGCGGAAATATAAATTTTGTACGTTTTGTAGTGTGACGTCTTTGAATTTTTAGGAGAAAATTTTGTTATAGTTATTATTGTGTTTTTTAATAAAACAGTGACAAATGATTCTAAAGAACCTGATGGTAACTGGTAAGTACAATGCAGTCTAGACAACCGCCTCGAGAAATGGTTATCTATCATCGCCACTTTTATTCGCCCACTATATGGGCGGATACTGATATAGTGCCACTAGCACATAATGTATGAATTGTCATATAGTTCCACAATACCCAGACTCGAGTCAAATATTTGACAAACACAAAATTTGACTCGACGCGGGGTTCAAACACATAACCCCTCGTATCGTCCCCAACTTCTCCTCTACTACGCTACGGCTATCTTTTATAAATACTCGTAGATTTCTTTTATTTTAAAGGTAGCCTAAACATATTTATCAGTAGATAAATTAATTCTAATTCAAGACCGCAATAATTGATCTAACTCGCCAGAAATTGCTACATGAATCAACAATTCTAGGAATTTAAATAGTTTCTGCCAAACACAATTCGTAGGTCATTGCACTATCTTTATATCTATCTATGCCCGGATATATACGAAACAACGGTTGATATCGTAAACAAATAAATATATCCAACCCAAAAATCTTTTACATTTCCAAACGATTGCAAATATAAAACTGACGCAGCTTCATAGTCGATATTTTTTCAAATAGTAAAGTTTGTAATACATTGCTCACACACGAACTTTTTTCTGTATCCCATATTGTTATCCCGCATAACATTATTCCTACAAAAAAGTTAACAACGCCATCTGAACATATTTCCCGAAACTCCACGAAAATTTACCAACGGTTCACTGAAAACTGGATTTTAGTACCCTCTGAAATCGCTAGGCGGCGCCACAACAAAAAGTTCAGCGTTCCGACAAAATATAAAAATAAATCAACGAGACTTCGGTCAAGAGCGAGTTTTTACCTAGACCTTGAGGGAAATCACGTAAATCTGCAAGTTTACATTGTGTAAGACTGATAAGCAAACAGTAGTAGATTATTGTAATCAGTTATTTATTAGCGGCGCGAACCGGCGTCGATCAGATGCGTGTTTCATAGAGGAAGGCATTTTATCTTAATATGTTTGTTCTATACTGTATTGGCCCTCAACGTTGCTGAGCTTGGGTCTATAGATCAAAAGCTCAATTATGTTGGTTGATTGTCCATATTATGTCCACACATGATGATGATGTTATCCACACAAGTGGACTTTAGATACATTTCAGAAATTCTTGGACACATTTTTTACCATGGTTTCCTTACGATGTTTCCAACACCGTTAAAGTGTATTCTAATTCACCAACAATAAATCCATAACATACATTTCAAAGGTATACACTGGCTTTCGAACCAGCGACAATCCTCTCAGCAGGTCTTATACCGCAACCTGTCTTAGTTTACAACCGAACGCATACATAGTTTGAACCATTTGGCGAAACGACTCAATTCTGAAACAACTAACTTGAAAATCAAAACTAAGGCTTCAGAACTTGCAACCTGCATGCGCTGCTCCCGACAAGCGTACATAAATCCGGTACAATAAAGCAATTACCACGACACACGCTAACTGGACAAACAAAACAATTTGAGGAGATGATTGGTGGGCTCGTCTGGCGGCGGTCACCGCGGCTATTCTCGTACGGACTCGTATCCTACGCAATTGGCCTGATGCACTCGTGGGACGATTCCATTGTTAACAGCATAAGTGGTAAACTGCATCTGATGTAACTACAATTGCGTGATTGCGTTCTGATGTTTGTAGTGCTGCTATTTATAGTCCTGACAAAGTGACTTTAAGATCCTTAGATTGATGCTTGGAGGGTATTTGTGTTCGTCCGGAGTCCGGATGGTGACTGGCACAAAGCGTATTATCTACTATATTATGCTGTAAGGATAGAATTTTTTTGGACAGTCACTCTGAAAGGCTAAATGAAGGGACGCCCAGGCCTATGTATTTTGCATTGGTATGAATCGCAAAAGTGGACAGAAGCAAACAAACCTAGAGCGCCGCTAGTGCTGAAATTCTTGTTTACTCTGGCTAAAGTCTGCTAAAATAGTAGATGTCAGCGTCCTCAAAACATTATTTATATAAGGTTTTCTACAGCCCGGGGTCGACTAACTAGCATGGAAGTCTTTGCCGTGCATAAATATGTACAAATCTAGGAAAGGTAGAGCATAGACGGTCCTTTATAAATAAGTCATCCACAATCTCACTCATCAGTACAGTAGTTAATATTGGTTTCGAAATGATGATTCTGATTTTCATAACTTGGGCGTGCTCCGTTATACATTGAGGATATTCCTTTTTGTTTTATATCTTTGACAATCTTTGACAAAAATGCTAAGCCACGTCCATGGCATTTGTTTGAATATCACAGAATCAATTGCCATATTGAGTCAATTATTTGTCTTGGATAAATTGTGGACAGTGGTGGTGCAAACCAATGATAAACCAATCTGTATAAAACATTATCACTTACAACTGTTTTAATATCGTTGCGAGAAATACGCCTCTTTTGATGAACTCTACGAATCCAGGACCAAAGAAACACTACTGCAACTTTTTTATAGCGTCTCCAAAATATTAAATTTTATAACACGTAAAGAAATGTATACAGCACACGTGAGTAAAATTTGGCGGGACTCCGAGACAGTGAGAGCTCTCCACGCAGCCCGTAAGATAAACATCACAAAGCTGTGTATAGATTTATTTCTGTACAACCGCTGTAGTGGCGAGATAAAAATAAGTAAATCGCTCTTGTCGTATGCAATTATTCTATTTGATGCCCGCAACGGATCTCTTTATTGTGCTGGGTATATATGGCGACATTTTAACAATACAGATTACAGAGTGATTGCTTTACAATCGCACTTCGCTGATCGGTGGATGTCAACCACTTCCTACAGGTTTCATAAGTGCTATGTACTTGTATGTATGTACGTTTAATCTTGCGTGTCAGTAAAATAACACTAATTGAAAATAAATATATTGATAAACGAAAGCAATATTTGTTTTTATTCGCAATGTTACAACCATCCCTTTACATTGTTACAACCAACCCTAGGGGTAGGGATGATTATAACAAATTGTCCTCCCTGGTCTTTCCCAATAATAAGTAACTTTCGTGACTAGTTGAATTCAATATTATTAGAATTTATATTTGATTAACTTAATTTTATAACGACAGTTGATAATATGGGAAATCATCGAGTGCAATATTAGTAATAAATCTCAGCATATCGCATGCCGTGTATTAAATTATTTAAAATATTAGCGATCAAAGACTTGCAATCGACATTCGATAAAATATGTGAACATCGTGATCGAAATTCTAACGTAAGCTAGATTCGACACTAATTTTATCGGTTAATGGTAGCAAAATATAAGAACTAAAAAATATTGACAATAATATGAACAGCTTCTAAAATGTTTAAACACTATATCTCCCGACATTTTCCCAGTCCCGAGACACGGTGCGCTACAATTGGGTAATTCATTCTCAAAACCAATATAAAATACGTTGCCATATAATACCAGCTTATTAGCAATTCTAAATATAACTGCTCAGTGGTTTAGTTTCAGTTGAGGTCGTAGAAAAGATTTACGTACTTGTAAATTGTGTTTTATACTTTCCTTTATTTACGAATTATTTTATTATTCGCCCACGAATCGCATTGTTACTTTCACATGTACGAGTATGTTTCTGGTGCCTAATTCTTTACTGAGAAATATGTATCAGTCGATTAACTTAGTAATGACAATATCGTAATAAATAATTGACAGCCTCCGTGGCCCAGTTGGTTAGACGCCGGCTGTGAAACGAGAGGCCGCGGGTTCGATCCCCGCACCGAAACAAATGTTTGTGTGATCCACAGGTATTTGTTTCGGGTCTGGGTGTTTGTGAGACCGAAAAGTCTCTCGTAGTTTCTGATACCCACGACACAAGACTCGATCTTAGTGTGGGGTCAGAACTATGTATGTGACTGTTGGGTGGGTGTATGGGTGTGTTTTTTTTTTAATTTTAGATTGCAGCTAACCTGCTCTACCTAACATGTTCTAAACAGCAAGTCGTTGATGCTGCCACATCTATCATATACCCTTATGACATTCAGTTCTAAAAATGTAAATACATAGTACTTTCAAAATTTCAAATGATATTAATTTCCCTAAGAAGCGATTGCAACATATTTGAAACGTTTTTTGATAACTTTTTTAAACCATGCGTTTGTCGTCTGTATTAAGTAATACAATATTACTTACATTTGAAGGATGGACCTTAATATAATCTACAAATATCCTTATCCTACATTATAACCTTTATCTACATAACAACCTTGAAGCATTATAATATATTTCAATTAGTCTATAAAAAAGGGTATAATTTATAAACTCCTGTAGCATAAGAGGCTGCCTCGGTGGCGCAATGACTGCCTCGGCGGCGCAGTTGTACTACGGTATGATTGCTAAGCTGAGGTCTTGGGTTCGAGTCCCGAGTCGGGCAAAGTGAAATTGGATTTTTCTATTCATTATCAGCTCAGAGTCAGGAATTTGTGCCCGTAATGGCTATAAGCTCGCCCTCTATCAAATTGTGGGACGGTAAATACAAGGCGAAACGTGGGTGTACTGGTTGCACCTCTGCTTACCCCTTCTGAGAAAAAGGCGTGAGTTTATGTATGTATGTATGCATAAGAGGGAATCTGGTCACTCGATTAAAAATTTCTGAGAGAAACAGCGGAAGGATATACCAACTAATTATTCAAACTCTATGTATATTATACTGTGATGTAGCAACGTGAACATTTAACTGCGGCTTGTGTCATAAACTATACATTTATATCATAAAAAAATAATGAGCACATTGCGGTTTCCAAGATTACTTTGGTAACGTATAATGTTGGGCAACTTTTATTACAAAGCTTGTTTACATATGAAACAATATTTGGGAATAGAATAACCTATTCTGAATCAATAGAAATAAAGCTGAAAATACATATTTACATATACGATACAGATTTAAAGATTCATGACACAATAATACTTGAATTACAAGAAGCAAAAAAATATTAGCTTTCTATGAAATAATGAGGGAAATATTTATGTTGGTTATATTGGATGCTTAATTTTGCCATTAGTAGCCATATCGTTGAGATTTTATAATCAAAACTTATTGGTAAAAAGAACAAAAACATCCCCAAAACATAATAGTACACCATTTTAACATTTGGATTCTGGTTAAGATAATTTAAAGTATGTAACATCTCATTTGTTACGGCTGCGTTTTTTCTACAATTGAAAGTGTTAAGATCTAGATATCCAATACGATGACACAAGCTGGGTAGTATGGGCCGGTGCAGTGTGCACAATAGCATCAAAATTCTCATGACAAATTCTGAGTTATGCAAGTTTCCTCACAACGTTTTTGTTTCAATTAATTAAATAAATGTTTATCTTATTTATTGTGTATATCCAATGTTAATAAGAAAAGTATTTTTTATGTTCTTAATTGTCCCTTTACGTCATCTCATTAGAATACATATACCTAGTGGTCCAAAACTTGATTTTGTTAAAAAGCTGTATTTGATACTGGATATGATCAGAGGCCAGCAAGAAAGAGCATTATTAAAAACAATGAATAACAATCTTTGACACAGGATTCAAGTGAATTTTTCGCAATACATATCTTCTTTTTTGCCCATTTTTAACTAGTCCTGCTTGAACCACTGTAACTCGTAACAATGTACTGTATCCGACAGTATACCAACGCGTAAAAGTTACAAAATATTTAACATTCTTGCCATTCTATCGTTTATCTTCTTTCTGCGCACAAAGTTGCAAGATACAGTTGCATCAAAGGCTCGTTGGCATAAACAGAGTGTTTACGATGTCCGCACAGTACTGCTACGTACTATTAAACAATGATAGCTTATTGCGATCGAATCAGACGGATTCGCGAGCCAATGCAACGTGTTTACATTGACTATCAAGACAATAACGCAATGACTCTGTCAATTCAACAACTTGCTTTATGTGTCTAGCCTTTGATGATGAAAATAATTAATATTAAGGCGGTCTCCCCATAAAACAACTTTTCTGACAAGTTCTATGAGAATTATTGCTGCAACTGGAAACTTTATCGAAAACTAGTTAACACAATCTGGGTAACTTGGACAGGGAGGCGCGATATTTTTCCCGATATTTTATTATGTAAAATCTTTATACGACAATATTATTTAGCTTTGTCCGTGTTCTCGTAGTACTTTTTAAACATACACATAAATTAAAGATTAGTAAATTTACAGACCAAAATATAATTTTTGGTGTGTCAAAGTTAACCTCCCCACGTGGGTATCTTAGAAACACATAAAACCAACAATGGAAAAGTGGAAATATTTAATTATAACGCTACTTTGGGTATATTTGGCTTGGATTTTTTATAATCTACGACTATGGATGTGTCAATAAAACCTTAAATTTTGAAATCAGCCTTATATTTTATTTAATATAAATGTGCCTGTTATGTCTATTCACCCCACTCCATATAGAGCAAATTATCGTCTACATTGTACACCCCAGGAAGAGTTATATTTATTTTGTCGTTATCTACTTTGGATACGACATCATCATATTTGATTTTGATAATTATTATCCTTTGCTGCGGCCATCTCCAACCACCTTCCACTGACTTACTCATGACAGCAACAAAATAATATGGGTATATCGCACTCATAACTTTTCCCGGAAACAAAGCCTTCAGGAAGAAGTTTTTAAGCCGTTTAAGAACTCACGTTTAAATTATGCATTCATTAAATCAATGATATCACATGAAAAAAAATCAAAACTATTATATTTATAGGTCACACTGTCAAAGTAACCCGAAGGAAACAAAGTTACCCAGATTGATTGTAGAATGCTGACAGTTTTTTGCAACTAATATTATTCTGTGTGCATAACGCTTAAATATTGAAATATTAATATCAGTTAGTAGTAATTTGTGTTTATCTTTGTATGAATCTACGTCTATTATTCCTAGATCGTGTTCAATTATATTTTTCCACGTGTTACCAGGTTTACCTTCCTTTCCCCATATTCATTTTATGACAACTTACTCTAATTAAACGAGATCTTTTATTGGAGCATTTTACTGAGTTTGAAGATTTTTAGCCGAAGCGGCAAGGAACGTTATGTATCGAGAAATGAATTACTGTTGAGGTAGAAAGTTTACATGAATGGTCGTCATTCTCTTGAGCGAATGTAACAGAGGATGTTCTGCTGAAACTGGCTTTCAATGATTAAATACAAAAAGTTAAACTTCTCTCGCGCCCCTCAGTAATATCAGTGTCGCTAAAATTACAGGCATAACTGTGAATGATTAGGTGTTTCTTAGAAACCATTTAAAAATTAACAGACTAGTTCAGAAAGCCATTAGGAGTGCGTAAAGCCGTGTCATTCAGCAGTATATGCGGCGTGCGTGGGCGAGCGACTGCCACCGCCGTTACTTCTCTAAATTATCATATCACTCTGACGCAAATTACAATATTTGTGGCTAAATTTTGAAGAGGTTTAAGTGTATTGTTTTCGTTCTGTTTGAGAGCTTATACTTGAAGAGTACTATCCTCTTTGGTATCCAACCAAGGACATATTTTAAAACTCTAGTCTGTAACCAATAATTTCCCAAATATTATTTTTATTTTATGGATTAACGTTTTGGAGTAACTTTCAAAGTCAAGGGTCACGTTGATTAGAATTGCTTGTAAGGTCACAAAATAGCTATCTTATATTGAGTTCTTACGTAAAAGCCAGCTTGACAGCAGCAATACCATTGGTTTCACATAAAACAAAACCGAAATAGCAGGTGGTATATTCAGTCCTAAATTTCTTATTCCTACACTTATCTTACTATCATTCTTCATCCCCGACAATCATCAACGCACCCACAATCCACCTGGTAATGTGGGTGTTTACTTAAAGAGTTTTATTTTGTTCACATGCGCTTGCTATTTTCCTGAGCTGTAAAAAATAACAATGCCAAGGAATGTCTTTTGAATCCAAGCTCATGTAATAATCCAACATCCGACAGCTGCTTTCACTTCAAAGTACCACCACCTCACATAACAAAGCTTTTTGTTATAAAATGTCGGTGATGCAAACATTAATAAACCATTGTTTACAGCAGTTTATATAGCTTTGTAGTCGCCACAATTGGCAGGGGCTAAATTCGTCGTGTTAGAAAGATCACTAAAATAGCAACGATATACGTGAACGCATTAATACCGCTAATATCTGGGGTCATATTTTCACGAATTACTTAGCAACAATATTGTATGAGTAATTAGTAATTACGTACCATTTATTATTGATCCCTAATCATTTTATGACATGCAAAGGTGTATTTATTATTTTGCTATTGCAAGCTACAGCAGTTCTTGTTTGAAGAGGGACACAATGACCAACAAAATCAAGGTTTAAAAAGTCGCCATTTATATAAAACCTTAAAACAACAACAATTGGTATAATGACCCGTGAGGGTCTGGTCGCTTCCAATCAATATATTATGTGGCAACTTTGGGTTTAGTTCAAAAAAAAATCAGCCACAGGAACTCCACTATGTTCAACTCATGGGCGAGACTCATGGCTTAGAGCGACTTGCGATAAATTATTCTTTAGTTAATTAAACATAATTTTGATTCAAAATCTAAGTTTTGTAGAAATTGCGATTTTTGTCCATCTCGGCCGCTGATCCTTGATCCATCCATTATCCACTGATCCATCGGATAGTTAGCATTAAGACTTTTTATTTTAATGTTTATCTAACGTAGGAACTGTCCGAACTCTGTAATAAACTAAACAACTCCCACTGTTGGGCACAACTACCTCCCACGTTACTTATAGTTTGAGCTTGACTTCTACCAGATAGACCAACTACGGGACGGTGGTCGAATGAATTTTATTAGATTAATGTACCATTTAGTGTCCGAATATTGGAGCCACCCACGGAGTTTCTACTGTGATTTAACGACTGCTACTATTGCCAAATGGCATCAACCGAGACGGACGGCTCAGTGGACATACTATGTACGAAGGGACTCGAGATTTTAGTCACCACTCACCAAACATAGTCGTTTCCTATCCTGAATTCAACGTAGTCTTCGTAGTTCACAGTGGCGCAACAAAAATGCGATCAAGTAACTGCCACAAACTCTTTCATTTTGTAAAGAAATTTATATACAGAATGAAGTTAGGAATATTTCTTTCAAAAAAATTTGTGATCTTCCCTAATCGTACTTGGAAACTCTTGATAAAAAATATACAAATGTTTTAGAATTAACTAGTTTTTTTTTATCTTACAGTTATGCAAACCCACGGCACACACGCTCAAAGTAGAGAATAATATATAATATGCAAAACTAGAGCGAAGAGGAGAAAAACATGATTCCTTTCAAGTTGATATGAACACGAGCCACGTATCTGAACCACTTTACGGGTAGATCCAATCAAGCGATAAAATTAATCCAATCAATCACAGCGCCAACAATAAACCAGTGACATTTAATTGACATAAAACAAAGTTTAACAACGAAACAAATTAAACGCAATCGTTTCAGAAGCTGTAAATTGTAAGATTTATTTCCGTCACAAATTATAATGCAGTTAAGTAGACGCAATTAGAGTTTAATTTGTTTTAAATTACGCAAAACTGCATGTTGTGTATGCATTTATTTTAATGTAAGCAATCTGCACATTCTTCATTTCGCGATGAGCGCTTAATTGCAAACATAGTTTTAATGGTCTAAAATGGCTTCCCCCTGTGAAATATCATCAATATCAGTAATTTGCGAATAATAAGTGCCATAAGAACAAAGTAATGTTGGTATAACATTACCAGATATATATGGTATATCTAGACTGCGACCGAAAACGAAGCCAGGTAGTAAAAATTACGAATAAAAACTGTCGCTTATTTTGCGAAATTTTTAATTGCATTGTGTCTGTAATCACTAAAACTGCCACCTGGCTTCGTTTTCGGGTGCAGTCTGGATATACCCGGTACGTACATATTTTTTCTTTTCATCGTTCCCTTTATGACTTCTATTTTTCAAAACGTCCCAAGTTATCCACAGCTCAAAACAGGTTTAACAAGCAAAATCAGAATCATCGAAGCTGAGTATCAGTTAGAGTTTTCTTGCCAGTCCGATGGCATGATGCCACACACCGACCCTAAAAACGTCATGTATTGTTAGATGCAGGTGCAGCGGCTTGATATAGACCAGCCTCATATTTAGTCTGCCCGCCATTATTTAGGTTATACTGATGTTAATGTCCCGATCGTTTGGATGATTGATGACGCGGAATTTTAAGACGATGGAGTTGCCATAAAAACTCATGTTTATGTGTCTGTTGTTAAAGCTGTAGCCTGATTATCCGATCCAGTCTTTCCTCTTTCGAGAATTAGTTTTAATATTATTATTAATTATTCTCACATTTGCCTAGAGAGTAATGGAAATTCTGCGAATAAAACTCAACTGAAAACCTCAAGTAGAACAAACGAATGAGTTCGAAATGAAAACAGAAATAATATAGATGGAATAAAATATTATGAAATTAATGAAGCAATCGATCAATTAGCCACAACCAAGCGGACCGCACACAAAGCTTGAAGCGTCATAACGGATATATACCTGGTGGCAGCATTTTCTCGGGCAGAGTACCAAATGGTAAATGTGGCTCACCGGGGTCAGCGGCGAGGGTATGCTCGAGGTCCTGAGCAGGCTGAGCTTCCTGCGCTGCTCGGCGGAGAGCGAGGCGCGTCGACTCCTATCGAGTTCATAGCCGGATTGAGACGAGTCCAAGCTCATGCCGCGGAACAACGTTGGGCGGAACATTTTTATCAGTTGCTCACCCGCAGATCTTTACCAAACAGTTGTTTGTTAGTGGTAAGTTTATTATATTTAGGTTTGTATCAAAATCTACAGTGTTTATATCGTTTGGTTGGTACTTTCGGTATTTGAAATGCAACGTTTCTTGGCTGCTCAAAAACTTTTGTGTTATTATTTCCTCCTTGTCCTTCTATACTTCTATTGCCTTTTAAAAAATTAAGGTTGTTTCATTAATATAATATACACAAAATGTCTGGACCCAAATATTAAAATGTAATTATTGGAATATTAAACATCTTTTTTAGTTTAAATTTTGTGTTAGCTACTATTTTATTAAAGGATTCATTAGACACATGCAACATTTTCGTAGGTTGTTTAAATTCGAACAATGTTAATGTAATTTGGTACATGGATTTAATATTTAGGTCCCCACATGTCCAACTAATTATACAATTTTTAAAGAAACCTTTACAGAATCTTTACTCATTAAAGCGTACATTAAATGGCATGTTTACAACTAAGATATATAGGTATGTATGAAGTGCCAATGGATAAGACACGTCGTGATTTCTACGTAAATGACTATGGAGTACTGAATAAAATGTTTTCGAAGTATTTTGATACCAACCAGAGTTATTTAAAATGGAATGTAAAAAATAACTATTAGGTACATATTACATGGGCAAGTAAATCAGCATTCACAGATGTATTATTTTTAATTGGAAGCAGACAAATTAGTAACAAACAACAAGTAATGAGGGAGATTCAAATAAGTACTTAATTCTTCAATTGCCTTTTTAAGCTTCTAATATTTTATTAATCAGACAAAGTAATTCCGGAATGCAACATAATTACACCTTCTGTATCAGGAAGCAACAACTATTACTATTTCGTGTGGATAAAAATATTCTACCATTTTTATCGTATATTTACATATTCAAAATACCCAAGTTTAAACCAAAGTTATAGGATAGAATAGCTGTCATGAACGCCTATCACTACACTATATTGTTTTACGAGTTTACAAAACCAACACATTTCCCGATTTTATGTGCTGCGTCAATAGTATTGTTATGAAATAAATCTTAACACTTTACATTCCAACACAATGTTATAATCATTATACAAGAATGGTTTTAGAGTTACGACAGTCTTAAGTCATGACACTAGATAAATAAGTGTGTAAAAATTTTACCAAACGAACTGTTGACGAATTTGTCTGCATATGCTATCGTAAAACATTCCACAAGGATGTACCAATATTTTTTATTTTATATGAATTTTAATATAAATATCGTAGTAGCACAGGTAGTAGGTTGCCTCCAACTAACTCGTTAAATCGCCAATTATTATTTTTTCTTAGGAATATCAATGATAAACTTTTAAAATCACTAAATAACGAGAACCCAGCTCGGTGTCTGGTGTTCAAAATTATATTAAACAACATTATATTACTCGTACCTACTTTAGATTTTCCTAGCCGACTGAAAAATAATCAGATGAAGAACCCATCTATCAATCTATTCTGTAAGTCGAAGATTAGATAACCAAGGTTGTTTTTCCGGTGTTCACGGCTTTTAGAATTATATTAAATGTTATTGTCATACCTGCTCATAAACCATTTATGAACAAGTATCCATAACAACCCATATACAACACCATTATGCGCGATGTTGAGCTCGCTTTATATTAGAAATCTGGCTAACTATTAAGCTTTACCCATCACGATGGCCCAATTTTTCAACCATGTCAATTTTCCCGAGAGGAGGAAATTATCCTATCGAAAGACAATTTAAGTGAAACTCAAAATCTCAACATGGGGAGAAAAAGAGATTTGCTTGTCTTAAGTCGTCTTAGAATAAAATGTAAGCCTACCGTTATTCTTTATGTATAGGTCTGCCTTACTTTGATAAACCAGGCAGTAAAAAAATTCTAAAAAAACTTTACAATATGCGATATACAAAAATATTCGAAACAAGTACCACGACCTTGGGCAATTAATGATTTAATGACATTCATCTGTGATATTTCCGAAATAACAATTTATTGTACTGACAATACATTGAAATCATTGAATTAGTGGTGAACGTCATTGCCAATGCAAATAGACAAAAATATTTATTTGTTGTCTTTAAGCACATTTGAATACTTTCATCAATCACTGAAACCTACAGGAATTTTAATCATTATTGAAATAAATTTGTTTACACATTTAAAGTGCTGTTAAATCATTGTGAAGGGCGAAATCGACGCAAGCGCAAAGTTAATTACTAAATCGTTTAGCGTTTGTGTGATTTAAACATTTTCTATTTTATTTTTATGTGTCTATTCTTAATGCCATAATATTTTTTAGATAATATTGTTTATTTTTTAATAAGTATTTACATCGTTTACTCAATTAATAGTATCAATATTCTAATTCAATTTTAAATAATAATACAAGCATTATTTTTCTTTGAATTTATCATAATATTTCGACTTCAGCACGACTGAGATCGTGTGTTTACGAGTATACAGCGTAACAATGCAAAAGCATTAGTAATAATTAGCAACAATGATTATTAAAATAATTAATTAGCGACATGCTATTTACAAAAATCGCCTAAGCACTTTAATGCCAATGTTTGCGGGAAAAATTTTGAAAACACCCATCACCTTCGCCTTTCCATTATTCAAGTTCACAGTAAACAGTGGGACTATTTTAACATATTGTCACTAGCACTTTCGTGTTTATTTCGAGACGGGATTTCGAGCCGGAGTACGCGCGCGCCTCTCTCGCATGAGCCGAGAACTGAACTCTGGTCAGACAGGTCTGAAGAGAGTTGATCGGTCGCCAGAATGTTGCACAATTATCTATCTGACATTTAAAATTGGATCAGAGGTGCCGAGTAGCACGAGAGCTTGAGGGCTGTTCGTGGTATTTGGTCGTGGAGTCTCGGCACCTATCCTAACCTATTAATGTTAGACCGCAACGGAAGTATAGGGTGAGCGTGGTTAAATTACTCAATGATTCTAAAAAAATATTTGTTTCGCGTGTTTTTTAATTTTCTTTTATAGATCGTCAATTGATTTGCATACATCACCTACCTACCGAAAATAATATATTCATGTTGATTAAATACGCCATTTCTTTTTTCTTAATGTATAAATTCGACACAGAGCAATTCTCAATACTTTATTGAAATAAGGGTGTGTTGGGATAACACCGTAATACCAGGATGGAAGGAGTAAGAACCTAAACTCCTATATTTTATAGGACTTTACTTTCTAATCCCTTCCATGCTTGTAATACGGTGTTACCCCAAGGCACCCTATTTACTTTTATAATCCTGACTAAGCAACGTGATTTACTGAATCTGAAGTTTAAAGTAAATAGAGCACCTATTTGCAACCAACAATTATAATCTTTAAGCACCCGACAAAACTACGCTAGCCTACTTCTATTAATTCATTCGTTTTCTCGATATTTTTATACAAATTACAGTAGATTATTTTCTTAACCCGCGTAGCCTTTGTTTGAAAGCAATAAATAGCAAGTTTATTTTTATGTATCAGATACAACGGGCGCGAATATTATTCTTTCACTAAAACCAATAGTTCAGTATGTTTTTGACAAACATGGCGGCTGCCAACATACTGCGTAGTCTACAGGTAAACGTAAACAATACGCGATGACGATTGAAATAACATTTTGCTAAGTCATAAATCTGTACTCACTGTAATAAAAATGTGAAGGACGAAAGGGTATACGTTAGAAATTATTTTTGTTTTCCCGAGAACGCCGTGAAGAACCTACGCATGTAACTCGGTATTTAAAACAAAAGTAGATATAGGAAGGAAAATATCATTTTCATTTTTCAGCTACAGGAAGTTTCCTAAGCCACAGTTTCCTAGTTTAGGAACCAGTGATCTATATAAAAGTACGATGGAATTTTAATTTAATAAATCAAATATAAAAAAACTGCTGAACATAGACCGCCCTAAAAGATTTCCACAGCGACCAGTTGAAAGCGGCCTGTATTCAGCGACTTTATACTACTCGTACCATTATTATAACGACGATTTTCCACCTCGTGAATGAAAGTAAAAACAGGCTGTAATTACTTATTCATATATTGTTTGCTGATTTTATAGATCATTTATAGAAGCAGTCAAATCTGATAAAGAAACGCAATGCAACATATTAATATCCAGGAAATTATTGTTGCGCCACTCCAATTATTTTCAATCAATTGTTCTGACTCCGCCTTGTAATACATTATTTTAATATGAGCATAAAATAATTATAATACATACTTCCAAGTGACAAGGTTAACAAAAAAAAAATCCCATAATACTTTCATTATTCGGTTCGATCCCTGCACCGAGACAAATGATTGTGTGAACCACAGGTATTTGTTTCGGGTCTGGGTTTTTGTGAGACCGAAAAGTCTCTCGTAGTTCCTGATACCCACGACACAAGAATCGATCTTAGTGTGGGGTCAGGACTATGTATGTGACTGTTGGGTGTATTTATTTATTATTTATTTATTTATTAGTGAAATATTTCATTGTTTGTATCGGACATGCCTAACAGAGGATAAATATCCATATTCAAGGAAATAAAAAGAACAGAACGAGATCTCTTTTTCCTTATTTCGAATCTATTGAATTTAGGAATATAATAGGATTGAGTAAATATTTATTACATTGTGATGAATGGCGGTGGTTTCGGACAAGAGCAATTTATTACAGACACGTTGTGATAGTAGTAAACACGGCTAGACAGATAAATTATCGGTTTAATCTGATTTTGTCGATGATATGACTTGCATCTTCGGTTTTCGTTTACATTCGGATGTTTCCTTTTTATTACTATTGGTTTTTTTTAGTCATAACTTACAAATTCTATTTCCGAAAATGTAGACCGAAACTGTTACTTTTTTACTTCCGTTGAATCTTTACCAAAAGAATGTAGGTACCTTCTTGTTTCTGATTTCCTTCATATAGCCATCGCAGTCAAGTGACCTGTAGGTGTACTTGATAGAAAAACTGTTTAACGTAGCCTGCCTGTGTATAAACTGGCGCCTGCCTTGTTTTGAACGAAAGAAAAGCTCTTAAGGGAAGCATACCATGTTTACTCTGATTCCGATACCCCGGAAGCTGAAGAAAGCCGGACATATCAAAAACCTAGCCTATAAAAAAGGAATCATTAATCCCACGCTTCAAAACGAAAATGTTGTGAATGGCGGTGTATTCAAGAAGCTATTGAAGTTAAACTTGATTTAGCTGAGTATCTGATAAGTAACATCTAGGGAGCATGAACATCTAGCCAACATTTATAATGGTAGTCATACCCGTTCTCGACTCCCGTGCAAGTAGTTTGTTGACACCGTTTTATACGACGCGTGATATGTTTTTTGTAGTCTAAAAACAACGTAATTTGTATGAGAGGCGCGGTTGCGCGACGCTGCCGACTCCGGAGCGCGTACATCAAACAAAATAATCGTGACCTTTTCATTTAATTTTGTCATTTTATAAATAGTTCTCTTCGATACGTGAGATTTTTGCTCCGGATCTTCGGTATACGGGTGTGTCTCTAAAAGATTGAGGTAGTTTTGGGCGTTAAATGGGTTGTAAAATGCCGGTGTGATAACAATAATTAACCATCACTCTTGCCTATCCTGTTATCTCCACTTACTCCTATTTCCTTAGGAAATGTATGTGTGATTCTCCCTATATTGGTTGTCCGGTGTTAGATGGGTGGCGGGCGATTAGCCAAACCATTTGTGAGTCCCATATTCAGGGTTTGATTTAGACAATTTTACGCCCTGTTTACTTTGAATTATTACTTCGATTTCACACAGAAGTATAGTCTTGTAATATGAAAAGCATTAAAAATACTACAAGCTCTTCTATTCTAGACTCTAGATACGTGCCTGCCCTAATTAAAACGATATAGCTGGTGCCAAATGTAACAATTACAAATACAATATTAATTTCTCAGTTACTCTTAATAAACTATGAGGTATAACAGTGTTGAATTTAGCACTTTCGGCGCCCTGGACGCAATTTCTACCGTGCCTTGGGTGAAATGTCTACGCCACCCTATTTGCCATAGAAACTCATGCAAAAAACAATAAAACTATAATGGTTTATTACATTTACGCGAATGTTACTCATTAAAATTAAACTATTTTGTTGAATTTGTGTGTTAGATTTGGTTTAATTTTTCAATTTTTAAACTTCCCGACGTTTCGATTACTGCACAGCTTTCGTGGTCACGGAACGGACAATGAAACTAGGCCTACAACACTATATATTTTCTGGCGCCCTGGGCGGTCGCCAATCGCGCCGTATTTTCTGACAACTGTGTACAAATGACAGTAATTTAAAACAATATTAGTATTTCCAAGATATTCCCATCCGCAGATACATGAAATCCTATGCTTTGTCACCTGCCTTGGGTCCGTTATTAATGAAGATGATGGGTAATGTTTATTGCCCAGACATTTTGATGACGCATTGAGCAGCCTTTCACGACAACGAAAGAATTCCGTAGGAGACTGATTTATGTTGACACCAGGAATATATTGTAATGCTACCGTAACGGTTAGTCTCTGTGGCATAGTTGGTTAATAGGCTGGCAGAACGACTAGAAACCATTCTTACTGTTTCTGTGATCGACAAGTAATTGTTTTAAATCTCATTGTTCAAATAATTGTCTCGCTGTGACACCATTTATTATCTCACTGTTTTGATCAAGCGTAACAAAGCTAGCTTTGACTAAATATGTGTTAAATGAATATTTTTTGCGTTTTGTTGATTATTGATTAATTATTGATCATCACACAAATCACAATCATGCCTCAATGTGAGAAACGAAACCACACCCTCGCGGCTTCTTCGCCAAAAGCACCATGAAAGTACCCAACTACTTTTTCTCTCTAGTATCGAATATTTTGGTATTTTATAGGTATTTTTTAAAACATTTCATGCAGGTTGCAATAAATAACACTGTTTCTTTTACGTTATCAACATCGCAAATTATAAACGCAAGTCATGTTGGAAAGATTAATGATGCATTTATATTTAGTAAAACATTAGTTAAGTGTTTCCTTTCCATCTCGACCGTCACTTTTAACTAACTAAAAGTTATAATTAATAAACATTTATCTATTGTTTACATAGCAATGTATGTACCTAACACAAGAATTAATTACCACGAGTATTTTGTTTATTCTTGAAATTGCTATTGTTTGCGGAGACCAACGTTTAGACCATTTCAAAGCAGTTTACAATAATAAAACTAACAAAAAACAGACTTACCCTTTGTATATCTGGTCTCCGTCTCTTAAAAAATCCACTGATTCCACACAGGTACATATTAAATGCACAATAACAAACAACAACAAACAACAACGCAACAAATTGTTATTATTAGCACATTTTGAAGGTATGATAAAAATTGACGAACGACGCGCTCGCTGTGTCTCCTACAATCGGTTTGATCTTAATAAAATACATCGAGGTTCAATGCAGTTGTACAGTGTGTTTTTAAATTATGTTGTTATTAACTGACATACTTTTGTTTTTTTCTTTTATAAAAAAAATATTACAGTTGTTAAGAAATCCGGTTAGTGAACCTTGTTCACAGAAATGGAAAATTTGTTAAAATTACCTCAGCCAGAGAGTTGCATTTCAGGATCTGCCTGCGTTTATCCGGTTTAGAGGCATAATATCGTCAACCAGAGATAAATTACTATATCTTTGTAGATGTTGTTTTTTGTTAGACTCCGCAGCATTTAAGAAGCTTTCTATCAGGCAAAAAGCCGCGAGTTTGATACCCAAAATGAAACATTTTTACCTATTTATTTTTTTTGCTTCTATTGTAGGACCGGAAAATTCCCAGTTCTGTCTTTTATCTTAACACAATGCTGTTAATACTAAAGTTGAATACAAAAGTACATATCAAAATCATACTTTTGAATTTAAGAATTGCTTTCATTTAATAGTTGCTTCCATTGCGTCATAAAAAGGGACACTCTGTAGACGCGTCGAGTTAGTTAAAACCGCCTCAATCCCGCGGGAACCGAATGCTTTTAATTGTTTATAACACTCGCTCCACTTGTTTCTTTGACGTCGTCTGTACTTACTACTTACCAAGTGACGATCAATGGAAATCATTACATTCATAAATACGGAATTTAAAACTTTATTTGTAGTTAAACGTCTTTCAAATATATTTTTTTTCAACTTGTATGTGGATGTATATTATGCCAGCATCGAGATTTCCCGCCCAATAAAACTAGGCGGAAAAGGCAAAGTAACAAAAATCTATGAACAAAACGTTCACAGGTAATGTTTACAGGTAACAAAAGTTTCCTTTACGAAATAATTTTAAACAAGTTAAACATAAATCGAAATCAACGAATTGTTTTATTTATTCCATGCTTCTTCGAACACAAAACTATAAATTCATGACGATAAGTACCTACTCAATGAGTCGCCAGGTGAATCACTATGAAAATATAATCAAAGCTATATAGTATTTACCTGAAATGATGTTTTCAGAACTACATATTCCGCGATATGTGTGGATTTATTTCCGTTTTATTAGATTTAATATTGTCATAGAAAATACCACATAATAAATCTGTTGCATCTGTTATGATTTTATCAACCCCTAATCGGTTTTTGTGACCATTTTAATGACGATTCAATTACTTTTATTGTTGTGTCTTTTTAATAGCGTACTGTTATATTGCTTAAAGTCCCTGATATTACCATCCATCCCATACTGAGTTACGAGATACGATCAATTCCAAATTGAAAAAAGTAAAAAGTTCTAGAACGGCTTATGAATCGACAGCGTAGGTCGTCTTCCGGCGCGGTAGAAATAGTCACTCCAAAGACTGGAAACAATTTCTTGAGTCAATTCCAATATTGTATACGAAAAGCAACGACCTTGTGTTGTCAACAATTTCCAAAATACAACTGCCAAAAGTATCACATAACAGCTCGAAACAATTATCACTCGCACCATGGTGTGCTTCATCATCATCATCAGCCCGTTGCAGTCCACTGCTTGACATAGGCCTCTCTTAAGGTACGCCACAGAGCCCGGTCTGCTGCTTTACGCATCCAGTCGCTGCCGGCCCTCTTGTGCAAGTCGTCCCGCCATCTGGGCAGAGGACGTCCCACGCTACGTTTTCCAAGATGATATCGTAGTCATAGCAGAATCACTGCAGGAAGTTCAAGAAATGCTGCACAGCTTAAATGAAGCCTCCAAACGAATTGGTCTCCGGATGAACGTAGACAAGACGAAGGTCATGTTTATTGACCTCGTCGCTCCGGGACCGGTTATCATCGATGGCACGCTTCTCGAAGTTGTCAAGGAGTATGTCTACCTCGGGCAATTAATGCAATTGGGTGGATACAACTTCGAAAGGGAAGCCGACAGGAGGATTCAGTTGGGCTGGGCAGTGTTTAGGAAGTTGTACCACATATTTTCGTCGGATATACCACAGAGCCTGAAGACGAAAGTGTTCAACCAGTACGTCTTCCCTGTAATGACCTACGGAGCCGAGACGTGGACACTGACTGTGGGGCTAATCCACAAGCTTAAAGTCGCTCAACGTGCTATGGAAAGAGCTATGCTCGGAGTTTCTCTGAAGGGCAAAAAATTCGGAACGAGGTGATCCGCCAGAGAACCATGGTGACCGACATAGCTCTGAAAGTTAGTAGGTTGAAGTAGCAATGGGCTGGCCACATATCTCGCAGAACAGATAACCGCTGGAGTAAGCGTGTTCTGGAGTGGAGACCATGGTGTGCAAAAATAAAATATTATGCATAATTATCTCTACAAATCGAGGAACAATACTTTTTGCAATTGCATTTTTGAAAAAGGCATTAACTTACGCACTCTTTCACGGAATTTTAGCTGGGAGAAAACAATTCTTATATTGTATCAACTATCAGCTGAGCCTCATGCTTATGTTCGTTTTTTTTATTGCCATGAATGGCGAGACGAACATGCAATTCGCCTGATGATAAGCGATATGAACGCTCATGAACAGGAGAAAATCAAACAACACCATGAATTACAAAGCAATACTTGGCATTCCATTGCGCTCGCCATCCTGACACATAAGATGTTAAGTGTCAATATGTCTATTAGTCATATTATTCTGTGTAGTTACTCTGGCTACAGTGTCCTTCAAACCGGAACACAGCAGTGCATTTACAATGTTTTTTGGCGGGAGAAATAGATATTGCGGTGGTACCTACCCAGGCGGCCTCTCACATATGCGAGACCAGTAGGTACTACCACCAGTAAAATGACCGGCGTTATGCTATAATATGCTGAGGAGAAACAGCACCTACTTCGAAGTAAAATTTAACAGGCTTTGATTAATTATTGAATAATGATGAACAATACCTATAATATTATCCCTGCTGAATGGAGTTTGACCTACGACCTTTAATAAACACTACAACTCATCAGTTTTCAAAAAACTAAACCAAAGTATTTAAATTTCGGATAAGAAAGATACTATCGGAATACATCACTGCAGACTACAGAGCAATTGTTGTTAAACATAGCCGATCTGACTCACAATCGTACTATATAGTCTTCTATCACGCTTTATCCATCTGATAGTTTCAGAGAACAAACGGACAGGCAAACAAACCGCTGATTTATCGTGGCGGTGGTACGCACCGAGAGTTATGAGCCGACGATGCGATGTAGACAAGGCACGCCCGCGTATATCGTTAACAATTTCACCGGTTGCCTTTAACTCAAGGAAATCTGTGGACGTCGCGTCAGCGCGTTCCGTTTCACGTTTTCAATTGTTTTACTACATTATATTGTTTTGTTGATTAATTAGGGTGTTTGATAACCACAGCATATCAAATTTAACACCTATGGTTCTTCAATGATCTTGAGTCTTCACAAACAAAGATAGAGAACTGTAAAGGAAAATATTACGAGGAAACCAGCATATCGAAGTTATGAGTAGGGATTACATGTACATTTATTTATGGATTGAAGGCATTTTGAATATTGGGAGTCACGACAACATATTTAGCGAAAACTATAATAGTATGGTATATCCAATAGTTACTTACTGACGCCAGGGGTGTCTTTCGCTGTCTGCGGCCCTCTGCCTCCGGGGTCTTAATTTTGGTTACGGTGAGAATAAAATAACTTGATTAAAGAAATGTTGAACAAATTCTTACCCAAGTAAGTATCTAGCTATTACTTTACAACATTACTCGTATCTTATTCTTCAAGAATATTTCAACCATTTTTTGCCATCATCACCTAAATGTGACATTACATTTACATAAATATTTATTGTTATATACAAATAGTTATCTAAATTATGCATTTTCACCCCCAATAGTAATGTCATTTGGTAATCTTTAGTGTTTATATTATGAAAACCTAGGTCACATGATAATATTATGAATGTCTAGTAAGTAGTTACACGATAAGTATTAATAACTCCTAGACCTTATTGTATGTTATGTCATTAATTCGTAATCTACTGTGTGTATTTAAAGGTCTTTCTTGATTTAAAAGTTTAATGTCTTTTTTGACGTCAGTAAAACAATCAAACTTCATTCTGGTACTGCAAAGGCCTTATCGACCTTCCAGCTTAGCACGCTTGGAAATATTGAGGCCTGGGTTAGATCCCTAACAATATTTGCCTTCATACCGAGAGTGAATCCTCAAGCGCAGTATGGGTGGCACTCAATATGCAAGAAGTGCCACAATTTCTTTCCATGTAACTGCCCAGCCGACTGCCTACGAGTGCGACGACGTAAGACCTCCTACCCCAAAAAGCCGGGAATATAGGCATGAGATTTTTTAAGTTATTAATTGGTATGCGTACTTGTGTATAGTTCATGCCACTAACAATATCTAAAAGAATTCAAAGTTTTAAAAGTATAACTAGTATATTTATTTCTTAAATAATGAATTAACTAGGATTATTGTACTTGCAATACGCTCTAACACTGCCTTCGAGTTGATCGCCCGGTTTTGCTTTAATCACTACGTTGAAGAAGCGATAACCAGCCCCACCTCGGAGTATTATGGGTATACCATCTGTGGTCTCCACTGCCAAGTGGGTTATCTGAAATTAAATTTTACCTGAGAAATATATAGTTTTACAGTTCAGAGTACATGCATACATAAACTCACGCCTTTATCCCAGAAGGGGTAGGCAGAGGAGCCACCAGGACACCCACATTTCGCCTTGTATGTTCCGTCCTATGATGTGATAGGGGGCGAGCCTATCGCCATATCGGGCACAAATTCCTGACTCCGGGCTGATAATGAATAGAAAAACCCAATATCACTTTGCCCGGCCCGGGATTTAAACCCGAGACCTCAGCTTTGTAGTCGTACCGTAGTACAACTACGCCACCGAGGCAGTAATTTAGGGTTTAGGGATAGATAGGGATATTTAGGGATAGATAATGCTGTGCAACTTGCCAGTGATTTAGTTTATGTAAAGTGCAATTTAGGGTAAAATATAATATACACTTTTCATTAAAGCTAATCAAAATTATTTTGTACTAGGGGCCCGGCCCGGCTCCGCCCCGGTGTAGATATACTTTTTTGAAAATATTCTCTCGCCTATGTCCATAAGGAATAAAGTAGGATTCTAATTATGAAATAATTTTCAAATCGACTTAGTAGTTTCAGAGCCTATTCAATGCACACGAACAATGAAATCTTCCCTCTTTATAATATTACTAGCATTTGCCCGCAACTTCGTCTGCGTGTTTAAGATAATGTAGACGTTATATCGCTAAAACTATGCCATTGTAACCTCTACGTAAACTTTTAACAAAAATCAACGTGCTACAATTCTATTTCTAATTCTGACTCTGAGTTTGGATTATCGGATCAATTGATAAACGGCCTTATTCATATACAGTTTAAACCCATTTTAGGTATCGAATGTTTGTTTTCGCTCAAACTAAATTGAAAAGTCGTTCGAAAGGGACAAATGTTGAATTTTCATAGGAATAACTTAAGTAGTTTTGATTTTCCATACAAACTTTCAACCCTTATTTTACTCTTTTAGGGTTAAATTTAAGTAAACAGAGTACGCACTTATTTTTGGTTTTAGATGAGTAACTAAAGAATCAGATTTGATATCTGCAACTTCAACGGTTGCGGTTTTCCATACAAAATTATTTTACCCTTTTCACCCCCCTTAGGGGTTGAATTTCCAACAATCTATCCTTAGTGCTACCCTACGTTAAAAAAGAAATCCCTGTGTAAAATTTAAAGTTCCTAGCTTCAGTAGTTTCGGCTGTGCGTTGATCCGGCAGTTCGGTTCTACATAACTTCAACCCTTAGTTTCGTCCCTTTAGGGTTAATTTTAGATACACAAAATATGCAATTATTTTTGTCGTAGAATTAATAACTTAAGTGTCAAGTTTGGCAATTGTAACTTTAACGGTTTAAATTTTCCCTATATCAGTTTTTAACCCTTTACACCCCCTTAGGGGGTGAATATCCAAAAATCCATCCTTAGTGCTACCCTAGGTCACAATAGGAATCCCTGTGTAAAATTTCAAGTTCCTAACTTCAGTAGTTACGGCTGTGCGTTGATCCGGCAGTTCGGTTTTACAATACTTCAACCCTTATTTTCACCTCTTTAGGGTTAATTATAAGAAAAATTGGTATGCAGTTGTTCTTGTTTCTAGATGAGTAACTAAAAAGTCAAGTTTGATATCTGCAACTTCAACGGTTTCGGTTTTCCATACAACAGTATTTTACCCTTTTCACCCCCTTAGGGGTCGAATTTCCAAAAATCCTTCCTTAGTGCTACCCCACGTCACAATAGGAACCCCTATGTAAAATTTCACGTTTCTAGCTCCAGTAGATTCGGCTGTGCGTTGATCGGGTAGGAAGGAAATCACCCAGTTTCTAAACATTTCAACCCTTATTTTAACCCCTTTAATGTTAATTTTTAGACAAATAAAGTATGCAATTATTTTTGTTATTAAATGAGTTATTGAACTACCAAGTTTGAGAATTGTAACTTCAATGGTTTAGATTTTACATACAACAGTTTTCAACCCTTTTCACCCCCTTAGGGGTAGAATTTCCCAAAAACCCTTCTTAGTGCTACCCTCCGTCACAATAGGAATCCCTGTGTAAAATTTCAAGTTCCTAGGTCCAGTAGTTTCGGCTGTGCGTTGATAGGTCAGTCAATCAATCAGGTTCCTCTTTTATATATATAGACTAGTCGAGATTAATTTAGTTTTGAAACGTACAACGCCTGAACATTTTGATTAGCAAGACACATTTACTTCATTGACTACGTCTAATCTAGAGGCGACATTATTGTAATCCCACAACAATGTTCTTTTTTAAAAAAATATTTCCATAGCGAACTAGTTTCATTTACTATATAATTTAAAAAATTCAAACCAACTACTTCAACGTCTGAAAACAAATTAATATTTGCTCTACATACCGCCTACCTATCTCATTCCTTATTATCCTTATACTATTTGACAGTCTCCGTGGCAAAGTTGTTTAGACGCCGCCTGTGAAACGAGAGGCCGCGGGTTCGATCCCCGCACCGAAACAAATGTTTGTGAGAACCACAGTTATTTGTTTCGGGTCTGGGTGTTTGTGAGACCGAAAAATCTCTCGTAGTTCCTGGTACCCACGACACAAGACTCGATCTTAGTGTGGGGTCAGGACAATGTAAGTGACTGTTGGGTGTATTTATTTATTTATTTCTAATAGGCAATCGATTACAACTCACAGTGCAATCAAAGAGTCCCTCAGACATCACTTTATGACCGACGTGCTTCGGCTGATAATGAAACCTCCTTCTGTAGACCCTCGTGTCATTCTTAATCCTGGCGCCTTGGTACAGGTTTTGATACGGTGAGTGTATGAGCGGAGACATAGACGAAGGAGGTAATGGTTCTGGAAACGCATAGCGCGCGTCGAATCGTCTTGAAATCCGTGGTCTGGAAAAATATTTGAAATGCCTTCAGTCATCTATTCCATAAATCAGCTAAGAAAGTATCTATGATGAAACTTCCATCAGGGTCACAATTACCGACATTGAAGCGGAAGAGAATGAGAGAAAGAGAGAGTAAGTAGAAAGAGTAAGCCTCACCTCTTAATGTACCTAGTACCTACTGTGTTATATCTTCCACTTTTGTGTTGTTTTGATGACAGATTTCAGATGATAAAAACATTCGTAATGCAAAAAGATACTCACATAACGCGCCTTCCTAATCCGTAATTATGCATTTTTTCATAAAGATACGTCTGACTACGACCGACTGTTTGCATTATATAACATAGAGAAATAAATAATGCTATAGATAGTTTCATAATAAACAATTCGACATAACGATTTATGAAAAATCAAGCTCGATTTATTTATGGCAAAAATATTAATTTCATTGTGAAATATAGCATGCCTGCGGTATTTTATGCGACCAATACGCCCTGTTCCGTAATTTACGAGTGTTTTATATCGGTACGCCTACGGTTTTACGCCATATGGCAGTTATAAAATTTGAATTCAAGGTCGTGAAAATAATCAACTATGAAAACCTATTAAGATATTGTATCCATAAAATTTCTACTTTGTGCGTAATTCTTGAATGCAATGCTTGAATGTTACTTCTTTCTTATTAGTCTGTGAATGTAACGATACTGTAAGATGTGCTGTAAAGGCCGTTCATAATCCTATATTAAATTATGTTCGAAACATTTTGTAAAGTATTGAACAATACATAACACGTTACAAAATAATAACTATTTTTCAGTGTAATGTGAGGTAATTAATAAAATAGTTTCTGTGCTACGAAGTAATGACAATGTTTCATGACGAATTATGCGCTTATTTTATAAAGTTGGAGACACAAAACGCAAATGACATTGACAGTACTTATTTAATCGAATAATTTAATTATTGTGGAATTTACCTTGTTTTACACAGGTTTCTGATTTTTACTCACGATTATAATATGTTTGATACATAGATGTTGTTTCTATAGGTTCGTTGTGCAATACCACGAATTTTTCTTTCAGTAAACAGTCACAATGGATGGTAGGTTTTGGGTTCCATCACATCGTGTTTTTAGACTTTTCATAAATAATTCGCAAAGTTAATTCCCTTGCAGGTACATCAGGTCAGCAACCGCGTTCTCTGCCATCGTTAGTCATACATAATATTACTAATATTGATGAGTTAAAAGATGTCCTCGAGCATATTATTTTCCTTGGGAAAGAATATGAAAAGGATGTATCTTCGTGTATTAAAGTTCTAATGTGCCACAAAAATCCTGAAATCGTGATGTTGAGCTGCCAAGCGATTGCGGAATTGGTCAAATCAGAGGAGCATCGAGCAATTTACTCTCAAACAGAAATCATACAGCCGCTCCTAAAATTATTGCAACTAGAATTAAATCAGGAAAATATCCCGATCTTAAAGCAATGCTGCAGGGCTTTAGGAAACTTGTGCTGCGACTGCGACGAAGCTAGAAAAATCATTTTAGAATGTGATGGCTTACCATTACTGATAGATCTGCTGAAAAGGTCATCTAACACCCAATTGAAAGAAACAGCACCTGAATTATTGGAACTGAACAGCCAATTTAAAGATATTAAAATGTTTTCTAGTAAAACTCTTTTAAACTACTGCATTGGTGGCAAGCAATTTTCAGATGTGGTCATCAAAGAAGGTTTGCTTGAAGTTATCAATAAAATTTTGGACCAAGAATTGGCAAATGATGATATGGATGACGATATGGTCTCAACTTCTTTGTTAATTCTAAGTGTGATAAATGATAACTCATCAGAAAATGTGTATGAAGAAGGTATCAATGTGAATGTGCTTAAAATCTTGAAAGTGACTACTAATATTGACATTTCGGAGCTGTGTTTAGATCATTTACATGCACAGGCAGAACATGGTAAGATATTAGTTTTTCATACCTATTATATTCGTTTTCTGTTTATTGTGCTGCAAAATGACTTGTAGTGATTACAGTGCTCTGTTTGTACCTCTTAATTATTTTCCTATTATTGTTGTACTGGGTGAAAGAAGTTGAATGACTATCAAAGATTTCCTGCAGAGGATATACAAGTAGATTGTGTTTGTGTGTGTGATTTTGGGTAACAGAAGTATGCATTAACGAGTTAATACAATCTTTTATTCTATACCACCACTTTTTTTTTATCTAGTTTATTAAATCCACCCCTCCGACCTAAAGTTGGTTGGCAGCCCTAAAAATTCTTTAAGAGTCCATAATACACAATACCATATTTTGTTTACTTACATTTTCAACAGATTCAGTCAAAAATCTCCTGGCAAATGAAGGTGGTGTACAAACAGTGTGTACTCGTCTTGAGCAGTTAACCAAGAGACATGAGGCTGGAGACTTGACTGCGGATGATGTGGATGTGATAGCCCTTATGAAGCAGGCTTGTGACCTCATCATTATAGTGTTGACTGGAGGTAATTAATATGAAAAGTGCATACTTTTTACCATCAAACATTAGTCAGTTTGAATTGAAACCCTGTCTAACAATGTACAGATTGAACAGAAAGATGCAGATGTATTAAATTTTGCACAAGAGAATATTAGGTAATATTAAAATTTTTGGAAACTAATTCTCAGATAGGTTAATTATTATGAGATTCCCTTACTGGGTACCACCATTCATTTTTTACTATTCAACGTGGTGAATTCCGAACCTAACTAACCTATTTAGTATTATTTTTATCATGTAAAGCCAGCCTTAGCACAACCATCGCTCTGGGCGAGATTGTAAGGGCGCCCTGGGAGATATTGCTACAGCCGGCCCCAACTGCCTAATAAACCCAGAACTCATCCAAAATAAATAAATAATAAATACACCCAACAGTTACATACATAGTCCTGACCTCACACTAAGATCGAGTCTAGTGTCGCGGGTATCAGGAACTACGAGAGAATTTTCGGTGTCACAAACACCCCGACCCGAACAAATACTTGTGATTCACACAAACATTTGTCTCGGTGCGGGGATTGAACCTGCGGCTTCACGTTTCACAGCCGGCGTCTAAACAACGGCGCCACTGAGATAGTCAAATATATTCAGAAAAACGGGCCTGCGGCACTTTTTTTCCATGGCCCTATAGGATCGCCTGACTACGTCCTACGCTTTTATTCCATGTATGTCTTGCAGATGACGCCATGCACACCCTGTACCAGAATGGTGTTGGTGAAGTGTACATAACTATGGTGCGCTGGCTCAACTCTACCAATTACCATCTGCTGACGACTGCCGTGCTGGCTATCGGCAACTTCGCCAGGCAGGACGATTACTGCGCGCAGATGATGGATGACAAAATATTTGATAAGCTGCTGGGTAAGTAAATTAAATGTAGTAGTAGTTTTTCATCAGACTGCTTTTATCCTAAACATACATGGGGTCAGTGCAAAGTGATTATTTCCGTGAGATAGTGATCCATGGTTTGGCTTAGAATTTTATGACTGACAGCTGGTCTTTTAGTCCAATATATTAAACTAAGGTTATTTGATATCAATATAAAGATCCCCAGGTATAAAGTTTATCCTTTCCCCCCACTGTGAAAATGAAAACTAATTGAACATGATTACACATGTAATTTCCAGAAGCTACGACACAGTGTGAGGTCTAACCATCCGGTTATAACATTCAACCGTATTTCTTGTTTTTCAGATATATTCGAAACATACCACGGCTTCGCGATGAACATGATCAAGGAGCCCGATATCCCCCACCCAATAAAGCCGTCAGTACTGACCAAGATCCAGCACGCGGTACTATCAGCGCTTCGCAACCTCACCGTGCCGGTGGCGAACAAGCGCGTGGCGGCGGCGCAGGGACGCGCCGCGCCCATATTCCTGAGTGCCCTGCCCCATGTGGAAAACCACCATGTGGCGTATAAACTGCTTGCGGCTGTTCGGATGCTTGTCGATGGACAAGGTATTTTGGACATTATTGATACTATAGGGTTGATACACAAGCGAGATTAATTTTAAGTAAAGTGTTGTGACATGACCACCAATTAATTTTATCCCTGCACCTACATTGGTACTCGTTGAACTGAGAAAGGAAAAGGTAGGGATTGTTCCGACATTGCTTTTTTTCAATAATATTACATATTATAAGACAATTCTTGCGTGTGTTTTTATATCTTAGTACATAAAGTGACCGCAGTTACACTTGACGACAAGCGCAATGCAGGCAAAGTTAAGTTTGTTGATAATTGAAATTAATATTGACAACTTCCATTCAATGTGTTGTAGAGGGCGTGGCGAAGCAGCTGGCGGTGGACCACAATGCGCTGGCGTCGGTGGCGAAGTGGGGCCACGCGGGCGAGTACGCGGGCGCCGCGGGCGAGGCGCCTCGACTACTCGCCTGGACCGTCAAGCAGCTGCGACACCAGCCGCACTGGACCAACATCGTGCAGGTACACGCACACGCACGCACGCACGCACACATAAACACACGCACATCAACACTATAAATCATTATTTAAAAGCCCATAATTGCTGCAGTGCGTGAAGTTACTGTATTAGTTATTTATAATCTGGAAATCTTGATATTATATTATGGATGTCTATAAATAATATTTCGCTGCCTCCAGATGCAGGATAAATAAATCCGAAAATGAAATTTACGTATGATTATTTAAATCCATAACTCGAAAAAAGTTGATAAGTAATTCTATTCCTTACATTCAATATTTATTTGCCACTACCTCATGTAGCATTTTTTTCGTATTTCTACAATTACAGAAAGAGTATTTCGTTTTCCAGGTGGAAGGTTGCATATCGAGCCTAGTGAACATGCTGGTAGCGAGTCACGCGGTTATGCAGAACGAAGCGATACTCGCCCTCACTCTCCTAGCCATACAGTGCTTGAAGCCAATCTCTCCCGACGCAGAACCACCCACCTACGACTACGAAAAGAACTTTATCACCCAGTTAATAAAGTCGGAAATTGGCAATCACGTCTCCGTACTTGTTGACACTAATTACTCAAAAATGCCGAAAGAGGTCGCTGAGAATCTTCTCGCGTTCCTTGATATTACATTGAAGAAGAACGCTATTGCAGCTGACTACAAAGATGCGAAGGTACCAGAATCTTTAAGGAAATTCTCAGATTTGAGGCGCGATTTCAGCGACGATTTGAAAGCTTGTATCGCTGGCGTTGTCTCGGCAATTACCGATATCGGTAAAAACGATTAAAACCTATTTTTACGCTTTATCTAAACTATCTAGTCATAGTTTAAATTGTGTTCTCGACCGTAATCAATTGCTAGATTTTCATGCATTTAAATCTATACTTAAAAGCGATTGGGATCGCACCAATTTTTTAAATTATCAAATTAGCAATAGGCCTAGACTTTGAGGAGGTTAATGACTTAAAGATTATGATGCTTTGTGCTATAAAAGAGAATTGGATAAAATAGCATGAAATATAATGAATTTATGAAGGGATACAAAATATATAAAGGGGCCAGTTCCATTAGCGAATGTTGGGTGAAATATCATTCGACTTCTGACTGCTTATTTGCAACTACCCTTCAAATTTTTTTTTAAATACTGCAATGCATTACATCATATTATAGAGATTTAAGCGTGGTACCGGGGTCTATATCATCACTTCATGAAATAATTATCCAAAAAATGTATGTACCTTTTTTTTGTAACAAAATATATTTTGGAGTTTATTACACCGAGCCCTGTTAATATGCTTATATTGCAGCAGTTGCTTAAGTGCTGCTTGAATTTCGCTAATGGATGAGGGCTCTCACACTTTAACTTAACATTGTCCTATTTTGATCAATATTTATCTAATCAATCATAGTTTATATGTAAGATTAATTGTGAATGAGATATTTTTGTGACTATCTCACATTTTTACATTCCTATTGTATATAGATTTTTCTGTAATAACTATATTAATTAGCATTGATTCCTTAATTCTGCATGAATAAACTGACTATCGAGTTTCTATAGCAAGTAAAATTAAAATGGTTAGTTAGGAAAGAACGCTTTAAAGAATTGTACCCAAATATCGCAACAAACCTCAACAAACATTACTTTTATATAATTTTTTCTTTGATAAAGAAATTGTTAATTTTTCTTGTGTTCATTTTTCATTGTATTAAAGCAATCAGTGTGTCACATGCTTATTTGATATTTCCCTCCAGTCATTAGTCCATTTATGTCAGCAAATAGTTATACATTTTGCGAATCAGAAAATCTTCATCCAAGTAAAGTATCTCTATTAAATACATTATTTACTATATAAACTCGATAGAATTTTTTTACACACATCGCAGTAAAAGATTTCACACTTAAGAATAAAAAAAATACTTAACAATTGAGACGACTTACTAGAGCGGACATCGCGAACAAAATCTGCACGCACGTATCAAGCAAAAATAAAACATAAGAGCGAGAAAGAATATATATATTATATAGTTCATAGTATCATTGCGTAGGAAGATAGCACCACTGCAATGTCTATTTCTCCCGCCAGACAATAGTGTAAATGCACTGTTGTGTTCTGGTTTGAAGCCAGAGTAACTACTGGAAATAAAGAGACTTAACATCATATATCTCAGGATGGTGAGCGCAGTAGAATGCCAAGCATCGCTTTGTAATTAATGGTGTTGTTTGGTTTCGTTACTGTCCATGAGTGGTCGTATTGCTTACCGTCAGGCTAATGGCATGCTCGTCTCGCCATTCATCGCAATAAATAAAATGTTTGCGGTATCCGCTCTATATCAATGAAAAATATTCAAAATAACTGCGATACCTACGGAATACTCAGAGTACAACATAGTATCGCGTAGTATCACGTGAATATATTCTTATATTGTATAGCTTATGAGGCTTATAATTTTGTATTAAGATATAAATGTATTATGGACGCATTTAGTACATTGATCAACTTAACTTGGTATGGCAGTTGGTAACACAATAAAACAGTGCCGTTCGACAGTCAGCGTATTTGAATAGTTGTTGAGATTGAATGCTGCAGAAAAATAGTTAATTTAGTCTAACAACTCGGAGCAAATTTCGTTAATTTTAAGAAAATTATGCCAACGCACAATGCAAATATGAAAAATAAAATTGTACGCTGGTTCGTATTGCGATTGGTTCGTAGTAAATATTATATTGTATTGTAATAAAATATTTAATTTTCGAGTGACATTGATCATTGATGTAACTAAATGTTCTTTACAAAATATTAATGAATGTTTACATTATAGTCATCAATAATGATCATCACATTGCTGGCAGTGTGTTGTATGTGCCAAAATTATTATGAACTCGTAGTGGAACACATAGGACGACAAAATGGTATCAAAAATAATGTGATGGTTTATATAATGTATAATTGTTTTTTATTTACTTTACAATTATAAATTAATATGACAGTTAAGGATATACAGGGTGGTGGAAATAATATAACATTAGTTAAAACCGCATCTAATTTGAAACGTTTAAAATATTTTGATTGTATTTTGTAGTTTAATGACATCATTAACACCACCTACCTCTACAGCAAATGTACTAAATGCGCGCCTTTCAATTTATTCACAACTTATTACATTTAAGAACCCGATAGTGCACTTATTAAATTTTATGCTTGGACGGGCGTGAGTGGTTAGCTTTATCGTGTAGACACGAAGCTGTGCCTGAGAGAATGAATGTACATGTTTACCCTTAGATACCCATTTTGTACAAGACCATATGGAGGTGATGACGTATCGATGAGAATCTATGTCGAGCCAGTGAGAATGGGGTGATAAGATATAAATTTGTACTTTGAACATGTTCTGTTAAAGAAGAATGCCCATTCATGGTATCGCTAAAAATATCGTTGACCCCGATGCTGATACTGCTTAAAATTAATTATAGCATTTTTATGGTTTGTCCTTAAAGGTTTTCCTGTTTTATCCCGGGCGACAGATTTTTATAAAATTAATTAATTATCATCACATTTTACGATACGTCAGCCATAACTACTAATGGGGCTACCAGAGTGACTGGACTTCAAGTTCATTTCAATCCTCAATGTGGTCATGTTCAAAATCGTAATTTAATATTATACCTGTAATTTGAACGAAAACACCACTTTATTGATACTTACCTATAGTTACCCTCTTAATGTATTTTCTCTACATATTGTAATTAGATTTAAGCTTCAATAGTTTCTTTAGTGCTATAAAATTAATTTTGTCTGCACATTTCTATATATAGTTTTATGGACCAATATATTATAAAATGCATGAAATTTTAGATGTGCCATATTGATATTGCAAAATAACCTTTATTGAACACTGAACTATTCTAAATGAGTACACAATTAATTAAATAATCAATAAATTGAAATTGAATCAAATCATAAACCACTTCCATTCAATCATTTTAATTATTCAAGCAAAAGTCACAATACAATGGAATGTTTATAAAGTAGGCAAATTACATATTGGCGCATCTAAACATTTACCTATGTGTGGTAATATTCTTCAATATAATAAATGTATTATTTTTTCTACAATATTTTACAGAAATCAAAGAAGTTTGTTCATTTTGTACAGCGATTATATTATGTTTATGTGATTAAAATGACGCTTCTGAAAGATTTTTGCTGTAATAAAGATATATTGGATCTCATAGTTTCTGTTACCTCCTTAACTTTATTACCATTTAGTAAAAGGGAGCATTACATGTCGAGTCGACACCTAAAAATATTATTGATATTCATATTGGGCTTAATTTTATTTGTAAAACATGAATCTGAACATCAAAAAGACATTTCGTATACATAATTTTTTTGTCAGTAGGAACACATTTGTGGTAGCACATACATAGTGTCTTATTCTTATACATATTTCTATGTTAAAAGCAATTATATTCATGTAATCAATTCGTCCAAGCTGAGCTTGTTCATAACCCAGCAATGTGCTTTGAGATCACATAAAGGCTAGTTATGCATTAACTATATTTGGTAATAAATAAAACAACTTGATGAGACCTTGATATATTTATTTACACTTAGCTTTTATATTTACACTGTTTGTGAGTTATCCAAATCCAATATGGATTTCTCTTGTATCATAGTGGAATGTTGTGTAAGAGTGAGACGGAACCTCAGCTCCTCATCAGCTACCAGTTGGTTTTTGAATATTTGTTGTCTATTCCCACAGCCTGCCACTGAAACATTATTGTTATTTTCGGACAATGTAAAAAAATATTTACAATATTAAGCCCTTGATATATAGAAAAAATGACTGAAAAAGTTTCAAAATATCAACTCAAATCACAATATTTGTAAATATGTAATGTCTCAGTAAAGTTGTTTAAATCATAAAGTTTGCTTATAATTTTATAATCCAGGTCAAATGTTATGTAAATTGCAAGAAACATGTTTAGTTACCTGGACATATTGTTCGTTTCTTTGTATTAATAAGGGACATGATTGATTCCTTTTCGTAAATGTGTCCACACACTGTGTTCTTCACTGGATCAACTATTGGTCTTTTGGTTATTGGATCCAACTGGAAATAAGATAAATCACAGATTCGTTCAAATTTTTGTAGCAAAACCCATAAGAAATTTCTAGTTGCCACTACTACAAATAGAAGTAAACTATTACATTTTCAAATTTTTTTACTGCTTATTACCTCCCATAGTGTTTTCTCTTCAAAAAACATTTCTAATTTCCAAATAATGGATGGATGGAAACAAAACAAAAACTAATTAACCTTGAAAAGCACTAAGTCTTAGAAAAAGTTAAACATTGAAAATTATTCAACCTAATATAATAACAGTGACCAATTTCAGAAGTTACAATGACATTTAATAAAAATGATCTTTTCATACTCACATATTGGGTTTGAGCTTCAGTTATTGCCAGATCTGATTCATCCAAGTTTTCTGGAAAAATATAGAGTTGTGCAATTCACATGAAAATGAAATAGTCATTATTTTTGTAAATAAATAAATAAATACATCCAACAGTCGCATACATAGTCCTAACCCCACACTAAGATTGAGTCTTGTGTTGTGGGTATCAGGAACTAAGAGACACTTATGATATACTTACGCTGTGCCCTTTGTACACCAGCTTCATATCTCTTTTTTAGTTCTATAAAGTAAGGATGTCTCTCTGTATTAGTTCTTTTGCTGGCAAGATTATTTAATTGCTGTTTGAACCTTTCTTCCAGTGTGTCTATATTTCTAGTATTTGTTTCTTTCTGAAACATCACCAGAATAGAAAATGGATCATCATTTATTACTTATTGTGTTGGATGCAATCAAGTTACTTTGTTTCAATATATCTAATACTTTAATTTATAAAAGCATAAAGGTAATTACAAATTATAGTAAGGTTTTGAAAAAGGACCCCATTTATCAGTTTTCAGCTGGTTTTACAAAATTGTGACTCCTAAAGCAGAAGAACTACTTAATATATTGAAAGCCTAATATTTTTGCAACATTATTTATTCTACATATCTTCATATTAAGAACTTGTAACAAATTTGAGCATACTAATGAATAAAACACTTGAAGTTATCTGTTGAGCCAACTTGCTTTTTGTTTTTTTACTCTTTCGCTGTCCGTCTTGCATCATCGTAAAAAGTAAGGCCTTTAAATACTACCTTTGCCTTCTCCAACGCTTGCACGGCTACTTCTTGCTGAGCTTCCAGCAAACAATATGTTTTCACATACTCTTTTAGCTTTGTAAACTCAGCGTCTTTGTCTGTGTCCATATACTTCGATATGTTGTCCGTGCACAAATACAAACTCGTTATGCACTGCTTCCTTAATTCTGCTAAATCCGTGTCCGACATTTTTGAAGATTTGTGTAATACAAAACTAAATAAAAAGTATGTAACAACACAAATTTTATGAAAGCTACCGTATTCAAGTGTCACAGATAATTCAAGTGTTTTGTTTGGCTGCGTTGTCGCAGCTGTCACTGTCATAGTGATATGATGTTGTTGTTTTTTCGATTTATCCCATGGGAAAGGCAAAGGTCTGAGCCATACAGCCTAGTCTAATGTATGAAATTCTTCAGTTTGTGTTCTTTATAACTTCGAAACGGTGGTTTTCACATAAGTATAAATGTCTTTGTATACATTAACGTTATTTAGAAGGAGGTCCAAAGAGCGGGGAATATTTTCGGGTGATTTATAATGTTCCAAGAGCTTATCTATCAGTAATATACGCTGGACGGAGAAAGCTGGACAATCAAAGAAAATATGGTTTATCGTTTGATCCTTGTTTAAGTTACAATAGTCACATATAGAAGTGTTAATCATATTCATTCGGTGTAGATGACTATTTATGTGACAATGTCCTAGGCGGAGGCGGCATAAGACATTGTAAAAATGTCTATCTGCGTAGGGTCGTTTTTCAAACCAAGACTTTTTAATATCCTGCTGAATCGTGCTGTACCATCTTCCTTTGACGACGGAAACGGATTTCCAATTATCCGTCCATTCACTATATAATTCAATTTTAAGTTTGGCTTTATAATCTGTAGCAGGAATCAAAACATTGCAGGCCCGTCCAACTTAGAACAAAAAAAGTTGCACGATAAGCTATGCTAGCTATCTCACTATTTTAATATGGACGGCGTTCATCTTTCTCTCTCTACACTCAATATTTTTATTAGTGTGCGTGTGACGTAGTATCTTATGTCACTTGTATTGAAATGTCTGTTTGTCAACGTATCTCGTTTGCCGCCATGCGGCCATTTTCTATTGTGCCTTGATCAAGCCTTAGTACAGCGAATCTTATAATTGGAATTTAATAACTTTCTAATCACGGATTCTGGTGCTACAGTTTGCAATCAAAGGCGGTTTTTTTCCTTTTTATTAATTTTGTGTGCTTATGTTTTCGTAAAAGATAAAATAGGCTTAAGTGACCTTAGTCATTAGTGTTTACCGGCTAAAACGAGTGATAGTTTATTATTATTGAATTTGTGTTAAAATACTTGTTATTTTTGTAAGAACTATGGTAAATAAGTGCATTGTTCCCGAGTGTAACACTCGAGGACCAAATAATAAATATTTTTGTGTTCCCTTCACAAACCAAGCAAGGTGGGAAATGTGGTTAGGGTTTTGTCCATATTTACAAAACATACCTTTTATTAAACGCAGCCGTATTCGTTTTTGTCATAAACATTCTCTTGCCGAACATATTAATGAAAAATTAAAATTAAAACCTTGTGCAATTCCGTGTTTAAACTTGAATATAAATTAAGAGAAACATTTAGAAATATTAGTGATCAAGGCTCTGCTAATGTTGCTATTAAGTCATTATTATCAGATTCCAATGCTGAACTTTTACGTAGTAATAATTGCACGAATGACATCTGCTACAAAATTGGCCCCATCCAATTATATCATATCTATGATGTACCTCATTTGTTTAAATGTATTCGTAAAAAATTTCAGAAAAAGCATCTACTCATTGGTTATCGAAGAGCAACGTGGGAATGTATAGAAAGTCTATACAAATTATAGGATGGCTTTGATGGCCAAGCAAGAAGCACCAAACTTACAGAGAAACACATAAATCCAACTTCATATGACAAAATGAAGGTAAATTAAAGTATACAATTTCTATCAAGATTCAGTTTTGAAGTGGTCACTAATCACAAAAAGTGATTAATATGTCAGAAGTTATATATTAGTAGGTATATTCTTCTTCTTCTTCTTTTAATTAAAGAATGGCTCCCCCGATATATTTGTATAGATTTTATATTGTTTATTGTTATACAATAATTAAAAAGCACATACATTACAGGTCAAACTTGCAGCCCAAGTTTTTAGCCGGCAAGTGGCTACATCACTACTAGTTTATATGAAGAGTAACCAACATCTCCAAGAACATGATTATTCTACTTTTAATCTTAATTTTGATATTTTTTTCACAACAGATATAATTACCTTCATAAATGATTTGTTTGAAAGTTTAAATGGTTTTGGCCGATATGGTAACAAATTGACACATGCATTGTCTTGTAATTCTGAACATATAGATTTCTGGAATGAAGCTGTAAAAAACTTTGTGTCTATGCGTTTTGACTCTCCCAATCCAGGGGAAGCAAAACCTCTATCACTGAAGCAATATTGCAATATTTGTAATAACTTTTGTTAATTGATTTAAATATTGTCTTGAATTTAAAATTCTTTGAATAAATTTGAGTGTTGAAGCTCAAGTCTCCTTTCAGGGTGTAAAATCATTTTAGTTTCAATTCAAGGTTTTCTTTAAAATAGACCTATGTTGCCAAACTTTTTCTTACACCTTAATATGAACCTACCTGATGGTTGATGTAGAATCCTGAAATAGCAATTTGTTTGTTTCTTAATCATATTGCATCCAGTATTTTTATATTCATTTTGCTTGTAAATGTGCCTTTATATGATATTACTAGTTATATTATTATGCATGGAATGTCTCGCATGTTCTAATATTTGTAAACTTATTTAACAGTTTTATTTTTTTGTATTTTATTTGTATTTTATATTAACCAATTTGAAATGAATTATTTCGGTGCATTAGAATGAAAGTCTGCAATGATGTATTAAATTTAATAATGACTGTTTTTAATTAATACAAATATATTTGTAAGCAGACATTGTTCGCAATACACTTCATTGTAATAATGTCCATAGCAATTCTTTGCTGGAAATTGTAATAAATTTAATTTTATGCTTTGAAAAATTGGATAGTAGGATCATATAATAGTTTGGTTATTATATCTCTACTCACCTTACATGGTTTAAAAACAAAGTAATCTTCAATATGATTATCATTTTGCTAAGTGTAAAGCATAATAATAAGTTGTTTTAAACTGTTAATACAAATCATGCATTTGCACCTTTCATATATTTTTATTGATTTGCAATGTAATGGAAGAGCAATTTCGATCATATCTTTAAATGATGCCCTGGTGGACCATGACCTATCTCAATCGTTTATTGAGGAGGCCCACGTATAGGAGTGTAAGGTAGAGTGAATGGATAAATATACATTATTGGATTGGATTTCCTCAAATCATTGAATCCAACATTTTCGTTTTTATTGCAGAATTTTTAAAAATAATATTATGCGAAAACTATATATATGGTTTCAAGATACTAACATTACATTGTATTCAGAATTGTATTTAACTTGTTTTGTATTCGATTTAATAATAAATTTGTAATGTTACACATGGAATAGGCGAGACGACAGTATCAAAAAATTAAAGATTTTATGTTTTTAAGGGAAAATACGTATTACAAGGATTTCAAATGATAATTCAGTTTTAATCTATACTTGGAGATTAATAAGATTTTAAATAATATCAAAGTACAAAATATAGCAATCGGCCATTTTGACAAAAACGCTCTTCACAACGCATGATGTCACGCCTATGTAAAAATGACGCATTCGCTGCGCATAGACCACAGATTTAGTAGTACGCAATGACATGTTTACCTAGTAGTGACATCAAAGCGGACGCCATGACACCTACTAGCGTTTTTTGTGCACTATTGAAAAATTATTAGAAAAATGGCTTAAAACTGTGTTAAGCCTTTGTTAATTCTTGAAATATAGATTTTTTCGTATATAATAAATGTGTGCCCATATTTTAGAATATAATTTGAAAATCATTCGTCTCGCCTATTGCTTCCGTGGTGTAATAATTTGTAAATTTACACCATTATTTAGTTAGTATGTTGTTTTTAGCACGATTTTGCTTTAATGTATCTAAAGTTAACCTAATGAAAACGTTACATTAATATACTAGAAGCCTGAACTAATTTGGTTAAATTTATATTGCCAACTACTATGACCCAGCACCTTAATGTTTCTAAGGCAGTTTCATTGCATTTTCTATGAATACCAACCCTGTAGTTACTAACATAAAGAAACTGTAACTGTAGTTGCTAACATAACTTGCATTCATAAGGCTTATAAAATTAAAAAAAAACCCTTATTAATATTACGCTTATATCATAAAAAGCGTTAGGCGTTAATTGAAAAATGTATAATTACAAGGAGTCTTAGAAGTAAAATATGTGATAATAAGATTTATAAGTAACATAATATGTAACATTTTTTCTTTCCAGAAACAGGTAAATGTGATAAATAATTTGTTGTGCTTCTTACTTTCACATTATTTACTTCCATACAACCTTTCATCCCTAAATTGAGGAGGAGAGAATCATTCTAAATTGTCATGAATCGCTATAAAAAGCAGATTTTTTCTTATCCTAGTGGTAGTTCTCTAAGATTATCCCGATTGAACAAACAAAAACCTCATTAAGAATTTAAAAAATGTATGTAAACCTAATGTATTTATAATATTATCATAACTTTTAATTACTTTGAAACTATTATTACCATTGCACATCATTGCTTTAGCGGAACAGTGTATACCAATTGTGCGTTCTGGTTGACTTTACGTATCTCAGCTGTAAAAAATGACCTGTAATATTGTGATTTTTATACATGATTTGTGAACTTCTCTGAATTTAACTAATGCATAATCACTGTATTGTAAATATATTATAAAAGGGCAACGCTAGAGTTTCTTGCCCGTTCTTCTCTAGCGAAGACAGCCTTGTGAACCGGGTGGTAGAGAAAAAAGTGACAATCTAAATAAGGATTATTTATGGTATTTTTAGAATAACAAATTAATTTAATTCTCATTGTTTATAAATAAAGTTATTTATTTTTGAAGATTATTTTATTTATTTATTTTATAACCAATACCTGAATAATGAATATACAACTACCAAAACCGGTAAAAAAAAACCGGTAAGTTTGAGGCACTGATGTCAACCGGAAAATAAAGCCATCCCTAATTAAATTAAAGATCGGTATTTCGAAAAAGTACCGATTGTCACAGCACTGCTTCCCATGTATATAACCACCGAGCGAAAAGAACAGTAGAACACCCTGTCAAAATATGTACTGAATAGAAAGAGATGGACGATTAATTATGAATGAATTATATAACATAATATAGACATAAAGTACATGTTTGGGCTTTCGTTGTGTGAGTTCCCTTAACGTGTTAAAAAATTTGTATGGAGTCGGCCGTCTGTCTTGTTTAATAGTCTGTGATTGGCAGGATTGTCAATAACAGATGTTAGAACGGTTTTTGCTAAAAAGTCAACTGCTTCATTTCCATGAACTCCAATGTGCGATGGTGTCCAAATTAAAACAATATCTTTCTTATAATAAATATTCAGAGTCATTATCATGTCTCTGATTTCGTATATAATATATGAAGTGCGTCCATCAAGTTTTGTATGCTTAATTGCTTCTAAAACGCTCTTACTATCTGATACTATAATCCATTTTTCTTCCGAGCGCATTTGCAGATATTTCAGTGATTCAAGTATTGCCACAGCTTCGGCAGTATATATAGATGCATGAACATTAATTTTATAACCATACCCCTTTCTTAATAAACTGTCATAAATGGCCATCCAGACATTGTTATCATTCTTAGATCCATCAGTGTATAGCACTCTGTACCCAGCATAACCATCCAATAAATTATACACATCTTCCTTTGACACAATATCAGGTGATATTACAACTGATATTTTATGAAATATTGCAGAATATTGGATACTATAACAAGGAAGTATATTTTGTGAGTAAAATTTATTGTTTTCACAGATTTTTGTAACCTCTCGGTAAAACTTACATATATATAAAGAGCAGGTATTCTTTGTCATTAAATCAATTTTTTTCAATAGTTGATGATTAAAGAGATTTTAAATGAAGCAAATAATTAAAGTTTAAATACTTAAATCTTAAATGTAGTGGAGGGATGCAACATTCTACTTCTAAGGAATTTATTGGGGAAGTAATAAAACTTCCAGTTATCAAACGAAGATTTTTGTTTTGAATTTTTTCTAACTTATCTACAAGTTTTTTATCATGGGCAAAACAAAGGAAAGCATATTCAAAATGACTACGCACAAAGGACTTATAAAATATTTTTAATAATTTGGGATCAGAACCCCAAGTGGTACTGCAGAGACATCGTAGCATATTTGTAGCTTTGTTAGCTCTGATGATAATATCATCAACGTAACTGCTCATTGAGAGATTCTTACAAAATTTAATGCCTAAAAAATTTGCATTATCTACAAGAGGAATTGAAAAATTGTTATATATTATTTGAATATTAATAGGTTTTTTACGTTTGCTAAATATTAAAACTTTACTCTTTTCAGCACTGATTTCAAGACCCAGTTGTGAAAAATAAACTTGAAGATTACAAAGTGCAGCATTAATAATATCTTTTGCAGAGTTAATATCTGTGTGAGCATAATATAATGCTAAATCATCTGCATATTGAAGATTACTAACATGACTACCCAATATTATGTTGATTTTGTGAATATAAATAATAAACAATAAAGGGCTCAAGATACTACCCTGACAAACACCCTTATAAGAAAACCTAGGACCATAAAGCTGCCTATTAAATTCAACATAACCTAAACGACAATTGAGAAAATTATAAATCCAGTTTGTTAATTTCATAGGTAAACCAAAAAGATTTAAAATTTCACAAAGTTTATAAATATTTACATTATTGAAGGCTCCAATTATGTCTAAAAAAGCACAAATAACAAATTTATTATCTTTAAAAGCTTTATAAACATCTAACTGTAATTGAGTAAAACTCTCTCGGCAAGATTTCCCTCTTCTAAATCCTAGCTGGTTGCTTGGTAAGAGTTGATTCTTCTCAATATAGTACTCTAATCTAAGTTTTATTAACTGTTCAAAGAGTTTTGCAATACAGGAGGTTAAAGTGATTGGTCTATATGAGGCAGCAATGCCAGGTTGTTTTTTGGGTTTAAGAATCGGTATGATGCAATCAGTTTTCCAAGAATCTGGAATTATAGACTTGTCCCAAAGTAAGTTAAATATATGGAGGAATATCTTAAGAGCTCCAGGACTTAACGAAGATATCATTCTATATGATAATTGATCTAAGCCACAGGCACTATCTTTTCTAGATTTAAGAGCACATCTCAATTCAGACAAAGAAAATGATTTTAATAAATAGTTTTCATTGCTATATTCAAGAGTATTTGCTTGAATAGGCACTGAACTATTTTCATCCTTATCCTGCGTATATTTTAATAGGAAATCAAAAACCCAAGAATCATTTTGGAAAAGTTTATTTACATAGTAATTCTTATTAAATTTTCTCATCATTTTCCAAACAAGACTCATAGGTGTATTACGATTAATATTGTTACAAATTTTTTTCCAGCTGTCTGTTCTTTGAGTTTTCAGGATAATTTTCTTGGCTGCCTGGGCCTTTTTAAATTCAATATAATCTTGTAAATTATAATTATTTTGTTTAAAACGAGTATACAAATCCTTACATTTTTTGACAGCCTCATCACAAATTTTATTCCACCATGGTAATGAAACTTTTATTTTTTTAACAGATGGATTGGAATTATTACTCAACTTGGGTGAATTATCAATTATCAATCTATCAATTGAATCATCTAAAACTTTACAAAAAGAATTATAAAAAACTACAGGATCAGCATTGTTTTTAAGTAATAGTTCCAGGTTTGGAACATTATCATCAACATTTTTGGAATATATATCCCAGTTAACCATTTTAAAGTTTCTTTTACGAACATTAAAATGTGATCTATTTGGAGTACTGTCATTCAGTAAGAGTAACTTTGTAATAGTAGGAAAATGATAACTACCTAAATTATCTTGAAAAACTTCCCAGTCACAAGACAGAGCTAATGACGAGGAGACAATAGTAAGGTCAAGTGCATTAGGACGCCATAAATTAGAACCAATAGTAGTTGTATCACCATTACTCAACAAAATAAGATCATTTTTATCAATAACATTAATAATCATTCTTCCTCTAGCATTCACAGAATTGCAACCCCAAATAGTATGATGGGCGTTGAAATCTCCAGCAACGATTAAAGGCTCAGGTAGACTTTTGATAAAATTGTGAAATTTACTTTCTGAGAACTGCGGATGACAATTGGTAGGACTATAAACACTAGCAATACTTATAGTCTTATTGAAGCATTTAATTTGAATTGCTAAATTTTGTAAAGAATCATCACTATACGACTGTAATCTAGTATAATATAGAGAAGTATGAATTAATATAGCTACACCATTATGACAATTTCCAGAATCCAGTCTTTCTGTATGATAACCTTTAATAGAAAATAATTGTGTGCTGTGCAGCCATGTTTCAGATATAAGAGCAACATGAATGTTGTTAGTTGATAAAAAATGTGTAAACATGCTACGATTTCTAACCAAACTCTGTGCGTTCCATTGAGAAATATTTAGAGTGAAGATTGTGAAGTATTATGAGTATTAGGCATAGATGTAGTATAACATAGATCGGCAATGTGAAAGAGATAGAATGATTTAAATCATACATTAAAGCGAGACGCATGATGCGACCATGCGTTTACACGGAGAGCGTTCTATAGAGATTTGTGTGAAAATATGTCATTTAAGCGAACGACAAATTTCGCTTATTTTCTTGATTTATTTAATATTTCAGTACTGAACTACTTTTATTAAATGTAATTTATTATGGTGAGTTGTCCAGTGCCTGGATGTGATTGATTTTAGTGTAAAAACCCGAATAATCTGAAACAGCAAAATAAAATCCGGCAGAGTTTCGTTTTACACTTTTAATGATCAATCGAAAAAGAGAACAATAATGGCATGGCTATGGCTTTTATTAACACACCCCCCCTCCATCATTAGGCTGGCTGGCTAGGAGGGTGGTAATGTCAATATGGCGGCTTGGCTTTGGCGGGGCGGCATTGGCTGACATCACATCCGTTACACTCGGCCATCCTGAAATAAAATTGCTCTCGCAATTTGAAATGTTCAAGCATAATCAACTTTCGAGTAAATCAATTAAATCTTCCGTTTCTAGTTGCTCATCCGTGCTACTACAACTATCAGTTTCGGGGGCTATACTTTTATATGGCCTTATTGAATCGGCCGAGACCAATCCTGTAAAGTTCTTGTAACCACGCAGCCCCTTTATACTCCTAATTCGATATCTATCTTTACCGATTACTTTAGTAATAACATACGGTCCAGAATATAAATCATCGAGCTTTGTATTCACTCTGGAGGCGCTACTTGTAGGGGCTTGTCTCCAGAGAACAAAGTCTCCCTTTTTGTACAAATGAGCCTTTTTACGGTGTTTATCGAAATTGTGTTTCATTTTCGCGCTTGCTTTTTGAATTTTCTGCGATGCTTTTTTACGTCTAGACTCAACAGAATCACACTCTTGCCCTGGAATTGACACGTCACATACGGGCCTACTGCTACGGGCAAACATCAAATCGTAAGGTTTATACGTAGTTGTATCATTGATAGTATTATTTATTCCCCAAATTATGTCAGGTAGTGAATTGGCCCAGTTCGCAGACGCTTCTGATGGGTCTGTGGCCCGCAAAGCGTCAAGAATGGTTCTGTTAGTCCGTTCTACTTGACCATTAGCACGAGGGCAAGCGATTGTATTTAGCGTGTGCCTAAATTGTCTATTCGTGCTAAAATTCTTGAAGTGTCTACTTGTAAAGGCTTTGCCATAATCTGTCACGACGCGATTAGGATAACCAAAAAGACAGAAGACCTTTTGCAATAAACGAACTGTCTCTACAGAATTAACTGTCCTAGCTGGCTCAGCGATCACGAACTTCGAAAAAGCGTCAGTTAAGACAAGAATGTATTGGTAACCCTTTTTAGTCCTACAGAACGGCCCTAAGTGATCTATATGTACCATTGTCATCGGGCTAGAAGGTTTAGGAATGGGGTGAAGCATGCCTTCTTTTTTGCCGTAGTTACCCTTGCCGTATGCACAATGAAGACACGCAGTCACGTATTTTTTTATAAATTTACTCATTTTGGGAAACCAGTAAATGTTTTTAATTAATTCCATGCAACGTTTCAATCCTACGTGACCAATGTCGTCATGATGCATTTGTACAATTTTCCACCTACCTGCACTCGGTACTACTAAGCGGTTTCCGTTCAATGTTTTACGATATAACCTATTGTCTAAAATAGTATAATTATTTGTAATGTCTGCATTTGTCGTATTGTTAGTTAATTGGTTTATTATGGAACTAAGTTTATCGTCTTGACATTGCAATGTATAAAACCAATCTGTGACTTGTACGCGATTTATATCAAAAGTTTCAACTGGACGTCTACTCAGCGCATCTACATGCTTCAGGCGGTCTCCTGGCCTATATTCAATACTTATATCATAATCTTGTATCAAAAGCCACCACCTAGCTATGCGCGGAATAATATCACGTTTCGTGAGGGTAGCTCGAACCGCTGTACAATCGGTTATTATTTTAACATGTTTGCCTATGATATATACACGGAATCTACGTAAGGAATTAACAACCGCGAGAGTTTCGAGCTCATAACTGTGATACATACTCTCTTCTCTTGTTGTGACTCTGCTAAAATACTGAACTGGTCGCAAAGATCCGTCTGTTTGCGTCTGGAGCAATATACCGGCTATGCCTAGTTTACATGCGTCTGTGTGTATTTCTGTTGATAACGCGGGGTCATACAAGGCCAGTACAGGCTCGGAACACAAACTGTTTTTAAGTTGTTCAAAACTACTTTGTTGGTCACTACCCCAATTCCACGTAACATTTTTTTTTGTCATGTCTGTCAACGGACGTGCGTATAATGCAAACTTAGGAATAAACTTCCTAAAATAACTACATAGTCCAATAAACTGACGCACATGATGCACATCGGTGGGTACTGGAAACTGTGACACTGCTAACAATTTTGATTTGCCAGGTTGTATGCCATTGGCCGATATTTCGTGACCTAAGTATGTAACTTGAGTTTTTAAAAAAACACACTTTTTCATATTTAGTTTCAAATTTTCATGAGCTAGTGTACCGAGCACTTTTTCCAAAATTACTATACCAGAATCTACATCAACAGAGGGCAAAAGTAAATCATCTAAAAAGGCTAATATTTCATTAGGAGACAAACTACCGACAGATGCCACTAATTTGTTAATTAATCGCATAAATACCGCGGGTGCGTTTGCTAATCCAAAAGGGACTCTAGTGTATTCGTAATGGCCATGATTGGTAACAAAAGCAGTTTTATGAGTGTCTTTCGAATCTATGCATACTTGGTGGTATCCTTGAGCCATATCTAAAGTAGTAAAATATTTTTTGCCAGCTAATTTTGATATTTGATCGTCTATATTGGGTAAGGGAAATCTATCTTTTATAGTGATTTCATTTAAGGCGCGATAATCGACACATAACCTACTGTCTCCATTCTTTTTCTTTACCAATATCACTGGAGAAGCGTAACTAGATTCAGATTCTTTAATAATGCCTGCAGCTAATAATTCATTTACTTTAGATTTTACTATTGCTTGTTCGCGTAATTTGTCTTGCAAGTAGAATGATTTGGTAGCGTCATTCCACCCATGAATTTCTCCAATCTGATCGATTTTTTTAATCCAAGTGACAACTGTATGTTCATCACTGTCCGGGTCGAACTCTGGAATTAATGAAGCGGCGCGGTGTTGCACAGATTTGTTGCCTCCAGTGTCTTCTTGAAGGTCACCTATGACCTTCCGAATCTTCTTCTCAAGAAGACTTTTTAGCGATTTCCTTGCAGGCGGTCGAGTATCTTCATCTTCGATTCCCAATTCTCTGCTTTGCGTAGGCGCGTGATGTCTTTTCATCTTGTTCATCCAACTTCTGAGTGAAACAGCAAAATAAAATCCGGCAGAGTTTCGTTTTACACTTTTAATGATCAATCGAAAAAGAGAACAATAATGGCATGGCTATGGCTTTTATTAACACACCCCCCCCTCCATCATTAAGTGAAACAGCAAAATAAAATCCGGCAGAGTTTCGTTTTACACTTTTAATGATCAATCGAAAAAGAGAACAATAATGGCATGGCTATGGCTTTTATTAACACACCCCCCCTCCATCATTAGGCTGGCTGGCTAGGAGGGTGGTAATGTCAATATGGCGGCTTGGCTTTGGCGGGGCGGCATTGGCTGACATCACATCCGTTACAAATCATAGTTTTTCATAAGATCGTATCACTTTTTTCAATGTTGTTTAGTGACAATATTGTAGAATTGTAAGACAAACCTTGTATGTATATCGGTAGAACAGAATGTCCTTATTCATTATTTAAATGCGTAGAAAGCATCCATTGCCTATATAAAATGATATCATATACGTGAATTTATAATAATTTCAACCAACATTTGCTAGAGATTGATTGACAGTTTCGATCAATAATATTATGTCGATAAAAATAGTCAATGACCATAGAGGTTTCACTTCATTTTATAATCTCGTAGTATAACATCAATTCTATAATAACAGTTATTAATTCACTTTATTTATTCACTATTGATATTTGCTAAATATTAATTAATATTTCGTGTGCGTAATTTACCATTTCTGAGCCGGTTTCAAATTAACAGTGCCACGGAGGCTGCCATTCTAATAAAACAATAGAACATTAGATATTATTATAAGGAATGCTTTACAAAACTTGTCAAATAAAATTATTCTCAAATATGACGATTTACTTTTATTTACTTGTGTTTACGTATCTGTGTTGAAATAAACACAATCATTATTTTTCTGTTAAAATACCATGAAATGTCTCATATATATCTATAAAATTTTATTTTATTGGTTGGGCCGTTAGGTATATCGATATGATAGTATCGACAGAGCATGGCGCAGCATTATCTGTCACGCACACATGCAAACTTCACGCACACTATCATATTCTCGTTTTGGTTTCACTCAAAATGATACATTGCCGATCTATGTTATACTACATCTATGGTATTAGGCATGGATACTTGTTGCAACAGATTTCTAATGGATTGGGAATTAATCGGAATTTTCTCTGATGTAATTTTTAAAATTGTTTCAACTAATATATTAATAATGTCATCAGATTGTAAAATTTTATTAGCATCTAAGGTAGATTTACTCATGTTATTTTTATTCGTATATTTTTTATTGGATGGCAATGAAGGAAAAGCTTGTTCGTTGAATAAATCTATGTAAGGAATTGAACGTAATTTCTTTTTGTTTTCTTCAATTTTGGCTTTTTTAATAGGACAAAAAGTCGAAATTGCGACATGATTGCCTTTACAATTGAAGCATTTGGCGTTTGCCACATCAATTTTGCATTCTTTGTATGAATGATTTTCCGTACATATCGAGCAGCATATTTTATTTTTACAATATTTGGCTAAGTGGCCATACCGTAGGCAATTATAACATTGCTTTATTGGGGGTATATGAGCAGATACAGGGAAGTTCCAATAATTTATATCTACGAACTTCGGCAATGTAGTGGAAGCAAATGTAATGGACACAACTTTTGTCGGGACCAATATGAAAGTGTTATTTTCTTTAATTCTACGCATCAGCCGTCTAACTGAGACGATTTTTATGTTGGATGTCACAGCCTTAAATATTTTTTTATTGCCCAAATATATGGGAACATCTTTTATAATGCCAATAGTTTCCGTGAAACGGGCTGGAATGGTACATTTTAGTTTGTAATCTGAGAGAAACTGCATGTTGCCCATTAATTTATTCGCATTTGTCGCTGAATCAAATATGACTGCAATTTTTTGCTTATTTATTCTTCTAAATTTTTTAATGCCTTTATTATATCTGTTGAATATGTTGGATAGGAACATCATATCCCTATCCCCAATAGGCTTTTCGTCAATAATGGATTCGACATAAACGATAAAATCGATATTTGTGGTGGACTCGGTGTAATTCCTTGAATAACTTGGATCGACATAAGTGTTGTACTTATCTTTATCCGCCTCCGCCTCTTTCATAAGTTCCTCTTCTGACTCCGATTCAGTACTTGATAATACTGGATTTTCGACCAAGTCTTGTTTATGTTTTTTTCTTTTCCCCATGATGGGGATGTTAAAATTATTACAACTTACGGATATATAAAGTATGAAAGTACTTATTTAACAATAAAATGAAAAATATTTCAAATTCGCGCCTATCTCATTCGACGGTTCCCGCCTTTTTTCCATAGTGATATGAAATATCGGGATCTTTGTCATCAAACAATTTAGTTTCTGAACGTAACGCATCCAGTTATCGTGGTAACTTTGTCCAAGCTGTATTGTGCTTATTTTTGTCCTTCTTTTGGTATCGCCTTTTTAAGCCTCCATATTTGACGAGTTAATTCTTTAAACGTGCTATTAGTCCCATAAAATCCCCGTATGGTATATTGAAGGGACTGGTTTTATTCGTTCGATTTAACTTAAAACTCTATTTGGACAGCATTACGCTTTCTCCTATAGATACTAACACCCGTATTCTAAGACGTGTCCTCCAATCTTCCTCAACCTTATTTTAGTCGAGGTGACTTTACAAATGAATTGGAGGGACCCTCGAAAATGGTATGCTTAGTTAAAAATATACCTTTACTAAAGGTTCCTCGAGTGAGGTTGAGTCAAGGAAAAACGTCATTAATTACGTCATTGATGTATAGATAAAGTAGAGATTTAACAAAAAACCTTTGAAAATAGTCTATGATCACTTGAAAAGTGACAGTCAAATGTCATGTCAGAGTGTTTACATAGAATAATATATAATTATTGAACTCAAAATCTTCGGGATTGTGACTGGAAGACAAATATTTAGTGAGTCGGAGAAAAAAACGCATGCAGACAGGAGGAGGGTCATACCATCCAACCCGGAAATTTCGAAGGATATTCTTATGGATGAATCGTCGTTCGGGATATTCGTACGGAGTATCGTACAAGTATTACAGGAACTGTTGGAAACCTTTAATAACTTGTTTAAAATAATAAACACTGTTTCCAAACCACAAATCTTTTATTAAATGAAATAAAGAGTAATGTTTGTATCATTCACTAGGAAAACGTGTAAATCGTGTAGAGGCACCCACCTCAAAAAATTGTTGGCATATTTAGGTATTTAAGAATTTTAAAAGGTAAACTTTATTTCTCTCTTTTAATTACAATATTAAAGTAGGATTATTTCTTTTATTTCTTCCTTAAGGTAGGTCGCGACGTACCTTGAGTTTGACAGTTGATTCCTTTCCTCGAGACAGGAAAATTTTTGAGTGACGTTGAGTGGAGGAGATTTTTTTCTACTAAGAATACGGATTTCCTCTAGTAACGTCAAGTGGAGTCGAGAAAACGTCTTAGAATATGGGTGTTAATCTATGCTTTCCACCAAGTTAATTGCAGTCACTTTGTTGAACCATGTTACGTGCTAAGGTTTAGCACAGGAATCACACGGATGTCCACTGATATGAGTACCAATATCGCCCATAGACCAGACCTTCCATGAGTAGTTTCTAAGCAGTAACATCTACGTACTTTTTTAATGCAAATAAATATTTGTAAAAATAAATAAAACTTCAAATAAGAACGTGCATATTATATTGTTTTTCATAACTGTAAATATATATAACTATAATATCTATACGTAAAATTCTAAAAACTAAATAAAATTATAGCTTAGGCACGATTTTTTTAGTTATAGCCATTTTAAATAAATATCTGTTTATTCTATAATACATGTACAGTTTTATAGTATCCTGCTAGTATTGCAAAGTAATTGAGCGTAGCGCTATTATTTACAATTCTTTTATTTGATTTAATATTAAAAACATTTTTTTTTAATTAAACTTATTATAAAAAATATCTATCGGTGCAACATGCCTATGATGCTGAAGGTGATGATTGTATCCGGATAAAAATTAGGTGAACTCAAAATGCGAGTTGCAACACATAAGTGGGTCACTTTAACGAGTCCTTAGCTTAAATACATTTTATACACAGTGGTCGCTATTTACATACCAATATCTTACCAGAAATGGTTGATATACATAGACCAATTTAATTATGAATGATCCTGTCTCTATTCTAGTGTCTATACAGTAGGGTCGATATAGAGCATTTTGCGTATAAATAATTTAGACTCTGGTATCTAGTCTACACAGTGACGCCGACGTGTCCGAGCGCGGCGGAGAGCAGCTTGAGGTGGTGTCGCATGTCGGCGGGCGCCACGCCGCGCCGCGCGCCTATCACCTTGAACGCGTTCAAGTACTCCAGCTCCGTGAACTGCGCGCCTTTCTCGCGCACTGATGTTATTATCTCCTGTTGAGAAATTATTATTGTAGATTGATTTTTATAAGTGTTATTGGGAGTAATGGTCACAATTTTCGTGCATGATGTATTGATTTTGGATAACATTAAAGTAATAAATGACAAGAGCAGTGTCATGAACTAGTTAAGTATGTTAAAACGATGTAACAGCGCACATAACGAACTTTTGATGCGTACAAATACTTTTTATTCAATCATCATGCAAGTCATTTAGTTGAAAATTTTTCAACTACTTTTTTGAAAAGATGGTCGTAATATAAAAAAAAACAACTATTACACTTCGCTTGATTGGGTTACTTGTAAGACGTATCTCACCTCCGGGGTGCAGTTGAGCAGGTGCAGATACGCGTGTGCGCGGTGCAGTCCGTCGTGCGGCAGGTGCAGCGCGGCGAGGCAGTGGCGCAGCGTGGCGAGCCGCGCCTCCGCGCCGCGCGCGCCGCCGCCGCCCTCGCCCTGCCAGCGCCACACCACCGCCGCAGACATCATCTCGCCGATGCCGTTGAATATGTACTGGGGGAATATTATTCATTTTATTTATAGTTTCAAACTAAGTATGAGCAAGTAACTATATACAATTTTAAATTATACAAGGTCGCTCCTTATGACATGATCAAATTCGCTCAGGTAATCGTAGTATAGCCAGGAATATGATTGCGGAAGTGAACACTATAGGATAAATATTATATTTTATACACATAAATATTATATTTTGTAATTCTAGTTTATACCCATGCTTTAGCTTAAACATGCGATTTCAGAAATTAATCTTTGTGGCCTATAACCTATGATAATAGTAATTAGTATGTGTGGCAGTAAGTGTATGAATGTGTGTAGTGCAGGTGTGGATACGTATGTGGTGGTGCGTGCGTGCGTACGAACGTGTTCGCAGTACGCCTATACCGACCGCGAGTCGGTGCGGCGCGAGCACGGGCGCGGCGAGGTCGTGCACGGCGAGCAGCGCGTGCGCCAGCCGCCCCGCGCCGCCGCGCGCCTCCGAGCCCGAGCCGGCCTCGCCGCCCTCCGAGCCCGAGCGCTCCTCCTGGCCCAGGTAGTGGAAGCACTCGATGCGCATCTGGTATAATTAAGCAGTTATCATAAATATTAAATAAATAACATCAAAATTATTGTCTTCAGTCACAGGAAGGATTTTTACAGCGGATGGAAGCGGCTCTCATCCAGCTACAAAGCAAACGGACTTTAAAAAACTCCATAAGTTAGTCATCTTGAGATTGTTAAATACATTAAAAAAATCGATGTTTTATTATATTGTGAAAACCATTGTATCGATACATCGAGAAATTTATATCGTTTTATCTAGCTACTAAAATGTCAAAATAATTTTCATAAAAATAAATTTATCAATATTCCTTACCTCTAAATGTAAAAACAATAAACACTTCTGTGATATTTCATCGAACAAAGACGCCACCGACTGTATATCGTTGACGAACTTGTCGGACAGTTTCACTGCTCCGGATAACATTGAGGGTATGCTTCGTATATTCGCACTTAGCCAGTCCTGGAAAGAATAAAATAAATGTGTGTTTCCAAAAGTAAATACACATTTGACCACAATTGTATGGTTCTATCGGTATTTTTGTGAACACACAAACTTTTAAATTGGGTGTGTAAACAAAAGACAACTTAGGATTTTATTTCAAGGCAATAAATAAGCATTAATATCTGACCATAGTCTCGCACATGACGGCCATGTCTGCGAGCGTGTTGATGTCCGCGACGATCTCTTTGCGCGCGATGGCGCCGTCGCCCAGGCTCGAGCCCAGTATCTCCGCCTCACGTTCGTATGCCTGTTTCAGCTCCTGGGAATTTCATACAATATTTACATACATGATATCGATCATCCTCATCCTCATCACCTCTCATGAGAAGTGCACTGCTAAATAAAGATTTATCTCAGGGATTTCCGTAGCGCCCTGTTTCTTAAGCAGTAGATTTCTTGTTGAGGATTTTGGTGATTACGTTTTTGATGGTGTTTGTTAGGTGATATAGATGATGATACTGCAAGTGCTGTTGATTATACAAATTATCATGGTGATGATTTTGGTGATGCAGAAGATGATGATACTGAGGGTGTTGTTGATGATGGTGGTTATTTGTAATATAGGTGATAACGATTACAACAATACTAACATGTACATCCTTATCATCAGTCCTATCAGTAGCGCGGTAATTATGCAGCGATCGTAGGAAGCGCACAATATCGTCATCAGCGAGCCAGCGCGCGGCGCGGGCGGCGGTGCGCGGCGGCGCGGCGCGGGCGAGGGCGGCGCGCGCCAGCGTGTGCAGCGCGCCCACCACCCCGCGCGCCGCCTCCGCGCCGCCGCACGCGCCGCAGCGCCGCGCGCCCACCACGCCCGCCGCCACCGCGCGCCACGACGCGCCGCAGCACGTGAATATCACGCGGTGCCGCTCGCTGCAACATTTGCAAACTTCTACATATTACACACCACACCACCCACCCAACAGTCACATACATAATCCTGACCCCACATTAAGATAAATTAAGTCTTGTGTCGTGAGTATCAGGAACTACTAGAGACTTTTCGGTCTCACAAACACCCAGACCCGAGATAAATATTTGTGGGCCTCACAAACATTTGTCTCGGTGTGGGGATCGAACCCGCGGCCTCTCGTTTCACAGCCGGCGTCTAACCAACTGCGCCACGGAGGATGTCAAATGTAGTGTATGGATATTTCACTACATATTTAAAACCATTTTTTTAACTAATCTAGTGTAGTTGCAATCTTGCAGTTGACAAATAAACTCGTAATTCAGGTTTATAGAAAAGATATTGTTTACATATACTTACTTATTTATTTCCTTTAACTGACTTAAGAAGAATCTGGTATGAGTTTAGGACAATTGCCAGTATTTCTTAAACTTTAGACGCTTCTAAGCGCCTTTCAAGACAACTAGTCCCACTGGTCCCATACCACTACCAGTAGACACATAATACACAAACTCACCCAGACTTGATATTAGTGGGTGGCGGCGGTCCTCTCTCCCTCCAAGCGCCACTGGCCCGCATGGCCTCCTCAATAGCAGCACGAGCAGCTCCGGCCAACCTCTCACTCTCGCCCGTACGCACGTAGTCCGTTATGAACGCACGCAGGGAACATTCTCCACCCCTGTAAATGTTATACAGTAATTTACATTTTTAAGTCAAATAGTTCATTTTAAAGTCCTACTGCTGGTCAAGGAATTTACTTCATATGTGTTAAAATTACCATATTCTTATCTGAAAATTGATCCATTCCCAGTCAGTAGATTTTAAAACTTTTAATGCCAAAGGATTGCAATGAATAATATGTTGTTCGGATGGAACAATGCCTGCACACAGTTGATTGGCAATAGAAATGGACAAAGCGGAAGGACCTACCCAGTCAGCTTCTTATATACGAGGAACCGACATCCTACAAACTTTATCTTAAAAGCACTGCACTTACCATCCAATATGTGGCAGTATAAAATATTGACGGTATAAAATACATACAGGGTATATCAAGACTGCGGCCGAAAACAAAGCCAAGTGATAGTATTAGTGACTTCAGGCACAATGCAAATAAAATTTCGGATATTTTTTTATTTAATATTTTACTTATCGTCGTATTTGGATGATTTTATACAGCTTTCCTAAAATAATAATGTATACCATTTTATTTCTAAAGACGCAATGGTACGCAAAGGTTTAAATTCCTATTTTGGCTAGGACTAGGTATTTACCACCCAAACACGATGATATTAAAAAATAGCAAAAAGAAATCTGTCGCTTTTATGCGAAATTTTTAGTTGCATTGTGTCTGTAACCACTTTAACTACCACCTGGCTTCGTTTTCAGTCGCAGTCTTGATATACCCGGTATATCGTCCATACTCACCCTCCAATGGACTCGATGTGTTGACAGAGACTGTGCAGTAAGGGTAGTACCGCATGCAAGTGGCTCGCTTGAGGACTGCATACTAAGGGATGAGCGTGTCGTCGAGTCGATGCCGTCGTCACGGGACCGCAGGCTGTCCAACATAACAACATTATTTAATGGTAAAACTAAGAAATACTGTCGTGAGTTATTGTTGTAAAAGAAACAAAAACTTTTTTGTGTTTTTTTTATTTACCAACATTTTTGCATGTGTCAAAAAAAAACTATTTTCTTATGTTGAAATTATAGTCTCTAGCCAGTTGAAATTTTTGATCTAGACACACTCCTAGGTGCAATGTAGTCATTCTTCTTCGTTCGAGTCAATGGCTCAAAATGACTAGACCGTTGAACCTTTACAATTTCCTGGCCCAGTAGGTCGCTAAACTTATGGCAGCGTCAGAGGCCTCCATTATGTCTTTTCTTGTGCAGGTGGAAGGACACAGTGGACACATCATTAAGTGTAGTGTAGTGTAGTGATTCATGTAGTAAATGTAGTCATTTAACCATAGTATAAAAACACCTACCAGAAAATCTAAATAGCTTAGTGTGCTGCCTCTGCGGTCGTTTCTTGGCGAAGTAGTCGGTGAGTCGCAACACCGGGCCGGTTCCCTCTGGCACTGCGTTGGAGCGCTGCGCTGATAGCGGCACGCTCTCAATCTCTAGATACTCTGTCAGTAGGAGCTGCAACTGTAAGGAAGATTTTTATTAACATTAATAGAGATTGGTAGTAGAAAATATTATTATTTATTTACACTGCCTCGGTGACACATTTGTACCTACTACGGTATGATTACAACGATATGGTAAGGTAATACGGTTTGAGTCCCGGGTCAGGCCAATTTATATTGTATTATCCTATTCTTTATCAGCCCGGAGTCAGGAATTTGTGCCCGATATGGCGTAAAGCTCGCCTCCTATCACATCGTGGGACGGAAAATACGAGGCGAAACGTGGGTATGGTTGTACCTCTGCCTACCCCTTCTGGGAAAAAGGCGTGAGTTTATGTATGTATGTATTATTTATTAAATGGTCTTCTGTTTTGGAACTACTATACTAATACCGTTACCGTTACATTTGGTACAAACCAAATCGACATTTTATTTCCTGATTCAACACAGAACTAATTCTGTTATTCCCTTTTTTTGTAGTGTTCGCATCAGAAACTATGTATAAGGGATTTGAATTACACTGTCTAACTTGTTCCGTACCTTTCAAAAGCTTTAAAATAATTATAAATTGTTACGTATGAATTTACTTACAACTTGTTGCACTGCGCTCCAATAATGCTGTTCTGTGTGCAGACATGAATCCGACACTCGATATTTCTGTAAAGCAGCTTTCCACAGCTGTAGGAGCCTATAGAGTACAAAAAAAAAAACAAAATAACTATCTACCCCACTTACTCAATTTATACTATTTTAGTGTACTGCTGACATTGTGCTGTTTATTTTCTTCTAATTGTAAAGTAACCTAAACTTCACTGCAGTATAAATAAATGAAATAAATAAATAAATACACCCAACAGTCACATGCATAGTCCTGACCCCCACCCACATTAAGATCAATTAAGTCTTGTGTCGTGGGTATCAGAAGCTACGAGAGACTTTTCGGTCTCACAAACACCCAGACCCGAGACAAATACTTGTGGGCCTCACAAACATTTGTCTCGGTGCGGGGATCGAACCCGCGTCCTCTCGTTTCTCAGCCGGCGTCTAACCAACTGCGCCACGGAGGCTGTCAAAATAAAAATAAAAATAAAAATGCCAATTAAGCCGCAAGTATCATAGCGACGCCTAAATAAATATGAATATTTAATTAAAATACCGTTTGTTCCTCGCGGCGCAAGCTCTGAACTCTTCATCAAGACTAGTGACAAGTCTTGCGAGCGGTCGCCCCGTCTCTGTCACTCCTTCGTTGTCCTGTATCTCGCCGTCCTCGTCGCACTCGGGGTCGGGTTCTACATCACCCTCGTCGATAATGCGTCGTGATACGGAGTCGATCACTTCTAGCAGTTCATTTTGTATGTTCACTTTGAATTTCTGAAGGCGTTAAAATAATGTCATTGATTATAATTAAATACAGCCCACAGTTACAAATCAAAGCCTAACTAGTCTTGTGTCACGTGTTGATACCCTTGAGGCTACACTCAGACTCGACAAAAAGTTGAGAGGGCGAAGCTTGTGAGCAAACGGGGTCATTTTTAAGCAGAATGAATTATATTAACTTTTATATCTCTTACAAGAAAACCAATTTCAGATACCCACGACACAGAATACGATTAGTACTATGCATACATTTTTGAGGTATCTTTATTCTGATATTTCTTACCTCAGTAGCCTCTTTCAGTTGTTCCAGCACACCGAGCGCCTCGAGAGATATCATCACAGTGGTCTCGAACGTTTTGTCCTCCTCCGACAACGAAGCCTCGTATTCCGGAGTAATGTCTTGCAAGTACGCATCTGTTACTTCCTCGCTTTTTGTTAACTCTGAGAAAAGTAAGTACAGGTTTAATTGCTTTTAAATAGGTACAAAAAGTGTTTAATTCGCTGGCCTGACTTACTAGTATAAAATACTAGCTGGAGAAAGTGACAGCGCTGCACCCGGACCTATGTGCAGTTTTGTTTAAAAAAATTGACTGGTGAGCCATGATTATATTTTTTAATTATTTGACACAATTATTCCAGTCTTCTCTATTTCTCTCATGTACATTTTTATTGAAGTCGCTCACCGGCCAATAAGAGCGCTGTTCGTCGTCGCGCGGACAGGCGTCGTGACAGTGGCGCCCTCTCGCCGCGGTACACGGCGTCACTCACGCGCCGCACCACTACTTCCACCAGCTCACGTTTTTTTGCCTGTTAGGTACATGAATAATATGTTGGTCAATGTGCCAGCATATTAATATCTCGACATTAAGACCTGATAGTTGCAAAAAGAATTCCCGCACGCTTAGTAAGCCAGTAATCCCAACACAGGATTTTTCCTCTGTCTTAGGGCTTCTAGAAAAAGGCTATAAATAATTTATATTTTTTCAATTGTATAAATATGATTTTTGGGTCTTCATAGTAATCCTAAAGGTCTATAATTCAGGTAACTGCTTGTAAATGCATAATATTTTATTTTTGCTTTATGCTTAATAACTATGGTAGATCGAATTGAATAATGAATTAGTGCTGATTATAAACGGCATGTCGTAGAGGAGTCCTGTATTCACCAATGGGAAATTATGGGCTGGTACACTGTACAATATAAATTGTATGTTTATTGAAAAAAGTCTGTACTACCTGTAAATGCTGCCTGGTAGCGTGTAAAGCATCAACATGCGACAGCGAGGTGTCGGCCGTGTCCAGCGCCGCCTTCAGCGTGTGCGCCGCGGACAGCACGCGCCCGCTCGACAACGCCTCGCGGGTCTCTCGCTCTGACACCACTACACGCTCTCTGGGGGATAATGTTACTATATTAGTTTATGATTGTGGTTTGTATTTGTGACATTTCAGTAAAGTTCTGTACTGTATCAAGGTTCCATTGTAGGTTAACGAACAGCCAAACAAAACGAATTTTATGAATGACATGTTTTTAAACTGTTGCAATAGAAGAGTCATAAGTTTTCTTAACTTCCAGGAAACTTAAACTTACATGTCCGTAAGCATGTTCAATGCGTAATGGTGCGTGCGCGCATCAGCCCATAATCGCCGGAGGTCGTCTCGGCGCAGGCGCAGCAATCCGCGACACGCTGCCAGCCGCGCGGACGCCGCTTCGCAATGCTGACCCCATGAGCCTAACGCCGCACCCACTGCACTGAATTTCTGTACACATCATTGACATAAATAATAATCTATGCAATAAGACAAAATTGCACTGTAATATAACAATACGGGCAAGTGGCATGTATCTACTAGCAACAGTATTGATACCCATAGTGATCCACGTCAGCCTTGAATAATTATTTATAATTTATTTGCAAGAGGTTACTACTTTACTGCATAGGTCTGGGAAACAAGCAAACAGGTGACCTGATGGTAAGTGCTCACTGCCGTCCATGAACATCCACAACATTAGGGTCATGGATGTGTTGCCAGCCCATCAAATTGAGGGAAGAGTGGGAAGCAAAAAGGATGAGAAGAGGAAAGGGTTATTGGGCATCTGGCAATCGCAGTCACTGAATGAAACACAACTTAAACTTAACAGCAAAAGATCAAATAAAACTGTCCACTATATTGTCAGTGTGATTTTAAGAGGTTGTGACTTGTAATATTTGCTTCTTTTAAAATAAGAACTGTATAACTATTGACAAAAATACTATTTAAAATAATAATTAATCAAGAAATATTTTGGGGTTTGAAATAATAAAAAGTCTGAAAGTTTCTGGGCTATAGTGTCAGTTCATTCTCCTCAAACTTTAAAAACACATTCATATAACTGTTTTTATGAAAAATCTTCAATTTTGTTAAATAAAATAAAAATAAAAAAATATTACAATCCAATTTAATTATGGGATGGTCAATCTACATCAAAATCTTCACAATTTCTAGAGCAATATAATTATGCCATTCATATGAATAATTTTGTTCATACTTGCATAACATCCATGATCTCTTGGGCATGAGCAGCAACCAGCTCGTCAAGTCTTGCATCACTCTTCTTATACTCCTTCTCAAGCTTGGCTCTTTCCTTCTCTCTTTGCTCATTTGTCTCACTTGCAGACAGTGTGCGTATAACTGACATAAGAAGACCGCTCTGAAAAGGAAAATAAATTATAATAGTACCTATTTGAATTTACCTTTTTTAGGAGTTTCTAATACACATGACACTAGGCATTCATTTAATTAATTTAGGTACGATTAGGCACTACCTGTAAGAAATGTTTATTTAGTTACTATTGCTATTTATTCAAAGGACTGTATATTCAAATTATAGGTATATAACTGCATGTAATTAGGTCGTATTAATTGATAATTTAGCCTTTGAACAATATGCCCCGAATCACGGAAATTCATGCATAAGCTGTAAGAATAATTAAAAAGGATTATTGGTACATTAAAAGTGTTTTAGTGCCAATATATGCATAAATTTTACTTTGATAACGGCTTCCATGTTTAGTTCACAACAAAACTGTGCACTTACTGTTTCTTTTCCTTGTTTAACCCCCCGAGGGGGTTTTGTGGGAGGAGGAGAGGACATCCTGCGGGTATTATTGCAGTATTTTCCTTGTTTTTCGATAAATAATAATATTTATTACTCCGCCCCCGAATATCACTGCAGGGATATGTCAAACTCAAAATGTTGTTATATCTGTGATCTGTCGATTGTCTGATTAGTAGAAAAAGAAAGACATATCATTTTATCAGTTTGAAAGAAAGAAACAATATCTAAGGTTTGCTAAAGATAAGGTAAGTTCTTTTGATTTGGAACGTAATTTGTTCCCATGGACGTAGTATTAAATGTTTAATATGCTTGTTCCAAACAAAAGTTTATTGTTTTTGCTACGTTACAGATCTGTGGACTGGTTACAGAATACAGTTCTTTATTCAATCATAAAAGAAAACTCATAACATAACATTATATCTTCTTTTGTTGTTTTAAGTTATTAATAATTTTAATTCGTTGGTATTTAAACTTATGACGATCTCCGTAAACTATGTAGCAAATGTCAAAGTCAAAAGTGTGACGTCGTCCAAACTCCAATGCACAGATTACTTAGGTCACTCTCCAATGTTTGAATTCAAAAAGTTCGTTTCACGTTTGAGTTGTTCAAGATCAATTTATTTATGAGTTTATCACATCTTTTCTAAAACTGAACACCTTAAAAGTATGGATTATTCAACAATTAGCAATAAAACAAACTGCACAGAAGCCGAAGATATAACAAATGGTGAACTCAGCGAGAGGTATTATTTACTCAAAAAGCAGTTCGACAACTTATCCAGCAGCTATGAAATAACTAAACAAGAGCTGCACGAAACAAAAAGAAGTTACCAAACCGCTTTAGATGTACAAGGGCATTTGACTGCTGAACTAGAAGGGTATCAGGCGGATGAGCTAAAGAGGAAAAATGAGCTAAACTCACGCATATCATCGCTACAAGAGGAGATTTCAACGTTGAGAGAAGAACGTTCAGAAATCCTCGACCGTCACGCAGCAGAAGTTAAACAGTTCGAAAATCAAATTAAAAATTTAAAAGAGGAACAAGTTTTAAAAGTTAGAGAAAGTCCAGAGAGAGACAATTCGGAGTTGGATGAAGCGCGTGCAGCGGTCGCAGCGGCCTTGTCCGATGCTGCTGCAGCGAAAGCAGCTCTTGATGAAGCGCGCAACGAGATACTCTCTTGGCGTATGAAAGTTGAGGAGTTGGCGTCTGAGATGGGCGAGATGCGTGCATCGGCTGAATTGCGTAGGGAGGAGTTAAGGGCGGCCAGTGATCGCGAGGCGGCCTCGATCGCAGAACTCGCAGAAGCTAAGGCGATGCTGCATCAATTCACAGCTGACACTCAGGATGTGCAACCTCATGGTAAGAACCAATTCCACAACAAGTGCAGTTGAATTATTATATCTACTTTTACTAATATAAACTGCAAAATTTGTTTTACCTTTTATTTGATGTCATACCTGCAATGCTATGAACTTTTTTTTGTAGCTGCCAAAGGAAACTCCATCTTTGCTGAAGTGGAAGACAAAAGACAAGAAATGGCAAAGAATCTCATACAAATGAAACAAACAAATGCCAGGGTATGTATCCACTTCAAATTTTATTAAAGAAATAAAGCTTAGACATAAGTGGCATTCTTTCTATTAATTGTATTATTTTTAAGCTTAATAAATGCCACAGACTAATTGTACAAGAAATGGGTAACAAATATGTATATAAGACAAGCTTTATGGTTGTTTAGTTAAATCACCTACCTACTGATCTTATAAATACATTACCACAGCATAGTGAATCTTCTCCTTTACTTACTCATTTTGAATTTCCGCTAATATGCTATCTTTACTGTAATGTATGAGCCAATCATCTCCCACTGCTTAGCATAGGTAAGCAAAGCTTTTCTTCGCAACCAAGAATACAATAGAGAAGACTTAGGCATTAATCTACCAAGTCAATCACCAGTTTTAAATGCCATCAATCAATCTATAGGTTTTTATAGTATTTGATTGAGCTGTGAAACTTGTTCAATAACAAAATTTATTATATGTTACAGTTAAGAAGAGAGCTGGCAAACAAGCAAGCAGAGGTTGAAGCGCTCCTACATGAGAAACAGACTATCTGGGAGCAGCAAGTTGGGGCAGCTGCACATTATGACAGAGAGCTTATTGGTAACATTTATTGTTTATCTCCTAACACTACGATATATTTGCAGTGTAGAAATAAGTTTTAGCAATAACAAACAAATCAATGGTGTTTTATGGATATGTTTATAAAAGTTAATTCCAAATGCTTTTTTTTCCATAGTATGATGATGTGTCTGCATAATATGATTGATGATAAATAGACAACCAGTTGTAATGTCATTAGCCAAATCTTTCTTTAATATCTAGTGATCTATGCTGAGTTCTTGTCACAAGGCTAGTGGACATGCAATGAGAATATTATTTTTTCAGAAAGTTACGAGGACCGCATCTCCCAACTGGAAGGTCTGTGTGAGAAACAAAGGCGAGAGTTGTCGCGATGGTTCGGCAAGCTATGTGAGCCCACCGCTAACGGCTGGCTTCCTGGAGTGCTGGAACACTTGAAGTAAGCTTTATTGAGTGACTTGTCAACAATTTTTTTGCTACAGTTTGGCACCGAGTCAAATAATTGGTTATTTTATTGGTTCAAATTCCCGCATGACAAATATCTGTTGAAACTTACAGATGTAGGCTTTAAGACGAGAGGCTGAAAGTATATGTCCAGCCCACAGAGAAAGTTTTGCGTAATTCACAAATATAATTAGTTCTGAGGTTTATAACATTAAAAACATCTCATGGTTATACATGTCTGTAACTCGTATTTTAGTTTTGGATCGAAGCAATGTGTGACTTATTTACATGTTTTTAAAAAACATTTTACTACACTATTTTTTTTTCTTACAGAACAGAATGCGAGCAACTACGTGCCGAAGTTTTATCACAAGGCGCAGCACAGTTAGCAAGCGCGGCCCAAGTTAGAGAATTGAGAAGAAAAATAGCCATCCTTACTGCTAATTCTGCTAAAACAACAACCTCCCCAGCATCGGAACCTAAGCTTAACGGCGTTGACATTAAGAGCGATATTCCCACGCAGAAAGCCCCAATTCAAGTTAGGAAACTATGTCCCGATGATGTGAAGAAGAAAGTGTCGTTTAATTGAAATTGAATAAAATATTAGACTGTATGAATAATTTGTAAATAATATATCACTAATTATTTGAAATTTGGTTTTAATATATCTATGTTAAAGCTTTTTTGCTATTCTTAAACGAATTCCATAAAGGTGTTTCAACTTTTTTAATTATTTCTTTACTGATGGCCTCTGACTTTCAAAGTAAAATAGTCGACACACTTACTTTGGACAAGAAATGAGCGAGGAAAAAGTAAATAATTCATAGTTTTAAAATTGATTATACACTTTAATATTAATTTATGAGAGCTCAAAAATACAATGCCATTCAATAGGAACAACTTTTGTTATTGAACAAAACTTGTGCACACTCCAAATGTACTACCTACGCAATAAATGAAAAACAGCGTAACATTGAGACTTTATTCGAAACAAATTAAATGATAACTATAAAAAATAAGTTTTGTCGGATAAGTTTTGAAAACATTAATAACTTTGGCACGATCCTTCGCTTTTTAAAATATAGCGTCTTAAAAAAATACTCATACTTATAAAAACTCACAAACATCCTTTATTTATGAATTATGAATGATTATTGCTGTAGAATAGAAATTTAGAATATTGTATAAATATTGGACATAAAATAGAAGTGAGACATTTGATTATATTTCAATAGACAAAGATACAATAAAGAGCACGTATGTAATTCATAATGCAAGCCAGTATCGATTGGCGTGTAAAATGTGGAGTACAGACTGCTTCACAGATTTTTTTAATACGTACATAGTTTTAATGCGATGCGTATAGTTTACTCAAGACGGATTCTATAGCAATATGTACGGTTAATAGACATTTTCTCATTTTGTTTTGAAAAAATACATGATACGACATCCAATCCAATAATTTTCATTTAGTTTATAGTCCTTTGTCCACCAATCTGTACAATGGATACATCTTGAGGTATGTATCTATACTTGACAATCCATCGCGATTCGAACAACAACTTTACTATATTTCTAAACGCCTCTTTTGCTACTTCTATTCTAGTTAAGCTTGGAATATTAATAAAGATATTTTATTTAGGGCTACGTAGGAGTGGCTTCCTCTACAGGCGCCGGTCCAAGATCTTTCAAGGCGTGGTGGCGCGCGTGCGCAACGTGTCGTGATCGTCGCGCTGTTTCCCGAGCCTCCTTCTGCGTGCGCGCGTGGAGTCGGCTCGCCGCCGTCTCTCGCACGCACTTTGTAAATGCACCTGCAAAAAAATATTTTTATATGATTTTAATAATAATAAATACGCTTTCTATGTGCGAATGTATCTGAAGATCGAAATTAGAATGTTGTGTAATGGCACACAATACACATTTTTTTAATAAATATTTCAGACATTTCATTTCGTACTAAATTACTTACCTATAACTTCAGATGCATTTTTAGAGTGGGAGAGAAGGATATAAATTTTTGGATCTCGGCTAATTCAATGACCCCACAGAAGCTTTTCCAAATCTAGCAAGATAATCACGGCCACAATGGTACCAGCGTATTCTAACAAGATACGTATATAAACATACGTGACTCACCAACACTGTCAGAACATCTAACCGAGTCGTCGAATCGTTCTTCGTTGTAGCAGTCGATGACGCGCTGCTGACAATCCGCGCACACCGGTTCTATGCCCACCATGTTCGCCGTACGCAGCTCTATTCTCTTTGCTATCGCGTTCAAATCGTCTACAGTTAATCTGAAAAAAATATTATTGAAAATTTCGGGTGAATTACCATCACAAAGTCCATCACACATAGTCTGTTGCGATTCGAGTTGAGCCTATGTGCGAAAATATTTTCTTATTGCAATGATTCTCAATGTAGTCAAATGACTCTGATTAAATTTTGCATATATCTGAATGCAATAACCTTAATAAATTATACCTACCTTAAAAATTTACATTGAGTGTTTTATGATAAATTTATTGGTCCATTTGTTGTAAGTATTTTCCATTCGTTTATAGATTGAACACATAACCCACCCGCATCTTTCAGAGTGGGTCTCGTCCATATACTTGAGTCTTTCCATGTAAATTTTATCTTTGTAGTCACCGCGAGGTGCTGCGTTGCCAGCGGCCGCAGCCGCGCCGCCTGCTAACGTCGCATCTTCTACTAATCTTTCCACCTGTAATTTATCAAATATATTCTTTGTTATCAACATTTTACCTACACAGCTTTCGTGGTGTAGTTAGTAAGGACATGGGCTGTAATACGAGAGACCAAGGGTTCGATAACGCACCGAGGCCTCGTATTCGTTTGGCTGTTTTTTCTTATACATTGGGTCCGGCAAACGAGCAAACAGGTCACCTGATGGTGAGTGACCACTGCCCCCCATGAAAATCCACAACTCTTGGATCACAGACATCATGACAGATCACATGCCGGCCCATCTAACCAGGAGCGACAGGAAAGTACTCGCTTCACGTGGATCCCCGGTGAGACAGTGGTATCGCCCTGGACGAGCCTCCCCGGTCATGCTGAGCCATGACTGACAATAGAGTGGCTCTACCACTATTAAAACTTGTTGTGAGACCAAAATGACAATAAGTTTCTGATAACCATATAAAATTGCTTAAACAGTGAATTATTAATGATTAGACCGATATATCTTTATTAAGCTTGCAATAAACATGGCTACAAAGATATGCAGATGATATCAAATATTCGTAAGGCAAAATCTATGAATGAAGTATTGTATTTTAATATCCGTTCAAGGTTAGGTATTGCTTTTAAGATGTTGATTATATCTCGATAAGATCAATATATTAAAGCAAAAAAGGTTTCGCGAAATTCATCCGCGTCGAGGCAGGTGGATTTTCCCATCATTGCTATTTTTAAGATTTGTTCATTAGTAAGGTGAAATAGTGGTTTAATGTCGTGCGCATTAATATTACTGGTTACGTAAAGGGCTCGTCACTTAGTCGATGAGATGTATCCTCTTAACATAATTATGTTTAAAATTATTAATCAGTTCCGTTTACATTCTAAGAGAGCGACCATAATGATCATGTTTTTTTCTGTTTACCATTAATGAACGGGGAACACTACTGAACATAAATGTAGGTATCTATGCCTCTCTCACACATTTTAAAATGCTTCTAAAATATGTATGCTGATATCCACTGGCTTCTTGTTTTACATACTTAGATGTTCTGCACAGCTTTATTAATCTTGATGCGAAACTGTATCTCATTTAATTCCCTATTCGCTCTGTTTTAACTAAGATTATTCCCAGTGAATTCATACATATAACACAGCAATAGCATGTGCTTTTTGCAGGATTTAAAGTATAATAAAAGTCATACCATTTTGTTGGAGATGCTGATGTGATGTTCGCTGGGTAAATCTTCGACCGGTGGATCGGGCTCGGCTGTGTCGGGGTGAGAGAATTGCGTAGCGCGCACTGACTGCCCGCTACCCATTGTGTCCTTATTCTGTGAACAATCATATAATTTCATACAACAAAGTGATGATATTATATTAGATCTGGTACCTATGTCTATCTTGTATAAAACCGATGTGTATCGATGGCATTGCCGCCGTGTTTCATTCGTTCCTTCTACTCTTCTTTTTCTTATTCTTCTCCTCTCATTTTTAAAAGCAAGTAAAGAAGTTACAATACATGTATTGTCGATCTTCATAACCATAGTTCATAGCAGTAATCATTAACCATCATGAGATCCTTACTTTTATTTTGCCACACCTATGCAATGAACAGGGTGCCCCGAGTACAAAGATTTCGTGACAACCGCTTACGTGTTATTATTATTTAAATGGCCATCAATATTTCTGTGGAAATGATGACTTATCGTCATGTCCAGAAGCGGCACTGTAAACGCATATAACAACATTAAAAGAAACAAGCTTTCTGTAGTGTTTAATTCCGTATTTTTTTTTTTTTTTTTATTGCCGTTATAGGCAGACGAGCTAGCGGCCCGCCTGATGGTAAGCGGCTACCGCTGCCCAGAGAACTTCGCAGTGCCAGGGGTCCAGCACAACAAAATCGCTGCCTACCTTAAGGAGAGCACTCTCTTTAAGCCTCTTTTGAAGAAGGACAGGTCATAGCGCTCAGGGAACACCGATGCAGGGAGTTCATTCCAGAGCTTGCACGTACGTGGTAAGAAAGAACGCTGAAAACGTACCGTTCGGGAGCGGTACGCTTCCAGGTGGTAGGAATGAACTCTGCTGCGGTGACGGGTGGTGCGATGGTAGAAGGGCGACGTTGGTACCATCTCAAACAATTCCTCGGAGCACTCCCCATGGAACAGACGATAGAGCACACAGAGAGACCCGAAGTCTCTCCGTAGTCCTAACGGTTCCAATTTGTCCGTAAGATTGGGATCATCGACTATTCGACAAGCTCGTCGCTGTAAGGAGTCAAGTGGGTTGAGCTGGTATTTTGGGGCACCTGCCCAGAGGTGAGAGCAGTACTCTACGTGGGGCCGGATTTGTGCTTTGTAGAGCGTCAATCTGTGACCCGACGTAAAGTACCGCTTGGCTCTGTTCAGGATACCCAACTTTCTGCTCGCCAGTTTGGCTTTGTCCTCCAAATGACTCCTAAAGTCGACATTGCTTGATATTTCGACGCCGAGGATCCCAATACTTTCGGATCTTTGGAGAGTAACTCCTTGGAATTGCGGCGCCATGACAAAAGGGTCCTTCTTCGCAGTGAATGCGCAAACTTGTGTCTTCGAGGGGTTAAATTGAACTAAGTTCAATTCACCCCATTCGGAGACCCGCCCCAGAGATCTCTCGACTTCAGACACAAGTTGAGACCGTCTTTCCTCAATGGAACCTCGAGAGAGACTCTGATGGCCGGTGTATCGCGCGTCACACGTACTATCATCCGCATAACAATGCATGCTGTCGGTAGACAACATGTCATTGATATGCAGGATGAAGAGTGTCGGCGATAGCACCGATCCTTGTGGAACACCAGCGTTAATGGTCTTGGTCTCGGAGCAACAGCCGTCCACTACGACTTTTATGCTCCGACCATCCAAAAAGCTGGCGATCCACTTGCAGAGTCCCTCAGGGATACCATATGCAGGTAGCTTCGCTAGAAGGGCGCCATGCCACACTCGATCGAACGCCTTCGCTATGTCAAGGCCGACCGCAATCGCCTCACCCCCACTCTCCAAAGCCTCCGCCCAACGGTGCGTGAGGTACACGAGGAGATCACCAGCTGAACGACCGTGACGGAAACCGTACTGGCGGTCACTAATCAGCTGGCGGTCCTCAAGATACCTCAGGAGCTGAGTGTTTATAACTCGCTCCAAGACCTTGGAGAGTAAGGATGTGACAGCAATCGGCCTGTAGCACAAAGGGTCCGATCGGTCACCCTTTTTGGGTACTGGGTGGACATGGGCGACCTTCCACGAAGCCGGAACCCGGTTGGTTTTGTAGGAAAGACGGTAAAGGCGCGTTAGCACGGGTGTCAACTCAGGGGCGCACGTCTTAAGAACCACTGCGGGGATACAGTCTGGCCCACTCGACTTATGGATGTCGAGAGCCATGAGCTCCCGTCTGACGGCACGCTGGGTGATTTTAATATCAGACAGGAGACTCTCACACCAAGGGATGTTCGGCGGTGTGGCTCCCCCGTCATCCAAAGTCGAGTTCGAGGCAAAGAATTGGGCCAAGAGATCGGCCTTCTCCTTTGCACTATGGGCCAAACTGTTATCAGGTTTACGCAGTGGTGGGAGACTGGATAGGCAGAAATTGCCCTCCACAGCCTTAGCGAGCGACCAAAAAGCACGGCTCCCAGAGGGATATCTTTGGAGCCGCTCGCCAATTCTGCGGATGTGCTCCGCCTTGGCCTTAGCTAAGGCTCTTTTGTTGGATCTAGAGGCGGCATTAAACTTCCGTTTCTCCTCCTTCGAATTTGGATCCCGACGCCTCCTGGCGTCTTGCCACGCCGCGTATGCGGACTGCTTGAGACGCGCAGCAGCGGCGCAGGCACGATTGTACCACGGCTTGCTGCGACGCCCTGCGGGTATTTTTGAGCTGGGTATGAATGTCTCCATACCCAAGCTAATTGTCTCCGCGACGCAGTTCGCACAGGCGTCAGGATCATCAGAGGAGAAGCAAAGCCGCCTCCATGGGTAGGACGCGAAGAATTCTCTGAGTCCGTCCCAATCTGCTGACGAATACCGCCAAACCGTGCGAGTTCCAGTTGTTGAAGAACGACTGGAACTCGCTACAGGGGCCCACGAACGGACCAGGCAGTGGTCAGAAGATCCCAGTGGAGCATCAACCACTATCCTGTATCCGTTCGGGTGTGTCGTCAGCAGAAGATCCAACATAGAGGGCTCATGGCTCTCAACATCTGGAACACGGGTGGGCTGTGTTACCAGCTGCGAGAGACCATAAGCCAAGGCCATCTCGTAAACAGCCCGACCGGGGAGATCAGTGGTCCTGGATCCCAACCACTCTTTGTGATGAGCGTTGAAATCACCGAGGACCACCACCTCCGCGGAAGGGAACTGCTCGAGAATCCGGTCAGTCCCCACTTGGACGCTCTCAAATAATTGAGTTGATCCCGTATCACTGCCGTGGGACCTGTACAGGCATGCGTAGACTCGGGTCATACCCTTGAATTCTACCCGCAGCCATAATAAGGACAGGTCCCGACGCTCGAAGCCCCGAAGGCGGTGACAACAGATATCACCCCTGACGAAGACGCACACCCCGGCTTTACGTAAGAATTGATGTTCCAACACGTAACCGGGGTAATTTAAGTACGATACATCGTCAGGGGTGGATATTTGCGTCTCCGTTAAAAAGAGCAGGGCAGGCCGCGCCGTCTCTAGATGGTGGTGGACGGCGTCGAGGTTGCTGTGTAGACCCCTGACATTGCAGAAGTCCACAGAAAATGTGGATGAATTTCCCGCCGTGGAGAGCCTTCTTTTGTTTTTCCTTCGCATATATTTATTTTTTTAAGAGAGTGGGATAGGGATAGGAAAAAGCGTGGTTGACCCAGGACGATACCCGAGAAAGGGAGGATATAGTGCGAGACGGGCATACGGCAATAGGAGGAGCCAGCGAGAAGCACGGAAGGGCCCCCGGTGCCCCCCCGCGTGCAGTCGCCGGGATCCACTCCAGTCTCCCACTCTGGCACGACGACTGCATGACGGGATTTTTTTTTTTTTTTTATCTAATAATTGACAGGTTTTCAAGTTATCTTTTTAATAATTACCGCATTTAGTGTAGCTTGACTAATTAACCCGTCGCCACGGGGCTATTAACGAGCCAATGAATGACGCAAAATCTACTCGAGTTGTCTGATCCCTTATTCGACTTATCGCCTGAGGATAAATTTCAAACGTCCAGTTAATGACTACCTGCTAGAGATGATTGGTTTTCAACGAAGTTCGGGAATTCACATGCACTTAAAATGGAATATCATCATCTATAAATAAAGGTAGGATATCAGGAGTTTTAAGCGTTTTGCATAGTGCCCAGCCTGGCCGCAAAACACTCAAATCATCCGGATTAGAATGCCAGTAACACTGGCATTCTTCTTACCGAAAGAGGAGCTAAGTTTAATGTCAAATTATTTTTATTTGCTTGCATAATGAAACCAACGGTGGTTGAAAAAGCGGAAGAGACTTTGGATCATAACACATGGTTTACTATAATCTCTTTACTTCAATGGAATACAGGTCATGAATTTATCTACACCTGTATATACTTGCCTGACTGCCTCGGTGGCATAGTTGTATTACGGTACGGTTACAAAGATGAGGTCCCGGGTTCGAGTCCCGGGTCGGGCAAAGTGATATTGGATTTTTCAGTCAGGAATTTGTGCCCGATATGGCGATAGGCTCGCCCCCTATCACATCGTGGGACGGAACATGCGAGGCGAAATGTGGGTGTCCTGGTGGCGCCTCTGCCTACCCCATCTGGGATAAAGGCGTGAGTTTATGTATGTATGTATGTATGTATATACTTTTTCTTCTAAATGTCTTCAATCCTATCAGGGAGTTGGTACAATAACATATTTTAGATGAATATCCTCAAATTCTTACCCTAATAATCCTAATATGATTGTACGAGCGGCTTCCAGCCTGACGTCTTACAAATACTTAGCATTCGATTCACGTTGTTTACATTAATGGCTTCATTAATCTAGTGTCAATGAACATGGGTTAATACGTAATTTATATTTCTAGGATTAGTTAATATTACAAGTTTTGGGCTGACTATAAGGAGGCGTATTAATGATTCATTGATAATGTATAGACATAACATCAAATATTTCCGTTTCATCCGCTGTGTCAAGGATTAGGACAAAATACCTAAATGCAACTATTTATTGTACATTTTTAGCGGGTATTCATTACTATTTTGGGCCACATAGGCAATTCCAAAAGAAGTACGTACCTACTTGACTTAAAATCATATTAAAATAACAATTTCATGTTGTTTGGTTTGTATAAAGACATTAAAGAAACAGCTTAGTTTATGAGCAGCGATAAAGACAAAATTTACGGTTGATTTCAGCTTTATTGGCAACATGAATCAGGAGTCAAAATATTTGCATTTGTAACCTAATAAATTGTCATTATCGAATCCACTAATGTGGGCAATAAGTTCACAAACCTTTACTTTTGTAGGCGTCCGTTTCTTTTGTTTTTTCATTGGTAATAAAATAAAAATTAAATTGGTATAAAAAAATTGTCAAAACATTTTTTTTTCTTCTATTTTTGGCTTTGTACTTCTTAATGTCAAAACATTAAACATAAACAAAACACTGGCATCTTTTTTGTTTTTTTTTTGTTTTAAATGTTTTATCACTCGTCACTTTTTAAATAATTATTAATACAAAATAGATACTAATTATAAGTTACGGAAACAGTTAATAACTTTAAACTTTCATGATATTTGTTTCTCATTTGCTGATTTTATGGCTGCTAAAATGGCATATTGTTTCCTAGAAGTCAAAAATGGCAAAATGTCATGCTGTCGCTTATTACAAGTGACGAACTAATAAATATTACGATTCACACTAAAAATGAATACCTACCTATATAATATATTGTCGGCGTCTTTGCGCTTCTTTGAATATGGCGACGCTAATCATGGTTTAAATATTGACTTATAACATTTCACATCTTCCGCATACGTCATAACAATATACAATCATGCCATTAACATTTTTATGCATTTTTATATAAGTACTAAAAAATTGATATCGTACAAACCGGTAGAAATTAAAAATTGAATGTTCCCGATATCAGGTCGGCACTAAATATCAACTAGTAAAGCTTTCACACTGAAAGCCTCCGTGGCGCATTGAATATTGTGAAATGAGTGATCGCGGGTTCTATTCTTGCATCGAAACAAATGACATAAGATCCAGTTGCCATTTCAGATGTGCAATAAGTACTGCGTAGAGCAGCAGACCGGGCTCTGTGGCGTACCTTGCGAGATGCCTATGTCCAGCAGTGGACTGTAACGGGCTGATGATGATGAAAAACATCGCTTACGATTTTTTATTAACGTCGATGCCCTGTTTTATATATAACAGAGGCAATTATTTAAATTTCCAATTCGATAACTTAATAAAAAATATTTAAATGAGGTACGTTGTTTGTTGAATTTATTTGTTATTAAACGGCCATTTCAAAGATGTGCAATGCAATCAAAACAATTCAGAAAACCATACGGCTATAATAATGTATCTCATAATATGAAACTGCAAGTTACTCAACCACGCCTTACTCTGAACATTCTTTTGTCCATAATAAGCCGATACATTGCTTATCCCCAATTATCCCGATAGCTGAACAAAATACAACAACAGAGCTCCTGTAATTCATATACAATTTCTATGTGATAGGGGAGTGTCCCGGAAGAACCGGTTCATTCAATAGTGTCGCATTGTGATTTTGCGATTTCCTTAAAACTCGTCTCTGACGTGAGAATAAAAGTTATACAGGAGGAAATAGTCGCAGCATTCATTGATATTTCTAAGAAATATCCCAACCGATTAACATGCCTTGACCTAAGTGGTTGGTGAACAGACGAATGGTAATAATATTATATTAGGTACATTTCCGAGAAGCTGCGACTACGGTACTATTTGCAAAACGATTACGCAGTGGTCAAAAATTGTACCGGGACTGACTCATTCATAAAATGCACGTTAAGTATGCACTTGGAGTAGCTAAAATTTAAAAACTGACATCAGCTTCCGTGACTTATTTTATGAATTCTTATAAAGGATTCCAATTCTTAGTAGTAGGAAATGCGGTATCTTGACAAACAACATGGCTCTTCTTAGGTAGAAGTAGCAGCGATATTAACACTAAAGGCTTCGGGGCGAGATTTCTTAATCGTTTTTTATCCATAGCCATGTCAAACAGTAAAACTATGCCTGCCACGCACATTAATCCTTAACGGCAGACAAAATATTCAAGAAGGAGATTTTCAGAAAATATTTTACAGCAAATATTAGCAGGCAGTTTTAGTTTCATCAGTGACATCATGCACTTGACTAGGGGATATTCTACTGATGCTGCCACCATTTTTATGGTAAAGGCGTAATGAAAAATTAACTGCAAAACATTTTTGTAATGTGTGTGTTGATCTTTGTCTGGAAACAATAAGTATAAACGTTTCTTAACAAATAAATATATTTCTACGCTTGTTCTTCCCAAGGCTTATTTCATAGAACATTGAAAACGAGAAACTCTTTATGCTGTAAAAATATTATAGGAAAACACATTTTTATTTGGGTCATCAAATTATATTTTTAGAAGCATATAGTGGTTATATAGTTTTCATAAATATTATTTTCTATTAACAAGTGACGTCAATTTAATTTTTATGGCCATTTCATAAGTAGTAGCTTTGATTAGTAGCCAAATACAATAAAATTAGAGCCATTTACGTGTATACACACTATATTGTGTTTTGTAATTAGTGCTTTATTTTGGTACGTTGGGTTTTCTCTAACGATTCATAAATGGAACAGCCATGTAAGGATAGTCTATGTACAATGAATGGAACAGTTGTATAATTTTTGATGGCTCACCTAGTGTGTTTGCCAAAAATACGATTGAGAAATGAGAGCCAGAGGGATCGTGACAAAAAAATATGCCAAATGCACCAAATTTTGTTTCTTGGAGAGCCTGTACCTATCATTGTTAATGAAGTCGGTATTATACTCTAACTCCATGGCTTAACAAAGGCTTCCGTATTCCAGTGTAACCTATCAGAATCAACCTACAATACGCAGCATTTAACATTACGTGATCTGTCCCTGTATCATTATATTTTCATCCCATAATTACCCATTGCTAGGCATTGAAGTGTGAGCTCTTCAACCGACAGCTCGATTGAAAGGACCTAGCCAGTACACCGGTATGTCGTGCGTTGGCGGACATGTATTACTAATCGTTAATTTATGCGTTAACGAATGTTACGAGACCCGTGACCTGCAGACTGCAGTGTGACGTATACGGACTGGATTATTATTATTTATTATTAATTTATCCATAAATTCACATTCCATTATTAAACTATACAGGCTTGTAAGAGAATCGACACGCGTTTCGGCAGTGCATGATCTTTCACACTGACCTTGAACCGTGACGGCGACACGAAAGCCGCCCGCCGCCGCGCTCATCAGTAGGCAGCGGCCATCGAGAACCGCAATGAATTGTAAAGACATGTCAGTGTGGAAGCGAAAGATTAGCAACGCATAGCTGTACAAATTACAGTTCTATAGCAGCTCAATTGTGTTCCATCACAGAACACGTGTCTATTCCAGGACTGCGAGGTTTCGGTTTTGCTGAGTTTATCATAGTCAATCACGCTAGCCTAGATGTTATTTTAGTCAAAATCATTTTATATACAGAAGGAGGGGGAAATGAGTATGCGGTTATTGCGGTTAACGAATGAAATATGGTGCTGATGAAATATGGTTGATAACCAAGTCTGAAAACTAACAGTAATTACTACAAAACTATGGCCTGGAGGTATTTTTTATGGCCTTTGAGAATGGCGAATTAAAGTAGTGTGAATAAAGGATATTAAGCATGTAGTAATCACATCGACCGTAAATTAATTCAAAAATAAAATCGTTAGTTGTAGTATGATCTCAGCTGACCTGGCCTTTACCAGCTATAGTCACAGTCCATCATTACAAATCATCAATTTCTAATTTTAAAGCAAGTTTGGCCGACGCAGCGCCGAGCGGCTCAATCGATAGTTCATGATCTTTCACTATGACCATGAACTTTGGCGGCGGGAGATGAAACTTGCTGACAAAGTAGCGACCGGCGACACTCGTAACTCCACGGAATTGTTGTATAAAGGACATGTCACACTCTAAGCTTAACCGGTTGGAATATCTAAAGCGACATTGAAATGTTGCACGTCCTCCTACAAGGACAAACAACCTGACAAAGGTCGCAGGTCACTCGATGCAGGTTACCTACAGATCGTTCTGGAAATTATTAGAGGAGGCTTGTATTTAGCATTCAGCATTCTGTAATTACAAGCATAATTATTTGATGACGGTGAATTTGGAATTTGCTTCTTTTGGAAGTGACGAATCCATTAAGCCCACTTTCTGATTCTTGAGGGGAAGCCGATGAGTGTACGCCGATATCACTGACCAGAGCCTAAACGCGACTCACTTGCTTAGGTTCTTATAGAATTGTTACCATTTTTGCGGTTATTGCTACGAACTTTGACACCATGGTTTTACGCAATCTCACCCACTGCGCGAGACGCAACACTAAAGCTCCAGTTTATTATTCTGTGACACAGTGGTAAGTAAAATACTTCGCCGTCAATATTTTAAATTTATCGCTCAGCGCTTACGCTGCGACCGTACGTTGACCGTCTATAGAATTATTGGCATGCTTTTAAAATTGACTTTACGTTGCCGGATCTACTGAGATCAATGGGATATTTGGGTGGTCTAATCCTTAGCATTTTGTATGACAAATTGCGCCATATACTCTAATATCCCATTTAGATATGGTTCAAGATCTATGTCGTAAAAAAATTAAGAAGTTTCAAGTCATGGTATACCTATTTGAAATATCCTGTAGGCGAGTTATATTAATACTGGTATTTGGAACTGAACTTGAATAAAGCTTATTAATTAGTAAATTCAGAACGCTAATTTAATTACTAAGGTGTTTTAAACATGTACTTTGTGCTTTCCGTAATTTTTGTCAGCGTCAGAGACGCCGTAGGTAAGTACGATCAGCGCATTCGAACAAATATTTTTGTTGTTTCACTCTTGATGTTTTTTTCGGATCGGACTGTTGTGAGACCAAAATAAATCTCGTAAATTCCCAAAAAGAAGCTCGATTTTGTCGGAATGTCTTCCCATTCAATTTAACATAAAAAAAATTTGGAGTTGATTTGTCACGATTTTGAAGCAATTTTGGTAATAATATGCTGATTGTAAGAATTTATGCTTAATGTAATATGCAAATAATTTAAAAATATTCACAAAATGATGAAATTATTGATAATAATATTCAAAAGTGTCATCATCCTTAGACAACAGAATACCCTACAAATCGAGCTGACTCAGTCATCTAAATAAAGCAATGCGTAAACACAACACATCAATAAATTATGAGGCAAATAAGATGTTTTTAATTCAATCTTGAACATCTTTACCTGTTTTTAATATACTATGTTAAAAGAACAAAAACATAGTACCTACGTAAGTACTTCGAAGGTTCACGGTCTCATAATGTTATGAGGTGGTTATTTTTAATATATATGAAAAATTACATGTGAAATCCTGTTTTCCAGAAGCATTTTTGAAAGACCGCATCCTTGTTTACCGTCAGGGTAACTTATTGGCGGTATCGAATTGTCTGCGCCATGCCTCAGGGCGTTGCTTCTCAAAGTTTGAGTCATCGTTTTTCGAAATACAAACGTACATACATACATACACACTGAATGTCGCGCCTACATCCTTGAAGGACTATGGAGATATTACAATATATATTCACAATTTGCAGAGCTTTTGTCATTCCAAATGTGTAAGGAGGTGATACTATCGTCATGTCGGAAATATATTCGAGACCCTAAAAACTCATAATATGTCATTTTTTAAACCGAAAACTCATCTTGTTAAACATGGGATGAGACCTCAGAAACATGTATAGTTTTTTGCGTATCTTGGGTATTCATTAATGACTTTCATAATATCCAAGCATCTACCACCATCGAGCACCTCTTTCATTCGACATGAGTATTAAGTACCTACTGTTTAATTTCGTTTATATTGTTTCATTTACCTTTGTGTGGTATGTCACTATAATTTGTAATGAAAAAATGGACTTCGAAGATTCCGTTACATACATACAGGCGAAGCTAATAAAAGCGTGGTAAATACTTTGGAATCCTTGAAAATATTCGGAATTACGCAACTTGAATATAAGAATAAGTTATCATCCGTAGGATTGAGAATCACTGTGCAATAATAACGAGGATACAATTTTATTCTTCCTTCACAGCATTTTTCGCTGCATGAAGCAATTTAATGGTTAAATGGAACCATCGTCGCGTATAAATTAATATTAATCGTTGTCAAAGGAATTTTATTATTTAAGGTGAAATTTAACACGATTTTTTATTGTAATAACTAGCTGGTTATTGCGGAATCTTAAGGACAACATTCCTCGTTAAAACTTTTTTGTAAGATCAAAAGGACATTTTATTTGTTTTGATGTAGAATGATAATAATTATTTTATTGGTATTTGTATTGGGTTCTTGTTGGGTGGTATCGTTAAGCTCAATATTTACTAACCCAGGTTTCCTACTATGGACATCTTTGTCTTGTGGTAGAATATCTGTATCTGTATCGGCCCATATACGTTCCACTGCAGGGCACAGGTTCGATCGATTCGAGAGTACGATTGGGAGGGGTTAGGCCATATTGTCTAATATATGGTAGATTATATGGACTGCGAATTGTAAGGTCCAGGGTTTCATTTCCAGATTAGGCACTCTAGTTTTTGTATGTTTTCCGGTTTGACACAACACTTATTATCTTTCGTGAGGGATGAAATTTTTGCCCTATCACATCTTTGAACCGAAGTATGATTGGCAAAATTTAAATGCCATTTATAGTGACACCTCTGCCTCGGGGACGCAGACGTGAGCGTATGTATCTTTACTACAATAAAATATATCTTGTTTTCACGGAACCTGATATTCATTGCAAGCACATCAATTTGACGACCAATTTACGCATTGGATAAGCAGTATTATCTTTGTACTAAAATATTGTCGTTTCTATCACCTTAAAAAGTATAAGCTAGCAAACTACCCTGCATGATGTCGAATGGCGAATGGTGGGAAATACTTGGATGAGGTAGTAATAGTGTTACTTTGATACTGGACACTGATCCTTTGGCCGCTTCTAACAGGTCAATGTCAATCTTTGGGGGAGGCCTATGTTCAGCAGTGGATTTCTTGTGGCTGAATAGATTGATATATGGACTTGGATAAGATTGGCTACAAATAAAAACATGATTTAACATGAAGGACGCCTATGTTTAGCATGATAATTAACCCTGTCCGGATACTGAAGGCCTTATTTATAGACAGATATAAAGCCTATTTTAGTTATAGAATGTTTTGTCTTCTTCGCTCAAACTGAATTATAAAGTCGTTCGAAAAGGACAAAACATTCGGAAACTAAAATAGGTTTTAAAACTGTCTATAAAATAAGGCCGTGAATGTTTAAATAGTTCATATAAAAATAATGAGCATGGAAAATTTGGTTTCAGAAGCGTATTTAAACCTCAGGAGTAATTTTAAGCACATGTAGAGCTCTATGAGATTTGGGAATTTTTCCCATACGCTAGCAAAATTAAGGGGTTGCTAGATGATTCGATTATTAAATTAGTTTAGTGTTCGATTCAACATTTAAAGCCAATTTAAAATAATAATAACAAGAGTGTTTTTCAATGCAATGTCGGATTACAGATTTTTACCATTATCAAACGCTCTCTATCCTGGATTCTATTATCTCCCTCTCCTCTTTATGTGGCTATATTATAAAAACTGTACCATCGTCATCATCTTCAACCATAAGAAGTCAACTGTTGGATTAAGGCTGTCACTAAGCAAGGTTGGAGGAAAATTCTAGTTGCAGGGCAATTCAAAAAACACATTACCGTGGAAATCTTTGGGTGAGGTCTATGAAGTTGCATTACAGAAAAAAATCATTACTTCATCCACTGTAAGATTTTTTTCAGCTATTACCATCACCTGAAAAGTAACTGACCATTTTGCCACTTGACCATTGATCGAGAAAACCTTTTTTTCATCATGCGACTTCTTGATCTAATCACACATCCATCTCTCGCTCGCCACACAACAACGCATAATGCACATCCGAAACGTCGATGTATAACACACGAAGGTCAAATGTCGTGGAGATGAGCTGAACTGGTTCCGGGGAGGGGTGTGCGGGTGCGGGGAGCGCGGTGACGTCATCGGAGGCTGCGCCGGTATATATTACCGTCGCGTGCTCACACTACGTTTGTTTCGTTGATTTGTGACAAGTTCATAGTGTTGATAAAAGTTTCGAGATAATAAACATGCTTCGGTTTGTCACCGCACTCGCTTTGGTAAGTGGGCCTAGGTTAATAGCGGTATGAGCAATGAAAATTCACTGAATACTTAGGTATTGAATGATGCGTCGTTAGATTACTGTAGATATTTGATAAGCAAATAATTGATCAAAAAATTATACGTAGTATTTTTTAAAATATTTCATAATAATATAAATAATAAGGTAATTAGGTAAAAAGGTAATAATATAAATAATAAACTTTGAAGGAAGATTCGAAAATAGTGAAAAAAAAATTGCGATACTTACAAGATTTGGTAAAATTTTAAATGATGCAATTTTATGGTCCCCTGAAATCAATATTTGATTTTACGTAAATAATATATACAGCCATAACAAAATAACAATATTGCTTATTAGAAACAAAGCGTACCATCCGCCTACATAATGTCAGGCAGGTTTTTTCAAATTCAGGGAAAATAATTTTCATAGTAATGATTTTTTTATTTCATATGAGAGTATTTTTTTAAGTATATTGAAAAAGCCTTCGCATATAATCTAAGTATTCCAATTAAAATAGATCTGTTAAGTATTTTTGTTTCCTTAAATTTAGTTCCAGTCAAGAACGTTTTCAATGCACGACCCTGAATGTTTAACATCTGCAAACTAACTCTACAAAAATATTATTGTAGATTTAAACAATAATTTTAAATTCAGGAAGTATTTTAAATATTTGGCATCCATGATAAATTGATGTTTTTGAGAATTTATGGATATTTACACCGATTCGAGTTCCAATGTTGATCTTAAAGACCGAAAATGTGAATAGTTTCAAAGTATTTGTGAAAAAGTCGCCACAGCCAAACACATAAAGCCACACAGTATGATTTATCACACAATCCTTTCCTAAAATTGACTTGAATAGATTACATTGTTAAAAAAATATTTTGCAACCGCCATAGCATAGCAAGATACAAACTGTCTGTGAACTAAAGGCAGCGGGTTTTAAGTTTAAACCTATCAAGTGTTGTGGATCGAAAAAGCTTCTTGCGGTTTCAGATACCCACCACAAGATAAGTTTCTTATTGTTAGTTCCGGACTATCTATTACTATTGGGTATATTTATTTCCTACTGTTTAATGAGTATATAGGCTGATGTAAAATTATAATTAGCTCATAGAAAAACTGGGCACGTGCTTCTATAAATAATAAGTAAGGAAAACCAAGGATTTGAGAGCATTTTTTGCACAATATTAACAATTTTTTTTACAAAATTACGCATAACTTATATCGTCTTTAAATCATTGTATGCATCACACTTGAGACTTTTAACTAATACATGTGAATTGTAGTAATATACTCGCAATTAACAGTCTATTAATATAATCAGATGGTGCAATCACGTGCTTTGCTACGAGTCTTTTCATTTGCACCTAACTGAGGCTTTTTCGCATTGAATCCAAGTGTAAGGAAGACAGTGGTACATTTTTTATCATCCATAATACCTACAAGGCTTGTATGTTTCCTGGTGAAGTGATCTATATTGAAAGAACTATTATTTACTAGAGCTTTAAAATTAATAAAATGTATTAGAGTCTACATTTATAAGTTTATTTATGTTACCGGAAATGTATGAAATTTAGGAATTGTATACATTTCCTAGGAAATGTATACAATTCCGAAGCTATTTAGGAAATGTATAAAATATTCTTTCAATAATTATTTTATACATACATATCCTAGGAAATGTATACATTTCCTAGGCATTGTATACAATTCCAATATCGTATTAGGAAATGTATAAGAATAATGGTTTCTGTAATAAAACACGTTGTTCAAATGAGAGTAATATTTTTTATCACAGGTAACAATCATAGCGGTAAATTCTATAATACTCGTATCTTCATATTACCTATGTTACTAATTAAAAATAACCCTTCCGGTGTCCAAGAAGCTCATTTCGGGCTCCCTGTCAAGATTCATGTGACATTCTCCATTGTTCTCCAATGGTAGGTAGGTAGGTTAGGTTAGGTTAGGTTAGTTTATGTTAATTAATATCTTAAATACTTACATTTACTTACATTTCCGATTACTATTTAGGAAATGTATAGATTTCCTAGGAAATGTGTCTAATGTAATTTATTTTACACATTTCCGGGCGATTTTAGGAATTACATACATTTCCTAGGAATTGTATACAATGGCGGATTACACACATTTCCGTTAACATTTATACTACTTTATAAAAGCCCATAATTACCTTACATCATCAAAATATTTGTGAAGAAATCGTATTAGCGAGGCAAGTCTCCTCTAGAAATAATGAGTAATATTGACTATAAATGATATCAAAATCTAATAAGAGGCAACATCAGGAATATTACTAAAAGTTTAAAAGTGTATTCTTTGATTCTACATACCTACAGATTTTTTTGTTTCAAATTGAAATAAGCGCTAATATGTACCAGGTGACTATGGATCGTAAGATATGCAATACTCACTGCGATTTCAATATAGTGTGAATTTAATTTTCATAGTAACTATAATTTTGCATAATTTTCTGATACTATTGATTGACAGTAGTGGTGACATATTGTTGGCTATTTGAATAATCAAACTATCGATACTTTTGCACGTTCTTAGTTTTATCTTATACATATTTATTGTATTGATTGCTAGAAAATTCCACGCCCTTATTATTTGTGAGATGTTAATTGGAGTGCGAGCTGTTTTGAATTATTCGAATTTTAAATCATAAACACTTATGTAAATCATAACGTTATAATTAGATCAATTATAACCACAGACCACAGGCTAAGTGGTCAGTAACAGTAGATTAACGATTAGTGGTAAACGAAGTTTACGTGTAATAGTTAAAAATAGTTTTATTATATGTATACTCAAGTAAAGGCTAGGCGGATAATATGTGAACTGAATTTTTACCGACTGCAAAAAAGAGGTGTTTTTCAATTCCAATTACTTTTATCATCCCAGAAGTTTTAAGTGTTTTCAATCCTGGCAAAGTGATATTCAAATCGATCTACTCTATCTGAGAATCCAATATTGACTGGTTTATGTACAACTATTAGATAAACAACTTGATGTTACATTTATTTCTGCATAACTGTTGTAAATTACCACAAATAGCAGGACACATAAAACCCCATTTAATCAATGAAAAGTTACATTCCTAGAGTTACATCATAAACTAAGATAGATTCTAAGTTTCTATGCATTATCACCATGCTATGATTACAACGACCAGTCACTGAAGGGCATTGGCATTTAACTGCTAGTTATAAATCGTGCCATTAGAATAGAAACACATTGTGTTCGTAAATTATCGACATCGGTTAGTGAGTGTTCTGACAGCACTACATAGCAGAACATTTTCTTAAATAGACAATATAGAGTTTTCTGGAGTCGTTGGAGGTTTAATTATGGTTTGATTTATAGAAGAACCTATTAGTAAATTACGAAGAAAAGTTTTTCAGGTTCTAAAATTATTTTGAAATGAATAAAACTGTGTAAGCGATACGAGAAGAGGAAATATGTATATATTGTTTAAAATAAAAATTAATATATTTTTACCGGTATATAACTCTGTGTATTCAATTAAATAAGCCTCTGCTTTTCTATCTACGTATATATGGACTCTACCATGAGTAAATTAGGAAATTGAAATAAACGTTTGTTTTATCACGAGTTATTAAAAACAAAAAATGAAATGAATACTTACCAAAATAGTAAAACGTGACCTGTGACATCCTGGTAATATTTTTTCCGAAACTATACCCGTATATTCAGAAACAGGTCTTTGAGAACACATCAACAACCTGTTTACAATTTTATTGTGTATTGTAAAAACAGCTTCAAAGGTGAGGCGACGTTAAATCTTATTTGCTTGATGCTTTCCTTGAGAATTTACAACAACCTTGTACTAAAGATGAGGTTTCATGATGTTAAACGTAGCTACATACTGTACTGGGGGGCACTACGTCACACGATATTCGGTATATCATGCATACTTCTAGAGCCTTCAATTTTACTCATATCGCCTGTTGACAACTGTAGTATAGAGAATATTCATCGACATTATAGTAAAAATTAAGTTACTAGGAGTTTTCAATATGAAGAATCGTACGGTATATCGAATATCGTATTACGTAGTAATCCCCCTGTATCAGCCCATAATAGCCGACTTCTGGGTACAGGAATCTTCCACAACTGAGTTTGGTTAAGAGGGCTTAGGCCGTAGTCGAAGATACTCTAGTGCAGGTTGGCGGACAACAGTTATAGGTACATAAATTAACAATGTTATAAACAATTTTGTTTGTATTTCCGATTCTATTGACTATGTCTATCGAGTGATGTTGCGGTTCGTAATAGCATCATTCATTCAATAGATAATTTGAGAGGTATTGTAACATGTATGTAATGTAATAAGACGGGTATTTACAAAAACCACCGATCAAAGTGAATAGAAATAACGTAATCATATTGGCTATTATCAATACTTTTTGTTATGTTAAAGATCCGCCACAGGTGTGTGGATGATTCAAGAATGTATAAAAAAGTAAGTCGTGATGGTTTTTATGCGCAAATAAAATAAAAAAATTGTATTAATTCGTAGCTATTATTTTTTATTTATTATCTATTTTTATTTTATTTATAAATGGGGTTTAGAATACAATTAAATATCAATGCCTTTTATAAACGTGTTTGGTTAGCTGTTATTTTTAAGAGCTTTACAGTGTTGTAAGATTAGTTTTAATATTGAAGAAAAATATCCTTTAAAGTGAAATATAGACACCACAGCTAATGCCTTTACAAATATATTTTACTGCAATCGAAAACCCAAATCATTTGCATAATACATCGTAATGCAATATGAATGAAATGCAACCTTAATCCTTTATCGTTCCCAAGATCGCTGTGTCATGCAGTGACAAAACATTTCGGAGAAGTACTAAAGATGTAATCCACAAACACCTTGAGATATCGGAAGATCCCATCTCTGTGCCACTTACAGCTTAAAATACCTTTTGTGTAAGGCATTACACCTATACAGAATTTTTAAAACGGAAATGGCTATAAATAACAGAAGAAATTGAGACATTCGTCCTTTGATTACGAGGCCGATATTGTAAGACCTTACTGATATTTCATTCGTTGCATCATTATTAATTTAATTATGTTTTAATCGAAAAAGATAAGTTAGTTACATTTTATTATTTTTATTTTGAATCATATACTTACGCTCTATCAAAATCACATTGGTATACTATTTACATACATAAAGGCGTGGCCTTTATCCCCGAAGGGGTAGGCAGAGGCGCCACAAGGACACCCACATTTCGCCTTGTATGTTCAGTCCCATGATGTGATAGGGGGCGAGCCTATCGACATATCGGGCTCAAATTCCTGACTCCGGGCTGATAATGAATAGAAAAATCCAATAACACCTTGCCCGACCCGGGACTCGAACCCGAGACCTCAGCTTTGTAACCGTACCGTAATACAACTACACCACCGAGGCAGTCCTAGTGAGTAGTAGTGGTTTACTATTTACGATGTTTATATTGAATCTTGCTTTAACATAATATATATTTGTGGCAGCAGAAATGCAATGGATTGACCGATCCACTCAAAAAAATATTGTTTTAGTCGGGATGTAAATAAATACACGCAATAGTCACACACATAGCACAGCACATCACAGCCGGCGTCTAACCAACTGCGCAACGGAGGCTGTCATATGGATTTCAGGAATACTTACCATGACGCTAATAAAAGCGTAATAACTTAAGACTCTCATCCAGAACCTAATAATTAAAGTACGTGTACAGAATTAAAAGCGACAATACACATTAATTAAAATTGATGTATACATTAAATGAAAATATGCATAAATCGTTTCCGCAATTCATCAATAACTGTCTTGGGCAGATCCTGCTGGCCTCAGCAGGAACCTTGAGGGGTCAACTGGTGTTATGCTAAGTTTGTCCTTATGAATTCGCTGAAGTTATTTTAAGCTGCGGTGTCTTTGATCGTAGCACATTACATTTCAAGAGTTTAGGATGTTGTAAAATTTTGCATAGGTGCTTTGTTTTGCTTGATTTTTATCGTATGATCTGATGATGATTTTTATTCTTTGCTCAAAAAAATGTGGAAATTTTATTATACATTTCATTTAATTGATATTTCACCTATTGCCAAGCCTAGGAATAAGACGCTCTTAGTTAATTCGCTTACGAATTTTCGTGACATTTGTTTTTGGGTTAGAATATCAAAGCCTTGAAATAATTTACAAGATGATTAATGTAGAGTTTACACTATAGATATCAGTTAGATTAATATCTATCATCACAATTTTTTTCAGGATTATTTGATTGCGGAAACCAAAGTGTAGTAAAAACAATATTTTAAGATTCTGTTTTATCTTTTAGCATAATCTACGCTTAGTACCTATCATGCTAATAATTTGATCTAAATTCCTAAGACCAATAACAATAAGTCACATTAGTGTAAAGGTCACTTAAAATTGGAAATCTGTAAACTTGTTTTGTCACACAAAATGATTGTTCTTGTAAAAACAAGATTGACATAATAGTAACCAAGCGAAAGCTGTTTTATGTATTTTTATACATAATGGACTATAGAATCGTTAATTGACTTGATTATCGAGTTATCATTTTAATTTATCTATTAGTTCTGGGGCTTGATTACCTGTAGCCATTTTGTGTCTTTTTTCTGTTTAGATATAGTTAAGTGGCAAAGTAGTTATGCTGCACCGGGTGATGATTGCAGAGCTGCCTAGATAGAGTATAGACTTGCAGGAAGTTGTAAATTTTGCCAAGAAAGTCAGATACTTATTATGAAGATGGTATACGAAAATACTTCGCATCGAAAAACACATTTTGATATAAGTATCTTAGTGTTGTTTAAATTAAGAAGTCAGGTTTGTGTAATTAGAGAAAAATGTTACATCACTTAACAACATGATTCCATTACTGCCTACTCATTATTATAATTTATTTTCTTCTATAGCAACGCTCGTTTATCAATATATTTTTATATTTGTTCCTTGAAATAAAAATACACATTCTTTTCCTTTGATTTGTAAAAAGATTTTGTGGTCAATTACCATATCAAGTTATGTAAATTTAAATACTTCGTACATTTACTATAATTCACTCTCACCACTGAATTCAAGTTCAGGGGCGTCAAACCAGTTCTAGAGCTAGACGAAGTTACGAAAACACAAATGCGAGCATTTTCTTGAATCTTCCTTTTTACTAATGCAATATACACTGCCAAGGATTTATAGATTTTATTCTCTAATTAGTTTCCGTTTAAATAAAATACTTTGGAAATGAATGTAAGTAGTTCAGGGTCGTTATGTTGACTGTAATTTTTTCTATATGCGATTTCCTCCAATTGTTGATTTTGTGCGTCGAATCAGATTTTGATGACGCCAGTAATTGGTTAAATGCAATTATCCTTTTGTTACAATACGTCTGCATTTTTGCGAGTGAATTGTTTCAAATATTAAAGCTTACTCGTAGGGTTAATACATTGGCTTCTTATGGTACATTATTTTTATACTGTCTGGTTTAAATCGACCAATGCTTCAATATCCCACCAGATGTATGAGTATTAATATATTTTTATAAAAATTATGGCTCATTATTATTCTATGAAGTGCGTGGTGGCTTGTTGGTAACGGACCAGACGCGGCTGCCTACATGTTCACGGTGGTCGCGGGTTCAAATCCCAGGGCACACCTCTGACTTTTCGGAGTTATGTGTGTATTGATAGTCAATCACCACGCACTTTAACGGTGAATGAAAACATCGTGAGGAAACCTGCATACCGTAGCGATTTTAAAGAATTTCTACGGTATGTAAGTCCGCCAACCCGCACTAGGCCAGCGTGGTGGACTATATGGCCTAACCACTTTCAATCGATTCTCTTGATTGTAGAGTAGGCCCGTGCCCTGCAGCGGGACGTATATGGGCTGATATAGATATGTCTAGGGCTAAAGTCATAAAAATAAACATTTCTGTGAATATTTGCACAAATTAAAACAGTAAATATGAAAAATATAAAAAAATATAAAAAAATATGTGCTAGGTAATTTTAGGTACTCGTATATTAAATTCCTTTTGTAGTTTTTGAGAAACGTGACCATAGTCACCTACTCGGGGATTTAATTTGTCACATATTATCCAAAACAAAATATTTTTGCGTATATATAAAAATAATAACAGTATTTTAATTTTAAAAACGCCCAAACTAATAAGGATTTTTCTATTACGAAAATATCTAATATGAAAAAAAAACCTTAACTTAGTATTAATGGATTAATTGATTTAAAAATACTAACGCTTTTTGCATAGCTACCAATTATCTAAAAAAGCTTCGGAAATACTATTTTTTGTACTTTTGATAATTTTACGTTGTTTACTTATAAAAAGCGATGACTGCTTGTTGTTTGAACTTTGACCAAAGTCGTGATGACTAGTATTTTGTTTTTAATGCGTCATAGTGTTCATCTTAATTGGACGATCGCTTCCATTCGATTTTTGAATATTAATTAATACCATTTAAAATTATTATACGATGTTTTTCTCTTAGCTTCGTTAATAGCGCATAATTCATGATACAAATAGGGCAGATTGAATCTTAAATGCCGAGCGAATGTTATTGGTGCTTTGTACTTAGTTTTAACACAATATTAAACAAAGATAAAAGCCTTGTCCATGATTTAAATATAGTATCGATGAATCAATAACAAAACTATAATAAGCCCGTCATGTTTCACTGAGTGGGTCCATTCAGGATTTGAATTTCCGCGCACAAAACGCGTAGCCCTTTCCTGAGTTCAACTGTCTGAACAAAATCAATGTTTCGTATTCTTGATAGGTGTTGTGATGGGATATGTAGCACCTGAATTAGACCAAGATAACTAATTTCTGGCAGACACTGATTTCTATCTATCTATCTATATCAGCCCATATACGTCCCACTGCAGGGCACGGGCCTACTCTACAATCGAGTGAATCGATTGAGAGTGGTTAGGCCATATAGTCTACCACGCTGGCCTAGTGCGGGTTGGCGGATTTACATACCGTAGAAATTCTTTAAAATTGCTACGATATGCAGGTTTCCTCACGATGTTTTCCTTCAGCGTTAAAGACACTGATTTACCATCTACAAAAGTAACATTTGAAAAGTCATGATATCTTATTTATAAATGTATTTGCCCAAAATAGACTTAAATCCCAACACAATTATATGTACATTTACTTTAAATCGATAAGTATTATAAATATTAGGTATTTTTTTAGAGCGGGAATAATTAATGTGCAATTTATCTAACCTCTTACGTCAGTATAGACAATGACAATCCGCAGTAAATTTCATACAATACTACCAATTAATATTTATAGATGTAATTATCTTTGACTAGTTTTTCCAAGATCATTCAGATATTAGAATAACGATAAAAAAATCATCTAACTAATGATAGCCTGGCTTCAGATAAATCCAAATAAACGAAAAACTATAAAATTTTATCAAGCTATTCGACATTTTAAATTGGACCAGAATTATTAAGATTAATTTGAATATTAGATTGGTTAGAGTTTTTACCAATAAACGATGTGTCAGACTCAGCTTGTCTGCGAAAAATATAACTTGCTACTTTTAATTATGATAATCTGACCTTTCCGATTGTGGTGATAGATTTTTTATAATAATGATTATTAGCCTAATCGATTCTATTATCTTCTTTTTAATATGTAATATGGATCCTTCTTTAATTTTGGTTTTATTTTGCCATTAAAATAATGGATACCTAGTTGAAAACGATTTGTTTAATTAGTATATAGGAAATCATTTTTCAAAAAGGATTTAAACTGCAGAAAAACTTAATCTATAGACTATAGATCAGAGTATTTTTATTTAAAAATTCAAATGTATTACAGTGTTGTCTGTATTTGCCTAACCGTTAACATACCTAAATATGTTTGTACCCTTTTCTACATGAGAGAACTTAATCAAGTTTATATTATAATTATATCACTCGCATAGTTTACAGTTGTTTACATGCCAAATATTAAAATATAATGCCATTAATCTTCAATAAAAATTCCGAAGCGTTCTACCAGCATAACATTTATTAATATTTTTTTATATGGTCATAGTCTATTTATATTATTTATTAGTCAAGTATGAGGATGACGGAACACGTCAATGCGTTGTCGTTTAGAATGTGTGAAGGTCTTTTTTGGTACAATAGGTTTCAATTGCGATTTTAAGTTATGCAATGTTATTCGTGGTCAGTGTGACACATTGGGTGTTGGTACATAAAAAATGTTGGTCATCAGTTGTATGTCAGTAATCAGTTGTATGTCATGGCTTTCTATTTTACTTAGGCAGCAATTTCCTTAGAATGTTGGGAATAATTCGATGTAATCAGTTATTCGTCTACAACACTTGGCAACCTCATACCACAACATGTTATCGATAAAAAAATTGCAGCGTATTCGTTTTGAAAATCGAATACAAATCAAACGTTTAACATTTTGAAAAAAGAAAATTAATGTAAAATACGAAAAGCTTAGACCGTTTTCCGGCCAGTGGCATTTGCCTCGCTATTTTATCCTCTTTGCTTCTCCCAAAACAAATAACAGAAAATTATGATATTAAATTATAATAACAGAAAAACCCACCATTAAACAGTATAATATGAATTTGTTTACTGATATCTACTTATAGGCCATAAATAAAGCGAGGACGCTTTGGGTTTCGGATTACATTTACGATTCACTTTGAAAACCAGTTTATCGATTTAGCGCTTTTTGATCCTTAATGGTATGTTTTTAACCGACTTCAAAAAAAGGAGGAGGTTCTCAACTCGACTGTATGTTTTTTTATTTTTGTCTCATAACAGTACATTCTGTACTGGGCGACCCGATTTTGATAAGGTATTCTTTTTATGATTGAAAACTGGTTCTTGTCATTTGGTCCCATAAAAAATGTTGAAGGACTGATGAATGTCTTCGGACTTGGAGAGTAGAACTCCTCAAAATTGAGTAGGATTCCAATGGTTCTTTTTGCATTAGTTTCAGGATGAAAGTGAAGCTACAGTGGGTGAGATAAAAAGTGGTAGGGGTAAGGGGGAGGGGGAGAGTCAATAAGTTACGCGTATATTATGATTTGTTGGCTAGTCAAGTAAATAAGTAAATTAATCAACGTTTACAAGTACAATTGAATTGATATTTGTTACTTTTTAGTGCTATTTTTAGAAGTCGGTTTTTTGATAAATATTTAAATAAAACATAATATATTCGGCCATATTGTCATAAAGATAAATATTGTATCGCTGTTTTATGTTAAAAAGACAGAGTCCTGTTAAATGACTATACAAAATGATTGTTGAAACCTGATTGTGACATATTAAGTCTAGAAACTACGTGAACCAAGAAAAGGTTAATTAATCTCACAAATCGCCTGATTGGGTCGTTTACAAAAAAAAAAAAAAAAAAAATCTCTTTTGGAATTATACACAAATTATGTGAATACCTATTGATACATATTTCGTCACTCCATTGATAAATCGATTTAGTAAGTCGATACTTTTAGGAAATTGCCTTAACAAAAGTACTTATAGCTAATAAAGTTCGGAAATAGAACCACCTTAACTTTTAGCACTCGTAATGTGTGTCATTTATGAATGTGTGATATTCAATGTCTCGATATAGCGACAAAAAAATTAGCACTTACGCTTTTGTTACGTAAAATATGAAGTGTAAACAAACGCTAGGAGGCCTTGCGAACGACTTGAACGGTCGTCTGGCTGTACTTATACGTAGGTACATAATATAAACCATTGAGTTTACTATTGTTTATGAGGTGCTTACTCTATTTTTATAGTCGCTTTCTTGCGTAGTTCTTGGGAATTATACTAGGCTACGGCTAGGTTAGGCTACGGGAAAATATAAAAAAATAAGAATTATACGTATAAAAAAACTATAAATTAATATATCGCATGCCATTCATTGACATAAAGTCGGAAATATTTGTCGTTTATTAAGCTCTATAATTTTTCAAAATTTCTTGTCGTAGAAAATTCCTAACAGAATTACTGCTGGTATTGTAGGATTTTTCTGTCTTTATATAATATGTTTAGTGTAGTGAGCATATATCGTGTTTAATTAACATATGAGAACAATTTACATCTCCGCGTGTATGTAAATCAGTAAATATTAGCGATATGACTTCATTGAACCAGTCTGTTCCGGCAAAGGTTATGGCGCGTTTTCTTTTGTATTAGGATTTCCCATTCATGCTATGTGTGCTATATTCATATGTTCTATTTTTATTATGATAAAGGAAAATTAAATTACAAAAAATACTTAAAGCTAAAAGTGCAATAGATTTGATTCCAACCAAGTACAAATAGGATCATGAGTATTAGACTTTTCCATCACACAATACCTAGAGCGAAAGCAAATTTGCCTCGATACGATTCACTCGTTTCACCATAATATTTGCCTTTCAATTTTCATCCATTCTCTTTCTCTCTCTCTTTTCAGCCATAGGAAGTCTAATGCTGAACATAGACCTCTCACATAGATCGCCATCTATTATACACCATTGAATTTAAAATCCAAATTGCGATAAAATCCGTAAAAAAAAGGTTTATTTCAATGTGTAACATTCGCGTAAATCTAAGAAACCATCATCCATTGAATTTAAGTTTAAATTAGTTACTATTTTATTAGTGCAATAAAAATTGCAACACATCAACACCACTGCGACTTTTTGTCGTCGTCTGAATATTACGCTTTATTATACGTCCGGTTGTGAATGAATGCTTCAGTTCGCAACCTTTACGTCTCACGTTAATTCCATTACTCATTTTACTCATCGTATAAATAATAATCATCATACATCCATTATTGTATTAAAATTACATTAATTTTATTTTTGTCTCACTTCCTTACGACATTACGGATGGGGCGTGGCGGCAAATGATGTTTTGACTAGAATCTTATATGATTTATTCATATTCAATGCAATTGTTAACTACATACTGACTGCTTCGGTGGCGTAGTTTTATTACGGTACGGTTACAAAGCTGAGGTCTCGGGTTCGAATCCCGAGCCGGGCAAAGTGATATTGAATTTTTCTATTCATTATCAGCCCGGAGTCGGGAATTTGTGCCCGATATGGCGATAGGCTCGCCCCCTATCACATCGTGGGACGGAACATGGAACAAGGCGAAATGTGGGTGTCCTAGTGGCGCCTCTGCCTACCCCTTCGGGGATGAAGGCGTGAGTTTATGTATGTATGTATGTTAACTACATAATTTTATACTTAATCTTATACATAATTGATTTATTTATTTGTAATTATGATTGCAAATGAAATAATGCAAAGAGACATGATCATGTGTAGCCTATAGACAGCCTGAACGGAACCGAATATATTCAAGATGAGCCCAAATTACGATCGGCTTTCATGGATCATTATGATATATTTTATATTTCATGGATATTCGCTTGGATAAAGACTACTCTTCATCAAGGCTTGTATCTAACGAAATAAATTATATACTGTACTAACTATAAAAATGTTTTTTTAATTCCAGGTGGCGCTCGCGTCAGCGGCCCCCAACACCAACATCTTCAAACTGGACCTGACTCCCGAGGAAGCCCAGAAATACCTTGCTAGCCCACCCTTCACAAGCCTACAGCTTGCCCCAAAGACTGCTGTCTTGCCACTGGTAAATACCTAATTATACAGGGTATATCAAGACCGCGACCGAAAACGAAGCCAGGTGGTAACCACTAATACTACCACCTGGCTTCGTTTTCGGTCGCGGTCTTGATATACCCGGTATAAAGTGCACATTGAACATGCATCCTTACAATATTTTTTTATATACGTATTTACTTCTTAACGATGGATAAGAGTTTTTTCCAAAAACCTGATTTAATTGTTTGGATAGTTTTACATCGATAAGAGTATTAACAGCCATGGATAAAATATTATAGACAAAACCAGATTTTGGTTATAAATTATCTACGTTATCATTTCTTTTTAATTTCACATAGTAGCACAGTATTAAATTTCTTATAGTAGTTTAATAATGGCAACCTCTGCGGTGCAGTTGGGTAGACGCCGGCTGTGAAACGAGAGGCCGCGGGTTTGATCCCAATATGATGCAAATATGATGCAAATATTTGTGTGGTCCACGGGTATTTGTTTCGGGTCTGAGTATTTGTGAGAGCGAAAATTCCCTCGTAGTTTCTGGTACCCCCGACACAAACCTTATATTATCTTAGTGTGAGATCAGGCCTATGTAATAAAACCTATTTCTTTTGAAATTGAGTCTACATTAGGGCGGGTTATTTGTTGTTATGGTGACCTTATAATCCCGAGCGCGGCTATGTGACTGTTGAGTGTATTTATTTATGTGACATCATCTTACTTTTCAGGTGAAATACAACGACCCTAGGTTTCGCACAGCTGAGGCCGGCCCCACCCTTGGACACTACTGGAAGAACGGCAAGGAGATCGAAAACCCCGACGACTACGTTGAGGAGGTAAACAATTAAACATTCATCTTGGTTCTGAAATATCGAAGTTCAGTACATATCAGTAAAAATATAAGTTCTTCGCATCGAAATTGCAAAATTTTCAGCGGCTTTTATGTGGTTTCTAACATATAAGCTATTTGTTCTTTTTCTACTGACCCTGCATATTTCTTATATCTATTACCTTTCTCCTTCTAGCCTTATTAGGTACTTCATGGAGTTGTAGTTCATTCGAATATCCTTTTTGTTAAATAAAATTCTTCGACAATGTTTACTGTGTTAATTTACCCATTTGATGCTTCTTGCAACAAAATTATCTAGAAATCAAAGGATTAATTATACTTTTATTAAACTATGGGTTTTTATTTGTAGGTTTACAACGCAGCCCAGTTCCACGGACAGGACGGTCTAGGCGCCTACGTTTATGGCTACCAGACTCCTGAGTCCGCCAAGATTGAGAACAGGGTCCGCTCCGGTGACGTCACTGGAGAATACGAATACAAGTCTGGCAGGAACAACCTCATCAAGGTAATTTACTTAATATTTTAAATCTATATCAATAACGCCATCTAGTGAGCAAATGTTGTCATTTGAAATATTTTTCATTTATCAGCTTGGCGTATCTTTTTTGTTAGGGATGCTTGAGAATTTCTGATATTATGTAATATTCAATAGTTGAAATTGTATTTATATCATATTTATACAGGAAGTATTAATACTAAGAGGAACATGAATAATCCCGTTTCGCAAATTATACCTATTTAACTGACAAAAAATATTGCGTGGTGGTTTGTTGGTAACGGACCAGACGCGGCTGCCTACATGTTCACGGTGGTCGCGGGTTTAAATCCCAGGGCACACTTTGACTCTTCGCAGTTATGTGTGTATTGATAGACAATAACCACGCACTTTAACGGTGAAGGAAAACATCGTGAGGAAACCTGCATACAGTAGCGATTTTAAAGAATTTCTACGGTATGTAAGTCTGCCAACCCGTACTAATCCAGTGTGGTGGACTATATGGCCTTACCACTCTCAATCGATTCTCTCGATTGTAGAGCAGGCAAGTGCCCAGCAGTGCGACGTATATGGGCTGATACAAACAAAAACAAAAAATATTACATAATTACATTTACTGGAAGAAGCTGCTATTGAGCAAGGACCTCTCCTAAGTTTTTTCTAGTTTCCGGTCATTTTGTTATACAAATGTTTCTGATTTCTTCAGGTGCGCTACTGGGCCGACAGCCAAGGTTTCCACCAGGAGGACAACATCCCCAAGGTGGAACTGAAGCCAGTGGAAGAAGCCCCTGATGTGAAGGCTGCCCGCCTCGCCCACGAGAAGGCCTGGAAGGAGGCCGCCGCCGCCGCCGCTGAACAACCTGACCCTCAGTGAGTAGATGTCTACAAATAGTGGTTATAAAATATATTTTGATAAGTATCCAGTTGAATTAGAGCCTTAAAATATATACGTGATATTCAGCAGTAGCTACTTCTTAATCGACAAAAGTACATAGCGAATTTATTTCTAAAATTGTACTGGCACATAAAATTACAAAGCACATGATGGGGATTGCAGTGCAAACTATACAGAGTGTCTTAGTAGAGGAACCGAATATACACAGCCTGAACCCGAATCGCAATACTTAAATTTGATACTATAATATTAGTTTTGCACAACCGTGTACTCCGTATAGTAATCACTATTATATATTGACAGCCTCCGTGTCGCAATTGGTTAGACGCCGGCTGTGAAACGAGGGGCCGAGGGTTCGATCCCCGCACCGATACAAATATTTGTGTGATCCACAGGTTCTTTGTTTCGGGTCTGGGTGTTTGAGAGACCGAAAAGTCTCTTGTGATTTTTCATGCCCACGACACAATACGCGATCTTAGTGTGGAGTCAGGACTATGTATGTGACTGTTGGGTGTATTTATTTATTTATTCAGGGTGATGTGAATACCCTACCACTAATGCTTAAGTCCCTAACGACCTAACTTACCCAGCGGTTTATTTCCAGGTACGCTCTCAAGAACCTCCCCAGTGACTACTACCAACAGACCCTGAAGGCCCTGCCTGCCAACTACTACCAACCCCAAGCCGTCGCTTCAGCCGAGGTCAGGCAGAAGCGTGAGGTCAACGACTACCAACCTCTGTACTCCACCACCACCGAGCCTGAACCTACTGTAAGTCACTTAGTGTTGAGTAATCATGATTACCTTATAAATATATAGGGATATGAGCTGATAGATATTTAATGGATATTTTACCATAAATTTTAATTATTATTTTGTTGTACAATATTTTGAAGCAAGAAAATGATCAACTATTATCGATTATTATTGATTTATTTGACATATTACAAACGTTAAGAACTCAAGCAATCTTGTTCGAAAACACCAAAAAAAAGTCTTTTTTTATTATATTGGCACAACAGAGCAACTACATACATTACAACGTATATCAACAGTGTTTGTTGTGTGTCAAAAACTGCATAATGTTATAGAAAAAAAGTGGTTAACAAAACATATTTATTTTTACAGGGTCCCCCACGTGGTTTCTTCTACAGCTACACGTACCCAGTCCCCATCCTCAAGCATAAGTCGGAGCTCCTTGAAGAACAATCCAACTACGAATAAACTAAAGACATTGATCCCGAGCCATAATAAACATCATGCTATTGCCATAACTTGTGATATGACACCACAATATTATAGTAACGTCCTTAAATCATGACACATTTGACAGCTATTTCTGTAAATGGTTAAGTAACAGCTAACAGTATCTGTTGTCTAGTGAAAATTCATTTACATACACCCAACAAGGAGCTGTCGAAAATACTAGAGTAACCCATGTTTGGCCTTGCGACGTTGATTTATTACGATAACACGGCAGCCATATTTGATCAGCTGTCAAATGTGTCATAAATTAAATTTATGTCATGTTTAAGTTTTCTTTATGAATTGTTTTAATATGTAAATATAAAAATAAAATGTTATCAAATGACATCAACTGTCAAGTTTATTAACATTACTGACGTATGGTTTCTTTCACCGGGAACCAAAACAGTCGGTAAATTTACACTTTACGTGATCGCCTTTGCCTCATCGATGGTCTAATGAAGCGATTAGTATGGAGTAATGTGACATTTTTGCATAATTACTACCATAAAATCATGGATTTAGACTATCGAGAGGGTACTATCATTGCCATTTTAGTAGCAAAGTAAGTTAAGTTAACCATTAGTATACATTTGGTATGTATTGGCCGTTTTGACAGTAGTTTTCTTTTTTATGGAGCAAACTCATTGCATTTTAATTGACGGACTTTTACTTAGTGAGTACACAATGATTTTTATATTGGCTGTCAAAATAGCCACATTACATCAAATAGATTATACTGAAAAGCACGGTCGAGGTTTGAAAGTGTAACTTAAAATTGTTTTATAATATTTTTGTATGGCATTTTTAATATCTTTATTACCGTCCGCCGAGGTTTCGTATTTGGTTAAACTCTTGAACCCGGTCGCTTGTAGAAATTGCTTTATTTTGTTACCATCATAAATGTTTGTTTATTTGTAATTATTAACTCGAGCTTACGATGCCTTTGTACTTTATTTTATTGTAATAAAGCATTTCGATATATTTATTTTTTATTTTTTACACTTAGAACGTAATTGTTACTAATTTGATGGCACTTAATACACGAAAACCTAATCAGAGATAAAATATTTTACACCTACATATTTTCGAATTTATGTTAACTATTTTTTACATTTCTATGACTAACAGACATAAGTAAATAGTCACTGTTAATAAAAGCGTGTATTGTTCCTATTTTAATAACTTTACTATTTTCTATAGTTAACTATTAAATCCACAATAAGACGCTAAGAGTTTCACCATAATTTTCACGGAATACATGAAATGATATTTGCACGATTTTAAGTACAATATTTTTTTACAATTTTTATACTTCATTTGTACATAGGAAACTGTTGTGCCATCGGAACTACCAAAATAGGTGCCACGTTCCGGTTATTTAATGTCTTAATTCTCATACTATTCTGCTCTTGGTTAGATTCCAATTCGTCCAATGTCTGAGGCCTGAAAGGTAATCTCTGCCCAATTCCAGATATGATGCCGGAAATTCCATTAAATATCCATGATATGGAATCAGGCACGTTGATTTCTATTGGAAGGAATGGTATGCTTGATATGAAATCTCCTATAGAGAACCTTGCATCATTTGGCAGTAATAGTACTGCTTTTTGTGGGCCTTGTATGGGAAGGTTCTGAGATTCTGGTTCTGCGTCTATGACTATGGGTTCTGTTTCTTCGTTTTCTACTCCGTGATTCTTCTTCGGATCTTGATGTCGTAGATTGAAATGGTTTGGAGCTTGTTTGCTGTCAGCATTTCTAAGCGAGTTTGGTAGTATAACCAACAATGGGCGCGGAATGTTTCTGAAATATAAAATCAACAAACATAAATGATTTATGTTATTTATTCTTCTCAAAAATAAATAATGACGCGATCGTAACTTATAAGGTATAATGTTTGCCAAAAAATAATAGTGTACGTTGAACAGTACAGAACAGAAGCAGGTTGAAAACAAGGGTCAATGGGCTCTTTCCTCACCCATATAAATGTTTATCCGATCAACTAATATTTGAGGCGCATCAAGATTTAACTGGAGTGAAATACCATAGTTCAGATACTCACAACTCAAGACACATAGGTACATGTCTGACTAATAATAGGGCTCCCATCATTATTTCCTTAAAAGGGATTAATATTTGGTTGAACTTGATATTTTTTATTGATTTGGAATATTTTAAAAATTATAACAGTATAGACATAGTTAAACGCTTCCATGTATTTCACTTATATTACTTCTTGTTTTAGACGTTTCAACCAATCTATGATTCGTAATTATTTATAGTAACAATCGTTAAATTGATTCAGTAGTAGCGTGTACGGGCAAGGCCTTCGATTCCACTCCCAGGTTCCAATTTACTTAGTGTCAATTTCTCGTTTTGAAAAATCTCATAGAAGTTTCATACACCTGGAGGTTGTGTTCTTTTCGTAATACATCTTGGGGCGGAAATAAACTCTTTCTGTGGGTGGTGGCTAGTGACTAGTGACACAACTAGCAATCCATTCAAGAATGAAGGCACGAGTTTATTCAATCAGCGTAATTAGTAATGGAAAAACAAAAAAAATCCTAATTTCACAGTTTTGAATGTTATTGAACCTGTCCATTTTTTTATTGCTGCTAGTAGTATGTAATAAGTTACATACATAAAAGTTAGCTACATAAATCTACCTTTAAAATTTTATCTTAACAAAGAAAAAATACTTACAAAGGCGAATATTGTAATCCATTTAATCTTCTTAACGCCTGTAGCTGTTGCATCTCCATCAATTGTTGCTGCAACAACGTCTGCTGCGATTCTAGCAACGGTTGCAGCAGCTGTGCTTGCAACGGCGCCGCACGTATAAACGGTGTTTGTAAACACAACAATAAAAGCAGATGAAACATTGTAAATAGAAAACACTTTCTATACTAAACGAATCACTTTCCTTTATGGGCCACTAATTTTCACTGCACACTTTCTATTTTCTAGGAAACTGTGAGTAGATTTATTCACTTATTTGACAAACACTTAGGAGTGTTTATAAAATATATACTTATCCCATTAACACAAGAACCCTAAGCACACAATTCATTAATATTTAAAATAACCGACACAACAAACATTGACACTGTTAATACCACAAACGAATGTTAAATGGACTGATTGATTATACAGAGTGTTTTAAAAGTCACTCTTTTTATATTAATTAATGAGACATTTTTGTGGCACTTTTTGGCTTGTGTGTAGTCCAACGACAGTGAGTTAAAATGTGATGAGGAAGTGAGTGCGTGCGTTTGCTTACATATGATTATTATTCATTGTACGCAACTCGGTGTCCCACTGACAGGACTCGACCCTGCTCGCTAAAAGAAAGTCAGGTTTCTTTTCGGCGTCAATTGTTTAAAGATTATTGAGATAAATTACTGTTCTTATATAGAGCTATCGTTTAGGCGATCTTTGATGATATTCTGAGAATTTTGCGTTTTGGGTTGTTTTTGGAGAAATTTGTATGTGGATTGAGATTTTTTTCATAAACATAATATCTCGTGATATACTACTTTTTAAATAAAAATTCTGACCTAATTTAAAAATCATCACGGGTAGCTATTTTGCATTTCACACACTATTTGTATTTATTATGAGACGAAAGAGCAAAATACACAAGCAAAACACTGCTAATGCATTTGAGATCTTGTATAAAAACAACATTACACGAGTCGCACTGATTGCTTCTCGGACTAGTTCGCTGTGGAAATGAATTTTAAATGTAAAAGGTAGAAATAACACTACAATTTTTTATAGTAGTAATTGTGTATATTCATATAGTTCTTTTAGGTATATTTAAAGGAATTTTAGCTATACTTCTAGAATCGCTTGTATTTTGCAATTAATATTATTTCTTGGATTATTTCCTGGAAAAGACGCTGCCAGGGTAGATGGATGCTATCATCCTAATCGTAGCCAACTCCGATAGCTACTCTCTCTCTCTCTCTCTCTAGCCACAGTAAGTCCACTGCTGGACATAGGCCTCCCCCAGGGATCGACACATGGATCTGTTGGAACCGGCCTACATCTAAAGAAAGTTACTACGATAAAAAAAATGACAGCTATTATAAGATAATATAGCTATTATACTAAGTGATTTCTAAGTGTAAATTGATGGCAATAAATTCATAACAGCTATGGGTATAATAAGGTACATACATGTATTATGTGGTATCGCGCCTCGGTGAAATCAAGACTGGAATGAAGCTTTTCCTTTTATAGCTGATTTTGATCTTAAGGAAAATGCATAGTTCTGCCTACGTCGTATTGTTAAACAGAGCACATCCGGGAAGGAAGGAAACAGTTATATTGTTTCTACATTAAGCTTGTCTAAAACTGGCATACTTCCAAAATGTGGCATTCTCACTAAGATTGTTCTAAGTTAGAATGCGTGTTCATTTACCAGAAGACGAGCTGATTCTTCGATGGGAATTTTCAAATAATATAATAATAGCTATATATCAGTTCTGACACCCCCTAATAAGCATTAAAAATGTAGGACATCCTTCATTAACTGACAATTACCTTATCTAGTCTCTACGCAATTATTGACGTGTTGTAACTGAGTTGAAGGCTAGAGTTATTTTATGCATAATTGCAATAATTTAGAACTTGGTTGATCTCTTCTGTCACTAAAAAGACGCAGTTTTGGGATCCAGAAGATTTTTAAATGTTAAAGTAAGTATAATATAATGGTTTCTTAGATTTACGCCAATGTTACACATTGAAATAAACCAAATCCGTGATAAAATCCGTAAGAAATAGTTTTATTTTAAGTATATAAGATGTTAGAATCTAATCAGCTTAAAAAACTGGATGGCTTAATAAATCTGATGCTGTGCTTGCTATAGGTTTCATAAGATATTTTATTAAAACATTCATTAGAATAAAATAGTACTTACTCGAGTGGATCTAAAGCATGGCCTATTTAATCACCTCCAAATATATTAATATGTCAAATAGCTCATTTCGTTGGGAGAGTCATCATGTCAAATCCTCTAACTGACATGACGCTTGGTTATAGAATGTGAAGAAATCGAATATAATATAGGTTTAAACAAATAGATCAATATTGCTAATATTTGGTTTTTCAAGCTATATTTTTTACGATATCCTCATAAAAGCTGCAAACATTATTGGCCATAAATAGCTATAGAAATAAGTCAGTTTTGTTTCTTTATGTAGGTAAATAGATTAATCACATGTCAAACAAAATGATTTATAAGCTGCAACTTGTTATCGGCTCCAATCTGTTAATATTGTCGTTGTTTTACTTCACACTTGATTATCAGAACTACTATAGAACGCGCTTCGAGGGCAATAAATAAGTAAATAAATGTATCCAACAGCTTACATTTTCGCCCTAACCTTAAATGTGTCTTGAGGCACATGACGCTCGCTTTATTAAAGTATGTCGAATTTTACGGCTTAATATAACTGAAAGAAACGCTTGTGGATTACAAGACTCTACGCTGCCCGTAAGGGCCAAAATCAGTCCAAATATTTCAGAAACGAGAAGCTGTGTTTTCGATTTTTATATGACTATTTGGTGAATTATTAATCCCTTTATTTTATATCCTCTTTTCTTATACATATTTATAATAAAAAGAAACAAAATACGTATAAAAATATAAAAAAGGCATCCAACAATGGCGAGTCTCGAGACCCAAGCCATCGGTGATTAGGACCCCAAAGTGACGAACCGCTTCACAATGCATACGTGCTGTGTCAAGCAATACTAACTTCTGAATCTGGCTCTTGCCAACAGCCCAATGATAGCCCCTCGAGGATGGATGGAGGACCCATGAGGTCGAGGCTCTTTGGTATTAATTGAATAAGTAAGTGTATTTATTATTATTATACCTTTCCAATGTTCTATATGACTCAATACGTATAAAACAGCATCTCCAAGTTCTGAATGAGCACGATCCGATCCCGATAGCACGGAAGATCTCAGAAGCAATCTCCATAAAGTCTGCGCGTTCCGCGGTGAGTGTAACTGCAAATGTTACGGTGCAAACTTGGTGTAAACACGAGGTTACACTGTTGTTAATTAATTACGACTATTCGACCGTTGATATTGGAATATATCGCATAGTTTATGTGTAAAAATGGTTTTACATATCTGAAATATTAGTAAGTAACGATATAAAAGAAATAAAAAAATAATAATTACCTATTATAACTTTAAACAGGTATTACCTTGTATTTACAACTAGCTTCTGCCCGCAAACTTCGTCTGCCTGATTAACTTTATTTAAAATTAACTTTGTTTGAAATTTCCCATTCCGTCCCAACCCGTCCCAATATATCCCACCCGTCCCGACTCATTCTCACTTAAGGCATGTAATCCAGTCCCATCAAATGACACATCCCTTTGAGTATAAAAAGTAACAATTATATCGGAATTCCTTCCTCATCCCACGGGAACACCTATTTTTTCGGGATGTAAAGTAGCCTAACTATTAATCCAGAGTTAATTTATTGTCAGCTACTTACATACCAAATTTCATAAAAATCCGTTAGGTCGTTTCTGAATTCATCGCATTGTTTTGGGTTCTATTATGTTAATACAGACCCCCAAATTAATTTCTCTAATTTATTTTCCATGTACAGACATCGATTGGTACAAATTTATTATATGAATGGATGTGGACTGTAAGATCAAGGAAACTACTGGCTTTTTTTATTTGTTGTCACATAAAATGTTAAATAAATTGCTGTCTCTGACAACAATTTTGTAATTGATGATCACTTAAAATGGCCCAATTAACATAAAGGCTGCTATAAGATTAACGGAAGAATAAGCTTTAATACATACACATACATATACATCAAAGTTGCACAAAAGTCGTGTATAAAATTCTACGTTACTGTGAACTAATCCCTACACTGCACCGACCGCAAACCAGTTATGTAGTAATTTATGGAAAACGGGGGCATGTCCGTTCGTGATTTACACCGATGGAATCTATCACATCTCATAACGCTTGATTAATAGCTGTCTTTAGCATAATCACTGCCCGGTAGCAACTGTCAAGTGAAATGAAATGCTAGATAAAATTCTAACACCTTTTAAGTGTGTAATTTAAAATAATTAATATCGTTCGATAGTAATCTCGGCTTCGAGATGTGAGTAATGTTTTTGTTGTTTAGTCGTAATTTATGTGGAACAAATATAATTTATTTGAAGAGATGAATAGTGTTTTAGAACACAAAAAACAGAAATTAGAATTTCGCATTGTATGTTAAGGTTTTATCAAAAGATGGTTTTTTTAAAAATTGTGCAAATAAGATGTGAGTATTTTCTTCGTATTTCAGGATTACTTTTATTAAAATGATTTAGTATTCGTTTGGTAGACTTAACTTTTGAATATTCCTAGCTTTAACTTTCAGCTGAAGATATTATGGTGTATAAAATTTTGGTACAATTGGTTTACTTGGTAAAATTATGTAAGCTATTATGAAATTCACTAAAACTCAGGGATTTTACTTTAGCTTTAGTTTTAAGTAATAAGTGAACTAAAGAACTGGAAGGCAAAAATGGTAACACCATTGAGCATTCCATATTTCTTGAATAAGGATGTCAAAAGGATCTACCGAGATAAAATGTTAATATACTATTGCTTATTTATTGTGATTAATTTCACTTTATCGTACTAATGTTATCCACCAAAACATAGGTCTTCCTTAATTTTACCTACTTTCAAACCGAATCAAATCTTGTCAAAAAATGTTATGATTTTTTAAAGTAGGTCACAAGGTAACATCGTACCATCGATTTCCCCACAAATTAACTGATAAAATTACCACACTCGGAAAAAAAAATTACTATCATCAATAATTCTCCACTCCGATTTAAAGAAGCCAATGCATAATAAAACTAGACATAAAGATTAGCAGCAATCCCAAGCATTAGTAGCATCTGCGAGAATTGCAGGAAGTCATAACCATTCCGCATTATCGCATAAACTATGACGACATTATCTAAGTCCAGAAGCCTGGAGGCTAGATCCAGTCCCACAGGTTTATCAAGTGCAGGAATGTTTTCCTACTAATGATCCGGCGAAGGGTTTTTGTTACGGGTAATGACTTGAAGTAATGACAGGTAATGATGTTTTAGAACCCGTTTTTGTGATACAAAATTACAAAAAAGCAGCGAAAGGAATGTAATTTGCAAAGAAATAAGGTTTTTACGTGCGCTTTTTAGTCAAGTGCAGTCTTGATAGACAGCGAAAGTGTGAGATTTTGTTTTGTTTGTTATGTTATGGTGGAATTTGTATATTAACTTGTTTTGGATTGAAATGTTATCGCAGTCAAAGTTTTTAATGATAGCCATTAGTGCCCGGAAATGTCGTAAAAGTGATATTAATTATGATAATTTTTCTGTGTTATGCATTTTTTGCCTAATAGAAGGATGATCTGTTACATAAACTTAGGATAGATTTAAGAGAAAGTATAAATGGAGGATAAAATCAATTAACAAGGAGAAAAAATATTTATTCCACTTACAAATATGGCAAGAATAAATAAAATAAATAAATTACGACTCAATTTTACGTACAACTAAAAATTACAACATAATAAATGCAGATAATTATCACTGAGTTTCCTTAAATTACGTTTACGTTAATTTTGTTTTTTCTCTTCTGGCTGGCCATCGTCGACGATTACATTTATTTCCACTTCGTAAGTCCCGGGTTTGGTGCGCGACGGTCTCACTACCACTCCCGGCGTCCGCGACTCAGCAATGGCATCAACTTCATTCTCGGCAGCGTCAGGAATCGCCGTAGAGACATCAAAATCGTTCTGGAAGCTGTCGATCCTGTTTTGTGGCAATCGAACTGACATCAAGCCTTGCACGCGTTGGACCAAGTACTCCAATATTGGGCCAAATCTGGACACGCCGTCGGTGGAGAGCAGGAAGCGGTCTGGGGCGTCCTGCCGCGGCCGCAGCACGAACATGTTGAAGTTCAATGTTTTCTTGACGGGACGAGCCACCGCGCCGCTGTAGCAGGCGACGGCGACAAGAACCAACAGTACTCGAGACATTTCCTCAGCGTGTGCTCAACACGGCGACACAACCCGCACTGACTGCGCTCAGTTTTTGCCCGCCATCTAAGCTGATATAACGGGGGTTTCAGCAAAAAGATAATAATTGCCTCGCGTTGTAGGCGAATGCCTGATAATTGCACCAATCTCATGGCACCTTTCGTTTGGAAAGCGATTCCATCTTAATTCACGTGAGTCATCAATATTATCGCCAGAATTTTGCGGTCTTATGTGTCTTTTGTATTGTTCGGTAATGCAGGTCAGTGTGTGTTGGTTTTGGGCAGGTGGTGATATAAATGTGTCTGAGGTGAAGTGCAATGCAATTTGTTGCACTTTATTACAATGGGTTAAAGAGTATTTCGTGAATGGCGGATGTGTTGGGAGTTTGTAAAATTGTACACACATCAATCACGTTGAAATTTCATGTAAAATTGATTGATGGGAAAATAATGGCATACGATCAAGGTCACTGGATGGGGTCAATGGGGCTGAACGATCGGCTGGTGGGATGCGTTTTTTAATGCATCGCATGTCCCACTGAGATGATTGTTGTAATTTAACGGCTGTTCTCGATGTTATTGTTTATTTTAGACATTACCACGATGATATTCATGATATAGTTCTTAATAAAAGTTAATTTTGTGCTAATTTTGGGCAAATACATGTAGGATTTGAATGTTATGATGAAAGATGAGTAGAATGAAACGTTAGACGAATGACTGTTATGCAACGTTGTTTATGTGAAAGAGATAATGAATGAAAGTACTAAAGAGTAAAAGAGTTAGAGGATGAATGATTAAGATGTCAAATATGAAAGGACGGAATAAGAGAGAACAGTTTGGAAGACGTGAAAGACGTACGACGAAGACGATTAAGATGAATTAAAAAATGCATAACGACTGTAAATAATTATACTCAACAACATCTCAACGACATTTGTTTGATTTTGACCCAAACGGAATTATTCCCACATACATAATATAATTTAATGTTTTCTTAGTCTATTTTTTCTATTGTTTGTAGTGCGTCGTCTTAAATAAGAGGATTAATGATTCTAGAAGTCTAAATACGTGGAAATGCTGTCGCAGCTTCAAAAATATTACAATACACGATAGAGTGTAATATTTCCTTGCTGAAATACTATTAGTAGAAATAGTAAAAAAATATATATATATTGCTACTAAGGTAAATACAATAATTAACCGCATGAACTTCATTGATTCTCACACTTAAGACATTCAAAATACCATTCATACCATACCCTAGTAAGTAATAAAATCATGTCGACTACACGAATGAATCATTGACAATTATAAACATAAATAACAATTAATTAAAACAAACAATTAAATTCGAATCATATCAATTAAGTGTTGTTCACTTTCAATTACAATTTTTAAAAATGTAAATAATTGCATGTTCGCCTTCGCACATCATGCAATCAGGGTTAATATAAAGCTTTGGACTTTGCAAATTAAAATAAAGCAACTTATAACATAATTCATAAACTAATATGAACTTTATGTCATATACATTTAAGTATGATAATTGAGTTTGTTGCTGGTAAAACGATGTTGGTAGACACAATAGTTTATGGAGTCTCTCAGGGCATAAGAAGACGGGCCCGTTAATGTGCTATGTAGGGATGAGTCGGCTGCGCGTCGGATTTAAATTCGGATGTCAATCTGATATTAGTTTTGCCTGATTTTGAAGGGATCGTTGTTGGTATTACATTTCTAAGACACCGCTGTGCGACTGAGTGAATCCATTGAGTTATGTAAAAACTCGAATCCATGCGCTGGTCGCCGTCGATTATTAAGACAGCAGAGCAAGCGTGTAGGGCTGGATGGCCAGTGACACGGGCATACACCTTCTGGCCTACCTCGAGGTTCCGGATGACACAAGAAAAGTCAGCAAAGCATCGATACTGCATCATTCATAACTGAAGTTTTTCTAAGCAGCTAGAATCTAGCAATCAATTATAGTATGCCAGTAATGCTCTAAAATCTTACATCCACTTTCATATGATAACATATGCATAATTTTCCAGTTGTGTTTTCTTGACGCTTACTTGGTGGACACAAACATTCTGCAAAATAAAACCTAAGGTTCGTATAAGTCCGACCTGATTTAAACAGTAACAGCCCAACACTATTACAATCGCGGGCTGCGGCTTAGTAACGGTAGCCAAGTGGATGAAAGCCAATATAACTCAGTGTTTATATTCCTACTTAATTGCAGGTTTAGGAAGAATCTAACTACCTGCAGGGGTAATAGTGAAGGTTCATGTTCAACATGTAATAATGTGTTTAACACAACATACATGATGGGCTCGTTACTCCTCGGGCCTCGAAATTATGGCGTTGGTAGCTATTGAGTGTACTGACAGGCTTGTTGGAAATGTTGGAAGTTTCGAAACAAGAAGGATTTTATCTTCGCAAAAGAGTTTTGTTTGAATAATCATTTTCTTTTTATTCATGCCTGATTGTTATGGGACTGAAAGTAGTCTAAAATTGCATTGAACTGCAATACGTTAATCTGTTAGCTGACGTTTGTTCAGGAGTTAATATGAGAAAAAAAAAAACGAGTATCAAATCTGCACTGTTCAGGTAGAGAATTTTTATTCTGCCGAATATTAAAAACATTGGACCCACATTTAAATATTCATACCTTGTTTCTGTTGTCGTATTGAAAAGTACATTTTTACAATACATCCAATATTTTTGGTACAAAATATTCTTGTTAAGCTGTATTTTTCAATATTCTTCATAACGATTCCGAATTTATTTTTAAGCTTTACTGTATTATATTTAGGTTTTACCGCTATCATTTTACGATCGGTACAAAATTCGTCGTGATTATAAAATTTTATGCATTTTGTAAAACAATCAATTTTACATTCGTAATTTTACTTTCACCATGCGGTTGCAATTTTGACCGACTTTGAACTTATCTCCAGAGATACGTACATTTTTTATTTAAGCAGTGCAAAAGTCGTGTCTTTTTTACAAGTACATGATGGTAATGGTAATGTTAGACAATTTGCAAAATTTTAGCATAATGTATGATTAGAATGGTTGAAGTATTTTTTTTTCACTTTGTATATTTGCTTTATGTATTGTTTTGGCATGGTGTTAGCAAAAACACTGCAAATTATTTAAGCTCAGAAAAGCACAGACTTACAAAAACCAATTCACTACATAGTTGACAACGCTAACTAATGCTCTACAATTTCCACCACGTAAAATATGGTTAATACGAAATATAATCTCCGTAATTGCTTTGCACATCTTGTAAATCAAGATTATCCGATTGTTAAGCATTAATTTAATATGGGTTAACTCGTGCACTGGATCGCGGTGTCACAGCCGGGGCTCTCACATTTCATATAAATTACGTGGAAAGATTTATAAAGGCTGGAGATGTAGAAAGCAGGTCGTGCTAGAGCGTGCCATCGCCCCATATCTAAGGGCTGACAGGTAATTAATTTACTTGTTTTATCTAGACTCGAGACTTTCGAATTAAAGGTTTTGAGGTAAGTAACAAGGCTTTGCTGTTCTACTTTTCAGTTATTTTTTTGTGTGTTTTAGTTTATAATTTTTTATGTTATTGTGTGAATGATGGGTATTTTTTATGAGTAAGACAAAAACTTATTTTTTTTACGTAGGTAAGTTTAAAGGTAGTAGATTGGTGCATGGTGCTGCTAGCTGGTCGCAGTGGAGAGCTGAAGGGAATCCACTGTGGTTGAAGACTGCAGATATTATATATTTCATTTCCTTGCCGTAATTTTCATTTGGTTGAAAAGACCAGATTTATCAATAGATTTTTTTTTCGCTCATTGGTACCCGTTTGCGTTTATTAATTATAGGCAAAGTAAACAATCTATGCCAATTAAATTACATTGGGAAACTTGGTTTTAAAAAAATTGACTTTCTGTTTAATTTATTTTAACAACAACAGGGTCAGATTTACAGTGCTTATCCTTATGTGCATCTCTTCGTTAAAAACTAAATAAATAAAACTCCTTTATAATTTATTTATCTATTTATTGTATACAAACAATACTATCACATATCTATTGCACTATTTTTGGTGTCACTACGCTTTTCTGTTCTGTGTTGCTGATGGTCGAGCGTTTCTCTGGTGGTCCTCTGCTTCTTGCTTCAAGTTAGCACTGGCTTGATTCTGTCGTTTTGGCTCTGCTGGTGATTCTAGAAGAAGAGTGGTTATATTGTACTATGGTATATTTATTTACGGTTTAATAATTTTAAGTTATATAATTTGAAATTAATGAAATAAGTTTAGTATTTGTTTATTTTTCTTTTGTAAATTATGTCAGTAATAAAGGCTATTTTATTTTATTTATATTTATGAAAGCGATGATCTAGGAATCTAGATAACTTTGGAAAACATTGCTTTGACTTTTCGATGTTAATTGTAATGCTTACCGTGTTATCATTTGCTTTAACAGTGGATAAATACATCAAGAGGAAACTAACCGAATCGACATTTACCGATATTTTTTTAAGTAATGTGAATTATATTCAGATCATATTGTGAGGTTATAGGATTAATATCTAACTTAAGGCTTGAGGTCAATATTAGGAAAATTTTATTAGCCGACGAAATTCCACAACTTTTTACATTGAAATTTAAAAATCCTTTTATTGAACCTAATCTTAATTGCATAATAACTTTACAGAAGTTCAATTTATGCTTTCATAATTACCAGCCAATACTGCAAACCGCCTGTTAGTCTGTTTTAAAGGTTTCATTAACGTTATTTTGTTGTTAATGTCTATAGCTAACGTTCACAATATACTAACCATTGTTAATTGGCCGTATGTTGGCAGCTGGGCCTAGGGGCTGTGCCTGGAGACCAACAAGTTGGGCAAGATGGAGAGCACCACGAGCGCCGTCATTTCCCTGTGGAACTGCGCCTTGTCTGGAAGTAATAAAAACGTATTATCTATATATTTTCTTAACTAATTGTTGTCGAGTAGCATCGTATTTATAGGAAAGTAAATCTGGACATACATATTGTTTAAGGTTAAGAACATGATGGAGAGGTAATTTTTTAAATCGTTATTTTTGTGCTTATGGTAGATAAAAATAGCATCCAATTACGCAAACAAATGGCTGCCCTGTTCGGAATAGCCTATTCCAGGGAAATCTAGGTCTAAGAGCTAGGTGACCCTTCCTAGAAATCAAACTCAGGACATACCATAGGCAACAAGCTTCGATCAATATTCGATTGATGGGTACAGCCCATGTACACTGTGATTGCATCTAGCAGGATATAGTTTTATCATAAGATATTTTGTTATTGCATGTAGTATATGTACAAGTTTAGTTTAAGATTATATCCAGTTTTGTAAACCAAATAAAGGAAAAAGAAAAAAAAAAACAGGCTATCGACTATCGAGGAAATCATTTAATGAAACTGATCTTAGGGTAAATAAAAAAACTTCACTTACTGATAAGCCACCGACGGATCTTGGTAAGCCAGTTCAAAAGGCCGGTTTAAGGTGAAAGGAGCTCCGAGCACCAAACCAGGGTTACCAGCATGCTGCACCCCAGCAACTCCTTGACGTTGGTAGCCCAGCGGAGACACTACCTGTCCTGACGGGTCCAGGAATACGGCGTTTTGGTAACCTATGGAGAGAAATTAGGTCATTAGTTTCTCGGCTGATTTGAAAACTGCCGTGAAATAATAAAAAATGTATAGTTAAGTATTTTGTCCGCGTGAACTGATAGTATTTTTGGTTGAGACGTGAAAAATCTTCAGAGTGGGGAGGAAAACATATGCACCTAATATAATGAAAATAACATATAATAATAAATACACCCAACAGTCACATACATAGACATCCTGACCCCACACTAAGATCAATTAAGTCTTGTGTCGTGGGTATCAGAAACTATGAGAGACTTTCCGGTCTCACAAACACCCAGACTGGAGACAAATATTTGTGGGTATCACAATCATTTGTCTCAGTGTGGGGATCGAACCCGGGGCCTCTCGTTTCACAGTTGGCGTCTGACCAACTGGCAAAAAGAGGAGGCTGGCAAAAATAACAAAGAAGTTGGAAAAATAGCAACGAGAACTAGTTGTTTTTGTATTATAATGTGACAAATGGTGAGGCCAGCTAATAGATTTATTATTTACTGAAATAAACAGATTAAGTAGTATAAGATAGTCTGCTTCATTTAACCAGGCACAACATTTTCCCAGTATTTTCTTTCCTATAAAATGGGGAAGGCTTACGTTCCGCAATGGACTTTCTGTGGCCGAAGTGGACTTTCTGTCGAGTGAGGTTATAAACATCTACACTGACATCACTGAATGTCACTTATGTACAAAATACTTTGCTAGTATCTAATAATCTTGCAATTTGCAGCTTATTAATACTCTGTCAAAAAGCCAATAAGGAAATGAGTAATTTTAATGAGACCTCGACATTCAGAATGCGGAAATCGAGTGGGGAAGACCAGGATATATTTTGGCATCGCAGACTAAGGAAGATCAGTACATTTGACAAATTTTGGCACAGGCTGATTAAAGTAAGGCGATTAAAACATAAAATTTAAGACGTTGACAGAATATAAATAAGGTATTTTGGCACACATTCCTATGCCTGATGGATGCCTGACACTATAAATACGATGATCTGAGACATAAAAAATGAAATTTATTGTGGCCTACGTTTCTTTAAGACCACGATATACATGGAAATAATTTTTTTTTTGCGTTTTTCAAAACCAAATTGTTGGAGACTTAATGCTTTAAAATTCTTACCGTTGCCTGGGTATCCGGTGTTTCCTTGCGGTGCGGCTCCAACGATGTACACTGGCTGATAACCTCCAATTGTGCCGGGTCTGGGGTACAAATTTAAATCATTTGGATTTTTTTCATACCAATTCTCTATACTTATTCGTAGCTGATGTTTATTAAAGTAGTAAAATATTATAATAATGTATAAAAGGTATGAATGTTATTAAAACAGTAAGTGAATACTGACCTGTATCCTGGAACGGGCATGTGAACAATAAACACTCGTTGACCAGGCAGCAGACCGGGAATGTTTGGAGCTACTGGTGGCTGAAACAGGTTTAATTTTGCTTAGATGCTATTGCTATTTAATTGATTCAGGCGCTTATAATGTTTCGAGGGGAGTAACAACTTCAATGGGATTTGTGCTGGCTTATTTAAGGTATATTAGTGCATTGACGTGTTTAGTGATTTGATTTATATTTGTAAAATTAATATTGTTTTAATAATGCTTAAGTAACTTTATGTAAACGTGTTGGCAACCCGCAGTAGGCTAGTGTGACAGATTACGGCCTACGCCCTCTCCATCGACCTCTCGGTTGTACCTACGTTTATACTTATTGGCATATTATGTTCTAAGTTTGCATTTATTCTAAATAATAAGTGGTATGGATTATTCGTTACGATAATTACCTGCTGTGGAGGTTGTTGAGGTGTCTGTGCCCCAGGAATGAGTTCTACTTCGCTGTCAGGCTCCAAAGTTTCGAGTCGAGAGGATTGACCGTTAGCATTACTGCTAACTCCAGCTGGAATTAGAAAATATTTTAAATCGTATGCCCATAGTTTTGCTGAGCGTAAACACCGTACTACCTAGTTCTTTTAATATTAGTACTAGCAGTGACATCTACCGTTAGGTGCCTAAATAATTTTCCAATGAAGAACTTGACTGACTTTACGTTTATTTTTAATAAAAAGCGTTTTTATTACGATATGAAATAAATCGTCATTTTCTGTGTAACTCTATCATGCACCCTGCCTTTATTATGCGCGTAGTTGGATAATTTATTTTATGTTTTTGATTAAGAAAAATCCACTAAGTTATAAAGGTACTAAGGTATAAAATTGACTCTCACCTGGCTTTGGTTGGGCTTGACTGTAGTAGTTTGATACTTCTGAATTATCCAAATAATAATCCAGTCTGCAAAATAAAATATGATCATTTTACGGAGCAGTTTTGGTGTTAGGAAGTTAATTCCATATCTTGTGAACGTAGTTACGTACATAAGAGATATGGAATTAACGTGTTATTATTCCATCATTATCAGCAATTTGAAGTCTATTGTTAAACACAGGTAGCCCTTATTTTTTCCAATTAACACACAAGGAGCAGCACTTTTAAAACTAGTCTACAGGCGTTGTCAGAGGTGGCATAACTGTCATTTACAGTTCGCCAACCTTATTTATTTCTCATATACCAGGCTCAAATTCCAGTATAAAACGCTTTAATACATCATATTTCAATGCAGCAATAATAAAGAACATTACGGATTTATTTGTTGGATCTGTGCGGGCGCGTGTTGTTGGTAGAGGCGGGGCGCGGCAGGCGGCGCGGCGCTTACAGCCACGCACGCCGCAGCGAATACCAACTGAAATCAATATAATTAGGTTTGTTATTACATACATAGATAAATTCACGCCTAAGCAGAGGTTCCCCCGGTAGCAACCAGGACACCCACGTTTCGCCTTGTATTTTCTGTTCCACGATGTGATAGGGAACGAACTTATCGCCATATTGGGCACAAATTCCTGACGTCGGGCTGATTATGAATAAAAAAATACAATATCACTTTGCCCGACCCGATTGGGATTCGAACTCGAGACCTCAGCTTTGCAATCATACCGTAGTACAACTGCGCCACCGAGGCAGTTTGAGGCAGGTTTATCGAAAACTGTATACGTCCGTTAGTAACATAATAAAGACTGTCACGAAACTGGTGTGTTATGTGTAAGAGCTCAACTTATCATGAGTCGGAAAATCTGCAAGCGATTCGACCAGAAGACCACTGGAAAAGGTAAAGCCACGCTGTTATCAGTCATGACTCAGCATGAATGGGCAGTACCACTGTCTCACAGTGAAGCGACAACTTTGCTGACGCGTTTCATTCGGTGAGTGAGATGCCAATTCTCTTCCCATCCTTTGTCCTTCCTTCTCTCCTCCCAATTGGGCCGGCAACACATCCATGATCCAGTATTGTGGATGTTCATGGGCGGCAGTGATTGCTTACCATCAGGTGACTTGATTGCTCGTTTGCCGGACCTATGCAATAAAAAAATGGTGGTGATAACTCCTAATGTCCATACAGAATATTGGAGGATCGTAGTTAAGAAGCTGGAAATGCTTTGAAAATGAAATTAGTGGAGACTAAGAAAAAAGTAGAAGGGAAGGTTTGTTTAGGTGCATTATTATTTTATTCAGTAATATGTACACGTCTGATAGTTCAATTACTTAAAATGTATCCATGAAGCAGCTATTACATGTCATTTTGTATGCTATGTATGTGTGTTATGTATAAGCCGATCTACGTCCCACTGCAGGGCACGGGCCTCCTCTACAATCAAGAGTAGATTTGAGTGGGGATAGGCCATATATTCCACCACGCTGGCCTAGTGCGGGTTGGCGGATTTTGTATGTGATCATAATAGTATGCTTAGTCTATTCACGCTTTAAGTGATAGATCTTGCACTTATGGATTTGTCTTAGATTCTCCGCAGTAAGGTGCATACTACCAGTTCAACCATATTCATCACATTCAACTGTTTTGTGAGTTCAAATCTTATTATGCAGTTTTCTGTATCCTGGCAAGTATAACGAATGACGATCGATACACCGATGACGGTAATTACGTTTGAGAAGGAAAACATATTGTAATTCACTATGAGGGTTACCTTCGCAGCGGTCCCAGTGAGGCCGAGCGAGCCATTCGCATAACAAACGCGTTCTATTGCGAAATGTTATGTCATGCACGAGTTTGATCTATGGAGATCGGTGATGATAGTTTTCTTGCATTTGTAATTGGGTGTTTATGCAGTCCGATGTAATGTTGTGATATTATGTCTTTGTGGCTTGTGTCATGTTGAATCAGATCTACATATTCTTTAACCGAGTAGTCTTTTTCAAGATCTGCTGCTTAGATTTTTTGATTATCGATTCAATTCCTTATTATGGTTGCTAATACTAATAAATAATACACGTCATAAGTACCAAAACTAGTCTTTTACATTTATTACCACTATCCTACCACTATAATATCAGGAATATCGAGATATTTGCCATTTTACAGCATCGAGATACGAAAAATATTCAGTTTATCCACCACAGCGCACTGAGACTGCCTTTTTAATTCTGCAAAATACTTCAAAACAAAAAGTTCCCATAATCATTTGCATACGGCATTTAATTCCCCAATTGTGGTGAAGGATTTACGCCTAACACATACGCATACGCATAAACCCTTTGTTTTGCAATTTTTCATTAGAACCGAGGAATTTACATTGTTTTTTGAATAAAAAGAAACTTTTCAAGAGATTTATAGCGACAGGGGCCCGGCGTACGTCGATCAGACTTATTTATTTGTGGAATAAATTAACAAGCATTAAATATACTTGTTTGTCGTGCTGAGTGCCGTATTGATGGATTCCTGGGATGTTAATGTATCAATTTAATTGCCTATTTAATTTTATTCAATGATTACATTAGAGTATTATTAGATCGATTACCTAGCTGGGAGACTGACTGCTGAGCTCATATCTCTGACTCTTCGTAGCTATAGTAATTCTGCCCTAATCCATAAATGGTGAACCCAACATTATGCCTGAAAGAGTTGAGGTAAGTTAGGCAATCGATTGAAGAATTGTGATTATAGAAACATACATGGAAAAGAACCTGTTTTCATTTCGTAGTATTAGTTTGGGATTTATTTCACTGATGCTAGTAAAAAAACACGAAGCGGAAAAAATAGCTGAAGACATAACAAAACTAAATGAGCTGATATAGACACAAATATCCCAATTGATTAAGTTTGAACGCACGAGTTCACTCACAAGGAACATTTAATAAAGAAATTAAGAAAAAGAAAAACAACATAGATCGTAGTGACAACACGAGGGCATTGACCACCCACTAAACAAGTGCAGCACAAAAGAATTTACTGTTAAAGTTCAACAAACTCTGCGACAATTCGCAGTACTAGATTTAGTATTACATCAAATTGCTTAAAATTTACTACAGATTACGTTATGAATGTTAAAGCTGTTGCTATGGCGATGAAGATCTCACTGCTGACTTAACAACGGCATTTCAAAAACCTCGAACTTAAATATTTTTCTTAGTGACTATGTCACCTGCGATATGCATAATTATATAGTGAATACTATTAATAATACAACATTTGTGAACGATGGTAACAGTGGATAAGCAGTTTTGTTTCTACTTTAATTTGGTTGCAGATTAGATCTCTGTCGAGATCATTTTTGTATTTGCTCTTGTGCCATTCTTATTTGTAAGAATTGTGTGTCAAAAATTCGTCCAAGAATTCTTCTTTCAACTAAGGAGAACCTCAGTTACGAAGCCATTGTATGAGACGCTGTTGACAGTACATTAACCCTACAGCGTAATTTACCACAAAACCAATATGTACAAGCAGTAATTGGAAGGAAGGAAGGCTGGTCGCGCTTGGCGGCCCATTAGTATGTCATTGTGGCACCGGGCCTTAACCCAGTTGTGAGCGAGCGTGGCCTGGGCACGTCTAATTGCCCATGATTGAGGAACAACCATTTCACATTGTCACTCATCTATAATTTGATAGCGCAAGTCTTGAGTGTGTCCGGGAATGCAATCATTGTACTTGGTTATGATTGGTCTATTGTAATGCAGTATAAAAATAATACTTTACTTACTCTGTTATATTTAGTAAAGTTTTCAGACGGAATATAAGAATTTCAGCTTTCAGCGTGATATTTTCAATTATTATTAAAATCTTACCACAACTGCGAATGTTGTGAACATGTTTGTGAGAAGTAAATAGAAACATCTTTCAACTGATTTCGATGAATTTTGTCTAGATAGACCACGCCTCAGTCTACTATATAGACTACTTTTTGTCTTCAGTAAGTATCCCTTAAAGATTAATATGAAATTATCGTACAATATTAATATAATTGTCGGGTCGTAGACCATTAGAAAATATTAATGAAATAGCAATAAAAGTGTGGCGAGCAAGCCAGCAATACGGAAATAAAGATATGCATTTCCGAAGCAGCGGGTGGCAACTATTATTGCATACTATGATTTAATCACCGAGGCCCAGTCCTTGTCGACAGACACTTATGTGACACACGGCTCATAAACGGATCGTTCAACTTTACAGACGTACTCTGAATATCTATACGAAGGGCTCGCAACATTGTAGTGGACACTTCATTGCTTCTTTGCTTTATACGTCCGGAAGGTGTGACGTGTCAATGCACGTTACTTTTGTATACTTGAGTAAAACTTTTGCACAACTGCTTGATTTATGTTTGTAAGCCGGAATGAGTTGAGAATCTTATTTGCTTGATGATAAGCGTCACGGTTCATTGCATGACACCGCGCTGCATATGTCAGCCCGAGACATTGGGGGGTCGATTAATGCAAAGTAATTTCACTGGCTATATTCTATACGGTTCGAAAATCCTTTAAAAGTATGACTATAAAATTATCTTTTTACGCAGCGCTGCGTAGAGTAGTCAGTAGGTACCAGACTGAACTATAATTATTACGTATATTGAATTGTTTTATACAAAATGATCCCTTTATATTATATCATCCAATATTTGAATGGAAACTAAACATTTCTAAATTAAATTCATTATTCTTGGTGAGCTATGAAGTGTTATTTCTAAAATAAATATTTTGTTATAATTTTCCTGCTAGGATAAACGTTAACACCCGTGCGGAGTTTGCTGGTCTCCCATCGGGCGCGTCCCCTGGGTGGCGGATAGGGGAAAGCCCCCCTTAACTGTGGGGGTTCCGGAAACGGCGTGGACCAAAACCAGCGGGGCGATTTTATTCACATATCCTCTGAACAGCAGAGGGCATAGTGAATGAAACGAGGCGGGTCCGGCGTGCACTCACACTGCTGCCGGTCGGGCTGGGGTAGAGTTTACTCTCGTCAGCCACCGTCGATCTCGTAATCCCGAATGAGGTGTCGTGGTCATGTCTCGCGACCTCATCAGGACCGAGGGTCTTGCCTTAATTGGCCGGATCGCGAGGAAGAATACCTCTGTAAAAATTACCCCGAATTCTAAGCGGCGGCGCACCGTGAGAGGATGCATGGCCGATGGGAAGTTCGGTCTTTAGTGCGACCCCCACCAGAGTACCGGCCGACTCTCTTGGTGGGTCACGCTAGGCTTACCCAGATACAGGGGGCTCTGTCTGGGTGGACCTATTTTTCCCCCATACTCGTGGGAACAGCATGGAAACTAAAAATAAAACCAACCCAAAGACGAAGTTACCTGTTTCACAGGTGGTGACCAGAGGGCGCAAGCCTGATGGTGAGATTATAGATAGGGAGATGTCGGGAGTGACTCCCGCAAATATTGCTGGAGAGAAGAGACCGGCTTCTGCTCTGGAGCTTGACTCGGAGTCCGGGCGGAGTCGGACTCATTCTCGCCAAAGGGGAAAATTCTGGTCGCAAGGAACTGACCAAGGCAGTGGCAGTTCTCGCTCACGTCTTTCACTGTCAAGTGAAGATGACGGCGAACCCGCGGCCAAAGTTCCGGCCGTAGTCCGTAGGGGCAGGGGTCGCCCACCCAAGACAAAGACTGCGACCACATCAGCAACTCAACGTGAGCAGCAGCTCCGCTTAGCTGAAGTGGTAAAGACGGTTGCCACCAAGTCAGGTCATCTTAAGGGGACGTTCGTTCGCGAGCTAAACAACGTCCACCGGGATCTGCTGGCTATGGCTGAGCAGACAGTAACGACGGAAGGAGCAGGGCTTGCGGCTGAAGTGGCTCTACTGCGGGCCAATTATGAAAGGCTTGAGGCCGAGAACATCCGCCTCAAAGAGGAGATGGCCACACTCTCAGCCAAGGGTGACTCAAAGTCCGGAGAACTGGAGGCCCGGTTGCTAAATATCGTGAACGCCAAACTAGATAATTTGGCGTTCCGGCTGCCTCCAGAGCCGCGACTCCGTCCGCCTCTCGCCGGTGACAAGGTGCGAAACGCCATGGCAACATTGTCACCGCAGCCATCGGCTTCCATCGCTGGGCCGTCGACAGCTCCGGCGGTCCAGCCCCCCCGCTCTATGAAGGGAAAGGGCAGGGGTAAGCGGACGGCCCAAACGGTGGCCCAACAGCAAGTGACAGAAGGTGGTGCATATCAGCCGACGCACCCAAATCTTGCATCGCGGCGGTCGCAGGATACGACGTGTCGGGTAGGCGCCACGCCTTCTTTGGCACGTGTCGCGGCGAACCTGCATTCCGCATCTGCAAGTTCTGCGACGCCCGGGAAGCCCCGCAAGGGTCGAAACAATATCCCGCAGACCCCCCAGAGGGAACCCCGTCCACTACCACCGGCTCCGACCGACATGACCCGAGAGTGGACTGTAGTGGCGGGTGGGAAAAGGCGGCGCCAGGGTGCGCTGAGCGCGGGGCCACTACCTCTGCTGGCTCAACAGCGCAAGCTGGAGCGTGCACTACGCGTGCCACGTTCCGCGGCAGTTGTGCTCGCGCTGACACCCGAGGCCATTTCAGGGGGCTATACCTATGGCCGCCTGATGGCTGAGGCCCAAGAGCGGGTTAAACTAGTAGACCTCGGCATCAGTTCGTTAAAGAACCGAAAAGCGGCCACAGGTGCATGCATCTTGGAGGTGCCTGGACCCGAAAGCGAAGCAAAGGCCGATTCCCTAGCTTCAAAATTGAGGGAAGCATTCCGCGAGTCGGAAGATGTACGCATTTCTCGACCGCAGAGGACCGTGGACCTGCGATTGACGGGATTGGACGAGTCCGTCGATTCCGAAAAAGTCGCAGCGGCCTTTGCAAGGACGACAGGATGTCCGGTGGACCAACTTAAGGTTGGAGAGGTTCACCCAGATCGTACGGGTCTGGGCGTGGTATGGCTGCGGGTGCCAGTTAAAGCGGCGGATTCGGTGGCAAGGTCGGGACGCATCCTGGTGGGGTGGTCCGCGGCACGAATCGCCGTACTAGAGCCAAGGCCGTTGCGATGCTTCCGCTGCCTCGAGATCGGGCATGTTCGGGAGCGCTGCACGTCCCTTGTTGACCGTAGCGGTATATGCTACCGATGCGGTCAAACGGGCCATCGAGCGCGGGGATGCACCGCCATACCTAGTTGCGCCCTGTGTGCAGCTAATGGCAAGCCCACGGGTCATGTTCTGGGAGGAAAGGCATGCGTAGCCTTCTACCCAGGGTCTCGCCGAAATCGGCGGAACCCCAGCAAAAGACGGGGAGGGACTGTCACTGCGGCCACGGCCCAGTCGCAGCCCGTCCACCCACCGCAGGCTGAGATTGAGACGATGGAGATCGCTCAATAATGGACTTAAAGTTTCTCCAGGCGAACATCAACCATTCCTATGATGCACACTGTGTGCTCACTCAGAGCATGGCGGAATGGTTGGTGAACGTGGCTGTCATCGCTGAGCCATACTCCGTCCTGCCCCAAGATAATTGGGCTGGGGACCTGGATGGTTCAGTGGCCATCGTCACACAGGGGTCCGCTGGCTCCCCACCCTTCGAAAAAGTAGCGAAGGACCGGGGATGCGTAGCGGTTCTGTTGGGAGATCTTTGGATCGTGGGAGTTTATTTTTCTCCCAACAGACCCCTGGCCGATTTCGAGGCTTTTCTCGTTAGGCTGGGGGCCCTGGTGGCTCAAGGCCTGCCTCGCCGCGTGGTGGTCGCCGGCGATTTCAACGCCAAGTCCTTGGCGTGGGGTTCGTCGGTGACTAACTCGCGCGGTCGGGTACTGGAGGAATGGGCGATCTCTTCCGGAATCTCTGTCCTTAATCGGGGATCGGAGGACACGTGCGTGAGGCACAATGGCGGCTCCGTCATAGACATCTCGTTCGCGAGTCCAGCCGTAGCCCGCCGTGTTCGGGGATGGAAGGTCTTGGTGGACGTGGAGACGATGTCGGACCACCGTTATATTATGTTCGACGTCTTCGCGTCCACAGCCAACCAGCCTGGTAGGAGACCGAACACCCTGAGTAGGGACAGCCCGCGGTGGGCGCTGAAATGCCTGGATAGAGAGGCCCTGGAGGTAGCTGCTCGGGTCAAAGCGTGGCTGCCCGCATCGGATTCTCCGGTGCAAGTAGAGGAAGAGGCGAAATGGTTTGGGATGGCAATGTCGCAAATTTGTGACGCAGCTATGCCCCGAGTGTATCGCCTCCCTCCTCGGCGGCAGGTATACTGGTGGTCAGCAGAGCTTACTGAACTACGCACTGCTTGCATTGCGGCGCGTCGCAAGCTTACCAGGCATCGTCGCCGGCGGATACGTCACGTAGATCATCCTAACCACGAGGATCAGGAGCGGCTGCTTCATGGCCTCTTTAGACAGGCTAAAAAATCGTTTCGGGTGGCCATTCATAGGGCGAAAATTGCGGCCAGAAAGGAGTTCCTGGATACTCTGGACCGCGACCCGTGGGGGCGACCATACCGGCTCGCATTCAATAAACTGCGCCCACCGGTGCCCCCACTGACGCAGAGTCTCCGACCGGAGCTCCTGGATGACGTAGTCACCGCCCTCTTTCCGGCCACCGCGGAGACCATTCCTCCACCAATGCCGCCACGTCCGTGGTCGGCGAGTCGCGGACGCTCGGCGGCATTGTCAACTAGTCCGGCAAGGGAGACCCCGGAGGCCCAAGTTACCAGCGTAACACCTGGGGAACTTAGGGCAGCAGTGTTGCGGCTAAGGAGGAAAAACACCGCCCCCGGCCTCGACGGTATTCCGGGACGAGTCTGGGTGCTCACAGTTGAGTACCTGGAGGTGAGACTCCTTAGCCTCTTCTCCGCTTGTATGGAGCAGGGCCTATTCCCGTCGTGCTGGAAGACTGGGAAGTTGGTCTTGCTCAAGAAGGCTGGAAGGCCCGCAGAGTCGCCATCGGCCTATCGGCCCATAGTGCTCCTCGACGAGGTCGCGAAGCTCTTCGAGCGTATTATTCATACGCGTCTCGTCGAGCGCCTCGAGAGGGTCGGTCCGAACCTGACAGAGACTCAATATGGGTTTCGGAAAGGCCGATCGACCATCTCAGCGATTCTGCGGGTGAAAACACAAGCGGAGGAGGCAGTAGGCCGGGGAAAATGTGTTGTGGCGGTGTCGTTAGATATCGCCAACGCATTTAACACCTTGCCCTGGCCCTGCATTGAGGAAGCACTGCGGTACCACGAAGTGCCCCTCTATCTTCAACGTTTGGTGCAATCGTACCTTTCAGATAGATACGTGGTGTACCCGGGCGTTGAAGGGTGCCACCGTAGAGCTATGTCGTGCGGTGTTCCACAAGGTTCGGTTCTCGGACCTCTCTTGTGGAACATCGGTTACGACTGGGTGCTCCGTGGTGCCAACCCTCGGGGTGTCGACGTAGTTTGCTACGCCGACGATACGTTGGTAACAGCGTGTGGCGGGACATTCGAGGAAGCTGCCACCCTTGCTGCGTTGGGCACTAATAACGTAGTAAGGAGAATACGGCGGCTGGGCCTCGCGGTGGCCCTTCATAAATCTGAGGCTATCTGTTTTCACGGGCCTCGGAGAGGGCCACCAGCACAGGCCCACATAGTGGTCGGTGGCGTGGAAGTCTCCGTCGGCTCCTCGATGAAGTATCTTGGAGTTATTCTAGATAGCCGATGGAACTTCCATGCCCATTTTAAAAGCCTAAGACCAAAATTGGTAAAGGCAGCAGGCGCATTATCTAGCCTGCTTCCTAACCTCGAAGGTCCCGGCATCCCTTGTCGGAGAATGTACGCGGGAGTCGTACGATCGATGGCCCTATACGGGTGTCCCGTTTGGGCTGAATCTCTGAGCAGAAGCTGTGCTGCTCTCATGCGTCAACCGCAACGAGTGGTGGCGCAGCGGATGATCAGAGGATATCGTACGATCTCCCATGAGGCGGCCTGCGTTTTGGCTGGTTTCCTTCCCTGGGACATAGACGCCAAAGCCCTGTCGTCGGTTTATTACTGGCGGGAGGAAGCGTCTCGTCGAGGGGAACTACCAGCCCTAAGAGAGGTCGAGGCCAAACGGGCCTCCCTACGCGTGGCCGCCGTGGAGGAGTGGCGCTCCAGGCTGGACAATCCCAGTGCTGGTGAGTGGACCGTTGCGGCAGTGCGTCCTGTTCTTGACCAGTGGCTGAACAGACGCCACGGCGTGTTGACGTTCCGCCTGACACAGGTCCTATCGGGGCATGGATGCTTCGGTAGATACCTGTGGCGGGTGGCAAGAAAGGAAGCGACCGCTGTGTGTCACCATTGTGACAACTGCCCGGAGGACACAGCCCAGCACACTCTTTCGGAGTGCCCAGCCTGGGGCGTTGAGCGCAGAATACTCCGTGCAGCCGTCGGAGTAGACCTCTCGCTTTCGGCCGTGATTCCCTCCATGGTCGAGAGTCGGAGGTCGTGGCAGGCGATGCTCTCGTTCTGCGAGATCGTGATCTCGCGGAAGGAGAGCGCGGACCGGGATCGTGAGCGGAACGATCCCGCTCGCCGCCGCCCGCAAAGAAGGAGGCGCCAGTTGATAAACGGCTGAACTGGCGCCGTTGCCCTGTGGTCTGGGGGTGCAAGAATTCCGCCACGGTATTCCCTGCCCGTCGTAAGAGGCGACCTAAAGGGGTCATCGGAGTCGCTGGGTACACTGCGGGGGCGGTGTGCCCACACGTATAACGACTCCGAGATGTAAGACGGAGCCTCGTCTCTGTCAGGGACGCCCACAACACCTTAAACGGGCGTTCAAAAAATAGGCGTAAGTGGGTGTCATCCGCGCCTCCTACACTGAAGGAACAGCAATGGTTTTGCGCGGGGCGGTAATGCGGACGTAAATCGGGGCGCTTTTCGCCCTGGGATGTCCGGTACCGCCCACAATGCGTGTGACGGTTAACGAGGGGTTTTTAGTCAGTATGCTGGCGTAGATATTGTTAGGGACCCAGCTCGGTCACAACATCCGCATTGTTCCGAGCTGGAAGGCCAGTGACACTGACATACCCCTTTCGACCTCCCCCGGGGTACCGAAAGGGGAGCTTAATAGCTTTTCCTCTCGAACCAAAAAAAAAAAAAAAGGATAAACGTTAACATTATTCTTATCATTTTCCTGCGAATATTTGGCGAGTAATACAATTCTATCTAATCGTTATGGTTCTTTCAAGGTGAGCGCGTCTTCTATCTGAGTCTGCAGATCAGCTGTTTAGTTTTTATTTCGTTGACAAAAATACCCTATGGTCATCGCAAGGACAACGAACAAATGCGTGAATTTTACTGACGAAGATGTAAGTTTCCTTGCGATAAATATTTTTGACGAAAAATTCAACAACTTAAATTGAGATGCGGTAAGGTAGGAAAAGTAATTAATTTGATTAAGATGATGAGTAACATTCGCCATTTGGAAAGGCATTAATGAAAATATAATTTACTTGCGGCCCGGGTGCAGATCCCTATGCGACCACACACTCCACACACTCCACTCACTACACAAGCTCACACTTCACTTATTCTACTCTACCCAGAGAGGGGGGGGGGGGGGCGGCAGATTCCTATACGGAAGTCCTGCCCCTCTGGAAGATCCCCTACACCTACACAAAACCAGCAGAGGGCGGGCTATCGTATCAAATAGCGAAATCCTAGCCTGCACAGGTACAATCACGACAACTGAGAAACGAATCACTCGCCTACACAAAAACCACAGGCAATAAAAAAAACTTGAAATTGTAATGTACTCATATTTAAGTAGACAAACACGATTCAACCCATAAAGACTAATAAATATATGTACATCAAACATATATTAATACTCATCCCTACTGGAATACCGAACCAAATTCCCCGAGTAACCTACAAATGCTTACTCACGGGTCACGGTTTACTTTTCCTGCATCTAGTACCTACTACTTAAGCATTTATTTTGTATGCGAAGAGCGTAAAACCAATTTTCGACGGCCACCCTGTAAAGGATATCTTTGCAATAATTTTCCAAAGTATTGACTTTAAAAAAAAAGACATAGCGACGTTCTTACATTTTAGTCGATGATAATTCAAACTTGGCAGAGATTAGCACAATTTGATTGATGTTCCGGAAATGTTTGGTTTAAATACTTGACGCGACAGGACCAAAGTTAAAGACCTTAAAGTTCCTTGTAATATGGTAGAGCTTTGCTATCATTTTCATCTGTAGTATTCAGTATTATTATAAACGCTGATACTTTAAAACTTAGTTTCAGCAGATGAGCAATGCCTTCGAAAATTTACATGCAAAGCAAGAAATGAGGGAGGTACAGTTTGCCAATTCTACCATTTTCTAAAGTCGCAGTAATACCAGAGTGTACACACCCATGAGAACCGCATTAGAAAGTAGAACATTAGAAAACAATAAAAGCATACATCACGGGCTACCATCAGCGAAATTACACGACTGGTGTTGCACAAGGGACAGTAGTGCGTGGACACTTGAAGATAATTGACACATTGTTCAGTATTACAATGGGAAGTATAAAACTAGGCCCTATCTGATCGCAGGTTTGTCATCACAATGGTGGGTTTTATAATATATAACGTGATGCTTTTAATTATTTTATGTTGCATAAGTTGGGCTAACGAGCTAGCGTGAGTAGAGTAGGGGATTACTAATGCTCATGGATTTCCATTATGTAGGATACGAGCCTCTGAAAAGAAAAGATGAAGGGAAAGAGAAAGAATGGGAGGAGACGGATATTATGCTTCCGACAACCTGACGTTTTGAACGATACACGTGCTCTTTTAGGCAGTAATGAGACTATAACTTATTAGACTTTATATTTCACAACTTTGATGCCGTAGTCAGTGAAAATTGCATATACGTATACATTTGAATAGCGAGTAGTGACCATCGTATACGATAGAAAAACACGTCATAGACGCATGTGTTCCGCGTGTAGGGTTTAACCTGCATATCCCTTTATTGCAAATTCAAATGTGCAGTGCAAAAAAATTAAGTCGTTAGTGTAAATATTAGGACCGGCTAATCCGTTTTCGACCAGGCCGAAATAATTGTATTGACCAGGGAGTAATGGCCGTGGATATACAGATTAAATCAAGATTGCGACCGGAAACGAAGCCAGGAGGTAGTATTAGTGACTTCAGAGACAATGCAACTAAAAATTTCGCAAAAATAAATTGTCGTTTTTTAGGGAGATAAATACATAATTTTCCTAAAATTTTGATGTACACCTTTTTATTTTTAAAAGTGCAATGGTACGTAAGCGTTTAAATTACCGTTTTCGCAAAAACTAGTTATTTAATTTTAGCGGTATCAGACAAAATGCAACAAAAAATTTTGCAAAATCTGCGACGGTTTTTTTTTATAGTATTTTAAAAATCATCGTGTTTGGGGGGTAAATACCTAGTTATTGCAAAATTGATAATTTAACCACCTACGTACCATTGCGTGTATAAAAATAAAGCGGCGTACGTCAAAATTTTAGAAAAACTATGTATTTATCACTCAAATAAGACGATAAGTAAAAAATTACAGATTCAAAATTGACGACTTTTTTTGTAAAATTTTTACTTGCTTTGAGTTTGATATCACTAATACCATCACCTGGCTTCGTTTTCGGTCGCGTTTTTATTATACCCTGTATATGAAATACCTGCAAGTCTCACTTTTATATTTGCTTGTGTTTAGATCCAACCCAAAGATGTGCGATAATTTAATTAGTTCCCCGAACGTTCGGCAGAGGCGCTGTAAGCCAGCGCGGACAATTTCTGCAGAGATTTTACGCGTAACGTATTGCACGTTTATTTAAATTTGTCGAGAGATACTGATGTTTTTTTTAAATTATCTAACCTGTATATTATTGAATTCTATATTGAAATCGTTAAATTGCTTTAATAAATATTTTTATACTTATGTGTTGAATATAAAAAAAAATCATCTAATCTTGCTGATTTTACTACCTTGAAAAAAAAAGTTAAGCTAAAATATAGCGTTCCGTGGGAGATGTGATATTGAGAAAGCAGAGATAGTCGTTTCGATTTGTTATGCACGGCAATTGATTGTCATAATACGTGTAGCTAAATTGGTTTGCGGCATCAATTTCTGTAGTGAAAAATATTAGATTATCCTGGGTAGAAGTATATTACAACAATTAAAGATCCTTCAAATAACGCCTTTAATTTAAAGCATCTTTTGATTGGCTTATAAATCACTTTATAATCTGTTCCATCCCTTTATAAAGTTAATTTAATAAAAAGAAAATTATAATTACTTGCTATTATTAATATAATTGGACTATTTTAAAAATATAATGATTCTCTCTTTATTTAATTTTCAAAAAAAGGATAAAAGTAATTTATTTAGCATGATTGTTTTATAAAAATAAAAATAAAATGTTTTTCAAATAAATATCATTTTTCTTTTTCTTTTTTATTAATATAAAAAACCTCCTTAGTTATGAAAAAAGAACTTACAATGTATGTGGCCATATTGCGGCACTTTTTATCACTGGACACAAGTAAACACACGCGCACACGCAGGACGGTAATGCGACGCGATGCGCGTGCGCGTCTTTATATGCCCACATATTGTTACGCTGCCTCTTGTTACGGATTAAGGGCGCTGTCATTATCTCAAATTAATTCCTATGTTTATATCAGCTGTCTATATTAGGGCATAGTCGGTGTTTACACATGCTACGAGATTGGAACTAATATTATGTGGATCGATCCATGGTATAAAATTTGACTCTATTTACAAACTTTAAATAAAAATTAATGGTTTAATGAGATCAAGTGTCCAATAAATTTATTGAATTCACTAAAAAGTACACTCGAATGATGAAATTACGCAAGGGTTTTCAGTGAAATTATATTAAAACATGACATTACTGCCTCGGTGGCGTAGAACTGCATTACGATTACGGTATGATTACAACGCTTAGGTCTCGGGCTCGAATCCCGGGTCGGGCAAAGTGATATTGGATTTTTGTGTTCATTATCAGTCCGGTATCAGAATATGCCCGATATTAGAAAAATATTAAGAAAGCATTAGGAGCCTTTGTTGTGTTGATTGCAACTTACGAAACCTGCGCAACATGATTTACATTTTGAGAGACCCTATGGAGCAGGCTGGGAAACGAGAGGCCACGGGTTCGATTCCCGCACCGAGACAAATAGACTTATATACGATATTATCCGCAAAAGTCTATATTGAGTTTGATAGTAGAGAGACTATTTCAAGTTGATATCGTCTTTTCTCAACTGGCTGCTAATGGGCAACTTGCATGTAAAATGTGATGAGTGTTGACATCATGCCTCAATGAGCCATGAGACTTTGTTTAGTATTTAACCTCCTGTGGCCGAACATAATATGTATAAAACCGGCTATGTGGAAGATAAGTTCGTGCACTTAGGATTCCGTAGCGTTTAATACCATACAACTGTAAGCGTAAGTTTTTACAAGCAAAAAATATTTAGTAATTATAATTACTCATTTTGGATATTCAGACAAATGATTATATTATAAGCTTACAGTTTTTCATCTTTTGTAAGGATTCATGGAAGTCTACGCTTAAATTTCAGCCATCGGCCATGCCATGACTAACGGCCTTATTCATAGGCTGCTTTAAAACCTATTTTAGTTCACAAATGTTTTCTCTTCTTCGCTCAAACTGAATTCTCAAGTCGTTTAAAAGGGACAAAACATATAACTAAAATAGGTTTTAAATCTGTCCATGAACAAGGATGTAAACAATTGACAAAGTAGTTAATAGGCAGATGAGTTTGAGACCATAAATTACGCGGTACATTCCGAGATTTCTTATAGTTTCTATTGATAATAAAACTGGCTGCTGTCCAAAGGAATGTTTGATCCTTAGTCATTATATGGTCGGTTATAGTCATAAACATTATATTGGTTTGTAATGAAGTGTCCATTGTTGTGTCAAACAAAAGTGATGAAAAAAGAATGTAATAAAGAAATGAGTATTTAATCTAGTGGTACTTGGCAGCATAGACTGTGAATTGTGAGGTCCTGGGGTCTATTTCTAAGTGAGGTCTGCTTTCTGTGCATATTTGGTTTGGTAAATGTTTGAGTCGTCCTCTGAATTTCAAACATGGCATGTTTAATCCAGATTATATCTTTAGGGAATGTTGTTCCTATTCCTGACAATGCGGATGATAATGGCGATAGGCAAACTCATATAATATAATATTACTTACTATTGCGATCTCTACCTACCCGTTCGGGCATATAAGGTACCTGCGCAGGTTTAATGAATCAATACCGCAAATTAACTGACGACTTTTCAGTAATTTAATTACCATTAATATGTGGTTAATTAATTTAATCAATGTCATTGAATGCGTCAATTCTGCAACTACGAGTATATTGTTACCAAGAACTTTTACAAAAGTACAAACAAAATTTGTTAAAAAAGTACGTTTTGATAAGGCTTTTTAATATGTTTTGCTGTCTGTAAATAATTATAATATTTTTTTACTTTGCTTGTGGTAGCATATTCGTATGTGAACTTATATTATGACCATCGTATGCAGCGATTCAGGCTTCAGTATAGTGAGCGTATTGGATTTTGGATTTATCCTGTGTATACAGATATAATCAGGCCGGCATAATTATGTCGATTGACGAGAGTTATTGGTTATTTTATCTAGATATCATCATCATCATCATCATCATGATGTTATATATAGATATCACCAGATGCATTTTAGTTATTTTGTCGAGTCAGTATACAAAAGCACGAAACCACGACAAAGGACTTGTATTTTAAATTTAGGTTCGGGATTAGACGCGATATTGTTCAGTTTGATCATTTATTACTAGTATAGCTTACGGCATCAGCCGCGTGAAAATGTTTTTCCAGGGTAAAACTCCCACTATATATTTTCCCGGGGCAAAAAGTATGGGTAAATGGACTTTCCAACACTATTTTTTTTTCGATTTGAACCAGTAGTTCTGTCATTAGTGCGTTCAGAGAAACAACTATTGAGCTTTATAATATATTATGTTTATTTAGTATAATATTTTTATGATAATTATGGTATTTCACAACATATAGAAAGTATTTGTTGTGTATTTTCATCATCCTTTGTTTAACAAACATTACCTGGAAGCGACCGCATATTCGCGCGTTGTTTGATCTCGATTTCCTTGAACCTTAATTTACTCACCGCGAAGTTCGTACCTTTTAACACATATTTATTTGTTTTCACCAACAAGAAATGCTTCCGAGTTTTGAGAATTTTTATTAAATTGATTTTTTTTTGCCAAATTTTATAGAGAGTGGGAATTTCTTAAACTTTTCCTAAATAATTCACTATACAGGGTATATCAAGACCGCGACCGAAAACGAAGCCAGGTGGTAGTGTTAGTGACTTCAGACACAAAGCAAGTAAAGATTTCGCAAAAAAAAAACGATAACTTATTTTTTGTAATTTTTTACTTATCGTCGTATTTGGGTGATATATACATAGTTTTCCTAAAATAAAGATTTACAACTCTTTATTTTTAAACACGCAATGGTAGGTAAGGGTTGAAATTAGTATTTTCGCAAAAACTAAGGATTTACCACCCAAACACGACGATTTTTAAAAATTTCTAAAAAAAATATGACGTTGTTTTAGCGAAATTTTTATTTGCATCGTGTTTGTAACCACTAAAACTACCACCTGGCTTCGTTTTCGGTCGCAGTCTTGATATACCCGGTATAATCAAAGTTTGAAGCGACATTGAAATGTCAATACGCTTCAACAAATGAACATCAAGCTTTTGCACTTAGCAATAGTTTATGCAAATAAGCTTAGGTATATCCTATATCAGCATAATATTCCTATCAAATGAATATTCCTAACTGATATACAACTTGACTACAAAACTAGAATAGGCATTGGCTTTTGAAATATGTATCCAACATAGGTATAATAATTTATTTAATTAAAAGTCACATAATGTGAAATTTTAATTGGAAGGTAAATATTAACGTTATGTTTTTTATGATTCAGAATCACGAATCCAACCACAATGGCGGAACATTTACTCAAAATAGCAATATAAAACGATATTGCATCATTACACGTAGGTATTATCCGTTTATTAAAAATGTATAACAATATTTTGCGTGCAATCTCACCTGCGATTCATTAAATGTAAATCGGGAGCACGTGGTATTTGTAATAAACTTGCTGACAAACAACAAACACTTAGTCATAGTGCGTTTACTTTAAAATGGTTTAATGCGCGGAATCTTTACAACGTCATTCATGGATTTAGTTGAATGAAGTATAATTGAAACTAAAATTCAATTGTATTTATGCCTCATATCCAGAATCTTTATGTAAATGGATGGTAGTCTGCAGTGATGGGGTTTATACTTCTTTTTTCATTGGAAAATCTTGTTTTATTAATCTGCGTATTTCTGAATTGATGGGTAATTGCAGCCTTCATGTGAAAATTAGCTTTTTAAAATATATTTTTTATAATCTGTCAATGGTAAAAAATCCGGAGCTATATGAGTTGATATAATAAAATATGCAAATCTTTTGGACTTTATTGACATAAGAGTCCTCTCATTGTAAGTGGCTATGACCTTTAAGTTATTGTATTTTTTGCTTAAAAAAATCCGATATTATAAAAAATAACAAAGACAAGCGATTCTTGTAGAAGTGTTACTTATTTTCATAGAACAATAGATTTGTCGACTAGAAAATACATAGGTGAGTTTGAGACCAAACCACATTATACCGTCAGAAATAAAGGAAAACTTTTGTAAAATACATATTAAAATTACATATCTGTAAATAAATTATTCATTCAGGAAAAATATGATGTAAATATTATACATATTAAAATATGCCTTTAAATAATAATTGATTCACTGTTATGTTTCAACTTTTATGGTTATATAATTGTCAATTTTGTGTAAGTACAATGTCATTACTGTGTTCGGAAATATAGGCTCAATCTTTGCACTTTGATTTAACGTCGAAGAAACGTTAATTGTATAGTTTAGTAAACTTCGTGGTCACAAACCACACTTGAACAGCCGAGACGATGATTGCGACTTCGATTCCGATGTCTCACACCTAACTTTTTACCGTCATATGCACGTATCACTTTAATTGTGAAAGAAAATATTGCAAAATACTCTAATTACAAGAATTCCAATAGAGCGCGATTCTCCAATCGGCCAGTGTAATGATTTATGGCCTTAGCGTTCTTAATAGTAGAAGAGTTCCGGAGTTGCTTAGAAGAGGGCGTACAAAACCCTATATTACTGTAATGTAATTATACAGGTTTTTTAAACTTCCTTACGGTGATGTGATTGAGGCAGACTTTTGCAGGTGAGCGGTTATTTAATGCAACCAGAAGTAAGCACTTTGTATACAAGACAAATACTTCGAAAGATTGTATGCGAATAATAATTAGTATTCATTAAAACATTTCTTCCGGGTTAAACCGCAGGTCTTCGTCATCGATTGGCAACAGTTGACAAATCGCTTTCATTGAAATTTTTCAATAATGCCTGGCTGCATAGAGGAGGGAAACTGCCTTACTGTTGCATTTGGAAAAATCTGTGTTAGACCAATAAGAATATTTACTTCAATAATATAAGTACATTTGGTTGTGGGGATGATTTTAGAGTAATCGTTAATTTATTTAAAAAAATTCTCCATGTAATTTGCCCAGCTTGGAAATAGAATTCATGGACCTAGTGTTCATGGCGATTTTGACGCCGGCTGTGACACGAGAAACCGCGGATTTGATCGATAAGTCTCTCGTAGTTCCTGATACCCACGACACCATACTTAATTGATCTTAATATGGGGTCAGGACTGTGTATGTGATTGTTGGATGTATTTATTTATTTATTTAAGCTTAACAAAAAAAAAATACATTACATTCGATAATAGTACAAAAGGTGGTCGTATCGCTCGAGGCAATCTCTTACCGACTACCTTGGGATGGAAATAAGAGATTATTATTTATTTATTCCGGTCTAATTATATACAGATATACACAGGGATGAACCCGAAAAGCGCCACTTACAATATATACGCCTTTCTATAAAATACCAACGGCATATAGAATGCATAAGCGCGTCATTTTATGACGCATCAATTTGGGTTTAGGAGCTTCGCATGTAGGTTACCTGAGGTAGGGTCATTCATTGGTAAGTCAATTTGCGGTTAGAAATTCGGTTTATAAGCAAATGCATAGGAAATCCCTTCAGGAAAAAAATTAATAGACTCATGCAAGTGTCATCATTTCTTAGTATTTGCATTTAAAATTACATTTTTCATACTTAAGTTGTATTAGAAGTCCGTCGCGTTTCCTTAGGTTAAATTGTCTTTATAACAATGGTGTCCACCATTATTTTAAGTTTCTTAATAATGACCCAAATTCAAAGGGTGGTATAATCGTATTGTTTGACAAACATTAAGTAGTACAAAATTTATCCCTTTTAGAGTTTTAGGTATTTTCAGAATACCTTAAACCTTTTTAGTCTACGCATATAATATAACTACAATAATTGTGTATGACGGGGAAATAAAACCATGTGTTTATTATATTGAACCAGACCAGTGTTAACGGCACCGGTCTATATTCGTTTATTATTAATTAGTGCTATCACGAGACGTTTTAATTAACCGATAAACGACTTATCCGAATACTTACGATGATTTGTTACTTTTAAAGGCAACGCGCGGATACCAATGTTTCACTGGCAAATACTGAATGTAGAATGCCTCGTCTTCGGTTCTAAGGCGGTTTATGTTTTGGAAACTGTCATACTTCCATCACTGCTCTAACTGTGGGTATAGAAATTGAAACACAACCGGGTCTGCTGTAATAAAATTACTTCTACAACTACCCGTAGATTACTTAGGGCTTATTTACAATTGTTTTAAAAATATTTTATTGCAACATTTCAACTTTACATAAAACCGTTCCGACATGTATTAATATTCTCGGTTTTCCCATAAAATGTTCCTTAATTAAATTACGCGGCAACGTTTGTTTTACGCAAGCTATACTTTTGTAGTAAACTTTAAGTGACTACCTACTTAGTAATAAGACTGAATCTCTCTTCATTGCATGGAGGATTTCAACCAGTATTGGATCGCAGGTAGGTTTTGATAAAGAGCCAGAAGCGCTCGCACGTACAAAACAATAAAATACATTAGATATAATATAGAAGTGTTTATTTAGTTATTTTTAGTATATTGCGTAGACAGACAAGCTGGCAACCCGACTGATGATAAGGGGCTACCGCCACACACTGCGCCGCACTTACCATGAGGTACACTATAGTCACTTTATTATGCCGATTTAAAAAATAATGTTAAAAATAGTAGCGTCAACAATTTCTTAGATACAGAGCTCTCCGCAAAATACAGAAGTTTTTCACCCGTTAGTTAAATAGCTTGGTAATATCGACTAGGAAGGACAGAGCGCAGTATCACGTCATTGGTTTCATAATGGTCACGGCTCATTTGCGGGCTGGGTGTGCGGTAACAGACCACTTCATATGCTTAATTATCTTTGTCTTCAATCATTGTTTCACGCCAGTCTAAAAGTGTACGTTTACTGTAATACTTGAACAATGTATTTAGAGTTTATATAAATTAGGCTCGATGAAAAAAATTACTGGCTGTTAGACACACTGATATTCTTCCAAATTCTAAATTTAAAATGCTATTCAGTCGGCATGGTTGAGGGAAAGAAGAAAGACGAGAAATATTCTAATTATTAAGTTAGTATACCTAGATAGTAATACAATAATAACTTATGTTTGAATCTGTTAGATGCAGACCGTTTCCAACAGGGAGCTAATCCGTAATCCGCGGGGAGTCCTCTGTCTACTATCGGACTTCCAATGGCTAAAAAGAGAGAAAGAATCTGAATATCATTGTAAGCGTCCAAAATTCCAATATCTACAAAATAAAGGTGAGTGTCCAATAATAAGACATCGTTTGTGGTCAGTATAGACTTTATCAGATCCGAAAGGTTAAAGTAACTTAGAGGAAGCGTATGTGCCGTAATCTGAATAAAAGGTGCGTCAATTAAGGCGTAACTCGGCTATTCTTAAGCAAACGTAAATAAACCCAGCGGTCGGCATGTTTACCTTATCGTGGAATAAATAGCTGCCATCTCTAATTAATTTCCAATCACGTATCGGATTGCAGTCTAAAGTGGTGCGATTATATCGATCAGCAGAACTACTTAGCATAGCGAAGTGAATACGTTGTGTTGACCCTAGTTTTGTGTAAGGCGACTTAATTTATACTTTTTTGCACCGATTTTAAGATTTGGGTTTGAGAAAACTTTGTTCAGATATAAAAGTCTCGTACTTCCTTTAAGGTTAAAAAGGAAACCTTGTTCTAGTGCGTGGTGACTTTTATAAACCTTTATATCCTTAAGTAAATCTGTAAGGATTCCTTGCGGCGTGTTCCATTGGCTCAAAGAACGAAGATAAGTAACAATAAGCAGGTCGCAAAATTGGGACCGAGCTTTTAGATTGTGATGTTTAAAAATTACGTCCACACTTTCGCAGCCTTATAATATTATGATATGTGTCCTGTGGAATGCTAATGATGTAGTCTAAAACAGAAAATATTTAAATTCACTAAAACAATATAAATAGTATTCACATTATATAATTTATTTATGATACAATAAATACAGGAATTTTAGCCTAATTTATACCATATTATCACATAATTATTACTTATATTAAGTGTTAAGCCAATATAACTACTGCTTGTATTTTGCAACATATTTATGAAAGTTAAGCAAAATACAAAATAATACAATTTACAAATTCCGTTTTCGTCTAATTTCCAAAACGTAGGCATAAATTCTACCTCGTGTATTTCATACGAAATTATAGGCGTATTAGAGATCTTAAAAGCAGCGACCTAAATAAAATACACGCGATAAAACAATTATTTCATTATGGTCATTTGTGTAACTTCACATACATAATACGGAGAGAAGACACTAACACATACTGTAACGGCCTTAATTATAGACAGTTTTAAAACCTATTTTAGTTAACGAATGTTTTGTTACTTTCGAATGACTTTTGAATACAGTTTGAGCGAAGAAGACAACTAATTTGATAGCTAAAATGAGTTTTAAAAATGTCTATAAATAAGGCCATAAGACTTTAGTCCTCAAATGCATGATATTAGGAATAATTCAAGACACAGAATTAAATGCTTTATGCTGACACGGCCAAGTGTTTACAACGCGCTTGATAGCTAGTTCACTGAACTCCAAAATATCGAGTTTCTACTGGTAAAAACAATCATTTCTTGCTGATTAATATGATTATAATATTATCTATACCCTGCACGCAATAGAAGAAAATTTTACACTAAAGTGAATTCATTTCATAGTAACATTTTGAGCAGCGTAATATTTTTCAGGGGCGCAGCGGTTTATAAATTCTTTAACGTTGGCCAATTTTTGCGTATGTCAACTGTTTGTTAGCTGGTATTCTAGTGTCTCCTCTACGCATCTATTTGCGCATATACAAATATGTCGATTTAACCTCGTACGCGAGTCCTGCGTTTTCCGAATTGGTTCATTTGGAAGTTGATATTCAGGTCGCTGGGGTCGACGCCGGCTATCGCGATGGCATGAGGACTGGCCAAAGCCAAACCAGACACCGCTACAGCATTTCCAATCGGCTTCGATGATGCTAAGCCATGCTCTCTGATCACTGCCAGACCTAAAAATGCAAAATTTGAGTTTAAATTGACTTTATTAATATAGCTTGATTTAATAGGCTTTACAAAAAAACTGACCCCTGGTAAAGATATAGTGGGGCTTTTTTATATAGTTTTACTCGTGTTTTATTCGAACCCTTAATAGTCAGCGCAGTTTTTAGAATAACTATGTATTTCTTTTATATTTTTTTGGAATTTTGGGTACTGTTTTTCTAGTTCGTCCGTACATATTATGTGTTTCGACGCCTGCAAATTACAAAGGAGCAAACACGAGCAATGGATATTAATTTTTCACAGCTGAGCTGCGGTGAGTATTTACTAAAGTTCCTTGGTATTTACATACTGCAAATAGCAATTGTTTCTTGCTTTTAACGCTTGTAAGGTATTTCTACAACTATATTCGCTTCAAAATAAAAATGAAATAGTAAATGAAACCTGAACGCACCAAAAGGTTTCGCTTCAGCAATCGTGTCTGAGTAACCATAGTCGTCGGCAATTGACGAAGGCGGTTCGAGAGCTATTTCTTCTTCACCCACCTGAAAAACAATTCAAAAAAATATGAGTAAAATCTGTGTTGTTATTATCATCCTCAGCTATAAGATCACTGTTGTACATAAACCGTCCCAAACGATTTCCTCAGCAAATTGTTACACACGGCCTGTAACCAGCGCCTTCCTTTGAACATTATTAGGCTGCTAAAACGTTATCTTCGGTCGACTTTTTTTAGACTACTGAGGAGACAAACAAGCATGCGGCCCGTCTGATGGAAAGCAGTTACCGTAGCATATGGACGTCGACAAAACCAGAGATGTTACGCGCGCTTTGCCGACCCTAAGCACTCGGGCAGTGGCGGCGTAAGGTAGGTTGGCACCCTGGGCGGTTTCGTACTCCGGACTTTTCGTGCTCGTTTAAGATTACTTTTTTGTTGTTATTTCGTAGGCAAAAAAAAAATAAAAAAAAAAATAAAGTTCTCCTTGTTTGTAGGCGGTGGCGATCAGGATCGTTTCGCCCACGATCGTGGTCCACGCTCTTCGTTTGTTGTCGCTTGTCGTTGTCACCCCTTGGTGCTTGGTACCCGGGGCGGACCGCCCCCATCGCCCCCCCTTTACGCCGCCACTGCACTCGGGTACCGCAACAGGACCAAAGTGTGTGTAATCAACAACAATTTAATTCAGTCCAATTATTCTAGAACCAGTAAGTCCTTTGTGGTTCTGACGCCCACCAAACATATGCTTATTTTACTAAGAGTATGAGCGCTAGAGTCAAGTGGGATTGGGCCGAGCATGTTTCCAGGATGCACCCCAATCGATGGGCCAAAATTATCGGCTAATGGATGCCGCAAGATGGATACGGACAGGTATAGGCGAAGAGGCAGACCCCGAAAGCGATAACGGGACAACCTCAATAAATTTAACAAGGATTGGATGAAAATTGCTCTCAATAGAGATTTATGGAAGAACTTAGAGGAGGCCTTTGCCCAGCAGTGGGATCTTTTAGGCTAGTATAATAATAATAAAAATGGGTCTTTGAGACTATGTTGGAATTCATCATCACCATCATCTACTGCAGAAAGTCTTCTGCAGTACCTAGGCTTTCCTTAAATAATCCTTAATCGATCTGCTGGAAGAAGCAAGCCTCCAGCAGCCTCTAGTTGGGAGGATTTAGTATTAATAATGTCCACTTACATCGTCCTCGAAATCAGGCTGTCCGTATCTCCTAGCCGTTGCAGTTTTCTTAAACAGCATATCAACGTTGTCTCCTATATCTTCTATCAGCTTGATACTGTTGGACGCAGCTTCAGCAAGAGACGACAGTTGGGTCCTGAACCTCACTTTCTGAGGATTACTAAGGTACCCGGTCTTCCTGCCCACATTATGTAGTTTTAAAAGATTATTCGTAATAGTTCTCAGGCTTTCTAAATTAGCGTTCAGAAGTTTAGAGAGAAGACTATCGTCGCTGTTTTTGATGACATCCGTACTTATTTTGTCTTCAGATACAATTTTTTCGCTCGTGACTATACCCAAGTTATTCTTCTTTATTTCTAGATATTGACCTTTGCCTCCACCGTAGAATGGTAGATATTCTAATGTAGCCCTATGGAATTATAGAAACGGTGTGTTAAAAGTAGTGTCATGTAATAAATAATACGTATAGGTTTAAGTGCTATTGTTGAGTCATTAGAAAAGACATTGCTTTCTCTCTCTCTGTTAAGCAACAGGAAGTCCATTACTGAACATAGTGTGTGCCTGTGCCTGTATTCAGGCGACATCCTGCAGCGTTAACCAGGTCAAGGCTTAAGTCAACTATTTTATGTAATTTTCAGAAAAAGGCCAAAATAGGTCATGTATGTGACTTCGTTGATAATAACTTGTTATTAATTATTAATCATTTAATAAAGCAGAAGCAATTTTTAATTCCTACAGTTATTTATTATGCACACAGCACGCAAGCGTTAGCCGGCTCGTGTATCTAATAGAAAAGCAATAAACCATTTTATGTAATTGAAGTGAAACTTCTTTATCGGGGTTGGAAAAAAATTTAGTGTAACATTCTTTCGTTACGCGTCACATTCTTCCGTTACGCGCCATCTTTTGAAGTGAAACTTCTTTATCGACGTATGGGAGAAATTTTATAGCAATGTCAAAAATATGTAACGTTTTTGTGTTACGCGCCATCTTTACTTCTAAGTCACAGTTTTCCGATACGCGCCATATTTATTTATTTAAAGCTTCATATTTGAAAGTATAACGATAACAATAATAGTAATAATTCTATTATAATTAATGAAAAGCTATCATAATCTAAGTAGCAATAAGGTGAAATAATTTTATTATTTGTATCCATGTCTATGATAATAAAAGTCTTTTGCTTAAACTTTATTTAATTTAGCTTTATTTGACCAAATTCAGTAAATTTGTAAATAGTAGATAATTTTTCGAAAAATTATGTCATAAAGAAGTTTCACTTCTTACGTGTACACTAATACACACACACATTTTTTTGATTGTATTCATCATCATAATATTATATGCTAGTATATGAAGTAATTTTGGGTACATAGATTATCGAATGTTGTAACAGCAGTTTTTAGTTCGTGGATCGAAATACTATTTTTGTGTTTTTTTTTTGTTTTCATTTAAAATATAATAATATTGCCAAGTTATCATTGTTTATCTATTCTTTGACGGGCAGGTGAGTTCATTAACCACCTCCCACTATGCCTTTCGGATTGGTCGCAACGTGGGTTTTCTATTACATATCTACATCTACGGAACAGTGCCTCTATTCAACTGTATTGTTAGAATTTTCATTTTTCGTCACCTATTGTCTTGACTGCTTAGAATACAATTTAAGATGCTTTAATAACCGTGTATATATTTTTTTATATGTGTGTCTTTTTGAGGCTGACTGTCTGTTTGAAAATGTAATTGTAAATTATCTTCCTTCGTTTAGGTATATGTCTTATCTAATTAAAGTTTTTAATAAAAGTTCAATTGAAAATACAAAATAAATACGAAAATAAAAATACAAAAATTAACCGACAATCATTTATTTACTTACAAAAAATAATAAATAAAGTTAAAACAAATGTACTAATGTTACACAATTAGTAATACAACAATATTCGAAAACAATTTCAAGTGACAGACAGTCGAAATTATTTTCCGAAGAAAATTATTAGATACTTATTTAGTTTTTTATATACTCGTATAGATAAAGGTCAGATTGAGCGTGAGCCACGCCGCCGGGTCCAACGACTGCAGACGCTACTGGAGTATGTACTATTGATCCAGTTTGATCGCGGGCTATAAGAACCTGGGAAACAGGGTTGGCCACAGCAGTTCCTTTAGCACTCAAAGCATGGGCTATTGGCTTTACGTGCAGCATGAAATCGGAATCTTGGATACTCTTCAAGGGTCCTTTACTGAAGACGGCGCCGTCATAGTTGTATAAATTTCCGCGATTGGTTCCATCGTACCAGTTTCCATCACCTCGGTCTCTCCACTCTCGGTGGTATCTAATGAGCGAGAAAGAAAGTAGTTATTATATATGCAGAAAAGAGAAGTAATTAGCGAGTTAGATTGCATCATTGCTTTGGTTAGAGTGGTAATAAACAACAGGGCCGGTAGCAACAACTTTTCCTTCTGGTATAGCTTTTAATAAATGTGGTACAGAACCGTCTGTCGCTGCTTGCTCCTGAAGTCTGGATACGACGGACGTCAGGTCAACCTCGGGCGATAGTGCGACGACGCGGGCGGCTGGGCCAGCGACAGCGAGTCCTCCAGGCTGGGTGTATGCAAGACCGCCAGGCCCGACGATGGCTGCTCCTCCTCTGCCAGCTGTAGCAACGCCTCCAGGACCGGCAATAGCAACGCCACCTTTCCTGACTCTTAGTCTGTTAATGAAGAATCCCGGAATGGGTGCTGCAGGTTTCTTATTTCCAAACCACGAAAAATCTCCAAAGGGGAATCTCAAATTGCCCTCCTCAGACGAATCAGTATCTTCATAACTATTGTGTTTTAGTGGTTTACGTGTTGTAGTTGGTTTTGTAGATAAAATCTTTCTTGTGGTTTTAGAGTTATCTACTTCTTGGCGCAAAGATCCCTGTGTGACAGTACGTTTCTTGATAGCTCTAGCTTTTCTTGGGTTGTATTCTACAGCCGGATCCATATTGTGAACGCTAGTGACTTCTTCATTCCCTGCACTGGCGTCTAGGCCGAATTCATCATTGATAGCCTTCTGTTTCCTGTTACAAACATCAGCACTTTGACCATATTCTATAAAATTACTCCAACCTCCACCATTTAGGATACTGAGTAATGGATCTTTAATGAGTAGTGGGAAAAAGGAGGCAAAAGGCCACTGTAATTGAAAAGGAAATGATGGCGCAGTCGGTGATGTCGGGTTTTGTTTAGTTTGATAAGACCCAGCGTCTGCAAAATCGTTTATTAAAGGATTATACATGCTATAAGGGGACATTACAAGTACAGGTAAATTCAACACATATGGTCCTGGAATGGACGGTGCTAGATTTCTGTTTAAAAGGGTTAATTGTCTTGCATGTCTTAGTTCATTCATGTCTTCGCTAGTATCTTCATTGTGTGGCAGACCATGTAGTTTTCCAGATGCAATTATCTGTTGCAATTTCTCTAAAATTTCTTTATCCATAACGTAGCCACCTCCAGTAGAAGGTTGTGCATTCCAGTTTATTTGAGGCCGTCGATGGGGTCTCTTCAAGCCTTCGTTTATAGCTTTTATTTTGTCCATGATAGCCCTCGTATTGGCATCCTCCTCAATAATTATCTGTTCTTCTGGTAAAGAGCGCTGATTATTTTCATCTGACTCTACAATATCCTTTAGTAAGTCCAGAGTTAATGTAGTAGTATCCCTGAAAAATGTTAAAACAGTTTTTAATAAAAATATTTTTCGAGGTTCCATATCCATGCCCAAAGCTGAAATTAATGAAGCTTAAATACATACAGTGAGAGCTTGCAAAAAATATTGAGACACGTCATGGACATATTTGAATCGACTAGTTTTTGTATAAGTGAGTCTTGGATGGCTTCGACATGATTTTGATTTAAATCGAATGACGCATGTTTTTTGTGATGCAAGTGATACTGAAATGATAAATTGAATTTGCAACATGGTCGATTAATAACTAACAAAAAATGTGTGATCTGTGTTTCGCCCATTGTCATATGGAACTAAACGGGTTTCTTTGCAGAAATAATTGATACTTTATGTTCGCGTTGATTCTAGTTACATTATAATACGAAGCATACATTATCCATTTTATGAGATGTCTCAAAATCTTAATAGCGATATAAAGCGGTGTAAAAGCGCTTATAAAATTATAGAGTGAACAAACCTCACGACGTCAGTGTCTCTGCTACTTCGAGTCACTAAAAGCTTTTCTCTACTGTTAGTTGTGCTTATTTTATTTGTGCATAAATTTACACGTTGTTTTTTTTTCTTTTTAGTCATTACGAAGCACCGTTCCGACTAAGTTGCAAATAATTTGAAATGTGAATATACTGAATTAAAAGTAAAAATGTCGTGAAACTGATGTCATCTTGATAACGTTACAGCTATTTTGGTGCAATTTTTATTCACAAATACTTTTTTTTTAATTCTTTTTCTTCATGAATTTGCAATAGCTATTCTAAAAGTTATAATACTATTGGTATTGAGGCAAGAAAACAACTTGATTTGTGAACAAATTCTAATATGGTATGCAAAATATGTATTATCTCATTTGATGTACCTATCTCCTTTAATATCAACAACAAAATCCAAAATAGCAGTAACTTCTTCCCTTAACATACACTACATTTTTATTAACTGTACATAATATAATGTTATATATGTATATTTTTAAAAGTTGTTACTAATAGTTATCAAAGCGCGATGAGATCAGTTTCTTTTTACAAATATAATACTTAATTATTAGTTATCAGTGTATTTATGTGTAATGGTGCCGTTATTGTACCGTAGATTATAAGATCAACTTACTCGTTGTTAGAAGGATATGATGATACATCCAGCGCGAAGCACGCAATCACCAGCTGAAATTAATGAAAGAAAAACACTTAATATTTAGGCTCTTTTTGACGCACATAATATTATAATATCAGCCCATATACGTTTAGTCAATTGTTGAATATAGGCTTCATCAATAATAGAAAGTGGTTTAAACTAATGTTATTCCTCAACAATAATCAAAGTTCATCTATCGTCAATCATCTAATGGTATCGGCCTATTGGCCAGATATTTCTGGCTCTATCTTTGTGTACGAACTAAACGCACTTACGAGCTTAAATTAAATTAATATTGCAGCAAATAATATTACATAAATGTATGAAATGTATTATTAGCCGTCTTCGGGAAAATAACTAGAGAAAGACCAACAAAAGCATTAATAATTAATGTGCTGCAAATATTTCTGATGACGTCACGGGTAGAAGTAGAAGAAGACTGACCCTACTGTTTGTGGAACAATAATCGGAAATATTATGAGAATGTTTGCTTCCTTTCTCATTTTGAAAACATCGATACATTAAGAATCACCTACGAATTGATAAATGCGCTGGCCTTGTAAAAACAAAACAACATCGCCCAACCTACAAATCAAGTTTGATTAAAATGCTATTTTGCTAGCACAACTGCATCATTTTTAGCGAGGTCAGGAGGTGAATACAAGCAAAAAAATATTGTATTTGTTTTATTACTATAACAGTATTTGGAAACAGCTATTTTTGTAGCAGTGTTTTGTTTTGTAATTATAATAATAAGGATTATATGCCCCTGGTATTGTTATCGCCCGGGGTTGTCTGTAAGAACATCGCTGAGACCTGTAGTGATAAGATCGCCATCTGTAGATATCTTTTATATGTAATTGTAATATCTCTTAAGTTTTTCTTTCCTTTATGGCATAATAAATAAATTAATATAATTAACAGCCGGCGTCTAACCAACTACGCCACGGATGTCGCCACGCCACGATGTCGATGCGCCACGCTGTCAAAGATATCTCTTAAGTATATATTTTATCTTAAATACGAGACATCTTATATCTATGTTTATATGGATATTAAGTAAAAAAGAAAATAGGACTTTTAGCATCTACTAACTTCCAGCTTAAGTACTTCCAGCAACGACTTCGTTTGAGGTGCACAACCTGAAAACGGGCTTGGAATGCTAGCTCGCCTTGACTACTGATATTCAATAGCATAATTTAGGTGTAATTTTTTAAATATGTATATGAAACGCAAAACCGATAAACGTTACTTACATACAAATTATCAAACAAATAGCATAAAATTATTCAAATGGCTACTTCGATTTTTAAAATCTTGGTGTTGATCTGGCTGATATTATGCACACAAATGATAATAGCGTAAAATCAAAAGAGCTTATGTTCACCCTAACTATGCCTAAAATAGAGCCAGTAGAAATTAGTAGTATTATAATTTAAAGAGCATAATAATCACATCTAGCCAATTCGATTTTCACATTATTTGTTAACATATTTTATAAATAGTAGTTATAAAATTGGTGTAGAATGGAAATATTTTCATTTTGCCGTAATTAACATTATAATCTGGTCGTATGATATTTTCAAGAACAAAGTCTTTGGGTTTGAGTGAAATGTTTGATGCAAACAAATAAAGTGAAACTCGTCGTGACGTGCACATGCGCGATGTAAATAAGTCGTGCGGTCAAACTTTGGCATTGACACTGAACTGGCGCTCATGAATATTGGGGTCCCGCATGTCGGTTTATAACATAGAAGAGATAATTACACTGACTTTTAAGAGATTTGTGTTGTTCAAATTAATCGAAATTTTTTTTTAGCGGTCTTTCGAAGAGGCTGCTGTGATTGATTCGGCTAGTGTTATAGTGATCAATGTTTTCGCCTGTTTGTGATCGGTCAGCACTTATCATCAACTATCAGTACGATCACAGATCAGATGTACAAATCTTAGATATGCACAATTCAAACGTATTAATAATTGCTGCTAGTTAATTTGTAAATGCCTAACCTTTCTCAAGATTGATATCGTAACATTTCAATTACAGACGCAAATACAATCGTAATCTAGATGATATTTTGTTCTTCAAATCGAACCAACACGAACTGCATTAGCGTGACAGATCAATGTCAGAGGCTTTCGAATAACATCAATATGGACAAAGCTGCCCTATCTATATTTCGTCTACACGATGACGAAGTCCTAAACGAAGAGGGCGGTTAGTTTTCCGTGTCCAAATGCCACGCGTCAAGGTAGACAGCTACTATTCAAAGCCCTGTTATAGATTAGATCATGGCAACATGTTATTACTGCTTTTCATCTATATATTATACGGACATCCTTATTGGTTTTGGATTTAAATGTTCATATAGGATTGATATTGTGCCCAAGAATATTTAAGTGGAAAAATGGAGCTAGTGTTGATACGAAACAACGAACTTGTGGTTTAGGTTATTATTTTATTTTAAGCCTCAACAAAAGGCGAAGGCTATTGTTTAAAAGTTTGGCTGTAAACATATCTGCGCAGTAAACGGACATTCCAATACTGACTTATCAAAGTAAGTTAAATTTTTATAAGATAATTCAATATTTAATAAGCTTCTTCTCTCTTGCATATTAGAAATCTATGACCAATTTTTTTCTTCCTTAGAAGATGCTTAATAAAAATTACTACATTTTTACAAACCTACGGAATCACACGCATTTTCAACACCAATAGGTCTCGGCATCTCGGTAATTACGAGTATTAATATCACTGTAGACTCACTTGCCTTGTCAGACAGGATTCACCTGTTATGTGTCCATGTCAAGATATTTCACTTTTGTTTCTTTAATTGTCCGCGTTTAAACAAAGGTATTTACCGTTACTGCGTGTTAATACCATTTTGGGCGCTTCCAGGAAATAAATTTTGGCTACCTTGAATATCCTTTTAAGTATTTAATATTGCTTTTTAAAATTTACGTAATTCAATTAAGGCATCTTAAATATCACGGGTTTTATGTTTTTGTTTAATGAGTTGATAAATGGTATTTTGTTTGTATTTTTTTGAATTTTAATCTGTGTATCAGAACTTCGAATTGAGGATATTTATTGAAACGTTGAATTTTCTATCTCAAGAAATTATACTCACGCCTTTTTCCCAGAAGGTGTAGGCAAAGGTGCAATGAGGACACTCACGTTTCGCCTTGTATTTTCCGTCCCACAATTTGATAGATGGCGAGCCTATCGCCATATCAAGCACAAATTCCTGACTCTGGTCTGATAATGAACAGAAAAATCTAATATCACTTTGCCCGACCTGGGACTCGAACTCGAGACCTCAGCTTTGCAATCATACCGTAATACAACTGCGCCACCGAGGCAGTCATAAGTCACTTATCCAAAAATATTAGATACTTCCTTTTCTTTTATATTTTTAATTGCATCCCAGTGTGAAAATTTTCCTTACAGAAGCCGACACACAATTATTCCTCTCCATTAGAAACATTAGAACATTTCTTTCCTCTTCAAAATTTTCCACAGCCTGATATCACAGAATACTAACTGATATCGTGGACGAATCATAATAAACGGCACTTCAACCATTTACATCTCAACATTAGAAAGGGCCAAACAATAGACCGCGTTTACACTTTCCGTTATTTCTAAAAAAATGTGGTCACCCCGCATTATCCAAACACGAGTACAACCGTAAACATTTACTCCAAGTAGGCTATGTATATTGGCAAGTGTTACATCGTCCATAATAAAGTAGGGGTCAAATGGCGGTAGTTAAGCGTCAACCACACGTACTGATAAAAACGGTGTGACATAAACGCCTAGAATTTTTTGATACCCATGACTTGGGTGGTGGGAATTATTTAAGTGCTTACAATGACATCTAGGCTGGATTTACTGATTTGGTGACTGGAGAATGCTTTAGACGTTAAGTCCATCTTTATACAACATGTATAAAAAGTTTAAAGTTAATAAATAAACAAAAATCAATCTAGTTGAATTTATTGCATTAAGCTGGATTTAAGATATAGGAGAGTAGTATTAGTTGTTGGAAAAAAATGAATTGTTGTCGTTGAAAAATGGGTCAAATTTTTGAGGTGGCTTGAAATTTAACAAAGTAGTTCACGATAGTCGTTATGAACAATGATTTTAACATTTATGAAAATATTTTGTCGTTGTTTACCGGAAATTAATACTTAGTAGACACAAATTATTACCATTGGTAGAGGCCTATGTTGAGCAGAGCAGTGAAGAGAAAGATATTTAGTATCAGGGATAGTTCAGACATATCCTGCAAAATTTCACTAAGTTAAATTTTCTCGTATCTTGCATTCGTAAATTGAATAACTGTAATTAATTTGTTTTTATTAAAATTGACATATTCATCTTGTATGTCTTTTATGGTTTAATTAAATCGTGCCAAATCCATTAAAATACCGATGCTACGTTCAACAAAACGTAAAGATATTTCTTAAGGGTACAGGTTATCCCATTAATCTTTGTCAACTTTTGGTATTTAAAATTACCTATTGTTCGGCATATTTTCAGCTTTTACCTGTATTTTATGGCTTTATTATAAAATGTCAGCGATGAGTGATTTTATTATCGTGTTTTTATTTTCTGAACCATAATTAATTTACGTTTTATAGCCGCTACTCGTATATAGTTGAAATAGGTACATTGAACCTATAATGGATTAGTCGCCCACCAGTATTTTACGATATAAATATACAAAAAACTGACATGCTTTCGTTATTGAGGTGAAGAGAATAAGTTTCTAAGAAACGAGGATCATAAAAGTGATGGTAAATGATATGCATCATTTATTTTATTTCTATTTTTTTATTATTTTTTATTTATTATGGAAAAGTTATAGAAGCTGTGAGTTTTTTTCTGACCCTTGAAGATTAAGTACCTACTAGGGTTAAAAGGAGATGGAAAAGGTATATTTATTTATTTTTATTTTTTATTGTACACCAAAAATTAAAAGAAAAAGAAACAATAAACCAGATAGGAATATTTGGAAAGACATGGTTACAATTTGCGGCCTTCATCGCTACCTGACATCTCTTCCAGGCAACCTTTAGATGGACTGGATTATTATAATATAGAATTTGTTCTTTTACCTCTTGCGAGTTATATCAAGTCGCTTGTCCATCTTTTAAGCTTACTTACAAAGCTCTCTTACCGAAAAATAATAAAAATTACCATAGAAATTCAAGTAACTGATACCTTACCTAAAAGGTCGGAATCGAACCGTTATAGCACGATTCACGAATGAACAAAAAACACGTGAATGCGTATATGGTTTGAGACGATGAAGACCATATAATTTGATCAGTCATCTTCGACGAAAAAACGGGGACATGACTATAAGTGAGTGAAGCTATTCATCGCACTAGGTCAATAATATATTTGCGATCGCTAAAGTGTAAGGTTAAGATTTCAATCGCTTTCTTCTTGAATTGGTTATTTGGAATAGATTTGTAGACATCGCCTTGTTGGTCTATAGGCTGAGTATTTTGGACTATAAAGTAGAAGTTTCGGTTCCTCACCCAGACATTTTAATTTAAATGTCTTTTGTTGGCTGCTGCCTGAGTTTTATACACGTTAAAAACAAGGCAATAATAAAAAGATTTATAAGAATATCACATTGAGTACGACAGGCTCTAACTTCAACGCGGTAACTAAAGTATGGAGTGAAAGTAACAAAACTAAAGTTTAATATAACGAAATTACAACAAAAATATAAAAAAAAAAACTCGAATAGATCGATAATATTATAATCCTGACATTTCGAACATTTAAAACTCTTAAAAGCATTCATAAATCCAGCCAATTACTATACTTTTAACTCAATTAGCATTAATTTATTGGAAAACTTTTATCAACAACGTCATAATTCAATAAAAATAGCTTACAAATCTCTTTAAAAGTCATGCTATTTTAACTCAAATCGAAATATTGTACATTTATGTAATGTTTTACAAGAAATAATATTTATATATGCCAAAAATGGCCATATCGAGTTTAAATGACTAATTTTCATATTGCAGAATGATTTGGTTTATACGACGAGTTGCTTGCTTGCAATAAAGCCTTTTTGAAATAGGTTTCCTTACCACGATGGTCTACCCTTACTGTACTGTATTCTATCAGCCTAGATACGTCACACTATAGGGCACGAGCCTCCCCTACAATTGAGAGTACGATCGAGAGGGGTTAGGCCATATAGTCCACCACAATGGCCAAGTGCAGGTTGGCGGACTTTACATACAATAGAAATTCTTGCAAATAGCTATGGTATGCAGGTTTCCTCACGATGTTTTCCTTCACCGTTATAGTGCGTGGTGATTGACTATCAATATGATTCCGAAATGTCAGAGGTGTGCCCACGGTGAACATGTTGTCAGCCGCGTCTGGTCCATTTACCAAAAAGCTACCACGCATTTATCCTAATCTAAATATAATCAACCCTGTTGGCAGTAGACCTTTAATCCACCGTTTTCGTTTACTACTTATTACAGTTTTGCAGTTGGTTAATGTAACAACTCTTTACGTCACGTTAAATCTTATTTACTCACTGTTGCACAATAACACGTTCTTGCCTATTATGTTTTAGTTTTCTTTTGTTTGTACAAGTGCACAGTTGATATAAATATTTTTGTGGATTGCGGAAGACTGTGTCGCTTGTTTGCACAGGTGTATGTATGTGTAATTATTCAATATAGGTCATTATAAGCTAGAGGTCCGACTCGATTTTCCTAGGCGCCATTACTCCTGCTCACTCCACATTTATTAACACAAAATTTCGTAACTATCAGTTAAGTAGGTATTTAAGACGTCATACCGTAACAAAAAACTCACATTCTCCTCTCTAATAGGTTAGCTAACCGTCTTTTAATAAAACAAACAATGAATCATCAATTACCACCATTTTGGATCGGGCAAGTAAGGCTATACAGACTCGACGATGGCCAGAAGGCATTGTTCAAGATCGCGGTCTAACGGGTCATCTTCACGTAAGATAGGCACGTATACATCTGCTTTCTATACACGTTTGGATTTTATTGGCTGCTCTTTGTACTGTGTAGGTCAGGATACGGCGAGAAATTATAGTGAAAACAATGATTTTTATTGCTATCGCTTTTGGAATACGTAATAGATGTTTTAGATCAACTGGAGATGAATGAATGGACGTGATGTTTTGGATTTCGATGTGTTTCAAGTGCTGACCACAATATTATTAAAATGACTTATATATGGATTTATAAACTGGGTCTGGTAATAAGGATTGATCTATTACTGTTATATTTTCAGCCTTTAATCATTCATCCATTCATCCAGCTTCCTATTTCTAGTTAAATTCAGTTATGCGTTTATAATTTCTCATCACACCTACAAAAATAATAATTAGCACACACGTTTCATCTTTAAGCATGGGCCTTCTCTTTAATTAAAATGCCTGTAGATTGGTGCTCTTTACCAATCATTGTGACTCTTGCGATAAACATTCATACAAACAGGATTTCTAACGATAGTTTCAAAAAGTGACAGTCATATCACAAAAAAAGATTATTCATCACTTCAAAATCCACACTTGAAAATGACCACAAATAGGAAAGTGGTGCTTATAGTGGAAAGTAAGATGTAAAATGTCGAGTTATTTTTATCGAGTCGGAAGGAGGGCGTCGCGACGGCCGCATAAGATCACGTGTTTAGACCGCTATTGTAGTGGTTTGACTGTATTAGACTGTGTAATTTTATTTTTTATTGGCACGGAAAATGTCTTAATTTTCTCTACTTGGAATTCCGATAGGAATAAGATAATAGGATGGTCTACAAGAGGAGTAATATTAATATTACTAACACCTCTTACTAGCAGGAAAGAAAATGTGACAAGCTCACATTTGGTTATCAATATAGTAAGAATTATAGCAAAAGAAAGTGATTCTGCAGTGAAATAAATATATAATCATAGCTATCTGAAATCTCAATTACATTAATTGTTACATCTCATGTAGAAACTTACAGTATTTGTGACGATTTATGGAATAAATAGAAACATAATTATTTTATGAACCCTAAAATTCACCATTTTAAACTTTAATGCTAAACCTCAAAACTACTTGATTGCCGTTTCTGATTGTCAAATGTGTGGTTTTATTGTTGGTATTTAATATTTGTCGCAGTATAAATAATAGTATAACTAAACGGAAATGACTTTTAATTATTATTTCAAACAATTTGTAAACTCAGTTTCACTCACGAAATGATTCTATGTAACCTAATTAGAAATAAATTATTCAACCTTACTGAATTTTAAACCGTTGCCTATTTATTTGTAAGATCTTGAAGCTTTAGGTTTCATTCCTAGGTATGTTATTTAAACGTTGTTCCAAGTTTTTATTACAAACAAAAAACCATCAAAACTAAATGTTGTGCTATGAAAATCATCAATTAGTCCGTGTCCCAATATTAATTACAAAAATACGGGTGAAATACGAAATTATTATACATTCATCATTTTTATATTTGCAGATTTTTTAAAATTCTCGAATAAATAGGCAAAGGTCGTATAGGCTATACAGACTGGTCTACAGCAAAAATAAAATTACTTACTGATTTCATTGTATTGAACAAAAAAACTCTTGACGTGTTATTGATTAAGACTTTTTAATTTATTTTTTTGGAAATTGGATATGACAGGCGGCCTTTGACGTAATTAATTAGATTAAAGTTGTAGAAACTTTTTGTCTTGGGTAGTTTTGTACCTATTTATAGAATAAAGCTTATCGGTAAGCACCTAGGTTTTACTGTCTGGTTTTCCTGTCTCGACCAATTACTTGACATGAAGACAAAGACCCGCCTGAAGTTTGAACCAAACACAATTATGGAATAATCATACCATGAAACCTTATCAATATCTTAAAGAGCTTTCTGACGATTTATGATTCAGACGAAACAACGCAGTTTGTGCTGCTAATGGTTGTAATTTTGACGCCGTTGATACGACTACATAAAATAGGCTTAATGATATCTATTTTTATAATGATACTAACGATTGGTACACTACTATGACACTTGAGTAATCTGGAATCATCGTACTATGGGGCATTATTTAGAACACGCTTTTATTAGCTTCGCCTGTATGTATTTATGTGTGTACTCGTATGTATGTATGTAACGAAATCTTTAAGTCGATTTTTGAATACATCAAAACATCGGGTTGACTTGAAATTTTGCATACTTGTCAAGGACCGCTTACAATACAATAATTTAAAAAGTATGTGACATTATCTTTACCTGATCCGTAAGTTTTTTGTTTTTAATTAAAAGTGGGTAAAAACTATTTACAAAACGTGGGGTGCTTGCAACTATTATTTATCCTCAAGCACTCTAGCTTTATAACCATAAAATGAATGTATTTCACTCCATTTTGTATTCTTAAACTCATTATTAATTATTTTTACTTTTTTAGTTGGGTCTTTTAGTAAAGCGTGTGTTTTAGTTTATTTAAACTATTATTTATTTAAACTAAGATTTTTTCTAACAATAAATATCCAAAATAATATACTAAGAGCATCAAATGGGGTGGATACGTCATATTTTTGAAAAGAAAGCGTGTATTATAGAGGGTGAGTTTTTCAAGTGGGCTTGGATGGTCAAATCGACTATCGAAAAATCGTTAAATAAGTCACGAGCCCAATTTTGATGAAAACTAAAACTGCATACTTAGATTTTTGACAAATCCATATCCCTAGCGAGGAATCGAACTCGATGACATTGAAAAAAAAAACACATGCTGTATTATTACACTATTCGATAATGTTGCTACAAAGGATGAAATTCTGGGAAGTAATGACATACGTCAAATTAAAGGAAAGAGGTCATTTTTAGCAAAATCATATTTTTTCTTCCCTTCACTTCACACTAAGGATCTTTGTGTTGGAACAAACACAAAATAACTCAAAATTGCTTGGAACTATTATTTCTAACGCTTCATTACAAATGCTTGGCTTTATTAGTTTACAATGATAAATATACCTCCTTGTTAAAGATTATAAATATTTTTTGAAGACCATTAACAGCGAAGACACCATATGCATGACATATTTTTTTTCAGAACAAAAGCGCGAGTGATAATTCAGACAAGCCTCCTTTAGATAAGTACTATTATAAAAAATTAAATCCATAGTAAAATAACAGAATTCAACTTCTTTGTATATTTTTTTTACCAATATTAAGGAAATACGAAAAAAAAGTCCGCTCCCAACGCAAGGGGACTGGATGTGAAGTTAATTGGGAAAAAAATAATATTTTGCCTAAAATGACCGCTTTCCTTTAGTTTGCCATATGACATTGCTTCCCAGAACTTGGTTCTTGTTAGCAACATTTTCAAAATCATTGGGTTCGATTCCTAGTTAGGCATATTGATTTATCAAAAATCTAAGTATGCAGCGTTAGTTTTCATCAAAATCGGGCTCGTGACTCCTTTCAGCATTTTTCGATATTCCTCATAGATTCGGATTTGGCCATTTACGCCCATTTGAAAAATTCACCCTGTATAATAAATTCTTGTCCAAACAATAAGTTAAAACAGCACCGAACAAAAATGTTTTCGAAGGGCAAAAAAACTATGGCAATTTATTGATGTTTTATATCGAGTATAATTATGCATAGTTCGCTGTGGAACTAGTTTACTGACATTTCGGATATTGCCTAAATCAGTGAAGTGATTTCCAGCTATTTTATTGAGCTATTAATATAATACACCGTTAGAGGACTTTATATATATGGTGGACGATAAATTGATACAAGTTGATTCATATGGCTAATTAATGTGTATCATGATCATGTATTATGTCTTATGGTCTATTTCCTTGATCGATATTATTACTATGGAATTTCTTGTCTTTTTTTGGATTTATTTTTGAAATATTATCGGATCTTCGTGATAAAACGACATGTAATTATTTTTCCAGGAACAACAAGAAAATAGTTTTTTTTATTATAGTGAAATCTCGCGATATTTGTTGAGACTACTTTAGTGTCTTATAAGGTGTGTTCTATATGGGAGTAAAATATAATTTATGGGTATTTTTGGAAAATAATATTTCCTACTGAAAACTACTTTTTATAAGCAAACAAAAATACAGGAAGTGATCTAAAATCCAACTAAAAAGAAAATACTAAAATTTAATTTCTGTTTTTAAAAACTCACCAAAAATCCGTACAAATAATGACTCGCCATCTTCAGATTTTGTAGATTCCTATAATTCTTCGTCTGGTTGACGAAGCAATATATATGAGCGGTGCACGTGCGTGCTGTATGGCGACCACCTCGCAAGTTCGGAGCTTGGACGCATCTCGGCAGCTTTTTGCTAAATGTCGTGAGGGTGATCGTACCACGGTTTCGTTTCTCGCGTGTAACTCGATACCCGGAAAAGTGTGTGAAATGGGTAAATATTGGAAAACAAAGGATTGTTGAAAATAGTGGATTTTTGCACAGAAAAATATATGTGCATAATAAAATACGAAAAGAATTATAAACTTAAAGTAACCAGTTTTCTTTCGTTGCGTGTAGTCAGTGAGATTATCAAAAGAGCAAACATTGTTTTCCTCTCCCCTTTAATATCCAAGGCATCGCAAGTACAATACAATAATCTAATCTTTCCTTTTTTTGCAACAATTGTGAAAGTACCGTTGGTGTGTATGGGCGGAATACAGTACAATGAATTTTTGTTAAGTGAGTTGCTTGTTTGTTTTCCACTATTTTATCGTGTTGTTAGCACGACATATTATTCTTATTTTAAGGCATCAAAACTATGTGTCTTAAGGTTTTAGATTTTTCGTAAAACCTTGTTGTTTTACTAGTCGCTCGAAAAACATCTAACACACTTCGTATAACATTCGAGAACCATGAGTAAAGAACAAGGGATGTGAAATGTGAAAGTAGAGTTTGTCAGCCAATTAATGGCTTTTGTATATTATATATATTACGTGTATACGTAATTAGTACATATTTTTTGTGCAACATAGCCATCGTCAAATTAACTCGCTGTTTTGGACGCTAATGGAGCGACGCAACGGTTCCTGACGCCTTGATTACGTATTATATATAATACACGTATCATATCGTATTTGTAATTCATGTCTATGGACCACTAATGAATGAAACATGATTATTGGTTTATGATTTTATATAAATGAAAGTAGTTGATGATTTAAAATTATGACCGACTTTAGAAAAATTAATGACTAATTTAATACAATTCGTTTCGATTTCGCCTGGATGCAATTTAGTTTTTATATTCTTGTTTTTCTAAATATCCTTAATAAGATAGAATTTGAGTAAAATAATAAATGCGTGATAGAGAAGAATTAGTTAATTTGCATTTCACGACCAGTCAGTCGCTTGCCTTACTCGCAACACTTCAATTTTTATTTCAGGATATTATTATCAAACAAAAAAAAATTGAAAGGCCTAAACTACTTACCCATACATATGTCTCTATTATTAAATAAAACTAATTAAAGTCGTAATTACTCTAACTTCAAAATATACAAGGATACCTACAGCCTTTGAAGAATTATCATGATATTTTCTGATCAGTCAGTAAATGTCATTTTTAGTTAAATGTAGATTTTATTTGAACAATTAACTTCTCTAAGTTAAGATATATGAGCTGTTCTAATTAATGTACAAAACGTTTATTACCAATCGATGTTACTTCTAGATCTATACATAACATCTTCAGGAACGGTACAGTCACGGCTTGAGTCAATAGAGTAATTTTCAGTAGAGCAAGTCGGTAGATCAGTAGGTTATTTATAAATTCCTATTATTATTGGTTTTAAGTTATTCTACCACGGTGAACTAGTAACTAGTGGTCAGTTGAAGGAAATATTTTACTAGACGGTGGATCGATACAATGTCAAAGGTTTTGTAAATATTTGCGATCGATACAGTTATTATTAAATAACACTGTTACAAAAATGCACGCGATTTCTTTGATCGTTTATTTATGTCGTAAAATCTATTACAATTAATGATTTGATAGTATCAGCAGTGATCGACACATATAAACTCATGCCTTTTTCTTATTGGGTTTGGTAGAGTCCATAAAGCGCCAAGTGCTACGATCTATATATACAATATCTCTCCCACTTAATCAACTGTCATCAATCTCATAGGATAAACTAATAATAATAAATACACCAACAGTCACAGTCATAGTCCTGACCCCACTTTAAAATCTAGTCTTGTGTCGTGGGTATCAGGAACTACGAGAGACTTTTTGGTCTCACAAACACCCAGACCCGAAACAAATATCTGTTGTTCACCCAAACAATTGTCTCGGTGCGGAGATCGAACCCCTAGCCTCACGTTTCACAGCCGGCGTCTAACCAACTGCGCCACGGAGGCTGTCCACGCGGTCATAAGTATCCATTATTTGACAAATACTTAACAAGCTTTCTATTTGATTACTCTCGCCCCGCCTGGAACAACTTTAACCGACTATACGATAAATTTTCGCACCATATATCTCGTTACTCTCGTACCTTCCAATTTAGCCAAACTCCGAAAGTTCTCTCTAAATCTTAGGCTCATTTGTTTCATAACTTGAATCACATCGACCACACTTGAATTATTAAATGTAGTTATGTAGCAAAGGTAAAGTTTGTAAACTTTGACAAGTAGTCGTCTTATTTTTTTAATAACCCACCATTAATCAATATACCTTCTTTCATCCACGTTTCGTTCCTATTACACCGTTTTCAATCTATCAACCAATTGAATATAATCGATGTCGAGAAAATGTAGTAATGGAGAACGCATTGGTACATTTATAACGTATTACAATCACTTTTTGTAGTGTTCTTGAACTTGACCATGGACTTTATGTGTACAACGACTGACCCAAATATCATACCATTTAGATCGCCATTACGCCCATTCAACTCGAAGATAGTTTCTGCGCAATGTACTGTAATATCAATGTCTTCATTAGTATTTCTTTTTGTTTCTTATAGGAATTTATACATAAACATTAAGCCTTTTTCCCAGGTGAGGTAGGCAGAGGTGCTACCAGGACATCCACGTTTCGCCTTATGTGTTTCGTCCCTTGTGATAAGGGGCGAGCCTATCTATGATTTTTTAATCGTTTCGAAGAATATGTTTTATTGGTTTTATGAGTGTAAGAAGTGGAAATGGTTGCTATATGAAAACAAATAAAATTAATATTATTAGATGTTATTAGTGTGTCTATTTAATCGTCAATTAAAAATTGAGGTACGTTGGAAAGAGGTATTGTTTTTATTAAATGTGAATAAAAGTCCGGATTTTTCTATGTCCTTTATATTGTGCACTATTACAGAGATTATAAACAATTTTTCACAACAATCCTGATGTGTTCGAAATATTTATCTAAACGAGATCGATCTGGATAAAAAATATTATCATACTGAAATCTATCGACAACTATTGAGAACATGAGAAAATATTCGAAATGTTTACGTGTAAATGTGCGATCAGTAAATCAAGTAAATGTTTTATAGGATAGAAAAGACATTATATTTGAATTTTTACATATATTTTAAGTGCTACATCTTGTTCGGAATTTTAAGGTTGTTGGTCACGCCATAAATCCTAAAAAACCTTAAAAAATAAGGCCATACCATAATGTGGTTTCCTTCCTTGATTCGTCTATAATAACTGTAAAAATAAATATAAGAACTCGTCTATTCTAAAAAAATAATTACAAAGTACACATTTATAAAGGAGAATATGTACGAATTACGATCCATTTAAGTATTTAATACCATTTAATACAATTTCAACGTGATATATCCAATATTTTGGATATCCAGGTATATAATTAACTCGGGATATATATTTTTTAGAAAGTCGGTGCTCAAAAATTCAATTCATTTTTTTTATATTTTTTAGCCATGGTTTGAAATATAACAAAGGTATCCTTTTTTTTAAGGATTTACTATATATTTTATGGAATTATATTATAGTTGTTATTAAACATAAATGAATAAATCAATAATAAATACACCCAAAAGTCACATAGTACTGACCCCACACTAAGATCGAGTTTTATATCGTGGGTATCAGCAACTACGAGAGACTTTTCGGTCTCACAAACACCCAGATCACACAAACATTTGTATCAGTGCGGGAATCGATCCCGCGGCCTCTCGTTTTGTGAAACGCTGTGGCCGGCGGCTAACCAACTTCGCCACGGAGGCTGTTAACATACATATTATAAGTATACAACAGCGGATAAAACGAGACACTAATTATTTTTATAACAGTACCAGCTATTATAAGGAAGTGATCGACATTTTATTACAAGTAAATAACTAGGGCGATGTTGATTGCGATTAAACTGTGTTTGCGCTGATTGGGCCGATTTTTATGTTTGCATTAATCTATAGAAAATGAATGCTTAAAATAAAAATCAACTAAAGTCCATCAAATGCAATGTATACCACCACTTAGTGTTATACTAGATTTGATCACGTTAAGTCGCTTTTTATTCATGTCGTCTTTAATAAAGGTACGACAAAATAATGACAATATTGTTGATATATGCAGTGCTTTTATGTATCCACCGGCGAGAAAAGATCGACAAGATCACATCGTTTCGAACATTTGGCTGGACGTGACATATCTGCGTGGGACATTACAATGGGTTCAATTATAATAATTCCGCCTGTATACTTTCAGTATATGAAGCTTTAAATAAATGTATTAATAAATTAGTCAACGGATAAGTGCCTGGTGGCCTATTAGTCAGGGGCGTGCGCTCCTTGTAGGCAGAAATGCAGTGCTTTACTTGCCATTCACAGATATTTTAATAAAACGTTCTTACGTTTTAGATGACTTTAATTAATAGTAAATAAATGAATAAACAAAATATAATAAATTAAAAACGCCTAATATTTTATAAATAGCAATAGCGCTGCAAAATAATGTACCTAATCAACCAACTCATGCCGCCGCGTCCCGCAGGAGATTTGTTCGTATGTGTGTAGTAATTTTGGTGTCCGTGCACGGTTCGCAAACGCACACACCCATGAATATCGAAAGCCGCATTGGCCGATATGAAACCAACTCCTGCGGCAGGCTACGGAAGTTCGGCAGCTGTCGGGAGTAATCGGAAATGTTCGTTGCCTATAACCCGAGTAAAAATAATAGACGGAAATCTAATACATCACGCATGCACATTATGCATTTTTGTTTAGTAAGGTTTTATTTGTTTAAATAGCAGAAATGTTTTGTGTTTCGTGGGGGCCATTTTTGATTTTGTTTTATTCATGTGATAAGCATTGTTTACTATTTTGTTTGCGCCAGTTTATTTATAGTTTTCATAATTATAAGATTTTTTATTTTAACATTTAAAGTGTGCAAATTTAACAGTTTATTACTGAGTTTCTATAATAATTGTAGTGATTTGCTTTTACTAGTGCGTTTGTTGATTTTTTTTAAATGTTATTTGATTGGGAGGTTTGTGTTGAAAATGTTTGTTTATTAAAAACAACAAGTTCTCACAGTTGTGAATTGTGATTCAGTGAAAAGATTCAAATTGTGTCTAAAGGTAGGTGTGTGCCCGAGTTACAACAATTATACCAGCAAAAAGGGAATGTAACTCGAAAGTTTCATGATAAAGTTATGAAACGTATAACTATTATTTTAGCTTATTATTTTACTTATTAGAATTTCTTCCGCCGCGACGATCGATCGCTGTTTTGTCTGCGTTGCCGTAGAAGATGTACATGAATAGTAGTACATCTAAGACTTGTTCTGTTGAAATGGTTTCCGACTTAGGGATCCGTCGCTTGGCTGTGGCTATGCTAAAAATCTATTTAAATAATTTTTTTTTGTGACCTAGTACTCCGCCGCATACCCAGTGTCATAATCCTGTGCACGCCGCTGCTATTAGTTACAGACCAGACGCGGCTGCTGACATGTTCACGGTTGTTGTGGGTTTAATTCCCAGTACACACCTGTGACTTTTCGGAGTCATGTCTGTATTGACCACCATGAACTATAACGGTGAAGAAAAACCTCGTGAGGAAACCTGCGTACCATAGAAATTTGTAAGAACTTCTATGGTATGCATGGTCAGCCAATCCGCACTTGGCCAGCGTGGTGGACTATATGGGCGATTCCCCTCAACCGTACTCTCGAGTGTCGAGAAGGCCCGTGTTCTGAAGTGGGACGTATATGGGCTGATACAGAAGTAAAAAAATTTCGATTGGTGAAATTGACCTTCCCTAGAGGTTTTTCTGGAGTGCTGTGCTAAATCCAGCGACTTCAAAGTACCTCTGTTAAATCGTCACATATTCTTGACTGCGATCAATGCTAGTTAATAAGATAGGTACATAATATGTACCTATTATTCAATATATTATATTGAAGTATAGTAACACTTAATAACTATAAGAATTAAACATGTATGGAAGTCAGTTATTCCGCTTCCATCAGGTCGATGTGGAGAGCCTATGTTTAACAGTGGACTTCTTGTGGCTGAATAGATAGATAGATAGATAGAAGAAAGCCAGTGCAAACGCCACGCCATAAGTCGATATCATCATTTTATACGTATGTGTGAACCTTATTAACCTGTGACGTTTTGGGATACTAGAAGTTGAGAAGAAGTTTTACGTTCAGAATTTACATTTTACCGAGTAAGATCCAAAACAAATATAGTTTCACAACAACATAATATTTAAACTGGTATTGTATTCGTACCCTTTTCACTACTGTCTCCTCTTCCACTGCAATACGAAGACGTTATTTTTACACCATTAGATGACCCACATATTTCTAGGTTCTGTTATAAAAAAGTATCTATAATGTGTGATTAAATAATAATGCAAAAAAGCTTTGCATCATTCTGTCAATCAACACATCCAGTAAAAAACATTTGAGTAACCGCATTCGTAACAGTTATAAACACACTTTTGCTTCGTAGAACCAATTTATAATTTCATTTGTTAGTTTCTAGCACGTGACCTTTTGACCCTTTAGGTGTTAATTTTGAGAAGTACGATATAGGTATACGAATTTCAAAAATGTAGCATAATATTATGGTATTAGTGACGCGTTTTCATAAATTATTGACTTCTCTTTCATCTACACAATAAATGTTAACAGTGATTGGCTAACACGAAATTAGTGATTGAGCTTTTTACCAATGGAAAATTCCGTGGAAGGCACAGGTATGGTTTAATAAAACTTGACCCACACATATATTTTTCTTAGCTGTATGTTTGTGCATGCGAAATTTAATTAGATGAGTAAATAAATATTAATTCTAATAATTCGTATTGTAGGCCACGGTTGACAAGACAATGAAGGAATTTAACATAAACTACATCTGCTACTCCTTGCCTATATTTAACAATGAAATGTGATAAAATTAGTTAAGCAAAGACGTTTTTTTTTATTGCAATGAATGGCGCGACGAGCATGCCATTCGCCTGATGGTAAGCGATACGACCGCTCATGGACAGTAGCAAAACCAACACCATGAATTACAAGGCAATGCTTGGAATTCCACTGCGCTCGCCATCCTGAGACATAAGATGTTAAGTCTCAATATGTCCAGTAGTTACTCTGGCTACAATGTCCTTCAAACCGGAACACAACAGCGCATTTACACTGCTGTTTGGCGGGAGAAATAGACATTGCGGTGGTACCTACCCAGGCGGCCTCTCACATATGAGAGACGTTTTGTTCAAGAGAGTATTTTTACACAGAATGTCGGATATCATAGACATTAGCTTAGAGCATTCGTTTTAAAACTAATATCTACTCTATACTAGATAACATTAAGTAGGTCAAAATTAATTATTCCAAAAAACTGAGATTTATTCAATGTGTTGTTTTAAGCCTTGCTTTAATTTTAACTCTCTACAAGTTATCAAAATTTGGAGATTACATGTCACTGGATTGTCCTATAAGATACTAAGTTAGGAATACGCGGCTTACGGTAAAAACAAATTACCTCAATTAATATTGGGTCATTTAACTTACTAATATAGAAAAAACGTTAGCGCTTCCGCAGCAATAAAATAAAATCTTATTTATGAACTCAATCGAGACCGTTTTTATGACATATTCTGATCAACATCCTAACGAGACGGGTCAACGGACTTCATAAATGATAAACTAGAATGTAATAAACTCTCACATATTTCATGAATTGAGCGCAAAGACAAAATATTTTACTGACATTAAAATTTATCCTAGCAAATTGCTATTGATCACGCGAAATATTTTGTTAATGATGAATTTATTTCTCCAAATGAGAAGAGTGATGATACTGCATAATTTATAAAATTGTATTCAACAGTTCATTTTTTGCAAAATCTTACCGAGGCTGTAAATAACTCAAATCATGCTATTTTAAAAGGTGGAAGTCAAGGATATTTAGAGATGTCATAGGTATTTTCATACTTCCACGATTGGGAGGCTACAATGCGCCTGATGGAAAGCGTATCAGATCAGTATCAGAGACGGCGTGAGATGTTCATCCTTGACCGGTCGATACCTCAATACCGGCCTGAATATATCCAGATATACACAGACCTGTACCTGAAACGCGACACAATTACTTTTTATATATTTATTTATTACTGCACACAAAAAGACCAAAAAACAAGATATATTACGAATTAAACAAAGAGTACTGTGGCGGTCCCATCGCTCTAGGCGAGGCTTATATCCATTTGGATATCCATCCAAAAGAGAAGAGAGGGCAGTCGAGAATACAAAGGATTTACATCGGTCACTATGACAGGTTCTTAATTACTATGTGTGGTGGTTGCTATCCGGATGCGAATATCAATTAGAAAAGGGAGCCTCTGGCGCTCACATACCAAAGGAAAGCAGTTACATTGCTTTACTTCGGTTTTCTATAAGACAGTGGTACCACCCCGTCTAGCCGGTCCATTCGTACCGCAGGCCTGGCTGCAGTGTGGCTCTATCATTTCAGCTTACCTACTTCACTTGGTTATTTGTAATTCGTTTTAGAAACCTGGGTAGGCGATAGGCTTGCCCTCTATCACATCGTCGGACGGACCACACCAGGCGATTCTAGGATGTGATGGTAGCCTCTGCCTACCCCTTCTGGGAAAAAGGCGTGCGTTTATGAATGTAATCCGTAAATATGGACATGGATATTTGTCAGAGATATTCCCTCTGACTGGTAATTAATCGTAAAATGAATATCCAAATATTATTCCTAAAAGTATACACATGTATACATAATACGTATATGTATAGCAGCAAAATATTGAAATGTTAATTGACAAAATAATTTTGAGGCTCCAGCACCTCTACATCGAAAATAAATGATTAAGTAGGTACCTTAAAGCTCGAAGTTTCGATTAATTACAGTTTAACCAATGATTGCTAGCACGTCGTGATAAATAGGATTCAATTAATTTGCACTTAGGTCCACCTGCGATTAGATAACCTTGGCAATAGCCGAACGTACCGAGGGTATGGCATTTATTTAAATTATTAGATCAAGGTGACTCGCCAGGATGTCTTACTAGTTGATATTCAGCGCACGGATTTTTTTATCAGTTCTATTTTTTAAGGAGGCATATGAGTAAAATTATAATGGGATTGTCTATTGTTGGCCTCTGCTGGCTATAGAACACGGGCTCTCACACTTAATTCGATCATTGCCAATTTTAAAGCTTGAATGCCCTCCTATTTTTATTTTACCATCTGTGACGTTTATTTGAAACAATTTTGTTTAATAGGATATGAGAAATTATTAAAAATATATAATGATGTTGAAATGTATTTATTAATAAATAATATAAATTTAAAGTCAGGTATACAATTGCAGGCAATCATCCATGGGAAAAAATTGAGCATACCTTTGCTTAGCAATATATTATAAGCAAAGGACAAAAAAGGAAGAACAGTACCCTCTATTACATTTTTAATAGTAATAAAAATCGCCACATTGCCGTTTCAATTTATGTACGGATCTGTTCATCGCTGGCCTATTGCAGATTTGTAGGCGGATGTTTTATTTTTATAATAGTTTTTGCTGCCAGTTTAGTGGATGAAGGAGTTATTTATATTATCTTATCATGCCGTCATTACATAATACTCTTCAATAGATTAAAATAGAAGATCTTAAGTAGGGTTTTACGAGACGAATATCAATATATTACATCATTATTCTTGTTATGCCATTGAATCTGAAACTAGTATAATAATATTTCAGTAACATGATGCTATTTAAGTTTCAATCTCTCGACAATAATTTCAAAATATCAAGTACTGATTGTAGAACAATTTATCGCTGGTTTCGATTGATCGAAAAAAAATGGAAACAAGACGACTTTCGTTCAGCGCTGGTATTTCTAGACAAATGAATGAATAAATTAGAAATAGTATTGACAAAGGTGCACTACTTGTTGCTAGGATAGTTATTGAATCCAAATCTAAACGTCTGCTTTCTTGTTAATTATAATTTCAGGCTTACTTTCCTGACTGCCTCGCTGGCGCAGTTGTACTACGGTACGATCACAACGCTGCGATTTCGGATTCAAATCCCGGGTGGGGCATAGTGATATTAGAGTTTTCTATTCATTATCAGTCCGGGGTCAGGAATTTGTACCGGATATGGTGATAGGCTCGCCCTCTACCTCACTGTGGGGCGGAACGGACAATGTGAAACGTGGGTGTCCTAGAAGCATCTCTGTCTACCCCTTCTATAAGGCGTGTGTTTATGAATGAAATGTAGTTCTTTTCTGACAATGGCTCATGGTATTACAGATTTCTGTTTATAAACGTCTTATTAATAATATGTTCGTGTCTCTTTATTATGCAAAAAAAATATGCATTAAGGTGATTACAAGCTACACAACTTCTGTCAATTAAAATTGATGTCGCTTGATGAACAGTTAATACAAAGAGAATGCTTTAAGGTTCAATATCCTTAATACATCAAGAGTATGAACATTATTAATTAATAAAAGGCCTTTATGAACTTCCGTTTTAAATGTAAAGGATTATTGATCTTTAGCTCTGTGTGTTAAAGTTTATATTTAGCTAGCATAATTTCGTTACTCCACGAAGTTCTTTTATAAATATTTATTCGAGATTTATAGATTTCGGTGAACAGCAATTAATTATTTCTTTATGTGGATGATTTCGTCCATCTCAATAGTTCTGCTCGTTATTATAGTGATAATTGTTACTGATTTTTTTACGTTTGTATCTATAACTGTTGATGTTATAATGCTTCTATCTTATTCCTAACCTCTATATCTCTTATGAATTTTAAAGGTAGTACCTTAAGTACCTTCAATACTCTATCACCATCGTCATAATCAGCATCATCATAATTTCTGTTTACAAAGTTGACTTCGATATAAAGGCCTTCTCCAACAATTTGGGTGGTATCTATAGTCTATCTAAACTAACAGGTTCCATTTGACGTTTCATACTTTTAACGTAAATAACTTTGTGCAGACGTAACCCACACAATTTCAATAACACTTTCCGTAAATCCATGGAATTATGAAGCTATTCTTATTTTATCACTAGATATAAAAACCATAATCACTAAATTTAAACTAGAATCCTTTAAATAAAGCAAAATAACCATTTTAAGCAACATATTTTTTTTCTAGACGTCATTGCAAAGTCACCTCGTTAGGTCTTTTACCGGTAGAGTCGAGACTATTCAAACACATTTGTATACGCATAATCGGTAAAAATATTTAAATAATCGAGCAGATATAAAACAGTTGTTTTTTAATTTTTAAAAATACTGAACTTTCAGCTAATAATAGGTATGCTGTCAACGAACATACATCAATAAATAGTGAAATAATAATATTAATATAAATTAATTTATTATTAATTAATAGATTTGGATATTACAATGAAAATGAAGGCAGTATTGTAGGATACGCCACACATAGTGAGGAGGTTCCTCACTTTGGAGTATATGTATTGTATTGTATGTATGTATCATGTGTTCATAAGCATGTGCGTGATGTGGACTGGACTCGAAAAAGTGTCTGCACCCGGGTGAAGCCGGGCCGGGCCGCTAGTAATAGATAAATCACTCCTTTTGTTCTTAAATAGTAAAGTGACATGCAATTGTTGATTTCTCATTAGAATAAAAATGTTCATGAAAAAATAAACGAAATGATGTAAACTGAAAATATAAACTGAAATCGATTAAGAAATACAAACACATATTATCGATATCTCTAAATAATCGGATATTGTTAGAACCGATTTATTTGACAGCATCCCTATTTCCCAATGTCAAATGGAACTTCTTAGTTTAGATAGACTATAGTAAATAGCCTAAAATATGTGTCTATTAATTATCAATATAAGGTACATAGGTGATCATTTATATCATCAATACATACATATGTACATAAACTCACGCCTTTTTCCCAGCAGGGACAGGCAGGACACCCATATTTCGCCTAGCATTTTCCGTCCCACGAAGTGATAGGGGGCGAGCCTATCGCGATAAATTCAGACAAACGCTTATTTCAGACATCAATATTATAACTTGAAAGACGGTTTCATTAAAATTAAATGGTTATCATATTTCCTATTTTTATTTTTACAATTACATTTTCGGTACCATCTATTATTTCATTTATATGATGGATCAATGTCCATTTATCGATTTGATCCTTTTTAAAATGAAAAATTGGTAATGATTGCTATATGTTTTGTGCACTCTAATATTTTTGGTGACATTTCCGATTGATTCAATCATAAAGACAATTTTCACCTTATAATGGTTGGAAACAATTAATATTTAATATTAGTCTTTTATCTCTTTATTAGGCTTTTTAAATGTTTACGCCTCCTTGTGTGTCTTTCCATTAGTAAAGTTGTTATTTATTGGATTCCGATGATAATATTAATTGGCTCACAATTATTTATGATTAATAAAGTAGAATAATTATATTGGTGTATCATTTAAAGTAACTGTAAATGAGACATCTATTTAGTTACAGTTTTTTCTTCCTCTATTCCTTATTTTTTAAGTCTATTGACATTCTATCATTTAAGTTGTCAATGTTTAAGTTCATCTGAAGCTGTTCATACATAGCGCATCATGCGAGGCACTTGCTCGTGTGCAGTATTAAAATATTGTGTTTTAATTATTGGGTCATTTTTATTTTTTTATACGGCATGATATAATAGAAGCGACGAGTCTTACGTAGCTAGAATAACTGACGACGCGTGACGTCATTAACGCACCCACTGCTAGAATAATACATGCAAATATTTTAATTAAAAACAAATGTTTTAGCAATGATATCATGTCCATTTATCAGTATCATTATGTATACAATTTGATACAGATATGGTAAATGATTATAGCAAGGTTTAGAAGTGGCGTGGGCCCAGTGGGACGTAACGGTACCTTACAATGCATATGGAGTCTGCGAATTGCGAGGAGTCATGTTTTTTGGTGTATCTGCGAATACTTTGTTCCTGGAATTGTTGTGCAGTGTTATTTTTACTGTTTTTTGTTATACTTATTTATTAAATGACGATCGATGTATTTACTTTTTGGTTTGTGTGTAATTTTGACTAATCTTTTTCGCTTTGTATTTCGTGATGGGTAAAAATAAGTTGGTGTTGCCAATAGGGTATTTGACTCATTTTTTTTTATTGGATTAATCAAAAAGTATCCATATCCGAAATCTAGCAAACAAAGAATTTTCTAAATCCATTCAGAATTAAACAAGTTAGAAACTTTTTAAATCTAGTAGTGGGGGTAATAGAAAAGGGATGCAAAACAAAGTAAGTGACGTCACTGTGCATTATAGTGCATAATAGCGTGCGGGTGTGAAAGAGACGGTAAGATGTCCCCACTACGTCCCCACTCTTTCATTTAAAATACTAATATTTGCCTCATGTTACAAGCTACTTTATCACTGTTTTCACAAAACTGTTTTGTTTTAATGGCGCTTCTGGTTGTCTGCAAAATAATACAAAAATTCGATTATAGTCAAATACCCAATTTTGTTCCCACTGTGCCTTTCTCTTAATTCATTTTTTTTAAGTAGAAGATTTCAACGCACACTTGGTTTTTTATATATTGTATGAAATGTTATCGTGTGCTTAGAAACATGTATTCATTTAAAATATTCATAGAGTTTTTAAAATATTTATTAATTTAGATCATTATTTTGCAGTATAATATAGGTAATGCTACTATTATCGGAATGATATTGTTACATCAGAAAAAAAAACACACTTTGCCACGAAAGTAATTTATATTCACTACATTACTCGTAAATGCGAACCTTTTTTTATAAAACTTTAATGTAATTTAATTCTATTACAGATAATTATAACTAACTATACTTAATTTTCAAATTATTATTGGATCAGTCTCTGCAACATCCCTATTGACGATTTCATAATATGATACTTAAATAAGAGTCTAGAGATTTGATGTTATAGCAATTTTCTAAACTAGAAATTCTGGATTAATTAATTTCTATCATAAAATCCGATACGATTTCACCTAATCTAAACAGTCAATAATATTTGCATGACGTTGTCTAACTTTCGCTCTTTGTTCTTTTCTTCCTTCCAGGAACTACTTTCACACATCATCATGTCTTCATCACTCTTGCTGTCTTTCGCACTTTTAACTTCATTGACCACCTTTTTCTTCTATTCTTCAGTATTTAAATTGACTTCTTGGTTTATGTTGAAAAGGTTTCTTGTAATATCAGTGTCATTAGCTTCAGCCGCCTTTTTATCAAGTTTGATGTCGCTATCTCGGTTCGTAACAGACCCTCGGATATTGACTATCACCGTCGGTTTAACTACAGTCTGTGATTCCCGATCACCAATTTGACTTTGTCCTGCCATTGTATTCGAAAATGGTGTTAGATTTGGTGCGCTCTGACCTTCATCATCATTTTCGCTGTCGATTTTATTTTTATTCGAAGGGCGCGGGTGATCTTTTTTTACGTTTTCTTTTTTTTGAGATTTGTTAGTGTTGATGTAGATGATCACTTCTTCTTTCGGTTTGTCAAGGACCCTGTCTTCACCTGTGTGCCTCATGCTTTTCGGGAAACGGTACTGTAGTGGTGGCATAGCAATCCTATCATTCCTTCTTGGTAGAAAATCGGCTTCATTAAGAAGTTGGTGGTAGTTGTCATATCCGAATTTATTATAGTTGTGTGTTATTTTATTCTCTTCATTGTCATTTATGTCTTCAGTTGATTGGGTGTTAAATAGGGAAGCAATGAAATTGTTGACGAATGAAAACTTGTTGTCTATATCTCGAGGTTTCATTGGATTGCCGCTGCATAGTATTATCATGTATGTCACACATATGAAGCACTGCATCTGCGAAAATAAATATAGTTTCATTTATTTATGTATTGAGGTCTTGAGCGGGTGAAAATATTAAATTAATTAATTTATTGTAATATGCGACATTTATTCAAAATAATTATTTATTATAGAATTATGAGACAGAAATACTTGATTATTTTTTAATTTATTTTTAATGGATTTGTGACTCTTGAGACTTAATAGGATTACAATCTCTCTATTAAATTACAATACATATATGGATGTCGTGTTACATTTAGCACTGAACAATAAAAATGAGACTTATTTGGGCATACGTAAATGGATTTTCCACGAATAACAATAGATTTATCTCTAAATGAAATGAAATAGATATCTTTCTGGATTGCTCCGTTAGATTAATGTACCACCAACGGAAGTCTCGGATTTATCTAAGATCGATTTCATAGTCTAAACGAAATCTAAAATGAATTCAGAAAAACTCTTGTCCCATTGACCCATAAGGTCGTGGTTCCGATGGCTTAGAAACAGAAACATGTATTTACATACATTTTTGGCTAATAGAATTGGTAATTCTCAATTTATTTCTCGCATGGACTCGTTAACTGATTTAATTATATTATTTACACCCATCCAAGACCATATAAATATCCTTTTTACGGTGCTGCCGACGTAGTAATTAAAATTAACATTGGAAATTTGTGAAAAGTAACACAGATGATATAGTTATTGTTTTTTTTATTGAAAAGTTAAGGTTTTATACTTAATGTTCCAACTAGCCAAAAGATGACTTACATTATATCTATGTCAAATGCTTCTATAATAATTATTAAAGTAACTATGAAATAAGTGCATGATAGTAAACTATATGATTTAATCAATTATAATATATTTAATATCACAATTGTAGAATGAATTTAAATAAAAATGTTAAATATGCCATATGCAAATGGTATAAGAAAAAAAAATAGGTAAGAAATTAAAGTATCCAGGTTTCGGATCATTTTATTGGAGAAAACAAGATATTAATTACATTCTTAGGTTATATTTCAAATTAAAAATTAAAAAGAAAAAAAAACTCTAACTATAATATACTATAATAACATTACAGACAAAATAATATCCTATAACATTTTTATCGTAAATACAATTATTGTGATACGCTTTTTCATAAAACTTTAATTATTTTTTTAATTGCCGCTAAGTCTGCTTACTTAAAATTTATGGATATAAAATGTCGCTATGATTATGGTTAAAAGTCATACAATAAAAGCTTATTATTATTACAAAATAGTCTACAAAAACAATACAAAAGTGCTGAGTTTCTGGAACTGCATTTATAATAGAAATCTAGCAGAGCAACAAGCGCTTTGAATAATTTCCGTGTCGAATTTATTTAATAAATACTTTGAAATAAAACTATTTTTACGGATTTTATCGCGATTTGGTTTAATTTTTACATTTTTTAACTTCCCGACGTTTCGACCGCCCCGTGACCACGAAAGCTGAAAAGCAATCGAAACGTCGGGAAGTTAAAAAATGTAAAAATTAAACCAAATCGCGATAAAATCCGTAAAAATAGTTTTATTTCAATGTGTAACATTCGCGTAAATCTAAGAAACCATTAATAAATACTTACTAATGCTATGAGTTCGTATGATTTTATTAATGCATATGTATGGCAAACGAGCAAACAGGTTATCTGGTGGTAAGTGATCACTGCCTTGAACATCCACAACGCTCGGATCACGGATGTGTTGCCGGCCCATCAAATTAGGAGGAGAGCGGGAAGGAAAAAGGATAGGAAGAGGAGAAGGTATTGGGCATCGGGCAATCTCACTGACCGAACGAAACACGACAGCGGAGTTGTCGCTTCACGTCGATTTCCTGTGAGACAGTGGGGCCGCCAAGGACGAGCCTGCCCATTGAAGCAGAGTCGTGACTGACAACAGCGTGGCTCTACCACTTCGAATTTGTTTGTCGAATGTGAATTTGTTTGTTACTATTACGCCTTAATCACTCAACTAACCATCATGGCATATGCTGTGTCACTTGTGAAATTTACAGAAAAGAATAAAGAGTAGACCTTTTAACAAGAAACAACTACCGTTGTCGAGTAATAGGAAAATATTTAATTATTTACTTTTACGGTTAATGCTTCCTCTGCCTACGGACAGCCTAAATTGATTGACAAAACCTACATTAACTCGAGGGAAGCCGTGGGCAAAGTGAATATATAATGATGCTGTGTATTGAAGGCTGTGTGCTGAGGGTTCGATTCACAGGTCGTGCGATTTGTGCTCCTTTTTTATTCTAAAGCATAATTGCATCGATCACTTTTCCATCAAGCATGTTAGATAGGTGGATGATTGTAAATTTATTAATCCCTTCGTTCATAAATGTTTTGTTGTCCTTAAGTGTAGGAAATCGGGATTTAGAAGAGATAAAATTGGAATAAAGCTCTAAGAATAGCTCACAACTGGTATAGTTCTAATACACAAAGACAAAAATACGACACAAGACTTGATCTTAGTGTGGGGTTACGACTATGTATGTGACTGTTGGGTGTCTTTATTTATTTATTTAAATTGCTCTCACGCCCTATTTGGTAGACATCTCGTAGCTCCTAGTTATATGATATTTACTAGTCATGATGGTCACATTAAGAACTATAATTTATCTAGAACCTGATAGAAAATATTAGGAACAGGTGTAACCTTGATGAAAAAGTATGAAAGGATGGCTTTATGTAATAAAATACATTGCAGCAAATACAATACTACGTTACCTTATTACAGTAGGTAATAATTTCTTCCCTTGATAAAAAAAATTACTGGGAATCAAACAGAACGATTGTATGAAAAAGACAAGAAAACACTTTGTTTATTTTTTTCCTCTCTTATAATGGGCGTTTATAAAGCATAGTTTGTTTTATAAATATTTAAATTCTTGATTCATGTAATCCTATGTACAGAAATAAATAAATCTCCACTTACAATGTATTGTAGTATTGTATTGTACAACAAAAACTACAAAACAAGCATTCTGAGAAACGTCACGAATAAAAACTACGAGTATGATAGGCCTTAAGCTAGTGGAGAATTTATATGTTCGCATACTAAACGCTTGGTGTTGAATTACACTTGCAAGAAAACAATACGAATCAGGTACTGATGATTACTACTAGATGCCCGTGAATTTGTCTGTGTGGTTTATAATATTTACAAAATGCCTAATTTACAAGGATAATAAAGTTATAGTTTGCCATCTAACGGCCGCACTCAGGGACGTTTAATGTCAATTAAATTGTTCCTTACTATAGATTCTCTTTGTAAAATCGACACTAAGTAATGATTTAATTGTCATTAAATGTGAGTACGGTAGTTAGTGAGTAAAAGTTTTAAAAATACGTCGTGAACATTTCTATTTCAGATACACAGTAAATATGTCTAATGAACTGCACAAAAAACGTATCAATTCAGTAGTTTTGACGTCGACAATGATAGACTGCATCCTATCATTTCTAAACACGTAATATTTAAGGGGAAAAAAGATCAACACATTGGACCCAGTATTTTCTTCATACCTCCATGACATTAAGAAAATCAAGTTCCATTTACTAGTTTTTATATACCACGACGGCTTTAAATATTCTATTATTTTAACATACATATGTACTAATTCATAGATAGATAATATGATCAGTGCACTTACCTCTTATGTCGGGAGTCCGGTTCACGTTAGTCGAGGGTTTGCGGCCGAGTGCGAGATGGCACCGGGAAGCGACCGCCGCAGTTGACTGAACTCTTCTGAACTTACCACGCGGGTTGTAAACATTTCCTCGGCTGTGCTAGGATTATATTATTATTATCTTCCTTTTTTTCTATTTTTTAAATTGCTTTTGGTGATTTTGTGGTAGGACTAAAAATACTAAGGCTTATTTGCATCAAGTAGGTTTAACTGACGATGAAAACTCAAACGTATGTCGTTGACATGGTTAGAGTTACTTGTTGTTAAGCTTTTCACGAAATCGAGAAAGGTAACAATTTTAATATGTTAAATACACCCAAATACACCCAACAGTCACATGTCCTGACCCCACACTAAGATCGAGTCTTATGTCGTGGGTATCAGGAACTACGAGAAACTTTTCGGTCTCACTAACACCCAGACCCGAAACAAATACTTGTGGTTCTCACAAATATTTGTCCCGGTGCGGGGATCGAACCCGCGGCCTCTCGTTTCGCAGGCGGCGTCTAACCAACTGCGCCACGGAGGCTGTCAAAAACTACAAAAACTGTTTGTCAAAAACTGTTTGTTGAACTAGATGATTAGAAATAATTTTGTATTTATCACACGAAATCTATTTGTATAAGTCTTCGATCAAATATATACTTGATCGAAGGTAGGAGTGTTTAATTTTGAAATTTTTCTTATGTCGTCGAATTGATTGTTGTTGACGTCACATTGGAGTTTTGCTAAGAGGTCTAGGAATAACTTAACACCGTATAGATACTTATAGGTAATATTATCCTACGGATGTTATGTGTTATCATAGAAAAAGGATTTAGTATGAAATATTTAGCAGTCTTCTTATTCTTCTATAAATAAATTGATGAGATTCCGTATACTCCTAAAATATTTTTGTTGCGAATGTGATTAGGCATCCTTGTAAATGTATGAACGGATGACACCATCTTTAAGTTGTATAGGCTACTTTTCTATCATAAAAACATAATCAATTCATTTGCATTGAAATGATGTTTATGATTAAGTTGTTAATCATGTGCTGCTTTTGGAGTTTCTATATTATATTCATTCATATAAAATATATTTATGATCGGATTATATTATAATGTTGATTAAATATCGCTTTAATATCGGATTCGACTTTCATGTTGATAAAACTATTTCTTTTGTATCCATTTATTGTAAGAGCATCCTTATTAGGCAACTTAGGATTTCTAATATGCATTACTGCTGATTATACCAACCGAATTAGCTATTGATATATTTTGTGAATGGGACAAGTCATTAGGCCATATTTGTGATGCTATCGGTGGCCTAAAAATTTTAGACTAGACTATCATTTTTTTACTAGTCTTTTGATCAGTTGGTCACATGTTTACTAAATTGATGAAGTCATTATTATATGTACGGGTATAAAAAACTTCGTGAAAAAATTGTATGATATGTCAAAATTTTCATAACTTTATTGTTCTTGAGTAAATTTTAAGACTCAAAAAGAGTTACTATGGAGACTGTCCCGCCGTCACACCCGCCTCTGCAACTACTGTAAGCCAGGATCAACAGTGGTACGCATTTTAATGACACTGAGCATTGAAGCTCAGCGCGTCTCCGGGAATGTCTAACTTGTCTTTAATCCACAACGAAATCAATCGCAAAGTTAAATTAATAGGAGGAGTTGGAAATAAATTATTGTCTCTCCCTAATAAAGTGAAACAGATTTACTAGTAAAAAATATTTAAAGGGCAATTTGTTTGTATTAAATAATCTCTGAGAAAAATACATTTAAATAACTTTAGTTCTATATCTCTGGCTGGAATTAAACAGCAACTTGTCTTGTCGGGAACTACTAGATTCCTGACGCCCGGAAACTGTAGCTAGTTGAGCTAATGATTATATCGACAAACACGCTAAAACAGACCGTATTGTTAACCCCATAACGTTTGCTCTTGTGAATAGAAATTGGCAATTTTTTTACATTGAATAATGCATTTGTGTGCATATTGCTCGGTACACGAATGATGGGACGGCTAAGATATCTGTGAGAAATAGATGAGAATGTAATTATTATTGCTCGATGAACTTTGATGACTGATATTAAAACAATGCTAGTTTATAGGCTATAAAATTTGCTTAATTCTCAATTTTCACAAGCTACTTTACAATCAATAAAATTATGTTAAATTGCCATAAAATACATAGTATAAAAACTTGATTATGCTGCTATTATTTTTAAGCGTCTACTAAACAGCTTATGTTATAATTACATATTTTATTATACTTTTACTGGCGTTAGATATCATATATTATGTGAGAGGCCGCCTGGGTAGGTAGGTACTTACCACCGCGATGTCTATTTCTCCCGCTAAACAGCAGTGTATATTCACTGTTAAGACTGTTGTGTTCCAGTTTGAAGGGCTTTGTAGCCAGAGTAACTACTGGTCATAATAAGACTTAACATCTTATGTTTCAGGATGGCAAGCGCAGTGGAATGCCAAGCCTTGCTTTGTAATTAATGGTGTTGTTTGGTTTTGCTACTGTCGGTGAGCGGTCGTAGTGGACGAAATTCCGTCAATTATATAGGCGTGAATTCCAGTCCCGGTCAACTCGCTCCTGTAAAATACTTGAACTGGGAACTGAATCTATAATTAACGTTCGTTCATACGTGGCCGTACAGTACCATTGAAAGACATTTACTTAGATTTGATAGCCTTTCAAAAACATGTTTGCAATGTCACAAATGTGTCAATAAGGCATTGCAAATCTGGTAGGAAAAATAACACTTTTAAATAGATGCTTTAATTTTTTTCTCTTTGCAATTTTTAAGTAATGTTTTTTTGTTATTTACTGTGATTAATTTTAGAAACATTAAAATATACTATGTAGAATTATTCGAAAGTCATAAATACCTACAATTGTTTAAAAATTGTGGTAAGTGTATGCGGTCCCTAAACTTGCTTGAGAAATTAGGGAGTGACGAAAATAAAACAAAACAGAAAAATTGAGTAGCAAATTTATGATATGACCACCTCAAGAGATTCATGTCAAAGATAAACAAACCATACTGCAAAACAACCGCTGATGATAACAAATTATAGGTTTAATAGTTTGGTAAATGTTGAGTGAGAGATATACTACGAAGATATAGGTCTAGATTTTCCATTTTTAGCCACAACTGCAACTTCTGTCAGCGAGGATTAACAGTGGCACCAGAGCTCGGTACGATGAATATCATAAACAAAAATTCTAACACCCGTATTCTAACACGTTTCCTCTAATCTTCCTCAACCTTATCCTAGTCGAGGTGACATAAAAATGAATTTAAGGAATCCTCGAAAATGGTATGCTTAGTTAAAAATATACTTTTACTAAAGGTTCCTCGAGTGAGGTTGAGTTGAGGAAAAACGTCATCATTTACGTCACTGATGTATAGATAAAGTAGAGATTTAACAAAAAAACTTTGAAACTAGCCTATGGTCACTTGAAAAGTGACAGTCAAATGTCATGTCAAAAGTGTTTACAAATAATATATAATTATTTAACTCAAAATCTTCAGGATTATGACTGGAAGACAAATATTTAGTGAGTCGGAGAAATGGTGGCTGCAAAAAAAACGCATGCAGACAGGAGGAGGGTCATTCAATCCAACCCGGAAATTTCGAAGGATATTCTTATTGATGAATCGTCGTTCGGAATATTCGTACGGAGTATCGTACAAGTATTACAGGAACCGCTGGAAATCTTTAATAACTCGTTTAAAATAATAAACATTTTTTCCAAACGAAAAATCCTTTTTTAATCGACTTCAAAAAGAGGAGATCACCAATTCGAGCTGTATGTATGTAATTTTGTCAGAACTGCACCGTATAAGTTGAATCGAAATCGGTTCTGCAGTTTTTGAGATAGAGCAGGGGTCACAATCTTTTTCAGTCAGCGGCGCACATACATATTTACTATTTTGTCTCGGCACCCTAATCTATCTAGCTGGTTGAAACGTACAGCGATATTAGTCCTAACTAATATCGCTGCTATATAAGCACAAAACTAAAAATTTAGACAGAGGGAATTCTACGCGGCGCCCTCCTTTACTTTCTACGGCGCGGCGTACCAGGAGGCACACTTTAGGACACCGTGAAATAAAGAGTAATCATTCACTAGAAAAACGTGTAGATCGTGTAGAGGCACCCACCTCAAAAAATTGTTGGCATATTTAGGTATTTAAGAATTTTAAAAGGTAAACTTTATTGCTCTCTTTTAAATTACAATTTTAAAGTAGGATTATTTCTTTTATTTCTTCCTTAAGGTAGGTCGCGACGTACCTTGAGTTTGACAGTTGATTCCTTTCCTCGAGACAGGAAATTTTTTGAGTGACGTTGAGTGGAGGAGATTTTCTTCTACTAAGAATACGGATTTCCTCTAGTAACGTCAAGTGGAGTCGAGAAAACGTCTTAGAATATGGGTGTAAGTCTATTTTTATTAACCTATAACATTTCTGTTAACAAAAACTTCTATATCTTTCTTCGAGGCTTTAATTGCACTCTTAAATTGTCCAGATCTTTCAACAAAATTTCAAACTCCACTCGAAGTGGGTTCTCTTTCTCGATACATTTCCCGGTGTTGACATAAGGCTCGATATCCGATGGATTAGCAGGGAGTATCCGGAAGTTACGAATCAAGTTTGTTGCTACTGTCTTCATACTCATCATGCTGTATTTGTAACCTGAGCAGAAATAAATTGAATTAATTCGTGACATTAATTTCTAATTGAATAAAACTATCAGATATTTTGCAAATATTGTTTTAATTAAAATATATCATTTTAAATTCCAAAATAGTGTGGTAGTGGTTTCATTGTACAAAAAATATGTTGACGTAACGCCATCTCATAGAATTATATGAAACAAGTATGATTTGAGTGTGGGGCGTTGCCCACAACATGGTTCTACTGGCTTTCATGAATCCGACAATAGATGGAACTATATAATATTACCAACAAAACTGGAAATGAAGCTTAATGGTTTCTTAGATTTACGCGAATGTTACACATTGAAATAAAACTATTTTATACGGATTTTACGATACGATATTTTACGGATATGAAAACCAAATCGCGATAAAATCCGTATAAAATAGTTTTATTTCAAAATGGAAATGAAGCTTTAATACTTTAAAAACATATAACTTCTAAATCAAGCATATATATTTTAATAACAACCTATAGTTAGAAAATCAATAAAAAATATATATGTGATTGTCAAAAAAATATTTTTGATATCTCACCTATACAATTTCTTGGTCCAGTTGAAAAGCTCAGAAATGCAGCTGGATGTTGAATAGGAGTGTCAATGAATCTTTCAGGCCTAAATTCTTCGGCATCGTCACCCCAGAACTTTGGGTTACGATTAGTTGCCCATATGCTAATGAGTAATGAGGTATCCTTTACGAGGGTAAGTCCAGAAGCTGAAAGACATTAGCCTTGAATAGAAAGAAGCCAACTTAAAACTTACGGTGGACAATACATTAGGACCTCGGTCACGTACAAACTTCTCCGAAAACATATCTGATAGAACAACAAAGCGGCCTCTCCGCTCAACCTAATTTTATATTTGACAGAAGGATGAATTTTTGTTTAATGATGATCATAGAAAATTTCGGATTTTTACCACTAAAGGTTGGTAAATCAAAGGATTTAAAGATATTCAAACTTTTACAGTATAATATATGTACACAATGCTAATATAATATACACAAAATATATTTTAAAGTGATTGGAAGTGCGAAGAGTATTAAATAGTGGTAGTAAAAGTTTATACTTACGTATTGTAATATCTTCTTCAATCTTCCTTGCTATTACTGGTAATGGAGGATATAATCTCAAGGTTTCTCTGATAACTGCTTCCAAATATGTTAGTTGTTTTAAATCTTTCGCATTTATTGGTCTATTTGAGTCACCTATTACTTTTTGAAATCTGTTCCAAAAATATATTTTTTTATGGTATAGATTTAAAGTGTAGTCCTGATTCAACGACGATTATACTACGAGAGCTTGTGTATAACTTAATTTTATGATTTGAGTTCAATGAAAAGTGGTCTATAGATTTTGTTGATAGAATATAGACAACGAAGTGATTTAATTTTAATTTTGTTGGTACGAAACTCTAAAAAAGAAGCTGGTGAAAAAATGAGACTAGAATTTCAAATGTAATCGAAATTATTTTAACGACCTGAGTCAATATATGGGTATCTACTATCTAAGGGTTCCATTAATTGACAGAAAGTGACATTTTGTTTTCTTGTGATTGGTTACTTACTCCTGATAAACTTTTTCCTGAACTTCTGGATGTCTGGACAGCATCTTAGCAATAAACCCTGACCCAGTAGCTGATGAATCTGTGGCAGCTAGAATCAAGACCAGCAGCTCTTCCAACAGTTCCAAATCGGAGAGTTTCTGGTCTTTTCTAGACGTCTTCGTGACCATATCAAGAAATGATATTGGTTTGTTTTTATCTGAATCTAAAAAAAGCTGTTGGCTTATTTTTATGTGAGCCACTTCAGTTTTTGTTTTACTATGTTCCTCATATTTAAGATGCTTAAAAAGTTTAGTCAATAAAATTTTTAATCAATACTAATATTAGAAATCAGAAAGTCTTGGAATAACTTCAAAATTCATAAAAATACCGGTAATTTACCGACCACATCAACACCGATCGCAACACCCATTGATTTCGAGTTACACCATCGCATTTATGATTTCATAAATATAAGTTAAATCGTTGATTATTTCACATGTACATGTTATCTCTGTAAGTGCTTATAAGCCATTCATTCTTATTTGAGTTTTAGTTATTAACACCTAATAACTAACCTACCTCCTTCTGTTTTAGTTGTACTCGTACAAAGCCTGTCTTCACGCTGTTGAAGCTTAGACTGAATTATCTGTAACACGAATTAAATCAATTCAAATGTTGATATTTAAAGTGATTGGAATATTCCGATAGATTTAAGCGAATTCCTAATTAATTTGGATATTTTATCAAGTTTGCCTTCATGGTATGAAAAATTTAGTCATTTTAGAAATAAATTAGAAGCCAAAAATTGAGTTCTTTTTCAATGCGCCACTTTTTACCTTCTTAACAAAATCTCGAATAAACGTACTGCATTTCATGCACTTTGCATAATCCTTTGTTAGTTTAGAAAAAGGCGTTTGGTAAATGTATGGTTTAGTAAACATGTTAATAACCAGCTTGCAAAAGTCTTCAAATGTTTTCTGGATTGGGTGATCCGAGTTACCTTGGACATTTATATCTATCCCTAGTATTGATTCTGTAACAAAAATATTGTAAATTTCATTTGTCGACTAATAATGAGAAATTTAATTGAAATTTTGCTCAAATGGTTTCAAGTTTCGATGACGCGTGGCAAAATATAATGTATTTCTTAGTAGTGACCAATTATAAATATAATGTATTTCTTAGTAGTGTAAAAAATATAATGTATTTCTTAGTAGTGACCAATTGTTGGCAAAAGTCATCTACATTCTATTAACGTGTGGCGAAATTTGGAACTACAAATAAAATTTGAAATATATATCTATTTAACTCATTGTTTGAGATATTTTTTTTAATATAAACAACAAGCATTTATACTTGTTATCTAATATCACTAACATGTCCCATTTAATAAAATGTGGAGAAAGAGAAACTGTACGTAATATTTTGATAACGGTATGACAACAACGCATTCGGCGCAAGGCATCGCAGACGATCTACGAGTATATGCGGAATAATAAAATAATAAGTGAACTGATTGCCTTATCATCACTTCAGGTGAAGAATCAGTACAGTATTAACCCAAAATCTAATATTTAAATGTATATCCTTGTCAGTTATAAACTTACCACAAACAGAATCCAACGAATAAGCAATCAAGAAATTCCACATGGATACAGACCCAGTGCCTTCTACCGCCTTTAATTTATCAATCATAATTTGGCTCTGACGGGAAAAAATATTTACGAAGTGATTGAGTTTCGCTGAACTAAAGTTTGTTGATATAATTTTTCGTTTTCGACGCCATATTGAAACTGTAAAGTAGGAAGGTGTGACTAAAGCTTTAGCATAGTGAGTCTTTTTTATAAAATAGGTTCGGAAAACAATTAATAAATAGGTCACCTGATGGTAAGTAATCACTGCCGCCCATCCACAACGCTGGGATAATAAATGTTGCCGGATCGTCAAATCGGGAGGGGACGGAAAAAATATGGGAAGAGGCATTTCGTTGGGTATCCGGCAATCTCACTCACCGAAAGAAACGCAAATCTATGGCTTCACTTCGATCTTCTATGTGAGACAATGGTACCGCCTCGGACGAGCTTGCCCATTTATACTAAGCCATGTATGGACAATGCATGGCTCTTACTTTGAGTATAAGATGTAGTCTATATTTGTATTGAAATATTAGAAGATATTACTATTATAACATTATTCATTTGCTTCTAAGTGTTGTTTTAAACTGCGGCGCGCTTTTAAAATAAATACCGTCATAGGATTAATTTTAAAACAAAAACGTTTAAAAATATATTTTCCTGTACTCTTTTTTTCATAAAAATATATATCATGAATAGTTGGTTTTTGAGTATATTTGAATTTACCAATAGAAAAGTTCATTTTGTTTTCTTACCTGGTGCAAAAATACTTCCATTTCCAATGAGATATTTTGCCAAATTTGCTATTATGTCATCTTTTTCCAAACAAGATTTCATCAAATACTCCACAGCAATGGGATCTGCTACAACTGTTCCAAATGAAATATAGGTTTTCTCTCTTTGTCTCTCTTTCTCTCTTCAGGTACTGCTGAGCATAGGCCTTCCCCGAAGATTTTAATTATTATACTACTATATTATATTGAGTCATCGATTTTGATAGTTAAGTCGATGTATTGAGTATTATTTGTTATTTTAATTAGTAATTTAAGCGGATATCCGCATCACCCTAGATGACCTCTGAAAATTAGCGTTAAGCTACAACATCACGCTGAGTTGTCACCTACATGTCATAGCCTTCTTTTATTGACGAATATTTTTTTTAATATTTCACACACACCCGTATTTTATTTAAATAATAATATATAAATCATGATGTTATTATTAAAATTTTGTTCTACGAAATTGAACGTTGTTTTGTGACTAAAATTATTACTTATTTTAACTATTCTGGGATAAATTTATATTAGCCCACGTTTAATTTCGGAGAACGTGGAAATTAACTGGTATTTTATGTCTAGCTTAGCTCGTAATCTATCTCGATAATCGTGTGAATAAGTAAACTTTTCTATAAGGTCATATAAATATAAAGATATATAATCATCATCATCATTATCAGCCATCAGCTGAACATAAGCCTCTCCTATAGAACGCCACTGGGCTCGCTTTTCAGCCCATCGTCTTTAACCGCTGCTAGCCACCTTACGAATATTGATATACAGGGTGAATTTTTCAAATAGGCGTGGATGGCCATATCTGAAATTACGAGGAATATCGAAAAATGCTGAAAGGAGTTACGAGCCCAATTTTGATGAAAACTAAAACTGCATACTTCGATTTTTGATAAATCAATATGCATCACTAGGAATTGAACCAGATGATTTTGAAAAAAAAAAAACACATGCTGTATTATAGCACCATTTGACAATGTTGCTAATAAGAACCAAGTTCTGGGAAGTAATGTCTTATGGCAAACTGAAGGAAAGCGGTCATTTTAGGCAAAATAATATTTTTCCCCGTTACCTTCACACTCGGTCCCTTTGGTCGGTTTTTTGTATTTCGTTAAAAAATTGTAAAAAAAATATACGAAGAAGTTGAATTATTTTATTTTATTAAGGATTTAATTAATTATGGCAGTAATGATCTAAAGGAGTCTTGTGTGAATAGTCGCGGTTTTGTACCGAAAAAATGTCGTGCATATGGTTTCTTCACTGTTAAAGGTCTTCAAAAAAATATTTGTAATTTTGAACAAGGAGGTAGCTTTATTAATGTAAACTAATAAAGCCAGGCATTTGTAATTATTTTTTCATTTTTCAAAATCATTAAGTTCTATTCCTCGCTAGGTATATTGATTTATCAAAAATCTAAATATGCAGTTTTAGTTTTCATCAAAATCGGGCGATATTCCTCATGAATTCGGATTAGGCCATCCACGCCTATTTGAAAAAGTCACCCTGTATAGTGCTACATATTTATTAACTTCAGAAGACATTGATACGAACGAAGAATTAGGTCATGGGTTAGACTGTGAATTGTGACGTTTTTTTAAATTCGTAATGATAAAAACAATACCTGTATAAAGTCTAGGTCCAAGCCACAGAGCAGCGAGTCCGCCATTGTTGATTGCTTTTCGTCCGAAATAGCTTAAGCCTGCCATGCGGTCTACAGAGAAAAGACAAATAATAACTTAGATAAATACGAAATATAAATACGAAATTCAACTTGATGTTTAATATTCTCCTCATCTACATGTGGCTGACAAAACTATTATGTACTTACCGGGTATATCAAGACTGCGACCGAAAACGAAGCCAGGTGGTAGTTTTAGTGGTTACAAACATGATGCAAATAAAAGTTTCGCCAAAATAGTGAATTGTGTTTGGGTGGTAAATACCTAGTTTTTGCGAAAATACTAATTTAAACCCTTTCGTACCATTGAATGTTTAAAAATAAAGAGGTGTACATCTTTATTTTAGGTAAACTATGTAAATATCACCCAAATCACAAATAGGACGATAAGTAACAAATATAAAAAAAAAGTTGTCGATTATTTTGCGAAATTTTTACTTGCATTGTGTCTGAAGTCACTAATACTACCCACCCGGCTTCATTTTCGGTCGCGGTCTTGATATACCCTGTATAACTATTATATTTATTTCAATAGAATATTTTTTTGTTTTGTTTTTTAAAAATGAAATGCATGTAATGGATTTAAAACAAATATAAGTGTTATTTTCATTACCTTTAAACAAATATAAGTGTCCGATGTACGGAAATGTAAGAACATCATTGTTGAGTTTTCTCGACAACTCATAAATTCTTCGGTTCTTCAACCGGTGTCTTAAATAAACTAGCACTAACAAAATTAAAACAAGTTGTATAATCATTTTTATTAAAACAAATGCACTATTTAGCCGTAGCTTTAATTTTAATAAATAAAATTCAATCAAAAGAAACAATAATACGAGAATTAAACGCGAGTGCTTTCGAGTGTGTTCAGACACCGTGTTGGAACTTGAACCTTTGAATTTATACTTAGTATTGTTTGCATTTACTATAATAAAAGCTTGTATTAGAGTGTTAACCAGTTTTATCAACATGCTAGATTCTCAACTAAGTTCTAAAAAGCAAAAAAATATATATTCAAGAAAACATTTAAAAAAAGAGGATATTTTGATGATGATATAAGTACATCCTTGCAAAACACAATTATATCATACTCGAAAAAAATGTAAAGACGGTTTTTGACGATATATCGAAAATTATACGGTATTTAATATTATAAATATAATGGTTGCTGAACTGCAATTGCTTTCCCATTTGAAATAGTTTTCAGTCTGGTGGTGGGTAGTTTGAGATTTCGTGTCAGAATAGATGCATACTACCTTTGTGCGCTTGATTTGACCCGTATAGGTAGTAAAAGAACTCATACATATTACGGCCTTATTCATAAACAGATTTAAAACCTATTTTAGCTATCGAATGTTTTGTTCCTTTCGAACGACTTTAGAATTCAGTTTGAGCGAAGAAGACAACAGGTCTATGTAGAGATCCATGGGGGAGGCCTATGTTCAGCAGTGGACTTCCAGTGGCTGAAGAGAGAGAGAGAGAGAGTGTTGAGTACAATCGTCAATGTTGAAGGCGATCATCCTTCTAGAGTTAAAATTTGGTGAGTTTGTTATATTAATACATTACATTAAGTTTTTTTTGGAACGAAGTTCCCTATGGGATGATGCGGAGGGGTACCCCAACCGGGAAAAAACATCCGTAACGTAAGATTTTTATTCCACGGATAAGTTTGACATTCTAATTTATTTTATGTTTTTTACCGACTTCAGAGGAGGTTATCAATTCGTTGGGTTTTTGGGTTTTTATTTATGTATAGTCTTTGTATGATAGCTATACAGTGTCTTATGTATAGTCTACGTGATGACTGTTATTATTATTTTTATTTTTATCAATAAAAAAATCATAGTAAAAAGTGTATACCCGAATAAATTATATTCCTTATACCTCGAATAGAACTTAAAATTAATATTTTTATAATAAGGAACTTCCTTCCTATCTGGTGTCCCACAACACCCCACGGTTTTATTGCTGAACTTTCAAGCCCGTCTCTCGACTATAATTTCACTTAATTAAATTAAACAATAAAATAAATTGAACCAACAGTTAATTTATCCTTTGTCACGGTATTAGAAACTATGGGATTTTTATCGTGACACCTAGACACAAAACAGATTCATGTAGAGCACACAAATATTTGTCTCGATGATTAATTAATCCATCTATGTAGGGATTATTAAATTAAATTAAGTGTCAAATAAAATCGTAAAATAGTCAATCAGTTTTTTTACATAGGTTTTAAATAAAATAATATATATTTTGTACGATAAAGAGACTTGAATAAAGCGCCTTCTGTGGTGTGATTTAGGAATCAGCTGCCATGAGGAATTTCTTTCTCTAAGGTTCTCGTTTAAGTAAGCCTAGATACGTAGAAGTCACGTTCAGTTAGTATAGATGGCGCTACTTCTTTTATATCGGTATTTACATACGAACAGTACAAACATAATTAACTTTTTATGATTTGTAGCTTAGGTATGCAAAATCCTATAAAAAACACTTTTTCAAATATATTTTTGCCATATTTAAATTTATTTTCGCTTTTTGACGATTTTAAGACAATTCTACGACTTATACCATACTTTTGTTTTTCTTAATTGTAATTAATGACACAGCAAATTTTAATGAGTGTTTTGGCATAAATCATATGAAAAACATATCATATTATTTTAGTAGCAATTCACACGAGGTGAAGCGTCGGAAATTTCCCGCTTTAAGTGAATTTATTTAGATCAACGCAACGGATAAGTGAAAACGGTCGGCTACAGAAGGGTTCCGTCCCAGGTTAAATTAATTCAAGGTAAGCGGACCCCTATTACGACCCGGTATTTAGGTAGTTTCACACTTCGTTTTTATCGCTCACGTTCTATGTAATTTTGTAACGTGAGATTTTTCTGTTGACAAGTCAGTGAAACGTGGGAGTTACCAGCATTCCGTGAATTTGTTAATAAAACAGTGTTTACCGCGGCATGGCAGACTCCTTTACAAACACAATTTTATTATTATCGTCATTTACATCTAAAATCATCGCTGTATAGGTTTTCGTTCAAAGGGTTTCACAATGATACGTTGCAAGCTAAATTACATCACCAAAGTTTTAGTCGTCTATAATCTATTGGTGTGTGGCGAAACTGGGAACTACAGATAAAAAAAATCTATTTATCGCATTGTTTGAGACATCGTTTTTATGATATAAACAACAAGCAATACTTGTAATCTAATTATAGTATTAACATGTCCAATGCAATACAACGTGAAGAGAGAAAAGCTATTCATATTATTTTGACGGCAGCACTTTCGGCGACAGAAGATCGTAGACGACCTATAGATGTACTTCTCACGCTTGATACTTTTCTCGAGAACTTATTGACGTCATTGGTCATGTGGTAACGACTTATACATATAATCTACTTCTTCATACACAGTCGGCACAACTTTGTTTTTATCTGCATTATACACTTTGGCGAATAATTTAAAGACATGCCTGAAATAAACCTTGCAGTCAACCACGATGGGCACCAATATCTAAATAATAAGTAGCAGCCCTTCCTAACAAGCATTAGAACTAACTAGAATGCATAAACTTGTAAACTGGTATACATAGAACTACATTGTCATGTTCGTACATTAAAGTACAGCTATATTTGCGGTACGAAAGTAAATAAATAATTCGCTACATCTCGTGCAGTTCCAATTACCACCGATTATTCGATACACAACTAACGCGTGAAAAACTTGATCAAATGCCACTCAACAGTAAGATCGAACTTCCCGAGGGTATAGCGCAGTCTTAAAGGCCCGGTCATTACATCCCCCACTTCACCCCTCCATTATTTCCCTTGTCGCGAGGCGACACGTGACTCGAATGAGGCCTCGTTACTTATTCTGATACCAACTGTAATTTACACTTCTTTTGGACTTTATTGATTGTGATTTAAGAGCGAAATTACTCTGACTGTAATTGTTGAGAGAATATTGTTGCGCAAGAGGTATGTAGCAGCAATCACAGCTCTTTAGGGATGGTTATAAACAGGTGCCATTGTTAAGACCGTGAATTTGGAAACGACCATTGTTTAATTTCATTGCTCTCAGGTGGGAATGTATTGTGTGTTCAAACCGTAAAAAATAAATTATACAGAGAATATAAAATAATTTATATTCAGCGTAACGTTTTCTTATGCGGTAAAAGCCAACGTAACTCGTATCTCTAAAACTATCCAATGCGCAATACTCCAAAGATAAAACTAAAAAAATATATTTCATTCGAAGCGCCTGGCGAGAAAATAATAGCAACGCAATAAATACTTATTATTTCATGTTTTACTCCCGCCGCCAAACCAATTAATTTACAGAGTACACATTAAAAGATCTTGTGTAGAGAATTTAGTACAGCGGGGAGCCCATAAAGAGGTCTGTAGAATAGTCCCCGAAAATCCTCAACTATGCTCCGATTAGGTGCTTAGGCGATAACTATAAATAACACCGGATTGTGTTAGTGAAACGAAAGAATTTCTTTTAAATAGGCCCCTTTGAGGGTATAGGAAAGCAATTATTGTTAAATTATTGGTAGTAAAGGTCGTGGTTGAAGCACGTGTATTAAATAATTTAGTCGTTTCGGATGATCGTTGTGGAAACACATACATAATATGTAGCCATGATAAAGTGAGTATTTATTTATGTAAGTGTGTGGTTTGTTTTTATTTCAAAACTAGTAAAATATGCACAGGATTAGATTTATTTTCTATCTTACTCTTTTATTTCCTTGTTTCCTTTTGCGTAATCTTAAATCGATATTTATTTTGGGAACAAAGATAGGAAAAATATATTTTTAATAATTGTTACCTTTGGAGAGACTAACATTCTTTTCAAAAATTTGTTATAGTTTTTATTGTTAATAATATCAAGAGATCATTGATATAATTAATGATACCATTATCTATACATAAATCTATCTATATCTAGATAGATGTATGTATTATTGTACTATATGTATGTATCTATACATACATATAGTACAATAATATTTAATAATACAAGACAAGTATACTCACACTGCGCTTCGGCAAAGCACTTCCCTTCCCGACAAGTCTGGAAAATGTATGTTGAAGTAAGCAAAAGCGCGATAACTCGCGCACAGCTACTCGCGTTAAAAATACACACAACGTCGCTTCGGTTTATACATTGCCTATCGAATTACAGCAGGCGTCGAGGCAAAGGCCAATGGAAGGGTGAGCATAACTCATTTTACTTTCGACTTTCAAAGTAAATGTGCGTATTGTACAGATGGAAGGTCGAATCCGAAAGTGCTACAGATATTACTTTTGTAAACCTAGGCTCTAGCGCCTTTTGGGTGAATTGAATAATAAATAATGTGTTGAAGATGTTGATGTAGCTGGGAATTGAATCTAGAATTGAAGCAGTACGGATTATATTTGTTTCCAGGGATAGTTTATATTCTGTTTTCGTATATTTTAGATATTTCAAATAAAAGTCATTTTTTAATATTTTGGCGAATAAATCAAAGAAATAAATGAACGGTCTCAAATGATGCAAGAAGTCACAAGATGCAAGTCATTTTTTAATGCAGTAGCTTGGGAAATTCTTGGCGGAAACATACGTCTAGCAGTGCCTTACCTGTGGATTAAGATGAGCTTTTTGACAGCCTCCGTGGCGCAGTCGCCGGCTATGAAATGTGAGGCCGCGGGTTCATCCACAGGTATATTTTGTTTCGGATCTGGGTATTTGTGAGAACGAAAAGTCTCTCGTAGTTTCTGATACCTACAACACAAGATCTTAGTGTGAGATCAGGACTATCTCCTACTTTTAAAATTTCTATGGCTCCATCGGCATTTGATGTTTTTGCCAATGTCAAAGTAGGGCAAGAAAGAGGAATAAAAATGGCGTGGTGATCGGTGCTGGTCAGGACTATGTATGTGACTGTTAGGTGTATTTATTTATTTTTATTATTTATTTCATTAAGATGATGGTGATAATGAATTAATCAGGTGTCATCTGATTGGTTTATAGTAGAGTTTAGTGTAAACAGTTCAACTTACGTGTTGTTGTTGTTTGAAGTTTGGAGTTAACACTCTGCATTGACATCCAGAGAAAGTTACAAGTGGATCATGACGGATTGTGGTCCAAGTCACGTACTGGACGATTATCGATTAAATTACAAAATATATTATTAAATATTTCCTTTTGGTACATGTTTATAATGTCGTCAGTACAATGAGAAGCCGCGACTTCTGCACCGAGATCAGTGTTTATGTGACTTGCTAGTAACTACGATACTTGATTTTATTTTATTTATTTATTCATTAATTTATACTCTTTATTGTACATCTCAAGTCTCAAGTTCAAAGTAATTAAATATAACAAATAAAAATAAAACGTAGATATATCTTAATGGAGGCTCAAAACTATTCAAGTTCCAATAGAGTGTTATTTAAATTGTTTGTCGATATACAAAATAAAGGACGCCATCACGAAACTATTACTTACTTACTTGAAATGAAATCCATTTCTGCTATTATCATGCAAGTTGCAACAGACTAGCTCATATATTTTTCTTTAACATTCTCATATTATATTTGACAGCCTCCGTGGCGCAGTTGGTTAGACGCCGGCTATGAAACGAGAGAGTGCGGGTTCGATCCCCGCTCCGAGACAAATGTTTGTGATGCCCACAAATATTTATCTTGGGTCTAGGTGTTTGTGAGACCGGGAAAGTCTCTCGTAGTTTCTGATACCCACGACACAAGATTAAATTGATCTTAATGTGGGGTCAGGGCTATGTATGTGACTGGTGGATATATTTATTTTATTTTAAATTACATTACTGATTACTTCGTGTAGCTTATGCCACCCGCCATTGCGAATGAGATCCGAGTGACTTTGCGAATCAGCTAGGGCGAGAGTTGGATACGTCGAGTTTATTCCCAACTTGTTTACAAGTGGCTGCGATTCAAGGTGCCGGTGACGCGTCTCTTGTTTTGCACAACTTTCTGTTATGCTAGGGGAGAGGAGGGAGAAACAAAATTAATTTTCAAGGAAATTTTGGGGGATAGGTTTGAATATTTTGAAAAACGTAAATAAACAGCACATTAATTAAATCTATTATTAAATATTTCTAAAGAAATCATGGTTAGAACCACTTGTAATTATAGAAATCTTAAACTTGTCAGGCATTCTTCTCGTCATAATAACAATAACCTCGTAAGGCCCAACCTAAATTTAGGTCGATATACATTACTGCCCAATGTACCTACTAAAAATAGGTTCAAGTAGTTAAAGCCCAGAACTTATGTTTGGTAAAAAAGTGTTTAAATGTAATGCTTTTGAATAAATTATTTTAAGGGTTATTTCATAAATCCAAAGTTAACTATATTATGTTTCATGTTTCATGCATAACTATGTTTCATGCATAAAATATGTTAAAACATTTGTCCTTTTTAATTAATATACAGGATATATCAAGACTGCGACCGAAAACGAAGCCAGGTGGTAGTATTAGTGACTTCAGACACAATGCAACTAAAAATTTCGCAAAAAAAATCGTCAACTTTTTTTTGGTAATTTTTTACTTATCGTCGTATTTGGGTGATAAATACATAGTTTTCCTAAAATAATGATATAAACCTTTTTATTGTTTAAGAAGCAATGGTACGTTAGTGTTTAAATTACTATTTTCGCAATAACTAGGTATTTACTAGCCAAGAACAAGGATTTTTAAAAAATTGAAAAAAAAATGTCGCTTATTTGGCGAACATTTTATTAGCATTGTATCTGTAACGACTAAAACTACCACCCGGCTTCGTTTTCGGCCGCAGTCTTGATATACCCGGTATATGTATAATATTAGTTTGAATAAATTAAATCTATTCAATTATTTATCATGAATATCATGTCATAATTTTAGGTCGCTGGGCCGTAATTAAATTATTTTAAAAACTGCCATGGGCCTCAGTGTCTAAATATTTTTGTCAATAAATTAGGTCGTTGGGCCTTACGAGGATAAAAAAAAGTCGTTACTAGCAACAAAACAGCGTACTTTTCTTAGCTTAGGTAATTGATATTGGATATTCACTGGGCCCATACTGTACCATTTATTTCTTTTATTGAACATATTTTGATACAAAACTGAATATATGAACCGCATATTATAAATGAACCGCATTTTTCGAAAATTAAATTCCGCGACTCCGCTTCTATCCCAGCATCAACGGGTTTATTTATTCGGCGGTAAAGTTCAAAAGGTTTTATATTACAGCAGATTTTATTTACGGTATTCCCGATGCGTTCATCAGAACGTGCTCGAACTTAGGGCGCAAGGCGATGACTTTTTTAGAATTATAATATGTTATTGTGTATTCTTAGTAATCTATCGCTAGCTTTACCCCTCATACTCGCTAGATTTCGACAGTAGTGTCAATGAAGTCAGGTGAAATCAACAAATCTACACTAGGCCAGCGTGGTTGTCAAAGACAAATGATATAGCCACTGAAAATCAGCGTTGTGTTGTGGTTTGCACCACATCATAACATAAAGCTGAGTGGCCACCTACCGGTCACAGTCGCGATCAGCCATTTTTATTGTGTATGCTTGTTTTCATGTTTATTGTTACGTGTTGCAACTGTGATCAATAAATAGTTTTTCTTTCTTTCTTTCTTTCTTTCTTATATAGAAGTCCGGTGCTCAGCCGTGACACGTTTATGGGCTAACACATTGCAAAATAAATAATATAAATATCTACATCTATTGAGAAAATAACGAGACGGGTATGGATGAGAAAGTTCTTATACTAATGGGAGCAGTTTTATAATAGATTGCTCTTCGTATTTCGACGAAGATAAAACCCCGGTATATCGATTTTTTTCGACCGTAACGTTCATCATACTAATGTATTTTCAAAAAGTATAGATAAATCAAAGACAATTTGGGTGATAGAAATAAGTCGATGTGAAAATTCTGAGTGAGGTTCCGCTGCAGATTCTTGTCGGCTCAAGATATTGATAATGATGGTGAAGTAGAAGGCAAAACCTTAATAACATTGTTGTATAATTTATTTTTACTTACTTTACAATAACTGTTTTTAGTTGTCTATTGTTAAGTCTCATGAATTGCAATATAACAGTAAAGATTAACTTAAAACTATTACCAATAAATAAAACATTATTTAATCTATGATCATTGATAACTTAAATAACTTAAAAATGAAATAATGCAAACACGATCAATATTTGCAAATATAATTTCCAACAAATTCTCATTCTTACGAAACTCGAACGCACGCCCTTCACACAGTTATTACCTGAGCTTTTATTTCAAATACACTTTAACAAAACCCGGATAAACTAAAAGAACATCGAAACTCCACTTAAAAGGGTCCGTCGTCGGTAACACGTGTTCGTCCGCAAACAAGCCTTTTTTGAACATCCAATATCAGCGTGATACTGAAATGATAAAAAATACTGACAAGACCTGGTCATTCAACCTTATAGTTATTTGAGGCAAACATTGGAGGAATATGAGAAAAAGAAACATATTTTTGCCTTTGACTGCCTCGGTAGCGTAGTTGTACTACGGTACGATCGCAAAGTTGAGGTCTCGGCTTCGAGTCCCGGGTCGGGCAAAGTGATATTGGATTTTTCTATTCACTATCAGCCCGGAGTCAGGAATATGTGCCCGATATGGCGATAAGCTCGCCCCCTCTCACATCGTGGGGCGGAACATGGAAGGCGAAATGTGGGTGTCCTGATAACACCTTTGCCTACATCTTCTGGGAAAAAGGCGTGAGTTTATTAATGTATGTATTAATAAATAGTCGAGATTTATAATATCACTCTTATACTTTAAAATAATTAATATCACATCGCCACTTAATACGTAAACCATTAAACAAATAAATAAACTCCGTTTCTAAAATAAATTAGACAAACAGTCCAGTTCTACATTAGCTCTATACTCTAGGAGTTCCCTACGGTAGTATTCCAGTCTATAGATCACTATTTATCTAAGTCAAAAGTGCCTACTAGTCCCGATTGATCCCGTTTTCATTACATGGTAATGTTCTGTGTTTGCCGTTAAACTGAGGGTTAATTACTTCCGCATTTTGTGTTAACCCTCTAGCATATTTGATTTAGCCCCAATTATTCAGGAGAATTTTAATAATGATTTAGTGAATAAATTTTGGCTGAATTGATTGAGTCTTTTTGGGGGATAAATTGTTTTTGAGGACTTTTTAGACCATAATATTATTTATTATACAAAAAAAACTGCGGATCTAACCCGTACAATGACAGAGTACGTTTTAATTGCATTGTTCAAATTGTAGTATAAAAAAAATGACGGAAGATTCATCATCTGTTGTACAATATATTTTTTTATTGCTAATGACTAATTGGAATTTAAAGTAACTAGAAACTATCGTCTGAATTGTAACAATATATTGTAGAAATATAATCTTCAATACTCGTAGAATAGTTGGGAGGTAACACGACCATTTTCAGACATACAATATTATTTTTAAATGTATATAAAGCAATGAATTAAAAAAAAGTTACTAAAATATTTGCATAAAAATGCGGCCAGCACCGACCTTTGTTAGGTCAGCTCTTAACTTAATTGGTTGGCGTCAGCATTTTGACGCGAGTCTCTACATACTAGAAACTAAGTATTTAAGCTCAATTCGATAAATTTATCTTATAATATTTTTTTTGTACAACTACAGATTCAAAGTAAATTTCATGGTAAGGGCTTTTTTTACAGACTGTCGGCTGTCGGACTGGGTAGAAAAATATGACATTTATGGCAAATATTTATTTTTCAAGAAGCATCAAAAATAATTTCGCATGCAATACACAAATTGCGACCTTTGTACTCAAACAACTGTTTATTAAATAAAGATAAATTTGCATTAAACATTCAGAAATACTATCATACGTTGTCTCATCATGTATGTTAATATTTCGTTTGTTGTAAAAATAAGAGTTGATGGAATATACATATTGCAAAGTTTCACAAATAAGTGTACGTGCCACAGAGCGTGATACCTTCGTAATACAATATTCAACGTTCCCCAAATGTTACAGAACAAACGTATTTTGTAAATATTTTAGGCTCGACACTCGCGAGCGCTTTGTCTCTGTAAATTACCTTCCTACTTTATCGAGATAGAGGCATAGTCTAGGTTTTTGCAAGATTTCTATATCATAATAATTTGATAAAGTTAATCAATCGGGCTTTATCCTATAAACGTTTGGTATCATCCTTCTTAACTCAAAGGAAAAAATCGCCATAAAATTCTGATAGTCCGTCATAAGAATTTGGTGGAATACGATTTGCTTCTATTAATAACAGAAGATAGCACCGCGCCTATGATTCCTCCGGATTTCGAGTGCTGTTAAGAAGAAATAATCGTTTACCAACAAGTAAATTATAATTTTCTTGATTACATGTTCTATATTATAAAAAAATGCAGATACAGAAGGAGTTGTTCAACTGTGTTCCTAGCCTGACCAGGACTGACTGCATCATCAGACAAGTCATTAGTTGTCAGGTACGAATCTTAGAATTCAGTCGCAGTTCCACCGCCACCCTTACCTTGACTGTGGCACATAACGCGTAGAGCGTTTATTAGTGATTTCCCAAAGGCCCCACTCACAAGCGGCTCCCGGGATTGTTTTATTGTATCGAAAGTCCTCCGTGCCCACTATATTGTGTGAACAACTCCCACGCCACGTACTGCTTCATATTAAATATGTAATTGTTGATAGACAGTAAAATCATATTTATGTTTTAGGTATTTAGGCGAATGTCAAAGATTCTATTTTGATGTTAAGGCAGAAAATTTTACGAAATGAAGTATTTAGTTTGGCATAGGCAGTTATTATATTTATGATCAAATTTTGCACGTATCATGAAATCTATTTTTACAAACTATTGCATCAAAGTTCAGTGAATCATAAATTTTCGATTCGATAAGGACCTCAGATAATCCCGAATGGATTTTTTGATAAGGAAAACAACATTTTTTTCTTGTTGTTGGACTAGATATTTACTCAAAAATAATGATGGCAGAGACAGGAGGCAGGCGTATAAATAAAAACATTTCTTTTTCTTCGTAATTTTGTTGTAAAGAGCTCCTCTAAAAAGCACAGAATAACCCACAAAAGAACATTTTAAATTTAAATGAAATTTTAAAATGTAACTCAGTAAAACGTAATAATTTAATGGCATTACCTTATCATGTAACTATTCTGTACACGAAATGAATTAATTTGGCACGAAGAAAATTTCGGTAAATTGTCACCTCCGTGGGAATTTGGAGATATTTATATAAAACGTGACCCGACTGCGTTTGTGTAGCTAAACACCCAAATTCTTATATTATCTAAATTAATTATAATAATAGAGAAGCATTAATTTTGCGCACAATTTATTAAGATATTTAGTGTATTTCGTGCTGTTCTGGTAAACCAGAATAATATTTGCTGCGATGCTAATAATAGTATACAAATAAATCTCGTTATGTGAACTGTCAGGTACATTTTTTCGTTAATTTCTAATGTAAATTTACTATCGAAGTGATTATATTTTGATAATGAATTTAATAAAACAAATTGATTCATGAAGACGTAAATCGCTTCCACAAAAAGGTAACTTCAAAGTTTTAGAACATTTCTTTATTAAAATAGCTTTCAATGATCCAGAATTTAATTTACAATCAGATGTAAAAACGCCTGATTCTATAAAATCCTTAACAAAAACACCTCTACTCACACAATCTGCACCAAAACAATTTTTCGTGCAAACTAGATCCTAATTAGCAGAACTCGAGCTTTGTCTGCGCTACGCAAACGTTTCTATCTAATTATAAGCAGTCGTAAAGCTCGCGAGTGAACTGTGAAATACGACGGCAGCACAATGTGGGCGAGGCGCGGAAGTGCTGCCGAGATATCTCACTAGCTCACCTGGCTTCATGTTGAAACGGGCCAGGGAAAAAGCGGCATTTGGAATTAGTTATTTACTATTCGCATTCTATTTTTCTATTCGTAGGACGTCCACCCACAAGATGGTCAGACGACCTGGTAAAGGTGGCGGGACGTCGCTGGATGCAGGCTGCCTCCAACAGGTCACTGTGGAAATCATTGGGAGAGGCCTATGTTCAGCAGTGGACGTCCTTTGGCTGATGGATGATATTCGCATTATATGAAGAATATTCCAAAGGCTTCAGTGCTTCACAGTATACAATATTTTCCTGATAATGTCTCATCATGGAATATGGGAGGTTTTTGCCATCCATCTGATAGAAGAGCTAAAAGGTTTATCTACTGGTAAATATCATCTATCCTTTAAGCATCCATAATAGTCACGATTCATAGTTATTTTGCTGCTATGGCATCTACTAATGATGGAGTCATAAAATTAGTAGGTAATATAGCTAGAGCGGGAAACATACTTACCCCGGAGCTCCGTAATCCGTATGCATGTAAAATGTCGGTAATCTTGTCCCGCACCAAACGAGCGTAACGGCTTAAATCAAAAGGGTTGGTTTCTGGCTGGCAGTCATTGACATTGTAGCATCAACTGCATAAATGTAAACGTGTACGTAACATACAAACGAAGGCAAACGCTAATCATAACATTATTTTCTTAAGTAAACCTTATACAAACTACAATGCTTCTAATCCCAAATGATTAAAGGTGCGAATATAACTTTGTTGAGTTTTTCCAAAATAAGTAATGGTCGTTAGTTTCAAAGCCCAACATTCAGTGAAGAGAGCAAGCCATAATATCATTCTATTCATCAGCATCACGTCCGTGCCGCGTTTCTGTGGATTTTATTAATTCAGCTTCCGACCCGTGCTGAGTGTTTGTTGCTCCACTTACCGGAATCACTGCACCTCTGTATCTCACTGTCTTACTGATTCATATTGCAGTAAATTCACTTCGAATCGGGACGGAATCAATTCGACTATTGTCTCGGGTGTAATCTTGAACGTGGCTTAGGTCGGAATCTTTCGCTCAATTTTTGTTTTATCTGTCTTATGTTTAGGTGATATTAATGCAATTAGGTCATGAATGTTACAGAGGGAATTGGCTTGAGGTTTGGGATAGTCATTGTAACAATACAATGTTGTGAATTTGATGCGTTTAATAGTATTTTATTGTTTGTAAAACTTCTTTACACAATTTATAATATTAGTTGGATGGTCTATATGAAACATCTATTCCATATTTGCTTTACAATCATAGTTAACCTTTCACGTACAAAAAAGCTGCATTGATCCAATAGTTATTTTCATTTCCTCACTCATACATTAGTTCTTTCGCTTCATTGTTTGCTCATTAGTACGTTCACACACTAATTTTTTATTCATTTCATTAAAATTTATACTAACTCTTTCATCGCTACTTTTGTTCATTCGCTCTTCATTTCATTTCAAAATGTTCGTTTATGCCGACTATTACTGCACTAATTTTTGCTTTATAATTGTGTGTCAATTTGGGACTAAAATGTCTGTGAAAGCATTTGTTATGCCGAGATCTACAAATAAGATGTTGCAGTGTAATCGACAAGTTTTCGTTTCGAGTCTAGTTGTTATGAGATTTAAAAGTTCCTTACAAATTATAATTTACCCAACACAAATATAATAAATACTACACACGCTAAAACGACTCATACAAAACTGTGAGCTTATGACAATGCTCAGTGACTAGTGGCATAATATAGTGGATAATTAGTGAATAAAACAATTTGCATGACCTCATAAATCTCAGTAGACCCAAGTACACATGTAAAGACTACAAGCAAATCCCGAATGATAAAATATAAACGTCGCCTAACCACAGGCGGCGTCGAAATTTTGCGCTTCGATGGACCTTAACAACTCGAATTTTGGAGGGTGAAATTTTCAATGTGTTAGGTAGCCGCCCGGCGGGGATTTAAAACAAGCCCGATGAAGCATTAACTCTGCTTAATAATAATCTATGATGTGTGGTACCTGACCTGGCTCGCATAATCTTCTTTACTCGTTTTTTTTATGTCCTACCGTATCAGCCCATATACTTCCCACTGCAGGGAACAGGCCTCCTCTACAATCGATAGTAAGATTGAGAGGGGTTAGGCCATATTATTTATTATTAACATACCATTATATACATTATGATGGCCGTTTTGGCCATTTGATCTCTATAAAACTGTTAATATTATGAACAGTAAAGTTTGTGAAGTAAATAGGTTTGGTGATATTAAAGATTAAAAAATGTGACTTTGATTATATGTACGTATATATATCAAGCGGACGGGCCTCAGATAGAAGTTATGCTGATGACTGATCTTTAATTCGTAGGAATTGAGACTATAAATAACGAATTATGACCAATATGTAAGGGCGTTTTACCTAGATCTACGTAATAAATCTAGCAGTCATATCTACAATTCCAAGAATTACTTACATAATACGAGTATGTATGTATCTTAAACTTTGACTGCCTCGGTGGCGCATTTGTACTATGGTATGATTGCAAAGCTGAGGTCTCGGGTTTTAATCCTAGGTCGGGCAAAGTGGTATTGGATTATTCTATTCAGTATCAGCCCGGATTCAGGAATTTGTACCTTATGTGGCGATAAGCTCGCCCCCTATCACTTCGTGGGACGGAAAATACTAGGTGAAACATGGGCGTCCTGGTTGCATCTCTGCCTACCTCTTCTGGGAAAAAGGCGTGAGTTTATGTATGTTCAAACCAGCGATCCAATTGACCTAGAACAAAGGATGGTCCATGAGTCTGACGTCATTGTGATCTGGTCAATATGTATTGTGATTTTGATTATGTGGGTCACGGGACTCCATTGTCGACGTAATCGTTGTGCTCCAGAATTTAAGTACACACGTTTAATACATGTTATTGAAGATACTATAGTAGTCCGGTAATGTGCTAGATTTCTGATAATGCTAGATAACATTATATAAACCACTATTTCAGAACTGATTTAGATGTTATTTAGACTATCGAAAACAAAAACCCTTGAATAATATCAACTGTTTACAAAACCCAATCATTAATTATCCTGTAATAAGAGATTTATATAAGGCATAGATAGATAAATGGCTTGCAAAAGATTAGGGCAAAGAATAATTCATATAATAAAAAGACAATTTATATTAAATAAAAAAAACAAGAAAAGGTTTGCTAATTACAGTAAAATAATAACTCCAATTTTCCACCCGAATAACAGTACCTACCAAAAGAGTTGGATGCGTTCGTTCTAAACCGCGCGAACTAACATGTGACCAAACACTGCGATACAGTGACCTATTCAATAATAATTAAATTGGAAGCCGAACAGAAAATGTACCAGACATACAACAATAACAACGTCGGGATGTATAGTGATCAAAACACAACCCAATGTGGCTGTTTACTTTATAATAGAATAACGATTACTGTAAGGTCTGAACCACAATTGCTGCCTAATCTTATTAACGGGGTATTATTTCTATTTAGTCTGCTGTGTTTACATTTCTTCCATGTTTCTGAAGGTGAAGTTTGGAGTACTAAATCGGATCAGTCTAAAAGGCGAGTGTTTGGGCGCGTTGTACATCTTAAACTTAGGGCATCATTCACCATCTTTAAGTAAACCGTTGATTAGTTGCTTTTTGATTAACGTTAATGGCCAAGTAAATTTACAGAGAATCTTCCGTCGATTTATCAAGTGAAAATAAAGTAAGGTTAAGTGAATTACAGAATATTATTAATTAATCATTGGTCCAATGTTCCCCGCCCTGCCTCCCGCTGAAGAGACAGTGGGATTATTCTTAAAAAATAAAACGGGAGGTTAAGATTTTAACCTTAATTTTAACCATTAAGTAAATCGGCAGACGATGCAGTCAGTAAAGTACTGATTGGTGTAATCATAGGATTAGTATTACTGGAGCATCGTGATATCGACACGTTACGGGTGACTTTAACTGATGACTAGCCTAATCAACGGTTTACTTTAAGAAGGTGAACGAGGCCCTTAGTATAAAGAAAAACAAAAGCGATAGCGTAATTAATATACCATTTTGTGTAATCTGTAGAGCCTCTTACTTCAGCAGCTAGCAGATATTTTTGTGATATAATTGCGATGGTGTGAGATGGTTTTGAAGCAATGACCAAATGAAAGACGTTTCAATGTAAAAAATGTGCTGTTACCTACTTATGTTACGATTAAGCAAGTCACAACAGACGGATGCCAAAACCCAATGGAAATTCGTAGACTCACTGTATCTGTATCAGCCCATATAATATGTTCCACTGCAGGGCGCGGGCCTCCTCTACAATCGAGAATACGATTGAGAGGGGTTAGGCCATATAGTCCACCACGCGGGCCTAGTCCGGGTTGGTGGACTTTACATACCATAGAAATTCATACAAATCGCCATGGTAACCAGGTTCCCTCACGGAGTTTTTCTTTACCGTTATAGTGCGTAGCGATTGACTATCAATACACACATAACTACGAAATGTCAGAGGTGTGCGCTTGCATTTGAACCCACGACCGCCGTATACATGTCGGCGGCCGCATCTGGTTCGTTGCCAACAGGCCACCACGCACTTCACGCATAAACTCACTACTTTTATAAAATAAAATCATCAGGCTAAGATTCACGGCTATTCATAGGTATAATTTGAAACGAACCTCGTTATCTATGGAGCATTTATAAACTAATGTGGAATTATAAAGCTATGTAGCTAATATACTGAGAATGTAATATAGCTGATCTAGCCACCGCTATCATAAGTGTGTAACGAGCCTTAATATTTGTAGCAGAATACGTCATTCGGAGTAAATGTTTATTTACAGTACAACTGGCGAAATACAATCTAACTCATTATACGGAGAGAATAATAAAAACCTAATGGGACCAGCTGGAAACGTTTGCTCAATTTTGAGAAACAAACCGATTGTTTAATACGATGTTTTAGTATTTTATTTTATTGTGTTGTTTATTCATACAATATGTTATTTGAAATAAAAATCCCACGCTTTCATAATAATTTTACGCTTGCGGATTTTTCACACTTAATAGAGTTAGCTTAAAATTTTATAATCCGCCTAATATTCAAACCTCAACTCTTACGGAAAAATTATTTGGTTTTAAATTCGCCATCTCAACTAAATAACATTTATTGTTAATAGACATCACAAACCTACGAAATTCTCATAGACCATTCTCACGTACACACCTACCAATACACTTTTACAATTCATGCAAAAGTCAATGAAATGGGCACGAAAGACCAAAACAAACTAAAAATCAACACAACCTGAAATCAATCGTCCACTTTTCCAGCACTACGAGTATATCGAAATGCAAAAACTGTTCGAACAGTCGGCGTAGTACATCACAAAAACAAAAAACAAACGGCGGCTGGTTGGCGTCAACCGAGCCATTTGTGCTCTCGCCATTTTCAATTTTCATATATCATATGGGTGTATAATTCAGGAGTAAATAATGTGATTTTGAGTCAGTTTGCGAGAGCTCTTGCAAAGAGGTTGATATCGAGGGCTTAGAGCAGACGGGGAAAGACGATTGTATTGTTAGCGGGCTTATTCTGAGGAACGGTTTGAGAGCACTTGGTATTGTTTAGTATGTTAAAGTGAAATTGTTTCACTCTTGTTGTTGTGTAACACTGCAATAAATATGATGAGTAAATGCATAAGTAAAACAACATAAGTTGAATATAACATTGGAAACCTGTTGTATATACTTCTTCGTTATGGTAATGGTTATTATTGCGACTTATGACACTTGTAGTTTTATCAAATGGACTAAAAAGAGAACAACCATTTACAAGTTATAAATGTCATTATTAACTAATACTACGAGTATATAACTTCCCTGTAATCTTAATACACCGAAATTTTGTTCAAAATGTTTTTAAAGCATTTATAAAATTTAACACAATAAATGACACAGTGACTGGCATTTCGATTTGTAACTCTGATTGCATGACCACCAAATAATTTCTAACCACAGATCACCTAAATGCATCTATTATTAAAACAGCTCACAACAATTACCAATAATCTCGTTTTAAAATCATTCCCAAACATAACCGCGATGTTTTCAGCGCATCGATGTCAAAGATTTAATATTGAAGCAAGAGCCGGCGCGATCTCGCTGCGTTGCCTGAATTATTCATTTCACCTGGCTTGGAGGTGATTTTTAAACTATATTTACAGTCCGCCTTAGCGTTTGCACTTTGAATATTTTAGTTGGCCAACTTGATTATCGAGTGATACACAGCACTGATTCAATCGATTCTGATTCAAGTTAAGTTTAAATCGAGGTGGACTTTATTACCTGTTTTGTGCAGGTGAAGTAAATACGCTGCAACTAATGTAAATACAGTCTTCATAGATGATATAGCATCAAGAGCCGACAGATAATAATAAATCTTTAACATTCAATACATTTATGCCTTCATTTTTGTATATAATCTACGGGACGGCAAACATTCATTCATTTTAGTTTATAACTAATTTACATATAGCTTTCACAGATACAATTTAGTAGCCAGTTACTCCAATAACATAATATTTATCGACAGTTAATAACACACTATATTACATTAGTCACACAACATTATGCAATAATTGTCCATTACATTGAACCACAAACGAATTTTGCTAAATTGAGCGAAACTGCCTGTGTATAATACCATATTGCATTGAAGTACAATTCAATGGGTAGTAGTAATAATAATAACAGAATTCTGAGAAAAATATGTGAGTAACATTTCCGAAAATGAGCTTCCACCACCACGGATGGCCATTGGAGCAAACGCGTTCTGGGGTGGAAGCCACATCCCATTCTTTGCAAAGATGTAAAAAGTATACGAGAAGACGAGGATTAAGTTTGCTGGCTGCTGGCTTATGTCTATAATGATGTTGATGACGATGATGAACCTATATTTTATACCAAAATAGTCATCGGAATGTCTTTAATGGATGAACTTATTGAATTATCTATAGATATTTGAAAATAAATTATTATGAGTAAATATCCATGATAAAATAGACACGAGAATGCGAGGATAGCACTAACTGTTATAGTATTGCAAAAGTCTATTTCCGGCATTGGGCTGTTATAAAATGATGATAATTATGAGCCACAACATAATAACAAAATGAATTCTAAAGAAATATTCACAAAAGAAACAGTTATCCAGTTAGATGTTGCACGTATAAAATATTCGAACCACTGTTTCGCTGCCCGGACTATTAATCTTTAATGCACCACAAATATAGAAAAATACACCTCACAAATGACGTATACAAATTGCTCAAGATCTTGTAAAGTTGTTGAAATAGCGTCCGAATGTCGCACCAGACGTTTGAAAAATATTCAGCCGAAGAAGTTTATGTAGGCAAACATGTGTTGGGTGTTTTACGTCTTTTCAGAGCGATACCTTTTATTTATACGAGAGTTACACCCATATTCTAAGACGTTTTCACGACTCCACTTGACGTTACTAGAGGAAATCCGTATTCTTAGTAGAAAAAAATCTCCTCCACTCAACGTCACTCAAAAATTTTCCTGTCTCGAGGAAAGGAATCAACTGTCAAACTCAAGGTACGTCGCGACCTACCTTAAGGAAGAAATAAAAGAAATAATCCTACTTTAATATTGTAATTAAAAGAGAGAAAAAAAGTTTACCTTTTAAAATTCATAAATACCTAAATATGCCAACAATTTTTTGAGGTGGGTGCCTCTACACGATTTACACGTTTTCCTAGTGAATGATACAAACATTACTCTTTATTTCATTTAATAAAAGATTTGTTGTTTGGAAACAGTGTTTATTATTTTAAACAAGTTATTAAAGGTTTCCAACAGTTCCTGTAATACTTGTACGATACTCCGTACGAATATCCCGAACGACGATTCATCTAAAGAATATCCTTCGAAATTTCCGGGTTGGATGGTATGACCCTCCTCCTGTCTGCATGCGTTTTTTTCTCCGACTCACTAAATATTTGTCTTCCAGTCACAATCCCGAAGATTTTGAGTTCAATAATTATATATTATTCTATGTAAACACTCTGACATGACATTTGACTGTCACTTTTCAAGTGATCATAGACTATTTTCAAAGGTTTTTTGTTAAATCTCTACTTTATCTATACATCAATGACGTAATTAATGACGTTTTTCCTTGACTCAACCTCACTCGAGGAACCTTTAGTAAAGGTATATTTTTAACTAAGCATACCATTTTCGAGGGTCCCTCCAATTCATTTGTAAAGTCACCTCGACTAAAATAAGGTTGAGGAAGATTGGAGGACACGTCTTAGAATATGGGTGTCAGGATAGCGTAGCTTGTCTGAATTTTAAATTCTTTCCTTATTCTATGGAAGATTTCTGCTGTTTAACTAAAATGTTTGATGTGGTGGTGCCATAGGAAGAGCATTTATTTAAACTTGTATTGGTTTTTCGTAAACGTTTGATGTAACAATCTCCAGAGCTTTTTTTTACTTCTTGTTTTTTTAACCTCTTACCGTCCTCAATTAATTTCACCTTTTTAGCTCTTTGCATCTTTATTACATTTAACCCATGAAAAAAGACAGAAAATAATTTTAATACAATTATTTAATAATATGTTTAGCCCTTCAAAATTAAAGAAACAAATAGGCGATGCAGCTCAATAAAGTCTCATCGCAATCCTTTTACTACGGAATCCTAAAACACAAAACGAGACCCAAGAATATTTCATCTGAATTGTAATATTAACTCATGAGATCCCGTATCAAACCACGATCTGCTAGTACGGAATACTGGTTTTATTTAACGGCTGGCTTTCCTTCGAGAACTGCATTGGAATTCAATGAATAACTGATAAGTCGGTGTACGTAAATAAATATAGTCGTGTGTTGCTATTCAATATTTCTGCCAGTGTAGAGTATTCTTTACAGACCATATTGGAAGATTTCATGGTATTGCTTGGTAAAGAAAGATATTGCAGGTATAAATTTGAAAATAGGAAGCAGTTGTAGATAGGATCAGTGTACGGGGAATAGAAGTATAGCAATTTAGCTTTCTTGTTTCCTAATATTATTTTTTGCACGTACCGATTAAAGCCCGACAGCCTCCGTGGCGCCGTTGGTTAGACGCCGGCTGTGAAACGAGAGGCTGCGGCTTCGATCCCCGGACAACAAATACCTGTGGATCACACAGATATTATTTTTGGGTCTAGGTGTTTGTGAGACCGAAAAGTCTCTCGTAGTTCCTAATACCTACGACACAAGACTCGATCTTAGTGTGGGTCAGGACTATGTATGTGACCGTTAGGTGTATTTTATTTATTTTAATTGCATCAAGTAATTAACCATTACATAATTGTATGTACATATGTATTAATATGTATTGGTTTATTTGATTTTGGTATTTAAGTATTAGTATGCTATTAGATAGTTTACCTTTTGGTTTTCTTTCTTTATTGTTTACCGCCATCTACAACTATTTCCAATATTCTCCATCCCACGGTTGTCTGGTAGAAATCGCTTTAAGCGATAAGACCGCCCATTGTATTACCAAACATAACATGTGTTTAAACTCAATACTGTAATTTGGTGTGCAATAAAGAATTATTGTATTGTATTGTATTGTATTGTATAATTTAATCCATCTGCCATTTAGTGTTATGTAGGGAAGTAAAATAATTTTGTAAATTAATATATTATGGGTATTTAATTTTTACTCATCGACCACTCTAACATTTTTGTCCTGAATCTTTGTGATCGATGTCCTCTGTTTGCAGTATAGTACAATATAATAAAGTCATTAATCAGGGTTCTTCAATATATCAGAAATATTTTAAACAAATATTCTGGAACATTAAATTATCAGTAATCCTAGTAAAAGCACAGATGTAATATGAATTTACTGAACAAGGAAACGTGTCTATGTTCTGCAATAAACAGAGTACGCGGAACATATTGCGGTAAGTGGTTGTGACTTTAATTATGCAAAATATCACTGTCGCGGGATATCCGCGCGTTAAATAAAGCCCTGCCATTTGAAAATTTAACGGAACTCTAATAAAGAGATTGCGATATTGTGCGGCCATGAAATGAGCGGGTTTGCGTAAAATTCAATTACTAATAGCGGGTAACATTAGGCGGCATTTTCGATGAAGAGTGAATTACGACTATCCACATTTTTGCACATAAAATTGACTATTATTAGAACAGTTCTATAATGTGCCTTATATTAAGTGCAGTGTAGAAAAAAGTCACTGTGTCAATGGTCGACAATATAGTACAATGTTATGCAGGTTTGTTTGAAACGGAATATTATGTATTATTGGCGATATGGGTGACTGTAATGAAATTCAGGACTATCCTATTCATGGCTATATTAAAGTATATTTTCTTTAAACTTTATATTGGGTGTGGTTTCTCTTGTATAATTTTATTTTCCTAAGATATCAAAACCAGTATTATAAGTAATTACTGTCGCATAATAAAGCACAAAAGAATTGCAAACACACCAGGATAACATGACAGCTCTTCCTTTTGTTTTCAGAACTTGCCTTACTTGCATTTTCAATTTATGAAAGGGTTCAATGAGTTTTAGCTCTCTTACAATTTATACTCGTATTAAATACAGAGAAGTTCTAATACACTGCCCTAAATATCACCGTAATAATTTATGAAAAATTCAACAAAATCTATATCTCTAAAAAATATACAGAAAAATACACTAGATAATTCGGCTAATACTCGTAATATGTAAATGGAAATCCGCGGTTTTCGTGGCGTCAATAGCAAAATCTGCCATAGAGCAGTTATCTTTGAGCACAGCCCGTCGCCGAGTCGTTAGCGTTACTGTTACACTTTTAGCATAATGAAGCTGTACATATACCTGCATCGCTTTAACTGATAGTATTTAATACTAAAGACTAGTTTTGCTTGCATTTTTCAATATTGAAGTGAATGTGAAATGATATATTACAAATTATTGTAGTTATTCCCTTGGCTTTGCTACTTTTAGGCTGTAATAGAACTTTGGCGTTTAAAATAAAGATTCCTTTTGTATATTATGATATGCAATTTATTTATTTACTAGGTAAATTTCTGTTATATCCATAACTGGTTTCACTCTTGTTGTGTTGATTTTGGTTTAGGCTCTTTTAGCTATTGCTATGCAAATTGGTTTGGAAAATCAATCTAAAACGAATAACTACAATAAAGTATTTTTTTTTGTATCGGTCCATATTCTTCCTACTGCAGGGCACGGGCCTACTCTACAATCGAGGGTACGGTTGAGTGTGGTTAGGCCATATAGTCATTCATTCATTAACTAAGGTTTAAAGATTCAATGCAAACAAGTCATAACTTGAGCCTTCACTCACATAACATTAGATAACTTCGGTCATAGTCATCCACACAGTCCTAACGCAAGTTGAATAATTATATTCACAATTTCTTCATAATACCAGGCAATACCGCCTCCAAAAAATCAATACCCTCGAACTTCCTAATAAACAAATCACAAATAATGAATTACGATCACGTCTCGGCCGGGGCGCTGTTGTCGCCAACTATTCGCGGAATAATCTCTTCCGCGGCTTGTTTGTGCGCACGTGGCGAATGCACAAATAAGTGCCGTGACCAACTTTTGCCACTTAACTTTATAATGGGACGTTCGGACTATTATGGGCGGCTGATGTTTCCGCTGGGCTGGTCCCGTGATGTATGAACTGGTGCTAGGAAGTGATTTTGTTCCGCTCCCTGAATACAATAGAGACGTTACGAATGATAAGGGGATTAATGCTAGTTTGTAGAAGTAGTTCGTTCTAAAATTGGTGGAAATAAAATCCAGTGGTCTTTTAAGCGTTGAAGAGAATGTTAAATTAATGATAGTGTTTGGTGATGAGATAAATCCTACTTAAATAACCAGGGTTGATGGCTCACAATGTTTTAAAAGGTATGTAAGAATGCATGTTTTTACATCCAGGTAAGTACAAAGTAATGTAGAAAGTATTAATTTAGTTTCAATTAACTTCGAAGTAGTGTACGGGTTTAGCGCCCAAGTATAAAATTCTAAACAACTGGCTCTTAAAATAAGATTCATCATGTAACATGACGAAGCTGTTTCTACTAGTAGGAATAAAAAGAATAAAACTGCTGACAATTTGAAATGAAAGTTTCATTTCAACTGTGAACAAGGTACACCTGTTTTTCCTTCTACAAAAGCGGAGAAAGCGCTGGCATTTAGCGATACACTATTATGTAGACACAGTTTCGAAGAGAAGCTGAGAGAACTATTTTGTAATAGACACGGTTTTATTGGAATCTTTAACTTAAGTACTGCGATCAAAATTGTATTGATATTAAAATGATGAGTCCTTGTGATACAGTAGGCTAGAAGACAGGTCAAGGAAAACATAGTGAGGAAACCTACATACCATGGCGATTCGTAAGTTCGTAAGCCAATGTGGTGGACTATATTATGGCCTGACCACTTTCAATCGTACCCACAATTGTAGAGTAGGTCTGTGCCCTGCAGTGGGACGCATATAGGCTGATACATCAATACATCAATGACTATTAAGTTTAGCAGTTAGAGCCGCGTATGATTCGACAATAATTAATGGAGTTATTAATACTATCATCTTGCAAATATCTAAATATGCCCTTGATGTAGGAATACAAACACATTTCCGCGGTCTATAAACAAACTTCCGTATACGAATGTGCGATCCCCTAATTGTACGTTAGGAATCAGAGACCCGAGGGAGAAGGCAGGACAACATAAATCAGGGGGAATTTAAACTCCGTTGCATCGGTACCTCTGAGGCCGCCCCGAGCAATACCGACTCAAATGGTCGGAAAAAGATGTGTTAGTTTACTCTGTGCTTCAATTATCGAGAAAAATTGCGGTGCGTTTTTATATTTTCCTTTGAGATATTATGCAGATTGTCAATGTTATAAAACTATATTAGGCGTCATAGCTGGCATGGGAAAGTTATGATGAGATGATAATATAATTTGTATATTTTTTTCGATGTAATAAGTAGGGTATGATATTTGTTGTATTAAATGCGGCTTATTTTTATTTAAATCATCAAATATTCAAATTTATATTCACTCCATTCTTTGGTTTTCAATATGAGCTAATCGACTGATTTCCCACCAAACCAATAAATTCTGCGTAGTTTTGTCACGGGAAGATAATACCTGCGACTCGAAACTAACAACACTAACACATATAAGCGTTTGTGTTTGGTTAAATTAACTCGTTTAATCAGATAGCTCTTAAGTAATACGCTGTAGTGAGCATTCCTTATATTTTACAAAAATACAATACCATATATATTTTTATATTTAACGATAAAAAATTTAAGATCAATTTTGAAACGAGTAACAGTTTAGCCACTTTCTCAATTTATATTTTGTCCTCAACAGAATACCGCGTATAAGCAGGGGCACGTAACAAATTGAACGGGTTCTGTTCGTCGACGCCATTAGCACGAGTTTCGGCAACTAGTTACTGTCCGGCTAACGCGGAAAAAGTTTCAGTGGTCTATGGTATATGTGGTCGATTGTACCCAGCGCTGGAAATTTCCACGAGCGCTCGCTAGCCGTTGAGGACGTTTAATGGGTTAGGCTTTTATTTTTGGGCTTTGTGGCTTTTTGTACCCGTGCTTAGATGGAGGGTTAGTTGGATGATTTTGTTATTGTTTTTATTAAGCGGACATGTATTTACAAGGGGTTTACAAAAGTATTAAAATAGCAGATGATGATGTGATTATAATTAGATATTTTTTCATGGAGGTACATAATATGCGATGCTTAAGCAAGCGGCTCTTTTACATAATTAGAGAATGATAATGGAGGAATAAAAGGATTCAAGAAGTATTCTCCTCCTTTAAATTACGTATTGAAGTTCTTTTTTAAAATCATACTATTTGAGAATAATTACTTTCTCATTTGATATATTTTTTATAGTCAATTTCATCACATTTTTTAAAATATTACTCCTAAAGATATGTAAAACAATTTAGAATGCATTGGAAATTATAATTCTACTTACCACAGCCATCGGAGCATCCTATACTTTTATTTCCAACATTCCTGAGACTCCAGCAGCTTCTGCCAAAACAAAAGATTAACCATTATGCGATAATGCGTTGTTTAACTCGGCATTTAATACAACCACGTACTCAGCAAGTTTGCCGGTTGGGCGCCGGAATCATGCCAAATATCGTCCATTTAAGGACCTCTCCTACGTGTTAAGAATTCTTTGGAGGTCTGAGAGGAATAGAACTACTCTCCAGCGGGAAGAGTCAAGTTGGATAAATCTTTGTAAGTTTGTTCTATACGTATATTGGAATTATTAAGTAAATTGCTTGTGTTTATTAAGTAAGGGTTATTTGGTCGAGGCTGAAATATGTTTTAAGTTGGGTATTCTGCTGCATAAGGGGTTTGTAAAGAGAAAGGTCTTCTCAATTCAATTATCAAATGTCTGTAAGTTAGCTATTGGTATTCTGGTTTTATTACAGATAATGTCGGAAGCGGTTTACATCTAGCGATTTCTTGCAACCTGAGTGTGTTGAAGTTTGATGCCTCTTCAAACTTAAGAGTAGAAAAAAATCATAGCTCCAAATATACTTCAACATATATACTTCAACAATATTCAATACCTACGAAAACTTGAGTTTTACAGCTGTGGTTTTTAAACTATCGCCTATTGCTACACTTGAGAACCCTTCAATACCAATACTTGAGTTTAGCTTGGCTCGAGTACAATGATCGCCGAAATACTTCAGTAGAGCACTCGTCCCTAAATACCCATGGGCTACAGTTTTAGTACAATAATCCCCGAAGTTATAAAGGGATAGTAAATGATTACAGCGGCAACAAAGAGATCCACGCGGTCCGTCAGTCGGCACCTCCGCTTTTATCAAAACGAGCAAGACCAACTTTCCGCATAATTACCGGAGTTCATTTAAATATTTTCCTACTTTCTACTTGTACGGACGTTAATTCAGTTTGTTTGTACTATAGATAAATTATTTTAACGAATGGGCTTTTAGGAGTGATTTACATTTGGCAGTGTTTAATGTGTTTTTTTGTATAAATAAAATATTGTAATTTTATTGGCTGTATGAGTTCTCTGTAATTATAAATGGAGAAGAATATAGGCGTTGTCTTTTTTTAGCTTATCAGATGAAACATAAGTTTTGAAATGTTTTATGGCAATAGGCGTGAGAATAAATTAATGTGATCTAACGATACGTGTATTATTTTTCATCAGAAGTTTTTTGAGCAGGGTTTTATTAATCTCCCTATGTAAATAAAATATCAGTTCTTACAACAAAATTCAATACAATACAAAAAAGAAATATAACTACTGGAGTTTGCTTCACGGATTTCTTGAATAACATAGAGATAAAAATATGATCCATAACATTTCATACGGTCTCATTTTCCGCGTCCCGATCTCATCAAACTCATTATTGTGCTGGTTAGTTTTTCCTCAATACTTTGGTTTTTCTCGATTGAATAATCTTTCTAGTATTGTTGTTCGGTGAACAACGGCGTGTTCTTTTGATATGTTTTTTTCGGGCAGGAAATGTGAACAGAAATTGATTTCGAAGGTTATTCGTTGGACAGCGGGACAGAGTAAATGACAGGTTCCTTGTATTCCCATACATGATGTTCTTATAATAAATAGCTTTAGTTTTTTTGTATATTTAATTCGTATGCTCCTTCTTTGTTATTTGATAAAAGTGTTAACTATCAAGTTATTAAATTCTATTTTAATAACAAATATATACGTTCACACAAGCCATTTACATCATACGTACATACATAAAATCACGCCTTTTTCTCCAGAAGTGGTAGGTAGGTGCAATGTGGACAGTCGCGTTTTCCGTCCCTCGATGTGATAAGGGGCGAGCCTAACGCCATATTCGGCACAATACAAACTCCAGGCTGATAATAAATAGAAAAATCCAATATCACTTTGCCCGACCCGTAATTCGAACCCGAGACCTCAGCTCTGCAATCATACCGCAGTACAACTGCGCCACCGACGCATTTCATTTGCACCATCGTTTTATCCAATATAATGTTTCTAACACCCATATTCTAAGACGTTTTCTCGACTCCACTTGACGTTACTAGAGGAAATCCGTATTCTTAGTAGAAAAAAATCTCCTCCACTCAACGTCACTCAAAAATTTTCCTATCTCGAGGAAAGGAATCAACTGTCAAACTCAAGGTACGTCGCGACCTACCTTAAGGAAGAAATAAAAGAAATAATCCTACTTTAAAATTGTAATTAAAAGAGAGAAATAAAGTTTACCTTTTAAAATTCTTAAATACCTAAATATGCCAACATTTTTTTGAGGTGGGTGCCTCTACACGATTCACACGTTTTCCTAGTGAATGATACAAACATTACTCTTTATTTCATTTAATAAAAGATTTGTGGTTTGGAAACAGTGTTTATTATTTTAAACAAGTTATTAAAGATTTCCAACAGTTCCTGTAATACTTGTACGATACTCCGTACGAATATCCCGAACGACGATTCATCCATAAGAATATCCTTCGAAATTTCCGGGTTGGATGGTATGACCCTCCTCCTGTCTGCATGCGTTTTTTTCTCCGACTCACTAAATATTTGTCTTCCAGTCACAATCCCGAAGATTTTGAGGTCAATAATTATATATTATTCTATGTAAACACTCTGACATGACATTTGACTGTCACTTTTCAAGTGATCATAGACTATTTTCAAAGGTTTTTTGTTAAATCTCTACTTTATCTATACATCAATGACGTAATTAATGACGTTTTTCCTTGACTCAACCTCACTCGAGGAACCTTTAGTAAAGGTATATTTTTAACTAAGCATACCATTTTCGAGGGTCCCTCCAATTCATTTGTAAAGTCACCTCGACTAAAATAAGGTTGAGGAAGATTGGAGGACACGTCTTAGAATACGGGTGTAAGAATCAGAAAACGAAAAAAACTTTATATTGAAATAGGCTTCAATATTTCCTAATTAGTACAACATTTGTGGTTAGTAAACAAAACCGATATTAAAAAAAAATCGGGCTGTCTACGATTTCAAAGGAAAAGAGAATTCCAAATTCCACTGATTTGTTTTAAGACACATCTCCGAATTAACAGTATCCGTCATAATAAATCATTGCAATGAACTTTCGCTTTATAATTGTGATTTGTTTCTGCCGTCTTGGGACCAAATTACTCGCCCTAACGACTGTTGACGGTTTGATATTATCATTCAGAAATACGGGCAAAGTTTTTCACAGGGCGACTGTAAATGTCTCTTAAAAGTGTTACGAGTTGCTTAAGTGTTTCGGAGCTTGTTAAAGTGCGTTTAATTAATGCTTCGAAATCGTGATACATTTTTGTATATTTTTAATTGGCTTATATTATTTTTTCAACTCTGGGTCAAAGTTAACCGCTTCTTTGATCATTTTATTCTTGAAGATTTGTATAACTCACGCCGGGGGGTTGTAGAATTTGAAATATATTTTTGACCGAGTAAAGGAGCATTGCAAAACGGTTGAAGTCCATTAAAGGCATATCAAAGCTCTCCGTGAGTGAATTTTTCATATTTCTTTATACGGTTATGTCAAAGTACAAAGCGCCTGGTAGTGACACAAGTACCTACTATCAAAGAAAAATAATCCACGGAACAGATGGCTTTCTCCCGCCGGTCGACATAATCATGCCAGCATACCCTAATATAAAGACCCAAAATGCGACTCACTTACGTGGTTCATTATAGTGAGTTTACCACCATCGTGTTTGGTTCCTCTCTCTGTCTCTTCAGCCACAGGAAGTCCACTGCGAACATAGGCCTTTCCCGAGGATCTCCACATTGACTTGTTCGAGGCCGCCTTCATCCAGTTACTTTCTGCAACCTTAATCCGGTTGTCCGTCCTCCTTGTAGACGGGCGTCCGATACTTCGCTTGCGTAGCTCCCCACTCCAGAACATTTCGGCCCCATTGGCCCTCATCAGTTTTTCATCAGTTCTTTACGCTGTGTGCTATGTTTGAATCCTAGCGGATACGAATGTCCTATAATATTATGTATCTACATAATTTGACACAAACTTCGGAAATTATCTAAAGTATAGTTTAGGAACAAGTGTAACTTACCTCAGCATGTTGAAGTTAAAATTACTTTTGAATTTTCACTTCTTGAAACTTCAATAAGGATATGTATGGCTCTGCTTGAGAACCAACTACATGCGCCGTGAGGCTAACTCGAGAAATATCCTGAAATTCGGAAATAAAACTCTGAAATTATTAAATTTAGTTCCATTTATTCGTTTATTATTTGGAAAACAAGCCGAGAAATTCATATATAGGTAAATAACAGAAGAATTTATTCCAGAATCCAGTACAGTTTTTACTAATAAATAACACAGATTTATTATTTATTAATCGGTACAAAAGGAAAACTTAAAAGATGGTTGTTTTACACCCATATTCTAAGACGTTTTCTCGACTCCACTTGACGTTACTAGAGGAAATCCGTATTCTTAGTAGAAAAAAATCTCCTCCACTCAACGTCACTCAAAAATTTTCCTGTCTCGAGGAAAGGAATCAACTGTCAAACTCAAGGTAGGTCGCGACCTACCTTAAGGAAGAAATAAAAGAAATAATCCTACTTTAATATTGTAATTAAAAGAGAGAAATAAAGTTTACCTTTTAAAATTCTTAAATACCTAAATATGCCAACAATTTTTTGAGGTGGGTGCCTCTACACGATTTACACGTTTTCCTAGTGAATGATACAAACATTACTCTTTATTTCATTTAATAAAAGATTTGTGGTTTGGAAACAGTGTTTATTATTTTAAACAAGTTATTAAAGGTTTCCAACAGTTCCTGTAATACTTGTACGATACTCCGTACGAATATCCCGAACGACGATTCATCCATAAGAATATCCTTCGAAATTTCCGGGTTGGATGGTATGACCCTCCTCCTGTCTGCATGCGTTTTTTTCTCCGACTCACTAAATATTTGTCTTCCAGTCACAATCCCGAAGATTTTGAGTTCAATAATTATATATTATTCTATGTAAACACTCTGACATGACATTTGACTGTCACTTTTCAAGTGATCATAGACTATTTTCAAAGGTTTTTTGTTAAATCTCTACTTTATCTATACATCAATGACGTAATTAATGACGTTTTTCCTTGACTCAACCTCACTCGAGGAACCTTTAGTAAATGTATATTTTTAACTAAGCATACCATTTTCGAGGGTCCCTCCAATTCATTTGTAAAGTCACCTCGACTAAAATAAGGTTGAGGAAGATTGGAGGACACGTCTTAGAATACGGGTGTTAGTCTTGGTTCCACTTTTTAGCTCTGTACGTGATCTAAATTATATATTTTTATATTAAATCTCCATTTCTATATTTTCATGATGACTTCCTTCGTCAGACTTTTCCTGTCAATGTTCTTCCATGTGAATCAATCATAATAATAATTTTCACAATAGGAAGATTTTCATTCAAATTAATATTTTTCCTCATACCATCTGCTCCACCAATAATTGTAAATTGGTTCGGAAATACGATTCACTCATACCTCCGAAAGGATAAAATGAGCTTGTCGGGCTATTGTTACGAGTGCATTTATATTGTGAAATTCATCATTAACGCTCATAGGCGGGGTATTGAACAAAAATTCAGTTCGATGAGTTCATAATTACTAACCGTTAAATATTGATATCATAGTTTTAGATTATCAACTAATGTCCATAATTATTATTTTGAAGATAGTTATTAATATTTAAATTTGGTTGTCAGTTTTCAAAGGTTCACTATTGATTCTTAATTGCAGTTTGCTATTGGTAATGAGAAGCAATTTTATTAGATGTGAAAAGCATGCGCATTTCCATTGTTGTTGCGTTGGCATAATATTTAAATGTTAATCCTGGCAATAGTAAAACAGAAGTAAGAAGTGATTATTGGCTTAAATATGAACATTGGTTTTGATTTAATAGTCGTGGAGGGATTTGAGCCTGCTAATAAGATTTACCAAAACATAATATTATTAAGTAAAAACGGACTTCCAAAACGAAGGTCGAATTTTCGAAGCAAAGCAATTAAGCTTAGTTAATAACGCCTCCTTTTATTGTAAGTGAAGGATAGCATAGCAGTGAAACCTAAGAAGAGTTAAATATTAGAATTTCGGTCATAATATTATAAGCCAAATGATTATGCGACATAGCGAAAATAGTAGTATGGGGTAAGGACATCTTACAAGTGTAAGAATGACCACAAAAATGTTTATAAAATACCAATGAGTGTTTTTGCCTCTACTAACCGTTTACTACCAAACTAATCTTCATTAAAGATTGTACAAAAGTTCCGCACGACGAAGACTTTAATCTCGTTCGCTTGTGCCGTCAAATGGTTTCTTAACTTTTGCCGCTAAGTCGATATTTATTTTCTGCGGATGTATGAACTTTATTGAGAAATGATAACACAAGAATAATGGCACACTGGATTCGAAGAAGTAATTCCTTTGAACAAAGGATATAAGTTTGGCATTTTGCGTTGGTTAGAAATATGTCGCCTCGTTAATTCTAGGGCTTATTGTGGCTCGCGTAAGAGGAAAAGCGAGAGGTCAGTCTGGAAATTCATATTCGGAGTTTTTCGACCTCAAGACAAATATCTAGTTTGTCGCGAATTTCATAATTTCCAATGCAGGCGTAATCAATAACTGACAACCTTGACAATTTTCATGGCGCATTTGGTTAGACACCGGCTGTGAAACGAGAGGCCGCGGGTCCGATCACCGCATCGAAACAAATATTTGTGTGATCCACAGATATTTGTTTCGGGTCTGAGTGTTTGTGAGACCAAAAATTCTCTCATAGCTTCTGTCACAAGACACGTTCTTATTGTGGGGTCAGGACTATGTATGTATACTGATTGTTGAGTGTATTTATTTATTATTATTTGCACTTGTGGTAGGTCTCTCGTATGGCAACAGTGGTGGAAGAAGTCGCCCTTTTTTCCTGCGTAGTACCATTGTAGAATTTCTGTTGGTGAGTGTTTAAGCTCGCGCGCTGGAGACACTTTGGTGTGTTCGTATTGAGATCCCAAAGTGCCTCCAAGGTGCAGATGAAGACATGGGGGTTTAAGCCGATAAGAGTCCGGTCTAGCCAGATAGATAAAGGACAATATCATCCGCGAATCGAAGGTTGGAGAGCCTCTGGCCATCGAGGACGATACCGCGTCCTGTCCAAAGGTAATTAATAATAGACATCCGGCACCAACCGAGTAACCGCTTCAACCTTCCGATCTATAATTAGTTGATTTCGTTAACACTCCGAACTTAAGCTTGACGAAGGAAGCGCGCCGGTGTTGTACACTAATTTGACTTCACCCGGGGGTCTTGTCAAATACAATCTCCGGTGACGAGAGGATAGTTGGACAACTGCAAACCGGTTCTAACCGGTTCCACTTAATGATTATGTTGAACAAATGTGGCGGAGGAAATGAAATTTTAACTTGTTTCATTTGGGTATTGAAGTTTCGAGTGGAGTGTAAATTTTGGCGGAACCCGGGAGGTGACTTTTTATTTTCGTAGGGTTTTAAAATGTACTATAGAATACTGAAATTATTTTAAGTTTTTTGCTTGGCTACGATTGAAGTATACAAAAAAGTGATACAATTTATTGTAAGTACCTAGATACTGGTAGTAATAGTACTATTATACTAATGAAATGAAATGAAATGAAAATATTTATTGAACCCATGTAATGTCATACGTTATTTAGATTCAGTAACTTTTTTCCACTACCACCCGGTTCACAAGGCTGTTTTCGTCAGAAAAGAACGGGCAAGAAACTTTAGCGTTGCTCTTTTCAAAACAAGTTTACAATACAGTAATTATACAAAGGTTGCAGCGCAGTTAAATTCAGAGCAGCTCATAAATAATTTAAAAATATTAATAGTAATATTGATCGAGTGATTTTGTACGGCTGATTTAGGTAAGTGAAGTACTGCTTTGAAAGATAAATATTTGTTGTAAAATACTTAATGAGGAAACCAATGAAGCATTTAATTTATCCTCACATTTAAATATAAAAACTGCCTCATTATCTTTAATAGCATACATTAACATGATAAACGTTGACTCGAAATACTTAATTCCATTTCAGAAATCGTTCATTCTTAATTATCCCGAAATATACATGAACGAAATATAAAATTTAAAGTTTTACACTCGAAAACAAGGTTAATATAACGAAAGGCCGATCAGCTCGCGCGTGTGCCAGTTCAATTTGTTTTAATAGCCAATAATCCGGAAACCGCAACTTATCTGATTATTTTAATTTGAGCGAGTCCAGGTTAAAATCATCAATATGAATTTATTGAGAACTTAATCAAGAATTACATTTTGACTGTGAAAAGGATTTCGGCTTTAATTTCGAAATGGCTCTCTCTTTATTAGCCGTATTATTAATTTGTCACGTTTGACTAATGGTGATTTTTTTAACAATAAGCTTGATTGATGTCGCAAGGAAATTATGAGAGTTTTTCAACTGAGGACGGCGAATATAAGGCCAAGTGGCGGAGACTATGTAGAAAGGTGGACTCACGAATCCGCTAGTAGTTCGTCTGGTAACAAACGGTATCAAGATCTCAGACATTTAGACTAGGAGAAGTTATATCACCGTTTTGATCTTTCAGGTAATAATAGAGCGTTAATATCCTTTTGCACCTGTCAGAGTATACCAGAGTGGAATTGTTAGTGGACGTAAAACGTCCTTTGGTTCACAGAGCAAAAGGCTAGCAATGTACCTACAAACCTCTTGAGGTTTGAGGTTGACGTTGGTGTACAAAACTTGTTTTGTAGTTGGTTTTGCCTTTTAAGATTTGTGTATTTCATGCGTAAATTAATAACATACCAAAACAGCCCATAATTTGAGTTACCGAACGCTGTAATTCAATTGTTTCGTTATATCATTCACCGTTGCACCTGTTTGCGTCACACATACAGTCCACAGGCCTAAACCATTAATTTGTGAAGTGCCAATACTAATTTTGAAATGGCCATCGGTTGCTCATTGTTCCAGCACACTTAAATATTTGTGCACAATTAAAATGATTCCATTCAGCCGTACACGGTTTCCAATATTGTAAAACAGATAAACAGCGCAACCTGTAATGGTCGCCCGTTTATCGTATTAATGTGTTGACATTGTTCCAAAATATGTACCTTGTTTTAATGCCGTGTGTTTGCTTAAGGGCGTGCATTCAACCATTTAGAATCGGCTGAGACAAGGATAAAATTATTTAAGGATTTAATTTTTTTTAATTTATAACAGAAGTAAGTCGCAACGACCTTTGGGTTACAAGGAATTCTCTGTGCTATCGTATATGTGAGAAAGATAAAAAAATATGTTAAAAGTTTAATTCTAATATAAATAAACCGGGAATAGATTCGTGTTGTATAAGATATTATGCAAATTATTATTCCACACTAAAGTACTATGCCATGCTGCACTATGCTCAACCAGAGATCTACCACACAATGGGGTATTTCACTATAAGAAAGAAAAAATCTAAAAACTATAAATGTATATAGTAGAGCATTAAGCAATAAGTATATGTTAATTTCAGTTTTTATTTCCAAGGAATAAATTTTATAATTCGTTTTGAAAATTTCAATTTTTTTATTTGTCCTAAAAAGATGTGAAACGGCTGCCGCCATGATGGATAACGATTCTACGTCATTCCGTAAGTAGAATACCCCCTCCAGTGTCCAAGAGCTCATACAAACACAGGTTGTTTACTGGTTGAGTGACGTATCATTTTAAAGGAACATGGCGCCTAGCGTTTTCACATATTTGCGCGCATAAATTTAAAATTTAAATTTTAAATGGATTTTTATTGGACTTGCCGAGCGAATAAAAATTTGATATTTTTTTAAATAGTTTGTCTTAATCTTAGGAACAACTTAAAAGACTTTAATGTATAATGTTAGGTGATTCCTAAAAATCGACCAAATTTTAAATAATATTGCTTTTAAAATTTACAGCACCAATACCGAGCGTATTGCAATATCTGCATTTATAGTATTTGCGATAGCACTAAAAACACTATGGATAGTAAATTTGCGCAACATACGATTATTAAAAAATGGTGCAAGATTAAAACAATAAAATTCGGCGGAGGCATCAGTGGCGCGCTTTACGATGTATTAATGATATTTATCTACCATCGAAACGTATTCCCACTTCAGCGTAAATTACTTTTACGCAAATGACTTTATATTTTAGTTCTACGGTGCTTTCATTGGAATCGTTGGTATTTGGATAAAAAGTACAAGTATTAGTTTTTTTGTTGCTGATATATTGCTGTATACGAGGACAAAGACAAAAATAAACTGAAAACGAGTGTCATCACTGAAAAATAAAATTCGTCGCTTAGTGCCTCGTCCTTCCTAGATTTTAGTATGGACAAAAAAATATGTTTTTAGAACATTGCGTTCTTTTTTCACTCCGAAATGGATTACCCGTTGGAAGTACTTGGAATTAATTTCGTCATGGTTGAATCTCTATCAGAACAAGATATAGATAAAAAAAAGTTAAAATTTTAATATCGTAGTTTTATTAAAGCTACATTGCTTTGCTATTGATCCACTCTTTAGTTCATTCTTGATCTCCATTTATCAGTACTTTGTACATTCAAAGTTGGAAAATTCTAAAGATCTTCATTTCTGGTTTTGTTTTCGTAGTTTGTTGTTCTTTTGTTCTCTTTACCTTACGTAGTAGACTTCTTGACTCACGAGATTTATTTCAGTTGCACGGGATTTTTATGTTTTGTAGAGAGTTCAGCAATAATCACTATCGAGAGGTATTTTTTGCTTTATTTTTATAGTGACGCGACAAAGGGTCAATGAATTTGATCTGGAATCGTCGATTTGAGATAAGTTATCTTTTGCCGATCAACACAATTAAACCGGAATGATTAATTATTCCATAAATATTCAATATGATTAAAGCGAAACGCCTGGGACCTGGGCCTTTCACTGAAATTTAGATTTATTTAGTTTAACTCTAAACAGGATACAATCATGTATGCATTAACACAAAGTATATACATTTTGCTTCAGAACAGGTCTGGTGATAATGCAGCATGTATCTAAATGACAGGCATCTTAGCTGGAGCACAATTTAAAATACTATACTTTTATTATTTTTTCTTTTATTAATTATGTTTTATGCCAGTACGAAACGTTCCCTTTTTAAAATTAAAAGTTTAACATCGCACCTTACTACTCATCATGTTTTGTTTCCTTTGCTATGAATTAAATAGAAGGAGCTGCATATCAAGAATTCTATCTAATCATATGAATTATAGTCATTCTGTAGTTTCGTATCGGATCGTTCCAGGTGTACCGGGAGAAAAAAGATTAATAGGGCGCTGCCACAATCAGATCCTTGCCTTTTATATCAGCCCGTCATGGCGAAGATGAGTAATGGATTTTTTTTATTATTTCCTCCTAGAGATCGGCAAGAAAGCTGTACGGCTTGAGAAACTCTTGGTGTCTGTTATGTATTTTGTAGTGCTATTATTAACGCTTACTTTAGTAGTTTGAGTCAGTTGAGTTAATATAGATTAAATCATTTTTGTCTTCTTACAATGCTTTCAGGTAGTTTTATTGATGGCAGGATTGTATAATCCGTGAAAGACGACTATACTATGGTGGAAAGCCTCTCATAGAGTCCCCCAAGTGTGAAGCGTTTTGGGTTCAGCTTGTATTTAGAGTGGTCGGTATACTTCAAACAACCAACGAGAGATAACCAGCACTCGTCGATGAATACTATATATGGAACATTTAAATTTACCACGCATTATTTAAATTGAATTGCATTTACCATCAGTTGAATTAAAGTCGTTTTTTTACGAAAACATGTACGGAACCTAGTGGCAAGAACTGTCGTCAGCCTCTCACGTAACAATAATATGTCATGGCATCAATCTTACATTCGGAATGTTCCGCCACCATCAAATTCCCATCAGATGAACATTTTCAGTCATTTAGCGACACATGCCGTAAAAAAGGTGTTATTTTCATAAATTGTCTTTGGAATTTGTTGTCATTTGATTTTTAATTCTTTTTGTTGAATTAAACTTTGCTAAGAGATTCGTAGTTGATAAAAAATATTTTTCTTAAGACTTCGATTTCAGTTTCGTTAGCCCTGTCTTTTGCAATCTAGGCTGCCATACATCCGACACCGACATGTTCAAACAACAGGAAACGAGTGATAATGTTTATGTGTTAATGTATGCCCAAAAAGAGATATATATTTTAAATAGTTTAAGTAGGCTTTATGTTGAAAAATCGTGAACAAAAGTGTACTTGGAACTATTTCGCATTCAGCGTTTCTCAAAATCCTACGCCATAAACTAAACTAAAAGTAAATCCATCAACACTACAAAATATAAAACAAAATTCAACAAATTGTTTTTCCTTGAAATTTTCGACGCGAAAGCCATGCTTACCAAAACACAGATTTTTTCCACGCAAGATAAAAGAGCGATTTTCACAGGAACGCCTGGTTATATTTCAGCAAAATAAAGTCCTACTTAAGCCTAAATATTGCCCCGGGATCGTGGGAGGCTTTCCCGCCAAATTTGTTCGCGGCTTGAAGGGGAAAATTAAGTTTTCTTTAATATTAAAGATAGTGGCACGTAAATAAGCAAGGCTTCGCCGTAGCGTGTATGGGATTAGGGGCACGGGAAAATGTCTCGTTTTGGTTAATATGAGTGTACAACGGTGTTTTGTATGATATCTCGTTTCATCCTTAAATTACAAAAATGTTACGTGTAATGTGTCATTTCAGTTTAGAAATTTTGAAGATTACATGTAAGAATATCAGGTTATATAATATACTCGTATGCCGCATGTGACAGCATAAACATGGATATTCTTTTAATTACACATTTTCTCGAAAAGATTAAAATAATATAATTCATGAAAGCATGAGCTGATTTGACCGAAATTAAACCTGTATTAGACTAAAATTTCTGCTAGAGCATTTTATTCCGTTGATTTGATTAACTATAGCATTTCTCCACAATCACTACGACCTATTCTCAAACCTGTTACATACCATAATGCATACAATTTATAGGCTGGGGTGATCAGTCACCATAACGTTACTTTCAATCTTCTTTCCTGTTAAAGTTAAATGCTCCACCAAGCAAATAATGATACAAAAAGTACGTTAAAGGAATCATGGTACACTTACACTCATGTAATTTATATACAAAGTATTCCCGGAACACTACATTACGAACTTAAATAAAAGCGCGTAAGAACAATGAAAGGAAATCGTTTGCCGTGGAAACAAAGAACACGAAACCAAGATTAATCCCGATGGACAAAGGGAGCACAATCACACACGCTATAATCTTAAATGGCCTTCGAATAATTTGGAACGGGAATAGTTCTAGGAGCTTACATTTGAGAAATTAATGGTTTACATAAGTGTGGTGAATGTGACAGTTTTATTTTTATTCTCGAACTAGTCAGTAAGGATAACGCATCTATCGGTAAAACATATTATGTACATAGATACATACCAATTTCTAATAACTAGCACGCCTTAATAAATAATAAGCTCAATTTATATGAATATAATTAAAATTTTATACATTCTAGTTTTCACGATACGATTGATAAGAAGGGATGATGTTTGACGAGTCCACCTATAAGATTTTACTGCTGGAAAAAGGATTTACTATATATGCGTAATATTATTGGGAGGTATGGGTGGGAGCTTAGAGAACGGTTCAAGATACTGCCTGAATATGCTTGTCAGGAGCGGTCCAGTTTAGGTCACTATAAAAACAGATTCAACACCTCGTAAAGATCTATCTATATTACGAGTAAGAAGCGTAAATTAGTTTTGCAAAAGTTCAGACGACCGCAGCAGAAGAGGAGACAGTACTAAGCTTACCAAGAAACAATTTGCGCTTTCTAATCGTTTTTAAGGTTCAATAATTTAATAAGCCAGTGCTATTACTGTCCTCAGTGTAAGAACCACATATCCTAAGCTTAGTGTCTGTGTTTAATCCTAAGCTAACGGCAATGAAATTGGTAAAATATATTTCGTCTTTATTAGTGTTTAATAAAGGTCGAAAATTGTTTGGTCGGTCTGCAAATGTAAGTTTGTTTTTGGTAATCACAGGACAGGGTTGGAATTAAGGAAATCGTGTATTCAGTTAGGGATAGATTCAATAAAGGTAGAGCACATACAACATACGACAGGTAAATGCTTGATTGAGCTCGGCCCTCACAAACAAAATGTCTATTTGCACTATACTATTTTGTCTACCTACTAGTAGACATACGATCTAAAAAATGTCGTAGGAGTCGCTGGATTTAATACCATCGGATTTTGATCCAGACTAATTTTGTAGCTTTAGAACGGTAGTCATTATCCTGGCAAATATATCACCGATTAATAGTTTGATAGGCTCGCCCCTTATCACATCATGGGACGGAACATACAAGGCGATATGTGGGTGTTCTGGTGGCGCCTCTGCCTACTCCTTCTGGGATAAAGGCGTGAGTTTATGTATGTACGTATATGTATTAATAGTTTGGTTTATAAAAGTGGTAGATTCATACAGATTGTACTTAAATAAACTACTGTAGGAATGGGCTGACTCATCCGGGCTGATACCACAATCTTAAACAAACCAATTTGAAGTGACGGCTTTGCTGACGTATTGAGTTCTATTGCTAGAAGTCGAATAGATCTTTAACGTCTTTTTTCCTTCTCTTTCCCTTCCATGTTGCGTGCCTGGGAATATATCCAAGTTTTGAAGACGATTATGCTATTGGCTACGATGTAAGAAAATTTGAGAGAAGTAGAGTACACATCTGGCTAGTCTGCTGGTCCAGGGAGACTGTAGCGACACGTACAAATTAGGGGACAATGGTCAATTAAGATAGTTGCGTCCGACACGTGAGCTTCAATTGTCACGGAATTATACGCCACCGGCGCGCGCCGACTTAACTAGTTTAAAAACAATTACTTGCTTTACCGGCCATTACGCTTGAAAAGTTGTTAGCACTTAGCTTTTTGTTCAGCGGTTTTGTGTCCAATGTTTTTTAATGGGCTCGTTAATGGTACTGCGATGTGCTTTCAAAATAATTGTATTGTAGGTTTAATCGAATCTTGTACTAGTCGTATTCAACATTTATAATGGTAAACTGGCACTACTCTTCGTAGTGCTATTAAGTTTTACAATTCCCTTTTTATATATATTTTTTTATTTCGTACGATTTTGATTTATGAGTCATTCATGTCATGGTCTAAGGCTTAGGGTAAAAAAACATGGCAAGTTTATGGCTTTTTATCCCCTTCTTTTTTGATAGAAATTATGATAAAATGTTGTATTACAGTATTGTGATATTGAGGTTTACAACAATTTTACCCAGATTCATAATACTCTAAAGGAAATGTAGATGAATTTTCTTCACACCTTATCTAAAAAATCGAATTTCAGCAATTTACACGAATTAAAAGCCCATTTGCGTCCCAGATACATGAAACTGCACGCGTAGATTTCAATTGACCACCTCAATAGATGAATCTAGCTGCGTGGTACGTTCGACTTCGATTGTGCGGTGTGTGATGTGTCCTAGATTTTACTAGTTATCTAACAGTTAATGTATCGCCGAAGACAGTGTTGTAATTACGTCACGTTCGATCACTTAGCGAATGTTTAGATATGCTCACATATCATAGCTTCATAGCACGTCTTTCATTTTGCAAACCTTTCTAAGAAGCACTGTTCTGGTTTTTATTATTATTTTTTGGTTTCGATTTAGATTATAATACAGCTGATGTGTTTGCCTGAGAGAAGACTGCAGAACTGCCTCGGTGACGTAGTTGTACTACGGTATGGTTATAACACTGAGGTCTAGGCTTCGAATCCCGTGTCAGGCAAAGTGATATTGGATTTTTCTAGTCATTATCAGGCTGGAGTCAGGAATTTGTGCTCGATATGGCGATAGGCTCGCTCTCTTTCACATCGTGGGACGGAACACACAAGGCGAAACGTGTGTCCTGGTTGTTACCAGGAGAACCTCTGCCTACTGCCTGCCCCTTCTGGAAAAAGAGACGTTAGTTTATGTTATGATGCGAATTGCAGTGGAATCCAACAGGTACATGCGCCAGAGTCGACACATTTATTTTAGGCTTTCCTGAATCCGGATATAATATTATAGTTTTTAAGAACCTCCATGGCACCCACGTAGTTCTGTCTTCTTTACAATGAATTTCAGAAATTACTAGACTCCTTTGTTTATTAATATACCCAGACGCAATACAAATAATCTTTGCAGGAATAGAACCCAAGACTTTAGGTATTATTGCACTCACTACCCCACTGAGGCTATCAATAGCACACATCATCAGTATCATCTTCAGCTTTAGAACATCCACTGCTGAAGGTACTTCTAATAAATATACATTCAAAGCGCTAAACATCTCACAAACAACACATTTCCGATCTAACCGACCTTGCCTCCAAACAACCCTCCCCCAAGAGTATTGTAATGCTGGTTTACGCAGATCCCAGGGGTACAGTCGGCAGCGCAAATCACGCACAATTTACCTTGGCCCGGCCTGCAATTAGCTTGTTACGACGCTGATTGCGGTGGTCACTGATGCGGTTGACTGTACATGTGTACGACAACCTTGTATTTACATATGTTATTGTCGATGCTGTAAATTATCTTTGGCGTTGATACTATTGCCATGGTGTTATTGAGGTTTCGGATTTTTTTTGGTGTGGCAATGGAATTAGAAATATGTATAGTACTTTTTAGGTTTGATCTTATTATTCATATAATATAATGAAGTATAAATCATTAAGTCTTGGGATAGATGCCCGGATTAAAGCCAATTCATGTGAGTTGATTAAGTCAACGAAAATTAATTGCCCGAGAATGGATATTGCGCCAACGAAATTCCTATCAGGTATGTGAACTGCAATATGCATACTTGTACCGGCTACCCACATAAATATTGTGAAATACGACAAAATAATGAAAACGACATAATATTATGTAATCCAGTATTGCAAAACTCAGTGACTAACCTACTCACTTCTTTATCTTTTGTAGACATTCAACAATATAAGAAATTTGTTTACCCTGTACATCGCGTACGTTTCCATTGATCTGCGGCAAGTGGAGCGGGCGTAGACTCGCCCGGAATATTACATTATTGGCTACAATTGCCCCGAGGACACTTTGTTGCGTGACACTCGGCTGGGTCAGTCCCATTGCAAATTAAGTCATTTGGGAATGTTAAAAAATAAACATTAACTTAGGTAGGTAAATTTTTAATAATAATATTGTTAGTGAGGACGTTAAGAAATGTGCACAAGCTCTTTAATTTTATAATATGTTTTTTTATGGACCGAAAGTATTTCTCCTAGTTTAATTCTGAGTAATATTTACGACGATGAATAATTTCCCGGAAAACTCAAGCTCTTCTTACTAGCTTCATTATTTTTGGAATTATAAAAAAAAACATGACCTTATACCTACATAATTACATTCTGCCTCCTACTATAATTTTTCTTCCTCAGTTTATATAAATATTAAAGTAAATACAGCCCTTGTAATTCATGCCATCAAATATTATAATTGCTAAGCTTACAATAACTCAATACTAAAACATTATTATTCGTATTAACATATCTACGTCACCTGACGTATCGCTTTACTGAGGTAAACGTTATTACAGAGTTTGCCTATTCATTATCTCTCGCAAAGTGCTTACCTGAATTAATTGCTCGTATTACCCACTAATTAAGACACAAACGATTCTATAATATATTGCCATGACTTCGATTTCTGAACATCTAAGCTGTTATTTACTAATTAGAGCAAGTATTCATACTTGAATGTGAAGATCAATTCATCATTAACAATTATACATATATGAAAAAAAAAATTGAATTGAGATGCAGCCATGATTTTTTTAAACTGGCACGTCATAGTGATTACAACGCATTCAATCGTAAGTAATACAGTTTGTTTATCGATACACGTCAGTTGGCTATATCTCACCACCACCACTACACACCATCACACCGCGTCTTAATAACTGCATAACAAGATATCGTGACGGATATCAATATCATACCAGCAATATTTTCAATTAAATATAAATAAATAAATACGCCCAACAGTCACATACATAGTCCTGACCCCACACTAAGATCGAGTCTTGTGTCGTGAGTATCAGGAACTACGAGAGACTTTTTCGGTCTCACAAACACCCAGACCCGAAACAAATACCTGTGGTTCACACACATATTTGTTTCGGTGCGGGGATCGACCCGCGGCCTCTCGTTTCACAGGTGGCGTCTAACCAACTGCGCCACGGAGGCTGTCAATTGATATCATGTATTGAAAAACAATCTTGCTAAAAACACTACTACTAGTATACGCTTAGAAACAAAACTGCATTTAACATATTAATCAAATAAGTCCCAGATTTAATATGTAAAACAAAGTTTTTATACCCCAATGCGAAGCGGTGCGAACCCGGCGTACCAACTTAGTCATTAACATTGCCCCGGGGCGGCGCACTTACCCCCCACATCCTGGCTTCACGCCTCGATTATATACTTATGGATTGAGGGTTACTATGGATACAATACTCATCCAGTGCATCAATAAATTTTGGGTGGTGAAGAATGTTTATGTCAGTTATCCGAATATTTTTATTTTTTTGGTGCAGTGGTCTTATTGATATGCAGTACAAATGAGTAATTTGGACACAAAATATGTAACACAAACTCAGGTGGAATTTAACTTAAGCCCAGGCCATTAAGATCTATAATGACGAGCTTTATGACCAAAAAATTGAGTATTCTGGCCTTAAGTTGATGGTAACCATGAAACGCTGCCTTTTTTTAACTGTACATTTAGTATTGTTTTGAAAATAAAATAAATGTATTTAAACTAAATCAATGAGATTGAACTGAAGGGGCAGGATTGGAGACAAAATAATAATTGCGGGGCAGGCGAATCCTGTGCCGAGCCAATAGTTTATATTTTAGTGCTAAGAAAACATCAAATTAAATAAAACGCTACTTCTCGTATTGTTCCAAGAATATTCAAGGTTGTCTAATGTCTGGAGATATCGCTTAAAACAATTACACTGCTCATCGTAATGAAAGAAAAACGCCAAATATTTTTGCTAAATAGTACTTGAATGTTGCAATTTGGTTTACATTTTTTTTTTGTATTTGTTTTTTAAAGGTAAAGAAGGCAATTTTATTAAAAGTTTTTAATTCAATGAATGTAGCTTACAAACACAATAATAGCGAAGGAGCCGATACATTTACATATGTATTTATAATATCCAAAACCGCTCCACAGAAACCGTTTATCTCATTACACCTCACATAAAAAAAGACATTTACTAAAAAAACGCATACAGGCGATGTTACTTTGAGTAAAAGCTTTCCGTGATAGCGTAATAACAGTTCCTCGGTTCCGTACATTTTTCAGCTACATTATGCGAGCACACGGGCGTCGGTAATGAAGGGGCGGTTGAGCGTGACGTCACCGCTACAGACTCGCGCCGCGCGTGACCAAATGAAGGTGTTACGAATTAGGAAAGTGTTCGTTTGCTTGCGTTCTTGTTTACGGTTTTTTTGTATTGGCGTGTGTGATTTTTCTAATTAATGAGCTTGGGTTTGGCATAGTTAATTAGGAGATGATTATAATAAAATATAATAATATTTCTGTTTTTTGCATTGAATCATCTTTGATGATCTATTTTGTTAGAAAATGCCGATGGATGTGCGTTAGTCAGAGTACAAAATGAAAAAAGAAACAGTTTTTTTGGTGGAGCATTGGAGTCTGTATTGTTCTTAATATTGAACGCTAATAAAACTATGAACATAATATCTTTACCTTTTATAAGACACATCCCATGCCATTTGGTATAAAAATACATAAAGTACACAAACATTTATTTAACAATATCAACAATTTTTCGCAAGATTGAGTTGTACTCGTCTTATTTAATCTACAAAACAGGTCTTTAATAACCCAACGTACTACCGAAAGCAATTAAACGAGAAAGGTATGATTGTAATTATTCCAAACGCTTTTTGTGTCAGATAAAAATATAAGACCCTTAAAAACGTTTTAATTAAAAAGGAAACAAACAACTTAACATACTTTCAGCGAGTTCGAGGGTGAAGCTTGAAACCTTATCGAACAGGTAAGGGTTCTTTTGTAAAACAAAATCCTACGTTAATTACCTTATGTTAGATAAATATTGTCAGTTCGGTGTACGATGTAATAAGGGTTGTTGAATCGCAAGATACATGCCGCTTCAAACAAGTCATTGTGGAAATTATTGGGGATTTTGACTTATTTATTATGTTTATTTTATTTCTTTTGAATTTTCCAGCTGGTCTCACTCACGACATCCGTTTAAGATACAATCCAATTCCAAGTTAATTATTTTAATCGACAGGAAATATTCATATTACTAAATAGTTTTGGAAGAGGGTTGTTGTCCGGGTCCCGGCTGCCTGTTGCGAGTAGGCCGACATAATTGTAGCGACCAAGAATATTTTTAGAATTACTTCCCGTCAGCATAGACAACAACTGTGCAACTGCACTTATCTTTAAGTAAGTTACAGCTTATTTTTCGTGATAGTACAAAAGAACAATTAAACCTTATCAAGATATTAATTTTGTGTTCATAAATTATATCGTCTTAAATAAACCATTATTGTATTTATAAATTTAATCCTTTTTTGCAATATGTATATAGAGATACAATTTAGAAAGCCGGCCGACACTTTTACTATTATTTTAATTGCACAATAAAAATGTCGACAAGTGTCGGCTTTATCATACTAGGTTTTAATAATTTATTGTATTTATTTTTCTACATCGGTCTACTAAATACATCAATTTGTTAAACGTGTAGACTAAGACTACAGGACCCCAAAACCTTCAGATAAAGGGTGTTTAATTAACGTCTCGCCCCGCGAAAAAATCACAGTCTCCCGTTTCAGATAACGATGCTATTTCTGTTAATGAATATCTTGTAATTGCCGCTCCGATAACGGGGGTCGACGTAAATAAATTATACAAGAGAGAATTTATATGTCGTATTTTTCATTTCGTATAAAGCGCCATTACACGGGTGAGTTTTCGCGTGGTTGGAATCGTATGTTATCATTGCATGACATAACCGCCATAAGATTATCGCGTTTTGAAAATGTTTACACAATGCAACTTTTTTATATCCTTACGATAATCGTATTTTCGAGGCGAGAAACTCTTCCCGTGTTGGCTGAGACTTTTTCTTATAACTAGAGTCTGGATCGAGCTACGGTATTTTCACAGCGCTATGACATGTTATTCTTCTTCAAATTCCATGTATGGAGATTTGTTCTAAGTAGTTCGGTAGGGATGTCGGTGGATGCAGGCCGCTTCCGGAAGGTCTATGTGGCGATCTATTAGACAGGCTTATATTCAGCAATGGACTTCCATGGCTGAAAAGAAAAAGAAGAAGTTCGGTAGGGGATTGGCTGTGCCTCAACTATTGGTGAAGTCTATAGTCAACATTAAGTATGATCAGGAGGGCTATAGTTTCATTTGTCTTCGTTTGCGATAAAAAACAATGCGAGTAGGCCACGCTAGGTCACAACAGGTCGCTGTACCATAGTATAGTAATCCAGTGGAGGGTAGTTATTTGTTATTTGCGTTCCACGACAATTATTGTTTAAATTAGATTTTTCTGTGCGGTCCCGGCGCATGGCGCGTGCTACGTTTTTATTTTTTTAATTACCGTAATTTATTATTAAACAGTAGACATTCTAGTGGAAGTGGTGTTTACTATTCAGTACTATAATTATCTGATCATTTTTGGCGCTGATTACTTAGAATCGATAGAACTCAGGTGAGTTGGCTAGACGTAATGTCATGCTATATTCCCCATTGTACGAGTATAATGTTCGTTGTTGTATTCATCCCCCTGTACCTCTTATTTCGCAATGTGTGCTAATACTAGATGGCGTAAGGTCTAGGTGAAAACCATTGTACTCAGGACAAAAGGCTACTTTTATCGTAAAAAGAAATTCTCGGAGTCATTGTTACATAAAAGATAATGTACATTTTTGTTGAGCATACCCTTGCGTGTTCTAGATGTATCTAAATATATTCTAAATATAGAATTAAAATTTTTGTCTTAAATTTCTGAATAAACAATCAAAACTGTTATTGGATTTATCATATTTTGTTACATAACAGAAGACTTCATCATTATGTTTCATAATTACCTATACGTAGTTATACGACTAACTGCTGGCCACTCTCCATGATCATTTTCAGAAATGTCCAATTGTTATTAATTTGTATTTCTCGTATCAATCTTACAGTTTGTATAATTCCTGATTCGATGATTCGGTATTAAAAATATAAAAAAAAACCTTAGCCCTAAAATTTCGATTTATCACCCATCTAACTAATCAGAAAGCGTAACTGTCGCAACACCGCCCCGAAACTTGGTTAAACATTAAAATAAATGGCAGTTGAATTTCTTCTAACTGGACGTAACGGTCAGGGCGCGATAAAGGCAGTTTTATCACGGATCGAGATTAATTTGGAATCAACTGGGGTGGGCACCGGTTCCCATTACGTAAACACTGGCATTTTACGCGTTGACCGGGTGTTACACTGACACGAGCAAATAGCCTTAAAATATATAAGATTCGTTGAGTTTTCTGCTGTCTTATAACACCCATCATCATAATAATTGGAAGTTCATTGTTGAAACTAAACATCTTAAAACTCTTCAACGACCTGTTTGAAGTTACCTGCATCCAGCCTTAGCCCTCAAAAAAAATGTAGCAGCTTTATGGCCGTAAAATTAATGACATGAATTTAACAAGGGAATTTATGATGGGTCCAGTCACCTTTTATATATAATACAAAAAAATATTGACGCGAATTTAGCGTGATTACCTGAATATTACTGCGATGGTGTATACATAATATGTAATTTATGTTTATTATTACACTGCGGTGTGAATGAAGCCCAGTACCTCGGGCCAGCAGTCGGATCGCCAAATGCCTGTAAGTGTCGAATTTATTTTATTCCGTTCATTACTTCCGCTTCAGGATTATTGAAATTGCCAAGATTTGGGATTTTATTGGGCCTGTGTTTATAGAACGGACACTGTTTATTTGTCATGGACGAAATGCTTTTTGACGAGCCTCGCAAATAAACTCAAATAAATTATATTATATTTTCATCCGATTCAATAAATAGAATAGCGGGATGTAGATTGTTATTTGCTTTCTTAAAAATGATATATTTAGACTTTAACCTAAATAGGAAATTGTATAATACGAAAATTTCAGCACGTGCGAAGTGAACTATAACAGCAGATATTTCAAAATTAAATCACTGTAACCCAACCCCACTTTTAAACAAGCAAAAATCCTAAAAATCTTCGTAATCTCAAATTAATCCTGAACCAAAATTAATAAAAATAATTTCCTTGTACTAGGAATCCAGTGGATATTTGGCAAACATTATTAAAAAGAAGTTTATTAAACATGAAATTAATGAACACGGTTCCTGACACGCCGTCACAGCAAGGTCGTTAATTACTGTGAGAGCGCTCAAATCCCTCACTTTGTTGATATTTATTAAATTTCCTTTCTGATATCATTCCGTTTCATACCTGCCCATCCTAATTACAACAGCTTTGATTTTAATATTAAACGGACTGTTACTGGATGTTACATTATTTATATTGAAATTTGATTATATTAGACATTATTTATATTAAACATCGATTATCGTAAATAATGTATTTCCTAAGGGAAAAAAAATTACCATAAAATACTAATAAGTAATATAATACTTAATATAATAAAATTAATATAAAAATTACAACGAATATCTTGTAAATAGAAAATAAGTACTATGTGTATTGACTTGTCATAAGAGCTATTTAATTGCCTACGTGACCAATAAACGAATTTCATTTCATTTCATTTCATTTCATTTCATTTCATTGTGTTTTGTTAAGTCTTTCTATCTATTCAGCCATTGGAAGCCCACTGCTGAACATAGGCCTCGCAATGATATGTTGGAAGCGGCCTACATTCAGCGTCTTCCTGCAACCTCAACCAGGTATTCCGTCAGTCTTGAAGGCGGGCGTCCTTTTGTGAAGTATTCAGTGTTAATTGTTATGTTTATTATTATGTTTTTATTAGATTCGGTCTTTTCATAAACTTAGGATAAGGCCTTTTGCTGACAAACTACTATGACAGGTTTTTCTACTACAATAAAAAAATGCGCGGTGGCCTGTTGGTAACGGAACAGACGCAGCTGCCAACATATTCTCGGTGGTCACGGGTTCAAATCCCAGGAAACACCTTTTTATTTTCGGAGTTATGTGTGTATTGATAGTCAATCACCACGCACTTTAACGGCGAAGGAAAACATCGCGAGGAAACTTGAATTAGTGGAATTATTGCTATATAATACTCGTAACAATTTCAACTTTTTTTTTTATTTTTCCTAACGAGCTTTGCCTTGGACCAAACAATAATATTGCTAATGAAACATTCAGCGATGCACATTATTGGAAACTATTCCCTTTTTAAAGAAATTAAAATCAGAAGCACTTCGAAAAGCACTTAATACTTCCAGACCAAACGTACAATACTAAAGAAACATACGAAACTATATTCTACCACATAAGTATTTCTTTTTTATATATTTAAATTCTTAATGACGAGATTTCTAGGTGAGGGTGAATGTTTGTTAAATGTAAATTAATATTGTAGGTAGCTAAAATCCTTAATTAGGACAAAAGCTATTTTTTTAATTGCACCTACGGCTTGTCGGGCCATACTGCTATTAAGTAAACAATGAAACCCAAACATTCTACATAGCTTTAACCCTATGTGGTGCAAGTAAAAATTTAATTAGCGTTGACGTATCACATCTTAACAGGGTGGTTGTTACCCCAAGGCGACTTAAGGGAAAGCAAGCAGGGATGAGTAGCCGGAAGGGTTAGCTAGCGGTTGTAACAGATATAATTGTGAAAACCCTGCTCAGCTAATTTGCACGGTATATTATTGTTGATAATTTTTTTATTTTTTTATTAATAACAAAAGAATAAACTTATAAGCTACATAAGTGTCCTGCAAAACTATACAAACAGTTTGACTGCAGGATCAATTTATACACTAAATTAATTATACATTAAGGTTGTTGTATTGTATTGTATCAGCCCATTTAAGTCCCACTGCAAAGCACGGGGGTACTTTACAATCGAGGGTACGATTGAGAGTGGCTAGGTCGTATAGATTGATATTAAAATATTTTTAATATTTTTAGGGATGTATGTATATAACTTTAAACTTAATATTGTATTTGATTTTTGACTTTGTAAGCCTATAATTTGAAGTGGCATTTACTGAGGAAATAAATGAAAGTTGGTTTCATTAGCACAGTATTTCTGTATATCGAATTACATATAAAAAGCAGTGCGCCAAGTGCAGTTATTACGACTAATTTTTTCCTACCTACGTACTGTAATTATCATAAATCGCAGTCGTATTTTACTTCAAATTAATTACGAGTCAATTTGTTCTGCAAAACATTAATATCACTGTCTTTTTATATAACAAAATCTAATCACTAATCTAATCACTATGACCAAACACCCCACCGTATGTTTTCTCGACAATACTGCACATTCGATATCGTAAATAGAAATCCCATAGAAATGTTCCTCAATAACAACATTTATATATTAAAACCGGGTTTATCCGGCCGTCCAGGCGCTCCCGGGAGATTATTGGGATACATCGGGTTGGCCGGTTCGACGGACACGATTATTTTTTGTTTGTATTCCTTCCTTACTAGTGCTTTGCTAATGGCTTGCTTATGTGTTCATTTCATTAATGTTGGAAAAGGTAAAAATATCCGTCATTATAGCTAATGATGTTTCTAAAAATGGGGTTTTGGTAAGGCTTGCTTTTTTATTATACCAGCTTACCCTTTAGAAAGTACGTAATCACTGCCGTATTTATAATTAAATCCCAGATGCATTATTATTTAATTTTGTTGAATATGTCTATGTCAATCAGTCTATCAGTCTCCGCCGCGCAATAAATTAAGAGTGCAAATAAATGATCTCTGATAAAAGAAGAATCTGTGAAACGCATCGAAGTAAAATGTTATGTTTTTTATGATTTACAAATATTTGTTTCGGATTTGGACACCCAAATCTGTAAGTGAAGCAGAATCTCTCGAACTTTTTTATACCCACAACACAAGACTTGCCAAACGCATAAAAGTATCAAGGTATATGACTGTTGGGCGCATTTATTAATATTATGAAAATGCGGCGCTACATTTTTTTAAAAGGCTCCCTTCTATATACATTTTTAAAAAGTTAAGAAATTGGATGTTTAATAACAAAGAGCCTCTATTCCCATAACGGCTAAAACGATACCATTATTAAAATTTATAGCCCAGTTCATGTTGTCATTGGTTTTCCAGAAAATCTCGAGTGAGGGTGTTTTCAAGCTGTTAAGTGAATTGCATGCGAGCAAGTGCGTAGATGTATAAATATTTTATAATAGACGCGAGGGGAATAACAAGTAGCATTATAAGATGTGTTGCGAATCGAAACTCTGATTGGTTTATTATGAGGCCCGATTTTTCAATTGTTAAATGACTTAGAGCTAAGTCTTCTTAAGGGGAACATTTGGTTGTACAGGTGAGCCATGCGTAGAGATGGGCGATTATAAACTGATATTTAATAAATATAAATAAAACTTATTTATTTATTTTTAGTCTTTCATTCTGAGTTTAATATAAAATTACTCAACTTTTGTGGATTTTAATACAAACAAAAATTAAATTCTGTTATGCGGAGTCTTTCAAGCTTCTTTGCGAATACCGAGAAATAATTTGTAGGAAGCCTTAGTACGTCTCCTCGTTTAACCAATGTTTGTACCAGTGTCTGCATTCCTGGAAAATGTAATGATATGGAAATATGTTAAACATTTTGTTGGTTTTCTTTGTTAGACAGTCATCAGGGGTTTCGTTGATGTAATGGTATTGTTGGCTGTAAACTGTGATATTGTAGGTTTGTTATTTAAGTAGGTTAATTTAATTTGTATTAATTATTTATTATATATTTCACCATTTTTATGTGAATGGTTTGTAACCACACATTAAAATGAAAGCGGCTTGGTCATCAAAACCTGATAGTCTTTTTGGGTTCATAATAACTAGACCTGAAACAAATATTCGTGGGTCACACAAATATTTGTCTCGGTGCGGTAATCGAACTTGCAGCCTCTATATTCACAGCCGTCTACTTAACCACCTGCACTTACTTCAATCTGTGAGAGATTTTTCTAACTTATCATTCTTCACTGGCTGGCTCTACAAGTACAGCATCACCAACAACTGCATTATACGCACTAGTCAAGTCAATATAAAAAAGATCCATCAGTATAAATTCGGAAGCAATCGTCACCGCGTAATATCAATAAATTTGCAATACCTCCACCCGATTTTGGGGCTGATGAGCAAACGAGCCAGCGCCGTGGGCCGATCGGGACTCATTTGGGCCGGATTAAGAATTAATTCGCCGGGGGCCTGTTGGATGCGCGATTAATTTTCTCCCGAGAGGCGTCGCGGTTACGCTTCAGTAGCTACAGGTGTGGATTTGGCGGGGGCGCCTGGGACTAAGGTTTGTTTTACTTATCGCGGTCGGTGATGTGTATATGAAAGGATTTTAAGGGCGTAGATTTTGTAGATTTAGTTCAGGTGCCGCTTTGAAGTGTCTGCAACAACAAATCTCAAATAAACACAATTTGAATTTTTAAGTCATAGTTTAGGAAAGTGTTCAAACATAATCATACATATTGTTTTTTTTCATATTAATCAAGAAAAAGTACAGTGAGATAAAAGGAGACAGGATTATAGAATCGAAAAGTAAAATTATCTGATGGAACTTGATGAATCATGCCAGGAATTCACAGCAGAAAAAGGAACAATATACTCACGAGCGACATGTCTGATTCAGGCCCAGTGGTACAGACGTACCGGATTAGGTAGTTCAATTCAATCGAATGGAATTTTAATTAAATTACTACGTTCCAAAAGCGCGGTTTAATTTTCTTCCAAAGACAGGGACGGAGATAATTTGTGACGGATTTTGGTTTTAAATTACATCCCGATGTATAATCCTGCCAAATTAAAACGTAGTGCTCCACCGTATATACATAAGAGAGATCAGTGATAAATTGGATTGGACAACTGGGCGGATTATACCTACTCTTTTTCATTTTCTATACCTCTAGTATATTAGTTTCTTTTTTAATCTCGTAAAATAGGGTTTGCAAATAAATATCCAATAATTTGGAGTATAATATTTGGTGGAATGTTGTTTTTATAACAATTTCAGTGTTTATAATAATTTAAATAGCACCTGCAAGAAATAGAAATTTCTATTACTCGTGTAGTTAGTTGACGTTATTACTATTAAAGAAACAAGTCATTTACCATTAAAATATAGAACAGTTGCTTTGAAGTTTTAATAAAGTAGCCTAGTTATTTAACATTTACAGAAATCACAAATACAACATCGCGATCGAAAATGACAATAAAATTTCCTTACAAGTCGTAGATCGCTGCCTAATCGGTTCGGCAGAAACTCGAAGCAAACGCAACGGGTTTTCACCGGTGATAATAAATCACTGGCGGTATAGCACATTATTTAGGTAAGTAGTTCATTAACCGAGTTTCCCTTTCAACCCACCTTTTCCTGCCATCATTATTTGTTCCAACTTACGCTTTCCAAGTAAGCCTCTTACTTATGTAACGAGTTAGGCGCACTGGATATGCTAACCTGCTGAGTTAACATTTAGAAAACATAATATACCAGGTGTGTCTAGACTGCAACTGAAAACGAAGCCAGGTGGTAGTTTAAGTAGTTACAAAAACAATGCAACTAAAAATATTGCAAAACAAGCCACAGATTATTTTGCAATTTTTTTTGAATCATCGTGTTTGGGTGGTAAATACATGGGTTTTCCGAAAAATGAAATTTAAACCCTTATGTACCATTGCGTGATAAAAATAAAAAGGTATACATCATTATTTTAGGAAAACTATGTAAATCCAAATACGACGATAAGTAAAAATTTATAAAAAAAAAATTGACATTTTTTCTTCGAAATTTTTAGTTGCATTTTATGTATTTTATATTATTTTACATTTTATATATATTCACTATCATTACCACCTTCCTTCGTTTTCGGTCGCAGTCTTAATATACCCTGTATATACTGCCTCCGTGGCGCAGTTGTACCGCGGTACGATTACAAAGCTGAGGTCGCGGGTTTGAATTCTAGGTCGGGCAAAGTAATATTGGATTTTTCTATTCATTATCAGCCCGGAGTCTGAAATTCGTGCCTGCAGTGATTGCAGACCGCAATAATCTATTCGACTGTTTTGGATAGTCCATTTAAACTTTACTTACTATCAGGCACATTGCACATTACATCTATCGATCTAGTATAAAATATCTTAAAATTATAGGATATTTTCAAAGACACATCCAGGTGTTATACATCTGGAATACCTCATTTTCGCTAGTAAACAATCTAACTGCGTTAACGCGAGGCTTAAAGTAAATCTTACTTGACTTATCTTCTTCCGCTTGGTTGATATTATCTTTGGAACGTCTCGTGAGCATGTTTATAGTTAAATGAGTTAGTTACCTACGTTTGAAACTTCTGCTAACTATATTTACGGCGTATGAAAGTTAAGAGAAACCTTATATAGTTCTATACTGAAAATGTGGGTTGGTGAGTTAGTAACAAGGGTATTGAAGTTGGTAGAAAATTGTAAACATAATATATGAAGTTAAATAATCGACAACAATAATACAGTGTAATTTATAAACTTTTTCCGTAGTTCTGCTAAATAGTTGTTGCTGCAAATGAGAGCAGTCGTAAATCAAGTCTGAAATTCTGCTTACATAACATTCTTTCACTAGATTAACCTCTGCATACCAAGCCACTTTAATTCTTAAAAAGATCACTTAAGCATTCTTGCAAATTTAAAAGGACCTTCTATGCTTAAGAGTAGTTGAAACTTTTCGAGGACTTCAAGCTAAAAATAAAAAGACTGTTAAAGTTAAACCGCATTAAAACAACTAAATAGTGATTAAATAAATCGCCAGCATCATTCGACCGGGAAAAACTGGTTAGATGCAAATCCAACTATAAATTGCGGAGGCGTCGACGGATTTGAGGCATTAATTTGTGGTAAATCGAGTGGAAAATGGAAATTTTGTGCAGCCCGCGGCGTGGCAGATACCAATATAAATTTGCATGCTGAGACCTAGCGCATGGTACACTAGCATGCCCCATAGGCCGCGGCGATAGAGTCTAGGATTATAGCGTCAATGAAACAGAAGCTAGTTTTTCAGAGACGTGCTAAGAATGTTGTTTGTTGCTTGTTTTAATGAACGCTAGTGATCTTTGTGTGTGCGATGTGTATTACATAAGGAGATGCGTAGCTACTAAAGCTAAAAAGCCACGTAATTTGTATTGATTCTTCATTGACCCACTTTGATTACTGTTCTCATGGATATTTTTAAAAATATTAAAGTTCATCATTAGACGAAATAAGAATTTACAAGAAACTACCAGAACGTATTAGAATATTTTTGTCATGATTGCTTATGGCAGCGTAGGTACTTAAGCTTCATAGCCACGTATTGATTCTTTATTGACTGACTTTCCTTATTAGTCTCATAGATATTTTTAAACATAACAAAGCTCATGATCATTTGAAGCAATAAGAGTTTACAACAAACTACCAGAACCTATTAGAAATTAAAAATATATATAATCCTTTCTTATGAAATACTCGTATTACAATTAAATAATTTAAAAATGTAGGCATCAGCCTTCTCACTTAATTAGGCTAATAAATAATACCAATAAGTTGACATTTATCTATGCAATCTACGTTTATTTAAATGACTTTCATTAAGTTAATTTAAATACATATTAATCCACATTGCTATATTTTTTTAATGTCTGAAAAAAATCGCTAACCCAGAACTAATTAATGTTAATATGGGACTTTGTATGAGACCAATTTTGAACACTTGGTATGAAAACAAATGTTTGAAGTTTGAAGCTATTTGTTTGTTTCCAAATGCTATGTATTTTCAAGCTGAATTTAAAGCAACTGATGTTATAAAGAAAACTGGTAACTAATTTTGGATTCCATCTGTACTTTGCAGCTTGACGTATGAATTTTCCAAAGTCAAAATACGAGTTTATATTCATTTCCTTGGTTTGCAGTTACATTTGCGTAGTGAGTCATATATAATTTAAGCAGTAGAGAAACATTTGCAAACAAAATAAAAAACATATGTAAGTATATAATTGTGTTACGAGGAGTTCAGATATCACAACGCCTCATGACAACCTCCGTGGTCCAGTTGGTTAGCCACCGGCTGTGAAACGAGAAGCCGCGGGTTCGATCCCCGCACCGAGACAAATGTTTGTGTGGTCCACAGGTATTTGTTTCGTGTCTGGGTGTTTGTGAGAGCGAAAATTCTCTCGTAGTTTCTGATACCCACGACACAAGACTCGATCTTAGTGTGGGGTCAGCACTATGTATGTGACTGTTGGGTGTATTTACTATTTATCAAATTTGAGGTTAGGAATGATTCTAGAAATTAAAGAAGTATTATTTAAATATTTTGAAATAATAATTTATTTTTTAACTACCCATTAGATCTTAATTAACGGTGACCTGGATCCTAAGCCTCATCATAGGATAGCCATTGCTTTTATAATTTATTTTTCGTGTTAATTTCGTAATAATAATTTTAAAGTGAAGAAAATAAAACGTTAAAGAGAAAATATTTTTCTAATCATTATGGCACCTATGATTATTCTTGTTAAATATAAACAACGAAAAGTATAAAATTATATTGATAGCCTTAAGACATTGCTTCCTCATAATATCATTACGCAAATCCAATAATCTGCCTTTTAGGTGCCACAAAGCTGAGAAGGCGAAATTACCATACAGTGATTATCGACGATCAAAGTTTACATTTCACTTCCCCGAGCGACATGTCGCTAACAAGTTGTAACGCAGCGTCTGCTGGGGAGACCGGGGTGAATTCATTACGATCGACCAACTGATGGTGCTCGACATTGCCTAACTCAGGTGCTAACTTGGAATGTATTTGAAATTTTGTATCTTTGTATAATAGCTTAGTGACAGATTGCTGAAAGATGACGATTTTTTGTTCGGCTTTGTTTTATTTACTTAAAAGTTATTTTGCGTTGTTAAAGTAACAATAATGTATTCTAACGATTTGCTACTACTTAGAATAGTTTAATCAAATCTCAATAAAATTGGTTGCTTGATACCGATATCACATTATCAAATCTGCTTTAAAAGATTAGGTAAACGGAGGAGATGGGGGAAAAGTGGACTTGGTATTAGCGACAAAAAAGCTATACCTCTGTTTACAACTTTTATGAAATGTAACCAGATTAAACTGGTGTTAACAAAATTATTATTCTTTCAACATAAAATTATATTACCGATCTGATATAAAAATTTTGAAATTCTTTATGGAATATTTTTAGTTAACAATCTAAGTTTTTTAATGTTATTTTGAACATGAACTTCCCTTTGACGGAAGCGTGCCTGACACGTGTTCATTACACGAGTTGAGGAACGTACACTTCAAAGTTCAAACCTACTTTTTACACTCGAAACCTTATAGTGTTTTTTCCTTAATCAATCTTACTTCACTGGTATTTTCATGCTTCTCGATGGGGTGTCGCAATTCTGTATATTAATGATGAAATATTTATTCAACGTGTGTTTATGTTTAAATAATTTTTTAGCATTTCTACTCTGTTTGGTTCCAGTTTATTTTTTTGTTTCCCAACTTTCATTTTATAAAAAAACAAAAAGAATGTCTTGGTCGCAAGACAACTAAATCTTAGACAAATATTTAATTATCGAACCAACATTCAAAACACTTCGAATATGGCGCTATAAGTGAATTTGTGATACATGTTCGTGCTAAAAGCACCCAGCCCTTTAACTCACATTACACTGCAAACAGCCATTCGTTATGAATTAAATTAATAACCCTTTCGTTGATGTGCATGCGACAAAAAGTGCATTACGAGTTTTCCTATTAGTCACTCCCATATTCCCTCCTCAAGTCACGCAATGGACAGCGAATTTCCGTATCGAATTTTATTATCTGGGTGCGTCGAAGTTGCATTCCGTGATCGGTAGCTATTTATCGACTACCTTTTAGGGGATCTGCTAAACTAAGCGGAGAAATTGGCTTTTAAATTGAATCCTGATTTATTAATGGAGTTTTAGTAACGGCAAAAGAAATACGAAAAAATAATGCTTGTTTACGTTTTGTACAGATTTATTTTGTTTTATATTTGGTCGCTTAGTATCTACTTCGCATAAATATTTAGTTTTTTTAAAAAATCTATAGAAATTACGTTGCGGGTCCTTGACTGATCGATTTACCTTTTATTTTGTGTCTACATAATACGTCCTCCTACTTCGCGATAATTTCGAAGGATATTAACATTCGCCAGAATAGCGACCGCTGTACATGACGATGTATCACATAAGGGGTTCAGCCGGGTGTATTCGGTTCCGAGCAGGCCAGAATCACACTAATAGATTGAACTGAACTTCACTTACGATCAGATGAATTCAAATCAATGTTTACTGGTGGTAAGTCTCCCATAATTATGTAAGAGGTCGCCGGGGTAGGTACCACCGCAATGTCAACTTCTCTTGCCAAACAACAGTGTAAATGCAATTTTGTGTTCCGGTTTGAAGGACATTGTAGCCAGAGTAACTACTGGACATAATGAGACTTAAAATATTATGTCTCAGGATGACGAGATTAGTAGACTGCCAAGCATTGTTTTATAATTAATGGTGTTGATTGATTTTGCTACTGTCTATGAGCGGTCGTGTCGCTTAACCATCAGGCGAATGGCATGCTCGTCTCGCCATTCATCGCAATAAAAAGAAGCTGATTATTTAGTTTAGTCCACACTAGTCTAATACAAGTTAGTGAATAATAATGCATTCTCGTTTTATAATTAGTAGGTACTGTAGTTTCAGAATTTTTAAGCAACTCAAAACTTTAATTTGCTAATATTGCAAACAGCAACGACTATGATCTTTTCAATAATTTTACGATAAGATTTTACAATTTTATTTAATTATTTGTTAGAGGGATAAAATAAAACAAAACAAACACGCATTATCATTTTATTAAATCGGATGTGATAGCTAGGCTGTCATCTATTTACCCCAATTTAATGATTAATTGACAATAATAATAAACGTATAAATTATCTTATAACTAAGGGTACAAAAATAAAATGTGAAAAATTATTTATCTACATGTAAGGTCGGTTACATATTAACGCTAAACGGAATAACTACTGTAAATAAACGTGTGGTATTTACAATTGCAATAAGCGAACTGTAAATACTTATTCCTCAGAGTGTTTTCTAGAACATTCCTTTAGTTATATTTATACCTCTGAATGTTGTTTATGATGTGATAATTTGCAAAATCGGCTGTTTAAAGCTATGTCTATTTGCTTAATATTGAAAAATATAATGCTTAAATTTGTGATTAATGAATGTCGTCGTCGTTGTGAAGTCGTAATGTGTATTTTCATCATCCACAACCTGTACCCACTGCTGGGCATAAGCCTCCCTCATACTCCATCCCTCCATTTTTCTCTGTCCGTCGTCAGTCACATTCAGATTCGGCCTGTGACTTTGACTATGTCGTCGATCCATGTTGATTTAATTTTACTTGGTGATAATTCATTTATTTTATTTGAATCTATACGAAATAATACTTAGGATTTGTACTTTTATTAATTATTTAATTAAATTAAGGCTTGTACTTATACAAGCCTGTCGACCATATTATATTATGCAGTATTCACAAAAGTGTAGTCGGCAGAATATTATATATTTCAGAAATATTCTGCTCAACCTTTATAATATTATTGAAAAACGAGACCATAGAGGTTTCGTGGCTTGGGCAGAAAAAAGTTTACATTAAAACTACCAAATATAATAGATTTGTGCAGTAATTCGTTCCGGAGGATAATAGAGTCTTAGACTTTAGAGTCTTATTAACTTATTTTTTCGCAGCAAGAAAATATATTAGCAATGAATCGTTATTATTTATAAAATATTGTAATGTTATGTAAAATTATTGAAAAACCTGATTTTGCAAATTATTCACGACATAATACGCTCTACGGAGAGAAAAAAGCCTAAAATGAATTAGGTCATTCCGAGTATTGTAGTTAAAAGTTATATTTATTTTGAAATAATACTTATTTTTTTCGCATCAATACAAAACACCGAAAGAAATGAATACTTCGAAGAACTTTCACAAAAAATCCTCATTTTACTTATTAAATTCGTAAAGCTTATACAAAAACACTATTTTAAATTCGGGTGAACAAGCGATCTATTCCTTTCCATATCAATGATATTATTTAGTTAAATCTTTAAGAAAATGTCTAGTATAAAGTTACATTAATTTAGTGAATTATCATAGCTTTTAATTATGTCTACATATTGTTCTATCTACGACAATTTTCGTCTAATTCCTATATAGATTTCAAAGTCGACGCCTATCGTTAATTTTAATCAAACCTCACTTCTTGGGGAATTAAAACCACTTATATACAGGGCCACTTTATATATTTTTTATGTAAGCTTGAATAATTTTAAATACGTATATAACATAAAGTAGAAAATAATTGATAGCTAAAATTAACTGAAAAACGACAGACAAAATTTAATTCGAAAATTCGCTTATTCCGTGAGATTAGGGTCATTCATAGAATGACGTGTATAGACACGTAGGAACATTGCAATTAATGGAAGTTACCTAATTAAGTACAGTTAAAAAATATATTTCCCAAATATATATTCTTTAAAGTTCCAACAAAGACTGGCACTTCTAACATTTTTTGTAAGTAGGCTCATGGGGGGCTGTAATCTTTTATCATCAAGCTTCTTGTTCATTGGCTAGTCTCATATGAATGAATTAAAATAATAATTAAAGTGGCCTGACTTCTATTTCAGGGGAAAATGACTAAATATTACAAGTCCTCTAGAAACTTTATTATAACGTTATTTTACAAGATGTTTCTAAATGACTATATTAAAAACGCTATCAGTCTGGTTCGAACAACATTAACGTATAACTACACAAACATATCTATATTATTTTATATACAATTTTTTCTTTTACGTAATATTATTAGATACACAATATTTCGTTAGAGATAAAAGTATTTATTCTTGCATCTATTAATCGTAACATCATCTTTTAAAACTAAGTAAAAACACAATTATTTATTCTTATATACTATTATAATATTATAGTCGCACGCCCACGGCGCTCAATGTCTAGTAACAACATAAACATTATGAATATTCATTGTGCTTCAAGCACAAACATTCTCTGACAAACATTTTCGTAACGTCAGCATTGAAATGTCAATTATTTGTATGAAACGTACGCTCGGTAAGGTGATTTGCGTGCTCTGACAAATTTCTATGGACAAATTTACGTTATTATAGCTGTTTGCGCTGTAGCCACAGTAAATTTTGTTGAATGATCGCCGTCAATAAGTTCTGTCTAGTTTATTTAGAAATACATATAGTAGGTACTGTTCATTATTCTATAAGAAAACGAGAAATCAGTCACTAATCTTAATTTTTCAATTTCGGTTTTGGTATATTTAATCGCTTAACGACCTAAATATAATTTCTTAAGTTCTGCAGAACTCTTTGGTAAGAAGTCGTAATTTGATTTTTTCTTTGGATTTAACGAGATATATTTTTTAAGTTCCTCAATCATGTCATTAAAAAAACAGCCCTATCCGTTCCTACAATTAAGGCTGCATTTTCTGCCAACCTTTATGGAATAGAAAGGAATCCGATGAACATGCTCTGAATAAACAAATGCATGGACGTAACAGGGCTCGGAAACTGAGTTGTTAGGTCAACAGCTAGTAAGTGATCAACGCCGATGGATTTCCAATATCTCAAGCGAGATCGTGCATTTATTGATGTCTATTTAAGGCCGTTAAGGCTAAACCTGTCTTGTTATTCATATAAAACATAGTCACACATTTATTTTTTTATACTTTTATTTATTTTATTAGTATTATCCAGGCTTTGTAGGATCGTTTGCCATGTAGTTTTTTTTAAACTGCCACGACGAAATGACTACATTGCATCTGATGTGCAATCTAGATACTAGGGTTGGTTGACCCGTCGGTCGATACAATTATTGGTCTCCGTGGTGCAGTTGTTTAGACGCCGGCCGTGAAACGAGAGGCCGCGGGCTCGATCCCCGGATCGATACATATGTTTGTGAGACCCACAAGTATTTTTCTCGGGTCTAGGTGTTTATGAGACCGAAAAGTCTTCCGTAATATCTGATACCCACGACACAAGACTTAAATGATCTTAATGTGGGGTCAGGACTATGAATGTGACAGCGAGCTCAAAATCTGATAAATGCTGAGCCCGAAATGCGACAAACTTGCACGGGTCACTATGTTTGGGATTTTCATCGCTGTGTTCGTTATCAGGGCGGTTCCGACGAATACGAATATTCTACCGCCAACAAAAACAATCACGTCAATCCTTACGTGAAATAATTGGCACGTGTATTAAAAATAAACAGATGAATAAATTCCGTGAATTATTTTGTTAAGGTTAAAGGATTATTAAAGTTAAAGTTAAAGGATTATTTTGTTAATACAACGGTTTTATTCGCAGAACAACTGATTATTTAGCGAACTCAGTTAATTACACATGCCTGGGGTGAAATTCAAAACATTAATAAGGTTTTTTTTTCACATATTTAAAAATATGTGAAAAAAACTATTAAATTAAAATATTGATTCAAACGATTACCATTTCGTGTTTGTTCTTTATATTTATTTGAAAGTAAATTGAATCGGTCTTGTTGCGTATTCTTCTTAGGCAAGGATAAAATATTTTGCCATATTTTAACGTTTATTTAATAATAATATATGTTATCAGAATAATAGATAAATTATGTAATTTTTTCAACATTACATAGATTTGTAAATGTATTACGGTTGGTACAACCGCTGTCTTCTGTTGTTCGTGTACATCAAAATATAAAGAAAGTATAGGCAGATATAATTTTATTTCAAAGCATATTTCAGTTCAATACTCTAAGGAAAAGGCGTAGAAGGAAAATTCCGTATTTTTGTGTACTCTTATAGCTCGGAGGATAAGTTTAACGTTGCTATGAGTTAGAACTCGTTGATTTCTTTAATATTTTTTTCACAGCTTATAAAATTTTGTATTCTGGTATGTTTGTAAGTCCAAGTAATGGTTGGTTGTCTTTTTCATATAAGAACTTCGAAAGTTAACGGTCCCAATTGTGATGTGGTTTACTACTCGTAGTAGTGACTTTAATCTTTGTATTGAACTAGCCATCAATCTAAAAATATTTTACATAATCTCATTTGGCTGTGTGGCATAGTGACGTCACTGTCTGGCGCGTACCTAAAATAATACAGAAACAAAAGTCATTGTTTAATTAATATCATTAAAAGCCGTGTTAAAACTATAATAACTTTATTACTCTAATTATTATTATTTATTATTCAAGTTTTGGTTGTTGTATATTTGGTGATTTATCAAGTTTTTTGTTGTATTTATATTAATATAGTTACACCTAAATTTATTTTATATTTTTAATTAATCGTATATACTACATTTTGCACCATACCTTATTGAGGGATTCGTTTAATGTAAAATACGTAGCAATATGTTGTAATTAGACACTTTTTAATATACATTTATAAATATTATACATAAAGAATGCCAACATAAATAATTCCTTTTAATACATTCTTAAATCACAAACTTTATATGATAACCGCCACCTATTGTCACCTTAGGGATTTAAATAATTTTTCCAACGCCATCTTTTGTTAAGTACATGAACCATTGTATTTAAACATTAAACGCATCCCATCAAATTTTTAAAAGCCAACCGTCCAACAAATGTACATCTCTCGTAACAAACCTACGTTTCATAAGAAACCCTTCTAGCCTAGAATCTAGATTAAAGGTTAAACACTAAGCACTGTTGTCTTTGGTGTGAATTCACTAGAGGCGTGTTATGCACTAAATTGTCTTTGTCACTATACTACTGTCGCTGGGGCTCGAGCTGTCCTCCAGTCTTTGGTTCTTCAGGTCCTGAAACAAGAAAAAAAAACATATTTAATAAAAAAATACTTGTAAAACCGGTAATTCATATTTAACCCTTTCATATATTTAAGTTGTTTTTCATGGCGTACGTACGTAAGTAATATTAAATAAAATAAAAGTAAAAAATATCTCAATCAGACTTTCTGTAGAGATGTCTCTTATTATGTAAATATAACGTAAAACTATGAGGGTCAAGAAAAGGAAATATGGTTATGCATAAGCATAGCCATATTAGGATCCTAATAATAGGGTCGCGCTTCCAAACAGGGCATATAATAAATATTTAGGGATGCAATCTTATAAACAAATTTTATCGAAAATATAATCAGTTTTTAAAAGAAGCCAATTTTTTTGCCTTAAACCAAAAAATAAAAAACCTTTTATATTAATGTTTATTGACTGCGATAGAGCACGTTTAAAGGGTAATTTTACCTTTTTAATTTAAGTTTAAAGTTTAGTAACACTAATTTTAATTATCCTAGCCTCGTATAATAAAATTAAAATGGAGTTAAGGTCTCGTATTGAAGTCAGGCGCGTCTCGTGAAATAAGTGGGTTAGCCTCCTAAGGGATTGTTAAATGTTGCGTGACCTCTACAATTTTAAGATAAGAACAATTTTAATTATTTACTGTTCTTAAATGTTTTAATTATAATCCACTCGTTTGAACGCTATATTCTTAAAGGCAGACGGTCACAAACAATGACTATCACATTTTTCCAAAATATTTTCAATCAAGCTACTATTTCTATCACCCTGTTTGCGAAACTGGCTGAAAATATGTGAATTCTTATTCAAATCTTCCTGACATTTTCCTCGAATAAAAGAGCCTATCGTTTATTTTAATAACGGCCCTACTCTTTGCGACGTGGTTGCTCCATCAGTTTTTAGTTTTATTTTTTTGACTATAATCATTAGGTTATCATTATATTTTGGGAAACCTGAAATAATCTGCAAGTACAACGCATAAAACCGCCTTATCCTGCAATTCGCAAGCCATTACGGCCACTTTTTAAAAACAAACATCATTTATTAATTCTAAACGACTCCTCAGAGCATTCTCGAATGCCCTTTGTCGAGAGGAGCCGCAATTTCTTTGAAAAGGAAAACATTAACATTTGTTTCGCAACTTTCATGTTTCCGCGAAGCACAAAGCTGAAAAGGGAACATCGCTTAATATAATTTTCGTTGTCAAAAGAAACGAATCAATTTACAGCGGGGAGGTGACAACTCAGAAATTTCAAGTCTGTCACGACAGCCTCTTATTGGGTTCCGGAAAATATTTTACATGCATAATGTTTGAAATGTTCCCCATGTGAGCGGGTATTTTGCTACTTGACATGTTTTTTTGCTGTCGCGCGAAAACGTTAATAATGTTGCTGTATTTTTCTTTATTAACTTTCAGCTCGCGTGGGGATTAAAAGAGTTGATTAAGGTTTTTTGCGCTCGTGTTTTAGTTGCGGTGGAAAAGCAGAGTTAATATTGATAACCCACTTGGTTTTGATGCTGGGAGCGGATTATCGTACAAAATAATATTTCAAATAGTACTATATTTTAGTTCCAGAATTATGAGGGAGTCTCAATCTAATTATTAAATCTGTCACAATACGTACGTAGCACACGTTCCATTAAATTTAAGTCTAATTATACATAACAGTTTTCTTGTAGTAAATATTGTTTGTGGTTGGATTTTGTATCTGGACCTATAGTAATCAGTGTATACAATATAAAATCCATCATAGTTGCCCGCACAACTGCAGGTCACATAGATTACATAATTAGGTCGGCAGAATTACAAACACCGATGAAAATTAATCATCTTTTGAATGTACGTAATTTAAATCAATTTTACATGGACAGCATATTTATCACCAGCAGCAGTGCTATTACTTCCCGTATTATCATTGTTTTTAGCTACTGAAAGTCTTCAGCTTAATATAGTCCTTCTCCGAAGCTTTTCAGATTGAACTATTGAGAGTGCTTCCTACACACTTTATTAAGTCGTGTGTCTAGTATATATTTATTTATTTATTTATTTTTTTGTACACCAAATAAATCTTAACAACTTAAAAGTAAAAAAATATGAAGGTATATAGGTGGACGTCCGATTTTCCACTTCGTAATTAGGCCTCCACGTTACATGCCCTGTTCATAGTTCTATCTCAACTGTTAATCCTTTGGGTAATGTCGAAATATTTACTTTCCTACTACTCTCGTTTCACAGGCGGCGTTTTACCAACTGCTCCATGGAGGCTGTCAAATATTAATTTTATTAATATTTGAACCAAAATCAATTGATCCTTAAACTGAATGGATAGAAAATATTAATCAGCTTACCCTGGACGTCACAAGTCTCTGGACAACAATCTCGAGACGATCGCCAGCTGCCGCGATTAGTGGCACTGTGAGACAGCAGTCGTAGTCCACTGTCCTAGTTCCATTGACCTGGTTAGAAAGTAAATTATTGTACGGACGCACCTTGTAGCGACACTCCTTCTATTACGTAAGTGCATTGTTCATTTTAATTAAAGTAATTGTCAACTCATTATTAACTGTAGCTGTTAGTTGTTCAACTCGTTTGTATTGTGCCGTCGCTTTATCTATTACATGCTGGGGGTAAGTAATTAAATGCGAGTGCGAATATTTATAGCTAGATTAGTAGTGATGAGGGTGGGTTGAAACCCTTAATTCACGATATTAATATTTAACCTTCTGCTACAATTTCTTGTTAAGCTATTCATATATGCTCCCTCGATTCCATTAAGATCAACATTTATTATCAGCCTTGGATTTTTTTTTTATTAGTACAGTAGCTACTTCAGCATTACAGCTGGTTTTTATTCAACGTGTGAAAATAGTCAGATTGAATCTCACCTGTAAAATTCTATCATACGGCCTCAAAAGTCCCACTATATCAGCAGGACCTCCCTTCCTAATCCTATTGATGTAGACTCCTCGTTCATACAATCCATCTGATACTGAGAAGCCGTAGTCATCATAAATGGCGTCTTTGTATAAAATGACATGGTGGACTGACCCTCGGGCCGGGGACATGGTGTCTGTGCTGTAGAGACCTATGAACAAACGTGAATTAGTTCTGACGATGGTTGAGGCAGATAGACGCTTATCAGCAGTAATTACGCAGTTTTTTGTCGTGAATAAAAAATGATGACTTCCTCTGTTACTTGAAATAAGTGTTAGTTGTCTTAATATGGAAGTTTCAGAGAACATTAGTACAATAATTTTATGGCCAGGCTTCATATTCTATTAGAAATATTAAAATACTTTACTAATCTTGATAAGCAAAATATAAAGATCCGTATGACCTGCTATGTTATATAGAAGCATTGATTTTTATTATAAAGCGAAAATAATTACTCTTACGCGTGCATAAACACATAAGGAATTAATTAGTGCTAATCAAAATGGTGAGTGCACGGCTATTCATCAATTTATAATATACATTTCAAAACCATAGCCGCTCATTTCCGCTTTTAAACGTTAATTAATTCATGATTAAATTTAAAAGCGGACATGTTTTACGGCTAATTATGTATTAATCAGCTTACCGGGAATATCATTTTCGTATATAGGACTCGTCGAAAATTGAAAACTGGTTCCCGGTACTCCAGGTTTTAATGGTGACTTTTGTGGCGTCGTAACAGTATAAATGCCATTATTTAAATAATCGCTGTCCCAGTTTGGTCTTCTGCTCTTCGGGGAAACTATACCGTATGGGCCCATTTGTACGTAATCACATTTGCACGAAGACTTTTCCATATTGTGTAACTGACAGTCTTTCATATTAGAAGTTAGAATTTCGATTTGTTGCACATCGTCCTCTCTCGTTATATTCTGCTTGTTCTTTAAAGTATTATCGGGAATGATGCACGTGTTTTCATAGTGGAAGGTTTTGAGCGAATTGTTTAACGAGTAATTAGGTAGTGGCAGATCATTGACGCTGTACGGAGCCGCGGAGTTGAAGGATGCCATAAGTTTGTCTTCATCTGTCGGCGAATATGGTGTTTTGTCCAATATTCGAGTTTTATCTGGCACGGCATATTCTATCACTTCTGAGTTACCTATAAAGTAAACTTTATTATTGGTAAATATTAAACTGATTATTGTCTATTTAATTATGTCTACGGAACAGTCGCTTACCACAATTAGCGCTTGTTCGAACTGGTGTATTTTGGTCCCAGGATTCCACTGCACTGTCGTTAGATAGTCCAGGACTTGATGTCGAGTGACTCGAATCTCTTGCACTGGATTCTGCACTTTCCAGTGAACCTAAAAATAACAGTCTATTTAAATATCCAGATAAGTTAGAGTCAGATAAGTTACGTTCCTGCTATAACATGTTTCATAGAAAAAAGTTCGATGTATTATATATCAGTTCTTCAAACTAAAGTAATTGGACTCCAGTTCGATATTGATTAGTCACTTGTTGTCGACTTTAAAAAACAAAATGAAAACGAAATATTCCGAAGTAAATTCTATATTGCGACTTGGCTTTCAATTATCTTCAATTTATATTCCGAACACGTACCTGTGACTTTTCTACAAAGTTGCAAATGGACTCGTTGGCCGCTCTGCTGTAATAACTTTATAGCTTCGGATAAAGGTTTGTTTAGGACACTTTCACCGTTAATGCTTAACAATTCATCGCCTATGGCTAATTTTCCGCATTTTTCTGCTACTCCACCTGGAATTTTAAGTGACTTTTATTATTCATTCGTATTTAGAATAAACTTGAATTTAGAAGTTATTGCTTCCCCTGTCGTACCTTCGACCAAACCACTCAATAGTATTGGTTGGTTTACATCTTCACTGCCAGCTATAGTTAATCCTAAGGGGCCGTTTTCTTGTTTGATCAATTCTATTGCGAAGACTGCAGTGTTCTCATGACTTCCATGGCTTCTTTCACTTTCTTTGGCGCTGTTGTTGGGACTCTCTGTGTGATGGCCTGAATCTTCTCCACTATGGACCACTGCTTTGGTTTCTATGTTACTAAAGCTTTGGAGAGTGAGTTTCGGATTGTGTTTGTGAAGGTTAGTCCAATCTTCAGTAAGGTCTCTTTTACGGATTTTCAGGGTTATTATGTCTTCTGGAGAGTTTTGAAGAATGTTGAATGCTGTATCCTTAAATATAAAAAGAAATTATGGATCAAATCAATTAAAGACTTAAAAATTTAAATCAGAATGCTCCGAAATTTTAAACCACGGCAAAAATAGTTTGTTCAATAGAAATAATATTTTTGGTACAAGAAAATTGTAGTAAACAAATGCATCAATATTATGATCCAATATAATATTATACCAACGTAATTTTTTAAATTATACGTCGGGACATATTCATCGAATAATTGATGATAAATAAATAGATAGTGCTTTAGAATGAATTATTAATGCAATAATCATGACGTGAATTATTAACATACCAGTGATAAATTATGTAGTGGCTGTCCATTAATCGCTAAGAGCTGGTCTCCAGGTGCTAAAGCTCCGCTGCGATGGGCTACAGAACCCGGTTTGATATCTGATATCACCATCGGCTCTTCGTTGCTCAACAGTTTCTGCTTACACCCTAAAATAATATAAAATTTATAATTTAAACAGGGTATATCAAGACCGCGACCGAAAACGAAGCCCTACCACCTGGCTTCGTTTTCGGTGTGATTAGTGATATCAAACACAATGCAAGTAAATATTTACAAAAGAAATCGTCAATTTATTTTGTAATTTTTTACTTATCGTCCTATTTGGGTGATAAATATGTATAATTTGTCTAAAATTATGACATACACCGCTTTATTTTTTTACACGCAATGGTACGTAAGTGTTTAAATTACCATTTTTGCAAAAACTAGGTATTGAACCCACAAACATGATTTTTAAAATCGCTGTTTTTGCAAAATTTTTAGTTGCATTGTGTCTGTAACCGTCAAAACTACCACCTGGCTTCGTTTTCGGTCGCGGTCTTGATATAGCCTGTATGTCGAAACCTATTTCGCGATGAATGCAATTAATCGTCTTTCATATTGTTATTAGATTTTAAAGTCAATACATCAAGTTGAGAAAAACATGGTTGAGAAGAATTCAATCCTTAGTTACTAATTGGTATTGATTAGAGTACGGGATGTATTGGAAGAAAAAAGATTTAACGTCATGAAAAGTTTTCTAAAATATTTGAATATAAATCTAAAAAAAATGCGTCATATTGATCAAAAATAATTTCATTTTACCTGTGATAGTAACTCCGAGCCCCGCAGTCGTCTTAGCGAGTTTAACATTAAATACTCCGCTCGAAGCTTCTATAGTATTAGGCATGCTGAATTCCACGTTCAAAGTAAGATACTTGGGATTATGCGAATCGTTCCTCCTTTGTAGTATCTCATTAGCAACATCCATAGTTAAATTTTCGTGCCCGTTGATTGACATCACTCTGTCTCGAATTTGTAAACAGCCGGATCTGTAATACATTTATTATTAATAATACAGTCAACGCTCCATCCGGTAATTTTAATTATTACTAAGTCAGACTGTTTAATGATGTAAACAGGCTTGTGTTTGGTGTATAGCATCTCAAGTTCTATTTAAACCAGCTGGATTACGCAGTGAAGTATAATAATATCTGATTCGATTACTACTTAAAACTCCATTTTGGGGATGACTAGCACTGCTATAAAAAGTCACTTATTATTTTAGGCATTTGTATTGGTTCGAAAACCGAGCAAACAGATCACCTTGATACCCACCTCTTATGAAAATCTACAATTCCTGGACCTTAAGTAGGTCGCCGGCCTTTCAAAATGGGAAGGGAAAAAGATGGAAGTAAGGAAGAGTTGGGCCTCCACTAATCTCATTCACAAGATGACACACGACAGCAAAGCCATGGGCTTCAGTAACAATCAGAGGCTTTAGTTATAACATACCGATATGCTGGCGATTGTGCTGCCACATGTGATATCACCAGTATAGCGTTATCTTCGTGTACGGCGAGCCCGCTGCTCTGCCCTGGAGGCACTTCCAATTGAATGTTCAGTGACTCCGTCCGACACACACCCATACTCATGTAGTTCTGCTGATTCTCTGTGGAATACAATTTACGATTAATTTAAGTTATCTGTAGGTGAACTTTTATCGTAATTGTATAATTGTATAAGACTTTCGCATAAATTCAAAGCTAAAGTATAGTGTAGTATTGTTAATAAATATCGTAGAAAAAGTATATCTAAATTATTATGTTCCAAAACTTTGGAAAACAAAAGATTAAAAATATATATTATTATATATTATTATTGTATGAAATGAATGGAAAAACTACAGTCAACCCAACCAACTGCAATTAATTCAGTAAATTTATAAAATTTACACAAACCTCATGCCCTTAGGCACGACTAGCAAAAGTTTCGCCCGCATTTGCATTTCTCACACACCACGACCTTTCAAAACATCCAATCAACTAGTTCATATGTTTAACGTAATGTTTTGCACTAACATGTTTGCTCTGATCCCAACTAACGAGCTAAGGGGATCCTAAGCAAACAGCCTCCGATGTCCGCGTCGGAGTTTTTCACTACGTGTTAATTACATTGCATGCGCTCGTCTCTTTGTCTTTCCCGTTTGATTTTGCTTTTGTTTGTGTGAAGTTTTGTCAGTTGATTTATTATCAAGTCAATTGCAGGTTGGACAATTAACGCACTACTGACCATGTGGAAGAATGTCATAATTATAATTGTTTTAGTTACTAAATAAAAGTGGTAATTTCATGTATTTATTAAATGTTGTTTTACCCTTTTGTAATGCTCTATACAAAATTAAATTGCATGGAAATAAATTTTCAATAATGGGTTGTATTTTAGTGTTACAATGTTTACATTGTTTCACAGTACTGATTCCAAAAATGCGCTTATTTAAAGACCAAAATTAACGCTGATGACCTTAATTACAGAAGACAGTTTTACTGTACTTTAATTACAAGATTTATTGTACGATCGGTCCAAGTAAAATAAAAGTTTATTTTCGAGTGTCCACAAGAAAGTGTAGCTGAAGTGGCAGTTACGGAACTGGATTGACCTACTTTAGCCTACACTCGTGGCCATGTTTACTGGACAAATTTCATTTTAGATTAAAGCCAATGCGCAAATATTTTCTATCCCCATTTTATATAGAACATATTCTTGTTCTTAATGCCGGTTTATATTCCAAGTTTTGTATGCAGAGTACACGACATGAATACTTTATCAAAGATTTTGCATAGCATGTCATAAAATTTTAAACACTAATTTGTTAAAGTAATTTAAATTTGTATTCCTTTACCAGAATATAAGTTTTAATTCGGTAAATTCTTAGCGTGTATGAAAACGCTTGGATTAAATTCTGGCGCTAAATGTACTGCAAATTTCAATTTCAGGTAAACAATGTATCCCTAAAAAACATCAAGTGACTTTTGTCTGACTGTCTTTTTGTGAAGACAAAATTAATTTAGTCGGGGGTACCTACTGGCTAGGAAAATAACTTTAAATTGGGTAGGATATTTTCAGAGCTGTATGGAGGTATAGTAATTTTACATGTGCAGGGTGATCATTATTATTCTTCATTTTTTCTATTATGTTGTGCTAGTCATGTTATTAATTCAGTTATATCACTGCTTACGTAGACAGACCTACTAGTACTCCGCTTGATGATAAGCCGCTCTACTTCTAGATTTTGGAAATATTACGGGATAGTCAACCCACTCTCTATAGCGTGGTGGCATTATCTTTAAGTTTCGCTTGCAGAAGTATATGTAATAGGGCTAGAGTAAAACCAAGGCAGAGAGAATTCCTGGGGGACTTGCAAGATTGCAAGACTGCAAAGCTTATTATAATTTATAATTTATATTAATCATATTATTTGACGATGTATATTTCAAAAAATAATCAACAGCATATTATTTCAATATTATTAAATTATTATTGATAGTCAATCACCACGCACTTTAACGGTGAAGGAAAACATCGTGAGGAAACCTGCATACCGTAGCGATTTTAAAGAATTTCTACGGTATGTAAGTCCGCCAACCCGCACTAGGCCAGCGTGGTGGACTATATGGCCTAACCACTCTCAATCGATTCTCTCGATTGTAGAGTAGGCCCGTGCCCTGCAGTGGGACGTATATGGGCGGATATAGATAGATATATATATTATTTCGCTGACACGAAATTTTTGAAAGCAAGTGTAGGCCAGGTGAGGCCTCATGTAATAGCAAATAAAGCTCTCCTCTCATGGCATCCCTGAACGGAGTAACAATAGCAGTTATTGGATTTATCCCTTACCGTGGTCGTCGGATAAGCCAAGTTTCGGCATGGAACTTTGTCTGTAGTTTCTTTGTCGATGTTTCTTCGTGTTCAACGTCGACACGCCCGATATTGAGTTTTCTGGAACATGTACAATGTGTAAAATAATGGTTTTTAGTTTACAGTATGATGTTTTCTTTATTTGTAGAGAAATATTCGGCTCGTCGCTGGGTATGGATCTCGACATATTATGTCATATGAGTAAGTCTTAATTCACTATAATGATCTAAGGCGAGTTTAGATATACCACTGTTTCAGAAGTCCAGTATGAAGTAATAGGGCTCAAGGCCCAATAATCGTTAATCCATTACTCCACTCATTATATTTTTAAAAGGCTTAAAACCTATGAATCCCTAGTTGATCATTTCCGATCATATGAACGGTTTACCTGCTTATTGTACAAATTGTACTATATCATAATATATTTTGTATGAATACTAGTCCCAAAATTACACATATAGTCCGTACTCCATATGAGAATAAAATTTTTGTGTCATGAGTAGATATCCGACGCAACAAAATACTTTTCGGTCTCACAACACTCAAATCCCAGACGTGTACTGTGGATCACACCAACATTAATCTCATTGGGAGAATCAAACCCGCAGCCTATTATTTTACAGCTGACGTCTTAGCAAACAGCACCTCCTAAGATTACGTATATGTACGTACGCATAACACAATACTCTCCAATATTGTGGCATTAATATTAAATTTACAGTATAAATTACACAAAAGGCTAATTAGATTCCTTTCGATGTAGTTAATGCATACTTCTTCGTGTGCTTTTATTCTGTATAGGTCCACAGGTATAAATTTAAGTTTTTCTATTCATTATAAGCCCGGAGTCAGGAATTTGTGCCCGATATGGCGATAGGCTCGCCCCCTATCACATCATGGGACGGAACATACAAGGCGAAATGTGGGTGTTCTGGTGGTGCCTCTGCCTACCCCTTCTGGGATAAAGGCGTGGGTTTATGTAAGTATGTATGTATGTGTATAAATTTAATTAAATAGATGGCATCTGAGGAACCGCAGTGTATTTTAATTATGTGAATGATTGTTAAAAAAAATGCTGACCAGTACGAAAGAATATGATATTACAAATATTGAAATCCTAGAAATTATTTGACTTAATTTAAAATATTTAGGTACATTTATTATCCGACTCAGCCAGCTCCTGTTCTCTGACTCAGTAAAGAAAAAACGGGTAATGATTTTAGCAAACTGTGTGGATAGTATTTTGTTCCATCACAGTAGCTAAACGAATCATCCGAATCTAACGAGCTAGGTATCAACTGTCGATCAATGTTGACAATATACTTTTCAAAGAAATACCCTTATTTCTCCCAATAAGAGACATAATATACTAAATAAAACAATCTTAATGTTATCATACCTTAATAAATTATTACAATCCTAACCGATTTTTCGTGACTCGATGTTATTTAGTTATCGATTATGACGATATTGACGCATCACTAATATTTTTCAATAGACTAACTGATGCATAATTGTGTAAGTAACTTTAGGTAACTATTAATTATTTTTAGATGTTGATTATGCTGATCTAGAAAGGAATGCTTAATATTACTTATTTAGGTCCAGATTAGAATATTTAATGCCTTCATCAATATATAATTCTTTGAATTCGGGTACGATCCTTATAGCAAAATACATACATTCTTGATAGAGCAATTATAGGTTCCTATTTAATCACGAGCATAAACATCAGAATATTATAATTTAGTAATCCCCGACGGCCTCAGGTGAAGTTGCTTTGAATAGAAGCATATCTCAAAAGTAAACTAGCAGAGACTTACCGTGGCCCAAGGCACACGCTGAGATGCATTTTCATTAATCATAGTATTTTTGTACCTACACTTATATAATATAAGGTTGGGGCAAAAAGTTTTTAATACGCTTTTATAAGCTTCACCTGTATGTATGTATTTTAGTGGCTAAAGCGTGTTTTTTAAACTATTATTTATTTATTTGTTATTCCATACTAATCCTATTTTGTATCCCACGATATTGCCCCATCGGTCGATGGCCTTACTGTGGAATTGTTTTTTTTTTTGTATCAGTATCATAGAAAAATGGTTTACAGAGGAAAGCTTGAAATCTCTTTTAAAAACAATTTGCTTGTGTAAGGAGATTTTGCTTTCCATGACAAAAACTTACTTATTACATATTTAGACTAATATTTGACAAAATTGTGTTATTGCGTTAAAAATATTATATGTCTGGCCCAATACATTTTATTACTTACTAAAGTAAATTTTAATTGAGCTTATTTGGAACAGCGTTGACTGGTAATAAGAAATATTTTCGAACTTCTCGCTTTTCCAACTTACGTCTGTATTCGTAGTAAATTTTACGTTCAGTTTAATAATAAAGTAAAACATCGTGAGGAAACGTAAACTAAGTATATGTTAAAATAAAACTTTTTAACTAAGTATATTATTATGTTAAAATAAAATATCCATCCATCCATCCACCCATCAGCCAAAGGACGTCCACTGCTGAACATAGGCCTCTCCCAATGATTTCCACAGTGACCTGTTGGAGGCAGCCTGCATCCAGCGACGTCCCGCGACCTTTACCAGGTGAAATAAAATATAGTTTATTGATTTTTTTTATTCACCCGTGTGTAATAATAATGTTACTACATTAGTATATTGTGTTAAAGTAAATAAGACACATATTGTTAAATATTATAAAAAAAAATTTGGGTATACTACTTTGTTAATAGTAGACTGTTAGACTGTTGTTAATTGTAGTTTGTTATTTATAGCCAGATTTAAAACCTATTTTAGCTATCGAATGTTTTGTCAACTTCGCTAAAACTAAATTCTAAAGTTTTTCGAAAGGGACAAAACATTCGATAACTAAAATAGGTTTTAAATCTGTCTATGAATAAGGCCGTTAGAATATTATCATTTCCTAATTAAATGCCAACATGGCTTTTCTCTTTTAATTTACACCAACATTAATAAGACCTAACATACATGAATATCCTAAGTTACCTCATCTAACTCAAAAGGCTTAAGTTCTGATCTCGCGGCGTTATTCACGTCTAGCTCAAGTGAAATTAAACTATCTTCATTTTGAACTTTCGGACTTTAAATCGATATAACAGATGAGGCTTAAGGGCTTCTGTACTGTTTTGGATTTCCGTTTATCAGTCAGTTTCACAATAGGATTTCATTCTGATATGCGGGCCTAATTTTAGATTAATTCATGCTATAATTTACTTATTTATGCAGAAGGTCTCGGAAGGGAATATTCATGAAATTAAACATTAAGGTGTGATAACAATCAGTATATAAGGTCAATCCAGTTCCGTAACTGCCACTTTAGCTACACTTTCTTGTAGACACTCGAAAATAACAATCAGTATATAATCTACATTTTATTTAAAATAATCAGTTTAATCACAAACATTAATAATAATCTATTAAAATCTGAGAAACCTTGAGCTCATTTAAGTGCATAGAAATCGAGCTGTATTGTGTTTCTGCTAATACTCCTTTATAATCTACGAGTATAAAGATAATTGAATTACATAGAGATAAGTTTATGAAGTAAGCGATAAGGCAGGTCAAGGAAGTGGTTAGAAAAGGCCTATACACCGTATCACACTTTTTGATCCTACTATTGCTTGAACCGAATATAAACATTAAATTTTATATCACGGCTTGTCATTAGATATTTCATAACCGGCTGATAACCATGAACGATACTTAGACCAAAGAAAAGTCACGATTTTAACCATGAATAGAAATTGTTTTTACATACATACATAAACTTACGCCTTTTGCCCAAAAGGTGTATGCAGAGGTTCTACCAGGACACCCACATTTCGCCTTGTATGTTCCGTTCCACGATGTAATAGGGAGCATGCATATCGCCTTATTATTTTAACAAGTAATTTTTCAGTTCAAACTAAAACTAATGATAAAACAAATCAAATGCAAGAAAAAATTAAATTCCCATAACTTTATTGGCTTTTAATTACTTCTTGATCCATTTACAAGGAAACAGTGAATATTTTCGTGAACATTTTGCGAGTGCCTAGCGTCCGGCCATTAATTACGTCGTGTACGAACTTGCACTGAATTCGCTCTACCGGCTCACTGCGTCGGAATTTGTATGGACACTGGATTTAATGTGGTGCATTTAATTTGGATGTTTGTAGAGAATATGTTTATAGGAACAAATGGTAAATGTATTTAAGTGATCGAAAAACAAAACAATTACTAAAACAGTTATCGAGGAATTTCTTTTGAGAGGTTCTATCGTCTGTGTATTTGTAGTAAAATAACGCTCTTGAGTCATATAAAAAAAAAATATGAGGAAACCGCGTAACAAACATCTATCTGTAACAATTATTATGGTATATTAAGCCCATCAACCCGCAGTAGACCACTGTAATGCAAAAAACTTCAGCTCAATCGGTTGAAGATATCTCTTTCAAAATTGAGTAGCAAGATTCCACCCGAACAAACATATATTGCAAGTTAAATAAAAGCTTTAAAAAAACCTAACTCCTTAATCCTAGGAGATGTCCATACCCGGCAGAGGGACGTATATAGACTACATACATACATAAACTCACTCCTTTTTCCCAAACGGAGTAGGAAGTGCTGCTACCACGACACCCAAGTTTCGAATCGTGTGTTCCGTCCCACGATGTGATAGGGGGCGAGCCTATCGCCATAAAGGGTATAAATTCCTGACTCCGGGCTGATATAATTAATAGAAAAATCTAATTTCACTTTGTCCTACCCGGGATTCGAACCCGAGACCTCAGCGTTGTAACAGTACCGTAGTCCAACTACGTCACCGAGGCGGTCTATAGTATAAAGACTAATAAAGATATATACAATTGTATACTAATGAATAAACCTTTTATACTTACCTCGAGTATACCTTCCACCATGAGCCAACACATGCCTGGGCGCCACATGCAACCTCGTAAATCCACCTTCGCAGTTTTCAAGGTAGCACATGACCTCTTCAGCTGTATAGTTGTTACCTTCGATCACGTGGTCGTCAAATGCCAGCAGCTGGTCTCCGGGATGCAAGGCACCACACCTAGAATATTAAGTTTGGTTTAATTCATTGTAAAGGGAGTTAGGTCTGTACGCTATCATTGCTGAGCTATCCGAGGTTATAAGGTACATTATTTCTTTCGATAAAAACCGGCTTGAAGTAATAAATTACTTAGTGAGTTATATTTACATAGTTTATATTTACATATTTTATAGTTCTGTACAAAATCACTGTGTATTTTCATAAACTCTCATAGCTCTTTGCATAAACAAATCTACTATGATAGATAATGTTTTTACGCTTTGCAAATACCATTGTTCCAAAACTCAGCAAGGTTTAATAATGGGCTGATGTATTTAAATTAGTCCATAATAAGATACATTTTTATAATATGAGTAAGTTTGAAAACACAACTTTAGTTTTTGCGAGGCTAGACGCCCAATTAGTCTCAATTTTTTATGTGTAAATAAAATACGAAATATTACAAAAAGCGTGTTTACTATTTCTGTTTCATTATACGTGAAAAAGAAAGTTGTTGTGTCCCAAATTACCGAGAATAGATGTTGCAGATAATTTCTTTAAAATAAATTTATTTGTAAGGGACAAAAATGGTTATACGCTAAATCATTAAAAAGAGGAAATTATACTAGACAATATTTAACGAGCACACAGCCCCACAACATTATCAACCTTGTCATATTGACAAATAAATTTAATAAATAAGAGAAAACATTTGAAACGTAGAATACTCGCTATTTTAAATGTTTAAATTATATTAAAATTACGATAACAAAAGAATCTCTGCGTTTTTTTCTCTCCTCAAGAATATTTCAATTACAATTTAAATAAGTCGTACCCGCCATATACATTTTCCATACTTAGTATGATGGAGGTGGCTTGAACAAAGGAGGATCAATGGCTCGCTTGCTGTCATTTATTGTTTGATCAGTAAGACTGCCAAAGCCTCGACAATCTTCATTCCAATCCTCTCTTTCGACGCTCAAAGGGAAATGAAGATACTAAACTTCTATTAATGTAAATAGTTACGACCTCAGACAACTCATTACGTTATACATACATATATATTGTACAAAAGAAGCTGGACAAAATCCCCACAATCCTAACCATTACAGAGAGACATATTCACTAACAAATGACACAATAAAATAACATAGCCTTAATGAAGCAATGAACGGAATCCACTACAAATTGAGGCAGAAAAGAAACCGAGCGCCCGCTGCGAACTTTGTAATGAATAGGCACGCTTGTCTCAGAAAGAAAATGCTCAATTTGTTTTTAATAATAAACCTGGGGAGAGGGACATTGCTAGTTCTTAAGTACGAAGCAAGAGGGAATTAAGCTGCAATCAGGGACGTATTGAGTTTGCTCGGACTATTATGGTATTATTTTATTGTGTGATGTGGAGTGTGGACGTTATTTGGTAATGTGTACAATCATTACCTGGAATGGAAAATACATTTTTTTATGGCTCCTTATTTTGTTTGGCATCATTCTTGACAAGGGTTTATTAAAAGGTCATAAAATTTTAACCGAAAATTCAAATGTCATATCTCCGGAAGAGATTCTTGGTCTACATTTTCATTCTCTATGTCATGGCCCCATTGTCATGATACTAGCACGATTAGATAACGAATAGACATTTATTCAAAACACTTATGTAGAATTTGACATAATATGTATTTAATTACCTCAGAATGTTTTGCTTCGTTACAAAAACTAGCGATAATGACTAGGATAAACACGGGTCAATTTTGAAACCAGTTTACTGTATTTTATTTACGTATACGCAATCCCAACTGCTTCCAACTGCATCATCATTCATTTCAGACACTACATAATAATTTATATTTCACACGCCTTCCACTAACAGCTCCTAAGTTCGCTTCTGTTTTAGTAATTGCATTAGAGCACTAATGAAAGCAGTAATTACAGTGTACGCACACTATAAGTACACAGAAATTAAAAACAGTCGCAACACTGTGGGGAATTGTATTAACCGACGGGTCGCAGGGTTTATTAAAAACAGAACAATGAACGTACAAATTACTAAGGAATTGTAATGGCTTAACCAGGTTGCTTGGACGTATTTTAACATAATATGAAACTTATGCTCATATTCTTAAAGAACAATGCAGAGACTATAGCCTAAGTTACAGCTTGATCTGTTTGCTGCTTGTAGATATTATGAAGTAGGAAGAGCCTATCAATATTTTGGGTTCAAATTTTTTGTGTTACTGGACATGTTATTTCATATTGAGGCTTTATTTTATTCTTCCCTTCTCTAACACTTATGGAATGTTTTTGCTACAAATCTCTTACGGTTTTTTAGTAGTTTTACTAACTGGTAAGAGGGTGAGAAGCAGGCCGTAATAATGATAATTTGTCTTTAAAAGGCAATTTTACTTTAGAAACAAAGTTCTTACACTTCGATTTTAGTTCTCATATGGAGATTCACCAGACCTAAAGAGGTACCCCACTACCTATCTTTTCTAAACATTACCGTGACGTTTGCTTTTAAGAAGCGCGTAAATATTTCGATAAAAAAATCCTTTATTTATGAGCTACTTGAACTTTACAAAACAAGTTGAATAGTTTTAAAAGCCCCTTTCAATATGGTAAGCATTTACAATACTAGCTACTTCGAAAATATTTAAACGACTTCGTCCATTTTCTAATGGAAAAAAATGCTTCAAAGTTTTTTTATTCCTTAATGTAAAATGCAAATTTAAAAGTATAATTTTAGATGTATGTAATATTTTTTTGTATCTTTTTTCTGAATACGCCATGGTAATGTGCAGTTTAGTATGGAACGACACTCAACAAAGCCAGTTTTTTTTTATTGCAATGAGTGGCGAGACGAGCTTGCCATTCACCTGATGGTAAGCGATACAACCGCCCATAACAGTGGCAAAACCAACAACACCATAAATTACAAAGAATTTAACTACGTGTAATAAACTACGATTTTTTAAAATCAACTTATGGTTAAAAACAGTCTTTCTTCGGTGTTTATACATTTATGAAAATATGTGTCTTCTTCTGAAATCTTACCCGTTATTGAATCCAAGATGTAGTCAAAACAGTTGACAGTCATCCTGGTATATCCGAAAAATCTTGAAGGATGTTCTCTCAAATTACTACACAAATATGTAATTTAGACTGCCTCGGCGGCGTAGTTGTACTACGATACGACTACAAAGCAATTCTTGCACACCAATTCTAATATTTATCATCTCTCACTTTAGGTATGAATTTTCGATTAAAAATAAAAGATCGTCGTCCATGTTTTCAATCTCTGACAACATGTCACACTCGCGCAAACGCGTGGTGGTCAAAGTGAACACGTCAATCGCGACCGCGCCCGCGAGTTAACGGTAACAAGCACTAAGTATATCTCGTTTTGATTAGCCAGGCGTAATTGTTTCGACTGGTAGATTTTTTAACCACATTCCATTTACCGAACACTGAAGTCACTTAGTCGTGCAAATAAAAAAAAAAACATTGAGGATCGAGTAGCGTAGAGACTAAGAAGTTGTCTTTATCTCCGTACGGACCAATATTTGTATTGACTTACAAATATTTCTCCGGATCCAAGTGATTGCGCGTTATAATTTTTTTGTTTGTAAATGCACCCACAAAACGTACAGGAGGAATTTATGTTCAATATCATTTTTAAAATTAACAGACGCGATGTATAAAGTACTTCAATTATTATCAAATGCTCGTAATATTACACATGTGACACGTACTTATTTATATTTTAGAATATTGTTTTACTGTTCAGATCCAACACCTGCTGTGTAATAAAATCAGCTGTCTAGTTTTTACGATGTGAAATAAAACAAATTTAATTTAACACTTTCGAAATAAAATATTGTTAGAATATAAAATTTGAGTTCGCCTCGGCTCGCCAGTGATGGTAACTTTGTTATGGATATGCTGATGTAATTTAGCAAAGGTTTTAAAGGAGATACATCAACTTAGTTACATAGCTTCTTTTTTTCTTTTTAACGTATTCATGAAAACGCGTGAAAAGGAAGAATTTTTTTTATTGTTGTATCTGTCCTGTCATAACACGCAAAAAAGGTTTTCTTTTATCTGCTCGACAAGGTGACTATACTGTTTCCATTCGTTTATTTTATTTTTGACACATCGAGTACTGAATCAAATAGTGATGGCCTGATGCGTTATCGAATCAATTTTTTATAACAAACGATTTTATTTTTGAACAAGTTTTAATCGATTTAATACATATTTTATTTTTTGCTCCATGCATTGTTTTATAAAACTTCAGGGATATTTAAGTTACTTGATTTAATAATTATATTAAAATAAACCATTTACTCATGTTAAGTTAATATTCTTATCACTTCCGTCGGCAATAGTAATGTTGTTAAAAACAAATTGTGAAACGGCAACACTGGGCAGACAGGTGACGCGCGCCGCCATTTTGTGGTCACTCACAACGAGACGCCCGCGCCCGTGCTAGTGTTTTCCGTTCGCTGAATTTTAATTCACATTTTTCATACGTCGAGTTGAGTATTTATATTCCTCCGTATTGTTTTACCCGTGAATTCCTCCATTTGGTTGAATTGAGAACATCGTACCTGCCTTCATCACTTTCAAAATGCCTAAAGGAAAGGTGCTTAAAGGACAAACAAGGGAGTTTGTGTTGCGACTTCATGAGTACTTTGAAAGGGAAAGCCGTAATGGTGGACCTCTTATACCAGTGACTCAAATCAGAGACCGTGTTTCAGCAGCATTAGGTATTACTGCTCCAACAGTTTCAAAAATAATTAAAGAAGGCTACGGCAGTAGTGGCATGGAACAAAACAAGCCATCTACACCTAAGAAAAAACGTCAGCCCTTTAAAGTGACAGCAATTGACAGTTTTGATGGTGATGCTATTCGTCGTCATATATACGATTATTACCAAAGAAAAGAGATTCCTACTTTACATAACCTAGTACAATCTCTGAAAACTAGTGGCTTGTTCCGTGGTCAAAAGTCTTCTTTGGCGAAGGTATTGAATAGGATTGGATTCCAATACAAAAAATGTGACAAAAGAAAAATATTGATGGAACGCAATGATGTTGCTTTGTATCGATGCGAATTTTTAAGACAAGCTAAAAAAATAGAAGACTGGTCGAATGTTGTTTTCACCGATGAAACTTGGCTCAATGCGAATCACACGGTATCAAAAACTTGGACTGACAACACTGCTAGCTCCTCGACCGCAGTGCCAATGGGAAAAGGTGAAAGAATTATAATTTGTCATGCAGGAACCGCAAAAGGATTTGTGCAAGATGCTATGTTAGCTTTTAAATCAAAGAAAACAGGGGATTACCACGAAGAAATGAATTCCGAAGTATATGAAAAATGGTTTCGGGAAATGTTATTGTCACTCGAACAGCCATCAACAATATTTATAGATAGAAAAATGAAATAATAAACTGGCTCCGTAGCAATGGCGAGGAGGTGGACGAGTCCCTATTAAAAGTAGAGTTACTCAAAATATTAAAAATGAGGAAGCAGCCTAAACGATACGTTATAGATGAAATGGCTGCAGAACATGGGCACACCGTCCTTAGAATTCCTCCATATCATTGCCAGTATAATGCCATAGAGCTAATATGGGCGCAAGTGAAAGGATATGCTGCGAGAATAAATACAACTCCTCCTTTCACCGCAAACAAAATGCTGGAGTTGCTTAAAAATGCGTGTGAAAATGTGACGCCTCATAACTGGGCGAGTGTCGTAGATAAGACGAAGAAAGAAATAATGTCTGATTGGGATCGCGATGTCGCATTTGACAACTTACCCATGCACTCATTAATAATTAGTGTTACTGGGGATACGAGTGACGACGACGCCGATTCCGACGAAACAGACCATTGTTTATAAATATATATTAACAAATTACCTTTTAGTTGTTTTAATTATTTAATCCTTAAAGTACTATGAATAGGGTATTTGACTATGATGAAAATATAAAACTTATTGTTATTAGACTACCTGTTAATATATTTTTAAACCAAATTAACTTATACAGTATTTAAAAAAATGTTAGATTTTCATAAGAAATCATTTTAAAAATATATAAATTTTCGAGCTTGACCACGTGACTAAAAACGCACGCCATTGGTTGCATTTAGAGTGACGTCACTTTCTTGTTGTCAGTCGATGTTTAGAACATTTCATGAGCGTTTTCCTTTGTTTTCTTAGTAATTTCTGAAATATTGGATTGGAATAAGGATTTATTCAACTTTATTTGTGATAATTGTACGATGGAAACCAACTTTGTAAAAGCTGACAGTGGAAACCTCCCACAAATAGACAAGATTATGGTCGGACTATTTTTTAAAAACAACCCTGATTTCTACGCTGCTGAATTTATACTATAGCTAAAAATGTATGAAAAATATAATAAATTATTGTATTCCGATTAGTAACAGTTTATTCCATACAAAACCAGCACTGAAATTTACAACAGTTTAGTGACACTGACCTCAAATACATTGTAATTTAAAGAATCATAATTACGAAAATATAAAATAAAGTCGTTAATTGGGTAGGATAATATATCATAAACAAAATGTTTACTTATGTTAAAGTGATCGTCACACATGAAAGCATATTAAGTTCTTGCTGCAATTTGTTTCGGGTTTCTACGAGCGAGCTTTAACCACTTTACCCGAATCTTGGTGTTCTTTGGAATGCTCACGAACATTTTATCCGGTGTTATAATAGATGTATTCGTGCATTTTGGGACTACACACCATTTATAAGGCATTTTAGCTGTAACCCTATTAAAAGTTATTCTTGATAATGAATATTATATGTATTTCGATTTGACAGCTAAATCAAAATGTTTGTTTTGCAAGCAAGTGACGTAACAATATCACGTGATCCACTTATATGGCGTCTATAGCGTTTTGGCGGTCTTATTTATCATTCAAACTTTAATTTTGATTTTTATTGAAAATATAGCAGTTTACAAAGAAATATTCATATTGCAAGTGTATATTGGTATAAAGAACCATATGAGATAGTTTCCAAAAACCTGTCAAATACCCTATTCCAACATGGTTTAACTGTTTATTACAAGTAGGTACTAAACATTTATTTTCGTTGTAATCATTGTAATTATTTTAAATTAAACTCTTATTAAAAGTCACTTCAATACGTATACCTTTATTCATATTAATTAATTTGCAGCAAATACATTCGATCCTAATATTGGGTACTATATTACGTTTAACTGTTTTCATTAGCATTTTAATGTAATTTTATTTCAAATGATTCCGATTGATTGATTCTATTCAAAATCGTTTTTGTTATCTGTGGTCATTCGTTACGAATGGCACAACTCTAAGTGGGCGTTACCCGTCAAGAAAGTATCTACTTTTATTTCAAAATATTGTTCTACTGTAATGTCGTACTTTATAGGCGTGAACTGTCAAAAATAAAATAAACGAATGGAAACAGTATACTATAATACTCCAAATTTAAAATGCAATGCCAAAAAATGACACCATTACACTGTATTAAACATAATTGGATACATACAAGTTGAAGCCTACAAGCGACATTATTGCGTCTGTCAATATTGAGGATTTCCCCCGAAATGTATGGTGGTCGCTACGAATATGTCGAATATGTCGCTATGAATATGTTAATATCAATATTCTACCAGCAATTTAGCAGAGCAACACAGTTAAATAGATAAAATCGTACCCAAAAACATACATACATAAACATCACGCCTGTATTAAACAGGCGTCGGCAGAGACTATGGATCTCCACTTTGCTCGAACTTGAAATACTACTTTCGCTTCGTCTACTTTCATCAATTTCTTAATGCATTTTTGTCGATGGAGGGTACTTTTAACCTGGTCCTTGCCTAGGGTGCCATAGATCTGATTGAGGTAGGTCCGATGGGGTCGATCCCTATCGACTCTGCCATTCACACTCGCCTAATATATCTGTTTTGTTAACCACCTTTTATCGATCCTCTCTACATCAAACCATCTTAACATTCCTTTCTCAATTCTCGTCACTACATCCTGTTTCACCTTACAAAGATCCGTCGCCACGCTATTTTGCACTATTTCACTCAAACTCACGAACCCAGATAAGTAAAAACAACTTACCTATCGCTTATACTAGCCGGCAGGATACTATCAATAAAAATAGCATTGCAGCCGCCAACCCGCTGGTAAGTATCAGATCCTGAACTGTACACGTCATCCGGTATCCTCTGATTGGAGAGGAACAGCCCAAGGTCTTCGTTGCATGGCCTTTCAATCTCAATGAGGAGAGGGCCTGTTGCCAGTTTCACTGATTCCATGATGGATACGTCATACTCGATCGTTAGACTGGTGACTTGCGGACAGTTTTGAAGTATTTGATGTACTTCTGATAGAGTTTTGTTTGTGAGGGATATCTGTAGACAAAAAACAATATAATTACATCAAAATACCTGCGTGGGTATGAAGAATAACCGATTAAGTATGTATCAAACGAAAATTAAAGATATTTATAGTATGGAACAGGCCAAATGAACCAGTGGCTTGACTATTTAGGCAAGGATGGATGAGAAAAAGGGTTTAAGAGAACTACAGAGCATCTAAATATAAATATAAATCTGGTATGATTTATAACAACAATTAATCATTCGTTTTAATCATTCGTTTTACTCATACTCGTAGTACTAAGTTTTGCAACTTAGTTCACCAAAAAACCTCCAGTCTGTAATCATCGGGTCACTATGAATGTAAATTATTTATTATACTTTTCTGTGCATATATTGTTCGCAGTAAAAAGGTCATACAAAATAAAACATTAACTCACATGATCAACCTTCAGAAGTCTATCACCAGGCTTGATCCTCGAAGTGTTGTAAGCCGCACCACCAGGCCTCACATGCGTGACTACCAAAGGTAAAGCATCAAGAGATCTGCTGTTAAGGACTAAATCAGCACTCGGCGCAGAGTTCTCTGGGAGCCCTCCTCTGATGGTCACGCCTAAGGAGCCGTTGACCTTCTCCACTGGAACCTCAGCTAGCTTGGTTGTGATATATAGCGAGTTTTGGGATGCTGTATAGAAAAATAAGCCTCGATTTAGGATATGCCATTCTATAATTAGGTTTAATGGTGGTTTAGTTTGGGTACTAAAAATTCCAAGAATTTTCGCAAACAAATAAGTGGCACTTAAAATGTCCCGATTTATAATTTAATTCACAGATTAGTTTTTACTGGTATAATAATTTTAAAAATGAAATCCTTTATAAATCTGATATCTAAAATATGATTTATGCGTAACTAGATGTCGTAACACCGACACCATCATATCTTATATTTTTTATATTATAAAATCTTACCATAATTAGGCATGTAATACTCCACTTCCAGCGATGCCCTTTCTTCAACGTTGTCGAGAAGTCTGAGCACTTCATCATTAGTGAGTCTTGCTGTTGATATTCCATTGACGCTGCAGATCCTATCTCCCGGCGCCAGACGGTCGGACTCGTGAGCCACGGAGTCTTTCGCGAAGCCCACTATCGATGGTACGATGCCGGGTTCTGATCGACCTGATGACAAGGAGAAGAATATTATGACTAATTAGACTTTACACACAAAATAGTAGTTTCTTCGAGTCGATAACTCTGTTATTGATTAAAAGAGCCCTTTACGCTTAAACGTTTACTTTTTGATTTAGAGTATTTTTATCGAGGGTTGTTTTATGAAATAATCCTCATGAGTTTTCATTTATGTTTTCATTCTTCAATTTAATTTAAATTTAAATTAAATTGAAGCACTGAATTCTCTTTCGCAAATATTTTTACATACCAATGCGAATGCCATATTTTTATCTAACAATCGGAACTTTTGAGCGAGTATTGTAAAAGACAAAAGCAGAGCGTTGAATCAATCCAAAACCTTTGCTATTCGCGTCTATTCATCTTGATGTCAATGCAGCGGAAACCAAATCAGTCAATTAAGTATTACTGTCAAATTGATCGGTTGGACAAACGAGGTCGCATACCATCAGTGGACACGCTTGGCACTTACCCATCAAATGATCGGTACTCGAAACATGATCCCTAAATGGATTGTTACAGCGCTGAATTAAATTCTAATTTGTGAGTGGTTTTAATGTGCCGCAATTTCACTATGATCGCGTTGTTTATGTTTCAAAAGCTATTAGGTGACTATTTTATAAATTTAACTACATCTCATTTAGGTCAGTGATGTAACAATTAGATGTAACATTTTTATTTCATGTTCCTTTACATACAATATCCAACGCAGGGATGGCGTATGTGTATGAATTTTATGCGTATCGACGAAGTTAATGAAAACAAAACACTTTTGATAATAATAAATTTAGAAAAATATTATGTCACGAGTGTCTTCAAAGATAAAAATTAAACGAAATACATCTAGCCTAGCTCAGAACACCTCACAAAAATGTGAAACGTATGTAAAAATCAACCAAGTCTTACTATAGTAGCGTGGCGGACAGACTTTCAAGCGCTCTTGATCATACCCAGCGGCCATCCATAACAATAAAACTCTTAAGGAATACTCATGAATTGTCATAATAGTGCTGCCAACTAAGTTGGATATTTCAAAATATACGGGCAAAGGCGTTAACAATACCATAAAGCGTGAGTTGTTCATAAAAGTATCGGAATGGATCGTTAATACAAAATGGCACTTCCTCTGAGCGGTCATTCCCGGCGGTATTAAGCGTTTGTGGACGTATAAATTGATTTCGCTCGTAGCGCCATCTTTTGTTGTTTATGCGGTGAAGTCATCTAAGATTATCAATTTTCATTTTTAGCGTGAAGTTTATTTAAAAACTATTTATCAATTTGTAAAAAAGCCTTGTTACAGATCGTCAAAGCTACAATACCTATGAGCCGGTTTGACTGGTGGGATTTATAAGAGACATATTTGGGTTTGATTTGGATTGATAGTGGCGAGAAATTGCCGTCTCTTGACGATGCATCAGCATAATATGAATAATTGTATTCACTTTGTGGTGTCAGAACATCTTTAGAGAATATGAGAAAGTACAAACTCTTATTTAACCGCGAGTTCCATATTTTTCAGAAAACAACTGATGACTGGGCGTAATCTGTTAGCATTTTCATCAGGTGAGTCTGCTCTTTTGTCTTCGTTTCTATAAACATATAATTCGTAAATGGGTTTCCATAAATGGTTTGATAAAAACCAGGCTAGATTCGATTTTTTTTCAATCCTAGGCAACCCATGGTTTTTAGTCTCAAGGCATCATCATCATCATCATCAGCCTATACTAGTCCACTGCTGGACATAGGCCTCCTCAAAATTGCGCCATTTCCCCCTGTCTTCGGCTTGTCGCATCCAACATCTGCCAGCGACCTTTCCCAAATCGTCACTCCACCTAGCTGGAGGGCGTCCTACACTATGCTTGCCAAGGCATATAGAAATAGATTTTTAATTTTTACGAGTATTAAGGCGACGAAAATTGTTTGCGTCAACTAAAGAAAGATCAGAATCTTAATGAGTTCTCACATGGACGTACAAAGGTATACTCCCAGTTTGGATCTAATACTTCGATATCTACGAACTTTCCCCACTTATTAAGTCTTCAAGCCGCTTCTTAGTTGATGGTTATCGTAACCCTTTATGATCAGGCGGATCAAACCGTCAATATCACAAAGCTCATTTACGGTCAAGCTATACACTTTAAAGTGTATTAAAGTAACCTATATCCATTTACGTCTTATCTGTTAAGCCAGTAAACTTAAGCAGAATATGAAATGCACAGTAAAACGATGTTAACTATTCGTTATTGTGGTATTTTTTATTGGATGATGGAATACACAAATGGATAAAAAAAAATAACATTTTAACAGTTAACATAAAACAAATAGTTGACGTAAAATAATATAAAATTGTTTTATTTGTCTATTTCGAATTTTCATTGGCATGGTTTTTTCATCGCTTTACTTTTTTGTAGCCAATTACAGTTTTGTAATAAGCATTTAGCCAGAGGGCTACAATTTTGTTATATTTAAACTATTCTAAAACAGCCAAATCCGTATTATTAATTCATAGTATTGCAATTGACAATTATTTGAGTTATCGACCAACGGTCACTTCAGCATCCACAGTCCAATATCTACGACAATAATAAACAACACACTAAATGAATAGTAAGGCAGTGTTCATACCTTAATTTACAACTTATGCAACAATCAATATATACCAATAGATAAAGTTGTTAAGCCCTGTCAAGGTAATGTTGAAATTATTATCGATATCTCCCGAGTTAATGTCTAGTGATATGATAAACTTTATACACCAGTAAGTTTTGCATGGCCTATATTACTGATCGGTGACATGTTTGGCCAGGGATCTTAAATAATCTATATAGAGGAAATGTTAAAGTACCTAGCTCATGTAGTTTTATAAAGGGCTGTCGATAAGATCAAATAGATCTTTTAAATTTAATAAATATTATTACTAAGCAGTAGACCGGGCTCTATGGTGTACCTTGAGAGAGGCCAGCAGTGGACTGCAACGGGCTGATGATGATGAATATTATGGGATGTTATATCAGAAATCATATCCCGTCCATACTTAATGTATTTAATAAATTAATAATAAGCTCTTGTGATACCATAGTCTAAGTATTGCAAATATATTGATAAATGACCGACAAAGCCCGATTTTAAATTTTCATCTACGGGAGTCCTAAAAAAATGTTTTTGGTATTCCAAATCTCACTTCGGCGTAGAACACAAAGTTTAAAATGAATTTTTGTTAGAACTTTTCATTTTAGTGAAATGTAGAGTAACTCTTGAAAGTTATCTTGATTTTCAGGCACATACGAGTTGCCAAGTTTCTGTCGTGATTTTTTACCACTCACTATTTTGTTACGTAAAGGTTGTTTCATAGTTTTAAATATAGTTGCTACTAACATTTGTTTTCTACTTAGGCCCTACATTATGCAATAACTATTCTAAAAAAAAAAACTATCGAATGAAAACATAATAAGTATCAACGACTTCTGTGGAATGCTAGAACATTTTTATACCATTTAAATGGAGTCAAAACAAGTAACTATCAGCTGACGCTTCAATAAGACGTTAGCTCTTGTAATATATATTAAAAACTGTAATATTAAAAACCACACCCCAATACAGTGTTTTGGCAAGGATTAAGTTTCATGAACGGAGTCATAAAACTATTACTAGTGAAATATTTATGTACAGGTTTATTTATCTTGCGAAGAGCAAATCAACCTATCCCCATAAACTTTACCACAATGGGGATGCAAAACGCTTCTTGGAAAGCCTTAAGCATAAAATTTAATAGTTCTTATCTCATCTATAGACCCCATAAAGTCTATTTATATCTCGAACATTTCCTTGTAATAGTAATTTTGATTTAAGTAAATACGTGCTCAACGCTTTGTTATTATATTTGTATGCGCTTCGCGAGTTCTGCAATAAATTTCCAACCTGAATTTGTAATACAAAGTAACGATTAATAGATAAGCCGATGATTTGTGCGCTGCGGTGTACTCAAACAGTGATGTATCTATTTTCTACCGAAATAACAATGTGAATCGAGTTTGTTTACTGTTTAAATTCTGCACGCGAGTTTTACTTTATAATTAATATTTGTAGTTAAAGTAAATGGTGTTTTGAGATTTCCCTTGCGAATTTACAGATAAACAAAAAGGATTGTTACATATTATTTAATTAAAATGATGAAATTAAAGTGAAGAAATAGCTCATTTTTTCTTCTTTATAAAAGATAAAGTGCTAATGCTAGGTTTTAAAATTTATTAACAAGGCTGGTGAAACATTAGAAGTGTGGCCAGATTTTTAAGTACTTATAGGCTCTTTGATTGTAAGTTGGTAAACCGTATTGCTTCAAAAATGAGGATTTATTCTTGCGTAGCTCTAAAATCATTTCCATAAAATATATAATTCAAAATGGTTTCTTAGATTTACGCGAATGTTACACATTGAAATAAAACTATTTTTACGGATTTTATCGCGATTTGGTTTAATTTTTACATTTTTTAACTTCCCGACGTTTCGATTGTCAAGAGGTCTAAATTTTGCCGTAACTCCACGTAGGATACCGTATGAAGACATTATTTGTAACGTTGAGAACAGTCTCTTCATTAACAAGTTGGAAAAGGAAGATTCGGAGGCGATACGTCAAGATATATCATCTTTATTACGACGAAACAAAGTGCCGAAACCAAATCTTCCAAAACATCTATTTATCGCTTTAAAGAACCTGCGATCTATGAAGGAATTAACTGTTCTCCGTGCAGATAAAGGGAATGCGACAGTAGTGATGGACACTTCAGATTACAACAACAAAATCGAACAACTCTTATCGGATGACACTACATACAAAATGGTCAAATCAGACCCGACCAACAGGATTTTAAAGGCCACTAGCTCTTTAATAATCAAGTACTCCGAAAAGTTAGATCTGAACGCTAAGTCACTCATCCCATCGTGTGCAAAACCTCCTAAATTGTATGGATTACCAAAAATACACAAGGACAATGCTCCACTACGTCCCATTGTGAGCCAGATCGACACACCAACCTACAGATTGGCTCAGCACGTAGCACAAGTGCTTTCACCACTGAGAGGAAACACTAGAGCATCTGTGAAGGATTCATACCAATTTGTCAGTGATATTAAACACCTACAATTAGCTGACAATGAAACAATGGTTAGTTTTGATGTCCAGTCACTTTTTACAAGCTTACCAGTACAAGACTGCATCAAAATTATCACTAAGAAGTTAACAGAGAATGACATGCCACTAGAATATGCAGAATTACTCAAACATTGCCTCACATCTGGCTACATGTTGTGGAATAATCAATACTATGTACAAATGGATGGTGTCGCTATGGGCTCACCTGTATCCCCTGTAGTTGCCGATATTTTCATGGAGGACTTTGAGGAGACAGCCCTTAGTACAGCCCCGGTCTCGCCAGGATTTTACAAGCGGTACGTAGATGATACTTTCACAATCTTACCATCTAACCAAGTAACTGCATTTTTAAATCACCTCAACTCCATTAACAATAAAATTCAATTTACTATGGAGTTGGAACATAATAAATCTCTTGCCTTCTTAGATGTTTTAGTTATCCGTAATCCTGATCAGTCCTTAGGTCATACCGTGTATAGAAAAAAGACCCATACAGATAAATATCTGAACGGTGAATCTCACCACCATCCGAAACAGTTAGCTACCGTGGGTAAATCTTTGTTTCAGAGAGCACAAGGAATCTGTGACGAGAAACACCTGGCGACTGAGCTGCAACACGTCAAGCAGGTACTGCGAGACAACAAGCTCCAAATTCCACGCCGCCGTCACAGAAACCGGGTGAAACCAGCCACAGTTGAGCGGGCCCCGGTTATACTACCTTACATCAAAGGAGTCACAGACAAGATTGGCTACATCCTGAAGCGTGCTTCCATTAAAACATACTTCAAGCCGCCCAAGAAGATTAGTCAATTCTTACCACCTGTCAAGTGTCATATACCTTTGCAAGAACCGGGTGTATATAAAATAGATTGTGACTGTGGCCTCTCTTATATCGGCCAAACCAAGAGAAGCATAGGGACCCGCGTAAAAGAACATATAGCTGACGTCAAACACCGACGCTCAACGAAGTCTGCAGTTGCTGAACACATTGAGGAAGGCTCCAAGCATTACCTTCGTTTTGATAAGCCCCAAATCCTTGCTAAAGAACACCGTTTCCTGCCCAGGATGTTTCGCGAGGCTATTGAAATTAAAAAACATCCAAATTTCAATAGAGAAGATGGCTTGAAGCTTGCACCATCATGGGATCCAATTCTACATTTGATTAAATCGGAACCCAAAAGACCAGCTGCCAGACCTCAAGACACAGTGAGCTCCTTCTGCGTAGATCGGATCGCAACAACTAGTTAACTTTTTAAATTAGCTTTTTTAATTTAATAATTGAAAATTAAGGGTAGTTTAATTGTAACAGTCACAGAGCAGATGACTAATACCTCAGTCTGCCCCGTGACCACGAAAGCTGAAAAGCAATCGAAACGTCGGGAAGTTAAAAAATGTAAAAAATTAAACCAAATCGCGATAAAATCCGTAAAAATAGTTTTATTTCAATATATAATTCAAACTTTATTACTTAAGTTTAGATAAATATAGCCCTACATATTTAAAACGGCAATTAACTAAAATGTTTTGCCGCTAAATACCCTCTACTTAACCCTGAAACGACATTATCGGGGCTTAAACTCCATTCAAAACTTCGGCAAAGGTTCATTCAATAAGTATCATCGTAAAGTGTCAAGAAAATTCAAGAATTTGAATAGAAGGATAATCTATTATCTCGAGAGTATAGTATAATGTTCGGTAACATTAAACTGAAATATTACTGTTAAATTTGATATCGGGGGAGTCAAAAGTCCCTTGATGAGGGTGTGACGGCATGCGTCTTTACAAACTTGAATTTATTAAATATTCATGCCACTTGTGTAAAGGGAACCTTAATCACATTTTATTGGTCTTGGACGGAGCGATCTTGCAATGGAGAAAGGGTTAAGAATGGTGGTTTTAATAATACTGGGTAATGATGGGGTATTTTAGTCATCAAGCATCAAACAACGCGTGCCAGAAACATGACATTAATTTAAACCACATATTACAGAGAATCAATTCGTACACCAATCATCAATTTAATATGTGAAATGGTATAAGCCACTAATTTGTCTCATTAAATAGCTTGTTATATTTTTTTCTGAATATATTGTTTATTTTGATGTGGCACCTGATGCGATTATTGAAAGTATTTTATTTAATAATAGTGATCATATTTGAGTGTAGTGCCGTATTTGGACTTCAAACGAAAACACAATGACGCCAAGTTGATCTGAAGTAGATGAACACACTATTAACAAATACACTATAAATAACTGTGGAACTTAACGATTCCTATTCATTCGAGGAGAATTAGGGATTTGAACTGGAAGTAAATAAAGTGACATGTAGTTTTCGGAGCGTAGTATAACAAAATATTGAAGTTGGACACCAGTGATAGTTTAAACGTCTCTAAATTTTTTACGGTTTACGCGCTGACGGTATATCGATAATATTAATCTATGTTATAATTTTACGACCGCCACCTTAGCATTAAAAGCCAAACGCTTAAGATAACGCAAGACAAACAAAACTGAGAGCCAAGAAAATTTGAATTATTGTGCATATTTGGCGCCGATACCGACCACAACATATGGCTATGACAATTATTAGGTTCCGAAATTGTTGTAAAATGTTGAAAATCAAATAGTTTTTTTATAGAAAAAATGGTAATAAATTAAGATTTTTCATTGTTAGGATTTCATTATTATTAATATCAATGTTGCCTCATCGCTAAAGCAGGAGAATATGAGGTTTTCGAACCATAAGTGTATTTGATTAACGAACTGAGTACTTAGTGTAAGTTTTTTGGCTCTACCTATCTCTTTGGCGACACATTGTAAATTAATTAAACCTTTTAATTATATTTATTCAACTTGTTTATTAATTGTGGTTGCACTTCTATTTTTAATGCTACATTAACAAATTATTTATGTTGTTTTACAATAGAAAGTTATTTACAATCTACTTTAATTTAATTAAGTTGGCAATTACATAGCTAAAATATGATAATATCCATTTGTGGTTTGTACATTCTAAGAATTTCGGCTCGTGTTGTAAATTTAAAGCGAATCGTTTAATTGTTTCGTTTTAATTATTACGAGAATTTACTATGAAAAGACTATCTAGAAATACAACAGTATTCGAATTTTGTGGAAGGGGTATTTTAAAATACAAAAGTACTTAAATGTAAATGTTTGTTCCTTTCATCACAATTAATTTTTTTGGTAGCTTACTCAGTACATTATAATATTTGTATCATCATTGCTGTGACTGAATCGGCATTCGCCTGCTTGACCAGGTACCACTCTCTCACCGAAAACCGACTTTAGCAGTTATGCTGTTGCGTTTCGTCCAAAAGCTAGTGGTAGGATATTCCCATCCGTCCAGATGGATATACGATGTTGGAAAACGTGTGATATTAACAAACGTAAGTGTGTCGCGTTGCAGCTTGACACTAGATATGTCCGGTTTCGACGAGGCCGACAAAATTATATCGACTTTACATTCTCTACTTGGATCGCATTTCATACACCATCATGTACTGCAGTTACTTTGTCGTTACAATACAAAACATAAACCATATCACGATCTAAATCTAATACGATGCAACGAATACCCATTTTCAAAACGAGAACGAAACGCGACGGTCAATCTTGGACGGAATCCATCTACCAAAGAAGTACTCAATTTGTGCTGAATCCAATACATGTGCAACATAACAAATACCATTCGCATAAAGTGCTGAACGGTCGGAGTCGTTTCAAACAGCGGTCGATCGGTCCCGGGGACCGCAAACTGCATGTTCCACGGCGAAACGAGCTGGCATGCTGATGTCGTATCCGGCAGTTAGCTCTGTATCAACGTTAAATATGCTAAACCTGGCTTAGTTTACATATTTATGGCGGGTTTAGTCGGTAGACGGGTTGACGGTGACGTCGAATTCCGTTCGGATGAAAGAGCTATGCCTTCGTGGCATATATATTAGACGGAATTTTCCGCAGCTTGAATCTGATTTTAATTTGATATAATTCAGCGTAGTTAAATTTTAATGAATAATTTAAATTTACTGAAGCTTCCTGGATGAATCTGTGAATAATGGAGATACTGATGAAACGTGTCTAGCATAAACCGCCGATTGCGAAAATATGTATAGCTACATCAATTTTTATCCAATATTCCCAATTGTAATAAATTGTAACCAATAAACAATGCAATTTACGTGTTCTGTTTCCGAAACCGTTAATAATAAGGCAGGTTAATGAGCGACGAATTAGCGCTTTCATCGGTTAATACACAATATCCGCGTATTAGTAAGCCATAATCCAAAATAATCTCTGCATACGATCGTTTAAACCAGACAAATTGATATGTTACGGTTCGTTCGAAATTTATGAAATATTTGTCGATATTCGATTTGGGATCGCTTAAAATGAATTTTGTGAATTTTGTCAGACGGTGTATATTGCAATTCAGATTTACTACGTGATTTTATAGCCATTTCGAGAATATAGATGAGAAATATGTGGCAGAGATGAATACATTATAGTGTAGATTGGTTTATATTACGTACATCTTCAACCAGCATTTCGTCACCTTTTCCATAACTTTTAATGGATTTAAGAGACAACGTTGGCTTTGATGGTCTTTAATTAACGTTTTACAGGTAATCTAACGCATTAAAGTATATTTAGTTTACATAAATATAACATTTGACTAATTAAGATTTTATTATACACACCAATCACTTTAAATAGAGTTCATTATGTATTTATTTCCTCAACACGTATTACTTATTATAAGAAACAAATTACAATTAAGTATTCTAATACTCGTATACCAAAAATAAATAAATAAAACACTAATGGCCTTATTCATAGACAATCACAAAACTAATTTTATTTATCGAATGTTTTGTCTTCTTCGTTCAAACTGAATTCAAAAGTCGTTCGGAAGAGACAAAACATTCGATAACTAAAATACGCTTAAAACTGTCTATGAATAAGACTGTTAATTAAAATTTATATAACTACACAAAAATAATCACAATTAATTATAACAACGTCATCTAAATGTTGGACTAAAAACGTACTAAGCACGGGATGAAAAGACGACCTAAACAAGGCGCAAACGGACAGACACAAGTCCATGATTACAGCACATGAGTGCCGTTTCACATGTAAATTGAGTGCAACAGATATTTGAATATTCCGCTCTGGTACGTGCGTATACTGCAGGCCCTTAATTATGCTTATTGATAAATCCGCACGGCGACAATTGTGTCGATCTGTGCACCGCAATTGGTGGGTTTAAGTGTTGTTCGCTTAATTGTGTTTACCGCTGTGTTGTAGTTGGAATGCGGGTGTGAAAAATATAATTAAATATTATTTTCGAACAACGTGGTTTTATTTAATTTATAACATATTGATGACAAAGTTGAATCTTTGTCATATTACATTTAGCTGAGCTAAATAAATTTCATTGCTGGAACTCTTATTGCATCAGATATCCGTAGTCAATAAGACTACTACTAACGGCCTTATTCATAGACAGATTTAAAAGCTATTTTAGTTATCGAATGTTTTGTCCCTTTCAAACGACTTTAGCGTTCAGTTTGAGCGAAGAAGATAAAACATTCGATAACTAAAATAGTTTTTTACAAGTGTCTATGAATAAGACCGTACCTCTTGATGTTTCATAGTAATTTGTGAATAATTAAATCTAAACTAGGACGTTCGTTATAGATTTGTGTATTCAAATGCAAAATGAGAAGTGACTATGTTTTTCGCGAGATAAATGCAAGTCACCTTGCATATTTTCTAAATGTGACAGAGGTGCAATATCTAAAGAAGATCATAAGAATAAATGCAAATACGTACTATATCGTCGCATAAATACGAAAAAGCGCACTCATATTTTATGACTATGATACTGCGTTTTGTTCGTCGTACTGAAGTTTTGGCTACATTGGCCCAACAATTATTGCCTACTATGTACTTCAATCAGAACACAACTATCCCACTTTGATGCTTACAAAATAGACAAAAGGTCGATAATGACCCACAACTTTGCGTACTAAAGACCATGTAATGAATAAAAAAAATGTAAATACACTAAAGAAAACCATAACAATAAAGCTGATCAAGATCATTACGGATTATTCAGCGCCCTTTTATTATACCTCACAGATAAGAACAAGATAATTGCTATTCCTAGTTCGTTGTCCCATAAGACGATAATTACAACTGGTGACAGACAGTGTCTAGACGCATTTGTATGGCAGTGTCGGATGCTATGAATAAATAAATACTCAATAAAGTCATTATAGTTCTCAAAAGTAACATTCTATAATATAAATTGGTGTGGAAATATTTACGTGAAAATCAATAAGATGGATATGTAGGTTTTAAAGTAAGGTTGAAACCTTAAATTGGGCTCGTTGCACTATTGAGATTGGATCGAATGTTAGCCATAAGACTCTGGGTTTGATTTCCTTTACGGATAATTCAGTTTGTGAGAATTTGCAGATCGAATTATTATTTTTGTGATTTGCTCTTTACACTGACAGCCTCGGTGGCTTAGTTGTACTACGGTACGACTACAAAGGTGAGGTTCAAGCTACAAAGGTCGGGTTCGAATCTCAGGTCGGATAAAGTGATATTGGGTTTTTCTATTCATTATCAGCCCGAAGTCAGAAATTTGTGCCCGATATGGCGATAGGGTCGTCCCCTATCACATCATGGGACGGAACATACAAGGCGAAATGTGGGTGTCCTGGTGGCGCCTCTGCCTACCCCTTCTGGGATAAGTTTATGCATGTATGTATGTATGCTTTTCATACTAGTAACCCGTGTCTGTAATTAGTACGTAGCAAAAGTTTGTCACATCTTGGATCGGAAATAAACGCGATGTTTAATGGCATTGGTGGTACCCCCTGTCTACTCCTTCGGTAATACCGTCGTGAAATTATAATATTACGTTAACTATATTAAAGGATTATGACGATCTTTTAACACCTATATTCATAGCAATCTTAAACTTTAAAAAATTTAAGTACCTGTAGAATTTATCGTGCATGTATTGATTTATTTTACTTCATTTCACTTCTCCATTTTGTATTCCGTCAATGTTTATTTGTATCTAGACTCCAAAGCAGAATGCATTAAAGAAACACACGTTTTACGAACAAATTGAAATTGCCTACCTTGAACATGTGAAACTTTAAGACAAAGGCATTCTACTAGCAGTTCCAGAAAGTCGAAATATTTCACCGTACTCTTTGAATTCAAGTTGTTCAATACTTTGTACGGCGGAATCTAAATTACTTACGTTTTAAAATCACTGCAGACGTGAAGCCAAGTCAAGAAATTGTCCTTATTTGAGGCTTGCATCAACTGATAGTGTTTATGACAGCATAATATAATAGATAATTTCATAATATCTTTATCGATATAGTTTCAATGAGTCTTCAGTACGAGCATTAGACATACTACGCTGTTTCAAGCCCTTCAATAGTAAACGATCCCTAAATCATATTGTGTATTAAAACTTAACTAAAACATAACACTGTACAACATCGTTAGTCTACAAACACCTAACACCGAAGTTGATGTAAGAAATCCCTCTTTATTATCAAAGTTTATTTTCCAGGAAATATTCGCAAGCTTTCAAGCTTTAAAATTTAATACAATGGAACTGTCGCTTAACAGCAAGAGCAACATCAAAGAGTTTTTAAACTGCACTCCACAATGTGAACCGATCACTTAGGCTCAGGATAAAGAGCGACCTCCTCGAGATCTCCTTTTGAATTAAAGATATGGCTGCCGCGCTCTTAGCTCGATCGTCACTCAATGGGGATTCTTTTGCATTTCTCACTTTGTCTGGCACGTTGTGACGTATCTGTTGGATTATTTTGGATTGAATAATGGGTTGGGTTTGGTGTATTTGTAATAAAGAAAACAGTTTTTTTTGGTTTAGAGGTTTAATTGCAGTGCACATATTCTGTGATTCACAGCAACGTATTTTGTGTGAATTTTTCGCTTCAATAATATGTAAGAGACAAGGTAATTTCGCAAAAGAATTAACGCTACGAAGCTTGCCGATATATAAATTACAAGAACAGATTGCAATTCATTCTGAAATGTTTTAAAATATTATGCTGTGTGGAATAAGAGCAAACAGAAAAAAACTCATCAAAGCATTTTTAATACTGAATGTATTTCTAAAATAAGACCAAAATCAAATTCCACAAGAAAATAATAAAATCGTTCGGCAAAAACTGCCGCCTAAATGACACACCAATCATTCCCGGAATCGTTTATAAGAATAGACACAAAAGAAAAACACGATGACACATTTACCTATAAAAGTTCATTTGATTCTTCAGTCGACATGCGAAATCTCAAAGAATAGTTGCTTGTTGGGTGAGTCAGGTCGGTGCATTGAATCATCTCAACAGTCAGCCGGGTGGACTACGTGTGCTATCTTTAATTCAGAAGCTCAACCAGTAAGCCCATTTGAAGATGGTGGGGTAAGACGGATGCGGTCAGCGGGTGATTCGGAAATAGCATTTGATTGTAATAATTGGTTCCATGTATCGACTCAAAGTGAAATACAATGGTGTTGTAATTTAGATATAGTATTCAGTAGTTTCTATTTTATAATGCTACCAGACAGCTTGCAAACTGAGATATACAGATTAAATCGATTCACTTTGAAGTATTTCCCATCATTGTCACCAATGGGTGATACGAAAATCATAGGATCAGCAATTGAATACAGCAATCTACATATTAAAATGAATTTATTTATCCTTCAGATTACGAATACACAAAACAAGTCCGGATTTAGGTCGTTAGGCAAAAGCCAGGATCGGCCCATTTTGTTTTGCATATTATTCATGTGAATTTCCAAGAGCATTGTTTTCATTTGACCTTGTCTCATGCTTTGAGGTGAAAATATAATAATAACATTTTTAGCTTATTATTTACAACCGCTTACGTGCATGACGTCACGTGTCAGGTGAGTCAGCTATTGTAGTAAAACTTTCAAATGAATATCCGTATACACTATGTCTTCTATGAATGAGATAATGGCTATTACGTATTTCAAAATAACTAACAATATAAAACACAGCAACACTTGTTTACACCGCTACCGCTCATGACTCGACACCTGTTGATAGATATATTTTAGTCTGCCAACCTCACTGCATTTCAATATTTTTCACACGAAACGAATTCGGATAAGTGGAGCACAGGCCAGAATCACAATCCTCCCTTTGGTCCAAAAGTTTTTACGCCATTTTCATTTAAGACAATTTTCAAAAGAGCTCACTGAATAATTCACGTTAAAAATGGTTTCCCTTGTTCGTTCGACATCTGTTTTTGATGGTAGCTTGTTGTTCGCTTCAGTTCGGCCTGGTTTTATTATGTATTTTAATGATGGATTGCATGTCAACGAGGGAGCACCGCGATAGAGGTGCTGGACGGTTTTGTGTATCTTTTAGGCTGCAATACTTGGTATTTTAGTGTTAAGCAATGAAAACTTTTAAAAATAATCATATAATTAAAGTGTATGATCATTAATTTGTTGGGGATCTAAAACCTTGGGCTGATACAATGGCACGGCAAACTGACCGTACTGACACCCGATAGTAAAGGTATTGCGGGTCAAGTAGTTTCAACAGGAGCCAAATTACCTCTCGCAGGTCGTTATAATAATGTCGGCCTATTTGAATCTGAAACTACACAGTTTATTGTTAGTGCTTAGTAATAATAAGGCCTGACTGATCTTGCTCCAGTTTATGGACAGGTGTGTCGTTTATCATCTAGCTAGTGATTTTCTCGATCCGTCATTCTCGCTAAAACAAACAATGTTAGATATAATATTGTGTTATGCACGTTGTATTCAATTCGCAAGGAAAAACAACGGCGAATAAATTAAATTCTGATACATCTTCGCTGACACGACGTGGAATCACGGTTAGGCTCAAAATCAAAAATTAAATTAGTCTTAATTCAAATAGTCTTTTACAAGATCTTTTGAATCGTTTATAACTGCTACCACCCCACCATGATTGGTTGCTACCATGACTGCAACCATGTCTGGTTGCTATAACGTCAAGTATATAAAGGTGTATAATTATGCTTTAGCTTCATGCAGCGTATTTAGCGGTCATTTCTTTAAAAAATAACTTTACATAAGTCCTTACTAAAACCTAGTACCATTCATTCTTCTAAACCACATTGGGCCAACGTAGTAATATTCAGTTGCTCACTAGACCATATTGGACTAATCTGTTGGATTAAAGTTAAAAACGTTCATATAAAACAAACGAATTCCTGCCTCAGTATTGAAAAAAATATTATCTATCGGAAATAACTTTGTCGACGATGTAATCCCGTCGTATAGAAAAGATATTGGAGGCCTTGCGTCAAAGACGCGACAATAAGAATGTTTATTGTCTGTATTGCAAAGGCATACGGCCCTGATTAAAACTACAGCTATCGCTTTTTTCGTGATTGAAACAAATCCTTTGCTGTTGTGAATTTTCGACTCTCTTTCAAAACTTCATCTCAATTGTAATTCGCAGTCGTTTCAATCTACGAATACTTGTCTCTTACGAAATGAAAACTTTTTCGATATTTTTGAATTACTTATGACTTACCTACTATTTGACTGGCTTACGAAAAATACCACAGTATTGTAGGTACCATTAATTTTTTTAAAGGTTTTTGGTTAAAACTTATTTGCCAGCCAAAACTCGCACGACGCATATCGTTTTTTTTTTCACTAATTATAATTTATAGACTGAATTTAAATAACAATTTCAACAAAATACATTTTACGGAGTTCTAATATTCTCCATGTTTTCTATTTTTCATTAGGTAACTTTAATAAAGTTGACTATAGAAAATGTATTACTACAAATGTATTTGTTTTTATTGGATTGAATGGCGAGAGAGTACGCCGTTCGCCTGATGGTAAGCGATATGATAAAGGCCAACGCATTATAAACATTATGTCACAGAGCACCTTCAAAGTTGCAGTACAGCACTACCTTGACCTATAAAATACTACCCGTGACTAATATTTGTTTGATCCACAAGTATAATCCTAGACCCGAGTCAAAACTCGGTTTTATATGGAATCGAAAAGTGTCCCGTAGTGTCTAATACCCTGTACACAAGATTTAATATTAATTTGGGGTCAGGGCTGTGCACGTAACTATTGAGTGTATTTATTTGTTTATTAATGTATAAATAGAAAATGCAACATTCATGACTAATTATTTACATACTCCGTTGCTACGTAAAGGTGTAGTGAGTCAGCCATTCGCGTGACCGTTGTGAGTCACCTGTTGTCTGAGCGTAATTGTAAATGAGCCAAAACACGCTCGCCGCGCCCCAGCCCGCAGCCGTGCTGGCTGCTTCCATTAACACGATTACTGATGAATCAGGGCTTCAATATCTATAGTTGTTAATGGTAGATTTATGGCCAGCGCAGGCCGGGACGGCTAGGCAAGGGATTTAAGATTTCTTTATGCCGTCGCATCAATTTAAAACATTGGAATTTATTTCGTATGTCTACCAGACAAGTTTGACTACTCTTTGGTAAAAATTAAATCCCTTAACATGCTGTTACGGTCTGCGCTGGCCTTTAGCAGGCCACAATAGATTAGACAATGTAATTGATACAGGATGTCTAGACGACAGCAAACTTTTGTACATGAAATAAGTACGGTGTTTTTTTTAATTACATTTATCTCATGATAATATTATTTTTATAAAATATATAGAGTACAGTTATATTAATCAAGAAAAGAATTAGGAAAATAACTTTTTTTTTTGCATATATGTATCTTGTGTCATTGGCAACCTAAATTGACTGTCAACAGCAGTAAGAAATACCTAGTTGTTTACAATTACTTAATTGGTTCATAAAATTCTAAATTTCATATAGATGACCGAAAATATTTAATTACACTAACCGTATCAGCTGAAATTGCTTCTATTTAAATCGTAATTTGCTCATTGCATATAATTCAATTGCGTGTCCTACCTACTTTGCAACATATACACTAATATAAAAGAAAATACATTGTAGCATAATGTAGTTTGTATGTAGGTAATTGGAAACATTTTGTTTAATTCATGTATTGTACGCTGATTTTACAAAGTGTTAACATCGATTTGCAGACGATATTTCAAAGCAATTGTTTTGCCTTATTTATAATGTAGGGAAAGCACGTGCTGTAACATTGTATGAACATTGTATGTTAACTGTTTTGGTTTTCCCGTTTCATCCCTTTATATCCTGTTCTGTCCCATCTCATTCTGTCCCATGATGAAAAGCATGCAATCCTGTCTTCTCCCATCCTATGCCATCCATTCGACTTTGAAAGTGTTGCAAATATGTATATTTGAATTGAATGCCTGACTCATCCCACGGGAAAACTACATTTTTCGGGATAAAAATTAGCCTATGTCTGTCTCCATGGTCTAATATATCTCTATCTTAAATTTCATCAGAATCGGTCCAGCCGTTTTTGCGCGAAAACGGAACACACATACATACACACTTTCCCATTTATAATATTAGTAGGGATGTATATCCCACAGTTTACACAGGCAATTAGTCAGGTAATCAATACTCCCAACATTGCGTTTGACACTGTATTCGGATACAAATTGGAATCCGATTGATTTCGCCTAATACGAATTGTAATTAGGCACATGCGCTTGTGTTGCGTAATATATTTGTTTCGAGGTTCATATACTCTTGGATAAATTATATAGAATTGAATATGATTTATAAATTACTTTTTAATGGCCAATATCTAAATTCAAAGTAGTTGTTGACATGTACCATAGATAAAGCTTCAAGAATAGTATATAACAATAATTATCTACATTTATTTAATTGCTCTCCTAACTAATATAAAAACAATTATGCAAAGAGAAATTTAAGACCATAAAATCAAGGTAATAGCGACCTACTAATTTTTTCAGACCCTCAGAGCTACCACTAATGTAGTCTAAAGACAAATTTTTGCTATTTCTGCCATGGACGTATATTTTTTTGCATATAGTTTTGGCAAACCAGTATATGAAATACCTATTGGTCAATGAACATCTCGATCGTAACAAATCTGTCACTAAATTCGTCCATGTCACGTTTAAAACAACACGAAATTCTAAAAAAAAGAAACAATAAAACACCAATCGTAATATATCAGCTATATTGTGTAATAAACGGCGCTTTAATGGCTTCCAAGCCGTACAGATCTTTAACATCGTGAAAGTATTCAAGGAAATGAATAAATCCGCCATCAACTCTTTGTGGACATTAGCCGATATAATGTTTTATTTCGCTGATAGTAAATACTTTACGATCATCCATTCGGTCGACGAATGGCTCTCGTAAATACGTACAATGACCGGTTTATTGATGTGTAACGATTTTCTTGTTTTTTTTTCTTCTAACGTGATTGGTTCTGATGTTGCGAAGGTCGGAAATGTTATTAAAATGTCTCAGGTTTAGGCTTCATGCGTGCCATCTTACAGACGATCACGTCCATCTTGATCCAAACCAAGAGGTTATTCAACTCATTTCTCTGCCGTACCATTGAGCTACAGAATAGTTTGCTGCCATATTTAGTTTGTGTTTCTATTGTTCTTAGTTCCTTCTGCCGTAGCGTGATGAAGCATGTCTTTAAACCTCCATTTAGAATGTAACGTCTTGGGAATTATTTTCATTCTAATATTCTGTCTCGATGATATTTTTTTATCTATTTCAATTCTATTCCAATAGCTTGAAATCGTATATAGATTACAGTGAGTTTATGGTTCAATGACATTCAACACAATACATAAAATATAGCGTAAACCATAAAATCGACCAGAGAAATGCTCGGCGTTTTCATAAATTTCATTTGAAACGGTCTGCTGGTCTGCGATCTAGTCGTTTACCCAGTAGGTACCTTGATGAACGGTTTATGACTAAGTTTTATGTCCTTTAAAATATTTCACAAGGGACTTACTTAGTGCAAAAATATTTATGACTATGTTTTAATGATATAATAACACGACAAGAAATTATTCATATTGAAAGTCCTTAGTGTACTTTCGCAGTTATTTATTCTAAAAATAATTAATGGAAATATTGTTTTAAGAAACTAAACAAATTAATTTATTAAGATCCCTATAGTTTATGTAGGATGGAAAATAAAAATATTCACCAGATACGACTAACGATTAATGTGTAATGACAAAAAACTGGGCGGAAGGAAGTAGGGTACAAAAATGAATACAAATAATAAACAAGTAGATTACGGCTGCGTACATACTCCATCAATAACTTTCCTAATGTCATTTTACCAGATTAATTCATAAGTTTAGTTTTTGATATTTCTAAAGATGTTTAAATAAACTAAAAGTATAATTGTAATTATAACAAGCATTTCCAGTCTCTCTAACTATAATACATCTACAACTTGGTACGGTGACAGCTTAAGCTCGAAAAGGTCGGTTAATTCCTACAACATTATCTACAGTAACAATCTTCTATATACGTCAATAATCGACTATCCTGTAATCACGTTCAAATTCTACAAGAATTGATACAATAGAGGCCGAACCGTTGGCACTCGATAAAAGATGTCATTAGAAGTCCTATTGATCCGTTTAATCGCCTCCTACGGGATGCCTAAAGTGCCCTTAACGAGAAGGGCGGCCATTTCGAAGAGAATCCAAATAGTTTTTTTTTGATAATGTCTTGGGCGAACTATTAGTTGATTAATAGAGGCTTTGAGATGTCTCCGATGGTATGAAATTAATCTCTAGGCATTTGGGAGATCTAATGACCAGTGATTGAACTCAAAGTCTTGGGAGAATATAAATTTTAATTTTTGCTGGGTTCGTGGAACATGGTTTTATGTAATATGTACCTATATAAGTTGATAACTTTTATATTCAAAGATTGAGCCTCTGTTTCTTCAAGTTATTCCGTCTTGACCTACAAAATCACACACATAAATATCTAATTCAAAATATCACATAATTTTTCCCTAAATCCAGTGTCACGGCCCAAATTGTCCGGCGCCAATATTATCCCGGGGAATGAGTTTTAACATCATAATCCTAAGAAAATTGCGCTTTATCCCATGTGGCTTAAAACATAAGCTGTTTGTGAATAAAATTAAAAATTGAGAACCGACGATGTAGGACTTACAATAGATGATTTTTTGCCAGCATTTTGTAAGAGCACTGCAAAAAATTTACATAGTACTCATATTATTACCTATTGATTTAACTTTAGAATAGAGTAGATAAAATTTATGTTTATTGATTATTTGAACTTTAGATATCAAATGCATGTCATGAGACTGACGTCATAATATAGGATCACATCTAACCAAGCGACATGAAGGACTTAAGAGCCTGCTTGATAAAGCACCTAAATTTTATCTAGAGAAATTGCGTTTGTCAAATTTATCTGTCATAAGACAGAAATCCTTAGGAATATCACTCGCTGCCGCCCGTATTTTCTGTCCGACAAGATTGGCGACAGTAAATTCGGCAAAGTTGTCGGCAGTCGGACACCGGACAGGGCATTGCCGACACAGCTGGCAGCCTCCGCAACCACAAATAAATACGTCTAAATAGAAAACGTTAAGGCGAAGCTTCAGGCGGTGCATGTGAATATCCCGTACCATTAATGGAACGGCCTTCCGGCTCACATGCTGCAAGTTTTGCAGTATCTTTTAAAAGAAGCGCTTGTGCAGTGTAGATGCCGATAGTTTTTTGGTTTTTATTGTACGATTAATATTGTGTATCAAGATCAATATTATGCAAAAATTGTGACGGTTTAAAAATTTCATGTTGAATTTTATGTTGATAATTACTTTGTCGTATTTAAAAATACATTAGTTATCGGGCATGGTCCTTCTTTGATTTTGAGACCGTTTAAACGATCGAATACGGACGGTTTTCTGAGGATTTTCAAGGAAGACTTACGGACTTAAATCACAATGGCTTAGTGCGAACTGTTATTCTAGCAGAAAATAAAATATCAAAACTTGTTCACTAACAGCAACATTGATTACTTTTTTTGTACATCTGTTTGAGTCACAATTGTTAATTGTGAATGTAAATTTTAAAGACTGTTGGTTGGCTCTACAGTTATAAAAACGGAGCTATACTCTTGAAAAACAAATATAAATCAAATCAAAATAATCAAATGCAAATACAAAAAATAAAATGAACTGATATATCTATCAAAAATCCATGTATGCCATTTTCATATTCTTAGATAAGTGCCCTCACTCCGAGATTAAATTCAAATACCTGAGAAAATTTGAATTCATTTCATATGGACGTGCCTATCACGCCAGTTCATGAATAATTTCATCAGTACCATGGAGCAAATGACCTGCCAGAGGTAATTGGAAGGAATTCGATAACAGGAGTAAAGTTTCAGATATTTTTTAAAACAAAGGAGACTATCATACTAATATACCAAAAGCGATAAATCAAAATAATGTATGTGCGTAATGTACGATAGATATGTGAAGGAAACACCCTCAAATTTTAATTTACTTTATATTTATTCATTAAGTTCTGTTTTCCTTAAAATAAAATAAGTCGATACAATTATGACGACCTGCTCGAAACTAGATACAAAGTTAGTCATAGTCAGTCTATAATATACTAAGAAATAGAGGCAAATTATTATAAAATATAACCCTTATAAACATAAAATTTATTACACAGCTAGATATGCTGGAAATCCAGTTCCAATAATATTTAACCAAAAGCAACAATAATTTAATTAAAATCAGTACTTTATTGGTTTCATGACACAAAGGGAATTTAATGATAACAGTGTTCATATTTTAACTCTTCATAACAAGGACACTCGACAGTGTATTTCTGAAAATAATTAGCCGCAATTATTATATGAATTCGCTGAATACGTTTCCGATTATCTGGACACTGTAAATCAATCAACACATCGATACGTTTAACGATTATAGTATCGATAATATCGATATCGTCAGAGTTGTGCAAATTAATTGTACAGATTGGTGTGTTTTTGCAAATAAACTATCGGTTGGCGATTATTTTATCTCATACTACATTAACTTATTGGTATATTAAAAGGTTCTTTGAGGCGGTTTAATAATTATGAATATGCTTATTCGGATATAGCTGAATAATCGCATCGTTTGTGGGAGTTAGTTGTTTTACCATATGAAGCAAAATACGATGATAATGGTCGATAATAATTACTGACTATACCCGCAACGCAGAATTGTAATGTGTTGTCGATTTTATGAAATGTATAGGCAAGAGAAAAGGTTAAGTGGTTGTTATATGAATTCTAAAGGTCTTCGGTAATCTCATTAATCAAATCAAACTCAACAGCTTACACTTTATAACCTGTTTGTTTCAGATCAGCCAGTTATACAATTAAACAACCTTAGTCGATTCGGCCTCCTCCCACTATAGTCTAAATAACATAACGAAAATACTTACAGGATAAAAAAGCCATCATCCTAGACTACATATTATAATTAAAAAATATCAAAGTATATTTTTGAAATCGAATACCTACTTATAGCACCATCTACCTTTCTAATCAAAAACATCTTAGCGAATTTCGAATCCATACACAATCCTGGCAACGCAAACTATCCCAAAGATTCAGCATGAAAAACAAACAAGTAAATAGCAATTAATAATCCGAACTGCACGCAAATAGTTGTACTTTGATTCCCGCAACCCAATAATCTTGCCCTTAAATTACAAGCCTTAACAATGAATTCGCCGAGTGTCAACCTTCACGACATTGGGCTCCATAAATATTTCCATTTGCGGTCCAAAAGGTGCGGCTTAGTCTCGGTGATGAGGGTACCACTGGATATAATAGGTCTCGAGGTGAAAGGAGGTCAGGGGGTTAGAAATTCGTGATTAAAATTCGGTAACGTACGGCAGGGAGCCGGATGACTGATTATGCAAAGAGTGTTAGTCTTTTTTTAGTTGCGGAAGGACCGTCTTGGGGATAATTTAAATTCAACTTCTTCATCGTGTCAATCGATCATGGAACAATAATACTCAAATCTCGAATTTTTGAGCTCGAAATGTTGGTAAAGGTGGCAATTGAATAATCCATCAAATTATTAGTCAAAACTAAGTAATATTAGTGAAATGCGAAATAAAAGCGTTTGCTTGGTTACCGACTATAACAGCATTTTAAACGCGCCGCCGCGGTACCGTCAACGACGAAACTCAATTACGTTTTATTTAATTTATTCAACGCTTGACTCGTCTCGTCTGCGTTGAATGAACTGGGGGAAAAACTGTCTTCGTACAATCACATTGGAAAACATTGGGGAAATGTCTACTTTGTGGAATATTTAATAATAAAAAACTGGAAGTGTGGGGGACACCGTAATAGTAGCAACCGGCAGTGCATCCCGGGATTTTAATTTAAATATATTTATTTAGTTTATTTATAAAATATGGAATATTTTTTGCAACAAGTATTGCCCATAGGCCAATGATTTAAATATCGTTTTCTGTGGATTAATCATAATTAAAAAGCGATTCGATATTGGAAAGAACTGAAAGTTACAATTAACGAGTGATAAAAGTAACACTGATAATATTACATCATTCAGCTTTTATTAGAAGCTTCTATTTAACTTGCAATGTTTGTAAATTAATTCATAAAAATTTCTAAAAAAAAACTGTTTAAAATTTCTTTCTTTAAGATATTCATAACATTTATGATCCCAGATCCTTCTTTTTCTAAAAGAACGAATACATAAATAATACCTAGCAAGGCTAACCCTGTGTCCAGCATGACATTAGGCTCGCCGCTTATCACTGTGTAACAACAATGGAATGAAAAACGGGTGATTTCAATCAGACCTGTCGGGATCAGGGGTCATGATCCGACATTATTGTCAGGATGAGTGTAAACCTAGTCGTATTTTTGGATCACTAGATGAAATATGTATGACAATCCTTGCAGGTGACAAAGGTTAGGCATTCATTCATTCATATCCTGTGACTAAATGCAAAATGTAAATTTTCAACTTTGCTGTCAGGCTTGGTTGCACGATCATTTGCAGATTCACATCAAACAGTAGTACAGTAACTCTTTTAAAACTAAGGTCTTTTTAATTTGATAAACAGATGACCGTGTTAAAGTTTCGTTTCTCGTTATGACTTTTTACTTACTTTACTTTAAAAAGGTATTAAAAAGTACTAAATATATATCTGCGACTCACTCTCACCCTTTTGTATTCCGCAATGAATCAAATTAAGGAACGCTCCAGGCACAAATTATAACAACAATCGCAACAATTACGAAACAAGTTCTTAATTACAGAATGTACGTTACATTATCTAATACAACACTAAATTACCGAGTGTTTGATGGGCTTTTCCAATTATAAATCATAATTATGGGCCAAGTTTGAATAGGTGTTCTTGTGTTTCATTTCCCATAAGACGGAAAGTGTTAGGCTAACGATTCATGCGCGAGAATCATCTAATTTATTACCGAGGTTAGACAAATCTTAGTCATTTACACAGACATGTGTTACAAAAGATACTTGCTGGGGCACCTTGACCCCTATAATACAAGTCATAGGGCACAAAACCCCTCAATTTAGATTCTTCAAATACATCGCTTTTATTCTCGTCAATAAGATTGTGACTAACGATTCTGTCGCTTATGGTGGATTTTTTTGTCTTGTCGGAAATTAATTGTAGAGACACACCCACGACTGCAACTTCTGTGAGCCAGGATAACAGCGACACACATTAAAGTGACAAATCGAGAGTCGGCGAAACACTTGAAAATACAACAAACTAGAACGAAATGAATCTGAAAGAAAACAAAGATCTTGATTTGGAAGCAAATTACTATTATCCCCGAAGTATTATTTTTGTAGAGAGATAGAAATTCAAATTCATTGTTTCAGTAAACACAACAAACACTTAATCAAACCCCGAAATCATTGGGAATAACTCGATTATTCAAGAGGTGTCGAGCCGTTTTGTAAAAGTCAATGAACGAGTCGAGTGCACGCGGTACAGTCGCGACGATTAATTGTCCTAAAATCCAACGTAGACTGTGACAGGTGACAAGCCACGGGACGCTTGTCAATTACCCGGGTGACGGCACGGCTGATTGTGATTGAATTTTAGAATTATTCGCCGTGCGATTCAAGTTTTTAGGGATGGTGATTGTAATAGTTGGGTAGAAAACTGAGACTGTTACGAAGGGCGCTTAGTTTAGATCTAAGTAGAATTAATTAGGCATATCAGTCATGAATAGAGTAGATTCGTCTGTAAGATGCGAGTTTCAGAAATCATGTAATGTTTCTAGGTAATGTTTCTCACTATCCGAACTTAATTATGTATAATGATCTATACCCTTCAAACTTGCTGACCACAGATATGGAACAGCAATTTATCATCAGTATTTCCTGAGAAAATGGGGACACAAAGGCACACGCAACAACGCAGGCAACGCTATAATTTGGCCATAGACAGGCTGCGCTTTCTCGAGATGTCTAACTATACCACTTTTCCCCCATTTCCAATTTATCTGGTAATGTTGTAAGTTACTCGGCATGTCGATTCTGAGAAAAAAATATTTACATTGCCTTACGAAAATATTTACACTCCTCACTCGAATAAGTAATTAACTAGAGTTTTCTTTGGAGCTAATGTTTTGGATGTGCCAGTATTTGGGAAATTTATTTGACAGACTGAAGCGTGCGTAAACACTGAGAGCGATTGAAGCTGTTCCCGTGTTTGGATATAAACTTATAGTGTAGGTAATTCCGTTCTAGATGCATAAAGACTTTGATTTATATTTTTTTGCCTTAACTGTATGGTTCATAAAAATATAAGATAAGATAGACAAGACCATAATGTTACAAGTAATCATAGTAATATATTTCAAAATACACGTCTTAAACTATGCAGATGACAACCCTTGTAAACGAAATAAACACATTTTTTTTTATTGAAAAACCTAAAGCATTCTTACTTTACGTATTTAAATCGTTGACATGTCAACAAAAACGTTTATGATGCTATGGTCATGGAAAACGTTTATGATGCTGTAGTGCAGACTTTGGCAAAATATAAATATATTTAGCAAAATGTCACAATTGTTAACGGTAAATTACAAGTATCATTTTAGGATGCATTCAATTATGCAAAGTAAATAATATTACTTTACAAGGCTGCTCAAATTCTATTGAATCGATATCTTTAGATAGTCTGGTAGCAGTAAACTCTCCCATACGGATAACCTACTTTACACCCGTAAAGCTTCAGATAAAAGGACAAATTAAGTTTCGCTGAATCCAAAATTGAATTCCTTTACGGCTGTTCCTATAATCAAATGAATAATCCATTTACGGACGCCTCGACGGGTGGCTGCGATTCCGACGAAAAGATAAGCTAATATCCTGATGTTGCATTTCTCAACGTGTCAATTTGTTGTGTGAAATATGCTGGAGGTATATTTTTGAATCAAAATGAAATTAGGGAAATGGAGGAGATACGTGTTAGGTTTTAACATAACACATAGTTTACCTAAGAATTTATTCTTGCATTATTTAAATGCTGGAATCTTAGCTTTAATTGCTTTTGCTGTTATTACTTTCTATACTGGCAGGACAAAGTGATTACAATTTTCCTGGAGGTTAGTGCTTTGCAGTCAATATAAAGCATCCACTAATACGAAATGACTATCTCTCACCGACTCAATTATGTCGGCCCTATTTCATCCGCAAATCCACAAGATCAATACAAAACATGACTTACTTAAACACTAATTACTATGACGGATGCTTAATTACTATGAATGGTGGTTGCTATCTGAACAGATTTGACTTTACCATCAGCGGCTATTCTTTTAAAGTAATCATTGTGAACTTAAATGCTAACGATAAAAGTGCTGCCAATAGCAGCGTTTAGGATATCTAAATGAGCGTTGCTGATGTGGGACGCGTTGTATAGCCGATAGAATCAGGCTTACGTAACGGTTAACTGCCTTGCCAGAATTTTGGCGTGGTCCCAAAAAGGACTGACCCTCACAAAGCAAGTTAAGTTGCTGTAATTCTTCATTTTTATTCTCATTTTCATAGAATTTGACTTAATTTAAATGAGCTTACAATTCCTAAAATAGATGGAAAAAATTACATGAAAATTGGGTTGCGGCCGTAAATAGAACTTTTATTGTATTTTTTAGAAATGTTCACCTTCATAAGGTAATTTATATTTTTTCGTCAATGAAGCTTTGAAAGTATTTTCGTTTTTCGGGGACAATTTTTATCATATTTAGCTCCATAATAATTTCAAAACTAGAATCTCCTTTTAAACAAATTAAAAAGCCAGACAACTTTTCTATGTTAAACTTTCATTCTTTTCTCGAGTTGAACGATATTGAACGAAGCCGAATTTAATTTCAATCCCCAGGCCCGCAGTTCTCCAATGTTAACAAAATTAACTACACAAAATACCGATTCTAGCCCAATAACCTATACTAGTAACCCCAAACTAACACAGCCTAGGCCTCTCAGGAGCGTCAATATAAAATGTTCCGTCTAACCGGTTAAGTTTCCTAGCAACGTTTTTTCAGTGCAACTGAAGTTTTTACAGTGATTTATTGCAGCTATTTGTCTTTGTTGTGGTAACTTCGATTTAGAAGATTATTATATTTTGTATTGCTATTGTGATTAACTAATTTGACATACTGTTAAAAAGCAATGTAATATTTGAACTTTGTAGTTACTGACTGAAACGATATAAGGTTCGAATTAGTTTTTTTAAGAATAATGTCAGTTGTAAGTCGCTCTTGGAAAATGTCGTTGTGTTCAATAAATAAATATTTTATTTAATCTCTCCGTGTCCATTATTACGTTCAACACATATTCCCGTGCAAAATATTGTTAATTTAGTAAGAGACCGCGGGTTCGAACCCGCATCGAACCTCTCATTTCACAGCCGCCCGGCGTGTAAAGGCAACGGGGGAAAATTTTTTTTTGTTGCCTAAAATGACCTCTTTCCTTTAGTTTAACATATGAAATTACTTCCCAGAATTTGATCCTTTTTAGCAACATTATCGAATAGTCTAATAATACAGTGTGTTTTTTTTTTCAAAATCATCGATTTCGATTCCTCGCTAGGGATATTTAGTTATCAAAAATCTAGGTATGCAGTTTTAGTTTTCATCAAAATCGGGCTCGTGACTCGTGACGAATTTTCGATATTCCTCATAGATTCTGATTTGGCCATTCACGCCCACTTGAAAAGCTCATCCTGTATATTTCAATAATATTCTTTCCTATTCTTGTTTATTTTGTTGATGCTACAGTCGACATAATTTCTCTTTAGTTTTAAATTATTCAAGATCTTTGCTTTTATCTTAGACGCTAAGGCTGAGTTTCCTACATATTTTTGTTTATTTTATAACATCATAACATTCTAAGACATACTCGTAAGCTCATTCACTTCTCTTATATTTTCTAACATGAAACAAAACAGCGAAACCTTTGTTAGAAAAAGAAAAAAATACTCATACATTTTCATAAAAAGCCCCACTTGAATTTACTTCATACTCTAGATTGTTAGTTATTCTGTAAAAGCCACAATTTTCAGCGCTCGTAATACAATCAGGGGATGTCATATAAAAGGTCCAAAAAAGGTCATTGTACAGTCTCCATTTGTCGCTTTTCGGCCATAATTCTATCCAAATATACACACGAAAAGCGGCTTCAGCTAAATAAGTGTGCAAAAAACATGAAAGTACTATGAATTATTATGCTGTGTATTTTTGTTGTTTTAATTACTAGAAAATAAGTGTTACGCAAGGTTCGTTTCCATATTCTTGTAATTATGAATATTTAACTCGGTAACTCATAAACGATTCCAGGTATTTCAGTTATCAGAAGCTCCAATAATATTATCGTTGGTTGCGTTATTTTCAATGGTTGTGAGTTACGCAGAAAGCATGATAATAGTAAATTTGTAACAGAAACAATTAATTGTTACTAATGAAAACTTGAAATTGAATAATATTATAATCTAAAGCGCCATTTACAAGGAGAGAGTTTCTCGCGGCAAGAATCAGATGCGATTGTCGCATGACATAACCGCCATAGATTATCATGTTATGACGAATGTTCACACGATGTAACTTTTTTATATCCTTACAATAATTGTATGTTCGAGGCGAGAAACTCTTCCCGTGTAAATGGGGCTTAAAGCCATTATACTTTTTATCTTGCACTACTTTATAGTTATTGTTCAATTCCCCCAAAACAGATTACAATTTATCCAAAATATATTTATTCTACACATAATTACTTTACATCTATTGATACATACATACATACATAAACTCACGCCTTTATCCCCGAAGGGGTAGGCAGAGGAGCCACTAGGACACCCACATTTCGCCTTGCATGTTCCGTCCCATGATGTGATAGGGGGCGAGCCTATCGCCATATCGAGCACAAATTCCTGACTCCGGGCTGATAATGAACAGAAATATCCAATATCACTTTGCCCGACCCGGGATTCGAACCCGAGACCTCAGCTTTGTAGTCGTACCGCAGTACAACCACGCCACCGAGGCAGTCATCTATTGATATTATACCAAATTCTTAAAGATAAGTTTCAAACTAACACTCCTATGTTTACTCCTACTTTAAATATCATTTAAAAAAATCAATCGCTTAATACTCCTAACTATTGCGATTTAACTAAATATTCACTAATCAACCCTAGAAACGCAGCCGTCCTACTTAAAACACAAGCTGGGTCGAAAGCACCGACTTTAATTCTCGCAAAGATCTAGTTCTTGTTAAAAGTCAACGACCGTATGAATTACGGAGAGCATTCGCAATGTTAAGTAATTGGGATTATGGTAATGAGGGATGCATCCTCGGTCTGAATGTCCCGAGGTCATTTTTTACGAGCGCCGCTAAGATGAGTTATTGTATCCTTAGCTGGAAACTACTCAGTGTAATTAAATTAAAACATGTTACGTATGTACGTAGATATAACGAAACATATGTATGTTTTGTTGTTTCTCGTGTTATGTACACACTCTTTTTCTATAATGGCTTCTTAGGTGTACGCGAATGGCACACATTGAAATAAAACAAATTTTACGGATTTTATTGCCGGTTTTGTTTAATTTTTACTTTATCTTTTTTATTGCGGTGAATGGCGAGACGAGCATGCTGTCCACCTGATAGTAAACAATACGACCGCTCATGGACAGTAGCAAAACCAAACAACACCATGACTTACAAAGCAATGCTTGACATTGCCGTGCGCTCGCCATCTTGAGACAAAAGATGTTAAATCTCAATATTTCAGTAGTTACTCTGGCACCAATATCCATAAAACCAGAACACAACAGCGCATTTACACTGCTGTTTGGCGGGAGAAATAGACATTGCGGTGGACCTACCACCAGTAAACATTTTTGACTGCCTCGTGACCACGAAAGCTGTAAAGTAATCGAAACGTCGCGTCGGGTAGTTAAAAAATGTAAAAGTTAAACTAAATCCGCGATAAAATCCGTAAAATTATTTTTATTTCAATATATTGTTTTTGTTTTGTAGAATTGTAGTAGATGTGATTTTTTGGAGATTGAAGAAAAATATTGTAAATTATATTTTGTTGTGTCACAGTTTTGCAGTGCTAGATTTGCTTGAGGTAAATACAGCTTTGGCTTTTAGGTTATGTTTCATTACCAGTGGTCTAGTAAATAGAGCTACGTAGTACATTCGCAAAGTTTGATGAGAATCGAACAATTTAATTTATAATGAACAATCTTCATCATAAAATATAATTTTCTGCTCACATAAGTATTACATTATCATATTATTGATATTATTGAGTCACACAGAAAAACTAAGTTAGAAGAATAAAAACACTTATCTTCCGCAAAAGATTAGGTAAAGCCATTAAGCCAAAACAACAGTTCGGATCGTAAAGACCCGGCAACATCGCACATAACTGAAAATATTTAGTGGAACGGAAAGATCCGAAGCAAAGCTAATGTTCTCACCGGGTGCCAAGGAATCCACTTTCCATATCACCCGGCGAAGCGTGAAAATGTGAATTAAAAACATGCGCAAACAGCAGCCGCCGGAAAACGGCCATCTGTTGTCACTGAGAGGTGACGATCCGAAGAAACGGCCGGCCGTCTCGCGCGAAATTGGTTACAATTCTAAGGTCCGTTCGGACTGGCCTTCAACACAGAATTACGTTTAAACCATGTGTAGCTGAAAAGTTGCATAGTTAGAAATCGGATTTATTTAGAAAACTGACTTTAGTGGGGCTGTAGTAATTTGTTTGATCCGTTTAATATTCCAAATAGAACCTTAGTAATAAATGTAAATCATTTTACAAATGTTTTCCTTTTATTAAAATTTGTTGTCTTGTGTAAGTCTAAATGGGAAGTTATATCACTATAGAAGGACATTGGGAAATATTACGAAGACGTGGATAAACCAGGCTAAAATGAGAACATACCAAGGAGAAAAAATAACACATGTTAAGGAAAAGTAGAAATTGATACTTAAAACTTTTACATAAAGGATTTAACTTTTCGAGCAAACTTATCACGAGCCTCAATTACACCATATAAATACAAAAACTGAACAGCCTATTCACGCTACTATGAACGGACCTGCAAGATGATTTGGATTTCAGGGCACGCGGCGGATCGCGCGTTAGTGCCGGGTCACCGGAACGGACCTACACTGGTATTTTGGACCCGCCCGTGGTCTTTCACGGGTTGACGCTTCTGTTAAGAGCCGCTTTTCAAACTGTGTTTATATACTTCGCCATTTGGGTATAATAGACACAAGTTATCTTATTTTATATAGGTGATAATTTCATTTTAATAATAACCTTCCTGTATATTTAACGATGTATTGTCGAAGCCGCAATTATTTTGTCTTGTCTTCTTTCCTCACCCCGTACACTTTCTGCATCTCTCATTGGCTTAGTGGTAGCGAGTACGTGCTGCAAACCGTGCGTCCCTATGTTTTACTCTTAGCATGGGAAATCTACTTTGTATAGTTTTTATTTGTGGTATTTTTTTAAAATGATTTGATCGGATTTTGTGTTTAACAAGGCGATGGGCTCGTTCCACATACGTTGCAACACACGTTATAACACACACACTGCTCACAAACATACTACATAGATCTAATCCCTTCGCCTAGCACTTACTAGCCTACACAACGTCACGTGACCAATCATCAACCATACAACCTAGTCTGCCAAGAAAAGCGTCCGGCCCATTCGGGTCTTCCTGCCATGTCGTTTGCTCCGGGCCAATGGGAGCGTAATTAAGGCCAAACTATTTTACGCAACGTCCTAAATATATCGCAGCCCCTTGAATGAGAGGAGAGGAGTTGACGCGTAGTGCACTGTGCCTTCCAGGTTTGTTTTGTTTATTTATTTTCAATGGTATCAAAGTGTGGAAACTTTGTAAGAAGGTGGCATGTGTTTGTTATTTAAGGTTGGATTCATTTGTAATTTACTGGTTTTGGCTGCTCTGATATGTCAAGAAGACGAACGGGGAATAAGAGGTAATAGCAGTAAGAGAACAAAACTAAAAGAATAAGACGTAAGCATCGAAATTTGACGTAGTTCCTAGTTTGTAAGCTATCTTAAGGCGAAATATTTATTTAATTGCACATCATTTGATTGATTGTTTTCAACAAAAATATACGTATAAATCGTAATAAAACTATGTTTTACGGATTTTATCGCGATTTGATTTAATTTTTACATTTTTTACAGTCTGCCCCGTGACCACGAAATCTGTAAAGCAGTCAACTACGAGTTGACGGACTTGACATACCATTACAGTTGTTAAGATCTAATACATGATTTTCTCTTTCTTCGTTAAAGTGAAACATTTTCCCATTTACATTTAGGTTAGATGGAAATGATCTGATATATTATTATAGTGGATATTAAATTAAACTAAATATTATTCCTTACCTTACCAATTCCGTATAAAATGAAAGGTAAACTTTAAACTTCAACATCAAAAGTACGCGTTGCCCCAATAAACGGTGAATGTTTATAAATTAAAGCTAAATATAACTATCAGTTAACCAGAAAACGGTTCAAAGACGACGGCTGTAACTGAGAGATTAACTTTTTGCCCCTTATTTATGGACTTTCTGGGTAATTGTGATGCGGTTTCAACGGCTGGGCTCGATGTCGGGAGTCACTAGTTTTTGTCTTCAAGTTCTTGGGATTTATACAAATAGTTTAATTAAATAAACACGTTTGATGAGTAAAGCCGAAGATTGAGTTCGACGGCATACAGTTACAGATACCTATTATGAAGCAGTGGACTGCTTCAGGCTGATTATGATGATTAAACATGACTATCTGGTACATTGCACCGTATGTGCTTGTAACTAGGGAGTGATGTAGATTTTACCCTTACGAATTAAATATTTCCAATGCCATGCAATTAGACTATAGGCATCGTAATACTGGGCTTTGTCGTCATATACGAAAGCAAGGAGGTTAGTTCACTAAGTTAGCACGGATGTATCTACGTAAAGTTATTCCACTTTGGTAGTATTTCTAAGATACGTAAAGAGACATCTCCGAACTCTCCCAAAAAACCCTTCTGAATGTAGAATTCAACAGTATATTTTCTAGACCGTTAAATACAATGTTAATGATCTTTAAATATACACATATTATGTATGTAGCTTTGAAAAATCTGAGCTGTTATGAGATTGAATACGAGACCACCTACTCGCCATTCTTTTCCTCTCCAAACTCCATTATACGACGCTTTTTATATCTCCAGCAGCATTAATTTAACGTCCTTATAATATGTATATTAGAACTAATTAACAATAAAACCCCGGCTTCCTGCCAGCTTAAAGTCGGAAGTGGGACAGTGTCAAATAAATATAAAATAAGTGTACAGTAAGTTTTTATTATAAAAAGGGAAGGTATCAAAAATATTGTTTGAATAATAAAAGATAACGGGAAGCTATCAGCGGCAGCTGTCGAATTTTGTAACTTGGCACGTGATTTTATTATCATTACGCTTCGTCACGCTGTGGGCGGTAGAGTTTCAAAACTTCCTGGTTACGAGTCATTATAATATTTTCATTTCCTGATTTTCTGTGTGACGTTTCACCTGGATTTATTTTCTGCTTATTTTCTTATATGGGCGATTTAGCTTATGGATTTACGTTCTGCCGTCTGCATGGTGTCATCGTTTACAAGAAATTATGGAAGATGACGGATCTGAAGGACTTTTTCACATACCAAAATTTATCCAAATACAATCTTACTGAGTACATTGCTCGCGGGAGCCACGTAAGCGTAATTGATAACATTTAAGAGACCACGCGAGGTCAATGAATGAATAAGAAAGAAAATGGCATCGATCCGAGACAAATATTTTGTATCTAATTTTAATTAGGGTGCAAAATCATTAATTGTCCTCGTAATTACTAACAAGCATGATAAAATACACCTATATTTCTATGATGATGGGACCTTGCAAGCAACCACGTGTGGTTGGTTTTAGGATGTGTAGAAAACTATTATTTTTAGAAAAATAAACTATTTTATAATCAATCATTCACAATGGATTAGTAATCTAATCTATAATATTTCACTGTTGGCACTTTGTTCCATAAAAATGTGATATCTACGAAGAGCTGCCTAATTTTTATTTCAAATTTTCATACTATTTTATTAAGTTCAACAGATGGTAACGACACGATGTTTTCTAAAAGTAAATTTTAAAATAGCTGAATCATGTTGAAATGAAATGAGAATATTAACATACAAATTCATGAACACATCCGTCGTCGTTCACCACTAGCGCATTAACATAATTTAATAACTTTATTTCAATAAGAGAATGCACATCAAAAACTAAGTTTGATCAACATATAGAAACTGTTTCTTGTTGACATAATCAAGCAACCGCTGCTCCAGCATCCACTCGCAAATTAAGATGCGGTTCGTACAGGTACGCCCACGTTTGCTTGCAAAGCATCCCGACTAATAGCAGAAACATCTAATTCCGTTTGCAATAAGCAACAGCACTTCGTTAAGCCGTGTTTATTCGCGTATACAAATATAAAACTTACGCCTTTGATGCCGCTTTACTCGGTTCAGAGTCGGAGTTTTAGGCGGCTTGGTCTTCACGCTTCTGTAGCAGTACAGGGGCTCTTCCTTCGCCCCTTTCGGCTTCAACACAGGCAGCTTGAAGTTAGAGAACATCTCACAACACTCACGTCCGGTACAGCATCTCACTGATCGGTTTCATCGATCCACACCCGAGCCACGCGTGCGCGCGCGCCACGATTTCTAAATATTATGAGTTGTTGTGAACGGAGTGTAGTTACAAATATAGAACGTGCTTCTGTTCTGTGCGTCCGTTACGTATTTATATATATTTTTTAAATAAAACACGATACAAATGTTGGCCGAGATAAACGTATAAATAGGGTTGCCATGTTTTATCTCGCTTTAATGGATCATTCCAAGTGCGTTGGTGGCTTACTAATAAGTGAAATCAATCAAACGCGTGCGGTAAGGCGAGGTTATATGAAGTTATAGTTATTTTAGATCGGTACGCTGCGGTGGGTTAATCTACGGAGTTTCTTGAACTTACCGTGTGGCTGATATGGTGAAATTGTATGTTCCGCATTGTTAAAATATTGTATGAAAATAGTGCGGACTGTAGTCATTTTATGGCTTTCTTTTACGTGAAGGATATTGGTGAAACTAGCATAACTGACAATTCTCTACAAGAAACTAGATCGTATGTAAGGTCTACGAAGTGCATTAGGTCTGCATCGTCTATTGAAAGGCCTTCTTCCGAAAGGCCTGATATCAAGCAGCTGTTCATAAAAGACATATGACTGTACTAAAACGTCAACCTGTCGTCCTCAAGTGCGTATGAAAGGATGTAGGAGAAAACAGAAGACAACGAGCTGCAAACGCAAACCCTATTTATCATTCAATTAATACCATGGCCTAAGTCCTCATAACCTAACTACCAGTACAATAATTGATTTCATTTGAAGAAATCAACCTGAAAATGTAAATATATCTTGTTACTTAAATAAGGTAACGAATTTATACTTCCTTATACCAAAATACCACACATTACGAGAGTATAACAATACTTAAACTATTTTAAGAGTACATTAACTGTTACTAATATATTAGACCTACATTTAGTTCCTTTCACCACTCGATGAATAGTTAAATTGCTTCACTTTAGAGTACATCTATGGACAGACGAGGTATGCAGGATTTACGAGTAAAATCCCCATGGTAGTAGCCAATAGAGTTACGAAAGTGCTCTGGACTCCCTAAACACATTAAGGTTCTGCCACAAAGTGACACTAAACAAAAATTATGCGACCTTTATGAATTTGACTAAGTAAGTTCATTATTTTTTATAATTGTTGGTTTAACATTCTTAGTGCGATTTAGTTTAGACGCAGTCTTTATTATGATTAATCTAATTTGGACCTTCCCACACTAGGCCAGCGTGGTGGCCTAACCCCTCCCAATCGTACTTTCGATTGTAGAGAAGGCCAGTCACCTTTACTGGGACGTACAGATACTGATAACGAACTGGACTTTGAGTAGTTCTTCGGTTTTATTTGAATCTATTACGAAATCTTTTTGGCGTTTACGCAGTTCATACTTTAAAGTGCAGTGTGTATAGAGGTGTCAATCAAAATTACTTAGATTGCATATCAAGTTAACACCAGCCATGTCTCTGTTCGATTGCAAGTTTCCATTCAATTTACTGCAATTCACAAAAATAAATTGTTATAAAATAAATATATTAGTGAATGTAATAAAGCTGAAAATATTTTTTACATTCACGTTACTCACATTTACAAGGAAGCCATTACTCGTTCACAAAACGAGCAAGTTTAATCATTCGCTCTCATTGTCGCCAACATGTTTCACGGACGCTTTTTCCTTACTTAATGACACTTTTATGTCTTTACCGAGAGCTATAACGGCTTGATAAAAAGTATTTTCATTCTTGAAAGGTGGGGTTGGAATTATTTCTTCGCTTGGCTTAGCTCCTGGCTCAGAATTCACAACAGTTCTGATTTTTCTTTCATTTAAGCTCGAATGTGTGTTGCAATTTTTACTTTTGTTTTTATTGTACTAGGAGGCTGTATAGGGGAAGAAGTTTAATACATAAAATAAAAACCGTAGTATAATTCAATGCTACTCACAATCTTTAAGTACCACATTTAAACAACGTATTCAATTAGCAACTGAAACCTTCAATAGCAGTCAGACGTCCATAGATCAGTCGAATGCAGGGGGGAGGAGGGGGGGAAGTAGAAAAACAAACTGAAAATAATCTCTTGATTCGCACCGGAAGCCACATCTTGAAATAGACGGGCGACGGCGTTGCCCGCTTTTTTACGTCGCCGAGCTCCGGATAATACTTGGACATTGTAGATGAATTGTGCAATTTTAAAAATTGCAACCTCCACTTTATTGTTTGCAATTGTTGGCCTTTTGTGAGCTTGTAACGGGTGAATTGTTTTGAGAATAGTTTATGCAGGTATTGCGGTAAACGTTTTAGTTGATGTATAAAATAATCGTTTCATTGGTTTAGTACTAGTCTACATATGTACATATATTATGACCTGATAATTACAGGATGTTTTCTCTTTCTCTCTCTTCAGTCATAAGTCCACTACTGAACATAGGCCTCCCCTAATGATCTCCACATCGACGTGTCAGAAGGGTCTTTTAATTATGTGAAAAATTAAGGATGCTTCATGGTTTATTTTGCGATAGTATTAATAGTGCTTATGCAAACCATGCACACGGATAATATGAAATTATAAATTAAATATTTTATATTAATTTATCCGTGATAATACGGCTCATGGTCTTTACTGTCTAGTGCAGAGAATTAGGTCAAGAACTAACGTATTTAAGGGCCTCGGAGTACTTACTGAGCGATGAATTTTATTTTAACTATATGTTATGGTAGAAGTAATAATATTCTATCCTATTTCTATTCTACCACTCTTAATTCTTTAATACAACTGAAAGCTCAAAACTTTTTCATTAAAACCATCACTCAAACAAAAAAATACCTTACGTAATCCGCCACGAGAAACTAAGCCCTTTATGAATTAATTTTAAAGTGTTAATTCGAGCTTTCCACACAAAAAGTATTAGATGACCACCTGCCAACCCTGTTACACTGGTATTTCAAAAAGCACGCTCATCTGTCAACGCCGTACTGAAGTTGGGACATTCAAACTTTCCACGGTATACCTCCGACTTATAACTGGAGTACATTAAGCCCCAGTTAAGTACGTAATTAAAACCTAGCGGGAACGTAAGGGCTAAGTCCATTCTTTGGGGAAAGGGAAATGTTAAATGCCTTCAGTGGTCAGGTGGGCGGGACATACAGGTATGTGTTTTGGACGCGCCTGCTGCGTGTTGTGTAGTTTTCTTTTTCATTTTATGGGGACTTATACTTATTGTCAATTAGGAGTAGAAATAACTAAAAAATACTTTGATCCTAAATATTGATAAATACATATATGACTGTCTGTACTCATTTTTTTGTACTTTTGTTAAACTGGAAACTATATTTAGTTTCCAATATTTAGTCTCTCAATGTGTAGATATATTGTGATGAACAAAGTCATAAACAAAGAAGTTATCTTTATGATATTTGATAAATGGTATATCCGATGTATAATAAATAAAATAAACAAAATAAACTAGCATATTTTAAAATAAAATACACAAATAGCTGAAATAATTTATTACCATTGTCTACACAACCGCTGACCGATAAGTTAAAGCGGAATACTTTCTTCAAGTAAATGATTCGACGACAACAGTACAGTGGTTTGCAATTTGTTTCATTGTTTTAGAGCCAGAAAGAGGCTAAACAAACGTTGCCGATTCGATTGTATCGTATTCCTTACTCGTTCTCTTTAATCAAGTTAAGCCTTGCTGTTTCTAGTCTGTATAGGATAAGATTTATTTACTGCAATGCTAAAAACTAACGGGAATTGAATTTTAAGTTTCATTATTTTGTTTTAAGTTGGCCTAAAAGGGTTAGTTGATTATTTTATATTCTTTGTTGTAGAAGAATTAAAATAAAGTCAGATCTAATTGATGAAAATGTTTATATTTAAGGCACTAGGATTTTTTTAAAGATAAAGTTTTCTCTATATATTTTTTACATTTAATTTAGTATGTTATAATGCGTTCTTTCAAATAAATAAATACACCTAACAATCACATACATAGTCCTAACCCCACACTAAGATCGAGTCTTGTGTCGTGGGTATCAGAAAATTAGAGAGACTTTTCGGTCTCACACACACCCAGACCCGAAAAAAATACCTTTGATTCACACAAATATTTGTTTCGGTGCGGGGATCGAACCCGCGGCCTCTCGTTTCACAGCTGGCGTCTAATCAACTGCGCTACGGAGGAGATGATGGCTTATTACGTCACATTAAAGGCTTTTTAAAAATATTTAAGCAACATGATCTTTTAAATCTTCTCAAGACAAATATTAAACCCAAAGAAATTATTCAGGTTCACGGAAATGTATATATGATATAGTGTGATTGTAACAATAGCTGTAAATAAACACAAAAAGGCAGTAAAACCGCGACGCTTATTCGCGTAACACCAACCCGTATGTTTCCACTGACCATGTACCTGCCGCTACCGACATAACGTTAGTTCGACCACATTATTATACTGTGCTCGTTACGGATAATGAAACATTCTGTATTGTAACCGTATACACGGTGATTCAAACATGTTATGTCAAATTCGTAACGTTAACTTACTGAACTCGTTTACTTTTTACTGTTTTTTACGGCTAATAAGTGGGAATAGCATGTTTGTTTTAGTTAATGTTTTGTTCTAGATTTTTTTGTGTTATCGTTTATTTTGTGTAGTTTGCGGTGTAGGTTTTGAGCATTTGTGAGTATATAAACACAGCTAATATTTATATAAAAGTTTATAGGCAGATGATAAGAATAAAGGCAAGTTAAGGTTTTTAGTTACTTTGATTCATTTTTCTCAAAAAATAAGAATGCTCGTAGCTGAAGTAATTAAATTAAAACCTAATCTTTTAAGTATTAAGATAAATTTTATCTTCCTGCATTCTACATTTACAAAAAGTCACAATTACAATTTTAAAATAAGCTTAATTTCCATTATTGAACGATATACATATTAATATGTCGTTGACACAACCAGCCGTCATCGATAACTAATCTTATACTGAGAACTGACCCTGTATTATCTTCCAAAAAATAAATCTTCTACTAGATTTCCAAGATTGACCTTTAAAAATACATTGCTCGTTTAATAGCGTTTCAAGGGTCCTTCCTTCAAGGCCACGGATCGATGATGCCGCATCGAGCTAATAACTTTCTTAGACTTAATTAAACTTGTCCCCGTAGGCACAGCAGTGATTTAGCGGGCCCTTGGCATGCTCTCGTGAAATTAATTTAACTAGTTTAGATTGATCACACAATTGACGGAACTGAATAATTCCTTCGTGTATACACAGCCTTAACGGTTTGTTGATGACCTGTTTTGCCCGCGCTTGTTTTGTAATATAAATATTCATAGGTAATATTAGTAATAATATTTATAGCCTTATTTCTTTATGTAGGACATTGTAGCCAAAGTAACTACTGACATATTGAGACTTAACATCTTATGTCTCAGAATGGCGAGCGCAGGACAATGCTCAACTTGCTTTGTAAATCATGGTGTTGTTTGGTTTTGCTACTGTCCATGAGCGGTCACCCACACAGCATGATTTACAAAGCAATGCTTGGCATTGCCCTGTGCTCGCCATCCTGAGACATAAGATGTTAAGTCTCAATATGTCCAGTAGTTACTCTGTTTAATATCCGGTCCCTTTAAGTATAGTGTATCTGACTTTACATGGTACTAACATTTGTGAAATTAGCGCATAAAGTTAGGGACAGATATTTTAAGGATTTGTCTGAAAATTTGAAATAAAAATTGATAGGGCTTTTATAATACTGTTATCGTCGTTTTATGTCCACCCAGAACAATAAAATCTAGACGTACAGATTTTGATATCATAATAATTTAGAATAGAATAAAATGTAATTGAAAGCTCTAGAGCTATGCGTGAATGGAAGTAAAATTTAAAAATATTGCTTGTTAAATTTTAAAATACTTACAACTTAAATAATAATATTATGTAATTAATATTATAGTGATGGGTGCGTTTTTTGTCGCGGTTATTAGCAACGATATATTTTTTCATCCTATAATATTCGAACTCGAAAGAAATCTCGGTTACCGACTTAGATCAAGTTATCTTTACGTGAAGATCAAACGAATGACATTTGCTTTGGCAGTCGGTTTCTAGTCCTATACGGTGTCCAACTTCTCAACTAATAACAACAAGTATCTCGTATTAAAACTGTATGCAGAAGTTTCATTAAAAATGACAGTCATATAAAATACAGACCAAAGTCAAAATATTTATATTCATATTTTTACAGTCTCTCATGAATAATCAGACAACGAACGACCGCATTCCAGACCATATTTCCACAGCAAACGTACACTGTGCTTTAATATTTAACTTTATAAACGAAAAAACAATGAAAATAAAGTACAACACAGACAACAACTCAAAAACACGGAGAAGTGAGAAAAAATTTATGTTTTCGGCAGCGACAGGTCATTCGGGCGTATATGATAAAATCGCTTTACCACAGTCACATTTCCGACACAAAATACCTTATGTCTGAGTCTTAGGGTACATTTTTCCGTGGCTTCTTATGAAGATAATTTTGCCGGTCGCGTAGTAACATTCCGCACCAGTTCGACTTTATGGCGAAAACTAATATGAAAAGATCAACTTTTTTCATGACATTTTCGATTTAATGACGTGTTGTTTACGTTGGGCCGGCTGTTTGTATTGAATATTTTTGTTTATTGCTAATTCAATAGTGGTTGGGTACAAGAACTTCAATGCTAAGTTACCGTGACTAAGAAACAATATAGCTTACTATTATAGCAAAGTTATAATATACTGGAAGATCAATCAATGTTTATACATATACCCAAAATGTGAAAATATTCACAGGTCGTACAGGGTACGTTCCTGATGTGGAAATAGTAATAATATATTGGGACGAAACATACAAGGCGAAATGTGGGTGTCCTGGTGGCGCCTCTGCTTATCCCTTCGGGGATAAAGGCGTGAGTTTATGTATGTATGTAATTACTTGCACGTGTTTTTGATGGCCAGATTCAGCTGATATTTTATTAACTTTATTTACCAGATCAGGAGAGTTACTACACGACATCAGATTGTTAGTGGAGCGATGTCTAGTGTTAACTGGTACCATTGCTCTAGCCATTTGATACAATTTATATTGCGTGACCAATTGGCCAATAGTAATTACTTAAGGACATTTTTGAAGACCCCAAGCTCCACAAGAAAAACTGATCACGTGGCTTGTCTTCAACATTTCAATAATTGTCGTCTTAAAAAGCTACTACGGACATACATTTCCAGCAAACAACGTTAGGAACCATAAAGGTGCGTCGTTCTAAAATCCCCTACCCGGAACACATTACCGTATTTTTTTCCACTTACACCCACTATCGTACATAAAGTTACACACATAATTACACACAGCGAAATGCTGCAATATTTCAGATGCCAAATGTATGTAAATGAGAGCCACATTGGACGGGTGAAACTTGGCTTGTTCTAGTGCGTATTATAAGCCATAAATCAGTCTTATGTAAACGGTTTGTGGAGGAAAAAAGGGGGGAACATGGAACAAGTCAAAGAGTGTTCGTATCGTATAAAAAACATTCTCAGTGGTTATAGTTAGTTGTTTACCCTTGTGAGTGTCAACAGGGATTTGAGATACATCGTGTTGCTTTTAGGAGATATTTTTACAGCATCCATATAATTTTATCAATGGATTATGCGTAAAAGGCAGCAACTAGAGAGAACACTAAACTTAAACCCAATCGGATGGCGGTATCTATCCGATATATTGGTTCCACAAATAATAGGTCTCTTGGACGTGATAGAACTCTGATACTACGCTGAACACACCACTTATCAAGCATGAGTGAGTATGGGACTCTAATGGCCGCCGCACACGTAACTGTGCAAGTTTGAGTTTGCACCAGTATACTGGAACGCGTGTGGGCAAGTAACTGCGCAAACTTCGTTTCAACTCTGGTGCAACTCACGTTTGCGCAAACGCACTTTACTTGTGTGGCGGCCATAACTATAGGGATGTCGGAAAAAGCTCCATGACGTAATCTTGAAAGGACAATATCCAGGAGTAGACGAATACACGTTTATGCAAATTTTGTTTAAATATACATGAAAAGTGAAGCTTCGCTGTAATGCTATTGTATTACCCGTAATAACAGATCCAACGTCAGGAATGCCAGCTGAAAATACTAATCACGGCAGGGGCTAATATAAGTTCATTTCACACCTCGAAACACTTTGTGTCATAAATAATGCTGTGACAAAAAGTGGTGTGACGTGTAGATCTTTATTTCAACTTCATATGACCAATCATCTTTCTCATCTTGATATTTGATTGTGCATGTAGTTTTATCATTGGCTTGTTGCGGGTTTGGTGACAGATATCATTATTTATTTATCATGCATTAACGTCCGGTTATTTATTTTTCTTTGCACCGCAGGACGTAAATTGATTGTTTAATTCGCCTACTTGTATAAATAAGGTGAAATTTAGGGTCTTTAGAGTAAACGACTGCAACGAGCACTAGTGGTAGTCTTAATTATATTCGAAGTTAGAGCCTGCTGTTTGTATAATCAGTTTTTTCTATGTTTTTTGTACTACTCGTATAATGTATTCTCTCGACAAACTCAAACACCCTGAACACGAAAGAAAATTCCTCGTCATATCTCGCCAATAAACCATTTGCATTGGCGAAAAAGAATATTATCACGCAAAGTGGCAGTAAATTCGGTTAAACTTTCAGCGTATATAAAACGAGGGATGGAAAAAAACAGCCCTATATCATTATCAAAAAGTTATTAAAGCGGGTCTGCGCGTTCCGCTGAAATATTCCGCTGAGCTGTGAAAACGCTTGAAGACTTACCGCCTGTGATGTTTTATGGAGTATACTGATTATTGCCCGCAGCTCTAGAAAGTTTCTTAACGTTTTTGAGCAAAGAAGTTCTTCGCTTGGTCAGTGCTGTATTGAGCAACAAACTGGCTGAGCTGGGGGATTGGTTCACTCTCCTAATTAACGAGTGCGATGCTTCTGAAGTTTTTTGCAAAGTAGAAGTTTACGTTTTGATTTGAAGCTGAATCTTTTTCATGAGTTTTCGATGGATGAGATGTAAAAGGATTCCATTTAGTAAAAACTACGTACATAAACTTTATAGTAGGTGCCAATTAGGTGTTAAGGTTCCAATACTACTTATTATTGACGATGCTTTAAAACATCTTCTTCTATCTATACATATCTATACATTTAATAAAAATGTAAATGGTCGATGTCTGTACATGGAAGATATATAAGAAATTTTAACGCGAGGGGTCTTTATAATAGCAACAGAAGCCAAAACAATTTTTTTTAGAATTTTTGTCCGTCTGTCTGTCTGTCTGTCTGTATGTTTGCTTGCGTATCACGCAAAACCTACTGCACCAAATGAGATAAGGTTTTCACAGTTGTATTGCTACAGGTTCAACTTAAAAACTGGGATATGTTGTATTTACATACAGGGTGTATCTTTTTGTTTGCTTGCACATTACTCAAAAACTACCGCACCAAATGAGATGCAGTTTTCACAGTTATATTGCTGCAGGTCTAACTTGAAAATCGGTATATATTTCATTTACATACAGGGTGTTTCTTTTTGCGCATTGCGCAAAAACTAACGCACGGAATGAGATGCGGTTTTCACAGTTATATAGGCGCAAGTCCAACTTAAAAACTGGTATATGTTTTATTTACATACAGGGTGTTTCTTTTTATGATGGAAGATAAATGAGAAAAACTAATTAAGTGTTACCGGGGGTTGAGAAAGGAATTCCGATATATTTGTTACTTTTTATACTCAAAGAGATGGGATGGGACTGGATTACATGCCTTGAGTGAGAATGAGACGGGACGGGTGGGATATAACGGGACGGCACGGGACGGGATGGGTAATTCCATATAAAGTTAATCACGCAGACGAAGTTAGCGGGCAGAAGCTAGTAGGTAATAAAAATGTAAATGGTCGATATCTGTACATGGAAGATATATAAGAAATTTTAACGCGAGGGGTCTTTATAACAGCAACAGAAGCCAAAACCTTTTTTTTTTAGAATTTTTGTCTGTCTGTCTGTCTGTACCTATGTTTGCTTGCGCATCACGCAAAAACTACTGCACCAAATGAAATGCGGTTTTCACAGTTGTATTGCTGCAGGTTCAACTTAAAAACTGGTATATGTTGCATTTACATACAGGATGTTTCTTTTTGTTTGCTTGTACATTACTCAAAAAATACCGCACGAAATGATATGAACGTCACATAAAAATGGCGGGATATAACGGGACGGGACGGGATGAAAAATACCAAATAAAATTAATCATGCTGACGAAGTTTGCGGGCTGAAGCTAGTTACAAATAAAACAATGAATTGTGAGAACTGTTAAATAAACGAGTCATCTCCAGGGCATCAAAATTATGGAATGAAATTAAGCCGAATTGGCAGCCGTAATTAATGAAACAGGTATCGAGTCACTCAGGCCAAAGACTACGCCGCTGGGAATCAATATCGAGCGGTTTAACTGTTTATCTTTGAAATTATAGGTACTTGTGCTTGAATTCTGTGAGCTCGTTCCTCACAGAATTAGAAATGTCACTTTTAATGTTCTTCCATAGTATATTATCGTCAAATGACAATTCGACCTATCTGATGGTAATCTGAGTAACTCGAGGATTTGAGGGAATGTTACTAAGCTATAACAACATTGATCGGACATAGGACGATGTAAGGGAGGTGTAAGAATTACTGAGTTATTGGCAACCTCACTTACTAAAGGAAACATCTTAACAAACTGTTAACACCGGTTTTATCTATGTAAAAATTGTTATACTTATCCCTTAAGCCCTTATTACAATTAATTTAATGTTCAATCTGGACAAACGTTTTGATAGTTGCAAGGACCCGCTGGTTGTTATCCACATCTAACAGTGGCCCTAGCACGAACGGCTATCGAAAAAGTATTCGTATCGTAATCGAGTAAATTTTGTATGAGATTTCTTCAGCGCCTCTATCGTGCGTAAAAGGAACTAATTTTGCGAGCACGAATGATTTTATCTTACTTTCGTATTGTAATCCAGAAGTAACGTAAACAAAACTCGAATATATAAACGACGGAATGTGCTTCGTGCTACGGACTACCGTCGTACTCTGGTTATCGTATCGAGTCCTCGATACGTTTACGTTACGAATTCGATAGTTTTTCGTGCTAAGACTACCGGTCGTTACGGTAATCCTAGGGTTACGTTCTGATTCCATTTTAGAATTGCGTAATTAACTTTTTTTTAATGGAAAGCCCATGTTTAGCAGTAGCTTTTCCAAAAGGTCTTGCATAGCATATATCTGCAACGATGTAGTTACTACCAATATGGCAATGATCACAGGGAAAAACCACTAAAAATTAATGGTAAAATCTGCACAGGTCTGGACACACTGAAAAAACACTTATTCCCTTTAAACAGTAGACTTAGCAGATAAGAAAATGTCGGGTCCTCATGGTCTTGTCTCCATCATGAATCAACCCACTCCGGAAGTCGACCGGGAATTGTGGCGTGACTTACGACCCGCTTCCGCCCGCCATATTTGCTTTAGTTACACACAACTTCCGGCGATTGCGTAATCGTCGTTTGATAAATATTTTAGTGTAGTCAGTAATTCTTTGTGTATTGTTTTTTTCTAATAGGTATATTCGGATTTGCTGCTTTTTTGTTGAATTGTTTTATAAGTTATTAATAGATAATAAATGTAACAAATTTAATGTTGGTAGTTTGGAGACTTATATCTTTAGTATGTAGTAACCCAGTTATACACAGCCTAATCCTATTTTGTATAGGAACAAATCAATTTCGAATATTTCACTATCATAAATATTTCGAAGCATAATTCTCACGTTATATATTAATAATTGAAATACATGTTTCCAAATAAGATGCCCATTATAATTTAAATCGCAACTCTTTATACAACCCGTATCAAATTATATTTCGATTCAAACATATTGGATAAGAGCATTAATTAAATTTAAATCGATTACAAGCCGACGACAGAAACAAATTTAGAACAAACATTTTATATAAAACAAGGTGAAACATCGGAAACAATTTTTCACAATTTTCAGTTATTCCCGCTCGTTCCGACGTTACTGGAAATCCATTTGAGAAAGTCTCGGAGGGAGATTATATCATATTTATGTTTATTAAAATATTTTACTTTAACAATATGTGCTTTTACTTGGAAAAAGATTTTGTAATTTTTGGCTTTTTTGTAAATTGGCAATTTGTTAACGTTATGGCCAGATTGGCAATCTTGTGTTACGCTGAGGCGGTAACGCGGAAGATAATTGATAGATAGGAACCTGAAGTAGCCAGAACGATACCTGAGAGACCCATTTTATAGACGAAAAAATTAGATCGGTGGTGATAATGTTATGCCGAAATAGGTAATGGAAAAAGAATACTGGATAGCATATACGTTCAACGGTCAATTTTAGACAGACTTTTCGTCTTGTTTGAAAGAATCTCAACTGATACTTCACGGCGGTTATCTGCGAAATGATACCGCTTTGCTCTTGCCAGTAAATTGGCACTGTTGTGAAACTAGGTACATATTTTGGAATGATAATAATTTTATAGCCATTCGACAATAACTTGGATAGAAAGAAACTAATTTGAAGTGACTAGAAATTTTAAGCCTTATGTTTCTCATACCAGGCTTTCAAATTATCGATCTATAGCTAAATTGAAATAAAAACTGTCCAAATTTTACTATCCTTTCATTTGTATTGACAAAACAAACCATCCACACTTTTACAAACAGCCTGAAATCGCCAGTTTTCAAAATAAGCATGCTCAATAACCCCGACGTCAATATTGACACAACAATACCCAAACGTCCGCCGATATGGAAATGTACAGTATGGCGAGTGCAAATAGAATTTAATTAGTGGGATTGCGTCCGGCTTAACTTGCGCGGATGATAAATCATCGGAGCTTACTAGTCCGCTCGATTAGTTCGTTTATTCGGAGTGATGCGTTGATATAACAGTGTATAGGCTTTTGTTTAGACCCGTGGGCCTACTCTTGACAGCCGTTTTCAGTTAGTTCGAACTTACTGAAAACGGCTGAAAACGAACGAAATATACGACTTGTTGAAAAAGAGGTTTTCATAATGGTTTTGGCAGAGTCTTTGTCTTACATGAATTTGAGATAGGGCAAAAAATAGTTATGTAATACTCGTATTTGAAATGAGTGTAAGCATTGAAAGTTTGTAGGTTTCCTTGGCGACTGATCATCGCTTATATTTTTTGGAGTAATACCAAACTAATTAGTATTTTAGATATACTTTTCAAGCATTGTCAGCATCCCACTTATTCCATAGAACTTATTAATTCCATGTACAAAATATATTCAAATAGTGCGCCACTGTTCTATACAATAGTATCAATAAGTTATTTTCTATCCTAACATGAATTTTAAAATAGATTGTCGAGAGTAAGCCTACTGATCATGTGAATAGGAATGTGTAATGTTGTGACACTGGCCATATTTGTTTTACTAAGGAGGCCAATAATTTTAGGAAATTAAGGTAATTCCATTAATGGCTAGTGTAGGTTTTCGGCCAAGCCTTGTTGCTAGTTTAATGAGTCTAAGTAATGGCCACTGACAGGTTAGCCTAATTAACTATTTCTCCATTGTTTAAAATTTCAAGTAGAGTGCATGAATGTATTCAGGTAGACTGTTTTATTAAAGAAATTAGGTAATTTATTTTGTGTTCATTAATTAGGAAAATATTTTTTCAGTACCAGTATAAATTGTTCGTTTATCATTTTCAAAATTTTATTATAAAAACGTACAAGATTTATAAAGCTTACTCCTGATTATTTCTATTTTTCAACGTAATAAAAACACCCTTAACTATCCCGGAAACATAAGGCAAACATAAAACACTACAACATTCTCGAAATATATTTTCTTCCAACAATACGCCGTGAACAAACGCGTGCACGAGAATTATGAAGCGAATTTAATTTGCAGGAATAATACAATTAACACAGCTTAAAGTTGAAATTAACGAGGCAAATATATGAACAAATCTGTCGGTGTAGCACGCCTCGCGTGAAATTGTACTGTGTGCACCGAATTATTTGCCAATTGAGGATTATATTGAGCTGTCTCCTGAATATGTATAAACGATTTATTGGAATATCATTACGGACTTATTATGTTTTTAATTGAGGTTTCGGTGGTTTTATGTGACGTGTAATGTTGAGTTTTGTGAGCAATTTGTTTTGGTAAATTGGGAGATATCACAAATATGATAGCCCTGATTAATTTGAATGAACGATTATTATAGGCATATTGATGATAATGATAATGATGATCATGGATATTTTTCAAAGAATCAAGATGATTACTAAGTTTCAAATAATATACAAACGACATTTTAATCCTCAACGATAAAAAAATCTCCTCACTACTTCAATGTCTTCATAAATTCTTTTAAGCAGACAATGCAGTTATGTATATTCTCTAAGAATGGTAAATGCTTATTAGCAGAACATAAAACAATGCTACTTTACGATAAAATCTAATAATACAGTTTTCCATTAGTTTCCAGTTCGTATAACAGCCATGCTTCATACATCGATGAAATCTGCGCAGCGCGTGTCGCGTAATAAATTACTACAAATACAATAACAATATAATAAACCACGACAGCTTTACTACTTTTTAAAAGGCGACCGCAAACGTACCGCTAAGCTAAGCCGCGAGCCAAAAATTTCGCCAAGATTTATACACAAACTTCCCTGAAGCATATCAGTGTGGTCGACACTGATTTACTTTGTTTTCCACAAATAGCGCCGCAGTAAGGAGAGGTACAGTGCGGCTGTTTAGACTTATATAAACAATTACTTTTTCCACTCAAATGAAAGTAATAGTACCGATTATAATATGACTGTTTTGTTTTAATTTAAATTAGGTTTTAAGTAATATTTTAAAATATCATACTTAGTTGTGTCATTTTTGCTGAAATATTTACAAAGTGTTACAAAGCGATACCTGTTGGTAACAGACCAGACACAGCTGCCAACATGTTCACGGTGGTCGCGGGTTCAAATCCCAAGGCACACCTCTGACTTTTCGGAGATAAGTGTGTATTGATAGTCAATCACCACGCACTTTAACGGTGAAGGAAAACATCGTGAGGAAACCTGCATACCATAAAGATTTTAAAGAATTTCTACGGTATGTAAGTCCGCCAACCAGCACTAGGCCAGCTTGGTGGACTATATGGCCTAACTACTCTCAGCTGATTATTTCGATTGTAGAGTAAGCCCGTGCCCAGCAGTGGGATGAATATGGGCTGATATACATACATTTACAAAGCGACTTACCTGACAAAAAATTGCCGCTACCGGTAATAAATGGCCAAACTTGGAGTATAGGAATTAAATGAATCAATCTGCCATTTTTTGAGACAGCGGGCTGGTCTGCTGTTCTCGCTTTCCTCCCTTCAGCCATAGGAAGTCCAATGCTAAACATAGGCCTCCCCCAAGAATCTCCACATCGTTCTGTTAGAAGCAGCCTGTATCCAGCGACTTCTTGAAACCTCAGCTAGCTCGCCTGTTCACCCAGTGGGCGGGTGCGGACACCCGCCTCGGAATCGGAATCAGAATCGGAATTCTGCTGATGAATAAACTTGTTACTGGCCTACGTTACATGATCTTACACTATGTTGAATATCCATAAACATAATTATTATTTCGTATTTCATTATTATGTGGACCACATATACGCTGAAACAGTACGTTATAGTGTTTGGTTAATAAACCGCATATTAAACATTAATGCACTAAGCCGCTTAACACGAGTATATAATAAATTGGTTGAAAATGATAAGTTTGGAGTATAATTCATCGTTTATCATTAATCAATATTACTACCAAAAGTGAATTTTGAATATTGATTTATTTTACTATTTTTGTTTCTGAGCATATAAGTATTGAAATATTGTTATGACCTAAACAAAGTTTTCTAAACCTTCTTTACTGTTTCACCTCATACTGTTTTTCAAACCGTTGATTGTCTGACTGCGACAGGATCTTTGAAACTACAGTATTTTTGAAGTTTTAAATTGCTCTGAGGGACTGAATGAAACGTTTAGTTCAAAGCAGGAAAGTTGCTCTTTTCTTCTACAAAGGATTGTTAAAGGTGAGGCTTCAATTTGCAAAAGGGAACATCATTAAAAACGTGAAAAATGGTTTTAGGCGCTTTTAAAGTATCTTTGATGATCGTGCTAGAATTGAACGGAGACGTGTTTTGGTTTTCCTTTTTAATTATGTAAGCAAACTTTGAAGTCTTAGACTATTTTCTTGACTTTTACATGAAATGAGGAAAACTTCACTAAATAACGACTGAAAGACAAGTTTATGGACATATCTTACAAAAACAAATCCACAAAGAATTATTTGTAGTAAAAGTAACTGGATGGTATTGAAAGTCCGATTTCTTCGTATGGATCGACCATTTCCAGACCAAAGATTGATACATTACATTTTAAATAGGTGAGTGGTAATTCCGATAGCTGCAGATAAGTAAGATGAACTTAACTTTTGTGGTTGAAGAAAAGCAGCCCTATTTTCATAGACATAAAGGCACGTTAGAAACTACATTATCCCGAGGAATGCGTTCACCTTGTCGTTCCTAAAAGCGATATCGGGGGACACGAGCGCTGACGCTGTCACAAAATTGCATGTATAATATTGGTCAAAGAGATAATTTAACCAGGAACCTGATTTGATCTTGTTGAAAATACATGGCTGTGGTTAAATACTGACCACTAAAGAGAAATAGTGGATTACCAACTTAAAGTGAAACCCTAACGTATAAATAACCGTACAAATTTATCCTGCAGTCAAACTGTCGGTACAGTTTTCACGACAGGACATTATATTAACTTAATATAATTTGATCCTATTGTTGCAAAGATATAAATAACCAAGTGCTACTGCCAGATACTGAGTACACTTAGAGAACTGATGGCCGATTGGCTCTAAGACATTTTAAGTGAAGGCCACGTACTAGTAAGTCCAGCTTAACTACGATTGACAGACAACTATGAAAATGATCTATAGATTCAGGATTAATAGATTGCAATGAAAATCTTTGGTGTTATTCTTATAAGCCAACATCAAAAGATAATCGCAATATAATCTAATACGTTCGTAGTCATATGTATATTCCTCATCACTTACCTACTATCCTCGATGTAATAAAAACCACGAGTAGATAAATAAAAAAGGACAGACAATTTCATCTCTATACAACTTTATTGGGATATAAAATACTCTCTGTTATTATTTAATAACTATACCACATAAAAACGCGGTTTTATTGTAACTTATAATAACTAACATTTTCATTTCATTTACTTCGTTGAAATGAAACGCAAATATTAAACATAATGGAAAACTATTTTGAATGTAAAAGAGGCAAATAAACGTTTTTTATTTATGTGAAACTAAAGTATGCTTGTTCATTTCAAGTACTAGTTATAAATCTAAGCTACTAAGGATCAACGTCTCGCTTTTAATTCATTCAATTTTAGTATTAATCTTTTTATGTCGTATTTTTAATTTGTGTATTCGTTTAGATGTAAAAAAAAATGAACATTATATTAAATTAAATTTACTACCTATGACCACCGCTCACTACGCGGTTCTTCAACGGATAGACTTCAAATAACGGTGAAATTGTTGTAAAGTTTAATAATATTTCGTCGTATTGATAAAGTGAACGATACCTTTATACTTTGAAAAGTCAGATGTATGTGTTTTGTACTTAAACCTGCGAAAATCTTGTTGTTCACTTACATTTGATGGCTGGCATAATTGTGTCTACTGATGGAAGATAAACGTCTCTCGTTCAAAGGTCGCAGCACACTTACTACAAGGTGCATTATAGTAATCTTGGCGTGCCAGAATACATTCAAAAATAAATATATATACGTTAAAAGATCCCCAAGATATAAGGAACACTTGTTACTGGTGGTAGGTGTCTCATATGTGAGGCCGCTTGGGTAGGTACCACCACAAACTTTATTTCTCCTGCAAAACAGCAGTGTAAATGCACTGTTGTGTTCAGGTTTCAATGACATTGTCAGCCAGAATAACTACTGGACATAACGAGACTTGACAGCGTATGTCTCAGGATTGCGAGCGCAGTGGAATGCCAAACATTGCCTAGTACTCGTAATTCATGGTGTTGTTTGGTTTTGTTACTGTCCACGAGCGGTCGTATCGCTTCCCATCAATGGCATGCTGGTCTCGCCATACATCACAATAAAAAAAAAAGCACAGATTTCCAAACGCCAGCACTATCGAAACCCTAAGACCGAACGCGGCCGCTCCACGGCTATATTTTGTAAACCATAATATAATCAATATATTTTCCTTTGACTAAGTACGTCAACATCCAATACTTCGGGTTTAGATGCGAGGCTTAAATCCGCACCCGGGAAGGGACTTCCTTTGCCTTTATTGCAAGCCCATGCAAAAAAACCTCATAATATTTTATTATTATTACTCCGATTTCGTCTCCGTGCTTGATCTTTAGGAAAAATGTTTGAGGAAAAGAGTCTGTTACTTTTACTCAGCTTGGATTTTGTTCAGGTCGTCTTTATGGAACTGTTACTGTTGTCTTCGTCAGCCTTTAATTTACGCTCAAGATGTTGGTGGCCTCGTATCAGCTAAGATTGGAATTGTATTTGACATTAAGTTTTTGGTAACATAAGGGTGGACTTTATGTGTAAAAAGTACGTTAAGATACGTTAAATATTTACCTAAACATCATCTGATATGCAGTATACTTCATAGCTTCTATGATTGGTCCAAGTTAGTACTAAATCACTTTTTAAATTACTGCGAAGAGATTTTAAATAAATTTATATAAATTATATCTCACAGTATATATTAAGAATACCTACTAAAACTATTGAAAAATGACGATCACTTTAAATCGAGGTATTATTAATGTTTCTACCGTGGAAATATTATTTATAATTACTGAATATATTTTCAGACTTACACTCTATTAAATTCTATCATACGTGTTATGTTGTTTATTATCTGAGTGAAATGAAAACACACGAACTAAGTTTAAATTGGTTAGCTACATAAGCAAAAACAATTGAGTTACTGCTGAAAATTTTCAGTTTTGTATCTATTCGTTCTGTAGCTTTGTATCTATTCAAGCCGCAAATACTACAAACTTTACATATTGTATTGTTAGTGCATAGTGTTTTCAGCCAATGATTTTATTATTTTTCTTTGACCTATAAATATATTGGATTCATGAAAACGATTAATGAAAAGTTTTGGTTTATCGTACAAAATACTTATGCCTAAAGGTCACAGAATGAACTTCAGTGTTCTCCAAGACCGTACAATTATAAATTGTTGGCTAGCAGTACCAACTGTGTTGGTTAAAAATATGCTAAAAAATTATAATGTATGTAGGATCATTTACATATTGTATGGTATTTTTTACTCGCAGAAATTCCTTAAAAACAAACATACGATAATGAAAGTTTAAACACACATTTTTATTGGCCAATAAATCAGCATTAAACGCATGAAGGCGCCGCATCTCCATTTCCGAAAGTTGGCAATTTTAAAAATGTTATTTGTCGGGAGATTGGCAACGGTGCCGGGGGTTGTTTACGCCTCCGCCCCCTCGCCCCCTTCGCCCCTTTCCGCCCCCTGCCTATCCCACTGCCCGTTTTCGCCACTTTCGCCCTCACACTATCCCGTTTGGCTTGCGCATATCCACGGTAATATCTTGGAGATCGCTTGTAAATTGCCAGGTGCATTTTGATTTTATTTTACACTGTTCAGTACGGTGTTTGGGACTTCGGTTTTATTTCTGGTGAATGTGCACAAATTTTCGTCGTGGTTTATTTCATGAAACTTTATATTGCCACATGTTTCTTAGCACAATATGTGAGCGTTGTGCGATGATATTCTGAGGGAATTTTTGAGACGTTTAGTTAATCTTCACCATTATCCTACAATAGTCCAACAGTTAGTGCTGGACTTATTATACATTTATGTACATAGTCACTCACTCTATTCTATGAAGCTGCGAAACGCTGCATTAGAGACCGAAGATTTATTATAACTTCTCCCCAAGCAACGTTAATTATGGTTAATCTTTGGTTCACTGATGACACGACAATCATATTGAACTATTCCGTCAATTCAGATAAAATATGATATCACTGACGTCACATCAAAATAAACAAGATAAATGGTATTGTAAAAACGCAGCCTTTCATGTTGGCATCGACAGCTAATGGAAGGGTTGAGGAGGGTTGTCGGAGCACCTGCCACTCTATGCGTCCAACTTCAAATCCCTGCTAAAAGGTGTGTTTGACCGGGAACAAGTGATCGGAACCGCCACGCACTCACTTCCTAGCGTCTATTCTTTGCGTGCGTTAATGTTTAATGTCGTTTTGTTGTGAGGCTTACACGGGATCTTCATACATTTTTATCAAGATCTTATGTTTGTTTTTTTGTTGTAATGTTACTATAAAATATATTTTTTTCTGGGTTGGGGTGCGATTGAAAATATTTTATCGTACATAAATTATGTAGGCAATGATTTATTACAAGTACCTAACTATTAATAATTCGAGTAGATCAGAGCCATGTTTTTTGCACAGAGATCTAATTAATTAGCTGTCAGTTGTCAAATTAAAGAAATAGAGAGTTTTGTTTATGAATAGTTAGATTGCTAAAGGTAAACGACCTTCAAAGGACAAAGTCGCATAGCCCATCTAACGTGGTTTATAAACAGGCAACGAAGCTTACGTAACTTTTCAATGACAATAAAAAACAAATACAATACAAGGATCAATATAATTTTCGCCTTCATCTCCAATGATTGATCATTTTTACCGTAAACCAATGAAGATTTACATCTATATTTATACATACATTACGGTAGAACCCAAAACAATACTCCAAATCGAAAGAGAATACTTAAGAAGCATTTCCTTCGTCTTACATTACTACAGCATCCTCTTACAATGTATGTTCTTTGAAATGTGAATCTCGTCTACATTTGTTTCAGCTTTTGTTGTTCGGATTAAGTACCCGACTCCCTGTTGCTCCCACTACGATGACCAACTTTCTAGAATAAAATTTCGCTCTCAAAGTTCTAGATTAGTTCGAGATTAATTGATCGAAAGGAGCGTAGTTGGAAGTTTTAAAAGAAGTGGCCTATTACGGACTTTAGATGACAGTATCGATAAGAGTATACTTCTTCGTGTTTCAGTATTTAATTTAGACTGTTACATATATAGCCAAAGGACTCTTGGGCTTTTAAAGCTAATCAGAGTTTCTCTGGTTGCTAAACGACTGTTGGTATTGTCAAGTAGTAAATACCAAAACAGCATTTACTTATGAAGTAATTTAGACGAAATGCATTAGATAATCTACATTGAAAGGATTGAAATAAATTAAATTATGAAATTGGAATAAAGTACCACCCGGAAGGAGGAAAAGAAGAAGCAATAAAAGCCGACATTTTTAATAATATTAATGTAATATAAATATTTAGTATATAAGCATCTCTCTAGAGTTGCGAGAACTTCTCGGCAAACATAAGTCAACATGCATATGAAATTCTACAATCTGCATGTTATGTGCGTTTATGTAAGTTATAAATCATACTAATGCTACATACTCGTACTATATAAAGTTTTGTCTCTGTTATTAATCTAATTCTACATAATGAATGTATTCATGAATTGAAATGATTTCTTTTGATTCTGAATAAAGTCCGTACAATTTTAATCTTTAAGTACTATATTAACGCCTTTGGATTATAAAGTTATCCTATTTGCTTATTTTATTTTTTCTGAATGTAGTCTGCTCGAAATCTATCTATTGTTAATCGTATCATAGTAACTTAAAAAAAAAAACAATTTAAAAATCATCGTACATTAAAATAATTAAGTCAGTGTAAATAATATTATGAAAGATTTATCCAAACGTAGGAAATCAAGTTCACTGTAGCTTACATAAGACGCGACTTTGTCATTAAACCGATTAGGAGGCGGAAAGCAACGCGCCTCGCGATTAAAATGTTAGCTTGTTTGTTTTACTTCGCTGGGATTTGCACTGGTGTACGGATTATTATATTTGTAACGTGCCACGAGTTCTGATTTTGAAATTTTCAAATAGTTAGATACGTGGTTGTGTTTACTAAATAGATAGAGGTTCAAAAACAAAACAAAAGAACGAATACAGATAGGAATACTGGTTTTAACATTACGTATCCGCACGGACTACGACCACCCGTCATAGTTGGATCTGCAATCGCGTTTCGTGTATAGCTATTTTATATACCAGGTCGGCATAACTGTGTAGTCCGGCGAGAGATAACTGACCTCACGCTGGATTTTCTATTTGAATAGCATTGTACTTACCACCAGGCGCACTGCAGTAGCGTTGTTGCGCCAGTATAACTAATATACATACATACATACATACATAAACTCACGCCTTTAGCCCCGAAGGGGTAGGCAGAAGTGCTACTAGGACACCCACATTTCGCCTTGTATGGTCCGTCCCACGATGTGATAGGGGGCAAGCCTATCGCCATATCGGGCACAAATTCCTGACTCCGGATGATGATGAATAGAAAAATCCAATATCACTTTGCCCGACCCGGGACTCGAACCCGAGACCTCAGCTTTGTAACCGTACCGTAATACAACTACGCCACTATAACTAATATAGTCTCACGGAATATGTATTTATTTGGCTGTATTTGTTATCTGTACAAAATGTTACGAAATATAAATACACCCAACAGTCGCAAACGTAGTCTTGACTCCACTAAAAGACCAAGTCTTTAAGGTCGAATTTCATACCAATCTGTTAGAAAGGCCCTGCATCGAATTTTATATGACTATCTTCGAAAGCTTACTCATTCTTTAAAAGTTACCATCAGATGTTACGTTTGCCCCTAGTGTTATAATAAAATTTTATCACCGTAAATAGGTCACGAATATAAAATTATGCTCATCAAAATTCGTAGATTCATCGAATTTAAAAACTAGCACCGAACAACTTTAATAATATACCATAGTCTCAAAGTAATTTCAATTCGAAACTTAAATCGTTCTAGATTTTTCGTCCTTTTACTTTTGACTTAAAATTCTTCAGACAATCCGCAGGTAGAAAGATGAGGGACATAAAAACTTCAACGGACAATAAGAAATGGCTTTACACAATTGAAAAACTTTTACAGTACTATATAAAACGGTTTAATTTCATTATCTCCCTTCTAATATTACTTTCGACAGATAGACGTCGATGTAAGGGAGTTAGTGCTTACTGCTTAATGAGTTCTTAGATAGCGCTCGTCTGGCCAAATAAGCTAAATGTTTAATTACTTTATATATTTGATCACTGAACGAGCGATTATCAGCGTGTGGTATATTTGATTACTTAAAACAATTATTCTTAGTGGTTTTTAGCTCGTTTAATGAATCGGTTAAAACCTTTTCATTTAATTGGAGTGGATGAGAAAATGTATGAAAAAGACCAATATTTGCATGGATATTTTTAACCGATGTTTTCGTATTCTCACTGTCTACGAACATCGCATATTTTGCCAAAAGGGTTTTCTTGTCTGCGTTTCTCTTTCGTTTGTTTGTTTTTTGTTTCGTTTTCTCTTCAATCTAAATGCGTAGTGAGCTATCAGACACTACATATCATATTTAGACACCGGCATACACTGACTGTTCATGACGTCATCACAAACACAAAGACATGAATTTCCTCGACATACCATCTCCAAGGCACTTGCACAATTTTCACTTCCTACTCAATAATGATTACATAGAAACTGCATTAAACCAAGACGTAGTAATTTACAGCGCAACCCAGCATTTCTTCAACGCTGATTTGAAATAAAAGATTTGAAACGTGCTTCCTAAAGTCTGCGGTTAATCCTAACGGCTCCTGCCGTCTGCGAAGCACGATAATCCATTGCCGGCTCTACACTTAGGATGGTTAATCCATCCGCAAATAGGATGACTTCATTCATTGAATCGGAACTCTCTTAAATGAATTATCTGCGATCAAATTACTTCACTGGATAAGTTTCTTGGGGTTTAAGGGGGCGAATTGCAATTTTATATTCATTGGGTTGTGTCTGTGAGCTTTGTCGATGACTTTCTTTCATATTACTACATCTGGTTATAATTGTAGTACCTACATTCCAGGTACGGTAATTACCTACCAATGACAGGCAATATTTTATTATTTTTATGTCGGCCTGCTCCATGGCTTCTTATTGTTTTCAGTACAAAAAGCTTCTCGAAATACCTTATATTTTAAAATACATATTTATTAAACGTCCAAACACAGTTTATCTTGTTCCCAACTAGGCTATCGCGCACTTAAAATTATAAACCACTGCTCAAAATTGCCAAGTTCCGTAATACTAGTCTAGTGGCGCATGTTATGTGCTCTTTCGCAAATGGATAATATTGTGTGCCAAAAATACAATGAGGTTGAGAAAAACTGTATACATTTAGAATAATTCACACAAATTCGGTGAGCGGCGCTTGATTTGTAGCGGTTAGGAGCCACAATAAATCGTTGCCTTTTTGACCCACCACAATCATTTAAGAGGCAGCGATTTGAATTTTATTATGAAAGAGGTTTGTTATATGGGTTCCCAATGGAAACATTTCAAAAGCCTAAATATCAATTGCTATATTTCAAAAGTGGTAAGTTTCTTTAAAGCACCTTTATTTAAGCCACTCAGGGGTTACATTTTTAAACATTTTGATACAGTTTTTTGATGCAGTTTTCCAGCAAGGCCAATGCTTGTATTCGAAGATTTGGTTTGATGCTAAGTATCATTAAGCCGAATATTCTCAATTAATTTTTGGCACAAGACCTGTATTTTACTACGACTTTTTTTATTTGTGTGATTACTACCATTTCGGTCAAAGTGACGTTTGAAATAAGGCTTGCTTACAAACTTTAACTAACATAATTATTTCGAGATAGGCCTCTTCCATGGTACGCCACAGAGCTCGGTCTGCTGCTTTACGCATCCAGTCGCTCTTATGATGATGATGATTATTATTGACATGACAGCCTCCGTGGCGCAGTTGGTAAGACGCCGCCTGTGAAACGAGAGGCCGCGGGTTCGATCCTCGCACCGAGACAAATGTTTGTGAGAACCACAAGTAGGTATTTGTTTCAGGTCTGGGTATTTGTGAGACCGATAAGTATCTCGTAGTTCCTGATACCCACGACACAAGACTCGATCTTAGTGTGGGGTCATGACTATGTATGTGACTGTTGGGTGTATTTATTTATTATTTACTTATTTCGATACATTATGATGTTGGTACTTCCAAGTTCGTATCACTAAAGTCCTATATATAAAGCAATATGAAATATATCACCGCGGCAGTTTATGACTTGGCACGCAGTAAATTATACACGTAGTTGCGTGAGGCGCGGGAGTATATTATTAAATTGTTATAAGGAATCCAGTAGCACGCCGTAGCTACTCCTTGATGGATAATATTATATTACTGCCAACGCTTCTATCACCGCTTTACGAATACAATTGTAGAGGTAATATTTGACGGTAAGTATCCGTCTTTGTCCGTATCAAATATTATATTATACTTGACAATATGTAATAGGTTTGGGAGGCCAATATATTGTGCGAAGAAATTGGGAGATTGTATCTTTACGACTATTTCAGCTAGCAGACGGATAAGTTTTTGACACAACTTTACACTAATCAATTATTAGTTCTAGAATTTTAATGTCACTTATCGACTGCTTTAATTTTAAGATCATTTATACTGGAATCGAGGATTTAACATAGAATAAAAATACACAAATAATAATTATAATACAATATTAATAGCGTAATAAACGCTCATTGCTGAGCATCGTTTTCACTCTTCAGTCGTGATTTCGATTTTCATATATTGGGCCAAATTCTACCACGCTAGCGTATTAACAAATTGACATACTTCATATATACCATATAAAATTATTAAAAGAGTCCATGATCTATAATGTACTGTCATATTCAATCACATCGCATAAAATTCCAATTACCAACTGCAGTAAAAAAGTCGACATCGACCAATTCGGTCCCTGGCCTTTTTGCCTTTAACTCTGAAATTCAGTAATAAGCTTTCCAACGAAGTTTTAGTTTAATTGTGTTTTTAGACTTCAGAGGTTGCTCTCTAATGTTCTTATGAAGTTTGTTAGAAGCGTCTACGTCGGCTCATAAAAGAAGACCATTTTGAAGATTAAAGTGATTTGTGGATTTAAATAATCTTCCTAATATTATAAATATTGCGTAGTTCAATTTACTTTCACATTTACACTTACTTTATATGAGTTATATGGAAGTTTATACATTTGATTTTGTATTCGTACATTGAGTTTTGCTCTAATTAAGTTTATTTCTTAATTATGATATCTAACTGTAAGCCTGGTATATTTCATATATTGCAGCATTCTGTACAATTAGCACCTCTAATTACTCGTGGACTCTCTCTTAAGAACTTAAAAATTGCATACAATTAGTAACTACTGTGCGCGAATTTTTACACTAATTTAAAAATAAAAAGATACTCTTTAGAATATGGTTTGATAATAGGATTTCTAAGGCGATTTGTTGGAAGCGGCCTGCATCCAGCAACTTCCTGCAATCTCAAGTGGTTAATAACATCAGTCTAACCGAATACTGTTCAACTTCTTATATTTGTTTTCTGTCTAATTAATTTAGTTGCGCCTCAAAGATAACCCAGTGTCCCTAAGAGACTCATCGAACTTCGATCCTCGGTGTAAATTTTTTGCGTGCTATTGATGATTCCAGCTTACATATAAGATGAAATGGTCTTTGAGTGGACAGGACATTACCTAGAGTTACTTAATATTTTACTTCAATAAATAAAAATACACCATCAACCATTCGACATCCCTTTAAATCACCGCAAAAACTGTCGCAACAAAGCCATTTTTACACCAGAGGCAACTATAAAAATTTAATCTGTGACAACAAATGAATTGCGTAAAATTTGCATAAAACAAAAAACCGCTAATGTGACGCTCGTTAATGTAAAATTAGGCGCGTCGGTTTACGTCGCCGCAGCATTTTGTGTGGCGATATAATTTAACAATTTTACATTTTTATTACATTTCACAGCTCGAGACGCATTCTCGCAATATATTGCAGCTGGCATACGTATGCCTGGTACCTACCTTAGTAAGTGCGTGGTGACTTGTTGGTAACGGACCAGACGCGGCTGCCTACATGTTTACGGTGGTCGAGGGTTCAAATCCTAGGGCACACCTCTGACTTTTTTGAGTCATGTGTGTATACCATACCACCGTTATAGTACCACGTAATATAACGGTGAAGGAAAGCATTGTGAGGAAGCCTGCATACCATAGGGATTTTTAAGAATGTCTATAGTATGTAAAATCTGCCAACTCGCACTAGGCCAACGTGATGGACTATATGGCCTAACCACTCTCAATCGTACTCTCGATTGTAGAGTAGGCCCACGCCATTAGGTGACTATCTAGATTAAGAGGAGTAAAATTTTATCCCCATCGTGCTTTTAAGAACAAGTTAAATTGCTTTTTCGTGATAAGATCTGTGAGCCCATTAAGTCCGGCTGTTGACATTTGGATAAACGAACGACTAGTAAACCTTATGAATCCACATACTAAAGGTTTATTGGCTTCAACTAAGTTTCGAAAACTTTGAATTACTGGCTAGAAAAAAATTTTTTCTGTAGTGAATTAAGGGGGAATGATTTCCAATATAGATAGCATCATTTAGGCAGCAACGTCGCTAATGCGAGAAGCTACGCCGTACGCTCACGAACCTCCGCAGAATGTGTGGTACGGACGGATTTTTCTTAATTTTTATTACATAGCATAGCCTTGAAAGGCGTAATATATCCTGCCTTGGCCGAATATAAATTCGCACATAGTGATTGTGCTTCCGCCATGCATTAATTTTTTGCAATTCTTTACAAAGAACAAAATATATTCCTCTAGTCATTATATTCATATGCGCTTAACGACAACAGTCGTTAAGTTTTTGTTTTACATTTTATATTTTTAATGTACGAGCCTAATGACAACTATCCTTAAGTAAATAATATAAAGATACGGATGACTACAAAATACTTCAAACTGGCCAATACAGCCGAACAGTGGGAAATATTGAAAAAGTAATTGTTGACTGTAGCGAGTTAGAATCCTGTCGGAATTGCGAAACTTGTTGAATCGAACTCTTCAGTCTCTCAGAAAACAGAAGTGACGTAACAGCTTTGCTGTCGTGTTGTGTTCGGTTGATAGGTTTGCTGGAGACCCAATCATCTGATGTTTTCTGCAGGTATAACTTAGGGAGAGGAAGTGAGCTCTATCCTTCTTTCTCCACATACAAAAGTTCGCAATGCATCTTTGACATTAGATCTCGGTGTAATTATAATGATCAGTTTAGGCTCAATCACAAATGGTAATTAGTAATAAATTGACAGCACACTGTCAACCTTCTTCTTAGTTCCATAAGTTGGCACTACTGTTTTCTTTATCTGTAGTCACACAGTACAACCAACATAAAAATGTTAAGCCTTTATTGCCATGTTTTGTTGAACGTTAAATATAAATGCGTATTTTTGTTGACGTTTACGAGTATGGCGGTTTAAACTGCGCACATAAGAGGTTTTTCGCACCTGCTGAAGTAATTACTCGTTTAACTCTACATGGGCAACGATATGGTTTTATGTGAAATAAAGGTGTTGTTAAAATATAACGTATTATTTTAGATGTTTTATTCTCAGTAAAGGTATGAATTATCAGTGTACACAAACATTAATCCTTGGCGGAGTATATTTTTTATAGAAATACGGTAAAGTGGTCACTATTATTATAGTCTTAGTGCCTATAACAGCGTATGCTGAATCGTCAAGATGGAATAGAGACGCAGTTTTGTTCGCCCACTTAAAATTGCTTGGAAAGTCCGGAAACACACTTCGCGTGTCATTTTGTGGGTTTTACGCCTTGTTTGGATTGTACACTATTTAAGAGGATATATTATAATACATCCTACGACCTACAACTAGTTAAACACTTTTATACACATTTATAAGGACAGAACGTTGCTGACATCAGAAGTAAAATTAAAATCTTTTCTTTTTTATTTTGCGTTATATTCATGTTGCAATATTGAGTACTGATTCAGTGTCATGTAAATAATTTTGTCGTTATCCTTTAACTGTTTTTATTTTTGTCTATTAGTATACACTCAGATCAAATAGTGTGTCAATAACATGAATAGTCAGCACTTACGATTGGAATTTAAATTATCAGAATAATTATTTAAAAAAGATGTCTGACATATTAAAAATATAAAGGCGGAACCGATCAATTTTCAAACTGCTTCCTAATCTTCACATAAACTTCTCGGAGCTAATTGCGGGCCCCGAGCTCGTAATTTAACGTTACTTATAATGGCTTTTGAAATATAGTTTTTTCACACCATCAGTTACCATTAGAGGTCGCGTCAGTCAAACTAAAAGTATTATATGCAATCTATTTACAACAGACTCCGTGGTGCAATCGATTAATGCCGAATATGTAACGAGAGGTTCTGCATTAAGTCAAATATCTGTAGAATGAAACACTCTTTCAGTTCTTACTTAACAAACCGCAAGATTTGTATGATTTTGACAGTTGACGGCCATATTCATAGACAGATTTAAAACCTATTTTATTTACCGAATGTTTTGTCTTCTTCGCTCAAACTGAATTTTAAAGTCGTTCGAAAGAGACAAAGACATTCGATAACTAAAATAGTATCGCAAAGCATTCATAAAACACGCAATTTCTATAATTTTTTACCGAAGTACATGGTTCTTAATAATATGAGAGAATATAAAATATGACAGAGGCAAATATTTCAAGTAGGCTTTGAAAGTACGTGTTCTAGACATGAAAGCATGTATTCAATAATAATGTATTACTAAATAAAATTCTATGTATAGATTGCGTGGGCATGTATTTGTCAACTCTTATTCAAAGAACTACGTCAAACAACTGCGTCGAAAGATTTTAAGTCCATTGACGTAATGTAGTTAAAATATGATTCTAAGGCTTAATGTTATCAAAACTTTAAGGCGCTTTTGCAAATCTGTTAATTAACTTGTATGTCCTAATTAATCAGCATCTTAATTAAGTCTCCTATTCGAAAACAATTTTTTTCAGAAAAATCTCGTCCTGTATTAAAAATCCATTAACAGCTGCTCCCAGGGCATTTGATTTAATTGTTCCTTGTTATAGATTTTCTTCTTAAAATGTTTACTAATCATATTTAATTTCTATTAAATTTCTTCGAGTTCTTTATTCCGAAAAACACTCGTTATTATTCTCAACCAGCCAGTTTCCCAATCAAAAATAAGTAAAAAAAGTATTATATAATAGCAAAACAAGTGATTGTCGGCCATAAAACCGTTAAATATTTAAATCAGGAACGAAGGTCGACGTGCAATTTTATTCATGGGTGGCACGTATCAGAGCGTACTAGGACGCATGGGTTCATTACAGTATTACCAGTTAACGCCTTTTCGGTTATTGTCCGGAGTCCGTGACTGGAAATTTAAATCCTGAAAGTTGAATGAATAAATGATTTGTAATTTGGATACGTAGTCGCACTAAGTTTTGCTGATTGGGGTGGCGTATGTTCTGGTAAATTGAATATTACGTTTTCTTTCTCTTTGGAAATCATTTATCAAACCGTACATGTTTTCTATTATACAGGTAAATTACGCTATGACCGTCTGAGCCTCTCAAATTGACATAATCGAGACACGTCATGTTTCCTTCAAAGTGTGAAGAAGCAACATTTAATTATGAATACCTACAGTTCAAAAGCAAGATGTATATGCCTCGAAATCGACTTTAACCCATCTGTATATTTTGCAGACCGTCCTACTTTAGGCTCCCCGAAACTTTAATATGTCTAAAATTCGCAGAATTTAATAAAATAGAAAATAACCATATTGCCACTTAGTATATCAAAGCGGGTTGAAAGGCTCTCATAGAATTTATTGAAGCGGTAAGTAAACATACAAAAATATTTTTAATATAATTTCTCATTTTTTATTAGATTGTAGCAAACGATTCCTATGATGAAATTGTTTACCACTTGCTACGTACACCCACGATACTAAAGGAATAGGAATATTGGTTACGCTTTGAGATTTAAAAATAGGAGACAAAAAGGCTCGGGAAGGGTAAAGGAATTATTACCCCAACCTCCTCTAAATATGACGAACCGAACAAAAGAACTTAATATCGATCTTTTACTTCTATAATGTATACTATTTTAAGCACGGCAGTTTTCTAAAAGATTAAATCTGATCGACCCACGCAAGTTATGTTTACATGCAAGTTACATTTTATGTTATCGAAACTTTGAAAATTTTATCTAAATAGGGACTCCAATTTCCGATCTAGGTAACCTATCAACAGTCCTCACAGTTCTGTGCCTAAATTGTTGTGTTCCTTTATCAGTGTTATAACCAATATTGTAGTAAGTAGAAATGAAGCCAATTTTTCTTACAGCTTACCTAAAGAATTATCCTAGAGGTGAAACACAAATGTACTAAATCGTTAGTACCTACTGTTTACAGTTGTTTAACCTAAAGGATGCGGCCCGTGGCCTAAAGATTACAAAATAAGAAACGCCGGGCGTTCAACCCGTCCCACTTTCCTCCCATTTTTTCCCCACCAAAATGATTTTATTCAAGATTTCGCCACGTTCATGCGTGTGATTATATTTGACATTATTTTCTTTCGCCTCGCGTTTTAGGCGCTATTTATGAAATGATTAATTTTTCCCCTTTTGGAGTTTACTCGTTAAAATATTTATGCCTTATCAAACCTTTTATTCGCGTTGAAAAGTATTATGTATTTTTAGCTTTTATTATATTTATAGGTGGAAAAGGAGCAGCGACAAACCTTTTAGAGCTCAAGTTAACTTCAAGTCTCGCGTTGCATCCTACTAGACAACGGACGAAGCTTAGGCAGCTGATTGCTGATTGAATACAAATAATTACCGCAGAGGTGGTATAGATCACAGATAACTTCATGTTGGACTCATTGGGGTCGAAGCTAGAAATTATAGTTTTTTTATCTACATATAGTTATATGCTCACAAAATTATTACAGACACTCTCTTCTTAAAAGCACATTCGGAGATAAATAGGTAGGTAGTTTTGTCAGTAAAATTCAGTGCTATTTCTTCATTATGCCGCGGAAGTTATAATATTTAATGTTCTATAGTCTACACTTCGCACTTCTGTAAAGTTCAACCTTAGATACTTCTGTCAGAATTCACCGCAGAGATTTTAAGCCCTCGCCAACTTTGTTCGCTTTCAAATATCTTTCCGCTAATAACCGCTTCAATGTTTGCAACTTTTAACGAGAAATTAATGAGATAGTTAACTTTGCTATCGTGGTTTAAATGCGAATTTATTTTAAAACTAAAAACGGAAATTAATATCCTGCTTCCAGCAAACCGAATTAGAATAAATCCGTGTGGGAGGTTGACTTTTCAAGGAATCCAAAATAATTTTATAAATGCCAATGTGGGTTGGAGTGTTAGTTTGTAACATTTTCACGCCTTCGCTTATTAACTTACATTCATAATGTTATATTAACCGCCAACCTGAATTGATTGTCAAAATTAACATTAAGAGAATCGATGTCGTGAACGAAATCTAGTAAGATCGAAAAGCCGATTTAAAAATCGCCATAAAAATATTAACCTAAAAAAGATACACAACTGAAACATACAAAAAGTATAATCCACAAAAGCTGATGTTTTCTGAGAAAAATCTATACGCAGTGCGGATTAGGGCTCTCGTGCGGTTCATAGCCATATTTTTTCGTGGCAAAACTCCTTTTTGCCATTTTGCAAACATTTAAGGCGCCAAGGGAATATCCCAAGATGCGTCGGACGAAAATTGGATCAAATGTACATCAGCTTGTAATGGAGTTGTGTAAAATATTTACGAGTCATTTATTATTACGATGGGCTCGCAGCTCAGTTCGTAAACGAAATTAAAGTGACTTGTGCTTTATTATAGCACGGTTCGAAACACGGGTAGCGATTACGTTTCGAGGGTATAACTTTCAGGTATTAAATTGCGTTATTGGGTCCGGTGTTTGATGCTCATCGATAGGGCCAGTTTATTTGGTTATTGTTATTATGTTCGTGATCTCGATATGATTTAGTAATAAATAAATGTACCAGTCGCATATATTACTATACAGTCTTATTTACAATGCCCAGACTTAAAACACATATTTGTGGCCCACAATTATTTGTTTCGGTGTAGAGATTGAATCCCCAGGCTCAACCTACCATTTTACAATGGGCTCTCAACTGCCCCACTTTAATTATACTACGTAGCAAATCTTGCTAGCATCCTTAATGCTAATCAACGAGCTTACAATAAATTCACAGCCTTTACTAATACAAAACTAAAAAGAAACACGTTGTGAATCCAAAACCCTTTTTAATTTAATGAGCGCACGTATAGCGAGTAAAAAATACATTTTCAAAATTAAAATGTTGAATGGAGTGAGGTGCATAGAGGTGAACGGTTAAGAATGCAAACCTAATTAGCATCAAAATGGGGGAACACTAAAAAACCGTTTTTAAGCTGAATTATTTTTACCGCCGGAATATTTACGCTGACGTGTCACAAAGAGTTTTCCTTTCCTCTATGTCGCTTTGATGTTTGTTGTTTATTTAGCTATCCGACCCGGTTTTACCTGTAAGCTTGCTAAGTTTGATCTTAGTTTATACTTCGCTTCGAATCCACCTTTTCTCTGCATATAGGTTTGGTTTTCCCTCAACTACAATAATTCTAATATCTCCATAATATAATTTTACGTCGCCGTGAACGACTAGCACCATAACTATTTTATGGTGCAAGAGTTTATATGCGACTATAACTTCTTACATATCCATTTAAATCTATATATATAAAAGAGGAACCTGATTGACTGACTGACTGACTGACTGACCTATCAACGCACAGCCGAAACTACTGGACCTAGGAACTTGAAATTTTACACAGGGATTCCTATTGTGACGGAGGGTAGCACTAAGAAGGGATTTTGGGAAATTCTACCCCTAAGGGGGTGAAAAGGGTTAAAAACTGTTGTATGGAAAATTTTAACCGTTAAAGTTACCATTGCCAAACTTGGCACTTAAGTTATTAATTCTAAAACAAAAATAATTGCATATTTTGTGTATCTAAAATTAACCCTAAAGGGACGAAACTAAGGGTTGAAGTTTTGAAGAACCGAACTGCCGGATCAACGCACAGCCGAAACTACTGAAGCTAGGAACTTTAAATTTAACACAGGGATTTCTTTTATAACGTAGGGTAGCACTAACGATAGATTGTTGGAAATTCAACCCCTAAGGGGGGTGAAAAGGGTAAAATAATTTTGTATGGAAAACCGCAACCGTTGAAGTTGCAGATTTCAAACTTGACACTATAATTACTCATCTTAAACCGAAAATAAGTGCGTACTCTGTTTACTTAAATTTAACCCTAAAGGAGTAAAAATAAGGGTTGAAAAATATGTATGGAAAATAAAACTGCTGAAGTTATTCTTATGAAAATTTAACTTTTGTCCCTTTCGAACGACTTTTCAATTCAGTTTGAGCGAGAAAACAAATATTCGATACCTAAAATAGGTTAAATCTGTATATGAATAAGGTCGTTTATCTATTGATCCGATTGGTCTCAAAGTCGATATCTTAGTTCCAATAATCTATATATTTTGTATTCAGAATTGAAAATTTTCGGCGTCATTTTGAACTTTTTATTTATTGATCCGATTGGTCTCTGAATCGATAACTGACGGACCCATTGATCCGATAATGTAAATTCAGAGTCAGAATTAGAAATAGAAATGCTGCGCGTTGATTTTTGTTATAAGTTTACGTAGAGGTTACAATGGAATAGTTCTATCGATATAACGTCTACATTATCTTAAAAACGCCGACGAAGTTGCGGGCAAATGCTAGTAGGTACATAATGTAACAGTGATTAACGGATTTGATGAACACTTCCATTATCCTAGTGAATTGCAGGTTTATTGCTGGGTTTTGAAAATGGGATATTAGGTAGGGGAAGAACTTTCAGACGCACGACCAATTTTGAAATTTTTGTAATAAAATTTGCGGTTAACACTTAAAATGTCATAGGAGTGTTGCCATCCTCAAAAATGTAAAAAGTAAAATATATAGTATTGGATTTACGGTAATTATATTAATAGCGTCCCACTGTTTAGATGCTCTTTGATGCACGGAGTATCTAACCACTGATTTCTATTACTACCTACTAAGCCCCTGTCTAAGGTATAATCCGACACCACTCCAGCATCGTCACCGAAAATTTGCAACTGATATATCACATAACATTGCGGAAAGAAATCTTAGATTAGAAAATTATTTACGTGGACAACATTCAGTACTATCCGAGAAATAAATTCTCAAAACTAAAATGACAGAAGACTCTATTCTAACTACCGCCCACATTCCATGAAAGCTAACAAGGTCTAAACGTATGTGGAAAAGTTATATCAATTTATAAACCGATTATATTTTATTAAGCTGGCGTGGGCGTATTTTAAAGTGCTTTGCGTGGGTTTATCAGTAAATTCGATATTTGATATAAAAGTTAACAACGAACATTTTAGACATCCAAAAACGTTGTATGATAAATGTGCTTCAAATTCAAAATGTGATTACGTCAAAATTGTCTTAATCCATTATAGCTGACTTTGGCCAGCTCAACAACCAACTATACTTGTGAAGATTTTTGCCATAATGACACAGCTTGATAATATAATCTGAGCAGTGTGAATGCAGTTCCCATACTCTTCGCTGTAAGGCTGGTGACCCCGACATTCCCTTACTGTCCCTAACACCAGTGCTTGTGGGAAAGTTAGCTATTATTAGCTTGATCCTTCAACGAGCCGTAACATTTTACCAGAAATTAAGTCACTCAAAATATGTCTTTACTATCTAGATTCTAGAACAAAATCCAATTGTTACCATTTAGCAATCTTATTAAGTAGATCCGTTTCAGAAAACCTACAGCTTAATTTCATAGGCTGTCCATTAGTGTAATGAAATCTATCCGCCGCGACTCATTAGTCTCATCACTGCATTAGGCCGAGGAAGGCGAGTCCGACAACCGTAATATAAGACTTCTTGATCAGAAGCAGGACTTGTTCATGTTAATGTAAGTAGGGTGTGCCAATGCGATAGGTATCATACATTTTACACATGCAATTAAAGTCTACACCTTTATTTATGGTAGAATAGACAGTAGCGCTGTTAGTGCCGCTAAGCTTATTTCTTTCTCTAGATATGATAAGCGCCAAGCAAATTCCACTTTCGGACAATTCATTGAGTAAAAAACGATAACCTCAAAGTGGATCATCCCACCTCAAATTGAATCTGGGACAAGACAGTTCAAATCCTACACTTACTACCAATTGACAGTAGATGTAACATTGAATTCATGGTATTTAAGATTTTATTAGGCTATCACTGCTACACGGAAACATTAAGGTCGCCTAGTCACTGAACATTATGAAACATCAAGAAATATTTTTTCAAAGAACTTTATATCGTAGTACTTATTTTCCAAGCAGAGTTCGGAACACAAAAGCCTTTTTGTTCATATCAAATATCTTAGTTCAATCCGAGTTTAAAGAGCGATCGACGAAGGCCTGTGGTATTGGCATTTCTTTTCATTTGCCCGTAGTTTCTATAATAAAGTTAGCAAAGTTTGCGCAAATTGGAGTTTAACAAAGGATTGTATTAACCGACCATAGGCGTTGTCGACAATGTTAGCGATATACGAAAAAACAGTATGATGAGTTTGTAATGTTGTTGCTTTAGTGATTGTGCTTTGATGATCAGATAATTGTCTTAATACTAACACGTGCGAGTTTTGAAAAATATAGCGAAAGGAAGGCAACATGGTCTGAAATAATGACCTGACCTTTGAATTTATAATAAACGCCATTATTCACACGTATTTTACTGATTAATCATGCAAAATAAAAAAAAATGCATGGAATCTAAGTAAACAAACGTCCCCCCATGTTGTGCTACTTAATGAACACTAAGAATTTCCGTTTTATCCAGAAGATCTTATACCAAAAAGAGGAAAAGATTTGTTCTTATCGGTAAACTCTAAAACTATCAAACCGATTTTAAGAATTCTTTCATCGTTAGCATGCTATTTTATCTAGATAAAGTATAGGCTATAGTATAATGCTGTTGTACTGATATGTCAAGAAATATCTGAATCGTATCCAGCCAATCTGTTCAACGCAGCTCATATTTCAATACCATAGAGATTATTAAAATTATTGAAATAAAACTAATTTTTACGGACTTTATCGCGATTTCGTTTTATTTTTACATTTTTTTAACTTCCCGACGTTTCGTTTGCTTTACAGCTTTCGTGGTCACGGGACGGACCGAAAAATAGTAAAAATTAAACCAAATCGTAATAAAATCCGTAAAAATTAGTTTTATTTGAATGTCTTACATTCGCGTTAATCCAAGAAACCACTATTAAAATTATCTTTGCATTCAAACTCGCCTTACCGTTTTTCCCTTAACAGAGCTCTGGTAAATTAACCAACATAAAGAATAAACAAAAGCAACAAAGTTTCAGTAACAATTACTGCACAACAGAGCAACAACTCGGAGGAAAATTAAAAAAAATAGCATTTTTTAATTATTTAACATAATGAAAAACTTGGCACGAAAGTGTTGAGCTGCCGAGGTTTTTTTCTTTGTAATGCTTAATTTCAAGTTAGGTGAATAAACAAAAGAAGCGAAAACTTTTCAGACTAAGTTTTTGACGAATCGTTACCTAAAATAGAATTTTATATTTTTTGTTTTAAATAACGTTAAATTACTTTTTTACGTTGCCAGAATAAATAGGCGACGAATACCAAAAATGTACATATAAGTAGGTATGTGTAAGTATGTATGATTTTGTTTTCAGCACAAAATTAGCAAACCGGAAAGTTATTTATTCCACCCCTAAATAACCACTCTGGAAATATTTTAAGTGCATTTTCATGCTTTAAAACTTCATATCGCTTAAAATACACAATGCCGTTGTTAAGTTAAAGTCATAACTCTGCGAAAAAAACTATTTAACTTATATCGTGCTTTACAATTAAGCTAAAGACAAGAAGTCTTCGTGCTGTAATAGTATCAGAATCAATAATACTTGAACCTTAAAGCCGTTTTATTATCCAAAATTCTTACCATTACTTAAAAAAAGGTCAGACTGCATTACCTGCAACAAATACACAATTAATTCACTTAAACATCTTATACTTTAAATAATGAACTCTGAGGTACATAATTGAAATAAAAAGCTTGTAAGTTATACTTAATTCAGTTCAAAATCGTACAACCGATCTGTGAGCCCTTAAGCTCATATACGAATTGGTCGGCAGGGTAGGAATGGTTCCACTGCCTCACAGAAAATCGACGCGAAGTAACAGCTTCATTGTAAAGTTTTGGTTGATGAGTGAGATGGTTGGAGAACCAACAGATGACGGCAATACATTAAAATGCACCCGATAGCGATGACCATACACAGACCACAGTGGTGGAAAAATTCTTATGGTGACACAAGTACTTCATGAAGCTGGTACAGTGAATGTATAGTCGGTGGATGCAAGCCGCTTCCAACAGGTCTATGTGGTGATGCATGGGGGAGGCCTATTTACAGCAGTGGACTTCCTGTGACTGGAGAGAGAGAGAGAGAGAGAGAGAGAGAATGCTCTATTTATTTCGTATTTCACTCACCATCAGGTGAATATTCTTGTACCAGTATAAAAAAATAATTCTAAATATTAGAGTGGTAAAAATGACCTAAAAAAGCGGGTATGTCGCACCCTTTACGGGCCATCGATAAAATTACCGATTGATTGATCGTACGGCACGTCACTACAAGGAAACAAAACAGGCGGGTGTCGCGTAATCCAATGAGTATGGCTTTATTGGTGATTGAAAACATCGGGAGGTCGGTGAAAGAGGGTTACATGATTTTTGTGCTTAAATAAGTGTATTTCTTCACATAACATGCATAAACTCACGCCTTTTTTCCAGAAGGTGTAGGCAGAGGTGCCAGGACACCCACGTTCGCCTTGTGTGTTCTGTACCACGATGTCATAGGGGGCGAGCCTATCTCCATATCGGACATACATTATTGACTCCGAGCTGGTAATGAATAGAAAAATCCAATATCACTTTGCCCGACTCGATATTCGAACCAGAGACATCAGAGTTGTAATCGTAACGCATTACAACGCTACCGAGGCCTGCCTCGATGTATGTATACATGTCTTGAAGTGTGATTGTGAAAGACGCAGATATGTGTGTCATAATAATAATCTGTTAGAATTGATAATCTCAGTATACTCGTACAGACTAATTTATTCAACGTTTTTAAGGGAACAATACAATTTAGATATATTTCTTATAATTTTTTTACTTTATTTATGGTCCAATACATTCATATGTACACATTCACTGCGCTGACCCTTAAAAAAATAAGAGTAATATTATTTTTTAACAAAACAACCACATATCTTGAAATACGCCCTTAAAAATCACCATCAACAAATTAACTGAAAGCAAACTAGATGGCATAACATTGGCTCACGCCCAAAACTGGCCATGAAAAAGTCCATCTGAATTTCAGATGCGGGCCGCCCGCGTCACCGTCCCGTTAACAAATGTTCAATGGGCAAAACAATGCAAAACAGACCTTATATTCTAAAAATAAAGTTATTTTTCAATTGACAAAATAGTAATTGGCTAAACGTCGAATGGACCGCATTTTCATTTTCCAAAGATAGAATAAAAGTTATTATATAAAATGCTACATGTTGGATGGTGCGTCGAATAGTTTTTTGGATTAAATAAAATATTTATTTTCATCGTTCTATTTTGGTAAATCTGGGTCGTATAAAAGCTGGCAACAAAGATTATCCGACTGTAACTATGCTTTTCTAATACCTATTGAAAAGAAGAACACGTGTAAAAATATTTTTCAACTCATAATTATTTCAAATTTTTTTATCATCTCTTCTTTCCATGCACATTGCATTTATATGGAAAACTTACAGAACGAACAATACCACAAGATTGTGTAAGAAGTTGGACCAAACACCTTTTCAGCAACTTGCCTCGGAATTCCAAGCACTGCTTGTATTCAGTGTAATACGCTGAGTATCCGGCCCTGCCTACCGGTAAAGTCCGGTAGACTTGTAAACTCACGTCAACAATAGATTAAGTCCGGCTCTAGGATATCTTGTCCTGTCTTTAGCCCGTTACGTGAAGCTGACAAGTAATTTACTAAGTAGGAAATAGCTAAGAGAATATCTAGCAAGGAAACCGCCTACAGGTTAAGCTGTTAGGACTTTAAACGTGCTTATTTAATGTTTAGAATTTGTGTTGAATGTAGTTTTTTTATTAATTAAGGATGTCGGATAACAGTAAGCGTTAATGAGGAACCAAAATGTATCACTGTGTGCCTCAATAATGTACAACAGTACTTTATTTTGATGTAAACTACTATATGTCCATTTGGAAAACTCTGTTCATGTGTATCTACAGAAAAAATCGTGATGATAAGTTGAGTGCCTAAAATGGGAAAGTGTAACCAACACATGTCGCATTTATAATACTAGTGGTAGGTTTGTATTGAGCCTGTCATAAAAGCACGTAGCTTACCTAATGAAAAGTAGGTCTACTACCACCACTAGTCGCAAATGAGACCTGAAGATGTAAAAGGAAGTGTAGCGATTATATTCAGTTATCTTAAATATACGTGCAAACGAAATCGCAATCTTTATGCAGTTTTTTCCTTCCTTTTGATGTCGTTACGTTACACGTCTCTTATATATCGCGTATTCAAGATACACGCGAATTTCGAAACATATTACCATATGATGTATATTAATACTAAGCGCGGAAACTTCCTCATGCATAAATACGGACACGGTGTAAAAGTGAAAGCCCTTCTAAAACTCTCCAGCGTTTACCGTTCCATTTTTTACGATGTTCACAAAATTTATACCACGAACTTTCCTCCCTGCATCCGGTTCGTACACTCGCGGCGCAAAAAATGGCTGTTTTATGTAGGCCTTGTTCGAAATAGGTTAATAGGTATGTTTTAAAATTTATAGTTATAGATATCATTAAACATAGCCTGATTCGAGATATAATCACTAGATTTTATTATGTAATTCGTCGTATATTAATATTTTTTTTATGATCGATGACAAAATGTGACGGTCTTTAATTTTGTGAAACCAAGGATTTACTTTTTATTTTAAAAAAGCTGATATTATCAAAACCCGGTTATGAGTTGATATTAATTATAACCGTCATGGCCACTAGGCAATAAACACATAGTCTTACTGTTTTCCAGAAACGGAGACGACCGGTCACAATATATAATTAATCAAAATTTTGGAAACATGTAAATCATGGTAACTGACCCAACGTAAATAAAAATAAAACACGGTAACCGAGCCAACGTAGGTGAGGGCTAAAAGCCGATTGTAAAAAAAGGCAACGGAGGGTCCGGTTTCGCTTATTCAATAAACAGCCGAAGGATTTAATGACTTCCCTAATTGCAAAAGGCTGTCAGAGTTTATGTATTTTGACATCAGGAACACGCGTTTCTTATAAGTACATTTCCAAGTACTTGTGCTGTTGCATCTTTAGATCTTTGGAAACGTTAAGTATGACATTTCAGTTTAGCTAACTGAAAAAAATATAAATAAAAAATTGAAAATTAGAAGATTATTTTGCTAGCTTTCTGTGTCAAGTATAAGAAATAAAACTCCTCTCCAAGATTATAAACACAAAAAATCGGTTAGTGTAAAGCAAATAGACTCAGTTAAACCAATTTTAACGTGGATTTTTTTTGCGAAGCAATTAATTACACAATTCCCGTGAACACAGCCTCACGGTGCATGGCGAAATAAAGCCAAAATTTTCCAACGTTTATTCTTTCATTTAGAGCCCGAGCAATCTTGCGACTTATAGCATCAGCGATCGGCATTTTGGTTGCTTTTAGGAAGCTTAATGCCGCGACCGACGCGACTGCTTCATTCTGCACACATCGGTTGCGGCAATCGAAACTCCACGAGGAGCTACAAGATTCAGATTTTTAAACAGCGATCGAATGCAGCTAGTAATAAATAAAGATGATGCAGTCTGACAGACGCTAAAACGCGTGATTTTGGTATCACTAACACAGGAAGTCACAGAAACGCGATACAGCATCGGCACAGTCGCGAAATCGCCGATCGCTGATGCTCGATGTCGCTAGTCTGCTTGAGCTCTTACCATGATGAGCCATTCGCGGCGTCCCGTCGGGTACTTCAATCTGGCATCTCTTTTTGCACGCTTATTAAACACGCCACGGTACGCTTCGTGTTCCGCTGCCGTCCCTCTTATTTCATTTTGCATATGAAATTTTATCTGCGACACATCAAAGGAGTGTCACTTTGAAGTTGCGAATTTAGAATGTCGCAATGATTGTCTCTACGTTTAAATGGAGTGCGGATGCGTCATGGTTATTGATTTGTTTGAATGGCAAACTGAATAGGGAAGTAGTTATGGCGATCAATATATATGATATAGAATAATCTTGATTCTTTGAACGACGTTTCCTGGAAAAAATGTAGGTCCGCATTGTCTTTAAACATAGGCCATACTAATACTTATATACTAATATATTATATACTTATATAATGCTTTTTTATCGAAGTGCGTATACATTTTAAAGAGCACCACCAGTCAGTTTCTACTTGTCATATATTTGAACTTTACAAACATTAATATGTGCAGGGATTAAAGTCTCAACCAACCCAATGTAGATTTTTAAGCTGTTGCTCTAATTCATAGTAACTAATTTATTTTTGTGGCTCCGCATTATTATTCTCTTAAAACCGCTTATTTATGATTCGCCAGCATTTTTTATTGCTCAACACCGTCAATTCCTTTTCGAACACAAAATTCACATTTATACGCTCAAATCCCAAGGCACCTGAAACAAATGTCACCCATTAAAAAGACATCGCGCTGGCCAGCACTGTACGCAAATCGATCAGAAATTCAGATGAGCATATCTGTTACACAGTCGGACACTCCGGCTCCCGATTCGGGCCATTGTTATTGCTTTGGTACGTTTTCGATTCGATATCGTAAAATGTACGCGTTTTTATGAACCGCAGCGTAACTGCTGGCGTTTGCTCTTTAAATTATTACTGTGTTGAAATCTACGGAGCGTTTACTCCGCAATTGTTGGAATTATGTTTTTATGTGCCTTTTGTTTAGCTGATTCGTAATGCTGCGTATAATTGTTATCCTGTGGGACTTGTAAATCAAGTGGTAGAGGATACATTTGCAAGACTACTACGCTGGCGCCAAGTGGGATTGTAAGAAGAAAGAGCAGTAAATAAATTTTGGTACCAAAAATTCCGATTCTATTAGAGAGACGGTAATTTTAATCGTTCATCTCTATGCCTATCAGCATCTCCCAGCAAAAGATCAAAACTAGAACAAAACTTCAACACAAAAACAAAGATGTAAATTTAGACCGCATAAACATTTACACGCAATTGTACACTAACAAAGCAAAATCAAATCTCGTAAAATGCAAATCAAAATATTTCCCGCGCCTACAACCCGGCAAATACAACAATGACGGCTAAATACGTCACGCGGCACGATCGTCGCTTTTGTGTGCGGTTTCGGCGTTAATTTCATGACGTGATTACACTGGTATGCAATGCGATGCATGTCCGCGTCAGGCTCTGCGGTGGCATGATGGATGCTCTGTTTCCTAGTATACTTGCTTCTAATGCCATGGAGGCTGTAATATATGACTCTGAGGACTTCATGCACGAACGGTAAATATTATGTGCAAGAGTGAAGGCGTGACGTAATTAAATCGTGTTAGATGTGAGAGAAGAAGATTAATTTAAATTATTTATTTAATATGCCCAACAGCTATACAAATATAGCTCCGAATAAAAGCCATGTTACGTTTCTTGTATCAGAATATTGCACTCGCAATCCCCAGTCCCAAATCAATAGATAATTTTTTAGCACACAAATATTCAACTCGGAATATCCATCTGTCGTTCGGTAAACACTTCTATAGTTTTCTCATTAACAATACTAACCTATAAATCAGTCTTAGTTAGTAAACAATTCCCAGTTTATCGCCACGCTTGTCCTACATCTGACGTCTTGTTGCGTCACGTACGTGCAAATTTCAGCAATCAAGCGTCCGTATTCGCGACCACGGAACTCAGGGCTCCCATTGCAAACAGGATGGCAGATATTTAAATTTTAAATTAGACGCTGCCAGACAAACCACTTACGTCTGTTAACCATGTGAGCGAATTATGGAGATTGCCAGGCCACGGGATTTTATGGTTTTTGATTAAATGGTAATGTAATTGAATCTTTGTTTTATACAATTTTGAGGTTGTGAATATTAGATGTGTTGAGATAGTTTCAGCATTTAAGCATAGATGATGAGATGAGGATGAAATGATTACTTAAAGCAAACCGAGACGTGTCTTGAAAGAATGGAGGTGAGAACATTATTCTAAGCGAATTGGCGTCTGAATAAAATAAATCGGAAGTGTAGCGAACCTACGAGAATTCTAAAGATGATTAAAGTATGCGGATAAATCAAAATATGCTTGAAAATGATTGATAGCGTTGCTCAAATGAATACTTTTAGTATCTACCTATCTTTAAGAGACACCGTTAGATATAATAATTGTTTAAATATATAGTTCCGCAAACTCACGCTTATATTCGTAGAGAGATACGACGTAGTGGTGGGATAACAACTCAGAGCTCGTGACGCAATGTGCGATAAGCCTCATGTGATATGACGACTCGACTTCCGCCAAGCGCCGAGACAAATGTTATTGCAACTATTAAATAATTTACTCTACACCCGTAAGTAGAAAGTTTATTTTTTTTTTTATTTATGCTCGGCACAGTTACTGCATTGCACCTGGTGGTAAGTGCTAATGCCGTCCAGACAGAGTATCGAGGCATCAGACGGTAGTATCATCAAATTAAGAGTTTATATACACTTGTATGTCCACTTAAGACGAAGTGCCTTATTAAAAGATTGGCAGAGACTTTCGGTGTGTTCTTAATTTTTAATTGCAGTCGTACATCAATTTTATATCCTTCTCATAATCACATAGATAGCTCACATAACTCCATATCCTCACTACGGTATCAAGTTCATAAACACTTGCTCAGATAGATCAGCTAGACATAAAGGTAAGTAGGTATAGCCACGTATCCATGCTCCCACATACTTAACGTCAAGTTAACCGTGATCGCACATCAAATGTATCTAAACGTCGGCTTCCCGCATTGAAGTTGGAGGTCGGAGCGGTTCGAATTTCAGATGTGGTTACCTTATTTACAGGGCAGAAAACGTTCGACCCGACGTATTTGAATAGACTGAAAGCCGGCACTTTCAGTCAGGTTTATAAATCACGATAAAGTCGGAATGACTACATGAATATCTTTATAGCAATTCAATTAACCGGTCAATTTCGAATTTTGTATTAACTCATCGGAATGGCACACAGCTCGCGATAGTAGTTCGTATCTTAAAAAAATCATTAAATTTTATTCAACGGTGTAGCTACCGAGTATCTTTTACTGGCAATTTCTTGTTGCAGTTAGATTATTACTTTAGCAAGAAAATAGTTGCGTAGCGAGTGCCTATTAATGCAATTCAATATGAAGCTTATTCTAAAATTCCACAATTTCGCTTTCTTTTTCGTCGCATTCTTGCCTACAGCAGGAATGGACGTAGTCGATCGATATTAGAACTAAAATCTTTACAAGCATTGACATCCGTGATATTGCCGATACTATAAAAATACCACTCTACAGAAATAATCATAAAACAAACATGACTCGCGTATAGGAATTTAATAACTTGTCGTCGCAATACAAACAAAAGACTGGAAATACCCTACGGTCCTATATTAATACCACTCATTTAATAGAGTTTGCAGGCGTATATAGTGCCAATGAATGAAGTTGCATACAACTTCTATACAAAGCGAATACGAATGTAATAACGCACTGTTTCCTAAACCGCGGGCGTGTTTACTCTATTTGCTTCCTGTGTGAGAATATTAGTTATAAATTAACGCTTATTTTAGTTACGTTAGCCAACCCGCATTAGGCCAGCGTGGTGGATTATGTGGCCTAACCCCTCACAATCGTACTCTCAATTGTGGAGGAGACTCGTGCCCTGCAGTGGGATGTATATGGGCTGATACAGTACAGTTTAGTTACAAAGTTTATGAATACTCGTGTTTTGTTGTTGGTGGAATTTGAAATCCGCTTGGATAGCTACGATACAGAATGTAGTAAAACCCGCAATATTGACCCAGGAAGCGTTTCGTATTCCGGATTGTATTCATATCGTACATCAAACAGGAAAAAGTAATAGTGCCACCAAATAGTCTGTATTACGCATAACTTTGCAAGCATAAGGTTTAAAATCTCTATGTTTCTTCTGCACTTTTTTAATGCTTCGATATCAACATAGTATAAAAATGGCCAGATGACTGATATTCAGGTCTTGTAATCTTGTAGTGATATTGATTTGCACTGGATAAACCCCTTGCTTTTTAAATCTTTTTCACCCATTTCCGATTACAGACTATAAATACCTCTTTAAATTATAATAGTAAACCTATTGCTATTCCGTAGACACAAATTCATGTTCTTGGCAACTCACAAGAGATTTTTCAGACTGAAACACTAGACTAATATGGTATGCCTAACTCAGGAATTGACCTTTCTGGTCATAATATAGATGCTGCTTCTGAAGAACGGCTATAGATAAAATAAATATTACATATTATATTATATGCATTGTACATATTCAAGTCCAGTTCAGTGCAGCACATACTCAAAAAGATACCCAAGATACACCTCATCTACATCCTAGCGAGGGCGGTTAATTAACACATACTATGATATCCTGTAGTGCGGATAGAAGGATAGTGGGGGGTAACCAGATTATTGCACCTCCTGACTGTGTAACGACGGTGCTGCGGTAACACGGTTACTGGGACACACGAATGTGTATTGTGTATTTACCGGCCTTATTTAGAAAAGAGAAAAGTTACAAAACAAAATGTATACGTACGTACGTATTCCTTACTGCAGAAGAAGAAGAAAAAACATAAAATATATTACGGATAAAAATAAAGAGTATAGAATGTGGTCTCAGCTCTAGGCGATTTCTCACAGGCAACGTTTGGATGGATATAAGAAAAGAAAAAGAAGAGAGGGTAGTCTAGAATATAAAGGATACAAGCTCTAATAAAAATAGATAAACTAATATTTTTTAATTAATATATACACAGTATTTGATACATAATTATATATCCAATATACATACATAATACATAAATACTGAAGTTTCAGCAGGTTAGTAAACAAAACAAAGGTTTTATTTCTCCGCTAGCATGAAAAAGTGACTCAAAAGTTATAGTGCTGTCTAGAGTAGAATCTCCATGAACAAAATAAGCGTATCGGTTGATTCAATTTTGCTAGTCTGGTGTGTGCACAGTGGCGAGTTACTATATTATAAAATGTCGTAGTAGAATCACAGGCTCTTATCAATTTGCATTATTTAAAAATAATCTTACTCCGAAAATGTCGACAGTAATGCCAAGACCCAACACAACAACTCTATTTAATTATATTCGTCGACAAACGATTTTTGAACCGCGACAGCCCGGTACAAAATACCTACCCGTATGTACAGCAGTAGTCGCACATAATTGTGTTCTAGTCAGACGTTTGGTAAACTATCGCACGTGCTTTGGTAGCGTCCTCTTTCTCTTAATGAAGTTTCCTTGAATGTAGAGTCTCTCATTTCTACAAACTCTACATCTTTGTGCGGTATTGCTGAATCAGATAGAGCTCATTTTACTTCACAATCCAATGTTCTAGGAAATGGTGTCTTTGAACTCGGATTCAACTGTATTTATCTGCATTGTCAGATTACGACAGTGAAATACTTATTTCATGTAAATGATATGTACAAAATAATATTTTGTACTTATTATTTTGTACTTATATTTTCAAATGTAATTTTAAATGTAAAATCAAAGTGCCTGTTGGTAAACGAACCAGACGTGACTGCCAACATGTTTACGGTTGTCGCGGGTTCAAAACCCAGGGCACACCTCCGACTTTTCGGTGTCATGTGTGTATTGATAGTCATTCATAGTGAGGAAACCTGCATACCATAGCGATTTGCTATAATTTCTGTGGTATTCAAAGTCCGCCAAGATGGAGTAGGCCAGCATGGTGAACTATATGGCTTAACCTCTCTCAATCGAACACTCGATTGTAGAGGAGGCTCGTGCCCTGTCGTGGGACCTATATGGGCCGATACAGTACAGTACAATATTAATTCAAATGTATTCAATAAGTAAATCTAGTTGTGAAAGTATAAACACGGTATCAGTTTAGTTTTTGGATAAGTTGTGGAGTATAAGTAGTTGTGATTGTTCAAGATCAGCTCTTACTAATAGTTAACAATTCCGTAATAATATTAACAGTTTTGTTTTCTATATCATCAATCAATTACTTTAAATATTTCATTACCCTACAGATTTGATGATATTATAAATAATGCACATAATTAAATTCGGTGTCCGAACTAGTTTATTAATGATTTCTTAAATATGATTTAGCCCAAATTCTATTCCCTTTTTGATATTAAAATACCGAGTCTTCGAGTGGTTGAAAATAATGCACTGTGCAAAAGCGAGAATCCCAATAGAAACGGTCCATTGATTCTTGCGCTAAAACGGAATGAATAAACGAAACCTCTAATTGTTTCTAGATAAACCAATACTACTCTAGTTTTGGAAATTCGCGAATTGAACTGAATGATAGAAACAATCTCACTGGCAGATTAATGGTTTCCAGAGGATTAACTGCCAACCTGCAACGCTATTGTTATGGTTTAGCAATGTAATTTTGAAATTATAGAAAGCAGTCTTTGTTATTGTTTTTTTTTATCGGATAATATTAGGACAAGGGACTTAAGAGATAAAGTAGAAAAGCAGGCTCTAGTACCAATGAAGATGACGATGTTTAAAAATAAGGCTCAGATACATTCGTATGCTTTTAGTCCTGAAGAATTAAATAATCTCATTTAAATCTCTTTATTTATTGAGACTTGTTAGGCCTAACACTCAGCGGGAAGTCCTTATGAATTCATTCAGTTCTACTACGATATTTTACTTTACTATTGAAACGAGCGATAATACAATATGAATATGCTGGTTTGACGGGATAGTGGGATGTGTATGCCTGGGATCAAATTCCAGGTCTTGACCTCTATACTCCGTTCGATTTCCAATGCATTATCACTCGCTTGAATGCACAGGTTTAGATTGGACATCAATTGAAATGTATTAATAAAAAGTATTCTTAAATATGATTTACAAGTATTTTTTGTACATATTATTTTAAATTCAACAACGTAACAATTAACATTTGAGGATATTTAAATCTCATACTTACTAATATTATAAATGCGAATGTGAGTTTGTTTGTTATGATTTAAAGCCCATTTACTTAACCTATCTTCTTGAAATTTAACATACACTTTATTCGGCCTACAGAAAAAGGTGTAAGAGACATTTCATTTAGAAAAAATACTACCTGAAGAAAAGAAATATTTTTTCGAATTTACATAAATGATATCTGTATCGTCTGTCAACATTAAAATAAAAAAAATATGCGAAAAATTCGTGGGCAACATATTGTAAAGTAATGTTTACTCTCAACATATGATGTAAAAATAAAACAACCATAATATAAAGAAAATAAGTCGAGCATCATCAAAACACAGAAAAAACACCCCAAACGATGAATCAAAGCAAACAGTGATCAGGAAATCGAGTTACAAACAACATTTTCCTTAAGTCATACGTTTACCCTGATACAGGCAGTTAACAAAAAGGAAAGGAAAAACTACCAACTTCCCCCTTGGAAAAAATGTAATACCACTTTCGTAATGCCTTAGCCGAAGTTTTCTCTTTACAGAAAGCTCTAACCAAATCTGTGACGAATTTCCTGATGCTAGAGTATATTTATGTTATGTTACATTCCGGATTACTTTATGACCCTAGTCGTATTTTCCTTAAGTTTTCGAGTGCTGCAGTAGCTAATAAGTAGGCTGAAGAGGCAAAAACATGTGTGTGTTGTAACAAATTTGTATTTAAAGAAGTTGTTAATGTAGTTCAAACTTCTACACTAAGCTGTGTGTTTATTAAATGCTTATTATATGAAGGAATGACTAAAAATCATCAAGAATTATGTAGATTTTTAGGCCAGAGTACTCTACATAATATGTAGAATTATTATATAGAATACTCTGCTATTATTTTGTAGCAGACATACATAATACCATTTAGGATTATACTGTGATCACACGGCAGTAGTCTAATGAAGTTTGGACAATAGAACGATTTTATTAGCTATCTAACTTACTAGTATAGTAATTCAATTAATAAACTCATCCATAGGCGTGAAAAGCTTTTTAATTACCAAAATATGCAAACAAATTAAAGCATATTTACAAAGTAAACGCATTCTCATATAATACATTAGAATTATATAGAATTACATCGATAAAGAGTTGGCCAATCCCTAATATATCGAATAAATAAACTTAAAATAGAAATGTTGTATTGTCTAACTCAGGAAACAACTCAACCTGACACAAACGTATTGTATGAAGAAGATATATTAAACTTCAATATTTCCATAGAATTAACACACGGGGAGTTACGTTCAGAATTCACAAAGAAAGTACACTTCCTCAACAAACTTGTTCTTGGAACTTCGCTTTAATACTCCCACTCTGCGTTGTTGCAGGAAAGTAATTGTTCAGTACTTAAACTTCAGCGTATTTGAGTCCGAAAGGGTGTTTTTATGTCAAAATGACTTGAGCAGGTATGTCATTCTGCACTTAGTTGTGTATTATAAAGTTTTGATTATACTTAAATGACGCCACTTTTCTTTGCCATTTCATTTTAGGATAACAAATGTTTCTGACTTAGGTCAGCGGATTAACAAGCTGTTGACAAGCTGTGACAATCGGCAGGGTTTATAACACGTAGAAGTGATGGCCGATAGGGCAGAAAAAAAATCGGTCCTTTTCGAGGTTGTAGTAAGTCATTCCATGCAATGCGTTTCCAACAGGAGACAAATCTTTGGGAAAGGCTTATCGTCAACATGGGACTTCTAATGTCAGAAGAAAAAAAATAAACAGAGATTTAATTCAAAATTTTACTATTGTCTACTCAAAAATTCCGGCTTGACATGATCAATGAAGATATCTATTGTGAAACAGCTACCAATGTAGGTGCATTTAAATATTTGTCTCAACTTTAAACAATTCAATATTAATATATTATTTTGTAGGAGCATCAATACAGTTATCTTAAAAATTTATTAATTCCACATTTAAACTACGCCGCACGGTTCGACCATACTCTCAATACTCCAAGCGTGTTCAATATCATTTTGATAAGATAACGTTGCTCTCGGCGGTACTTGCCGATCTTTGAACCACTTCTGTCACGTACAGAAGCCTCTGTATTAGTATATCGAACAACAAAGGGGAGATACGGCCATTGAAAATTGGAACTGTATTAACCTGTCATGGACTCTTGCGTTATAAAAACTGACGAGCACAATGTAATTCAGTGGACATCAGGTTTTGACATTTAATAGTAGTCCGCCCCGTGACCACGAAAGCTGTAAAGTAATCGAAATGTCGAAAGTAAAAAAAGTTAAAAAATGTAAAAATTAAACCAAATCGCGATAAAATCCGTAAAAAATATTTTTATTCAATTTAATAGTATCGTTTGGCTGGAAGTAATGATTTCTTGTCGATGCATAGAACTAATAATAATGAATAACTACTCTTACTATTGCTATGTTATACTCTCGCTTGCACTCTTACTATTCCCCTAGCACAAATGCTTACGGCCAGTATACCATTCATTTGCAGGTGTATCTTCTTAATTTAACCGAATTACTGCAGCATATCTTTCCGTACCCCAATTAGCTATCCATGTCTTTTTCACTCGTATTACTTTTAGTCGCATAAATCCTCTAGCGTTAAAGACGCAACCAAAACACTAGAAGCCGATTTAGCCTACCCTCATCCATTTGGCTCCACGCTAAAATTAAGTTTAGCTATTCACGTTCCGCGGCAAGCTGTTAACACACGGTAACTCGTTCAAACAAGTATTATAATGATAAGACGAGCGCTCCTCGGGGCTTTGTTTGGCCGAGGAGCGGTAGCGCAAAACGGTACGCGGTTACGCTACGGTTTAGTCTCGTGTACTGTGTACATACATGATTGGATTCTTAATAAATCTTTGTTTGTGTGAAGGATATCAAGATAGCGATGGAAATGAATTATGACAATGGTGTGTTGAAGTATAGTAGAATTTTATTGTAACTATAGAAAGTTTCTAGTATTTTTCTACTATTAGAAAGCATGATTTTGAAAAAAAATTATTGACTCGCACTGTTTAATTATTGATTATTATAATAACTACAATTACAGAGAGTCAGGTACTCTTTGAAACTGACTGAGATCATTTTTGACTTATTATAAAAATTTGCTTCCAAAGTAGTAATTATAAGGTTTCAAAAATACTGATAAGATTCACCATCATGGTTTGTTTAAATAAAAAAAAGATTATACAGTAATTTTCAATACGATTCATCTAAAAACAACCAAGTATTTTCAGTTATATCGAATTGTTCCTTTGTTAGGACATAATATGTGTCTATAAAAATACACATAAATGATGAATTCAAATAGCATCTAAAAAAAAAAATGAGAGTTTTTACCCGTTTCTAGTTCAATCTAACGCGTTTTGAATTTACCAAATTAATTTTCAATTTACCAAAACCTTTTTGCATTCGTCAAAACTAAAAAAAACCTTACGGATTTCAAATTTTCGCGTCCATCTTATCTCTTATACCTTGATAGAAACCGCGCTGTTTGGAAACTGGCGCGATCGCTTTAATTAAGCAATATAAAGCCATTATACACAAACTTATAATAAACAGCGTTCAATAAACACAACTGCAATAAAATTTGTATCATTAAAGGCACCACTTTGATGTCTATTAATGGGGCAATGTGTACTTTTCATTATATAGAATTTATGAACTGCGTCGAAAGCTGTGTTTATTTGGCAAATAGAGTAGGTACGGCAGTAACGTCCGTTCAAATGTTGCGAATATAATTTGTTTCGTAATTAATATTTGAATAATGGTTTCTTAGATTTACGCGAATGTTACACATTGAAATAAAACTATTTTTACGGACAAATCGCGATAAAATCCGTAAAAATAGTTTTATTTCAATAATATTTGAATTTCAAACTAATTATTTTTTAATGTAGCCATTACGTGCCTATTTTACAAAATTCTAGCCCCTAGTTTCATTACATAGATTAGATTTTCGGTATTTTTTTTTCTTATCAGATATCATAATATAAGTACGAGTATCATATTATCTATAATTTATGCAGAATCTGCCTGATCAACAACTTTGTACTTTTAATATCTTCCATTTTTTTAATTTAAGTGGTGTTTCGCTTTTAGCAATGGATACAGGTCCATGAAATGTCCAATATAGCTGGACATTTTACACATATAATTTATTCTATATGTCACTTGAGATGTCTAAGAGGCCTACGCCAGATAAAGATACTGCGGTGGGTATGCAACGTTACGTCCCAGCCACACATAAAATAATTCGAGACAGCCTTGGTGATGTGTTGGACAATCTCCAGGAATGTTGCTTGACCTGGTTTACTCACGTCTTGAGAAAACTACAAGCCTACACTGAGGTCAGTCAAAAAACAGATGTTTGATTGAAGTTATCAGAGAAGGTATGAAAGCCAATGGTATTCCAGTTGGAATTGCCGATTGTAATCTAAAAAAGAATACCAGTCAAATATTGAGGGAATTTTCTTATAATGTTAGTAAAGATAAATATTCACATATTTATTTAAAATTCTGTGTGCTTGTAACGTAAAACAATCTATAAGATATCTTGCAGAAGCAAAGCAAAGAAAATTTAAATTATTATTCTTGTACAACCTCGTGTCCGAAATTCATTGTTCTTTCAAAACGATTCGCAGAACTTGTAATTGCCTAAACCAATTAAATGAATTACAAAGTTGAAAAGACGGAATACAAAGTTTTAAAAAATATTACCGCTCTCCGCGCTTCGACCGATGCCAAAGTCAATATTCTGAGTGCGGTTGAAAACAAATTAAAACTGTTTCCTAATAGAATTTTATTCCAATCGGTTCGTAACGTGGGTTCTCAACTCGCTTCGTCGACGGACGTTTTCCCCGAACTGAATTAAACTATATTTAGAAATCTCAGATCTGCTGAATTGATGTTGGTTTTGTTCGCGTTAAAGTCGGGGGATTCTATCATCTGGCATTGCAGTTTAGGATATAGAATTGCTTTGCTGGTCTACGGACTGGCGCAAAAGAACTCAGTTGAGCTGAATAAACAAATACAACAAATAAATAGTACCTATTCCATTCTAGGACATGTGAGTATCTTACTATGGGATATTTGGTGTCGTGGGTATCATAAGACTACGTACGCATGATCGGTTTTATAAAGGGCAGATTCGTTACAAATATTTGTTGATCGCACAGAAAATAGTATCTGTGTGGAGGTCAATGCCGCAGTCTCTAATTTCGAGACCGGACTTTCGCTCAAAAGGCTACATAAAATCACAATACAATGTTATTTGAACCCGTATAAAAATCATTAAAAACCAAAGAAAACTTAAATTCGCAATTATTGAAGCTAAATTTAAATTATTTGTGCCCCTTGAAAACTAGCCGGTGGGTCTTATATGGGCTGATATATAAACATATATAAAGCAACTTCAGTAAACATAACAAAAATGAACCATGATTGGCGTATTATGACAGAAAACTTGGTAAACTCAACTAAAAAGTAAGTCGATGAAATAGCTATTACGCCATCATAAAAGGCCTAAAATTATGCACTCCTTGTCTTTTTATCGTCATAATGAAAAAGTTATACGTCCATTATTATGGTGGGTTCAAAGAGGTTGCCATACCGTTGTAAAACTTCCTGGAAGACTTATATTATGTTTACTTTCTTCGATGTGGTGCACGAAACAAAGAAACTTAAACTCCACCAGTTGGCAAGGTTGTAAATTTAAAAGGAGCAGCAGCAAACGAATTCAAAGTACAAAATAAATAGCAAAAACAATACTTGTTATATTCCCGATAAGCTAGACCAATATTATTTAAGCTAGTTGTGGTTACATTTCAAGTAAATTATAAGGTGGCGACAACAAAAAGAGCCGAGGTCTCAAAGGCAACCTAGTAGTATTGGATTTATGGTATTAGGGTAAGAGTTAAAGCTAATAGTATCTTGATTGAAGGTGACGAAGAATGGGCATGAGCTGTTTACCTAAGCAACTCGGATTCCGACTTCGGCTGAGATAAGTACAGGTTAGTAGAAATAATAAAGTTGAAATTTTTACATGAAATATAATAAGTTGATAGTCATGACTTATGTATTGGCAGGCTCATCCGGGGTAGTACCACTGTACCACAGGAGGTCGACGTGAAGTGGCAGCTTTGCTGTCGCGGTTCGTTCGGGAGTGAGATTACCGGATGCCTAATACCTCTTTCCCCTTCCCATCCATTTTCCTTCCCGACTTGATGGGTCGTCAGCATTTCTATGATCCTAGCGTTGTGGTCTGTGGATGTTCATATACGGTACTGATCACGTACCATCAGGTGTATATTCGTTTGCCGAACCTATTAATAAAAAAAAAATATCTGTTCTGAAGGTCGTTGACTTTAAAGTTTAAAAATAATTAGTATCAAATCTAATGTTAATATCGCGAGTGCTGGAAATTTTCGGCTCAATTAAATTCTGAGAATACGACAGATCTTATCGCTGCTACTAACGGTCTCTACGGATCTATATTATATAGGAAGATTATTTTACTTTAGGAAGAGTGGAAACGTAATTAATTTATTAAATATTACAGAAGGATGTTTGAAAAATGGGTCTAATTTACTTCAGAAATAGCTGGTATAGATATTGGAGAGTAAAACATAAATTAAGTATTTAATGTGCAAAATAGCAACGGAGTATAGGCACACATACTATTTCCAACAACTAAAACGTTGAAGGCGCCAAAAGTGGAAAAAATGGTAATTGAAATAAAACTAGTTTTCACGTATAATTATTGTTAATTCCTGACGAAACTGAATTAAAAATTTGTAAAAAAAACATATTAACTTACCATAAATTATATTTTCAAGCTTGTACATTTTTTCAAAGAGTGATCTTCAGACAAATAAATAATGTAACAGCATACATTAATTTATTCTACTGTTCTGAAATTCAGCATAAAACAAATCGTGTAATGATAAAAAAATATTCACTATAAAAGAAAACAACCCACGCTCGTGTCTAAGATGCTCATGCATTTTTATAAGCTCCAAAATGATCTAACGTTCTAAAAATAGATACTTCTTCAAAATAAGATAGTTGTTATTTTATTCCGCGTTTAGGCAGACGAGCTAGTGGCCGTCTGATGGTAAATGGTCACCGACGCTTATGGACTTTGACATTGCCAATCGTGTGGTAAGCCTTTGCCTATGTAATTATCGATTGTGGAATAATAAAATTCAATATTAAAAACAACTGTTTTTTGATTATTTTATATTTTACTAATAGTAAAAAAGTACTGTAGGAATTCTTCCATTATTTTTCAAAATTATTTTGTTACAAACGTCTAGTAAGGCTCTTATGCCTTTCGCCAATAAGACGTGAAATAATCTAACCTCAAGAAAAAAAAGTCACCCCGAATACCAGCGATACCACAGATCACAATTTATACGTCGTGAACCAAGAAAGCAATATATCCCAAAATACACTCACCAAAATTTAATCAATACAAAATATACATAAAATCAGTTTTAATAAATTCAAACGCACATTAGCATATAAGTTGTGCGTGCGGTCACAGCCGCATTAAGTTACATGGCATGAAATCCAGATACAGGCCGATTCATTATTCAGTCACGGTGGGCGGTTAATTTAAGCAGTTTAGATTTTGTTTTATTGAAGAGGATTTTGTTTAATTATAAACCGAGATTTGTACGTAACTTGATTTACGTTTTCTATTTAATTACTTAACCTGATTTATAAGAGATCTCGGGAGTTCGTTTGGGAATAATTGTATTCGTTAATTTTTGGAACGTGGGTTAAAGTATAGGGCGCCTTGAAATTCGAAATCGGTCCTGGGCTACCGCTCCTATGATATTTATTTTTCAAAAAGCAGAATTTACCAACCACCGCTAACAAGTGCAATTGATGAAGAACTTCGTAATAAGTATGATTTTATTTACTAGTATACTTTATAAGTTAAAAGAACACCACGAGCTATTCCAATAGAAAATGCTGTCAAATCCATACCAAAAAATTCCGAACCGAATTCAGGAACGCAATATTTATTATATCCATCATATTATATATCATAGTATATCCATCATAACTCGTGCACATTTTATAACAAAAAGCGCATCTATCAAGCGGTCCGCTGAAGGTTTACACTCAGCGATCAACATTGCTGACATAAACTTCGCCTTATCGGGGACGCTGCGGCCCGGCGGGTGAAGCCGCGAAATTTGTTGACCATTTGTATGGAAAATCCTGTTAATCGAATTTCCCACACGAATTTTGTATTTTTCGGGTTAATGGTGCCGAATGTTGTTCAGGGGTTTCATGAAATTGCGGTTTAGCGTGGACATGCAACTACCGCATTTTTTTATTTACCGTTGGGTTTTGGTAAATATAGGTTTTATTATTTATGGATATTATTGTACTGAATTACCGCCAACTTAATGGTGGAAGAAAAGCGAATGAAGTCTACCTATCTGTGCAAGGCTTGCGTGAAGGACTTCAAGTGAATCCTCCAGTTTGGACAGTGACTATCAAATGTTATAATGAAATTTGAATATTCTAAAAACATTTTTCACTACCACGAACTGAGTACGCTTTGTGAAATACACTCCAAATTGCATGACACAAAAGCATTGTTCATAAACGCTATCATAAGAGATGTTTTTAGTATCACTTAACGCATCGTAGGACTGCCAAAGCATAATTCCACGAATCTGGCATAGGTACATCCACCTTCGGGCTTGCTCGTTATATCCAATAATATGAACAGGTCCAGGAGATAGAATTTCAAAGTAAACAAAACACCGACCACAGACACGAATCTTAATAGATGTTGAAAGTTACTACAATCTACTGTGACATAATAGTCGTTTAATGACAAAATTCTATGTTTTCGTGAAATAAATTTAAAGTTTATATTTTTAAGAAAATTAGCAAGAATTTCTATAGTATGTAAAGTCCGCCTACACGCATTAGACCAGGGTGGTGGACTATAATATGGCCTTACCCCTCTTAATCGTACTCCCAATTGTAGAGGAGACCCGTTCCCTGCAGTGGGACGCATATGGGCTGATACAAATACAGATATTATTCAACATGAGAGAATTGCAAAAATCGACAGAAAACGACTAAATTAAAATAGAAATAAGAAAATTAAAGCTTGCTTTGGACACGTGAAGCGTACTTACGACATCTACTTACATTCATGTCTGTGCCACCAAACAGTCTATAAAGCAATGACCATACATCACCAGCGTTGGACATTAAATTAGCGCAGGAAGCCGTTATCCCCTGATGATGACATTACGTACATTAAATTCTAAAAGTGTACCAAACTAATTACCTTCGAGGCTCGTTGACCGCATGCGGGATGGTTATAAAGAGCGTGTTAACTTTAAACAGGCGTGTTGTGTAGGTATGCAGACGGACGAGCGTGTAGCGGTTTTAAAAACGCTCAATTTTGATAATATCAAATTTTATGTTCATTGGAGTGGAATACAATGATTTATTGACATTCAAAGCTTTGGGTGTAATCCATATTAAAAGCGTTAGAAGCAATCACACGTTCTTTCATTATTTTAAACGCTTAGGTATTCTAAATTGAATCTACCTTGCCGTATGCTTTATTTTTGAGGATAGAATGCCCTATTTAGTACAAGTTTTTAACAATACGTAGCCATTATCAATATTAATGTTTAATTTAAATTCAAGGGCTTAGTGTCGGCCCGCAATAAAAGCAGATACATCACGGTTACCATGTTTTAATAATTAGAATGCTTACCTGGTTGATATTCTTAATGGTATTATAATATGAATAATATGATTGAAATACGTTATAAATTATAAACTGTAATTTTAAATAGGTAAGCGTACTATATTCCACACAAGCAACGATAACTTAAGAAATTGTAGTTATAATCACTACGTCTGCTAACAAAATGTATATTTACCCAAGGACACAATTGAAAGCGAGCCAAGCAACTACAACATCTAGTTTATAAAGTCCAATAAACATAGTTAGCTGTAGTTTTGTCGCATGAAGTCCAGTACTTACCGTCGTGTCCCCACGTCGACGAATTATTTAATATTCTAAAACGTGTGGGACATTTGAGGTTCAGGTGTTTTTTGCTTAACCATCACTTACCAGACCGAGTTAATTATGCTCGTGATAACGTTTGAGCTGTTTTTGTACCGGTTTTTTAGAATTTATGTTTCTTTACTACATGACATATTTAGGTGTGGAATATTTTACGCAACTTTTTCAGAAATAGTGGATTAAATTTAAAAACGTTTGAAGCGGTTTTTTGCATTAGCAGCGTCGTCTTTTATATATATGCACTTTGAAATATTTTCTAAAGCTTAAAAAACATATACATAAGTTTCATATTATATCATAATTTTAAAACTAGAAGTACCACAAAACTTACACCTAAATCACATATATTTTGTTTATTACTCTTTTTTACGTGGATATTGCACATCCAGTCTTACGCCAAATTTCATACAGAACATTAAGTTAAGTAAAATCTACGCAACTCAGTCAAATCAATATCAAAAAATACTTTCGATATCTCAAAACGCTCGTCTGCAAACATCGCGTTTATAGGTTCGTTGAGTTCGAAGACGAGTGTTGCCGTGACGACCGATGACGTACGACCGCTTTGAAGTGCCACCGATGACGGAAGTGCCGGCCGCTGGCTTCATAAACATTTTGCTAATGGCCCTGCGTGGCTAATCAACCAGTCCTGTTAGCGCTGATTGAGTATTGTGATATACTGTAGATAGAGATACAGTAGTGAAGGATAGAACTGGTTATCTGGTAAGTCATATTTCTATATTGTCTTTTATGTCTCATGCGTTCGGATTCAATGTGATGCTGATTGGTTTATCAATAAATAATAATTTGCGATTTCCAATATTCTCCTTCTGGACATAGTTATTTATTTTGTCATCTGCGAGCATGAATATTTTTAATTCAAGAGGTATTGTGTAGAGCTGTGACGTAAAAGATTTTAAGCCTTTGGCTATTTACTAATCCGAGATATTATAAAGAGCTGTCACTTCAAGTCATTACTCAGTTAGTGAGCGGCATGAATTCGATTAAGCTGGCTTGTTCAGACTGCTGCTAATTATAATGTACCAATGCCTACTTAAGTCAACTAAATCCAACGCATGGTGATTTTTTATCCGGCTTGACGGTAAATGAAACTTTATATAGTAGATTTTATGAGTAAGTGGCAGTTTGAATAGTTGAACCTTTGGACAGCAGAATATTATGTATTACCTAAGACAGAAATATCAAAATACTCAGAAGGTCAATAACTCGCTATGAGCACCTCAATGATGTATAGTCCTCAATACGTGGAAATCTGTAACAAGAATCAAGTAGTAAGTTTTCCCAATAAACACGAGTTATATAAAATAACTACTGAGATACAAGTACCCACAACTACAAAGGAAAGTAATAAGATATTGCATGAAATGAAAGTAATACAAAGTTATTGTCATACGTCATTATTTTCCTACAAAGTGTTATTGTAAGACCTTTATAATTTTATTTGGCAATTTTCAGATAAAATTACATTGTTGTTCAATGAGACATTTTTCCAATGACTTACATACATCCTTAAATGGACCATCCATTTAACAAGAATTAGAAGTAAGCAGAGAGTACAAGAGTAAGAATTTTCACTAGATTTGTAAAAACAAATTTGATACAAAGTTTATGTTTCATTCGATTTTTAAACATCATTAGGTAACTTTTTAAACGTTTCAAATCTGAAAAACAATGTCGTTAATAACAAAAATATTATATTTTGATTATTTTTACTGTTACAATCAGTTTCAACAAATATTTTTATTCGTTTTGTTTAGTTAGGAATACATATAAATGTATAGTGAATATTAAATAACTCATATCAATTTGTTTGGCTATTTCTATAAAAGTTAAATGGAACAAACGAATATCTCTCGTTGTTTGTTCGCCAAAGACTTCCTAAAATATCCTCCAAACTTTTCGTATAGGTATATAATCCTACAAAAAGGCTTCAATTGCCCGGTTACAATCGAGCATCTGAGCGGCTTTCAATTGAGGGCTAGTGCATATTTTGAAAAAGCCCAAAAACTCAATTTGCAGCTAGAATGCTACTATTCATGCTGAACGTTTGAACGCAAAAAGAATACCGGACGTGGCAAGGAAAAATAGACCGTGGTATTAGGATAGCAGGGTGTAATATTGCTTGTGTTAGATGGATCGGAAATAGTGATGGCCGGTGTTAGGGTTTTTGATTACTGATTGTTCAATTTGAAAATCGACTAAAATGTCGGAAACTCGAGGGTATCACTTGGAATAAAAAATAACAGTAGCAAACGAGTAGATATTTGAAAAGGCTAGCTAAGATGATGGTGTGGTGATTGTCTATCACATAATTACCGAAACATTAATTATCATTGTAATTTTGGTTTTCAACACACAGAGGGTCTTAGAGTTAACATGATGGTTTATTGAATTTAGTTACCGTAAGTAGTGACAGCACACAACAATGCCTAAAGTATCAAGCGAAAAGTTTGCTTTTCGACAAACCTAAGATTTACAAAATAAATATTTGTCAACGTTATACCCTGGTTTTGGCAACCTCGCGCAACACTATTATCAGAAGTTTCCGCGGGCGTGCATTGCATACGTGAATTATGCACCGCGAAACGCGATGGTGTAGAGTTACCAAACTGCAGTCGGCTTGACAAATACGCCTAGAGAATTGGCTCGTGCGTTTTTTTCAACGTCACTTTTTTCGAAACACCCGCTCCACACAATTTCGTTTTACGTTTACTGCCTTTTTACTTTCTATTGGAATAGAATAGAATTGCGGTGTTACGTGAGATTTTGTTTCGCTAGTATTCTCGTTCATGGTGACCTAATCCCGATTTGAATTCAAAGATTCGCTAATTTGTGTTTTGTACGCTTTAAGCTGTAATTTCGCTCGAAGTTTCCTTATCTTGTTGAATATCAGCTCTGTTAAATTTTATGCGTTTTGCTGGTGACGTAAGAATTGATAGAACTATTTTCCTACAGTTGGCATTTAGATGATTCAGAAACGAAGAGTGTGTGCTTTCTGTCTTGTGTATTAGAAACTGAGACGAACTTTGTCTCAGTCAACTTTTCACAATCAAAATTTAAGACTTATAATTTTTGATCATAGCCTCTTGTTTCATAACCAGCTTCTCGTTACGAAGGGTTTCAGAATGAATGCATAAATATCTCTAAATATATCTTTCAATTAATCCATCAGCTAAATCTGAAAGAGTGTAATTGATTCGTTCGAATTTTCTTTACGCTCTAGTTCTGATACGAATGCTATGTTTATCAACATCCACGAATTCCCAAATAGAGCTTACTGATCAAACGGCTCAAAAATACATAGACGATATTCCGATTTCAATTACCCGACTGTAAAAAGACATTTCCATAATCAGAATATGATTCCTAATAAAGAGCATCGCAGCGCACTTTTAGGTTTCCACTTAATTTCGCGGTAGTCAAAGCAAGTGGGTCTCCAGTTTCCAATTTAGCCGATGCCGCGATCCCGCGGACTCGGCATGCCGCGCACGTACCAATATTGCAATTTTATTCACTGCACTCGCCCGTGGAGTACTTTTGAGATGGCCGAGTTAACTGTAGGCTGTTTTTGACAAACGCTATTTGAAGTATTAAACGAATGGAATATATTTTATTTTGAATTTGGGAAGTTGACGTCGACACAGCTACAACATATTTATAGCATAGGTCCGACGAGAAAAAGGATTTCTTGATAGTCGGGGAGTTACACATAAGCACCTATATCCGAGCGCTTTAGGTACTTTGATGGCCTTTGAAATGGTTGAGGGAGTAGAGAAGAAGGAATCAACGGAGGTAAAAATTGTTGAGTCACTTGCAAGTACTGTAATATCTTCGTTTATGTAGCGAATAAAATATTGTGTTGGGCAAAATATGTTATAAGTCAATATATCTATCCCAGGATATATTATCTTTAATGCGTTTATACGATTTATGGCGCATCTTTCAAAGACAAGACTTATACCCATTCCAAGGAAGAGTATGCTCCTGGTATCTGAACAAATCGCGCTAAATATTTTTCAACATAACTAATTTTACCATCCAATAGCTAATTAGAATGTATCGGACCCAATGATCATTCAATAGGCGAAGTTGAAAATAGGATAGAAGCGATTGAGAAAAAAGAAATCCACCTGAGCATAGTAACATTCAGAAAAAGAACTACAAAACGTAATAAATATTCGCTTTAGGGTTTAGATCCCCAAACTGATACCAAACACGATCCACCAAAAACAAAAATATCCAATTTTCCCCGTTTACAGCGGTCGCTTTATACACGGTGCAAATATTTAGCCACAAAGCAACACGATACGGTTGAAACTGCTACTAGGTATAGGCTCGTTCGAGTTTGTGGCAGGCAATCTATTCACTCTATCAGGAACGTAATTAAAAAAAAACTTTTTGAATAGTCTATAGATAAATGATAATGCAGACCGCTTTCAACAGGTCGATAGCCTCCTTCAGGGAGGAGGAGGGAGGATCCTTTAGGGAGGCCCATGATCAGCAGTGGACTTTCCATGGCTAAAGAGAGAAAGAGAAATTAGAATAAGGAGCAGACAATCCTATTTTATTTTACAACAGTCAGCATGTTGCTGTGACAAACCTTGTGGAAAGCTTGTGGCTAAAGAAATTGTAAAATAATCACAGTTGCACAGGTCGTTCCGTAAGACCTGAAAATTTTCAAGAGCATTGATGGTTGTGTATTGTTGTATGAGACATACTTTTGAAGGAGATAAGATGGGATTCAAAGGTCAGTTGTCTCACTTAGTACAAATTCATGTTAGATTCAACATGTGCAAATCAAGTTTGATAACCAAATATACAAAATCTTATAATAAAACAAGTTTCAAAACAAACGGTCTACGTAATATAAAAATATTGACGAAAAGCATATACTTATGTACGTCCGTATTTTATTCGCCAGACAAAATCATGTATAAGTAAAATTTGTTTGCAATTTCTAAGAACAAGTTTAGTAAATCCATAGAAAGCACTATTTGCCGATTTATTATTTATAGAGGGAAATGTCACATTTACCTAAATAATATAACGTAAAGCGGTTACAAATTATTATATGCGTATCTGGGGACATGGTAGTGCCCCCCACAAGATGAGCCGAGCGAAATGGAGCGCTAGGGCGCTGCCTACTTTTTCTCGACACGCTTTGTCGTTTTTTTGAACCCTCATAACTCGGGTTTGGATTATACTAGATTGAACGAAATTCTCGGGATGTGTTGTCGATAGCAGCCTCATTAAAAAGTTTTCATTGCATAGTTTTTATACATTAGATTTCAATCTAAAAGACACTGATTTCGTCATTGACTCTGATGATCATCAAAATTTTTAAAGTACTTCCTAATATCCTAGAAAGCTAAAATTTGGTATTTCAGCTAATATTAGTACACAAACAACAACAAAAAATCCAAAACTTGCAATTTTTATCTCCCAATCCCACATATTTTGACTACAAAGTTTGTGAAGGAAATCCTTGTAGAGTTAGGGCGTGAAAAGTGAAATGCTTGACTTTAGATGAGATCTGATAACTTTTTGACAGTGCGAGTCCTATGGTATTGTCTTGGTAACATTTTACATGAAAATGTTTTAGTGGGAATTTTATTTTTATGAATAATATTGATACGATCAAAGAGTGTATATTCAATAAGACCATTTCTTTCTTCCCTCCTTATAATCCTTCACTTGACCGTCTGTGATATTTTTCGAATGCTGTCTATTTCCAATAACTTCACCAACGTCTATTAATAAATATTATGCATTTTCCCAAATACCTAGCCGTAGTTTCAGTCAAAGAGGAGTCTACCAGGTACTTTAAATTATAACCTCTAGCTCTTGTCGGTATCTTAGTTCGACCAACAAAGTCACGAGCTACCGCTCTGATAATAAAATATTCAATACCCTTTATATATTTCAATGAAAACATCTCCGCTCAAAGAGCCTTTTGTCTAGGCAAAGCCTTTGTGATATCTTGCAATATATGGTTCTATAGACTCATTCATTGCGTCTGCTGGGCTTTGCTAGATTTTCGGGCATAGGATGTCGAAGATTGTACGCAAATTGTATTCAAACATTAGTTGAACATTTCGAGGTCGCCTTTCGTTAGCAAGTTTGACAAAGCGTTTGCCCTTATTCATGGCGCTCATTACTAATTTAGGCATAACAAATGCAAAGTTCTGTTTCTATTATTTATTTGTAATACCAAAAAGTGTCTAGTAATTCTAGAAACCTACCAACCAAGGCTCTATCTTAGTGGGGGGTCAGAACTATGTATGTGACAGTTGGCAATATTTATTTATGTATAACAATATCATTGCATGCAAATCGTCGTATTATATGAGAAGTATTATCTGAAGATCAAATGAACACGATTAATTAATTATGTTAAAAGGTTATATTATACAGGGTATATCAAGACCGCGACCGAAAACGAAGCCAGGTGGTAGCTTTAGTGGTTACAGACACAATGCAAATAAAAGTTTCGCAAAATAAGCGACAGTTTTTTTGTGACTTTTTTTTAGAAATCGTTGTTTTTGGTTAGTAAATACCTAGTTATTGCGAAAATAGTAATTTAAACCCTAACGTACCATTGCGTCTTAAAAAATAAAAAGGTGCACATCATTATTTTAGGAAAACTATATATTTATCACACAAATACGACGATAAGTAAATAATTACCAAAAAAAAGTTGACGATTATTTTTGCGAAATTTTTACTTGCATTGTGTCTGAAGTCACTAAAACTACCACCTGGCTTCGTTTTCGGTCGCAGTCTTTATATACCCTGTATAAAACATTAATTCTAAAAGTACGACAACTGCATGATCGGGTATTGGCGGTTGTTGACACATAAATGTGGAATAAAGAAAAGTTTTCGACCGTTAGAAACTATTCTTGCGGAACTTGGCGGTCGGAGTTGCACGCGAAAGATAGCTCAAGAATACAGATCAGAATCGATAGTGCAAACATATGGTGTTGGCAGCAAAATAATGTGTGTGGGTGTACATATTATTTATAAAATAGATCGATAACTAGTTACAATTAAAATCAACACCTCCTATTTATACCTTCTACCTACGGCTTTCCTGTTCAATCATGCATTGTACTTAAATAGTTAAGGAATTGTAAGGTCATTACTACAGTCTTTAGACTACGTTGTGTTTGTTACATTATATTGTGTTAATACCTTTATCCAAATGTTCTGTAATATCTTTAACATTTGAATTATTCACAATAACATGAAGATGATTATTGAAAACCATCCGTACGCAACGTTGTGAACTTTCAACTAATCTAATAACCACTTTCGCCGACCATTCAATTCGGATCCGGCTCGAAGGACCTCTCGTGCAACTCCCCTGGCGTTTGGCCAATAATGTAATATCATATCACACGAACTTGCTCCGTGCCACTTAACATTATAATGTTTTTTCGGATGTGTTAGAGAAATTGATAAGTTTATTATTATTGGAGTATGAAGAGTTCATCGGCACGGGACGTTCTTGGAAATGTAAATGGCTGTTCAAAAAGTGGCCCAATTATGCCATGAATTTTCATTTAGTGTTAGTACGTTATTTACAATAGTTCTATAATATATATTTTCTAAGCATTAATAGTTTCATTAATGTGGAGATCCTTGACGGTGGCCTATGTTCATCAGTGGACATCCCGTGACTGAAGAGAGAGAGAGAGAGAGAGAGCAATAGTTTTATCAGCAGCTGATTTCAAATTGTGTTTATCATATTTATCTTACTGACGTTTATTTTTAATCAAGCCATTTTTTTCCACACAATATAATTCCAGAAAGAAAAAGATTGACTAATTACTGATCTAACTTCTGTTTCTCCCACACAAACAAGGTAAGCGTAGTATGATTTGTTTGCGTTTAAATATTGCAACTAACATAACCCGCTATATTTAGGAGGGAGCTAATCCGGCGCCGTCCCACAGGATCTAGCCGGGTTACCGGGTAAAATATGCGCCCATTACAAGCTGTGCGAGTGTTATGAGATCGCAATGCTCTTTTGTTTATCCGGTTTGCGCAACGATGTGCCGCCAAGCCATATTGTAGCATGTGAAAATTACTTGTTTACACGTGTATGTACGCAGTGATCTTTTGTGGGACTTTTGTGAGGTAATTGAGATGAACTGGTGACTTTATTGTTAGTGTACAGAAAAACGTGGCAATTTTCTTTTTTCTACATATCCTAGCTTACCTTGGGTATCGCTATCTTCCAGAGGAACGAATGCGCGGCAATTTTTTTTAATGTGCCAGTTCGGTTCAAGTATTACTATTTCACAGAAAACTGAATTGAAGGTCATGTTATGTGTTAGTGAGATCAGCGGAGGTCCAACGAGCGCTACCTATGCCTTGCTTCCTCTCAGACTTTTCGAAATCATATGGGTACATGATAAGGGCCCTGCAATCTCCGTCTTATCAATCCGGTCCTTTAAAATTCATAAATATTTAGGTTCGAATCTACATAAATAAATGACATTATTAATAATAGTTTCTAAGACAAAAGACATTATATTATTCTTCGTAAAGAATATTCATAGAAAACAAACATAACATTTCCGAGCGGAACTGAAATAGCTAAGTTCTGGAATCAAATCGATCATCATTAAACACATAATTGATGACTGTTTCAGACAAAGGAAATTGCAAAATCCGAGAATCATGCTCGTTATTTGTTTTGAATATTTGACTTAACGATAAATATAGATCTGTCCTGACTTTCAATCTATTTAATAATTCAAAATAGTGATTTATTTGCAAATAAGTTACAGGAATATTGCGAATATATTGCTTTTTATTGCGATGAAAGGCGAGACGAGCATTCCATTCGCTTGAGGCTAAGCGATATGACCGCTCATGGACATTAGCAACAGCTATGAGCTATAAAGCAATGTTTGGCATTCTAATGCGCTCGCCAATCTGAGACATAAGATGTTAAGTCTCATTATGTCCAGTAGTCACTCTGTCCTACAATGTCCTACAAACTGGAACACAAAAGTGCATTTACACTGCTGTTTAGCGGGAGAAATAGACATTGCAGTGATACCTCCATAGGCGACCTCTCACATTAGAGAGACCTACCACCTGAAAAACATATAAATATTAAATACAATATTATATTTATACTATGATTTATGACTACTTATGACTGCGTCGATGGCGTAGTTGTACTACGGTATGACTACAAAGCTGAGGTCTCGGGTTCGAATCCCGGGTCGGGCAAAGTGATATTGGGTTTTTCTATTCATTATCAGCTCGGAGTCAGGAATTTGTGCCCGATATGGCGATAGGCTCGTCCCCTATCACATCATGGGACGGAGCAAACAAGGCGAAATGCGGGTGTCTTGGTGGCGCCTCTGCCTACCCCTTCTGGGATAAAGGCGTGAGTTTATGTATGTATGTATATTTATATTACATAAATACAATATTGTACAATAATATTATTATTAAGGTAATCGTGTGTAATGTCACTACTAGAATGTCAAGTTTATTTATCGAATCAGTTAACTCAGAAATCCACCAATCCTCATAAGGCCTAGAAATTTTCAAATCACGAGGGAACCTTAAGTCCAAATATATTTAATCAGTAGTGTAGGGATTTTAGTTTCTTTTTTACAGTTATGACAAGTGCCATAACGGTAGTAGTATAACTTACTAATTCAAAGATTGTGTAAAGGTTACTTAAGTAGTGTATTTCTATGTTTTTGTATTGATATATTGTAACTTGAAACAAATATTTATAAACCAATATGGTAAAAGGGCCTTAAAATATTTCCAACGTTTTCATCCAGGCCGCAAGTAATAAAAAAATACATGCGCAAATTAAAAATGTCATTTTTCACCACAACTTATGTCGGTACACGATCTACTGATCCACATTAATGACGTGTTGGTCCAATCTTTCCACAAAGTTGAGCAGAACACGAAAGCTCAGATAAGTCAGATTATTGACTAGCAAGCGAAAAAATCACGTTTGGGGCTCCTACCGTGTGATTTCGTACGCTGACTTTTAACGTATTGCAAATAGAATTGAAATTTTGCTTCAACGGTAAATATAAAAGAGTAATTGTGTCCGGCAGAGATGCTACCGATACCACTAACAATTTGCCGTGCTTACATATTTCCGAGACAAGTTGTGAGTGGGGTGAGCCTATCGCTGGCAAAGTTTCTGATTTCAAATACCTTTATTTTTATATAATAATCATAAAAAAATAAATCAGATGAATATCCATACATTGAAGTAACACAGAACAATCAGTAATCTATGACAAACTTATAAGATATGAGACTAGTTTTACTTGAGACAGATACAGTTGATAATAAAACTAGCACTTATATTCTAATAAATTAGTGTTATAATGAAAACTTACTAAACTATGAAAGCTACTGAACATGTTAATTGTTAAGTAGGTTTTCAAAAAAAAAATCTCTTAGCATCGAAGAGTGGGAGTTATTAATCTAGGTATATTTGAAGGCACATACTATAGGTCTATCTATTTGAAAGTACATAATACAAGTATGCCTTGTGCTTGAAATACGTATCTTGTCTTAGACATAATGTCCGCTCCAAATAAGACATCTTTAAAATATAAAGATTTTATGATAATTGTAAATTAAATTCAACATTGGACAGTTATAATATTATTAAAGAACCGATCGATTCTACCCATATAATATCAGATACTTCGTGACCTCATAGAAACACGAAATATGCACTGCATTCGTATCTGCTTGGGAAACGACCACCACATACAAGGCATAAAACTCGCTACAGCGAACAATACAAGTGTCGAATTCCGGGATTAGCCAGTGTACAACCGGTTTCGAACAGGCCGCTAAAATTATGTCAGTTTATCTAGACATACATATTCTGCACGTATAATCTGGGGTTGCGTAGTCTCTATACCGTATTAGCATAAAAAGTAGGTAAAGTTCAAAGATTTTAAAGATTTAAAACGACTATACGTGTAATTCTCTCACGAGAAGGTTAATAAAATATTAAAAAGGTCGCTGTACTTCGACCTTTCAATATCCTCTTTAATTTATGAGCTATAAGGCGACTTCAAAGTGTCACCTTGAAGTTAAATTAGTAAAAATATATAAACTTTCAATATAACAAAATTAGAACTGACTCATAACCGAAGGTCTAAAATAGGCTTCTCCTCAACTGAAGTGCGTTCGAAACGATCTGACGTGAAATTTTGAAGGGGCCCTCAGCGGACTCCCCGGTTTGTTAGCTGACGTCAATGCTCTTGTGGCGATCGACCGCGTTCCCACTGGGCCGGATTATTTTGCGATTTTCACGTACAATGAAATGTCTTAGTCAGCATATTGTTGTTAATAACCCATTATATTTTTTGTGGACGGTTTTGCGACTAGTCACACAGAGGATTGTAAACGTGGCAAAAAATGGAGCGCACGCTAAATTAGGTAATCTCAAAGACTCGTAAAACTTTGGTTATGTTTCTGTAATTCTATTGTTTTCCCATATTTGGTGTAAAAACCCAAGACGTGCAGAGTTCCTGAAATAAACTTTTTATCGTTGCTTCTAGCTCCATATAAATACCTCAAAGTACAAACAATTTAAAAGCTGGAAATTTGAATCGCTTGTTGAACTTAACACTCCCCAAAGAGGGAGTTTAAATAGACTATATCAAAAGTCTGTCTAACATCTCAACCATTAAGACGTAAGAAATAAGTTCGCTTCTTAAACGAACTTTGAACGTACAAGTTTCCATAAAGATGAGTGATGCGAGACAGCAAAATTATCTTTGTTGCTAACAATGGTAAATTATTTAAAAAAGTCTCATGAGTAGACAAAAGTGTCTGGCAATGAATGAAAAGATAATGAATTGGCATCTGGCCAATTGCGCATTGCTCCAAATATCTGAGCTGAGTGCTGTTTGCGGAGTTCACACCAACCTTCACGGTCAGGGTGAGTAAGTAACGAACTTTAATTTTCAAATGTATTTTATAGAATATAGACAATAGAAGACAAATTTTTTCTTGGTCATCAACTGCTTTGCAGCTATCTATTTTTTATTATTTTGTATTACAAGTAATATGTTACACTAGAGATACACCCATGATTGACATTGTCCAAGAGCTTGCTTTTGATTCTGTTTAACTTCAATTCAATCTGTTGCGAAAGTAATACATACCAATTTTAGATAGTTTTGATAAAATTTTATTGCTCTCAATTGACAGCAAATGTCTTTTTAAGTGTATTGAGTAGTATTTTAGGACAAAGGCTACGTTCCAATTTTTGTGACCTTTATAATATTTTTCACTTACTTACGCTCCCACTGGTCGCTGTTGGTTTGTCATAGTGTGCTTAGGTTATATCTTGTCAAACTGGCTTACAATATATATGTATTTTCGCTACTTTAAGTAATTGAGTGGCTTTCTGAAGCTTAGCTGGAAAGGGAGCTTGCAAAAACAAAGTGAAACCCTCGAATTCATGTCATTTTAAAATTACTATATTATGAACAATCGAGATTTCATTTGTTTGCTCTTCGTCCTGGATTGAAAGTTAGGTCGACACAGCCTAATGGTGTCAGTTATTTTACTAAAATTGGAAGGAGATTCTTTGTTAAGGTCAATAATTTATACGAAATACCTTAAATTTGTTATTACTTGAGTTTCGATTTAAATTCGGTTTATTTGGGATTGGAATTATGAAAGGTAAATAAACAAAGTTTTGTGTTTTGCTAACCGAACCTTGAAGATCTGTTTACCTTTAGTCTGTCAGAAATGTAGGTTCCACGAGCTTTATGTCAAGTTAGGTTAAGTAGTCTTAGATACGATCAGAGAACCGTAACAAGTTCATAACAAGTTTACCTGTCTCCCTAGAGTATAGTCTCTATACGAACACTAATATTTAGTATGATATGAAGTATTTGAATTTCGGATCGTATGCCAGAAGAAAATTTACTAATGTGCTACAACCTTTATAAGAACATTTTCGAAATCATTTAAATCAATAAAATAAAACAATTAGTCATTATAATTTAAATTACAATTTTTATAAGTGTACATATTTATAAAATCAAGAAATGACGTATACCTCCAACTGCAGATTGCGTCTATTATTAAACATAAAGATAAAAAGATTTTCCATTTTAAATCAGACTAATTTGAGACGCTGTAGGCCATTGTAGATATATTTAGAAAAGTAACTTCAGCGACTTCAGCAAATTATCCGTAACAAGTTAAATTCCCTACAAGAATACCACTTTGTCTTCCTAATTTTAAAATAATGTAACAAAATGAAAAGTCGTGGGAAAATTTGCGTGGCAAGATGGCCGCCCCCTAACTTTCCTCCAGTATCGTCAGCGTGGAGTGTCATTATGTGGGCAACGACGAGAAGTTAATCTTTGAAGACGTTTTATTAATCCACAGGCTGTAGCGTTATTGGGTCTAAGGTTTTTATATATAAAAAACTTTATACACACTTTGTTTATTATGTGGTGACGTAATAGCTTTTTTAGAACTCTTCCACTTCTCCAATAACCGTTAAAGCTGTATTTGGTTCTGCGGAAGTGGTATGCTTCATTAAAATTAATGTCTTTTTAGCACAGGAACAGGAAACGAGCGACTCGTCTAATGTGATCACTGCCGTCTATGAATACTACGAACCCTTAATAGTTAACCATAAAAAGACTCTGAAATATGTGGCCACTGTTAGCTTTTATACAAAATTATACGTGGCCACATGCAAGAAAACAATTAAGAATATCAAAAGTCCATAATTTGTTGTTCAAAATAAAATTGATATTAGGGAAATCGTAAAGGAATCGAGAAGATCCATTGCACAGCAAATTGACGCACGTAGCCCAGCAAATTATAACATCAGTAGAAGGTAACATCTAAACCACAAAATCGCCGCTTCCAAGAGATATGACAATTATGAAATTCTTTTATCTAAAGAAGACGAAGATTATGATAATTATGAATTACACCTGAGATGTTACAATGTGGTATAATTTGTAAACGTGCTATTTATTTTTATCCAAAAAAGTATTATTGTGTACAGCAGCCTTACCATGACCTCTTAATGCGACGCAATTCAGGACCTATTCTGAACCGCTTTGTGTTTTCGTACCATGACATCGTTTTAGCCGATCAATTTAGGTTAGAGCCTAAACTGAATCGCAAATCGTTCGCAAATCACGTTTTCATTCATTCAATTCGTACCATGACTAAACTTCAAGACCTCAGTTGAGTCGCTGATCTGTCAAAACTTGCAATTCAAATAAAGTTCTTTATTTACTACCGAAACTGAATCGTTATTGAATAAAATAGATATTTCAGTGAAATGAATGCATTAGGAAAGTAGGTAACGTTCAATAGTGGTTTTTTAATTATATTTCTAAGTAATGTACATTGAATAAGCATAATTTATATTATTTTAGATGTCACATAATTTATTATTTTTCGAATAGTTGGAGTGTGATAATGAGGATAATACCACAATAATACTTCACGTCGTAAAATTAATAAAAAAACAACAATTCAATACTATTTTAGCATAATAATCAAAACACCCGCGTTCCGAGAATGTCACAACTGACAATCTCGAATCTCATATTATATCATAAAGAAACGTTCATAAGTTTGACACATTATTCTGCACGTTGACGCGTATAATATACATATTATAATAATCAATTAAAAATTGATATAACGTCACCTAAAATACTATTCTGTGCCAATCTGCAACATTCACATTGAAGGTAATCTTAGCCAAAAGTTAATACATAGTACAATAATACAAATTATCAATCGTAAATATTATCGTAACTTTTACACGATTAAGTTTCAGAACGCTGCTAACTAGTGCGGTGAGAAAGAAACAAAGGATATGATTATTCTATAGCGCTGTCTCTTTCTAGCTTTACGGATCAGAGACTTATTCGTTCACTCATTTGGTTAGTTTGCGACTCACTTGCGATTCAGTATTAACATGGTCATGGTACGAAATAAAACGATAACCTAAAATGAATTGCATCGCAAATGAATCGCTAATACAACGGTCATGGTAGGACTGCAGTTTACACGTGGATGTTGCCGCAGAAAATGCCCAAAATATCTTAAAACTTAACTTGATAAAATCCTGTTAGACCGTAGCCGTGTCGCCATAAACAGACAGAAAGTTAAAGCTAATAATCTCTTTTTTTTTAAGTCAGTTAAGAATGTTTCTGATTTAATATTTTTCCTTACAAATTATGTTTTTTAGAGCTAAAGTTCGTTTAAGTACGCTTTTTTACTTTCGAAGCTTTTTATGTTGTCTACCCCGTAGTTATGCACAGTCAACAATATTTTTACGATGGAAAGTAAAAAAAACTAAGGGTTAAAAATCATTGCACATTCACATAATCAACGAGTTGAAAATGATAGGTATATAGTAAACAATTTTTTGAATGAAAAATTTTGACTCCTTTCCAGTTCCTTGGTAATTAAGAATGGAAGAAAATATGTAACGATGGACCTGCGAGTAGCTTTAAACAGAATAAACTTACCGCTAAAGCAACTTGATATTTATCGTACCTGCAAAGTAAAGAAGAATATGTTAATATTACATATATCTCATGACACATTTATGAAAGCAATCGAAAATATACCTCATATTTGATTTAACCACGGATAGTGTTATGGTAATTAGTATTATTTTATAATGTTCTATGATTACTGACAATCGTTAACAATAGTTACAGTCACTACAATCATTTACAACAATCATTTATTCACCATAATTGTAATAAGCAAATTTTTAAGATTCATAAAAATATCTTCATCGTAACAACGATGCCCTTACAAACATCTATCAAGCCTCAAGCCTTCATATTTCATAGATATTCGCACCTGAAATCTAGAACAAGGCGACAAATCAATTTCCTGACACTTAAAATATCGCCCCGACCTTGAACAATAAGAAAGAATATTATTCACGGAAAGGTAAAGATAAATTATCCACTATAAGTAAATTTCCATTTAGTCTTATACACGAATTCAAAATGTTTTGGTATTTCTGAACGCTGCACTGAGGTGGAAGATCATTATTCAAACGACCGCGGAGCGCGGAATTTATCATAGTGTCAAATGATATTAGAGGCTCAAATACAAGACACGGATGGAGGCTCCTATGTTTATGCTGCAATTGCCTATTTTTCCTCGTATTTTCTACTGGTGGAAAAATATGTCTCAATCTTTCTTTCAGTGTTATTCACTTGCTTATCTCAGTTTGTGAGAACACTCAAATGATATGATTTTATGCAATGTTACGAGTACTTGACGTCACACAAATACTATCGTATTAAACGGAAATATAAATTTTGAAAAATGGGTCACACTAAAAGGATTTTATGTGAGATAGTTGTAAGCTTCACCAACTCGAATTAATCCAGTGTGGTGGGTTAAGCCCTATTCCCTCTTCATTCAAGACAAGCCTTACCCAGCAGTATAATCCAGGGTACCATAGATATAAATAAATAGTTCATAAGTAGTACTACAACTAATTTAGTACATAAAAGTAATTTTCATATAAAGTTGTCACTTAATGATACGTGCCTGAAACTAGTTAAAGCCTAAATGAATGAAGAAGAAACTAGTTCAAGGATGCTTTCTTCAAATGCATGTTCTAATTTGTTTGAAGCCGGAAGTTAAGTCCGGTCAACGACACTCCAATGCACGTGTCGTGTCTTGGCTCATTAATGAAGAAAGAGAAGCCTCGATTAATAACAATAAAAATGTCTTGGAAGACAGAAACGAAATGATTTAATTTCCGCCAGTAATACTAGTGTCATTTGATCACATTAGTTTGGAGTAGGGAATTAAATAAATACACCCAATAGTAACACATAATCTTGATCCCACCTTGAGATACGAGTATTGCATTGTAGAAACCAGAATCTACGTCTTTTCTGTCTTATTACACAAAGACCGGTACCTAATAAATATCTTTGGTTCTCACTAACATTTGTCTCGGTCAGAACCTGCCAACCAGAGGCTGTGATGATCGTTCTTGTTCCTAAATGAAATAACAAAAGTGCAAAATGATATTGATTTTGCCGGTGATTCAGATCCGCACAGATAGTCACTATTGTATACGTGTAAGGTGTTACAGCGGCTACAGTAAGCCAAGGCAGATTGTTTAGTATCAGGAACTCCCAGTATATATTCAGTTTTGAGCAGGCCGGAATACATGTATCGACCGATGTGGGATAATCAAATCTAGTCGCGCTGTTAAATCATCTAAGTCATAACCCGCATTAGTCATTCCGGGTATTAAAAATCAGCGTTAAATTTACTACTAAGATTTCTGTCTTTCGAACCATATCTCTTTACCTGTCAACGGTTTGAACTGTACCATCATACAACGACTTAGCTATCGAACCTCTCGAATTAAGGGCAAAGTGTACCTCAACAATATCAAAAACATCAGATAAAAAAATCCACGAATTAAACAAAATACGACTATTTTTGCCGCTGAGAAATCTCTTTGATCAATAACCGTCCTTTTGTAGGAGCTTCAAAAAATTTCCTTGTCGAGACACGTCCGCGTTCCGCTAAGGCCCTGAAGAGGCCTTTCGACTGACGTCGCCCGGTCTTTGAGAGCCGATGTCATCGAGTCAGCGTTCGCGGTCCAATGAATCATGCCACTTGATCCTCACCGAACGTGCTTTCTTAGATGTTGGTAAGACTGAAGCTAATGGATGTTTTGAACAAATAACCTACTGCCAATTTGAGAAAAAGAGAATAGAATTCTGTAGAGAGATACCTGATTGACTGACTACATATACAATAATATGAATGTAACAATTATTATTGAGGTATTATTATAGAGCGGACATTCCAAACAAGATCTGAGCGCACTGCGCAGTGTCCCTTCTAGAATAAATTCTCAATGTATGTGGCACTCTCTAGTGACCAATTTCCTAACCACCGATATCAATGTTACACTAGATAAGACATTCAGTACAAAAATGTGTCCCACTTACTTGCGGTGCATGCACCGCACATGAATCAGTTTGCTTCGTGACAGTGACAGTGCAGTACGCCTTATCGCATACGTTTAAAAGTAATAAATGAATGTTTCGCCGTCAAACCGAAAACAAATCGTCTGAAGTTTCAATATTTTAAAAAAATACTAGTTACGTGATGTAATATTGCAGTGTGCTTTTAAAATACGTGGGCAATTTATTTCTATGACGTGTCTCGTCTATCGGTAGAATATAAGTCAATGTTCCTAACAAAGCGTTGCATTGGATAGGTTTTATTCCGGTAATATGAATAGGTCCCGTTCATACGCTTGTGCCACGCTCGCTCAACGCGGGACTTTAGTGACGTGCATTGTAGTACTATCATTAATTCAGCCTAAGGTAATACCACTATGAATGGATAATTAAATTCTATACTTTTTCCATATAATCAAAGAAAATATTGGACAGTTGCTAATATTGTAAATAAATTCATTTATTATTTAAGGGCGATTCTGTTAATTATTAAATCACCTGGAGTATTTTAGTATACTTGTCTTAAATAATGAAATATATACAAAAGTAAAACCATCGCTCTACATCACGGTATTATGATTTTATATTTCACGTGTCAGACAATTTATTCTTTAATATTTTATATTTTTTAATAATACACACATCATGAATCATAAGGTCGCAGAATTTCAGCGTTATTGAGACTAGCCAGGCAATTTAGGAATAATTTAAGGGCCCACCCTCTGTTATGAAGAAAAATTTAATTATGCCAAGAAAATACCAACTTGATACAAAATTGTATGACGATGTTTTTTTCAGATTAAAATAATAACTCAAGTTTTTGTAACGACTACGACAGTTTTAAAATTGGCGTCATCCCTATGACATTCAAGAACTTATTTATTTGCATATATACGGATATTTTATTCAATTTGATGTTTTTATACAGAAATAATACCAAGTTTCATTAAATTATGGATTACAAAGTTTTTGCAAAAAAGGGGAGGGTAATGAATAAATGTCCAGCTGTAGATTAATCTAGAGTTAAAAACAAGTGAAGGAAGTAATAGCTAGGTCTACAAGTAAATTCATTTTTATAGCTATTATATTGATGTTTTAAAATATTCCACATACTAGTATGAATCAAACTACATGAAGTACCCAAAAACCCAATTCTCTGTTCAAAGATTAGATTGTTCCATACTATGATTGAAATAAACAAGGCGCAACAGTACGCGACAATTTAATTTGCACTTTTACAACAGCGGTAGGTGGGAAGTTTCCTGGTTTCTTTAAAGATGGTACAGAATAATCCTAGTAGTTGCAGTATATTTTTCGTATAATGCGATGCTTAATTCAGTTATGAAGGAATAATTATTTAGAATTGATAAATACACTAAATTAATTTTTGGTTGATCGCCCTATTGCTTTCTGTGTATTTGATAAATTAGATTTCTCCAGAATATTCCAGAACACCCAATACCTTAGGAAAAAATCCAGTAGTGTGCCAAGCAGTACATAATAATCTGTTTTTAGTGGTGTTGTGCCATACGAGCGAATTGCTTGTCTCATCACTCTTGTTAATATGAAAATTTTATATAGTTGCATAATTTAGAAGCTAAAACCTACATGTAATTAATATCCTAATGATATTTACATAAATAATATCTCCCTTAGATGAGTTTTCTGATTATAACAAATGAGTGATGTGATCGAGCTAGTTCTTTATAATAATGAAATCCGTCCAACGTTTTGTGTTTATTGATCAAATTCAATATAAATGCACCAATGTACTCCAATATCATATGGGTCGATGAAGGTTGGACATTCGTTACTCTGCCTTATATTAATCTTGCACCTACTGTACTGTCCATAAGTGTCCACTGATGGGCACGGTACACCTCTACAACTGAGACTTTGATTGAGAAGTCTTAGGACATAGATAGACCACCATGGTGGCCTAGTGGGGGTAGAGGCCCGCACATACCACAAAAAACGAATAATAATTTAATTAAAGGACTGTCGTAAGTATTTGAAAAATCCTATTTTACTAGTCTCGTTAATTTTAAAAGATAGCATTTATAGCAAAATCACATTACTCTCAAAGCACAAATCTAAAGTCGTGCAGTAAAAGAAGTGAATGACTCAATAACGGATTTACTTTTTCTGTTGAAAAACCTCTTCAGTTTATAGACTTTTTACGATTTATTTATCCTTAATAACTTCAGGATTTAATACTTTTTAATGCGCAATATTTTTTTATACGAGAAAGTTAATTTTTTGAAGTATCTAATTTAATTAAATTTCGAATAGGTATATATCTTTGATGATTTGTCATTATCTCTTTTCTTTAGATTTCATGCTTATTGTAGCAACTCTTTACTAGACGTCAAGCGTTATAGAGGGCATTACAATATAATGATCAGCCATTATAAACACTGTGGCGCCAAATACTTATATGCGATATTACGTGGTAATTAAGTAATTATAAGAACTACGCATATTAAAATATTTAATTGTGATATTTCATCACTACTTAAGCCATTCGTAGTTAAACTTCATTTGATAATTTACTGATGGAATAAAAATTGTGGTATTACTTAAATTGGAATGTGGCCATCTTATTCAATTTTGAATTAAGCACCGTATAAAGAATATTTGACGATTCAGCACAAAATATCTGCAACAAAGAACTCAGATTTGTGGAGGTTTAAATGAAAATAGCCGAATTAACTAATCCCGGGTAATTTTCGTTAAAATCAAGTTTCGCGAAGTTTACATTTTGTTAAACACAATGGAAAAGATTGAGTTCATTAACTTTCTAACAATTAAAAATATTCGCTTACTTATTAATCTATTTAAGTTTTGTTGTTTAACTTTCCATAAAAAATTATTCAAGGAGATTTTTTTGATAATATGGTCATAATTAGGACATTTCTGAAGATATTTTTTTCCAATTCGTGCCCTTTAATATATTATGTTAGATGTATTTTACTAAAAAACAATACGTTGCTTTGATCTAAATAAAACTGCCATTTATACTATCAAAGACTTTCTATTGTTACGATTTGCATGATTCTTGACCATTCAAACTATATTATGAATATCTTGGCTAAGACAAGTAGAAGTTTCCACACCAGATGTCGCCCCTAAACTCACAGTCTTTACCCAATTACTTTACACTTGACCCAACACCATATTCGTCTCAATAATCAAAGTTCTATAAGCAGACGGATTCAATGATATATTCGCATAAACTTCTAAATTAGGAACGCTTGAGAAAGTTTTGACCTGTTTAAGACAAAATAAGGTTAAGAGATAAAAATATTGAATATTTCTTATGAGTGTTTTCGGACTAAATCTAACGGCTGCGAAATATTTTTTCTACAAACTACAAACTTACATTTGCAGGCAATTTCATTAGTTTCGAGCTTATTGCTTGTAACATCAATTGATTTAGCAGCTGCCAACTTAGGAAATCTATCGTTTGCATCTCTGCTGATACCTTTAAGATTAGAGGTGTCGACGTCTCATCTTATTGTTATTATAAGTTATCTCATCTTAGTGTTCATTTATAATTCCCAGGAGGATCTTATCATATCATCCACTATTTCAAGTGACATTAATATGAGCTCATCAACAGTGATGATGCCTTCATATTTCACACCAAATCGATCAATTTCTACATTTATTTTATGAAGACAAAGGGCAACTTTAATTTAAATAGTTTTATTTGAAAACGTTTAAATGGAAACAGAAGCAAACTGTCCGCTTTGCATAGTTCGATACTTATTCCTAAACAAGACTGTTTATTCAAGCAGCAGGAAGGCTCTGTCAAGGAATACAAAAGTTCTAAGCTGCCAAAAACAGACGCATACGTAGTTACGAAGTAACAACTTCGTTGACGAAATACGCCAGAGTGGAGACGTTGGTAGGGAAATGCCTACCTAAAAATTTAAGAGATGTGTCCAAAGTGAACTTTAATCTGCTGCAATAGAGTTTAAATTTGGATGAGTGAGGGATAAAGTAAAAGAATGTTACTTAAGAGTAGATGTCAAAGAAATGGAATTAATGTATGGGGAGTTTCTCATCAAAGAAACACGTACACAGCGGGCGTGCATGCTTGTGCGGCCATGTACGTGTCAGCGATGCGACTCGTGTCATCAATGTGGAAATTGTTTTGATATTAAATAAAGATATTTAACCGAGCGATAGCTTAGTTGTAAAAGGTCTAAACTGTCAAACTGATAAAGCCAAAGTACACACCACAGATTTTTCGAAATTACGTATGCAATATTCTTATTTAATAATCATCTGATTAACGGATACAGTAAACCATTGGAAGGCATTAAAAATCTAGCAACTTCATTAGGTCAGCCAGGTGGACTAAAATGCTATTTATGTGAGTGTGATATAAGAGCAGGCACAAGGAAATTAAAAAAGCTATCTTAATACTCACCTACATGCCAATTAGCTGTCAGAGGAAGTATACCTGTTTTGTTCATTAAATCGATTTGTAATACAATTTCAATTCAAACATCTTGAATATCTATGTCATGTAGTTTACGTGGAACAGAAATCTATGCCACACAGTAAGCAGTAACCTACATTCGTTCTGATTCCAATCTTTTATAATGTGGCACGTTTCACGTGTATTTGTTGAAAATGTGGCTCATCAATCTGATATTTTAAAGCTGTTTGCTGCAAAGTAATGTTATACATTTTCTATTGCAAATTTGTTGGTTATATTAAAACCTTATATAAAATCAGGCCATTTACGTCCTACTGCTAGCCACATGCCTTCTTTATTGTGAAATTCTATCTTTTTTACTTACCATTTTAGCGAAATTGGATTATCGGATACTATGAAGGTGACTGATAATAAAATCACATGACAAATTTTTCCCTCTGCCAAGGCGTGGAATAAGAACTGGGAGGAAAATGATTATGTTATACCTGAGGCGATTCAGATTATATTATTTGACATATCACTGCTGGGTGAAAAAGCGTAGTTGATGTGATCAGTCAAATATAGAAATGTTTGAAAAGTCTAGGTGTTGTTAAAAATTGCCCCGGTATTTTTGAAACCTTTAACACACATATATATATCGTAGTAATAAATACTGACTATCGCGAGTTTGTTCTTTTTATCTTGTCTATTCCCAGCTGGTGCATGGGTCGGTTTTCTTGCTCAATGTTTCTATTTCGCACAGTTTTTGCATGCTCGAGTATAATAACTCTTGGGACTAATAATAGAATTATTTACTGATATCCTTACGTTAAACTAGTCACAATTACGGTTCAATCCATTATTCAACAATAAATTAGCACAAATTCATAATTTCAGACCAGATCTGTTCAGATGAAAATCTGAGAACAATGTCTCAAAATTCAGATACATTGTAATTAAATTCCGTGATTGATTTGACGTGAATTCTATAGCCACGATGCCTTTACATAACAGCAAATCAATTATTTCAAACCATTCAGATGTAAAATAATACTCTGGATAAATCATAGCCATTCTCGTAGTTAAATTACTTGTGTAACACCGAAAACGCGCGCGCTAGTGAGCCGCGCAGCAAGTAGAACCCCGTCACATCGGCGCACACGCACACTACGGCACGGCCGCCTATATAAGGAGCGCACGGAGCCCGCAGAGCTCAGTCGACGCTAGCGAGCCACCGCTTCCAGTACTGGAACGGTGCTCCCCACTAGTTGAGACGCTCTCCCCGCTCCTTCCCGCGCCGCACCCCGCGATCGTCCGCTTCCTACGCGCTGTTTCGTGTAGCTTCACGCCTCACGAACTTGCCAGGAACATACTGTCGCCGACTACGTACATAGCATATTGTATTGTTTCCGTGTACAGTCATAAATAAAAGTGTTGTCAAGTGTTCTCGAGTTTCCTTTGCTCTACCGTCTGAGAAGACCCTGCTACATAACTGGCGCCGCAACGTGGGCCTACATAACTGACGTCGCAACGTGCGCCTATATATTTGTCGCCGCAACATAATCTGAAGCCGCACGTGGTTCCTGCATTTTCTCGCCCTTAACGTGAGACCTATCCAGGAAGCAAGAGACCCACTCGCCACGTCTAGAATAGACAATCGTATGAAGACCCGACGAAGCCCGAAAACACCCGACATGAATTTAACATCGGAACAATTTGAGAAACTCCTGTCAGTCATTGGAAACCAAAAGCATCGAGGTTCCTTCACCACCTGCAAGTTTTCCTATGGCGGTGCTCGAGATACTGAGACGGTTGAATCATTTCTGGCAAGTGCTTCCGTATTCAAATCAGTCGAACAAATTTCAGATGAAGACGCGCTCAAGAGTTTACCGCTCATCCTGAAAGATAAAGCTGCAATTTGGTGGAATGGCGTCAAAGGACAAGTTCTAACTTGGAGCGATTTTGAATCCCGCGTTCGCCATGCCTTTGCCCCTACGCGACCCGCATACCAAGTATACCAGAATATTGTATGCATCAAGCAGGGGGAGGAAGAATTGACGGAGGTTTTTGTAGCAAAGAAAAGGGCATTGTTTGCACAACTGCCCGAACCTCACACTGAGACGCAGCAAATAGACATGGTCTATGGCCAGTTGCGTTACAAATTGAGAGTAAAAATGCCCAGAGAAAGTGTTTCCAACTTTGATGAGCTATTGAAAGCTGCCAGAGGAGTGGAACAGCTTCTCACCGAAAAAGTGCTTCCAGAGAATGGAACATCCACTAATGAAGCAGGCAAGGAACCTGTTAGTAGCAGAAAGAAGAGGTGCAATTTTTGCCGTCTGCCAGGACATACGATTGAAACTTGTCGTAGGAGACTGAAGAACGAAGCTTCCGTTAGTAGAACTTCATCAGAAAAACCTCCTCCTCCTGTTTTGTCCATGGCAACGCAAGCGCCATCGCCTTCGCAACCGAAGTTTGCATGTTATGGTTGTGGCACCCCAGGCGTAGTAAGGTCGAAATGCACTACTTGCGCCAAGACACCGGCAAAGATCGAGAAGGCACAAGTAAGCTTCTGTGCCCTTAACATCCAAGCCGACGTACGACCAAGGCCCGTCGTCGAAATAAGTATTGGCAGAATTATAGGAACTGCCTATATAGATTCCTGTGCCAAAACAAATGTTGCATCATACTCGCTGTATAAATGCCTTAGGAGGATGGGATTTCTCTTCGGTAGGCAACAGATCTCCGTAACTCTTGCCGATGGTGTTAAAACCCACAGACAGGTTTTAACAGTAAGTGCGCCTGTCAGCATTAACCACCGTGTCGTCCAGACAACGTTTATTGTGTTTCCCGAGTCTAGAGAAAATCGGACTCTTTTAGGAATTGGATTCATTCAGGACGCTAAAATTGTGCTGAACATTCCACAGAAAACGTGGTGTTTCGTAGACTACCCTGGAGATCACTATAATCTGCAGGACGAAGACTCGGAAGAAATTTCCATGGCCCAGGTAGGAGCAACTCCTGCTCATTACAAGCCTTACCTGCGGACAATCTTGAGAGATGTAAAACTCCCAGAATTTTTATCTCCCGTATCATTTACGCCGCCTGGAGAGGATACCGAAATGAAAAACTTACAAAACATTTTACATTGTGACGCTGACATGGTGGGTGATGAAGCAGCGCTGCCGGAGACTAGTGCCTGCAATGCGGTGACGTATCGATTGGTCCCCATAGATTCGCCATCACCTCCTGGCAAACTAACAAGAAGTGTATTCGATGGTTATTCACCATTCATCGACTTCATGTACCGAGATGCCCAGATGCAAATCCATGCCGACACGCATGAACTTTCGCCGCACTCAAATATGCTTTTTCCAATTTCCAATGGAAAAGTGACAGATGATGTGGAAATAAGTGCCCTAGAGATAGATGAAGTGAAAATGGGCACACTTGATGAAAACCAGAGGGCAAAGTTATTAGAACTTCTTTTGAAGCACGAAGAAGTTTTTGGTGAAAATATCGAGCCGACATTCCTTGCGGAGCACTGCATCAATTCAGGAGACAGCAATCCTATATCAGTGCCTCCATATAGACTATCTCCTCCAAGATTGGCCTTGCTAAAGCAAGAAATTGAGAAGATGATGGACAGTGGGATTATTGAACCATGTACATCCCCCTGGTCCGCACCTGTCATTATGGTTCCTAAAAAAGATGGAACAGTACGTGTCTGCGTCGACTATCGAAAACTCAATGCAGTAACGATACCCGACAGATACCCGATCCCACGCATGGACGATTTGCTGCACGCTGCCAAACCTACGCCGTATATGTCAACTTTAGATTTACGTGCAGGATACTGGCAAATTAAAGTAAAGGACGAGGATCAAGACAAAACTGCATTCATCACGCCATTTGGAGTCTACCGTTTTAAACGGATGCCATTCGGTCTACGCAACGCACCATCAACGTTTCAGCGACTCATAGATAAGATACGAGTGCTTCTGAACGACGTGAAGATGTTAGCTTACCTAGATGACCTCATAATATTCTCAACGACATACGAGGATCACATAGACGACTTGGATAAGGTTTTCCGAAAATTGGAAGAGAGTAACCTTCGAGTAAATCTCAGTAAATGCAAATTTAGTTGCTCAACGATCAAGTATTTGGGCCACTACATCACTCCTGATGGATTAAAAGTTGACCCGGAAAAAGTTACTGCCATACTTGATTCTCCAGCACCCAAAAATCTTAAGCACTTGATGATGTTTCTGCAGACATGTTCCTGGTATAGACGTTTTATACCAAACTTCGCTAAAATAAGTGAACCACTTTCTCGCCTTACACGGAAGAATCAGGAATGGAATTGGTCAGCGGAACAACAAGAAGCCTTTCAAGAGCTGAAGACTCGTCTCACGACGGCACCTGTGCTTCGGCAGGCTGACGAGACGAAACCCTACATTATAAAAACGGATGCAAGTAATTATGCACTCGGAGCCGTTTTAGTGCAGGGGGAGGGAGAAGACGAGCACCCGGTTGAATACGCCAGCAGGCTTATGACCCCTGCAGAACGCAATTATTCTACCACGGAAAGAGAAGGCCTTGCAGTTGTTTGGGCAATTGGAAAATTCCGAGGATACATAGAGGGTTTGCCAGTGACCGTTGTCACTGACCACCAGGCCTTAAGATGGTTGATGTCCTTACGATCTCCCACTGGACGATTAGCAAGATGGGCTTTACAGATACAAGCCTATGACATCACTATCAAATATGCACCTGGTAGGACGAATGTTGTTGCAGACGCACTATCAAGGCCAATTTGCAATAATGATAATCAGAAGAATTGTGGGATTTGCACTGTAGCTGTTGACATGCCTCAGAGACCTCCTTCTGAAATAAGGAGTGAACAACTGAAGGATGATTACATATCCAGCATTGCGTCCACTTTAGAAGATTCCAAACGTACAGAAAATGCTGTATATTGGAGCAACAAAGGATATTTTATGAATAATGGGTTGCTGTATCGATATAACCCTAATCAAGACTCAGAAGACGCTCAGCTTGTGGTACCTCAGCATGAATGGGCAAATGTGCTTTCGTTATATCACGATGACCCATTAGCTGGACATTATGGCGCCGATAAAACTTATCAGCGCATCTCGAAACGATACCATTGGAAAGGGATGAGAAAGTACATTGAAGCGTACGTAAGGAATTGTATCTCATGCCAGCGATATAAACCTAGCAATATGAAACCAGCTGGATTACTACAGACAACAGCAATTAACCAGCGATTTGAAACGGTGGCCTTTGACTTGTTTGGACCTTTGCCGTCTACAACCAATGGTAATACGTGGATATTGATAATAGAGGACATTGCCACAGGCTGGATTGAATTGTTTGCCATGGAGACTGCCAGTGCAGATAATTGTGCGACAATAATGATTAACGAAGTCTTTCTGCGATATGGAATACCCCGAAGATTGATTAGCGACAATGGGCCACAATTTGTGAGTGCTGTTATGCAGCAGCTAACCTATTGCCTACGTATCAAGCATACTTTCACCCCAGTGTACTATCCAGCTGCGAATCCAGTTGAAAGAAAGAATAGGGACATGAAGACACAGTTGGCTATTTTAGTGGAAGATGACCACAGAAGCTGGGATAACAAATTACCTAGCATAAGATTTGCGATGAATACCGCAAATTGTCTCACCACGGGCCATACACCAGCGTACTTAACGTTTGCTCGAGAGCTTCGTTCACCCGACGATAATGCACACGATTTCAGACAAATCGTACTATCTGAGAACTTCGTGCCTGAGATAACTCCAAAGTTATTATTACTCGCCGAGACACTGGACAGAGCCCGTGATATTAGAGAAAATAAGGAGGAACAAAGGAAGAAGACAGCTGATAGAACCCGAAGAGAGGATCCTGGATACTCCCCCGGTGATATGGTTCTAGCAACCTCTCACCCGGTTAGCAACGCCACTCGAGGGATTAGCGCTAAATTCTATCCTAGGCGAGATGGTCCGTATTTAATCCTTAACCGCCATGGTGTTTCTTCTTATGTAATTTCAGATCCAAACACGCCAGATCAGCCTCTTGGTGTGTATCACACGTCTGCCCTGACACCGTATCAAGGCAGCGTGTGTCCGCTTCCATCACCAGTTCGCCCGGTAAAGAAACGAGGACGACCGTGCAAGCCCAGGACTACACCTGCGACCGCTGCGCAGCCACCGCGCAGACGAGGGCGGCCGAGGAAGAACGCCGCCTAGAGCAACTATCTTGGCTGTCTACTCGCCGGGTCGTCTTCGTATCCAGAGGGGGAGACTGTAACACCGAAAACGCGCGCGCTAGTGAGCCGCGCAGCAAGTAGAACCCCGTCACATCGGCGCACACGCACACTACGGCACGGCCGCCTATATAAGGAGCGCACGGAGCCCGCAGAGCTCAGTCGACGCTAGCGAGCCACCGCTTCCAGTACTGGAACGGTGCTCCCCACTAGTTGAGACGCTCTCCCCGCTCCTTCCCGCGCCGCACCCCGCGATCGTCCGCTTCCTACGCGCTGTTTCGTGTAGCTTCACGCCTCACGAACTTGCCAGGAACATACTGTCGCCGACTACGTACATAGCATATTGTATTGTTTCCGTGTACAGTCATAAATAAAAGTGTTGTCAAGTGTTCTCGAGTTTCCTTTGCTCTACCGTCTGAGAAGACCCTGCTACACTTGTACAATTAGAAAGATGGCCTAAAAAGTTACAATCTATATCGGATGTACACAAAAACAATTGAAAAAACAAGTAAACACGATTCTCCATTCGACGAAACTGTCCTGACGTGAGACCAGGGGAATCGGCAAATGATTGGTAATTTATATTAATTTAGGTACTTTTTTTATTGTCTCCAGCCTTTCCCAATTAAATCTGGTTCACAGTTTAAAACCTTAGTAAAACCCACGTTTCTACTTGCTGGGGGTGCCGATTTTACAAGACTACTTAATTTTTTTTTGTTATTCCACATTTGAGGCTAGTTTTGCTATCTGCACTGTCGCAGTTGGTTTTATTTTCAAAGAGCTGTAGCCAAAGTGTCAACGTTTTGATATTTCATACTATCTGACTTGACGTGTTCTCTCATCAGAAAGAACATCATCTTAAAGAACGCCAGAAATCTTCTATCCAATTTATTCGGTGTCACCTTTAGATCAAGCTCATTTCAGTTCATCACTTCAGATTAATAGCATGCCTGAAAGTTCAAAAGAATTTCTATGTATATTGAAAATTACAAAAATTATCCAAGAGCATCGTCGAAAAATATCTGCATTAAATCATATTTTGATATTCAAAAAGCGGCTTTCAAATAAAAATTCGTGTATTATATTTCAGCGAAGTCTATAAAGCTCCTTTGTTCACGGCGCCAATTTATCTAAAAACTAATCTATCGCCGCCATGTTGGGTTAAATTAATCCACCTGCGTGACATGAATGTGGAGCGTTTCTGTACAGTTTTTACATAAAGTTGGCTTCTGTTCGATTTATATTTTGTTATAATGGAACATTTATACGCAGCAGTTTATTGCTTTGAAAGACTAGTATTACGACGATTGAGAGTTATGATTTAAAATTGTCATCGTTATTCGATTTCGGTTCAAACATTTTGTACAGTGCTTTTGCATTTTTGTATATATGTATGAGAAATTGTATGAAAAATAGTGGATAATAAAATATATCAGCCCATATTTCAACTGTTGGGCACATGTTATCATTTAAACCTTAATCCACCAAGCTGGTCAGGAAATAGCGACCTTCATCTTGTTAAATCTTCTGGCGGAACTAAGCTACTCGTATCACTAACTACACTGTGTGTGACTGTTGGGTGTTTTCACTATGAAATTGATATTATTTATTAACTACACAATTTTACTACTCATGATTTATGCTGCGCAAATGGTATGGATAAAGTCCCAATCACTTCGACTGTAACAAAACAAATTGTTCAAACATTGAAACATGTTATAAGTGTTTTTACAATTGATTTGTGTTGTTTACTCTTAACTTAACGTTAATAGTCCTAAAATATTATGTCGCATAACACGCAGATGATTAATAAGCCATAGTATTCAATCAAAACCCCCTCATTAGTGAGTCAAACCTGTAAACACAAGAATTCTCCATAATTCAGATAAAGCACGCACGCGAGCGAAATATTGTAAAAATCTAATATAATGTTTTGCAAAACACACACAGCGGGAATAGCCAAACAACGTTAAATAGCTGAAATTACTCGCGCAAACAAAAACTCGGCGAAATCCCGTGAGCCGACAAACAAGCCTATGCCAATTGTAAAGCAAATTCGCCGGTACAATGTGCTTTGTATGAGAAAGCATAGTGGTCGAATTAGTTTTCATTTAGATGTGACGTTTAATAGAGACGCCGGTGGAACTATGAGAATCGTTCTTTTTTATTATTTTTATGTTCAACAGCAAGAAGTTTTATACTCAACAGTTCGCTTTATTGTAAGTGATTACAGCAACTTCTAGACAACCACGATAGTGAAATATCCTACGTGTGTCAAGTATTTAAAAATTGGTAGAGAAAAAGAACAAGAATGAAGGGAGAAAACAATAATTTTTTTTTTGCGATTTGTTGACGCGGTTTAAACTAAAAATGCTCCTTACAACACAAAGGAAAATAAAAATGTCTTACTCAGCTTCCACAAAATGGCTGGAACTAAATGTTTTTAGTCTAATTCGAACGGTTTTTCCAAAAAAAACGTGGTCGTGCCTTTTTTTCAAATATTTTTAAAGGACAAAATTCCTTTGAAAAGTAAACGGTGTCTTCTAAGTACTTTATTGCTTCATAAACACGGAGATTATTTTACTGAACATTAAAATATTTTTCAACTGTAAGTATCTTATCTTAAGCCTTAATCTTACCGAAAAAAATTACATTAATAAATGCTTTTACAAATGCTTTTACCTTGAGTAACTGATTCATTTCCTCTTTCAATATTTCCCGTCCCTAGTCGTGTGTTTTCCGCATACAGAGCGAAGAATGCAACCGACATCCAACGAAAACCAGTATTTCACTCTATATCCAAAACTATACACAATAAATCGTATTTTGTTGACAATAGAATCTAATTTCCACCAGCAAGTCGGCCGGTACAATTTAATCGAGACAATGGCTGGATTAACCGTAGCGCGGTGATCGCATCGTTTTTAGTTCAGTGTAGCGTTAATTTACCGCGAATGTATGTTTGTTTTTAAACGTATGAGAAGTATTGTTGTTTGGTTTTAAGTAGCTGTTAATGTAATGAAAACTGTAGACTGCGTTGATGGTGAATTGAACAATGGAAGAGTTGGATATAGGGTTTATTACTTTATTTAATGATTATTATTACTTTTTATTAGTACGGTCTATGTTTACATGCAGTAGATCGTTAAATTTGGAGTAAGACAGAGAACGTGCTGTTAAAGAGAGAGAGAGAGTCTAAATTATTGCATACTTTTTAGCCCATAACACTTTATACAATTATAAGCACTAAGCAGTCTACATGAAGGACCTTGTACGACATTTTTATTTTTCTTTTAAAAACATTTGAAAACAAAAAATATTGTAGAAACTGTTGGAGAAGTTCTATGCCATGAAGCAATCCGTATAGTGGAACTTAGAGAAGGGCCTCCTCTCCTAACATTACAGTATACTATCTAAGGACTTAGATATAATTGTTCTTATACTCTTAATATTTATACTAATGGACTCAATTCTTATTAAATCATGGACTATAAGTTTTCATTCCGAAGTATAGGTACTTCCCTGAGACTGTTTTTGGAATCATAACTTTATGCGATGGGATGTCACGATCACGTAATGTTGCGGTAAAACTCCATGTTACCAACTGGGAATTGTTGAATTTACCAATTCAAGAAAAACCGTATATTACAGATGTTATCAAGGTAACATGTCTCCATTTATCACTCTTGTGAAGTACCTGAGTGTTATAGCTATATTGAATGTCAACAATTCAGCAGCTGAAGCGACAACGGGTATGTAGTGAGTTCTTGAATGTTTTTTGCAATAGTTTTATATCTTATTTTGTAGGCATTAGAGAGTTACCATATTACTCAGAAGACGCTGGGCGCAGACCTCTCCCGACAAGCCAGTATCAAAACTCTTAATTGAAGCCCAACATAAGCAGTGCACTTTCCGAGACTGAATATGATGATATTGACAAGTGAGATTAGATACATAACATACATACATAAACTCACGCCTTTTACCAGAAGGAGCAGGCAGAAGTGTTGCTAGGACACCCACGTTTCGCCTTGTATGTTCCGTCACCCCATGTGATAGGGGGCGAGCCTATCGCCATATCGGGCACAAATACCTGACTCCTGGCTGATAATGAATAGAAAAATCCAATATCACTTTGCCCGACCCAGGATTCGAACCCGAGACCTCAGCTTTGTTATCGTGCCGCAGTAAAATTACGCCACCGATCTACCATATTAAGTATCTTAAAAACGCCTTATCTAGTGACAAGGACCAAACGGCCTCTACTCTTGGTGGTAGAATGCGTAAGTAATGATACATAGCTATGTACAATATTCAGCGTAATATATCAAAAGGTGAGGGAGCTGTTCTCACCTTGATCGGGTTACGTAAGTTAGATACATTTAAATTAGTTTGTTTAATACTCTAGCGCTACTCATGCTGACGATTTGTGAGCACTAACAATAAATGTGTATTTGTCTGTGTAATAAGTAATTCTATAGCATAACCAAAGAACATAACATAGTCCTAAGCATACCCCACTCAATTAAAATGTAGTCGATGAAATATCATACTTGCTTATTCGGTGTAAAAATATTATAGTAAGTTCAAACTGGATTCAAGTTGAATTGCCTATGTTTCGGCTTTTAGACACATAAACTTATATTAGGATTGTTTATTTAATCCATATGTATGTATATAATATTTTTTTTACCGATCAATGTCTGTACATAGAAGATAAATGAGAAAAACTAAAATGGAGGGCCTGAATCAACGTAATAGAACCTAAAACAATGATTTTTGCAGTGTTCCCTTGGGATGAGGAAGGAATTCCGATATATTTGGTTTTTTTTATACTTAAAGGGATGGGATGGGACTTGATTACATGCCTTGAGTGAGAATGGGACGGGACGGGTGGGGTATAACAGAACGGGACGAGACGCGATGGAAAATTCCAAATAAAGTTAATTTTAAAGAAAGTTCATCACGCATACAAGAAACTAGTATGACAAGTTACACTTTTATTTGTTAATTAATTCTATATTAATATGCTATATTAGTTAACTTGTGGTATCTTGGGTAGGATATCTTATCAAATCAGTACACTGAGGAAAATTACCTTCATCCCTAAATTGTAATCCCATTGTAGGTTTAGGACGTATAACATTTTTAATAATTCTGTTATTCGCTCGTTTACTTGCATAGCAGGCATTACTACGGCAATTTTCTTAAATATCCTCAGCAAATACACCTAGACAGTTGTATCAGCCGAGTTTACATAGGATCGAATTAATTTCTTTATTTCGGGCCGAGCTCAGAGTTTATTATCAGTTTATTTGTACAAGCTTCAAGGTTTTAGGTTGAGGAAAGACGTAACAAAGATTGTTGGCAAGACGTAGTTATGTAAGTTGTTTTTGATATTAGGAAGTTTAGGGTTGTAGATTTTTGTATTGCAATAAGGAACTAGGTTATATACGGGTAGTGTTTTTGTTTTTATGCTGGCGATTATTCGTGTTTCTTTTATTTCTACACATACACCTGTTAGGGAACAGGAGCAGTTCTTACTTAAGCTTCTTTATTTTATGTCGTTTCAACTTCGCAATCCTTAGGGAGACAATTTTTATTCGCTCCTTAGAAATTCATTAAAATTAATTGTCGGCTGAAAATTTCTCTTTTTTTCGTTTCGCCATTACATAAACTTAGTTGGCAAAAAATTAAAATAACAATAGTTTGCAACTAATTTTTGTAATGTCCCTCTAGAAAGTAATTGTTACATATACATAGCTGTTCCATTCCACTTAATGCCCTAGAAAATACTTTAAACGGCCCGTAAATATATTTTATAGTCATTTTATTCAAATAAAAAATAACATTACACGGCAATAAAGATCCGTACAAGAAAACGTTCCGTTTCACGCAAGCGCCGGCGGCCGTGTCCCACTGTAAAGCAATGATGGACGCAAAGAATATTAGTATGAATTTATATCCACCTTTGTTCCCTCGACCGCAGCGTGGAAAGGAATGCGCATTTTGCAGACGAGACACACAGTTCGCTGGAGCAGAAAATATAGCGCCCAATTTATAATAGGACCCAACAAAACGGAAACTGTTGGGGTTGTTTGAGCAATTTCGGTATTTATTATTTGTTTTGTTTTTGAAGAGATAAATATTGTAGTTCAGAGCATGCAAGTTTTTGTGAAAAGTGTACATGCATTGTATCAGTTTCAGGAATCAAGGACATTCTCTAAGAAAAGTAATATGCCGGTCATGAACAGGCGAAACATCAGACGCTGCAACTGTTTGATTCAAGCGAGCTAAGCCCTTGCATCTCGATGAATGTCTATGAATGCCAAGCTGCATTGTGGTTGAACTTTCAATTCGTAATTACACATTTTACTATTATTTCTAATGTATTTTAACTATTAAATATTCTAGCTAGAAGAATCAATTATGTAGCCCGAAATAGTTTTATCATATAACAAAACACACAATCGACGGTCCAAATATTTGCAAGATATTATTCTTACTATCATACTTTCACTAGCCAATATAAAAGGTACGTTTATTTATTCCCAATATTCCCAACATGCCACACAACACGCGCGCCAAAGGCTATCCCAATACACCCCGACATAATAATGGAACTCTGGCATAATAAATGGGGACACGTTTCTAAGGTAACATCGCTCTTTCATTTTTCGCACGCTCGATTAATCTCCAGTACTTACGTATACGTTTTTGGGCATTCGACGAGTATATCGACAAATGGGCCTAGGAATTTATTGTTTTCGCCGACAACAATAAGTTATTTGTATTGGAAGTTTTGTTAACTTCGCGACACGATGGATAGGGGTGTCTTTGCGATGGATGTTGGGATGACGTTTCAATCGGCGCGCGGGAGAATTGCTATGTTTGTTTATGTCGATTTTATTCGACAAAATGTTATGTGAATCATAGGGAATAATTTTAAATTCTTCACGTTGCGTGAAGGTTAAGCTTACTATCGTCTGAGAAGTGATAAAAGTAGCTTTGTATTAGCAAGCAACCCACGAATTAGCCGAAACACATTTTTCCTGGTTGCGTGAACTTGGGAAGCAAACAGAATACTGAACATTTTAAAATTCAATCTGTTTACTTAATAATTAGTTGTTTATCTTTAATTATTGTAACCATATTCTAAACAAACATACATAAAAATCCTATACACGTGAAAAAGCCTTAAATAATAAACCAGTATTTTCAAGAGAATTTGGAACGTGTCACCTTTACCTTTACGAACAATATGACATGCCTTCCATCATTCTGTATCTATCTATCTATATATTCAGGCACAGGTATTCCAGTGCTGAACATAGGCCTTCCCCAGTGATCTCCTCATCGGCCCGTTGGAAGAGGCCTGCACCCAACGATTTCCTGCAACCTTAACCAGGTCGTCCTTCCTCTTTGCCCATTCTGTATAGTAGTCGGTATTTATACTAATACAAAATATATTCGACCACCAACAAAGAGTGTTAAATTTCATCCTTTAACTATCGTACAAAAAGAACTCTAATAAATTTCATTTAGTTATGACCAATTAGAAAATAACCTAAGCGAAAAACAGGCGATTTTAGCAGCAAATCTGTCACCCGTTGGGGAAACATGCTTTGCTTATATGTACGAAATTCTCACAGAATTCTCTATCATCGATGTAAACACCAGCAACAACTGATAACGTCAACAAAATATATTTGTTCGACGAAACCACTGGTTCAGAGCCGCCGGTGCAATCCCATGCTAGCTACGCGAAATTGTACGAAACCGGATACACACATACGAGTATAAGTTATTCCCATGCCCCTTAAATACATACATACATAAACTTACGCCTTTTTTTCCAGGAAGACAGGCAGAGGTGCTACCAGAACACCCACATTACGCCTTGTGTGTTCCATCCAATGATGTGACCTATCACATAGTCATATGATAGGTTTTCAACAAAAGTACACGGTAATCGATATTTGCCCTTATACAAAATATTATACTCTACCAACAGCAAAAAGCATTAAAAATCAAGTTTTAAATACTAAACTATTGTGCTATAGAACTAAAAAACTATTTTTAGGTTACTAGGAAATAAACACGTGAAAAAGTTAAGATTTTCGTAAAACACATGCCATTTGGGGGATGCACTACAGGTGTAGTAAACACCGCTAGCACCTGATACCGTCAACAAATGTTTGTTCGACGAAAACACTATGGTTCAGAGGTGCAATCGCCAGGCTAATTGAGAGGGGCCTATAGATTTCCTGCGGTCCTGTTTTACAACCGATAGCTATTTGGGAACAGGGGAGACACGAAATGGGATCCGGGGCTATGTCTACACAAGTTGGAAATGTTACGTGGGCTACGGTTGGTTGCGGAAATTAAATACCTTAGAGGAAGTGGATATAAACATTTCTTAAATTGATAAAGTTATACCTATGAGAAACTTCCTAGTTATAAACTTATATATTTTCATGTTTATCTTAAAAACATTTTATAATACTTTGTAGTAAACGTGTTACATGTAATAAAGATAATTTAAAAAAAATTGCTGAGAGATTCCTATACTGGCAACTAAAGTCAATGTATATTGGTATCTATTGACAGCCTCCGTGGCGCAGTTGGTTAGACGCCGGCTGTGACACGTGAGGCCGCGGGTTCGATCCCTGCACTGAGACAAAATATATTTGTGAGGCTATTTGTCTCGGGTCTTCGTGTTTGTGAGACCGAAAAGTCTCTCGTAGCTTCTAATAACCACGACACAAGACTTCATTGATCTTAATGTGGAGTCAGGACTATGTATATGACTGTTGGGTGTATTTATTTATTATTATTACTATCTACAGAATCGTTAAGAAGATCCTAGGAAGTGGCTTATATTCCATAATGGACTTCCTGTTGCTAAAATGTATTTTGATGATATTATTTATTCTTTTTTTGCACGACGAGCTAAACATGTTATACTACTCTGCAAAACAATATAGAAACCGCAAATGCCACTACGTACAAAGTGAAATATCACTCTCCAACCAGAAATAACAAAGCGAGACGGCAAACTAACTAAAATCCCGAGTAAAAATTCGCCAAAAATTGCTTTCAGACTCACGTAAATATCATTAAATTTATTTGACTCCCGGGCACAATTACCCTGTAAGACACGATAAAAGAACAACTCGGAGGGAATATAAAAAGAAGTCCAATGTCTCCCGCAAATCGAGTTAGTCGTCAATAAGAGAGCAGTTACGAGTTGAAGTGCTAAGTTGTACATCTGCAATTTTCTGTAACCACGCGCCTCGCTCCGTCGTCAATGAATGGCACTAATTTGATTCGCACAATTGTTATTGATTTAATCATGTTTCTCTCGCAAATAAATACCTCAAATAAACTGATTTTTTGATAGTATTCAGTAGGTATTTTTTGTGGAAATATCTAAACGACATCGTGTTTGTAAGTAATAAGATTTTCGTGTTATTTCGTGTGATCAGTAAAGCGGTAACATTTTTACTTTTTATCTAACCGTTTGATGTGCAAATAAATAAATACAAATATTGGTACGCTTTGTTAATTTTTCTCAATCTAGTTGGGTTTCTACGTACAAATGTGAATGTTTGTAGCAAGACTAGCACAACTATAGAGAACTGCTTTAACATATCGTACGACCATAAGGATGCAAAACATCTAATTATCCTATACTTCTATCTAAATATTACTTCTATAAATAATATTACAAAATATTACTTCTATCTATCTATATCAGCCCATATACGTCCCACTGCAGGGCACGGGCCTACTCTACAATCGAGGGAATCGATTGAGAGTGGTTAGGCCATATAGTCCACCACGCTGGCCTAGTGCGGGTTGGCGGACTTACATAGCGTAGAAATTCTTTAAAATCGCTACGGTATGCAGGTTTTCTCACGATGTTTTCCTTCACCGTTAAAGTGCGTGGTGATTGACTATCAATACACAATAAAATAAATAAATAATAAAATATTACTTCAATACTCGCGTATTCATTCATGGTCCACATCATCAGCATTTTTTAAACTTATCAATTTTTTTGTTACTTTTAATGGTGAAACGGGCATGCTATTCACCTGATGGTAAACGATATGACCGCTCATGGACAGTAACAAAATCAAACACCATGAATAATTACAAAGCAATACTTGGCATTCCACTGCGCTCGCCATCCTGAGCCATAATATATTAAGTCTCATTATGTCCAGTAGTTATTCTGGCTACAATCCGCATTCAAACCAGAACACAACAGTGCATTTACACTGCTGTTTGGCGGGAGAAATAGACATTGCGGTGGTACCCACCCAAGCGATCTCTCTCATATGAGAGACCTACCGCCAGTAAATTATACAAATAACCTCTTTCCCTTAATACTTTTGTGATAATAAACAGAGTAACAGGGTCCTCTGTCCAACTAGTCCCTTATAAATTCTGAATAGTCACTAATCTCCGGGGCCTATTCAAATAATTTTCCTTATGTAGGCTTGTCCAATTTCGCAAGACTAGAATAACAGAAATTTTCTTCGTTATTTGTGTGTGTTAGTATGTGTTATAATACTAAAGGACCGTTTTCCCCGATGTTGACATATTAATTATGAGCCTAATGTTGTTGATTTTGTTTTACAATAATTAGAGTAAATTTTCTTATGGTGATCAGAATACTTCATGTAGCTGACAGACGATAATGATGAAGATGGCGAAATCATATATATTAAAATATTTTTCGGTGTGGCCACAACATTAGGAATACTCAAATGAAATAAAAAGTGTTTTATTTATTCAAAAAAGCCTACTATTTAACGATCGATTTGTCTGCCTACCAATCCTATCAACCCTTTGAGGGTGTTATTCTAAGTGATTGAATCGACGTATTAAAATTGAATCTCTACTAAATTAAAAACAATACCTTGTTACAATACCTAAATTAGGAACCCTATGTCATATCAACAATAATGGTACGTTGCCGACATTAATTCACATTATATTCATGATTGCATAGAAATCAAAACCCGTCGAAAAACTTTTGACAGTTGCCATCACTATTCCACAATTGTTTGTGTAATCCGAGTCAAAAATGATTTGGTGCGAAGTAAAAGAGCAAATAACGGATATGCTTCATAGATAAATGGTAGTGCTGAGTTGCAGAAACACGAGCTGCAAAACTTTAGTCTTTGACAGGAGAAAATGCTAAAACTAAGACTTAGCTTCCATGCGATTTTATTTTGCAAAAAACAATGCTGGAGATTACCCGTTTTATTGCATGATAGAATATTAATTGTACCTATAGAGTAATTCCGTTCAGGCTTTAATAATAATCTCCATTCATAGATGAGATATTGCGTGTAAATTAATAAAAACAGTATTGTCACTTAATTGTCTTTCAGTATTTTTTATTTAAATATCATTACTAAATTTTCATCATAGCCTCTAAGTAAGCACCAATCGAAATCTAAATGTGTAAGTATAAACACACGACCCATCAAACCCTCTTCTGCATTCGCCCCGGTGGATCATTTATACCCAGAGTATTTTGAACGCAAACAAGACTTATCCAGAGGGTCAGACCATTCGACGTTATCTCTACGTGTTCTTGTGACATTAAGGGACACACGCAATTCACTAATTAAATAAACGATTCAGTTTAACTAGTTTGTTTCGCATGATAAGTGGACGGGTCTAACTGACCAAACCTTGATAATGGTCCAGGAGTGTTTGAATCCGCAATTTAGGGTTTAATTAAGACGTTCAACGGTACACGACAAATTGTGTTGTTTTAGGATAATTTCGAATGTTACGTTAATTTGCACTAATCACGTAATAATAATTTGGATTAGCGAATAATTTGGTTTGGGGACAAAGGCTAAACTCTCCTTGGGGTGAGCAATAATTACATTCCTATTTAAACACTATAATTGTATTACATAAATATCGACACACGAGTTAATCTGATAATAATGAATAAATTGCAGTGATGTCGAAAATAGAAAACTTAATATGTATTTCCATAATTTTAATCATATTGCAACCCATTTCTATAATAACTATAGGTTCTCTGCACGTATATTTTTAAATTACTAATCAGATTTTTCCCATACAACAGAAATAAAACAAAACTACAACTTCTCCAGCTCACAGATAATAAAATTCTTTATATCTTAATAAATTACTGGAACAGAAACGAGAAAGACCGCAAGCAACTAGTTATTTATTACTGCAAAAGCAGCACTTTTTATTCAAAGCAAATGCTTGATATATATTTTTAATTTTTACACTCCATCGTGTCGAAAACCTTGCAGCGTACACGTCTGGCCCATATTTCGCTTTCAGTCTCACCGCGTATTACCGAATGAATGGATATTAGGGTTCAGTGAGCGATAAGGCTTATTAAAACGCGATATTGGAAAAGAGCAACGTTTTTTATATTTTATATTGGTTTGTGAGTTTGAATAGATGAGATGAAAATAGGGAATGGAGTTATTATATTTGATGATATTCATAAAAGGTATTTATTGAAAACCAAAAGCCGATAATAGTATCTATTAGAATAATAGGGCAAGAATGGATTTAATTGAAGCAAGTTCAACGTATTCTCAACAAATTTGATACTATTAACATAACAGCCTCAATGGTTGATAAAAAAGAAACCTGCTTTTAAAAACAGACTAACCAGACACAATTTTTTATATTATTATTATATTTTTTCGCTATACGAAGCATAATGTTGAACATAGGTATAGAATTTTTCACAGAGAGCAATGTTTATATGACCAAAATATTATCGACCTGGGTCAGAAAAAAATCCTCAATTTTCCACTGGAAGTGTTGGTCTATTCCTAAGTTATTCCAAAAAAATACGGAACCACAAACTAATAAGACACAGTTTGACCCGGTTTTTCAACTTAACACAAACAAAGCTCGCTTATTGATTCAAAGCGGGCGCTACATAGGCAAAGGAGACCCGCCTACAAAATCGTGAGCCGAAAATCCCTATTCCCTAGCAGGCTTTTCGAGCCTATTATCATAAGTCTAGTTGGGTTTTTATACATTACGGAGTTTTGAGTAGCTGGAATATAAATTTTGGGGTATTGTATAATATATTCGGGTCAGTGATGCATTTGAATTATTGGTTCGGAGGATTTTATAAGGTGTTTTTCTTTTGTGGAAATATTTGTAGGGAGGTTTTTGGATTTAGAATCTCTGTCCACTACAACGTGGTAAATGACCGTATTATGGAGGTATCATGGTAAAAAAAAATGAAATTAATTACTATGGATTGACAGCAATCGCTGACAGAACTGTTACAGCTTGAAGCAGAAATTCGCCCGGTGAAATGTGGATCGCGCTTGTATTACCCCTACCTACTTATTCGGGGATAAAGATGTAAGACTACGTTTGTATTTTAATTATATACTTTTTTTACAAATACTGGTTTAAATTAAATCTCTGTTACCTACACATTAGTCGAATACGAACAATCCTGTATTTTAGAATAAACACAGATATGAAATTTTACATTACTATTTTCAGTAAAGTAATCTTCAATAACAACAATACACGTTTTAGAATACAAACGTATTCAATTGTTTAACTTATCACGTCCTATAGTCCCATTATATCAACATAATTAGGCAGACATACGTGTTACTACTTGTGGAACATTTATGAGAAATAAATTTTAATGTTAGTACATTGTGCGTATATTCTACAACAACTAACGTGCCTACATACTGACTAAATATGGAACTTTAAGAACTAAGCATATAATAAACTTGAGAACATATGATGTAATTAAAAGGAAAAATGAAATGCTCTATATAGATGTAGGTTCTATATGAATGTTATTATGAAAGATGAAAAGAATGAAACGTTAAACGAATGACTGTGATGGAACGTAGTTTATGTAAAAGAGATAACTAATGGTAGTACTAATGAGTAAAAGTGTTAGAGGATGAATTATTAAGATGTTGAAATATGAAAGGACGGAATAGTTGAGAACAGTGTGGAAGACGATGGAAGTTGTTGAGGACGACGGATGACGACTCAATTAAAGACGAATTAAAGAAGACGAGCGATACTGAAGAATATCTAAGCAATCTTCGTTTGATTTTGACCCTAACGGAACTATTCTCACATAGATAGTGATTATGGAATCACCCACACGCCACCCACACGCCACCCACACGCCACCTACACTACACAACATATGGCGAGCTTATTTTCCTGCGATGTAATAGAAGAAGAGCCTACTGCCAATTGCCGTATTAGGCCCGAATTCCAGTGCCGCAGTTATGAGCCTTTCAAAGCTAAAAAGTCGCACTAAGTGGATTGCAGGTCATGTGAATCGAACTCAGGTCCACACGGTTCACAGTTCTACCACTAAACCAATGAAGGGATAAAACTAACAACTAGTTAAACTAACATTTTTCCAAGCCAAGTGGCGGTAATGTTTGATATTTGACGTAGATTTTAAAGATTATAATTTTTAAACCGAAAATTTATTTTAATTACAGTATGTTACTTTTTCAATATAAATATAATATGCCGTTACTACTGTAATGAGACAAGTAAATTTTTCAAAATAAAATTTAATCGTAAAATTATATATTCTTATTCAGCCACAGAAACTCTACAACTAAACATAGGTGTACATAGTAACACGGTCTTTACTAATCAAGGCATCAAGTCACTTTAATACCCTTCATCGGACTCCTTCCTTAATCCACTCGTCCGCAGCATATTAACCCTTCTATGATAATTATACGTATACAAATAGCCATTTTACCGGCGCCCGGGCGAAGGGCTCTAACGACCCCAATCATGTATTATTGAGGGTCGTGTGGTGTTACACGGAACTAATTCCAGATTCAATCATCATAATCGCCGCCGGTTACCCAATCATTTTAGTGCTCAGTATCAGCTTGGTGAATAAATCATAGAACGGGACATTTCGACCCTCGCTCTGATTTGAGTGGACTGGATTAATTTTGCTGAGATCTTTATTGCGGGTTATTTGGAATTATTTATTGGATTACTTGATAGGAACGTTAAGTAATTGAGCGGGTAGTGGTTAGTTATTGCGTGTTTAGTATCATGAATATTACGGAAATTGTGATTTTTACGATGTTCGCTAGCCCGCACTAGGCCAGCGTGGTGTACTACTAGTATATGGCCTAACCCCTCTCAATTGTACTCTCTATTATAGGCCCTTGACCTGCAGTGGCTGATATAGTACAGTACGATGTTTCGTTCTCCTAGTATGTTATTATATCTGATTGATCATTTCATTGCACTTTACAGAAAAGTTCGGTGTCACGTCAATGCGTGCCATTTTGGCCAGCAGGCTTTGGAGACTGGTACTATTATGTTATAACTAGGAACCGGATTATATGCAACATAAAACGCTAAAAATAAGCATAAAAGATGCGTAAGATATGCATGAAAACCAGTGAAAACTGGTATAATATGCAACATAAATGTTAAGTTTTAGGAGAAAGAAATAGTGCTTTATATTTTTATTATTACTAAATCGACATAAATCAGTATTCATTCAAAAAATTTATAAACTGATAGACCATTATTTTATATTCTAATATTGAGCGGGTGAGCGCGCTTTACAAAAAGTGCAGTTTCCATGTGAAGGTATTGAATTTGACCCGCATTAACTTAATATATTGTTAATGAATAGCCACCACCACTATAACATAACAGTCAGCTGAGCTATATGAGTAACATTCCTTCGTCTCCAAAAAGAATTTATTCAACATCTAAAATTCAAGGTCCTTTCACAAAGTTTCAGTTGGAATAAAGGTTCTTAATCACATTTTATAGGGGACGATCTCAGACCGGACTAATTCCGAATCCAATTAACGTAATCGTTCGCGGTTACTAGTGCTTGAATACGTCCGATTGTTATTTAAGTTAGAATACTGATTATGTGTGAGTCGATTTATTCGTATGGGTGTCCAGAACGTAGATTTAAAATGATAAAATCTGTATTACTAAGTCTTAAGTATAAAAGTCGCGAAAGTAAGTTCGGTATCGTCTATGCAATGACAGCCTTTGCTCCATTGGAATAAAAAAAAAACGAAAAACTGGTATCAAAGAAAAACTTCTCACGCTCAATTAATTTTCAATTCTTTGTGCTGACGTCTGCTGTAGTCAGCTTTTAATGAACTAATAGTGTAAAACTGTTGAGATAAAATATCGAGACAGGGGTGACAGTATAATTAAATAAATTGGTTGATGAATGGAACATAATGATGTGCTATTAAATTATTGAACAGAGGCCTGTCTAATTAAATATGTATTAATTAAGCAAAGGTGAGTAAAATAATGTTCTTTTCAGATTAGGTACTTTTAACTTTATTCAGGAGAATATTTACATTCTAATTCAATACCAGTAGAAATAAAAGAACGTATTCACTGAATATATTTTAGTTAAAATATAAAAGGTGTACAACGGTTTGTTACAGTTTCGTATGGTTCTAACCTTTTGTACTCGTAATATAACCATTTTTTTCGACCTAAATGCAAAAATAGCTAGCCCTTTGTCTAGTTGAGAAAAGACACTAAAATGAAGGTAACATAATTTCATTTAGTTTGTGGATATGCCCATTTCTTGTCTGTAGTTCTGTGTAAGGTAAAATTGCTAATTTCGAGTGAAGTGTTGTTGAAATAAACTACTAACGCGAGGGTTATTGTGAGAAACCTTTTGGGTCGTAAACTTTGTTCAAATATTTCTGTACTCATTTTATGTACTGGCAAGCATGGACGTCTTAAATGTGTTCCAATTCTCTTTAGGCCATTTTAAACACTTCGCTGCAGAAATCATAGTAACGAAGTTCTTACAAAGTGCAGATGGTGACCAACATGGAATTTTAGACGGGAGGATTCCGGCAATACTCGCCTACTTAACCTAGAAAACCTATGAGCATTTTCTCCTTGAACAAGAAAAAGGGATACAGCAAAACTAACTACTATGCAGTTGATAGTAAATGTTGCGCTGATTAGAATATGCACTAGCCAGCGAATACTCTCTCGCGCGGTTAATGTAGTTAAGTTCACTCATCTATTGAAACTGAATATGGACTGACTCATCCAGGCAAGCCATGTTACGTGGCTCATAGCAGGTTTTACATCCACATTCCCGCTAGCTTTGGCGAACACAAGTACACTAGCAAAACTGAGCTACGAGCCCCCAAGGTTTTTAAGTCATAAAACTATGGAACTTTACCTGCTTTAAGTACGTCAGAGGACAACTCAGGACATCGCATCACTCCGGCCATAAACTACGGAGTGCTTTTTACGATGTGTTTCCAGTTTTTTCTCTTTACGTTCATGTAAAATTTTAAACCAAAGCAGAGACATCTCGACAGCTGCGTTGTGTTAGTTTACAAGGATGTTGTGGCACTGAATGTGTCTTCTGGGTAATGTTTTATTGTTTGTTGGTTACATAAGATTTGAGACATTGCCTCTGGTATCATTTTATAATAACATGTGATGGCGAAATATTATTTGAAAGGGAAAATTGTTTTACACTGCGTTGTAGGTAATGTCAGTTTGAACTTTTGCTTTCGCTAAACACATTCTTAATATGTATTATTTTTGAAAATATTAATTGATGACTATTTATTATCATTGTTTATTATGAATAACTCTCATGTTATACGTACATAAGTCCGTTCATGGTGTTTTACTACATCGTTAAAACTACGAACAATTGCTACAAACACAAGCAATAGAACTAGGATAGAACTCTAGATAGTTATTTGGTAGTTCAACTTGTTCCCAATCAGCGTACCGCAAAATTTCACACATTATGCATTTAATAAAGATGCCCAAACTTCCTATCAATCTTTAACGGCCTTATTCATAAACAGTCTAAAAACCTATTTTAGTTATCAAAAATATTGTCTTCTTCGCTAAAACTGAATTCAAAAGTTGTTCGAAACGGACAATACATTCGGTAACTAAAATAGGTTTTAAAACTGTGTATGAATAAGGCTTACTTTAGCATTATATCACGCATCAAAAGAGCAACGAATTGAAATAATTATTATTGATAATTATTACAATTTTAGATTTAAAAAATTTAAAATTAATAAACAAAATTTTGACCTAAAGTATGATAAAGTGTACACTAAATCCGGAAATATGCACTGATTTAGTGTATATTTCACTGTTTATATGTGTCACTGAATATTGCATTTACCAAAACCCCAGACAATAGTTATTTGTTCCAATTCCAATAGCTGCAATACTACGCCCAGACACATCCAGAGTTGCGTCGTCTCTAATCCATCAAAAATATCTATTTTTATTCCCCGCGGCGGAACAAATTTAGCCCCCCACAGCAACGCTCTAATTGACGCTTTAAATCTGTTCGCGCGCGCACCTACTCACCCCGGGTGTTATTTCTAACAGATTATTACGTTATGAGTTACTATGCTGGATGTCACGTGATATGAGTTTTTGTAAATATTATACGCAGTTTTTTTGTTAGGATGTATGGATAAGATGACATTATGATCTTTATTTTTTTATTTATGCACTTCTTTTCATTTCTGTATTACCCTAGCGAGTTATAGAAATTGCCGTGGGTATTATGTCCACCTACCCACAATTAGTTTATAATGTAAATAACATAAATAAAAAAATAAAATAAGACTCATGGGAAAATTACATTAATCAATAAAAAATAGCACCTAATAGCGGCATTTGTAGCCCCTACTCTTAGTTCAGATATATGGAAGTCTTGTATTATAGGTGTCAGAATTTACAAGAGACTTGTCGATCTCACAACATTCAGATCCGAAAATTGTGTATAAAACAAATGTTGTGGTCGTGTGGTGGTGTCTGGTTTCATAGGCGGCGTCCGGCGGCGGTTATCAAATATATCTCTTAAAGGTGTGGACCATTTTATGATCGTGAGTTCCATTCCTAAGTCAAACAATCAACATAATATTACTCGTCGGAAATATCTGTGGACCTGAATAATTAACGTCATTGGAACATAAGTTCAGCAAATTCAAAATATAGGATAAACAAATTGAATTAAAATAGAAAAAAGCATAAAAAATGGAATTCGCATCCATCTCAAAACATTTTTAATGTAAAATAACATATTTGATAGGGGAACACAAAAAAATTAAATGTGAACCGCATTCCAGCTAGGTTCACAGATATTTCCGACTATATGTGTATTTTTTTTTTTAATTAGATTTGACATTACATAGAGATGACCGCTTGGAAAAATACAAAAAGAATAAACGTATAGCGTGGGACTCAAGTAAGTAATTATTATAAAAACTGATTTACATATTGTGACCGTATTGAATAATATTATAATTATATTTAGGAAACGCGCTCCTAATAAATAATCAAAAATCTAAAAACCCAGAAATAAATAATTAACTTTCTAATTCAAAAAGATCTGCGCACAACAGCTCCAAAATCTGCAGTCCATTCTTAATCCCCGAATAAATTACACCAGTATACCAACAACCATTTGTTTAATACAAATTATTGCTTTATGAATAACGCGCGAGTGTGCGCGACGGGCAGTTAATTACTATTATCTTTTCGGTACTAGTTTACGTTCAGTTTTATGGGCAGCTCGGCTGTCTCTGGGTTCGTTGTTTACGTGTTTCGATGCGTGTGGAGTAAATTGTACGATTTAAACGCTGTCTGGACCACCAACTTTAAAACTAAAACTATTTGGTGAGTATTTGTATGATTTGGGTAGAATATTGCCGAGATCTCAATTTGTACCCCGCAGCATCGTTAATATTATAATGTTTATTTTGATGTCTCCTTTTGTCAATTAAATTAATTACCCCATAAATAATAAAGATGGTTCTGATTTCTCTCTTTACATTTCACAGCCATTTACTTCAGTTCCTGATGCAGTTATTTTAAAGATAAAAGAGTTTCACCCAAAAACATCATATTTTCAAATTTAGTACAGTATTGCTATACTTTACAATTTACAAGCATTTTGCAAAAGTTGTATTCGTATTGGCGTCTTATTCCGCGTGGCGCTTTAATTTGGGTCAAATTCTTTCCTCAACATTAAGGGGCATGACCATTACTGGCAAAGAGCGTGTAATTTCAGGTCGGCGAAATTCCGAGCAATTTAAATTTCTTAACCCTGGTCTCGTTACACTCACTCGGTTGTGTCGAGTTCTTGTGTGAACGAAATTTTTGAGAGAAAAATATTTCTGCAACTTGCTCAATATGAGGGCCATTGTTTGTACGCATGGGTGAGCTTTGTAAATTATGATTAAAATTGAACTAGAGTTATTATATTATTATATTAGATATAACGAGAAAATAGGTATAATATTTCATAGCTTTATTGCATACAAACCAATGTAATTACAGTCCCAACAAGTAAGACTACATAACCACAAATTAAAAATCTTCAGTAATATATTACTTTACGTAGTAAGTGCCTGAAACATGAAACAAAAGAAATGGAACATTTCTATGCATAATTACGCTATAGCTCGAATGTATTGTAAAAGTAATGAGAATGGTATGGAAACCCTTGACGAAGCATTATTTACATCAGCAGTGTGGGCTGTGCTCTTAGTCCCTGATATTGACATTCAACATCCTGCACTGCACTTACAGTTTAAATATCAAGTTGGCAGCACAATGACCACTTCCATGGGACGCTGTTAAAGAGCGTTTCGAGTTAATTCCGTCCAGGCGAGATTTACTGCGTAATTACCGCGTCAAACGAGACCGACGCTAAATCTGTACGACGCAGAGCAGTGGAGCCCGCGGCGATGCGTCCGCTCCGTGTCAAATTATTAATGATAATGATAGTATTGTCTTTAAGGTGGCATGGTAGTTAAGTGATAGAACAATTGAGATTTATGAGGATTTTTTACTGATGACAAATCAATATGCATTTTGCGGACGGAGGTGCAAAATCCGCACATTTAGAGAACAGGCCAGTGTAACTACAACGACTACAGCTATAATTATGTAAAATTTGTTAGACGCACTATAGAATAAAAAAAAATACAGTTCCAAATGATTCTGTAAACATAAAATTCTTCGTCTAGACAAACCAAGTTCGTCGTAAAAACACAAGAAATTGTATAAAATACCGAAGAGAGCATTAATTTCAGTGCATTTGTCCAAATATTATGTCCAATCGTTAAATGTTTGCCAAACATTTAACTCCTCAAAACAGCTTATTTGACAATACGCTTGCACATTTCCACCATGACTTACCTTTATGTGGCGCAAAACTTTATAATCCACGATGGCAGTACCATTTAAACTTTCTGTTGAACACAATCAAACTACCGAACTCGGAAACTCGGAACTTCAAAGAAAAAACCGCTTACAATGTTACTCAGATTTGTTGCAATAAATCAAAAGATTTTTTCTTTCCTCCTTCCTACACTTCGGGAGACTCAGCAGCATTGAGAAAAGGTGGTTTGTGTCGATTTAGAAATTATGGCTTATTGTTATGGCTATAAACTTCGAAGAGGTCAGCAGATTTCTAATAAACAATTTTTCTCTGAGTTGAAAATGTTCACTATCGAATTAAATTCATTTGGTGTTAAATTGTTTCTTTTTGTTTTGCTCTTTAAGTTTACATCTCCATAATTAATAAAGACTATTACTGTTTGTAAATTGTTTACATACGCATTTACCACCCAAAGTACTACACATCCAGCACGGATACAATTATGAAATCCATGCATTGTACACTTCATATCCTATATCAGACATATTACCTATTCACGAAATTAATCCAATCACTCATTACGGGCGGATTGAGAAGCAAGCAATCAAATTGTCGCATTGGTATTATTAATAGGGCAAATACATCACAGACCACGACGCAGTAGGTACACGTGTACTAATCATTTATAAAGGTGTTAAGCTGCAAAAGGGTAGTTGACTCAATTTTGATTATTACATACATACATAAACTCACGCCTTTTCCCAGAAGGGGAAGGCAGAGGTACAACCAGGACACAACTTTTTATTTATGTCAAAATGTTGTCTCATACAAAATAAAGAAATAAAAAAAAGATGGATTTCTAAAATCTGTATACTTAACAAATTGAAGATATTTCAAAAGTGGTAGGAGTAACAGTAAAGGATGTAATTGTCGTGCATTGACGTCATCTTTCATAAAGTACGTATGTATGGAAGAGAAAGCGAGTCTCCCCTTCACTACTAAATATATTAATATCTCAGTCAATTCACAACCAATTTTGATGCTGTCAATTAATAGTTTTTATAAATGATATTTTGCAGTGTTTACTAAATACCGTTCAAAATTAAACTTTGAACACATTATTTGCATCACCACAAGCTTCGTCGCAAAAGCAATTAACATTTTAAACACATTCATATGAAATTTGAAAAGCCTGCTCGTCACAATAAGGCAGCGCGATATCGATTAGGCGCCGCTCCCAGCGCTCCCAATAAATATGTAAATGTGGATTAACCCCGATTGTGGAAAGAAACGCCCCCGGCTAAATTGTCGAAGTGATAATTTTTCTTATCTTCTATTTAATACTAAATTAATACGGTTTGGTGTTGTGAAATACATTATAATATTGAGAGGGAAATTGATGAATTTGATCGAAGACTCGGTATTTTGTATCTTGGAAGTATAAATATAAAGTCAAGTACGGTGTTATGAGAAAGTAGGTACAACCATGTACTATGAAACAGCTGCCCTTCGAAGTGAACACAAAGCATTACATCGTGCCCTATTAATTGCCTTTCCGATAGCAAGTGGCCATTAACTACTATTTCAAATTTAGAATTTCTACGATATAGAGATGAGATTGAAAGTTTTTCAGGTCACGTAAAATAATTCCAAAAAATACGCTTAAAGTTATCGCTAATCAATTTGCCTAAACTAACACCGATCAAGACTGGCTAGAAAAAATATGATAACGGGCATCGAATTTCATTGTTTCTTTTCTAAATCTTACAAATGTAGGTAAATTTGTTTAGGTTTTAAATTCTTGTTGCTCTAATTTTTTTTATAAAACTAATGGAAATATAATCTGAAGCCATTTTAAAACCCAAAAATAACGTTCACAATGTAACAAAAATCCATAGCAAAAACATACTTCGTGAATAGACAAAGATCTAAGCCCAAAGCTTTACCAAAAAATAATAATTTATTATCAAAATTCACCTCGAAGTGCATCAACAGCAGTAAATCTTCTTTGCATATATCAGGATTTGCACCCCACTGTTGCAATCAAGACTATAATTCACGCAGGCTACGGCCACACTAAATCTAAAGCCGACAATCCATAAATTACCACATATTTGATCAAATTTAAATATACCACATAATGCCGGACAAAGGCCACTTTTCACGCTCGCGGCTATATCCGCAGTATCCGCCGAATATCCGACAAATTACGATTTTAATTCCGAACCGGCAAAGAATTCCGCGGTGGCGAGAATTATGGCGCGGAGAGATTTATGCTTTGGTACACCGTGTTCGGTGACGGAGTGAGGGAATGGCTTGTTCTGGCTTTAATTATGGTTGCGTGTGATTTTATTTTTGATGGCATTCCCTCAAACTCATAAGAGGTATTTCCTGCTACTGCTCAAAGAGAACTGAACTAAAATTCTAGACGATTTTTATCATGACTTTACCAATAACTAATTTTCGATGTCTACTCAAACAATTGACTTAAAAATTTGATGTTTTTTAAAATCATGAAATATTATGTATCCTCAAGGCACTGATCGATAAACATTTCAAACTCCTTCTTATTCTTATGATACTTATCGTTAAATTATGTTTCAGGGTTTTTACAAATCAATCTGGCAAGTTTACAAACATTTAGCGACATGCACATACGAGTAAATTAATTTATAACGTAATGGTATTCAAATTAAAATGCATTACAAAATTGGCACGGTGATTATACTGATTATTCAATTAAATGAAATATGTTTCGATAGCGCCGACATTAAACAGGTGAAATGAAATAAATTGACACCGAACGATAACCTGCCAATACAACACGATCAATTAACGAAATGTCAGAATTGATTGTTACGTTTCATTTATCAACACATAAACTTTATCATATATTTTAATAGGCTAATGCTTTAGGCTATCCCGATCATTTAATTGAGGCATTTGTAAAAGGATGGCTTAAGTTTTTGTTTAGTAACTAGTCTTACATCTAGATTTCAAAGCCACTTCATTCTACTTCCGCTAAAACATTGGTATCAATAGTAAAATGCTAAAAAACCCTAAGGTTTAACGTGACCACTGAAGTCCAATAACTTATTGTTTTGGGGAGGATCGGGATATTTCTAACCTTGATTCGATTCTTATTACCTTTACAGTGAAGGTATTGCATTAAAATACCACCCATATTATTGTAAGATCGTATCGATTATATTATCGACAAAGACAAATACTAAGGAGAATGAGGGAAATTCAAAGATAATATCAAGGAAATAAAAATGAACAAAAATGTACCTTTGATAGTTTAAAACAACAATACTGCCCAAAAAATTCAACACCACGCGAATATCAATTTTCAAATTGGGAAAAATTTCCAGTAAAAATAATTTACACTACATTTTATACATGATTGGTCTCGGCCGGCGCGATGGATGAATAATTTATTACATTTATAGCCAGCGGTTATTTTGGGTCGGGTAAAACGAAACATTATAACTTGAGGCTCAACCTGCACACCGGTGTAAAACCTATTTAAATCGACCCAGGTATTTACTATGAAACGTTGATAGCTCCAAATTTAAATACTATCGGGCAAATCTAATACTAATAATCGGGCCGCATATTGACACAGATTTTATGAGCAGAGGAGATTAAAAGTAATGTAAATCTAAGAATAATCGATAGAAAGGTTAACGTCCTATCCAATAAGCTTTAATACCTCAAGTAGACACAACATAAAGATTATGATAACTAGAATTCATATTCGTCAACACTGTGGTAACCTTTCTTGATATATACATGCCCAGCTAGTCAACAAACGCAGTCCAAATTCCGACTCCAATTTGCATTTATTTTGCATTCCTTGACACGGTTGCATTTTCATTAAAATACATTTTCTAAAAATATACCTCAAATTTTTTGTACATGATATTTCATTATTCTCAAATTATTTGTACCTTATCTTTAGAAACATATCGAAACTTAATCGAATAGTGTTTAAAATTATCTTCGTAAATCACACAGGAAATTTAAAAGGCACCGTAGGTCCCGTTCGAACGAATGAAATGATTTTCAATTTCAACCCCAAGAGACTTGTACGGCTTAAAATGTACTACAAGTTTTACCTTCTACCTTTTTCGCTAACGTTGTTACCCGACACATACCTGCCAGCTTAAGTCCGATCCTCTTCCCTGGGGGTTTGATGAGTTCTATGTGCGTCCTCCGTAGTCCCCTCTCGGTGCAGAGGCCGGAGTCAGTAGATAATGATGTTTGGGATTTGAACACTGCAACAACAGGATTTACTTTAAATAAACGCCGTTTTGGGATGGAATAGGATACGTGAACTTTTGTTAAAAGATTTATGTCCTTTTGAATGTGGTTCGGCTTGAATTAAAAAACTAGTCCGTATTTTTAACAAAGCTGAGAGTTTTGTGTCTTTAATTTCGACGGTCCGTTTTAGTTTTAGCTCTACTTTATGCCATTTATTTTTAAAGGAGTCAGGAGTAAAGATTTGTCAGTAAATTTTTTATTCAATATTTTTGTTATGAAATCAATATTTAAAATAAATACACACAGTAACCACACACATAGTCACGATCTGTCGATAACCAACATAAATATGCATCGTTGTTATTTTCTGTCAAATATTTATCTTGGTGTTGGTTTTATACGCGGCCCCTCGTTTTAACATCATGAATTCATACAAAATGAATACAAAAATGAAGACACCGTTTGCTTCACTTCTAACTTACTTTCGATAAATGGTTCGACGTCTATCAATTATGTAAATCAATATGCAGATATCGTTTGGCACATCTTGGAAGTTGCGAAAGTGGATCCATCAATGAAGGAATCTAAATTGTTTATTTATGATGCTGTTACAGCTGACTGGATTAATATTTGATCACGTATGCCTAGAGCGTCTCGTCAAAGTCCTTAGCTAGAATTGTCTGTGCAAACACATATTAAGTAACTAACCATGTACACTCTCGAATATCCTATCTAGAATAGTAGTAGAGGTACCAATGTTTAAACATTTTAATTCAAAAACTATGAACATGACTTCTAACTTAGATTATCTTCTTCTTCTTGTCAGCCACAGAAAGTGCACTACAAAACATAAGCCTATCATATGGACTCTCATGAATGATGAACTCATAGATCGCCTATTAAATAGGAGAATAATAGAGGTCTTTATAAACACCTACTTAATTAAAATTATTAGGTATCTTGAAATAAAACTATTTTTACGGATTTTATCGCGATTTGGTTTAATTTTTACATTTTTTAACTTCCCGACGTTTCGATTGCTTTTCAGCTTTCGTGGTCACGTCAAAATCCGTAAAAGTAGTTTTATTTCAATGTGTAACATTCGCGTAAATCTAAGAAACCATTATTAGGTATCTGTTAGATTGAGGAGAAGAAACTTCAAATATCCTTATTTGTGCTTATAACCGTTAGACGTTTTTAGAACTCTTAAACAAAATCTGTCATAAGAATGGTATTATCGATCTAAGTCCTTAAGGTATAAATAGCTACGAAGATAAGATATTACTCCAAATATAGAAGTGTACAACGAATTCTGAATAAACACAATCCCTCAAGGAACTGCTGAATTTGATCAGGTAAATAAAGTTATTTTAAGTAGCTCGATCAGTACGATTACAACGATATAGATTTACCGTATTTACTTTGCTGATACACCGAACATTTCACAGAATTCACTGAACCGCTACTACTTGTGCTTCATATTTCATTCATCGGTACGAGCTGATAAAAAGGTGCTAAATTCTGTCCTTATTCATGGATTTAACGAACTTAAGTACCCTTTTCAGACCTCATTGATTCTTGTTTTATGAAGTAAGAAGCTTGAGTAAGCCATTCTACTGTACCATAACGGATTTTACGACACTTGACTATCAAAATGTGGCTTCAAAATTACGCCTTTTAAGTTATTTATCACGGCGTGTCTTCGGTTTTAATAATGACAGCTGTTGGGGATTTTTTTACATAATTATATGAAAGGTTTTTTATTTCTTAGATTTTTATTGATATAAATGTTTTGTGCACACAGGTCCTAGACTAAATTGCTCTAAGCAATATGATCTGTTCTTTTTGGTATATGAATTAGTATTGAAATTGGAAATCTCTTAAATGTAGAAAATCTCTTAATAGACACATATTATATCACATATGAAACATTTCCTTCGATTTGTTTACTAGTCATTTTCTACGACGAAAGTACCACCACAGTTGCGCCAGTCTATTAATGCCATAAAATAGGCACAACGAGGTTCAATCATTTTCCTGTAATAAATTTTTTCATAGTCAATTGCAATCACTTCACCCTAAGCTTCAAAAGGCGTCCCGTAAACATTCCAACCCCCTTCAACTTTCGCCAAAAATCTCGGCGTTTTTAAACAACCGCAAAACTGAGAAACATTTAACAAGCGCAGAGGTACGAATCCGCTGGTAGACCCTCGTTAGCGCCTAACTTTTACTGCAGTTCGCAACTGCTAACCGTCTCTTGAAATAATACCTAGTGCTGGGTACTGGAGCCCGTATCGATAAAGTTGAGTTACGCGAGTTCGCCAAGTGGTAAATTAAACCGTCGTGCTGACGTCATGTCGGGATTGGTGGTGTTGCGTATTGCCGGAGTTTTTACCGGAAAATACCGGGAGGTGTATGGCGAATGGCTTTCAGTTTAGGCTATTGGAGAGTTAGTTCGCAGTTGGACTAAATTGCACCGCTGTGGAATATTGTTTTGAAGCATCATCGGGCATTTTTCAATTTCATGGAAGTAAATTAAATATAGGAGATCAAAAGAATATTTGAATTTGTTGTATGTACTTATTTTTTGTCCGATTTATCTGAATGGATACGTTTTTTGGCATTTGGAATGAATATATTTTTAATAGCGATGGACAGATCGTTAAAAATTATATTTAAAAAAAACACATATTCAAAAGCTACTATTATTATTATCTTACGCTGTGGTTAATTTTGACAACAACAAAACTAGGCCGTTTTTACCGGGAGAATAGCTGTCTCACAGACAACAGAAGTAAAGTAAAAGTTTTGTTGGCGCATTCCGTACAGTGTCTAAAAACTATCCATTCCCTTCTACCATCCACAAAGACAGTACTCTTGTGTTCAGTTTCTTGGCTGTTTCAGAGAACCTATGACTTCCAACGGTGCTTTCCATTAGATATCAAATATGACGCTTGTATTTCACAAAGGCTAAAAATATACGGCCTTATTCACAGACATATTTAAAAGCTATTATCAAATGTTTTGGCCCCTTCGAACGACTTTAAAATTGAGTTTGGGCGGAGAACACAAAACATTTGATAAATAAAATGCGTTTTAAATCTGTGTTTGAATAAGGTCACTAAAATATAGATAGATGCTACGATTTTTAAACTGTAAAATACCAAGATCGATCTTGGGATCTTATGGGTCATAGACTTTAGTCGCCGTTCTGCAAATAAACCGACGAACATTGTGGTCGGTTATCGTATTTATAGTTTAAACAATTTGATAGAATAATATCGAGAAATTTAAATCATATTCGTAGATAGATTTAGGAGGATAATATCGACGAATGTATTTATTGGCAAACGCAACGTACGCGGCTTTGGATCACGTTCATTGTCAAAGCAAAAATCAAATTTTTAATGTTATGTAACAATCCTTATTTGACGTGTGGCACAAGACACAAGATATAGCGATACAAATAAAATACTCTTCTAAATATTGCCTTTATAGCAACATCAATGTTTACTGTTGCTGTAAATATATAAAATACTGTATGCATTCGATTCTTAGTCTGGATAGTCAACTTTACATTAGTTTTCAGATTTCAGTGCAGGGTTTTGTATTACGTAACAACTGACGTCAAGAGCAGCAACCGAAACGTTGCAACTCTAGTTTTATGCATGCATAAAAGTCATGTATAAGAAACTTATGCTAGTTTTATTAAAACATCTTAACTACCAATTTACCAATTAATTATTACACTTAACTTACAAATTACACAAAAAGAAAATAGAATATTATACACTACCGCTGTTCTCTTACCACTTAACCGCATAATTTTATGACGTTGTTTGTGATACCGACATCAGGTCACAGGATCGTTAGAAACTTGCCGTTTCATCTCAAAAAAGAAGGATTGCTTTTAATCTCGCGCCGCTAATTCCACGCGAGAATTCGGAGACACTCCGACGTCCTTTATTCCCTTTATAAAATTATATTTATGACGAAAAGTCATTAATATTCTAAAGCACCGTTTTGCACAAGCGCGGCTTTGTCCCAATGTTTTTTGTTACAATGAAATATTGTTATTGTGTTTTTACGGGTAATTTTATGGCCTTTGTATCTAAACAACATTTATTAACGACTCATATAATTTAGGAGATGAGGGCTTACGGGTTTTGAATTGTGTACACGTGTGAATTTAGGTGACGATGTATTCATTCAGTACGGAAGGATAACGTTCTGCTCATTTCCTTTTGTAAGGGTAGATATTTATACAATAAAACAATTTTATGGTAACAATTTATCACATAAATCTTAAAAAGTAAAATTTTTATAAAAAGTGTAAAAAATAATAGTGATAATAATACTGATATAATTTTTAGATAGTGTTTAAATTTAAGGTAATTATCAAGAACTAAATGGTTTAATACAGGTATCAAAATTATTACAGTACATTAAGGTAAATATTGACAAGAGCAATATATAAATGAAGACATCAATTTGATACTTTAATGTATGCTTGTGAGTCCTTATTTACATTTTGCATGTCGAAAGCCAAGGACGTTTCGGACAACCTTACTAAATATTTAGTACCACTTGTAGAATCATTTTTTATGCTATAAAAGTCCGAACAGAAAATCTGCTATTTGCGTTTTATGTAAAGGTTCTATTCGTAAAAACGTATTTCATTTTATCTCAAACATCAGATCAAAATAAAAAAATATAGCAGAACCATATAATTTATGAAAATTTGAAACGTATTTTTCAAATAATGTAATTATACGAATTTTGAAGAGAGGTATCTAATGAAAGCCAATATTCATATTTGCAAACAGATCATAATTGCACTAAATGTATTGTTTAAAAACAATATTATTTGCGTAATAAATAGAGCGATAACAACCATATTTAAGTTCAAAATAAAAAGCAATACTTTTTTTTATTTATTTATTTAAAGTCGCTTTTCAACATCTAAGGTCATTAGCGACTACAAACAAATTACAAAATATACATACATATTAAATTAATTTATAAATATGAAACAATTTTAAATAACAAATTGTTTGCTTATAACCTTTCTCAGGTATTCGGTAAGTTACATTGTTTTTTCTTGTTAATATTAGCTGAACAAGTATTATTGAAAAGGTGTGCCACAGTTAAATCCAGTCCACATTTCCACTTGTTTTTATTAGATTTAGTTATCAAATGAATACGTGTTAAATTAGTATGTCCTATGCGTAATCTAGTAATAATAACCTGGTCCTTCCTGCAGTTGAATGACATGTTGGGTTTGTTGAATATAGAATTTCTTATACTAAATAGTTTACTTGTGGTGTTTGTCTTCCATTTTATATGCCAAAAAAGTTGAATTGCATGTTTAAAATGTTTTTAATTTCATCTGAAGTTGATTTAATTGAGCTGTCGAGAATATTTTCGTCTGTAGCGCAATTTTATTGAAATGCATTTAATTGAACATTACACATATTCACGATTAGAACAAATGGGAACAGCATGCTGTAAAAGAAGCCTGTAATGAGTTGTCGCATCCTAAAAGGCCTTTAAGTAGTAAGATGATAATGAAGATGACATATTTAAAATTTAGCAACGATTCCAAAAAGAATTCCACAGAAGTACACCCAGTTGACTAAGAGAGTTATGCTCAAAGTCACGTTGAAAGATTGTTCCTGCGTTGTTCTAATCTGTCCCGCGACCAAAATTGACGATACAGCTCAACGATTGTTAAACTGGTGGAGTGTCGACGTGATGTATGACGTACACACATAGTATATTTCTCGTGGGAGTATTCAGATTTCAGGGACTATATACTATTTGAAAAAATCTTCTTTATTTGTTTGGTAACTTTTGATAGATAAAATGCTGGGTAGTTTTGACTATGGCAAACGTGTAATAGTTTGATCAAATTCTGTACTACGCCTTAATGGATAAATAATATTCTTGTCGTTTGTTCTATTTTTCAGGGCCAAGCAATACATTTAGGATTTCACTCCCATTTTGTGTGCTCCCATCTAAATTACTTTTATGGATTCCCGATATAACAAGTTTTGTATCCAAATCATTCACTTTGCGCCGTGTTTCGAAATAACAATGTTAACGCGTGTAATATTTTTCCGAACAAAAATCATCGGTAAAATATTTATGTTTCGAAAATATGTTCACATCGCCATTAATTACGAGCGAAATAAGTATTGTATTTCTGAAAACGCTTTCATACAACCACGAAGGACGTTCGTTGACATTAAAAAAACGAGCGTATAACAAAGAAACCTTAGTAAATGCCCGACAAAAATACAAATATAAAAAGCAAGATCCGAAGTCACAAATTAGCCGACATTCCACGACGAATCATTTATCAAGGGGGCGAAATAAGAAGTATAAACATGAGTAAATTGCGAGCTCTCGTTAAATCTTCTGATGAGGCGCGGTTTCAGTTTAAGCGGATGTATGTAATTATGATATATTTATAAATGGAAATAAACCGTCCTGTCTTCATCTTAAAATAGACCATACTCCGAGGTTTAATGTTTATATTTTATAAACCTAGGATTATTCTAATAATTAACTTATATTTCACGGCGTATACTGATGTATCAGGTCAGCCAGCGGAAATTTTAAATTATTCTCCGGAATTATTCAACGGTCTTGCAATCTGTAATTATGATTAGTGAATAGCGACTGTCTGGATAAATAAAGTCCAAGGTATAGTAAAGGTGAGGCAAAAGACTACAAAAACACATTTTTCCTGAGTGCCTTTGAACTTTTTCGTGTAGATACATATTTTATTCGTCTTCGCAAGATCTGTTTTATTATATCGTGATTTATTCTATTTTTTGATTCCGCCATTTGTATAAGAAAATTAAAAACTATTTATTTAGACCCGATTCGGTTATGCCCCCGCTGTCAGTGCCACCACGACCATAAACCGTGGTTGGCGTCTTTACTGCGTCGCGTAGCGTGGACCGGTTGAAATTCATTCTTTGTACATTTTGCCATTAATTGTAAGCGGAATTTATTGGACAATGGCCGAAAACTTCACATTTATGTAGCAATCTACATAAATTTAAATTACGCTATGAATATACGGTATTTTCTTCCGCGATTCAACTTGTCAATGAAACCTTTGGTACATATGAATGTTTTTACAATAATTGTTACATATTCATAAAAGTAGCTATTTATTTTATTTGGTATATTATGTAATCATTATTGTACTATAATGTTACAATTTATTTGATTTAATTGAAAGTTTCGCTTTTTAAACTATTAGATCCAATAAAGGCCTTACTGTTCCTCCTTTTATTAACCGACTTATAAAAATAGATGGTTCTCAATTCATCGGAATCATTTTTATATCGTACATTTGTAATACGCTTTATTAAACAGAACATGATACTACTTCTATCCGAATTTACCAGCGTTGATATTATTTTAAATATAATTTTATTCGTAAATAATCTATCAATAAAAATTTCAACCTCAATCCCCAAAACTGCTCCACTGAAATGAAATAATACTGTTATATTCAACTACAAATACACAAAATTCGAATAATCCGGCTAAAACAATTGCAGGCAGCACGCGGGTACAACAGGGTAATTTAAAAGGTCCGTCGGCTACCTGCAGGTATATTATTCTCTTTTACAAGCACTCCAGGCTATGGTATAGGTACGAAGGAGCACGTAATCCATTACCATAGCGCACGTGACTCTCAGATGTTGAACAACGATGTCTGTAATTTTATTTACCTCCGCTGGTTTAGCGGCGTGAGTTCAAAGAGGTTAGCGGAGAACAATTTTGAATTATTTTAGGGAGCGTAAGGGCCTCTTTCACCATCTTCAAGTAAATCGTTGATTAGGCTAGTCATCAGTTAAAGTCATCCGTAACATCATTTGTAGATTTCACCATGCTCCAGTAATAATAATCCTATGATTACATTAATAAGCTGGCTGCATCGTCTGCCGATTAGCGTATTTACTTAATGGTTATAATAAGGTTAAAATCTCAACCTCCTTTTTTATTTTTTAAGAAAAAACACGTTGACACTTTAGCGGGAGGTAGGGCGAGGAACATTTGACGCAATATTGAACGAATGATTCGTTCAATTTCTTATGTCATTCACTTAACCAGCACTTTACTTTATTTTCACTTGTGAAATCGACGGAAGATACTCTGCACATTTGCTTGTCAAATAACGTTAATCAAAAAGTAAGTAATCAACGGTTTACTTGAAGATGGTGAACGAGGCCCTTAGTCTCGTAGAAGTATTATTGGGTTTTAATTTAATTTTTCAAGAAAATAAATATATTCATCCAACAGTCACACATATAGTCTTTTGTTGTGGGTATCAGGAACTACGAGAGACATTTCGGTTTCACAAACAAATTCAAACAAAACAATTCTTTACGTTCGATTTGAAAATAAATCTTGGTGTAGGGATCGATCCCGCGGCCATTCCTTTCACAGCCGGTGTCTAACCAACTGCGCCATGAAGGATGTCAATTAGGAGTAAGGAATTCGAAACGGAAAACTTCTTCCAGACTTTATTTTAAATAACCTATTTTTCATATCAATTTGATATTATACTGTAGTATGGTTTCTATAAAAAGTTAGCAATTTGCAGGAAAATATATTCCTTCCACAAATCTAAAATAACAGACACATCATAAATGTACTGGATCTTTTAGTTCCGGACTAAAAGTGCTGACCAAATCGCTGTCATCTCGCGCCTTAGTTACCGTGTAAAGGAAACTTATTTCGTTTTGTTTGTCACGCTAAACTTCGTGAAGTTTACGTGACGTGCGGACATCTTGTTAATTTTTTTACACAAGCAAAGTTTGCGTCAGAAAGTTCAGCTTTTGTCCAATGCTACGTTCGATAAAACAAAATGGAAATGGCGTTGCAACTTTCTGTCGCGGCTGTTTGCCCGTTGAAGTTTCCAAAGATATGCCAGCTAAGAATTTTAAGTGCGGAATGTCGTGTCATTGTTTTCGTTTTGCCAAAAATCTATTTTAAACTCCTAATACGATTTTGCAACACGCGAACATATGGCTCTGTTGTTCGATATTGCGAAAGGGAAGCTTGATATTGCTCGGCTGGAATATTACTGTCTTGCGAAAAGCCGATTGAAGCGGTTTTGCTGTCGTATTTGAGTTAATCAAAGAGAATGCAAGAGGCTCATTAACACCATCCGTACTGTTCTTATACTTTCTACTCCTCCCTACTTCAAGACGGAAATGCGACTAACATATATGCAGAAGAAATAAATTGGTGGCCGAAATGACGATCTAGCCTGCTCGTTTTTGCAAGTAATTATGGTTTAAAAAAAGGAATAGTGTAAAAAGCTCAGCCATAAGCATATTACCCGTAACGATATAAAATTGGCTCTTAATTCTTGCTGACACAGCGTGACACTGCGTATACGACCTCCCGACATACTGAAGAGTTAATGAATGCCAGCTTTGTTCATTACCATTTTATTGAAAGCGATCATACGGGAGCATTTCTGACTATTTATTGTGCTCCAAAAATATAATAAAGATGAACGTAATTAAGTGTATCGGGTAACTGATGAATTATGGGCTTTCCGGTTTAACTTATTACAATGTATCGGCTCGTATTATTCAGATTCTTTTGCATGGTAAATGGATTGAATGAACTGAATTTATTTTTTAATCTCGCTATCTGTGTGTACTTTTAATGTTCTACTGTGAAGCAACTGGAATACTAACCATTCATTTGTCAATACGAATATTTTAAAGCTCGGTAATAAAGTTTTGATTTTGTTTGATGTGTAGGTATTTATATCATAAAAATAATATAAGGTAGTTAATAAATAAAAACATGATAGACATGATGAGGCACACGTAGAAAACTGAATAAAATTGAATGTAAATTTTAATTACATTAGTTTAGAATCTAAAGATCTTCTACTCTAATGTCGATTTTCCTAGTTAAAAGCAACGCTCATTGCCAATTCCAAATCACATCATTCAAATTGGGTGATTTACCACCTCAGTGCGTTCACCAATATGCCAAGCGTGGTGATTGTGGGAAATCCCCTCAATGAAGGATTCCGATTCAGCCCCACGACCATACATAAACATATAAATAGACATTTATATATGCAACCGTCTTTTATTATGCCTCGAAGCTAAACATATTTCAGTTCGCGTATACTTTATACTTGATTTTTTTCTTATTACAACGGTAGACATATGAATAGAATTTCTGCATCGTAAATTTCATATTAGCCGGTTTCAGCTTTCATCTTTTCAGGAGTTAGTGGAACGGTTCTGAAGGGAATGAGCAACGATTTTGCGAAAGAAAAATATTATTCTTTTCAATATTTTCATTACTCTGGCTGCGGTAGTGGTTTCGGGGGAATTTCTATTAATGATCGAGCGATACTCGATGAGGAGATTGGGAATTAGTAAATCAATCGGTTTCAATTTAGTAAAACACTGATGGAGTCTTTGGTTCTCGATATATTGTAGGTTATAAAGGTCAAAATCTATAAATCTAAGAGTAACTGTGGCACATACACACAATCATTTATTCCTCTATCATATGACTTAACTTATTAGTAACATTAAATAGTAAAACTGATACAAACAAAATACCACATTGTCTCTAAGGCTGATAAATTAGAGTGCCGTAAAATGCAAGGAGTTAAAAAGCTTCTAAAACCATAATTCGCACTCGGAGGTGGCAACAGAATGCTGAGAGATTGCATTAACAATACAATGAGGAGGTGACTACTGGGGTTTATTTAGGTGGCGGTGGGTGGGGTGTATAGCACGCAGAAGTAAGACTACTTTAAACAAATGATGTTGAAAATCTTTAAGAAAAACAACAACTTAGTAGTGAAAATCCTGACGTTGATAATAATGAAGACTGGCGGCATAATGACATAAAAAATATCTACTTGCAACAGTAAATTCTGTTCTTAATATCTATTAATCATAAAATTGGTAATTTATGTCAATATGTTGTAATGGTATTGTGACCAATTATGTTTCAAATATCAAATTACAAAATCACTTCAATAACTTCTTATTATTAAGCAAATTATTTCCAATATATAAATTTCGTGTCCAAATACGTTTGTAAAGAAACGATGAAACATTACCGACTAATACAAATACATCCGGATTACGCAATCAGCAGAAAACAGAAGCTTTCAAAATGGCTACGTTCCATTGAGCTTTTTTAAGCTCGTTAGCGTAATAAGGCTCCTATACCTTTGGACGTGTAATCACGTTTTACACGTGTAAAAATTTGTATTATAATTTTTATATAAATAAATACATACCTCAGTTCTTCCGGCCCTTTTTGAAAGGCTGTAATACCGATGTCGAATATTAAATATCTAAATAACTAAAAGTGTAAAATAAAATTGTAGTTGTTCCCAATTTACATTTGGATATAAAATTGTATTCTACAGTTGGTTATCCCTGATGATCTGATATTTGAATTCAATGGGAATGTTCAAATAGTGAATGTTGCTGCTTTTTAGGTCCTGTATTTGGAGATTAGTATTATTAAAGACTTTAGTAAAGCATATTATCTATCTATATGAGTTATATTACTGGGAACGTCCCCTGTCGTAGCCAGAAGGGACTTATAGTGCAAGAACCCACGGCCGCCAGACTTTCGTCATTTTATAAAAGATTAAAGTTTGTCTGCGCGCTCCTCTGACACCGGCATCACACGATCAGCTATAATGAAGTTCCGATCGGGGTGGCTGTGGAAGTTATAAGCTTTAATGTGTCTGGCAAGATGAAAAATCCATCAGAAGTGTCCGGATGCCAAGGAAACATATTTTGGTAGTTGCCTTAACAACATTTTTTAAATTCAGATTATATTCTATATCGTGGTGCTCGTGGTCAGAAGGGGAAGGGGGTAGGCAGAAGTGCTACCAGGACATTTCGCCCTATATATTAAAAATAAAAAATAAAAACACTGTAAAATTACACCGTCAATGTGTAAATTTAAATACAAATTTTATTACGAAAAATTTGTATGTAATTAATCAACGAGTCATGATATAATACTTTGTTTCTGATGTGTACATCATGAAAAGGTGAAGTGGAAGAGAAATGAGAAGAAGGCCGACCATATTATGGGATTAGTCATAAATACAGTGAGATTTAGAAAAATCAGAGGTGCACTCTTGCCTAAATCCGTCTAGATCGTAGAAGAAAATGAGTTTTGTAAAGGCGTACAGATATATGGCATATTATTTGATCTCGTATAATGAGTTGCTTAATCATCACGTTAGAAGCAGTGAATTTGACATAGCTGCACTGACCATTAGGTCCAGACCATTTCATCGAGGAAAATATACCAACTATGGATGATGAAGCAAAACGCTAATTATATCGGAACAATGGACTTCTTGTGCATGACTTTAGACTACATGAGATCATAGCAAATGAGATTTTAACGAGTTAACCACGTAATGGTTAGTTTTAATGACCAGTCGCGTTCTGTATAAGTAATTACATTTTGTGGGTCACGATTGGAACAAAAGCAGTGTATGATAATGTACATACCAACAAATTACAAAACCTAAATAATTCTGAAAATTTACTACTCGTCATTGGTTTTTACAGTCAGCGTGGGCCACATGTTAGAAAATGAAAATGTCAATTTGTGGTTGAAAAAATAAAAATTGAATACATATCTCTTTGATAGCGAAGTTATAAAGATATGTATAATATAATTGATTCTGAGATCGAAGACTTCTTTACTATACTATGTAATATAATTTTATCTATTAAACTCGGAGATCGAATCTCCAAAATAAATATAAATAAATAAATAAATAAATAAATACACCCAACAGTCACATACATAGTCCTGACCCCACACTAAGATCGAGTCTTGTGTCGTGGGTATCAGAAGCTACGAGAGACTTTTCGGTCTCACAAACACCCAGACCCGAAACAAATACCTGTGGATCACACAAATATTTGTTTTGGTGCGGGGATCGAACCCGCGGCCTCTCGTTTCACAGGCGGCGTCTAACCAACTGCGCCACGGAGGCTGTCATTAAACTTTAAAAAAGGAATCATCTTCATTTCCTTTCAAATATTCTTTTCCTTAATCAAGAATATAAAATCCAGTGTATTTATAATCGGTCGCAAGTTTATTAAAAAAGTGATCTTCATTCATGGCCCAATATGAACCGGTGGACGCTTCGCAGATTTTTTTATAATCAACAAAACGCAAACGGCCATGGAAGAAAATTAAATTTTATCGCGGGGCCTAACACGATTTGCAAATATAAAAGTGAATGTGGGTATATAACATAAAAAAATATTGACAACATTTCGTGATAATAAAATGGTCCAACGAATGAGGCCTCAGAGCTATTTGATGAAACACAAATTGTCCACTGTACCGTACTTTCATTTACTCTTGTTTCAAAATATATTAGCTTAAAATCTGTTAGTTGATGGAATATAATCCGCGGCTAATAACAGTGAGTGCCCGCTTGATTGAGCTTCGCTCGCAGCAAAAATTAGTTCAATCATTGTCATGTAGATGTCACTACTCACTACGCAGCGGTTGAAACTTACTAATTCAATAATTCGAGTTGGTAATTTAAAATTTTGCTTGGAACTTGAAATTTGTATATAAATTAATAAATAATGTATAAATAGATAAATGATTTATAAAAAGACAAATCATTTACTAATAAATGATGATTAAAATTACACATATACATAATATTATATACCCGTCAATCGCATGTGTAGTCATTGCACAATAAAATACGCGTCTTGTGTCGTAGTTATCCGAAAACACGACAAATATTTGAAGAAGGAATTTTGGTCATAAAATACTCAGCCCGATGGAAATATTTGTTGATTACACAATAATAATGTTTTGGTATTTGGACCAAGCTTGCTGCTTCTCGTTTCAATTTTATTATTTCACCTACTACACTACAGAGGCAATATTAATATTTAAAGGAAATACTTACTTTCAGTTACAGAAGTTAAACATTAGTCCGCAAACTAAACTGTTACAGGAAAGCCTTAAACAAATACGCGAGAATCTGCGTAGGTTTCGAATTACACTGAAACTTCCAATTATACGTTACAAAGAAACCTATTAACAATTTCAATTGGTACCGTTATTTGTTTCCAGCCTCCGAACCACTTGATAGCAATCGTAAAATAAAACAAATTAATCCGATACTAGAATTAAAAAACAAATCTACCAATAAAAACTTGGGACTCGGATAAGTGTTCTAACAAACTTAGTGTGTTTTTAATGAAAATATTAAAACCGTCCAAGTCTCATAAAAATGTCCACGTTATTTGCTTTTCAAATTATGTTGGAATTCTTACGAACAAAATTGTACCTAATTAGGGACTTTAATTAAGCGTGAGAACTCTAGACGCTGCACGGAACCGCTCGCGACTGGATTACATCTAAAAGCTTTTAAATGAGCGTGGAAAGAGGTTTTTTCACCTACTTTCCAAAAGTTAAATTTATTTTTTCCGACTTTGTAGTGTTGTGGTTTATTTGAAATGTGACGCCTCACGCCACGTGCCGAGTGATAATGTCTTATCTTTTACTGAGATGTAAGAGCTTAGCTTTGAGTTTAGAAATGTGTATTTCGGATGGTGGATCGTGATTAGTGAATATATTTTAATTAATGTATGCCTTTGGAGATAATATTTCGGCTATTTTTGTCAAATTTAAAATGATACCCCGTATATTTTTCTACGTGGTTTATGTTATGTAGTTGTATTAAACGTGTTTAAATTAATATAGCAATTACAATCATTAATACTATCGACATAAATATATTTAGTTTATTAAAATTATATTGAAAATATGACAAGTATTGTCGTGATATATTTATTATAAAAAGGACCAAATAATAAGACATACAACTTAAGAAACATTAAAATACATATTTTCAAAATTTCATGCGAAAATGCTGACAATGTTGAGTGTAGTTACTAAATACTGATATTATCTAAGTGACATCACTGAAATAGCAACATTTCATATTACAGTAACATTAGCTTTGATGTTGTCTCTGGGCGCTGTTAAATGCTTGTTTACATTTTAAATGTTCTGAGAATCATCTCAACTGTATGCAGCACTACAAGAGCTCTCAGCTTATGGAGTCTAGTTGTTACTGTTACATTGCCAAAAACCACTGAGGTTAAACCAAGTCGAAAACTTAGTGGCTTGTATATTAACCACTAAAATAGACGGCATTGCATAGATAAACAAATTTTACGCATTAGAAATAGTATTGTGTAAACCTGTAATTGGCTAGCATATTTGTATGATCGTATTTTTTTTTTCTGTGAGTGCCTCGGTGGCGTCGTTGTATTACGGTATGGTTACAAAGCTGAGGTCTCGGGTTCGAGTCCCGGGTCAGGAAAAGTGATATTGGATTTTTCTATTCATTATCAGTCCGGAGTCAGTAATTTGTGCCCGATATGGCGATAGGCTCGCCCCCTATCACATCGTGGGCGAAATGTGGGTGTCCTAGTGGCGCCTCTGCCTACCCCTTCGGGGAGAAAAGGCGTGAGTTTATGTATGTATTTTTTCTGTTATTATTTACTAAGTTATCTGTTACTGTTTATATTATCGAATGTAATGTTTTTTTTATAAGCTTAAATATAGTGTACAATAAAGGATATAAATAAATAAATATAAGTTAAAAGTAAAAAATGTTTACGCATCTTTCTCTTCAGGAGTTGGTAGAACTACTAGTGTCACTCACGATTTGCTGAGATTATTTAAATATATTATGAAAGGGACGAGCCTATCATCTTGGGTTGGAAATTAGATATTTCAAACATTTCAGTTCCGGGGAAATCATATGAAGATTTATCAAATAAAAAAGCTCACAAAATTTTTATTGCCCTCTGAGAAGTGAATCCTGTACGCCACGTTTCGCAACCCTCAGACAATTCTCGAGTAAATAAGCGATAAATACGAAATTATGAACATAATATTGGACTAACAAATATAACTTATTTCTAAAGTATAGTGTTGTTAAATATAATTTACAAGAAAGTCGACACAAACATTCTTATATAAACTGTTAATAAATCTAAATCATACGTATATATATTTAAATTAAACACCACGTCTAAAATTTTTATTAGTGTCAGTTTCATTCAGCTTAATCAAATTGGAACTGTTATGTTTAATTTCGTGGGAGGTGCAGGAAACGTGATTGCAGAGAAGATTAAAACTTTCCAATTCCACGGAATACCATCTTCAAAATATATTTTTACGATCACACAAATCCGCGGCTTATTTCATATCATATTTTACGAACTTCCAATGATTACGTTTTATTACAACACGCGCACTTTATTAAACTTTTTTATTAAATTTACTTCCAAGACCTACGAACTTAAATAAAAAAAAATAACGTTGAGATTCTACGCCAGCATTTTTGAAGAAAATATAGAAATATAATATAGTCATGTTTCATCTAAAGTTGCGTATAGGTTTCCCCCAAAGATATCTACTGTGAATTTAAAACCCCTAATAAACAATAACCACTACAATATTTGAAATTAAGTAATAGGAATACTGGAGTTTTGATACTGCTACGGAATAGTGATAGGTCCTATAGGCTGATGATGACGATGGTGATGGCAAAGTGACTACAATGCAGCTGATGGTAAATGCAGTACAATTCACATAGAGGATCCACCGAGGCGAACTGGCTACATTTCACCGGTCTACTCTGCCGGCCTGATTGTACCCAGTTATACACAGAACGAACTCGAAACAACACACCGACTTTTTCCTCCAGAGTAATTTTATCATAACTTTTCACAGTATATGCATGCATTAAAAGTACCAAAGACACGTTAGGAACACCAGATAATTTCAAACTTACCCCTCCGTAAAATATACGTGTACCATTAATAAAAGTTTTCCAGTGGTCGAGGAAAATTATCTCGAGATTGAACCCTGAATTTCACGAGACCAGGCGAAGTTTTTTCGGGTGTATTAACTCAGTAAATTAAAACTGCTGGTTTGGAGTCAAAAGTTGTGGGAACGAGTCGTTGCGATAGCATCGGTGCCGGGATACTGCTACGATCCTCATCATGTTTTATTTTTGGAAGAATTTATGGATAGCCGAAGTAAAGTGGAAACTTAAATGTATAAATGTTGATAAAATGTTAGCGTAATTAGACATGTCAAGACGCGACAGGTTTGATTTTTGTACCGAGGCAAATGTTTATGTCTAATGCTGATGGGAAGCTCAATTGAAAATGTTTATAAACTTGATAGGGATCAGGCTTATAAACATGTAATATACCGGGTATATCAAGACTGCGACCGAAAACGAAGCCAGGTGGTAGTTTTAGTGGTAACAGACACTATGCAAATAAAAATTTAACCGAAACAGCGACAGTTATTTTTTTAGATTTTTATAAAACTCTACATGTTTGTGTGGGAAATACCTAATTTTTGCGAAAATAATAATTTAAACCCTTACGTACCATTGAGTGTTTAAAAGTAAAGAGGTCTGCATCATTATTGTAGGAAAACTATGTATTTATCACCTAAATACGACGATAAGTAAAAAATTACAAAAAGAAATGTTGTCGATTTTTTATGCGAAATTTTTACTTGCATTGTGTCTGAAGTCACTAATACTACCACCTGGCTTTATTTTCGGTCGCAGTCTTGATATACCCTGTATATTTTCATAATAAATGATAATAGGCAGCTCGCGTGTATAATTTTTATATTTCAGTTGAACAATTTACGTAAGATTTTTTTTTATGGAATATAAATAGTTGGAACAAAGTAAACGTTGAAGCAAACAAACAGATGGAATATGAAATATCAGCTGATAGTGAGATGTCACCACCACACATGAACATCCCCAACGCCAGAGAAGTCGCGGTGCGTTAGAGGCATAAATTAAATTGCAGTTCTTTTATTAAAATCCCTTGATTTATTTTATGAAACCAAAGTTAACAAACAGATTAAACTGTTAGGTGTATTTATACTAAGATAACTAACCGGCTTGATAAACGTTAAAACAATTTACTACAGGTAAAGCACCGCTGCATACATTAATTTATTCCTGTCTCTTTTGCCTTAATTTTGGATTCCTCGCCCGTTTTGCTAATTAGAAACAAATTAAATAAACGTTTTGTAAAACGTACGTACAATACCGGTGACACTCGCATTTCAGCATTCGTCGAGCTATTCTCGTTTTCGGACGGTGTTACACGTCCATTTTGGAATGAATAAATAATGTTTGGCGATGAGAATAAAATATACTATTTTAGGATTGATTCCGGAGTATATATTTTGTATTAATTGTTGAAGCGTATTATTTATTTGTTGTACACAAAAATAATTTGGTATGTTTTTGCCTTGTTTATCCTTCCATTATGTGGTATCACACAATTACTACATGGGTAGCTGTGTGTAGTTATTAGCGAACATAAGATATTGCTTCTAGTTCAAACGCCTACGCAACGTCAATTATTCAGGAAAATAATTGTGTTCTTTTATACTTTGCCCTTCATTAGAATGTATTTTCAGTAAAGGGACGGAGTTTTGTAAATATATTTTATTTATATAATATAATTCGTGGTCTAGTTACATTAATTAGTCAACTAGAAATACCTTTTATATTTAATAAATAATAATTTTCATAGAATTCGCAAGGAGTAGTCGTTTTTTTCTTAAAGCCATTCATGTAACAAGCAAACGAAGTTTACAAAACTGATATTTCAAAACTAAACGCGTCAGGAAAACAGTCAGTCAATCAAGCCTAGTCAGTCTATAATGACAGCTGAAATGAACGTGTGGAGTGCGCGAAGATCTTCCTACCCAAATGGAAGCATATTTATAAACATGAATTCCTTTAAAGCGAGACAGGATGTCTGAATGATTCACGAGCTTCGGTGACTAATTATAAAAGCGTTCGACTTGCACTCCCGTGTTTTTAACATGTCATTAAACTAGTTCTTATGTTCCCATGGCAAAGAACAATGAAGGGAAACCAATGCAGTATCAATTTAAATATTAATACGCTTGGAAATCGCTCCCTTGGGAATCAAATGAGTTCTTTTCCCACGTCACACCCAAGAACAGGACAACTGTAGAATTAGTTTCTGCATTCTACTGAGGGTTTCTGAGTGGAAGGAGAACTCGATTACATGTTCTCAGAATTCATATTTGACCTTTAGTGCAGTCATATTATATGCTAGTATCCCATTAATTGTAATAGCGTTTTTGGTCTGTGCTGTAATATGATTCCGATTGAGTACTTGTAAATAATATGAAAATTCATATCACCGATGCAACAAATGATTGTGACTATATAGTATATAGTCGCTCTTCGTGAATTGTAATCATTTTCTTTCAATATAAAAATAATCGTCTCCGTTATTTTGTGCTATGAAATAGAAAAAGAAACAGTAAAAAAAATAAAAATTCCCCGCACATCAAACATTCGTTGCAGTATAGTGAAGTCAAAAGTAATTGAAAATGGAAAAAACGTATGTTGGTTTAGATCTGACTGTGCGCGTATCAATATAAAAATGGTAAAGAATTCACAGCAAAAACCATTCGAGGCAAAGCTAACTCCTGTTTTTGTACGTGGTCTTTTTGCTTTCGCTTTAATCCAGATGAAAAAATATATTTTTTAATTTAACAAAGAAATGAAAAACGTGATACATTTTTTGTGGCATAGTACCTACCGAAAAACAAGCGCCCAGTTTAGATGATGGTAAACTAGCTAAGTTTCCAGGAAGTCATTGAAAGGTTGCTTCAACAGGGCTTTATGGAAATCCTTGGGAAGATTTATGTTCAGCACTGGACTTCTCGTGGCTGAAAGAGAAAGAGAAAGTAATGGTCACCGCCAGGTGGCGGTTTGTGATAGGTATCATAAACATCAAGCATTATCATTTACAATACTTGAGGAAAACGGGTGTTTGCCTGCCTTTGAACATAAATACGAAAGGAACGAGTAAAGACAGAACTTTAAATGTATGATGTTAACAAAATTTTAAGTTTTTTTTTCACCTTGGGTTAATTTATTGGCGTTTTAGTAGGGATACCAATTTTTTTGAAAATATATTATAGCCTATGTTACCCACGGATAGTTTCGCATCCCAACAGTGAAAGATTTTTTCAAATCGGTTCAGTAGTTTCTGAGCTTATTGAAGGCAAACAAACAATCAAATCTTTCCTCTATATAATATTATAGTATATATAAAGCGGAACTTGTAAAAACGATGCATGACATATACGTGTGGCGCAATAAAATTATCCAAAAATTAATCTTCAAAGTAATTTCTCAAGCACCAGTCAGTCGCAAGACAAAGTACCCCTAAACGAGGCGACGACATTTTCGACATCGCAAAAACGCCTCACAAATTACTCTTTGAACTGTCTCATTCATTTGTCATAAAACAAAAAAATATTTTGAAGAGTCGTTTAAAATACGTTTAGAGTTCTTTTGAAAAATATGAACACCGTGCTTGGCCACTTCTGAACACAACACCCAGCGTTTTATCCCGAGTGTTCTCGATTTTTTACGTGTTGCCCGCAAAAAATAAGTTGTCAGGCGTTGAAAGGGAGTCGCGAGACGGGTTCGGTACGTTAAAGAGATATTCGGAGTGATTGATGTGGTCTCTTGAAGTGTATCATTGACCACGTGTTTCATGCGATGTGTCTTTTGGTATTTCTTTCTGATACTTAGTTAAAAAGCTTCAATTATCAATTATTTTGCTGTTTCTTACGTACCTTTTCATAATTTTTGATCTTACTCATTTTGGTAAAACAAGCTCAGCTTGGATATTTAGTCTAGTATCGAACAATTTAAGGCTCAGATAATATTCTATAATACAACTAATAAATATGATGAACATCAAAGTTTTCCACAAGTACTTTATTTACTGTGTCAACACAAAGGAACTCTAAAATACTCCGAGATCAAAACAAATTGTCCTTTGTAACTCTGCTTTTGTCGCCTGTCGCCTTTATAAAGTGTTCTCACAAAGAATGTTAATTAAAAAGAAAATTTCGCCGATACGCAATGTTTACTTGTAGTAATTATTTGTAGGAAAAATTCGAGACTTAAAAAAATATTGAAGTGAAATTTTTCATTTATTAAAATAACATAGCCTATTGTTGTAACGTAAGTTAGGTACTTTAATCTTAATTATATAAGATGTAATGTTAATTAATTTTCAGTGTAAATAAAGGAGCATGTATAATAAAATTTAATTGCTTGGGAACAAGAAACAGAACTTGTTATCATATTCATATTACAACGCCGAAACCTACATTTAATCAAGCTAATTTGAACAGCTTTATATTATTATTTTAGCGCTACATTTCCCATATATTTAAGCATATCATAAGGCTTTATATTATCAAGACTTAACCCAAATGAGTAAAGCAGTGTGCATAAACGCCAAAGCTGGCAAATTGGTTATATTCTTGAAGAGAAATAACTACCTCACAAATTGCTTTACAGATAATAGTTAAAACTTATTCATGCTACTTACGTGCACAGCATTCTTGCTTTCAAATAACCAAAAGTTTTTATATACCCTTTTCATGCAAGGCAAAAGAAGCAAATATTTGAGTTCTCAGAACGTGTTCAAAATATAAAAGAATATTTCAAACTTGGTGGGTGTTGGTGAGATTGTCAAATCATTGCACTTTCACGCGATAAGCTCACCATATTGGAGTTGGATTCAAAGAGGCGTTGTATTTATTGAAATTCTCCGAAGTGGTATCTAGTATTGTTGGCGGTTATATTCACACTATAGAATCCGGGGAACGCAATGTCACCTATTCGATATTTAACGGAGACTTTGGACAAGTAAGTGTAACTGAATAGTACATTTTTATCCTGCAAGGTGTTCGACATTGTATTTGTGTTTTTCTTAATACTAACACAGCAAAGTGACTATAATTGACTATAATTGTTAATATGTACCTTCCAAACATATAAACAGGGTTCATTAGTCACAAATGACTATCATTCACCATGCGATGTATTTATGCTTGTGTTTAATGTGATATTAAGAACCATGGAATTTTAAACAAATAAATAAATGCACCCAACAGTAACATACATAGGCCTGACCCCACACTAAGATCGAGTCTTGTGTCGTGGGTATCGGGAACTTCGACAGACTTTTCTATCCACAACACCCAGATCCGAAACAAATACCTGTGGTTCATACAAACATTTGTATCGGTGCGGGAATTGAACCCACTGCCTCTCCTTTCACAGCCGGCGTCTAACCAACTGCGCCACAGAGGCTGTCGACTTAAGTTAAAACTAAAATAAAAACTACTAAGCAACGGAATTTACTAACCAAATTATTCCACCGCACGATGTTAGCACAATTTATTTTATATAAAATTCAAATATCACATTAAATTATCATTAGGATGATCTCATTAGAACACATGTTTTACACGATAAATTTAGTTTTGAAGCCTTCATAAGATTTCGGCTAGATAAGTTAGGCTCGTTACGACTCGAGTTACGTTATGTTATCGCTGCTAGATCAAATGCTAGGCACCAATTGGTAATTTAGCCTTAAATTAAATTCTATTTGATAAGATTTAGCTCATGCATACATTTATATGACACAAGGCGAAGATAAACCTGGATTACGCTAGATTATGCTTAGTTAATTGCACAATTAATACGAAGGTTACTTGGAGTATATCTTTGTCTGAAAGACAAGAACTACTAACTTCAATTTGCCAAAGCTTATTAACCTTCATTAGACGACTCAAAGTCGAATGGAAGAAAAGCATAGTATTATATTTACGATAATTGTTATCTATCTAACTGTATAATCCTACTAACTAGTGTGTGTTACTTCTTCACGCTCAAACGGCTAGACCAATTTTGATGATTTTAATATGAAGGTAGCTGATACCCTGGATAAATCATAGGCTACTTTTTAGCCCTAAATATGTAAGGGATGAGCAAGGAATTCAACTAGGTATGTATATTTGCTACTCGTATGAATTCAAAGGGATGGATGGGATAGAATATAAGGCGGATGAAATGAGATATAAGAGGACAACATATTGCATGCCTTGAATTATACAACAGAATTATATGGACAGGACGGGATATAAAAGGATGGGAAGGGAAAAGCGGTATAAAGGAAGACACGTTATAAAACAGTTAGTACGCGAAATAATATACTGTGTCTTATGTGGACTAGACTCAAAAAGTATTTGCACCGGGGCGAAACCGGTTCAAGTCACTAGTACTTTATGAGGCTTATTGTTAGGCATAAACTTTCGCCATATTATGTGGGGTTCGTACCTTAGACCGCGCTGGTCGTGTCTTGAGAACGGGATTATTTGCTCAATTCTTCAGATATTCTAAATTATGATATCTAATCAATTACACATGTGCATTGAGCAAATACTCGACGTTAATTTATTCAAGTTAATATCCGTCAAATCGACTCCATTTACGTAAACAGAAACCATCCGGTTTCTGTTTACGTAAATGTTGAAATATAAAAATGAAAACAGAGTTACAAATGTAACAGTTTAAAAGGGGGAATCATAATTAAAAGTAACGCTATGCTATCCCGATGGAAAAAACATCATCCGACACAATTTCTTCTAATTAAAAGTCGGCCGAAGAACGGAAATATTTGCTTTGATGTATGTGAAACTCGTTCGGTGAGGGTCATTGCTTGATTAAAAAAGGTTTTTTTATCTTTTTTTAATGACTGAGGAAAATGAGGATTTCAGAAATATCAGGTGATTTTACCTATTTCCCGGATCAATGACGATGTTGTAAATTAGATTGTTTTTTGGTATCGATACCTTAATTCGATAAAACGGAAATTCTTGAACCTATCATTCAATTATGCCTCGGTGGCGTAGTTGTACTACGGTATGACTACAAAGCTGAGGTCTCGGGTTCGAATCCCGGGTCGGGCAAAGTGATATTGGATTTTTCTATTTATTATCGGCCTGGAGTCAGGAATTTGTGCCCGATATGGCGATAGGCTCGCCCCCTATCACATCGTGGGACGGAGCATGCAAGGCGAAATGTGGGTGTCCTGGTGGCGCCTCTGCCTACCCCTTCGAGGATAAAGGCGTGAGTTTATGTATGTATGTATGTATCATTCAATTATCGTTTTTCTGAGTATTATAAATCCTCCAACCTACATTCGAGATAGTGTAAATAGCTCCGCGCCGGGCCGATAGAAATTCCAAAACAATTTATCATTAAAATATGAATATTAGAATTTGTAGAGTTCATAGATATGTGTAAAACTTTCATAGAAAAACTACTATTTTATTAATTTTGATAAAACTTTGCAATATTATACATTTGATTGAAACATAGGCTAATATTTCTCGCAAAAAAGTTAATTAAAATAAAGCACTAAAAAAATGTAAAATACGTACCGTCCAGTTCATACCCCTGCCCGCCCCACTGCGGCAACTCGTGAGCGTACGCCTTAGGATCACTGCGACTGCCTATCGATATCTTAAGACTTTTCCACAACTTCATCTTGACCACATATTTATCGACAAATGAACACTGTCCACACTCGTCACAGAGATATTTAACACAACACTGTCACTGAAAGTTCTTCTAACTGGTTGGTGATATCTGGAACAAAAAGAAGCTTAATGCTATAAATGACTAAGCTTTTATTTTTGTCAAAACTGCATGTGATAAAAACTAAGGCAAAACAGTCCTTTTATAAATCTAAAAAAAAATTACGTAAAGATTATTTAATTTTAAGTTTTAAATCCACGAAACATTCTGTATAATACATTTTTTTAATAATTTTTTTTTGCAAGTAAATAAAAGAAATAAACGAAAAAATATCGCGTAAAATGGCTTAAGCGAATAAACTTTTCACATTAATAATTGTTTTTTGTACAATCATTTGTATTTCAGAGAAGCCTATGAATAAATAAATATATACATATATCCTCACATTTACATGTAGAATTAGACATAGATGTTATATTATAATATTACCACTTTTAAAATAAACAATGATATCTAGAAGGGTATTCAGGATATTCTCACATAAGTACTATTTTTGTCGAATTCCGAAAATGTTCACAAACCATTATGTAACAACTCCTACTTCACAACTTTTTTCTAATTGAAGGAAAGGAAATCAAAGCATAATACCAAAAATGAACCCTGATGTAAATCTAGCACATGTAAGTTTTTTAAGACGTGAAAATGGACGCTTCGCTGCAGGACAGCATGTTTTTACTGCAATTGAATTATAAGGCTACGGTGCCCTGAAGGGTTCTGACGTCAGTTTACATCAGACTGATTTTAATTAATTCCAAACATCCCTTTGCCAGAATCCTTACCTATCGAATTTTTGGCAAGCTCTACGTATTCCTAGAAATATTTCCTACCTTTAAATTTAGACCTGTTGTATACATGTATTTTTTAAATATACGAACAAATGATTAGAGAGAGACTTTTATGATGCGGATTAATAATGATTTTACGACTTTCATGAATTAATATTTTGACTTAGACTTTAATTTGATTCCTAAAATTATCAGTAAATTATTCTGCAATATGGTTTAAAAGCCATTCATGTATGTATCGGGTAAGGGATGGGGGAAAAGAAGGTAAATTAAAGTTATTTTTTATTTTAAATACTGTGCTAAGCAATGATATATAACATCTGTACATTTTTTTAGTTCATTTCAATTCTGTGGTTAGCAAAATAAAGAATTATAAATAAAAACTCAATTTTTTGATAAAGTTTATACTAGTTTGATTTTGCCAAAGTCGAGGCTTTATTTTAGAATAATAGATCGAAAAGAATACCTTCGAAATCATCAGACAATATATCTTCTCTTACGAAACAGTAGACGTCATCGGAAAATAATTACGGCATCTTGCTAATAAAAAACCTCTTTTATCAATATCAGGGGCACATGATAAATTATATCTACTGTTTTATTCATGTGACCATGTCAAGATCCCATTAAAAACTTCGGTATTGTTGGCTGACGACCGTAACGGGGACGGATCCAGAGGATAAGTATGACAGTATAAGTATAAATATATATATAAGTATTAATACATATTATTGACAGTGCTTATTTTTTTATTGCCTTCGTGGTCAAACAGAAGACCAGAAAGCGGTAACCGCCGCTCATGGAACTTAGCAGAGCTAGGATTCCAAAACAACCAGGTTACTGCCTACCGTAATATAATAATATTATAATGTATATTACAGATGTAATAATACATCTTTTAGATATGTGTTTTCATAATTGTTATTACTGTTAAATAATATTTTTTTGTCTTCTTATTATCAAGTACATTGTTTCACATAACAGTAGGAAAATATTATGGTAAACAATATGATATGAAGAATATTATTTTCATTTTAAAAAAGCGATGTGTACAATAGCAAATAACATTAATGTCACTGGCCTGTATTTTTTTACAATTATAAACGACGTATTTTATAAGTAATAAAAAAAAAACAAGAACTATTCGTTATGACTATAATCGTTTTGCTATACATACGCTTTTATTATATCAAAGAATATCCGGCTTTCGCCCTGATTCGAAAACTGCTGAAAGCTTTGCTCTGATTGTCAGGGATTAGGGGGCCTGGTCCCCCGAGACGCAGCGTCGATTCGGCCCCGGTATCGACTCCTTTGATTGATGCCCCGCTGCCGACCCGTGACGAACGTTGCACAAATGCTTTTACAGACCAGTGTTTATGCAGAGGTACTCTAAAGTTAGTTATGGATAGTTTCAATAATGTGCGCCAGTTCTAGAACTTTCTGTGAATAATGTTGGCAACGTTGAATATTATTTCCATGGAGGATATGTTGATTAGAAGGCTACATTTTTTTAAATATGTTCTCTATGTCTTACTCTACAGGACTGGTTCAAAAATATATGTGGAAAGGTGGTTGTAGATATCTTTTATTTTACCATGTGCCATATTCTACCAAGACAATTTAAGACCAATGACTTAAAGAAATAATGAATTACAACTTTGGTAGATTTAATTTTATGAAAAATAATTAAGTCCTTCAGTCATTTTTTGTAAATTAATTAACATCTCCGGATGTGACCACGACGAAATCAGCAGGATTATTTAATACAAAGATAAAAAAACGGTAAACTTCTTTTACATAATATAAATAAGTATTGTACTATTTTCTTCATTGCCTTTTAGTTAGAGCCTTAATAAATTCAAGGGCTGTTGTTAAGTATGACTGATGAGGCAGATTTTGATTACGCACCACTTTTAAACGTGATAAACTCAAAAAGCTTGTTTAGGAAAATATGCTAAATCATTGTTGGAAGGAAGCTTTTATAGACTGAATTACGACGAGATACAATTAAACGCAGGTCTTATTTTTAAAATATTATTTCCTCTGGTGTATTTTAATAATCTTTTTCATATGCCAAATGGTTATGATTTTCAAAAGAGTGAATTTGTAAATCGAATTTACGGGGTTATTTTCATTACGGTATTCAAAGGGGAATGTCCGCTTTCCATACTGTCTTTGTTCTAGAAACGGACAGCGATAATGTGGTTCTAGTACATGTTGAGTATAATTTGACCATTGATGAGGATATTTTGAAATGGAAATAAATGACTTGTTATATGTAAATTTGAACATTTTCCACCGTTAATCAGTATTAAACTCTTAAGTTCAATAAAAAAATGCAGTCATTTAAAAATAACCCTGTATGGTATTATACATACCATACAGGGTTATTTTTGACATCCTCATATCAGCTCGGTTTGAAGTTGGCGACTGCGATTTGTCCAGGAAGTAAGTCAAGGCTGATCTGTATCAGATATTGCCATGGTTTTATTGCAGATTGCGTTTTTCTTGGCACATTCATAAAGTTCTCTGCCAATTTATCAGTCTCACTTTATATTATTCTTGGAAATTTGCACGGCAGAAAATGCCAATCTATGATATTTTTCTCCATATCCTTAGAATTTTTCTGGGTCTTAGAAAAATACTAACTCTTAATTAGACGTTGCAAAATTATTTTTTTATTTAAAATCACTAAAAATTATTCTAAAAATACAAACAAAATGTAATTTGTATTTAAATGTAATTTAAACGACGCTTTATAAAAAACACATAAAATATACAAATTGAAAACAGATTCAACGTCGAAATGGAACCCTCTAGCAACAGAATAAAAGAAAAAAAATCACAAATCAAAATATTTTTCGAAAAACGCTATATTTTTAAAAACGTAAAGCATAAAGTATTACAACGTTCATCTCGCCCAAATGGATCGAGTTAACAGATGCGCCCCAAAAAAGTTGCTTTCGGAACTTTTCGAATTTGTCGCCGCAATTATAAGTTTTCGTTTTTATCTTCGCACAGTTAATAAATTTTCGCTTTGCCCCATCAAACCGCTGGGGAATTTTTATGTGGTGTAATAAAAATATTATAATTACGATTCGTCGGCTGTGGGTTCGTCAGGGTTGCTTTTTGCGAAATGCGAGGGATTTGAATATTGACGGCGATTGATTTTATGTACTGCTCTCAAACTCTTATCTGTTTTTAGTACATTCGTTTTTTTATAAATCTTTTTCTGACTTTATCATATATTTTGCTATTGCTGTAGAATTTCTATGATGCGTTTAACATCTAGGTATCTAAATAAGCTAAGAGTGTCCAAATATTGCTCTCATTGTTGTAGTGACTAGATAATTGATTAGGAAGCGATAAACGGTATGAACACCATATTATATTTTACTTAAGACACGTCGAAAAACAAAGATTTGTATCGTCATAATAAAATACAGTTTTTGGCGCACCAAACAAAGTAAGGAAACACTTTACGTGATAATCCCTTCAAACCAGAGTATATAGTAATAATATTAATCTTTCCTGGGGCATCAAACAAAGTTTTGTTTCCTTAGGTGTTAATCCCTTCAAACCAATTTCGACTAGTACAATATCAATGAGCTAATTACCCACATATTTGAAAGTAAACAATGTATCATTGTTGGCAGTAATTAGCGCCGTAACGTAACTAGACGGTAACCGGCACAGCTTGTTCCACTTTACAGGGTCGCTGCGGTTTGTTAGATTACCCTCCCTTGACAAGCCGGGCGGTTGGAGTTTTCTACTGATATTTTCTCTTTAGATAAACTGTTAGGTGATTGAAGTGGAAGTATATATTACGGGTATATATCGCAAGTAAAGTGTTCAACGTATTTAATTGCTGCTTAATTGCGCTATTTTGCTTTTTTAATTTTCCCGATATTTGTACATTTCTAAAGACATTTTTCAATTTATCTTATAGTCAATTTCATGCAATCAGTCAGACGATATTTGCTTCTCAATCATAATATGACATGGCATTATTCGTATCGTATTTTTGATGGCGTGTATTAGGCATCCTAAAAAACACAACTTAAGTCTTAAATACGTTTGTTTTTATTCGTCATATTATTTTCAAATAAATTTTACGCTTTTCACTCTTAGTAATATCTTCATTACATGATATGTTGAGTGGAATGAGTGGCTGTAGTGGGTGGGAACATAATGATGACCGTAATGACAACAGAAGAGCGGGACCGTCGTTTGAATAAATGGCCGCGATGAATTATCATGATGGCATTAACACATACCTACATAATATGTGTTGGCATTTTATTTGAACTAGAAGAGTCTTTGTGTATTATAAAATAATATTCTTTTCAACGTTCTTCTTACCATATATTGGATGCCCATTCTTTACAAAGGCAAATAATTGTTACGGACAGAATACTAGCACCCATGGATTTCTATATGTTAACATTAATCGACAATAATTTTGCTATTGTTTATTTTTATCTTTCAGTCCTGTTTTTATGTTATATTTGTCCGTCCTATTTAAATATACAGCTTTTGCTGTTAAGAAGAGTCCTGTATTTATAATTATTAGCTTATGTTCTAAGTTTTTATTTAACACTAGGGCGTAAAGTCCCTCTCAACTTTTTAACGTACCGTTAAGATATTGTGTTCCTGGTTTGCTATTGAGTTTAATAAATCGTTATTTACTTCAAATATTTGATTAAGCTCTTTTTGATCAATTTACTGACTTGAGACTTACTTTGCCTCGGCTCGGCGCCATTGTCTGTCCAGGTTTACAGTGGTTGCATTGATGTATGGGTACCGTAATCACAATGCTGTATTGTTTTCAAATACGGTATAGTCACCATATCCAGGTCATACTGAAAGGACCATTCTAGGCTTAACAGTGAATTTTGACAGTCGGTTGTGAAACGAGAGGGCGTAGATCAATCCCCGCACCGGGTAAATGTTAGTGCACCCCGCAAGCATTTGTTTCGAGTATGGGTATTTGTAAGGCGGGTAAGACTGTCGTAGTTTCTGATGTAGGAATCAGAAGAGTTCAATTGTAGTGTTAGGTCGGGATTGTGTACGTGATTATTGAGTGTAAATATTTAATTGAATAGCTGAATAAGATAACAGTCGTTTAATCATCCTCCTGTGCCCAGGATCATAAATTATTTCGCAGTTAACCTCAAAGACGACGCAACGACGCCAAATCCATTGGCCCAAATTCTCAACTTACATCTGCGTACTGTGGCATAATTCAGATGATAATTATAAAGTGTCATTTAAATTTTAACCGTGGCCCTTGGACCCTCATTCGTTACTGGTATTAAAGGCTTTATTTTAATTAGGTAAGCGTACACCCGGCATACATACCGAGTTGATAATTTGTTAACATTTTATGTCCTTCCGTCAGTTGACGCTTGGACGGAATTTATACTGAAATAAAACGATGAAACGCGGTCTTGTAAATAGAAAGGGGTGATTTTTAAGCAAAATTATGGGTATATAAAAATTAATTTATATCACAAGCTCGCAGAACAGTTAAAGATTTTCTTTGTTAAATTTGAATATGCAGAAATTCTTCAGTAGGCTTATCAGTTCACAAGAGAACCTGCTATGGATGATTATGATGGATTAGAAATACTGGAAAACTATCGTTTACTTTAACATGAAATTGCACAAGGATGTTGAAGGTATATGAGGTCCATCCACCTGCAATTATATACTATGAGTAACATGATAGATCAAGGCTTAAACCTGTGATATATTATTAATGAACTGCTCTGATTTAAACAAACTTGTAATTTTTGTAATAATCACTACATTGTAAACTGGTTTTGAAAAGAGCAACACAAAAAAAGTGCGTGGAGGCCTGTTGGTAACGGACCAGACGTGGCTGCCTATATGTTCATGGTGATCGCAGGTTCAAATCCCAGGGCACACCTCTGACTTTTCGGAGTCATGTGTGTATTGATAGTTAATCACCACGCACTATAACGGTGAAGGCAAACATCGTGAGGAAACCTTCATATCATTGCGATTTATAAGAATTTCTATGGTATGTAAAGTCCGCCAACCCGCACTAGAACACCGTGGTGGACTCTATGGCCTAACACTTCTCAATCGTACCCTCGATTGGAGAGGTGGCTCGTGCCCTGCAGTGGGACCTAGCTGATACAGTACACTACATCCTCTCCAATTAAAACCACATTGCTTGTGTGTGTCACAATAACAATGCTTTGTTGTGTAACCTGTCTAGATTCCCCAATATGTTGCGCATGCATAAACTCTGTAACAGTTGAGTTAATTCAATTCTGTACAGCATGTTTGATTTTCATATTGGGTCCTGTGGAATCAGACTAGTGTTGGCCCGGAGCAATTCCTCGCTGATATCTATTCTGAGTGATGCGAGAAATTAATTCATACTATTCAATTTAATTGAAACGTGCATTTTTAGATATTTTTTTAAATTATTTTCGTTTCATTGTGCCTCTAGTCACTAGAACTACCACCTGGAATTGTTTTCGGTCATAGTCTGGATGTACCCTGTATGTTACAAAGTTATATACTATATTATATCACTAAGGCAAGCAAGCTTACAGCCCGCCTGATTGTAAACATTTACCGTAGCTTATGGATGTCTGTGACACCAGAGGTGCCACTCGCGCGTGTTCGATTATGTTAAAAACTATATGCCTCTTACTAGATTTGTGTAGAATTATTGCAACCATGAGGGAGGCACTTTTACGATGTATACCAAGATAAATATTAATATTAGCAAATTCATAATTTAATAAGTGAAATCGAATTCCTAATTTAAAAATGATCAAAATCTGTTTCCTCTCTCAACAAGATTGTCGCTGAGTACTATTTTCGTCCTTCAAATCCTGTGATGAATGTTAGGATAAGTATTTAATATGTTTACGTATATGTATGTATTGTATGTTTGTATGTATGTATGTATGTATGTTTTTTTTTAAGTATGTGTATATTCATATATTTTTTACATGTGTTTATGTTTATATTTATATATTTAGAGTAATACATTGTTGATGATTATTATTTATTTTACGCTTTAGACTGCCCTTTCTTTCTCCTATTTATATATCCATCCAATGGTTGCCTGTAAGAAATTACCTAGTGTGATAAGGCCGCCACTTGTACTATTATTTGTATTGTATAAGTTTGCATTTGTATATCTCTATGTAGTGCAAAAAAGTATTAAATAAATAAATTATATTAATTCATATCACTACGTGGAAGTAAACTGAATGGCAATGACATTGGATTCCGTTGTGTTTTCATATTCATATCAAGACTTTGATTTTATGAATGATATGATGTGCTCCTACTTATATGTTTTTCACAATATTTTTAAAGCAATCGATAAATCCGTTCTATAAAAGATAAGAAATATCAGCATAATTCTCCAATAATAATAATGATATTTCCCTGTGTAAGCCGAAGCTAAACTACAAAGCTGGTTTATGAAAAGTCGTATTTTCTAAATCAACAGACCACTCCCGGCAGCATCAAACACATTCCATTTAGTCGTTCATTTATCAAAATTCCCGGTAATGTGTTATTTTATAGCTCAATACATTTCTGCGAACAGTCGAATCGTCTTCGCTCATGCTTCGTTAGTTACAGTTTGTTGTGTTTATGTTCTGTGTAAACAACATATTTTCCTACGCTGGAACGATATATTTTAGTTTAAATTATGTACTATTTATTTATATGTATCATCATAATTAACATTGTAGTTCATCTCACCACATCATTACTTATCATTGGTATTTGTATTACTCAATCTTTTGCTTCTTTCGTGTAGTGATTCTCTTCAACTCTCTTCAAATTACAAAAACATATAATTTGAGAATAATGCACTAAATACAATGTGGCCGATAGAAAGAAATAAACTTCCTTGTTCTACTCAAAATATTTTTTTTTCAGTGTTTTTACGTTATTTCTGATACTTACATATAAAACAAGGTATTTATATTCGGTAATTACGGTATGCATATATATTATGTCTATACTTCGAGAAATTTTAATTAATAAAGAGGTTTTTGACGATCATGTTCATGATGGATTGCTTGAGGCACTTAAAGTTTAGAGGTTTGTTTGCTACTTTTCACTTTGCAATCGGTTAACCGACATAGTTTTTACACCGGTAAAGTGGGAAGTTCCCCAAGGATTACCGGCAAAGTTAACGCAAACTAAACTGCACTCAACTGTTATGGTTATAGCCCCATAGTGAAAACAGCTCTTCGATAACTCACTGACATAGATTTCTATCCGTCTTTATACGTGCTACTTGTAGGTATTGAAATCTTTTATATTACTATCAGCATTCAACTATCAGTGTCCAATACAAATAGGTAGAAGCTAGGTAGAAGAGTTTTTAGATTAGTAGCCAATCCAGGGGCACAATTTTATGAAATCCATTAGATATTGAAAGATATATTTTGTACGGATTTTATCGCGAATTTGGTTCAATTTTGTTATTTTTTAAGTTCTCGAGGTTGCGACGATGAGTGCGCCTCGTGACCGCGAAAACTGTAAAGTAATCATCGAAAAGTTAAAAAATCAATCAAATTAGCGATAGTAATCCGTTAAAAAATAGTTTTATTTCAATGTGTAACATTCGCGTAAATATAAGAAGCCATTATGCATTGGATATCTGCTTTATTACTATGGATCCCATAGCAACAAACGGGTTTGATTATGATCTTCTCTAACAAAAGAAGTCACGAATTTTGTTACCCACTTCGCATACTAGATCCATACTATTCATATTAAACAAATTAATCATCGGATTAAATAAGTTAGTTTAGATTTATTGGTTTCCACTTTCCAAGTGATCAGTCATTACCCTAAGCTGCATTTTCAGTATGAAGCGTATATAATGCATACCATAAATTACATTGACAACCAATTGTGAACCCAATTTTCATCAATTTAAAACGCAAATTCCCTCGTCAATTATTCAAGTTAAAACATTAATTGTAACAAATAGCGGGAGATTGTTGGAAGCTGATTCATTTCGCTGGAATATGGCCAGAATAAATGCGTTTTAAAATTATCTAAAGTTGGACTTGTAATGGTTTTAATTTAAACTTCGCTTTTGTAGTTTTATTAAAATTCATTTGGAATTTATGCTTTAATCTGTCTTGGGATATTCTATTTGCCTTTTAATGGTTTTATTTTGTTTTATGAATGTTTATTACTGTCATAGGCTTTAATAAAATTTCTTGCTTTTAAAATTTAATTTCAATTCGATTTCAGTTCATACATTTATAATTTGCGTCCTTTATAAAGGGATTAACATTTTGAATATTTAGTTTTTTTTTAGATAATTGAAAATCCGTCAAGTATAATTGTCATAGTTATAGTCGTTGGTATAAGTTGTTATACTTTAAAACTTTCCTTGTATAATGACTATGATATTATTTAAAAGAATTAAATAATAAATAAATAAATAAATACACCCAACAGTCACATACATAGTCCTGACCCCACACTAAGATCGAGTCTTGTGTCGTGGGTATCAGAAACTACGAGAGACTTTTCGGTCTCACAAACACCCAGACCCGAAACAAATACCTGTGGATCACACAAATATTTGTTTCGGTGCGGGGATCGAACCCGCGGCCTCTCGTTTCACAGGCGGCATCTAACCAACTGCGCCACGGAGGCTGTCTAATTACAGGCATTTTTAATTAAAATTTCTAACTATGTGCTAGATTTGCTATTATTTTCATTAATTTAAGTTTGAAACAGTATTTTAAATTTAAAATAATACTCCAGCACTAAGGTATTAATAATAATATCTAAGTAGGTACTTAAAATAGGCTAGAGAAAAACAACTAAATACGTGCTCCGAAGCTGAAGAGATCGGTATAGTGTATAGACTGCAAACTAAGACCTATTATACGCTGCCTCGCACTCCTAATGGATTTGCTTTTATCCAGAGAATTTTTCATTTTCCCAAGATAATATTATCCTATGTTGTTGCTACTACGCTTCACAAACTACGCAAGACAAATTTTAAAGCGATCGGTAGCTAAGATGTAAAAGAAATAATAGGAAATAGTACATAGTATATGTGGAACATCTCTTACAAATAAGAAATCTTTAAAAGCATCTCATAGGTTTAGAAATCACAGGAATAATTACTCCTGGGGATTAATTTTAAGGTACCCTATGAATAACACTGAAAACATACAAAAATTTTGAAAAAAAAAAAAAAGGAAATTATTATTCTGGTTTAAAATTGGTGTAGCCTTGCTACTATCAGTACAATAATATAATTATAATAAAAACGAATTGGTAAACTAGGACGAGATTCTCAAAAAACAAACATCAAGTAACAGGCTTGCTTCCGCGTTTTGATCGGTGAAAGAGATTCCTTATATTTCCTTCTCTTTCTTCATCCATTTCTTAAAGAGCAGTATCGTGTTTACTATTCATAGATATTGTTGATGTATATGAGCAGCGATAATGATTAAAGAAGACATTAGGAAACTTTGATCTAAACCTTGGCCTAAAAAAAATCTGAAAAACATTGGAATTGCATATCTCTAACAAGATCCATACTCAGCGCGTTACACTTATCTATTTAGAGTTGGCTGTGATCCAGCAAACATGATTCACAGACGTGTACTGTCAATGAAACCTAATACTGTGCGTTAAGTGACTTGTTACATTAACGTGACTTGCTCTCAGACATCGATATTTAACATTCGTCCTCTTTGAACGGCCCTTTCACTGGAGTTGATGCAAATTCTATTATACGGCTTATGCTGTCATCTTTTAAAAGGTATCAATTTTATACTGACAACGTGATGTTCAAAAGGAATCAGTAACAAAGCTGTACTATCAAAACATAGCACTTTCATATTCCATCCAAAAAATTGCTGCAATACTGCTGATATTTGATGTTAATAGCAACATGTCATTATTATTACCATTTTACATGATCTTGATAATAATAAATAAGGCACAGAAAACCAACCCAGAGTAACTGTTTTAGGTACTTTTGAGTTTTGTTCGGTAATTTATATCGCCGAAGACCTAAACCTGATGGTACGATATTCAGTCCCGTCGTGACAACGACTCTGTGTGTGGAAAGCCCATAATAATGAAACACAAGTGTCGAAGTGGATATTTGTCTTGTTTGTCCGATCTCGACCATTCGGCATAACTGTCTCTCTATCTCTCTCGCTCTCTAACTTCAATAGCGAAAGATAAACATTTTTTAATGTTTTCCTTGTAGATACTTTATTTAGGTCGCACGGCACTTACCGAGAAAACCATAGTAGGTTTTTTCTTTCCAGTATAAAATTAATTTTACTTTGTTTCCCTGTTCTGGGTATTTCAGTTGTATACTCAGTTGTAAACTATATAGAACATTAATAATTAAATAACACATATTTCTACGAATTCTAACCCGTTTATTGCCGTCAGTTGCCGTCATGTTTGAGTAAACACCCTTTTATTTGTGGTATAATTTTACTTAAAGCAACAATGCAATTTTAATAATTAAAATATTTTGAATAGATAAAATCGGAGTAATACATATTGTGTTTCATTAAAACCGTGGAATTTTAGAATGAATTTTACATTTAAAACATTTTGAGTTGTCTTTATGTGTGTGACATATTGCCATAATAATTTTGCTGTTAATTATTCATATAAAATATTATTTGAGATTATATTCAGTTTGTATATTATATTAAAAGTTGTTTTTTCGTGATTGTTATTTTAACAACATATCGATGGCATTACCCACGTATCGACTTTACTTCGATGCAGCTCGGCTAATACAGATGCATTAATTTTTATACTCAGTTTAGCGTATGCGTGGTGGCCTGTTGGCAACGGACCAGACGCGGCTGCCTACATGTTCACGGTGGTCGCGGGTTCAAATCCCAGGGCACACTTCTGACTTTTCGGAGTTATGTGTGTATTGATAGTCAATCACCAAGCACTTTAACGGTGAAGGAAAACATCGTGAGGAAACCTGCATACCGTAGCGATTTTAAAGAATTTCTACGGCATGTAAGTTCGCCAACCCGCACTAGGCCACTGTGGTGGGCAATATGGCCAAACCACTCTCAATCGATTCTCTCGATTGTAGAGTAGGCCCGTGCCATGTGTGTACATGGGCTGATATAGATAGTGTACTGTTTTGTCAAATCGTCTACTTTAAGCCTTAATGAGCCATAAGTTCCCGAGTTTGATCCCCAAGTCGGGCAGTGAATTTCTTGACAAGACGATTTGAAAAATATTATACATATAAGTTGCCTGTGGTATAGTTTGTACACTGTAAGGAAAAAGGCTAAACTTCCCCCCTGAAGCAGAATTAGTAAACTTAGCAAAACACGACACTGAAGTCATTTCGCCTACCACTTCGTAATTTCAAGCATGAACTTATTTATGAACTCTGCTTATGTTCTACCAGCACAATCAAAAATACATTTTCGCCGTAATATTTATGTCCCAGGTACCCTACCAAAGGCATTCGAATATATATCTCCGCCGCATGATTTCACACTCAACTGAAACACACGGGCGTTTACCATTGGGAGCACATAAAACGATTTCCTCCACACATTCCTCGTCGCCAAACAATCTATTGGCATAAATCATTTTTCACGGGACGCAACGCTCACGTGGCTTCCACGTAAAATATTTGATTGGAAAATGGTTGAGGCCATTTATTGGATTCTTCAGTCTTCTAATATTAGAGGTTTGTGCACGATATGGGACGATAAGTAAGATAAAAAGGCCTGCCTCTGGGTAGACGTGAACCGACATAATTACGATGATTTTATGCTTATTAGCTGTATTTTTTAATGTAGAAATAGCTGTGACTGTTCATTATTATATTAGTAAGAATGTCGAGAAGAGCTTGTCGTGTGCAATAAAGGAGCAACACCCTTCGAGGCTTATCATTAAGCATTTCATGGCACTGCACTCCGCTTGTCACCAAGAGTAATTACGACTTCATGCCCAGTAATTATTTGCTACAATATGCGTCAGAACTCAGACCGGAATACAAAATAGATGACACACCATTGCTTGGCGGCAAAAATAAATAAAGCGGTGATACCTACCCAGACAGCTCCTTGCATACTTGGGACCTGCCATCTAGTACATATAAGTAAACTTTAGATGTTGTAAACTTGCGAAAGATACATATTTTAATTTTAAATTCACCACGAGTTTCACCATTCCCCAACCAACATTTTAGTGAATCTTAATAAAAATAAACACAATATTTTACATAATATTTTTCACTCCGCCGCGGTTATACAATTAAATATGTTTTTCAACCCCGAGATTCCCACCCCGATCAGTCGTCGCCGAGAGACGGCGCCCTTCCGTCGCTCATTAGTCTCCCCCGCCCTGAGATATTAACAATTGATTAATTACTAACCCCCCAACCCGGCGTCGTTTGTACTTAATCCCATTTATTTTGGTTCCGCGCGTAAATTATGAAATGTAAACATAAATTTTTTTTAACATTTTTTGCGTGGATCTTTTATTTTTATTGCGACCATCGGTTGAATATAACAAAATGATGTGTCGTCAGTTATCATAAGTGAGAGACGTTTACAATTTCTGTTAGATTTTAAAACTTAACAAAAATGGAGCGTCCCAAGAAAATACAAGAGCGATATTATGCTGTATCTGTATCAACACATTCGGACGGCGCAATTAGGAGGAGTTAGGCCGTATAGTCCATATAGAAAAATATGTTATACATGACACAAATAAAGAAGTAAATAGCAGAGTCATTGGAATTCTATCTCATTAAGTAAATGTTCATATTGTGTGTAAAAGGAGATATAAATATTAGACTAATAATTTTCTATGCAGAACCTCTAGAGGAAAACAAAACAACCTGTTATAATTATGCGCCACTATACGCCACCCACAGTGCATGATTTTACGACATAAACAAAATTTATAGATATACCTACCGCACAGTAATAATTGAATGTATCCCAACATTAAACATTTTATGGGTTTAGGAAACAATAGATATGAACCGGCGTGAATAAAATACCACTTCCTCTGAATGGGTTGAATTTTATAGGGGGAACTAGAGAATTGACTTTTCGATGTAGTTATTTAATTGGCTTTGAACTGTCTAATTTTTGTATATTCTCAGGCCAATCAATCGACTTAGTATGAGTTTTCAATTCATAAAACATTATTTTTGGAAGACATTTTTATGTAATGATCGACTTTATAAATTATACGCTAATACGGTTCTGACTACTTTGAATTTCTCTGTGAATGATTTATTCTTATTATAATATATATATTATGTTAGATAAAAATAAGGTTTCGGTTTGAAAACACATCATGTAACCATAATGCATAAGACACATCAACGCAAGACCATTTAAAATTAGTCATTATTTTGCACCAAATGCTGCGAAACACGCAATCAGTCAAGAAGCTTAAAAAGAAAATAACTGAGAAATATGGGTACACGCAATTGCACTTAATTCTATTAATAATTCAGAATACGTCATTATGAAGTTCAAAATGTTCTACAGCCAACGTGAAGATAGTGATAGTAGATAGACAGTAGATACTGTCGAGTGAGATTTCTGGAAAGCCTATAACCATTTATTGCACTATTATTTTTTTAATTTGACAGCCTCCGTGGCGCAGTTGGTTAGACGCCGCCGGTGAAACGAGAGGCCACGGGTTCGTTCCCGCACCGAGACAAATATTTGTGTAAACCACAGGTATTTGTTTCGGGTCCCAGACCGGTATTTGTTTGTGAGACCGAAAAGTCTCGCGTAGTTTCTGATACCCATGACAAAAGACTCGGTCCTAGTGTTGGGTCAGGACTATGTATATGACTATTGGGTGTATATATTTAAAAAAAATGCCCTGGTATTGCTATGTAACATAGTCTGTGATCACGTGACCTATTTACTCGTTTTATGCTATAAAAAATCTAAAACCGCGAACAAATAAAGCCTACATATTTCGCGGGGATAATTAATGCCTCATACATATTTATGCAGCCCTTATCCGATGCGTGGCGGAAATTACGACGCGATGCTATCTATCGCGACCCCCATCCATTATCTAATATTAGGGTAAGGACAGTTTGTCTGTGATTACGTCGACGCGTTTTGCGCTATCATTGCCATTGTTGGAAATCGGTGTTCTTTGTTCGAAACGATCTGGTTGATTCATGGTGATTTCGAAGATCTAAGATATGAGATGGGTTTGACCCGATTCGTCTGGGAATCGGCAGTTATAGGGTTGAAAACATGACACTTTTCTCTTTAAATTGAATTTATATGTCTATTTTTTTTTATTGTGTAATACTGGTAAAAACTGGGTAGGTAATCTGTACTCTGGCAATCTGATTAACCAGACATCACTGGTCATAATGACCTGAAAAAGAATCAACAGAAAAGTAATATTAATATTCTAGACAGGCGGAACCGGACGACTGTACTAGTAATCACTAAAGTGTACAGGGACCAAATAATTTCTAACTGTATTTAAAATTATAATTATTAAAGCTTAACTCGGTAGAAAATTTGTATTTATTAAAAAATCGTATTTAATTATCAACTATCCTGGACGAGTTATATTTAGATAAAAAAATATTTTTATATAATCTTAGTATGAATAGCCGTGCTGCCAAATAACTGGCAGCCTAGTCTATGTATAGCTGAGAATTTTTCAAACGTAATTGTACTTCAAAATACGTACAATTTTACCACAAAACAAAATATGAAACTTAGCTTTGAACTGCAGAACCAGTCCAGAAATCAAACATCAATTAATTTGTTGCAATATTGATAACATAAAAGGTAGAGTTGAAAGACTTCGTGACGTAGTCTAGGAAGAGCTATACATCCATATATGTGAAATGATGTGTGGGTTTATATATTGCACCAAGAAAAATATTTCTTTCAGGTCTTTGTTTTAACACAAGATATGTACATACCAATACTGGTCTATGTGATTTTTGACGTATTTGTTATCATCACTAACCGAGCCAATACTCTCCTATCGTAAGTCCTTAGCAACAAATAGCTACCCTTCACACATACTAATGATAGGAACTTACTATAATGACGTTAGAAGCCGCGCTGGATCATTAGTCGAGTAATAGAGCATCAAACACATCTGTACCGCATATCAAACGCGATGTCGAGTTTCAATTGATAGAACGGGATAGGGGTCGATTGTTCGACGTTCTTTCTGGATGACTGGACTCAAATTGCCACCTAACCTCGTAGAATATAAGGGTCAAAGCTCTATGAGTTGCTACTGTTTCAAAGCAATCGTCACCTCACTTGTTTATCCATTAGTGCAGTTAAGATGTCATTATTATGAAGGTATATTTTTTTATTATATTTAATGAGTTAGGGTCTAAAGCGGAGGGTTGGAAGATTGATTATGCTTGAATTCATTTTTATGAGATTATTGTGGTTAGGTTATAAGGTGGTTTTAGATTGAGCGTGAAATTGATTGAATTACTCAAGTTCTTAGTGGGTAACATGTAGATCATATAATTTTAATATATAAGTTGATTTATTTTAAATAGCGTTTATATTAAGTAGTTGAAGTGATGGCGTATGAAGATAGGTAATTTTTCTAATTTGACATATTTTTTTGTATTAACAGTATTCTTTGGATAAAAATTTTACGTACGCCACCCGAGAAAATAACTTCAAGATTATTATTTTAAAAAATATGCAATATTAACAGCCGGAATAGCGAATCGCTGCAAAATCAATCATCATAGAGAATTTATTCTTACATTATTAACTAATACTTCCATTATTACATTAAAACAAGACGTATTCAACATAAAACTCAAGACAAAAATGCTAATGAAGAAATATGGCAAGCTATTAAAATGCAAACACAAATGACGTTATTAGGTAATTTTTTCCCTCACCTAAATGTTCAACGCCAAGAAAGTTCACCTCAGTATTTATTATCCAGCTGGATAGCAAATCATAAGGCGAGACAGGTAGCCACGTTTGATTGTCAAATAAAATTAATAAAACCAAAGGACTGGGCTTTGAAGTTTCGCTGCTCGCTGGACCGAAGGAAATTTATAGACAATATTATATTTTACACAGTTTTATTATAACAATTTCTTAGGCAGGACGTTAATAAATACTTCGGCGTATCTAGGTAGTCCTTGAAAATAAGTTTTATTGGTAATAAAATGTATTTGGATTAGTCTGTTTTTTTTGTCTTTTGTAATCTATAGCGAAAGTGAGAATTTTAAATTTTAGAAATAGATAGAGAAATCTATTTTTAGCGGCAATTGTATCATAATCAGAAGACATGTTTAATGAATTAACATAGAAAGGTATATGTGATTTTCAATAAAAAATCGCGTTGGTATTTTTTTTATTCCAATGCATAGTGAGACGAACATGCCATTCGCCTGATGGTAGGTGATACGATCGCTCATGCACAGTAGCAAAACCAAACAACACTATGAATTATAAAGCAATGCTTAGCATTCCACTGCGCTCGCCATCCTAAGACATAATATGTTAAGTCTTATTATGTCCAGCAGTTACTCTGGCTACAATGTTCTTCAAACCGGAACACAACAGTGCATTTACACTACAGTTTGGCGGAAGAAAAAGACCTTGCGAAGGTACCTACCCAGGCCACCTCTCACATACGAGAGACCTACCACCAGTAAATATAGGACCAATAGGTATATGACCATTAGTTATAGGACTATTTTGTATTATAAGTAAATTTTGTTATGTTACGAGTAACCTTTGCAGTTTATTTAGGCAAAGATAGAAGGTAGAGCTGGCTGGTGGCTGGTCGTAAGCCACATGAATATGTTGCCTATGAAATTTCTATTTGTACAGATTTAAATATTACTTATTAAACGACTAATACTATTATTTTAATATTTGTAATCATTTTTTTTATTATCCATCATGAAAAAAATCTAAATAGGCAAATATTCGAATCGCAGTCCATTTATTTGGCATCGAAATCTAAAGACACGTACCCAAAAAAAAAAGGTATAAAAAAGTTTTAAAATGCATGTCCTTATCGAAATAGAGTGGAAAAACTCCGTATCTGAAGCTCGCACACGGGTCTCACGTACCGGCTCTGGATTTCGATCCATGTTTTATGCATCCGGCGTCTTTCGGACATCGCCCCGGGCAGGCACTTATTTAGTGCTCTGACGAGGGGGGTCCGATAATTGCGTTAAACCTAAACGTTGTTAATGACATATCGTGTTGACAGTTGGACCTTTATGTAGGAATAAAGTAGGCTAACAAAATTAAATATCGACGTATTGTCATGAAGTTTGTGCCTGTTATTCAAAAGATGAATTAAAGATTTCTTTCCGTATAGTGTCTTTTTTTACATTTATATTGTACAATACCAAGGGGGACTCAACCAATATATTATTTTATCATGATGAGCTATAGCGTCGCTCTACCCCTTATATATTAAATGGAATGAAATACATATAATCTCTTTAAGTCTCATCAAGTTCGTCACAGTACACAGCCTGTCTTGAAGCCGAAACATAAAAAATATAAAATTGATTTAATACATAGTAACTTAACAACCATACTTATGAAGGTACGGTTCGCAGCTTGCCCAGTGGCAATCCGGGTCAGTACCCGGATTAAAGACACAATATATTTAATGTAAAAATATTTAAAAATATAAACAATTTTGCAGTTAACTTGTTTGGCAGCTCTACATCCCTAAGAATTATACCGTTTACATATATGTATTTATAATATAAATCTTCTATTAATTATCACTCGAACATTTTACAACTAAATATAAAAATATGGGTCCCAGATCCACAATTGCGTTCCAATACACACCTGTACGATTCCATACATCGAATGTCTTTCTTCTGACTAACTTTATTAAGCGATTTCTTGATATTTGACTGCGCTGTGTTCAGAACTTGCGAGAGTTATGACCGGTTTCTTCAATTTTGTTTTATTGAGTCGAACTTTTGATACGAATGTTACGAGTAAATAACTTATGCATATGAACTTCGTACGTAATGAGAATGGAAGCAGTAAAAATATTAATAACTCGTTGAAGAAAATGGTTCGGAATAATGATCTTTGTTTCTTGTTTGTTTTATTGATCGGGAAATTGAAAAGGGAACCGGAAAAGAAAGGTTTCGGATAAACGATATCATAACTTTTAAGCCAAATATAATTAAATAATAAGTAGAGAATAAATCAAATATTATTATTGCAATCTTTATTTATCCTTTTAGTGAACTCTAGGGAGAGTATTCACTAAAGGGTAAACAAGCACGATACTCAAAGATAATTGCGATCAAAGCTTGCCTGTGAAAAAGGTAATCATTTGTATCAGTTAATAATGAATTTAATTTAAAAACAATTCACGCTGACTTAAATAGCTTGGTATCGGTTTCAGAAATAAAAGTTACAAACATATCAATTACGTAGAGGTCGATCATACCCCGCGAAATAATGTATTCTGATGTCATAAAATGTTAATGTCATTGTTTCCTGATACTCAATTATGTATATGAAAAGTATACGTCGAATTTCTCAGTCATCACGATAAATTTCGACGTGCATATAATTTGGTAGTGTATTATTCAACACTCGGTGAAATTCAGCTGAAAACGCAACTCGTCCGTAGGGATTTAAATAATTTTCATACAAAATGTGGAAACTGATTATTAAATTCACTTCCGGTTTTATAGTAAAGAATATTGCGAGAGCTGAATTTTCTTTGTAATATTTTTTATTTAATTCTTTGTATTCGTCAAAGTTTTAAGGGACAAGCGAGTAAGGTATTGAGTGATGGTAATACTTGAAAATTCTCGGTGAATTATGAGAGTTTTATGCTAGCTTGTTTAGGAAACTGAAATCTCTCAGATGAAATATGTGAGAATGGTTTTTCATGTTTGGAATTCAAAACTACGTATAATTTTGTTTATTAATATAATCGAAATTACATATACCTCTTAATTTGTTTATTGTATTAATAAACTGGTATCAACGTTCCTTCAAAGCAAGAATAAACTGGCACCAAAGAATTTACAAAACCACAATTTCTTCAGTAATCCGGAACCCATTGTTTTCTATCATCGAATTGCCCAACGATCTATCGTAAAGCTGTAAACCTTAATCCCACGCGCTCGGACGAACAATGCGCATTCTGAACAAATGATCATCTTGAGCCAAACGTACGCTTTACGTTTTTTCACGGCGCCATCGGGTCCGGTACGTCGTAAAGGCTTAATCCGGAAAAATTGGCCGCATACCCGCCTGTGCGCTGCTGCCTGGACATATCCGGCTTGTACGCTTCATTTGCTTGACTTATGGCTCTGGATTGGGTGAGATTGAGCATTGTGGCCGCTAATTGCTATGTGTGAAAGGATCTTAATATTCAGTGGTTTAGGAACCTTTTTGGCCAGTAGTGAGTACTGGCTAAGCCTTTTTGATATTGGTATTAATAATACAAGTTTTTCTGGTATTTTACGCTGACCTTATAAACTCTGTGACCAAATTGGTATCACTAGAGTGACTAGAACTTAAAAATTAAATTTAATCATGTCTGAAATGGTGAGTGTGTGATTTTTTACTGTGAACAAAGCAAAACAGAATTAAAATTAATTAACGTGGCTTTTTTGTAGATATTAAAACAAAATGGTGGAACTAGCTTGTGAAAACTTGTAATTAACTTTTCTTTGTGTACATAATTTTTTAATTAATGTTTTAGTTGTAAGTCCTAAATAAATAAAAATACACCAGTACAACATGAGCCCATTTTCCTTTTTCCCGCATCTTTAAGCGCAAAAGTCACAACCCATAACAAAGGATCAAATATTTTACCTTTTTTTCCTGTCCCAACCTTTTAATCTAATCCTCAGCTATTATTTTCCTCGTCGGTAAGTCGTTTGAGTGGCATTAGGAAAAAATCAAAGCCTCTTTAGGGTCAGTGACACGCCTACTATTTACGTTCATGACTTTGGCCGCTAAATGGAAGGTTACAAAAGGAATAATTAATAACTAAGAGCTCTTCTCGGCAGAATCTGGCTGATGCTCCCTTTGATCGCAAGAAGGTAAGTAATATAATGGAGCGGTAATGTATAATAGTTTCCATACATTTACTTTTGAGACGCCTAGCTTGGGTAAAACTTGTTTTCTGGGTGACGTCATTTTACGGGTAAGTTTAATTGCTTGTCGGTAAAATTTTTAATATAAAAAAGCCAGTGAGTTTTATCGGTGAGAAAAATAATTGGTAGTGTTCTAACTGTATTTATAAATTATTGTCGTTTACTAAATGTTACACCACCGCTAACGAATTTGTTTAAATTCGACAGTCACAGTCAATTCTGACTGTAACTCTTTAGTGTATTCATTTATCGTATACACATATAAAGGATTCACATTTGCTTATATCGGACATATTTCAATTATTTTTGTCTTATTTAAAACTCTCACCTTACAAATCTACGATTTCATCAAAGGGTTACTTAGGCGTAGTACCTAAAAGCGATGAAAACATTATTTCCAATCCTCAAGAGCTTTCAATAACACAAGATGTTACTAGCCGTAATAGAAATGTTACTCCGCGGCATATTTCCCCAAGATAAACCCTCGATTTGTTTTTTCCACATTTAAATAACCTACTTTGCTTATTCTCCAAATTGGATGAAAGTAAAAAGGGACCTCTCCATTCCCCTCGTGAACCGTCCTTAATTACCTGAGGGTGGTTTTTAAAGAGATTTTTTTTCCAAAAATATATAACATTTGACGTTTCCCTCGTTTGAAGCGCCCTTGCATCTGTCTTGAGGTTTTTTTAACTCTTCAGCGTTTTTGTGTAAACAAGTATTAACCTTGGAGCAAGGCCTGTGGTAAAAAAGTTGAGTTTATTATGAAGGTAAATGAAAATATAATTACGCGGTGCGGGGTTTTAATGTGTTGGCTGTTGTGCAATATTATGGTGTGTGTTTTTTAAGGATACTTACATAAGATGTTAAATTGTTTTCTCTAGTTTTTTTTTGAATCATCTTTGAATAAGTATTGCATTTAGATTTACTAGTTTAAAGTACGGGTAATTTCAATAAAATATCAACCAAAAAATATGGGTTCACGACTAAGACTTTAGACGCTTAATTTTCCTAGTCTAAATGAATACTTTTGGGTCACTAAATGACTGTAAGTTTCGGATTCCTACGACTCTTACACTGATTTTACTATGTCTGCGTCTCGCCATATTTATTATTATAGTTCTTTCTAGAAAAAGTCTTTATTAAATTATAGGAATGAGCTGCTATACACAAACACTATTAAGCCATGGTGTAGAAATTTTAGAACACGATGTTGTAAAAATTTGTTCAGTGTTTCACACGTTCAGAATTATATTTGCGGTAATCAACTCCAACAAGAATTGGTATTTCGCCAGAGATTTCGTCAGAGAGAATAATTTTACGTCTCTCCATAAGACTTATAGTTCTGAGCGAAGAGCCCTTCTGTAGTGATTTACAGCTTACAGCTGAAATTGTTGAAAGTCTACAAAATGGTTGCAAGGAATAAAATTTTACCACATTTTATTCCAGTAGAAACGTTAAGAAATTACTTGAGCTATATTATAAAATATATGACGATGGTAATTAAATAGAAGCAGATTTGTAATCCAATTGAGAACAAAGAACTTATATCCGTTTCGCTAGCTCACTAATGAGGCAGTCAAATAAAACCTGGAGAAAATAAAAACTAAAAAGCAACGACACAGCAATTCTTCATTCTATTATGACGGCGTATTATTAAGGATAAAAAAAAACATTTGACAAAGCCAAGCGAAGCAAAGGTGGACTCGGAAAAGATTAAAAGAACCATCCGGTTACGGTGCATCGTTTTGAAAAAGTCACCCACAAAGAAATAAAATTGTTAGCTGAAAAAGAAAAGTTGACGCTGAGATTAAAAGACCATCGATCTATAATGGGGAGTCATCAAAAAGGATTTTTTTGACGAAACGCTTTCTTTGTTAGGCTGAATTATGAAAGAGTTGGGTTTTGTTTTTCATTCAACTGGATCATTCGTTCATAACTCGTTCCGAGTGTGCCATTTAGATCCGCTCTGCCGTGTGATCAATTCAACAATTTTTTAGTCTGCTACGTTGCGCTTTTGGAATGTTTTTGTCACAACGACATACTTTGATAGGTTAGCATCGTTTTTGCCATAAAAAAGATTTGCTTAGTTTTTCATCGATCGGGTCCGCTTTGCCGAGGCATTTTAAATATTTGTAAGATATTTTCTGCTGAAAGTTGGTTTCGTTTCTATTGAAATTTTAGCTATTTCAAAATTGATCTAAAGTCTTATAAATTTTAAACCTTATATTATCTTATTTTAAGATACAAATTACTATTACCGATATTATTCGGTGTAAACTATAACAATAACTCCCACCTCGACGTTGTAATATACTTTAACGTTACCAGGTGTTTTTTTTTTCAGCTCTTGTAAAGCTAGAGTTGCAAATATGAATATTTGCCCTTTGGGAATAATATTCGCCCCGGGATCGTTGCAGAAACAGGTTTCAGTCGAAAAATCATGCCCAGAAATTGTGTTATTGTGGAGTTTACATTTTCGGCGCCCTCCCAACGGGTACAATATCCAGTGACCGAAGTATTTTAGTAAAAATTCACAGTAAAATCCGATATTGTCCTGACTATGTTAGCAACTGTTTTAATTATAGATTTAAATAGTAAAGTTAATGAATTAACACGAAATAATATTTAGTGTTGGATACTAAAGAAACGCCAAATTGACTAAGCAATTATAAAGTATTTTTTACGAATATTGAGTATTTAGAAAAAAATTGATTTTATAGAACGTGAAACCACTAAGACTTCTATTCAACATTCTATATTAGAGATCTAACTAAATGCTATTTCAGAAAAAAGCTACGACACACGTGTAAAGAGAAACAGAATTCTCTCTGCCCAGCGTTTTGTATCCCGTTTGTTTTTATCACATATCGGTGTCGACAATAAAAGACGATTGCACAATTGTCCAGTTGCAGAGGAATTATAGTTTAAATAATAAATCGAACGAGCCACTGTCGTGCGTTCATTGAGGGCAATGGATCGTTAAGTCAACAGGCGAATCCCTATGGGTATTACCGTTTCGCGAGATAAATTAAAAACCATTTTTCAAGTAATTCCCGTTTGTGCACCGGATGGGGTAATCTGTACAAATCGGACTATAGCACACGTTGATACATTGATTGGGGATTTTGGTCCGTCTGTTTTTTATTTATGCTGCTCATGCGTAAATTTAATTCCAATATCATTTTTGTTCAATTTGTTCCGGTCTCCGGCTCTCGGTGCTGCAAATGTACAGATTTCGGATAGCATATCACAAATTTTAAGTCCTAAAATATATTTTTTCACGACTTTGTTCATGCGTAAATGGCTATTCGTGATTGCTGTTCATTTGGGATGTATTATTGATTAACAGACACCTTTAGGATTTATCACCAGAAAGAATCATGTATAACAAAACAGAAGCGTCTTGCGATGTTGAATAACACCTACCCGATTAGTTCCAAAGCCGTTCATATTTTTTTTAAATTTAAACTAGCCTAAAAGATCCCACTGCGGGGCAAAGGCCTCCCCTTTGCCCAGCAGTGGGATCTTTTAGGCTAGTATAAAAAAATATATATATGAACGGCTTTGGAACTAAATAAAACAAAAAATATAGTACAGCAATCCATTCACCCTACTTGCCTTCAATTATACAAGTATAGTAGATTGACGTCAGAATCGCCATGTGGAATATACGCAGAAACGGACCAATACAGGGTAACATAATAGAACCATCCTCAACTACAACATATCAATACTGCTATACATAAGTGAGCGGAAAGAAAGGTGGCGTATACGGTGTGGAAGTAACAAATATAATCCATGCGCCAATACCTCTTTAAAGAACAATTTCAAATCCCCTTTTTTCTCTCTCGTGAATGTTCAAAAACACATTTATCGGTGCTTGCCTTGCCACTAGTTCGCTTGTTGTTCGAACTTTGAGTTTGTTTTTGGACACTTTTTGACTTGTTTTCTGTCTAGACTGAACCGAAACGTTGTTATGCTAAGTAAGTTAAGGCTAACTGATTTACGACCAACATTTTGGAACTTATTTCAATGTTTTTATGCGTTAAATCTGTCTTCTGCTTTGGAATTCAAATTGATTTGTATAAATTATATTTTCACGCGTAAATTCGGAAAATATTTTTTGATTTGTTTTCAACGGATTTTAGCTTAAAAGCGGTTTCTAACGCGGGATTGTTGCTGCTGCCATTTATTTTTTACTGTATAAAAAGTTTTATTGCTTTTTATGCATAGAGAAACAATAAATATAACACCTATGAATATTCATGTTTTACTAACTGAACTACGAGCGAAAAAATAATTAATTGATATACAAAAAACATATTATGTTAATTACCTGAATATCCCGGCGTTCATACATTCTATTGTTCTGAAACAATTGACCCGTAATGACGTCTCGGATAGCCCCACTTTCGTGGACAATTAATCAGCAATAACTTAGTGATCGGTTCGCTACTACATCGGTCTGTACTCATGAGTAACTCCAACTTTTTTCCTCGTCGAACAAAGGGTAGTAATAAACTGTTTTCCAATATGGCGGATGGAAGAGAGAATAAAAGTTGGGTAAAAGTCGAAAATCACATTCAGTAGAGAGGTCGGCAGTCCTTCGGGATTAGGTTGAGAGCACACCGGACGGTAGACAGAAAAATGTAACATTCTCTCACTTCCCACTGACTTAATTTGCACTGAAAAGGTTTTCATATTTCCAAATGCAATGTGCTTCGCATGCCCTTTGTAAGACACAGAACTGAGTAGTTTGACATGACACGTTCCTGCTTTTCTCTTTTATGACATCCTAGTGGCACGAGAGTAATTTAAAAAAATCAAGCTGTACTACTGAAAGGCCGAGTAAAGCGAAAAATACTAGGAAATTTACTACGCTACTCGCGACACCATATTTGTAGGTAAAGCAATATTGCTCGCATGTATCCATTTTCGATCTATTTTAAAATATTAAAGTAAAAATCTTTTATTACAGACTGCTAGTAGGAAATAACTTATTGAAAACAATTTAAATATTTCTAACATTACATGACCCAATTCATTATGCCCTACAATGATTTTTGTATTCTTCGTTAAGTCTCCATTTATTCTTATTAATTAATAAATCGCAGACGTGTAATACCATAAAAATATTCTACATAAAACAACTTGATTCTCGGGCAATTTGATCATTTAAGTGCTACCTTCCTGGCCCATTAAGTCAATATTGGAAGCGGCTCTCAAGCAGCTAATACATTGGCTGGGAATTGGCCGAATCTTGGATGCAATGGCTAGAGTAAACGGGCCGTTGATTGAACACCAAGGCAAACGTCACTTCGAATACGGCCCACCCTAATTTAGCCGCATGTGGGGCCATAATGGTTGGATTCAATGAGCCAGTACTGCATATGTTGGATGAAAATAAAGGTAATGTTTATTTGAGTATTTATTACTTATTTAACATAGATTTATCTAATATTTTAAGTCATTGGGCTTTGCCTACAAATTGTGATTACTCGAGCTTAATTCCTTAATTTCATAAACTATTTTTTGGGTTGAAAAATCACCTATGAGTTGCTTCTATAAAAATATCAAGATGAATATCAGCTCAAAGAATTTCAGGCCAGCACTAGCAACGTCTTTCTTTGCTCTTTTAACAAAACAATCAGAAAACAGAAACCCCAATCCCAGGTGATAATAAAAGATGAAAGGTCTTCGTCCCGTAAGCATTTTTTAAAGCTCGCTTCATTAAAACAATCGTCCTTAATTGAAAAGGCGGTTACGGAGATACCTTGATACGGTTCCAAATTAATTCTTAATTGGTACATTCGCAGGCCAATTTTAAAGGGGACCCCAATTAATTGACTTGTCAAATGGAATTGTAAAAGTTTAAATAGCGGCATAAAAAGTTAAGTGACCCGTAGTATAGTAACGTTTGGACATCCGTCGAACGAAAAAACGGGTGTGTATCAAGATGTGAATCGTCCGTTTCTACCGCCACATTTGTGTGATCGAGATATATTTTGGATACTTTTGCTGAGGGATCACAATATCCTTAATCGTTTTATTTTCAGAACAGGCAAAAATAATCAATAAAATTATTTTCGGCTGGTAGACTAAGGGTAATGTTTAAAAACTCAATACACCAGCTTTATCCCTAGTTTCGAACAGTCCAGGACTGATCTACGAATTATATTTAATATTATAATGTAGTGCCAAGTCTAATGTCATACTAGAAGACATTAATAGGTTACTGCGACGATTTTACGTCAGTATTTGACATTAACTAGGTCTGGTCGTCTAGAATATTCGCAGAGACGACTAAACTAAAACTTAGCTGCTTCTTAGTTGAAGTTCAGGACCGCCTCATACGAAACTATGTCATGAGCGCACTGATCTCCCATCCTTCCGCCGAACCGAACTTCGCTCCAGCTCGAAACAATGAAAGTGGCTTTATTCATACCAAAATGTATTGGTGTTTCATCGGAGACAATCAAAACTTCATATAAAACCTGAATCGGGCACGTAAAACACACATATTTTGGTTATGAAATCCGTTTACGTGGCGAAATTACTCTGGCGAAAACAGATAGGCCCTCCTTCACGACGAACCGTAAAAAGCAGTCAAATTTTAAATGTAAACATCGCAAGTAAAAAAAGACACGAAAATATCATGTTTTTATCTTGAAGCAACATATAAAGATGAATTGAGAATTTTTGACGCAGCTGCTGTTAAAAAGATAAATATTTTATAAAGTTGTGCATTATTCTTTGATATTTCACATATTATTCATGTCGCTCAAATGTTAAATTATGAGCTTTATTGCATTTTAAAATTATTAAGAATTCTTCTTTCGTGCAAATACAACAAAAAATTTATGACAGTGTCCTTAGTACTCTTACTGCGCCGATTTTTGTTTTCAGACCTAAGTCATTAATATACCTGCGAATCAATTCGGTTTCCAGACAATCCCGAGGATAAAAGGTTCCTAATGCGATACTCGGGAAATAGCACGACTCCGAGTCAAAACCTTAAGCTCTCCAGGCATTAAAGAGGAATCAAATAACCCAAAATGGATCGAGAATAATATTGCTAAGAGGAAAATCCACTAGTTTCATTCGATATTTGTCGATAGGCGCCCGCCTTAAAGGCAGGAAAACTAGTTAGGCGACAGAAAAGGACGACTAAATTGTTGATCCGCCGAGCTCCGGATAAAACACTCGGCCAAATCGCCGAGGAAGACACCGAGTAATGAAAAAAAGATTCGAGACCGAAAGAGGCGGTCGCGGGACGGATATTGCCGGTCCTTTGATGTGAAGGTAATGATTGAACACGCGCGTGATATATTTGTTTCGACAAAAAAGAGAGACATGTTTGTTGCAAAGTAACTATGAATTACTTTAATAGCCAGATCATATCTCACGAAGAACGGAATGATAGTTCTATAGCATAAGGTTCGTTCGTCAAAAGATATAACTTTTCAAGTCTTTATGGTCATCGTCGTAAGTGCTAAGAATATTACGGTAAATGGTATGGTATATATCAAAATCAATTAATACACTAGAAATTATAACGAATAAGAAAGAACCACGTTTCCGTTCAGTGAATAATGGAGATACAGACTTTATTAAACCAGATATTAAGTGCACATTTAGTTTGCTTTGTACCACAGAAGAATTGAGATTTTCTATACCAGACGTAATTCTTTTCATATTGGAATCAAATCCACATGATTCACTGGTTCCATTATTTACGAATTTCATTCTGCTAGCTGAGCTACGATTACTTGGAATATAGAGTTTCGTATTAAAGATTCAATTTCTGAAGTAAAAGATTAAGGTTATTCAATAACATTCTCAGTAAATCTTCGTCGTGTTTTTGTTATTCTCAGGAAAACTGAGCCAACTTCTGATGTGGTTTTTGTTTTCCTGGTCAAGATATAATTAAGACTACAAATATAGACCAAGTTTTCCTCAGTCAACCCAGTAATTTCAACAAGAGCCAAGTTAATTCAATTCTGACGTCCTAAGTCGACACTTGTAGTAAATGAGGAATCACACTGGCCCGTTGACCTTACTTTATCTCAGAGGTTTTTGCGCTCCTAAACCCAAGAAGGGCTTTGTCTCAAGATAAGATTTGGATTAGAAAATAGCGCCCCGGATCTGTAAATTTGAAACAGAATGTAATTTATTTGCAAATAATGCGGCAAGTTTATTTTGTTGGAGGTTTGGCGTCCAATTATGCCTTTGAACTTTAAAAAAGTCGCATAAATATTAAGTTTGTGAACGATTAGGAATTTTATGTTTACATAGATATTGAAGTATTTCTACGGTATATAAGTCCGCCAACCCGCACTAGGCCAGCGTGGTGGACTATATGGCCTAACCACTCTCAATCGATTCTCTCGATTGTAGAGTAGGCCCGAGCCCTGCAGTGGGACGTATATGGACTGATTTAAATAAATTAAATAATAAGATATTGAAGATTTTGTTATTCTCGTTTGTACTCGTATTATGGTAAATTTACAGCATTTTATAAAACCTTCGCGTTTCGTAAAACACTTTTGCTTTAATACAATTTACAATGCATAACTTAATTACTATTATCGTATTTGTCATAACAGCAAGAAAACATACACAAAGTATTGTTATTAGTACATGCTTTTCATCCAATAAGATCAGAGTACAAAGCATTTTTGCGAAAACCCTTTGCTATAAAAAAATATTTGCTAAATTTCGACTTGAATGAGTTATTTCAACGAAGGCACTGTTTGTGCGCTCTGAAAAAAATATTTTAAATTCCAAAAATTGTTATGATTGCTCTGTAAGTACCTACTTTATGGCAGCTGTTAGTTATTCGGGTGTAAAATAAAATATTAAATAAAGATTAAAGCGCAGTAAAATTTTTAAATTGAACGAATGAAATAAATGTTTCTAATTTCCATCACTAAATATCCACTACAATGAATTTTAATGACATTTAATAGCTGCTGTGAAATAAATTTAATGAATATTTTATCATTTTGTCTTTCACTGCGACTTTTTATTACTCCAAAAGCCATTATGAGTACTGCAGCTATCTTAATGTTCAATAAAAGAAACTATAATTATATAAACGTCATTTAAGATATTATTATCCAAAAACGTCATTTCTGTACAGTTTTAATTGTACAAATTGAAGTAATTTAATTGCATAAGGTCGGCAAAATAGCAACTAAGTAGCACAAAGATAACATATCCTTCCTATAAATGGTCATGGGCAGATAACCAAAACCATGAACATTAACAAAATCTGGAAAATAACTCACATACATAATATATATTTTTTGTGATCTCCCAATTATTGACATATTTTGGATCAAAAGTATGCTCTCGCAAAACGATATTACAAACTGTTTATTTCATTATACAACCGTGACCTAGACAATTCTCGACTCTTATTCAAAGGTTTATATTTAAGTAAAATTATCCGCACGATTCTAAAGGAAACATACTCGTAAATACACCTGCCTCCTAAGACGCTCATAGCTATGATTTACTGCAAACAACCCTTCTTTTCCACGTATCACGTCACGTTAAAATACCAAACAAGGATTTCCAATCCGATTGTAGACATATTTCTAGTCTGCGTCTAAATAAAAGCACTGAAACGTGAAATCGAGAAATAGCTATTATTTTCTGCTTCATCCGATCAATTTAGGTCTGCTGGAAATGAAAATTTTAAAAGACATATTGTACCATTTTTTTCTGGTTTATCTTTCGTAGTCTTTTTATTGGACTAGTGTTAGTATGTGTGAGCTACAAGATCCTGGGTTCGAAGTGGTTCCTTGGTCGAAATACTCTCACCTATGTTAGAAATTATCGCGACGAAGTGTGGGTGTACATCGGTCGTACACTATGTAACGTTGTAAGACTGCAAACTATCAAAGACCTTTTTAGCTACTAATTGATTTATCGTGAGAATGTCATGTCAATGCCAATGATGTATGAATGAAAGTCAATTAATTTGATGCATTCCGCATCTGTGGTCAGTGTCAGTTTTTTTATTTTAATAAGTCTGTGTTGCCATTGCTTATGATTGGTCAACACACCAGTCACCAACACTGACGTATGGACGGCAATGGCACCTGGGGTCACAGAATTTATGCCCCCTGCAATTTCTATAACTTCCACCTACACCCACACTACTTCTGCGCGGGCCCCTTGTACCCGCCGCATCTATTAAGTCCCAACCTTACTTCTCAGACCAACGACTATTTTATATGGGTGGTGTACATCTTTTATTAAGATATGGTGGGATGAGGATCTAACTTCTAAGTTGTAATGCGCGTATAAGCTGTGGATTGACGTGTGCTCGTAACCGGGTAGAGGCATCCCGAGTTGACAGTGTTTTTCAATTTGGAAACTCTTTACCGACAGGTTTTACATGTTCCCTTATGATCAAGATGTTAATTAGTTCAGTGAAATTTGCGTGGCACTAGTACCATCTCAGCCTACTGTTTCAGGGATATAGGCGTGAGCTTATGCACGTAAGTTGCTCGATTCCTCAATTAAGCTCTTAAACCTGCACGTTGTAACATCAACTTCTATTCTAAAGTAATTAATAAGAATCGTTTCAATTTGTTTCCTAATTACAAGAGTCTAACAAATAAAAACGACTACCTAGTCGTTTAGATTGTTCGCCTTGGACCGTTTCCCCACTGAAATTAATTCAGTGAGGCCTCGTGAAAGTTTCGCCTAGTTGAAATGCGTTTATTATAACACGGCGTTGGAACAATATTTAAAAACGCGAAACTCGGAATTTTATAATTATCCGCACACAACTTTTTAGGAGTTTTATGAAACTTCGAACCCGCTCAAAGTGCGCCGGGAATATTTGATATCGAAACTTTTGAAAAATTAACGCGTAAATCGGCTCGTCGTTATGATGCAGTTTTGTTGTTGCTTATGTATGGTCTGTTAATATGCTTTATGAGATTTGGGACGAATTAGCAGTAATATATCACACTGTCCGGAAAAATTAAGTTAATGTAGCATCATTATATTGGATATTCGTCGTAGTGGAATGCATCCATCATTATAAATGAAGAGTGAATAAAAAAATAAAACCGTTGTTCGTGAACGTTGTTTTATATGTGGTTCCGATTCAAAACCAAATTTTAAAGATAATTTTGTTATATTACAAGTTGCGGATGAGTTAGTATTTATTCACTATCAAAAGATTTTGTACGGCTGTAAAGAATATTTGAATATTTATTTTTAAAATCTGCTGTACATATATCCGTACCAAGACCAATCCCAAAATTTTTATTAAAATTGTTCAGTTATACGTACGATAATAACTTTAAAATTATATAACAACTTTACACGTAACACATTTTAGTTCTCGTATTCTTAAAGAACAGAGAGACAAAGAATAAATAACATTATCACGAGGTAAAGGAAATATAAAAATGATTTTCCTTTAAATCCGAGACGTCGTGTGTGCAACGTTCTGACACTACCTAAACCAATATTCATTAGTCTAGTCAAGCATTAACTTAATCGAATTACGGTCCGGAGGCTACGACGGGAGATCCGAGAATTAGCTAAAATGTGTTGCCGACTCAATATGATTTTGCACTATAATCATGTATGTGTATGTAGCTCGGATTATCGGTTTTAATTTTAAATAGGCTAAATTTTGAATCTACGCACATATATTATTTTTTTCATGCACTCTCTTCCAAACCGACCGGTTATTCACGATTTCAATTATTCAATTACAAATTGAAGAATTGGATTTAATGTAAAATTATGATTAACAACCTATATAAACCTGCTCCTTCTGCGTAGATCGAATCGCAAAAAAGAACTAACTTTTAAATTAACATTTTGATTTAATATCTCATTGTTAATAAAGGGTAGTTAAATTGTAAGAGTCACTGAACGGATAACTAAAATACCTCAGTCCGCCGCGTGGCCACGAAAGCTATAAAGTAATCGAAACGAAAATAAGTTAAAAAATGTAAAAATTAAACCAAATCCGCGATAAAATCCGTAAAAAATAGTTTTATTTCAACGTGTGACATTCGAGCAAGTCTTAGGGCCGATTGCACAAACTAACTTTGCCCATAACTTTGACTTTGAAAACGTCCATCCCATACATTAGCAATGTCAAATACGTCACAAATGTAAGGCGATGAAATTGTCAAAATCAAAGTTATGGTCAAAGTTAGTTTATGCAACTGAGCCTTAGAAACCACTATATAAACCATCGTTAAACCAAATAAACAAAAGCAACCACTAAAAACAAAAACCTTACTATACTGTATAGCAGAAAATAATTTATTATCGACTAGATACAAGGCCGCAGACCTTTCAAAATCATCGGGAGCGTTCCAAACTGTATCTTTTGTTCGAGATTTATACAAACTAATTTATGTAAGTCAACGAAAACATACTTCGGTCCGTTTACAGTGGGCTCAACAAAAAGCGCCCCAGGCGTTCCAGGCTTTTATCCATTGTTTCCATAAGATATCCTCAGACAAATAATGCTTTTATTGTTTGAAACAAATACGGAGTCGATACTTATACCGTTAATAGTTATTTGTGAATGTAAGTGTTTTAAAGTAACTTGAGAAACACGGTATTAAGGTTACCAAAGTTAAAATTTACGAATGAAGCAAGAAATTTAAGGTTTAATTATCGGTTGAAGTAGTACCAATTTGAGATGTAGTAACAAAAGATATTGTTAAAGACATTGTAAGACAATTTGAAATGAAAGGTTATAATTGTTCAGGAACTAAAATACAAGAGGAACAGTATATTATTATACAAGATGCTGATTGTACCAGTGACCTTATTGTAGCGCAGATTGCAGCACCCCTTGTCCTGATTTGAACTAAATCGCAAGAACTTGAGTTCGAAGCTCAACAATAAGAACACGTAATACTTCATTTATACCAATTTTTAAATTACTTTACATGAAAGTATACCTTATCTAGATTACTTTTTGAAAATCAGACAATCCATTCTAATACTATTATCTCTCAAAGATTTTGTTAATGCTTCCTTTAAAAGTTTCTATAAGTGCATAGTCGACATAGGAAACAATTTCCACTTCAAGATTGGCTTTAAACACTTACAAAGTAGGGCAGAAATTAGTGTTCGTATAAAACTTTGTATCTGGAAGAATGTTGCCATTTGTTTTGAAATTTGTTGGATTTCTTGATGTTTATGTTGATTTTTATGTTAGTTATTATAGTAGAGGTAATTTATGGCATAATATTACACCTCCGTGAACCATTTGGGCCCTAAATAAAATTATAGATCTTGCATAGCACAATGTGCAGAACCAAATCAAGTAGGTACCTATAGTGACAAAAACGTATTTCCAAACATTTATTAAACTGATTCAGTAATTTGATAGATTAAATAAACATACACAACGTTGGCTAATCCATATTACAGTACATTACTGTATATGTATAGGTACAGCCAGTGAGGAAAATAATTGATACTAAACAAATATATTAATTTGTAAGCCGACATTTTATCATCACTTTTGACTACTTAACAAAAACAACCGAAGATTGTGAGTCTAATATGTAGGACGTCTTAAAATTGCTGCAAATGAATAAACACTTATACAAATCTCGTCCTTAGTTTCAGCTCACACTATTGCCATGTCTTTTGCAATCGCAGAAACATCTGGCAATCCCAATGCAGATATACTTATACATAATAATGAACTGGGTAACTGTCCGTCTGTGTCCCAAAGGAAGTATTACCATTGTGAGCACTAAAATTGTTGGAGCATAACACTTGTCCAGCGAAGCGTGGCATGTCTTTGCAAAAACCGTCTATCTTCCTCTTCTATGCTACACGATTTCCAACCCTATTGGAAAGGATGTAAGATTGTTACGGTCCGCAGCGAATCTTCGTAAGTATTTTCCGTTGACGTTTATTGCAACCGCCGGATTACTTGCAAGGAAATAATATTAACGTTACGATAGTGTTGGCTTGTGTTCCCAGTGACCTCTGTTGTGTAGTGTAAAACCAGAATGTATTGTGGGATATGAATCCTATTTTACACTTGAGAATACGTAGAGTACAGTAACGTTAGTAACACATGTATACATGTTTTGTTGCAATGATAAAGCTTGTAGTGGATTGCTAGATAAAAGGACTGTCGTATATTTTATTTAGATGTTACTTAAGTTTTACAAATGAGTTATCAAATTAGTTTTTAATTCTGTTAGACCTTAACGTCTTTACTCGTCAACAGTATTATTGGCATTGAGAAAATCACCTATATTAGTCTAGATTAAATCTTCTAGATAAAAATGGAATGGAAGAACTTTATTCATACAACGGTCAAAAGCGCAATCAACAGAAATACGTTCATCAACGTTAGTCATTAAAAAACTTCGACTCACTCAAAAATTTCGTTACCGAAGCGTGCATTCACAAAGAATTACACCAAACACTGTTTAATTACATCTCCTACATTGTTTGTTACAAATGGATCGATGGGTTTGTCTATAAAAATAAAGCTAAAAATAACAATGAAATATAAACCTTAAATAGGAAGACACTAGGTTAAAAATAGAAGGTTGGGATTACAAAGAAGCTGATGGCATGTACAGATAATTTGTCGATGGAGCGCAGGAACTGTTTAAGCAATTAAAGACGAGAATAAGAACAAAGGGTTTGTACACACGAGGATGTTTTATGTTTTCCTTGATACGTCACGTATACTTTTATGGTAAAGTGAGGTAAATAAATCTAAGATAAACGCAGGGAAACGTCCATATACAGTAAATGCATACCAAATTAAACAAATAGATGCAGTCACGCGTCTATAAGCTATTTGACAAACAAATTCTGGGTATATTGAGGTCTAAATCAGCGTTAATTGTAACGCAGTTTCAATACAATATGGAAAGAATGAAATAAGAATGCGAAGCGCTGAGTGATTATTTCTTCAACTGTATTTAGACTCTTCATTCACACTTTTATGATGGAGACGGTCCCGTCCTCACACCCGCCATTGCAACTCCTGTAAGCCTGGATCAACAGTGAAATGCATTTTAATGACGCCGAGCAATAAAGCTCAGTGAGTCTCCGGGAACATCTAATAATAAGAGAAGTTGGAAATATTTTTGACCACTTCCGTCCGGATCAAAGTGGGTGATACAACAATGATTAACAGGTTAATAATCTCGTACAAAGGCTTTTATAGTCAAAGAAGTCAGCTGTAAAGCACCACAGGTCAAATCATTATTACATTTTAAACAGTAGGTAATAGTAGTATATATAGTTGATTCTAGTAATAGGTACGGCAAAAGCGCCGAATAGCACGGAAATTCCTCCTACTCTCCACAAGGTCCATGTAATATAGTATACAACTTCAGATGATATTTGCACACTATCCAGCATGGTTTAAGCTCATTTTACCAAGACTACACTCCCAAAGTATGCGTGGACTGTTCATATTTGCAATTAGGTGTTGAACATTGGCACGCAGGCGAATCAACGAGCCTAAATGAAAATAGTTTACATTTGATGTTACCATTTCCAATATACAACTTTTCTGATACAAATAATAATTTTTAAGTTGTATCATTTAATCTTTGATGTCAGCAAATCAGGTAATTTAACCTTGACTCTACTGTTTCGATAAATATGCCAACTTGATAATGGGTAGCTCCTTATTATGAGTCTGGCCGATGTTTCTTAAAAAAATAGTTACGTAACCTAAGTAAACATATCCTAAGCCAACAAAATGGAAATTTAGATACGAAATGGCTATTTTTCTTTTTGCGGTTAAACAACAATAATGCTTATGGAAAAATAGTGATCATTAAACAATAAAACTAAAATTATACTATTTTCGGTGCATCACATGGGAGCAGATTAAAAAAAAATGGCATTGAGGAATAAAATAAGATATGGAAGACAGTAAGCAAAGTTGAGAATTCTAAAGATTTATTATTCAGATTTTTTAACGATATTCCGCAGTACTTACAACATCGTGGTAATGCGCAACCAAAAGGAATCTTTAATCTGGATCCTTCATAAACAATTAATATAGGTAATATTAGACTCAGATCTCTTTCAACTTATTTATGAACATATATTATAATAATAAATCTCAAGTTTAGTTAAACGAAACCGCAAACATAGATAATAAATCAGTCTGCCCGTTTTTTAACGATAAATGTTATTTCACACTAGATCAAACTAATGTTATAATCTTTGAGTTATACCCCAGAGTGTCTCTCTACGTTAGTTCAGAAATGACGTCACAAAAGGTCAGTGGACACTCGTTGAATGTCTTAAAGCCAAGTAGTACAAATACCGCATTAAGGTGTTTTTGAATGATCAGAAGCAAATGTGAAATAGAGTTTTTGCTAGAGGGACCATGCCAGCGCAAATAAAAAGTTTAGAACAAAATTTGCGTTACGTTACCCTAATTTCGCTATCTATCTCTTTTAATCCCGTCCAATCACACTATCTTTCCTCTCGCTTCTTTGATTTCTTCCGGGGCTGATCATGCGCATATATTTTGTACACTATACCGGCTTTAATATTTCGATTATTTCTACAGATACTGCACTAACTTTTTTTGTATGGAAAATTGAATTCTGGGATTCGCTACCGTTGTGTTTGTTTCTCTTTTATTTTCTGAGCAAGCGTGCTTCATCTTAAATAATTTTAGGCGGTCAATCGTAAACCCATTTCATGTGAAGAAAGATCATTTACACAACTTTATTTTGATAACAAACTTCACGGAATGCATACACACTATACAGTTTGTTAAACGCGTCCCGGTACTTAAATATCCATCAAATGTTCGATACAGGAAACGATCCAAGTTGAGTCGAGCACTTCGCGAGAAAGTCCACTAAATGCATCAAACATGCAACAGTTTACATATAACTACTAGAGTATGTTTGCGTATCGATATATTGCGAGGCGTGGTTCGCTTGTTTGAACATACTTTGTGGTATAACTGCGCTTTAGAATTTGGGATGAAGAGTCCTCCGGCGCTCAGAGATCTTGTTAAGATCTTATGTTATAGTTATTTGTTATACCGTATCATGTATATACCGTACGTATAATGACACGAAATAATCTCACGCGCAAGTCTACAAAGGGTTAAGCAGAGGCAACACTAGTCCCACCCACACTTTGCTAAGTTTCTTTCCGTATAAATGGGCTATGTAGCGAGCATATTGCCACGTTGAACTTAAATTCCCGTCTCGAGGAAGTCATATGAGTTTGTTTCACATCTATTAACTTACAAAATTGGATCCTTTCATTTTGGATTCGTAATTGGTACATAAGAGTTCACAGCTCATAGTATTTGAAGCTGTCTCTTAGAGCAATAAGCGAGGTAGCTATTAACAGTAGTCAATAAGCTTTATGGTGGGCATTCAAATTATCTTACATGCTTAATAGAAATACGTCGGCATAATACATAAAAGTTTAAAACCACCTGTGTGTTAGCGGGGCATGTATAATAATAAATAATCTAGTTGGCCACGTCAATCATAGCTTAACATAAATACATACACAAAAACCTCCATGTCGACAATACTAAAATATAAAAACTAAACGAAAGAAAAACGAAAGAAAATCAATACAAACCAATATTAAACGGAACATAGAATTAATAACTCAGACGTAATACAAATGCTCGACGTTCACAAAAATAAGTCTCCACAATTTTTCCCCGATACAACCCCTAAATAAACTTTCGGGGTGATAACATTAAGAACACACCCTCGTAAAATACGTGTTGGTAATTTATTTTACGCCCCATAAAACATTCAGTGATAAACAGCACAATGATGATATAGATAAAAAAAATCAGATTTCTGTATGTGCACAATAAATGTCTTGAAATTTATGATTTTATAAGAAAAACATAAATTTGATAGGCAAAAACTAGTAACTATTTTTGTGGGGGAGTGTGAACTTTTCTCCCGATATGTAAATATTTTATGATAATAAAATCACACGGACAGTTATCTAAGTTTATGGGAGAACATCGATGCCCCTTTCTATATCGCCATTGTTTAGTTGATAACCAATTGTTGTTTTATTTATCCCAAATTTTTACCATCGGGATACACAGAAGATGATCTGTTTACATTATTCAAAACCACTTCCACAAATCAATTATGTAAAATTAAAATGGCTAATTCTAAAAGTATATTATGATTCTTTCTTATTAAAAGGAAAAATTCCATATTTTGATCCTGGTTTAAAGGAAGTATACTTATGATTAAATGAAAAGAGACATTAAAAATACTATCTAGATACTAATTTATTTCCATTCCCTCCCATTCATTTTATTAGTTTAATAGCATCAACACACTGGTGGTAGGTCTCTCACATGTGAGAGGCCTCCTGGGTAGGTATCTCCGCAATGACTATTTCTCCCGCCAAACAACAGCGTAAATGCACTGTTGTGTTCCGGCTTGAAGGACATAGTAGCCAGAGTAACAACTAAACATACTGAGACTTAGCATCTCATGTCTCAGGATGGCGAGCGCAGTGGAATGCCAAGCAATGCTTTGTAATTCATGGTGTTGTTTGGTTTCTAGTTTCTACTACCCGAAAGCTGTCGTATTGGTTACCATCAGGCGAAATGCATGCTCGTCTCGCAATTCATCTTAATAAAAAAAAACACAGGTATTGCCAGAAACTTCGAACTTCAGTGGTTGGTGGCATTAAAATGCGTAACGATGTCTATCCTGACTTATAGGAATTGCAGTGGCGTATGTGTGGGCGGAATTTCGTAAAGAGAAATAGAGAATAATATATTATTAGATCGTGAAGCGTTTAAAATTCTATCCAAGTAATACCAACAAGGCTCTATTATCACAGCCCTAATGTTTTTATATACGTTTGCCATTAAATTAAATGGCAGAACCCCAAGTTTCGAACCCCATAACAATAATAGCGAAGGGTGAAATAAAATAACACTTATATGTAGTGGGCCGTAAAAATGTATTTAAGAAAATATTTATTGAGTGAATCAAAATTTACACATTGTGGGTTTTTCAACGTATGAGTGGAAGTAACGATGCGTACATTTACTTTAATGTAATATTTAATTGTGTGCTAATAAAACCAATTAATCAAAGAACATTTGAACTTGTTGACATTCAGAATAATTGAAATGTTTTTACATCCTTAATCTCACTTTTTTCATTTCCAGATTTCTAGAATATATGAAGCGCGCCAACCTGCACCAGACAAGCGTGGTGAGCTGTGGCCTGACGCCTTTCAATCAAACTCTAGATTTAAATGGAGATCCGTGACCTGTAATAGGACGTATATACGTTTGATTATTACTCATTTGATGCTTGAATTGAGTCAACCCATCATAACGTATTTATTGTTTGATGATGAAATTTTCATACAATTTACAGCTAACAATATTATGATTTACAAATACCAACAGAACACAAGTACAACTGTGTCCCAACTTCTCCAATTCCGCGTGACCTTTACTCCGAATTACAGTCCAACTTTCTGCCACGACAGCCAACTTGGCGCCAATTATAAAAATATACACGTACCTACACAAATTTTCCAAAGATTTATGAACACAAAGTGAACGGAACGAGCTAGTGTTGGGACACAGAAAAGTTTGCACCAAACCTCCGCAACTCGACCGACTAAACTCCTCGCAAGCACTTTACGAAATTCGCGACCGATCAAAACTTGCTTTGGTTTAATTGATTTTAGTTCCAGATTTTCTATTTTGCATCAATTTTTATGTTTTTTCGACAGTTCCGTCCAAAGAAGCTGGTGGGAAATGGAAAACTACTGGTCTGATTTGTACAGCGCGAGAAGTGTTGATGTGATTAACAACAATATTCGCCTACGTGTGTTTTGTGACAAAATAATTTTTAATTTAAAATTGTAAATTAAGAGTAGTTAAATTGTAACAGTCACTGAGCGGATGACTAATACCTCAGTTCGCCCCGTGACCACGAAAGCTGCAAAGCAATCGAAACGTCGCGTCGGGAAGTTAAAAAATGTTAAATTTAAACCAAATCGCGATAAAATCCGTGAAAATAGTTTTATTTCAAAATAAATGTTCATTAATTTTAATAAGGACGAGTCTAATTTAAAGTTGGAATTGTGGAGGAGAATTTATTAATGTAATACTAAACCTAATATATAAAATAACTAAAATAATGTATTAAATAATTTAACGTTCAAAATTAATATCCTGAACGTCCTACATATACCTACAACTACTGGACAACTGCAGGGTAGCTCCCTGAAACATATTATTTTAACATTTCAATACAAAAGTTTGAAACAAAGTAATGCTCGGATAAAACAACTGTAAAGGTAAACATGAATTTTAGATAGGCAAGGAGATACAAACCGTTAAATATACAATACATACAATATCACCATAGTAGGGTATACATATTTTATCAATCCGGCCTGGCTTTGTCCGACTAAAATAGTTTTTTACATTTATAAACTTTTATCTATTTTATAAACCTTTTGTTCTTTCATCTCTTTTACACACTGACAATCAATATTGCCATATCATGAATTTAAAGCTGTCAACATTTCAATTTTTACATCCAGTGTTTGGTTGATAAATCAATTGGTTAGGCGAAATATTCGAAAAATAGAGCTAGGCATAATATTTTCCCACTATACATGTAAAATACGGGCAGTTATTAATCCACTGTGTTACGCTACTGCACATAAATTCATTTAATAACACAATTGTTATAAATGACAAGTTCAATCTTTATATTATTTCTTTTTTTTTTCTATATACACAAGTTCAAACCTAACGTCAAGTAAATAAGTATTATTTAAAAATAAATAAAATAAATAAATCTATTTTGTTCTTTGGTGCCATAACTACGGAACCTATAAGGTGAAAACGACTTATGTTTCAATTTGCTAGAACGGTTGCAAATTATAACGACAATTAATCCTGCACGCATTCTGTACCTGTATCAGTCAATGTACGTTCCACTGCAGGGCACGGCCGCATAGTCCACCACGCTGGCCTAGTGCGGGTTAGCGGACTTTTAGATACCATAGAAATTCTTCGGAATCGCTATGGCATGCAGGTATACTCATGATGTTTTCCTTCATCGTTATAGTGCGTGGTGATTGACTATCAATACACACATGACTCTGAAAAGTCAGAGGTGTGCCCTGGGGTTTTAACCCACGACCACCGTAAACATGTTGGTAGTCGCGTCTGGTTCGTTACTAACAGGCCACCACGCACCTATTACCACAAATTATTATACTACAAAATAGACAATACCTTTCCATGGTTATTTTGATGATGACGTAACAGTCAACACACCCAACTCTCCAACAAGCAGGGGCTAAACAGAATTGAATCAAAAACAAAACCGATATCCCGGTGACACGCGAAATACTTACCCCGAGTCACACTAAAGGGAGTACAGTGTAACTTTACTCCGAAATGTTAAAGCTTTATTGTGGGTTTATTTTATTGACTAGAGGGACAGTGACCGGCAAACTGCTTTTATAACGCCTCTTGATAACTAAGATACTGGGGAGATTAAATTAATTTTGACGCACATTGAGGGTAGATTGATATCTCTGAATCGAATCGCTTTACCGTTTTTGTGTGCTGCACTAAATTTACTGGTGATATGGCATCCTTGGGGGAGGCCGTGTTCGGCAGTGGGCTTCCTATGGCAAAGAAAGAGAAAGGACATTCCCTACATGCAGTATAAGCCAATAACTACTAAATAGCTGAGAGCAGGTTAGTGGTCTGTTGGTAAGGGAATAGACGTGGCTTCCAAGAAGTTCACGGTGGTCGCGGATCTAAATTCCAGGGCACACCTCTGACTTTTTGTAAGCTGTATCATCATGACGGTTTTTTGCTAGCCGGTTTGCACGTGCATCGTAAAAACTTTTCAGCCATATGTTTTTCAAATGGCCCGAACGAAGTATAGGTACTTGAAAAATCTTATTATTGTCATGTTGCTAAGTAAATTTCTTACATATTTATATACATATATTTTATGTAATACTTACATTGTTCATTAAACTTACTGGAGTATGAACTGTGACGGGTTTTACCTTACATTCTAGTGGATTATGTCTCAGATGCTCACAATTTTCACTAACGATCTCCTCAGGTTGCGTAGGCAGTTGGTTTCTTGGGCCGACGAACATGATAAAATAGATATAATGCCGCTAATTATGACGTACGAGATTTCAGAACTATGTACATCATAAAAGGTTTAAAGCATAGTTTTTATACAAACAAGGTATGGATCGATCAAAAAATAAAAATGTGTGAAACAGCGAAGCGTCTCTGGGACCGTCCGGGATAAGTAACTCAATAAATAAATACACACAAAATCAATTAATATTATTAGTTCTGACCACACACTAAGGTACAAGTCTTGGGCCGTGGCAATCAGAGACTTTGGGAGATATTTTGGACTCACAACAGTCAATACTGAGACCCGTAAAAATATTTTTGGTCCGCACAATATTTTTTATCGGTGCGGGGATCAATCTAGAGCCTCTCATTTCACAGCCCGTTCTCAACGGACTCTGTCATACAGATAGTTATAACGCTATGTATAAAGAAATAATTATAAATCGATCAATTTTATACAAAATAATTTGCCGAAGATCAATGGAAAGTGCGCTAAGTACCGTGGAAAGTAACGCGAATGCTACATTAAAGTGTAATGTACTCCACGCCACTCTGAGAAATGTTGCACTCTCTTGCTGAAAATGACACCATTAGCAATACGAAGTGTTTTCATCTTGGTGTTAAGTAAATAATAAAGTTTATTGAGCTCGTTTTATGAGAAATACTTCTTATAGCACTCTAGCCTTTATTGCAGTAGTGAGGTTCTAGATTTGTCTATAAAAGTACACAGATATTGCAGCTTAAGCCTTCTGACATAAAACAATAAGAAATATGTGTTGGAATTAATAAAATTGTATTGTTTATGATTTTATTCCAGAATCGACTCAGGATGCTCTTATATAAAGTATTATTACTGCATATTCCAAGAATATTTTGCAAAAGCTTCTAGCAGGCATGGATAAATTTAGTATACCTCACTTTTAAACTAATAATAGTAAATATGCGACTGAGTCTTGTGCATGAAAGTATTATGAAGATATTCGTCGCGAGATTAAAGGTGTTTTAAATAAAGTTAAGATTCAATTCTATATTGTTTCACAGTAAAACATCCATCATAGTGTTACTTTGAGCCGAATATTCCATACAGCTGAAGCAAACGGACCATGCAAATACTTCGTTTCGAATGCAGTAATACAATTTCAATCCTGGGTACTGAACTTAAAAAGCAGCTTCGAGGTTTACTTGCACCCTTTGACCACAACAAAGGAATTACGAAGTGTAATCTAAATCATATTAAAGCCTGCTTTATATTCCATCGAGACAAACTAAAGGCGTTGGTGGTCGTTGCCTTGATGGAACGAATGTTTACACAAATAAAGTGCTGAGAAGATTTAATATGGCTAAGGAACTAGCGTGTGGCAAACAATTAATTTACCCACTTAAAAAGAGTTATGTTTGTTGGGAAATCTACGAGTATATTCCTCTGTGACGAGTTGTTAGAATTTATACTCTTTGCAATTCTTCTGGGAACTTGGTGAACTAATTGATGTACTTTGACGTTTTAGTTTCAAGTTTTTTTTTTGTTAATCCTTTTGCTATTTCCCGGACAGCAACGGAGGTGGCGCTACATAAGGGTGATTGTGGGCCATAGTCACGTCCTTGCCGGCCATGGAGTCTCGCATTTTATCGGTCCGACTATTACGTCTAAAGAAACGTCCTCATACGCTACTTAGGACCCTGGCGAATATATGTCGACCACATAGCATTTTGTTCTTGCGCCGTAGACACCAATTACTTTTAACAACGTAAATTAAGATTAGACAATTTCTACCCAAAAAAAATAACTTATAAGAGGATTGATTACCCCAGCAAAAGATGATGTGGAGCCATTGAGATATAAAGGCGACGCAAGGGTATCAACTACAACATACATCAAACACTGCACGTGCTCACCGTAAGACAAAGCACTGCTTTAGCAGTTACGCTGTTTTAAGATGTAATGTTTATGCAAAATACCAGAATGGTATATGGAATAGTTTTCCGAGCCACGAACTCCCTGCTCCCCATAATATTAGGCTTATCCATATTAGTATGGAGAAGTAGTTTAGGCGACTGATATTGCGTAGAGCAGCAAAAGATAATTGTCTATTGGCAATTGGTACTATATCTGCCGAGCATTACACTAAATCACTATTATTATTTGAAATGAAAAAAGAATTTAAAACACATTTCATAAACGAGCCACTATGCTTTTATACCCAATATTCGTCGACTAATATAAAATAGGGCTACAAATTCTCCAAAGTATACTATCACAGTGCACGGTTGTTGAGTAAGTTGGAACACGTAAATTTGCCGTGTTATTCCCACTCATGTGTTCCCGACGACCTACGCCTGACACCGAGCGACGCGCTTATAGTCAGTACAGACATTTTAGAAGGAGAATATATTTGCCTCCATCATTTCGTGTATGACATCAAACACGACTTGTTTTGATTTTACATCAATTAAATCTGTTTTTTTTAATGGGTAATACAAATTGTTAGCTAAGCTTTATTGGTCTAGTCGCTAGTGGAAGCGTATATAGGTTGCCATTTGTGGGGGCTTGGGTTCGAAACTCGGGTCAGTAACTTGTTTTGTGTGAAATTTTCAGTTTGATCAATTTCACATAAGGTGCCTGAACCGGAATGTGCGTCTGACCTGGTAATTGACTTAGTTCACACGTTAGCGTAAAAGTAATGGTGGTGGCATTAGGGGCGCCTTTGCCGACCCTTCGACGATACAGATTTCAGCTCATATCGTATCGTAAGATTCATTATACTTTACTAGTACATATCATGTTTCTAGCGTATACTTAAATACTTATGATTAGAGAGTAATAGCTCTATCAAGAAATAGGCAACTCTTCATATTTTGAAGGTTTATTAATATCTTTTTCTTACAGAGAAAATACAAATAAATGTAACGACGAGTTGACGACAAAGGAAGAAAGGATATCATCAAAATATACCCTTAGGCAAAACGTGGGTTAGAACGATGTATTAAGATTGTTAACATGAAGTTGTTATATTATATAAGGCAACATAACCTGTCTTTTTTATCATTGTTCAGGAAATTGGAAATGATTATAAAAACAAAACAAATAGTGAAATAATAATATAATGTCTTTGCGTACTGATTTTAACTGGTAAACTCCGCAAAAGCTGGCAATGTTATTTTTTATGATTGTGAAATGAAAAGTAAATAAAATTGAGAGTTAATATAAGTTTGTATCCTACCAATCTTTGGTGCTATTAACTCTGTTCTAAATATACATAATTACAAAACCATTGTTTTCTCAAACAGTCACAATAGAATAAAACATCACGCGACCCAAACAAATGTTTTAGGATTTAAAAATATATTATACCTACATTTATTCTTTACAATGACACGTAAAGCAAAATAGTTCAGACTAAATCCACCAATCTCCGTACAAAAGAATTCGTTTTATTGTAAGGTCTTGAAATATTTGCTTTAACGCATATTTTTCGCGAAACTTTGTTGTATTCAAGGGGTCGATGTAACCGTTGGAATAATATTATTATTACGTAATAATAATACATCCAACTATCTCCACTTAAGCAGACGAGTTCACGGATCTTTGCAACGCCAAAGATATTGTTGAACTGTTTTCTGCCATATAATGAGAACTACTCCAGAGCTTGCACATGAGTTATACATAATGGCTTCTTCGATTTACTCGAATGTTACACATAGAAATAAAACTAATTTTTACGGATTTTATCGCGATTTGGTTTAATTTTTACATTTTTTGACTTCCCGATGTTACGATTGCTTTACAGCTTTCGTGGTCACGGGGTGGACCGACCGTAAAAATTTGTTTTATTTCAATGAGTTATATATTAGTTAGTCAGTTTTAGTTAACCTTTTTATATATCGGTCGTAGTCTGGATATACCCGGTTCAAAGAACCTGTGGAAAGCCACCATACGGTATGGTTTCTAGATCATAAGCAAGAGTCTACAGGTTGGCAGGATTGTAAAACGGTGTATAAAATAACTTCAGACCACAAACAAACGATAGAACACACAGAGGGACCCTAAGACTTACCGTAGACCTATTCACTCTTTGGAGTAAGATATACTATGTATATTATATAGTGTGGGTAGAAATTACTAGACCTTGTCGATCACACAACATTTAAACCTGAGAAATCGTTACTGATCACACACAGCTTGTGACCAATTTGTGTCGTCACCAATCAATTGTGTTGAGCTGAAACACAGGTATCGCAGTTTCTCGCTTACTGCGCCATGAGCTTGTTGACATACCTTCGCTATGTAAGCTATATTTGTTTGATATTGTGGCTCAAAGCGTATGCTGACGATATTATTGTGAACGTTCAGATATTGACGATAATACTGCCAGGCATCTATCCTCAAAGGGATAGGATGATGTTACAAAACAAACACATCCGCACGTCGGCAATATTACTTCCGTTCCGTTTATATTATTTGGCGACCAAAATATGATGTTGAGGCTAACTAATTAGATAAAGACGGATTTGGTCACAATATAAAATATTAAATAGTCTGACTGTTTTTGGATTTATGTGGATGTAATTATTCCAAGATGTAAAAATGTGATATTTACAAAAAAGGCATTAACAAATGGTAATACGTACTCGGGAAACATGACATAATATGTTACATAAGATTAATGATAGAATGACCATCTTTCGTTCACAAGACATGTTGTCCCTCCATTCTGGATTGATACTTACGACTTACAAGTTGAGCATCACGAAAATTCATCGTGTTAAGTAATACATAAGGGCAGGCGCCAAATCAATAAACAAACAATACTGGACCCATCGCAAAAGCGAATAAAACCTTGTTATTTATTTTAGTCGTTTGTGGAACCGTTCTTTTTTTCTTTTCCACTTTCCAGATTTTTAGAGCGATTCCCCGAAATGGAGTCTATATATCCTTGTTGTTTTCTTAAAATCTTGCTTCGCCTATATTTCAAGTATGCTATTAGATTCTTTGCCAAAAATATAGTCTCATAATAGTAATTGTGAAGCACATAATAACGTATAAATATGTTTTTATGTTCTGAAACAATCGTGTAAATATGAAAGCAGTTCCCAAAAAGCTATCGGAAGAGGTTTCGTTGGCACCCCAATTTTACAAGGCATTTCTATCTCCCGTTTTATTGCCCTTAAGAATAAGAAGTTAGACGCGGGACGGTCGCTCGAGGTATTTTTATTATCAATATCACCAACCATGTTTATGTGAGCATATTATTTATAGTTTTCTGTGTTTGCTGCACGAACGGAAATCTCATATTTAATGTTTATTTCTGCCAATAAATCATCGCTTTGGGCGTTCTTTAAAAGTACATGTCGTATTTTTTTTTTGCTATATTCTATAAAGCTTGTTGTGAGTAGGTACGTTTTGAGTGGAATATTACTAAGTTATCCTTATAAAACCCCACCAAGAATGTTTTAAGCTGGGTTAATACTGTTACTGTTTTACTTAGCGAAAATTTTAAGAATTCACTTCGTTTTTTCTCGCGTTGAAGTGGAAAAATAACCCTTTCCAAGGTTGGAATTACTTTACCTGCTCACCTTTTTGTGAGTTCTCACGATCCAGATTTCAGGGGCATATTACATTCCGAAGTAACGGTAAGGCGACCCAAAGTGGAAATCGCCGCAGTTTACCAAATTTATAGTGTTGAAGTTGTGAAGTTAAGAGAAAAAAAATGTTGTTCTTTTTCTTTCAAAGCGTAGCTTCGTGCCAATGCTAACGTAAATTATGGATAAAATTTGAAAAACGATCTTGAATTTATTTTTGTGATCAAGTGTTTATTGCGAGTAAAGAATACAAAATTATTAAAAATACAATACTCACTTTTACAACAATAGAACTGAATTTACTTAGTTGACGAAACCCAATTATGAAAAACGATGTTGGGAATATTGTTATGCATCACTATCAAAACGATTCATAAACTTTGAAATCCGTCTTCTTTTACGGCATACTTGAGCACAATTTTAAATTGTAATACGAGTTGTATCTAGACTGTTGTATGTTGTGTATTTTTTATAGCCATTGCATGTTCCCATCTCGTAGCACATGTAATTCCTGAAATAAAGTGCTGCAATATAAATACAACCATGTTACTGCAGTAAAACCAATCCAGAAACATCAGTCTCCTCTTTCAATAATTCTGCAATTTACAATCCGTATAAAACACGAAATTTACATTTTATTTAAACCCGTTTAAAACAGTTCAAGAACTCGCGTACACGGACATTTCGAAAACCGTTTTACAAGGGGCCATAAACAGGACGGATCCCATGCTTTTATTGCGAAAGTGTATGACTCAATAACTCAAGTGTAGAATGCAAGTGTTGGAAAAGTTTCGTAAACTGCTAGTCGAGTGGGAATTGTCGAGTTCTGAGTCGAGGTGGCCTGGCGAATTTCACTGAAATGAAGTAATTCCAAACTTTGCTAGCAGTTTTAGTCTTGCCTCATTGGTGTTCGGCGAGACGTGGATATGAGATGTCGCCTTGGAAAAATTAAAGCGACTCTCAAACATTTTGATAGTGAAAAATTATACTTCGATGTGATTAATGATTTTTAAACTACGTAAAACTATAATGAAGATGTATTCTAACGTTTAATGTCGAGAAGCTGTTGACATAATAATGTTGGTCTTGGTTGAAAATATATTAGGATCTATGAAACTTGTGTACTCTTTGTGCTATTTATTAAATTAAAATTCTGAGTATCTCCAGTAAAGCATTTTCCGAAATAAAATATTTCACAAACTAGTTCGGTGCGTGCAACAGCAGATTTTCATAGAAATATTACAATCATATACCTAAAAATATTGATAATATATGTGATATGAACGACAATAAAAAAATTCCAATAATTATAAAAGAGCTTCAATAGAATTCGACAAATAAACTCATCCAGAATAATAGTTTGAGAAATACATCCACTACAAATCTTAACAAATTCGATTAATATTCTATTCTATTTTGCTCCAAATCTATCTTTACAAACTGTACATCTCCATTACATAGTATAGCTTACCCGTGTGATAAAACTATAGCTGAGTTTAATAAAAACCGAGCGACTGAATTACATACTTCATTGAAGTCTCTGCTAAATAGCAGCGACATACCTTATTACTAAAAAGTGGAGTGTATTTACTTAGATAGATATCTAGGGGCCTCGTAAAATCTCATATAGTTAGAAACTTGATTGCTCAATACACGTACAACTTTTTTGTAAAAAAGTTACTCTTGTTAAAACGTTATGCTTTTGTGAGTCTACATGAAATATTTGTGATGTGATGCTTCATACGCCGCCGTGTAATCATCCAAGAGAAGATTACTCAAGTGTAATCCATCACGATCGTGTATGTACCGAACTTGATATTTCACTTTTTTGATGGTGATAAATATTGTAAGTAGTACAAGTGCCTGTTGGTAACTGACTAGAAGCGGCTGCCTGAATGTTCACGGTGGTCGCAGGTTCAAATCCCAGGGCACACCTCTAACTTCTCAGTGTGTGTATTGATTGTCAATCACCACGCACTATAACGGCAAAGGAAAGCACCGTGAGGAAACCTGCTTACCATAGTGATATGTAAGAAATTCTATGACATGTAAAAACCGCCAACCCGTACTAGGTCAGTGTGGTGGACTATATGGCCTAATCTCTCTCAAACGTACACTTAATTGTAGACGAGAGCCATGCCTTGCGGTGGGACGCATATGGGATGATACAGATTACAGATAAATATCAATGTTGAATTGAGTCTTGTTGAAATTTTACACTATCTTATTTATTACAATTTTATTTTTTTAATGGAGGATATTCCTGTTCGCTCGGATTGTATGGCATTTACCGTGTATGCAAGCACAAAAAATGAATTTAATTAACAGTTACATGTAGGGTTCCTGACGCTGCACTAAATTTTTTGTCGCGGGTACCAGAAACTACAAGAAACGTTTTCGGTCTTAAAACACCCAGACCCGAAACAAATACTTATGAGCCACACAAATATTTGCTTCGGGTGCGGGGATCAAATCCGCGATTCCGCTTAAATTTAAGACCGTTATGACCAAATTCCAACCAAACAAAAACATTTTTATCTTTCTTAATCGGATTCAGATCCAATGCCTATTTCAAAAACCCAAGTACATTTTTCTTTTCCCTTTTCATCTTAGAATCACATCACGATTCCAATCCCTTTGTTCGTAGCGTCCGAGCATAGTGCTTAAGTAAGACTAACTTAATGTAACTTAGATTGTAATAGAGAGACAAACGAGTTACTTATTCCAGTCTCATACACATTAAGTACAGAGTGGCGAAAACTTGAGTAAATTATCTTGGAAGAACTTTGTGATGAGTAATGCTTGTCTAAGGGTGCTGCATAAACGAACATTTGAGGAGAATTATCATGCTAAGACTTAGAAGAGGTTGTAAGGGATAGAAAAAGTTCTGACAGATTGTTATTTGAGAGAAATTAAAACAAAACACTAAAAAGTGACTTCAAAATTACTAAAAAGTGAGAAATTATAAGTTTTCTAGTCTTTTTTGTTTTAATTTCAATGAATGTTGAAACGAGCATGCTATTCGCATTAAGAAGAAAGCACTTTTCACTGTGGTTAATTTATTTGGCTCATTATACAACAACTCTTTTTACTCTTCTTCGATTAGGAGTTGATATCCACCCATGACTGGGTGAATGTGTATAAATAACATCTGCAGTTCATACAAATGTTTATCAGATATCAAATCCGCAATTATAAAAAAATCATAATTAATCATTGCTTTCAAAAGTCGTCAAATGTTTCCCATCCCGCATTCTAGTTAACAAACTAGACTGCGGATTTTTTATTTATGTGTTAGCACAGAGATTCCTTAAAACGCTGAAGTAGTGTCGAGACAGCAAACATTTGTCGTACGTGGTCCATTACACGAGATAAATACAGCGTCTTACATCATACATACGTGACTCTTTCGGGCGGGCTTGTGAAAATACTTTTATATGGGGGCGTAAATGGAATATAGCGGGAACCAAGTCCGATTTCAACAACGCCCCTTACTTAGAGGGGCGCTGAAATTACCTATATGGTGGAGAATCAATTCCAATCAATCGCTGGTGGGTTACGAGACCCGTTTTGGAAGATCAGTGGAATCTGGATATAGTATTGATGTCAACGTGCCTCAATGTTTCAAATTAACGGCCTTATTCATAGATAGATTAAAAACCTATTTTACATATAGAATATTTGTCTTCTTCGCAAAAACTGAATTCTAAAATCGTTAGAATGGGACAAAACATTCGATATCCAAAATAGGTTTTTTTGTTTATGAGTAAGGCCGTAAGAGTATACTATTATATCTTTAGTTATTTTTATTTATCAGATACGATTTGCAGTAGCAAAACCAAACAACACCATGAATTACAAAGCAATGCTTGGCATTCCACTGCGCTCGCGATCTTGAGACATAAGATGTTGAGTCTCATTATGTCCAGTAGCTACACTGGCTACAATATCCTTCAAACAGCAATACAACAATTTCAAACGTTCAAATGAAATCTGCTAAACTTCTATTATTTTGCTAGTTATACTCCCACGCCAGCATTTGCAGAAATTGTCTGAACTGCTATGTTCGTTCAAGCCACGGCTCAAGCGAAATGTAAACTGGCAGACAACATGTGTCTGCCGTGCCTCTCAACGTGTTAATAAATGTAAGCCAAAATATAAACAACCGGATGCTAGAAATTAGCAACACCATAGAGAAACGGAAATAATAATAAATTAAAATATGATGTTTAAATGCTTGTTCATAATTTCTCATTCCCGGATTGTATACATTGTGTTTGTTTCTTGTATTAAGATGCGCTCTGACGACGACAATGCGTGCGCTACGATCGCTCAATTGCTGGGACCGCAAAGGCAACACTTCGTAGGAATAATGAGGGCTGCATTATAAAAAAAAACATCAGGAAAGTTCCACCAGGTAAACCGGTAGCTTAATTCGCGTTTTTGTGATGTAAAATAAAACATTGTAATTTTTTTATTTAACTTAACTTCGATTTACTTTTTTTGCAACGTATCCCTCATTTTACCAGTTAAGGAAAACATCGCGAGGAAACTTGCACCCCCCAGAGAATTTCAGAATCCGTCAAGCCGCCGGGCTATCGTTTAAAGGAATGGCATGTGTATATTATTATGATGATATAATTATAACTTCGAGGAATCAAAAGCGGTACCTATTCGATTCTTGATTGAAATCTCGATTTCTCGTGCCGTCTCTGATCTTTTTTCGATTTGATGTCCATATTGCATACATCAGAGTCAATCCTGAGTGTGCCACTGTCATTCATTGCTTTTGTATCGTCACTATATTCATGCAGGAATATGAATGCTTGTTTTTATTTCGAAAGCCTTTTATGTTGCTAAAAGATATATTTCACACCATTTGAAATAATATGAGTACATGAAATTCAGGTTAAATTTATGCACAGATGTTTTTACATCTCTTGAATTATATGAACTTCATTTAAAAATGGTTTTCCAAGTACGTAGAATCAGTTTTACATGTTAATAACACGTTTGAACTTATTTTCTGAATTATTATGCTTGAATGTTTAGTTGGAAATGTTTAATACGTATGAATCCTGGGTAATAGCATGTTTTTGGTTAAATTCGTGAGTATTTACGTTATGCCGCATTGACATATTTGTTTACTGTGTGTAAATTACCAGTATTTTTATGTGTTTTGAGCTTCACATAAAATATATTTATAAATGTTTATTCAATTAGAATGTTTCATTTATCTTACCAATATAATGTGGTTTTATCGATTTTGAACTGGCATTCGGGAAAAAAGTTTTATATTTATTTATGTATTTAAAGCTTTATTGTACACCTGTGACATACATAAAGAACACAAAAAATGACGTATAAAAGGCCGTCTTATCTTATAGTATGATTTATTTATATAAAATAATAAAAACCAGGAGTTTCCAAAACGGTCAGAGCAAATTTACAAAAAAAAAAAAACATTTATTGATACACTAACGCGTAGAAATTAACAATATTGAAATGGCCAGAAACGATTTTTACAGTTGAATAGACATCGCTTCAGTTAATTAATTTGCAAACAATCAAGTCAGATATTAATATTCAGTCTATAATCCTATTCATTTACAGTAATATTGAAAATATTTACTCGTAAACTTCTGAGTACCGGCGGAATTTTGAATATTAATCAACCTCAACTGTGAGGGTTTGATCGGAAACATTATTAAATAGTTATATCTGTTATCCCTCTCTCTCTCCCTCTGTCTTTATCCCTTTCTCTTTCCTTTCGGTAAGCTCTTTGGTGAACTTAGGTCCTGCAAGGATTTCCTGCGAGACCTGTTTGAAGCGGCCTGCAGCCAGCGACTTCCTGTAACTTGTTATATCTATTAATAATAATTCGAAATTCGAAAATTGAAACTTTCTAGATCAAAAGAAGTAATGGCCGCCACACTTGTAACGATAAAACTGTGCAAGTGTGAATTTGCACCAGTATACTGGAACCTGTGTAGGCCAATAACTACGCAAAATTCGTTCCTATTTTCGATTCGAGACTGGTGCAACTTGCGTTTGCGCAAACGCACTTGAAATATACCGGGTATATCAAGACTGCGACCAAAAACGAAGCCAGGTGGTAGGTTTAGTGGTTACAGACACAATGCAACTAAAAATATTTTTTATATTGGTCCAAATTCTTTACGCTATAACAAACATTCATTCGATCAAACGCAAGCTGTCCTAAATAAATAAATTATGAAAATCGGCACAATATTAGCTCGACAATATTAATTTGGAAACAAATCAGATACAATCCCGGCACTGTTTTTGACTTCTGTAACTTAGAATTCCTAACATCTAACTTGGAAACTTAGTTTGCCATTGAATAGTTTACAGTTTCTAAGCTTTGTGTCTATTGTCCTGCCATTGCTTGTCGTTAACAATATTGCCAAATAGGTGCCAAAAAGTTTTAGGACTAGTAACATTTGGAGGTTCCTTTTAAACGAAATTATTTATTTGGAAATATCTTGTTGGAATATAAATAGCACGTAGATTAATGAAAAGTTGCAAATCAAATTAGTAATAATTTATTATTATATTTTCAATTGGACGTTCACTAAGCATCACTGAATAAATTTCCAATTTTTTTAAACACCAATTACAGAAATACTGTTTTCGTTACCCTCATACAGCTTCCTGATTATTAGAAAACTTTGTGGTAGTATAAACGTGACCATATTACTAATACATAAAAAACTAACATTTTAGAATCAAAATACTATATTTTTAGAATGACCACATTTAACTTTCTACACAAAAAGGACATACACTTAATAAAAGTTCGCAACATATAAAAACTGGAAGCGTCAACGAAACCCGGTGCGCTGGAGTTATCAAAATTAGAACGCTCGCGCCTCGCCGGTGCGCTGTCGGCGGAGACGTCCGCTTTATTAAACCGCGCTGAGCTGCGCCAAGAACGGGAAGTGTCGTGAGGCGACTGCGTTTAAATGGAAACTCCAAGTGGCATTCGTGTATTGTTACTCCGCTAGATTAGCTTTATTTTTCCAGTAGTAATGGATCTTTGTTGTTTGAAGTGACTCCGAGTGGTTTTTACAACGATGTCTAGCTAGTTTAAGCGCAATATTTCTCTGAGTGGAACAGTTACTTAGTGGTTTTCCAATCTCTTTGCGTTGTGCTTTTCAGTTATTAAAATGGAAGGTGCAAAGAGCCTGCGGTAAAATAAGCTATTTGTTTTAGCATTACTCAAATAATTCGCCTTTGTCTTCACAAATGTATTGGTATATTATATGTTGGTTCTCTCTGATAGCTAGTTTCTTAGTATGCCATCGCTATAACAGAGAATTATTTAAAAAAATGGTTTTCTGCACTGTCGTGCTAAGTCAAATGTGCCTTAGTTCAAGTGTCACCACTTGAATATAGCGGTTATTCATAAACACTTAAATTATTGGATTATTATCATATTGGAATTGATACAAGTTTTGACCAAAATATGCCTTTAAGAGCTTTCACCCCATTAATTTTTTAAAGTCTAGAATCTAGGACCTTCAAGAATTATGGCCAATTATTGGATGAGCTGCTTTCCAGTTTACCCGATCTGCGCTACAAGAAAAATGCTACATTTCTCGCCAAGTCTATACTAAATATCATCCTGATGAATATACATGTCTAATGTCTATCCATATATAGTTCCATATAGCACCAACACAAACATTTAATTTAAGCAGTTGCCACATTCAGAACACACGTACATCTGCGTACCCGTCAGTCTTTCCCCGTACAATTTCCTACACGTTGAGTTGCATAAAGCCTGAAGCTAGTTTTATCATGTTTTTGCTGTAAACTCGACATCTCCTTTATGCAGATTGTCCGTGAATCCAACAGCGGAATTAGATTTGCATTTACAATACATCTTTTGATAAGGCATTTGAAATTCAAGTCTTTTGAATTTTCTTTTTGTTGTGTGAATGTATGTGGTTTTATTTATATGTTTTAGAATTTACACTATGCCGGGTATATCCAGATTGGGGCGGAAAACCAAGCCAGGCGGAACTTTTAGTGTCTTCAGACACAATGCAACGTAAAACTTCGCAAGAAATGACGACTTTTTTGTATTTTTACCTATCATCGTGTTTGTGTGGTAATTACACCTTTTCATTTTTGACGACGCAATGACACTCAAAGAGTTTAGATTATTATTTTAGCAAAAACTATGTACTCGTATTTATCACCCGAACATGACGATACTTAAAAAAATACAAAAAAAAATCGTTTACAAATTTCGTTTCTTGGGAATTTTTTAGTTGCATTTTCTCTATAGTCACTAAAACCTACCACCTGGCTTCGTGTCTGATTAGAGTGTTTGAGATACCGAAAAATACTATGACTCAATCTTGTATCTTGATCTAATATGGTAAGCGCTGTATATTATGTATTTATTAATTTCCGTTAAAAATGATAATATAATTAGACGGTAATATGGGGTTGGCATGTCCATATGGACAAAAACCCCAATGTTATTAGAATTAAAATTAGACGGTAATGACGTCGGATTTTAATTTGTTTTATATGTGCAAAAGCAGTAAAAAAGGAAAAAGGAACAGTTACTCATAGACCATACCAATTAATTCTTACTGGACGAAATGCTATATTGTATAGTAAGGTAATGAATCAATTAGTCACAATTATAATATTTTGAAACTAGATCTCTTTTTCAATTAGTGATATTCTGAAGTTAACCTTAATTACAACTGACAAGGTAATTGAACTTCGATCTTAATTACGATATTTCACTCTGACCTTTGACATCAAAGACATAATCAGTAAGTCTTTTCTTCTCGTAATATGCTGAAGAAAACAATTTTGTAAAATATTTCATACGTCTATTTGTTGATTACACAGTGATATAGATTGATTTGAAATATCAAATTATTATATCTACTTTATTCTTTTATTTTCGGCCGGTACTATATTAGTATTATTTTTACTATAGACAAAGTTAGAGTTTGTCACATTCGACTATTGTTGAATCGTGAATTTTTATTTTATTCTTTTTTCTTCAAGGATCTTCGAAACTATTAGTCATCTTATACTATTAATACCATAGAGATCTGACAAAATTTTCTTTGGTATCTACAGACCGTCAACCCGTATTATGCCAGCGGACTGTGACGGACTGTGGCCTAAGCCCTCCCAATCGAAGTCTCCGTTGTAAAAGAGTTCCGCGCTCAGCATTTGGCAATTGGCTGATGCAGAACCGTAAAGCATTGAGCATACTGTTAATATTTATTTAAAACCACATAACCGGTAGCTTTTCAAATCTGTCCTAGAATCTGAATTTGGAATATATGTCACATTTTCTCAAAACACAAGCTCAGTCATCCGGATCGATTTATTAAATTGAACAGCAGGAGACGAGTTTCAGCAGGGAATAAATGTTGGCCAGACATAAAATGTGCTTGGTCAGAGATGCCAATTGATTGGGATCGCTGTGAGTGCACTTCGGAATGAGATTTCGTAATGCACAAACTTCTGTGACGTAGATTTGTATTTAACCACGTGGTGTTGGTAGTAGACAGGGTATGCAAAACTATTGATTTTACACGAGCTGATTAATTCTTAGAATTTGCTATAGTTTGTGTAAGTGGAGACAGATATACATATGTGTGATATCAACTAGATTTGATCTTCATAAATCAAATAATCAGCAAATTCGTGTAAAAATAATGGAACATTCTGTAAGATTACTATTAAATGTAAATTATGAACAAGTTTCGATACACGAAGTACCACGTCGTGCAAGTAATACTAGAATAAAATCTCTCATACTGTAAGATTTTATCCGATTAAATTCGAACTGGAAAAATTTTAACTTTGACACACATAGTCATGACTCCGACTTATGACACAAGCCATAAGACCATTCTTCGATCTCTCATCAAACATTTCCGATACAAACACTTGTGGTTTATTCAAATATCGCTTTTGTTGCAGACAATCTCTGGTTTCACAGCCGATGGTGGCAGCTACGCTTCGAGCTTTTCTGATGGCTGATGTTTATCAGAAAGTCTAGCAAAATGTGATCTTGTGAGACTAATATAGAATTAAAACATTAATCATAATTTAATAAATTATACTATGTCGCAAACAAAAAATGAGGATGAAATATACCTACATACAAAAGTGGAGTACCTGATTCAACGAGACAGGTAGTAAACTAGTATCCATCTGTTTAAATTGTGTCAAAAATCTTATGCCTCGAAATTTATGTCACTAGGCTAGCCGGTCGCCTTAATCCGCGTGTGTTGCCCATCCACGTTTCACCCAGCTTCGTGGTTTATAGATATTAACTTTTGTGGAGCTCTACACGAGTTTTAGTATAGAAAGCAACTTAAAGAAGGTAATAAACGTCATTCGTACGAGAATTTAGCAAATTGAAGGAACTCAGATTTGCAGCAATATTACCGTAAGTAAAAAGTCTTGTTTGTACTGCTATGTGAAGGTAGATTATTTCCAAATAACATTACTGATAAAACAGAAAAATCAAAGATTTCTTCACTAGCACATTTGGCTTATCCTAAAAAGAATAATAGATTATATTACCAAGTTGGTGAAGTATAATTTAAAAAGTGGTTTATATCTGACGATTTAGTAGCAAAATAGGTGGATCTACTTTACTGTGAACCAACTTAAGCCTTGTATTTTTTACAAGCTTTATAAGACTTGTGTCTTATATATAGCTATTGTATGTTATAAAATGTGAAGAGAATAAAATTTAAAGCATGTAATACGAGCCGAGCGCATAGGTCCTGATAAAGTCAAAACATAATACTAAATGAATGAGCGATCCTGAAAAGCATGCATAAGTTAGATTTTCACATTCGCGCATATTCATTATTAAATTCTTTTACAATTCTGCTCGTTGATAATAATTAAAATCCTCCCGAATGTTATATTGGGAAAATGCAAGATATTCTTATGGAGGGGATATTATCCCCTCCATAAGAATGTTACTATAATAAGTATAAAAGGCGCAAATTGCATATGAAATAAGTAGGAACAAAACCCCTTTTGTCGTTCCGCATTCAAAACAGAAGACTAGAGAAATTTGACTCAAGTTTTTCCAACTAGTAATGGATTTCTCCAAGTTTGCCAACAAAAGTGTAAACCTGAAAAAAAAAAGTTTTTTTAGTTCACCATCTGATATTAAACTTTTTTACTCGTCTAGTTTTAAATTACATTTGTCTTGAAAAATAAAGAAATAGATCCTATTAATTGAGTTTTCCAGTTTACTTTCTTTCATAGCGTTCTTTGTTCGCCAAGTTAGGCTCTGACTAGACTGAGTGAGGTCACAAACTTTTGAGACTTTTCAAAAGATTTTACAACAAAGTCAGCATATTAGAGAGGTTAATAAATTAATCTCAACTTTTATCGATAATTCGGAGAACATAATTCGCTTCAACATAATATACCTCGTTAATATTGTTACATGATTAGCTATACCTAGTGCTTTATCAGTAATTATTGTTGGAAATAATCTACCTTCAGATAGCATATATACTACATAGACTATTATATACTAGCCAAAAAATATCATATCACAGGTGGTGAAGCCAACGAAAAGGAGATAACATAATTGGTTGCACACAAACTTGCACGTCTAAGCAGCAATCGTGAGTGCAAAGATATTGAACATTTCGTATAAATTAGTAATGTAAAATATTACTGTAAATATCATAGGAGACATGATAATATTAAAAAATATATTTTATGTTCATAATCCGACTTAAAGCTCTGAGCTACTTCGGTGTATTCTTAGAAAAATAATAAAAAAGCTTAGCGCCATTAAATTACCTTTACACACATACTACTTTGAAAAGAGCTTTTTATTTAGCATTTCACAAATCAATGTTCCCATTCGCAGAAAATGCTTCTCAAAATGGAACATTATAATTCGGGCACCATTCATTCACTCGTTCCTCTGATTAAATTAAGATTCATTTGCGCCATTTCTCACGGTCGATTGAATAATTCAGCCAAAAGCCGCTTTACTCAGCCTAGTGTTTTGTTGCACTTTGTTCGTACATTCTCTGTACTGATTGTTTTCAATATTTAATGTTTGTATCATGTTTTATGACCTCTATAATTGATTTTCTCTGAGCTTTTGAACGGATTTTGAAGCGTGTAATTAATTTGTATTAAATCTAAAATCAAAATGTTAGTTTTTGATGCTAGGTATAGTTCACTTGTCAAAAGTAAGACCGTATACGTGAATATTAGCTGTAAAATATATTTATCTAGCAGCGTGCCAAAATCTTTCCAAGTTTTTGATATTCATATCATATTATAGTGACGTGAAAAGCTAGCACCTTGCAGGAAGGCATGCAATATCACGTCAATGAAACTTGTATTATACTGTCCACCGTATGCTACGTGGTAATATGAACATTATGGACCTTGTATTTTCGTTATGCTATAGATGAAAAAATGAAAACTGCACCGTACATTATTGTGTTTACACTGCGGCCCATTGTGAATGGCAACAAAAGAGTTTAATATAACAGCCTCAACAGCAATATTTAGAATGAAACGCAATATTCAATGTGCTCTCGGTACGACAATGGAGACGGTCTGTCCTCTGCACTTGAGCACCATTATTGAATTTTGTATGAAGCGTCATTTTTGTGGAAAATTATCGTTTGTAACATCGCTTTTGGAAGCAATAAAGGTGTTGGGTTGTTTTCAATACGGTTCCTATGAAAATGTTTGGTATACGTGAGTAATATGCAGTAATCAAATTTGATATTTGACACAATTGATATTTGATAATATAGACAGGTATAATAAATATACATATGTACAGCTGTGATTACATTAAAAAAAATCTCAGCACAGATCATAGGTATATAACAGTACAAAATTATTTCACATACAAATATTTCTCCTAAACATATTGACAACTCGAGAGACCATTTTGTCCTTTACCAGACGTGAATAAAATAAGTATGGGAGCACACTTAACATGGATCAAAGTGTACTTTGTGATTTGTTAATAAATTTTAACACTTATTAAACGCAAAGCGTTGTGTACTTTGTGGGGCCCGCAAACTTAATTAAACGCTTCGCATTTTGTATCTCGGGTGTAAAATCTTCTAAATTACGTATTAATTAGACGTTTGTACCTAACGTTTGGCTTAAAAATATATTTACAATTAATATATTTCCTTCGGAAATTGCTTTTCTTTTTCATTATGAGGCACTCGAGAACTTTTCGGCTTCATAGGCATTCTGGAAGGAACGTGCCCCGCTTATAGGAATAGTTGAAGTACCTTCTTCGTCAACTTGTAAATCCGGTTCGAGATGCTAGTTATACTTCTTATTCTATGTCTACCCACAAGGTGCTGTTCTAAGAAGGCTGCTTACAATAGATCTCAATAGATTGGGGTGGTCGCTGAAGAAAACCGTAATTTTTCACAGGTATGTGTTCTGTAGTAGTGGCTGTATAAAATAACCATTTTGAAGATCTCGTGAAAGCCTATTTCTTTGAAGATCACCTCGATTCTGATTTTGCGAACTCCCTTAGTAATGTAGTCGTTGATGATGATAAAGACTTATCATCTGTACCACTTAGTGATATTACTCTTTTAATGACAATACCAAGGCCTGTCTTATTCCTCACCGAAACATATTTCAGTTCAAACTTTAAATACATTTTGGCAGAGATAAATGTGGCAGCCGAATATAGGACGTCGCCTGATCTATTGGAATGACCAGTGGAAAGCAGCTAGCAGAAAATAGATATGATTTAAATATCAGTCTCAATGACGCGCATTTGAAGAGCTGGCTAATTTTTATTGTTCAGCCAGTAATATTTCGTGGTGGCCTAGCCCCTCTTACTCCAACTCTCGATTGTAGAGGAGGCCCTATTTCTGTAATAGGGCGTATGTAGGCAGCAGCATTGATTGGTTTGACGACAACATTGACAACATCAATGTTCTATAGGATTTTAGTTCTATGACTTTTAGTTCATTTAAATACTAATACCATGCTGAAGTCGAGTTGGCTTTATTAGAAAGATATTTGAAAGAAGCAACGTGAAGCAAAAGTTTCTGATCGTGTTTCGTTTGAAGTTCTAGCAATATGCCTAGTGTCCTCTAATCTAATGATTTCTGACCATTAGCCCGCAATAGACCAGTATGGTAAATAAAGGTTATACTTCTATTTTACATATTCACCACCAGTGAGACTAACATTTCAGGTCTCTAAACATAAATCTAGCAATTTTACTCCCTACTAACCAAAACAAAAAAAAAAAGATGTTAATACATACATACATACATACATACATACATACATAAACTCACGCCTTTATCCCCGAAGGGGTAGGCAGAGGCGCCACCAGTACACTCATATTTCGCCTTATATGTTCCGTTCCACGATGTGATAGGGGGCGAGCCTATCCCCATATCGGGCACAAATTCCTGACTCCGGGCTGATAATGAATAGAAAAAGCCAATATCACTTTGCCCGACCCGGTACTCGAACCCGAAACCTCAGCTTTGTAACCGTACCGTAATACAACTACGCCACCAAGGCAGTCGATATTTAATATTATATTTTGAATAACATTTATATTCAAATTGCGCGACTTTAAAGGCAAAATCTTTAAAATAATCGCAAATGTCGAGCTCAATTATATTAGCTTCCAGGAATCTTTAAGAGGCATCGGGTCAAAGCCGTACAAGGCTTACTGCAATCCAAATAGAACAAAATCATTAGCAACTAGTTATAAAATCAAGCTACTTTGCTTAGGACATCTAAAAGGGGAAGGAATACGAGAAATAACGAATATAATCCCTTCGTTAGTTCCCAGTCTTGCCGCTTTAGATATTTTCGACGTCCCATATTTTCAAAACAATTTGCTCTAGAAATGTTTTTATAAATTATTGATTGCGTTCTTAAGATATTTATTTTGACGGTACATTAACTGAAATTACTGGATTATTAATATTATTAGCGTAACATTATAATTTTTTTAAATTGTGCTTTCTATATGTCTTCGGCTTGTGGAGGCACAGATTGACATGATATATATATTTTCCTCAGCGTTTATATGTGGAAGCAACGTTGGATATTTGCTGCAATTGACATACAGTGCTGAGTATTCGAGAATATAGTAACAGAGGTTCACAGAATAAGTGTGGGTTACTAGTACCCAGATAGAGCAAGCAGAACCCTAAACGCGACAAACTGGCGTTAGCTATTCTAAAGACTTTTCCAGCATTATGACAGGCGCTGTCCATCAGCCCCTGTGATATAAATATGGAGAATGTTAATTTCTACCCGAACAAAACTGGGTTTTATTTGAATACGTTACAATAAACTTCACAATATTGAACTATTTGAAGCATTAAGAAATCTAGATTTTGCTCTTAATAACTCTGTTTATATAATTATATTTCAAAACTATGATGAAATCTCAAAATCACCATTATCAAATTCAACGTCTATTCCCAATATCTTGTTTATTGTTGGAGCAAGAATTATGAATAAATAAAGTAAGTGAAATGGACGAAGTGAAATAAAATATTTGAATTGAAATTATCAAGACAATCAAGAAAGTTCTGAAATTTATCGAGCAGCGGCCTAAGGATTGCTCGTAAAATACGGGCCGAATTTCCCTTTATAGATCCGATCCGTGAGTTTGCGTTAAAATTAAATTCGCTATTCAGTGTGCGTATATTTTTCATGTGCGATTAAATATTCATTTATTTCAGTTCCTAAGACGATTGTTAATGGTATTTTGCTTTGAGTCTTTATAGCGTGGGTGTTAAGAAAAGACTTTTGAGAACTCGATCCTTAGGAGATTTTAAGAGAGTTAATGTTTGAGAAGATGTACATGATTTTGTAAATTAAAAAAATACCCGTCGACCATTTAAAGAAAGAATGATTAACAGCTTTTCTTATTTTAGTATTAAATCAGAGTTACACTATCGCAGAAAGACTATTTGAAGTAGTGATAGATGCCTGTAACTGGAGCGTCAGAAATTCGAGACGTATTTTTATATTTTCATACATACATAAACTCACACCTTTATCCCAGATGGGGTAGGCAGAGGGGCCACCAGGACATCCACATTTCACTTTGTATATTCCCTCCCATGATGTGATAGGGGGCGAGCCTATCGCCATATCGGGTACAAATTCCTCCGGGCTGGTAATGAACAGAAAAATCCAATATCACTTCACTCGACCCACGATTCGAACCAGAGACCTCAGCTATGTAATCGTACCGTAATACAACTTCGCCACCGAGGCAGTTTATAATTTTATTTTTGTATTAATTGAAAAAAGTTATGACGCGCCTTGCTCGATGTAATACATAAAGTACATACATTATCAAATTCAAAACTATACATGGAAAAACAACAATTACAATATCTCCATACATTACCAAAAGCAAGCAAGCTCGCAATTAATTTAATATGTCTAAGCGAGTGCCCTTTTATTCTTAATTCCTGAGACGACCTTTTTAGGGTCGGCCTCGTGCGGGACAGAGTACGTCGATCGTCAACTCGATAGCTGTGAATCCACCAACATTAGTTTCTTCTAGCCACTAATCTTTCTATAAGATATACAAGGTGATTTTTTCAAGTGGGCGTGGATAGCCAGATCTGAAAGTATGACGTTAGTATAACGACAAACTGGTGAAAATAGAAATGTGCCCTATTTTTATGAAGAATAAAAGTGCACACTTAGATTTTTGATAAATCAATACACCTAGCGAGGAATCGAACATGATGATTATGAAAAAAAAAAACAAATGCTGTATTATTAGATGTAATTGCGATGTGATTTCAGCACAATTATTACACCATTCGATAAGTTAGTAATAAGTACAACGAATATCTTACTACCAGCCAATATGTCATATGTGACAGTTATTCATCCTAAGAATATTTGAGATTTCATTGTATGCTAAGATAGATAAAAAAATCATAAAAGGTTGAGTTTCAGGAAATGTCCCAGAACCTGCTGTGGGAATATTTTACAAAGGCTTGCGTTTAGCGTTGGACTCGCCATGGCAGATAAAGAATCGAAGCAGAATGAGTGTGATAGTATTGGTTGCCTATAATAAATATTACCAGCTATTATTTTATAAACATTCAATCGCCTATGAGTTCGGCGAATGAAAAGAATTGTCAATCAAGTTAATTTATAATAATATTTTTCTCAATAGTTAATTGAATTGTGGCGAAAAATTTTCACATTATTGGACAAAGCAAAAATTTTTTTTTTTTCAATTTCATGAAAGAAACCAGTCACACTCTAAAATTAAATTTACATCAAAGCCGTCATATCACGTCTGCCGGTGAGACAGTGGTATTACCCCAGTCTATCCTACCTATCCTATAGTCCAAATTAACTACAGCGAGAAGCTTTATCACCTAAGATCTCACTATGAAATACGAATGATCCAGCTGAGTGACGAGTGTTTAGTTCATTACTTGCGGCGAACGTCGGGTTCTGAAAAGGGTTGACAATACACGCCTAATGCTACAAACACCGAGGGATTTTCGTGTCACAAATAATACAATCAATTAAATACAATACTGCTGGTGAAATAATTCCTGATTTTACTTAGAAATATAATATTAGGCTAAGCAGTGGTTTCGTAGTCTTGAGGATATAATTTGATTCCAGTATATAACTAAATAAATAAATAAATAATTGTAAATAAATATGCGTTGCTTTTGATTTCTTTTCATGAAGTTGGCTTTTGGGTAGTCGCGTTCAAAAAGATACTGTAGAATTGCCTAATGGTTGTATGTGTTGAGCTGACTAGCTTTTCTATAACCGAGTATGATGATGGCATTAACATACTTATTACCATTATTTATCACCAGTCGACGAACCCCGGTTGAAACGTTACATAAAGAAATATATTATTGTTCCCGTATATAAAAATTGTGGCAATTTTTTTTAGATTTATTTCCTGACAACTGATAAAAGTGGACGAAACAAACCTAATAAACGAAACCAAAGATTGCTAATATAACAATGATAAGACGGCCAATAGTTTATTTATTAACATTTTTGTATTTTTTGACAACCTCCGTGTCGCAGTTGGTTAGACGCCGGCTGTGAAACGAGAGGCCACTGATTTGATTCCCGTACCGAGGCAAATGTTTGTGTGATCCACAGATATTTGTTACGGGTATGGATGTTTGTGTAACCGAAAAGTCTCTTGTAGTTTCTAATACCCAAGACACAATACTCGATCTTAGTATTGGGTCAATAATATATCCATTTGCCATACATTATGTAACTGTTGAGTGTTTTTATTGTTATTATATTTATTAATTTTACTATATTCAAATCAACTGGACTGAAGTCCCAGCACTGAACGTGTTTTGTAATAAATGCATAAAATCTGAACAAAAATGTCCTAGATTGCATTTGAATACACTTCCTATCGCGAATATTATAACATCTCAAAGAGTAGCGATGAAAGGGACCTTTACCCGATCGCCGAAAGCTATCCTTCCCGGTACAACTTGACACAAAAGTCAAAAGCCCGTCTCGTTTGTGAAGGTAAATCCACCTTTGAACGGCGATCTTCCATCGCGAAGTGAGCTGTGTAATGCGCATTTTTGTAGATTTAAGTTTATGCAAACTATTTAAGTTTGTAATAGAAAATGGTTGTGACTTTTTAATATTACACGAGAAATTATTTTTGGGAATGCTGATAAATATTAAGGTAATATTAAGCACATTTTTGTTAATATTTTGCTGAAATGCCAAGCAATTAAAGTTTGGGTATTTATCGTCCCTTTATTAATAAATTTATAGTGCTCCTTCAGATGAATTCTTTAAATATTTAGCACTTTATGCTTATTGTGTATTGGATGACTTAGCACGAGATACACCGTAGAAATCAAAAGTTTTTTTTTTTTTTTTTTTTTTTTTATTGCAATGAATGGCGAGACGAGCATGCCATTCGCCTGATGGTAAGCGATACGACCGCTCATGGACAGTAGCAAAACCAAACAACACCATGAATTACAAGGCAATGCTTGGAATTCCACTGCGCTCGCCATCCTGAGACATAAGATGTTAAGTCTCAATATGTCCAGTAGTTACTCTGGCTACAATGTCCTTCAATCCGGAACACAACAGCGCATTTACACTGCTGTTTGGCGGGAAAAGGGAAGTTTTTGTTCACCGACACGGAATTAAAAATCATAAGTCACGCCACAGTTTTGACATCAATAATCAAATGTTGCCACTCCAAAAAAAGAATCAATCATAGATAATATAACTTCCTTTGTACTAATTACGAATTAACAACACAAGCACATAAACGTGTAAACACACGAGTGACCCACATTCGCAGACGTGTTCAAGCACAGAGCTATATGATGAGATAAACCATGCCTGGGGGAGACTGGCTTTTTAATCACGCACAAATAGACGTTTGTTGTTGCCATTATAAACAGTCCTTTATGACTAGAGTTTATTTGTAATTGGGCAGCTAATGCATTTAGCAGTAGTAATGGGACTAGAGGAATGAATGGCGGATTTTGGAATGGACACGTTGAGTGCACTCGATAGCTAACCACAGAGTAATTATAATCAAACTGGGAAGAATGAATGTTTATTTATTTATTTTATTTGCATATAACCTTAAATAAATCGCCATAACAGCTTTTAAAGCAACAATCGTGTCGGGCTACATCCCAAAGCATAATGTATAATTAAGTACATTCATAGTTAATTATGAACGTTTATGTAAATAATAATAACATCAGGAGCCCAATCAATCACACGTTTTTGACCAAGGCTTGCCCTTGACGAAAGGGTTGACTGACGTCACAATCGTGTTAAACCTTATAACTCAGAGTATACTGCAACATGTTTGAAAAATCAAATTGAGTCAAACCGGTAAGTATAGAATAGAGTTTAGATAGAAAAATACTAAATTCAAATTTCCAGCTCTCTTTCAACGGAGACAAAGTCAATTATTTACGTTGTTTGATACCGAATAAACCCCTTTAACACAGGTATTCTTAACGATTATTTCAATTTGGTTAACAAATATTTATTTGAGAATATTAATGCAATTTCACAGAGGAATTAATTTGCAACAGATGACGTCAAACGTTTTTGTTGCCAACAAAAAATAGTCCGGTACACATCAGCAATATCGAGGTATATTTTTATACACCGATGGAAAAAGTTATTTTTCACATGGCAACACGGTAAGCGTTGCCATACATCACGGTTATAAAACTACAAAACAAAACAATACCAAACATGTTTCCTTAATGGTTACAAGAAAAAGAAAAACTAAAGCCAAGAAGAATAATTCCTCTCGGCAATAACGGAAGGGACTCCGATCCCGTATAACGTATGAGCCGGAAATAAAATCATACACAATATATATCTCTTAGCAAAAAACATATTCCACCGTTTGTTCCGTAGGCTTTCGTTGTCACGGGTGGGTGGTCGTGAATTATACCATTGGATGCGATTGTCTCCAAAACTTGGAGACTGGATTTAGTGTAATTTAGCATATTATAGAGTAGTATTACAAACAAAAGCTTTGCTCAATAAAAGTACTTCATGTGTATTACATGGCCGTGTACATTATTTTGTGCCATTCATGTGAACATTTATTTCGATAAATTTTTGTTAGATCAACAAATATTTCAGAGTGAGAGATCAAAAGGTTTTACATAGTTTCTGATACTCACGTCATAAACCTTGATTGACATTGATATAGAGTCAAGACTGTGTATAAGAGTGTTAATTTTAATTAAAATACCATAAGATTCCTAATTTTCTTCCAAAAGCGTACGAAATATTATGACCATCCCTTCACCTCAAGCTCTTAAATACTTGAAAGTCTTCTCATCAATAATGGTAAGTCCTATATTATAAACTTCATCAACCAGTCCTGCTGAATCAAAGATCGCGTACCACAAACAGGCACAAGCACCTCTAACCACTATTTCATATGCTGTAATAGCGCAATAACCCTTACACTAAGCCCCCTTCCCACCGTATGCTAACGTTACAAGCCACTCCTGCTAAGTAATTAGGTAGTCGAGAACTTTAACACTGATTGACTAGGTGAGGAAATCGCTTTACGTTAAAGGTCCTTATGTAAAGTTAAAATAATCTACGTTTATATGATGGAACACAGGGATAGCCGTGCGTTGTAATTCAGTTTTCTTCCTGGCTAATATTAAACATTATAGACGCCAGAAAAAATAATGTTAGGATTACGTGTAGTTTGTGGAAGTAACGCTAAATGACAGCTTGACAGTAAATTGTCATTATGGGTACAAATTTTACAAGTACAAAACACGATCATTTTAGATTAAATAAAGCGAATCAAGGTGAATTTATTGAAGGGACAGGGAAGTGTTCTAGTGGTGAGCACACACGTAATTCAATCCTCTTTGAAGGCTAAGTTTGTTAATATAAACACTAATGATAGATGAAAACAAACAAATGCATTTTAATTTAAACTTGCAAACTCTAATATTTCATCGCGTGTCAAACGTATAAACTGGACGAGCCAGCTATCCCGTTTGTCCGTAGTGTGAACGGAGTAACAGTAAATCTCGGGTGCCATCATAAAAACCAGGCGCAATCTAGCCAAAGATCCCATTTGAGTGACAATGAGCTGCCCGGCATAGTTGAGTTGCGTCGGAAATGTGACTATCAATGCTGGATAGCTGAAAGGGCTTATCTGCCTACACAGGAAGTTGCAGATACACCTTTTTGAGTATGGAGCTATTTGAAAATTCGCGATATTTAAGTATTGGTTACAATGTAAATTAATACCTTTAATACAATCGCTTGATAGTTTTATTTCCCTTATATCGAACGATTGCGTGGCATCGTTACTGGTATGTGAAAAATGGCACTTCAGATTCTGGACGAAAACCCAGGATAATTTTTCGGATAGACAACCAAATCTAAAATTGAAAAAACTTTTTCATATGAATAAAGAATTATGTAGTGTAGTGGCTTCACGTAGATAAAAAGAATGGAGACAAGTTGAAGTAAATAGTATACCTACGTAAAGTATTCGCAAATAAAATATATCATAAAGAGTTATATGGAAAAAATGAATGCGGTGTTTCTAAATAAAGAGCCAGTTTATAATAAACGGCTTGCGTTTACGGGATGGTTTATAACCTCTATGTCTAATATGAGTTTCTTTCATACTAAAATCTATATATAAAACTACATAAAGCAAAATTTCTTTGTTGTTTTTTACAGACTGAATTTTTCTTTTGCTACGTGACTCATAATTAGATCAAAATGAACCAGATGCAATAATAATAAGGACTCAGTACGTTGAATATTACTAAAGATTATGAAGTGATGACCGTTGCTACCCATAAGCATCTAACACAGCTAACAGATTTTTCGTGGTAAGCCCTCGGTGTAGTCGTTCCCAATAGAAAACTGATGTATTGTAGTTATTGTACCTTCATTTTTTAGCACTTTACTATCGCACTTCATTCATAGTGATATTTTGGAACTCTTTAATATTAGAAAATCATCAATATGTACATCAAAAAAATTAAATCCGGATGGAGTCAGGGCGCACTGTTAGTTTATTGTGTAGTTCAATGTCCCAGCAGCAATATTTTTATATTTGTGACGTTTATAGTGCCATAAATTTTTTGATCGTTGCTGTTTATATCTCCTATGTATGATGTTTATTTTTAATCCATTACTTTGTTTTAACTAGTGTGAAAATTATTACTCTTAATTCATTTTATCTTTACTTGGCAAGGAATTTAATGATTAAATATTTTCATAATATGTTGCCAGGGAATCTGGACTACAAAAGTCTATTGAAGTTTATTATGCGCCAGTCAATAATATATTTTATGCGCCAAGACAAATACATATTTACCATACATTCTACATAGGTACGAATGTTATTTTAATTTCACATTCTCCAATCACTTCCATTTCAAAACGACTAAACATACAACAAGAAAAATTCCAACATTTATCTCCCGAGAGACGTTAAGAAAACCAATATGTACGGAAAATATCGTCTTTGAAACAAAATGTATTAACGAAAAAGGCAACATATTTTCACATAACGTGTCATTCACGGAGGCCTATTGGCATCCAGTGTGTGGAAGCACTCAAGTACTCAAGTGTTCTACGTAAAATGGGCCAAAAATAAAAAAAGGAGTGGATAAAGTAAATGGTGGTTTTAAAGAGACGGCTTCGAGGGCCGGGCTATGGTAATTCTTGGTCTGTAGGAAAAAGTATTTGGTTATATATTTTGCACAGTATTTTGTCTAATTGTAGTGAGAGTAATCATGAGCAGTGAAACTCCAGCTAAGTTGGATTTCGAATAAAAACAATAAGCCAAATCAAAAAGCTGCGGGTAGAAAAAGTTTACTTCTCGACTCGGACTACCCAACCCACAGCCCACCACTAACCAAAAGAGACTATTTGGTTACTAAATTGAAAATATTCAACAACACAATAAAACACCGGCCCACGGTGTTATTGCCTTTAACCTTTCACATCAATTAAAACAAACAAACAAGAAAAGTAATTGTTTTGCGACCAATTAAAACTACAATGGTTCACTTGTTAAATATTATTGTTAATTTCTGGAGAATTCTGATTCATTATTTACAAAGATTAATTTTGATAGCCTTGACGCTTAATTCTTCGTAGATTGTTAAGAGGCACGGCTTAATATGGCCTCGTAGCTTTGTTTCGTAGCCAAATTAGTATTCCGTAGCTGTAACAGATTCCGCGTAGCCAAACGCTAGTGCCTTAATATTGCGCAGCTAATCAGAAATGCTTAGTTATAGTCTCGTGCCTTAGAAACAGTAATAACTGGTTAATAAGTCCAAACGCCATAATAATTAACCAATATGATGTTTTTCTTAGGATGTTGTAACTTATAAATTGCTTGTAGATATTCCTCGCACTTAATTGCGCATTGACTTGATTAATTAACGGTCATATTTATAGACAGTTTATAAGCCTATTTTAGCTATCGAATGCTTTGTGGTTTTCACTCAAATTGAACTTAAAAGTCGTTCGAAAGGGACAAATTATCTGAAAACTAAAATAGTTTTATAAACTGTCTATGAATAAGGCAGCTTATATCTAAACTAGCCCTGCGGCCAGGACACTCATAAATCAGTTTTAAAATTAATCAATTTTCTTTTTTGTAAATCTTCTAAATTTCGTAAGGTAATGGTAAAATCGTATAACCCTGTTTAAATTAGGCTGTCAATATAAAAATTATTTATTCATAAGAGGTATTTTAACAAATTAGTGCAAACAAACAAATAAATGCATCTGACCCCATTCTACGAATTTCTCATTTTTTCCGACAGTATATCCCTCTTTGTTTAAAACACAGTTGTTTATTGAAAAATGTTTCAATCTATCTATATTGCAGTATTTGTAAACACGACTATTCTGTCAAACCATTCTAACAGAAGTTTCGACAGCAATCGATAACTGATAACTAAATTGCCATTTGTTACGCGAGAATCAAATTCATACAACTGCAGTGTCCGGATTTTAGTTAAATTTATAGAATTCATTTTTTGGTGCAATAAAATCATTGTTTTTATCTGCACGGAAAATCTCGTGCTATTTGGCGAAGTGTCACAACATTTCAAAATCGGTGACAACGTTTTCACATTGGTGTAGTAAACTTTAGGACTCTGTGTGACATTTAATTTAGCACTATTTACATTTTGCAATGGCTTTCAAAATACACAAGCGAATATGGGAAGATAATTAAAATAGATATATGTATATATTTTTTTAATGTAATGAATGGCGAGACGGCCATGCCATTCGCCTCATGGTAACAACCGCTCATGGATAGTGGTAAAACCAAACAACATGAAATACAAAGCAATGCTTAGCATTCCACAGCGCTCGCCATCCTGAGACATAAGATGTTAAGTCTCATTATTTCCAGTAGTTACATATACTGATAAACAAGAATCCACCCATACTGTATATTTGAGGTCTAGTGGTGCGGCGTAATTGTTGTAAACCACGAGGTTCTTGGTTTTAACCTGGGGTCTAGTTAGTGTGAGCTCTCTATAGGAAAAGTAGTGTTCACTTGCAAGTTCGTGGATGTTAACTTCCAACAGGTTGCTATAGAAACTCTTGATGGAGGCCTATATTAGTAGTGGACTTACAGTGGCTGTAGATTGAGTGGGAGAGACACATAAAGAGAGATAGAAAAGTAGTTATAAATCCGTGCAAATCAGGATTATGATAGAATTACAAGTCTGACGTCATAATTCTCAGAGACTTGTGATAATGCTCTATATTGTACACTTTAGTCACTCAGATTAATCGATAGAACATAATTAATTGCACAATGGGCGGCTGTACCGCAATGAGCGATTACTAGCAGGCGACCTTTAGTCGGAATGACAAAAGAGATCGGAGCCTTAGTGTGTGTAGCTGTAGATGTACATATCTACATTTATATACATCGACTAAAAATAACTATCTTCTCTATCCACAGGAGGTCTGCTGAACTATGCCTCATCTAAAGATTTCTACAGTGACCTGTCAGAAGCCGCCTCGTGACTCAACAATAATATTTAATAATGTTATTGCGTTTATTTTATTTCTATTTTGCGCTGAAAACATCTCACAAAGGGCATAGCATCTGGGAGTCGAAAACTAGATCAATAAGGTTATGTTTCACAAGGTTCGATTTAATATTGAACATAACAAAATATGTTACCTACGTTACTAGAGTTTGAAAGTAAGTGTTTGAGACGTAAATGTAACGGGCTCGGGTTCTCGACGTTGATTGACATTATATCGGAATAAGAGGGTATTCTCAACATCAAGGCGAAGATTTGTATAAGTAACTTGCTTTTGAAGAGCTATACGTCTATCTATATCACCTCATTAGTCTTTGGTATCTTCTTTTTGTGAAACGAATAAAAAGTGTTTTTCAGGAATACTATTCGTGACTGACATGACGACGGGCTCGACTCCTATAACATCTTGGCACATAACATATCAAAAACCGGAGTCACCCGCTCCGACCTGGAATACCAAATTTAAAAAGGATTTGTGAACACAGAATCAGAGTTCGTAACAAATCAAAAGATAAAGACAGGAGAAGGAAAGATAGACTCCACTGGTGTGGTAAGTATGTATATACTCAAGTTTAAATATAGTGACAGTATTTGGTAATCAATATCAAGATCAATAATTAGATCATAATACTTATTGCAGGTCGTGCAGATAATGACACATGTAAAGGTCATGAAAGCAGTCTTTTTCCATAATATAGCAAAGTCAGAGCGGTGTGTTAGGGCCGATATACAAATCAAGACCCTAACGATATAAGAAGCTTAAATAAAAAATCACGCAGGACATAGTCTGGGAAAAATACGTCGCCAAAACTACAGAGCTAAACAAAATATTCATAGAAAGATGCCTAAAAAATATTCGTTGAGAATATAAAACATGCGTACATGACGTATGGTCTAGAATCTAGTTCTAGGATCTTGACCTTTCATCTGAGGCAACAACGGATGGTATCGTCGGAGCGAAAGGATAAAGTAAGTATTTTTGTGAAATTGTCAAATTACCTTTCGGAAGATATTGTATTTGACAGCCTCCGTGGTGCAGTTGGTAAGAGTCCGGCTATAAAACGTAAGGCCGCGGGTTCTATCCCGATTATGGATGTATGTGAGACCGAAATGTCTCTCTCCATCTAAGTGTGGGGTCAGGACTATGTATGTGGTGACTATTGAGTGTATTTGGGATATTTGGGATTTGAAAAACAAATACACGTACAATGAACATACGTTGCTAATTTGAGTTAGCATTAAAATAGACAGCATTTGGTAAAACCGACGAGACCGAACATTATTTCTGAATTATCTGAAAACGAACATTTATAATACATTTCATTTGTAGTTCAATACATAAAGTTTTTGATTTACCAATGGCCTATTCGTAGTATTCACACAAATCGTGGTATTAAGAAATTGATATTCATGTGTTATTTTTCTGCTGCAATTTTTGCATATAATGATTGAAACATTATTCCAACGATCTTATAGCAATGTTTTACTAAGTACTTTATTTTTTTATACATATATCCACATTTAGAATTTTAACATATAAAACAACTACTAAAGCCAATCAAGAAGCTTTACCATAATTATGTATATAGTTATAAGATATCGTTACAATTAACGCTTATAAACTGCCATTAATGCTTGAAAATATAAAAGCTACTTCAAATTGAAAATTAAAACCTATATTTTTTGTATCATACCTATTTAAATTAAAACTTTAAATATGGCAAGCCACCAAATGGTTAAACTATTAATAATTAATACAATTACCAATTCACATTTTTAATCCTACTAACCAAACAAGGAAGGTACTCTTATTATTCGTAAAGTAAAAAATATCTATCTGCAAGATTAGTACGAGTGAACATAGTGGAAAATATTATTTTCTTTCTAGGATACGTTCGTTACGTCTTATCAGTCACGGGGTTAGGCCGAATTTCTTTGTGCTAAGTTCCCCACGTCTCTGGGGATTTCATAAAATTCCCGATCTCATTTGTCTCCCACAACACTCACCTTGATTTGCATATCTTATAAAATGAGATTATCACGTATTCTGTGACGCGATATTATTGCCGAATTAAATTTGGTAATGAATGTTGAAAACAAGTATTATAATAATTTGGAGGGTGGTTTACCGCGTTATTAAGTATTCATGTGTGAAAAGTATTTTTGTCCAATTGCAAATTCTATACAACTATCGCAAGTTTTCATAAAATTAATCCGAATATATGTTCGCGTTCAAATCAGTTAATCAGAATCTAAAAGGCCTTTTTTATTTACCTAAATGAGTAGTAATGTTATTTCCAACTACCTACAAAACTTATTTAAACTTAAAAAAATTCAATACTCACGTAATATCCCAAACAGCACAACAAGTAAATTCAAAAACTTATAAGGAAACGCACTTTAGTCACCACTATATCCGTCACAGCACTGAAACCGACTTCAAATGCCACCGATGTTTCACTAAGCGTTACTATTTTCGTTCCAGGCGAGGGAACGACCGGCACGCGACTCACCCCGACAACTGTCAGGACGACACTGAGGCTCGAACCGCGATAGTACACATGCACCGAGGCAAAGATCGGCCCGTTCAGCCGAGTAGAATTATTGAAGCATAAACAGGATAATGCCATAAATCCCGAGCGGGGTCATGTGGCGACGCTTGTATTTAAAACATCCACCATCTTTGATGTCCCTAACTTTACGAACGGGTTATTTGCGGACTTAACTGCATATGTGTTTATTTTGTGGTGTTAAATTATGGTGCATGGTTAATTTTTATGATTTTTGTGGTTTATTTATTTTTTTTCTTAGTAGAAAATAAGATATTACTTATTACTAAACTTTTAGATACAAACAAATATTTTTGTCAAACAATCCTTATTAAACATTTGAAAGTTTATTGCGAAGTAAAAAAATAAATAAAATAAATTTCGTCTTACCTTCGTTCATAATTCCTTAAAAAGCTAACATCAGCAAAAACAATCTGCGCAGCAGAAATCTTGAGCAATCCCCAAATCTAATATAAAAAAGTCATTAAAAATTTTACGCTGATCCGACAAAAACACGGTTTAAAATTTGTCCACAAATTAAGACTGTAATGAAGCAACTTCGTTCTAATCGTAAAACTGAAGTTGTTTCGTCGAAAATATGAAAAGTATTTTCATTATTATTTTCATTTTTTGCCTTCTTTCTTTACCGGTGGTAGGTAATTAGCATCTGTTTGGAGAGTGACCACAATCAACAGCGAGTAAGGACGCGTCATAGTGATCTTATAGTAATCATCGGTAAGTGTTGTGTTTCGCATTCAACTATGTGTATCCTGATACAATCAAACCGGCATAATTTTGTCGACCGGCAAGAGAAAGCTACATCTCGTTGGTGGATATTTTAACTGGACTGTATTGCATTCACCATCACCATTGTAATTACTTTGTCGAGCCAGTATAGTAATAAAAACGTATCTTTTTCAAAACTTAGCAACGGTTTTGAAAGATGTACTTTATGTATGTTTCTCTGTTATAATAAGTATAACATATTGAAGTCACCATTCCTTTGAAAAAAAAAGTGGCTATTAATAAGTACATACTTAGAAATATAATAGTGTACAGTAGTCTAATATTTTTGCGTCTATTTCTGACCGTATGGCGCCATATATTATGGGCCGTATGTGCAGATGCCCTTGCCTTTTATGATCTGTGTAATGACAGTGAAGGACAAACGAATAAAGATGTCAGTGGACTGAACCACTTAAGTTATTCCAAGAAATGCTTTCGCTGTACCTACTATACTATTATAATACATCGCAAATTCGAGGAACTACAGTATCATAGTATATTTTAGTATTTGTCAGCCTTTGTAGGGGCCTTGAAGATGATAGTAAATTGAGAGGCCGCAGTTTCAATCCCGGACTGAGACAGATATTTGTATAAACCGGAAGTATATTTTGTTCTGAGTGTTGTGAGAGTTTTTTTATTATTGCAATGAATGGCGAGACGAGCATGCAATTCACCTGACGGTAAACGATACGACCGCTCATGAATGGCCTTCAAACCGGAACACAACAGTGCAGATTTCGGGCTTTTGGCAATCCTACTGACCGGGCGAAACTGGACAACGAATATTTACTTCATATCATTTCTCTGTTATGCAATGATTGGTGATGATGTGACAACTTACTAGTTAATATTAATAATAATCCAGCTCCTATACGACCCACTACAGGGTACGGGCCTCCACTAGAATTGAAAGGGTAGTGTAGTCCACATAATACTACAACTAACAATGTTATAATACGAAAACGCCACTTTCAAAAGCGTACTAAAATACAGGGCAATAAATTCGGCGACAATAAAAGACAAGTGCCATAAAAAAGGTTTTAAAATAGCCATTCTGAAAGCATTTTTCATTTGGATGTATCTTTATAGTATTTTATTAAATTGTTATTTTAATGAATGATGATTCAAGAATTTCTTTTTATGGAGACTGTCCCGCCCTCACACCCGCCACTGCAACTCTTGTAAGCCAGGATTAAAGTAGCACGCATTTTAATGAAACCGAGCATTGAAGCCAAGTGAGTCTCCGGGAATGTCTGGGTTGTCTTTAACCCGCAAATTGCAGTTTATGCAAAGTCCGCTAACCTGCACTAGGCCCGCGTGGTGGGCTACGGCCTTTACCCTCTCACACGATCTGTACATTGTCGAGGTGCCCGTGCTCTGCAGTGGCGTGTCCATTATTGGCTGGATTATATTTTACTTATTGATGACTAGCATTTAGCAATTATTAGCTAAAACTATAAAGATAATATCAATAAAAATAAATAACCTTGATGACCCGTCAGTTAGGTATCATATTAAATATGTTTCTTCTATTACAAGTTTCCATTCGCTTTAACTTATCTATAAGTTAGTTTTATGCGATTGGACTTAAATATTTCACAATTTTCGAAGAATAATTAGCTGCCTTAGAATTCATTCTCAATTGCTGTACAATAATAGATAGGGACTCAAATTGCAGATGAATTGGTAACCTATTACGTTATGATAAAAAATACTTTTATTGGTAATAGTTGGCATGGTACACTAAAATACAAAACACAGCTATAATTAAAAATGGAATGTAGTTAGTGTAATTTCGTTGTGGGAAAGGAAAGGAATAATGGTTAGGCCTGCAGTAAACAAGGTACCTAAATTTAATTTTCCTTGTCTTTGATGTAAGTGGTGTAGGTTATCGTAAAAATCCTTAGATGAGGCCTCTGTTCAGCTGGAAATTTAGGGGATAATGTGGGGTCCTAAAAGAAGGGTGGAGGATTATTTCACATTCAAAAAATATTATCGAATGAAAAGCAGCAGGGAATCTGTTTCTTCACGTTATATTTTACCATACCATAGTATTGTTTTAGTGGACCCAGACAATTTCCCTGTGGTTTAAACTGCCTACAGCGAGACCTTGCATCAAAAGATTTTAGTAAAGTTCATTATAAGTAAAGGTGGATACCAAATTTTATAACGGCCATCTGTCGTCTTAAGAAACTAAATTATCAACTCTGAACCTTGTCGTTTTAAATTCCAAGACTAAGTTTAAAACACTCACCGACTGAATTATACGAATTGATTCTGATTCTCGAAATTCTCAGTTACGTTTTAAGCTCCAAGGTTTAGGTTTTTAAGATGTCAGAACTTCGCAATTATAATTTCGCAAGGGTATTCTCATTATCTGAAATATAGTTGGATTACTGTCATTGAGTTTATTGTTGATGTAATTGACGAGTAAGGTCTGTATTTTGAAATGTAGGGTCATTGACAGCCTCCGTATTATGTCAGCTATGAAATAATAGTTTGGTTCAAATATTCAATGTCGGTTTCGTATGATCAAAAATAATATTATGAGTTTCATGGCTATGGGTCTGAAAAATCTCATGTAGTTTTTCATTCCAACTTAACAAAATACCTTCAAATGTAATATTACAATAATGTGCGACTATTGAGTGCATTCTCACACAATTTAATACTAACGTTTAATCAGTACTGCCGTAGAATAAGAAACAACCCAATCATGCTGTAGTCAAGACTGACTACATTATGACCAAACGCATATTAAACTTGGGCTTGATAATCAAGCTATGTGTATTAATATCCTCTCACATACGGTGCAATAAACGGCACACGGATTTGCCGCTAATAGTTATTGGTTCAAGTAATAATCATACCAGACATTGTTTACCAATATTACACATGATTTCACATTTGCGGCACACGAAGCTAGAATGCTGATTAAATATTTAATTAATTAATCTAATCAATAGCTAGTCCAACCTTATGTTTAAAACTAAGTGTATATTGAGTGACGTCATATTATAAAGAGAAGGTATAATAAGATATTCTGAATGACTTCATGCTTGTAAGATATTAATAAATAGATATTTATCTACACCTCCTAATGACTTGTAGAGTTTTGGCTCCACAGTAAGATACAAAGATTTGTGACGATGGTATTTGAAATTACAAAACATTTTTGTTCGCACAGCAACTGGGTCGTCTAGACCCGAATTCTTAATGGATCCAACAAGAATTATCTCAGGTCGGGGCTTGAACCAGCGGCTTCTCGTTTCGTAATCAGCTTCTGAACCAACTGCGCCACGGAAGAAATCTATAAGAACATGCAAAAAAAAACCTGCTGTTCACAAGTCTGTGATTACTAAGATAAACCATGCACAAAATATGCTTTGAAATTTACAAAATCAGTAAGATTTCCACTAGCAACTACATTAGGTTAATCAGTCTATTACAGTACATTACAATAAACTTCATTACTCTATAAACGAAAGCAAAGAAGCATTGCAACCGAAATCCTTTGTAAACATCAAAATATATTTAGAAATCTATTTTTAACAGCTCGTCAGACTAACGAACCCTACGTGTCTTGCAACGCGGCGACGGCACAAAAAGACGGCTCTGTCGTTTTGATGAAAAACATCGATAGTTTTAAGAATGCTGCCCTTGAATTCAATTAGGAAGGCTTTGTTTCTGAACTATTGGTCTTTTTATATATTGGCGTTTGGAAATATTTTTTTATCGTCGTCTTAATATTGTAAGTAATAAATTAGGATCAGATAAATGTTTACTTGATGCCTGCATTTAAAATGAAAAACAAAGAAACAAATAAATAAATAAAATGAGTGTTATACAAAAATATACAACGTTTTACACAAACTTTCAATCCTTATTTAAATTCACCACTAGAGCAGAAATCTTCCAAGTTCTTTCTCAGTATTTACTTACGTTGTGTAAAAAAACTATTACGCAACATTCCAAGTTTCTAGACTCATCAGTTTAGTCCGTATCGTTATCAATCTATCAGTATCAAATTTAAATTGAGAGCCAAAGTCAGTGTCAATTTTTTTAAAAACTTAGAAAGATCTAATATGAAATCAGTAAGTTGATTACCCCTTGTCAATTTCCCGGCGTTCAAGTCAAATTAACGGTGTTATTAATGATCAGATAATTGATTTATTGAATAAACGATGTATGTATGGACCTTTTCGTAATTTGGACGATTTAGAGAAACTTGTGTATTGATAGCAGTCAATCATCACGCACTATAACGGTGAAGGAAAACAACAAAGGGAAATCTGCATACCATAATGATTTGTAACAATTTTTATGGTGTGTAAAGTCCGCCAACCCGCACTAGGCCAGTGTAGTGGACATTATGGCCTAACCCCTCTCAATCGCGCTTTCGATTTTAGAGGAGGATAATATAATTATATAAGTTCCAACAGCAGGGCAGCCCTGCGTGGTGACGTGTATGGGCTGACACCGTAGAGAAAATTGGAAGGTTAAAAATGTCAAATAAAAGTTGTAGTCTATAATTTTAGGGCTTTTCTAGATTAAGCCAGTTACTACGTCTGCAATTTAGGCATTAAGACTTTTAATTTTGTAGCTCAAATGCATGGCTCATTAAATTAGTCTTAGATAACCATCTTAATTGAATCCTTTGTTATCTGATATTAAAAGTTAAAGTTCTTATAAAATATTTAAGAATTTTCGTAAAAGTTAATGACAGATTTTATTTGCTTTACTTTGCTTCATATGGCCTGCAATGTCAAAGTAACTTACACCTTTGCGCAAATTCTGTGACGCGTTTAAGAAATTATTTTTGAAATAAAAGCCCGTGGGTTCGATTTCCGCATCTAGACAAATGTTTTTGTTGATCAGTATCACTAATAAATATTTATTTCGTATGGATCTGGTTGTTATTGGACTGTAGCTTCGCTTATTAAATTTGTCCATTCACCCACATTCTATGGCCCGACGGAGTGGACTACAGTAGGAATTACCACTTTGTCCATCATTCATACCATAATTATTATTTTATATGTATAAATTCACATTAAAATAAAACTATTTGTTACGGATTTTATCGCGATTTGTTTAAATTTTTATATTTTTTAACTTCCCGATATTTCGATTGCTTTCCAGCTTTCGTGGTCAGGGGGCGGACTGGAACTCTGACTCTAAGAAACCATTATGTATAAATTCACATAACTTTCCCTAAGGCGGTTGTTCAATAGTAAGACCTAATAAGTATATAGTATTGTTACAAGTGGCTATTTTATGGCATATAAGATAATATTATAATATACTTATGTAAAATAAGATAATATAGTAATAATACAAAGAAACGTCATGAATTTAAATCGTTGAATTTGTACCTTAAATCGAATTCGAGTATTTACAGTATAAGAAATTGAATCCGCAGTTTTGGAAACAATGTAAGCTCCTCAGTGAATGACTTTTAAATAGCGTATTCGTCCCGAAAGGAGACAGAACCTTTGATCTGATTAGTGATTCCGTCTAAAGCATTCACGTTTTTATTGTTTTGTCTATTTGTAGAAGCTAGACACTTCGTGTATTTTTTGTAACCGTCTATTTTTAGCTTTATTCAATTTATTATAAACTTGAATGACAAGACAATGAGGTCAGTCACCTGATCATACGCGTCACGTCTGCTCAAAATCAGGAGAAATACCTCTCTGAACCTATAGTTACTAAGTACTGCATGGCATTGCACTACGATAGTCATCTTGAGACAATAGCTTTTAAGGTTCTTATATCTAGGAATACTACTGGCTACAACGTATTTTTGACAAGAACATAACATTGTTTATAAACAGGCAGTAGAAATGAATAAAGTAGTGGTATCTACCTTAATAGGTAGGTACCATCTACGCGAAATTAGAGAAAAGAATTTTTGTGTCGTTGGAGAGTATTCATAATATACATATAAATGAAAATATATGGTTTATTTATTTATTAACTTTTTTTCCTAAAAAAGAAACCGAGTCCCCGTCAATTTTCAATATTTACACAGAAATCTGTTTTAATGTTGGAAATACTAAAAACATTGTCTAAACTGTCTCAGATCTGAGCACTATTAATAAACACACTACCAGACTATCCTTAATAAACCCAACGCCAAATATTTGGTACAGCGCGAAGATGCGTCCAATGGCAAATAGTTGGTCTCGTCACTATTTTGGTGACAAACTGTCCCTGTCAAACGTTTGGCCAACATCGGGTGGGGGGAGCGTCTGGCAAGCCGCCAGTAAACATGAATCATCGCACGCGGCGCGAACCACCGCCGATTTGTCAGCATTACAATATAAGGGAGGATTTACACTGCGTGATAGATTTAGCTGCAATTTTGTAAGAATAAAGTAAAGTAACTAAGATAAAATTGTGTATTCGTTTTTATCATTTGCTTATGTTTTGTCATCGCTTGTATAAAACCTAATATGTCTAACGAATTTCACAAATATAAAAAAATGCGTATAGTTTGAGGTTGTAAGACTTTATATTGTGATTGTATTTATTAAACTCTTACGTAGAATTAGCGCATAATTATTACTTTTATTTATGTGAAAGAAATTAATAATTGGGAATGAGAAAAAATTTAAACGTGGAAAAGTACCGGTGCTCGCAAAAGTATAAAATTAAAACGTAGACATCAACGACCTCGCTAGACTACTGAGAAATTATAATTTAATATTTAGGTTTAAATTACATTAAAATATTAGATTCTGACCACGTTAAACTAATAAAACAATTTCAATCTGTTTTTGCTAACGCTTAAGTAATGTTACTTTAATTGTGAAGCTTTCTAATTAAACAACAATTTCTGAAATAGCAAAAATAAGTTATTGATTTCAATGCACAAACTCCAGCATTGAATACAATAGTATCTGAGTTCAAGTACTTGAACCTAGTTATTATGTCTCCGAACTAATCTATTCCACTCCGATTGCGAGCTCGATCGCTTATAATTCGCGGATAATTCCAATTTACATTGTATAATTCATAGTTCGTAGTTCATTTGGTACGATTCGCAGCACCAACCCAGTGAAGTGGAGTTTAGTGGATCTAAAATCGTGAACATTCGGAGTACTGACGTATTTCAAACAGCTTGTAATCTAGTTGGTATCAACTATTGCCACTAGGCTACGGAAGTCTTAGGATAACTTAAAAATGTGATTATTGAAGTAAAACTTCTTTTGGCGCGACTAGGAGGTAACTGGACGACAATGCAACGGAAGTCCGTTACGCCAATATGGCGTCACGTTTCTGTACCATCCGGTTTTCAAATATTTTTGATTTTGACAGCTCGCAGTAGGGATGAGGGTTATGTATAATCGTTAGTGAATCTATTCGATTATTATTTTTTGGAACTTGTAATCGATAATCGCGTGATTAAGGTATGGATTTTATAAAATAATTTCTTTAAACTTTTTATTTATTTTATTCTTTATTTATTATTAACCTGACCAGAAATATTATTGTTACAATCGTGGAGTCAATATATAGTATTTTTTATATCCATTTTCTAGTATAACACAAAAAATATGACTGGGTAACTTTTATTCAATGTACATATTTTATCATGTAATCAGTACTGTTAATGGAACATATTTCGGCAATTAAGAAACAAATTATTTTTATTTTTATGTATTGTTTTCATTTTAAAACCGATTATTGATAGTCTGCGGTTATTCGTTATGCGTGGCACATCTCTAAGGGGGCGGTACCCATCCATGAAGTGCGGTATTTATCTGTATGACATCGTAACAAAAAGAGTGCTTAACTTTATAGGCGTGAGCTGTTATGCCCAAGAAGTTTTACTTCAATCGCGTGTGAACGTTACACGCACTCTTTTTTTTTATACTTTGATACTACGAAAAGTGCTGGTATCGGTTATTCTTTTCCGTGCGTACTACACGAAAATAAGATTATTTTATTTTGTATGAAAAAAACATTGCCTGTTTATGGTTTAATGGCTACCTAATGTCAAAAATGTGTATAGGATTTCGTATAATGCGCCTGAAAAAAAGGAAATTTGAGATGGATTAATTTATTTACAATTGCGTTAAATATAGTTTTGTAATCCTATTACCTGACTGTTACCAATAGTCAAAACAAAATTACTGCATTCAACGTATCAAAATCATGCTACGTACAAAACGTTACCAAAAACGCAGCTACTTTTAAACCAGTGTAAACGACCCTAACACAGGGACTCGCGCCGCCGCGCCGGTCGCAGTGTATTTGGAGACGCGCATATGTGTGATATGACAAGTGTCTACTAGGTTTTTTGTGCGTAACTTAGAGGTAAAACGGATTTGTAGTGATTCTTTTACGTTTACCATAACTAGCGGCACTTTAAAGTTTTGCACTTGAAACGTTTCGAGCTTTTATTACTTGTTTTATGGCACGTATAGGTTGCTCGTGTGTATTAAACAGGCATTTCGGTTTAAGTAACTTGTTTTTTGCACTTTATTGCCAAACTAGTTAATACGAAATAGTTTTTAAATTGTTACTAAATGCATTAGGTATTACTCACCTTAATACCTAAAGCATTTAGTAACAATTCCCTATTTAAATACCTCTCTACTTTTAGTCAGAAAAGCCGGGAATACCTGACATGAATGACTGCACTGCACCTGATAGTAATTGCAAGTCAGTCCAGATCCATCGCTTGCTGATGGATATTTTATAACCAAGTGTAGTGCTAACCGATTATTTAGTATCAGGGTAGACGGTTATTTCTTTACTATTGTTATATTTTTAAAAAAATATATGTACTCTTTTTTTCAGGCTCAACCTTACTCGTCAATCTCATTTTCATCGATCTTCAACATTCCTATTATTAAGGTCATTACTCATTACCTCTTGATATTATTTACTTTAAACTTTATATTATTTACAATAAAGGCAATAAATCATTAACACTTGCCACAGAATTCCTAATCGGACGGCTTCCCTTGCAATTCCGGCGTCGTTTAGCCTTCGTCACTTCACGAGAGCTTCATAAAACCGATTGCACTTCTGTTCGAATTCACTCATAAATAACTGCTCTTTTGTATTATTTTCAATATCATTTTGTCTCTTTATGGGGGTTTAAATGTGTCCAATTATATTTGATTAGCACTTGTGCGGAGCCAAATGTTTATCCCGATGAGCTGGATGATATAAACTGATTCGGGATTGCGGTTTTAGTCCCTGATTATAATTAGTTTCAATAATAAGATTATTGTATTTCTGCCTTTGGGAATTCGATTACGTTCAATTTATATTAGACTACATTTTACGTTGGAATATCAGATAATTCCACCAATTTTATTTTTTGGGTACTACTAGAAAAAATACGCATAAGACTTTATATCCGGACACGAAATATGTAAAATATGTTTGCGTAATGTAAAAAGAGGTTACAGCAGGTAGGTTGGGCGGGAAATATTGCAGGGGTTATAGACGACAGCCGTGGCAGTGTTATTGGTTGAATGAAACGCTATAGCCGAACGGATACTTCACGCCAGTTTTCTGAAATATTAGGAACTTCCTGTGTCGACACGGCCGGGCATCACTTTAATTGGGCAACTGAACTAAGCTTAAGTACCTACCGGCAGCAGTATAAAATACCCTTTATAATAATGATTTAAGTTCACCCACTTTATCTCGAGGTATGGATTTAGAATATGAGTCGCATTGAACAGTTGAACAGCATTCATATTAACATAATAATCAATTGTAATTATTTTTATGAACAACAAATCAAAAACCACTCGACATTCCATCGGCTAACAATGTTACAAAAAATAAAATATCACGCGCCCGACATTAACTCAACACACATGCAGAAATGTAAATGTGTTCGGCATGTAGCTGATCTTCAAATAAATGCAATTAGAATACGCTGCGCCACGCGAGAAATATCTTGAGGGATGTCGAGCAGTGTCAATAATAGGCGATTGCGGTTTACAGATCGTCAAACTCTATGAACTATCTTGTTCGGTCATTTGAATTGTTGCTATTTTGTCTTTATTTATATTTATTTATATATAAATACACCCAATAGTCACATACATAATCCTGCCCCACAGAATAGTTGAATATGGTTCCTGACCCCACATTAAGATCAATTAAGTCTCATGTCGTAGGTATCAGAACTACGAGAGGCTTTTCGGTCTCATTAACACCCACACCGAAAGAAATAATTGTAGGCCACACAAACATTTGTCTCGGTGCGGGGATCGAAACGCCCGGCCCCTTGTTTCACAACCGGCGTCTAACCAACTGCGCTACGGAGGCTCTCAAAATCTAATTCATGTAGTTGTGTATCCAGATTCAGTGCGTTATGAAGAGGGTTACGCTCAGTATTTTCCTGCGACATCGAAATAGGAATGAGGAGATCCACAGGAGGATAAGTCTTACCGTTACAGCTTAAACCAAGTTGAAGTTGGCAGGAAGAGAACCGATAGGCGAAGTGGCAAAAAAAATCTCGATTGGTGTCAACGCAAAGGCCACCATAGCGTCGGACGTTAACCTAGTAAGTGTACAAACGCCCTAGCACAGGTTGCAGAAATTTGCTAGATGCAGGCAATATTAACATCGCCCGACATATTTTCACTAATCGTGAGTTGTATTGCACTTTGCAGTAACAGCATAAGAAATACGCAAAAATCCGTTTTTCTTACTTGGCTCAAACATCAAAGTACCATTGCTTTTAATACCCAATATTTACGAGTCCCAGTAAAAGTAACATAAAATTCTTATGACATACACCACGCTCTAAAAATACACTTTGAGTCGAGACAGAACGCACCGACAACTAAGTTGGGGATGCGGTCTCGATTATACATTCGCATGCTCCTTACATCTTCATAAATTGTTCGCCGTTGCAGTCTATTGTCTTCTCTTTGTGAATATTATGTGACCAGCCTGAAGGCAATAATTTCAAGTTAACATAAATAAGAGGAACTGCTGAATAGAATGTGGAATTTATTCTTGGGTTTTCTATTTACTTGTCGGTTGTGACTGAGCTACTATTATGCTTAAGAATGCAAAAGCTATATGAGTAAGGCATCGGATAAGTCTTTTCAAGAATTTGTGAAGTAAAATCTATCAATACGCAGTAGACCAGTGTAATGAATATGAATCAAATCTTTTCAATAATAAAAGAGTATTTTTCCCAGCAGTGGTACGTAGATGGACAATAGACAAAAGCTTCATATAAAATGAGTCACAAATCAACGATCATATCGGTAAAATCCATTTCTTCAATAGAAGTACCAGAAGGCATAAAGCTTTTTAATATAGACGATGGCTTTTAATGACAATACATTTGCTCTTAACATTTATATCGGCTCGTATACTCCGCATACTGCACATGGCGCGAACTACTATACCTACTAACACAAAGTGTATTAGTAGATACATAAATATTCTTGGACTACAGATCAGATTAGTATTAAAATTGATAAACAAACTATGAGATTAAATGTGTCTGTTTACTGGAATTCCCAAATAAATAAACTTCTGCTGTTAGCTTTCAAATGAAACCTAAGGATTTCCCATCTTTTGGAAGCGATCTGCATCCAGTTTCCTGCAACTTTTATTAATTCGTTTATCCATCTTGTGAGTGGAGTTCTGACACCGCGTTTACTTGTATATGGATCCCGTAAGAAAAGTTAACGGTCCCAAAAAATATGTATCATCGAAAATAAAAATTACAGTCTAGTTTGAAGACCACCTAGAAATGATTAGTCATGTATAAATACGTCTTAGTTATGTATATCAAAGACACACCTTCTTCTTCTTGATCTAATATAACTTTACCAACTTTGTCTGACGTAATCATTTGTCTAGAAAAATAAATTATCTCCTGGACGTTCCATTTTCAGTATAATATTAGAATACCCAAGTTTTTACCGAACAGACTCAGTAGCGAGAGCTATCGCCAGTAAGGTCTCATTTTCGCTAATGAAATGAAAACATTGGTACGTCTGTTCCACTCGCGCTATTTGCAGTAAACAAGTGGTTTTTATGCGAAATGCAATGAAATCTTTGTGTATACTGTTAATAGCTTGTTGCAGTGCGGACAGTTGGCAATTTAATAAAAAACAAAGGGATTTTATTATTGAACTCCAATGAGTTTTACTTATTGTTCAGTTATAAATAGAAGTCACCTCATTTGTCTAATACAAGTATACACTCAGTATGAATGAATCCCCTATTTTGCATTAAGAAAATGTGAAACTATTAGAATTTTATTTTAAGTGTCTCCTAGAAATTATGTGTCTCGGTGGCCTGGGGGTTAATTTCTCTGTCACCATTATCATCTTCTCCCTGGAAATTCACTTCTGTAAACAGACTTCTTCCAAAGACTTCGTTGACTGACTCGAAGCGGTCTATACACTACGATTTTCTGCACTCTGTAACGGTTCGTCCGTTCATCATACGCGTGGACATTCAACACGGCGCTTACCCAGACATGAAAATCTTTAGCCATTGGTTCTTTGCGTTACGTATGCTGCCCATTCCCACTTCAAATTGCAAATATACTGAGCTGAAGCTGGTAACCCTTCTCGAATCTCCTGATGTTATATTCGGTCTTGTTTTTGATTCGATCATTTACTACCACCAACATCTATACAACATCAATATACATTTGCACAGTTTATACATTTGCGCAGTTTCTACATACTAAATTAGAAGTAAATAAAAAAAAAGCTCTTGAAATTAAATTGATTTGTGTACATTTTGTATCCTAATTGAAAGTACCATACAAAGCCCTGGCAATAACATATTTGGTCTAAAATTCTACATTATGAAATATTTTTGTATGTAACGGAGCGGAATATTTTCAGCGGTATTTACCGAAATTGTGATTTCTGTTCATCGTATAGTGCGGTATAAGCCAATTTATGAAAATGTATTTGTAATGATAAAAATCCTTGAAAAGCAGCCTCTAGAATGGAGTGCCAGTTAATACTGTATATCCTTCTCACCAACATGTTTTATTATTCTTATTGCATTAACCGTTTTCAACATGGATAGTACTATTAGTTTGACCTATTAAATCTCTTCAAGTGATACTTAATATATAAAAGGAGCTTCCCGAACGAATCAATATACGTTAATTATTAACCCTTTCCCCGAACCTCTGTGGCATATGTCAGAAACATTGGGCGATTTTAAATTTTTGAATTACAAAGCGATGTGGATTCATCGGTGCGTGTCTAATGAGTGGGCCGCGCTATTTTGTGTTCCACTATTCACGCCAATATATTTTAGCATATTAGTGTGTGTGGCGTTTTATAACATCGAATGTGAATCAAATAGGCTTTGAATTTGTGGTTAAATTTAGCTTATTGTTTTGAATCAATTTGTATGAATTACTGTATTGATGATTACTGATTAATGCTGTAATTAACATATTACTTTTAAGTAATTTTCATTGCCCATAAACATCTACAACACTGAAGGAAACACCCCAAATTTTCAAGGTGGTAAGGTAGAAAACGGGGATAAGAGAAATTATACAAGGAATCATAATTATGAAGACAAGCCATATTATGTAAATCGATATTGACTATAGTTTGCTAGACAGATGACGAAACGTGTTAGATCAGTGGTTAGTAAATTGTCGATAGTCTCAAGTCACTTCATGGGTATATAGTATGGCGAAGCATCTGTTATTATTGCGAATCCACAACCAGAACTAACAGCTTAGTGTGCTTCGAGACAAAAAAGTCTTGCTGCCAATATGCAAGTCGTCAGTACAAAAATCCTAATTATTTTTATACTGACACGACAAAGGGATTATGCACCGACGAAAAAGTTGATCTCTTACCGATATACACAATTATGCCCGCCTCCGCAAAACTAACCCTGAAACGTGATACACTTGCGTGGGTCACTATGACATATTTTCCAGCAAGGGATACGATGATTGCTATCCGGGCGAGCATGAATCCTCTCACCAACGAACTATTGTCTAATAACTGACCTTTGATCCACATTATATCAATAGCCAGCCCGAAACAATAGAATTTCGCTTATCCACTGGTTAAATCCACCGCATCGGATCAACCATTGATCACAACCATCGAACCGGACTGATACAGGCCAAATCACGCGGCGTATGACGTCGCACAAATTAACTCCGCTGCACGCTTTTTGTTTGACGTCCGATATATCATTCATTCTTTCGTTCACTCATTCATATTTCATGTGAGTTTGCGCTTTTGCAAATGGGGATTTTATTAACCAAAATTGGCTTCGTTTGTGCACACATTGCATTTGCTTTAGTCGCGTTATGAGGGTCCGGGTTTTATCTTTTTTCCCATAAAGTTAAATGTAGATTGATTTTATTAGAGAGACAGAGCAGGAGTTATTGTTATAATTGGTGTTTGAAGTTATTGATATTCAATTGCAATATTTGAATACTGGTACGACGAAGTCACTACAATACATGCCAAGTGCAGGATGGAGTATCGAGAGGCAACATGTGGTTATGTTATACCGTTTGATACAACTTTCGATATTTGTGATTAACGCTTATTTACACCCCAATTCCTTATAGTACCTTTTCTTTAAAACTAATAATTTCAAAAATCTCTATAATCTATTAAGATACAACATAGGTTGTAAGATTCAACCTTTTATTTTTTGCTGGCGTCGATAGAACGGCAGGTGTTGTGTGCGCGTTATGTTTTGCTTCAGTTGGATTAAAATCGCAGCGTTGCAGCTGCGGCGGGACTGACGTGCATATCTCTAACAATATTTTTGTTATTGAATTCAATATTATTCGATTAAGTTTCCTACAAGCTGCAAACAATTTTGAATATATGGTCTTTTTGAAGATATATCTAAAATTTGGACATATCTTAAGAAAGAACGATATTTATCTGAGAGCGTTCCCTATATTAAGGGTTTGGCGTTGAAGTGAGTTAAGTGACACTATTAATTAATGTCTTTCACGTTATTCGATATGATATTGAACATACCTTATTAAGCTATACCGCTGCCTATTTTTTTTTAATCTATCAGTTGAAGAGGAGTCGTGAGCCCAACAGTGGACGTATATGAGCTGGTGCTGTCAAAACTTATTTGAATAATATTCTCAAATCAATCAGTGAGAAATACAACTCAAAAATAGAATCCCAATAGAAAACCGTTTACTTTTTACACATAAAAATTCACGCACTTCAGTCACTTTTAGCCGCAAAAAATTCAATAACATGCACCAAGATTTGATATGATCCAATAATTACGAAGATCCCCTACCACTTAAAAATATCGGTGTATTTATCGGTGCGTTATAATCGAATGAACACTCGACTCCAGCCGGTATCGACACGAGTTATATCGATTAAAAGACTCGCCTCTCGACTAATTCGATATATTGTAATAGTAGCGAACCTGTAGTATGGAAACTCCGCACAAATGCATTTATAATTGAAGTAGAAAAACATTGCTCAAAATCATATTTCCAAAACCAAATTGTACTTTTGTTGACAACTAATGCACAATTTACTAGCATACTCATTACTCTCATTTAAGGGGCTAAATTAGTGGTACATCCGGACACTTATTAATATGCACATATATTATCATTATTTAATAGTTTAGCAGCAAATATTTCAATTTATATCATTCTGTTAATTAATTTTATAATAGTAATTATGTATGCAAATAGCTTCTAGAATGCTATCAGCACCTGTACACAATATTTTATTTTGAATTATAAAATTGCAATCGTTGTAAAAATCTCTCCATACACTTAATTTTCTTCAACGTGGACGACTTAGGCCAGATTTCCTATATATTGTGGGAGATAAATGCCTTGAAGTAAGAAGTATATTGATTGTTACAAGTTTGATTCTAAACAAGCGAATGTCTACAACTACCCGGATAGAGATTTCCGTGTACGAGGAAGTTTAAAACCCAATATAGTCGTAGTGGTTTTGCCGCATTCCAGGATTAGATAGAGTACAATATACATGCTCTAGTAGACAGGCAATAGTGTCTGCAAGATCATGTCACAGTTAATATAACACGATGACGACACTATCGGGTGCAGTCTATGAGTACAGTCGCATTGCTATGTCAATATAAAACAACAGTACACTTCATCATTCACTTACTGAGCACACATTGACTGTGGCATCCGAATGCATAGGAAGATTAATGGAGACTGCTTGCTGGATATTGAAGGATCGTGAGTGCGCTTAACTTTTTAATGTGCCTACATTGTCTTGTTCTGACGTTTACTGGACTCTTTATGTGGCTTTTCTGCCATTTAAGTGTCAACAACTTGATAATTAATTTGTTATAGGGATTTATAGGTTATTATTACCATGCATTTCGTCGTAAAGGTTACTTTCGCCAAATCGCCCCATCGGTATGAAGCAATAAGTCCTCACCTCAGGAAAAAAGATTTAAATAGTTAAGTACTTACAATAATTCTTCATCGCAAACTTATTTTCAGTAAAGTTCTGAATTAGGTTTGCGTTTTATCAAAGAGACATGTCATCCCCAAGCTCCATGTTAAAAGGTCAACAAAACAAGCATAATACATTAATATGTAAAAAAGATACGGATTGTTTTCCGTATTCATGTTAAGAAGCAAAACATACCCGCAAAATGTTAAGCCAAACATTCAATTCGGTATTTCAATTAACTTTGTCGTCTTTAGTCAATTTCTTGTTTGTAGCTTCGTATATTGCGAGCCGAGAATCTATATTTGGTAAGAGCCTTTGTCATACTCCCCCTCCATACAAAAGCTATGTATGAGCGAGTTATTTGAATTATTACAAATGTTTGTTAAACTCAGCTCTAGTTTAATTTCGCAGCGGAACCTACCTCGGAGTACATTAATGTAGTTCCTGATATTAATACACGAAGTTATCGCATTCTTCTTTTATTGATTGTCTTGCTAATGCTGCAAAAACATTAGTTGCATATACAGGTTTTAAGACTGCATTGATTGCAATCATTTCCAAATTTTGATGCTTTTAAAAACATCCCTAAACACAGAACTACTAATGAACAGCGACTTTCCCTAACGGTTTCCATAGCGACCTTTTGAAATAAGTCTACATACAACGAACTCCTGCAATGGTTCTTGAGAGGTTTGGTTCACTTAGTGTAAGGTTCAAAATTGTTTACATAAAATTATCTGCACTTTGAGTGTACATTGTACATTACAGTTAAGTTTCATTTGTTGGGTGAGATAGGCGGATGTCTGAAATCTGATGGCAGAATATTCATATTTGCCTTGATTGTCAACACTACATGGTAAAAACTTATTAAAGTAATAGTGACGAAGTAACTGTGTCGCCTTTAAAGTACATTATTGTTATTTAATTACCAACAAGTACATTATTGTTATTTAATCACACTTAGTCTTGCCATTCAAAAAATATCCATAAATATAATATCCTTTCTTGTATTGTATCTTCCTTAACGTGAGCTGTTGAGTAAAAATGAAAGAGACGTTTTGATCCTCCGACAAAGGTGTCCAGATTATTATATATACAAATCTCGTTCGTGGGAATATTCGCGCAACTTAATATTGCCGCAAATTAAATGGAGTGATCAAAGGAAGTAATAAAAATTCGATATAGGTACCTAGTCGTAACGTTTTTTATTTATAAAACTGCCTGTATTCATTGATATTCGTTATGATTACAGAGTTACTATGAATGATAATCTTTCTTTGTTGGTTGATCATTTTTTCACACAAAAAATATGTTTTGTATTTGATTCTTGTCTAGAAGGTTCGAAAATAACATAGACACTTTACCTATTATTATGTAAATATTATAATATAATATGTAAAGCCCACGGGTTCTATCAGATCTATTGTATTTTATTTCTATACATACATACATACATACATACATACATAAACTCATGCCTTTATCCCCGAAGGGGTAGGCAGAGGCGCCACCTGGACACCCACATTTCGCCTCGTATGTTCCGTCCCACGATGTGATAAGGGGCGAGCCTATCGCCATATCGGGCACAAATACCTGACTCCAGGCTGATAAGGAATTTGCCCAGTGGTTCGGGGGTGCAAGAATTCCGCCACGGTACCTCCTGCCTGTCGTAAGAGGCGACTTAAAGGGGTCATCGAGGTCGTTGGGCAAACTGCGGGGACAGTGCGCCCTCACTCATAACGACTTCGAGACGTGCGATAGAGCGCATGGGTCAGACTCTATCATGGACGCCCACAACATCCGAAACGGGCGTCCAAACTAGTAGTAATGTGGGGCATTCAAACCCCCACTATGGAAGGACCAGCAACGGTTTTGCGCCGGGCGGTTGCGCGGACGTATATTGGGGTGCTTGTCGCCCTGGGATGCCCGGTGCCGCCCATAATGCGTGTGAAGGTCACCGAGGGGTTTTTAGTCAGTATGCTGGCGTAGGTTTTGTTAGGGTCCCAGCCCGACCACAATCTGCAATGTGCCGGGTTGGAAGGCCAGAGACACTGACATACCCCTTTCGGCCTCCCCCGGGGTACCGAAAGGGGAGCTTAATAGCTTTTCGTCTTGGACACATAAAAATAAAAAAAGGCTGATAAGGAATAGAAAAATCCAAAATCAGTTCACCCGACCCGGGATTCGAACCCGACACACCGAGGCAGTGATCTAAACCATTCATATTCGCATATTCATATTCGCCAGAAAACAAAATATGACATCATAAATTTTACAAACCGAGAAAATATATTTATTATTGTTTATTACTTTTGTTATTATAATAATAAACGGCTCATTACATTCACTAATTTTATGACTAATATCAAAATTACTGCGAGGGTGGTGACGTCATCAGTAGGGTCAGCCCTGTATATTTAGGGTGAATGATAATAGTCAAACGGGCCGTATGGCGAATTTTGCACGCAATTGTTTAAAACTTGCTCAATGTTGATATAGTTTCGACGTAATCCACTTTTTAATATACGACAGCGAATATTGTAAATTAGTAATTATAGTAAATTATGAATAATTATAATTGTTCGTATTTATTTTAACATATTATGTTCACCATTGGACTTCCTGTGTATGAAGCATAACGCGATCATAAATATTTCAGTTTTAGTGACTAGGGTCCCGTTTAGAATTTCCAGCCGTTAGGCTCCCTATGTGGCTAGAAAATAGGGACCAACATATGTGAGTGTAATGGCTTCAAAAGATTCTTTATTCAATAATTTATTACGTCCCACTCGAGGCTGAGACGATTATAGAACTGTATTACTGAAATGAGTTCCAAGTATTATATGTAGGTACTAGTACATTGACAGAGCATAAGTAAAAATAATTCGATGCACATTTACCTTTGCGAGAATTTGCGAAAATTGTTTTTTAACTGTTTTCCTGTCAATAAAGTACTCAAAGAAATATGTTATCATTGGAGCATGTTTATTTTAAATTATTTGTGTTCTGGTCCAACACGATATTTGTAAAAACATTTTATGCTGTTATTGCGAGCCAGAAAAATAAAGTACAAACTACAGAGATTTTTTTCATATAGAATTTATAGTAAAATAACTTGTGTGTGTTTCTTTTAAATAGCAACCTAGCTCGGCCTCGTCCGGATGCAGCTAGTATGATATTATTTTAATCTATTAAAACTATTATTAACTTTAAAAATAATATCAGCCTATATAAGTACACGTTATATGGAAGCATCATACTGCTGTTCGAGGATTATTACTATTGCCCTTTTGTATCCCGAGACAACGAGTGGCATCTGAAGCATTTAATGCTATGTTGAAATGTACTGTATTTCTGCAGTTCAAATTGACAGCTGAATATGTCTAGGCAGTTGATACAATGGTGCTTGCCAGATGAACCTATGACCGCAGCTAAGCTATCGCTGTCTTCGTAATATTCTATTCATCAATCCATAAAAACTTAAAATGTTTGGTAAGCCTCAACATCCCCATCTAAACGCTTCCACCGATCTAAAGCATCAAAGTGCTAGAGATGTTACGTAAGAGTGCATTCACACCGATCGCATACCGAATAGCCGGCAGAGAAGTTCCAATGCACGAGGAATAAAAGAACAAGTAGTTGTATACGAGAAAGTGCTGTGAATCCGGCAGCCGGTCACTTGATGAATGCCGAGCGATATCGCTATGAGCCGGTCACCAATTACCGGCTAAACCGGAGCGGGCTTGTGGAGTTCGATGCAGATGTTTGGATAGCGATCAATATACGTTTTCCTTTCAATAATTTTACTTGTCAAACGGATCTTAGATTTTGTGGAAAAAAATATCAAGGCATTTTATTTTCGTTCGTTTTTACTCTAAGCACTATAGTAAGTACTGTCATTTTAGAAGAGGCGTTTACGAAGTTCCGTTTATTATCATTTTTAATATTAGAAATTAGATATCGATCCAATTAAATAATAACACATTTAGATTATCTAATATGAATACAGGATTCACTTAGAAACCATGTAGCTAATTGTTATGTTATAATATATATGTTTATTGCGATGAATGGCAAGATGAGGCGACAGTTTCCAAATTATTCCGATTTCTTCTATGCCGCAGCTAGACATAAAGCAATTAAAATCATGATGAGCTTTAAACCTTGACCCGACCAGCTATTGAGCGGGTGATGGTTTGAGTATTATGTATGTTATATTATGTCTCATAATATGAGCCATAATTCCAGATTTGGAGAAAATAAGATAGACTAAATGAACGTAAAAAAACGTTATATAGGCGTTATATATTTATAGGAACGATTGTCGGCTACATGACGGCGCGTTGTCATTTACGACCTAATCGATTAGCCGGTTAACTATAGTGCAAACACCCTAATCATATAGATAGGAGCCCGTAACATGGGCCTTTTACATACGCCTAATAAAATCCACGTACATAAATAAAGGGTCACCGGCATTATTACTTATGCGATTATTTACTACCTTTAACTTTATGGACTCATAAAAGCATATATACCGATATGGAATATCATTTTTATTCGCGCTGTAAAAACGAAGTATAAATTACTAAATCGCCGGACGAAGTGCGCGGCTGGGAGTCTGTTTCGTATATCAAACCGTCCAATTTCGGTGGAATATTTTGGGCTATCAAAGTACACATAGCCTGAAATTAATAAAGCGATGTTTGACTTTAGTCAAGTTGGAAAAACCAATTTTTAATAGCCACAGACACTTTTCGCACGCAAGCAAATTTTAGTGCAGCACCCCAAAAAGTTACAATATTCGTTGACACTAGCCAATTATTGTATGGTGATAAATTTGTAATTTACATTTGTCAAATAATCCAGTCATCTGTAGTTTTACCCGAAAAGTTATTCGGGAGCTTTTTACGAATTTCCCCTTTGCAACCTCGTATCTTTGCCGCTCGCTGCTTTTCGACAACACTTTTCCAACATAGCGGTGCGAGAGTCCAAGAAGAAATTCGAAAAGGGCACCTCAAGATCTATAAAATCACCAACTTTCAAAACTCCCGCAAAACTTTCCAGGTAACCCCCTTTTATTGAATCAAATGACTGTACTAAAAATGTATTTAGTTTGCGATGAAAATAAATCCTTAGACAATACCCATAGTTAGGTATCATATGATGCCTAACTAGGCAGCAAAATTGAAATAAAATTCCATACATGACATGAAACTAAAACTTTTTTAAGATAACGTGACCGCAATCTTTGACTTTGTGTAATAATAAATGTTAATCTGTTAAATGTTATTATAATAATATGAAAATAAACAAATACTCGTAAATTGAAGAAAATTAAGCCTATTAAAACTTTACATCACTTCAAATTCAAAAGACAACAAAACATTTGCAATTTATTTCACAAACATAATAAAATTTTAACCAAAAAACACACTTAAGCTGGCTGGATTTATTTTTGTTTATAGCAATCTTTGTGAAGCAGAATTTAAAACTGAACTTAAGTTTCTTATTAAAAAACAATATTAATCAGTGCAGAAAAATTAAGTTATTAAGAGAGAATCCTTTGCAATAAACAAGGCTTGGAATGATGATAATACAATTTAGTATCCCTGAAGGAATCAATTTATTTAAAGTAATTACATTTTAATATTTTTATTGCTAATTGATTCAATAGGTAAATAACTCTAAATCATTATCAATGTAAGGTAACATAAACAAAGCAAATTAATTAACTAATACTTATATCCGCCGAGGAAAATATGACACAATAAGCAACAGGATATAGTGCACCCTTGCAAACCCTTCAGCGAGACTGGCTCAGGTTTAAAAATACATTAAAGTGTAATATTTAAACGAGCACTAAATTAATAGCACTCAAACGGCACTCGTAAAGTTTGAACGTTCATCCATCATACTTATTACTAATTTGCGGCTCAATAAAATGGAATTAAACGAGGTTTTGTAATTTTATAATCAAAGGCGTTGTCGACAGTCCGCGTGCATTTTAATGCTTTGTGGCAAATAAATTCATTAGCGGTGTTAATTTATCCAAATAGTGATTTAAATATTCAATTGGGTAATATGGTTTTGTGATTTTTCATTTTATGGAGTCGTTTGATTAATTTTTAGTTGAGGTAAATCACGCGAGTGTTAAAGACAGATGCCGTTGCACACTATTATTTTAAGATAATGACAGAGTTAAAAGTTAATGGTTTTACTTCAGTAGATGCATCTATAGAGCCTAAAAACAAAGGAACATCACGAAACTGTCATAATGATGATTTTAACTATACCAACATTACATATCCTTAGTAATATCATAAACGCGAAAGTTTGTATGCCTGTAGGGATGTTTGTAACCCTTTCACACAAAAACGAATAAACCGATTTTGATGAAATTTGATATAGGGTAATGTCACCCTGGATAAAATAGATAACTGGATAAAACACACATAACCTATTTTTATCTCTAAAAATGTAGCGCTCTCGTGCGATAAGTAAGGAATTTAAATACATCGGTATTTTCCACTATTCAAAACTAGAATGTACGGCACCGGACAGGACAGGACAGGATTGCGTGGTTTATGTCATGGGAGAGAATGAGACGGGGCAGAAAGGGATATAACAGGTCGGGACGGGCAAAGGAATGTAATCGACGGCGATAATATTGAATTAAATATAAAACAGTTACTAAGCGAAACAATATGTTGTTCATGTGGACTGGACTTAAAAACTATCTGTACCCGGGCGAAGTCGGGCCCAACCGCCAGTATTAAAATAACTCGTAAAAGTCAACACACCAGTGATCAAAATTAAAGCTAAATAAACTTAACTTCGCAATAAACTAATTCATACCAAGAATTACCAGGCTGTATAAAAATGTTTAATCCTACGACGAAAAATATGTTTATATATACAGAAGAGAAAAAAATCTCGTCTAAATGTTATTCCAATTCTCTTTTCAAAATTCCATGTAGACACAGTGATTCAGAGTCATAAATATGTCTGCAAAATAAATCCCTCATTCCAATAACATTGCATTTCTTTGTCAACGGACATTAATTGGATAGTGACCCCTTTGCGTTGACGGCAGATGTCACGATCGATCGGATCAACCGATAGTGGACTTTGGTTGCAGTTTCTCAATCCAATAAACGGCAATCTCTATGGAAATAGAGAATTCTTTCATTTATTATTGTAAATACGAAAGCTTTGTTTCGTTTTTCTGTGTTGTATGTAGTTGGGATTGTAGGATTGGGGGAGTTTGATTCAATTTTTATTTGGTAAAATTGTTAGGGGTTCTACAAAATAATTCATTTAAGGTGATGTGTGTTTTGATTTACTTGTGACTTATTTATATATTTTCACTTTCTTTTTAATTACATATTGTCGTTGAGCGTTGGATTGATAGACATCGCAATGCATAAACTCAGTCAGGCTGGTATAATTGCGTTGCTATCGTATCTGACGTCATTGGATACTCTGTCTAAACTTCACTGCTGTTATCATTAGGTGTATTGTAGCCACTTTTACGTCACTATTAAAAGAAGAAGAAGAATCTCCGGAGGGTTAAAATGATTAACGCCGTAAATTTAATAAACATAATTTGAATTCTTATTCAAATGCAAGCAGACGAAGAAGAATATGACGTTTATTCATAACGAATATTATGGTAGAACTGCTATATAAATAACAAGGCCAGTAAAATTATTTCGAACAACAATATTGTGTATTAGCTTCACGTCTCGAGTAATCTTCATAGTATACATATTTCCTGAATAATTTCCTGTAACGTCTTGTTACTTAGTGTTGGTAGACCATTCCTTGACAAGTCTATTACACCAATAAGACATTCCATTATATATTTATCCCTTTAAGTAAACATTGTATGTCAACCGGATTCGTGGGTCACTGCAAATTGCTAGTTATTTGTATTTGAATCATAGGATTGGGTGGGTTGTTATGGTATTATTTAAATTATTTAAAGGATAATTAAATGATATGTGCTACGTGTTGAGTTGTGAAAACGGAAGAAAAAAAATTTTTTTTTTTTCAAAACTAAGAAGAATATCTAAGTTAACCTACGAGTAGATATTTTGAGCACATTCCAACACTTTATTTGTGTCATGTAGTAGTTATATCTATTAGCAAGATAAAAAAAAAAATACATTGCAATAATTTTTAAAAGTAGAGGTATAAAATATATATTATGGATTTTTATTGGATTTGTGTAACATTTAGTAGCAATGCATGGCATATGTACATGGCGTCCTTTTGGTAACGAATAAAAGGTTGCTAAGATGTTGGTCGCGAATTCGAGTTCCAAGCCTTACCTTTGACTTTTCGGAGTCATGTGTCTTGATGATGTGTGTCAATTACCGTGCATTTTAACAGTGAAGGAAAATGTCGTGAGGATATCTGCACACTATAGAGATTTTTATAAGGTTTTCACCGTATTTGAAGTCCGCCAACCCGTACTAGGCCAGTGTGGTGGAATATACCTTAGGCCGTATCAATCGAACTTGTATTTATGAAGCTGTTAAGAATTATTCAGCTACGAAGATCCAGGGTTCTGTGCCCATAAAACTATTTTCGTGTTGTTTCTTTATTAATTACTTTTCGAATTTAAATTTGGCTTTAGTTCCTTTAGGTGTTTCATGCGTAAGCAATAAGCATATTATGTGTGTGTATAAAACACATTAGTAAGCGGCGTCGTTAAAATTTGGTAGTTAAAAAAAAAGTTTGACGAAAAAAAAAGAATAAGACATATTTTTATACATATTTGTAAGATGTTTAATTTAACAGTTAGTAAGCTATCGCGCAGTAAGGTTACTAATAAATGATAGTTCTTTTACGAGCTCTCAATGTCGAAATAAAAATGCCACAAAATTTTTGATGAGCTCAAAATATGCTTAAACAAAATTGGCAGCTTAAATTTTTCTACGATAATATTTTATCATTTGTGTCGATAAAAATTCAAGAGCCAAATTGAATCATACAGTCTGCGTCCTTCGTTAGCGCTATCCATGTAAATTTTATTTTAAGTTATGTAATAACGTTCAACCTTAATTTAAATTAAACCTGGCTAATAAGAATAAGAAATAACATATACATTATGTTGTACAAAACCAAAAATTTCTATTAATTTTTAAGTGCTAATGTTAAAATACGGCTTTTGATACAACACAAATTACGAGCATAGTGCTTTTCTCTGAAGATCTGTCTTGCGGTATGAGTGACAAAATGAAATAGGAATTTTTGGAATTATACAAAGCTGAACACAAAGCAGGCTAGCGTAATTGTGTAGACTGGTGAGAAATAATTGCATTTCGCCAGTCAATACCTTACTTGGACCACACTACACTAATTTGTCAGAACTTGTGCGGTCACTTCACCTATTGATATCCCAATTACATACTACAGCACGGGACTCAAACCTGTGTACTTTTTTATGCAACCTTTTTACACCTACCAAGCCATGGAAACAGTACCGACGAAATAACATCCAGCTATATTTCAGTACGTCGCCCTTTCGAGATACTATACTAATTGCATGCATCAAAAAGTCTACATCAATTTTCCATACAAGCGCACCCACGGCTGAAAATTCACAATATGGATAGTGAACGGTGCGAAAACGGCACGCATATGTGAAACTATCGATCATTGGATTCTCCGCTTGTCATTTGTTACTGGCGACATTCAGTCATCAATCAAACGACGGCGCGCGACGCCCTCTAATCACTGTGCGGCGACAGCAACGATAGTGTAAATGTAATCAGTAAATTAAGTTTAAAATTATAGAAATTATCATCAAATGCAATCTTTTTTTCAGATTCAAAGGAAAAACAAAGATAAATTATTTGAGTGTCTTTCCTGCTCTATTAAAAAAATCTGCAATAACTCTAAGCCTTGTAGGAATATAGGTTTGTGGTTATTAATGAGAAAAGCTATTTACTTGCTTATCAAAACGTCGGAATAAGAAAGAAAATCCAAAATAATTTACAACTAAAATTGAAGTATAACAAAGTGCAAGTATACGACGTACATCATAAGAATCGTACTAAAAAAAAAATTATGCTGCGTCAAGTAAAATTTATTCATCAAATACACCAGCATTTACAGTTGGATTCAAAATCATAATTAAAATTTACATATTTTTTACGCATATTTGTATAGCGCTTGAGCAACAGATTGTTAAATATTTCCGCAACCAATTTTTATTGACTTAACACCCAGTTGTTACGTGGCCTCGTTTTGCTTACAATGGCAACCGCGTTGATTGTTAGTTACCAGATTAATTAATACGTCAACATAATTCAATTAAATTTTTCATTTATTTGTAGTTATTTCACATGAGAATGATTTACATTACAACATGTTTTTAAGCATTACACGTGTTAAACCAGGCAACGAGTGAAATATATACATAGAATTTTTATAATAAAAACTTTGATGCACTAAATAAAATTGGAAACTTTAAGTACCACGGAAGAATTTTCTAGCTGTCGTATATTAGTATCGCTAAAACATTCAAGCTAAATATGTATATTGATGTTTGTCGCCACATTAGAACATTAGAGCCACATATATCAAGCTGGTCGTATACAATTCAATCAATTTAAGGTTTAAGAAGAACTTTATTTCTCATCAAGAATTGCATACATAATTCACTTACTGAGAAACAATGTTTAAACTAAAATTAACATTATGAGCGCACAGAGGTAAGTATATACAAAGCAAACAAAACAAAAAATTATAACAAGAATGTGGGTAACCAAATAAAATATCAATAACAAAGTCAATTTTAGCCAAATAGAACATGGATGTATTGATTTTTTACTAGATGTGGCATTGATGATTTGTTCTCTTTTAACACTTTATATATATATTATTTATTTTTTATTTTGTAGTATTTTGATGTGATATTAGATTTTTAATTCATATATATGTTTTAAGTATGTATATGTTTATGAATCATAACCATATTGGAAACAATTGTTTGTGCTTCATATGAAAAAATAACTAATGTGTATTTTTAATTTGGGAGTTATATACTTCAGCTATTGTAATATCAATTTATGTGTACAATAGAAATGTGTTTTTTTTTTTAATGTACTTATTTTTATTTTTATAATTTATTTACTTATTTGTATGTATTCATTGTATATATTTTGAGTAACTTTTTGAATCGGAAATAACTTTTTTGTTCTTTTATGACAGATGGTAATTTATTGTAGATTTTAACACCCTCAAAGTCTATGTTTTTTTTGCCATAGTTAGTTCTAGGTGGGCGGGTAACTAAGTAACTAGCCCGCCTTAAATTAATCTTTAGTGTCTGTTGTTTTGATGCAAATTTTAAATTCGAATGGATTTCTTTATTTAATATTTTACGAATAAGAATACATGTGTAGTACATGTACGTTTGTTTTATATTCATTATTTTTGTATTCTCGTAGATCTTTTCAGTAGGTGTCCGAAATTTATAGTTAAATAATATTTTTAATAATCTATTCTGAACGCGTTGAATTTGATCTATATTAGTCTTAGCTGCAGTACCCCAGATTTCAATAAGGTAGTCGATATGAGGTTTAACCAGAGAATTGTAAATGAGATATCGTAATCTTCGAGGGAGACAATGTGTTATATTACGTAGTGCCCCTGTAAGTGGTATTAGCTTAAGTTTAATTTTTTCTAGGTGTGGCTTCCAAGTTAGGTGACTATCTAAGATAAGCCCGAGATATTTTTCTTTAGGTTTGCGTTCAAGTAGTTGTCCGTCTATTTTAAGTTCAAAACTATTATTCACTTTTTTATTTTTTGCTGAGAAAATTACATAATTTGTTTTTGTTGTATTAATAGTTAAGAGGTTTGACTGAAACCATTCATTTAATAGATTAAGATCATTTTGAGCATCAGATATTAAAACTTCTATTGAGTGTCCATAGTAAAAGAGACTTGTGTCGTCTGCATAGAGAGATATATCGCCTTTAAGACCCAATTCACTGATATTATTAATATAAATAAGGAACATGAGGGGACCCAATATTGATCCCTGGGGGACGCCAAAGTTGAGCTTACTGGGATTGCTTTCATATTCACCTATTTTTACTACTTGTTTGCGGTTGTCTAGGTATGATCCAAAAGTTTCGAGTGCTTTGCTTGTAACACCATTGCGTTTTAGTTTTTTTAATAATAAGTCATGACTGATGGTGTCAAAAGCTTTTCTGAGATCAATAAATATACCTAAAACAATTTGTTTTTGATCAATTTTATTTTTAATCTTGGTTACGAGATCAATTGTAGCAGCGAGGGTATTGGATTGAGGTCTAAATCCATATTGTTTAGGGTACAGGAAACTTTTTGATTTTAGGAATGTTTCTAATCGGTCATAAAGAATTTTCTCAAAAATTTTAGATATCACCGGGAGAACCGATATAGGGCGGTAATTGCACGGGTCAAATTTACTTCCGGATTTATGAACTGGTGTAACTTTAGCTACTTTTAAATCGTTAGGAAAGATACCTCGTGCCATACAAAAGTTAATGCAGGCTGTAAGTTCGGGAGCAATGATATCTTTTACACATTTAATAGTCTTTGTACTAATACCATCAATGCCACATGCAGTATTACAGTCCAAACGTTTAATGATGGTAATAACTTCCATCGTAGTAGCTGGTTTCAGAGATTGTAATTCCGTTTGATCAATTTGTTGACACTCTGCCACGATTCGATTTCCTTTTGATTTATCAGAAATCATGTGTGCTAAGGTTGAGCCAATAGTCGAGAAATATAAATTGAAACTTTCACATATTTCTTTTTGATTTGTAATGGTACCTGCTTCTGTTTCAAGTTTATCCGGACCAGTTTTGTCACGTAGTTTATTTTTCGACAAATCGTTTATAAGCCGCCACATTTTTCGTGGTTTACTTGAGTTTTCTTGAAACTTTTTAAAGTAATAGTCTCTTTTCGCTTTCATGATGTTACGTGATACCCTAGCTTTTGTATGCTCATACTCTGCCTTTAATTTTGTGTTAGTCGCATTTGTTTTATATTTATGCCATAATGTGTTCCTGATATTTATCTCTTCTAAAAGTTCCTTATTTATCCAATCTTGTCGTGGAGAATTCAGAGCTTTAACTTTTGTAATCCTGCACTTATTTATACAAGACTGTAATTTTTCTGCTAGTTCCTCATACTCTACGTTTTCATCTTTTTTAGGATATTCATCCAGGCATCGATAAAGTTTGTTATAGTCCACTGCGTTGTACTTTTGTTTTGTAATAGGTGGTGGTTGGTATTGTTTTATCTGTAGTAGTATCTGTTTGTGGTCAGACATTGATGATTCCATAGTGACAAGATGGAAATTATTTTCAATTAAGTTACAAGTAACATGATCTAGCATTGTTTTGGTTGAGATCGTTTCACGGGTACAGTGTTTTGGATTAATTTTATTCAGAATCTTGTAGTTATTCTCTTTGACAGTATTCTTATAAGTACGTGTTGCTAGATCCGGGTTGAGTAGGTCTAAGTTGTAGTCGCCATTTCACTTTGTTTAGTGGTTTATAGCTCCTTCTAGTTATCGACGTGACTTAAAACCTACTGCCATTTCTAAAAATCAAAGTCAAATGAATCAATCACTATTACTTATTGCGTTATACCAGAAATTTAAGACCGTTTGCTTTCTTTATTATGTGTATTCTTGGAATGGAATCGTCTTACGATATAAGAAAGTACCAGAGTTTGGATAGTATTTTCGGATAAAAGACTAAATAGTTTCAAACCACTAGACTAATAAACCAAAATATTATACCAATTCAGGGTAGATAATAAGTTAACTTGAAACGAGCACCTCGGTAAAATCAAGTTGAAAATCTTTTGCTCAACCATATTCATTAGGCGAGTTCAGCTTTAAAATGAGTATAAAGAGAATTATTTCTCGACTTGTGTATTAGTCTTAAGAGCTGATATTTTACTAGAAACCCTCACAACTTTACACATCGCGTCTTATTTTCGTTGGCACAGGTCCAAGAGGCGTCGCGCTCTCTGAGTTGTCATACTGAATCATCATACTCTGTGGCGTTGCAAATAAAATGATAAAAATCCTGATGTTTTGAAGTTGGCTCTTTGGATTCTTGTGGTATAACAGTATGACATAATTTGTTAGTCATACAAATCGAAAACATATGGACACATTTAAAGTTACCACATGCGGAACAATTTGTCGTGAGTGAAATAAATCTGGTAATGCAACTTTAATGTTGGTAGTATGTTATTTATTTGGTTTAAGTAGATCATATCGGTTTCTTTGTTTGAATTGCTCAGATATTGTGCAGCATATTTATATAATTAAATTAAATCCCCAAAAGTCACTCACCTTGTCCTGACCGTACACTAATCATCATCATCAGCCTTTTATTGTTCACTGCTGGACATAGGCCTCCTCCAAATTGCAATTCGTCACTCCACCACGTGAAACAGAAGATAGCAGTCTTATTTCGTGGTAATCGGAAATTAAGGGATACTTATCAGCCGCGTAACACCTAGAAATTGCATCTTAAAAACATGAGTTTAACATGCACAAACATCTAGTCATGAAGAAATATAATCAGGTTTTGCAAATACTTTAAAATAACTTAAATATATTAAAGAAACTCACAACATTAGAAGTACAGCTACAAAAATGGATGTATTTATTTATTCCCAACTAAATCCATTTGAGTACTTGTCTGAGGTATCCTTAAACCGGCGGCTTTCGGCCAAACTGTGTCAAGTACTATTTCAGCTGTTTGGTAAAGTCGATCTCGCCCAAAATCGATTTTAACTTTGTACTCCTGCACTCTTAAATGTAGAGGCGATTACCATTCCCATATAAATTGACTTTAAAAGATGTTATGTCGAAGGTTCGTTTGATCACCTGGCGTACTTCGACCACTGATAGAATACGCCTTTCTGCATAGCTTACTCCACTTCACCGATCTTCAGCGTCCTCCATTCCAAGACCTAGAAACTCTTAATGTTTTCTTAACGAAATCAACTACCGCTATTTTGAGCACTTTGAGGCCGATGACCTATCGCTCCAAATTAAGCCGATGTGTTTTCTTAAATCAAGACCAGACCATTTGAATCCACATTCTTAGAGCTTATTTATCATAACCGACACCGAAGCTTTCGTAATATACTCGTACAATGAATAGAAGTTTTAATTCGATTAAATAAGTGTCACTTAGGTGTATATTTTTTACATAATATCTCATAAAGCAAGCAACTTAATCTCAAACTATCGATTCTGATAAATGTCGCTAATCCTAGGTAATAACGCTTAAATCTTTTTAATTAATCAAGATTAGTTTCCTCGATACTTAGAAAGTTCAAGGCGAAATAAAATACTTCAAGGTGAAAATTTTGCTCTAATAATTATTATTATTAATTAAGTTAGGCCATTTCTTTAAATAACCAATCAAGAAAAATTATCGATAAAAAATTATAAGTAATAATTAGTCTCCGGGTGCACACAGATTTTGGAAAATATGTCTAATCTCAATCCTTGTAATTTAAAAACTACTCATGTACTATTACAAATTATTATATTTCCTTTCTTTTATCTTGTTCCTGCAAGTAGCGTAGCAACAATGTACCCAATTTTTACTTTAGCTGTTTTTTATTGTTTGTAAGGAGTACCAATAACTCACAGAATAAATACTTTAAGTAACAACAATTCCTTTTCGAGCAGTGAGACTGGTGAAAACTCACATTTAAAGAATCATATGAGTCTCTTCTATTAACAGTAATAAATATACTACGGGCCTTGTCAATTACTTTATTATACGGAACTAAAAGTGAATTCAAATAGAGTGTCTACCAAAGACAACTATCTCGTGCAGGTCGTCACTATTATGGCCGCCACACACGTTCATGTGCGTTTGCGCAAATACAAGTTTGCACCAGTCTCGAATCGAAAATTGGAACGAAGTTTGCGCAGTTATTTGCCCAAACAAGTTCCAATATACTGGTGCAAACTTAGACTTGCACAGTTATATCGTTACGAACGTGGCGACCAATATGTCATACATACATACATAAACTCACGCCTTTATCCCCGAAGGGGTAGGCAGAGGCGCCACCAGGACACCCACATTTCGCCCTGTATGCTCCATCCCACGATGTGATAGGGGGCGAGCCTATCGCCATATCTGGACCAATATGTCAGCCTTATCGAAACCAAATGCACACCGGCTGAGCCCGAAATGCGTCGTACTCGCGTGGGTCATGAGAACATTTTTCACCATTGCTATATGGGTGGATATGAATATTCTACCAGCTTAAAGTCGTTGAATAAGCAAACTTAGCTTCCAATACCGTGGTACTAAATAAAAATTAAATACCGAGTTTTCCTTTTTTAGAACAATCATGACTATTGTTGCCCCGATAATAACCAGACTCAGAACAAACGCTGAAGAATCGAGATCTTTAAAGCAACAATCGGTCCAACTTCTCACTTTCAGCCCACAGTCCGACGAAAGCGATTCAAACAACAAAGCGAACTCCATGCAATCTCTTCCATAACGTCGCGACAAAATGTTGCATCAATTTTTCTCTCCGTTTCTATTAGAGCACAACGGTGCACTTAAAAGTAGTAGTAAATTTAAATTTGCAACAATGCAATGTTGTGCAACGTATAAAATTGTATCGGCACAAATGTAACTGAACGGGGCGAGTTCATTCAATTGAGTACATTGTCGATATTAAATGTTCAGGATTATTGTGAAGGTGCACGTTCTACGTTTTATTTTAACGGAACTGAGTGGCCGGTTTATTTATTCGATTATTTGTAGAGAGCAGAAAAACTTTATGATATTTTATAAAACGAATTGAAATGTAATTAAAACGTGACGAAAAATTACTATAAGTATAAATGATATCAGTTCAATAGTCATATGAACATTTCTTATTAGCCGTAATAATTCACATGAATTTATGCATCGATTAGCAGTTGTCCTAAAAATGTTATAGCCATATTCTTTTAAAACCGCATTCCCTACATAAGTTTAAATAAACCAGTAGGAGCGTAGGAGCTTCTTATTGTTTAAAATATAATCCTATTTTATTATTGAATATTGCTTGACAAATTCAAAACAAGAACAAAAATTAGACTTCATGCATAAGCGGTTAAGTTTCAAGACCAATATTCAATAGTTGGTTCCAAATACAGCCCGCTCCAAACTTCCTGATTACGTCTGCATTTTATATGCATTGCGTACTGCCGCACACTTGTTACCAATATGTCGAGAGTTTATAATCATCCCATCGTATAGCTATGCGTTCGAACAGAAAATGATATCGGACATTTCTCGGTAACGTATATTTTCAAATACATTTTGACGCGAAAAAGGTTCTATTGCAGTTTATAAATTATTGATGTCGGTCTGTGGAAATTATTGAATTTGTTGTTTGTTGCGTTTATTGTTGACTGACTGTTTAATTTAAAGATATTCTTTATAACTTAATACAAATAAAATAATTTATGATATTTCGTCACTGATAAATTCAATTAGTTGATTTTTTTGCAGCTTATGTACGGACGATGTATATTTCAATATTTTTAAAATGTTAGCGATGCTTTTATAGGCTTATCCATCCCATGGCCGTGTTACAACATGATTAAAAATCATACATGATTTTTGGACCAGAACAACCGCAACGGTGTCATTGTTTCATAGAAATCAAACAATCGCGTATCCTTTTCTAAAGGAGATTTCAGTTGAAATATTAGACTTAATGATCTCTAGCGTTTCTCTCCAACCCATTCACCGTTTATCAATAAAGATTGGCAGTCGGCTTTGTAATACCTGAACTGTTTCTTAGATCATTCAAACACACCTATGACGATTGACAGTAATGGCTACCAACGCCTATGGGTGATTTCTCAAAGGGTAGCCGAGATCCGGGACCAAAATATGACATAAAAACTAAAATATTATGAATTAGTTTTATGATCTATAAAGAAGGGAATGACTTCATAATATGTAGGTATTATATACACATATACCTAGTTAAGATTAAAATTTAAAATTATATGTAATGTTAAATGATGACTATCATCACAGCTCATCCATTACATAGTTGTAGCCCCGATAATCTCGTCTTGGTAATGAAACTTATTTTTGAAACAAATGGAGTATTCTATTATCAATGAATCAATCGTACGTATTGAGCAAGAAACACGTATATTGCGAGTACTAAAAATGTACCAGTTTCATCTTATTTCTATATTCCAATAATAAACCACTAAGTAACCTCATATAAAAATATAGGGCACAACTGGAGGGCTCTCACAATCCTCGTAGTCACGCGAACAAGTAAGTCTTGTTTAAATTTCCGCTCTTCAAGTGTTTTTCGATACACAAGCACCCGCTCGTAATCGCAGTAATACAAACTTACACAGAAGTTCAGAAAGCGAAAACATTACGGGAACAATTTCGAAATGTTACTGTTATTAAATGTTTCTATTATTATTAACTGTTATTAAGTTATGATGAAATGTCACGAGTTAAATACTTGACTGCGTTTATAATTTCAGCGTCAAAAATGTTTTTCTCACATCCAGAGTTAATCAGACGAAACTTCTTGGTTTCCTTCATCTGTTAATATTTAGGGGGATTATTTATTCAAACGCGTAAGAAGTTTAATTATGATATTCTATACAAAAATCACTATTTTTTATGAGGAAATTAACACGTTTTGTAATCATGGGATTCCGATTTACACCAGCTCAAGGTAAACGGCCTAATGTCAGTACAATATCAAATAGGTAAAAATCAGAATATCTTCATACTTTAATATATGATTGTTCCAAAGTCAACGCTAGGACACATATAATATTGTACAAAACCGTTTGATATATCGTGTGTCAACGTAATATATGGCCAGATCTTTCGGGCCCGTTCAAATGGGCTCTCATACCCAATGCATACAGATCTCTTGTGTTTTGAGGACGTAGTGATAGGCATCACTGGATAAGGTACATCTTTCATATTGGTACGATAAAGTAACGACAATATACCTGACAGTAAAGACAGATTGTGTATCTATACCTCGACGTAATTTACCGGTTTACTCGAAACCGGATACTTGAAATTTGACCCCAGAACGGGACCCACTTGCGTGGGTATCTATAAGGCTGATAACACTCCATTTAATCCCATTCATTCTTATTAAAGCTTTGACAAACTCCATTCCTTAAAATAGATTACAAGGATTATTTGGAGATTTCGTCGAATTTCAGACACGAAAAAAGGACGATTTATAAATTAATCTTAGATAATAAGAGGCAGTTAGTAGGATGAATTATGTTACTTTGATTTAAAGGAGATCAATAATGTATTTTGGGATAATTATACAAGTATTATTTTTCATTGCATAGGTCCAGCAAACAGTTCATTTGACGGTAAGTGATCCCTGCCGCCCATAAACATCTACGAGGCTGGGCCTTGGATCTGATGCCAGCCCATCAAATTGGGAGGAGAGCGGGGAGGGAAAAGGATGGGAAGAGAAAAGGTGTATTGGGTATCGGCAATTTCGCTCACCAAACGAAACGCGACAGCCAAGCTGTCGCTTTACATCGAATTTTCTATGAGACAGTGGTACCGCCCCGGACAAGCCTGCCCATTCATGCTGATTCATGACTAACAGCGTGGCTCTATCACTAGAAGCGGTTTTTGGAATGGTAAGCGTTGAATATCTACATAGTCAATGATAGTCGTTCTTCTTTTAATAATATGTACGCTCTTTTGCAAATTATTCGCAGGTTAAATATTCTTTTGGTTATATATATCTCGCATCTAGGCTATTCTTTATATCTATGTACGCCGATCGCGGTCAAACAGTAATATATTATTACAAGCAATTTTGGTGCCAGAGTAACTTTATAGAGATTTATTTGGATAATGTAAATAGCATATTTCATGAATGATCAGCGCTATTTTGCGTTCAAATTGAGATTAAACGTACTATTCATAAAATATTATATTAAACAATACTTTTATCGCAATTAGGGATTTTTGAAGCCAGAAGCATATTTTTTCTCATCTTGAATCTATAGATTTTTTACTTATTGTACAATCACAATACAGGTTCAAAAACCAGTCTCTTGTTGTAGGTATTATTTACGGTTGATACGCAGTTTAATTTTGATGCAAGAATTATTATTTAGAAAAAGGTTGAGTCACGTGTTTCTCCAACTCCTTCTGAAAATTATATTTTCTATTTGAAAAAATCACTGAGTGAATCGATTTAAGAGAAAGCCGACATGCGCGGTACCTAGTTTAGATCAAGAAGCCAATTGAAAAAAAAAATCTGATTACCTCTTACAACTATCCTTTGTTTTCAAACTTTCTGTTTGCCAAAGTATAACTAAGAACAAACCACTAAATTACCTTCAATATTCGAGAAAATGCATTCAAAGATATCTACGTAGCAATATTTCATAGGACACAATTAAACATCTTCGTGTAGAACAATACAAGATTACGCCAATAAGACTAGTGAATTTGCATTCTGAGTCACTTGTGTGCACAAAGATAAGACGGAGTACCACGTGTTTCACTCGATTCCTTATCACCTTGTTTTAATCTATTGTTTATTATTATAGAATTCGTTGCGGGTTAAAGACAAGCTAGACATTCCCGGAGACTCGCTGAGCTTCAATGTTCAGTGTCATAAACATGCGTGCCCCTGTGGATCCTGGCTTACAGGAGTTGCAGTGACGGGTGTGAGGGCGGGACGGAGTCAAAAAATACTATTATTTATGACCACACAAACTTGCATCCCCGAGGAAATAGGCAGAGTTTATTAGCGTTAACAATATTTCGTCAAGCTTATATTGGTCTCGAGATGTGACAGGAGGCAAACCTAAAGCCTTTGTAAGCAAACATTCAGTATGGGCAAGACATAAAAAAACTGAAACCGAAAAATACTTATGTATAGTGATTTAAGTAACAAACTCAGAGATTTTTGATCAGGGTTCCAACCACTATTTCATATAATTCCGTTCCTTTTTTGTGTATGTAAATTATGTTACCTAACTCAACGTTGATGTATCTGAATATATCGTCATTGTTACCATATACTACTGTACTGTATCAGCCCATATACGTCCCTCTACAAGGCACGAGCCTCCTCTAAAATCGAGAGCACGATTTAGAGGGGTAAGGTCATATAGTCCACCACCCTGGCCTAGTGCGGATTGGCGGACTTTACATACCATAGAAATTCTTACAATTCGCTATGGTATGCAGGTATCGTCACGATGTTTTCCTTATCGTTGTAGTGCGTTATTGACTGTCAATACACATATGACTTCGAAAAGTCAGAGGTGTGCCCTGGGATTTGAACCCGCGACCACCGTGTACATGTTGGCACTTGGCAGTCGCGTCTGGTCCGTTTACTAACATGCCACTACGCAGTTCCATATCCCATTGAAATATATTAATGGACATAAGCCTCTTTCTATGTACGCCACTGAACACAATCCGCAAAGTGCTACTGTAATTCTGCTATTACTAATTCAAATTCAAATGCAATTTTGACGTTAGAAATACTCACATGGTGAACTAACACGGCTATGGCGCTTCGTCTTTTTCATCGTATTAGAAGGAATATTCTAAATTGAGTCTAAATTGAGCGTAATGTATGGGCCAATGGTCGAAAGCCCAATTATCGCGACCACCACACAATTTCAGCCTAGGTTGTCATAATAGGCATCTCTAAGCTGCTTTCCAGATGTTTTTCTAGAACCTAGATATTCTTGTACTGAGTCCATTCGCTTCATAAATAAGTGATTTACTTTAAACTGATACCGAACGAAACAGCTGTCGTTTTAATCTCGTTGGATATTGTAAAATATATAAATATATTTTTATAAATTCCCCAAATGAACTGTTTTAATTACACCCCTATTGGCAGTTAGTTTTTTTTTTTTTTTTTGTCAAAGTCTGTGATAACATGACCCTTATTATTAATCGAAACTTCACAAAGCGTCGATCCTGCATTGCCCCTGCTTGTCCAAAGGGACGTGCCCCTGTTAACCCGACAGCGTTGTCATTTTGAAGCATGAAAATCCTTTTATGTGTGTCGTTTTATTGACTAAAACAAAGAGCAAGTGATGTATCGTTTTCCTCGTAAAATATTTACAAGTAAAATACCGCTGGCCTTGAGACGTGGTTTTATAAGCAAATAAATACAATTTATCAACATTTTTGTTTTGGAATACACTGTTTATTTCGTCTTTATGTTAATTTTGTTGGATCCTAGCGTAGTTGGTAAGCGGTTGTGAAGTTAATGTTTAATGGTTGAAGAATGGTAAACAGTTTTATGCCTACCGACGAACTTTTCATGAATTTGAGAAACGGAATATCACGCTTGTTGTCTAAAATGAAAAACTGAAGCAATATTATCTAGTGTAAAGTGAGAAATGGCCTAATTGGGACAGCAGGGAACTGAAATACAGAAATCAACGAATTAGGCCCAGAGCACATATTTTTATTTTGCGTAGGCAAATGTAACTGAATAGTAAACGATATCTCATTGAACGAAAACCATTATAAGGAAACCTGTAAAATATCTCAAATCATGCGAAGACCAGAATACGTCTAGAAAATATTTAAACAAAAAAAAAAACGACAAATGCATATAAAGTTTACAAATGTTCAAGGCTAGCTTGGTGGATTAAGATGTAATTCTCAATCGTAAAGACTCGCGTTTACTAGTAGAATATATAGAAAATAATTCTGCCATTAGACTTAATTTTAAAACGTATTAAGTGGAGTTTGGGTGAAAGTTTTAACGCTGCGGTCGCTCACTTGTTTTAATTGCTTCCAAAACTATGTCACAACTGCGTTTGTTGGAATAACCATCTAGGATTATTCGAACAAACATTAAAATAAGTGCAATTAAGCGGTTCACGTCCGGATGTGTAGTTACATTTTATTTTAGCAACGAAATGTTAAAGAATATCATCGACTTTAATTACATATTTACACAACAGATACATTTCGATTTGAGTCCATATTTTCGAGGAAAATATCGGTAAATAATGTTTACGCAACGGAAATGTTCATTTGCAATACAAGTGCAAAATTACTACGGAAATATTCAATTTAAAAAATACATATTTTGTTGCAAACCGCATAAAAAAATATACGTTTTCCCAAAATTGTTAATGTTTTTATTTTGAAATGCGGACGAATGTTTTTACAGATGAGTTCATATCCAAGCAAAATATTTCGAACGTTTTACTCGGTACTTTAACATTTTCCTGCATCAGACAATAATTTGTAGTGTAGTGTTTTTTTTATTCCTAGATAATTGATCTGTAATTGACAAATACAAGTATTATGCACAAAATATTTATTGATATAAATACGACGCAATATATATATATATATATATATAAATAAATAATAGTAAAACAAAAACTAAGAAGGTGCTTTAGTAAAACAACCAACTAAAAAGTATAAATTATAAGTAATTCATAATGAGTTTGAATGGTATTACTAGGAGGCATGCCGTTCTCGTGTGGTACGTTTCCAGCAATATTTTCTACCACGCAAGTATAACCTCTGGAACGAACTCACTGCTTCGGTGTTCCCCGAGCGTTATGACAAGTCGCTATCCGCTATGACTCTTTTTAAACGAGACTTAAAGAGAGTACTCTCCTTACGGTAGGTTGCGACCTGATTATGCTATACCCCTGGCATTGCGAAGGTCGAAGCATGGCGGTGACAGCTTACCATCAAGTATGCTCGTCCGCCTGCGAAGGCAATAAAATAATACAAGAAGGCCACTGCTGAACAATGGACAGGCCTTACCTAAGAATCTCCACAATGACTTGCTTAAGGCGACTAGCATCCAGTGACTTCCAACAACTTTCATTTATCGTCCTTGCGTTATTACTATTTCAGCTACCTATTCCTTCCTAGTCTTAATTCGCAACTCTTCGATTTATAACCATCTAGCGTTCGAGTTTCAACAGTATCCTGTAAGCGGTACACAAGCGAGTTATCGCCGCGCTTTGAAGACAGTCCTTCAGAGTGTTATGCAGATTCTATTAGAACAGCGAGCTCAGTGCATCCGCTTACATGCGCCGCGTGTGATCATGATATGAGCACTGATTGAACGATTCACGCCGACGCTTGTATCTTGAATGCCTAATTTACTCGAAGGATGTAACAGATTGGTAGAAAAAATATAATCATTTTGTACGTCGAAAACCATAATTTTTGTGAATGTGAATTATGTGAATATTTTTATGCACATTTTAAAGTAAATTGTATTATATGCACATAATAAAGTATAACTACCTAAATCTTTTTTTTTAACTAAGATTAAGATTGAAATAATACTATTTTTTATGGATTTTATCGCGAATTTGGATTCATTTTTACATTTTTTAACTTCCTGACGTTTCGATTACTTTGCAATTTTATGCTCCACTTTCTACTTAGATTTATTTCAATGTAAAATTCGCGTAAATCTAAGAAATGAAGATCAATATATCTTTCTGCATTAAACAGTAATATAGTATGAACTTAACTTAGTTGAGTAATGACGTCGGCTTATCTCAGATCGGATCCACTTTGATTATGATTTATGACTTATTCGATTAGAACATCTCGTAAATTTAACTGCAGTATAGCGAGGCGACGATCCTTTTTATTCGTTTTGTGATAGATTTGATTAAATACGTCGTTCTTAAGGGGCATTAGGAGTCTCGTATTTCATTCTTCACTTAATCGTAGTAGTACTTAGGCATAGGTTCTCAAGATATTATTTCAGGTAGAAAAAAAAGTGTTATTAGATTTTTACTACAAATGACAAAAATGTTTTGACACATTGAATTAATTTTTGGCGAAAATGTAACTTATTTTTCATGCCTTTATAATTGTGCATATAAAAAATCCTGTGGCTGTTTCAATTACGTATCAGATTGAACTTCAGCACATTGAGCTATAAAAATATATCTATTCCGCCAGACTGGCTCGGTGGCGTAGTTGTACTACGGTATGGTTTCAAAGTTGAGGTCTCGGGTTCCGGGAAACGTGGGTGTCGTGGTGGCACAGCAAGCCACATATTTAGCCACAGCAAGTCCACTGCTGAACATAGGCCATCCCAAGGAACTCCACATCGACCCAATGAAAGCGACCTGCATCCAGCGACTTCCTGCAACCTCAACTAGATCGTCCGACCACCTTGTAGACAGGCGTCCGACACTTGGCTTGCCTGTCCGTAATATTTGTATATCATTAACTTAAAATATTTTTGTTGAATATTTACCACCTCTGCAAAAGGCGTTGAACCGTACTTTGAAAGAGAAAGCAAAATGCAATATAGATCCAAACGCGACATTCATCAAACGGGGTGCGTTCACAAAGACATCGCCTCACCGATCAAGCGCTTACGTCGTTTATAAGTATGTAAATATCTGAAGTGAGTAATGTTTTCTTTTTTATTCGTAATTAATGCAAACAATTGTATGTGGAATATAACGGCCTGTTTTTAGTCCCTTGTTTATTAATCCTAGTCTTGACTTTAAGACATTTTTTAAACTTTATCTTACGATTTCCATAAATAAATCTTAGAATACTACGAAAAATATATTGGGCCTATGTGCCTAGCCAATCTACAGTGAAATTTTACGAAGGAAGCTTATGCGTTACAATGAGATGTTTTAAATGGCCTAAAACTAGTTTAACTATGTTTTTTGTTTTGTAAATAAAATTTTTGAATCGTAAATAATTCTTTACTAATCCAAATAACAATTCACATTGGAATTAATGTTTTTAATTTAATCCGCCCAACACTTTACCTGATTAACACGAAATAGGGACTGAAAGCTTAAGATTTAAATCTAGATTTATCCCTGGCTAGCTCACAGCTGGAGGTAAAGCAAAGAAGAAAAATACCTCCTCTGCGTAAGGTTTCTTTAATCAGATAAAATTCCTCCACTTTTACTGAAGATATAGTTGCTTTCGCAGTATAAAAGTTATCAAATCTCCCTGAACTAGGTACCACAAAAGTTAAACTCAGCGAAATGCACTTAGCGTTGTAAAATATTCCACTTTTGTGAGTATGAAAATTCCGTAGGCAACCGTATTTTTTAATGTGGGGCCACCGTTGTCTCACCTGACAGCTTGAAAATAATACGGAGCGATTACACCTGCCTCGTAAAAAATATCTTTATAGCAAATTCTTGACCTTCCTAGAAAGTACATCAGCTTTATTTTTTTGTCTAATTTATTGAAAATTACAGAAATCGGGAACTTAAATACCCAGTCTTACAAAACCCCGAATCCAACATTTTATAGACAGCTCAAACCATAATTTCTGTCGTTCGGTTAATATTTGAACAGTAAATTACACTACTTATATAATTATTAGTAATCTCTTAATGTATCAAAAAACATAATCTTTACCAGCACTATATACCACATAGTTTTTTCATAATATATTAATATTCATACTCATATAATATATTTTATATCCACCCATATCTCATGGCCGCACACTTCACGGAGACAAAATGTGGGCCAAGCAATAGCATGCTAAAGTTTCCGTCGACTGGCAAAGTTTCGCAACTCGAGATGTATTCAGTGTAACAGATATGTGTTCTGCACCTCCCCGTGCGGATTGTGTTGATGTTTTCAGCGTGTCTACTAGAAGTCAAATATAGTTGTGACTCCGTCCATAGATCTTTGGTTTAAATTTATGATTGGATCTTGAAGTTATGGAGATTGTGCAGACTTGGTGAAGCGTGAGGTGTTTTAGTTCTTTACTGTCTTAGCTAGTACTTTTTCCTCTAAGTAGCTGGAAAGTTTTTTCTTGGTTTTATACGTGGCAATAGGAAACAGTAAATTTTGATTTTTACTTGCTATCAAAGTAAGTATCTTTTTGGAAAAATAATTATTTTGTAATTGCTACGTACACGTTGACCATAAATAAATTTTAAATGACTTCTCATTTAGGTATGTGTGGTATGTGATGTGTCAACCCTACAATTATAGGCATGCGTGGTGCACAATAGCCTATGTTCGCGCCAAGTAGTAAAGCAGGAATTGCATAATAATATTAAATAAAATTCAATGCAAATTTCACGTTTCTACTCTAAAAGACTATAAAATTCCAATAATGGTTTGCAACAGACTGAATGAAATAAAAAAAACTTTTAATAATCGATTTTTAAAAGGTTTAATAAAGGTGGGATAGTTTGAATGTATAATCGCCATAAGCTTTGGTTCAAAAGGACTGCGACGCTGAAAAATTCTAATAATGCCCTCTTACGGAGAGCGTTCGCCGTGTGGAGGTAAATTAAACCGCGTGAGTGTTGCCAGCCGAGAAAATTTTCACATATATTTGGGACATTCGTCAATTTTTCTGTATATAATATTTTTTAACAGGTATTTTTATAAGTTAATATTTGGAATTAAACTATTTCTTTACAGAATTTATCGCAAATTTTGTTAATTTTTTAACTTCCTGAGGTTTCGATTACTTTACCGTTTTTGTGGTAACGAAACCGTTAAAAAATAGTTTTATGTCAATGTGTTACATTCGCGTAAATCTAAGAAACCATTATAAATCAATATTTATTTTTTTATAATAAATTTTATTTTATCGAACCATCATGATATCAATAAGTTGGTGGTAGCCTGTAGAATCGAATTCGTTTAGAAAGCGATCTCCGCCTACGGTAATAAATAAAACACTATACTAATCCACTTATGTGTGTCATATTTTAGATTAAGCCTGTGCATAGGCTGGTATACGTTTGTAAGGCAAGTCATATTAATAACGCTTGCGGGTGGAAACTGGAAACTCTATTTACATTGACCTGCACTCACCATCGGGCGTACTGTGGTCACTTTATTGTACATACCTGTATAAACAAAAATTGTGCCCTCGAGTATTTCCACATCTACTATTTAAATTATGATAACTTAGAATAAATAATCCACAACCCTTTTAGAAAATAACATCCTTGATGGTACAACATTATAGAGATAAAGTTGATCCCCCAGCCTTCTGAAATATATTTAATGCCAGGAAATTTAGTAGAAAAACACAGTAACTCCCGCCGTCTTTATCCCATGAAACATACCTGTGATTTTTCACGCACATTTCCAACGCCAAAGCAGTGTGCTGATGAATTATTTATTCCATACGCTGGCAACACTGATGGTAGTTGGCGCCGCCCGACCCCCTCAATTAAAGTGTCGTTGAATTATTCAACGTCATAGTGGACTATTTTTGTGACGTCAATAAAAATTTAAATTAGGGTATTAAAATCGATTCTTGAAGATTCATACTCTATTAAGGATAGGAGGACTAGGTATTGCAAGATAATTATTTTAAGACGCTGCAATCTCACTCAATATGTAGCTATACATTGTAATTTTTTCAAACAATATCCCTGCCTACATGTACTATTAAGTCATATGCGTCTCACTAGTGCCGCTCTTGGCAAGAAAACGTTTATGTTGTACTTTTTATTTTATTTTCTATTAATTTCTATTAATTTGACATGGTCATAGAAACTTCTTAGTTAAAATATACAATTTTTGGTTTACTATGCTTTTAAGATATTACAACTCATGCATATTATATCATGTTAGTATTATAGAAAACATCACTAAGTACGGTGTAAGCATACTACTTTTGCTTCTTAATCTATTTAATATTTACTGATTAACGTAATATATATTATTATACACATGCCCTCTCAATCCTTCTTGCGATTGTAAAGAAAGCCCGTGCCCTGCATTGGGACGTATATGCGCTGATAGAAAACAATACAAAAATACTTAATATATTATGACTGCTTTTGCTTATTATGTAATCATCATATTTAGTAAATGCATACTTTCTATTATTTTCACGTGTTATTATTCCCATTAACAAAACATTTCTAGTAGAATGTACATGTGTAATCCTCAAATTCCACAGGCAAAGGCAGTCAAGTCAACAATCAGAAAGTCCTCTCAAACGTACTACTCGTATAGACACACAGTCACTTATCAATGCCGAGGCCGAACGTTCGTTAGTTAGCCTTAGACTTCACAAATTTATGCCATCACATAAGCTAGGCACGAGAGCTGCAGCCAAGATAAATAGACGTGAGTTACCCTTTGTCGTCTGCGCTAGGCATACACGCTGCGTCTTGCCGTGATGTATCTGTGTTTGAATATTCGCGTACGCAGCTAATATTGCCACAAGGTTTAACCTCCCTGCATGTTATGCTTGCCTAGTACCTACCTAGTACTCCAAAACATACAATATAACTTTAAATTAATATATTAATTACGACCAATTGCCCGTATGGCTTTGAATAGTAATTAACGTCAGCTACAATTTAGATTACATTTCATTTCGATTTAACCAGTCCCGTCATTGCATTGTTTCCATATTCGATAATGTACATTTGGGATTGCAAACTTCAATTATTTACTAGCAAAGTGCGCAGCTCGATTTGGAATACGGTGCATTCGGTTACTTTGTTAAATGAACATTGACTGTGGTGCTAATGAGTTTTGGGTAATCCGACGTTCGCCACCATACTAACTAACTTAGTCACTATGTCCATCATACACCAAAAAAAGTCATAAAAATTTGATCAATCGTTAAGCCCAAATTGGGTGGTAAGTTTTTACCACAAAAATATGTTTTAGAAACTCTCGAGACGGTTATAAATTCTCTCACAATTAAATGTTTGACACGTGCAACGCCTACGCGAAGCAAAAAATGATGGAAAAAGTTTAAAACTACAAAAACACCGACAGATGCGTTGCGGCTAATATGTTTCAGTTTAAGGGATTATGCGTTTCTTAAACAAATATTTAAACCGTTTTGTTTTCTTGCTCCTTCGACGCAGTGTGGGGTTAATAGAACGGAAAGTTGTGTCATTGATCCGAATAATGCTAGAAGTATAAACTATGATGAATAGACTGAATGGAATAAAACACAAAATAATATCCTTGTGAATGATTTGGGATGTACATATTGAACAGTAATAATAATTTAACATGCTACATTTTTTTATTAATAACTAAAGAAGCGAAATCAAGTTCATTGTTGTCGCAGTGTAAATGTATGCATTATATTAATATTGCATAGCATGCTTTATTCAGCATATTGCGTAAAAATATAAAGATAAAAAAATTGTGTAGAAAACTTTTAAAAGAAGGAGAAATAATTATATAAATGTTCATGACAGAAATACACTGCTGATAAAAACAGGTTTCTTTTTGGCACTAAAGCGCATTTTCTATATTCAGTCCATGAAGGAGAATTTATGCCGCCATAAAAGATTAAAAAAATCGATGACAGTAAAATCAACACCGAAAATCATATCCGGGCGATAAAATTGCAAATGTATTCCTCTTTACCGCACCATTTAATATTATGAGCCCGGTTTCCTTGCCTTACTAGCGCCCGTATTTATCGCACACTGTATTACACATACACTACACAAACTTAATATTAATAACCCAAAAATAGTTAAAATCAAATTTTCGACCATATTTCAATGCTTTAGGAGTGAAATTGAATTAAATTTTAAAATTGCTAGCTGTAAACGTAACTTGGTTTCACAGCCGCAAGAAATCATAGCCGAGTCAGAATCCTCAACTAAAACCGCTCCCTTATTTTTGGCACCGAAACAAATGAATAGTTTAAATTTAAATGCATTGTAAATTTTTATTTTAGCTTTAGTCGTTTTGTCATTAGTGTTATGGTTGCATTAAGACGTTTAAGTTTTGTTATTAAGGCTCATATTTATGTTGCTATTTGTGCTATCACTTAAGGCGTTTAGGTTTGTTTTACCAGTCTTTATGTTCTATAGCCTCCCATTATCTTTCATTTGCTTGCTTCGAAGTTGGTTTTTCAATGTAATTTTTCGTGTTATGTTTTCTACTTACCATTTATTAAGTTGTCTTGCTAGAATAGCGATTGCTATAGATTTGTCTAATGTACTATTCATAATATTTATGTCTCTATTCATATTTTTAACGACTGTAGCTTGAAATACAATATTTATCACTACTAGATTGTCTTAGGTTGCCAATATAATTTCATAAAGCTCTAAACTGAAGGCCTGTTCTAATGGAATTTCAAAAATAATATGTCTTTGAACAACTAAAAAAAATATTAAAATACCTCGAACAAGTGTATAGTATTTATTTTAATGCCAAACTTTAGAATTATATAGAAATAATTAATTAATTATGAGGTTTTTTATTTGAACCGGAACACAACGCTAGTACGTAAAAAGAGAACGGAAATTACTCTTTGAAGCAAAATTTGTAAATGTGTCTTTCTATAAATATCAGGGTTAGTCAAATAAGGTACATAAAGCCGAAATGCTACACTCGTCATAGTGTACAACTTTTGCTATGGGTCCAACCATGAAATCGAAAATAAGCTGTTCCATACAAAAATAATCGTTTGAATTTGCAAAATGTATGGAACAGTTGATTTTTTTTCTCGATTTCAAAGTTGGACCTATAGTAAAAGTTGTTCATTATGATGAGTGTAGCATCGCCCTTACAGCTTTATTTACCCTCTGACTAGCCCTGTATAATCGAAGAGTAGTCTCTTCAGAATTTAACATATATCGCATTCAATGCTTCAAAGAAGGCTAACAGTTTCAAAATATTTACCACTACTTGTTATTAAACTATCATCATGCATTGAACATTAACAAGAGCACAATATTTTTCCACGTTCGCAAAGATATCAAGATTTATTTTCGCTTTATTTCATCATTTGACAGATAGTGTAGGGTACAGTTCTCGCATCAACAATACCATACCTCCCTTACAATCAATATTCATTCAGCAATCATCCTTATGTACATAGATTTAGGGATTATTGTATAAATACATTTTTTTTCAGGAGGGAAATATAATTCTGGCATAATAATAGTTCGCATTCAAAACACGTACGTTTGGCGTAGCTTGTGAATAGATATCAGGAAAAACGATACGGCCCTCGATGCCAATAAAACATGATTTATATAAAACACTTGCAAATCCAGTTGAGTTCACAGTAACTATCCTGTATCTTAGCTTTGTTTAAAACGATCGATATCGGTCTGAATTTAGTGTGCAAGTTAACTCCAGGGAGATATTACTTTATAAATGGAGTACACGAATTTCGATACAACTTTTCAGTTGCAAACACGTATATATAAATAGTGTCAAAATGGCTTTCCAGGGCAAGGAATAGTGCAATCTACTATACAACTAGAGTATCTATAGTAAAATCTCTTGCACAGTAATGCTGACCAGGTCGAAACCAGGCATAAATAATATACACGGGCTGAACCCAAATCACGACTCACTTGATTGCAACACTGAATACTTCTAAAATAAATGTATACTCGTCAAAATAATTATTACCAACAAAGTCTAAAAAGTATTTTTTCTTGAAACTTCTTCGGTTTGAAACAACCTCTTAGGTTCAAGAAATAAATCACCGTCTAAAATCCCAAGGGTATAAAAATATTATAAAAATACTTCCCCAAAAGAAATCACAATTCGCACAGACGATATAATTCTATTCACTATTGTGACTGTATGGCATTACAACATAAGGTGGGTGGCAAGTTGTATGAAAACACAAGCATTTATAAAAAAAGGGTGTAAGTTTCATGTCTTTTTTTGTTACATTTGACTGGAAATTTGATCACTTAAAAATAAAAAAATATATATCAAAAAAATATTTATAGGAAATTATGTGAAAAATATACAGGGGAATGACTCACCTAGTAATAAATGTTCCCATTTTATGTAATAACACCTCTGGCCACGAGTCTTCGTGTGGTGGTTGTTTGTTGGCCGATCTTCTGCAATGAAATACGTCACTATATCATAATAATCAATATCATATCAATATCATATAAATATCATATCAATAATAAATTAGCGTAATCAAAGATTTACCCAGCGTTAATGCGCCATAGTCAGAATTATCATGCATAATGGTGTCTTAATTTACGCGAATGTTTCACATTGAAATAAACCTACATATTTTTTAAGGATTTTCCCGACGCCACGATTCGGTTACTGAACTTTCCGTGACTACTTTCGTAGTAATCAAAATAAGTAGTCAAACGTTGGGAAGTTAAACAAATGTGAATTATACCCAATCCGCAACAAAAGTATAATATAATAATAAGTGCAATCAGGACTTCAATCCAGTTTAATGAAGTAAAACTTAGAGAAATCCTCACATAATGTCCGTGTATAACAGTGGGATTTAAGTAGATAAATAAATTACTTTATTTTATTCCCATTATCCGCTCCATTAATGATCCCGCTGAAAGCTCCGCGAATAACACGCTGCAGGCTAAACGCAGTGACAGTTTGAGATCAAGTATGATAGCAATTTCCTGGACGCATCGAGTTTTAATATAAGCGTCGCGTTGTATCGAAAGGGGCTGTAGTTGAGTGGAACAAAGATTCAATTTAACAGACGGGATTGGACTCCGCTCTTTACAATGCCTAATTAAATTACGGTTATATGACAGTGCCATGGCAAATGAAAATAATAGTAAGTTTGGCTACTGATGTTCTACGACATAACATAATTACCTAAATTGAAACCAGTCAATAAAAATCTAAGTATATTAGTTTCAATTACATATCGCTTTAAAATAAAATTATCGTATATTAAAATACTTTTTAGGAGTAGTAGTTGAAAAAAGAAAATTTCTTAGATATATACGTTATATTTTCGGGTTTTTTAATATCAGAGTTAATTATATTTAATAACCAGTCACTCAGTGAAGGCGATAATATTATGTTGCCTTCAAAACTTTAAAAAGGCACCATCTAGTAAAACTAGACTCCTCTAGCTCAAAGAAAATGGTATGACCATCTTAAAAAAAAAGAAAATATTTAAAGGCTGCGGACATAACATATTATAACTTTACCTTTTTATTTCAATGGGAACATTGAAAGCTTCCCGAGACAAGTACAATGAAGGCAAATTGAAATATAAAAGTGACACGTCTATTTTCAATAATGTGTTTATTCTTCAGGATGTGGGTTGGGTGACAATAGAAGTCCGATGTGTATCGATTGAACAGTCTTGGTCCATTAACTTGTAGTTCAGAACAGCCTTACAATATTATATCATCTGACTTTTTTTTCTGAAGTATTAATAGTTAACAATCGCTCATTTTCTATGTAAGGTAAAGGTAATAATACTCACTCTAGAGGTGAAGGAAAACATCGTGGTGCAATCTAAGTACCCAAAATGAACATACATAAGCTTATGATTTTCCCAGAAGGGGTAGGCAGAGATGGTATCAGGACACCCACGTTTCGCCTTGTGTGTTCCGTCCCACGATATGATAAGGGGCGAGCCTATCGCCATATCGGACACATAATTATCGGCTTATAATAAATAGAAAAATCCAATATCACTTTGCCCCACCTGGATGCGATCCTAAGACATTAGCGTTGTAACCGTACCGTAGTAAAACTACGCCACCAAGGCAGTCACTTTTAGTCATGTTGTTTGCACAAGAATTTGAAAGGAACGTGAAATCCACGAACATGTGGTCATCGAGGTAGACGAAGGCCTACTCCTTTATAACCGTATAAGAAAACTGTGCCCAACAGGGAGAGGATAATGACCTTAAGAAAATAATGTTAGAACGTAGTCCACCATTACGGCCGCGACACATGTTTAAGTCTCGAATCGAAAATTGAACGAAGTTTGCGTTGTTGTTTGCCCACACACGTTTCAGTATACTGGTGTAAACTCAAACTTGCACAGTTATATAGTTACCTGTGTGGCGGCCATTACTCTAATTTCAGTCGACAGTTTTGTGAAGTCACGGCTAATTTCTGTTGTGTCCAGCAAATGATACTCTATAATAACGTTTTTTAAACCATCAGACGAATTATAGAATCTGGTATTAAGTGATTAATAGATTTTTTACCTAAATATTTAAAAAAAAAACAACAACAATTCAGTGGTACCTTTTTACTACTATAGCAGGTAACGAGCTCGCGATATGTGATAGATAAACTTTAGAAGCACGGATTTAAAAAAAAAATAAGAAATATTATTAGCAGTATTTATTAGTCAAGCTGTGGAACGATTTGCCGTCACACGTGTTCCCTCCTTCCTATAATCCTGGGTCCTTCCGCTGTAGCGTGGAGAGGCATCTCAGCGGGTAGGCATGATTGTATCGAATTGTATACGACAGCCTCTGATGTCATTCGATACTCTGAATGGACGGCATTAGCACTTAACACCAGGTGCTAGAATAAAAAATTATAATAAAAGAACAAAAATTTTTGTGAGTAGAAATAAAGTATCAAACGGCGTAGTTCCTAGTAGCTAAGGTATGCCTGTGCCAGTCACGGGGCAGCAATAACGCACTCCAGACGTATTTCTTTCGTTACCTTCACTTGACACGCATAATTTTTCCTTTAGTTAAGTTTACAAAGAGAATAATAAATAGGCGATAGAGTATTGTTATCCGGAACAATATGGTGTAGTTTTTTGGTTTACTAATAGTGCTGAGATATATAATAATATGTGTCCACTCGGAATGGGGCCAAGATATTCGATGGAAAAATCATATTTACTTATGTAAGGGCGAAGGCTATATACATCTGGGATTAATTAAATTGGCATTATAGTGCCAACGGGCGAGAGATTACTGAATGATCTATTACTACACTAAAAAAGAAGAGACGTTGCATCTCCATTATAACCAAAATTAATGAACAGTAATAACAGATCTCGATTTCTCAGGAAGTGATAGTCAGAGTCTTATTATAACTAATGCAATATTTGTAAATCAAAATATTTATATACTGGCTCCTACTGTCATAGTCAGAAGTTATAAAAACATAATATTATGGCTTGTTAAAGAAACAAAGTCCATTAAAACAACAACTCGGCAAAACATGAGCACATTTAAAAGTAGCATTCACAAAGCATGTTTCTTTTACTCATTAAGTTAAATACAGGACGCAACAATTTAACATGCAATATCACGACAAATACAAAATTAACCAAAACACCTGTACGAAACCGGGCATTTTTATATAAATCCTCCATAAAGAGATTTGTTTGCATCTGTTTGACATGGCTATGCGAAAAATAAAAGTGTTGGAAACTGCATTCGCAATTTACCATTTTAAATTTGTACCACACAGTCCGGAGCTCTAAGAAAAATTAACAAAAGGGAGTAAAAAATATATAAACAGCAAAAATGGCACCGTCACAATGGCGAGCGAAAAATATAATAATACCTTAAATCCGTTCAAAGCGCTTATTATGGACGACTGCGTGGGATCCAGTTTAGAAAAGTCGAACGCTTGTTACTGCGAATTTTTGTATGATAAAATCATATTCGGAATAAACATGTTTTACCCGTCAATGTTTATGGTGGATTTGTCACTTATAGACATTTGCTTTTTTCGTAGTTTAGCATCCTGTATTTGTTTTCATAACAAGGTTAACGCAAAGACATACGGAAATTATATTCCATTTTTTATTGAATACAAAGTACAAAAATGTATATTTGATAAAAACGGCGTATGACGTTTAAACGATGTTACCCAAAGAAAGCCTTTCAAGCGGCCATCAGAGCCCCTACAAAATGAATAACATAAAATTAACATTAACAATTTTTTATATAATTATTTTACAGCAACATAAAAATGGCAGAATTGAAAAATATCAAATAATATAAGGCAACAGTATTATATGTGATTGTGTTAAAGGGCTAATGGGTCCTTTAACTCTCAGAGATCAAATGGTTGGATAGGTCTGTCTTTAGATTTATTTACATCATACTTATTACAATATCGATCATACCACATTTTAAATGACATATTACATTTCTACTAAAATACTTAAAAAAATAATTTAAAAGTCGACCGAATTATAAAATAAGGCTCAGTCGACATAACCAGGAATTATATTCGAGCGTGCAGCGGAATGCAGTGTCGCTGTTCTGATTTAGTCCGCATACTTGGTCCTAGTCTCTGAACTATAGCAAATCATTTTGTTCTTTATATTTCCAATTTCTTTTCGTAGGACATGACAGTTACTCCAACAACAGGTTTTCATGGAATTTACTGTATTTTGAATTTGAAATAACTCTTTGTATTTCTTGAACCACGAACTATCGTAGTATTTTTTCGTTTTGTCGTCAAAAACCATTTGTATTATATTGATAGAATCCAATCCAATAAGTTTGAAATCCAATAAGACGTTGCTATCCATAATTAAATAAGCTACTGCACTCCGATAAAGTTTGCGCTTAGGACAAAATTTCAGCTATGATTTCTTCTAACTTTTGTGCTTTTTTCATCCATGATCGTTGTCGTGATAGTTAGAACGCCTGTCCAAAAGCAGAGGCAACATTACCCCGAACGATTACAAAGCGCAACATAGTTATTAAATTTTTATCACCTCACGACATTTAGTGTAAACACTCATACAATTCACTAGCTACGACGACCTCCAAGCCTGAATACAACAGTGCTTACCCACTCCAGCTTAGTGATAAACAGACAAAGCGTGGTATCTATTCAAAGAGTCTCCTACATCCGAGGCTTACCGCATAGTCAGCTTACGCGGAACGAGCTAATATAATAATTATGAAACTTAAATCCAAATCCTAATAATCTGTTTTCATAAACACCATACGCGTACTTACACTAACAATCAAACATATTTACATAATGTATTATTCATAATGTTGTATTTGCAAGGCAAATACCGAGTATGTGGTTAGTAAGTTCTCTATCAAATATTTACAAAGACGATTGTGTTCGTTTTGGGCTGACTCGGTGTCTATGAATAATATTTACAACTAGGCTTTCGCGATTATGCATAATATAGGAAATAATGTTCTGAGTATTTTATGGTATTCATTGACTTGCGGTTCTATAGTTTACATAACGTAGATCTAATGCATAGTAATAAAGAACTAAATAATTAATTAACTATATTTCCAAATCTAAGCAATGTAGAAAATGCTAGTAATATTAACAGGATGTAGGTAGTAATGGACTTTTGTTTGCGTCACTGGGCTAGGAAGGGTTAAGAGACGAATAAATGTCAGAAATACAAGTCACTCTAGTGTAGTGTTGCACAATTGGAGTCCTTCATGTACATGAATAGAGGCATGTTAGTACGATGCTAAAAAATATTGATACCGTAGTATAAATTACATTGTTGGTCAACCCTAAAACATAAACTTTTTTAATAAACGAGCGTCATTCCAACTCCCATTCAATTTCTGTTTCAGGCATAAACAAAGCACTATAAAATTGTAAACACAATTTACAATGATCACCCAAGTTGCCCCCATCTCTCAGGTAGCCGAATTGAATTAATCCAATAAGATTCTTTCAACTTTTTTCATAACCACAGCGGTGTTGGACAGTGATAGCTGGTGACATCTGTTCATCCAGACTAATACACATTCATTTATAGAGCGTCGACATTCCGTCCGAGATGAAAGTAAAAAATATGGAGTCATCCCGGGAGCTCCGCAAATGACGTGTTAAGCCAAATGTCTCGTCGTAAGCCCTTTTCATCTTGTACAAAAAGGAGATGAATTGTGTGTAACGGCGGTATAGTTTGTTGTTTTGATAAAATTATTCAGACTTTTGAAGGGGCCAGGTAGGTATACGAAAAAATTTAGCCTTGTAATGAAGGTATTAGCATTTTTTTGGAGAGCCACGTGTTATTCACTCTTAATTAAAGCATCGCAATGAGAGTTGCTAGCTTGGGCTTGTGAATAATGTCACTACTTTCTTACAGAATTCCGACGTCAAGTAGATCCGCTGTCGAATTTCGTACGGCCAGACAAAACTTTAATAAACTCCGACGGTTTCTGCCTTATGTTCCAATTTCGATTTTAGTATTGCAGTGTGAAAGGATTTATTCAATTGCGCTAATAACACTTAATCATTAGCAAGTAGAAAAAACAAAGTACTAAAATTTCACCATCTGACTTTCATTGTATAAATATAGAGAATATGAATACAATCAAACTCAAAGGCTAGAGTTGTAGTTTTAATTACAAACTATCAACAGTAAAATATCAAAATAATAATATTAATGAAAAACATGTATCAAATGAACAAATAATATGAAATTCGATGCCCCGTGTGCCATAATGAAAGGTTGTCAGAGACCCTTGTCAAAGCTAACGGATCCGAGCCATGACACTGATCTCACATCATTTATTTACCATCGATGATTCCCTTAATGAACATGTCTATGGCTCTGAAATATCTTTGATGAAAAGAAAATGGTTTTTATCTTTGTCGAGCACTTTCAGGTTTTTCATCTGTTCCAGCAATTCAGATTGATGTTTTATGATGGACTGAGACATATTATCCTGTAGGTGGAGGTCTGCCTATGTGAATCCGTAAACGTATAGAAGTTGACATAGAAACAGATTAATTACTGCTGGTACCAGACACTATTAATATAAATCATACCAGTTAATGCTGATGGCAGCTTTTTACGGATTAAATAAATAATTCTCACTCAGCAGGATAAGTAGATGGTAGAAATGACATAAATCCTCAACATTGCGACTACAAAATCGTTTAGAATATATTCGTTTCGCTATCCTTTTCTACATCTATGACAGTATAAAGAGTAAATCCCTAACATCATTTATAGTGTTGAATATGAAAACATTCTTTTGAACTTCTTTCTGAACTGCTTTTATGACTATAAATTGCTACAACAAGTTGGCAACGTAAAATAGATGGCAAACTAGATTACCACACAGGTAAGCAACAGTGAGGCATGAATGCTTTTGATCAATACTAGGCGAAACAGGCTCAGACGTGTATGCGTGAGAGGGTTGAAAGAGGAGCCAGTAGAACCATTTCTATGTCACCAGGCTTACATTTCATACCTTATCGTCGTCATACCAAACAAAAATTTCGGTTTGAACATATCAGATGAGATTTCTCAAACTAAAGTCTTCCAAAACATGGAGTTCCAACCTGAAAATGGATCAATGAGTCGAGGTTATATTAATTGAAATACTAGAATCTACGTATAAATAAACTATTTTATGTACACGAAATAGATTCTGCTGTTGAGGCCTAGCGGAAAAATGATAGCATTGGTATCGCCCGACTGAGCCTAACGGCCCGGTCCATTTCTTTTGTAATTTTCAAATGAACATCATATGATTTATTTTTACGCATTAAAACAATATAACAACAAATACATATTTACTAATAAATTTACAGCAATGAAATTCGCCCAAAACTACAGACATTACCGTACTGTGCGTCTCTACACCGAGGCTAAGTTACAAGCTATGGCGCAAATAACTCGGTAACTAGCGCTTAGAAACTGTGCGACTTTATTAACTACACTCCAAGTGTCAGCTTCAGTGTTGCCAGCGTTTAGGTTGCCATGGCAACGGCTCCCCAACTCACAGATACCATGGAAATGAGTCCCGGCGAAGAAAGTATCAGAGGCATGAAATATTAACGAGGTATTGTTATTCCGCCGATCTTAACGGAAAATTAACTACCACTTGAATGAACTGAAATGAACTGATGTAATTCTAAACTCCTCTGAGAAATGCAATTTCTTTTCACGTAAGATATTAAACGTATTCCTCAATACAAGAGCTGCAAAAAACTAAAACAACCATCTTGTAAACTATTATTGATATTGATATACGCTGCTTGGTACATAAAATTTATTGTGGCTGCCATATCTCGTTTGGTATTTTCATTATACATCTTATATTATCTCTGCATTCTTTTAATTCAACGTCCTTTTTGTGTCATATCAGGTTTGATAAACAATCTAATCGCTCTTTTTTGGGGTAAATGAAAAAACTCATAAGTGCAATACTTAAATTTCTAAATGATAAGCCGGTCTTTGAAAGTAAATAGAGAAAAGGAAAAGAAAAGATACAGATTTATGGAAAGGCCATCTCGACTCTTAATTAATCTGACATCAAAACATTGTTATGAATAGTAGTTATGTATAACACCCAACACTCGAAAAAAATTTTACCATCTTATGAGGAAAAAGTTCAGCCCACATTGTACTGACTGTGGCGTGGTTGAAGATGTCCATCACATATTGTTGGAGTGCGCCAGGACCAAAGTTGCCAGGGAGGTTCTCTTAAAGTCTCTAGATAATTATAAACCTTATGGATGTTGGTATTGTACAAAGTATTCTGTCGAAACCTCTTTCTGACGCAGCTATTCTATTATATAAGTTAGCAGTTAAGGCCTAGTGTTACTTAATTGCATTGTGATAATTAGGTTACGATGGGGCTGGCATAGACTAATATTGTCTAAAATCCTCTAAATAAAAATTGATTAAAAAAAAAAACACCCAACACTCATATACATATTTCTAACCCCACATTTTGATCGAGCCTTTGACGTAGGTATCAGAAACTACGAGAGTCTTTTCGGTCTCATAAATACCCAGACCCGCAAAGAAATACCTGTGGATCACACAAATATTTATGTAGGTACTGAAAGCGGTATCACTCCTATCAAGACTATTTTAACTTTTAAAATGATCTATGTAAAAGAAATCCCATGACAATTAACCACATCGCTAGTACTAGAAGTAAATATAACATCTCTGTACATACTGAACTGTCAGTTAATTGCCATGAGCAAAGTTTCACAGGAAACTAGGAAATAGTCCGAGACCAGAAATTAAATTAAATCTAAGCTTCATCTACTTTATCAGGCAACAGCTATTTAACCGAGTTGTTTGTGCTGAATACATTAATAACTAACTGTTGTTAAACAGAGTGAACAGGAATTCAGTAGCGAAAGACAAACTAGTGCAGTAGCTTCATAAGAGTGGCCATATTTTCTAATTGAAGCTATATATGGACAAATATTATTGTAAAAAAAAACATAAGCAAACCAGTAGAACTATTAATCACTAAAATCCCGTATTTGCATCCGGGATAAAGTAAGAATAGGCACATAAAACAAGTTAAAAGAATTAAATTTAAATAACAGATTAATGCCATACCCAAATCAAAGTGGTGCTCTTTTTAACATGATTTGCAAAATTTCATTTGCAAGGATTGTTTGTTCCGAATTTCTAAATGCCTTTTATACTCGTAATTGTTAGACAACTACTTTTTTAGGGCAAAACTTCAGAAACTAAATTCATCACTCTTGTTCCCAATCTATACGAGTAATTTGTAACGCGGGTAGACTTAATACGCACCACGACAAACCACACGTAGTTGAACACAATGACCATTCGATAGAGAAGAACAGCTTAGTTAAGAGTAAGCGCGTGTTTACACATTGTATTGTTCACATGTAGTGAAACGTATGTATTCAGCCGTGTACGATTTTATGCAGTATAAAGGAGCAGTTCAATGTACATCGTATACGCTAATGTTCATTCGTTAAAAATCGAATGCCGCAAAAACCGTAAAGAATAATTCTGTGAGAATCTACACTAAAACTCACGGCAACATGTTGTGAAAGTAACTTCTACTTATTACACACAAGAAAAGAGGAATAAGAATAAAAGTGTGGGACCGATGTGATGGTACCGGTCGGATCCAGATTGCATTCGATGAGAAATAATGAGACGGGATGTAGGAGAAAGGAGAAGAGCCAAATGGGACGGGACTGGATAGGATAGTATAGGATGGGATGAGTTGTTAAGGAACAGACTGGGAAGAGGAGGGAAGGAAAGGCGACCTTGGGTACTTAGGTTGAGTTCAGGAATTCAAAAGAGTGGAGTGGAGTCTCAACATATCTACACCCAGGCGAAGCTGGATCGGGCCGCTAGCAATATAATAAAAATATGACAATAATATTAACATGTCTAAATTCGCATTCACGTGCGTTTTTATAAAAAATATATGTGGGCATGTTGTAAGTTCCACGATATGAAATTAAGTAAATAATTAAACAAATTAGATAGCTTTACAACAGCAATGCGAATACACGCGATAACAGACAGGAAACATTGTTCCGCGTCGTGTAATCGAAATATACCCGCAGCGTGAATAATGTAGAGGCTTAATAAACGAGCTTCGAACAAGACTTTACAAATGATCTAAGAGTTCATAGGTCGACCTGCCTGTATTAATCTGTGAGATACAGGCCCGCTGACAGGCCGCGGTCTGGAGGAGATAAATAAAATCAATTTGTTGGATGAGATTTGGCGAGATTCGCTTGTCCCGACATGATTCCTTCTCCGGGGCTAATTAAGAAGTGAAGTGGAATTAGTCAGGAAGTGATTTGTTGATTAACTTTGTGAGTTAAATAAACGTTTATTATGTAGAAATTGTTGAGATACGTCAGTGGCTACCAACGATCTTAGTAATCGGATGGCATGCAAAATATCTTATTTTATGCCATAAGTACGACCTCAAAGTTAACAAAACCTTCTTCATATTGTGCCATTTCCTAGTTCAGGTTGGTTACCTAAAATTAACAATTATTATTTCAAACGGAATTCCGTACCGGCAAAATAGCATTTCATGAAACCATACAGAGAGAAACTGTCTATCGAAATAGTCGCCGTCCTTCCTCGGATGCCACCGCTTTGACAATATTCCTGTACCTACGCATTGTTGTGCACCGTAATCTCCTGTAATATCCACCACAACTGAAACGTGCTAACCGACAAGATCACTTAACTCAATAATCGGTTTTATAACCAAGACAACTAGGTCACAAATCAACTCTCTCGTAAACGAAAATTAATTGCCGATTTGCTTCCTCTGGATAGATTGCTAAAATTTATAAAAACTATACTCGTAGTCATTATCTTTTGAGTTTTTGCTTAATTATCTTGAGATGGTGTAACCCCACTTGGGTTACGAAAATTACTAAAAAACATACTAAAAATGTACCTAACGTAGTATTTTTATGCAGAATTTGCTAGCGGCGTAGTTGATAGTACCTAGCAGTCGGTACGTTAACTAGCAACCTTTGAATTTAGTTGAGATAAATCGATACAAACCCCGTCTACAAGCGGTTTATATGAACAGAAAGTCTTGCTGCAATTCGCGTGTAATTTATTTGTTTATAATGTTTCAATTGATAAAAAAAGATAAATCTAAAGTAATAAGTAAGTAAATAGAAACCCATAAGATAAATAGACAATTTCATTTAGAAATTGCGAGAATTTGTACTTCACATTCAACAGCTTGTTGTAGAAAATAGAAATCTTTGAAGAAGGCTTATTATGTTGAGCAGTTAACTAATTGGGACTAAAAATAATTATTATAATGAAGATACCTAATAATATATCGATCTATATCATAAAAATCGGATAGTAAGAGAAACGATTTATTCATTTTAAATTATAATTGGTTTAAATTAAATGCAGTAATTTTAATTTAATACATCAAATGTTTTTTTTTTTTTTTTCAAATAGCTCGCCATTTTTAACTTTACTGGATAAAATGTTGAAGTGGTGTCACTGCGTACATGCAATTAATGTAGGCGTGAAATAGTGAATGCGTACCAATTTTTTTGTACTTATGCCTATTTGAGATTAATGTACTTGGTAACAAAGAGTTACAAAAAAAACAATTACATTACCGGCTTCCTAAACGTTATTATTAAAACCATCGAACGACAAAGCGAGAAATGAAAAATCGGAATAACCAACGTCGAAGGGGAAGTACTGACAAAAAGCTGTGAAAGCTGACAATATTTATTTTAACAAGGTCCAATAAAAACTCCCCAATAACTCCAGCCGGAAACAAATTGCTAATCGTTCCACAAAGGCGCGTTGAAATTACGTTTCACTGGCTGTAAGGAAACTCAATGCCCGCTATGGGTAATAATCCGTTGAAAATTGCGAATATATTAAAACAAATTGTTCAAATTAATATTTGCGGCTGCGTCTACGTAAGGATTTTTGATTAAAATCGTGATAAGTGTGTTGTTTGGGAGTATTAGAGGTATTTTTGTGCTTTTAATCGTTTTGATTGGTAATAAATATTTATTCACACCGAGTTGATAGAGTTGTGTCCTCGGTGGTAAATATTCCCCAGTAGTGTTGCATATCAATAGTCGACTATTGCTAAACTATCGATAGTCTATGGATAGGTGACGTCATATCAATAGTATCGATAGTATTATTATGTAATAGTATCGATACTATCGATACTGTTACTTCTAATCAATACTATTTGTTTATTTATGATATCGATAGAATCGATAGTATCGATATTATCGATAATATCAATAGCACTATCAATATTGTTACTAGTTTTCGAGGTCATCTATCGATAGGGAAACTATCGATAGTTGGGCAACTCTATTCCCCAGGGGTTTTAGTTGTATTGGTATGTCTAAGTAACTATGCTGCATTTGATGGTAAGTGAAAAGCAGTCTACATAAGGTACTTACCAGAAACCAATCTGCTTGAAGCTTGAAATTCACCGGCTTTTCCTGGAAGGTGAAACCGTTGCGTGGCTCATAGTTAGGAGACTGTCCCGCCCTCACACCCACCACTGCAACTCCTGTAAGCCAGGATCAACAGTGGCACGCATTTTAATGACACTGAGAATTGAAGCTCAGCGAGTCTCCGGGAATGTCCAACTTGTCTTTAACCCGGAACGAAATTAATCAAAAAGTCAAATTAATAGGAGGAGTTGGAAATAAATTATTGTCCACTTCCCTCCCTTATAAAGCGGGTGACAAAACAATGAACTAAAGAGGCAAATAACCTCGCATAAAGACATTTACAGCCAGAGAAGCCAGCTGTAAAGCACCACGGATTAGTCATTATTACATTTAAATGCGACCTATTATGTAAGCTGTTATACTTGATTCCAAGTTTTTCCATATTTTCAAAAATAACCGTAGATTTCATACCAATCAGACAACAATAATATTACCTCATCACGCTTCAAGCATTTTCTGACTTATAATTCAAACCTTCAAATTCTCGTAACACGGTATCTATCCAACAGCACAGTTTGTTCTAATAGGTTTGCTAACTGGAGAGATATTTGAAATGCCTTGGTCGGAACAAAAGCAATATCAAAGGAATCTGTTGTAGTAACATGCCCTCGATGCAGGGAGCAATGGAAAAATACGCTCTTGCAATAATGTGCATGTAATTTTAGAAGCTTTGAGATTGTTTTTGACGGTGAAGTCACTTCAATTCTTTTTTTTTTGCCTATGTAAATTAGCAAATTACTTACATGATGGAAAGTGATTACCGATGCTTATGAACATCAATACATGAATGGTAGGTGTAATCTGGCCTCTCAAAATGGGAAGAGATAATGATAGAAGAAGGACGAAGGTAGGGAAGTTGTATTAGTAAGGAAAGTAAGGTCTCAGATAATCTCACTCGCCGAACAAAACACTACCGCCGCTTTACGCCGTAATTTGAAAGACAGTGGTACACATTACCTAGGTCGAATAGACTCATTGGCATTGACTTAGCAGTTTACTATGGAGGGTAGAGGTAAGGAGAATCATCTTCTATAATATGAAACAATGTCCGTCGAAATGCATGAATTTAACGTGGCGCCACATTAGCATCAGAGTAAATCTTAAAGGAAGCGCCAAAATCAATAAGCGTACTATTCACAGTTTACGAAATAAAATCACTCTAGTTGCATGTTTCCTTTATAATAATTCTTTAAGGTTATATTTACTACATTGTTTTGTACAACGTAAGTTGTTGATATTTTCAATAATAACTACTTTAGTCGACACTTTTTTAACTCGGCATACTTCAATTTATCTACAATTGCTACATTCATACCATGCCCTGTGTCTACACCAGCGCTATTGTGGAGGGTTTTTGAAATATTATTTATGGCATACAGCTGCACACTTTTACAAATTTTCTCCCATATGAGATGATTCTCCTTACCCTCCATGCAGTTTACCCATAACTTGGCTGTCATAAAACAAATGCCTACAATATTTTTTGAAGTCAACATTTTTAATAGCAAACACATGATTTACATTCCTAAGAACAATTATAAGTTTTATACACCTGCAACGACATCTCAAACGAACTTTCCAAGATGCGTTCTTTCTCGGGATTCTACTTTTCTGACTTTTCTACTAACTCATTCTCTCCTTCGGGCGCGTTGAAAGCTGTTTATCTGAATTTCCAAGCTTGTTAGTAAGTTCTGCGAATTGTTTTTAGTTTAGGAGTATCTGAGGTAATTTGTTGCACTAATGGATCTGAGTTTGAAGCGAGAAAAACTGGGATGACGTTTTAAATTTCGAACGTAAAATTCGTGTTGCTTGTTGTTAGTTATTGATTTGTGGATAATATGTGATGTAAGATTTAAGTAGACATGGCGATAGGCTCGCCTTCTATCACATCGTGGGACGGAAAATACAAGGCGTGAAACGTGGGTTTCCTTGATTGCCCCTCTGCGTACCCCTTCTGGGAAAAAGTCGTGTGTATGTATTGTATTATATCTAAAATATATAATTAGGCTGTAGCTTTTCACTTTGCGTTACCGGCAGGTAAAGTGGTAAAACCATTAGGACAACCTGAAGAATAATAAAGATACCTACTTATTTAAAGGACGCATGGAGCGGACTTTACTTGGTGTGCATTATGGGCAATTTATAGTAAAACATTTGGTTATTTTTCAGAAGTAATCAATTATTGTAAAATATGTACCCGATAAATTCAGGTCAAAGTTTTGAGATAAAGTATTTTGAAGTAACGATTTCAGAACAACCCTTTCAACTGAAGACTAGTTTGTAATAGCGCCATCTATACTTAAATGTATGAAACGAATGCGTAGCTTATTCCCGTAACTTAACAACTTTTCTTACACGAGCTTAATATTAATTAAGTTACAAAAAGGAAGATGGCGCTAGCTGAGCTTCTGTGGTGTTTGAATACGTTCGAAGGTTAACGTCAAATCCAATCTTTTAGATTGCAATCCATGGAATATTTTTCAGGGCTTTTTGTAGGTCACCTTACGATGTTCTCTCTATCTTTCTCTTTCTCTCTTCAGTCAAAGTAAGTCCATAGGTAAGCATAAGTCTCCCCTAAGTTGTTTACTTCACAGTTTAGATGAGCAATAAATAAATTACGGATACCACCAGCCTTTATTACAAGTCGCAACTCACGGCCACTATGTTGATGGATCGATCCGCTCTTCAATACTATAGTAAAAAAATACATTTTTGGTGTCATTGTTCATTTTACACAGAGAGTTCCAATGTTTTTTTATATTCCTGTGACTTTATAGACTCCCAATAAGATTTATGAACAAATAAAAAACATTTAGTAGCAATAGAACATTAGAAAATTATGTATTTTTATTTAATATTTCAATTTATTTAACAATTTAAAAAAAACGTAGGAATAGAACATAAGAAAATAATTTATTGTATTTCAATTCTTTCTGTTAAGCACGCTTTTCCACTTGCTAACTGGTTCAGTTATGCATGGCATGGCATAATATAATTAAAACTTAGTTCCTATTTGAAACAAATAAGATTATAATATTTTATACATCTTTAAACCCATTTGTTGTAAACATAATATAATGAATACGTAATTAAATAAAATATGATCTGCTAAATATTGTTAGGACTTGATAATTAAATTATTTATTAAATATATTCAATACAACAGGGCCGGCCCTATTCGGGTGCAGCTCATTTTAGAGTCTAGTCCATATCAGCAATATATTATTCCCGGACTATTTTATTTATATTTAAATGACTGCCGTCCTCTGTACTGGTTTTCTCGTCCTGTCCCGTTATATCCCGTCTAGTCGGATCTCATTCTGTCCTATCACTCAAGAGATGCAATCCTGTCCTCTCCTATCTCATCCCTTTGGATTTTAAAAGGTAACAAATATATTTGAATTCATTTCTTATCCTAAGGGACTACTAAATTTTTCGTGATAAAAAGTAGCCTATGTGTTAATCCAGGGTGTCAGCTACCTCCATACAAAATTTCATTGAAATCAGTTAGCCGTTTTTAAATTATTGTGCACAACCGCACAGACAAACAGACAATGGAAGTTCTTAATATGATAATCGATTAGGATGGTAGAGACAGATACTATTTTTGTGGGACATTGTACAGATAATGATAACAGTGCCTCCAATGTTGCAATTACAAAGCTATTCAGATGGAGATTTCATCGAAGACGATTTTCCTCACCACTAAATGCTACTACTACTACTTAATTGCTATTCAAATTAAACTAAATTTTACGGTTATGGTTTGGTCACGGGCGGGCTTTCGTGGTCCACCCCTTGACCACGAAAGCTGTGAAGCAATCAAAACGTCGGGAAGTAAGAAAATGTAAAAATTAAAACATTATGCTTACTTGCATTAAACAACTTTTAAAACATTGATTTATTTAGAATCCTCTTTTTATAAGCCCTCATCATAAGGTCAGTCAATTCTTCGCCTGCTTTTCTCTATCCTAGCGCAGAGAAGTTGCAGTGGTGGAGTGAGCAATATCATTGTACATAAAATTGTTTTAAAGAACCTAACTATGGTCCAGAACGTTGTGATTACTTACTCTATGCTATGGTCCAGCGACTGTATTCTGGTGGTTACACTAATATTAATAGTTAATACACACAAAACGTCCCCAAATACTCTCGACGCTACTTTGAGACATTGGGCCTCGTCGGGGGTATAAGAAACTACGCGAGAATTTTCGATCCATAGTTTACAATGTTTAATAATTATTTAGTATGCTAAAGGCCAACTTTAATTAGCGGTGTGTGCTTTATGGCATAGTACATTGTCCTGGATGAACAAGGACGCAGACGCTCACTTTACGAAACACCATTACAGTTAAAGTGGCAGTTAATATTGGTTGTGGTTAGAGATTAAGGATTTGTAAGATGAGTTAGTGTTTTGCTTTAAGTAAAATATTAAACATTTATTTACAAACATACATAAACTCACGCCTATATCCCAGAAGGGGTAGGCAGAGGCGCCACCAGGACACCCACATTTCGCCTTGTATGTTCCGTCCCATGATGTGATAGGGAGCGAGCCTATCGCCATAGCGGGCACAAATTCCTGAACCCGGGCTTATAATGAATAAAAAAGCCCAATATCACTTTGCCCGACCCGGGATTCCAACCCGAGACCTCAGCTTTGTAGTCGTACCGTAGTACAACTACGCCACCGAGGCAGTCATTAAACATTTGGACTTTATATTACGTTTTACGTTTACGTTTACGTTTATACCCTTCGTGTATTTATTTGAATAGTTGTATCCAAATATTTGTTTTTATATACAGGATATGTTACAAAATGGTGTAAGAATACCTAAAACTTTGAAAAGGAACAATAGATTTTTAATACATTAAAAAATAGTGGAATCAAAATTATTTCTATAGAATATATTATTTTTGTCCTTTACTCTTTAGGTACCATGTACAACATATCGTCTTTATAATATTTAATAGTTTGTGGTCAGTAAAATGTTCGCAAATGGGCATTCGTAGTTGAGCCACAGCATCAGACATTTAAAAACGTTTGGAGTTTTTGAAAACCTTGGATTTTAAGGTAGTGTAAGATAGTTTGAGAGATTGGAATAATATAACAAATAACTTTGAGATCGTAAAGTTATATTTACAACATAAAATTTAAGAAATTCGCATAACGGGAAGTAGTCGGTGTCGAAATATTATGGATTATTTTTACAGATTCAGATTTTTATCAAGTAGTCATAATAGTGCCTACTAAAGTACTTCTTACTTTGGAAAACTGACAAAACTTACTCGTCCGCACACTTAATAATTTTAAATGATAATATGATAACAAAAACCTCACCCTTTTTCACATGGTAGTAAATAGAGGGGAAATGTAAGACACGTCAATACTGATCGTACTATACCAGTCCAAATACGTCCCACTGCAGGGCCCGTGCCTCCTCTACAATAGAGAGTACGACTGAGAGGGGTTAGGCCATATAGTCCCTCACGCTGGCTTAGTGCGGGTTGGCGGACTTTACATACCGTAGAAATTCTTCAAAATAGCTACGGTGTGCAAGTTTTCTCACGATGTTTTCCTTCACCGTTAGAGTGCGTGGTTATTGACTATCAATACACACATAACTCCGAAAAGTCAGAGGTGTGCCCTGGGTTTTAAACCCGCGACCACCGTAAACATGTAGGCAGCCGCGTCTGGTCCGTTACCAACAAACCACCACGCACTAAAAAAGAGTTAAGTTGCATTGTTAGTTCCACTGAGCCCTTTTGTTTCCTTTGGAGATTTTTCGCAGAAGCATCCGCTGTCGTACCTGTAGAACATAATGGTGATTGGCGTAATAAAAATATTTGCCGAACATTCGTCCAAAGAATGGCAGGATTTTTTGTTCCTGGCAACAATTGTGGCATTTCACGACACGATAAAAATATTACACGGTACTTATTAATTAAAAAGTAATTGGAGTATGTCACACATTCATGTTTTATTGTAACTTTCCAGCTAAGTAGCGGAAAAAGTATTGTTATTAAAATGGAAGCCAGGTTGAAGCAATTAAGGATCGTGATATTAATTGCTTGCAATAGGCCAAAAATAATTTACAAAAGGATCATTTGAGCTTTCTCAATATTGACGTATTTAAAAGCCGATTGACGCAGTGCCTAACAATATGACATTCTACCTATAATATATTAGGAATTGCGGGTGCGATTGTTATAAGGTTTTGTTCAACCTGTAAAACTTTGTTCAGGTGTCTGTCACCCGTTGTCCCAGATTATTGTAAGAGGCGACCCGATGTGGCCATCAGGATCACTGGGTGCGATGGCAGTGCTTTCTACGCCACAAGGGCATGTGGCATAAAAAATGAATTTTTCAAGAAGGACAAAATCCTCTTAGACCTCTGTTCACCTTGAGTCGGTAGATAAGGTATTCCGGATTTCCACCTTCTAAAAATCTGATGGTGATCACCTTCAACAATAATAAGCGACATTGGGATCTCACGAGGTACACACCAAAGGCCCTTTAGCGCGTTGCTAAAGTAGCACTATGCGAGGTAAGAAAATACAATTAATCTCCCGTATCCCCCACACAACATTTAAATATGTTAATGAAGACGTCGTAATAAAAAAAAAACTGTACAATAAAGTTTCTAAATGTGTTTCTATTTTAAACAAATGGCTCAAAACAAAGTCAATTCATATTTTTATTTTGTATTCTTATTTATTTCCCTTCTAGAATGTTTGAAAATGTAAAAACTCGGGGATTACAAAGAGTTAGTGTTGATGGAACAATAACAAACTAATATAGACGTTTTGACGACCAATTGTTTTTGTTAAGACCACAGTAGTAATAACCACTGGCTTTGATTCGTAGCTAGAAAGATTTTATAATCTTAAAGATTAAAAGGTACTTTTTACATTTTAGACATTATGTAGCCAATTTTGACTACAACATACAAAACCCTTGCAACATACGACAGACAGCCTCCGTGGCTCATTTGTTTAGGTAAGGATGTGGAAATAGAAAGATGTAACTAGTATAATATTCTTAGCAAAGGAAAGTTGCTTACTAGTCAATCTGAAACTTTTTTTTTTTTTTTTTTTTTATTGCAATGAATGGCGAGACGAGCATGCCATTCACCTGATGGTAAGCGATACGACCGCTCATGGACAGTAGCAAAACCAAACAACACCATGAATTACAAGGCGATGCTTGGAATTCCACTGCGCTCGCCATCCTGAGACATAAGATGTTAAGTCTCAATATGTCCAGTAGTTACTCTGGCTACAATGTCCTTCAAACCGGAACACAACAGCGCATTTACACTGCTGTTTGGCGCTTACTAGTCAATCTGAAACTAAAAAAAATTTGAACAAATCTTAAGAGCATTTAGCGTTATACAGGGTTTATCAAGACTGCGACCGAAAACGAAGCCAGGTGGTATTATTAGTGACACAATGCAACAAAAATATTCGCAAAATAATTTGTATTTTTTTTTACTTATCGTATTTGGGTGATAAATACATAGCTTTTTCTAAAATATTAATGTACATACATACATACATAAACTCACGCCTTTATCCCCGAAGAGGTAGGCAGAGGCGCCACCATGACACCCACATTTCGCCTTGCATGTTCCGTCCCACGATGTGATAGGGGGCGAGCTTATCGCCATATCGGGCACAAATTCCTGACTCCGGGCTGATAGATGCGCAATGGTACGTAAGGGTTTAAATTACTATTTTCGCAAAAACTAGGTATTTACCGCCCAAACACGATATTTAAAAAATTGCAGAAAAAAATCTGTAGCTTTAATTGCGAAATATTTAGTTGCATTGTATCTGCAACCAGTAAAACTACCAACTGGCTTCGTTTTCGGTCGCAGTCTTGATATACCCGGTATAAATAGTGATATATTATTTTAAAACTGCAATTTCTTAAATAACGTTTTATTCGGGTCAAATGGCTGGAAGGAACTGTATTAATAATTTGCAACACTAGTATAACAACTATGCAAATTTATAGCCATAAAATGTCGATCTATTTTATTATAATGAATGCCAATGACCTTAAAGATGGAATAGGTATATTATTAGCGCTTTCTTCATTGCGGCCTTGACAAATCCAAATTGAGATGCTCGCTCTGATTTTTCAATTACTTAGATAACATTAGCGCTCAGCTTATACGGCAGTGCATTAATATACAATATTTCTATTTACTATGAAATGTTGCAAAAATATATACGCGTCTTGTAAGATATGCTTATTTCCATCCTACTTTATCGTTTAATATTGTAGAATAGCATATTATTTTAATTATTACACCAATCTATTATAATTATTAAAGCTGAGGTATCGGGTTTGAATCCCGGGTTGGGCAATGTGATAATGGATTTTTCTTTTCGTTATCAGCTCGGAATCAGAAATTTGTGCCCGTTCTGGCGATAGGCTCGCCCCTATCCTAAGTGTCCTTTTGGAAGAAAGGCGAAGAAAGGCGAAAGTTTATGTATGTAGTATGTATTATACTAATACTAGAAGTGTTATTTTTAATTATCAGTACAATATTATATTAAGTTTATTTATATATCGTAATAAAAAATGCGGTATTTATAAATCGATCACGTATAAAAAAGAGTTTACGCTTCCTTCAATATTCCCTGAAGTAACCATTTTGTATTTTTTAACTGCAATGAAAAGCAAAAAGTAATGGTAAAGGTCTTTATTATTATTTTATATTGTAGGATCTAAACTAATCTTCCGATCTTTATAGATGAGATATCAATCGATTTGTCATAAATCAAATGTCGCGGACATTCTTCTTCAATTTAAAAAAGTACACATTTTTTAAAAGTCATGTGAATAAAAAGCATGTCACGAATCTCAGTCAGTAATTGATGATTAAAATATGCAAAACAAACATCATATTATGCACAGCATTTGAATGGATTTATAACGCTATTAACGTGTAACAGCCAGAGGACGGATTGGATTTGATATATAATACATACATACATAAACTCACGCCTTTAAACCAGGAGGGGTAGGCAGAGGCGCCACCAGGACACTCACATTTCGCCTTGTATGTTCCGTCCCATGATGTGATAGGGGGCGAGCCTATCGTCATGTCGGGCACAAATTCCTGACTCCGGGCTGATAATGAATAGAAAAACCTAATATCACTTTTCCCAACCTGGGATTCGATCACGAGACCTCAGCTTTGTAGTCGTACCGTAGTACAACTACGCCACCGAGGCGGTCAATATATCGTGGTTTGATGTATAGAAATGTATATAACACAATTAAATACATGTCTTACTGACTTGTCCGACTGGACATCCTAGTGTCAATTGGGGTTCTCTTTGAAAACCAGCGCTGCAGTATTATTAAGGTTATACGGCAGGATTCAAGCTGAAAGAGTAACCCATTGTTAGCCCAATAATCAGGTAAAAAAAGTATTTAGTACTACTTACAGTTGTGCCAATAATAAAAAATAATTTCATTTCATTTTCATTTTAACTAAGTAAGTAATAAGTAAGTAAGTAACTAAGTAATAAGTCAATGATAGCAGCGAGGATATAATTTATTTCTTATATATAATATACGAATTAATAGGTAATTTAATTTATTATCATATTTATCGGTATTGTGAAAGAAAACATAATCGTCAATCAAGTCAATAGTTATAGGTACCTACTCATATTTACATTAAAGTTTCATTTTTATCGATGATGTCATCTTTAAAACACAAAAAAAATCAATATCAACGAAGAATACCTCTGTCTTTTATATTTTTGATACTACTTCTCAAATTCAGAAATTATAATAGATCTGTAATTCAAACTTCGATACCTACTTATTATAATGGTATGTATGTATTTTATTTTATATTATTCGTTTATGGAATGTGGGACTTGTATTATTTTATGAAGAAAATCACGTCTACGTAATCACTAATTAAAGAAATCCTAGATATATTTTCGGCCTTTGCGTAAAGCAAAGATTAAAAATAAAAGAGATAGTGATAATAGCACTATTACTATCATCATATATAACTCTTTTATATTTTATACCACATTACCTTAACAATCAAGGTACCGTAGGATTTGATGGATTGACATAATGGTACTATCATTGACAGGTTTGTAAATAAATATGCGCGTTCTAAAGCAAATACTTAACTCCTCTTTATTGAAGTGCTATTTAGGAAATGTTTTTTTTTTTTATATTTTATACTGGCTCGGCAAAGTGATAGTACTCTACCCGTTGGTGAGTTTAGTACCATTTATTGCTGCTTTTTGCCGTCCTGTTCAAATGCTTCTGTATGCTCTGCTAAGCGACCCGAGATTATAGGAATCAAGGAACACATGGGCAATAAGACTGCCTTATTTTCAATGTAAGGATTCGTCTTTTAATGTTTGGATTAATTGTAACAATTCATAATTATATAGTAAACATGCATATAAAATGAAAAATAAATACACGGGACAAAACAAGTTTAACGAATTTTGTTGCGCGCCTGTTCATTTTACTATAGAAAAAAATAAATGCGTGCATATTTTGTATGCATATTCACAATTACTTCCCTCACGTGTATCATTTTTGTGACTGCTTTTTTTATTTAGTTGAATGTTTCTTCCTTGAGTTTGATAAGTAATTATGCGTGTATTTATGGATGTTTGTATCATGATATATTTGATAAATAGTTGTGGATAGTCTATTTAGTTTTCACTGAACTAGCCATCACGTGCTCTAGCATTAAAATTACGTTTCCTGAACAACAGCGATCCTACTTTGGTCGATCCCCCTTGTACAGTAGACTAAACTAGCTACAATTAAATACTTTACCAAATATTTGTCTCCTAAAACAAAAGGAGACTGTCCCGCCCTCACACCCGCCACTGCAACTCCTGTAAGCCAGGATCAACAGTGGCACGCATTTTAATGACACTGAGCATTGAAGCTCAGCGCGTCTCCGGGAATGTCTAACTTGTCTTTAACCCGCAACGAAATCAATCAAAAAGGTAAAATTAATAGGAGGAGTTGGAAATAAATTATTGTCCTAAAACAAAAGCAACTTTTTATGACCTTCGCAGGCAGACGAGATTGCGGCCCGTCTAATGTTAAGCGGTCACCGCCGCTCATGGACCATCGCAGTGCCAGAAGCCCAGCACAACCAGGCACTGCCTACCGGAAGGAAAGTTTACTCTCTTTTCCCTGAGTGCCTCGCTTAAAAAAGGACTGGTCATAGCACTCAGGGAACACCGAAGTACGGAGTTAATTCTAGAGCTTGCATGTGCGTGGTAAAAAAAGAAGGCTGGAAACGAAATTCAGGAACGAATAGTTTCCAGATAGTAGAAATGAACTCTAGTGCGGTGGCAACTCTGAAAATAATCTCAGTGTGTGTCAATGGCCAAATCTTCAGATATTTTTATTCTGTTCTTTACATAGAGCGATAATTTGTAGAGAAATCAAAATCACTTATAATAATAAAGCTCAATTACCAGCTGACAGTAAATTCAACTCAATCGTGGTATTAATTAAATAATAGTATTTTAACAGCATTTTATGTCTAGACTATACGTTGTGATAGAATGTCAATAAGGTTACTATATATTTTTAGACAGTGATCGTGGAGAGCATTTTTTCGGCTACCAAAATTAATAATAACCTTGTTTTCAGTCTATCATAGCGTATATTCTAGACAGACAAAAAAAATCCAAATCAACTTAAAACTAGTCTATTTTTAAATATCATTTTGTATGTTCATATCAATTCTTAGACTATAGAACGTAAGCGACAAAATTTTTCTATATTCTAGAATTTCTAGTTTATAGCAGTAAAAATAGCCTGATTAAGGTCAACATTGATCAACTGTGATGCAGGTGTGATACATAATTACAAATATTAAGTGATTACCGGATGCACTGTGCTTAGAATAATTTTTATATTATTTTTATTTTCATTTTTATAAAAATTTTGAATCGTTCAAACAAGAAAAGTAAAGAAACAAAAGAATATGTTCAAAATTGGACGCCTCGTAGCTCACGACGACAAATTTAGAAATATACTTTTCACCTGCGTTTTCTTGATGAAGAGGGGCTTATAAGATCATCATTGTATTAGTCATTAGGTAACAGGAAGTCCGCTCGACAAGGGCTTCTCCCAAGTATTTGCCTCTCTAAAGAATTGCCGAAAGTAATAGAATTATTCTAAAATATTCTGTATGGAAATGTAATTCAATAATTGCAAATTAAAACTTCCACAAAACGGAGTCGACACACGCATGATTAAGTGCTAGGTTGATTGACCCACAGTAAAATAAAGGTCGATATGATATGATTTACTTCAACGAGTACTTTCAGAAAATTTCGAACTCTCACTTCGAGGTAAATTCAAAACAATTGCGAAAACGCAACCTTGAAAGAAACGAACGTAATCTTACTTAATGATAATGAATTTAAATGACGCTGTTTGAATTATTGGCGCTTTATATGAATTTTGCAATTATGTCAAGTTCTACCTCTATTTCAGGGCTACCCGGTGGACGCCGAAATATTGAGTCGGTATCGAAAACAAGCGATCTGATTGGACTTTGACTTTTATTTTGGTTATTATTGATCTTTGTATTCCTTTATATTCATTGTCCCACTTGAATGATTGTAGACATCGAATTAAACGTTTACTATAGATAAAACACCTATATTACAGTTATGTACACGTAACACCGCCATTGTAATGTAGTTAAAAACAATATTTTCTTTATTTTATAAACATATTGTACTTACAATATCTTAAATGACAGCAAGTGTGTCCGTCACTCCTCTGGCCGAGATTGTGTGCATCAAAGAATAGACCGCACCACTACACTGTGAGCATTGTTCAATGTCAAATGTGTTTATGTATTATTATTGTGTATTCTTTGTCTTTTAAATCTTTTGTTTATTTTTGTGCTAGCAATAAATATTTTTGTTTCTTCTTATAATAAGGTAAAATGTGAAAGGGAGTAGCGCACCGAAGTTTCCGTCCCGCCACAGAATGACGCAAACTTGAAATTTAAAAAACTTAGTTGTTATTGTTTTATTTGTTAAATCTATAATATACAGGGTATATCCAAAATGCGACCAAAACCGAAGCTGGTAGTATTGGTGAAAAAATTGACAAATCTTTTTTTGTATTTTTTACTTATCGTTGTATTTGAGTGATGAATACAAAGTTTTCCTATAATATTAATGTACACCTTTTTATTTTTAAAGACGCAATGGTACGTAAGGGTTTAAATTACTATTTTCGTGTTTGGGTGGTAAAAACCTACTTAAAAACTAGGTTTTTACCACCCAAACACGATGACATTTAAAAATTGCAATAAGAATACTGCCTGACTTTTTGCGAAATTTTAATTGCATTGTGTCTGTAGCCACTAAAAATTACACCTACCTTCGTTTTCGGTCGCAGTCTTGATATACCCTATATGCAGTTCAAACTGTATGCTTGACCGTTGTAATAATAGAGGCAAAACGAAATACTGTAACATTTTAGAAAAACAAAATAATGTAGAAATCAAATATTCTGCACATCGTATTGGTTTATAATCTGTTACGATATCGAGGGTGACAACTACAGGTTTTTTCCTGAAAATTTAACATATTACAGTTCTATTCAAAAGATTGACCATTTATACATAGTACCAGCAAATTGACAGATCATATAGGGTTAGTAATCTATACATATAATCAATTTTTGCCCGATCGATGTCTGTACATGGAAGATAAATGAGAAAAACTAATATGGGGAGTATGTATTAACGTAATAGAACACAAAACAATGATTTTTAGAATTTTTGTCTGTTTCTCTGTGTGGTTGAGCGCGGTGAATTCATAAACGGCTTAACGGATTTGGATGTAATGTAGTATGGAGGTAGCTGTCACCCTGGATTAACACTTAGGCTACTTTTTATCCCGAAAAATTAAGTGTTCCCGTGGGATGAGGAAGGAATTCCGATATATTTGTTACTTTTTTATACGCAAAGGCATGGGATGGGACTGGATTGCATGCCTTGAGTGAGAATGAGACGGTACGGGCGGGATATAACGGGACGGGACAGGGCGGAACGGGATGGAAAATTTCAAATAAAGTTAATCACGCAGACGAAGTTTGCGGGCAGAAGCTAGTAACTAATAATGTTACCAAACTAAAAATCAAATTAAACAGTTTTTATCTTTATAAATATTGGTCGGGCTCTAAACATATTCGCAAATTTTTACGATATGTAATGATGCGGTGTATGTAAAAAATACACTACAATTCGCCGCAGCAATTCGCTTTACTCGCTGCTTACTCAATGTCAATAGCAACTGGTACTTTGTTCTGTGTAAGGTGAAAGGTTCATTTAAAACCATCATAATTATCATTACCTAGTATTCTACTACTTCGATTACTACGATTTAAAGTAATTTCATTCGAAATTGAATCCGCTGCTGGTTGTATAGTTCTTAAATATGAATAGAAGCCAACCCAATTATTGTCCTTAAAATAAAAAAGACGGTAACTTCTACCAAGCTCAACAGATAACATGTTATGCTCGCGTTTATAAAGCGTAAAGCCTTCATAATATTAAAAATACAGGAACTAGATGTTTTATAGAATTTGAGAATGTTGTTGGAGATTGCATGGTAAACAAAAATACGTGTAGATAATTACAAAACAGTTGTAAAATCCTAATAAACTTTGATGCAGAAAATGCAATAATAGTCGGACTTGCAAAATTTATTTTGTATATTATGTGTAATTTTAAAACACCGCATTGATGATTCAAGCTTTCTAACATCGGATGTTTCAAACTACACGAATTTCATATTTAATAGGCTATGAAGTCAATAGTCACTCGTTTATTTTAATTTATAATTTACGATAATAGTTTTAAGTATGCGCAAAAGGAAGTGCATTTATTTACATAGTATATTTTAGTAATTTAAAAACCTTGACTTAATTGATCAGCCTTGTGCAATGTACGTAAGCACTTAAAAAGTCAGGAACTTGGTCTTTGTCGATAGGGCCCCATTTTACAATACACTAGAGTTTGATACGCAGAAAATCATTTAAAGTAAAAAATATAGATTGCATTTTCTTGCGAAGAACTTATAATAATAAAGTGCTGACTATCGCTTAAAAAGGGACATAAGAAAATATTCAAAACTAATTACTGTCACAGAAAAATGCTAGGAGTACTCGTATATCTACCATGGTCAAAATAGAGAAATATTAACGCACAAAAAATATTTTTGGTTTCGAAAGTCATATTTGCATTAAAAAGCAATATACAATAAATTAAAATACATCCTTGAAACATAGCCTATTGTGTTGTTTATGTATTAGACATAAAAGCTATAAAAGTTAACTGCAGTGGCATAAAATTGCAAACATTATAAACGAAAAATAGTGATGAAAGTGCGAATTTTAATCAAGGTCCATGTTGAATTTTGAATTTTTATACGCGTGCGAACCGCGCCTACTTTATTTAAATACTTGGGCGTCTTAAAATATTTCGCGCAATATTATGTGTGCGCGTAATGTAAGAGTGAAAACTTTATTTTAAATGCAATGATTTTATCTGACATACCATACATAGTAATGTATTTAGCTGGGGTAGATACAATTTTGGTTTAATAATAGATTTCTTAATATATTGCGATTGCCTGATAGCTTGTTGGTAACGGTTGAGTGCGGCTGCAAATTCGGTAATCGTGGATTCAAATTTCAGGACACACCTCTGACTTAACAAAGTCTTGTATTGATAGCCAATTTCTCCGCATTCTAATGGTTAAAGAAAACACTGCAAGGAAACCAGTAAACCAAAGAGATTTACAAGGAGTCCTCCAATCGGCGCTAGGCCAATGCAACGTGGTGGACTATGGCTGCAAACCTTCTCAATAATAAAGAACGACAACAGTACGACGTATATGGGATAGATATTACTTATATACAGGGTATATCAAGACTGCGACCGAAAACGGAGCATCGCAATCCAACTAAAAATTTCCCAAAAAAATGTTTATTTTTACATATCTTCATATTTGGGTGAAAAAACATAGTTTTTCTAAAAATATAATGAAGACCTTTTTATTTTTAAAGACACAATGGTACGCAAGGGTTTAAATTACTTTTTTCGCAAAACCTAGGTATTGACCACCTAAACACGATGATATTAAAAAAAATGCAAAAAAAACTGTCGCTTTTTTTGCTTTGTTTAGTTGCATTGTGTCTGTGACCACTAAAACTACCACCTGGCTTCGTTTTTGGTCCTGGTCTTGATATACCCAGTATGTTATTGAATTAAAGAAAATGGTCTACACCTTCTTTGAAAGCCGGCAATGGACCAATAAGGTTTTGTGGGCGCTATTGGTCAGGGGTGACTACTTACCATTACTTAGGCTATCTGATCGTTTCCCTCCTATTTCATAGAAATTAAGAAACAGAAGCATAAAATAATTTAACAAGGAATATGCCAATCATGATAATTTCTTATAACATGCGTAAAATTTGTGCCTTTACATTTTTTTAAATTTACCTCGATGCCTCAGAAGAGCGAGAAGGTATGTTATATATTCTTAATTACATAATAATCTCAAAAATTTTAATTATTATCTTTTTTGTCGACCTTATTGCTTGTAGAGTATTAATAATTTGAATTGCAAAACGTTTTATTTTTAACGTTTATCATACAACTCAGGTGGAATTATTTCAATACATACGGTCGATACTGTATATTTTCTTTTTTGTTATATTGACGTAAGATAATATAATATGCAAATTATTATCTGAACGCAATGTTACTTGAAATAATAATATATCAAATTGTTTAGCAAGTTTCGATTTTTTTTTTGACAAAATTATCTTATCCTTTAAATTGTAAAGCATTTATATTACGCCAATTCCCATCTCCCGTAATCTATACATATTAATTTGTAACCGATCTTGTCTGTACATGGAAGGTAATAATAAATAAGGAAACTCCGAATAAAATTTCTAGTCTAAATAGTTTTAGTAGAACAAGTCGAGTCAGTTGATATAATTGTTAACATTGAGTCTTACAGTCGGTTCCTCGTTGCTGGAAATCCGCTTACAAAACCTATTTAAAAGCGTTCCAAATGTAAAAAAACAACAAATTAAAAACAACTTTCAGATTATTTTTATCGAATGCAGTCCGACGTTGACGCCACGTGGGACTATTAAAATCTCGTATTGTATCAACGACCTGCCGATCGTGTTGCGACATTAAAATATTTTGTGCTCAAAATCGCTTGAAAATACACGGTGGCGTCTGATGACCGACCAAACACCGAGACATTAGTTGTGAGTTCGAATCTCAGAGGTCACGCCCTTGATTTTCGGAGCTACATATAATTTATAGAGTTTGAAGGTGAAGGAGTACTTGACAAGGATACATGCATACCGTAGAGGCTTACAAAATTTTTCATGGTACGTGAAGTTCGCCAAACTTTAAAAGGTCATTATAGTTTTTAAGAGTTTGTAAATGGCATGTAAATGGCATTACGTGCAGTACGTATACGGGCTGAATAATTATTATTATCAATTATCATTATCGAGAATACCCGTAATCAAAAGCGCGTTGACTAAACAAAATACTTGAAATAACACATAGTATGTTTAGTCTGCGAATAGATATTAGCTAATATTCGTAGTTTACAGCCTGTACGTACTGCCATAAGATCAGTAAGATAAAACACAGCCTAAAGCACTGTTAGCTCAATACGTGATGTGTATGAAGTGGAAAATCAAGTTAATACCAAAACATTGCATCGAGTATCGAAATCTTTCGATATGCATTTTAATACCGGAAACAAACATTCAAATAATCCTCTCCGATTGGTCAATTTCTAATTTATACTCAACCACAAGGTCGTATATTTTGCAACGAAATCAATTTTTTTAAAGTAATTTCTATGATCTTTCGTCGCAATTTAGTTTTGAAACTCATTTACCAATAAATGTTTAGGCTGGATGAGTTTACGACCGTCTTAATGTTTGTTATAATGAGTGCAAATTCAATCTACTTATTCATGTTATTATTTATAATTCTAGTTGTTTTGACCGTGCTCCGCGGTTTAGAGCGAATGGTAAAACCCCGTCAATTTGAGAAGTTTGACTGTTTCACACGTAAATAATGATGGATTTATTATATAAATTATTATGCTACCGCTACTACATTTTTTTGGGTGAGTTTTTCAACTAGTTCGATGCTGTACGTCGCACTTCAATCTAATATCATAATAATATCCAATCGTTAAATTCACACTACAGTGTAATAAAGACAAAAGTCACCCGCTTACCTGCGTATTAACTGCTCATAGAAAACTGTTTGAATTTGGTTTGACTTATCGTAAATATATTAAAAAACTATTGTCATTATCATGAATTAAAATTTTTGGAACAATATATTAGTGATATTTATTTAATCCTTTTTTGCACTGTACGGAAAAAGCAATACAAAAAATTGCATAAATTACACATACCTTATCACACTAGGTAATTTCTTACAGGGAACCATCAGATGGATGTATAAAAAGCAGAAAGAAAGGGCAGTTTATAGAGTAAATATTGTACCTTGAGATAAAAAAATAAATACACCCAACAGTCACATACGTAGTCCTGGCCCCACACTAAGATTGAGTCTTGTGTCGTATCAGAAACTGCGAAAGACTTTTCGGTCTCACAAACACCCAGACCCGAAACAAATACTTGTGGTTCACATAAACATTTGTCTCGGTGCGGGGATCGAACCCGAAGCCCCTCGTTTCACAGCCGGCGTCTAACCAACTGCACCACGGAGGCTGTCAAGATACAAAAAAATACTATACATTTGCAATAAACTTTTTTTTATTGTTATTTCCCTATTGTAAGTGATTTTATCTATTATAGTTCAAAAAAGGATAAATAAATAAATAATAAACTGAGTAACCTTGTAGGTCACCCAATGGCACAACTTTGACGTTCAAGTTACGTTTATATTAACAGTTAATTAACAATTACCGTTTATTTTAACGTTTCAGGAAAACATCACGAGGAAACTTGAATACAAACTAGAAAATCTACTTTCAAATTTAAATATAACTGTGGAATTTATTTTTAATGCACATACGAGTAAAACAGTGTATTGTTTATTATGACTGTCAATTTTCTGTTTTAGTTCAATAAAATACAAGACTTCAAGTCTTATTCAGATACGAACAAAATAATATCTAGCTTATATTTCATTTTCAAGGCCCGAGTAATAAAACCGAACAGGATGTTAACATTAGGCATTGAATATCAAAACACTAAAATCAAAACTTTTGCCTTACGTTTTTATAGTTTTACTAGCGTGCCAGCCTAGCTTCGCCCGGGTGCAGATAATCCTTTACTCCACTCAACAGAAATTATTAATTTGATATCTCAGCAATTACTGCGTGTCCGCGTACCATTTCGATAAACACATTTTGTTTTTACTAGTTAATTAAGGTAATGGTGCAATTTAGTGAATAAAAATCAAACTATTCGTAAACACATTTCTCTTGAACATACATACATACATAAACTCACGCCTTAATCCCAGAAGGGGTATTCAACTACGCCACCGAGGTATTCCTCTTGAATTACCCAATATGTTCATAAAAACTGCTTCAAAACCTGTGGCGTACTTTAAAAGATTTAATACTCTTAAGAAACCGCAAGAATCGACTTTATTTTATACTAACTTATGCCCGCAAACTTCGTCTGCGTGATTAACTTTATTTGGAATTTCTCATCCCGTCCCGTACCGTCCCTTTATATCCCACCCATCCTGCCTCATTCTCACTCAAGGCATGTAATCCAGTCCCATCCCATCCCTTTGAGCATAAAAAAGTAACAAATATATCGGAATTCCTTCCTCATCCCACAGGAACACTACGTTTTTCGGGATAGAAAGTAGCCTTAGTGATAATCCCGAGTGTCAGCTATCTCCATACCAAACATCGAAATCCGTTAAGCCGTCTCTGAGTTCATTGCGCACAACCGCACAGACAAACAGATAAACAGACACAAATTCGAAAAATCATTGTTTTGGGTTCTATTACGTTAATACAGATCCCCTATATTAGGTTTTCTCCTTTATCTTCCATGTATCAAATATCGATCGGTTACAAATTTATTATATGGATAGATTGAGTTTGTTTGGACTCCTATATTATGATATTTCATCCCCTATTTCACCTCACACAAGTCGAAATATCAAAAACCCTAAAACAAACATTTATTTATTTCTTATCAAGGGCCTAACAGGTCGGTGTGGTGATCCATAGGGGACGCCTATATTCATCAGTGGACTTCCTGCAGCTGAAGAGAGAGAGAAAGAGAAAGAAGTGGCTAAATACAAAGTTTCGTGCTTTTATCTTCGACATTGAGGAAATTCCACACATACTTTCATTCCCTAATTGAATGCTATTTCAACTAAAAACCTTCAAGCCTTTTTTCCGCAATAAAAGGTAGCTGCATACTACGAGTACCTTTGTACCAAGGTTTCGTCTACCTTTGTACCAAATTTCATCAAACTCGGTTCATTGGCTTAGATAGACGGAGTTACTTTTGCATTTATAATATTACATACATACATAAACTCACGCCTTTATCCCCGAAGGGGTAGGCAGAGGTGCCTACTAGGACACCCATATTTATAATATTAGTAGGATTTTTTTTTCGTTAACATTTTGGTAGTGACTTTATTTGCAAATCGTAGACGAAAATACTATTGGAAATGATGGAATGATATGATGTTGATAGACCTGACTGTTGACGTGAAAAAGTGCGCTCACAATTGACAAAATTATTATTCTGATAATTTGGACTTAAATGACTTATGCATAGAGTACAAACTTCAACAATATTGCAAGATCGCCAAGTTATTTGCACGGACCAAAATGCGCATGAGTTCATAACACGTGTTCGATAATGTATAAATAATTGTTTTTTTTTTTGTTGTTGTTTGCATACAAATGATGGTTTACGGACACTATAATATTATCCCACCAAAAACATTTTCATGTAAAATGTTGCCAAAACGAGACCATGTGACGCACTGACAAAAAGTTATCAGATCTCATGTAGAGCCAAGCTTCTTACTCTTCAAGCGCTAACTCCACAAACTTTATACCTTAGTCGAAATATGTGCCCTTACGCTTCGCTCTCTTCTTGGTGGGGGCACTCTCGTGCACCCAGATAAAACAACAATGTCCGGATGCTCTATTTGGAACAACGTTTTTTTTTTTAAATAAAACTACTTTTACGGATTTTATCGCGATAAAATCCGTAAAAATTAGTATTATTTCAATGTGTAACATTCGAATACATCTAAGAAACCATAACGGTTTTTTTTTAATTTGGTACCTACCAATGAATGGCAAAGTATTACATATCACGGTAGGTATCTCATTAAAATTCTTGAATTTATCAGATTCGATCTGTTTTAATAAACCTAAATTATTTAAAAAAGAAGGTCATTGATATCGATGCTCTTTTACTCTCTTTTTTACTTTCGTGCAATTTGTTACAGAACGATGTACTGATCATAGGGACATACCTAACATTTATTTAATCTATCCATCTACATAGAAAATATAATGACATACCTAACATAAATTAAATAACAATAATAATTCTTGTAAAATGTATCTAAATAAAGCAACAGCTGGCGAATACAACGCACGGAGGAGGAAACTCCAATTGATATTTTTTTGCTTTAACTTTCGAACGTTTGCCCTTGTTCTATAGAAACTCGTCATAAACGAGCCCAATTCACAGTGTGTTGTAGATATGCAATAAGCTATAAAATACATAATAATAATTGATATCTGAATTTTCACCACGCACTATAACAGGGAAGGACGGGGAACACCGTGAGGAAACCTGCATACCACAGCAATTTGTAAGAGTTTCATTGGTATATAAAGTCAGCCAACCCACACTAGGCCAGAGTGGTAGACTATGTGGCCCAACACCATTTCATCGTACTTCAAGGCCCGTGCCCTGCAATGAGAAGTATATGGGCTGATACAGATAGGTAAATATTTTTCCCCATATTCGGTATTCTTTATTTTATCTGAGTGTCAATATAAACACCCGGCATCAGGTGTAATTGTTTAAACTAAAATTAAATGTAAACGTTCACAATGACCTTCATAAGCTAAAAATGTATAAAATAATAAAAGCTAAAGATAATTCGATGTTTATCTTAACACAGCCATTAACTTTATTAAAACATACGTAACATTAGCTTATTTGAGTTCCGTACTTGAAACACTCATGTATTATTTGCTACTGAAGATAAATATTGTCAGACGTTGTCCTTTTTTTTTCTTATTTCCATGTACAGTAATGTATGATTATTCGGAAAAGTGCGAGTGTCAATCACACACCCGTTATCTAGTTCCGTATCAAACAACATCATTCCATACTATACCACTGAAAGTGTTTAAATTTGTAAAAGCAATTTCTTTTTCTAATAATCTTAAGTTTTTACAGAAATTACACTTTACAGGTATTGCTTTTCGTGCGTTGTCACGAAACCGTAACAGTAGCGCCATCTATCGTAAAATATGAACTACCAATACAATTAATGTAACTCGTACTGCTATGTTCTATCGTAACAATAGTACAATAATAGTTTGTTATCTTGTAAGAATGACACTTTTCTATTTTAACTTCTACGAAAGTTATACGATCACTAACATACATATAATAAATTTGTAACTGATCGATGTCTGTACATGGAAGATAAATGAGAAAAACTAATATGGGGGCATACCCCCATATTAGTTTTTCTCATTCAAAATCATTGTTTTGGGTTCTATTACGTTAATACATATATGAACGTAATAGAACTGTGCGGTTGTGCGCGATGAACTCAGAAACAGCTTAACGGATTTCAATTAAATTTGGTATAGAGGTAGCTGACACCCTGAAATAACACTTAGGCTACATTTTATTCCGAAAATATTAAGTGTTCCTGTGGGATGAAGAAATAATTCCGATATATTTGTTACTTTTTTATACTCAAAGGGATGGGATGGGACTGGGTTACAAAATAAAATAAAATAAATAAATAAATAAATACACCCAACAGTCACATACATAGTCCTGACCCCACACTAAGATCGAGTCTTGTTTCGTGGGTATCAAGAACTACGAGAGACTTTTCGGTCTCACAAACACCCAGACCCGAAACAAATACTTGTGGTTCTCACAAACATTTGTCTCGGTGCGGGGATCGAACCCCCGGCCTCTCGTTTCACAGGCGGCGTCTAACCAACTGCGCCACGGAGGCTCTCAAATGGGAACACATTTTTGGTTAAAACGCTTGAATCCTGAAAAGTAAAGTAAATTACTCATTTTGCCGTCGAATTAATGCCGTCATATCACAAAGGCCATGCTATTTTTATAAATAATAAACTAGCATTTTAAAAAGTGGTTTCGCCCTATAAATGATAGCGGAAGACGAAAAATCACGAACACGATTATACTTTATTATTATATTATTATCTTTTAAAATATGAAAAATTTTATTCAGCGAGTGGGCAAATTAAATAGCCCTAATTATGACAAGTCAATACAAAAAGGGAGAGTACTTAGCAATTTTACGCAAACAATACCTGCAAGTACCGTCAATAAACTAGATATTAGAATATTAAATTAAGTTAATATGATTTTATTTCTTATGTACGACTATATTAGAAGAAATGCCTTTGACCAGCCATCAGCAAACGAAATGGTTTTACGATATATACAAAAAAGTCGATGCGGGTCGGCTTCACCTTGCTCTAAGAGATTTTGAGGTATAGACGCCAAAGCATAACTATTTCTGTTCCATACCTAATGTCGAGTTATGGACTTGTCTAAACGCGGTCACGTGTGACGTTTTAATTTTTCCTTCATACGAGTATGGTACAAATCGGTTTGAGCCTGCAGTTTCAATGCATTGAAGTGCGAGATTTGTCATTCTAGTTCAATCATTGCTGTGCTATAATTGGGGTCCCTTTGACAAATAAATAGTGTATTTTTCTAGTTCCCGTAACATTTCTATTATTGATCATAGTAGAAATTAAGTACGAATATTAATAATAATATACGAATATACCGAAAAAATTAATTGGATAAACCGACATGCAATAATTGCACCTCTCGTTGTATTTTACGGAGAATTAGGAATTTAAAAAAAGTATCTCGTGATTCTTTTGATTAATTCTTGCCCGATAAAAGTTGCGATAATTAAAACACCTTCACCAACTACGCACATGATAGTGACACATATAAAAACTCGGAATACAATTCTCGCTTACAAGTTCTGTTTACACGAGGACTTTCGCAATGTAATTTCGCGATTGTCGCCCATAGAGAAGGGTGACATTGCGAAATGTTTCCACGAAGCAGCTTTTTTATAATATTCTTACGATAATTAACGTATCTTCGAGTCGAAAAACTCTCTCGTGTAAACGTGCCTCAGCAGATTTTTATGAATTTTCGGTTCTGTCCAAAGTGATTAACACACTTATTCTGTGGTCTGTGGATCACAGATTCTGCGATGATTGCTCATCATCAATCGAGCTCTTTAATCTTTTGTTTAATGAACCGTATCATAAAGCAGCGTGCAGTACTACCAGCCTAATATTTACCAAAAAATTCCTCATTTGCATACTATTTCAATTCGTAAATTTGTATTCGAGCAATTCAGGAAATTTGAACCGAAAGAAGTAAACAAAATTAAATGCACTTTAGTTACTAATATGCTTTGGAAAGTGGGGCATTGGTAGTGTCGCGCAAGTCCGTAATTTAATACCGATTACTGTGGGATCAACTTTATTTTTTTGTATAATTGAAAGTGCTCAACTCTTTTCAATCGCCTTTCTTTTTCGATGTTTGTCGTTCATTACCAACTAAAGTAATGCACGAGTTTATTTTATCATTTTGTTTATTAATAAAACGAAACGATGAATCATGTTGTTTTTTGAAAAGAGGTCTTCCTTTCAGCGAGACACGCACTGATGAATATTAACACCCATATTCTAAGACGTTTTCTCGACTCCACTTGACGTTACTAGAGGAAATCCGTATTCTTAGTAGAAAAAATCTCCTCCACTCAACGTCACTCAAAAAATTTCCTGTCTCGAGGAAAGGAATCAACTGTCAAACTCAAGGTACGTCGCGACCTACCTTAAGGAAGAAATAAAAGAAATAATCCTACTTTAAAATTGTAATTTAAAAGAGAGAAATAAAGTTTGCCTTTTAAAATTCTTAAATACCTAAATATGCCAATAATTTTTAGAGGTGGGTGCCTCTACACGATTTACACATTTTCCTAGTGAATGATACAAACATTACTCTTTATTTCATTTAATAAAAGATTTTTGGTTTGGAAACAGTGTTTATTATTTTAAACAAGTTATTAAAGATTTCCAACAGTTCCTGTAATACTTGTACGATAGGTACTCCGTACGAATATCCCGAACGACGATTCATCCATAAGAATATCCTTCGAAATTTCCAGGTTGGATTGTATGACCCTCCTCCTGTCTGCATGCGTTTTTTTCTCCGACTCACTAAATATTTGTCTTCCAGTCACAATCCCGACGATTTTGAGTTCAATAATTATATAATATTCTATGTAAACACTTTGACATGACATTTGACTGTCACTTTTCAAGTGATCATAGACTATTTTCAAAGATTTTTTGTTAAATCTCTACTTTATCAATACATCAATGACGTAATTGATGACGTTTTTCCTTGACTCAACCTCACTCGAGGAACCTTTAGTAAAGGTATATTTTTAACTAAGCATACGATTTTCGAGGATCCCTCCAATTCATTTGTAAAGTCACCTCGACTAAGATAAGGTTGAGGAAGATTGGAGGATACGTCTTAGAATACGGGTGTAAGACATAACTGAATGTTCGCTATTACTAGCATGAAATAATTACTTCAATATATTTTATATTTGATGTAAATGGATTGCAATCTAGATAGATTCCGATGGCAAGAGACGATTATCTCTCATCGGTAAACACAATTTTTCGCCTCGGTGGCGTAGTTGGTTAGACGCCGCCTGTGAAACAAGAGGCCGCGGGTTCGATCCCCGCATCGAGACAAATGTTTGTGAGAACCACAAGTATTTGTTTCGGGTCTGGGTGTTTGTGAGACCGAAAAGTTTCTCCTAGTACTTGATACCCACGACACAAGACTCGATCTTAGTATGAGGTCAAGACTATGTATGTGACTGTTGGGTGTATTCATTTGTTTATTTATTCAAAACATATTTCCGATAAAAAGAATTGACGCAGATACCAGTTATTGTTGTCGCCCAAAATACCTATAGTAAGACCGCATAACCAGTCTTCGGAAATGCCTTGGGAACGGAAAAGAAAATAGGAATGGGGAACAATATCATTTTTCTCAAGATTTCAATAAGTCGCTGGTGAAGGCCTTAAAGGAGGCCTATAATCAGCAGTACAATAATAACTGCCTCGGTAAGTAGTTGCACTACGGTACGATTACAAAGCTGAGGTCTCGGGTTCGAATCCCGGGTCCGGCAAAGTGATATTGGATTTTTCTATTCATTATCAGGCCGGAGTCAGGAATTTGTGCCCGATATGGCGATAGGCTCGCCTCCTAACATATCGTACTTGATAGCGCTACCAGGACACCCACATTATCTGCCTACCGCTTCTGAGAAAAAGGCGTGAATTTATGTATGTACAATAATAATATCAATAATAGCTTGCAAGATTATAAATATGATGAAGAATTACTGGGCCTTCACGAACTTACCGGCTTATCGGGACTAACAAAACCTTTTCAAGTTGGTTTTAATTCATCATCAGAAGGTATTAGGTAATATATAATGTTACCACCTGGGTACACCCACGTATTCATGCTGTGGTCTGCGTTGAACTAGTTTTTGTAATCTAGAATTGCAACAAATAAAAACTTGTTTAGCCAATGAATTAATAATATACACCCAACAGTCACATTACATAGTCCTGAGCCCACACTAAGATCGAGTCTTGTGTCGTGGGTATCAGAAACTACGAGAGACTTTTCGGTGTCACATACACCCAGACCCGAAACAAATATTTGAGGTTCACACAAACATTTGTCTCAGTGCGGGGATCGAACCCGCGGCCTCTCGTTTCACAGGCGGCGTCCAACCAACTGCGCCACGGAGGAATTGGTATTAAATATCTAGCTAAGTTTTGTTTATGTTAATTTATATCAAATCCGGGATCCGTACATTGCAACTAAATAACAGATGCTCTAAAAATGATTACAATGTTTCATTAAAAACCAACATTCCTAATAAATTATAATTGATCACTGACGATGTGTGAAGCTGTTACTATTAATTAAAAATCTAGCACGCCTGTTAAATACGTACGGAGCTATATTGTAGACCGATAGGCACTGGCTTAACAGTATGATATCATCACTGAACGATGCACACTTGAAATCCAGCTGGACAAAAATGTATCAAATTATTTTTTATAAATGCAACCTGTACGGAAAAATTAAAAATGAACAATGTTTTTAAAACAAAAAAAATGTCGTTACTAGATCAGTTCCAAGAGAATGGATATGTTTATTAACAGCTGACGTATCGACACGAAGAAATACTCACAAGCAGTAATCACGTACCTACATACGTTGAATGTTCATCGCGTCTGGGCGACGCATTGTCATACTTTATTATGAGGGCACCACCTCAGGTCTTAGCATTTCGTCGTGATCTAACGAGCCGCGCGCCTGCTTCCACAGCCTCCTCTCGTAGTGGGAGCAATAAAACAAAAATATTTTTAAAAATCGAATTTAATAAAATATATTATTTAAAATTGAATTTAAAAAATATATATTTTTAAAAATCGAATTGAACAAATCAATTTAAAAATAGAATTGGACGTTTTTTTTCTTTTCGGTCAGGAATAATAAAAAAGCTTGTGTTAACTTTCATGTGAATGTGTAGTATTGGTTTTCACGTGTGACCGGCCGATTTTGTGTGTGGGAAACAAAACATGAACGGTAAGTTCTAACATATTATCTAAAACAATATTATGCAGTATAGATCCATTTATGCGTTTTATATAATTTTGTACTACTAAAAGCGTGAAGTTTAAAGTATTCAGCAAATAAAAAATTGGTGATCTGTATTGGGGCATAGACATAATGGGGTTACAATTTATTGAAATCCATTCATTTTTTTTTTGTTTATAAAATAAATTGATTAACATTAATATTAAAGAACCGAATAAATTACAATTATAATTTTAAAAACGAGAATCAATAAATAATAATAAATAAATGCACTAAACAGTCACATAGTACATCGTCTCGACCCCACATTAAGATCAATTATGTCTTGTCATGGGTATCAGAAACTACGAGAGACTTTCAGTCTCACAAACACCCTGGGATGCGGGGATCGAACCCAAGGCCTCTCGTTTCATAGCGTCTAACCAACTGCGTCATGGACGCAGTCAATATTGTTGTGTATTTTAATAGTATTTTAGTAGTAAACAATAGATTAGTAATTTAAATTACTAATCTATTGTTTTTAAAGATTTTTAGAAACAATTGTATCTAATTACATACAACTCTTGAAAATAAACATGTGGAATTTTTAAATGCAGTTTCCATACCAATCTTGATGCGGAAAATCCATCTAATTGACAGGTTGAATGACTGTAAAAGGTGTTATTGTAATCGACTTGTATGTGATAAAAAAATATCTATCAATATATTCCATGACAAGGGGACAACAGCCTTTAACATACCTACCGTTGAAACCCAGAAAGCTGTCATAATGACGCATTTTAAATCGGGTTTTGGCAACGGCCAATAATAGTCGCTGTTAAAATATTATTTTATTTTTATTGCTATCAATTTGTAGGAAATTAACCGTCATTTTAATTTTTGCTGGTTTGCTAACAATTGCTTATCTGTGATTATTTTTTATTTGTTGGCAAAGTTAATTCCAAAGTCTGCTTCACAAAAATTTTAAATGTATGCAAGTGAACGCCGTTCCTACCAGTAGGAAAAATGTAGGCTGGTACAAAAATGGAAGGGAGGGAAAAATACTTTATTCTCACTGCAAATATTTTATTCTTAACTAGCTTCTGCCCGCAAACTTCGTCTGCGTGATTAACTTTATTTGAAATTCGCTTTATTTGGAATTTCACATCCTGTCCCATCCCGTCCCATTATATCCCACCCGTCCCGTCTCATTCTCACTCAAGGCATGTAATCCAGTCCCATCCCACCCCTTTGAGTATAAAAAAGTCACAAATATATCAGAATTCCTTTTAATCTCACTGGTACGCTATTTTTTTCGAGATAAAAAGTAGCATAAGTGTTAATCCAGGGTGTCAGCTACCTCCATACGAAATTTCATCGAAATCCGTAAAGCCGTTTCAAACCAGGCAAACAGACAAAACTATTAAAAAACATTATTTGGGTTATGTTGCGTTAATACAAACCCCCCTATTCGTTTTTCTCATTTATCTTCCATGTACAGACAACGATCGGTTACAAATTTATTATATGTATAGATAAGGTAGTATTTATTATTCCTGTGCGTAATGAGTGTAAGGCGATCACTTTATAGTTTAATTTCCTGCATTATCAGAATGTGGTATACACCTGTTTTAAGTTAATAATTAAATAAATACTTAGCATCTCTATGACGTCATGACCGATGGGACAAAAAATGCTTATTGTTATAGTGCCTGTTGTGTAACAATTAAAATAATTATATATTAGCTTTTTTTATTTTTTATTGATAATAAACTATTTCGCTCTTACATTTCCTACTACCGTGTCATAACAAAGCCTTGATGTATGAGACGATCGTCTGTTATATGTGAATGTTGTCACCCAACATAACAACTTGGCGAGTCGTTTGTCCAACTTATTTATTTATTTTTATACACTTTGTTCCACACACACACACACAAATAAACAAATAAAACGAAGATATTTGTATTTTTTGATGTATTCCACAATAAAATCTAAAAAAAAGTTACATGAATAGGTTATAATGTAATCCACTTTCCTCCGAAGCAAAGCGGTAGATATATTGATGATGATGATGTATTCGTAGCCGTTTTTGCCCTCGGCGACTATTACGTTGAACACATGTTTTTTTTTTTCTAATATGTTATATAGATAAAAACAATTTTACCCAACCTAAGAATCGACTATCAGACTTTACTTTTTACCGACGGTCAGTATACGTTGCGACTATAAAATATAGCGACCACTCATTAAACATTTATAATAATGCCATATATTAGACCACGAATTGAATTTTTTAAGTTTTCAATGTCATTCTTTTGGATAGATTTGATCACGTCTATTTTAATTGTGAAACTTAATTAATACTTCCATTGACGTGTTATTCTTCTCGTTTTATGTCAATTATTTAGTTGGAAAATTTTCAAATACAACAAAATACACATCATGCCCTTTTCCGAGAAAAGGTTCAAATGCGTGGCCTGGGGTTGGAATTTGTATCGGGCGTAATATTGGTGGTACGCAAGTGCGTGGTGGCTTAAAAGTCTACGCACCTGTAGGTAACGGACCAGACGCGGCTACCAACATGTTTACAATGGTCGCGGATTCAAATCTTCCGACCTTTGAGCCAAGTGTGTATTGATAGTCAATCACCATGCACTATAACGGTGAAGGAAACCATCGTGAGGAAACCTGCATACTATTGCGATTTGTAAAAAAATCTATGGTGTGTAAAATCCGCCAACCCACAATAGGCCAGCGTGGTGGACTATATAGCCAAACCTCTCTTATTCGTACTTTCGATTATAAAGGAGGCCCGATTCATGCAGTTAGACGTATATGGGCTGATACAAATGATAATGGGCTCGTCTCCTATCACGTCTAGAGAAATGATCAATAATTTATAACCTCAATATAAGCATGAGTTGTCCCTCTGTTTACACTTTAGTGATATGAGTATGTTTTAAGTATAGTAAAACATCGCTAATTAAAACACAAACACGACTTGACTTGAGAGCTAGGTGATTACTGGTGTAAATCACGCAGTTATGATATTATTTGTACAAAACAAACATGTATTGACATTTTGCTTTGTTAGGAAATTATAAATATGTGAGCTCCTGAATTCGATTTCAAAGTCAAAATAATTTATATATTGTGATTATTTAAAATATAGCTTGTATAGTCGTAGCTTTGTGCGTTTGTTATATTTGTTGGAATTGTCATTTTTCATTTGCGATATTGTTGAAATTATGAAACAAAAACTCTAATGATAGGATATTCGCATCCCAAATAATGACTACAAAATTGAAATTCAATTTTAAATTTTGATCTCATCAGTTTTCTACCACGACGGCATAATTTTTTACCGGTACGAGATAACTACATCTAGCGGGTAAATTCTTAATCTAAATTGCATAATGGCACTTAACATCATGTCCATTACATTTCATTTTACTACGCCAGTATCAAAAACAAAACACGATAGGAAGTTCCACTCCGCCAGTTATTAAAAAAGAATGTATTTTTTTATAGGCCCTGCCTACCATTTTTGCATATTGCCTCACTGCATGTGCGATCGACCAAGGTTATGTGACAGAATACGTCCGAAGAACATAATACTTAATGATCCTTAATTCGAAAGTTGGTGAACGAAGGTCATGTATGGCCCGTTGAATTGTCTTTAATGCATGAAATTGAATCAATTCCTTGGCAAAAATAAGTCATAATTTTTACATGGGTAAACATTATGACTTAATAAAAAATAAAAAAGATTGTAAATTAAATATAGTCGTAGCGTTTTGTTTAATGTGCATCTATTTATAAACGTACCTACGAGTACAAAATTGTAAAGTGAAACAAAAGAAAAAGTTAAGCCTTTTAAAACCGGTCTGTTTAATCGAGCTGATGAAATATTTTTTACTGAATACTTACAATAAAAGGACAAGGTAGGCAAGCAAAACATATGCTTTATTTGTATTAAAAAAAAAACTAAATTACCGTAGAAATTAAAATATGCAATAACATGGCTTTTTAAAAATTCCTTATTCCATAACAATGCTCTCGTATAAAATGTTCTTATATGTCTAAATAAATAAAAAATATACTTCACTACAACGTTGTAATTGTTTTTAATAACCACTTCATAGAGTCAAAGTCTTGTCATACAATTTCGTTGATCAAACTAAAAAAAGCACTATATAATCTCTACACAAAATATAATACTGGATCCACACGCTTGCTTAATCTCAACTTATCATCATGAAAATTAGAGTGTGGATAGGGAATTTGGTTCGGCTTGTGTACGCTTGCAGCTTGCTAGCACTTTAAACAAATAACCTAGCGATTGTAGAGGCTGACGGCCTTTTTCATAGACAAATTTTAAACCTATTTTAGTTCCCGAATGTTTTGTCGCTTTCGAATGACTTTAGAGAGCGAAGAAGATAAAATATTCTATAACTAAAATAGGTTTTAAATCTGTCTATGCATAAGGCCGTTAACGTTTACAATCATGTGGCTCTCGCTTACAAAAATAAAACAACAAAATAGCCTTAAAATAGATATAATTGACGTTTAAGTGTTTACGTATATTACCACCTAGTATGGGAAAATCCTAAAGTTACATTTAAATAAGCAAAAAAATACTAGCAGGCAATCAAACAACGCTTATTCTTGAAGTAAATAGTACTAAAAATGCCATATGTCTTGATCCGATCGTTTATCATTGACACTGAGTAGCTCCGCATAATAACACTGTGACACGCTAAGACAATTTCGTTTCTTGTAATTTGCAGTCACGCTCATTAAAATCTTAAGCCTGTCGCATAGAATAATCTTACTAACGAGTTGTGTTTGAATTTTGAGCTTGCGTGGTATAGGAGAATCTTACTAAAGGGGAAATTTTCATTGTTTAGAGGGATGTATAACGTTTTTTCATCTTTGCCGCAAAAACTACTTAATTAATTTTAATAAAACTTTTCTGTACTTTGAATAACGTTTTAGACAACTTAAAGGTTATAATTTCCGGACGAGTAATATTTTTTGGAAATTTAGTTTTAATACTTCTAGCTAATTACAAATCAATCTAGGTAAAATATCATTAAGCATAATTGAAAAATAATCATATTATTGAAAGAAGTGATCAAATAATTCATTTTTCAGTATAGAGATTTCGTACACCAGTAAGTATACCAACATTAGACCAACTACAAAAAATACTAGCAATTCAATAACGCGGATGTAATTATAATATGCTAATTCTATTTTTTATCTTTATAATCATTTTGTAATAAATAATCTGTTCCTAATAATTTAGCGAGACGTCTATCAGAAACTATTAGAAACATAAAACCAAGGATTAATTTAATCAAAAATAAATGTCAGAGTTTTTGTAATGGTTTGGATGAATTCTTGTGTTGAATTTTGTGATTATAGATCCTTAAAAATATTTGGTAGTGAGTGTGTGTGTATTATCACAATATCACAATATCTTTTTCAGCTTCCATTCGTCTGTAACATAATAATAGGAGGATCACTCGATCCGAACTTAACAGTTGACGATAGTAACATTATCAACTCACATACTTTGATCTAATTTTGTTTAGGCCTTTGTTTGTCTGCCTATTTCATCGTTCTGCCATTTTACTTATTGTTGAAGTATTTCCAATATTAGTTACAGTTTTTGTGCTTTTGACACTTTCTGGCCGTCCAAACGACACAATATAATGAATCCATCATAATTTATTGTTTGAATCCGAAATTCAAAAAATAAACTTTATACTCATCAAAACAATAAAATTGATTAACTCCACACACAACCCGGATATTTCACGCACTATGCTCTACAAAGATGTATAATGAATGTAAAAATAATAATACCTACAAATAATTGTTTTCAAAACAAAAGTACAATTCGCTAGTACGAGAAACGTCATAAATTCTCTCAATTATAATATCCTTGTGTAATTTAATTATGATAATAAGAGTTTATAGTTTTGGCAGTGTTCTATGTCAGTGATTTACCGGTCTAAGTTAAAATAATTTTATGAAGTCGCCACTTAAAATAATTTAAGCGTGAAGAACAAAAAAAATTTTGCGTAATTATCTCTGTCGTTAGTTCACGTGATACGTCATATTTATTCAAAATTATACCAATAACCTTTTGTATTTAAAATATACCAGGTACTTAGATTATATACACGTCATCTAAGACGGGTATATCAAGACTGCGACCGAAAACGAAGCCAGGTGGTAGTTTTAGTGGTAACAGACACAGTGCAAATAAAAATTTCAACAAAACAGCGTCAGATATTTTTTTTGAATTTTTTAAAAATCCTCGTTTTTGGATGGTAAATATCTAGTTTTTGCAAAAATAATAATTTCAACCCTTACGTACCATTGAGTCTTTAAAAACAAAGAAGTCTGCATCATTCTTTTTGGAAAACTATGTATATATCACCCAAATACGACGATAAGTAAAATTTTTTACTTGCATTGTGTCTGAAGTCACTAATACTACCATCTGGCTTCGTTTTCGGTCGCAGTCTTGATATACCCTGTATAGTATCAAAATAATATCAAATACATACATACATTCATAAACTCACGCCTTTATCCCCTAAGGGGTAGACAGAGGCGCCACCAGGACACCCCCATTTCGCCTTGTATGTTCCGTCCCACGATGTGATAGAGGGCGAGCCTATCGCCATATCGGGCACAATTTCCTGACACCGGGCTGATAATGAATAGAAAAATCCAATATCACTTTGCCCGACCTGGGACTCGAACCCGAGACCTCAGCTTTGTAACCGTACCGTAATACAACTACGCCACCGAGGCAGTCAATATCAAATATCTTTAATAAATAAACTTGCATATAATTTGTTCAGTAGGTACTACCTGCTGCTTAGGAATCAGGACCGACTTTTCGGTGCCACACAAACTAATTTTAACAGAACAAAGTTCTAAAAAAAATCATAAAAGTGCTATAGTTTTGTAACTTGACATATAACACATTAAGTTATAAACTTTTTGAAGCTTACTATATTTTGTTATCTCGAATAATAACTTTTAAGGCTTTCAGGTGTATGAAATAATAATATTCGTAAAAAATAATTTATCAGAAAAAATGATTATATTAAAATATTATAAGCAAAAATTGTGTTCTTTTTTTCTACAATTATATGAAAAAGAACAACATTTAAATTCGTTGTTTTTAATCAATAAGCGAAAAAGTAAGAAAATCAATCTATACAACTTAATATTACGAATTTTATTTAGTATTATGCACCATAGGAAAGAAGAAAAAGCAAAGAATGAAAGGAAGGAGGTCTTAGCCCGGCAGTGGGAATTAAAGGGCTGATAATAAGAATAATAATTAGGCACCATGAATAATATCACAAGTCAGAAGGTCGATAAAACGTGTTTTGTAAAATCGTTATAAACAGTGGAAATTTCTGTGTGCGTCTGACTTATTGAGCTATTTATACAGATCGCGATCATTATAGTATTATTTTTAATCGATTTGTTTAGAACTAAATAGTTGGGTATTAGTGGAATATTTTAGTATCAACAAATGAATAAATTAAGATGTTTAAAAATAAAATTATTTTTTTTCATTCATTACTTGGCTATCCTATTGTATTTTGTACTATAGAGCATAAAATTAAGATATTTGCAGAGAGCAAGAGCTTAATAAATGTTTATTTTTTGTTACTAGTTCAATTTTTAAGTGTATAAAATTTTCTGTACTATTCATATTCATTATTTGAGTTGTAGGTGTTTATAGGCAGTAATTTCAAATCAATGTTTTCTAAATAACCAAAGAATTTTTTTAAAGTATTTCTGAAAATAGCAAAAAAATCTTAAATTTACATTTTATTCAAGTGTACAGTAAAAACGAACTCATAAGATTAATTTGAAAACGGCGAGCCTTACAAGGATTTGTATTTAAAATACTTGATATGACGCTAGTTCCGTAGCTTTAGACAAATATAATGGAACTTTTTTACTTCAAAATTCCGTACTGCGGCTTTGGATCCATTTTATTTTTATGACGGCACATTGTTACTACACCTATTACGCCAATTGCTTAATATTACTATAATTAATTATTAACCTATGCGAAAATTAGTACACTATCAATAAAATTCTCTCCAACCCGTAAACAAAGTGTTGACTTGAAATGACAGCTTCCGTGGCGCAGTTGGTTAAACGCCTTCTGTGAAACGAGAGGCCGCGGATTAGTTCCCCGCACCGAGATAAATGTTTGTGTGATCCACAGGTATTTGTTTCGGATCTGGGTGTTTGTGAGACCAAAATGTCTCTCATCATTTCTGATACCCACGACACAAGACTCGATCTTAGCGTGGGGTTAGGACTATGTATGTGACTGTTAGGTGTGTTTGACGTTTTTTCATACAATTATAAATATTGTCCACTTCCGCGTTTTCGACCAAACCAGTTCTTTCCACCGTAAAAGCCTAGAGTCATCAACCGGCATAAAAATACGATGTGGTTGAATCTAGAACATACGTGAAACGTCAACATGACACGTAAACAATCTGATGTTATTGACATTGGCAACTTATGTAATAGAACTGGTTCTGTAATTGCCGATACACGCGGAAATAATAATATAAATAATAAAAACCAGCTGCGGATAAGACTGTCGGAAAATTTTCTTCTCTGTCGATGATACGATCTTATGAGAATTATACTTTAAAATAATATATCAAAAGTTTGATAGTATGCGGTTGATTACACTACTAAAGGAAATTAAGGCTTGACACGTTGGGCTGCCTAAAAATACCGTTATAAAATCTAAATCAGAATACATGTTATGTGGATAGAATGTCTTTTTATCTGTAATATCTTAATTTATTGATGTTGTACCATGCCTTGAACTGATGAACCTTTACGTCCGTTAACCTATAATATGTATTATTTATACTAATATTAAGTTGTGACCTCAGTGCAATACCTCGTCATTACCGACTAGAAGGCTGCTCACAAACGCCGTATAAATACAAATAATAGAGTAAAAATATCCGTATTTAAGACATTGTCCACTACGATTGACCTTTACCTATAAATGTCAGAATATAATTAATAATTGTCTAGAACGTAGACAGTTGTTTCATTGACGCCGTCCCGTCATCGTTTAATTGGTCTATACTCGTAGTAGTTTCTGAGAAATTAGATGTGATACAAAATCCGGTCTGCGTAGACGAGACGACTTTTAAAATACTTCAGAAATGTTTAATATAAAGATGATGAGTATTTTGTTAATTATAAATTATACTTATCGACGCTGCCTGTGCAACAAGAGGCCGCGTGTTCAATCTCCACACCGAAACAAATGTTTGTGTGATCCACAGGTATTTGTTTCGGGTCTGAATGTTTCTGAGATCGAAAACTGTCCCGTAGTTCTTGATACCCACGACACAAGACTTAATCTTAGTGTAGAGTCAAGACTGTGTATGTGACTGTTTTTTTGTTGGATGTATAATTTACTTAATAATTTTTTAATAGATACAAGTATTTGTATATATAGTAAGATGTATTTACTTAATTATTTATTAATACATAAGCTTGCGGGTGACTTCGACAAAATAGCAGAGATAGCACAAATGCCACCCACAATTCGACGTAAATGTTTCCGCCCTAGTGTATGATAGGGGGCGAACCATAGCCATATTAGGCACGAATTCTAGTGCCAAATTACGACTATAATAAATACCAGCAAAAAAGTGTTCTAGAAAATATTTTTAATTAACAAACTAGATTTTGCAGGTTTTCGTTCTAAATGGCATGTAAATACTTATAAGGAAGATTATAAGGAAGAACATATGGACCCTGCTTATGGAACTTTACTATAATTATTTCAATTACGACTGGAATTTTAATAACATAAAATAACTAGTATACATATGTATATATCCCTGCATTATGCATTTCTGTCTCGACATAAATAAAAACAGAGTTTACATGAGTTGGTTTAATTTCGGTAATTACTATATTGTGTGTGTTAAAAATACTGACTGATGGAAACCACTGCTCCCATTATATGTTCTGTGAGATTTCTCTACGTTCAACAACATTGAAAAAAAAAAATGATCCCTATTGTAACGGTTAATTTCACTACAGTTACACCTTTCCATAAGCTACTAAACAACAACATGAAGACCCTTTGGTCTGGAGGCTTCCGAGATATTCCAACCACGATTAAATTTATATTTGCATGAACTATTTATACTTATCTGGGCTTTTGGCATTTGGAAACAACTTTGGTAAGGTAATTTATAGTATACCTAAGTATTAAGGTACTTAAAGTATGACAACAATAAAAAAGAATTCTTTTGACCTAAATAAATGGTACAAAATCAAACCCAAATTTTGTTTCATTAAGGCATAAAATTGATAAATACCTAGCCTAGTGAATGGACAATAAATTATTGTTTATTATTTAAGAAAATTACGAGTTGATGGTCAATACAGCATTTGTATTGCGACCTTAAATCATGATTACCATAGTTATTGTTATCTGGTTAACAATCTATAATTAAAATAAACAATGAAATTAGGTTTTAGTGACTCGAATAAATAATCAATATCGCAGTCAACATTTTTGTACCGGCACGGCAAGTAAATAAAATGCATTTGATTGTATTGATCTTTCATTAGTTGACATAAATATGTCGGCCTGAAGGAAATCCAATACACACGTTGAACAAGATTACGTAGGTTACTATTATCAGTTTTCTACCCAAGAATGCCATGGTCACAATCGGATGCGAAAATTCTACTTGTATCTATATCTGTAACAGTCTATATACTTACCACTGCAGGGCACGGGCCTCCTCTACAAACGAGAGTACGATTGAGAGAGGTAAAGCCATATAGTCCACCACGCTGGCCTAGTGCGGGTTGGCGGACTGTAGATACCGCGGAAATTCTTAAATCGCTTTGATATGCAGGTTTCCTCACCATGTTTTCCTTCACCGTTATAGTGCGTGGTGAATGACTATCAAGATTACTCTGAAAGTGTAAGGTCGAAGTTAGAGGTGTGCCCTGGGATTCAAACTCGCGACCACCGTGAACATATTGGCGGTCACATCTGATCAGTTAGCAACCAGCCACTATTGTCCTGCCACCATCTAAAATTGAAGGCTGTTAAAATATACTAAATCATAGTCGTCTACTCTAATTAGCTAAGTACACATGAAGATTCTTATCACAAGAATAAATGCCTGTTATATTATAACAATAGAAGCAACTCCGCTAATTTTGACAAAAACTACATTGTATTTTTTTTTTGTAACGAAAAACATAAGATACGGTAACGCACCAGAGAATTTTCTGCTAGCGCGTCCGTAAACTTAACGTTTGGATGATTATATAAATATTTATAAACTGCCTAACGCGAAATAAATGCAAATACAAGGTCATTGAATGTTGTTTATTAATAAAGCCAAAAGCAAACACTCTGGTACGCTTAAACCCATAGGTTAAACCATACTTTATTATGTATGTTTACGCTGCTCTTTATATAGTTCTGTCAGCGATTTATGATGTTCCATAGATATTCGACGAATAATAATTGTCGCAGTTGAATATGACACCAGCTGTGAATCAAGAGCCGAGCTCCGACCCGAAAAACCCCAAATGTTTGTATTTTCCATGTTTTTCGGGTCTCATTGTTTGGAAGTCCGATAACTCTCTCTTAGTGTCTGATATCCGTGACGTAATATTTGTATACCAATGTGGTGTTAGGATAATGTGTGTGAGTGTTAAGTGTATTTATTAATTAATAATAGTAATCCATATATATAAGCGAAGTGGAAAAGAAAAACAAGGACAGCTGACCTCACCACTATGTGGGATTCATAACTAGGAAGAGAGCGAGTGAGAGGACGAGAATTCATACAAAGAATACTTTTGCCTTACTTTAAAACATCTGTCATAGATAACCATTAAGTTTACGTTTTATGTGGAGGTTACGGGGCAATGAGTATTGATAACCCTAGAATCTTTTTCCGTAGCGACCTTACAATGAATCCATTCACACGTATTCGCCGACATATACAGCGCGCATAAAAACGCGACAACAAATAGACTTGAGGTCAATGTCTTATTTTGTAATATAACGGTTCCCAATGTTTTACGTCATTAAAAAGTCCCATCTTTTGATGATCTATACCACTTTATAGTTCACCACATACTACATAAAATAATATATTAAACTGCTTGATATAATTTTTTTAAGAATATTTTTCATTTATTTCAATTTAATATAAGCTGCAAAAGAACACTTTTCAGGTCATTAAAATTATACAATTACTTCCAAAAGGTGCACTCATAGTTACGACCTTATAATAAGTAGTAATATAGTAAAGCTCTGTATTCCATATTCACGAGAGAATCACAAAGACTTTTTGGACTCATGACACCCAGACCTGAAACAAAATATGTTTATGGGTCACACAGACGTCGACTCGCGGAGGAGATATATCCCGTGACTCATTTCATGGCCAGCGTCATAACCAAGTGCTCCACGGAGACTGTCAAAAGCAGTTATCGTTGGCTACAAACATTAAAAACCAATACCATAGGAAACGGAGGTCCGTTGTCGCTCTTAAAGGATTATTGAGTCGGGTAACGACAGGATTTATTAAAATGCTGTAATTGTATTTTACACTGCTAGTCGTAAATATACAGACTACGGAGTAATTATAGCTATCGTACTGATAATATAACTCAACAATTAACTACAGTCATATTGTCAGTGCTGATATAGGGATAAACATATAAAAAAATACACCAAGCACTCACATACAGACAGGTTATAACGCTTATAATAAAAGAAAACATAACAACAAAGCGAGAAAGCGATATTTGTATACAATATATTAAAATAGAAAAAATCAAGAACATCTGAAAACAGAACCTTCGAACAGTATTGTTGATCGAAGCAAGCAATAATCGGTCGAGTTGGGTCCCTAACAAAAACCTACGCCAGCATATTGACTAAAACCCCTCGGTGGGCGTCGCGCCATTTTAGGCGGTACTGGATATCTTATCTAAAAATAATAATCACCCAAAGAAAATCCTAATACGGAAATCGACCCATTGACATTTAGTACTGCAATTGGCTGCTCACAAGACCATAACTATTGGTCATAGATCAATCAGATATTAAGATCTAAACAAGATAGACATTAAATCACACCTATTAATAACCGACATGCCAATAATATTATATCCACAAGCACTCAACAAACACTTCAAATAATTCTATCCATTAATATTTACTGTAATTATGATGTTAGATCTTTTATTTTGTTAAGAGAAGTGGTACAATATTTTTCATTTTAATATAAGGATAATATTAACTTGCATTCATCAGATTACTTTTATTTTGAAAACACGCAATAAAATAAAATGTGATAAACGTTTTATTAATTGTTTGAATGTTTTAACTGTTGTTGAATGCAAAATTAAATGTTATAAAATTTGTTTATTGGCGTTTCATCCTACATAGAATGTTGAGTTTTATATTAAAAGATTTATTTTATTTCTTCAGTTTTGTTTCTATCCCATAAGTTATTCTGTTAATCTTTGTTTATTAAGTATTTAAATATTTTTCAAGAGTCTTTATAAAATAACTCAGAAAGAAGGATAAAGATAGTAAAATACATATTTCATTGGATTAATTCTTCGCATATACAGTGAGGTCATTGATCGGGTTTCCAACATATTATTTATCTAAGATTTGACGTCTAATCTCCAAATATTAACATTTAAATGCATAAATTATTAATGTTCGGCGCAAACCTTAATAATGCTTCTATCGGCAATATGTTAACATTCCATTATTTGTCCGTTCATAATAGATACTTGTACATTGATGTGATTTCAAAGGATTTATTTTAGCACGCTCTTGTGTCTCTGACATGAATAAAATAAATATGTTTAAATACCACATGGTTATAACAAACAAGTTAATATTTATTTTACTACAATATTATGTTGCATACATTTGTCTATTTCAATTTTATGCAACTTAATATTATAACATTATTTCGTCAATATTATCGAAATTCGAATTATTAAATTGCAGTAATATCAATTCATTAAACGAGAAACTGGACAAAACGATATCAATCGAAAGCTTTGATACTCAGTTTATTTTCGATAGCAATATTCGCACAGATTTATTCGTCGGACACGCTTGAGGCGAACCACACTTCTTCTCAAACATTACTTGTACAGATTTTAATTCACTTCATTGGTTTTGACACTAGCAATAGGCAGGCATTCGGCAGGTATATATGTGCAAATTCTCGCCCTACATTAGCAGATTCGTCTCCCAAACATGACTTTCAGGCTAATGAGTCGAGTAAATGTGAAATTAGCTAAATCTAAGTCGCCTGCAAATCATTATTTTTAGGTTCCCGCTTTCAGTTTTATCATATATTGAAGTTTCGTGGTCGGAACCCATATCTATACACCATACACTCTTCAGACACTCATTCGTATTCAATACTAATTAAAGAGGAAATAAATCTTGATTATAAACAGTCGAAAGCCGATGTCGCCTTGATAAAATATGAATATCGTTACATATATGTATATTACAAATCAGTCTCTCACCTTGCCCCTAGTAAAGTAAGCGTTTGTTTAACATTCCATTAAAGTAGGGAAAGAAATTTCACAAGCGTGCATAATCCAAGGCCCCTGGTGCGGTGAACTGGCGAAATTTTATAACCAATAATAATTATCTTAACGTGTTTAAAATCTCATGGCCGACTCAAAGTTCAGCCTCCGGGAATTTTATCTGATTCATCTATGCCTAGCCATTGAGAAATACACAATGCAACGTTATGGAGACTTTAAATGTTGTTTCGTAAATCTACGACATTATTCATCCTCAAAAATGACATTGCGTAAGTTATTTCTAATACCCAGACTGTAATTTTGATCTGATAAATGCAATACATTTATAAGACTTTAAAATACATTATTATATATTGATTTATTCATATCTAAATACCTACTTGTTAATGCAAGGGGGATTTAAAAAGACTATGAATATATTTTTGTTAATAATATTTTACAATCATCAAAATAAGTGCACTTGATAGAATTAGTGTATAACATTAATTGTTTTGGTTATCTTATATTTTTAAAGGCAGCAATACTTTTTACTATCGTTAATAAATAATCGTTTAAAATAGAATATCTTAACAAAAATAGGTCGTTAAAGAAATATTGAAAACCACAAATATGGAGCTTTTGCTTCACAAGCCAGAATACAAGGGAATCGAAAAAAAAAACATTTAAATATAAGTACACACATTTTTCATTTAAATAATTAATTACTGATAATTTAAAATTCAATGAAAATAATTAAACAGACAATTAGAAAATTGGCCAATTTGTACTAATAGCAGCAACATACAAACTACGAATACATTCTTATAAGGCAGCGTTGCCCAAGTCGTTACAAAATGACAACAATGGCTTTGTGTTAAATATTCAAGACTTCAATAGAAATTGTTAGTATTTAGCCTAGCAATTCTAGCATATAATTACGTATGGCGACATATTTTACTATGCACAAGAGTTTTTAACTTTTGTGTCTATTTTATTTAAGAAACTAAGATTTAATTGTGACTTTGGCTATCAATTTGGCTTGATGATCGACACAGGAGCCACAAATTTTACGATCTCACGATGTGATAGGGTGCGAGCCTATCGCCATATTGGGCACAAATTTTTGACTCCGGGCTGATAATAAATAGAACAATACAATATCACTTTGCCCGACCCGGAATTCGGACCTGAGACCTCAGCCTTGTAATCGTACCGTAGTACAACTACGCCATCGAGGCAGAAAAAATATTTTTCTATCCCTCGGTAAATATACTTTTTAACGACCGGCTGCCTACTTGACATTAACCTTTTTAGGAGTAAGGTTCCCAGTAAAGCTGGCTTAATATTATGTCTATTGGTAGATTTTACAAACTTTCTGCCAAATTGTGTGGAACTCTTAGATTTGCAGGTTTCCTCACGATTCCTTTGCCGTAAAGGAAGCGATACTTGACTAAGGATATATTATGCTTACGTAACTTTGATTATTTGGTCGTTTCTCGTTTTGAACCCTGGACCTTTCGGTTCAGGGGTCCAATTCTCACCACCTGATATCGCTCGCTTGCTCAACACGTGTCATTTTAATTTAAGACGTTTTTATTACCTTGATTAAGACAAAGAAGGGTATAAAATTATCCTAGTAAATAATATATAAAATAAAATGTTAGTAACTAACATTCTTTAACATTCAACTGGCTGTTAGGAGGTGGCATATGGTCAATTTGCCAGTATGCATATAGTTATACTATTACGGTTTCAAATATAAATATAATAGGTTTTTCCCACGACAAAAGACTCGATCTTAGTGTGATGTCAGGACTATGCATGTGACTATTGGGTGAATTTATTTATTTATATAGAAGAGCCTGAGGTTTAGACACCTTACTAATAACATGTTAACATTCATTCCGAGAAAGTAACAAACAAATAAAACAATGAAAAATTCTGCTATTTGTCTATACAAAACAAAGTATTTTCTAAATGCTAAGATACTAACCGATAATTTTATTGAAACTCGTCCCGGAACACAAAATATGTAGTACGTCAATGAATAATTAATACAAGAAATTAATGGAAAGGTCAACTTTCCGGAATGCGTAGATATGACGTATGTAGTAAACCCTTCATGCAGGTATAAACCAATTGCGCTGTTTCGTCATAATTGCCATGAAATATACGTTGTTCTATAATGTAAGCAAGGTTTCACAAAGTCTTAAACTTTTTAAATAAATTAAGGGTTAATAAGGTTTCTGGTTTGACATATTAATTATTTAATCAAATATGTCTTGTTTACTACAACAATCAGGCCTTGTATTGACAGGACTTTCAATAGTGTAAAAAGGCTTCGCAATATTTAATGTACGCTATGGTAAACAAATCAATATATTATTTTTATAAATATACAAAAATAGTTATATACAAGTTCGTTCGAATTGTCGACACATGGGCAGCAATTACGTAACATTAAACAAAGAATAAGTATTTTTAAAGGAGCGCGAAATAGTGACAACAATACCCCTAATGGTAATAGTAAGTTTAATTCAGAATAGTTTATCCATCGGCGAGAGATAGTCATCTAATTGGAGGAATAAAATTATATAGGTCAGTCTGAGTGAGACTCGATTACACACAAATTGAACCCGAAAAGTGTCAAACATGCATGGACTCGTGTCAGACTCATCACAGTGAAGGATATCCATCGTCATCATCATCATGGTCGTCGCTATCCAGACGCAAAATAATTCCTTGCAAAATATTGAATTTTTGTTCTGCTCAGAAACTATGCGAACCAAAACACAAGCCTGCGGTTAACCTCACTTTTATATGAAACGTTCAATCAGCTAGTCAGAGCAAGGCAGTAATTTTCTTAATAGCACATCTAGCGGTCATTATTCATTGTCTAAGGATACCCCCTAATCTCTTTTTATTAAGAAATTTTCCTTTGTCTGCGGCTAATCATTGTTTGAATGGCTTGTGTATTTGGGTATCTTTATTTTTTAATTCTACATCAAGCCAGACATAGTCACTGACCCGAAATTATGTGAGGTAGCATTTTAATAGCTACGTGAAAAATTACGTGAATAAAAGAAAATTTGTCTCAATGCTTTTTGCATATTTAGATAGTGAGGTAGCATTTTAATAGCTACGTGAAAAGTTACGTGAATAAAAGAAAATTTGTCTCAATGCTTTTTGCATATTTAGATAGAGAAATAAAATGATATTTTATTTCTCTATCTATATAATATCCATTTTTTAAATAACGTGCTTTAATAGAAATAAAAAATACGCTGACGCTAGCGGTCCATTTACACGAGGAGATTTTCTCGGCTCGAAGATAAAAATATTAAAGTAGGAATATATAAAAGTTGCTTCGTGAAAATATTTGCGATTCTCGCCCTTCCCAAAGACGACAATTGCCTCACTATTCAACGGTGAATGTCTCCATGTAAGCAGAACTTGTAAACGAGAATTATATTTCGAGTTTTCATAACAGTATAACACGAGTGCAATGCATGCCAGTGTTTTAATTATTGCTGTTTCTCTTAGACAAAAAAATATACCATAAAATATTGTAAAGATTCATTAGTTTTTTTTAAAATTCGCAATTTTCTTGAATTCTGGATCATTATTTTATACCTGTGTCATTTGGAAACCAATAGTATAGTAATGACTGAATTTAAACCCCAAATCTCGCACAGAAATCGATTCAACCCGATTAGAAAGAAAAGAAAAGCAAAAAAATGAAGACAGTTCGTATTGCTGAGGGAGTTTCTTGCGCCGTTTCTTCTTCACAGCTACAACACATTCCGAAGCGGTGGTAGCAGAAATTAACGATTCAAAAGATCTTGTAAAATACTACTTGAATAAAGAATATTTTGATTAATTCTTTTTTATTTTTAGTATGGTACTCGCATGAACGAGAAAAAAATTTACACGAGACCGTGACCGACCGAAACCGCTAAAAAAAAGTTGGCCTATTTAGGTATATTAGTAAATTAAAAGATTAATTTTATTTTCCTTTGTTTGATCACAGTTTTGAAGTCGGTTTAATTTAAATAATTATTTATTGAAAACAGTGATCGCACACCCCCGTACACAAACGAACTAACACAAATTATGAGGAGTTATGATAATAATAGGTATAATATAGATAGTACTTATGATAATAGGTCCTGGTTGTTCTTAATGGGTGCTAAAAAGTAATTAAATAAACATTGCAACATAACGGATAACCCGTACGTCCTATACACGCTCTGGCAATTAATTAATGCCAAATCAGTTGTTAATGGGTTCCGCGCCTATTGTGCCTGCTCGGCCTCGATCAAAATGGGCCCAGAAGCGACCTTTGAAGTAGTTTGATGGTGAAATTTGATCACCTACAAATATGCTCCATTGAGTATTTGGCTTCGTATTCTTTTAGGTACCTAAACTTTGCTAAGATTCATTTATTTTCAAATCTAAATGAGTTCGGGTAGTTTTCCTGAATATACATATATCGGAATTCCTGAATATACATAGGTACCCATTGTCTCTATATTATCACCTAATAATATAGAGGCAATGGCTATCTCTTACCGATCGATACAATTATGCGGATTCCACTCATGGAATGATATCTGACATTGACTAATTGTTGTTTCCCTCTTTCTCCAGACAGTATAAGAGAACTAGTTTTTACATAGTACGTATTTTTTAACGTAACATAGCTAGTTATAGCTTTATTGATAACATTTAGCCAGCGCCCTGTAGAGCAACTTCAAAGATTTAGTTTCGCGATTTTGAGACATAATTAATTTTAGTATAATTTTTACTTAGTTTTGTGTGAGGATTTACTAAATATAAATTGATAAATATATATACATATCCCCGATTGGATTATAATTTTTAATCTTATTTTCATAAATATTTTTAAAAAGACTATCATATTTCTGACGTCATCATGACGTTAATAAGAGCGCGAAAGCGTCATGTGTGTCTAATTTGCATTTTTAACGGACTTCAGAGGAGGTTAGCAATTCGTTAATTAAATATAACTACACCAATGTGGTTTTAAACTTATTGCGGCAAATCACGAGCGAGTAAAAAGAATGTTATAAATAAAACTCAAATCAGTATGATCTAGTATTTTTCGTTTATTTCTTTATACAAACCTAATCTAATAATGAATACCACGAAATATGTGGTGCTATAACCAATGAAACATTCTATTGAACGCACTTAGTTGAGATCAATAGGAATAAGGCAATCTTGCACATAATTTGTGTTAGCTGTTGTCGAGACTGATATAAAAATGTTAGATATCATAGCAATTTTAGCTAAACATTTCCCGTACAAGACAATTCAAATTGCTATAAAAATAATATTGCAGTTCCCAGTGCTCTTACAAAGCGGAACACGTAAATTTGTTGCAATTTAGCACCTATATTTTAAAACCAAGAGTTTATTTTTGATTACAAATAGTATATTTCAATTGGTTGGCTTAAATATAGGAAACATGATTGAGCGTGAGAAATTATAATTTTGGTTGAAGAAATTTGATTGATTATCGACGCAATTTCCTTCGTCTTAGGGCCTCGTTCACCATCTTCAAGTAAACCGTTGATTACTTACTTTTTGATTAACGTTATTTGACAAGCAAATGTGCAGAGTATCTTTCGTCGATTTCACAAGTGAAAATAAAGTAAAGTGCTGGTTAAATGAATGACATAAGAAATTCAACGAATGATTCGTTCAATATTGCGTCAAATGTTCCTCGCCCTGCCTCCCGCTAAAGTGTCAACGTGTTTTTTTCTTAAAAAATAAAAAAGGAGGTTGAGATTTTAACCTTATTATAAGCATTAAGTAAATACGCTAATCGGCAGACGATGCAGTCAGTAAGTTACTTATTAATGTAATCATAGGATTAGTATTACTGGAGCATGGTGAAATCGACACATGATGTTACGGATGACTTTTACTGATGATTAGCCTAATCAACGATTTACTTGAAGGTGGTGAACGAGGCCCTAAGTATTGTTTACTTGGTAATTATAGCCCGTGGTTAATTCGACAACGCATGACGAAATTTTTATTGCTAAAGAATTAATATATACGAGAAACAGAATGACGCATATATAGTTAGGTTCTAACTTCAACAGAAATGCACTCTTTCACACACTCAGACTCGGAACGAACGTCTTTCGTGTAAATATTTTTACATGCTGGTATTAAACTTGCTACTTTTTATGTAGCTACTTTTGTCATAAAATATTTTCATCGCAGTATCAAACAACTGTTGGGTGTATTTATTTATGTTTAATTGTGTCATAAATGTCTCTTGGTTTCCGTTCGGAATATGTTCTTGTTAATGTATTCCTGATTTATAAAAGTCTACCTCGGAGGCACAATGGCACTACGGTTTGATTCCAAAGCTGAGGTCACGGGTTCGAATCCCGGGTTGGGAAAAGTGATATCGAATTCTTGTATTGATAATTATCAGCCCGGAGTAAGGAATTTATGCCCCATATGGTGATGGGCTCGCCCCCTTATCACATCGTGGGACGGAACACACAAAGCGAAAAATGGGTGTCCTCGTAGCACCTCTGCCTACCCCTACTGGGAAAAAGCAGTGAGTTTATATATTTATGATTTATATGAGAAAATTTGATATTCATTAATGACTATCAAATTCCACTTACAAAACATGTGAGCTTGATTAGCCCAATGACATGTTTAATATAGAAAAAATAAAATAAAAAAAATAATAAAATAAATTAAATAAAAATAAAATATTATTCAATTACAAATTATACAGGGTATATCAAGACTGCGACCGAAAACAAAGCCAGGTGGTAGTATTAGTGACTTGAGACACAATGCAAGTAAAAATTTCGCAAAAAAAATCGACAATTTTTTTACTTACTGTCGTATTTGGGTGATAAATACATAATTTTCCTAAAATAATGATTTAGACCGCTTTATTTTTAAACATTCAATGGTACCTAAGGATTAAAATTATTATTTTCGCAATAACTAGGTAGGTAGTATTAGTGACTTCAGACACAGGGCAAGTAAAAATTTCGAAAAAAAATCGACAACATTTTTTTGTAATTTTTAACTTATCGTCGTATTTGGGTGATATATACATAGTTTTCCTAAAATAAAGATGTACGCCTCTTTATTTTTAAACACGCAATGGTACATATGTGTTTAAATTAGTATTTTCGCAAAAAATAGTTATTTACCACCCAAACAAGATGATTTTTAAAAAATTCTATAAAAATATCTGCCGCTGCTTTGGTGAAATTTTTATTTGCATCGTGTCTGTATCCACTGAAACTACCACTTGGCTTCGTTTTCGGTCGCAATCTTGATATACCCGGTATAGATAAAAAATTCTGAAGTAAAATAGGAATAATAAAATTAACGTTGTCATTTATTACGCGAAATTTCATACCCCATGTTTAGTAAAAAGCAAAAAATCCTTCATTTACTAAGAAAGCCTGAAGCTATCATTTATGAACTTGTGGTGTACTCCACGTATGAAACAACAAAATAATTGTCATAGTTTTCCAAACTAAATGGCGAAACTAAATGGAGATAGATGTGATTATGATATCATTCCGCCATTTATTTTACGAAATTTCGGAAACACAATCTTACAAACATCCACCGTACCAGATCAATTTAGAATCGAAGCTATGCAGAATTTTATGGTCATTAACGTGTAATGTTTACAATAATTGTGAGAAAATATTTATTGCGACAGTAATAAAAATATCATCGGAACTGGTTTTAACTATAAAGGGTCAATGGAAATCTTTGTTTCTTGCATTGTACAATGCCACGCTCTTTATTCTCGGTTGAGTAATTTTAGTAAACCATCCAAATAGGTGGTTATGCAATTCTTTTTCAATCTAAATACAATGACTTACGATCTCCATTGTTTCTACATCTGGTATAATCGAAGTCTGTATTTTTTCCAACGTTACAAATAATATAGTGTGTATTGATTTGTAATAAGAGCTTAATGTAGGCAACATGACCAATAAAGGAATTTCATTTCAGTTTCGGATAGGCCAGTACATGGTCGTAGTTTCCTGCCTGTCGTTACTTTATTCGGACCGCACCACACACATAAAATATAAAAAATAAGGCAACAGAGTATATTAAAATCTTATCGATTATAATTTATTACATCTGTTTATGTTTGACCTTTGTTAAAAATATTTCGTATGTGTCACAAAATTGCTTATAATCTCATTTTTTCCTCCCTTTTAAGTGAACTAAGTATAACTAGGTCAGTTTATTACTATTAAAATAAGTTGTTGTAAGATGTTGAAAATTGAAGATTTTAATGTCTTTCGTATCGTAAAAGAAATGTTATCTGTATATTTTTTTCCACATTAATCTTTAAAGGCCCCAAATCCTTTCACGTGAACACTTTGTCAAATAGATTCTACTTGTGTTCCTTCTGCCAAGCCGACCTTACGTTTATTGCAAATTTTTTTTTTTTTTTTTTTTCACCCAACTGTCACATACATAGGCCTGACCCCACACTAAGATCGAGTCTTGTGTCGTGGGTATCAGGAACTACGAGAGACTTTTCGGTCTCACAAACACCCAGACCCGAAACAAATACCTTTGGATCACACAAATATTTGTTTCGGTGCGGGGATCGAACCCGCGGCCTCTCGTTTCACAGGCGGCGTCTAACCAACTGCGCCACGGAGGCTGTCAATTAATATTTATTAGACCAGTGACTAGTCCAAAAAAATATTTTTTAAAGTAAATAAAGTTTTAAAGTGGCTAAATGTTTGCTGCCTTTGCGAACTGACCACAACCGCGTTTGAACATATTTTCCGACACATATAATGTAAGTGCTTGAGAAGTTCGACATCCCACACTTCACACGTCAGTAGCCCCATTCAATTAAAATGTGTTCTGAAACATGAATATGCAAAAATCACATAATTTTAGTATATTCTATCGTATGACGTCAACTCTCGTGAAAAATTCAGCCCCGAATAAACATGTCTTGAATCATAACAATGAAAAGCAACACTTCCACGTATTTTAGTTTTTACGTATCTATGTCCCACGAAGAGATCACTTTTATTGTTTACAATCATTAGGTACTTCGATATATTTCTATGGCATATATTGCGCAGAGGTCGTACTTCTTTGCTATCAAATGAAATTGCTCTTGGTCTTCATCAGCGATAAGATAAAGATGGAAAAAAATGTTGCTTACAGTTTTAAGGTGTAATGTTAAAATTAACAATTAATTTCGTAACTTTTAACTTAAAATATTGTCACAGAATTACATATTGGTCATTATAATAATCGTTGGCTCACTTGCGAAAGTAAACTATCAACTAATTAGCTTCTTGTGAAATTAAATTCTTTAACGTAAATATATACAATTTGATTCCAATTTCACGAATACATTTGTTTAATTTGCATTGATGTTGATTTTGACCTTCCAGTATAAATATTTGAAACTGAATTGTTGCTAGACGATTATCATGTTGTTTTTGCGATTAAAGATACCTATTAAGTTTTTAATTCTTTTGTACACTTAACTAATATATTAATTTTTATACTAACTTTGAATACAATTTGTAAGACGGCAATCTGATGCTAAAATAACTCAAGAGGCACTGAGAGAAAATAATTTCTGGCCATTCATTTTTGTATGAATATTGAGAGTTCACCGTATTTCGCCGGTGGATACTTTATTTCATTATCTTTAACATTATAGTCACTTTGTTGTTCCAGTATCAAAAATGGAATACAAGGCTAAATAACGGTAATTTTTTCATATTATGTAATGTAAGACTGATATTTAATCATCTATTATTAATTGAATATTTTATAAACATATTTGTATAGATCAATTTATCTATTATTTTTAAAATCACGTATTTCTCCGTAACGCGTTTTTGTAATTTTGCAATATTTTATATTACGTATATAACGCCGTTAAATACAATCGGTAATTCTTATATATACGATGAAATCGTTAATTAGTTTTATTTTTCTACTATCATCTCATTAGACAACTGTATAATTTAGCAATTTACGAAATTATTGGCTATTATTATCAAGAAATACAATTAATTAATATAAACCCCTTAAAAATAAGAAATATTCAATTCAAAAACTTACTAACAATCAGTAAATCTCCATAAACAAAATGTATATTCATTTTTGTGATATCCAAAATATATACAAGTCACATCCATAATACGAGTTATTTATAGACCTCACGGCATTAAACAAAAAACAACGACGCTCCAAAAAGGTCAAAATGATTCCAAAAAAAAAACATTAAATTTGCGCAAATTAGAAACTTTGAATAAATATTCAAAGAATTCATTAACAAGACGTAATTACAAAGTCATTATCTAATAGTCTCTATGCGTACAATAAATAGGATATTGGATCGAAAGTGCGAGTAAATCGCAGGTGGGCGAGACTGTCTCAAGCGGTGTCCTCCGAAGGCTGTCGACTTTTTTCGCAATACAAATTTACTTTTAATGTAAAGATATTTTATGTGCCAGTTTCCGATCGTTGTTTGGCCAAGTGGTTGTTTTTTCTAACGGTACGTCCCGGGAATTGGGTCATTATAAATATTCTAAATTTGAAATCGGTGCTTTTAGTGGTTTTATTTTGAAGGTATTATTTTGTGTTTTTTTTTTAATTATATCGTGTCCTGCCAGTGTATAGTGGTGAAAAAAATATTAAGAAAACGTTGTTTAATTTCAGGAGCCGTGAACGCAACATCAAACATGTCTTTCGTGGATTCTTATAGGAAATTCATGGAGCGCAACAGCGGTAAGTCACTTTTTAAAAATTGCATTTCATTTCATTTCATTTTTATTAATCGTTGCCTTGATAAATAACAAAATCAAATAAAAATATAAGTGATTATTTATAACAAACTTAAATAACTATATAAATAAAACTGAAATGAAAAGATAGAATATCAAAAGTAATCTTAATTTATTGTTGGATTATAAAACTATTACTATATATTTGCAATCACACGGCAACGTATTTTAAGCTAAAAATAAATCATTTACGCAGCTTTATCAACAGGTCTAGATATTTCTTTCATATTCGTTTAAAATTACGTTTATATATAGTTTGAGTTGAGTTTCTTGGTACGTTTTTTCTAAACAAATGCGCATTTTCAGAGCTCAGTAGAACTATGATAAACTTTATGTATTAGATAAGGTACTAACCTTACCTCATTTAGTCCTTGTACAAATTACAAACCTATTTTAATTCGTCGCTATTCTAATTTCGGTATCTTTGTACAACAAATAAATAAAATACTCATCAATAAAACATTATTCACTAATAATATATATATATATATATGTTGCGTAGGAAGTAAGTTACATACTAATTTTCACTATATTATGTTAACATTAAAATTAAAATTTATTCACATAGCGCGACTTTTAACCTATCAGTATTGATAAAATACGTCATGTTATATATATATTCATGTAGTAAAGATTATTATTTTTCTCGAGTCTCAGAAATATTTGATGTGTTGTTGTAAAGCTGTCGATTTGAACAACTATTTAAATTCCATTCATTTCTATTGTACGCCTATGCTAGATCAATGTATAATAATAAAAAACGTCAGAATTTCCTCATCGACTAGGATGATATCCTTGTATGAAACATTCTTGCTTGGTTGTTGTATAAAATTACAATAAAAACCAAGTCCCGTCGTAATTATTTCGATCGATATTTTATTAATTTGGGTTTCTCTTTTGTAAAAATAGTTTTAAAATACATTTTTAATTACAATATAATCGAACTATTTTTAAAACTTACAAATCCCATAATGTTATTGAGAGGTTGGTTATAGAAGAGCGTTCGTTTATTTTTATTTGTCGACACACGTGTATGGGCTGATATGGCGGTTTATATATTTTGTTATCGTTATCCGAATGTATAAGTATATTCTACCAATCGGATAAAATAAATAAGAAAAATTTAAGCACATTTTATAGGTATTAAAAATACGCGGATAAATTTAGTAAATATTCATTCGCTATCTAGTTTAGTTGATTTTTCTATTGGTAGCTTGAACTCTTTATAAAAACAGAGTAATATGAATGTTGGCAATATTTCAAGTTCCTCCAGGATGAAATATTAACTTCAGAGAAATGGAATAAAGTAAAGTCTTGAACTATTATTGCGTTAAAATAAGTGTTGCGCTGCGTTAGCGTTTTGAATTGTTCATATGATTACAATTGTTCTGCTATTTTGAAACTCCCATAGAATTATCCGAACTTCTTTCTATAATCTATGCAATAAAGCTGAATAGTAAAGTGTCATAGAAATATTTAAAATTTTAAGATCAAATTAATGCTTTATTTTCATAATATTTTATAATACAGCCTTCTCGACTACATTTAGTAGGCATAATTTTAAGGCCATTGTGCTGTTTATTTATTTATTCAAATCCTGCCGGTTTTTAGGCGTTGAAATAGTCTTGACCTAGTATATCTGTGTAAATATTGTAATTTATCAGTCAACGACCGTGACTGTTTTGATTTTTTTTAAATGTGAGATCGGTAATGAATATTGATCCTATGAATAATGAATTTATGCACTGTTTGAATATTATGATTTTTATATAGCAGTGATGCTATATAAAAAAGATCGAGCATGTGTTATCAAACTTAATATGATTAATAATAGCTTGTGAAATAATAGTGATACTAGCATTTTGTGTTTATAGGTACTATTAGCCCAGTGGTAGTGAGGGGCGAGTTCAAGTTTTCTACCATAAGGTCCTGGGTTCGAAACTCAGATCGAAAATTCAATTTTTATAAGTCGTTCAAATAGATAAATCGTGTATAAGCTAATTCTTATCGCATCCTGGGACGGAAATAATCTATGCTAATATTATGGGCACCAGTAGTAGCAATTCTGGCTACAAGCGGAACGATAATAAAATCCGGTAAAATGTGTCACATTTCTCTGTAAAGTACAAAAAGAGCTGTTATTTTTAAATTTCCAAAACCGGATCCTATAGCTTAAATTCTCTATGCGGAAAAACGACGAAAACAAAATTGACAAAAATTAACCAGTTATGCCCTCATTTACAAATAAATTATTTTAAATGAATATCATTATGATCGTTTAAACGAATCACGATGAGACCGCAATGCAATTTTAGTTGCTAAACATTTCACCACTCCCCTCGCAGCCATTGTTTCGAAATTTTATATTTAATTTAAACGACATATTTAAATACCTTTTGTGCAGTGTTTCTAAATTTACATCTTTATTCAAGTAGTCTTTCACAAGACCTTTTGAATGCTCAAGGAATACTACCATTATGTTTTTAATATCTTTCTCTCCCTCTTCATCTCTCTCTCTTCTCAGGAAGTTCTTGCTGAACTTAAGCTTTCGTAAGGATTTTCATAGAGACCTATTGGTAGCGGCCTGCTATGATTGTTCACTTACATTTATTTACCCTGGCGATGATCGTATTCACAATCTGTATAATCTTTATTGTACACAAAAGAACGTAACAACACAGAGAAATAAATTAAAACAAAAGTACAAAAGGCGGTCTTATCCCTCTGAGCGATCACTGCCAGACAACCTTGGGATATAAGGGAAGGAGAGAGAGGGCAGTGTAAAAATAAAGAATAAATGCTCAAAAAAAAACGATGATATTCAAATAATTTGAATTGATATAATATATACACATACTTGGAAATTATAATCAATTTGGTTAGCTGAAAAATAAAATAGACATGAAATAAAATAGGATATTTCCGCTCAGACATCGATTATTATTAATCGATAAAGCGATCGATAAGTTGTACTTAAAACGTAAAACAAAATATAATAACCCATGCCCCCCCCCCCGCTCTCTCTTTCTTGCTCTCATGAAAATTACTAATATTTGACATTGAAATAATATAAATTATAATATCTAGAATTCTAAATAATCTCATTAAAATAAACATTTAAATAATAATTTACTGGTGGTAGGTCTCTTATATGCATAAAAATAATATAAATAAAAAGAAATATGCTTTTGTTCACGAACAAAAGTATATTTCTCAAGTTTTTTTTTTTTTAATGTTTTGGCTGAACCTAAATACAATATAATATATTTAAATATGTATATTAACAAAAGTCAAAATGGAAGTGGTTGAATAAGAATTATACTAAATGATAACAATCTTATCACTATGGCGTGAAAAGTTTTTCGCATTGTTTTCCTTTGCCTTTACAGAACATTATTTACATATATTATATGAAAATATGATAAACTAATGTAAGGTCTCCTCGCTCTCCTCGCATCCGTGGCATAGTTGGTTAGACGCCGGCTGGTGGTGGTTAGACTGGTGGTAGGTCTCTCATATGTGAGAGGCCGCCTGGGTAGGTACCACTGCAAAGTCTATTTCTCCCGCCAAACAGCAGTGTAAATGCACTGTTGTGTTCCGGTTTGAAGGACATTGTAGCCAGAGTAACTACTGGACATATCGAGACTTAACATCTTATGTCTCAGTATGGCGAGCGCAGTGGAATGCCAAGCATTGCCTTGTAACTCATGGTGTTGTTTGGTTTTGCTACTGTCCATGAGCGGTCGTATCGCTTACCATCAGGCGAATGGCAGGCTCGTCTCGTCATTCATTACAATAAAAAAAAATGAATTGCGAGGCTGTGAGTTCCATTCCCGCACTGAGATAAATATTTGTGTGATTTACAGGTATTTGTTTAGGGTATGAGTTTTTGTGAGATCCAAAAGTCTCTCGTAGTTTATGATACCTGCGAAACAAGATCTTAGTGTCAGGTCAGCACTATGTATGTGACCGTTGGGTGAATTTATTTATTTATTATCATTTTTGCAGACCTCTTTAAACCAAACTAATAATGAACTTTACACTCAAGTAATGTGTTATAATTTAATGCGTGGATCCCGCTCGCCTCTACACAAACTGTACGCTTGCTAATTACGCGTAAACATGCATATGCGAAACCAAGTCGCTAGTATTATATCACGAGTAGGAAGAACCAGTATTTCAAGTATTCTTTAAAGAGCAACTATTCGGGGTCCAACTATTTTATCTCCTGGTTCACGATTTCAATGTTATTTCCGTTATATTGTTTTTTGAACCTTTTAAATCTAGTCTAGCAGTGATCTTTATAAGATTAGTGTGTATTCATCTACACTACAACCCATCTATTAAGAATTGTTCGTAACACCACCGCTGCTATAGCAACTATTAATATCAAAATAATAAGCTCGAAATATAATAATGTCGTCTAAATATCACGGGGCTTTGAAGAACTGGTTATATTATTATTTTTCTACTATAATACATAATTAAGTAACAACAACTTCGCTTGACCTTTTCGAAGTTTTACGTCTCGGAAGCAAAAACTCAAAAATTTAAGCATCGATATTTTCAATAATTTAAATCAGCAAACATGTTTCGTCGGTACGAGTGTTGGGCAAATAATTGCGGTATAATTGTGTTTCGAACTCCACGTAGATGTATTCAGCTTGACATTCCTCAAGCGGTCATTGTACATCCTTTTTCATTTTACAAGATCTCAAATATTATGATTTGATGTGTTACCCGTACACTGTATTCAGACAAATTGATGACATACGCAGTGTATACAATATGGTATTTAAATTTTATGTAATTTATATGATTTTAGCAACTAAACACAAGTTTCAGAGTTTCTGATGCAACAAGTAACTCAATTTGCCGCCGAGTTGGTACCGAAATTTTCAAACGACATTTCTTGTATTAAGAAAATTGAGAAAGCATGAAAAAGTCAGTGTAGTACACCCAGAAATTATTTAGAGTTTTTGGGAATTCAACCAGGTTACATAAATAGTATTATTAAATGACGTCAGGCTGATAGAATAACTAAGATATTGCTGTATTTGTTTTATTATCGACTTCTGAGATTATAATGTACGTTTGTGCACCTTTTATACTTAAACTTGAAATTTCAAGGCACTTCTTGTACCTTGCAGTTTGAATATTGTGATGTGATATTTTAACTAAGCTTGATACAAGCACAAATCAAGATTTACATTAGCATAATTTTGTGATCTCATCAGGTTCTTAGGTAGTTTACCTGCTATTTTATTGCCAGGCTAGTATCCACGTGAATGTTGATTAACTTGTTGTTTTTTCGCAAATTCTTTTGGTATTAATAATTGATCAATTTATTTTAGCGTTCCTTACTTCAACCAAAATTTCCACCTCCGCTGCAATTAATTTATCTTATTTCAATTAGGTAGTATTTTAAAACCGATGCGGATAGTTTACGAGTCACTCCACTAGTACCTACTAAAAATAATTATAATTCCGCAAAACGACAATAACTCAGTCTCAGGGTTAAGGGCTATAAATGATCAGTATTGTCAAAGACTATAAATTTCATCCCTAATAGAATCGCTCACCTCTTGATAAAGTTATTCAAGACGTTCTTAATATAAATAACAACACATGTTTTACATAAACATAACTTCGCAGATCGCAAATAACATTACCTCACAATAGCAATATGCAAGAAATTGTCATAATAAAGTACATCTGGCGATAATGCTGCGTTTTGTATGCAGCTCGTACGAGCCCGCATATTTCTACGTGCTCTGTGATATTATATATGCTCGTGGTGGGTCTAGTAAAGAACCCTTCATAGCGACCCGGTCGAGTTTTAGTCCATACGTGTATATCCGGACATGATCAGGCCAGAATAATTATCTCAAGAGAACTGGTGGTTTTACTGGTGGTAGGTCTTCCATATGTGAGAGGGTGCCTGGGTAGGTACCACCGCAATGTCTATTTCTTCCGCCAAACACCAGTGTAAATGCACTGTTGTGTGCCGGTTTGAACTATTGTAACCATTTTAACTACTGAACATAATAAACTTAACATCGTATGTCTTAGGGTCTCAAGTGTCTTTATCTTGTGTGAAATAAAGAAACTTGAGATATAATACAAAAACAAAAGGAAAAAACTAGATATTTTCCTTTTGTTTTTGTATTATTTTTTTTTTTTTTTTTTTTAATGCAATGAATGGCGAGACGAGCATGCCATTCGCCTGATGGTAAGCGATACGACCGCTCATGGACAGTAGCAAAACCAATCAACACCATGAATTACAAGGCAATGCTTGGAATTCCACTGCGCTCGCCATCCTGAGACATAAGATGTTAAGTCTCAATATGTCCAGTAGTTACTCTGGCTACAATGTCCTTCAAACCGGAACACAACAGCGCATTTACACTGCTGTTTGGCGGGAGAAATAGACATTGCGGTGGTACCTACCCAGGCGGCCTCTCACATATGAGAGACCTACCACCAGTAAAGTTAAGAACTATTTTAATTAGGCGACGGTATAATCGTTTCGGCATTCCTTGCAAAAAAATAAACAAAAAAAAATATTCTGATTAGATGTCTGCATTAATAAACTTGAGGAAAAGTCAAAAAGATTACTATGAATTAAATTTATTTGTTGTTTATATGTTTTGTTTCATTACAATGACGTAATTTATTAGCTGATGATACTGCGTTGATATTGAAAGAGGCCGACCTGCGTATGTCCAGCAGTGGACTGCAACGGGCTGATGATGATGATGATACTGCGTATTCCGATTTCTAAGTATCACTAGAATTAACAACTTAATACCGCCCATTGAGATTAATTGACACATCTGCTTCGTGTTTACGCATTATAATAGATTATAGAACATTCAAATTGTACATGGACTTAAAGTAGAAAGATATAGGCAGCTAGCCTCTATAATTTTATATCGTTTTCAAACGTCATTAATATCTTCACTAAAGAATTTTGCTTAAAAGCCTTCCTTTTTTTTCCCTACTACATATTTATTGTTCCAAAAATTACAATCAGTGTAATAAGGAACGAACTTTTGCTAACGAACCTAGAAAAATGCTTCGTATAAAATGAGTGTAAATGATGTAATAATTTGACAAATGGCCAGGTTCCCGTAGCGGCAAAACACTTAAATATATTAATTATTGTAATGAATGATCCGCCTATCAAGGAATTTTCCTCATTTTAACATATATAGACAATTAATTCTGCCTACACCATACATTAATTAGTGACTCAGAAGACATATTATGCGCGTAATTTGCTTTGTTACAACTTCATAAGGTGTGTCTTCTCTATATTTCCTTATATCTATGTTAGAGTTTCCAATTTTCTAGATCTGCTCTGACCTTTTAGGGATTTGGCAGAGTTAAATCTCCTTCTTCCATTATTTTACCTTCTTATTGTGTATTATAGCAATCTATTAGTTTCTATGATCATAGATCATAATAATATTATGTTTATAAATGATTTCTATAAACATCATGTTAGCAGTCTCTACAATGTAACGCATAACGCAAAAAAACTCAATAATTTAAGTCGTTAAATACTCGTATTATAATTATTATTACAGGCATACATATAATTCATTTTTTTATGTTTTTGCTAAAATCGCAAATGTTACGATAGTATCTTAGCAAAGAAAACACTTCATTAAATACATATGCCAATGTTTCGAAACGAGATGATGAAAACGTCGACAATGCAACACTTATTGCCATTCACATGATTGTAACTGTTTACCAGATCACACTGTTTTATATTCCCAATGTCAAATGTCAGCTTTGAACCTTCACAGATTTCATTAAAGATTAAGTTTTAAATGCATTTAGAAATGCAAATTTCACAAACCACTAGAACAATCCAAGCATCGTATTAGATCGTCGAAATATTTTATTAGAGATTCGTATTGAATAAATCACGTTGTGCAAAAATACAAGATGCAGCTAGAATAAATGCTCATTGGAGCCATTAAGTATAATTATATTGTGAATATGTATGTTTATTACATAATTGCGATTGGTATATCACCTCTAATGATGGTATTAAATTTTGTACTATTTCGTAAGATAAGTTTGACTTTTGCTATTGCTCGTAAAGGATTTAAGGAAAATTCTTAATGATAAATCACTTCATCTCGTTTTTGTTTTAGTTTGATTTCTCACTTTGTTTAGATAATTTTAAAGTTTTTCAAATCATGATTAATGTTATAAAATTTTGTTACAAGAGGAATGTTTTTAATTATATTCATTTCTTAAACAGATCCAAGGACAGAGAATTGGTGGCTGATGTCCGGTCCAGGACCATTGTTCACCATCTTGGCGACGTATCTTTACTTTTGCACTTCAGTCGGCCCTCGGTACATGAGGGACAGGAAACCCTACGACCTGAAGAACACCATCATCGCCTACAATGTCTCACAGATATTAATGAGCATCTTCTTAGTATACGAGGTTAGTTCAAAACTTTTCTAAACTCTTGATTGCGGCATCGCCACTGACTTTTTGTACTGTACTGCATAAGACTAAAATCGCTACTAACTCCTTTACGACCGATAGTTAGAAGGCTTATTCCACAACGTTAGTTCAGTTGGTCTGGCTTCTCTCTCTTCATCGAGCTTAATTTTATTAAATAATTATTCATTCGATGCTAGTAAAATAGTGTCGCTTGCTTTGTAATTACCTCTGTAGATATTACTTACCTCGAGTAAAACTGTTTTGTCTGTTTCACGGCATCAATATTCAATATTTTTTCTTTTCATTTGACATTTTGTAATAAGTTTTATTTAATGACCATAATGTAACCACATACTATTTATTTAAACGTGCCAACATGATTTAAACTCTTTGAAATTCAAATTGACCGACGAGCGTGTATGCAAAGATTAATGACAGTAGATGAAGCGAAAGAGGTATGTATGGACCTTAGCACTTGGCGCTCAATAGTCTCTGCCTGCCCCAATAGGACATAAGCGTGAGTTTATGTATGTACGTAAATTAAAATTGGGACGGTACATACAAGGCAAAATGTGGGTGTCCTGGTAGCATCTCTGCCTACCCCTTCTGGGAAAAAGGCGTGAGTTTATGTATGTATGTATTTATGGATGTGATTTCGCAAATAGCACGCGAAATAATTATTAACTTAAAGTAACCAACATTATTTTTTTATTACAGGGTCTGGTTTCTGGTTGGTGGAGCGACTACAACTTCTCGTGTCAACCAGTAGACTACTCAGACAGCCCAAAAGCAACGCGGGTAAGTTTCATTCATATTTTGTTTTGTCTTTCGAAAATATACCCTCGGCACTACACTTCAATCTTAGTGTGGGGGTCAGATCTATGTATGAAAACGTAGGGTATTATGTAATTAACGCAACAATATTCTGTATTTATCTGTTTTAGACATTCACATCTTAATATAAGTATAGGTCACAGAAACATGTGTCTCAGTACATATGTCTTTACTACGGAGTTTGTCAAATCTGACCAACTTATTCTTGTATATTTATTATAGATGGCAGCAGCAGTATGGTGGTACTTCGTAGCGAAAATTATTGAGCTGCTCGACACAATCTTCTTTGTGCTCAGAAAGAAGAACAGACAGATCTCCTTCCTCCACCTCTACCATCACTCAATGATGCCCATCTGCGCTTGGATTGGAACCAAATTCCTGCCAGGTAAGGTCCATAAACATGTTTTATTTAAAATTTTCAGTTGATATTCGAAAAGCAATGAAGGTTCATAAGAGTAATCGTTTTAATTTTGGTTCAATTTAATTAATGGTTTTTATGACGCATTTTTGGCTAAGAATCCACAAAGATAAACCAAATCAAAATTAGAGCGATTGGCTTCGTTTGTATTTGGTTCGTGTGTTATTGGTTCGTTTATATTTTTAATTCCACACAATTTAAAAAATTAAATTTTACGTTTCATCACCATAATCTTTCTCAGCTAAAATAAACTTCTTTTTACATCGATATATAATTGCAGGTGGTCACGGAACTCTTCTCGGCGTCATCAACTCCTTCATCCACATAATCATGTACACGTACTATTTGATCTCGGGACTCGGTCCGCAGTACCAAAAGTTCCTGTGGTGGAAGAAACATCTCACCACTATGCAGTTGGTAAGTTGAATCAATAACTTCCTCACTAATAATGTATTTGTATCAGCCAATATACGTCCCACTGCAGGGGATGGTTCTCTTCTGCAATCGAGAGTACGATTGAGGGGCCATCGGTAAAGCCCGTGGTGATATTACAAGTTGTAAAAAAATCTTAATAATATCAACAAATGTTTGGTAATTAGTTTTTCGTTAAAAAACCGTATATATCTATTTCCTTAATTAAATTAGGCAAAAAAAGAAAAACATTAAAGTATTTACGTAATTAAAACGCACCGTGACTTGCATAGTTTCATTAATTCTTTTAAATGCTTGCTTACATTAAATATTTAATAATTTACTAAAAATATTTGCTAGATTAGTAAAGCTAGAAAAATTGCTGAAACATTTTAATCAATTCGCAACTTATGCTCTTGGTAATCAGAAAAAGATAAAATAATGTCTTGATTTATTGAAATTGCGCTTGTGAAATCGATAGCTTAAGGTTATTTGCGAAAATAAATATAGTATATAATTGACTATTCTCGTATTATGCACTTCATTTCACCTTCGCATAATTTATTTCGTTTTAAAATGTTAATATAATTTTGTATTATTATGCAACGCATACATTCAACACTTCAAATGTTGAATTGAAAAATACCTACTTATGAAAGAAATTCGATAATGCAAAATGTACGTTTATAATACTTACAAATCATTTTGTTTTATTCCTATCTGGTGGTAATATTCAATTGATTTCCTAAACATTGTTTTTGTAAATGACACATTATTTTCAAAACGTTATAAAATTTTAACCTATTAATGATTTCACTTTCAGATTCAATTCTGCATCATCTTCTACCACAATTTCTTCGTGATGTTCGGTGATTGCAACTATCCTAAAGGAATCAACTTCCTCTTATCACTCAATGCTGGTCTCTTCCTATACATGTTCGGAAACTTCTACTACAGAAACTATGTGAAGAAGGACACTCCCAAAAAGGAAATTAAAGAAGCCCAACAAGAGATCACAGTAAACGGCAAAGCGAAAGAATGCTAGTGAAAAACTGACTGTAGTTAAACATTTTGTGATGTTAAAAATAATTAGCTATATATTAGTTAATTTCTACTAGCTTTATATTAAACTCTGTTTTATACACCATCTTCAGTGGGCTATTTGATATTTGTACAAATAGTTTTAATAAGACAAGGGTTACCTTCTGTTAAGGATTAGATAGTAGGAGATGATACTAAACGCTTATGTGTTAGAATGTAAGAGGAAATACTCTTTACTAGTACCATTTAAAACCAAGAACATAATAAACTGGGTTTCCCCAAGGAAAACAAAATTGCTTATATAACTTCAATTGATATGATTCCAAAATCATGGCAATTGAAGTTATATAAGCATTTTTTTATGTAGAAGCGTCTTCATCTTTTCATCTTTAAAATAGTCCACTTCTGAAATTTGTTACTGACGCTATTATGTTTTTTTTTTCGAACAAGAGTGTCATACATAATATAAAAAAGAGAAGTTGGCGGAAATCACGTTCAGAATACATATTTTTTAAAAAATCGATAATAGTTTTACATTTAGTAGGTTAGCTAGTTAGTATCCAAAGCCAATGTATTTTTGGTAATTGCACAGAGAAGATATTGATTCCATAACGCAATCCGGACATTCTCATAATAAAAGCATAAGTTCTGTCTTAGTCATGGGTTTATAGTAGATGTAAGAGAAAAACATGTTATTTATTTTATATTATAAGCTGGTGAGTTTAGATGCAATATATATTTTAAGACTGACACTTTTTAGTGTTCAAAACTTGCGTTCATAGAAATCTATTTCGTTTTTGACTAAACTTTACTTTACCTGAATGATTTAAAGAAATCAAATAAAATTCTATTGTTGTAAAATTACTGATGCTTTTTATTACACATTTTTGTTTTTATGGGATGAGATACTTATATATTTAGTAGAAATTTTATGATACGAATAGGTCCAATTTTCATTAAAAGATTACATCAAGTTAAAATTAGATAGGGTTTAAATATTAAAAATTCTTAATCAATCCCAATATATCTAATACATATTGAATATGTATCTACGTATTGAAATAGTAAAGCATTATTTGCCTACATATGTATTTTCGAAGTTGTAAATAATTCTCAAGTAGGCGTTAATGAACTTCGAACACAACTGTAGCTTAGAATATATGTAGAACATGAAGTCCACCAAACAGTATAGGGTGACGAATTATTGCCTAGGCTCCTTAGTCGAAATCTGGATTATAGAGGAATCCCGTGCCCAGCAGTGGGGGGATTATGCGCTGATACGGTACCTCAATTAGATAATACAAAATTAGTGCAAAAACGAATACTACCGAGTTCAAAGATACTGCAGAATACTCATAAAACAAATAGCTTGTATAATTGCACTACGTTTTTGCTCTTTCTGCAATATTGCTTTCATTTCGGCAATTTGCCAAAATATTCTTTTATCTCTATCGAAACAAAAACGATTGTATTAGAATCCATCGTATAATATATAACTTATTTGACCTGTAAACTTCGTGTACACTCGAATTAATCAAATAGTAATTATGCAATAAATGTTAAATACCTATTGATGGTATTGTAATATTATGTTTACATATTCAAATGATTTGACTGTTGACATTACGATGAACCGGCGACTTTTGTCGCTTCAGTTTGCTACTGTTTAGTTTTTACAGTTAATCATAATTTTGATAATCACCGTGACAATGTTGTTTTTATTGTTCACATAGAAAAGCACATATTCAGTCCAGATGTGAATAAATAAAAATGTTTCTACCAGAAGCATTAAGGTAATCTATGGAATATTTTTCTACATCGAGACTATTATTTGTATTACATTTTTGTCGACAGAAATATCAAATAAGTAAATAAATGCTCGTGATAACTGCATCATCAGAAACGAATTGCATATTTTTGGAACGTGTAAATAAAATAGACCATAAAATAATGAATTTAATTATTAGTTTAAAAGTATAAATTTAAATTGTAAAATAAATATGAACAAAGAGCAGTTATCTCTTTCTGTAAAACAAAATCAGAGAAATGCTGTGTAGATATTGTAATAAATAATAGGGAATTATACAGGGTATATCAAGACCGCGACCGAAAACGAAGCCAGGTGGTAGTATTAGTGACTTCAGACACAGGGCAAGTAAAAATTTCGAAAAAAAATCGACAACATTTTTTTGTAATTTTTAACTTATCGTCGTATTTGGGTGATATATACATAGTTTTCCTAAAATAAAGATGTACGCCTCTTTATTTTTAAACACGCAATGGTACATATGTGTTTAAATTAGTATTTTCGCAAAAAATAGTTATTTACCACCCAAACACGAAGAATTTTAAAAAATTCTAAAAAAATATCTGTCACTGTTTTGGCGAAATTTTTATTTGCATCGTGTTTGTAACCACTAAAACTACCACCTGGCTTCGTTTTCGGACGCATTCTTGATATACCCTGTATATACATTTATATAAAAAACCACAATACAATAAGACTTGTTATAATGTTAAGAATTAATATATAATGGGTAATTACAATTTAAACATTGTTTTTCATTTATCCTTGATATTTATTTATCTTTAAAATTAATAGATAGATTTCACATGTCAGCATCTGTGGTGCAGTTGGTTAGATGCCAGCTGTAAAACGTAAGCCCGCGGGTTCAATCCCCATACCGAGACAAATATTTGTGTGATCCACATGTATTTGTTTCGGGTCTGGGTGTTTGTGAGACCGAAAAGTCTGTCGTAGTTCCTGATACCCACGACACAATATTTGATCTTACGGTTGAGTCAGGACTATGTATGTGTTATTATGATTATTGGGTGTATTTATTATAATATAGTCTTGGTGGCCTCTGTCGCGCAATTGGTTAAGGTTGTTCTATCCCTACATCGAGTCAATTGTTTCGATAGAAGCTCTCGTTAAAAATGTCTAAATTTTTACAGGCGGTTTCTGCTACTACTGCGTCGTTGGTATACAAGTAAGGCGTAGTTGGGCGACCGCCCAAGGCTTTAGAAATAAAGAAACGCCAAATTTAAGTTTTTTTCAAAAATGGTTTTAAATACCTACTTTAAATTTCGTAATTATTTTCTTCATTCCTTCCTATTTCACGACATTTTTAAAATGACTCTCTTTAGAAGAAGAGGGATCCCGCCGAGGCTTGTGACGTAGGCACACCAGTATTACTAATAACAACTGCGATTTGTAGAACACATTGTTCCAAACGATTCTCCACACGATCAATTACTAAAGGACTTTTAGTACAAAATGTTTTTTCGCAGTTTAAGTAATGGATAAAATAGGTTATTTCGAATATGTGTCAGATACTGTGAGGAATTTTCATTTTCTTGTTTGTTGATCACATCATATTTCGATGCGTAGATTTAGCCCACAGCCTCTCGTTTTATAGGTTTTTCCAACAGTGCCAATAAAGATAAAAGTTGATACTCCTGATTTAATCAATAGCAATATATACCTGTGACGCATTGCAGAGTACAAGTTGATACGTTGAGCTGCGATCAACATGGATCGAAGACGTTGAGCCATATAAAAATGTAAACTGTATCAGCCCATATAGGTCCTACGTCCCACCGCAGGGCACGTGCCTCCTCTACAATCGAAAGTACGATTAAGAGGGGTTAGGCCATATAGGTCTTTTTTTTTCTCGCGGGGAAAATCCCTTTACGGACCATCCCACCCCCGAAGGGGCGGGAGTGTGTCGGACTCACCGGCGCCTTCCAGCCCAAGGCCATATAGGTCTAAGTCTACAATGCGGCCTCAATGTGGCTTTGTAAATGTAATAAATTACATTTATTGATCACTGTATACACTCGACAGCCTTCATGCAGCAGTTAGAGGTCTCCACAGAGATGAAATTTTGTGTTGCCCACAAATATCTTGGGTCTGGGTGATGCGAGCCTGAAGTCTAATAGTTTCTGACACATTATTTTTGTGTGCGTTAGGACTACGTGTATTCCTGTTGGGTGTATTTATTTAGTATAATGACCGCCTCACACGTAATGTTATAACTGTGCAAATCTGAGTTTGCACTAGCATAATGGAACCTGTGTGGGAAAATAGCTGCGCAAACTTCGTTCTAATTTTCGATTCGAGACTGGTGCAAAGTCGCATTTGCGCAAACGTACTTGAACGTGTTACAAAAATATCTAAAGGCAGAGATAACTTCTCCCCGTGTAGTCACTTGCATGATCTTTTTTCGCAGTTGTAAAGTTGAAAAGCAACCTCAAACCTGTAAATTACGACAATACAACGATTTTGGTTGTTTTTAGAACATTACGCATAACGTCCATGAACAATGAAATTTCTTAACTTATAGGTAATTATAATGGTTTCTTAGATTTACGCGAATGTTACACATTGAAATAAAACATTTTTTTACGGATTTTATCGCGATTTGGTTTAATTTTTACATTTTTTAACTTTCCGACGTTTCGATTACTTTCCGTCCGCCCCGTGACCACGAAAGCTGTAAAGTAATCGAAACGTCAAGAAGTTAAAACATGTAAACATTAAACCTAATCGCGATAAAATCCGTAAAAAATAGTTTTATTTCAATTATAGGTAATTGTAATTCTTAACTAGTATTTTCTTAATTCATTAGTGACTCTGCGATGAAGATATTGGGTAGTATTTTATATAGATTTCATCGAGGATTTTACAACTGTTACAGTCACTGAGCGGATGACTAACACCTCAGTCGACCCCGTGCCTACAAACACTATAAAGTATGTAATCAAAACATCGGGAAGTTAAAAATTTTAAAAATCAAACCTAATCCGCGATAAAATCCGTAAAAATTGCGCGTGTGTAATATTTGCGTAAATCCAAGATTATATAGGTGTTTTTTATATTATTAGGTCTCTTAAAGTTAAGTTAGTCTAATAACTTTTTAACAGCGAAAGCTATAGGATTTAAATTCTGAAGATTGTTGCCAACCTATTTTATATTAAATGCTTTTGGGAATACCACTAGCGCAATGTAAGTAAAATGGCTGCCTTAAGAAAATAATTTATTAATTATCGTAACTGAACATTGCTTTTATTATTTGAAAAAGCATTCGTGCATGAGCTGCTACTACATTTTCAAAAGGCGTTTGCTTCGCAATACGCATCTATGTTTCTTTTAAAAGCTAATACAAATTAGAACGTCCTACCGACTAAAACCCCGCGATGTACCACTTATTCCTTTAAAACCAGGGACGTGGGATACGCGTGAGCATGCAACCTTTAACACCTAGGTGTTGTTCCTTAAAGAGGACCCGCTATATTTTGAGCTTTACCTCTACCGAACTACAACACGTTTATAAGAAAACCGCACGAATTAGCGCGCGTAGTGAGATTGCGACTTTTATTATTATTATTTTATTTATTTATTCTACACACAGTCATTACAGATATGCCCGATTCGAACTGACGGGACTATAACACATTTCTGTGGCCGTAGTGCGAGTTTTTATACCGACTCGATCGCGTTAAAGTAAACTTCGTTTTGTATGTAACATAAACAAATCTCGCACTCACAAATAAGATTCACAATATTAATACTAGATGGCGCCGATCAAATGCCATACAAAACGAAGTTTACTTTAACGCGATCGAGTCGGTATAAAAACTCGCACTACGGCCACTGTATAACAAAAATAAAACAAAACAAAACATACAGCTACATACTACAGCCACACTAAACGCCTCGTTCACCATCTTCAAGTAAACCGTCGATTAGTTACTTTTTGATTAACGTTAATTGCCAAGTAAATGTGCATATTATCTTCCGTCGATTTCTCAAATGAAAATAAAGTAACGTGCTGGTTAAGTGAATGACATAAGAAATTGAATGAATCATTCGTTCAATATTGCGTCACATGCAATGATTAAAGAATATTATTTTAATATCATTGGTCAAATGTTCCCCGCACTGCCTCCCGCTGAAGTGTCAACGAGTTTTTTCCTTAAAAATTAAAAAAGGAAGTTGAGATTTTAACCTTATTTTAACCATCAAGTAAATACGCTAATTGGCAGATGATGTAGCCAGTAAAGTATTGATTAGTGTTACTGGAGCATCGAGAAATCGACACGTGATGTTAAGGGTGACTTTAACTGATGACTACCCTAATCAACCGTTTAGTTGAAGATGGTGAACGAGGCCCTTAAACTAATAAAATAAGCTAACTCAGTCTGACTTATGAAGGCCGGAGACCGTCTCTCCGGTTGCGAGTACGCCGCGTACAAGGCAAGATTTTACTTATCCATTCTCGTTCACATTCACAGTTCTGATCGTATAGTAAGATACCAAGCGTCGTATCCGAAACAACGTGATATTGTTTAGTCTCACGCTTAGATGTAGTATAAAACAATTAGTATATAACTGTGGTCTCACAACACCCAGATCTGAAATAATTGTGGGTTTCACAAACAATAGCGACCTTATTAAGACAGTTATATAACGTGTTAGTATCATCAACGCTATCGTAATTTAGTAAGATTAAAATTTTGGATTAGAACGTTAGAGTTATAAGCAATGTTAAAAAATATATTAACAACTGTCAACTAGCTTCTGCCCGCAAACTTCGTCTGCTTGATTAACTTTATTTGGAATTTCCCATCCCATCCCGTTATATCCCGCCCATCTCGTCTCATTCTCACTAAAGGCATGCAATCCAGTCCCATCCCATCCCTTTGAGTATATGAAAGGATCGAATATATCGGAATTCCTTTTTTATCCATTACAATTTTCGGGATAAAAAATAATCTAAGTGTTAATCCAGGTTGTCAGCTACCTCCATGCCAATTTTTTTCGAAATCCGTTAATTCTCAGCCCCCCCATATTAGTTTTTCCAATTCATCTTCCATGTACAGACATCGATCGGTTACAAATTTAGTATATAATGTATAAGGAAGATTGGGTATAAATATTTTTTAAATAAAATATGTACTGATTTTTATTTGTAATTATTAATGTATGTTTCGTTTATTTGAATCAACATAAATTAAAGGTGTCAATGTCCTTTTAAATTATTTTTTTATCCAATTTATAACGCTTGAGTAGCAAAGTCAATGCCGAGTAAATGTATGCAGGATTCAAGGTTTGGTCCGAATCTTACGATACATTAAAGTTGGCCGATTTGATTATTTTTAGTACTTATTATTTACTTAGTAATCGTTAATCGACCTAATCCTTAACTGTCATTTTGTGGCATAATTTATTACAACAAAATAATACAATGCCTTTAAAATATTACGCAATAAGTTTAGCCGATTCGTTGCAATATACAGGGCGAATTTTCAAGTGGGCGTAAATGGTCATTAGCAACAGTATCGATTGGTGTAATACAGGATTTGTTATTTCTTTTTAAATCATCGGGTTCGATTCTGTGCTAGGAATATTGATTTATCAAAAATCCAAGTATGCAGTTTTAGTTTACATCAAATTCGGGCTCGTGTCTGCTTGCAGTATTTTTCACTATTCTTCGTAGTTTCGGATTTGGCCGTTCACTCCCACTTGAAAAATTCAGTATAGTATAATATTATGCCATCCTAAGATGCCATCAAATAAATTTTCGCTTCATTGTGTTGCTAAAATAAAGTTAATTTTGATATTTGTTGTTTTCATAAATACTCTTTTAGACATTTTGGCACTCGATCAAATATTATCTATCATCTGTGATCTAGATTGCTTTTACGTCAAGCTCTAACTCTCCGTCAGTATTCCTTATATGACATACCGATGTGGTTAATTCAAACATTGCATTCTACCAAACTTTTATGTACCATATAATATTATAAATCATTTGAGGTCTGTTTCCTTTCATATTTTTTTACATTGATGATTGGAGTAGATCCGATGCGTATCGCTTCTGTAATCACCACATGTATATCCGGTTTCGAATAAACCGACATAAATATGTCTATATTTCATTTGAAGTGCAGTGCATTTACCTTCAGGTGCATTGTTGTCACGTTTTCCTTAAAACAATTTTCACGTCAATTTTTTTGCATATGACAAATTGATGGCGTGGTGGAAGGGTTTGACATTACCAAAGTCAGATTCATTGTTTCAAATTACACTCTTACAAAGTCAGCATTGTCATTAAGATAATAATTGATGTAAGCACATTTTCAAATGGCAGTTATTTATCTGTTTTGTCATATGTAAAAAATATTATTTTGTTAGTGTAAGTACATGGCAATGTCACTACGATTCGCCTGAATATAAGTACTATTCAGATAGAATAACAACAGACATATTATTATCGATACGCGCGAATATATCCACAAAATTATTTGGCTTTTTATTTCTTCATTGGGAACATTATTGGATCTCCAACAACATTAGGTAGATGGGGTATGCGGGACTCCAATCGGCTTTGAATCCCATGTTGAATTTTATCTGGACTTCGGGTGACCTCAGGACCTCAAAACGAGCATGCTAAAGCCATCCGAATGTAAATTGTCTAGATTTATTTTATTTATTTCATTTATGCTTTATATACAACATAGTATAAAGGCGCACTTAGTGCCTGAGGCATTCTCTACCAGTGGACCTTTGGATGGTGCGGAGAGAAAATGAAGTAGGTGCATAAAGAAACGAGATATGATGATAAAAGTTTATATAAACGATACATACATACATACATATATATGTATGTATATATGTATGTAAGTGACAGGTGGAATATTATCGGTCTCTAGTCTGGAGATCATCCTTGGACTGCCAACAAGAATGGCCTGGCATTTATTTGGGTTCACAGTCAGACCAGTAAGTGCTTTATTCGGGCTAGGTCTACGTTTACCTTGTCTATGGCTTCTGCCACAGTGTCCACAAGGGCTGCGAATAGATCTGCAAGTCATCGGCATACAAATGATACGCACATTGACGAATTTGGGTTATAAGATTAATAAAGATAGAAAATAACAAGGGAGAAAGTATACCGCCTTGAGGAACGCCAGAATTAAGGTCAAAACAACATCTGTGCAAGACCTTGGCAGGAACTCGGTTTGGTTTCAAGGCGTATGGCAGGAAGAGGAGGTCATGGCGAGAAAATCTGGGAGCCGGCCATGACAGGAGACAAGAAAAGGAGTGGAAGTGAGGATAAGGTCAAGCCAGGTGTCATTGCCCTCAGTGTTGTGTGATATCGAGAAGCTTACGGGAACGAGAGAAGCGTTGGGCAAGGAGATCAGTGTTGAAATCTCCCATGATAATTTGATGTGCATATTCTGACTCAAAAGATTCCAGAACCGATTCGAGACTGGAGAAATAGTTAATAGGAGGAGGACAATAAATGACACCAAGTAAGGTTTTCATTTCCCTGACCTAAACCTAAAAGAAGAGAAACTCAGCCGAAACAGAGTTATGAGAGGGCGAGGTCGATACTATTTTGTAACGAAAATTGATAAGGAGATACACAGCAACGCCGCCACCTCTCATATGAACTTGGTCATTTCTAATGAGTATAAACGCAGGAAGAGAAAAAGCAGCAGAAAGCAGATGAGGTTTGAGCCAGCTCTCAGAAATCAGGACGCAGTGAACGTTAGCATCAGTGAAGGTCGCCAAAAGGTCACTATAATGACTCGGTATAGTTTGTGCGTTAATATGAGACACATTAAATGTGTCAGACAGACGGTCAAAGTTTTGCCGCACCATGTCACACAACCCATCATGTAAGGAGTTAAAGCTGTCATCACTTGAAAAAGAAGTTTCTATAGCAGAATGAAAATAATCATTATCTGAATACATTGTGCTTATTTTAAAATGTATAGATATAATAAAAATAGATATAAAATACAAAACTTATGTATATTAAACAAAAAAATATATATATAATAAAATATATATAAGTAACTCTGAGGAAAAAGACTAGTACGAAAAATAATAATTTAAAATCACTTACGTAGTTTAAAACCTTGAGGAGTGAGTGTTATCCGAGCGGATACGAATATCAAAAATAAAAAAAGAAGAAGAAGAAGAATGAATAAATACAATAACATTATAAAGAATTCCCACGATGCTGAGCCAATGACGTCTACCTTAATAATATGTTTGCAAGTCAATGATATCTGCGGTTTTGTATCAACCTCGAAATGTGTCCGAATTACAGTTTGTGCGTTGGAAATTTTAACTGCAAAAATCGAATGTCATTGCTTTTATTTCCAGCCATATTTAGTGTCTCAAGTTAATTTGCTCCAGTTTACATCGTCCCTAACGAAGGTAAACACATGATAGCAATGCTCGTTCGGATTTTACCAAAACTGAACTGAATCAAGTTTCGCACGGTACTTTGTAATTGGTGGAATTTTCGGCAACCGAAGCCTATTTTGTATTTATTGATATAGTAAACTCACATTACGGTTGCCTTAGCCTACTGTCTAATGTACTACTGTGGAATCACTGATAACCGAAAGGCGAAGTGAAGCTCAATACTCAATACTTTTTTGCACTCCACATGTAAAAAGATGTTACAATTTATTTAGTACAATGTGGACCCTGTAGGGCACGGCAAAAAATAAAATTTTAGTGGAGAGGAGGAAGCCATTATCTTTATATTCAGTTATGTATGTAATTAAATCAGTCTTTATTTATTTAAGTTCACTATATTTGAGTTTACCTTTGCTTATACTCGTATTAAGATGTCTTATTTATTTTTCATTTATGTACTCTGTTATTGTGTAGTAAGATTTTGTGAGTAATAATTACTTTAGTTGTTAATTAAAGGATTTTTCATTGCTTGAGTTTTTTATGTAGTCTGGCAGTTTATTATATATTTTAATAGACATAACAAGTGGGCTAGAATAATGCATAGTGAGTCGTGAAGTCGGTAGGTTTAATCTGTTTCTATGTCTAAGTGGTTATTTAGTTTGTATATCGGCTCTTGCTAGCTAAACGTTATATAAGCTATGCTATAAGCTATGCGTTATACCGCGTTTGACTGGTGTGTTTCGTTCAGTTATCAGAATGGTCTACGATCCCGATATAGAACGACCTTCACCGAGTTGGTTAATGGATAAAACGTATTTTATATTCAATTTAATATGTGATTGTTTTATGTATTCAATTTTATGTGTGTAAATATATTGCATATGGATGTCTAAAAAAATTCAGTCCAGGATATGATTAACTAATAATTTAAAAAAAAATCTATATTTTACTGATTTGGTTAATAGACAAATTCCATACCAATCGAAAGTATGAAGCCAATAAAATATGCAAACGATAGGTTGCCTTTTATTTTCCCGTCACAACTCTCGGTTAGGCATAGATAAATCGATACTAGTAACTTGCACCGGTCTGGTTAATGAATTAAAATTAAATGAAAATAAAGATTATTTCATGACGAACACGGTGGTATAGGGTCGTCTGCGAAAAATCAGTCCTGAATTCCGGTTGTCGAATTTTAAAAAGTGAAATATTGCTCGGTGCGGGGATCGAACCCGCGGGCTCTCGTTTCACAGCCAGCGTCTAATCAACTGTGTCACGGAGGCGCGGCGGTCGGCTGTATATGGTTACTGTGATGAGATTTTTACTTTTGTGTTCTAGCATCTTGAAAATCTTAATCTGCGATGTATTTCTTACCCACCTTATTTTCTAAAAAGGCATGTCACGCCGACAAAAATAGAAGCGGATAAGCTATAAATAATATTGCGTTAATGCGTTTGTTGTGTTCAGAAGAAAACTGGTTTCGAAGTTATATTTATATAATTCATAACTTTGCATAAATATACTTTTATGTATACTGCACTGCAGATGTTCGGCTATGAATTTGAAATTAACTGGTATTATATTGATGGGGAGAAATTCCCGAGTTTCTATGTTAAATAAGGATTCCGTAAGTCTTTTATCTCCATTGCGTTGTGGCAATACGGCGATTAGAAATATTATTATTCGCATCAGAAAATAGTTACATTATTTAAATAGTCTGAACATTAAATAAGCAAAGTCTGACTCCCAAGTCATGTAGAGCCAGCAATTTAATGCCATCCGTTCGACATTTCATTACGTTAGTAACTACGAATTTAGCAGTGGGATTTACGTGAGCGATCAATAATAATGAGCACGTAAAGTCAGTGCGTCATAAGCATCAATATTTAATAAGTGTAATTATAAATGATCTTTAAACAATTGGTATGCAGTCTGGGTACTTAATTAATTATTTATTAGAACATTAACTGTCTTTTGCGTTAATCGAAAAAGAATAATATTTTTTTGGTTATTTAATTTTTGTAAAACCACAAATTAAGTTTGTTCCCCAGTAAATATCACATGCAATTGCTACAGGGCGTTCCAAACAATATGTTTAAGTGCGGTTGTTTTTCTTGGAGATATGTTAGTTTTTACAATTGTTAAATATGATATACCCAAGCTGCTTTCGAGTCAAAACACTTGCACAGTATTTTTTTAATACAGCCATGGTGGAGAAAGATTTATGAAGTTTAAAATATTTTAATGGATGAGAGCATTACCATATACTCGTATTTGTAAAACTTTGAATATCTTTGGATAAAATGGACTAACGAAGAATAACGTCGGTAAATTTTCAACCTTCAAGTATTTTAAAGACCTAAAATTATAATGCGTGTCGATTTAATTACCTTAGTGTTTGAAAGGCTTAATTTTAATGTATTTCTTTATTACAATGAATGGTGAGACGAGCATGCCATTCACCTAATGGTAAGCGATACGACCGCTCATGGACAGTAGCAAAACCAAACAACGCCATGAATTACAAGGCAATGCTTGGCATTCCACTGCGCTCGCCATCCTGATACATAAAATGTTAAGCCTCATTATGTGTAGTAGTTTCTCTGGCTGCAATGTCCTTGAAACCGGAACACAACAATGCATTTACACTGCTGTTTGGCGGGTGAAATACGACATTACGGTGGTACCTACCCAGGCGGCTTCTCACATATGAGAGACCTACCCACCAGTAAAAACTCTGGATTAAAAGAACACGTCCTGAAGGGGCCTAATTTGTGTCAGATAGTTTTACGAAACCCTCAGTGCGTAATATCGACTCGTGCTTGAGTATACTGTATCTTTCCGAGCCCGTTTAAAGTTTTAAAGACGTGTAAAAAAGATAACTATTTTTTATCGAAATAAAACTATTTTTTACGGATTTTATCAATTAACTTTTTAATTTAATACTTCACAGTTAAGGGTAGTTTAATTGTAACAGTCACTAATACCTAGCGATAAAATTCCTAAAAATTAGTTTTATTTCAATGTGTAACATTCGCGTAAATCTAAGAAACCATTAACAATTTTAAAATCATTGTAATAATTATGGTAATTACAAATTAAATACTTACGTTTGGGTTTAATTGTTTAATATAAATGTATATTTATGTGTATACAGAGTATCTATAAAATTTATTATTATTATATTTATTTATTTTAATTTTAAAACACTTTTTATAAATATTTTTATTTCTTATCAGCCAAGCTATTGGTACACTATTGACTGCCCTCTCTTTTATCCTTTTCTTATTTCCATCTCAAGGTAGTCGATAAGAGATTGCTTGGAGCGATACGACTGCCTTTTGTACTGCTATGTAATTTAGTGTTTTTGTTAAGCTTATGTTTTATTGTACATAATATATTGTATTGTATTGTATAAATAAATAAATATAAAATAAATCAATGTTATTTGTTGATTAATATTATCGGATTGTTATAAGTATTATACGGTATTCATTATAAAATAACTTATTGAGGTCCGACGTTAATTGCGTATCATATAAAAACTTGTCGATGGATTTGTATCACAATTTGTAATATCTCTGTATGTTATTTAGGGATATTTAAAAATATATTACGATCAATTCATTTATTATAAAATATTATTAAAATTTACTTATTATTTTAATAAGCTCTACGTTAAGCGCCGTGTGTCCTCTTTTGTGTTTTAGGGAAAAAAAACTCACTTCGGATGGAAGGTATAGATCATTTACGATCTTCTGATGCCGTAAGCGCTGTTATCAAAATAATAAGAATAGTTTTTCTCTCTTCACATCTTATAACATTGGACATGCTAATACTATTAGATTACAAGTATAAATGCTTGTTATTTATTTTATGAAAACATATCTCAAACAATACGTTAAATAGATATATTTTTAATTTTATTTTTAGTTCCAAATTTCGCCACTTGCCAATAGATAATGATCTGATAATGATGATTTAAATGATCTGTAAGCTTAACGTGGCTGTGCTAATGTCATTGTGCTTATCCCTTTTAGGATATAAGCGAAATGCTTGGCAGTATTGTATTGATAATGGCTTCAAAAATAACTATCTTGATTCCCATAATATATGAAGTCGCAATCAATTTCACTGACGGAGTGTTTGTACTATGTTTTAACAAAAAATATGACAATTCATGTACGTCAACTTAAACGTTGCAAAAAATACTAATAAACAAAGAAAAAAATTCTAATGGCGTAATATTAATGTGCTAAAATTACTATTCAAAACCGGATTTTTTTTCATGTCAAAGTTTATTTAAAGCACATTATTATTCTTGGAAAGTATTATGATGTATATATTTATATATATACTTTTGTATGTATATTGTGTAAGTTTATGAATATATGATATGTATGTATGTTTGAATATAATATTGGAATATTTATATTATTCGTACACCTGATGCTGCCCCAACTTTCGTTCTTTTCTCTTATATCCATCTTATGTTTGTCTGTCAGAAATTGCCTTGAGCGATAAGACCGCCAATTGTACTTTCTTTTTTCTGTTTATTATCTCCTGTTTTGTTGTATTTCTGGTGTACAATAAAGCTTTAAATAAATAAATAAATATGAGATTTATTCGCGTAGAATAGCCAATATGGTCCAAAGCTAGGCAAATTATTATTTAGGCCAATATCATAGTAGGTACAATATCCTGTGAAGGCTGTTGGACCATTGGGGTCCTTGGAGAGTAACACATTGGAATTGCGGCGCCATGACAAAGGGTCCTTTTTCGCAGTGAACGCGCAAACTTATATCTTCAAAGGTTTACATTTAACTAAGTTTAATTCACCCCATTTGGAAGCCCGCCCCAGAGAGTTCTCGACTTCAGACATAAGTTGAGACCGTCTTACCTTAATGGAACCCCCCGTGAGTGTCTGTTCGCCGTTGTTTCGCGCCTCACTCGTACTAACATCCGCATAACAATGCATACTGTCGATAGACCGTATGTCATTATATGCAGGATAAAGAATGGCGGCGAAAGCACCAAGCCTTGTGGAACACCAGCATTAGTGGTCTTGGTCTCGGAGCAACACGCGTCCACCACGACTTTTATTCTCCAACCATCCAAAAAGCTGGCGATCCACTTGTAGAGTCCCTCGGGAATTCCAAAGGCAGGTAGTTTTACCAGAAGAGCACCATACCACACTCGATCGAACGCCTTTGCAATGTCAAGGCCGATCGCAATAGCCTCACCCCCTACTCTCCAAAGCCTCCGCCCAACGGTTCGTGAGGTACACGAAGAGATCTCCAGCTGCACAACCGTGACGGAAACCGTACTGACAGTCACTAATCAGCTGGTGGTTCTCAAGATACCTCAGGAGCTGAGTGTTGATAATTCGCTCCAAGACCTTGGAGAGTAAGGATGTGACAGCAATCGGTCTGTAACACGAAGGGTCCGATTGATCACCCTTTTTGGGGATTGGGTGCACGCAAGTACGGGGGTCAACTTAGGAGCGGACGTCTTATGAACCACTGCGTGGATACAATCTGGCCCACTCGCCTTATGGATGTCGAGGAGCCTGAGTTCCCGTCTTACAGCACGCTGGGTGATGTTGATATGAGACAAGAGACTCTCACATCGCGCGATGTTCGGAAATAAAAACGTACGCGAAATAATATGTTGTTGATGTAGACAGGTCTCAATAAATATTTGCAACGGGGCATAGCTGGGCCTGACCGCTAGTAAATAAATAAATGATTATCATCATCTTGGATTTTGTATTCATCATATTGTTAAATGTCTGTTGTGAAAAAACACTAGTATATTGCTGCAGACTACAAGGAATACAACTATGAGAAAAAAATAGTATGTCATATTATATGATTATAATAATTGCAGACGTTTCGTGGCCTTGACAAAGATACATTGTAAAACCTGTATGTACAAGTTAAAATAGTTCCCCCACGTAATAAGTTGCATAAGCTTATAAAAATGAATACCGAAAACTACCAAAGCGATTTTACGAAACCGAAACAAAAACAATGAGCAAAACAGATTGAAGCGTAAAATATTGCGAGACTTATTTATTCTATACAATTGTTTATTTAGTTGCCTCGTTGGTTTAGTAGTAAAATTGATGGACAGCCTCAGCCACAGAAGATTGGTCCCCCGAACGAACAATCCACTTTGTGTGGGGTATGGATTTAATATCTAACACTAGAAATTATGCCCGGAATATCGATGGACCATTGAAGAGACGCTTTTTCTGCCCTGGATAGGGCGACGATATTTACATTTTTGCACAGCAATCGAACGTAGCCAGTCACCGAAACTCAATACAGTATCGATGCGGTCATAAAATTGCCGATATCAAAAGTCGCCAGTGTGCCTTATGGCCGCCACACACGTTCAAGTGCGTTTGCGCAATCGCGAGTTTGCACCAGTCTCGAATCGAAAATCACAACGAAGTTCGCACAGTTATTTGTCCACACTCGTTCCAGTATGCTGGTGCAAACTCAGACTTGCACAGTTATATCGTTACGTGTGTGGCAGCCATAAGCCTTGAACTGTGGGTAGTGCCAGATGCACATCTGCTTACCCGGGCGAAACATGGGTGTACTAACATGTATGACATATTTTCTACCTGCCCCCTTGAGGTTCAGGTGTGACCTTATTTGTATGTATTTTTTCATTTTGTGTTGTAATTTGCTCAAAATATCCACTTGATGTAAGCTGACTTAGAGATTTGTAGGTCACAAAATCGCCGATACCAAAAGTCACCAGTGTGCCTAAACCCTTAACTGTGAGTAGTGCCAGTACACATCTGCTTACCCGGGCGAAACATGGGTAGTGCGAATGATATTTCTACCTGCCTCCTCGGGGTTCAGATGTGACCTTGTTTGAGTATGTATGTATAATATTATGCATAACATCATTTTGTGTTGTAATTTGCTCAATATATCCACTCGTTGTAGGCTAAGTTAGATTTGCATATTGTCTATGTTTATGTAACTGGCTGTGGCCGTAAAAAATATATTTTTATTTGTGTTTTCGCAACTCAACACGTTGCTACGCATCGATATCAATGTTACACTAGATAAGACGTTCATTAGCCTTAGCACGAAAAACTATCGAATTCGTAACGTAAACGTATCGAGGACTCGATACGATAACCAGAGTACGACGGTAGTCCGTAGCACGAAGCACATTCCGTCGTTTATATTATTCGAGTTTTGTTTATGTTTCTTTTCGATTACGATACGAAAGTAAGATAAAATCATTCGTGCTCGCAAAATTAGTTCCTTTTACGCACGATAGATGCGCTGAAGAAATCTCATACAAAATTTCTCGATTACGATACGAATACTTTTTCGATAGCCGTTCGTGCTAGGGCTACAGTACGCAAAATGTGTCCCACCTACTTGCAGTGCATGCACCATAAGTAGCAGACATAGATTATTTCACATCAGTAGACCAAATAGGCATAAACTATTTTAATATTACAAAAATGCATTTATAGAGACAGCGCTGGTACTTCAAAAACTATGTGAGACCATTAGGCCTCTTACCGTCAGTGCGAATTAAACCAGGAGGCTCAGGCAAACAAGGCACGTTTGCGGACACAAGAGCCCTACGGATGGTATCGTTGAGAGCATGATGACGCGCAAATCTACCTCAACAACGGAAAGAACTCAATGCGTGATAAAGAGATACAAGTTATATAAGATGTTGGCTAATTTCATGATTTGAATGTAAATAAAACTGATGTATATTATAAAACTGTAAAAATCATGTTCGTATTTATAAGTATTTATTTTACAAGATTATAGTTCTGTCTGTAAAGCTACATGTAATATACCCGACTCAACCCTGCTGAGGTAGGCTGAAGTTGGTTACATTTTCAACAAATTCTTCTTCGTTTTCTTCCATTATCTTACACATTTCATCAAACAAATATGTAATATTCGTGTAAATCATTACGAAATATTATATTAACTTGTCGGCATCTATACTTAGACAATAATTTTGGAAAAGGTATAGATAAATAAATACACCCTATTAAGTTATGATTGATATTATGTACTGTCTAAGAGGTTCTGTTATTCTTTGACCATTTTTGTCAATGAATGTCAAATGTCGCTAGTGTGCTTTTAAAATACGGGGGCACTTTATTTCTATGACGCGTCTCGTCTATCGATAGAATATAAGTCAATGTTGCTAAGTGTTTTGTTTGTTTACTTTATATGTTAAATTTAATTCTTCTTAACATAAATCAAATAATAACACATGGCATAAATTGGAAAATACTAAAATAATCACATAAACTAAAATCCAGTCTTATATAATTAGTACATACATAAATACATAAAGTTACACTTTTTTCCCAAAAGGGGTAGGCAGAGGTGCTACCAACCACATTTTGGCTTGCATGTTCCGTCCCACAATGTGATAGGGGGCGAGCCTATCGCCATATCGGGCACAAATTCCTGACTCCCGGCTGATAATTCATAGAAAAATTTAATATCACACCCGACCTGGGATTCGAACCCGTGATCGAGAACCTCGGCATCATGATCGTACCTTAGTAGTACTACTTACCGTAGTAATACTTATACAGGGAATATCAAGACTGCGGCCGAAAACGAAGCCAGGTAGTTTTAGTGATTACAGACACAAAGCAACTAAAAAATTCGCGAAAAAAACGTCAGTCTTTTTGCGATTTTTTAAATATCTTCTAATTTGGGTGGTAAATACCTAGGTTTTGCTGAAATTATAATTTAAACGCCTTCGTACCATTGTGACTTTGAAAATAAAAAAGGTGCACATTATTATTTTATGAATTGTATGTACCACCCAAATACGACGATAAGTAAAAAAATCTCGACTGCCTCGGTGGCGTAGTTGTATTACGGTACGGTTACAAAGCTGAGGTCTCGGGTTCGAATCCCAGGTCGGGCAAAGTGATATTGGATTTTTCTATTCATTATCAGCCCGGAGTCAGGAATTTGTGCCCGATATGGCGATAGGCTCGCCCCCTATCACATCGTGGGACGGAACATGCAAGCCAAAATGTGGTTGGTAGCACCTCTGCCTATCCCTTCGGGGATAAAGGCGTGAGTTTATGTATGTATGTATGTAAAAAAATCCAAAAATATGTCGTTTTTGTGCAAACATTTTAGTTGCATTGTATCTGTAATCACTAAAACTAACACCTGGCTTCGTTTTCGGTCGCAGTCTTGATATACCTACCCTGTATAAGTACAGGAAATTGTACGCCCTAAGTCATAAAAAGAAAAGGCCATTGGTGTCGTTAACATGAATTCTTTTTTAATTAGATCGATAAGTCGCAACATTATGCTGTTTAGACCAGACGAAACTTGTTATAATGTCTACATTATAGCCAACATTATACGTCCTGTTATAGAGAATTACACAAAAAATAATTGAATGAAGCTGCATGTGTTGTTTTTGTGTTATACAGCCAAAGATTGATCTCTGTATCTTTTTAATTATAAATAAATAAATACGTCCTACATTCACATACATAGTGCTGACCCCACACTGAAATATTTCTTGTGCCGTGGGTATCAGAAATTAAGGACTCATAAACACCCACACCCGAAATAGTTGTGGATCGCAAGAGTATTTGCCTCGGTGCGGGCATCGAATTGACGGCCTCTCGTTTCGAAGCCGGCGTCTAAGTAACTACGCCACGGACGCTGTCAAATATTTATAATGATTAAAATAATTAAGATATATTCTTATAAGTTATAGAGGCCCGTCCCAGCTTCACCTGGGTGCATATATTTTTGTATCCTATATTCATCAGGGATAATAATGTATGTGACTGGTTTCTTAGATTTACGAGAATGTTACACATTGAAATAAAACTATTTTTTAGCCTCTATGTGTTCAGCAGCTCAACGAAGTCTGCAGTTGCTGAACACATAGAGGAAGACTCCACGCATTACCTTCGTTTTGACAAGCCCCAAATCCTCGCTAAAGAACATCGTTTCCTGCCCAGGATGTTTCGCGAGGCTATTGAAATGAAAATTAACTTTCTAATTTAATAATTCAAATTTAAGGGTAGTTTATTATTGTAACAGTCACAAAGCGGATGACTTATACCTCAGTCCGCCCCGTGACCACGAAAGCTGGAAAGCAATCGAAACGTCGGGAAGTTAAAAAATGTAAAAATTAAACCAAATCGCGATAAAATCCGTAAAAAAATAGTTTTATTTCAAAATGTAGGTATATGACTGTTGGGTGTATTTATTTATTTATTATTTAATGTAGGAATCTAATATTCAAAGAATTAATTTTCAAATCGGTTCAGTAGTTTAAGAGCCTATTTAAAGCAAACAAACAATAAAATCTTGCCTCTTTATAATATTAAGCTTAGACAGTACAAAACGAGGATTAAGGATAGTACCTACAACAATTCCTTGAAGTTTTTCAACCTTTTCTGACCTGGCCCAACAACATTACCATAATGCGTCTGATGGTAGACGCAGGGCACGCTAAATAGCTACAATTATCGCGCTGATCGAAACCGGATTTATTCGTGCCGAACCCAAAATGCAACACACGTCAATTACAATGACCTTAATCAGTCTGAATGGGTTTTCCACCATGGCGTACGGTGGTATCTGGGGTATAAAAACCCAATATAAGCAAATGAGACGTCAGCGTAAATATTTCATATGTTGCAGAAACATTTCCACCAGATTCTACCTGGCTGACGTCGAACCTTCTGGGAATTTATCAAATAATGTAAACAAACGCAAAATACGTGCAAATTGTACCGGCTGAATTAAAGGTTCGCGATGACGCAATTGTTATTACCGTATCATCGGAGAGTATTTTTAATGCGTATATACGACAACTTATCGTAATATAGTATATGTCATCTATCTTACATTGGCATGTGGTGAAAATTGCAAATACAAATAAACAATAAAATATATATTTAGCACATTGTTTGACACATACTCACAACAAACATATACTCCTAATCGAATAGTAATTAGCATGTCCAATGTAATAAAATGTGAAGAGCGAAAAACTATTCTTAATATTTTGACAACAGTGCTTTTGGGTACAGAAGATCGTAGACGACCTATATTTTGTTTTTCGTGAGGAAACGCAACGGAGAGAGTATCGGGAAGGTTATGTATCCGGTGTTCCAGATTGGGCGCACGAGGAGCTTGTGCGCTTCGCGAAATGAGGTGCCGATCTGGCTACTTATTACTTAATACTGATAAAACTTTACCAACTAAGACCTCTTCGTCAAACTGGGTGGCTTCTGTGTCAACAAGTCTGTACGTCATATCGCATAACCGGATTGATACATTTTAAAATAATGTTTATTGAAATGCTAAGTCCCATGTTGCTGGAAATGAGTCTGTAATAAACTTGATTCCACAACAATTAAATAAAATGGGATATGCTCCCTATCTATATTATTATGATGTTGGAATTCTTTAAATGCAGTAGGAATATGCACCACAAAGAAAAAAATATATTGCAGGTCTAAAAGTAAAAATTCAAGTTTTCTAAATTCTACGTCATGCAAACCAGAATGATTACTACATCAAGCGGTGAGTATAATATGAAAGCGACAGTAGTTCAAAATCATATATTAAATTCTAATCCGATACATTTCGAATTCAAAATGAGCTACATTACATGAGTTACTTTATAACGACTAGTATTTATTAGAATTCATTAACATGAAACATGTTTTTTTTAAATGAATTATTATTACGCCAATGTAGATAGCTGCTTATAAGGGCATTAATTACATTTTAAATTAGCAAATAGCTCAACCAATGACACATAAAATTACAAATTATTTCGCTAATTAATTAGGCCTCAAAAATTCAGGAGGTCGCTTACATTTTTTTTCGTATACCCAAAGTCAGTCAGTGCGATTTTGCTTTCCTTGCGTTACGCACGCTTGTGAAAAAAAATATTTCCAAAATTGTGATGTTCTCTTTTTTATCTATTTTTACACCAGTCAATTTCAGTGCCCGTAAATTTAATAAAACAAAACGGGGAAAAAATTCTAAATTGTTATAGCAATGACCCGTTTGACCTGTTAAGAGTTAAGAACTATAAAGTGCTTGCGATTGTTATTGGTCGAAGTTAGTATTTAATAAGGTTCTATAGAAACAACTCGTCAAACTTAAGTCGGATGATGAAATATCACCATTAACCTTTAGGTTGCCGCGAGTGACAAAAGTGTACGAGGACTGACTAAATATTAAAAATAAAAAATAAATATGTCTGCGATACTACAGCAAACTATGAAGGGATACGAATATTTGTTCCAGGATATAGCAGGTTAGTCTATTTAATTTCTTTATTGTTTAAATAATTCAGTGTTGAGGGATTCATAATTCATAATTAATTATTAATGCTACAAATTTGAATGCAATATGATAATTTGGTCATAATTGCAACTAATTAATCATTTAAATTGTTTTGCTTTGATGGTCTTTCTTCATAAATAATGAATACGAATTACATCAGGAAATGAAATATTCCAATTACATTTACATATTTTATACAATAAAATCCAATAGAAACGATTTTGTTAAATACATTAGGCACATAATTTATTTTAATTTTATAGGTATCGGTAATATATGGATCTATCGAAAAGATTTTTTTTTTTTTTGTAAAATGCTGTACTATCATAAATTAACAAAGGCCACATTTTATATTCTGAGAAAAAATATATATTCTTTAATTCATAATTTAATACAAATTAAATATTAATCAATCTCGTAGCTTAGCTGTTTGATTGGAATTCGCTGAAATCTGATAGCCTTCTAGGCCAGTATTGGCTTAGAGCCGGCTATAAAACGGGAGGCCGCAGTTTCGATCCCCGGCACTGAGGCAAATGTTTGCTTGGCCCACAAATGGTTATTCGGATCTGGATGATATTTGTGAGACCATGACACAACACTTGATATGAATGCTACGGGTGTGACTGTTTGATATACTTATTTATTTATTTATTTATTTCTTTACCAAATAAAAACAACTTGTCCTTTGAGGGCTTGCCGAATTACTGTCAAGAAGTCGCGGTCATTAACCATATTAAGATAAAAATTATATACTACTTATTTTATCAAACCACGTAATCGCGAAATATAAGCCTACAAAATTCGATGATAGGTCTCTTAGGCAGTGTGAGTTTTCTACAAATAAAATCATATATTTGACCTTGAGTGGGAGAATATAATATTATTTAAATTACGATTCTTACCTTGTATATTAAGTTCAAGACTTTACAATCGATATTAACCATAATCGCGATTACTATACCCAGTTCAGAAAACCAGCTAACGGTTGTTAAATAAAGAAGCTAACATTCGCACATTCTTCTTACCAATAAGATACCATTTTAGAAGTGGTAGAGCCACGCTGTTTTCAGTCATGACTCAGCATGAATGGGCAGACTGGTCCGGGGCGATGTCACAGATCGACTTGAAGTGACAGCTTTGTTGCCACGCTTCGTTCGGTGAGTGAGATTGCCGGTTCCCCTTTCCTCTTTCCATCCTTTTTCTTTCCCGCTCCCCGCTCGATTTTATGGGCCGACAACTCGTATTCAAGGCATATGGTGACCTGTTTGCTGGTTTGCCGGACCTTTTGAATAAGAAATGTTATCAAACCGAGATTAACCAACCAGAATGACAATGGAAGAGTAAATGGCTATTTTCACTGGAAATATTGCCTAAAAATATTCGTAACCATTAAATATGTTTTACTGCAATGATGCTTCAAACAGAACGATTTCAAAGTCACTTTGTCATTAAATAATACACGATTACAATAGAGAGATACTGAAATTAGCTAACTTGTGCATAAATTGCACCATTAGTTAAATATTATATATACATTCTTGGGAATCTTGCTTTTGTAATTAAATATTTTTTTAGTTTCCCACTATAAAACATTTCTAAATATTATAATAATATGGATTCAGATCTGCCTACCATCAACCCTTTCAGAACCATTCTGTTGTTAGTTATGGCTCAGCTTAAATAGGCAGGTTCGTCCGGGGCGGTAACACTATCTTACATAAATAAATAAATAAATAATACACCCAACAGTCACATACATAGTCCTGACCCCACACTAAGATCGAGTCTTGTGTCGTGGGTATCAGAAACTACGAGAGACTTTTCGGTCTCACAAACACCCAGACCCGAAACAAATACCTGTGGATCACACAAATATTTGTTTCGGTGCGGGGATCGAACCCGCGGCCTCTCGTTTCACAGGCGGCGTCTAACCAACTGCGCCACGGAGGCTGTCGACTGTCTTACATGTCTCATTTCCCTCGGTGAGTGAGACAAATCTATAATCCAAGCGTTATGGATGTTCATGGGTGGCAGTGATAACTTACCCTCAGTTCACCTGTTTGTTCGTTTAAACTAAATGATTCTTGATTCAACCTTCACGATCAAAATGACTATTACCTAAATTGTACTTTGATTTTTTCAGACCATTGTTTTATTTTACGGTGTCGTATTGCCAATGTCATGTTGTTTTTATCTATAATTATTTTGCTCTATATTTATTTTGCTCTATCATAGTTATTATTTTCTCATCATCATTGTGTGCCTGTTGTCACAAAATATGCACGTTTATGCACATGCAACTTGTCTTATTGTCTGCTCGTCTCATCTGGTTATTTGTTTAATGATTCCAGTCACCATAGTCCGCCTAATATTTAGTGCAATAACCTCGTTTGGTGCAAAACAGGTACCTGCCTAAAATATTTATCGCTACACCGCATAATTTTCAAGTTTTTATGACCTGGGGTATTTTTATGGGGGTATAATTTTTTTGACGTCATAATAATAAAACAATATATTTCTCGATTTATTGCTCTGATTATAATTGGACAAATTATAATTATCATTATTTCAAGGACACAAGGAACATATATTCTTTCGAATCAAGTTTAACCGCTCATTGAGAAACAATTGTATGTGGTGATTAAGTCAGTGATAATAAATCATACAAGTTTTAGAACTCTTAAATTGTGCCGCTATTTATGCATAATTATATAAGTAGATGTCAATCCATATATTTACTAGTGGTAAGTCTCTCATATGTAAGAGGCCGTCTGGGTAGGTACCACCGCAATGTGTATTTCTCCCGCCAAACAACAGTGTAAATAAGCTGTGTTCCGGTTCGAAGGACATTGTAGCCAGAGTAACTACTGGACATATTGAGACTTAACATCTTATGTCTCAGGATGGCGAGCGCAGGGCGATGCCAAGCATTGCTTTGTAAATCATGGTGTTGTTTGGTTTCGCTTCTGTCCATGAGCGGTCGTATCGTTTACCATCAGGCGGACGGCATGCTCGTCTCGCTATTCACCGCAATATATATATATGTATGTATACTCTGCTGTTCAAGGTTATTCGAACGGTTTTGAAACCTAATGCGTCTTAATGAGGCTCAGCGTTCTTTTGGATTTAAATAGAATAGTGGCTACATAGCCTTTCTGGCCTCTTTCGGGATATGAGAAAGAGAGATTAACAGCTTTTATCTTGTTCAAAAAATAGCCCAGTATCCTGGCTACCTAACGACTACTGTAATTCCTGCAACCAGTATTTTATTCTTAATCAAAGCTCAGCGGGTCTTCTAAGTATATTAATTTGTCTGCACCCCTCATCGGGACTAATCAAAAAGAAAATAATTGGGAATAGCTGAAGACGAATAGGAACTGGTCTGGACTGGACTAACCAGTCTAGTTTCCCTTTTCTGACATAGCTATTTAATAACGGCAATAACCAAGAAAGACTTATCGCTATTTCCAAATCACTCACGATCTGGGTATTTGTAACCAAACGTGGTTGCAATCTGCTGACTAATAATTCCAGTGTATAATGAAAGCATAATGTAACCTATTAACCTCGATTAGAATTACGCCATTATCACCTTTTAATAATATATATTTTGCTAAACACTTAAAAGTCTGGTGATGTTATAAAATGAAAACATTCGTAAAATATTAAATAAAACTATTTTTTACGGATTTTATCGCGGTTTTGATTTAACTTTTACATTTTTTAACTCCAGTTCGCAACGTGACCACGAAAACTGTAAAGTAATCGAAACGTCCGGAAGTAAAAAAATGTAAAAATTCAACCAAATCCGCTATTGTTTTATTGCAATGTTTAACGTACATAAACATACTTAAATTCACGCCTTTATCCCAGAAGGGGTAGGCAGAGGCGCCACCAGGACACCCACATTTCGCCTTGTATGTTCCGTTCCATTATGTGATAGGAGGCGAGCCTATTGCCATATCGGGCACAAATTTCTGACTCCGGGCTGATAATGAATAGAAAAACCCAATATCACTTTGCCCGACCCGGGATTCGAACCCGAGACCTCAGCTTTGTCGTCGTACAGTAGTACAACTACGCCACTGAGGCAGTTTAACATTCGCGTAAATCTAAGAAACTATTATTCTTAAAATATTTTAAATTGTAAGACCGATTATAAATCAATCACTGCAAATACAAAAGCATTTTTAGAAAGAATATTATATTTAATTAAGGTAATGACAATTGCATAAAAGGAACAACGAGTGCTATCGTTAATTGCAAAATGTTTAGATAAGTGATCATTATAGCAATTACGGGCTATATCGATGATGCTCTTAATTCGGTAAAACTTGTTGCCTTTGTTCATACGAGTGAAGAATGTAACAGAACAACATTGAAACAGAAAAGAATTGATATATGATCTTACATGCTCTGTTCATTATTAGTATTTATTATACCTATGTAGCATCTTTGTGATTTCCTTTTCTTGATTACTTTTCACCCAAATTTTGTTTGAGATAAAGTACGTTACTACGCCTACGTTATTCTTAGATATTGAATTGTAATAAAAAAAAGTGCCGGAGGTAATAAAAATGAATGAACTAACATTTTTCTATGTAATTGTTTTTATGTTGTAAATATTTATGTATCGTCACTAATCCTTCATAATAAAACTTTCATTAATGTGAACGTTGAACTCATTTTGATAACAATTAGGTAATATATGTGTTAAAACTAGTTTGGCTCGATTTAAAGGAATTTTATAAGAGGAAGTGCCTAAGTTTATTACTTGATATAATAGTATTTTTCCGGTTTGGTTATCTACATGTATTTTATTTTATCGTAGCGGCGGTCCTCTAACATTATTTATACTCATATTTAAATTAATAATTTATAAACAAAACTTAAGAAATGTATTTATTTATTTTAATTAATTATTAAAAGCCTTTTTTTATTCGGAAATATTTATATGATGCTTATATTATTAGCCTGATACTGAACCGGTATTACGATAAGATCTGCCCCAATCACATCTTAGACGGTAATCTTGGTGAACTATAGGTGCTCACAACTAGTTTTATGTTGCCTACCCTTTGAGGATATACGCGAAAACTTATCTATCTATGTATTATTAAAATAAGTATTTCTAGTGTTAACAATAAATATTTGGGTTATTAATGACATTATCTGTATAATTCGCTGTTGCATTGCATCCTAAAATACTGGTAATTGAATCAGTCAATTACAAGATCGACGATATTTTTTGCTGCATATCTATTTTTAACCATTACTATTCGCAAAAACCTTGCAATATACTCGTAGTTCATTTGCCCTTACACGTCAACAATAATACGATATAGCTTATCGGATCTGTTACAACCCGAGAAAAACAGCAAGCTATATTTTTTTGAACGTATTGAATAAATAAATAAATACACCCAATAGTCACATACATACACCAAGACGGGTGGGCATCAGGCACTACGAGGGACTTTTCGGTCTCACAAACACCCAGACCTGAAACAAATACCTGTGGATCACACAAATATTTGTCTCGTGCGGGAATCGAACCCGCGGCCTCACGTTTCACAGCCGGCGTTCAACGAACTGCGCCAAATTTGGGTGAGATAAGCATATTGTGATAAGCAAGTGTTTCACGTTTCAGGTTTAGCCTGTTTACTAGACCAGATCGGCGATGCACACTTTTAAGCGAAGATACTTTCATAAATTCACTAACCTAATGTTACAGAACCATAGGTTTAAAATTAAGCCTGCTGCATATGAGTTTTGTTCATTGAACCTTATACTTATTTTTCAGTTTACATTTACATTGCAAAGTAAAATTACCTGCATCATGATTAATGGCCGTATTTCCTGAGTACAGTTTTTACGAAACATTATTTTCGAAAAAGGTACAAACAAAAATTCAAGTTATTAAGTCGTTACACCTACAGTCAGGCATCATCCCAGAGATTACCATATCTCACTTAGAGGAAATTATCATAAAGACAATTAAAAAAAGAGTAAAATTACCTGCATCATGATTAATGGCCGTATTTCCTGAGTGAAATTTTTACGAACCATTATATTTTCGAAAAAATACAAACAAAAAAGCGAGTTATGACGTCGTTTCACCTACAGTCAGGCATCATCCCAGAGATTATCATATTATCTTACTTCAGAGGAAATTATCTTAAAGACAATTAAAAAAGAAGTATAATTACCTGCATCATGATTAATGGCCGTATTTCCTGAGTGCAATTTTTACGAACCATTATATTTTCGAAAAAGATACAAACAAAAAAGCAAGATAAGACTTCGTTACACCTACAGTCAGGCATCATCCCAGAGATTACCATATCTCACTTCAGAGGAAATGATCTTAAAGACAATTAAAAAAAAAGTATAATTACCTGCATCATGATTAATGACCGTATTTCCTGAGTGCAATTTTTACGAACCACTTTATTTTCACAAAGATACAAACAAAAAAGAAAGTTATTAAGTCGTTACACCTCCAGTCAGGCATCATCCCAGAGATTAACATATCTCACTTCAGAGGAAATTATCTTAAAGACAATTAAAAAAAATACTATTTTAGTTACATTCAATCTTAAGAACTCTACAGATGAAAATAATTTTGATTCAAATCAAATTAGTGATAGCAATACATTTTGGCATCTACATATCGTGTTGAACATGTAAATTTTTTTGTTCAAAATAATATTTAATAGTTCCATATTTTTTATTCGCGTTAAATTATTACAAACTAGCCGTTAAAATGAACATAGATATTTAAAATAAAATAATATTCGCAGTTGTTAAAAAGCTTGCGTATATTTAAATACCGTAGATAAATATACACAATTGCAGAACATCAAATACATTAAAGCATTTGCGACGATGTGTGGCATAGATTATTTGCGAAACTGTAATTCTCATATACTTGTGAAATATAACTATACTGTGTTGTGTAAAGATAGAAGAACTAGTTTTGAGTGGGCAGTATGGCGTGTTGATAATGGACCGTACGACATTAGTAGAAACAGTGGTCGCGAGTTCGAAACCCCGGCCAGACACATCTGACTTTCAGAGTCATGTGCATATTATTAATCTTTCCACACACTTAAGCCTAGAGGACACGTGAAGTCCACCAAAGTGCAATAACCCAGGCGTGACGGACTTTAGACTTATCTTACTTATTATTACTCTCAATCGTATAATATGAGCTGATTTATTCTGCTATGTATTTTACTAAAGTTACCTAAACAGAGCCTAGAGTGCGTCACTACAATAAATATGGATTACCTCGAACTGCAAAATGCGATCTGAAAGCTGTTTACTATGACTGGGTTTTCCTTGCTACGCAAATATTTGGACGTCGCCTTGACTTATATTACAACTACATCGCATCGACTTTCGATTTTTGTTGAAATTATATATAAAATATTATTTGATACACTTTATCTACACATACAATAAATTTGTAACCGAGCCACGTCTGTACATGGAAGATAAATAAGAAAACCTAATATGGGGGGTCTGTATTAAAGTAATAGAACTCAAAACAATAATTTTTAGATTTTTTGTCTGTTTGTCGGTTTGTCTGTTTGTCTGTGCGGTTGTGCGCGATTTCGATGAAATTTGGTATGGATGTAGCTGACACCCTGCATTGACACTTAGGGTACTTTTTATCCCGAAAAAATTTGGTACTTTTTATAGGTACTCAAAGAGATGGGTTGGGACTGGAATACATGTCTTGAGTGAGAATGAGACGGGGCGGGCGAGAAATAACGGGATGGGACGGGACGGGATGGGATATTCCAAATAAAGTTAATCACGCTGACGAAGTTTGCGGGCAGAAGCTAGTACTTAGTAATAAATGAATTGATCGTAATATATATTTTAAATATCCCTAAATGACATACAGAGATATTACAAATTGTGTTACAAATCCATCCACAAGTTTTTATGTGATACGCAATTAACGTCGGACCTCCATAAGTTATTTTATAATCAATACCGTATAATACTTATAAGATTTTCGCCACATTTCGCCTTGTATATTCCGTCCGATGATGTAATAGGGGGCGAGCCTATCGCCATATCGGGCACAAATTCGTGACTCCGGGCTGATAATGAATAGAAAAATCCAATATCACTTAGCCATATTTTCGCCTGGCATTATTATATTATACAATACTAGCAAAATATTAAGAAGAATAATAATTAAAACAAGTGTACCATAGCATTCAAGAAATGAATAAGGCAATGTAAACAGTACTTAGTAACACGGCATTCTATCTTCCGGCCAAATGTAGGTCTGTGGCACATCTCGTCGCAAATGTATCGACTGAGTGGTCTCTTACAAGGTGAACAATACTTTTAGTAATCTTTTTCATACAGATAAACTATTAATGGGAACTCCTCTGAAAGACAAGTGGTAGAGCTATATTATGACCGACACCACGCTGACGCGACGTTGACGTCGCGGTTGTCTCCGGGAATTCCGACGAGAAATACTACTGTTGGCTTTGCTCCTTCGACGAAAATTACGTAAAAGAAAAAGAAAGCATCATATATTATATTCTCGTATTGACACATCCCTTAAAAAGGCCGCAGTGTCAACATTTACCGCTAGGCAACTACGACGTTCAACGTCGCGTCTGCGCAGCGTCGACGCTGCGCAGACGGGGTAACGCCAACGCTCGTAAAACGCAAGTGGGATAGGGGCCTTATGTCATTTGTATTTATTTTCTTATTACTTTCGATGTGGGTTCGAGACTAGATGGTGTCCTAGAAGAGACTCGCTGGGCCCGAATACTCGTAGATACTCACTTACAGTAGATGCAGTTGTAGATGTGTGAAAGGCAACTTTCTTAAAAAGTGGTGAAGCTGGTTACAAAAACGACACCAGGAAGCATCAATAGAGAATATATAAAACTATTTTATCAACCATTGATTTCTAATTCACGTTCTTTTATTTCCAGATCCTCGGACGAAACACTGGTGGTTAATGTCGAATCCTGGACCTATCATTACGATCCTGGTGTCGTACCTATATTTCTGCAGCTATGCGGGTCCTATGTATATGAAGGACAGAAAACCTTACCAGCTGAAGACTGTTATTATGATATACAACCTATTTCAAATTGGAATGAGCATAATTTTAACGTATAACGTAAGTTTATTAGTTCCATGATTTCTAATCGAACTGTTATGACGGATACGGAGTTAGGGTTTTTAAAAAATGAAAAACGAAATTACACTTTAAATAACAACCGTCAATTGGGACGTCAGGAAGGATTGAATTATGGAACTGGACTGATCTGAGCTGTATGACGTGTGGATAGTTTTATAACATTAGGAATGCTGATGTTGCAGAATGGGACAGAGAGGTGTGCGAGTAAGGGTGCATTACATAACTATAACACCTCCCTGGGGTAGACTAAACATCGGGGTAGATTTTCGATGTTTAGGAAATTTAGGGAAGGACAAGGAAAGGAATGTTCAAATTTTTGATCGAATGCGGGGAGATGGAGTATTGTTGGTTTCGGGAATATTTCTAATGATTCTAGCAGGAGTGATGGGTTCCGGATCTGGAGATGGAATTTCAGGTAAGGTAATTGGAGCGGATGCTGAGGATTTAGGACAGAGACGGGTAAGACGGTTGTTTGCTTTAATACAATAATACAATTTAAAAATAAAAATAAGGCATATTACACAAGTTAGAACAATGGTTAAAATTGAATAATGGGTCTCATATTTGGTAAAATACGGTTCATTTATTAATTCGTCAGCTTTATCTGACATAGACTTTAATTTAGTTTTTAAATCTGTAGTGAAAACATCTAAATCTAGATTTTCCATTTTCACTGGAGGCTCATTATTCAATAACAATTTAATCTTATCTAAATTACAGCAAGAATCGTTTATAAGACTAAAGTCTGATTTATTTATAGTTATATTTAGTTTTACACTGTTGAAACTAGGAATTAATTTTGTGTTTTTACAATATGCTATACAATTATTGGGAATGTTAAGCATTCCGGTACCTAGGATATTTATATCGACCATTTCTTTATCAGGACATTCTATATATAGTTTGTTGGTTTGGGATTGTACATAAATCCAATTATTATTATACAGTTTCTTCCACAAATCTACATGTCCGTATATTAAGTCCGTTTTGCACTGCGTTGGTAAAACACTTATCACTTTTGTCATGAACTCACTTTCACAGCTCGGGTTTGCGGCGGTCGGAAAAACGGTTGTCACATCACAAATACGGCTACGTGGGCTTATCGTGATGCATTCTTTCAGTGAGTCTAAGTTACAATATTCCGACTTATCTCTGGTCAATGCTATGTACTTATGGCTAGGTATAATAAAACTATAAGAATTTGGGTCAACGTCATTATGTGGTACAGGTAAAGCAATATTATGAAACAAGTCATAATCTTTAGGAGACACTAGAGGTATTCTTAGAACAAACATAATTTTATTATTAAGACCATAACAAATAACAGAAGATATATTCATTAAGGTATGTATATTGTTTATTGATAGGCTAACAGGAAGTTTAACATCTACAGGTAAGTGTCTATAGTTATCGACAATTTCTTGGTATAGTGATGTGGGTGGTAATATGGCTGGGTGTAGAATGTTTTGACTAGCCAACAGGATAGCGTTTGTTATGTCTTCGAGTTGAAATGATAACGCAAGTATGCAAGCCTCTAAGCTGTTTAAGATTGAGTTAATATTTGTTTTGACTATTAATTCATTAGTAACAAAGGTCATGTTTTTTAATTTGGATGAGAATTCGTCGATAGCTATATTAAGACTGCCCTCATTAATTTTGATTTCGTGTAAAGTATTATTTAGTTTAGTGAGAAATGAGGATGTTACTAATATATTATCTTTTATTAATGAGCTCAATCTTTTTTCGTTATCTTGGATATTTCTGATGGCGTTATCGTATTTGATAGCGTCATCTTCGTCTAAGGTACCAAATATGGTTTTGGATAGAGTGCCAATACCACCTATCCATGCGGCTCTTCTATACCTTTTTGTTACTAGGTGAGAGATTGCAGAGTACCCGGCAACTATATCTCTATATCTAATTGTTAATGGTTGAAAAATGTTATGACACTCTAAATTATTGGACGCTTCGATTTCGATCTGGCCACACATGAAACGTATAGTGCCTAATATGGCATTTATATTTTGAATATGGGGTTCGATGTGGGAAATATCGAAGGGTGTTACTATATCTAAATAGCTTACTCGAATATTAAGTTCGCCAATTGGATCAAAGTAGATACCAGAACTTGTATTGATTCGCTGGACATATTCGGCATGTCCGTGAGCCAGTATGCTGCAAGGAAAAAATATAAGGGATTGATCTTACGTGGATATAAATTATGTATTTAGGTTTGTATATAAGGTAAATTTGTAAATTAAAATTGTAAAATGTGTATAAGTATAAAGTTTATGTATATAAGAGTATGTGTAAAATACAAGATAAAATAATGTAATGATTTTAAGTATCAGGTGTGTCTTGGGTGTTGGCATGTTTCACTTCGTCGAAGTGATGTTTTACATGTCGCCTATTAATGAGTACTGATAGCGTATGATTACCATGGACTTTGACCACCTTGTATGGTCCCTTCCATACTGGTGATAAGGCTTTGCGTAATCTTACATGGTTCTTTATTAGAACGTAATCTCCGACTTTGTATTCAACGGGTCGAGTGTGGGAGTCGTAATAGTTTTTTGAATTTAATTTTGATTTTTGGATATATTCAAGAGCCTTGTCACGAGTATGTTTCATACGGTGTTGTAACATTTTAACGTATTCCGGATATGTAGTAGTGTATGAATCGTTATAAATGGAGTCTGGAATGTGTGGCTTATGTCCGAACAATAGTTCGTAAGGAGAATAGTGTGTAGTAGAGTGAACCGCGGTGTTATAAGCTAACATTGCGGTATAGACATATCTCGGCCAATTATCTTGGTTTTCATTTACGTAAGGTTTTAGGTACTCTTTTAAGGTGGAGTGCGATCTTTCCAAGGCGCCTTGAGTTTGTGGATGATAAGGTGTGGACCATAACTGTTTTATTTTCAAAAACTCACACGCTTTTTTGAACAGTTCCGCGGTAAAGTTCGTGCCTTGGTCCGTAAGTATTAATTTCGGTATTCCGAACAAGGATATGAAATGGAGGAGGCACTCGCAAGATTCTTCGGCGGTATTACTACGAAGTGGGTATGCTAATGAGAATTTTGTGAGATCATCTTGCATAGTCAAGATGTATCGCAATTTTGCCGTTCCCGATTCGGGTAAAGGGCCTACGATATCGATGGATAGTCTCTCAAATGGGGATGTGGACGTTGAAGTGATTATCATGGGCGCTCGATTAATTTTGCGTAAACTTTTGTTTATTTGGCAAGATTGACATTTTTTAATATAATTATCAATGTCGCTACGCATCCCTTTCCAATAGTATTTTTCTTTAATGCGGTTTAACATTCTGATTGATCCGAGATGTCCTGCAATAGGTAAGTCATGGTTTTCTTTTAAGATTTTAGGTATTTCACTCAATGAAGGATATATTATATTGTTATGATAAACATGCACTTTTATATTAGTGCCATCAAACAAATAACTGAACATATTGTATATTTTGATAAATGAATGTCTATCGAATGGATTTTTGAAGTCGGATGTACTTATCTCATTTATTGTGGGATAAGACATAATTATTTCGTCTCGCGCGTACTTTAATGATTTGAATATATCTGGATACGAGCAATCGTCAAAATGATGAACTTTTATGAAGAGAAACAGGTAAGTTTTATCAGCGCTTTTTAAAGGTGAACATGTGTATAATGTCCTTTCTGCTTTCAGGAATATTTCCCGATCGGATTCCGGGCAATTCGCGAGGATTTCTTCGACGTAAGGCATCGACTCGTCCGTATCTATAGAGGTAGGTATTATAATTAATTTTTGTGTTCCCTTAAGTAGGTCTTCGTTATGTTCTACAATAGAGGTATCAAATGGCGTCCCGGATGACTTAAGGAATTTTGTATAAGTTTCGTCGGGCAAAGGTAAGTTTTCAGCCGCTGTGGAAGGATTTTCTTGGGGAAATGGATCAGGTAAGGTTTCAGGTGCTGTGGAAGGGTTATCTTGGCAAGGCGAATAAGGTAAGGTTTCAGGATTTTCCCGACTAGTGGACGGTTGAGGTTCCGGTTCGATTTCGTGGAGAGGTAAGTTAGCGGTTTCATTTTCTTTTTCAGGGACGTTAGAAGATGAAGTTGGATTGACTTCCGTCGGTTGGAGAATATCATTCAAGGACATTAGTTCTGATGGATCTATGGTTGATAATTCGTGAGGGTTATACGAAGGTGTGTTCAACAAGTCTAGAAGGTCTCCGTCTAGGTCGCGGTTAAGGTTGTCTGCAAAGACATTGGATGGTGGAGACAAGGATGGGAAAGGATTTTGTAAATCTTGATTTTCGTCATTTAATGAATTCAGAGGTTGTAATGGACGTAGTAGAAGAGGATCACGAGGATTATTGTTACTCCCAGGAGTTGGATTTATTGGATCATTATTTTCAGGGAAAATAGGGTTCACTGGATATCTGGAGAGAGCGTCGGCTGCTGAATTAAGTTTTCCTTTACGATAAACTATTTCGTAGTCATATTCCTCCAGTTTTAGCCTCCATCGTTGGAGTTTGCTACTGGGATCTTTATGATTAAATAGCCATTTTAAAGGCCTATGGTCTGTGACTATTACAAATTTACGCCCATAAAGATAAGGCCGGAAGGTTTTGCAACCGTATAATATGGCTAATAATTCTTTTTCGGTGGTACTATAGTTACATTCACTTTTATTAAGTGTTCGTGAAGCATACGCGACTGGTTGGTCTTTACCAATGGACCCTTGTGAGAGAACAGCGCCGACGGCGTGATTTGAGGCATCACAGGTAAGGATAAACGGTTCGGAAAAGTTTGGATAAATTAGTAATGGTGCACAAGTTAGCTTATTTTTTAACGTTTCAAAAGCAAGTTGTTGCTGGTTTTCCCAGTTAAAGTGTATATCCTTTTTCAGGAGGTTGGTTAAGGGTTTCGCGAGTTTAGAGAAGTCCGGAATAAAACGACGGTAATAGGAGACAAGACCTAAAAAGGATTTTATATCTTTAGGAGTTCTTGGAATTGGGAACGCGGCTACAGCTTTTATCTTCTCGGGATTTGGCTTAACTCCCTGCTCGGTAATGATGTGTCCGAGATAGCAGACTTCGTGTCGAAGGAACTCGCACTTGTCTGGCTGGAGTTTTAAATTAAAATCACGGATTCTTTGAAAAATGGTTTCTAAATTACAAATGCTAGATTTGAGGTCATGGCCATAGCAGACCACGTCGTCGAGATAGACGAAACATCGAATGCCTTGAAGACCAGACAATACAGAGTTCATAAGTCTTTGGAAGGTTGAGGGAGCATTTTTGAGCCCGAAAGGCATCCTAAGAAATTGGAAATGACCTTCGGGAATAGTGAAGGCCGTTTTGGCTTTGTCTGTTTCGTTTAACTCGATTTGATGAAAACCTGATGCTAAGTCTAATGTGGAGAAGTATTTACTGTTACCGAGTTGGTCCAATATTTCAGTAATTTGAGGAATAGGATAAGTATCACCGATTGTTATGTCGTTTAATTTTCGGTAATCTATCACAACTCGCCATTTTTGAACATTAGAAGCGTCGAGTTTCTTGGGGACAACCCATATGGGTGACGACCAAGGGGAATCGGAAGGTTCAATTATTTTTTGTTCTAGCATTTTATCAATTTGTTTGCGAACTTCAACTTTGTGGATTTCTGGGAATCTATATGATTTCGTGTGTATTGGAATATCCGTTGTGGTTTTAATTTCGTGTTTAAGAGCATTTGTATGGGTAAGGTTTTCGCCAGGTAAATGGAAAATGTCGGAAAAGTCAGAACATAGCTGTAATAGAACATCTTTTTCCTCATCATTGAGATGTGAGGTGCGAAGTTGTCTCAGTACTTCTTCGGTGCGCTTAAAGCTGTTTGTTTTATGGTTAATATGATTTATTGTACCAGAAGGGTGATTTTTAAATTCCGTAGAGTCAAAAGGATCGAGTTTTAAATTTAAGTTTGATTTTAAGTGAACAGGTTTTTCTGAGGTATTAACAATGGAAATATTGACTCTATTATTTTCTTTGACCTTTACGAGACAATTCGCAATCAGTAGGGTATCAGACAATTTTTGGTCTAGTATTAGCCCTTCTTTAATTCCAGGATTCGATACAGAGCATTCTATAACAGTTTCTGTTCTGGCAGGGATTATATAAGCAGGATCATGGAAATAGAGTTTAAGGGATGATTTTCCGATATGGAGCTGGTCATCAGTATAATTTATAGTGCATCCTAAAGCGTTAAGCATATCGGAACCTATAATTCCATCATAAGGTAAGTGAACAATATCGATTACATGGAATTTGTGTGATATTGTGGATTTAGAGAGATGTAATTTAAGTTTAAAATGACCGCGAGTACTTATTGGTTCTTCTGTTGAGTCAATACCCTTTAATTGGATAAATTCTTTCTCGAGTTTAGGATGTCTTTCTATACATGAATATTTTAATAGACTTACAGAGGAACCCGAATCTACTAATAGAGATAATGGTAGGTCGGATATGGATGTTTGGATTAGGACATGAGGTAATAACGTTTTTTCAGGATTGCTTGTTATTTCGTAAACGTTGGATTTAACAGGATTTGGGACACTATAAGTTTGGGGCTGGTTACCCTGTTTGTTAGTGTACTTAGAAATAGGATTTGAAACACTATGAGTTTGGGGCTGGTTACCCTGTTTGTTAGTGTATTTGGAAATAGGATTTGAGACACTATGAGTTTGGGGCTGGTTACCCTGTTTGTTAGTGTATTTGGAAATAGAATTTGAGACACTATGAGTTTGGGGCTGGTTACCCTGTTTGTTAGTGTACTTGGAAATAGAATTTGAGACACTATGAGTTTGGGGCTGGTTACCCTGTTTGTTAGTGTACTTGGGTGTAGTAGGTTTTGGAATGTAATTTTGAGTGCCGATTTTTTGCACATTAAGTCCCGTACGGCACGGGGACGAGACGACTATTCGTTTTTTGGACCGTTATCGACCGTATCGTAACCTCCTGTAAGTTCGATTGGATTTTCAGAATAATTAGGGTTTGGTGTATCGTCATTAATAAAATGTATACGCTGAGGTGCGCGTGATGAATTGTGTTGGAAGTTGTTGAATCGATTGTTATTGTATTCGCGTTTGCGACACTGCTCTATGGTGTGTCCAGGGATCTTGCAGTATCTGCATATTACGGGGGATGAATTATTTGTATTATAAGGACGATGGAAATTAGGGTTTCGCTGTTGGTTTGGATTTGGATTGGAGTTAAAACGATTAGGGTCGCGACGGATAGGTTTTGGAAATGTTGGCCTTTCCGATCTGGTATAATGGGAATTGTTAGACGGATTTTGTCGGGATAAGGAGAGTTGGATCTTTTCTTCAGAAATTGCTAAATTAATGGCTTCGTTGAGTGTTTTGACACTTTTACACCTAACAATGTTCGATATTTTGGGTGATAACCCCATCTGGAATTGGTGAAGAGCCAATTCATCCATAGAAGCTTGGCGTCCCAACATTTCTCTACTTTTATGGCCGTGAGATATCGCAATTTCTGTTAAAAGTTGGGATAAACAGGTTTCTAATCTAAGAGCATACTGACTTACGGGTTCGTTCATTTGCTGTTTGCACTCTTGCATCTCCATTATTAAGTGAGCATAATGTTTCCTTTCACTAAACTGGGTTTTGAGAAAATCTTTAAGCTGTTGCCAGTTGGCGAACTCTTTGATCGAGCAGGCGGTTTCCGCCTTACCCTCTAATTGGCACAATATGTATTTAAATACAATATCTTTTTGAGAATCTGTGGCAAGGTCGAATGCGTTGTTACAATTTACTAAAAATGAATTTAACTTTTCCCGATTGCCATCATAAGGTTTTATGAATTTTAGTAGAGTTGTGAGCTCTACTTCCGGTTTTGTTACAACCGTTTTTCTTTTTGACGCTGCCCTAGTGGCAGGTCCTTGGAGGGGAGGATGATTGTATTGTCCCTCCTCTTCGGTATCAGTGATAGCTATTTCGGGTTTTTCAAATTTGGGGCTCTGTGATCTCTCAGCCATGTTTACAGATTTATTATACGACGGTATTTAACACAATATACAGTTGACCAACAATTAGATGCAAGAGATAGAAAAATAAATGAAATACGAATTTATAGCAATGACCAGATAAGTAGTAAAATTTTACTCACAAGAATGCTGATAACACAATAAATGACGACATATCTTGAAATCTTGAGATGTGGGCCTGTTGACAAGCCTCGGGGTGCTTCGCTGTTGGAGAATTACACCGGTCACAGCGCGTGACAGTGGGTGTAGTTTACTCTGCTTGTTGATTCTGCTCTGGAGACGGCTGCAGCACAAACGTTGCTCAGCAATGGTCCTCAAACAGGAACGTGACGACGGACAACCAGGTCAGCCGGGCCGGAACTCAGTATGGAATGTTCGGTGCACTATGGCCAGTTGCACTACGCGTCACAAAGCACTTCCTTGGTATTTAATGTTCAGAGACGTACCGGGGATATTTGAAATCCCTTTACGCTGCCACCAAAATGTTATGACGGATACGGAGTTAGGGTTTTTAAAAAATGAAAAACGAAATTACACTTTAAATAACAACCGTCAATTGGGACGTCAGGAAGGATTGAATTATGGAACTGGACTGATCTGAGCTGTATGACGTGTGGATAGTTTTATAACATTAGGAATGCTGATGTTGCAGAATGGGACAGAGAGGTGTGCGAGTAAGGGTGCATTACATAACTATAACAGAACGCAATAAGAGCTCCTTAATGTAAACAAAAAAGAATAAAACACACAAATATAATTCTATACATAAGGTTAATCGTATTACAAGGGACAGTATTAATAATTTGAGTAACATCACCTAAACAAACTTTTAATGAATGGTATCAGAAATAGAAATAGACAGTGGTGTACAATTTACTTTACGAGTGGGCTAATTTGAGCCACATAGTTAAATTTAAAAGCGATAGAACCTCTTATGTGATTTTAACTATGTAAATAATGGATGAGCCAAGTCGACCTTGGATAACAGTTTTTCTCTTGCAAAGTCATGTATGTGAATATGTGTCTTATTTTTTTAAGTGTTATTGTCAATCGGTTTTGATTCTAGAATTTTTGTAATTGTATGCATATTGCATAATACCTAATAATGTCATATTAAAACCTAATATTATCTTTACCTAAAGTTTGGCGACACCAATTATATTATATTGGAGCCAGTGATACTATGTAAAAAATAATTGTTATAGAACGGCTTCCAAAATGTTGCTCCGATTTTTTTTAATGTTTTAGCGACGCTTGCTTAAGTTGTAATAATTGTTTTAGTAATATTGATTGTTTTTTTCTTTCAGGGCATATTTTACGCGTTTAAGACAGGTTATAATTTCAGCTGCCATTCAATAGATTATTCAGATGAACCTCAAAGTGTTCAGGTATGTAAGAAGAGCTTGATATTATGTAATTCAATTTAAGATATGTATTTCAATGGAACACTATTTAAATATCTTAAGAATTGACTTATATTACAATCACACGCAATGTCCCTATATTTTCAAAATTGTACAATGTAATTTATTTGGAATCTGTTAATTTAATTAACTTAGATGGAAAAACAAATGATATAACATTCAGGGATAGTAAAATTATACGCATCAATATTTAATACTTGCTCTTTATGAAATGTAATTTAATACGACGGAAAAACATAAATTTATTCTAGTTACGGATATCAACTTTTTTCTCCTATATATCTATATACAATCATACTATTTTTAAAAATCATTAGTTTCTAAAGCTAACTGTTTTATTTCTTTTCTATTTCAATATAGACGTAAGAATTTTTAAGAGGTCATATACACAGGTCGTAGATCAGAATTGACGTCATGAACTTTCGTGTTTGACGAAAAATTTCGTTGTGACGCGAAAAAAAGTTTTCATTATTTATAAAAAAAATTATCATACGATTTAGTTTAATTTTATCTTAGTAAGAGATTCTTGTGGTTATACCCCCAACCAAAGTAACTGTAGGAAACCTATCTCAAGTGCCAATGCTAACATCATTCTTTGGCACCATGATCCGATTGAAATAAATTTTCATCCGTGACATAGTACAACTATTTAATATCGTAATCTAAAATTATCTGGACCCTGCTTGCATCCAAATCATTGAGGTTCCTTGGGTTTTTTGTTTCATTAGAATTGTAGTCATTAAGGACGACGTGGTTAATATTACTGAGATTGATAAAAATGATCATGATAATGATGATTAACTAAATATTATGTTCACAGTGGGCAGCGTACGTGTGGTGGTACTTCTTCGCGAAAATAACAGAGTTACTGGACACAGTTTTCTTCGTTCTTCGCAAGAAAAACAACCAGGTTTCGTTCCTCCACCTGTACCATCACACACTTATGCCGACGCTGTCGTGGATAGCTGTGAAGTACTCGCCAGGTAAGACATCGCTATTCTAGTTGTATTAGCCCATAATCGCCCTTTTTACAGCACAGCACTCCTCTATAATCGAAAGTTCGTTTAAGGACTTGAGCCATACTAGGATTAGGGATTTACTTACAGCTGTTTTTTTTTTGTACTGCCACGACTATAATCTAACTAATAGTTAGATCTCGACAATTTTATCTGGATGCGGTAGAATCACTAGAACCTCAAATCTCTATTAGCTCAATTACGTCCAACTGGAGGGCACGGGCCTCCTCTACAATCGAGAGTACAATTGAGAGGGGTTAGGCCATATAGTCCGCCACGCTGACCTAGTGCGGTTTTGCGGACTTGACTCACCGTAGAATCTCTTTAAAATCGAATACCTTCGTGCAGGTTTCCTCAGGATGTTTTTCTTCACCGTGACATATTGATAGTCGCGTCTTGTCCGTTACTAATAGGCCACCACGAACCTCAAATACGACATATACATATATTTACGTGGATCTCTATAGCAGGGCCTTAACCGCTGCGTACGGAGGTCGCTATCAGTGTGGATTCGAATATCCAATCACTTACAAAACCGCCAGCCTTGTTTTAAATATGTAGTATGCAATAATAACAATCATTCGGTAAATGAAAATTATGTTTTGGACTAAAAAAAATACCTAATGAAGAATTAAAGTTGACATTAACATAGATTGGAAATATTCTATGTATAATTTATTCATTCTTTATAATATAAGTTATTGTTAAATAGCCCGATTTTACTATTAATAAAATTATTTAGTGGTAGACGATGGTACGTTTGCCCAGTGGTTTGGGGGTGCAAGTATTCCGCCACGGTACCTCCTGCCTGTCGTAAGAGGCGACTTAAAGGGGCCATCGGGTGGGCAGTTTGCGGGGGCGGTGCGCCCTCACTCATAACGACTTCGAGACGTGCGATAGAGCGCATGGGTCAGACTCTGTCGTGGATGCCCACAACATCCGAAACGGGCGTCCAAACTAGCAGTAAATGTGGGGCATTGAGACCCCCACAATGGAAGGACCAGCAAAGGTTTTGCGCCGGGCGGTTGCGTGGACGTATATCGGGGCACTTGTCGCCCTGGGATGTCCGGTGCCGTCCATAATGCGAGTGAAGGTCACCGAGGGATTTTTAGTCAGTATGCTGGCGAAGGTTTTGTTAAGGTCCCAGCCCGACTACAATCCGCAATGTGCTGGGTTGGAAAGCCAGAGACACTGACATTCCCCTTTCGGCCTCCCCCAGGGTAAAAAAAGGACGATGGTATGTCATTATACGACCTACTTAAGGTCTCTGATAAGGGTTTCTTCGAATGGGTCGCTATGAAAATCGCTATGTCCAGCATTGAAATTTTTTACGGATTTTATCGCGATTTGGTTTAATTTTTATATTTTTTAATTTCCTGACGTTTCGATTGCTTTATAGCTTTCGTGGTCACCGAGCGGACTGAGGTATTTATTACTCATCCGCTCAGTGACTGTTACAATTTAACTAACCTTCATTTTCTATTATAATATTAAAAATTTAATTTAAAAAGTTAATTGGGTTTTGCGATCCGATCTACGCAGAAAGAGCTCACTGTGTCTTGAGGTTTGGCAGATGGTCTTTTGGGTTCCGATTTAATTAAATGTAGTATTGGATCCTATGATGGTGAAAGCTTGAAGCCATCTTCTTTATTGAAATATGGATGTTTTTTAATTTTAATAGCCTCACATAACATCCTTGGCAGGAAACGATGTTCTTTAGCGCGGATTTGGGGCTTGTCAAAACGAAGGTAATGCTTGGAGCCTTCCTCGGTGTGTTCAGCAACTGCAGACTTCGTTGAGCATTGGTGTTTGACGTCAACAATGTGTTCTTTTACGCGGGTCCCTATGCTTCGTTTGGTTTGGCCGATATAAGAGAGGCTACAGTCACAATCTATTTTATATACACCCGGTTCTTGCAAAGGTATATGACACTTGACAGGTGGTAAGAATTGACTAATCTTCTTGGGTGGTTTGAAGTATGTTGTAATGGAAGCACGCTTCAGTATGTAGCCAATCTTGTCTGTGACTCCTTTGATGTATGGTAGTATAATTGGGGCCAGTTCAACTGTGGCTGGTTTCTGTGACGGTGGCGTGGAATTTGGAGCTGGTTGTCTCGCAGTACTTGCTTGACGTGTGGCAGCTCAGTCGCCAGGTGTTTTTCGTCACAGATTCCTTGTGCTCTCTGAAACAAAGATTTACCCACGGTACCTAACTGTTTCGGATGGTGGTGAGATTCACCGTTCAGATATTTATCTGTATGGGTCTTTTTCTATACTCAGTATGACCTAATGACTAATCAGGATTACGGATTACTAAAACATCTAAGAAGGCAAGAGATTTATTACGTTTTAACTCCATAGTAAATTGAATTTTATTGTTAATGGAGTTGAGGTGATTTAAAAATGCAGTTACTTGGTTAGATTGTGAAAGTATCATCTACATACCACTTGTAAAATTTCGGCGAGACCGGGGCTGTACTAAGGGCTGTCTCCTCAAAGTCCTTCATAAAAATATCGGCGACTACTGAAGATACAGGTGAGCCAGATGTGAGGCAATGTTTGAGTAATTCTGCATATTTCAATGTGTAACATTCGCGTCAATCTATGAAACCTCTATGTTCAGCAGTATTGGACATGCCAAAGATGAACGGAGAGAAATAATGAGGATCAGAAGTGTAGGAAGTTGAACATTTAATTAAAATTCAGTTTTTTTTTTCAGGTGGTCAATCTATTCCAGAGGGAACTATCAATGCCTTCATTCACATTCTGATGTATGGATATTACTTCGTTGCTGGCCTCGGACCACAGTACCAGAAATACCTCTGGTGGAAGAAGCATTTAACATCTCTTCAACTGGTGAGTAGTATGAAAGCATCGTTATTTACAGTACGATTTCAACAAAATTTTCATTAAATCTTTAGATTCAAATATATATTATCATTTATACTCATAGTACAAATCCAGATGATATGCTTATTAAAATAATAAGAAATTAAAGGTTTTATCTGCAAACCGAAGTTTCCACTTTTCCCTGATTTGAATTCTTTGAAAAGATTGTGATCTTTGGCCCTTTGCTTCGAATTTAGACAATTGAGTATCAGGACTCAGAGCTGCAAACAAGATTCTACTTTATTAATATCTAACATAAGAATTACTTTTCATTCCAGATACAATTCTGCATTGTCCTGTATTTAAACATCACTGGCATCTTCGCGCAGAACTGCAATTATCCAAAATATTTAAATGTTATTGTTATCTTCAATTGCACGGCCTTCTTGTATATGTTTGGCATGTTTTACTATAGAAGCTATGTTAAGACCTCAAAGAAAGAAAGTGTAAAGGTCGAAGAAAAGAAAGAATACTAGTTGTAGATATTAAATAGTCTAGTGTAGATCTGAAATCGTCCTTTAATTTAGTTAGAAGGAGAATAAATGCTAGAAGAATATGGCGTGAGTCGATGTCATAACAAATACAATAAACTGGTAAAGTAATTGTAGATTATTCACCAGCAGTATATTACATTAGCGCTCAATAGTCTCTGCCTACCCCAATGGGACATAGGCGTGAGTTTATTTAGAGATAAAATTGTTTAGATATGCCTTATGTGACATATTTTCTTCTACGTTGCTCAACATTTTGCTAATAGTAATGAGCATTATATTTAAAATCCGAAAGAAATATCTTACCTTGTATTTCGATTCTAATTTCAGGTATTTAAAATCTTATAACACAAGAAGGTAATTAATAGTGAATTTGTATGATTTATATAATAATGTGATATTTAATAATAATAATAATAAAAGTAATAAGCTAAAGGAATTCATTTAATGTGATAATCTTTACGTTATAAATGTTTTATAACTATACAATAAGGAATAACGGCATAAATTTATTAATGTCTAAATGTACGGCGTTTGTAAAAGTATTTGTAAATGGTGCAAATAAAAATGAGCTTTATGAATAAAGAAACATTTTTAATTACTTACCCCAGTCTGTGAAAGCGAGTGTTAATGAAATAAAGCAGCTACCCCTGAAATAGTAAATCCCATCTACAAATTCGGGGTTATCTTAAAAAATATATTAAATGAAGTATTTATCTTTTACATTGCTAATTGTATGAAGTATATATTTATTCGTCACAAATTAAACTAATAATCGGTATAAATACAATAAAAAGATAGTTCAGTAGATTAAACTCGTAACATATTAATTTATTTTCAATGCAATGATAAGTGCAAAGCTTGCTAGCAAAGGTATCTATCTTTTTTTTTATTGCGATAAATGGCGAGATGAGCATGCCATTCTCATGGTGGTAAGCCAAACAACACTATGAATTACATAGCAATGCTTAGCATTCCACTACGCTCGCCATCCTGAGACATAAGGTGTTAAGTCTCATTATGTCCAGTAATTACTCTGGCTACAATGTCTTTCAAACCGGAACACAACAGAGCATTTACACTGCTGCTTGGCGGAAGAAATAGACATTGCGGTGGTACCTACCGAGGCGGCCTCTCACATATGAGAGATATACCAAAATATCTACAAGTATCTCTCGTAGATCGAATTAACAATACCACCGCAAGCTTAATATTATTCAAATGAATGAACAAAAAAAAATTGCTCAGGTATGACCAATAGGCGCTCAAGAACTTTAGAATCACCGTCACTGCCAATGAGCCTTATCGAGTAATTTTCGACCAACTATACTATATATACCTGATATTTGGTATATACCGGTCAAAATAAACCCTACTGCAAGGCACGGGCCTCCTCAACAATCAATAGTTCGATTGACAGGTGTTAGGTCCTTAGTCCACCACACTGCACTGTGTGGGTTGGCGGACTCTATTTGCTACGACCAACTCAAATATGTCAGCAGCATCTTATTTCAAGCTAGAACTCACATGAGCGTTGTATAGATGCAGATATAATTAATTCACCTGACTGCCTAGATGGCGCAGTTGAACTACGTTATGATTGCAAAGCTGAGGTCTCGGGTGCGAGTCCCGGATCGGAAAAAGTGATTTGGATTTTTCTATTAATGTCAGCCCGGAGTCAGGAATTTGTGCCCGTTGTGGCTATAGGCTCGCCCCCTATCACATTGTGGGTTGGAAAATACAAGGCGAACGTGGATATCCTGGTTGCACATCTGCCTAACCCTTATGGGAAAACGGCGTGAGTTTATGTATGTATGCACCTGTTTTTGCAAGTAGTTTATCTAGTTCTACACAATATCTACCTCAAGCTTTGTAATTTGTGCGTATACGTAGTACATTTCAAATTACATATCTCTTACTCAATATCGATGCATATGTTCGGAATTGTTAATCATAATAATTTTCAAAACAATGTTTATTTGTCTTACACTTATAACAAAATTCTTTACATTATAAAACAAATTCGTTTCAATAACATTCACTGCATGTAGGTTTGAAGTTCATTGTTCTTTTTATGCTGTTTACACTAGTTTTAATTAAAATCTTACCGTAAGAACGTTGCCTAGTTTCTATTATTTTAAAATAGAGTTAATTTCCATACAATCAATTTAGGACATTAGACTGTACATCTTTTTTTGATAATAAATAAACATCACTAACCAATGCCTATAGAAAATTAAAATTTTAGTCTGAGAACTATAAAATTCTCACCATTTCTGGTAATACATTTTGCGGCATTTTTCACTCTTTTAATATCGAGTGTTTTTCACTCTTTTAATGTCGCCAATGCAGGGAGTATTGTGGTTTTCCCGAATAGATTACGAAAAATTTAAAATATTTTTGTCACTATTCGCTTTGATTTTCCAGCGTAAGGACTATGATATGTGTTACCATACTAATATATTTTCTTTACTGTATTAATATCATACTTCGTACAAAACGCAGCAACTTAGTTCAGTTTTAATATGTTAAATTGACTATGATTTTAGACAAAATTCAATCCGCCCACGTGTGGATATCGCAGTGGTTGCTAATCTTGTAACAAATTTAGGTATTTTCAAAATTAGCTAGTCGCAATAAATTCTTGACACATTGACTGCATCGTTTCAACACTTATAAGACATGACCCTTTAAAAGTAACAATGACGATGCTTTAATAAAATTCAAATTTTATTAATTAGATACAATTGGCTTTTAATTAATCAATTCAAATTTATTGTAGTTAGTCAAACAGAAGTCTCCGTCGGTGGTGGTTAATAAATAAGCATGGTGTTTTAAAAATATTTAATGATTAACTTTCTTTAATCAACGATAAGTATAACATATCAGTATAATTTGATTATACAAGAAAATAAGAAGAACAGTGAACATAATTTAGTACAGATTGAAATTTCTTGAAACATCTAATATATTATCAAGATGTTGATCTTGAGGAAGTTGTGGAGCCTCTATACATTATTGTTTGAAGATATCGTTGGTAAGTAAATAACTTTTTTTATGGCATAGGTACCGGCAAACGAGCAAACATGTCAACTGATGGTAAGTGAACACTGCCGCCCATATTCATCTATAACGGATCATACCGGGTATATCAACACTGCCACCGAAAACGAAGCCAGGTAGTTTTAGTAATTACAAAGCGACACTTTTTATTGCAATTTTTTAAACATCGTCTTGTTTGGGTGGTAAATACCTAGATTTTGCGAAAATTGTTACTTAAATCCTTGCGTACCATTGCATCTTTAAATTAAAATGGTGTACATAATTATTTTAGGAAAACTATGGATGTATCACCCAAATACGACGATAAGTAAAATTTTTCATAAAATAAATTGACGATCTTTTTGGCGATATTTTTATTTGCTTCTGAAGTCAGTAATACTACCACCTGGCTTCGTTTTCGGTCGCAGTGTTGATATACCCTGTAGATAATATGTAGCCAGTCTATAGATTGGGAGAGGAGTGGGAAGGAAAAAGTTTAGGATGAGGAAATGGGTATTGGGCATCCGGCAATCTCACTTACCGAACGAAACGCGACAGCGAGGATGTTGCTTATCGTCGATCTTCTGTGAGACAGTCGCAGCACGCCGGACAAGCCTCCCATTCATGCTGAGTCATGACTCATGGCTGACATGTGCGTGGTGTCCTGTTGGTAACGGACCAGACGCGGCTGCCTACACGTTAACGGTGGTCGCGGGTTCAAATCCCAGGCCTCACCTCTGACTTTTCGGAGTTATGTGTATGTTGATAGTCAATCACCACGCACTTTAACGGTGAAACCTGCATACCGTAGCAATTTTAAAGAATTTTTACGGTATGTAAGTCCGCCAACCCGCACTAGGCCAGAGTGGTGGACTATATGGCCTAATCACTCTCAATCGATTCTCTCGATTGTAGAGTAGGCCCGTGCCTTGCAGTGGGAAGTATATGGGCTGATATAGGCATGACTGACAACAGCGTAGACACACACTCCCTACCTCAGTATAAAACTAATTTAGATTACTTCAATTTAGTGAATAATATATACCCGTATTCGCAATAGAAGTAAGAGGTATCACAGAACAGAAGAGTAACAAATTGTTGCAAGATGATCAAAGGCTTAAGCATAAAGTCAAAATAATTTACTGATTATATTATTATTTGATATTTATTGAAAGAGTTGACATAATTATTAGTGCACTTTTTAATATATTATACTCCTAAAATGTAGTATCAGTGCCAAAGTATTATTATATGATTATTATTCCGGTTTTTCCATTCAATGCAGTAAAACCACGCTATTTTACACGAAGTCGACTGCATACTAAATGATCTCGTATCGTGCTAAAGTTGTTCTAATATCTATAAATGAATTAAGTTCATAGCATTATAATCAAAAACCACATGGTCACAAAAGAATATTCATTTTTGAGGGATGGTTAATGTGTTTTGTTTTCATTATACAATTCTTGTATGTATATATTTGTAATAAAGTATTAAACAATTCTAATCATTATCATAAATGCAACAATTGTTGCAATAAATATTTAAATTATGTAAATAAACGTCGACTCATTTTCAGGTCTTTATGTTACTACCATTTTTAATGTATACTATGCAAAGTTCCTTTCGCGACTATAAACAGTAATAATTAATATTCCGTAAAAATACATAGTTTCCATTAAATATAACGAAAATCATTTATTGGTGTAAGACCGATATCATATTTCTTTGTGGGCATTTTTATTTTTACATATCTTATACCACCTAATATATAACTTTTTTTATCGTTGTTCTGTTTCAGACCCTAGAACAAAACCATGGCCACTAGTAGCAAAGCCATATCAAATAGGGACAATAGTTGTATTGTATCTGATGTTTGTGTTAAAATGGGGACCTAAATGGATGAAGAATCGCCCCGCTTACAACCTAGACAAAATTCTTATAGCCTACAATGCGATACAAGTTGTATGTTGCTTCTACATTTTTGTTAAGGTGAGTAATTTCTTTGTCGCTGGATGCAGGCCGCTTACAAAAGGTCGACGTCGAATCCTAGGGGGAGGACTATGTTTATCAGTGGACTTTCTGTGGCTGAATAGAGAGAGAGTAATTTTAAAATTATCGGGTATACACCGACAAGCGCAGCGTCCACCCACAAAGTGGATCGATGACGTAATAAAAGTTTCAGAAAGTCGCGAATGCTGAACGCTTCCAACAGGCCGTTGTAGAAATCCTTGGGAAAACAGTGGACTGGGGCTTAAAAGAAAGAGCTATTTAGCGCTTCGATAGTCCCCACATCACCCTTTATTTTACAACATTATTTTGTCCCAATATTCATTGTTTGATCAGCAGAGGTGGAATAAAAAACTTCCTTAAAATGATTCCTTGTTCGATCACTTAAGATGAACTTTTAAAAAATCTCTTAAGACAAAAAGATTTAACTGGAAATACTTTGTTAATTTAAGCTGTAAAAGCGAAGTACCTGCTTTTTCAGAGGGAGACAGGGCAAAAGTAAAAATAAAAGATGTATTGGAATAAAAAGAGCAGAACTTGCTATCATAGCTAGACAGAGATTAATTTTACTAACAAGAATATGTACTGCAGTGCTACAACAAACACTTAATGAATCTGAACATTAATTCATTGATATAAGGACTACATCCGTACTGCATGCACCGTTTTAAAATATCTCTAGAATTTAGTAATATAAGATATTATTTATCTTTCAGGGAGTATATTACGCGTGGGGCTGGAATTACAAGTGGATTTGCGAGCCTGTCGACTATTCCAACACTTCTGAAGCTATTAACATCGCATGGTGTTCATATCAGTACTTCCTACTTAAAGTAATAGATCTCCTGGATACAGTAAGTCTTTCAAATTCAGTTAAGTCGTTGAGATATTAGTATAAACAGAGGGGAATACTGCAAACAAAATGATTGTTACAAAGAGAGCGGTGCACGTACCTACTGCTATTTATGTTTTTGTCGCACTATTTTCTCTCTCACTCAAATAAGTCTCCGTTCACTTGATTATATGGGCAGTGCAAATAAATTTTGTCTACGATATCGGCTCCAGGGTAATATTAAATTGATTAAAATGCGAAACTATTATAAAAGGCATCGTATTTTAGTTATAAAATTTTAGTCGTCAATGGTATATGTAACTTTCAATATTTATTTACGAATCAGCAAGCAATAGATAATTAATTCATTAGCTATCACGAATACATTCCTGAACAAATTATGCTAATGGCAATAAAATATTCTTATAAACTACATGTAATGTATTGTAGTTATTTTTCAGTGTCTTTGAAAAGGCAGTATAATTTTCATAGCAGGAATACAACGAAAATTATTCATCTGTGGTATAGTTTAGCGTTCGCGAAAGCCTTTTTTTTTAAATGATGATGTTTTTTTTCTATAACATGGAATACCATATAACAATACTGTATTACGTATAGTATTAAAAACAAGTTAATTAGATATTTAAAACTTTAATTGATGTTGAAGGGCAGCGCCCTTATTTTTATCAATTCAGCGCATAAAACTGGAGTAATGTAATTTCAATGTACACGTGTATCGTTTACATTGTACTTATTATTTATATAGACGAAGTGGGTAAAAGTACCGTATTCAATAATTGTCATTGTATTGTCTTTGTGATTTTTTGAAAAAAATATTTTATATTCGAGTTTTAATGAAATGTCGATTTAACAACTTCATTCAAATATATTTTAAAAATAATCTATATCGTCCCATTTATGTAATGTAAAGCACTGGCCTCTACAACAATCGACAGCACGATTTAGAGGGGTTAGGCCATATTGCCCACCACGCTGGCCTAGTGTGGTTAGGCGGACAAAATAACACAAATTTGAAATTAATTGTCTTGCAGGTATTTTTCGTATTACGGAAGAAATTTAACCAAGTGTCGTTCCTACATATTTATCATCACACAGGCATGGTGCTGTTGATTTGGGGTGCTGTTAATTATATACCAGGTACTTATCTACAAACTTTTTTTTTAAATCTGGCCCGGCATAGTGAAAGCGTTGCACCTGATGGTAAACACAATACCGCCTGGAAAGAGAATCGAATGGAATTAGACCGCAGTCCCATGCCATTCGATACAATCCCGACCTGTCAAGATGCTTCTTCACGTCCATCTTCAGCCAAAGGAAGTCCACTGGATTTGCCATATCGGCCTATTAAAAGGGGCCTACATGCAGGGTCTTCCTGTAACCTTGTAGGTAAATGTCAAGGGTAAAAAATCCATGAATAGAGACAATACGAGCCTTGTTTTAAGTCTTTAAAACTTCAGTAATGGTTGGTACCACCACAGAATACTAAACTAACAGAAGTCAAGCTTGTGTATGTACTTCACTTTTGTTGCTACACTCACACTACGCTCGGCGGTCGCGCTAAGGTTGTTAACTGTGGCTTATGCGAAAACAAGTATCGTAGTAATAGCACTCGTATCATTTGATTGATTGTTGAGAGTAAAACATGAATAATAAATAAAATATATAAAAAGCAATATAAAATAAATAAATGTGTATGTCATTAATCGAAGATTTTTTTATTGTTTTTCTATCATATTATGTGCTTTTTTAAAGAAATTTATATTTAATTATTATAATCTGGAATTTTATATACAAGTGTAATAACTTTTATTCATTTATTTCACGAAACATACATGATACAATTAAAACACAATTTCCTTACGATCGACCAACCACTCGTGCGGCTCGACGCGACGCGACGTGGCCTTCACGCGGTATCGTGAAACTCGCGCTCGCACTGGTTTGAAAACAACTGAGATATCGTGTCGGTGAACGCTGTCTATGTGTGCGTTGATTTAGCGCGCTTTGTATGGAGCTTGAATTCTGTTAGTATTCTGTGGTACCACTGTCTGAGTAAAAACCGACACGAAGTAAATTACAGGCGTAATTTGTTCTGCATTTTCTTCTGTGGATGAGATTGCTTTAGACCAAGCTGGTTTACGATTTTCATTTCATAGCAACCATTGCACATCATAGTTGAAAATCGCCATAGTGAGACACAAGGGGTTGAAAGTGTATATCGAGTAGGGACCAGGGAGAGATAGCCGTTTCTTGTTGATGGATGTATCATTTAAATTGCATAACACTCGCCATTAGGTGCCATGCATTCACTGTCCTGGTAGTAAAAAACAACCATGTATAAGTGTATTAAAAGATTCTTTTTTTTGTATTTCTGCAAAGTAACTAATACATTCAATAAATACTCTTATAACTATTATTACTTATACAGGAGGGCATGGTACGCTGGTAGGTGTAATCAACTCCTTCGTGCACGTCATAATGTACTCGTATTATCTTCTTACTGTCGTCAAGCCAAGCACCAAGCAATCATTCTGGTGGAAGAAACACATCACGCAGTTGCAAATTGTAAGTAAATGATATCCAATAAGGAAATCTATGATAGTGTTACAGACAGAAGCGGACCAGACGCAACATATTCACGGTGGTTGCGGGTTCAAATCTAAGGGCACACCTCTGACTTTTTGGAGTCATGACGTGTGTCATACCCGTAAAGGAAAACATCGTGAGGAAACCTGCATACCATAGCGATTTGCAAGGTGGCGTCTTCGCCTCAAATAAAACTAACGTAGTAAAGAAAGTTCGGCGTCGCGTTTCATATAGTTAGTAATATTACTGAATGTGCATTGCAATCATTTGGACTACCAGCATCATACAACATACGTGTAACTCGACAATATTTACTCCCTTTCTATTTAAGATTTTTGTTATTGCGTAGGTCCGGAAAACGAGCAAACAGGTCACCTGATGGCAAGTGATCACTGCTGCCCATGAACATACACAACGCTTGGATCATGGATGTGTTGCCGGCCCATGAAATCGGAACGAGAGCAGGAAGGAAAAAGAATGGGAATAGGGTATTGGCCATTGGTATTGGTGGTAGGTCTCTCATATGTGAGAGGCCGCCTGGGTAGGTACCACCGCAATGTCTATTTCTCCCGCCAAACAGCAGTGTAAATGCGCTGTTGTGTTCCGGTTTGAAGGACATTGTAGCCAGAGTAACTACTGGACATATTGAGACTTAACATCTTATGTCTCAGGATGGCGAGCGCAGTGGAATTCCAAGCATTGCCTTGTAATTCATGGTGTTGTTTGGTTTCGCTACTGTCCATGAGCGGTCGTATCGCTTACCATCAGGCGAATGGCACGCTGGTCTCGCCATTCATTGCAATAAAAAAAAAATACGGCAAGTTGAGAAGTTTTACAATGGATAATGTATCCTGCGATAATTGTTGTGGGATGATTACTACAGTCATCATGACCAAATGACCTCAATTAATCGAATTTATGCTATAAAAACTCAAACTCTATACAAACTGTGCTTATATATTAAGATGTATCACGTTGTTTTCTTTTTCAGCTACAATTTTTCTGGTGCGTGGTTCACATGGTGACAATAGTGTTCAAACCAGATTGTGCATACCCCAGATGGACGAGCGCAGTTTTCCTCCCCCAAAACCTATTCATGTTGATTCTGTTCATTGACTTCTACATTAAAACCTACGTACGGAAGCCAAAAGACCCTAAAGCAGTTGGAGAAAACGTTCTTAACGGGACGCCTAAATTCGATGATGGTAAAAATAATAATGTTATTGATTTGAGATCTGATAAAGAAGGACTTAAATGTAAATCTAAAGAAAATATACTCGATGGAATAAATTGTAATAATATAGGAAATTGTTGTAAAATATATAAGGCTGATGGTGTGTGCAAGGGTGGTAAACAAAATTGATTAGTTATTTAATTTTAACTTACTAAGTAATTCATATTAGATTATTACTATGTATTTCGATATTCATCCTTTAAAATAGAATATTTCAAAATATAATGAAGGCAATATATTTCGTATTTATATCTATATATTTCGATGAAATATCTTTTACAGTAAACCCCAAATGTGAAATAGGCAAAATTGCTGTGATTATGGTCTAAATATTAAACCAACATAGTTATAAATATATATAAGTTTAGTTTAGATGTAATAATTATCACGCTGTTGTGTTAATGTTTATTAAATAGGCTGTATATTAACTTCTGTTTTTATAAGAATATTATGCACTCAAATATAATAGAGGTACATTAGTATTTTAAATTCTCATTAAAGGAGAAGGGGCAAACATGTATGGACTCCAGCCTAGTGACCAATAAGGACGAGCGATATGTCATTGGAAAGGTCTTTTCAGATGTTACAACTTCTTCTATGACAACTAAACCCAAATCGCTGTATTTAAAAAAATATAGCTACTTAAAGACAGACCGAAAATCACACAAAAGCGCCTCGGCATAGTGAGCAATAACAACAAGCGATACGTCGTTGGAAAGGTCTTTTAAAATGCTACAACTTTTCTAGGGCGACAAGTCTCAAATCAGTGTGTAAAAAAAGTATCACAGCGTAAAGGTAGCGCAAGGATGAAAACATGTATATGGACTCATAGCCTATTGTCCAATAACGACGAGCGATATGTCATTCGAAACCTCTCTTCGTTTTCTACAACTTCTTCTTTGGCAAGAAATCCCGATTAGCTGTATTTAAAAAAATATTTCGACATAAAGATATCGCGAGGGCCATATGTATGGACTCCAGCCTACTGGCCAATAACGACGAGCGATACGTCGTTGGAAAGGTCTTTTAAAATGCTACAACTTTTTCCAAGGTGACAAGTCTCAAATCAGTGCGTGAAAAAAAATATCGCTGCGTAAAGGTAGCGCAAGGATGAAAACGTGTATATGGACTCATAGCCTATTGTCCAATAACGAAGAGCTATATGTCATTCGAAAGCTCTCTTCGTTTTCTACAACTTCTTCTTTGGCAAGACATCCCGATTAGCTGTATTTAAAAAAATATTTCGACATAAAGATATCGCGAGGGCCATATGTATGGACTCCAGCTTACTGGCCAATAACGACGAGCGATACGTCGTTGGAAAGGTCTTTTAAAATGCTACAACTTCTTCCACGGTGACAAGTCTCAAATCAGAGTGTGAAAAAAAATATCGTTGCGTAAAGGTAGCGCAAGGATGAAAACATGTATATGGACTCATAGCCTATTGTCCAATAACGACGAGCGATATGTCATTCGAAAGCTCTCTTCGTTTTCTACAACTTCTTCTATGGCAAGAAATCCCGATTAGCTGTACTTAATAAAATATTTCGACATAAAGATATCGCGAGGGCCATATGTATGTCTCATAGCCTATTGTCCAATAACGACGAGCGATCCAATAAATCTTTCACTGTGTTTAACGTTTGATATCTTGCAAGATTCAGCAAATTGCGCTGTATCACAATCCAAAAATATGTATTTCCTGCATCTGTAATGTCCACCGTTTTAAAAAGGTAATTGTTAATTATTTACGCAAGACAAGGATTTTCAACATACTACTAATGTACGTGAAATGACTCCTGTTTCAGTTTTGTGATATGATGAAATACCATAAATTCAATCCAGGTATTGGTCAGGAGTTGTCTAAGTAGTGTTGCGCGACATTATATACTCGTAGTTTATTTTTAAATAATTAGTAAAACTGTTTTTTACCGGTATTTGTACATTTGCCACTGGCGTTGATTTTTGGCAATGCGTTTAATAATCCAATCCGGAGGGCTCTTAGAAAAAACAAACACAATTTAAAATAGAGAAACAAATAATATAAGGATATTATGTAGGTATAGACTGCCTCGGTGACGCAGTTGTATGACGGTATGGTTGCAAAGCGGAGGTTTCGGGTTCAAATCCTGGGTCGGCAAAGTGATAATGGATTTTTCTATTCATTATCAGTACGGAGTCAGGAATTTGTACCCGATATGGCGTAAGCCTCGCGCCCTATCACGTCAGCACGGAACACAAGGCGAAACGTCGGTGTCCTGGTAGCACCTCTGCCTATCCCTCCTGGGAAAAAGGCGTGAGTTTATGTATGTATGTTTCAGGTTTGACTTTTTTCTACGACAAGCTTCGTTTAGTGCCGAGATATTCGTATAAGCTAATAATGTAAATAATTTTTTTTCTAGTTTATATAAGTACCATGTTTAGGTTTTTTGATAAATAAATAAACTATTATTGTAATATATAAAGATATGAGCTCGATATTTATCGTCGTTATTGGACAATAAGCTATGAGTCCATATACATGTTTTCATCCTTGCGCTACCTTTACGCATCGATATTTTTTTTCACACACTGATTTGAGACTTGTCACCGTGGAAGATGTTGTAGCATTTTAAAAGACCTTTCCAACGACGTATCGCTCGTCGTTATTGGCCAGTAAGCTGGAGTCCATACATATGGCCCTCGCGATATCTTTATGTCGAAATATTTTTTTAAATACAGCTAATCGGGATGTCTTGCCAAAGAAGAAGTTGTAGAAAACGAAGAGAGCTTTCGAATGACATATAGCTCTTCGTTATTGGACAATAGGCTATGAGTCCATATACATGTTTTCATCCTTGCGCTACCTTTACGCAGCGATTTTTTTTTTCACATACTGATTTGAGACTTGTCGCCATAGAAAAAGTTGTAGCATTTTAAAAGACCTTTCCAACGACGTACCGCTTGTTGTTATTGCTCACTATGCCGAGGCGCTTTCGCGTGATTTTCGGTCTGTCTTTAAGTAGCTATATTTTTTTAAATACAGCGATTTGGGTTTAGTTGTCATAGAAGAAGATTTGACATCTGAAAAGACCTTTCCAATGACATATCGCTCGTCCTTATTGACCAGTAGGCTGGTATGCGCCTTCTCCTTTAAGTTTTTAATATTTTTTTTCATTTATACAGGGTATATCAAGACTGCGACCGAAAACGAAGCCAGGTGGTAGTATTAGTACCTTAAGACACAAGTCAACTAAAAATTTCGAAAAAAAATCGTCATTTTTTTTGAACTTTTTACTTATCGTCGTAATTGGGTGATTATTACATAGTTTCCTTAAATAATGCTGTACACCTTTTTATTTTTAAGGACGCAATTGTACGTAAGGGTTTATATTCCTTTTTTCGCAAAATCTAGGAATTTAGCACCCAAACACGACGATATTTGAAAAATTGCAAAAAAAATCTATCGCTTATTTTGCGAAAATTTTAGTTGCATTGTGTGTGTAACCACTTAAACTACCACCTGGCTTCGTTTTCGGTCGCGGTCTTGATATACCCGGTATAATATATTGATAAGAAGGGGCACAAGAATCTGATGGTCTACCTTCAAACATTAAGAAACATATGAAAAATACAATTTTAAGAATGTCTAAATGTTTCAACTCAGCTTTGAACATGTCTATAAAATACCAAATATCAATACCAAATGAAGTAACAATAGTTTAGGATAAGATCTGCTGTTTACTTTTATTTGAAGAAAAAAATATACCTACTTCATGATGTATTATTTATTTATCCTTTATATCCCCGAAATCCTTTAGCAAAACTTTGGGGAATTTGGTAATTAAATTAATAGCAGTTATTTAGAATAAACACCTACTTGCTACTCCCCTCCAAAGGTATCAATATATGGAGTATAAGAGAACGAATATCTGGTAACACAACCCAACAAAATCGGTGAAATTAAAGTTCACCGTCCGCGCTGGCTTGGACACCTCGAGCAAGTGGAAGACGACCAGAGTATAATGGGGGGTGTATCTGAGTCGAAAAATGTGTCACCGACTGATAGGTTGACCCCAGGTGTCGCTGGAGTGATATGGTGGAAACTGGCCGGCACCAGTTTAAAATCAGTAATGGGCGGGAGTTGGCGCAGTAGAACTCTCAATTCTGAGGCTAAGACCCGTTTTGGATCGCTGATCCAGCGGAGTTAGTTAGTTGAGAGGACAGACTAACAAAAACACTATGCCGTGCAGCGATTGCATGCAGAATGACAGCTGATGATCATAGTTCTGCTCTGCTCATGTAAGAACATGTAACAATCTGGATTTAAGGTTTAGATACAGTGCTGTCCATAGTCGCATGAAATAGCTGAACCTTCCTATAATGTTAACATGTCCTCTTGGTATTGTCATTTATGTTCCTGCCTTGCAGGAACAGGAATGCCACCTGAACGAGTTTTTAACACAAATAGCTTAATGATTTGCATAATTGTTTTAGCTTTTGATTTATGAGTAAAGTTCTGTGACCGATGCGATCTCGCTTAGACATTCGTTTTTAGAATCTTGTATTATTCATAAAGTTCTTTCATTATAATTCTATCACTTCTTCTTTTCGGTCACGGTAAAGTGTTGTACCTGAACATCTGATAGCAAGTGCGGTGTGGTCCGAGTAGTGTACGACAGGAAACAGATTTTACAACTAACATTTACCGCCGGATCTCCTGAGATCATCACCAAGTGTGTCCTGACGCGACACACTTGCACGGATCATTATGGCGGGTTTCTTACACCTTGTATGCGATGGTCGCTATTGAGGTGGTTACGAATATCTTTATACTAGTGAATCAGGCTTCTGCAATCTCACTCACCAAAAACGCAATAACAACAATTCGCATAGTCAGGTATATGTGTATACTGGGTATATCAAGACTGCGACCGAAAACGAAGCCAGGTGGTAGTTTTAGTTGTTTCATACACGATGCAAATAAAAATATCACCAAAACAGCTACAGATATTTTTTTGATTTTTTTAAAAATCATCATGTTTGGATGGTAAATACCTAGTTTTTACGAAAATAATAATTTAAACCCTTACGTACCATTGAAAGTTTAAAACTAAATAGGTCTACATTATTATTTTAGGAAAAGTATGTATCTATCACCCAAATACAACGATAAGTAAAAAAATACAAAAAAAAATTGCGAAATTTTTACTTGCATTGTGTCTGAAGTCACTAATTCTACCACCTGGCTTCGTTTTCGGTCGCAGTCTTGATATTATACCCTGTATAAAGTTCAAAAATAAATCAAGAATGACAGCTTATTTTTTAATAAACACAGTTTATTTTAATTTAAAATGGTTATCTATACATATAATAAATTTGTAACCGATCGATGTCTGGACATGGAAGGTATATGAGAAAAACGAATAGGGGGGGAGGAGGTCTATATTAACGTAATAGAACCAAAAACAACGATTTTTAAAATTTTTGTCTGTTTGTTTGTGCGCGATGAAATCAGAAACGGCTCAACGGATTTCGATGAAATTTGGTATGGATTAACACTTAAGCTATTTTTTATCCCAAAAAATAGTGTTCCCGTGGGATGAGTAATGAATTCCGATATATTTGTTACTTTTTTATACTCAAAGTGATGGAATAGGACTGAATCAAATGCCTTCAGTGAGAATAAGATGGGACGGGCTTGATACAACGGGACGGGATGGGGAATTCCAAATAAAGTTAATCGCGCAGACGAAGTTTGCGGGCAGAAGCTAGTTTAATAATATACCGGAAATAAGTACACATCAATTTGATTATTTCCTGATTTTATAATCTTTAAAACAAAATCTATTCCTTTGTTCAAATATAACACGAGTATGATAGTGTATGTGGATATCTTGTAAACTTTTATCGCACAGATTTACATTAATTACGAGGCGCGAATTCGATTATTGCGGCATACATTACGTCAGGCGCTACTCATATTAAACGTAGTTGTTCAATCTGAATCTGAGGGTTTACCACCTAACGAAACAAAACAAAATGCACAAATTCTATGGTCAAAAAGGGCTACGGGTATCCGCTTTCCATCAGGAGGGCCACTAACTCGTCTGCCTATAACGACAAAAAATTATTTTTTTTATTGTCTTTCGCAGGCAGACGAGCATGCAGCTCGCTTGGTGATAAACGGTCACCACCACTTATAGACCATCTCAGTACCAAGAGTCTATCACAACCAGGTCGCGTGCTACTACAACGTGTGCATAGTACTATATTTTTGAAGTCGTACACAAGGCTTAAAAATAAAATGAAACAAAAAGCCTTTATTATTTTTCTACCACTATAATCTCTAAAACTTCACTTCTAACCAAATTTAATATTTCATCTTTCACGACTGATTAATCTTGTACAACGGGCTCACTTAGCCGCTTAAGTGAAAGAGATGAAGTAATTGAATGTAAGGCGACACAACTCGTTAAATGTCGGGGCCGTACTAAAATTTATATCTGGAGCGCAAAATTTAACTCGAAATTTGGGCATAGACTTTTGTACTTCATACTTGTATACTTGAATGAATATTTATTCGCATGTTCAGTAGGAAGGCGATATTGCATGTTTCATATGATTAATCAACTGTTATTGTTTATGTTTATTTAATGACCAGTCATGAGTGTTATTGATTTTAATTTTACTAACGCTTGCATCGCATTCCAAGTTTATCAATAGCTTGATGGGGTCGTTTCAATTAAGTTTTTGATGGTTAATCAACGAACAGTTTTTTTTTTTACTGGATTGTGTCTCGTGCGTATTTGGTGAAGGTCCTTATCACCAAATACGCCACCGTGTACCAGGTGACTAAAACTCCCGTCCCGTACCAGGTGAGGTGTGGCATTTGCCCTGTGGTCCGGGGGTGCAAGAATTCCGCCACGGTATTCCCTGCCCGTCATAAGAGGCGACCTAAAGGGGTCATCGGAGTCGCTGGGCACACTGCGGGGGCGGTGTGCCCACACGTATAACGACTCCGAGATGTAAGACAGAGCCTCGTCTCTGTCAGGGACGCCCACAACACCTTAAACGGGCGTCCAAAAAATAGGCGTAAGTGGGTATCATCCGCGCCTCCTACACTGAAGGAACAGCGATGGTTTTGCGCGGGGCGGTAATGCGGACGTAAATCGGGGCGCTTTTCGCCCTGGGATGTCCGGTACCGCCCACAATGCGTGTGACGATTAACGAGGGGTTTTTAGTCAGTATGCTGGCGTAGATATTGTTAGGGACCCAGCTCGGTCACAACATCCGCATTGTTCCGAGCTGGAAGGACAGTGACACTGACATACCCCTTTCGACCTCCCCCGTGGTACCGAAAGGGGAGCTTAATAGCTTTTCCTCTCGAACCAAAAAAAAAAAAAAAAAAAAAAAAAAAAAGGTGAGGTGTGGCATACTCGTGAAATCTAGGTAAAATCAACGAATAACACCCGTTTAAAATATATTTGGTGCAAAGATATATCATTATAGCATTTTGTATAGCTGTGCACAGTCTTCGTATCTTTTACTAGGATACACGTCTGCATTTCTTTTTAATTTTCGCTGGTGATTTTGGTTTTTCGAAAGACTTTTCTAGATATTTTCCTTTTCTGTTGGGTATATTCATCAATGGTACAGTTCAGAAATTTATCAGTCATATCATCAGTTAATAATACTGCAAAGCGCTGTAGAGGTGATTTTTGCCAATTTTAATTCATATAATAAATTAGGTGGCATAATAATATCAAAAGCTTTGGTGCGTATCATGGATTTAAGGCTATTTTGGAACCCCTGTTCGCATATGTCAATTCTTTTCTGTAAAATTTCAAAAGTGGGATAAGGATACAAGATTGATGGCACCTTAGGCAAGGGCCAGGTAAAAAGTAGCCTGAATAGACGAGAATGCATGAAGAAATTGATGAAGGTAGACGGAACGAAAGTAGTTTGTCAAGATCGAGCAAAGTGGAGATCCATAGTCTCTGCCTACCCCTATGGGATACAGGCGTGACATTTATGTATGTATGGTATAATGATACTCTTCTGATCACAAAATTTCGTTTTTATAATATTAGTTGGAGTATAATCCCTTTCTATATTATGGCTAGCGAAAATAATACATAATATTATTTTTACATACATGTTTATGATTGAATGACCTGGTAGCTGCTGGAAGACAAACATTAGGAAATTCCAATTTAAGGAATTGTTATTGTAGGATAGTTGAAATAACATACAAAGCTAGAGAATGCCTATTGACGGAACAGTTACGGGAATTACGCGATTAAGCCATTTACACATTATGAAGTACGCGTACTAACCAACGAAATGAACTCTATGCTAATTTCTTGCCAAAGGAACAGGCTGTACCTTCCAGTGGAACTTATGTTATGCTTATATCATTATTTAATAAAAAAGCGCATCGGCTACGTTATAATCATATAATGCCAAGAAGCGAGACGGATAACAGTACTGATTTAACATCCGCGGATCTCCTTAAACACATAATTGTGTACAATTTATAAATCTTAAAACTGTAATTATCTAATTATCGATTATTGAAAATACAAGTGGGACATGTTGGGAGTACATTGCGTGCCGTCCTTTATAATGGCAAACGGTCGATACACCGCAGTGCCGGCTCTGACGTCGCGACGGCCGCACGACGCTCCCCCGGGCATAGTTTGTGAGTACCGAGTACGGTGACGGTGAGTTTTTTTATTTTCTATGTGCTTAGTGCTGGTGTTATTTTATGAAAACATAAGAAGAAAAAAATTTTGTTTGGAAATTTAATTTTGGATTGTTTTAATTATAAAATGTAAACAGTAAAGTGTAGTTAGGTAACATAATTAAGATATGTAAAAAAGCTCTACTTTAAATTGATGCTCTCGAATGCAAATGAACATTGTGTAAATGAAATTGGTAACCAATATTGGCCCATTTAAAGTAATACAACAATCGTAATGTCATCGTTTTTTTTTATGCCCTTAAAAGAAAAGTATGTACAGGAAGAAGCATATTTATTCCGTGCAGACAATTGCAATGATTTCATATTTAAACTTTTTTAGATTACTTAGTTTTGTGGAATATTGTTAATCGTTAAATTATTCCGTTCTAGCGTTAGAGTTTTAGAAAATTGTACTTAACTCGATAACTAAATGATAGGATCATTTTGGCAAAGATTTTTCAAACGGAGTGTCGGTTATTAACTTAAGCTTTCCCGATGTTTGGATTTATTTTAAATATCACAATATATGATATATATTATATTATATATGATAATCATAATAAATGTAACCTTTGAATAGTTTATATCTTCTAAGTGCGATTCAGTTTTATTATTCCCAATTTTTTATAAGTACTTAATTATTTTTGCCATTATGCTAATAAATAATAAATATGTTTGATAATATATTCAAAGGCAGGAATGTTTATTCCTTAGGCTTTAAAATAGTATAAATAATATCTTCACATAATATGAATAAAAATACCGTTTAATTACGACTGAAAAGTTTATTAAGCATGATGCGGTAGAAATTTCTACTGCAGCGATGCTTTTAAACCCAAGGTTTATCTTGATGTTTAAACTTCAATTTATTCCAATAATTCACATCGATGCCAACACGCCAGTTTGCTGCAGCAATTAACTGTCTTCATTTAACGTGAACGCCAAAGGAAAACATCCCCAGGAAACTTGCATTCCACTGAGATTTTTACAAGTTTTTCTCAGGAATATAAGGACCACCAACGTGTAATAGGCCAGATTAGTTAATATGGTCTAAGCCCTTTCAATCCCTAGTATCTTGTTGAATATAAATTATGGGCTAATGTAGTTATTAAATTATAATATTTCGACAGCCTCCGTGGCGTAGTTGTTTAGACGCCGGCTGTGAAACGGGAGGCCGCGGGTTCGATCCCCGCACCAAGAGAAATGTTTGTGCGGCCCACAAATATTTCTTTCGGGTCTGGGTGTTTGTGAGACCGAAAAGTCTCTCGTAGTTCTGATACCTGCGACACAAGACTTAATTGATCTTAATGTGGGGTCAGGACTATGTATGTGACTGTTGGGTGTATTTATTTATTTTATTTATTATTATAATAGCATTTGAAAACAAACAGCGCTACAAGTAAAAGGAAAACTATTCGACGTCATGGGGTAGAAAAACCACGGGGTAATCGGCCGAACTATTAATTATGCAAAGCATAAAATCGTTTCAACTTTGCAAACGTTTCCTTTGAAATTGCACCTGAACGTTCATACAGACTTAAATAATTACTACCCGTCAAGACTTGTTCGTTGGAGTCAGTGTAACTGTCTATCCTTCAGGTTTTTTCAAAGACAATAAATAATGCATTCTTGTAATTTCGTTCTAATTCAAAGTTTTGGTAGACACGCATTATTCTAACCTGACCTGTGCATATTTGTCTGTTTTCAAGGAATCGGAAGCAATAAAAACTTAATTCGATATAAGCTTCTTTGTCCCAGAAAATTTAATCAAAGATTTCCCCAAGCATGATATTGTATCCTAACATCACAAAAGTGTGTAAATAATGTTTTTTTTTTTTTTTGAAGTTATGGACTATTTTAACTAATTAACACTTCATGTAGACCGTCGCGTAATTATTTTTTGTTCATTAAATACGATACATTACGCGGATCTAAAAACAAAAACTGGGATTAACATAATAAAATACACCTGTAAAAATCCTAGTTTTTTTTATCATATCCTTAATAAATCCTTAATTTATTTGATTATTTTTCTTGATTCCTTCAAATTCAAAAGTATTTACAAGCTATCTGCATAAGCATGAATCTTTAATAAACACGCGATTCGTTGCATGTCTGGGGCTGACACGGCATATTTTTTCATTAGTTTTGTACGGGGGCACGTGACAGATGTTTCTAAATTGAATTTAGCCAAGATAGGGAATTATAGTGGAACTCTGTTGTGATGTAATCTGTGCAAGGGATGTCTTGGGGAAAGGTTAGGCTTTATTACACAAATAATACACGATACAAGTTATGATGAATTCGTTTCGTAGTTCGAAATACCTATTGCGTTTTGTTTTTTTTTTTTCATTTTATATTAATTATTGCTGAGAAAGTGAGCTATTGGTTTCCAGCAGCCCGCACGATAAATATATTTGCAAGAGGTGTATACAAATCTTAGCCATAATCTATGTATGCAAAATAATGTAGTTAATAGTCAAAAAGGAGAGTTATAAAGATTACCATACATTATACGCATATCAGAATATAATAAACAACCGAAAAAGAAAAGCGGTTGGTAAAGAATGGATTGTTTGATGATTGTTTGCCCGCTGAGTTTGTTCGCCGGGTCTTCTCAGTCAGGGCCGCGTTGGATCCGGTAGGAAGCCTAAAATTACGGGACGTTTTGGAAATACTCATGGCCGTTATTTAATCAATTGGACCCATAAAAAGCCCACTGAGTCTTATTCGCTGAATAAAACTCAGAACTGGGTCGCTTTGCGTACTTCCAGTATTAATGCAAGCCCACTGAGTTTGTTTCACCGGGTTTTCTCAGGCAAGGCCGCGTTAGATCCGGTGCGCGTCGTTTTCGTAATACTCCACTTAAACATTGATTAACGTAAATAATTGAAAGAAAAGAAAGAAAAAAGAAAATATTAATAAATTTTATTCTATAAGACTATTGATAAACAAGAAAATTTAATATAAATATAATAATATGTAATCCTACAGTCTACGTGTAGTCGCTGCGTGCTGTTTATATGCGTTTTGTAGAGAGAACCATATTGTAATTTTAAGATCGTTTTTCAACCTGCCTTTGATTCATATGACAAACATCCAACCAAAGCTTTTTTATTCTTTTTCGGATCATCACCCATCAGGACCTTGCTATTTAGTTAATTACATAGCAATTTCTTGCATAATATTAGCAGACCTTATTCTACTATTTCTCAATATTCGTATCCTCTAATTTATCTTATATACCGGGTATATCAAGACTGCGAAAGAAAATTATGCCAGGTGGTGGTTTTAGTGACACAATGCAACAAAAAAAATCGATTTTTTTTTTTGCAATCTTTAAATCTAGTTTTTGCGAAAATTTTAATTAAACCCTTGGGTCCCATTGTGTATTTAAAAATATAAAGGTGTGCATAATTATTTTAGGAAAACTATATATATTTAACCCAAATACGGCGATCAGTAAAAAAAAATAAAAAACAAATTCAATTCTTTTTGCGAAGTTTTAGTTGCATTGTGTCTGAAGTCACTAATACTAACACCTGGCTTCGTTTTCGATCGCGGTCTGGATATACCCTGTATAACAGCTTGTTAGCATCGATCCTACGTTAAGTAGAAGCAGCCGTAATATCCAAAGCCTAGGGAATTCGTTCAAGCACTAGATTGCCCGTTAGTCTACAAATCCATCAATCCATCAAGCCGCATTGCGCCAACGTGTATAGACTGAACTAAACGCCAATGTAAAGAAAGCTTCAGCCTAGCAGGTAGGACCATCAATCATTTCAGGTACTCAAGAATTAAAGCGTTCGTGTTCTCTAGAAAATCTTTTACAAAGTGGTGAATAATATATTGTTACTAACTAGATTTTGCTTATGGCGCTGCTCGTATTAGTCAAGGTTTTGTCAATAAATTTAGACTTTCACTCATTATTTACAAATTCGGGAATCGTACTTTTGTTGTCGATAAACAGTATCTTACACCATATAGCTGAAAATGTGAATGCAAAATTCATGATTATCGGTTGAATAGTTGAGGCGAGAATGTGTCACAAACAACCATTCTGAAATCGGCATCTATATGTAAGGATGTATTTTATTAGTTTGAGATGAGAAAATCGTCCTAATGAGGCCACGTCAAATAATTTTAAACTTACATTTACATTTCTAATTAATTATTGCTCTTTGTAGAAATACCTATATACTCGTATGTACATAAGATTATTGAAGAATTTTAGAAATCCAAAGGAGAAACCAAAGGCTTAATCCTAATGAATCACACTAAAACACGCGCTAAGACAGGGACAGATGCCTGAAAATTCGTTTACCTTTCGCATTTGTAGCATAAGATTGTGGAATAAACAATAATATCAATAGATAAAGGACCTTCAATTTATAATATTGCTACTATGATAACTTCGTTCAACTTTGATTATGGTAATTTTCTCCGACAGTTTGCAAGCACGTTGCAAATCAATAGGCAAACGTTGGTAATTACTTCAACTGCCTATTAATAAGCCTTAACATTAACACTTATTAAAACGTGAACATCATTGGCTGTTTAAGATATTAGTAAAGGTATTACAGGTATTTCGTTCAGTAGTCTCATCGTAGGTAAGTTCCTTTCATAGCTCACAATTTTTTGTTTTTGTAACTTGATTTTAGTTGTTTTGTGTATCTATCAAAATATATGAATTAGTTAATATTTTGGAACCATATTTTAATAAAACTTTTTCCTGCATTAAATGAAATGAAATTTTCCCTAACTTATTCAAATAAACTCTCATAGCAATTTACATAAAACATGTTTTAATAAGACCATTTTAGTACACGCATTTCCTTCAATCATATAAATCATTGATTGGAAAGCAAAACACAAAAAGCTTTTGTTTGAGTGAAAAACTGCCTCATTTCCAATTCAACGCTGACAAATATTTGCTGAAAGACCTTCAAGCCGGATTCAGACGTGAAAAATGCCTAAAGCTTTTTCGTTGAGGGCGTCCAGACGTTTCAAATTGATTGATTACCGGCAGGTGCCTTTTATATGGGTGAATTGCTTACTCTACTGCCGACCCGGATTCAATTTACGTGAGAAATCTAGACGTTTTCAGAATTTATACGAATATCACTGTAATATTTATTATTCAATTTTTTCTCCCTGGTATTCTTAGTATTGAATATAGATTACACGCTGAAGCGTGTACGGTGTATAGGTGTGGGTTCCAGCAAGGGGATGAGATTTCGCTAGTTGATACGATAATCCGTTCTATTGTTAGGATTTGAAATAATTGATTGAGTGGTGTATATTGTTGTATGTGCATAAATGTTTTTAAATTAATACAATGATAGTAAAAACAAATGAATAATTGGTGAAATATTAAACGTTAAATTGAAAACCGACTACATTTGTTCACTGCTTATTGGTCCTAATTGTTTGATATAGCGGCCAGTACCAGAAAATACCACCCTTTTCTATTTACAAAAGTCTTTAGTTTTCAGATAATTTACTTTCATACCACATCATGCATTGAAATATTATGAAGTTAATGCTTATTGGCTCGCGAATTTTACCAGGAGAATTTTTCCACGTACTACGATAGATAAATAAATATAATTGTAAATACATTACTTTTATATACTAAACATTGATGAGTAACCATGCAAGTACATCGATTTACATTATTCCATTTCAGTAAACGTTTCATAATGTGATCTGCATTCAATCAATGCTACTGAAACGTTCCATTGACACAAATCTATTGTTATTCTTTTGTTTCCCTGTTTTAGAGTTGTAGGGAATAGTTTATGTATATTTTAGTTTCCCTGCGTAGTTATTCAAAATTGTTTTCATATATTTAGCCTGTACCCCTTCTGTTGCCTTTAGCCTTTGAACCATTTATAAGTTATTCAGTCTCAATATCATTGGCGTAACAATAATCATTTGAAGTTTTGATTTACAATTATTTACAATATCAACTAACTCAATTGCATAAAATTGGCGTTTGCCTCGCTAGAATCTGCTCTCAAAACCCTGTTTTAGTATAATCTCTATTTTTTCAGAGCTCAGTGTCATTAATTCCTTCAGAAAATATTCATACATTTATAGGATTCGTACATTCCTAAGTCAAAACTCTTAAATCATCATTCAGAATTTCTACACACATGCGTCGCTCGGTTCAAGACCCGACGCTTCCTCGCTAATTCAACCCACTCGAATTAAAATCTGACCTGGAATATAAACAAGTGAAATGGTGCCACGCGATCCACGCCCGGCCGGCCGCACTCGCTCTTGACCGGTATATCAATTTGGTGGCAAGGAATTCTTTGAGAATATAAAGCTAGTGTTTAGGTGGGCGTGAATTACCTCACTTCCAAGTATTAATGAGACGCGCCGCTGGGCCGCAATTGAACGGCAATTGTTCTGTCTGTGACTCAGGGTACTAATCTATCATCATTATTATCAACAATTGGGTGTGGGATTGGGTTTAAATGTAACACCATGAGGATTACCGATGTTCTTGAGTTATTACCCGTTTCCTAGTTTGTATTGATATCAATTGGCTTGATATCGATACCAACCTCCTCGTATCCTACTACCAACTAAGACCACTTAGTTGGTATATATATTGTTATTATCTATTGTTGTTGGTATCTATTATTTTGTCACCCGCTTTATTAGGGAGGGAAGTGGACAATAATTTATTTTCAACTCCTCCTATTCATTTTACTTTTTGATTGATTTCGTTGCGGGTTAAAGACAAGTTAGACATTCCCGGAGACTCGCTGAGCTTCAATGCTCAGTGCCATTAAAATGCGTGCCACTGTTGATCCTGGCTTACAGGAGTTGCAGTGGTGGGTGTGAGGGCGGGACAGTCTCCTAAAAATAACTAAGACCACTTACCGAGCGCAGGTCTTTTCCTACTGGTCTAAAGGTGACTTATGTACGTTTATATTTCATAAACCTGTGGTTAATATGGTTTAAAGACTACATAAAGCTTATCATTATGTTTGAGAGGCTGCTTATCTAATCTGGGTAAACATTTTAGTTAGTCCTTTACGACTGGTTTCTTATTTTCTTATTGCTATTACTAAATGGCATCAAGTGGGCTCTTTGACCTAAGATGCTCTTTTATAACCGGGACTCCTGATAGTTCATTAAACGTTGTATCCTATATGGTGTTGTGTATATTCCTACAAACAATCACAAAATCTATTCTACCAACTAAACTAAGTTTCTTTAAAACAACAACGAATATAAACAATCTAGTTTCATGCAAGCTGAAATGATAATTGGATTTGGCAAAGATACGCTCGACAAGTGACTGGCACGAAATTGCGAAGGAGCTTTAAACTAATTGCTTTCACTACTCCCTCCTGATTTTACTGCAAGTATTTTTTTTTTACTTTGGCTTAAGTAAATTCCGAAGTTCCGAATTGTGAATTAAGTAAAATACATAAAAGGTTAAAGTATCAGTATACTAGTGCAAACTCAGACTTGCATAGTTGTATAGTTACGTCTGTGGTGAACATAAGGAGATCGAAATTGCCCTAGGCCTGGTATTCAAAAAGTTTCCTAAACTTTATATTTTAAGCCAAAAGTCCAAATGACACTAACTTCCGTTTAACAGATCAGTATAGATATTATTAACATCGTATATAATTTGATCGAAGCATCTCGAAGAAAAATTTTAAGTGCCAATAAATTGGCGAAATACAAAAATGTTCCCCAAAATTATGTTTTAATAAAACAAGAAATTAACACAAAACCCAGATTTCCACCGCCATTGCTTACCATTAGACTAATGAGTTGAATAAAAACGTAAAGAACAAAATTAATAAGGTGTCTTAGGAAATTGGATTTTCTCGCAACGTTTCATCCTCTCCAAGGAATAATGAAGCTGCTATGTGGAATATGTTAATGAAATATTCAGAATATAAAAAGTGCCGCTTTGAATAAAAATATAATCTGTGGCTGAAGAAAAATGTGTGTCTTTGCTGCTTTCTTTCTTAATGTTGTTAAATATCTAGTATTAAGGTAAAGCTTAGTAAGAATACAAAAGCTTAAAAAAGGATTTAGGTATACTTACAGTTTATTTCTATTGTGTGTAGTTGTAATGCATATTGTGTTTTATTTTAATTTTATATATAAGTTTAGAAGTGATGTTTTATTTTCTGTTAAAATTTTTGGAAGTGATATTTTGCTAGATTTTATTGTTTATAGTTATATCCTGTTTTTATTTTATTTTCATTCTATTTTATAGTTATAAAGTTTATTAATGATACTTGGTTTATTTTGTTTAAAATTCTAACTTCATAAGTGTTATTTTGTTTTTCTTTTTATTTTGTTTAATGTCTAATGCAAATGTATTGTATATTATGTGTAAATGAGACTCACCACCTCCACGGTCAAACCGAAGCCCGGTTTCGTGGAAGTAATATTTATTTTTGTTTGTAACATTGTACTTTAATAAATAAATAAATAAAAATAAAAAAAAATAAAAATAAATTTTCTTTTTACAATAATAATTAAATATTATAGACCTAATAGAGGGGAATAAATCTAATGGGTATTATAATAAATTACGTTATTTCGTCCAGCTCAAATTTATATTTAAGGTAGAGAATGCTTAGGCTATAGTCCGCTATACATGCAAGTATAGTGCGTGTAAGTTTGAATTAAGTATATTATTAAAAAATGACTAACTTTTCGTGTGAAAATTCCTAAAATATCGCCCAGTGTAATAAATAATGAATTGACGTTAATTTGTCGTCTATTGGCCTACAAGGAACCAACTCGGAATATACGCCGTTTTCTCTTAGGGACGATTACAGGTGAACCAATTCACTTTCGTTGCAATATTAGCATTTAATGGTATGTTTCGGGCTAAATGGTCAGACGCTCGCATGGCCAGAGCTTTTCGTCGGTACCTACGTAAAATTGCGCGCGTTCCGCTTGACCGTTGACCTTTCGGTTCAGCTGAATTTTATTCGTTTTTTATTGCTATACATAATCAATTGTGTTATATTTTTATTAAAATTATTTTTTAGATGCTGCCCAACTAAACAAAAGTATACTTTGAGACTTTTAACTTCCAATAAACTCTTAATCAAGTGATTAACGATCGATTGACAGCCTCCGTGGCTGTGAAACGAGAGGCCGCAAGTTCGATGATCGATCCCTGCATCAAAACAAATGTGTGTGTGATCCACAAATATTTGTTTCGGGTCTGGGTGTTTGTGAGACCGAAAAGTCACCCAAAGTTGTAGTAGTTGAGGTCAGGACAATGTATGTGAGTTGGATGTATTTATTTATTCATTTTATAATTATCGATTAACCCTTATATCGGTATAAAGTAGACTAAACGTTCTCGAGTAATGTTTCAAAATAAACCATTTATCTTTGTACACGAATCACAAATTAGACGCCGATACTTCCATGGTCAACTTTACAGCTGTCAAAAGACAAACAACATGATGGACAATATGTAAATTTCGTGGACAGAGCATTCAAGAGTCTTTGCTAAATGTGTACGAACTTGTTGCAAAGACTGTGCAGTTTGGTTGAAATATTAATGACTTGCGCACTGCGGCACCGTACCACGAGGTGGAACCGCGACGGCACTAAACTATAATGTAATCAGGGATGAAGGCCGGACTTAATAAATTATTTTAGGAGGTCCGTGTGCAATGGAATAATATTTTTATTGGAGAGGTTGTGGAGTAATGGAAAAAAATATATTTTATTTTGCCGCATTATATTATTTACTACCAACCATATTGAAGCTGTGCAATTACCTTCTCTTCAAGTGTAATTTAGGTGTATAAAAATATATAAAATCGCGTATGTATTTGTGCGGTGAAAAAAGTTAGCAAAATATTTGTTTTTATTTATCGCTATAAAAAGTTAAATAGCATTATATACAATTTATAATATTCAGACGATTTTCCCTGAGTGGATAAATTTGTGCACTTCTCGCAAAATGTAACGTAGTCTTATAAATTATTTAATTTTCAGAATGTACGAGATGAAGACAAACAAAACATTTCTCATGCATTTAGTTTTAATTAAGCTGCATACATACATACATACATACATAAACTCACGCCTTTATCCCCGAAGGGGTAGGCAGAGGCGCCACCAGGACACCCACATTTCGCCTTGTATGTTCCGTCCCATGATGTGATAGGGGGCGAGCCTATCGCCATATCGGGCACAAATTCCTGACTCCGGGCTGATAATGAATAGAAAAATCCAATATCACTTTGCCCGACCCGGGACTCGAACCCGAGACCTCAGCTTTGTAACCGTACCGTAATACAACTACGCCACCGAGGCAGTCAAATTAAGCTGCAATGCGGAGTAATACACTTAGTGCTCAATTTATTCATTTAGACAGAAGTTTTTGGAAGTTCACCATTCTTGATCTCTCCTCTCCATTCTACATGCAATTTATACATTTATTTGTTCTTTGATAGCCTTTGTGGTGCAGTTGGTTAAAACTACAGTTGTGAAACGGGATTAGTTTTATTGATGATATAGGGATTTTCTTTTACTGAGAAAATACTTCCAGCAAATTCAATCGTTCTCCAGAATTTCTACTTAATATGTGATTCATTAAAACAATGGATTTAATTGTTTATTAATAGCATAATTGTCCCCTATAACTACTATTTTGAATTGAAGCGAAAAAATGTCAAAGAACTGAAATGGGGCTAGAATAGATTTTTTATCTTGAACGACCCCTACCTTTCCTTTTCGAGATAAGTACCGTGATACGGCTTCATAAAAATACATTTAACATCAATGTTTTATTTCATAGGTACGCCTTACATTCTTTATGATGCCTTCAAGTGTTACAATTATTAATGTTTAAGTCGCATGCGATTCGCCTCGAAGTAGGTCAAAGTTCTGCGGGTTAGAAGTTTGTCGTGTTCCTTCGCTTTGGATTTAATGGGACGAAACTTTAATATTTAAGGATCGGTCGTAGTACTGAAAGAACAAATCGCAGATGTTCGCAATTGTTCAGTTACAGTGTTTTTATCGTGATGTTTATCTAAACTTTGAAACCTAAAAGTATTGGCAATAATTTATTTCGTACTGTATATATTATATTGTAATTTATATCAAATCGTTAGAATACGCAAATAGAGCCTATGGGAAATAGGTTACAAGCAAATGGATGGGCCTCAAAGGAAAGCGGCGCAACATTCTGAGAAAAGTTTACCGGAGACCCTATTTTTATAGTATACAATTTCTCTTACTTCCTTTATCCTTATGTTTAGCTTTCTTAAATATAGGGTATAACCAGAGTGCGATCGAAAACGAAGCCAGGTAGTACTGTAAAACCTTTGATTTTAAAAACCTCATAGGTAATTGGTAGGAATGGGTTCAAATTGTTATTTTAACAAAAACTATGTATTGATTGCATATACTATATATACCCTGTATAATACTATCAGTTCATATATGTGTCTTCACTAAAGATTTAAATTTAATAGTTATTCGATTAACCTCTTCTATTATTTAATAGTAATGGTCATTGCCCCTTCGTGCTACCATAACTGCATTGGACGCCGGTCACAGGCCATGAACGTCTAATGTTAGTGGACGATTGATTTTCTAATAAAACGCCTATATGATTAAACTTCAAGTGAATTGCAGACATAACATAGAATATTATTCGTTTAATCATAATGGAAATCCTTGGGGGAGGTTTAAGTTTAGTGATGAACTTCCTGTAACTGTAGATAATAACGATGATGGAAAGTTTATTAATATGAATATCTAAGGGACTGAGTGCCTCGGTGGCTTGGTTGTACTACAGTACGATTAAAAACAGGATTACTTTTACACGGCAAAATGTTGTAAAATGTGTGGAAATGTGGGTGTCCCGGTAGCACCTCATCCTCTTTCTAGGAAAGAGGAGAGAGAGAGAGAGAGAGAGAGAGAGAGAGTTAATGTATGTATATATGTAATAACTAAGGGGCGTGGGACAGGGAAGTGTTCCTACCCCTCCTTCATCTAATTCGATATCGACCTGGCGGTTCCGTAGGTGTTGCAGATGTTCATATCAGTGATAATCTCTATCGACTGATCCTGTTATTTATTAGGAATTTATTTTTCAACTTGCTTCGATGAGTTATTATAGCTGAAAAAGATAGATACATAAATTGTGGCTGCCGTTTTTGTAAAACTAATGCTAAACAGTTTTGCAGTTGAAAAATGCAAAATATGTTTGCGTTTTCAGTGCTGAAATTCGTTCTACATTTTTTCTGCGTAAATATTATGGTATAAACCTAGATTATATCTTTATTCAAGAAACTCTTTACCACACGTTACTTGCATATCAGCAGATTGGGATCAAAAGAGAACCAAATAAAGAAAGCGGAATACGGATTCTAGATGGCATATCTCTCTTTACACTGTCACATCAACTCATGCTCTACAATAACGTGAATAATATTACCATGAACTATCAATTAATGCTACTGCATGCCGCTTCAAAATTTATTACCACAATAAACTGGATAATAATAACAAGAAACTGGGAGAAAACTTCTTTAGCCCACAACAAACTGTTATCACCATAATTTTGCTACCGAGTGACCTTGAAGGCCATTTTTCAACCTATATTATGATAGAAATAACTAAAATGTTTTCATATTAAAATTTATTATAACAGACGAAATAATGTAGCTTTTTATCACAAGCGACTTCTTAAATTATTTAGGAGAGCTGAATGTTCGACTATCATCATTTGTAACTGATGATATTATATAAATGCTAATTTCTAATAACTAACTAGTTATTCTAAACATACGAGACAGAAGTAATTCCGATCACACTTAAGATTTCTCTCTGCTACGAGAGTGCCAATTTACAATAATCACATTATATTATTACATTTTTTATACAGTTTTATCATTCGTCTGTGTCAAAACCATCTATCCATATACATATAATTAATTTGTAACCGATCGACGTCTGTACATGGAAGATAAATGAAAAAAACTAATATAGGGGGTCTGTGTTTACGTAATAGAACTCAAAACTAGCTAGTATATTATATATAAATTGCGTTTTTTTTTATGTCGAGAATGGTGTGTTCAGAGTTGAGCAGGTCGCTCGTCTGATGATAAACCTTACATTGCCAATAACCAAACGTAACTCTACCTCTTTCCCTATTCAGCCACAGGAAGTCCACTGCTGAACATAGGCCTCCGCCACCGATCTTCACTACCAACCCGGAAATTGACAGCCTCCGTGGCGCAGTTGTTTAGACGCCGGCTGTGAAACGGGAGGCCGCGGGTTCGATCCCCGCACCAAGATAAATGTTTGTGCGGCCCACAAATATTTCTTTCGGGTCTGGGTGTTTGTGAGACCCAAAAATCTCTCGTAGTTCTGATACCTGCGACACAAGGCTTAATTGATCTTAATGTAGGGTCAGGACTATGTATGTGACTGTTGGGTGTATTTATTTATTTATATAATTTATTTAAAAAAACCTTGCCTGGCCCGGCACTAAATTATTTTAATATATCCTATATTTGTAAAGCAATTTTTACATTGGTTATGTGTTAAACATACAATCATAGTATAACTAAAACAATGTGGCAAACCTCATCGTCACCTGCACACATATGTCTTTCAAACATTGCGTCCTGACCTAGGTAAATCATTTTCCTTTATTCACGCTGATGAAATCCAACAGTCCTATTCAAGTCAAAATGTCCAAGTCATTTGTATAACCTGGCTACCTGCTAACCCGCTCTCATTTGTAAGCCGGACGGTGGATTTAAAGCATTGACCTATTGGAAGATGGGAGCGTATCGACGCAGATTCTCGCAAGAAAGCTTCGTGTTAAACCTCGCGCACATTAGACTGTTGCTACGTATCATTGCATGGAATTGAGGACTTGCTACGCACTTAGCAGTTATTTGTATGAAGGCAAAAGTTTTTATAATGCGATGGGGGTTCCATAGCTTCATGTTAAGTGTAGTTAGTTTCATAGTTTTTGTATACGTGATGTCGTATACTTTAGAATTGACCCGTTTTGCGTAAAATTATGTTCCACATCTACACCTTAAAACTACGAGAAGAATTAATCAATGTCATGTTATACCCCAAGAAAACATTTTGCAAAATTATTTTATTCTCTATACTACAAAGCACATACAAACAATCACAGTTTTACAGTGATTAGTACTATTTATTATTTATTTATTTAGATCATTATTGTAGGACTGTGATATACAAAAATTACAAAGTAGAATGAAAAAAACGTACAAAATTCGGTCTTATCGGTCGGGGCGAGTTAGTACTATTATAATTGTTTAGACTTGAAATAAATTTATATATACATCAAGCCTGCGTCATTTACCTTTGTGTCCCATTTTGCATATAAGATTCCATTAAAATTTCCAGGTTTCTCAAAAAACTTAAGATTTCGTAGCGCGATGCGATTCTGTGCTATGCATAATGTGCGCTGACCTCAAAATTATGATGTCTTCTTGAGTGGTGTTGACATTGGGCCCTTAGAGAAATAGCGGGTAATGCGAAAATGATTGTGCGTTATTTGATGGCATTCAACGAATTGAATATGTTTGCCGTGTCATAAATGAGGAGATTATAAGGTAATTTGTACTATAAAACCTAGAAAATGGCTGTTTTATAATCATTAGGGTAAAGTAAGTAGGTAATCGGGTTTTTCATAGTCAAATCTTCCTCTTAAGTCTTAGACCAAAACAAAAAGTTTGTGAAGAATAATCGGTTATACTTTTAAACACGGTTTAAAATTACAAAAATCTTAACCTCACTAAAAATAGTTTTTAACCTTGGTTTCTTTCAAAACTTGGTGATATGATGGCCACAATGATCTTATCTTGGACATAATATGTCTCACTTTAAAAGAAATACCCAAACGGTTTCATTCCCAATTTTTATGATAGAAGAAAAATAAAGGCAATTTAAATACATTTTCTTTTAAGTTAATACTAATAAATACTAGTATATCGCCTGCGTCCTGTGAAATAATAATATTATAGTAGCTCACAATTTGAAGTTTAATTATTTCTCCCTCAAATACCAATCAAAGATAGTGTGACAATAAAAGCTTACTACTGTGACACAAATCTTATTCTTCAGATAGATACGTGCCGATACATAAAAGGCCGATCATCTACAGTTATTCCGTACAGACAACAGCCGTGACATGTCAAATTACGCGTGTCCGGCCCTAATAAGAATGGATGAAAGTTTTTGTGTGTCGCACAATAGATGTTTTTCACCAGAATCAAAGACAAATGAGTTGTTTGTCCAAATATAGCAGGGGACAGTCACAATAGACTATTTTTGTTAGTGGATTGAGCAGTCAGAAACACGATGTTTAGAAAGCTGTGATTACTCTATTTACAATTTACTAATGGCTCTGCCCTAAACTATTACCAATAGCATATTATGACTGTAGATATTTAAATTTTATACAAAACTGCCTGTAAACCTATCTGAGCAATATTTTATATTTCCACGTTTGCTATGAGTAAATTGTCAGGCGTTTATAAAATTCTTAGTAGATTCGAACGAAATGTCGACGTACTTTGGCTTTTAGAAAAATCCAAATACCTTTACAATAAAACACTACAGTACATTGTCACTTGAAAGTAGGTTCCGGACGCTCTGGAATCCGTACAAGTCTGGGCTATCGCATGACCTGCATTGACACTACTCTAAAAGAGTCCGTAATATTATTATAAGATATAACACGTCTGTTATGTCTACAATGTTACATTATATTATAGCGGCAGAACATGAAAACAATAGTTAAAAATATTAGTGTTGCTTGAGTTAATAACTGAAGCCCTTACTTCTAAGAGATACCTAATTCCGTAATACATAGGTATTATAGACAAAACATTAAATATTACGCTGCTATTATATTTTGCTATTAAGTGAAAAAATTAAATTTTAAATGAAATATAATTCATAGGGAAATAACAAAATAATCGTAGCGCCATTACGTACCTTAATATGAAAAAAGTTCGATACATACCTATATCATGCTGCGACATTTTATCTAGCGTGATATACCTACCGGGTATATCAAGACCGCGACCGAAAACAAAGCCTGGTGGTAGTTTAAGTGGCTATAGACACAATGCAACTAAAAATGTCGCAAAATAAGCGATAGATTAATTTTTAATGTTTTTTAAAAATCATAGTTTTTAGTTGGTAAATCCTTAGTTTTTGCGAAAATAGTAATTTAAACCCTTACATATCATTGCGTCTTTAAAAATAAAAAGGTGTACATCATTATTTTAGAAAAAATATGTATTTATCACCCAAATACAATAAGTAAAAAATTACCAAAAAAAAATGATGATTTATTTTGCGGAATTTTTATTTGGCTACCGTTTTCGGTCGCAGTCTTGATATACCCTGTATATTTTAAAGATACGTTAATACTGCTTACTGTCGGCAATATTTACCATACTATTTTTAAACCATTCAAAGAAAAAATTATCAATTATAATTTTTTTATGTTTAAAACCTCCTTACTATATTTATTGTACATATACGAACCTTATGAATCTCTAATTAAAAATAAAATATTTTGACACTACCATAAGTTTTGTTTTATAGCTCAAATGTGCTCTCCGTTATTTTCAGACAAAATGAGTTATCTCGAGAAAGTCGACAGATATTTGGATTCCCTGAAAGTAGGGAAAAGTGAGTATACAATTATTTTCGCTATTTATTGAAACTTCGCTATTTATAAAAACTGTGAACTTGAATATCAATTCATGCATAGATCAATAACGTTGCTTCAAAGCTTCCATAAATTAACATTTAAGGAATGACATTAGCGTTTAAACAAAATTAACTTTATTTTATTGATAACATAATGAAAAGACCAACCAATATTGTAAAGGGACCAAAAACAAAACATATCTCAAAGCACATGATAATGCGCACGGCACTAGATCTAGAACAATTCCTAAATGTTTGAAATGTAAGTATACCGGTCATGATTTCTATGTAAATTAACTATTGGAAAATAAAAAAAATCTCATTGAGGCCTTAAATGCAGTGTGAAAAAGGTTTACTAAAGAGAGGTTTTGTATACTATAAATAACTATCTCAGAATTTTGTGTAAACCTTCCTTATAATATGGGTCTAGTGCTTTCGCATATGAGGCACAAGCGATAAGTTCCTTGATTCGATTTTCAGGTCGGGCTGTCCATATTAAAACGAATAACTTATATCGTATCGACCAACAATTACCTCGGGATTTGAGACAGTACCAATGGATTTAAAGGCATAAAGCAGCATATCGTTATGAAACGATAATATTACAACAACACTGATAGTATCAGCGATCCTAAATTACACCGGTAGAATAAGGACATCTGAAAGCATTATAATATTTCTGTGCCCATCAAAATAGTTCTAGGCAATTCCACGATCAAACCACTCAGTATATTACATTATTTTAATTTTCAACCCGTTGGTTCAGCTCTACCTCATTGTACTAAAATTCCAGGTGCCCTGGTGGACTCATGGTTCATGATGTCGAGCCCGACGCCGATCTTGGCGGTAGTGATAGCCTACCTGATTCTGATCAGGATCGGGCCCAGGATAATGAAGAACAGGGCCCCGTTGAAGATCAACAAGCTGATAGCGTACTACAACGCGTCACAAGTGGTGCTGGCGGCTATGATTTGTGTTAAGGTAAATATTTTGATGTAAAGTGTCATGATATAACACAAACATAATTACTAGATTCAAATTAGTGGTTATTAATATAGTATGATCTTTTTAAACAATCATTATATTTATCATTAGGGGAGTTGTAAAAACGGATACACAATATGAACCTGTGAATTCAGCATTGAGTGGCTTGAGCTCCAACCTATCACCTCCGTTATGACAATTGGTTCCACAAGCTTACTATAGCCCAAATATTATGACCTCTTGTAAATAGCAGCAACCTTCCAATGACTTCGAAACCTCATGAGTAACTTGTATTACCTCACACTGAATTGATTTTAGTTTTGATAACTTTTACGGTCTAGTAAAAAAGCCTTTTTCATTAAAGACCAACACATATAACACCGTGTGGAGGTGGAAACTAGAGAGGTGGATACAAATATATTCACAAATTGACTTGCAAATGGTAATCACCGCGGCGGGTTTTATAAAGCCGCAAGAATAAATGAGGGTGGTAATTTGTATTCCAAGGCCGTGTCCACGTTATTACAGGAGCTATATTTTAATCTTTGTAAATGTCGCAAATAATTTGTCTAGGTTTCACAAATGTGTGAAAAATATTTTGTAATAATATTATACTCTTGCAATTAATCGATTTGGTTCTTCCAGGTTTTCAATTTAAATCTCTTTAGAGACGGTGTATTGTATGCCGGGTGTCGATATCCTTCGAACACTCAAAATGTGATGGTAAGTTTTTATCGACTTCCGAACATTTGTTTTCCCTGCTAAATAAATAATAAATACACCCAACAGTCACATACATAGTCCTGACCCCACACTAAGATCGAGTCTTGTGTCGTGGGTATCAGAAGCTACGAGAGACTTTTCGATCTCACAAACACCCAGAACCGAAACAAATACCTGTGGATCACACAAATATTTGTTGCGGTGCGGGTATCGAACCCGCAGCCTCTCGTTTCACAAGCGGCGTCTAACAAACTTCGCCATGGAGGCTGTCAAAAGCACCCTTGCTAAGTACCCTTTACATTTGTAGACCCCACAATCTTTATCTTTGGCGTATCAACATTTAGTTTTCTTCTACAGAGGCACTTAAAGATAATGTTACTTTCTGCAACTACTGTTGACTGATTTATGTTATTCGTGTTTGACTTCCTCGGTTTTTGTTTTTTTTTTTATTCGGACGCGGCACAGTGACTGCATTGCATCTGGTGGCAAGTGCTAAAGCCGTGCAGACAGAGTATTGAATGGCATCAGAAGGTAGTCTCATACCATTCGATACAATCATGCCGTCCCACTGAGATGCCTCTTCACGCTACGGCGGAAGGACCCAGGATTATAGGAAAATGAGAATTAAAATGAGACTAAATATTTCCTCTCAAACTCTCTAATTTTGGTTTAAAAAAAAATGGCATCGGTAGCTTTAAAAAAATTACGTCTGTTTGAAGAAATTGTACAATATGCATACTAGCATCTAATTTATAATTAGTAAACCTGTATAACCTTTTTAAGAAACATCTTAAGAAATTGTACAATATGCATACTAGCATCTTATTTATAAATAGCAAACATGTATAACCTTTTTAAGAAATATCTTGTTAATGCAAATTTTGACTACATTTTGTTTTAAATTTGTACCTTCGTTTAATTTATCTGTTTTATTTGTTTTTCCTAATAATTGAATTACTCAACTCTTTTTTTATATTTATTTATTTATTTATTTTTATTCTTTATTGTACACAATAAATATAACAATAGGTATAGAGACAACAAAATAACAAAGTACAAATGGCGGTCTTATCGCACTAAGGAAATCTCTACCAGACAACGTTAATATACGTTATACGTTAATATATTAGAAAAATTAGCAATTTGGACAGACAATAAATTATTACATTGTATAATATGTTTCATTCTCTTTTAACAGTCTTTTATTTGATTACGCAATTCTCTTGAAAAATATATTTTATAAAATAAATGTATTCAAAAACAACATATAGTTTTTTGCAGTCGTTAGTTTTGTTTATCTACGAGAATCTTGTTAGAAGCATTACATAACATTGTATACAAATGCATGAACACGGTTACATGTTTAGCATATGCAGCAGATACGCTTTGCTAGAAATGTAGAAATTTAGCATTGAATAAATTATCAATTTTGACTCAATTGATTTAAATGAGCTGCCTAATTTAGACTAATAATTTAATCAGGCGGACGGCATACTCGTCTCGCCATTCACCGCAATAATTAAAAAAAAATGATAATATGTGTTCCGTCCACGATGTGAGAGAGGGTGAGGCTATCGCCATATCGGGCACGACTTGAAAAATCCAATAACACTTTGGTTAAATTGGAATTTAAACCCGAGGCCTCAGCGTTGTATTCGTACCGTAGTACAACTACGCCACCAAAGTAAAACATTTACACAATACCGAAATAATATTAATGTGTTTTTCATGATTACGCACGTAGCATTGCATTTTGTGGTCGCGAATTTGGTTTTACCCGAAATTGATTGTTGATTTGCTGACGACAATTACTCTTTACGTTTTGGCCTCGTAGATAGTTGAAATCGCATATTCTTTTACATTTATAACAGATGTTTGTGAATTTTTCGTAACCAAAAATAGCCTTATTATTTAGTGATATTATACCAAGGCTGCGGACAATGCGTATATTTAATACAATATTTAAAATTAATATGATATCAAATATTCGATATAGGTATTTTTTTTAATTTTAGTGGTCAGTACTTTTTTAAAAAGGTTCATACATAAGTTGATGTACTTGGCTTGTTCCCTAGACTTTGTTGAGCAGTGTATTTCCGACGGGAACAAAAAATCTTCACTTTACCAAAATAGACATTGAGAAATGTAGTTAATGTTGGCTTACTAGAGACTATCCCGCCCACAACCACCACTGCAACTCCTGTCAGCCAGGATCCACAGTGGCATGCAAAGAATTGGCACCGAACTGTTTATATTTTACGTCCTCATTAATCTACCGGGTATATCAAGACTGCGACAGAAAACGAAGCCGGGTGGTAGTTTCAGTGGTTACAAACACGATGAAAATAAAAATTTCGCCAAAACAGGGTCAGATTTTATTTTGAATTTTTTAAAAATCGTCATGTTTGGGTACTAATTTAAACCCTTACGTACCATTTCGTGTTTAAAAATTATAGAGAGGTGTACATCATTATTTTAAGAAAACTATGTATATATCACCCAAATACGCAAAAATAAGTAAAAACTTACAAAAAAAGTTGACGATTTTTTTTGCGAAATACTTACTTCCATCTGGCTTCGTTTCCGGTCGCGGTCTTGATATACCCAGTATAATGACAGTATTATTGTCCGTGTTTTGTGGTCCTTGTATCAATTCTTAGGTCACTCAATTCGTTCAACTTGTAGAAAAAAATATTATTTTAACAATATTTCATAAACTGCTCAACAATTACAAAACCCTCATTATTTAGAAAATTTTATAGTTATTAATTTTCTAAGATTTAATCCCACCATCGTAGCGGTTGGATTAACCCCCTGGTAATATAATTTTAATTTATTGTGTTTTTCAGTTGCTGGATTTGGGATGGTGGTATTTTTTTGCAAAATTTACTGAACTTTTGGACACCGTGTTCTTTGTGCTGAGGAAGAAGAATAAACAGGTATATATGACATTTTCTTATCTAAACGTTCAAATACAAATGTATAAACATTTAATACCAAAATAGCAAGAGATGTAATTGAAAATACACACATAGGACTGGGTTCCGAAAATCTGTTTGTTATCAAAACTGCGCAAGGTTGTATCTTTTATTTGTTCATTGCTCTTTAATATTACAATACCCGCCTTACATCAATCCTTTGAGAATAAAACAATACTTATGTATTTTAAGGAAAGACCATAAGGTCGACAGACGCCCTAATGAAGAATGCCAGATGTTGAATTCAGCACGACGAATCGATCTTTGGGATGCCTATGTTCAGCAGTGAACTTCTTGTAGCTAATGAGAATACTGAAGCGTCATTTCAATTGTTTTGAAAAGCGTATATCCCCTACTTTACTTAATACAAGTTTAAACAAAACCTATTCATAATGTCTATGATAAAAACAATGCCGGAATTTCAAACGCAAGAGAAAAGTCAAATATTTGCTATGATCTTCAAAAATGAGCATTGTGCTTTTTTATATAACTTAAAAATAAATTTCGCACAATAAATTATGTTTCCTTTTAAACATTGCCATTGTTTCATTCTCATAAATATTTAGCTACTGAAGAATAAATTACCAGGTTACGTTATTCAAAGTTTACTCGACATCGAATTTTCAACAGATTTCTTTTGGAATGTAATTGGTTATTTTACAAACATATGGACAGGAATTTATATAGACGTATCCAGTGGGGAAGCACCTATGTAAATCAACATTCTTTTTGTAATCTTTATATCAAAATTAGATTGCACTTGGATATTAATAAAAAATATCCTAAGACTGCCTTGGTGGCGTAGCTGTATTACGGTATGGTTACAAAGCTGAGGTCTCGGGTTCGAGTCCCGGGTCGGACACAGTGATATTGGATTTTTCTATTCATTATCAGCCCGGAGTCAGGAATTTGTCCCCGATATGGCGATAGGCTCGCTCCCTATAACATTGTGGGACGGAACATACAAGGCGAAATGTGGGTGCGCTGGTGGCGCCTCTGTCTAACCCTTCGGGGATAAAGGCGTGAGTTTATGTATGTATGTATTATTTTAATAACTCGGAATTAGAAGCCAATAATTATGAAATAACACTAACGGTTGGTTAGAGCCAACAGACATACGACATTTTTTGTAGAGTGGTAATTCTAAATGGATTTTGTTTCCCATATAAATACCCATACACCCAAATACCCATTTTAAATCCAGTTCCTACAACCGATCTACTCTATACAGATCACATTCCTGCACGTTTACCATCACGTCATCATGGCGCTTTACTCGTGGAGTTACTTGAAGTTCGCAGCAGGAGGTGAAGGAGCTATCCTCGCCCTCCTCAACTCAATAGTCCACGTGGTGATGTACACCTACTATCTGCTCTCGGGCCTGGGCCCCCGTTTCCAGAAGTATTTGTGGTGGAAGAAGTATGTCACGAAGATGCAACTGGTAATTTGTTTTCTCATACTACTCTTATGAGTCTACTGTGGCATAAAGGAGCTGTGATCGTTTTAATGTATTTCGTAAAGCTAGATCTTAGAACAGATTTTGTGCAGGCTGCAAATATTTTCATGAAAATGTATCCTTGAGAAGACCACATAGTGGGAATTTCTGTCATTAATAAATGAAAGGCAGAAAATTCATCGTACTTAAATTATATGTACTTGTACTAATTATATGTAATACATTTTTTTGTAAAATGAATTAGAATTTATATTTATATTAATTTTCAGATTCAATTCATCCTCATGCTGGCGTACTGTGCTTGGACTCATTTCTCGCCGCGGTGCCAGTACGCATCAGGATTTACCTACTTTATATGCACCAACATTACCATCTTTCTATTCCTCTTCCTCAATTTCTATTCTAAAAGCTACAAGAAAAGAAATGAAAAGGAGGCTAAAGTAGATTCCGAGACCAGAAATAAAGAAGCAAAGCCAAATGGCGTCTGTAATGGAGTTAAGAAAAATAAAGAGAATGGTGTGAATGGAGATTGTAACAATGTTCCTTACTTAGAAAAGATTCCGTACGAAGTGGATTCGGCGTGCGGTGATTATGCTAAAGATGGAAAAGTATTTCTAACAAGGCGCACAGCCAAAGCTGCTTTCGGTTCTGAATATGATTTTGATAGTATAATAAAGAAATGATTCATTATTAAAAGATAGTAGGCTTATGTTGAGACTGATGTTTGTGATGATGAAGACGATGGTAAAATTATCGTATAATTTGAAAAAAATAACTAGTTTTAAGGGTGCTTAGTTATAAGTTACTTTGAGGGCTCTTTTGCGAATGAAAGGCCATTTTTACTGTCCGAATTTTTTTATTCCATAAATATTACATTTAATAAGAAGTGGAAGGGTCCTCAGAGGGCTGAATACTTTTTAAAATAGCTGAAATTATAAAATTACACCATATCGTAGATAAAAGTGATGCAAAGGAAAATTTAAAAATTTTGAATACATACCAGTGAGAAATACGCTTTAATTAAATGAAATATTTACAATAAATTGCCAATCGCACAATTAGACAATGTAATTAAGGTAGATTAGGTTAAATATTAATTTTTGTTAAGGTTACTACAGAAGATTGAGCACCCCGTGATAATAATAAAACGTTGATTAATTATCGTTGATTAAAAATGAAGCAATTATGTCAATTTTGTAAAACCATTACCATTATTAAACAAATTCAAAGCAGGATATATGTTATTCAGTAAAACATTGCTAATATTCTCATATTTAACCTAAAAATAATTAATTGTGTGCTCTGTCTTCTGTTGAGCCTCAATATACTTATTGCTCGCACTTAGATTAAATTAAAAAATTCGTGCTTTTAAATATAAATTTAGGGACCTCTTTATTTTGGATAACGTAGGCTTATAGCAATAATGTATGGTTTTCTCAATAATATGATCATTGAAATATTGTGCCTTTGAAATGTTAATTATAAATTTGTGCAGTAAAATCCACTTTTGACGTGGATAATAATATTTGTAATTAATTTGTAGTTTAAATAGCATGCTTAATTTAGGAGTATATTTTTGAGTTAATTGCGTAAGTAGAAATGTGTTTTTATCAATTTGTTACATGCTTCTTCTTTCCTACCTGGCATTGTCCATGCCAGTATGTGTTAGAATAAGACTAAACTACTTGCTTATTGATTTTTTATTGGTTTACGATGTAAAATTATTTTACGTAGAAACAGATGTAAAAAAAGCAAAGGCCAACGGAAATGGCGCATTTCTGGTTTTTAATAAAACATAATTATAAAAATCGGATGTGTTATAGGGAATTAAACGCGATGAAGTCATTTTTGAACTAAATATCTTTGTCTGTAGCAATTTCTTTGATAATATATGCTGCATACAAATTAGTTTAATCTTTAATATTGTGGGTTATATATAGATTCAAAGATTCAAATCCATACAAAAGGACCAAAACTATAAACTGAATTAGATGATTACATGGAACGATTAATCTTTTTGTACAAGAATGTTTCTGATATTTTCTTCTCTCGGTTTTACAGTATTGGTTTGTTTTTCTTGCTGCGTTGCGTTTTTCTTATTGCAATAGAAAAAGTAATGAGTAAATCAATAATAGCTCCAGTTATGGCTGAAATATATAAGTTTTTATATCGCGAGATATCTGGTCGGATTCATTAACCATTGCCATTGGTGATTTGAGATGAATTACCAAAAAAACATTACTTTTTGGTGTCATATTATTTGGTAAAAATACCGTTGGCCTAATGTAGATGCATTTATTACATGTCTGCTCACCTCATTTAAGATATGCTTGTCGGTTTTCATTTTCATATTGGATAGTCTTTAATTCTAACCTCTATGTATGGTCTTACGTCCAAGTATTAAGGAATTGAATTATATGACAATGATTTCGTGGTTTTATAAGTGTTTATTCACGATCGTTTAAAATATATTATGTGTACTGTTACCTCGCATTTCACTTAGATATTATTGTAAAATTAATTATCGAAGCGGCGTTATTCACAAATGTTTATGTATTGTTTTGTCTCTGTCTAAGTTATTGACTGCTGCGTGAACAACAGAGACGAAGCGATTGTAACTGGGTTACATTTCTGAATAAATGTTGCTAAGGTAATTGAATGCTGTTGACATTGTTTATAAAATATTTCTGAGTTATACAAAAAACTACAATCGGCTTTTTGGTGCCATAACATTCACATCTCAAAAAAATATTTTATGGTGCCACAAATAATTGTCGATTCAAAAATGAATAGTGTTACTTGTAGCCTAATAAGACATTGAAGCTAATAAAGCTGTTAACAGTTTCCATCGAAGAAGTGAGTACCCTAAATTCCATTTTATAAAATAAAGTCCGAAGCTGGTCATTACTTCACCTCATTTGTTATTTTGTGTCAATTACTTCGGCTGAATATATAAAACAATACACAAAAATAACAAAGCTACGAGTATTTAAAAAACATGGATGACCTTATAAGCAATGTCAACAGCGTTCATTCGTTTATTTTATTCTCAATTAGAAAATCTAAAAGCAATAACTATAAGATAATATTGTGCCGTCATATCAAACTTAAAACAGGTCTACAATTTCTCAGCATAGTTATAATTTGTATAATTTACGCGATTTACAATAGTACAAAATAATTGATAATTTTTAAGGAAACAATAAAGACGTAAATTGACATTGCTGTGTTTTTATAAATAAATATTCATTAGTATTAGTATTGATAAAAATAACCAAATAATAACCTACACAATAATGCGTAAATAAAATCAGTGGAACCATACCCCGTGAGAATTTAATTAGCAATTTCAGCAAAGAATTCCATCAGCAAGTTTTTAAATTGTTGTCGCACTTTGCCCGGGTAACAAGTAATTCAAAAATGAATTTGGAAATTGATAGTAAATCTAACGTCGAATATGAGAGCAGTTGGGAATCTCTCTGGGTTTTCAAAGGTCATTGTAAGTGTTTTCTTGCTAGTTTCTATTTTAATTTTAATACTTATTAAATATTCATTATAGTTTACAAAATTACTCAGATTGTTACTCGATTTCAATTATAATAAAATTCATCGTGTTATACTAGCGGCCCGACCCAGCTTCGCCTGGGTGCAGACACCTTTTGAGTCCCGTCCACATCAGACCCATATTATTTCGCGTACTAACTGTTTTTTTAGTCCTTTTTTGTCTTTGTAGCACCTCTATCTAGAGGTGCTACCAATATATATCCTTTTTAGGAGAAAGGCGTAAGTTTATGTAGGTATGTTATGTGACTATTTTTTAATCAAACTTTTTTTAACGTGACTGCCGTTCTTCATGCTGCTTTTCCCGCCTATTCCTGTTAAATCCCGTCCTGTCCCGTCTCAATTTGTTCCATGATGCAAGGCATGCAATCTTCTTCATCTAGAATCGATTATAAACATAATACAAATATCCCTATTTTTTCCTATAAAGGTCTTCGCTTCCAAAAAACAATAAGCTGTAGTAACAACTTTGAGTAGTTGCCTACTCTTTTACACTTATTCTACAAAAGAGTTTATTAGTTTTATAGATTTAATAATATTATTGTTTCAGTGGACTTCGTCGATAAATGGTTTCTGATGGCTTCACCCGTGCCAATTCATATAATATTGATTTCATATCTACTGTTTGTTGTCAAGCTTGGACCTGACCTCATGAAGAATAGAAAACCATACCGTTTGACCAATGTCTTATTAGTTTACAACGTAGCTCAAGTCTTATTTTCAGTTTGCATGTTTTATCGGGTAAATATTTTTAAAAAAACATCATAGAATGGGCCGTAATGGATAAAGACAACTTCTTCGAATTAAAATGCTAAAACTACAAAATCGTCCAAAATTAATTAATTTTTTTGTTAAATTCTAGTGCATGAAGCTTCTCGTGCCCCTTGGACTGATACAAAAAACTTGTAACATGGAAACTGAGGAATCTAGATATCTGGTAAATTATTATCTATCTTATTATTGAGTCCTTCGGTGGCGCAATTGCAATACAGTATGATTAAAACGCTGAGGTTTCGGCTTTGTATCCCGGATCGAGCAAAATGATATTGGGTTTTTCTATTCGTTATATCTAAGTAGTAACTCTGCCTAGCCCTTTTAGAAAAATGGCGTGAGTTTATGTATATATGTATTGAATACGTATGTTATTTGGGGTTGCCTTGACTTGTGCATAACTCTGGTTTTAAGCATTCTCGGTTGCAAAACCACTGGCTATCATAGCTTCCTTGAAAAAAGTAAGCCACGGTTTTTGACCGAGATCATGGCACCTGGGCATTGTTAGGGCCACATCATATTGGCGGGGCTTGCATGCCCAATCATGGCAAAAGTCACTAAAAAATAAAGAGAAAAAAAAAAACATATTTGCAACGGATTACTTTGGTTTTCGTGGTACGGAACCAATCCATCTCAAGCGATATCCCATTATATATTAATATTTTGCTGTTGTACTATGAAATACGAAACTTAATTATCTTTAAACTGTGGACTCCAAAGATTGTCAAAGTGAGTCAAGGTTGAGTAGTATGGTGGAGTCTGACATCGGTTAAAAACATAATGCATTTATTTCAAGTATCTGTAACCAAATGGAAACGTGCAACTAAAACCTATGAATATAATATCTGGATAATTGGTCAACAATAACTTATAGATATTAATATTTTTTTTAAATGAGGCCATCACCAACCACGTTCTATTAGGGATTCCCTGAGTATGTTTAAGCGGTTTTTGCTATCGCATAAATCCACGGTCTCTACGTAAACTATCAAAACTGTAAAAAAAATCGTTTTTGTTTTATTGCAATAATTGCACAAGAGTATAAATACTCGTATAGAGAGTAAAATATATATTAATTTTATACCTTCAATAATTGTTTCTAAGTCGAATAAAATTGAAACTGCTTAAAATAAATATTGTAACGGATGTGATGTCAGCCAATGCCGCCCCGCCAAAGCCAAGCCGCCATATTGACATTACCACCCTCCCAGCCAGCCAGCCTAATGATGGAGGGGGTGTGTTAATAAAAGCCATAGCCATGCCATTATTGCTCTCTTTTTTTCGATTGATCATTAAAAGTGTAAAACGAAACTCTGCCGGATTTTATTTTGCCGTTTCACTCAGAAGTTGGATGAACAAGATGAAAAGACATCACGCGCCTACGCAAAGCAGAGAATTGGGAATCGAAGATGAAGATACTCGACCGCCTGCAAGGAAATCGCTAAAAAGTCTTCTTGAGAAGAAGATTCGGAAGGTCATAGGTGACCTTCAAGAAGACACTGGAGGCAACAAATCTGTGCAACACCGCGCCGCTTCATTAATTCCAGAGTTCGACCCGGACAGTGATGAACATACAGTTGTCACTTGGATTAAAAAAATCGATCAGATTGGAGAAATTCATGGGTGGAATGACGCTACCAAATCATTCTACTTGCAAGACAAATTACGCGGACAAGCAAAAAAATGGTACCATCGTTTGGATGATTATAATTACTCTTGGATCGAGTGGAAAGAAATGTTGATTCGCGCCTTTCCCAAACACAAAGATTATGGAAGTATGCTGGAAGAATTGTTAAAACGCAGAAAACTACCCACTGAAACTATGACCCAATATTATCAAGACAAGATTGCAATGTGCTTTCGCTGCAAACTATCCGACAGCGCGAGCATTTCGTGTATTATTCGTGGCTTACCATTATCTTTGCAAGCAATTGCTCGAGCATTTCAATGCCAATCACCGGGAGAACTTTACGAAAGTTTTTTATGCGCACTGGACGATTATAATCGTAATACGCCGCAAGAACCTCTCATGCAAAAGATGAACCGACCATCATTTGACAAAAGAACTGTCGCGGCAAATCCAGATACAGATCCGTGTCCGAGATGTAAAAAAACTGGTCATTTGTTACGCCACTGTATGTTACCTGATACGCGCACATGTTTCAAATGTAGAAACCAGGGACACATAGCGTCACATTGCCCCTCAACTTTTTCAAATAGTGCAGCATCTACATCCAGCACTAGCATTAAAGAGGTGAGGGTATTGAGACATTATAACGACCACATCTATAAAAAAAATTGCCAAGATTAATGGCGTCCACGTTAAAGCATACATTGATACTGGAAGCCAAGTCAATATACTAAACGGACAAGTCGCAAGCGCTTTGTCTCTCGAAGTTAAACCTACAACCTTAATGTTAAAGAGTTTTTCTGGCGGCCTTACCAAGAGCCAAGGTGAAGTACAATTTGAGCTAGAAATCGACGGGATAACTATTAAATGCCAAGCACACTTAACCAATATGAAAATGAATGAGGTGAACTTGCTTATTGGACAACCAGTTATTAACAGTAAGGGCATGACTTTGATAATTAGCGACGGTGCTGTCAATTTTGAGCACGTTCCCGACTTTGTACGTGACACTGACGTAGTTGAGGAAAGCGACCGGTTTGAAGTAATAACCGCCCATGACGAACGTCTACCACCGGGTTCCTCCATTATCGAAGTTCGCGTGTTAAGTAATACGATGTGCAACGATGTGGTGACTCCTCCGCGGCACTACGACTTTGACGGTGTGTCTTACTGCGTGCCCGCAACCCTGCTTCGCGGCGAACGAGGATACGTCAAAGTTGTCAACGTCGGCTCTGAGACGATCGTGTGGCCCGAAGGCAAAGTGCTCACGAGGGCCGAGAACTGCCAGGCGCCACAGCAATCTAGCCAGGTATGTAGCATTTCTGTAAGCCATGTTGCTAATAGCCATTCTTCAAAACAGAGGCCAACTACTTCCGTTACATTGTCATCCATAGGAGGCGTTGAAATAGGCGATATTAAGATAGGCCCACTTAATAAAGACGATCGTTTAACTTTATTTAATTTATTATCACAATATTCTCATTGCTTTGCTTCTGGTACCCACGAATTGGGCTGTACAAACCTAGCTCGTATGAAAATAAATCTCGCAAGCAATAAGCCTGTGCATCGTCAACCCTATAGACTTTCGCATTGCGAACAAGCAATAGTAAAATCTAAAGTAAATGAATTATTAGCTGCAGGCATTATTAAAGAATCTGAATCTAGTTACGCTTCTCCAGTGATATTGGTAAAGAAAAAGAATGGAGACAGTAGGTTATGTGTCGATTATCGCGCCTTAAATGAAATCACTATAAAAGATAGATTTCCCTTACCCAATATAGACGATCAAATATCAAAATTAGCTGGCAAAAAATATTTTACTACTTTAGATATGGCTCAAGGATACCACCAAGTATGCATAGATTCGAAAGACACTCATAAAACTGCTTTTGTTACCAATCATGGCCATTACGAATACACTAGAGTCCCTTTTGGATTAGCAAACGCACCCGCGGTATTTATGCGATTAATCAACAAATTAGTGGCATCTGTCGGTAGTTTGTCTCCTAATGAAATATTAGCCTTTTTAGATGATTTACTTTTGCCCTCTGTTGATGTAGATTCTGGTATAGTAATTTTGGAAAAAGTGCTCGGTACACTAGCTCATGAAAATTTGAAACTAAATATGAAAAAGTGTGTTTTTTTAAAAACTCAAGTTACATACTTAGGTCACGAAATATCGGCCAATGGCATACAACCTGGCAAATCAAAATTGTTAGCAGTGTCACAGTTTCCAGTACCCACCGATGTGCATCATGTGCGTCAGTTTATTGGACTATGTAGTTATTTTAGGAAGTTTATTCCTAAGTTTGCATTATACGCACGTCCGTTGACAGACATGACAAAAAAAAATGTTACGTGGAATTGGGGTAGTGACCAACAAAGTAGTTTTGAACAACTTAAAAACAGTTTGTGTTCCGAGCCTGTGCTGGCCTTGTATGACCCCGCGTTATCAACAGAAATACACACAGACGCATGTAAACTAGGCATAGCCGGTATATTGCTCCAGACGCAAACAGACGGATCTTTGCGACCAGTTCAGTATTTTAGCAGAGTTACAACAAGAGAAGAGAGTATGTATCACAGTTATGAGCTCGAAACTCTCGCGGTTGTTAATTCCTTACGTAGATTCCGTGTATATATCATAGGCAAACATGTTAAAATAATAACCGATTGTACAGCGGTTCGAGCTACCCTCACGAAACGTGATATTATTCCGCGCATAGCTAGGTGGTGGCTTTTGATACAAGATTATGATATAAGTATTGAATATAGGCCAGGAGACCGCCTGAAGCATGTAGATGCGCTGAGTAGACGTCCAGTTGAAACTTTTGATATAAATCGCGTACAAGTCACAGATTGGTTTTATACATTGCAATGTCAAGACGATAAACTTAGTACCATAATAAACCAATTAACTAACAATACGACAAATGCAGACATTACAAATAATTATACTATTTTAGACAATAGGTTATATCGTAAAACATTGAACGGAAACCGCTTAGTAGTACCGAGCGCAGGTAGGTGGAAAATTGTACAAATGCATCATGACGACATTGGTCACGTAGGATTGAAACGTTGCATGGAATTAATTAAAAATATTTACTGGTTTCCCAAAATGAGTAAATTTATAAAAAAATACGTGACTGCGTGTCTTCATTGTGCATACGGCAAGGGTAACTACGGCAAAAAAGAAGGCATGCTTCACCCCATTCCTAAACCTTCTAGCCCGATGACAATGGTACATATAGATCACTTAGGGCCGTTCTGTAGGACTAAAAAGGGTTACCAATACATTCTTGTCTTAACTGACGCTTTTTCGAAGTTCGTGATCGCTGAGCCAGCTAGGACAGTTAATTCTGTAGAGACAGTTCGTTTATTGCAAAAGGTCTTCTGTCTTTTTGGTTATCCTAATCGCGTCGTGACAGATTATGGTAAAGCCTTTACAAGTAGACACTTCAAGAATTTTAGCACGAATAGACAATTTAGGCACACACTAAATACAATCGCTTGCCCTCGTGCTAATGGTCAAGTAGAACGGACTAACAGAACCATTCTTGACGCTTTGCGGGCCACAGACCCATCAGAAGCGTCTGCGAACTGGGCCAATTCACTACCTGACATTTGGGGAATAAATAATACTATCAATGATACAACTACGTATAAACCTTACGATTTGATGTTTGCCCGTAGCAGTAGGCCCGTATGTGACGTGTCAATTCCAGGGCAAGAGTGTGATTCTGTTGAGTCTAGACGTAAAAAAGCATCGCAGAAAATTCAAAAAGCAAGCGCGAAAATGAAACACAATTTCGATAAACACCGTAAAAAGGCTCATTTGTACAAAAAGGGAGACTTTGTTCTCTGGAGACAAGCCCCTACAAGTAGCGCCTCCAGAGTGAATACAAAGCTCGATGATTTATATTCTGGACCGTATGTTATTACTAAAGTAATCGGTAAAGATAGATATCGAATTAGGAGTATAAAGGGGCTGCGTGGTTACAAGAACTTTACAGGATTGGTCTCGGCCGATTCAATAAGGCCATATAAAAGTATAGCCCCCGAAACTGATAGTTGTAGTAGCACGGATGAGCAACTAGAAACGGAAGATTTAATTGATTTACTCGAAAGTTGATTATGCTTGAACATTTCAAATTGCGAGAGCAATTTTATTTCAGGATGGCCGAGTGTAACGGATGTGATGTCAGCCAATGCCGCCCCGCCAAAGCCAAGCCGCCATATTGACATTACCACCCTCCCAGCCAGCCAGCCTAATGATGGAGGGGGTGTGTTAATAAAAGCCATAGCCATGCCATTATTGCTCTCTTTTTTTCGATTGATCATTAAAAGTGTAAAACGAAACTCTGCCGGATTTTATTTTGCCGTTTCAATATTTTTAAAGTTCGAGTTTGCCATTTTCAATGTTCTTGGTGTAACGTAGCGAATTTACAGTTTCGGTAGTTTACGTAGGGACCGTCGAAATTATTCAGGTCTACGAACAAGCTCGTGCTAATCTAACATTTTCTTTGAGGCGGAATAATAAAAAGAATAAATGTTTCGAAATTTCAGATTACGTCAGCAAATCACTTATACTTATTAAGCAAGCTTACAGAACTCTTGGACACTGTGTTCTTCGTGTTTCACAAGAAGCAGAATCAAGTCACCTTCCTTCACGTGTATCATCATTTCATAGTGACCTGGTTTTCTTGGATGCTGTTGAAGTACGAACCTGGATTCAGCCTACTATTCACAGGAACGGTGAATTCTTTTGTGCATATAGTGATGTACACCTACTACGGACTATCAGCGTTCCCGAGCATGACGAAGTACTTGTGGTGGAAGAAATACATCACAAAACTGCAATTGGTAATTTTATATTTTCTTATTTTATGCATTAATAGTAACATAGATTTATACCGATTGATTGATAGGCTCGTAATTAATAGAATTCATATCAGTGGCAGCCCTCATCACTCCGTTTAATTCTCTCTTTTTCCTTTATTCTCATGTATTTTTTGACTAGGAAAACATTTACAATTTTATTATTTAATTAATGTGAAGTCATAGAAAGCGTAATTTATTAAGGAATAAATAAAATAAAGATTTGAAACTTTCTACTGCATCACATAATTTAAAATATACTTTTGTCTTATATTGGCACTATATTATACTGGGAAGACAAAGAACTATAATACACTTGGTGGTAAGTGTGGTGCATTCCAGACTGGGTATCAACCAGCGAGGTATAGATGAATCTTGCTTGTCGATTGAATTGTGCTAGCAATTAAATATAACCTAACCCGAAATGTAACACCTTTGCGCGAATTACTATAGCAGAATTTCACGATTATTGTGGAACTATCATTATCCCGGCTACTACGAATATCCTACGAAAAGAAAATGTTACATTTTATAGTTTTAATAATTTTATTTATTTTATTTTACAGTGTCAATTTGCTGTGATAATTATACAATTTATGGTGAATCATGCAATATCAGAATGCAAACCGTCGGTAATTATGACAGTTTCGTTCATATCCAATATAATTCTGTTCACATATTTATTCTCAAAATTTTACATTGAAGCATATCTACATAAACACAATGTTAAAGGAGAAGATAAAACTCAAATAAAGAAGCAAGAAATAGGAGCTAAAAATAGTTTCAATAAAGGTAACAGAGAGAACTTGAGGCAAAGAAAACTAAATGAGATTGTAAAAGAACAAACTACCATAAATGGTACAAATGATACCAACAATAGTGCAGAGAGAAACAGATATAATAAGAAAATAAGCCGCCCTCTTGGTGAAAACATGCAGACGAGATAAATAAAAACAAATTATTGTTTTTGATAATATTATAATTGATGTATGTATTTTGTGAAATACACTATTTGTACATAATATTATTATATTATTATACATATTATTATGTAATTGTAAAAAAATACTTATACTTCTAACTCATTTTAAAATAGATCCTACCAGAAGCAACCAGAACCAATATATTTTCGCTGAATACTTATATGTGACATAATGTCCGACAAACGACCAACATTTAAGATTGTAAAAAAAGAAACAAATTAACGGACGCGGCTTCGGATGCGGCTAACGACGCAGCTTAAGTATTCATGCTCGTAATTAACTAGTAATAACAATATGTCCAATGTAAAAAATAAATTGTGAATTGAGAAATTCTATTTTTATAACTTTGCACAACAGCGTTTCAGGCGACAGAAGATCGTACACTGATGATACAAAAATAAGTTGGCTACAAGTCTTTAGGCCAAACCGTTACATTTCTTAGAAATTACAATTAATATTATAATATAACGCTAAGATAAATAATTTTTATTATTTAATGTACAAAACTTAAATCCCTTTATCTATTTGGACATTTATAATATTTATACCTAAGAGATGGCAACATTGTTGAAGACAGTTACTTAGACATGATAAGTGAAAGAATAAATCATATTATATTATTATCGGCATTCTTTCATTTCTACAAATTATGCGTTTGTCTATAAAGTGAAATAAAAACCTACTCTTCAATGCCTAAAAGTTTGTTACGGGCAGATGAGCAAACCATTACTTGACATTGGAGATATTAAAATAAAATAATATTTAATAAAAAAATAGAAACCGACTTCAAAGTGCCACTACAAAGTAACAAATAATATATATTTCATCGTACTAGTACCCAATGATTAATGTTCTTATTGACTTGACTAGCTAACAAATCTTAAATACGTAATATTTTGAAGGCGGGTCGCTAAGTGCCGAACATGTACGCCTTACGCTTAACATTAATTTGTGTAAGTAATTATAGCGAAATACACGCAAGATTTACACGGAATATTAATTTGTCTTAATATATCAGGCCGTAATCGTCCACTGTTGAGCATGGGACACAACATACCCTTTCTTGTACTTAAAGGCCTTTATGTCATGCAGGTTTCCTGACTATGATTGAAATATATCACTGTTAAAGAGTTTGGTAATTGAATATCATCAACACACAAGTGACTCCGATAATTCCGGAGGTGTATACCCTGGAATTATGACCGAGACGGTGGTCAACCTAGATAATTATCAACAGCCTCCACACATATGTAAGACACATAGAAATTCTATCAAAACTTCAATAAATTTACACGTAGGATTAGCACATTATATTCATTTATGTTTAATTTACTTATGTGCCTTTCTGAGCCAACATTGCAGGATCTACATGTAATATCAAATGGTGTAACATTTGCTTAAATTTATACGTGTTTGATATTAAGCGACCCGCCTTCAAAATATTACGTATTTAAGATTTGTTAGCTAGTCAAGTCAATAAGAACATTAATCATTGGGTACTAGTACGATGAAATATATATTATTTGTTACTTTGTAGTGGCACTTTGAAGTCGGTTTCTATTTTTTTATTAAAAATTATTTTATTTGTCCCTTTTTAGTATTGATAGGCATTGTAATGATGAGAAAGGTGATCATGATATAATCAAAACGATGTCTTTAAAATGTACGAATTCTTCAGACCAAACATGATATTATTGCTGTGAAATTATGAGAAGATTGTAAGTCATTATAATCATGATATCCGCTATTGTTAGACACTGACCAGGTCGGATTCTCTTAGTTTACGTCGGTAATTTACGTATCTAGTTCTCTCACTCTCCCTCTTCTTCACCTACTGTTTATAGTAAAACTATTATATTGAAAACTGAAATTAATTGTATCTATTATCTAACCCCCCCCCCTACACGCCTTTCTCCTTTTAACCCCCCCTTTGTAGTAACACACTTATACCGAACCAGGTGCAAAAAGAATTATTGCTGTACCGTTCAATTTTGAGGAGTTCTGCTCTTCAAGTCCGAAGATATTCATCAGGTCTTCACCATTATTTAATGACACCAATCTAACATATCATACTTGTCGACAAAATAGTTTATTTTTAATCGTTTAAGTACTGCCAGAGATATTGAGTATTTACATTAGTATCTATTTTCTCCCCCCCCCCCTACACCCCTTCCCCCTTTTAAGCCCCCCTTTGTAGTAATACACTTATAATGAACCAGGTGCAAAAAGAATTATTGCTGTACCGTTCTATTTTGAGGAGTTCTGTTCTTCAGGACCGAAGATATTCATCAGGTCTTCACCAATTTTTTATGGGACCAACCTAGTATATCATGCTTTTGGACAAAAAAGAAATTTTTGAAATCGGTTCCCTAATACAAGCGTAATCGAGTAACAAACATACATAAAAAAAAATAAAAAAAAAAATTCAGTCGAATTGATTACCTCCTCTTTTGAAGTCGGTCAAAAAATAAGTCCTAAAGATGTCGGACTGACCGTGCACATTTGTGGTGCACTAATGTGCACAAATGTTAGTAATTCAACTGCGTCCTTCACCGGCGCCCGTCAGCTGCATCTGAAGTCGCGTCCGATAGTTTTCACCTTAAGTTATTACCGCTGCATATAAAATATATAAAATTTGACTCATATATGCGTTGCGGACCACTGACATTGAGAAAGAAAGGGAATGAAAAGGGCTGGAGGATTTTAAAGGCATTATGCCTCCTGCTAACTCAATCACTGAGTGCACTATGACAGCAAAGTCGACGCTTCATGTTGGATCGTGAATAAAGTGTAATATAATATTTATAGTACCTAGTTTAGTATGTACGCATTTTCTTTGCCGTTTAAGTAAGCGATAATTTTCCAGTATTACACATGTATTATGATCGATTTTAAAAAACCGCATCAAAATCGGTCTAGTAGTTTCGGAGATAAATAGCAACATAGGTTTGCACAACATCCTCTCACCCCAAATGTATATATCTTCTTGTGCTTCGTTACGCAGAGAAAAATAATTAAAAAAAAACTTTGCCCCATTAGTACGCTACGTAGATATTGGTGTTGGAGTGATTAAAAATGTTAAAGGTAAAAACTCGTCTAGTGCAGTAAACGATGAAATTTCTCATCAAAAATATCGCAGAAAATCAGAAAATACACTCAATTATTATTATCATCGTATCTCTCGTGTCAAAAATATCAAACTCGACATTTCCTTTACGTCACCCACTTTAGGGATGAAGATATTGAAAAATTCTGTCTCATTTGTCACCAGTATTGTATGAGGTATTTCTGCTCATAATACCATAATGACCGCTAGTTTTGGTTCGACCTTGAGTACCAATGTACATATTATGTGCATATATTCCACTTCATGCGACAGTTAAATGTTTCAAGTGTTTACAAAAAATTCAAATACTGAGCGTCCAGTATTAATTTTGTTACGTTTGCATACATTTAAAAAGTTTAAATTGCGAGTAATTTGAAGGCGCATAACACCAGCACGGCTTTAGTTTTTAAATAAAGTAACTGTAATTGTTATGGTAATTTCTTGGAGTGGTACTGTAAGCGATTACTCTAATGATTTATATCGACCCATAATCGCCCACTGTTGGGCATGGGTCTCCTCTACAAACGAAAGTGCGACTGTTAGCGATTAAATATGGAAAACTAAAAATAGCAATATATTGATTTATGATCAGTCTAGTACCCTAAGTAATTGTTAATATACTGAAGTGATCACAAATTATAATTATAATTATAACTATGACTGCAGTTAACTATGGTTCAGTTGTACTACTGTACGAGTACAACGCCGAGGTCTCGAGTTCGAGTCCCGGGTCGGACTAAGTGATATTGGAGATTTCTGTTAATTTATCAGCCCGCAGCCAGGGCTTGCTCGCCCTCTATCAGATCGTGGGACGGAACATACAAAGCGAAATGTGATTGTCCTGGTAGCACCCTTGCCTACCCGTTCTGGGAAAAGGCGTGACTTTATGCATGTGTATTGAAAAATACAATGCTTATCTCAATATTTATTATTTACTTTTAAATAAATCCTATGCAGATACAGAATAACAAGAGTATTCATTACAACATTTATTATATCCCTTATTTTATTAGGTATAGACCAATATTTTATGGACCTTATATAAACCAATAATAATATAACCCATATAAACATCAAAGAGAATTAATTTTACTCATCTTGTTCCAATCTCCTCGTGGACACTCTTAATCCTGTTTCCTTCGTTATTTCGTATGCTGTAGCGGCTATCATCTTTTTGGAAGAAATCCTTTCCTCACGGCAGTATCAGTCGAACTAAGCTAGCCGACTGTGACTCGACTTTACATAGTGAAGATGACAGCCGAGTTTTTAGCTTGTACCTCCATAATTAACAAAGTATAATATTTTTAATACCGACTTTCTGGATACTGTATTGAGGATAACAATGTATGTGGGTATTATACAAATAAATTAATGACAATAGGGTATTTGACTCATTTTTTTTTATTGGATTAATCAAAAAGTATCCATATCCGAAATCTAGCAAACAAAGAATTTTCTAAATCCATTCAGAATTAAAAAAGTTAGAAACTTTTAAAATCTAGTAGTGGGGGTAATAGAAAAAGGATGCAAAACAAAGTAAGTGACGTCACTGTGCATTATAGTGCATAATAGCGTGCGGGTGTGAAAGAGACAGTAAGATGTCCCCACTACGTCCCCACTCTTTCATTTAAAATACTAATATTTGCCTCATGTTACAAGCTACTTTATCACTGTTTTCACAAAACTGTTTTGTTTTAATGGCGCTTCTGTTTGTCTGCAAAATAATACAAAAATTCGATTATAGTCAAATACCCAATTCCCAATATCTATTTTAGTTACAAAAATATTGTAAATTATCGGAGTAAAATGTTAAATTAAATATGCTATATATATTATATGTACATATATATTGTTAATCCATCACATGTATGTATGAAGTGATTAAAAATTATAAAATACATGTAAACATAAATTATGTGGACACATCAGTGCCTAAATATCCAAGAAAATATATGTATATGTAGAAATATTATATGTAGAAAATATTCGTAATATTATCTTTGAACGTAGCAAAGGTTTGAGAACTATTCAAGGTAATTTTTTTTTTGAAATCGCTCCAAAATAGGTTTATATGGTCATAATAATATGATGCCAGCTTCCGTGGCGCAGTTGGTTTGATTCCAGCTTTGAAATGAAAGGCTGCGTTTTCGTATGATCCACAAGCATTTAGTCCCGGTCTAGGTGGTTATGAGACTGAAAAAGTCTCTAGTATTTTAGATTTCACGGTTAATAATATAATTTGTATGAGCGAAAAATAAGTGGGACCATACCTCGTGGAATACTAATTCACAATTAAATGACATAAATAAGTAATGATGAAGTTGTTAAATGCGTCATTTCGTACACCGATTAGTAGCGATTGTAAAATGACTTTTGGCGGTGAAAATGACTTTCAAGATGAATTTGGCACAAAAGGAGCATCCTTTTGGGACTTCAACGGTGAATGTAAGTACTAACTAGTTTTAATTGCAGAATAATATCATTTCCCATCATATCATAGTTTAAAGTTTTGTAAATTAAATTCATTTATTGAGTAAGAATGTTATTTTAAGTAGCCTAAAAAACAAGTAAATTTGGTACATGAAGTTGTTATTGAAAAGTTAATTAATTATACGGTTAAAAAACCTACAAGCTTTCAATAAGCTTAGTTGGATCAGTATTTTGATACTAATTAAACACTAAAATCATTGCGGTCTGAAATACTTGAATACGGCAAAAACAGGTCAGCGGATACCAACATTGAAAATTAAAACTGAACGTATGATCTTTTGAATCCTTTACAATTGAAACAAAATACATTTTTTATTTTGTATTTGTGAGGTCATGACAAAAGCTCGCTTATGAATGACAATACAAATAAAATAATAATAAAAACTAAATTTATTGTGAAGTATCTTCATTTACGAATACACGACAGCAGACAGTCTTTTGTCAAGTAAGGTCGTGCATAAAAAAGTTGCATATTATTCAACATAAAATAATAAAATATAAACAAAGTATACCTTCATGTTAAATAAATCGTATGTCGTGATTTATCAATTCCGAATACAAAAAATGTGAATAGATATTTGTTTCGATTTTATTTTTCGGTTCTTTGCTGCAGTATAGAATTCGATTATGAATGTTTTGTCATTTGACAGTGTAAACACACTAGCCACGTATTGAATATCACACAGGAAGTTGAAAGAAACACTTATAAAAACACAAGAGATAAGTTGTAGTCCAAAGAAAGAAGAAAAACTACAAATATCAAGCGTACTCACCGGAGCCCCTCTCGAAGCTGGAAAGTCGTGGCCAATGAGATGACATTTGTGATCCATTGTTACACTAAACACCAAATTAAACGCATTTAAACACTTAACACCTGATTGTCTAGATGATTCACTTACACAGCGAATTTAAGCGCGAATTCAGCACTGCAATAACACGCACCACGCGGTAAGCGGAACCGCAGACAAAACTCGCTACGGACCGAGAGAAATGTCTAACGTTAACTAAACTACCCTCTACTTGGTTATATTTGAAAACTACGACAAAATAGATTAAATAATCAAAATTAATATAATCTTATTCAAATTATACCTCATATACTTACGGCCTTATTTTCGTTATCGAGTGTTTCGAACGACTTTAGAATTCAGTTTGAGCGAAAATACAAAACATTCGATAACTAAAATAGGTTTTAAATCTGTCTATGAATAAGGCCGTTACAAGTCGGTTGCAATAATTTCACAATAAAAGACCTTTAACAATCTCAATCGTAGTATTGTCTGATCCAACAAATGAGCGATGAGCGACTATACATTTAATATATTATTATAAAGCAACAAAAATCATATTTCAAGTAGGTGCTTTATAATTTTTAGGCGAAACTGCAAGAAACTTATTGTTAACATAGTATCATCGAATTTCTCTCTCCCTCTTCAGTCACAGTAAGTCCACGGCTGTACTTTAGTTTATTTGGCCACGAAAAGAGCGGCGAAAGTGATCACAGGTGGTAGGGATTGAGTAGGGACTCAATCCACATTACAACAATACCACTGTTATTTAAAGGTGATGTATAATTTTCGGGAAATTAATGAAAATATTTTCTAACCTCAAATCACATATTAGGTAAAACGGAACGTTAGTATGGGCGACACACAAACAAATCATTATTAATATGTCAAATATATAGTCTGTGGTTTTAAAAAATGATGAAACGGAACGTAAAAATTCCGATTATATTTCAGTTTCACATCAGACTAGGCTGTATGGCTTAGTAGACCTTAAGAACTAATTCATGTGATAAATTTTAGTTTCAATAAATGAACTTTTATATCATGTTTGTTGTTTTATTTGATTTTTAACAACTTAGAAATCATGTTCCGATGGTAATTAGTGTACCCACTTTGTGGGAAAAATAGGTCGACTTTGTCCCAAAGCCGACTTAGGGCACCCCGACTTCACGTAGACTTTTGGTTACCACCCCTAGAGTGTTTTTAAAAAGACGTTGCAGAAGTAAATTTGTTTTGACAACAAGTGTTTTGAGGTTAGGTTACATTAATTGGTTTTTCTCAGGAATGGTGTGTCACCTTTTCATGGGAGTGGTACCAGGGGACATGGGACACCCTCCCCCTCCCCCCTCACTCCCTCCCAACCCCGATATCGTGGCCTAATAAACTAAAGTTTTACCATTTTATTTGACAGCCTCCGTGGCGCAGTTCGTTAGACGCCGGCTGTGAAACTAGAGGCCGCGGGTTCGAACCTCGCACCGAAACAAATATTTGTATGATCCACAGGTTTTGGTTTCGGGTCTGGGTGTTTGTGAGGCCGAAAAGTCTCTCGTAGTTTCTGATACTCACGACACAAGACTCTATCTTAGTGTGCGTTGAGTGTTGGGTGCATCAACATAATTAGTTCGTATGAACCACAAAATACTAACAGAAGTCAAGCTCCATACAAAGCGCGCTAAATCAACGCACACATAGACAGCGTTCACCGACACGATATCTCAGTTGTTTTCAAACCAGTGCGAGCGCGAGTTTCACGCTACCGCGTGAAGGCCACGTTGCGTCGAGCCGCGCGAGTGGTTGGTCGATCGTAAGGAAATGTAGTGTTTTAATTGTATCATGTATGTTTCGTGAAATAAATGAATAAAAGTTATTACAGTTGTATATAACATTCCAGATTATAATAATTAAATATAAATTTCTTTAAAAAAGCACATAATATGATAGAAAAACAATAAAAAAAAACTTCGATTAACGACTACACATTCTCAATGACTAAAATTAAAATTTATTTATTTTATTATTGTTTTTTATATATATTTTATTTATTATTCATGTTTTACTCTCAACAATCAATCAAATGATACGAGTGCTATTACTACGATACTTGTTTTCGCTTAAGCCAGAGTTAACAACCTTAGCGCGACCGCCGAGCGTAGTGTGAGTGTAGCAACAAAAGTGAAGTACATACACAAGCTTGACTTCTGTAAGTTTAGTATTCTGTGTATGAACTTTGTTACCGGACTGAAGTTTACTACAGACACTATTATGTTAATTTTCTTGCACTTAATTATCATAATCAACAAAGTTTCGAATATTAATTTATTATAATTTTCTTTGACATAATGACATTAAATATTTTAATTCAATACGAATTTGTTTTCATATTTAAATTGCGCATTTTTTTATTTTCTCGAATTTTACTTACCATTGATTGATTTATGTGTTTAATAAATAAAGCATAACTTTTTGTTGACATTATAGTGACGTCTTCACGGGTTTGCCTCTTACAATAAGTATCCAAGATTACAAACTTTGTCATACTTAATCAAATTACAAAATATATTCTCAACAGAAACTAAGTAATTTATATTAGGAAAAGAACAATAATATCCAATTTTTTGCCATTTCAGTGGACTACGTCGACAAATGGTTCCTGATGAGTTCACCAGTGCCAATGTTTTTTATATCGATGTCATATCTACTGTTCGTTATCAAATTGGGACCTGATCTTATGAAGAATAGAAAACCATACCCACTTACCAACGTCTTATTAGTTTACAACGTCTTTCAAGTCATATTTTCAGTTTACATATTTTATCGGGTAAATGGTGTGAATATTTTTTTTTATTGCAATGAATGGCGAGACGAGCCAAACAACAACACTTATTACAAAGCAATGCTTGGGCATTCCACTGCACTCGTCATCCTGAGACATAAGATGTTAAGTCTCATTATGTCCAGTAGTTACTCTAGGTATAATATTGTCCTTCACACCGAAACACAACAGTGCATTTACACTGCTGTTTGGCGGGAGAAATAGACATTGCGGTGGCACCTACCACCTACCACCAGTGTTATATGTTTTATCTTTTTTTAAATATATATAGCTTAAATATGCTCATGGTCTACTGCTCTACAAAATAAGACATTAACTGTGATTTAATATATCAGGAATATTTCCACCAGTGGACTAAAACGGGCTTATGATGATGAGGAAATAAAATGAATATAATATTTCTGTTAATTTTCAGTGTATGCTACTACAGATCCCACTTGGACTAATACACAAGACTTGTAATATGGAAACTGAAGAAGCGAGACGCGAGGTAATCTAAATGAGTGATCTGAATATGCTTGATTTAAATAGTGATGAAGTTAAGGATCGTCAGGCCTGCGACAAACTGTGCCGTTACGTCCTTAATTCTAATATAGCTTAGATTCTGTTTCTCGGATTCACTAACGTGTATTTGTTGGACCCAAACTGGTTTTAAAATTTGTGCGGTGACTCACATTATTGGAGTGAACTATTAAGCAACATTATAAACGTTTGGCAGACGAGTCAATTGTCCAATTAACTAACTGATGTAATTTGCTCGCTTCTTTCTTTATTCAATGCTTTACAAACACTGATACATATAATATCTGAGCATTCTTGGCCGGTAAAATTTACATTTTGAACGAGATTTATTCCACCACTGATCACCCCGTGTATAAAAAGGATGTCGATTTTTATTTGCTTAAAATGATAACTATAAGATAACAAACCATTATCCGAATATTAAACTTGACCTTGCAAAATATATAAGTATCCCATAATACCATTTTTGAATTATGCCACAGCACACATATTATGATGTTTTGCTTCACTGTTATAGTGCGTGGTGATTGACTATCAATACACACATGACTCCGAAAGTCAGAAGTCAATATGTATATTGTAATGAAATAAAAATCGATTGTTCTACATAACATTTTCACAATATTGTGTTTGAAATTTCAGATAACATCACTACATTACGTGTACTTTATCAGCAAGCTGACAGAACTTCTTGATACAGTGTTCTTCGTATTCCGAAAGAAACAGAGTCAAATTAGCTTCCTTCACGTTTACCATCATTTCTTCATGGCGTGGAGCTCTTGGACGGGCCTGAAGTATGAACCAGGGTACAGCGTATTGCTGATTGGGACGATCAACTGCTTTGTTCATATAATAATGTATACTTACTACGGGTTATCTGCTTTCCCTAGCTTGGCCAAGTATTTGTGGTGGAAGAAGTATATCACAAGACTTCAACTGGTAAGTTTTTTGCCATTTTTATTTTAGGAATTATGAGCCAACTAAATTACTTTTCTTTAATCCGGTATATAAATAGACTTAGATAGATTACAATTAGTCTTGTGTCGTGGGTATCAGGAACTACTTATCTAATCCCATTCTAATAAAACTAAAGCTAAATAGTAACATAATAAATTAGCACCAGTATTGTAAGATGTGAGTTTCATTCCCTTTAAATTCATAGGACTTGAATTTCTTACTAATTAAAAAGTGTACCAGGTGTAGAAGTATGAAACCAGAATTTCGCTATATATTGTGCTAGTCATCCGATTAGGCAGCAGTTTAACCCCGCTTTGGCATCATCATCACCTTCCTCTGACGTCTTACAAACATTTTCAATGTTATAAGGAGAAAAATAAACATTATGATCGATCCTTTTCATTGGTACAGTCAAATTATGGATGTTTTTATTTACCGCAGTCCGCATCTCTCTCTCGGGTTCGATTCCCGCTTCAGAAATGTGGTTAAACAAAAATCTTTGTATGCAGTTTTTTAAATTAAAATGTAGTCTTTTTTCAGCAAAATTGTTTATTTACAATATTTAAGCTATTTCCCCTCCGTGTGGGATCGTCGGGGGACACCCAGTATAATAGTAGAGACCATAAATGTATTTTGTTATTAGCAAACATTTTTATTGCGATTTAATATATTTTTAAACATAACATTATATGACTATTATCTTCTTAATACACACCGTTGCTATTCGTAAGTCTAAAACAGGAGCCTTATATCAATTACTTAAACTGAATTTTAATCGATTGTATTCTGTGGTTTTGTTAAAAAAAATCTTCTTACTTTACAGTTTCAGTTCTTCATAATATTAGTACATTTCTGCGCAAACCTAAAATGGTCTGGATGCAAACAATCGAAAATATTGGTATTTACGATGTCAGTGAATCTGACTTTATTCACATATTTATTCACCAAATTTTATATTGACGAATATTTAAAAAAACAGAAAAATAAAACCAAACATTCAATTGAAATAAAGAATGGAATTAAAAATGGGTTAAGAAAAAGTAATACTGAGAACCATGGTTCTAAATATTACAAGAGAAAAGAAGAAACTTCAACAAACAAGAAAAGAAATCGTCCACTTGGCGAAAACGTACAAACAAGATAGATGAAAAATGAAAAAGAATGCTGTTAATACAAAACCAATAATTATTATATTTTAATAAAGTTATGAATGTAAACGAAAATCCTAATGGTTATATGCTTCAATACGATATTCATTGCAATGAAACCAATATTATGTTAACAATAACATTTGTGCAATATTACTATGCAAATGCTATGTTACAAAACTGACATACATACACTAGAAACGACACTATGTTGATATGGTAATAAATATTCTATATACATTTTATATTTCATTGAATAGACCTAACTTTTTCACTACTATTGTTCAATATGAAAGACGAGAAACGATTAATATATTGATCGCAATTCTGACCAATATAAATGCTTCGGTTGCGCAGTTGTACTGTACGGTACGATTAAAACGCTGAGGTCTTGGCTTTGAATCCCGGGTCAGATAATGTTATATTGGAATTTTCTATTCATTATCAGCCTGGAGTCAAGAATTTGTGCCCGATATGGCGATAGGCTCGCCCCCTGGTCGGAACACACAAGTCGAAACGCTGGTATCACCTCTGCCAGCCCCTTCTGGAAAAAGGCGTGATATATGTCTATACACTATACATAAATGTATGAAAACTGGAAATTGTATACCTACAATTCCAAGCATGTTTCGGAAATGTGTAAAATAGCTATTTGTTATTTAAGATGCTGTACGTAATACAAAAATATCCTGGGAAATGAATATATTTCTTACAATATACAAAAAATCCTGAATAATTCTATGAATTAAGTAAATAAAATGCAATAGTAAACTTAGAATCAAAATGCCCTACCGCAACGAAACAATTGTTAGGTTGGGTTAAGTTGGTTTATTTCCATTTACAAACCAGGTACAAACGGACGGACGGACGGTTAGGTAAAAAAGCGACATAAAATAATAATAAAGGAACTGATGTGGGATGTGGACTCAACAATTATTGTCCCGATTGTCGTTTCTGCTCATGGGTTAATAGCAAAGAGCCTCGACCAACATCTACAGAGGCTCTCAATTGGTCGTTGGGTCAAGAGCCAGATCCGAAAGGCAGTGTTGCTGGACACGGCTCGCATAGTGAGGAGGTTCCTCACTTTGGATCCCTAACCACCGGTGGCTTGGGTCTTGAGCCTCGCCACCGAAGGGTTATATGTATTTTTTATATGTTTATATGTATATTGTTTTTTTAAATATATGTATATAAAAATGAAAAAAATGAAAAGTACAAAATAAAGAAAATAATATATAAGGAACTGAAAAACAATAAAATGTATTTAACTCATAACATACTCTGAGAAAGGTATGTGTTGAGCAGTTTTCTTCCTATGGCTGGTCTTTATATGTCTTTCATATGTGAGAGGCCGCCTGGGTAAGTACCACCGCAATGTCTATTTCTCCCGTCAAACACTACGTAACTACACTGCGTAAATGCACTTTTGTGTTCCGGCCTGAAGAACATTGAAGCCAGAATAACTACTGGACATATTGGGACTTAACATTTTATGTCACAGAATGGCGAGGGCAGTGGAATGCCAAGCATTATTTTGTAATTCATGGTGTTGTTTGGTTTGCTACTGTTCATGCAATAAAAAATATATAAAAATAATGGCTGAAGATTATTATGTCATGTTCTCTTTGGACTATAGCTTAAGCCGTCTCAATCGAAATCTCAGTTATACAGACCTGTGATCAGCACTAGACGATTATGATACACATTCAGCGGCGGCGGCCTTTAATTCTATTTGAGCATAATATGTATTTCTTCAATGAATTGATGAAATGATAGAAACTAGATAACCTCCACCCGGCAATCGTAGAACTTGACAGTTCACAGCCTGTATACGCAATAGATCGTGTGAACTGAGAAAGTGCCTCATTTTAAAAACGTTGCCAAGGTTATGTTAAGCGAATTATTTATATTATCAAATTGGCTACACTATCAAGATTTGAAAAAATGCTTTACATGTTTACAAGACCTTCGTGTTTTCATTGAAACTGTAATTTATAGAAAAGGACGTAAATAAGGCAGTTCAAATAGGCTGTTACCTTCAAATGAAATATGTGGTAAGTTTGGTGGATACAGGGTCGTTTCAATTGTCCTGCAAATATTTCGATGCTTATATTCAGCTGTCCAGATCAAATAACGAATGACGATGATGGTAGGGTTTAAAAGAAGGTGTTGTTGTAGTACTAAAAAACATAATCCTAAAGAAAAATTGATTTGAAAAAAAAACTAACTTTGTTTATTTTTGTCCCAACTTTTACAAAAAAATATGTTTTAAAGTGCAGTTTGAAATGAGGACCAACAGCAAGGAACAATGACGTCAACTGACATGGTAACTACTTGGTGCTGATGTATCACATAATATTTTATCGGGTCAATACCCTCTGCATACTGAGAACGCTAAACACCGGACGTAATAAATAATAATAATAAATAATAATAGTTCTTGAAAATGGTCATGCTACGCTGTACTGGGATCGGTTTGTTATCTCAGACAGGACTATTGTTGCCAATAAGCCTGATATTGTGATAATCGATCGATTGGCGCGCCGGGCAATACTTATTGACGTCACCATTCCGCATGAGGATAACCTCGTTAAAGCCGAATAAGATAAATTGTCAGAATATTTAGATTTGGCACACGAGGTTACAGACATGTGGGATGTTGACTCAACACTTATTGTCCCGAGTTTCTGCACACGGATTGATACCAAAGAGCCTCGACCAACACCGCCAGAGGCTCTCAATGGGCCGTTGGGTCAAAGGCTAGATTCAGAAAGCAGTATTGCTTGACACGGCACGTATAGTAAGGAGGTTCCTTACTTTGGGGTTCTAACCACCGGTAACTTGGGTCTCGAGCCTCGCCATTGTTGGGTGAATTTCTTTTTTTATATTTTTATATGTATTTTGTTTTTCTTTTAATATATATGTAAAAATGTAAAAAAAACTAAATAACAAATAAAGGGAAATAAATAATAAATACATCCAACAGTCACATACATAGTCCTGACCCAAGATCAAGTCTTGTGTCGTAAGTATCAGAAACTACGAGAGACTTTTCAGTCTCACAAAAAGAAAAAATGAAATGGGAAAGAAGAAAGCTTTAAAAATAATTTAAGCAAACATAGTTTCTTATCCACAACTCTAACACAGACCGTAGAATTATTAGATGATTCATAATATGTTAAATGCTACTGTAATAAATATAGTTTTGATTGATTGCAAAATATCTTGTAAAATGCTATATTGGCTGTACAGGCAGTACTGCCTTGTGCATCTGGATCTGACACAATGGACAATATGATTCGTTTTATTGTTGTTGGCGTTCTATCCAATTGAGGTATTATTGGGCAGGCCATTCCCTTTTCCTTGACCATTTCAAAGCCTAACAGCCAACGACCCAAAATGTATTCACTGTTCATAATTATGTATTGTTATGTAGCAAATAAAACAGGCAATAAAACGGGTTGTCGTCATTTTCTATACAACTCCGTCAATTTGGTTAATCCTGTGTTATTTCGCATGTCTTCGTTAAAGTAAATATTTAAAATAATGTTTGGCCAACGTGTTTTTATATTTGTGACTGGTAACTAATTGATCGTATTCACTTGCTGATCCGTTTGCACAGGAGCGCCCCTGATAAAACTAGCTAAATAAATAGTTAAGTATTTTTACAAGAGGAAATAAAATCGAAGAACAAAGGATTCAGGATTATAGGAAGGAGAGAATACATGGTCCAGGAACCTGTTTTACAGCTTGTAGGTAACGTAAACATAGTGTAAATAAAGTTATCAGTGTAAATGACAGCCTCCGTGGCGCAGTTGGATAGACGCCGCCTGTGAAACGTGAGGCCGCGGGTTCGATCCCCGCACCGAAACAAATATTTGTGTGATCCACAGGTATTTGTTTCGAGTCTGGGTGTTTGTGAGACCAAAAAGTCTCTCGTAGTTTCTGATACCCACGACACAAGACTCGATCTTAGTGTGGGGTCAGGACTATGTATGTGACTGTTGGGTGTATTTATTATTTATTTATTTATTATTAAATAAAGCCGCGGGCACCAGATAGTTAAGAATAAGAGCAAACTTTGAAGTAAATAAAGAGATAGAAAACGTAATTATTTACATTTTTGTTGTGGTTTTAAAACACTAGTGTGAATGACGCAGTGTAACGTGAAGTCATAATGCGGTGAATTATTGACAGTTTGTTCACATAATTTTGTGTATTTGCTAACTAGTTCCTAGAAGTACGCCAAAAGGTCGCAGTAAAAATATTTGGGGAAGACCAACGTTCAGCAGTGACCTGCCCTTGGCTGATAAGAAAAAGCCAAGTTATCGTTCAACTTTAGAAAGAGTTCACGAATTATTTGATATTTGAACAATACTGGATAGATCCAGACTGCGACCGAAAACGAAACCAGGTGGTTGTATTAGTGACATCAGACACAATGCAACTAAAAATATATTTTTTGTATTTTTTCACTGCTCGTCGTATTTGGGTGGTAAATTCAGTTTTCCTAAAATAATAATATAAACTTTTTTTTAATTTTTAAATACGCAATGCTAGGATTTAAATTATTATTTTAGCAAAAACTAAGTATATATACAGGGTGAATTTTTCAAGTGGGCGTCGATGGCCAAATTCGAAACTATTAGGAATAGCAAAAAATACTGAATGAAGTCACGAGCCCGATTTTGATGAAAACCAAAACTGCATACTTGGATTTTTGATAAATTAATAATCCTAGGGAGGAATCGAACCCGATGATTTTCAAAAAATAACACATACTGTATTATTACGCCATTCGATAACGTTGCTTATAGGGATCACATTCTGTGAAATAACCACATACGGCCAACTTAAGGAAAGAAGTAATTTTTTGCAAATTTTAGAATTAGTCGTATTTTGTTGGATATTTTACAATAAAGTGTACTAAGATGTTGAATTCTGTGATTTGAGTTTGGATTCAATAAATAATGATAGATTTGATCTAATGGAGGCATATTTGTAGAACCACTAACGTTTTGTACCGAATAAATGCCATTTATTTCGTTTCTTCACTACTAAACACCTCCAAAAGATATTAATACCTAATGATAAACAAAGATGTAGTTTTGTCAATGTAATTTAATAAAGCCAGGCTTTTGTAATGAAGAATTAGATATAACTGTTCCGAACAATTTATAAGTAATTGCCTGATAATTCAACTCCCAATGTAGGGCGACTAGGTACTAAGGAAAAGGAGGCAAAACAGTATTTTGCCCAAAATGACCCTTTTCCTTTAGTTTGCCGTATGTCATTATTTCCTAGGATTTGATCCTTATTAGCAACATTATCGAATGATGTAATATTGAAAAAAATAACATATGCTGTAGCATATGTTATTTTTTCAAAATCATTGAGTTCGATTCCTCGCTAGGAGTATTGATTTATCAAAAATCTAAGTATGCAGTTTTAATTTTTACCAAAATCGGGCTCGTGACTCCTTTCAGTATTTTTCGCTATTCCTCATAGTATCGGATTTGGCCATCCACGCCCACTTGAAAAATTCACCCTGTATATACCACCCAAGTACAATGGTATTTAAAGAACTGCAAATAAAACTGTCGCTTTTTTTAATTGCATTTTGTCTATAATCACTAAACTACCAGATGGTTTCGTTTTCGGTTGCAGTGTGAATATGCCCGGTATACTCGTATATCCGATGAGACGATGGTAATTAATTATAGTAATCGGTAAGTAATCATAGTCAAGCAATAATTTATAAAGTTAATTTTCAAACGCAATATAATAGTTTTCTTTTTCAAATGAATGTAATTTTTTGTGTTAATCCCGAATAAGGCACTTCAATTTTTTTTTAATTCTAGCTTGGTGAATTGACTACCTGATGTCAACTACAATGCCGTCCAGATAGAACGTCACATACATAATATAATGTAGTATATGACAAATGTGACCCTATGTTCTTTTCAATAAAAAAAGACGAATGACGCAATTTAGGTAATTATTCATGTTTGCGTTTCTAAAATAAATTTATTTTGATTTTTTAGCCATAATAATATTTAGATTGACGCACGTCGTAAACGAGATGGTTGATGTAAACTGACAATGGTGGCCAAATTCCAAATTTAAATTATGGAAAAATTAGAAAAAAAATAACACTAGTATTTTTAGTAACTCTTTGCTAAACTTGTATTGTATAGCCAAATTCTAAATTTATAGAAAATAAATTACAACCAATAGTTACTTTCAGCGACTTTGTACTAAGAATGTCAAAATAAAGTACCAACGTATTGTAGGTGAGATTTCTACATCTGTTGCGACTAGCTTATACCCATGGCTTTGTTTTTGCTATTCTAAAACGTTTCGCATACTAATTAATTTAGTTAAATAGATCTAATTTATTTCACCGTGTGTTTTTCTGGAATACAAGTATCCAACTCATAAATTACAAACATTTAAAAGAAGGACAAAGCTTTGCACAAATCTTCGGATTATCATTACCAGAAATCCTCATCTTATTGTTTACCAACTACTTCAAACTTTTATGTTTACGTATTCATGGCCAATCATTTAAATGTACTTTCCTATTATTTCTATTTCCCCTAACCCCTCTCAATCGTACTCTCGATTGTAGAGGAGGCCCGTGTCCTGCAGTGGGACATACTTGGGCTGATACAGATATATATTTCAGTCAGTATAGAATAATAATTGAAATACATATTCAATCAAATATTCATTGTCTATTACCAATATTATTTTATAAGCATTGTCTTATAAACAATAGACTGTTGTAAATCATTACAAGACCATAAATAAAATTCAATCAGAATCGAAATTTCTCCAGACCTGCCAGCGCGCATAAATAAATAATTACAGTATGCTTGTTGGTTGAGGTCGCTGCATCGCAGCTTTCTTTACGCATAATGTCATCGTTCGGGACTTAAAAAGGTTTTTTAGGTAGCGCAAGAGAAAGTTTTGGTTATGTAAGGGAACATACTGGAGCCAGGAGGTCAACGAAAAATGCAGATATTTCACCTGCATTATCGCCGATAAAAAATATAATAATACAAGGGTCCTCTCTATAACTAAGGCTCGGTTGCATAACTTTAACTTTGACAATGACACTGCCATACATTTGTGACGTATTTGACATTCCTAATGTATGGGTTTGACGTTTTCAAAGTCAAAGTTATGGAAAAAGTTAATTTGTGCAAATAAGAGTTTCATTAAGAAGTGTCAGGCAATTTACTTTGTTACGAAATATTTTGCAAGACCTTTAACCAACAATGCATATACTTTTCTAATGACAAAATACACATTTACTTAGTTGTTTCTGTAAAAAGACGTAAAACCAATCCAAGAGTTTTTATTTATTGATTTTTTAACTCACTTTTATTAGCTCCGCGTGTATCTATGTAGATATGTAATGGAATCTTTGAACTCGATTTTTGAGCACTTTCTTACACACTTATCAAAGACCGATGAAAACACAATAATTTAAAAAGTCTTTTACATTCTTTACTAGGACTTTCAGTATGTTCATTTTTTTTTGAAATTTTTAAAGCGGGCTTTTTGCGCACTTTACATACCATAGAAACTCTTACAAATCGCTATGGTATACAGGTTTCCCCACGATATTTACCTTCGCCTATACTTACGTTATAAAAATACTTCCCAGTCTGAAAAATAAGTATTAATGAAAATGTGCAAGGTTAGCTAGGTTGCAGTAGGCAGAAAATGTTACTGAGATTTCCGCACTGACCCCCGTCACCTAGGGACCCCGTAACAATTTAAGAGAACAAAGTTACATACTTTTGCATAATGTTTATTAACTTCTTAACTATAACTATAACTTTTCCGGGTCTAACAAGTTCATAGTCCGGTCATGGTAATAGTCCCAAGGCCGGAATATCAGACAGACTAAAGACAGTGTAGTACACAGACGATTTTATCAAATTTCATATCAACCAAATCCAGTCACGATAACAACAAAACTAACTATGTATCTGCATTAACACCATTTTTGTTATCATTACTCATTATTATTATCAAATATATTTATATTTTAGCACACCGAGAAAAAAATGGCACTAAAACATGTATTAGAATAGTACAAATTATTGTTATACCGCACTAGCAATTTCTTACAGGTAGACAACCATGAGAAGGATTTAAAAATCGGAGACAAAAAGGACAGTGTAATATATTATATAGGTCGTCTACGATCTTCCGTCTTCAAAAGCGCTGTAGTCAAAATAGAGTGGCTTTTCTCTCCTCACATTGTATTGTCAGATTGGACATGTCAATACTATTCGATAACGAGTATAAATGCGATCTGGTTATAATGCTTTAAATATATTACCTATATTTTTAAACTTTCTTTGTAGTTCCAAATCAGGCAAGCGGCCGTTTGTGTCATATGCTTGGTTTTTTCTTGGTCATGGCCTTGGTCATCCTGAGGCATAAGATGTTAAATCTCAATATGTCCAGTAGTTACTCTGGATACAATGTGCTTCAAACTGGAACACAACAGTGCATTGAAAGACACTGCTGTTTTGCGGGAGAAATAGCCATTGTGGTGGTACATATTCAGGCGTCCTCTCACATATTAGAGACCTACCACCAGTATTTTTTTTTAATCAGTGTTGTGCGCTTGCGCGTACTTTACGCATGTATAGCTAAAGGCCAAATTTATTTTGCTCTAATTATTTTAAGGACGATGGTAAGCGAAGGTCTTTGGTCCACTTTCTAGCGAAGAGAATATTGCCCTGATGACCTAGACCAACATTCCAAAAATAAATTCGGTGCGCTGAAAGGGTAATGGCCCCGATATTCTCTTGTTATCATTGAAAGGAGAATGCCCATTTTACTATAAAACTTGGTATCGGTGCAAAGATTTTAGTCCCTCGATGAAACCTACTTTTTTGTAAAGGGAAAAATATATATTTTCAACAAAAATAAACATAATTGCGACCCAAAACCGGAGTTCTTGGAGAAATGAACTTGAAGTCACGAACGAAGTCAAGAACAGTCCACTCTGGTATCCCTATTTGTAGTAATGTCTGACGTATCGTAAAATGTGATGTAAATTACTTTATTTTATAAAAATCTGTCGCACGGGATAAAACACGAAAAGGTTTAAGGACAAACAATATAAAATGCTATAATGAATTGTAAGCAGTATCGGTATCGGGGTCAACGATGTTTTTTACCGATACCATGAATGGGCATTCTCCTTTAATGGTAGTGGCTATTTGCCGAAGTTGCATAAAGCAGCGTTTAGTACCTAATTGCTATCCCTCTGAATATCAACTAGAGTTAAAAATGGAGAATCAGTCTTAGTGGCACACGCCAGTTCAGCCTGTTCTACTGCCAGTTAGTAGAAACTGCCGGCATAATTGTGTTGACTCGCAAGAGATAACCTTACCCTGGATCGCTGGACGCTCTCTAGATTGCACTGCGCTTACAATGCGCATTGCAGTCACTTTTTCGTGCCAGTATGAAAATCCCAGTAGCTGCAACGAAGTGCACATGACATCATAAAATTGACAAAACAAAAATTTGACACATAATGTTTTATGAGATTTATGCGAATGTTATACATTGAAATAATTTTTACAGATCTTATCGCGGATTTGGTGTAGATTTTACATTTTTTGACTTCCCGACGCGACGCGACGTTTCGATTACTTTACAGCTTTCGTGGTCCAGTAGCAGCTGGCCGCCCCGTGATGCCCTCCCTGTGTAAAAATTAGTTTTATTTTAATATCTAGGGGAAGTACGGACAAAATGACATGTATGGACAAAATGACATAGTCACCTTATTGAAAAATTGGGGGGGTTTAGTTACGTCTCCGCGACTGTATTACGTGCCGGCAGTCATATTTAAAATCCTGTGAGATTTTGAGCGCCATTGTCACAGTTGCGTCGCAGTAACTAGTTCGAACGTGTTTCGCGCCTTAAAAAGTTTATTTTATAGATGGTTTTCTCCTGTTTTCTGGTGAGTTATTTGTTGTTATTTGTAATTATTTCTATTAAAATCGATGAACCATGCCAGTACCCAGTGATTTCGATTAACTTTATTGCAATCATTAGTTGTTTGATGGAGTTATGATTTTTTATTCGTTTTTATTTACATATGGACAAAATGACATACATATACAACGGACAAAACGACATGGTATGTAATTTAGTACGTAGAGTTTCTGTTAATGAATATTTATTATTTTGTTTAGGTGATATGCCGCGAAACTACGAAAGAAAAACTTATATGCAATCTTGGAGCCAAGAATCCATGAGTAAGGCTATTGAAGCATGGAAGCAAAAAAAAGTGGGAAGGGAATTGGCCGCAAAACGTTTGGCGAAGAGATTGAGAGCATCCAGACAGCCTACAACTGCTCTGATATATGATAGCTCAGGAAGCGAAGATTTCATTTGCGAGACAGTAGACGACAATAGTGACTGCGCTTGCATTTATTGCAATGACCTCTTTTTCCCGTTCTAAGCCCGGCGAAGATTGGTTACAATGTATGATTTGTTTCCTTTGGGCTCATGCGTCATTTGCTGATGTCCCAAAGAAGACCAAGAAATTTATTTGTGAACTGTGTTCTTAAAAATGTAGTATGTCATTTTGTCCGTACTATATGGACAAAATGGTTTTTGTGATTAGTTTCATTTTTTCTTCATATATATTTTATTATAGTTCCTACTTAATTAAAAGACTGTGTTACTGATAGTCAATGAACCTAAGATGACTTAAAATGATTGAGACTCATTATAAGACTGTTAAATAAATAAATATGAGTAAAAAACAAAACACTATGTCATTTTGTACGTACTTCCCCTAATACATAGTAAGGGATAAATTATGCCCATTAACACGATTTTTAACATTACCTGCTTTTATAACTGAGGTTTCAATGCCCCACGCGTAATATTCGATAGTGTCAAGGCAGTTATTTTATAATTATTAAAAAAGTGCGTACCGAATATAAAATCACGTTCTCCTCGATCCTCATTCTAAATCTGGCGATTAATTGTAATTTATGTTTATATTTAAAATGCATGTAGCCTAGATAACCTGTTTCTTATATGAACGATGTTTTGGTCGAAAGTGGATTAAACAACAAACGAGTTGTGAGCACACGGGGCTTCCCTTGACGTTTCAATGTTACATACATACATACATACATACATAAACTCACGCCTTTAGTCCCGAAGGGGTAGGTAGAGGCGCCACCAGGACACCCGCATTTCGCCTTGTATGTTCCGTCTCATGATATGATAGGAGGCGAGCCTATCGGCATATCGGGTACAAATTCCTACCTCCGGACTGATAATGAATAGAAAATCCCATTATCACTTTGCCCGACCCGGGATTCGAACCCGAGACGTCAGCTTTGTAGTCGTACTGTAGTACAACTACGCCACCGAGGTAGTTCAATGTTACATCATCATCACAAGTCATGTCACTAGTCATCACGAAACTCTACTGAGCAAAGGCTCCAATAATTTCTACAGTAATCTAAAATGGCAGTGGGAGGCTAGGACACGTAAAACTAATAGATGATGGAGCCATAAAGATCACGTCCCAAAAGCGTAAGGTCGGGGTGTCAATCGACAAGGTGGATAGGCCATCATAATATCAAAGTTTCTTTACAGTTTTATTGACTATCAAGATAAATGGGACACCAAAAAATCAATGTGTCGTAAGACTCTAACCCGCGACCACTACAGGTAGAGTCGGCTTTAGTAAGGACACCCCATTAATTCAAACACATAGTCGCAAAAAAAATATTAGCTTGTAATTTCAGCTAAAATATTTTTACTGTCACAAATCTTCCTACCCACAAAAAAAATATGATTTAGGCTTGTTGTGGGTCGCTAAAGCTAGTCTAGTCGACGAGATCAAAATACAAAATAAAGCTCCCAAAAAAATTATGATAGTTCTTTCGGTTTGAAATTACTGGTAGGTTTAGATATGTAAAAGGTTTATATCAATTTTACAGCTGATAAAAAGTAAATTGGTAACAACAAAATAAGATAAAAAAGAGTTTTTAGTTTTTCACTAATTACTCATTAACTAATAACAATTGGAAGATTAAAATGGAATAAAAAATCTGAACTGAATCAAAAACATACTAATTTTAAATTAATTATTGAATAATTAAAAAATATGAAATTCTAGGGGCAAAAAAAAATTGAATGTATTTATTTTTAGAAGAATATTCTGAGAAGTATACCAAACATATTTCACAAGAAAGTAAGTTGTAAATTTTAAAATGCAACCAGTTTCGAGCACGACTATACTTCTGTTTCGCGTATTGTGCCTATAAGCCGGCAAATATTTTATGCATATTTCAGTAACAGTTGCAAGTTGACGGACTTAACACTGATATTGCGCTTTTTTATTTCTAAATTATTTTTTTAAATTTTCATATATGTTAAATCGTGTTTTTTAAATAGTGTTTACAATAGTTGTGCTATTTCGTGTTTTTGGATGTGAGTACACATTTTGCAAAAATAGGTTATTATTATTTTAATAGAGTCGTTTGAAGGTTTATTTTATAGACATATTAAATTTAAAAAAAAAATATCTTTCATACTTTATTCTATAATTACTAACTTTATTAATTACTTAATTATTACTGATCAATAGATTAGCAAACATTTCATAAAGCTGTCGATAGTTTATTAATTATAAATGAGTAAAAATATGTACAAACAAAAACCTATAATAGTAAAGTTGCAAACATTACAATTTAAATAATCGCTTTTAAAAAAATAAACATTAATTGCTTCTAAAATTGATAGCTCGTTTAAAATGCATTTATGTTTTGGTTACAAATAAATTCTCACAATTAACTTGCTGATTTATTATACTCGTACAATGCAATGATGGGAATCTATGTAATAATTGCATTGTCTTTACGCAATTTACAAGTAATCATCGCTTGGTTCAATAGCCAGTTTCGATACAAGAATTACATACGCATACCTATAGATGTTAAAATCTGACCTCATCCTGCTGTAATTTAGGGTTGAGGCAGGATAAAAAAAAATCTTAACCGTACACTTGTATGCGGCAGTTTTAGAATTACTCCTATTTATCCTACAAACCCGAATTATGCATGCATGAAGAGTGTGCAAACCCTAAAAAAAAATAGGCTGTATCCTTAATTATAAAAATTTAATATATGACAGCCTCCGTGGCGCACTTGGTTAGACGCCGGCTGTGAAACAAGAGGCCGCGGGTTCGATCCTCGCACCGAGACAAATGTTTGTGTGAACCACAGGTATTTGTTTCGGGTCTGGGTGTTTGTGAGACCAAAAAGCCTCTCGTAGTTCCTGATACCCACGACACAAGACTCGATCTTAGTGTGGGGTCAGAGGACTATGTATGTGACTATTGGGTGTATTAATATAAAAAATGAATGAGTAAATACCCAATGGCAATAGAACCAACAGCTTCAAATAAAAAAAAATGGTTTACTACCTTTTTTTAATCTTTATCTGTTAAAATTTTGACTCGCTCCACCGATCCATCGGTAAATATGCAAGTTAAAAAAGGATATCGTTTAAATAATATTACTTACCATAAAGAATATATGACGTCAAAACCTATGGTAATTAGAAAATCAGGTAGTTATTCAAAAAATATAAATCTTTGATCGCATTTCAAACTTACAGTATAAAGTTGATTAAAAAAATAGGTCCGTCGTAAAAAATATTGCTCACCCTATTAGGCTACGCATCATCATCACTATCATCTCTCATCTCCATCTCACATAGAGGATTTCCTGACGTGTAAATCGAACCCAGGACCTTATAGTTCATAGCGTATACGCCGCTATTCTTTATACAAACCTTTTTATGTCATCCAAAAGATACATAGCAGGAAAAATGTTGTTACTACGCAATTTGTATTATGTATTTAATGACAAGTCACTGCAAGGAAAGGACTTATATTACTCTAATATCTACTTAGCGTCCTTGACCCAATTGCTTAACGCTAAGCAAAACACATGGTATTGCAAATCATAAAACATTTGCGAAATAATTTCGTTTAATAGATGAGGCTAGTTATAGCACTGTAATTAAAAGTTGATTGCATTGATGGATTCTGAGAACACGGTTTCAATAAAATATATTTAACTATTATATCGGCCCGGTTTTGTTGAGCTTAGATTGAAGTATTTCTATGATAAGAGAGGCCGTTTTAATTTTACCGGTTTTTAAACCATAGTTATTATTCATTATTTTGAAATGTGTCTACTGTCTATGTTAATATAATATGTAAATATATTATATTAGTGATTTTTTTCCGTAGTTACTTATTGGTCATTGTTACTGCAAATTCTTTAATTTACATGTCTTATAAATGTATAATATTATAATCTTATCGAACAAACTAATTAATGATTTAAGAAAGAATAATTATTTGAATTAAACCAATGTTTCTCAAAATTTAAGTGACTTATAATTAATAAAGTTGTGAATACATCGTTTTAGTGCCTTTAGTGCGAAATAAACATATCAAAATGATTTCTTAGATTTACGCGAATGTTACACATTGTAATAAAACTAATCACAGTTGACTTCATAACTTTGTAAATTGCGCCACATAGACCACCCAAGAAATGTGGTACTACTTGTCTAGTGCATTATCGTGACGTATGATATCCATTGTAAAAATAATAGTGTGATGCTCTATATGGGTAGCATTGCATTACCAACAGGGCCATTGTAGTATCCTTAATGAGCTAATATATAAAGAACTAATAACAATAAAATAAAATGCACACCTTTCTGTACTTAAAATTTAATAATAATAATAAATAATAAATACACCCAACAGTCACATACATAGTCCTGACCCCACACTAAGATCGAGTCTTGTGTCGTGGGTATCAGAAACTAAGAGAGACTTTTCGGTCTCACAAACAAAACAAACACTTTGTATTGTATTATGAGCCCATATACGTACCACTGCAGGGCACGAGCCTGCTCTACAATAGAGGGTACGATTGAGAGTGGTTAGGCCATATAGCCCACCACGCTGTCCTAGTGCGGGTTGGCGGACTTTACAAACCATAGAAATTCTTACAAATCCGCATGGTATGCAGGTTTCCTCGCGATGTTTTCCGTCGCCGTTATAGTAGTACTCAATAATATTTAAAATTAAATAAAACACTATTACTGATGGTGGTATTTATTGGTGGTAGGTCTCACATATGTGAGAGGCCACCTGGGTAGGTACCACCGCAATGTCTATTTCTCCCGCCAAACAGCAGTGTAAATGCATTGTAGTGGTCCGGTTTCAAGGACATTGCAGCGAAATTAACTACTGGATTTATATTGAGACTTAGCATCTCATGTCTCAGGAGGGCGAGCGCAATGGAATGCCAAGCATTGCTTTGTAATTCATGGTGTTGTTTGGTTTGCTACTGTTCATGAGCGGTCGTATCGCTTACCAACAGGCGAAGGGCATGCTCGTCTCGCTATTAATTAAAAAAATATATAGAAAAAACAGATTTTATGGGCTCAATAAACTACAAGGACGGTACGCATCTATTTCATGATTGTAAATGTTTATAGCTGGTAATCATTACTTATACGTTCAATGTGCATTTAAGATTGAATAGCTGTTTATATATCGCTAATCCAATGGAACAATGACTTAATTACCTCTTAGCTATTTTTCTGGAGAACGGTTTTAGAAGTTGGAGGTTGAAAATATAATGTATTTCCAATCATTCTGTTCAAATCTTTTAATATTTATGTAAGTTACTTTACTATCAATGATAATTTACAATAACTTCATGAAAAACTCAAGAAAACTTTTAAATAAGACATTCAAAAGTCATTTTCGACTTTTTTGTAATTACGTCGTTGTTCCATTGGATTAGCGATATTATATCAATAGAAAAAAAGGGTATTTACATTGATCGTAGATCATGAACAGATGACATGTCTATAATATTCTTTAATTGACACTTCAACCGAATCAACTAGATGTGCAATTAAAATTAAATAGTTGTTTAGATAATATAAAAAGGGGGACTTAAATCATATATTTATTTATTTAAAATGGGTACTTGAATCGTAGATCATGAACAACGTTATCATGTGTCAATAATATAATTTAATTTACACTTTAACTAATACTGGTTTATCTTTCAGGAAAATCGGTAATTGATGCGATAATATTCGTTGTCAAATATAATAAAACGATTCAACCATACGTATAATATTTTAAGATTTGCCTTTAAAAATAATTCTACCGTGACATTGTATTTCACCAACGTACCAACGTTTGATTGTAAGAGGTTAGGCCATTACGAAAAGGGCAATTATTAGGCCTAAAATAAGATACACGCTTTCAAAAAAGACAACAAACTATGAGATCCCATACCACCTAGCACCAGAAATAACTCCAATGTTGATTATATAAATTAGTGCTTAGTTCGGGAATTGAATCCGGGCCATCGCGTTTCAACGGCGAGCTTACGCGCCATGTCACCGAAGCTGTCAAGTAACAGTAGATTAAAAAGATATTGACCGTTGACTCATGTTTTTAAAATATTATTCACTGTTCATATTAATGTTTATTACATAATATTTAAATATCTTGTACGAGGTTTATTTTTATTTCATTCCATTTATTTACACTCAAATAAGGTTTCTTACCCAAGTCATTGGCGTAATGTATTGCGCGGAAAGTTTAATCACTATTTTAAGACCAATTTTATGCTTCTTTCATTGCCACAATAAAAATAAACTTGAATTAACAAATGTAAAATAAAAACAAATGTAACCGGTTACAAAAATTAAACGATAAAATTAAATACAGCGATTTAATATGTTATTAAATTCATTACTGACAAAATTCCATGTCACATAACGTTATACTGGGTAATCAATGCATTTTTTTATGATTATTTTTTTCATGTACCTATATGAGTCACTGTCCACTACAGAGGATACTATGACCGTGCTCTCAAAGTATTAAGAAAAAATATTCTTTCGGCCTTATTCATAGACAGTTTTAAAACATATTCTAGTTATCGAATGTTTTGTCCCTTTCGAACCACTTTTGAATTCAGTTTGAGCGAAGAAGACAAAACATTCGATAAATAAAATAGGCTTTAAAACTGTCTATGACCATTTGTATGTTATAAGAAATTTTGCTCATTTCGTCATCGGCCGACCGTTCCATAATAACCACCTACTGCCTAGCAAGAGTCTTCAATACAATTAAAAGTTCGATTGAGAGGGCTTAGGCCATAGTCCACCACGCTGGCCTAGTGCGGTATATCATACATAGAATATTCTTTGCCTAAATGGCATGGTGTTATGCTACGTTGCATTCATTTGCTACCCTAAATATTTCATATTATGTTTTTTATGGTCGTAACTGCGTGGTGTAAGTGCTGTAAGTGCGTGGTAGCCTGTTGGTTACGGACCAGAAGCGGCTTCCTACACGTTCACAGTGGTCATGGGTTCAAATCCCAGGGCACACCTCTGACTTTACGGAGTCATGTGTGTATTGATAGTCAACCACCACGCACTAAAACGGTGAAGGAAAACATCGTGAGGAAACCTGCATACCATTGCGATTTGTATGAATTTCTATGGTACATTAAGTCCGCAAACCCGCACTAGGCCAGCGTGGTGGACACTCTCAATCGTACCCTCGATTGTAGAGTAGGCCTTTGCCCTGCAGCGGGTCTTAGATGGGCTGATACAATAGTAGTAACTAAGTATAATTGACAGCCATAATTACATACTATTCATTGTCTCTTTAATAATGACATCCGTCCGAAAAGGTCAACCGGAATCTTTATAGCTTCATTGTGAGTCATTGCGAGAGCTTTCTCGGAAGCGACTCTTCGGGACGCGAAATTTTTGGCGCGATTATTATGTATTTAACTGGTTTTCTGGTCGGGTTTTCAAGTAATTTCGACAAACTTTCTACGTGCAGGTGACATTACAGAGTCAGAGGGTACCTATAAAATCCTGGTAATATTAAAAAATGTAATATTTTTTGAGGTTTTGTTGATGCAATATAGACCATACGTCGAAATAGAACAAATTATGTAATACGAGTAACATAATTTTGCGAACAGGATAATTAAATAACAAACAAGTACTTCTTAAATTTAGGTTAATGGTAATGACATAATAATATAACAATAATAATACTGTATAATCTAATTAATGCAGACTAAATACCTCAGATACATAATATTAAATCGCTAATATACTCTCCAGATAATATCATAATATTCGTAGAAATAACCATATATCTACAACAGAAAGGTGAAAAAAAGATCTTTGAAACTATATTTTTCTTCCTAACCAATAAATAAAATTAAAAATAACATGGCTTAAATTAATAATTTGGCACACGTAATATATTTTATAAGCGGGCGTCTAAAAGTGTCAAATAAGATAATAACAAAATACTAATTTTAATGAACTAACAAGTCTATAAAATGTTAATTTATGACCTTTATAAAATAAAACATACATACATACATAAACTCACGCCTTTATCCCCGAAGGGGTAGGCAGAGGCGCCACCAGGACACCCACATTTCGCCATGTATGTTCCGTCCCACAATGTGATAGGGGGCGAGCCTATCGCCATATAGGGCAGAAATTTCTGGCTCCGGGCTGAAAATTAATAGAAAAACCCAATGTCACTTTGCCCGACCCGGGATTCGAAACCGAGACCTCAGCTTTGTAGTCGTACCGTAGTACAACTACGCCACCGAGGCAGTCTTTTAAATTTTATAAACTCCGCGAGGACCGCTAAACGTAGAACCATTTTGTATTGTTAAAGTTTAGTTAAAGATTAGTTCTTGATTTTTTGTGTATTTGTTGTAACCTTAGTAAAAAATATGACAATGGTAGTCATTATAAAGATATTATAGTAATCATTTTGCCATCAGTTAAACTGCATGCAATAAAACAAGCAATTATTCAGTCATGATTTGCAGACACATTAATCGCTAAATTTTATTATTTACATACATTTATACTTAATAAAAGCTGGCAATAAAAGCTTAATTATGATGTATTAACGAATATTTTTCGTAATCTAACAAAACCTTGCGTAGATACAACTACTTTTTTAAACGCCCACTTTAAAACTTTATATTAAGTACATTTTTTCATGTAATTTGCTAAAGATTTTGTCAACAAGTTAGCCGACATGGATACATAGACTAACATAAATGAAATAATCATATTTTTTTTTGTTATTTTAGAACGAAATCCAAAGTCCAATATGAATCCAAAGTCTTTTTATTACAAATTATAATATTTTAGTAATCAATGTCAACCTTGGTCTCGACCAAAGTTCATAAAGTCTAGACTTTACCATCTAAGTTTGGATTGTATCTGATTATGCATTGGGATCAATGCCAAAATTCTAGTTCCGTTTATGTAATAGTAATGCATTGAACTTGATAAAGGCATTACTAGATTTATGCAAAATTTAATTTTCTACTAGACCATTGACCTTTAGAACTGAGATAATTTGTGACATACTGGAATTTCTACGATGCAATTTTTGAGCAATAGATTTAGAATATATAGCGTGTTGTGTTTAGTAAATAATGCGTAATCCTAGCTAGTTTTATTTTTGCGTAAGCTTTTTTTATACCGGCTCTAACAATATTTTCCCACAAGACGGTCTTGCTCACTATTGACTACCCTGATATTTTAAAAAGCCTACATCATAATATATAAGTTTCTCGTTTGCCAAGCGGTTAAGTCCACGGAACAGTTGAATATTTAGTCTCTTTATAAAGATAATGTCTACAACAACCTGTCCATCAGCCCGTTGCAGTCCACTGCTGGACATAGGCCTCTCCCAAGGTATGTACATGAATTTATGTGACAGATAGTTTTTGTACCCGAGGCTAACAACAAATTACAAAGCCTGTTTATATAAATCATAATAAAATATACCAGGAAAAGAAAATGATATTGAGTAAATAATGTTAGAAATTGCAAGGCCAACAAAATAATGGTATTGTATAAATATACCGGGTATATCAAGACTGCGACCGAAAACGAAGCTGGGTGGTAGTTTTAGTGGTTACAAACACGATGCAAATAAGTATTTGGCCAAAACAGTGACAGATACTTTTGTAGAATTTTTTTAAAAATCATCGTGTTTGGTTTTTGCGAAAATACTAATTTAAGCACTTACGTACCGTTGCGTGTTTAAAAATAAAGAGGTGTACATCATTATTTTAGGAAATCTATGTATATATCACCCAAATACGAAGATAAGAAAAAAATTGAAAAAAATTAGTTGTCGATTTTTTTTGCGAAATTTTTATTTGCCTTGTGTCTGAAGTCAATAATACTATCACCTGGCTTCGTTTTCGATCGCGGTCTTGATATACCCTGTATAATAATAATAATAATAAATATTTATTTAAGACCAAATGGACAGAAGTACATGAAAACTTAAAAATAGAAAGAGTTTACATCAAACGTATGTTAAAATTACAAATAATCTTTTGTCGGTGACCTCCACGCTAGGTTCGAGACTGCATTGTGAGGATCGATATCAATTGAGAATAAATTAAAATATAGTACTAATGGTGGGATGAGTGATTACACGTTATTTCATTAGGATGTTTATAGAATAAATTATTGTGTACTATAAAATACAATTCTGTCAGTTTTGTTAATATCTCGGAATTATCTGACGATAATATATTTTTGAAGTGCGGGTTGGCCTGTTGGTAACGGACCAGACGCGGCTGCCTACATGTTCACGGTGGTCGCGAGTTCAAATCCCAGGGCACACCTCTGACTTTTCGGCGTTATGTGTGTATTAATAGTCAATCACCAGTCACCACGTACTTTAAAAGTGAAGGGAAACATCTAACATTTTAAAGAATTTCTACGGTATGTAAGTCCGCCAACCCGCACTAGGCCAGCGTGGTGGACTAGGAGTATATGGCCTAACCACTCTTAATCGATTCTCTCGATTGTAGAGTAGGCCAGTGCCCTGCAGTGGGACGTATGTGGGCTGATATACAAACAATATATTTTTGAAATTGAACTTCGTAATATGAGCACCACTTCGGTTAATTTTGCATATAAAACGTATTACTTTCCAAAGAGTATTGTTTACTTCTTTGATATCTATCACTTGTCTATTAATTTTAAATATTGTAGGCTTGTCATCCTCAAACGGCACAATGTCAGTGTTATCTATTACTTTACAAGGTAAGTGTATAAATTGAGTTGTCGCATCTGAGATAGTCATGAATTTAAAAAAATTGAATTGTATTAACTGTATAAATTAGATCTATAAATACTGTATGAATTGGATCTTGTAGCATTCCAATGAGAGCTATAAATGTAGGAAACCGTTTCGTATTTATATTAATCCCTTGATTTCTATTGCTTAAATTACTTCAGAAGGTTTGCTAGTCCTGTTCTTAGGGTCTCGCCAAACAGTGGGCGCGAAGGGACCTCGACGCGACGCTGACATGATATGATCAATTGTAAGGTATTTGTTAGTAAAATAGTATGGACAAATCACACAGCACCGTCGCACTCGGCGGGACTGCTCTGTGTGACATGTTCTGTATCAACCATTAGTTACACGACTCCTCACGAACCATCAACGCCTCGTCTGCGTCACGTCCTATCCTTCCCGCTGTTTACTTTCTCATCATTATACATACTGTCTCATCCCGTGCCTTTACATTTCGTCCTATTTTTTTTTTTTTTGTAATGAGTCCTTTAAACACCAACATTAAGAGATCGTAGTAGTCCACTATTCGATATTTACCTCTTCAAATACCGATGCGGAATAGAGTTTTGAATACAATGCTAATATAATTTGCTATTTGCTTTAAAAAGCCATATATTGGACGGCAGTCACATTGATTTTAAATATAAAATAGCCAATACGCGGACTAAAAAAGTACCTGCACCCGGGCGATGTCGGACGGGCCGCTAATAATCCCAATAATAAAAGATAGGCATTACAATTATTAATTTAGTATCGGACATTGTTCAATGAAAAGAGATTGCTATAAGCTATCACGCCATGATTATTCAGAGAAAACTCCGTATGTAATTGAGTCATCAATAACCAGGAAGCATAATTACATTGAATATTAATCGGGTGAAGGGCACACTAACGAAGAGTAGCTATTTATGGAACCGAATTTTTAAAGTTCCTGATATGGCAATATCAATCGGGTTTTTTAGGACAATAATACAATTACAATACAATACAATTATTGATTCTGAAAAACATTTTAGTATAAAAATTACCCCGTTTATTTTCCAAAAAAAATTATAAGCAAAAAACCTTAAAAAAAGTATTTTCTTTTCTTATAATAATTTTTAAAACTCGATATAAAGCTATGTGTTAAGTAACTATTCTCATTTGCATGTCTAGTTTGGTATCAAATCCTAAAATCCATGTCTTGAAAGTCAATGTATGCTAGTGTACAAATACCTATAAAACACAGAACATATACTTTACATGCATAATTGCAGTCTAGTATTCATTTTTGATTAACTATACGGGTTGTTCTAAAGAAGTACATAAAAACCAACCACATGCACTATACAAAATATTTAAGCTAGTCCGAATAATCAGTCAAATCGGAGAAGTTTAGTCACTCACAACATTTTTATTTTAGCTATATTTTAAACATTATGTACCTGGCCTTTGCTAATCACGCGTCTGCATTTACGGTCCAAACTCTAATTGACGTATATGAGACGTGGCCACTGAAAATTATTTTGTATTTCGCATTTTATGGTGATGAACGAGGTTTTTATTTGGTTTGAAAAGCATTTTTTTGTATGCAATTTATTTTTACTGTTCACAACAGTATACATTTGGATAAATTCAAAACTGATATGAACCGCCGCCTGATTTAATGCTCCTACGTTGGTCCCACCCTGTATACATTTTAGTACATATTTTTGTAAGTATAATAGCATACCTGTGCTATTTATGTCGATTGCCTTTTGTTGATGCAATACGTATATTTATGACTGGCGTCTACTGTCGCTAAAGTATATAATATGTAGAAGCAATGTCAGAAAAGCTTTGTTTTTTTTTTCTAATACGCTAATCTTGTCTCTCTCTCTCTCCCTATCTTCTTCTCTCTCAATCTCTTTTACTCTCTCTTCAGCCACAAGAAGGCCACTGCTAAACATAGCCCTCCCCCAAAGATTTCCAAAGAGACCAGTGATCTACATGAAAATTTTATTTTTAATATTATATATTGATAATATTAATTGTTGTTATGTTGATTTTAACTTATAATATTTTGTTGTTAATGTCATTTATTTTGTATTTAATGGTGCATCAAGGCCTAATGTACCCATGATACTATTTCTTTTTCTTTAGCAACAGAAATTCCACTGCTGAAAATATTTGGAGTTTAATCTTTGGATACTCATATACAGGGTTATTTTTCAAACACCGCACATTATTGAATTTACACTTAATAAATCATTTATTTCCATTTCAAAATACCCTAATCAAAGTTCAAATTGTACTAAATATCTACTACAAGCACGGATGCCGGTCATTTTTATACAAAGACGCGCTCGCGTTTTTGTGCGTGTAGTTTATGTTTGAGCTATTATGGTCGGGCGTATTGTCTAAGTATTTTGTTTCGAGAGGATAAAAAATATTTTGCATTTTGTAAAACGAAACATTATTTTATTTTACAAATGTACTATAATCATGCTAATGAATCTTCTGTTGTTAGAATGCTCAAAACAAAATAACCCTGTATAGCCACGCGGAAGTACAAAACTTACATTGTAAAATAATAAACGAAACATTCTTTCTCACCTTAATTATATAGATTCATTACAAAATTAAGTCATTAAATAATGAATCCAAAATACGTCACTAAGCGACTTTTTACCAATGTTTAATTCATTTGCACAATCGCTTGTGATTGAAGAGGTAGTCTTGAATATAGATTTTGGTCTAAATACTAAATAATAAGTCAGTAAATGTAGACAAATTAATTTATCTTTGGTTTTTTTTTTTTGTTCGCAGAGGTCAGTGATTTATTTAAGCCATCATGAATAAAGGGATTGGACTCAAAAACCCGTATTGGGACTTAAACAAAAGTCGATGTAAGTATTTAAAAAATACGTTTCTTTTTGTACGTGAATTTGTTTGTCAATGGACTTTTAAAACTTTATGCTGCTTGACATAAAAACATTTTGCATTTAACTATGATGTAATATAATAATTTCAGTCTTTTTGGATCATATTATCTGAAGCATGCTAAAATTTTATTAAATTACATTTTAATTAAACGTTACATTAAACATATTTAAAATTACAATATTATCAAAATATAGGTGTTTTCTCTTCCGAACATTTTTAGCTGATCTTTTATTTTCTGCTCAATAATCCATGCGTTACTATATTTTTTATATTTTATATTCTTTTATGTAATTAGATATAACTTGTTATTTCATTGTCTTAGTTGCGCTTATTTCCAAGGGAAAGGTTAGAAGAATCAATACTTTGTCTGTTAAATAGGCGCTACCTCTTATTTAACATTTGGACAATGTGACTAAATGCACCTCATGGTATGCACAATACATTCCACATGGAGTATCCACTGGCATAATTATGTGGATCGACAAGAGTTGTTATCTGGTCAGAACTGAATATGTGCAGGTTCAACCACCAGTGTTTCTCTCTCGGTCTCTTCAGCCATAGGAAGTCCACTGCTGAACAAAGGTCTCCCCCATTGATCGCCACATAGACCTGTTGGAAGCGGCCTGCATCCAGCGACTTCCTACGATCCTAACCAGGTCCTCCGTCCACCTTGTGGGTGGGCGTTTACTCTTGTATAATATGTTAATTCTTCACATTGTTTTTTATACTTTCAACTAACTTTAAGTTCCACTCCTTACTACGTTTACCCATCCTCTATACCCATCTTCAATACTATTATTACTAGCAACAGAAAATATATTATTTCATTGTCATTTGTAGATCCAGAAATAGATGAATTGCCGTTGATGGGGTCTTTGGGACCGGTGGTGATCATTCTGGCTGTGTATTTACTATTCGTGCTGAAGGTGGGACCAGCATTCATGAGGAAAAGGGAAGCTTACAAACTGACTAACACTCTACTTGCGTACAATGCTGTGCAAGTAGCGATATCAGTATATTTAGTGATAAGGGTAAGTTTTTTGCTTGTATATAATTTCTGAATTATTCTACCATTAATGTTTTTTGAACACGAAACCACAAATAAGACGAAGTAGAACTTAGGCAACCTTAAGTTGTAAAACAAATTAATCTTGATCTCCGCACCGAAATAAATTTGACTTTAATCAACTATCATTTGTTTCGGTCCGTAGTTAATCTGGGTAACTTTGATTTCTTCGGTTAACTTTGACAGTGTAACCAACAACTATATAACATAGATTTTATGAATGCATAATTTAAACGTGAGTTCTTAAACGGCTTAAAAACTTCTTATTGATGGCTCTTTGTTTACGGAAAAAGTTATGAATGCGATATACCCATATTATGTTGTTGCTGTCATGAGTAAGTCAGTGGAAGGTGGTTGGAGATGGCCGCAGAAAAGGGAAATGATCAAAATGAAATATGATGATGTCGCATCCAAAGCAGATAATGACAAAATAAGTATAGCACGACCTGGAGTGTACAATGTAGACGATGATTTGTTCTATATGGAGTGGGGTGAATAGACATAACAGGCACATTTTTATTTATATATTTCTTTGTTTTGGGTCGTATGTATCAGAAATTACTAGAGACTATTTGGTATCACTACATTCAGACTCCAAACAAAATATATTTATAGTTCGGACGAACATTTGTGTCGATGTGAGAATCGAGCCCACGGTGTCTTGTTTGACAACCAGCAGTTATAACATATATTTTAGTAACATACTTTAAAAATGGTTTACGTTTGTTTTGACGCATGTAAAAACAAAAAATAAATGTCTGTCTTCTCTCTCTCTCTCTCATCAACCCTAAAAAGTCCACTGTTAAATATAGTCCTCCCTCATGGTTCTCCACATCAACCTGATGGAATTAGCTTGTCTTATCGTGTCGTAATTTTTTGAGCATAGTTATTTACCTATGTTAAGACTAATTTAAGTATTTTACTGTTGTGATAATTTGTACATTTTTTACAGTATTGCGGCCATTTAATTCAGATGGGATTGGTCCCGACGAAATGTTACATGAACGAAAATGTATCACGAAATCAGGTGAATATTATTTAACAACTTTTTTTCAAAATTTATAATCTTCCTCAAATAATCTTTATGGACATAATAATAAGTATTTTTTTACTTTACACCTACTTGTTGCTGTGCTTAAATTAAAACTGGGGTAAATAACTCTTTTATATACTAAAACAATATTCGTGATAATTGAACCAAACATTCCCGAGTTATAAAAGCAGTATACAAAACATAAAGAGTGTTTATTTGAAGCATTTCATGTTCTATAATATTTAATTATGTATACACAGAAACAGAAGGTCAAACGAGTTGTAAATCAAAATATTTATTAATAAATACTTTCTTCGTTGAAGACACAACCGGTTTCGTAAATAATAAATTCTTAATATCTGTCCTTAATAAAAGGTCAAGTTTCTGAAATTTTTACTCACACGAAACATGTTAGCCTCCTTATTTGAATTACAGGTTTTGGTTCATCGCTAAAAATACTCAAATAAAAATTATATCATCGACTTGAGCTTTCATACTTAAATGTATAAACGCGGTACTTTCCTTTAGAATCATTGTATTTTAATTGTTATATTAATTAGTACCCAATAAGTTTCAGTGTAAAATCATGCGACTAGTCATAGCTTTTGTTGTTATCTCGACCATTTAAAGTCCAAGCAAGTTCAATATGTTCAAATCTTACTGGTGGTAGATCTCTCACATGTAAGAGGCCGCCTGGGTAAGTACCACCGCAATGTCTATTTCTCCCGCCAAACAACAGTGTAAATGCCCTGTTGTGTTCGGGTTTGAAGGACATTGTAGCCAGAGTAACTACTGGACATATTGAGACATAACATCTTATGTCTCAGGATGGCGAGCGCAGAGTAATGCCAAGCATTGCTTTGTAAATCATGGTGTTGTTTGGTTTTACTACTGTCCATGAGCGGTCGTATCGTTTACCATCAGGCGGACGGCATGCTCGTCTCGCCATTCACCGTAATAAAAAAAGTAACTATCTTTTGTAATGTTAGGAGAATTTCTTAGTAGTAATTATGCTGCACTAGTTACCTACTCCATTAATCTAATTTATTACGTACCTTCTACAATTATAGAAATATTCAAATATTACTAACATTGTTACAATACAATGGTCCGTGTGAAAATTAATTTACATCATATGAGTATAATTATAAAACGAATAAAATATATTTTCATTATTAAAGTGCACTTCCGTATACGTGAGCGCAATTTTTATTAACAGATATTCTGAGATTACTTAAGTAAATTTATTGTCATAGAATAATCTGATGTGAAATTTCTATCAAAGTCAGAAAATAATTACATAATGTATGAAGAGTGTGTATCCTTTATTTTAAAACGTTTGTCATAATAACCATTGTGTTTTTGAGGAAGGACACGCTAAAACATTCTTTAGAGATTTGGTCATAAATTACACTTAAAAAACTCGTTTTTTTGCGAGAAATTATTATTTTTCACATTTAAAACAAGACATAAAACTGTGTCATTTACGAGCATCTAATTCATAAACCTTTTTATGGCGGTGCCTTTTAAATTTGTATGAATGACTGATTTTTTGTATAAAACCTGCCGGTGGCTTAGGAATTTAAATGCCTACTTTATTTAATGGTTTATTAGATTTACGCGAATGTTACACATTGAAATAAAACTATTTTATACGGATTTTATCGCGATTTGGTTTAATTTTTACATTTTTTAACTTCCCGACGTTTCGATTACTTTACAGCTTTCGTGGTCCACGATTTCGTGGTCGCGATAAAATCCGTATAAAATAGTTTTATTTCAATGCCTACTTTATTGTTTTATGAGGAAAATTCATATTTTTGTATTTTTTATACTGATGTAATGTCATCTTATGAAATGTCATCATTACTTAAGTATAAAAATTCCGACTGGATATCGCAAACATTTTCCTGTGAGGAAAAGAATTGGTGTATGATTTCAGTGACTTTGGATTCTCTGAATTTTCTTCGATAACGAAACTAGACCATTTCGGAATCTTATTTAATCGAGTTTTTTGTTCCCAGATCCTCTTCGGAATATATTTATACCTGGCTGCAAAGTTCACCGAGCTTTTGGACACAATTTTCTTCGTACTGAGAAAAAAAGACAGTCAGATCACATTCCTCCATTTATACCATCATACAGTGATGGTCATTGGAACCTGGGTGCTGTTGAAGTATTGGCCTTCGCATACCCTAATCTTCATCGGATTTCTGAACTCTCTAGTCCACGTCCTCATGTACACATACTATGGTCTTGCTGCGCTAGGACCGAACGTGGCGAAATATTTGGGCTGGAAGAAATATATGACCAAATTTCAATTGGTAAGTAGATTTCCCATCGGATGGTATTATCTCATGAAAAAATGAGACTTAAATGACACTAGAATTATAAAACTGAAGAATTATATTACATACGTTGAATAATCAAATTCTGATCGGAATCAGAATGATAATACTTGGATGAAAGGTCTTGATGAATTAATTATCAGTGTAAAACAACCATGAAAACTTTTTTTTATAAATGGGTGAAAAGCAAAAGCAAAAATAAACACGGCTACGGATTTCGCTTGTGCAATGTGCTCGTACATGATTTTTTTTTTTTTTTCAAAGTAAAGTTGGTACTTCTCTACCTTGGCAAAAACAAATATTGAGTATTGACCTCTATTACTTAAAAAGTGATTATAAAGTGGCATTTTATCATCACGGTGACCTGTCCTGAACCCAATTCTGCTCGTAAAATATTTTCCCATGCAGTTACATTTATCATTTGGATTAAAATCAATTTTTGTACCATTAAATTATATCAAAAACTGTTATTGTATATTTATCTTCTTTCTTTACATACATTTGACAAGCAGTCAACTATTGTCCTGAAAAAAGTTATCATTTTCGTGGACAGTAAGTTTTAGTAGAATAGCTTCGTTAACATTGCGTTGTTGCGCCCCCCTTGCCTTTACTCACTTCGAATCCGTCCGCCTCAGCTCGTCGGAACACACGCAGTGGTAATAACGTCATTGCAGGTTCCCACCAATAAGTAAGTTTTCAGTGGTATACGGACAAAAATAGTTTCATTTTAGTGGCCGATATAACTGGTGCTAGAATCATTTACGTTTTTAAAAATTTTGATTAAATTCGCTGTAAGTACTACTTTGTTGACATTTTGTTAAATGATTTTAATGAGTTAAACATAAAAGTTCCCTCTTTTTATCATTATTTATTATCATTAATTATAATTTCGGTGGTCATTTTTACCATTTCCGCGGACATTATTAATTTCAGTTTCTCTTAAAAATTCAACCTTAAATATTTTAGTAACATTTGGTGTTATTTGAAGTCCACTCACGCATATGTTACAAAGACGGTTAAAGATTGTTTTCTTATTTAATACATGTAGAAAGCATTGATGTAACAAAATCCCACCGAAATGACAAATAAAAATTACTTGTTGAATTTCACCCAAATGTACAAAATTACTTTTAAGAAAGACCTTAAGAATCTATTAAAATATATTAAAATAGACATTATACCTATCTAAAGGTTTCTAGAAACTGATAAATGATTTAAAATGTTATTTCTAAAAGTATTCGTTCTACTGAAGGTAGACTGTCATGGTTAAGGAAATTATGGATATTAGGTCATAATATAATATTATGGTCCTTAATGATTATTGAATAACTAATACAAAATCATTGACCGCCGAAATCAACCGGATTATAATTATATCCACTGTTATAATGCACTATTAATAGTGACTAATATTTATTAATAGCCCAATTAAACTGGAAATGTAGTTTAATGCTGGTAATAAAATGATTGCCTTGGCAAATTCATTCATAATTACTTGTGTTTTTTTTTGTCGCAAAATACTACAAGCACTGATCAAAATACCGCACTTGACCTACAAACACCAGAAATACGATTTAGCATTACTTGCATATTAAGTATATAAATCAACTAGTAATAGAACCTTTTAAAACCACTGAATAATTGAGTCATCGTAACATGATAGACGTAAAGTCTATCCATCATCTCCATGCTTAGGCACTCTTTTTTGATAACTTAATGTCATATTTTTTGTTGCTACAGATCCAGTTCGTTTCAATCATCATCCAATACGTGGCAACAGTGAGAACATCAGAATGCCCCCCAGCGAAAGGTGTCGCGATCTTCGTCTCCTGCAATACCGTCTTCATCTTGTTCCTGTTCCTCAACTTCTACCGACAGAGCTACAGCAAGAAATCTAAACAGCCCATCAACATATGTATGACGCAGCAATTCGACTTTACTAAACAAATGATCAAAGAAAACTAGGATTAATTTAAAGTAACTTATATTGTAATTATTTATGGCTAGAGAATTGATTGTAACTGTAGGTGTTGCAGTGCTATATTTGTGCTTGACGATGTTGCGAAGGATGCGACGCTGCAATAAAAAAATAGGATTGCAGAATACATGCGTATAGCGTGGCTAAAGAATTATTTTTAGAAATATTACCTACTATCAGATAAACATGCCCTTCAATTTCTTTCTTACATCGTAAAACTCACGTGATAAATTGGGGTTTCTCTACTATGTCCTCACTTTCGTAACATCATTGCTTTTGACACTGCAGTAGTTGTATTTTCTTTAGTTTCATAATTTTGAATAGTCCCGTTATAGTGACATTTACTATTTATGCTTTACTTCTCTTTTAATTAGGTTTCATGGTTGCTTCGGAAAACACAAGCACCTCCAGTAGAGATAGCATTGATAAAACATTTATTTTTATGTCAGTTTTAAGTTCGGAAATTGAATGGTCTCTGATTTTTTAAGAGTTTTGTTAATTTCATAATATATTTTAGAATATTAATTACTGTAACGTAAGTACTTCCAAGGTTTCATCGTATTTTATAGTTCATATGAAACAAGCGAAATAAATATTTCGTTTCAGTTGGGAAACAATTTTTGGCACTATTTATTTTGCGTTGTAAAGCAATGTATTAAAAATGTATATATATTTGCAAAAAATTACTTAGGTTTTTATTATTTACCTTATTGTAATCTTATATTCCATATTATGCAGGTCTCCATAACAATATTGTACATTACCATAAATACATACATACACGCCTTTAACCCAGATGGGGTAGGCAGAGGCGCCACCAGGACACCCACATTTCGCCTCGCATGTTCCGTCCCACGATGTGATAGGGGGCGAGCCTATCGCCATATCGGGCACAAATTCCTGACTCCGGGCTGATAATTAATAGAAAAATCCAATATCACTTTGCCCGACCCGGAACTCGAACCCGAGACCTCAGCTTTGTAACCGTACCGTAATATTGTATTTATTTAAATATAGATGGATTATATTTCAACAAAAATAATTATTATTTAATGAGTGAAGCGCACGTGCATAGTGATCTATACATATGATATATTTGTTACCAATCAATGTCCGTACATGGAAGATAAATAATAAAAACCAATATGGAGGGTCTGTATTAACGTAATAGAACCGAAAACAATTGTTTTTAGAATTGTTGCCTGTTTGTCTGTGCGTTTGTGCGCGATGAACACAGAAACGGCTTGGATGTGGAAGAAGCGAGTAAATAATAATGGTTTAAACGCATTATCACACTGGTAACTGAATGTTATAGACATTTATAAATGTTACGGTTAAGAAATTCAACCTTGAAACGCTATGACGGACATTATCGAGGTTTGCATAAACATAAAAGTTTTAAAAAGAGTTGCAAACGAAAGTCAGAAGTAATTTATATTGTAACTGGTCGATATTTGAACATGGAAGGTAAAGTAAAATTTATTTAAGGAGTCTTGCCAACTGCAACAGCAGCTATAAGTTTTTTTTTTTTGCCTGTCTGCATGTTCATTTCCGCATCACAAAAAAAACTACTTTAACAGTTCTATTGTTTCAGGCATAACTTCAGAAATGGTAAGTTGCTTCTTTACACCCAATGTAGTAACCGAGTTATCTATACATACACAGTGGTTTTTATTAATCCATTTGACAGCCTCCGTGGCGCAGTTGGTGAGACGCCGGCTGTGAAACGAGAGGCCACGGATATGATCCTCGCACCGAGACGAATGTTTATGAGGCCACAAGTATTTGTCTCGGGTCTGGGTGTTTGTGAGACCGAAGTCTCTCGTAGTGTCTGATACCCATGACACAAACCTTAATTGATCTTAATGTAGGGTCAGGACTATGTATGTGACTGTTGAGTGTATAGGATATAAGGGATAACGGACATAGAGATATAAAAACTAATTATAAAAACATTGTATGCTCCTAAAAAAAAGTAAGCGTGAACAATATTCAAAATTTAGGCTACAAATGTAATCTTTTGCATGCCTTATTATTTTATATGCACAATCTACCACATGTTTTGTAAGTTTTACAATATATAGTTTTACAAGAATAATATATGATAACGCAATATCACAAGACTAGTGGATGGCCAATAATTACGAAACCAAAAAATCTGCAAGATGTCATTTTAACGTTAAAAGCGAAAGTGTTGTGCGTAATCCATAGACCCAGCCTTGAAAATTGAAATTATATAGATAAAAACTTACCGAGGCGATGGGTATTATAATTTGACTTTTTTTTTTGTTTTATGTCCTACTTCTTTATTTCTATCGTGTGTTTTATTATTAGTCGGGGAAAATACGTTAATTTGTATGCAATGATTCACATGAAATTATGGTTGACGAAGTAAATTTGCTTGGCGCAAACCTCAACTATTGCGTCTGGACAATCGATGAAGCAACTCTATCAAATCAAATTATTTTTAATAATCTTGTGAAATTTGTAGGGACAAATAGCTACTTTGTCGTTTTATATGACTTCCAAATGTGGTTGATAAATTCTAGAAACCAGTACTTCCTTTCTTTCCTATTAAAATTCGAAATATTTAAATTCAAACTACGATCGTGCAATATTTAATTAACCAAAAACGGGTGTCTAACGAAACATATAAGTAAGATTTGAAATTGTTTTTAAGTAAAAATAATAAAACGACTTCAATATTGTAATTAATAAGAGAGAAAAAAATATTTTTAAAAATCTCAAATTATTTAATAAATGATTATTAAAATATATTTATTAAAAGATTAATACATATAATTTATCTCTTTTTAATCACAATTTTGAAGTCAGTTTTTTTTTATTATTTATTATTGCTACGTTTTTATAATTTATATATTAGTAATTGACACTATTTTTTTACTATTTTTTGTTAAGACAACTATCTACACCTTTTCTTAGATGAATGATGCAAACTTTACTCTTTATCTCACGATGTCGTCGTAGTCCAGCTCTTCCGGAAGATTCCCCTACACCTATATAATTATAAAACTGACTAGGGGAGATCCATCGTACCAAATAGCGAGGCGTCTCTCCTTTGTCAGGTAAATCACCCAACATACAAAAAAACAACACTTTACAGCGATATAGACAATTCCCCTACAGAACAAAACACAGGAAAAAAAAAAAGAAAAAAAAATGTGCCTCCTGGTGCGCCGCGTCTAAAAAGTAAAGGAGGGCGCCGCGAAGAATTCTCTCTTTGATTTTTTTGTTTTGTGCTTATTTATCTAACTAGTTCATTGCACATTTCAACTAGCTAGATAGATACAAAAAAGTACTGAACCGATATCAATGAAACTTACACAGCTACTAAGTTGGACTATACCTAAACCAACTAAAAAAATTTTAATCCGACATACTTTTTGAGATACGCGTGGATAAACACACAAATATACACACATTTATGAAATTTGGCAATCAGTCGCTGGTATTGACTAACATATCGAAAAATGGTGCAATTCTGACAATATTACATACATACAGGTCGAATTGATAATCTCCCTTTTTTAAAGTTGATTAATAAATAAAACAATGCCTCAATGTCATAATGTTATAATATTGAATATTACAAATGTCAATAATGTAATAATTACAATACCATACAACTTTATTACATTGGCACCTACGAAAGATACTGTTAAAACCGTTGTATGAACAATTTTGCTCATACTAATTTACAAGGCGAAAAAATGAACGAGCATTCTTTGGTAGTAATTTTGTGACATTTAATTGCATTATATTAAAATGTACATTATATAACAAAATTTTAACAGCACTTCATAAAGCCCAAGTTTTGCTACGAAAGGCGATGACAGGTTGCATATAAAACGTATAAAATTCACTTTTTACATGTTAAATATTTAGGAGACATACAAAGAAACCAAAAAACGTTGTCACAGACCACTGCTAGCCTCTATGCGTTGAGTCAAATTAATATTTCTATTGTAAGCATCTCTAATTGTCTTTTTATAGTACAGCCAGAGGCTATAAAAAATCTTCTATTACTTAGTAGTCAAACAGGATTAATACTATCACTTAGAATATCAAGAAATAGATTGTCGATAAAAACCCGACACTTTAGTAATTGACCTATATGATAATACCTATATGAACACAAATTTAAAGGTGACAGAAGAGTACAGAGAGTGATAGATATAACTGAATTATTGGATCCTAAATATGAAACATATAAAAACATTAAAGTGAAATTTCGAGAATGGAATATCACTTCCAAAGAACAGTCATGGTTCGAAACGAGAACATAAAGACTTGTATACAGAGTATTTGGAAGACAAGGTATCACTTTATTACTTCGCAATTGACTTAGTTCATTTGCTGAATTATCTTTTAGCTTTAAAATTACCTTACAAAGAGCTGGGTAACATTATTACACCACAGAACACTTTAGTAAAATGGAATAAATTGGATACTGGGTAACTACTATTTCTTCACCTCAATTATTATAAAAGTTCTAATCAAAAACGACTTCTGCTTTTACAGTATGAAATGGTTATACATTATGATCTGTTTCTTTTGAAAGCAATAAAATACAAACAAATAGTGTTGTCATTTTGGTACTTCTGTTGATTTATTAAATTCAGATTTAGATACATTAAAACAAAAGGCGATTTTTATGCCAACTATACTGTGATTAATAATTGAAAAACATTACTAACATGGCAATCTTAATTAATATTTCAATGAAACTGTACTTCGATTTATTATCAAGTTGTCACTGGTGGTGCGTAGGAGAGCATATGTAGATGCATGACCAATAATCGGTATCAATAAAACCACATTAAACAACATTAAACCATACCATTGACAGCCTCCGTGGCGCAGTTGGTTGGTCGCCGCCTGTGAAGCGAGAGGCCGCGGGTTCGATCCCCGCACCGAAACAATTATTTGTGTGATCCACAGGTATTTGTTTCGGGTCTGGGTGTTTGTGAGACCAAAAAGTCTCTCGTAGTTTCTGATACCCACGACACAAGACTCGATCTTAGTGTGGGGTCAGGACTATGTATGTGACTGTTGGGTGTATTTATTTATTTATTTATATTACAAAATCTATACAATATCTATAATATGCTCTTAATTATTACGTATACTCTCAAATAACTTGACATAACAGACTTAAATTGCTTGGTAACTCCTATATCGCGGGTACATGATATTTCCAAAATGGCAAACCAGTTACCTAAGTTAGAATATTATTAACCACCTTAAATTTATCTTTTATATACATTTTAATTAGCTTAAGTTTTAAAATGTTAAAAGAAATTACTGAACAAATACCAACTTTATCTATTTCATTTGCTAAGTCTCCCATTACTACTTTCTTAATGATCCTCTACATTATTTAATTCTACAATGGTACAAATTCTAATTAATATTGCTTATTTACAAACAAAATGAGTACAATCACATTTTTTACTTTTATCTTTTTAATCTTTCTTCTCTAATTTTTCTTCACTCAAGTTTCCGTTAGCTACTCCATTGCCAATCTTTAGATGACCGTTCTCATGTTTGATACCGTTGGCATGCCCGTTAGCAGATTTGACACTAGCTTTCTTTTTCTCTGGTTTACCGTAAGCCTTGTAGTAGAAGTCGTAGAAGAGATAGTAGAAGAAGATGGAGTTGGGTAGAGTGAAGACGACAGACCAACGAGGGTAGCCGCAGTCGTAGAAGAGCAACTGAGCTGAGTGCAGGAATGCGATGCAGAATTGTAGCTGTAATAAAAAAAAATATATAAGCCTGGCATCGGCATTAGGAAACATCATTGTTACCGAATGACTATTCAGTATATTTGAAACTCTAGGAAGATAAATAATTTTACAACGAGATTAAGACATGGAGTAGGTCGATAAAAATGACGCCTCACTATAAACCAAGTAGAATACGAAAGATCCAAATCCAAACAGATAAAACCCAGAAGCTACATTGGGAAACGCCTACTCAAGTCTGACAGCAAAACTACCTAAAATGGAATCACACGTTCACATTTGTATCATAACTACATTGCATAAGTCTGTTCAAATTTTAAATCACTGCTATAGCTTTTGAAACATAAAATAGGAATTTAACTTGCTTTTAAAAAAAAATCGTTTATCGGCACGAAACGATGCGATAAATCGGTGTAGTCAATTGGACCCAACGGTTGATGAAGTGCTGTTTAGATACGGTACCGATAGGTAACTAAATAACCTATCATTAATCATCGTTTCGATTATGATGGTTAACGTAATCCCATAATATACATTGGCTGATCCTAGAATGCGGCTATATGTGACGTAAGTTACCTACTATGGCGAGTTTTACACACACGGTGTTTTTTCCTCTCCTGCGTTTCTGTTTCTCTTTATTGTGATATGTGTCGTTTGTGCTGAGGGCATTGGCATACAAGGTTGCATTCCAGCAGAGACAAAACTTCGCTACTGAATACGATGGTTCATTCCTTACATAGTGATTCAAGAACTTCCTACACCTTTATTTATTTAATCAGATATAGTACTAAAATATTTCAACACTATCACATACGTATAACACTCACCATTTGTAAAGTAGTTATATGCCTCTTCCAGAACAGGTACCTTTGGTACTGGGGTCCCATAGCCGCCAGCATGTAGTAAGTATACATAATGATGTGAACGAACGAGTTGATCACACCGATGAGGGTGCCATGCCCCCCTGGGTAGTACTTGGTAGCGCCCCAGGATATCATAGGCATCACTGTATGATGGTACATGTGGAGGAACGTAATCTGCCGGTCTTTCTTTCTGATCACGAAGAACACGGTGTCGAGTAGTTCGGACATCTTTGCCAGGAAGTATATGTACACGCCATAGGCTACCTGGAAATTGATTGCTATTGATGTGACAAGGAATATAATTCATATTAGCAAACCACACACTGGAGTGGCAGAAAAATCTTAACCTCCTTCGAAATTTAGAAAAGGCCTAAGCTTAGTAATATAACGTATGCGGGCTGGTACATATTATATTGTAATAATATAGTAAGATCACTATTGAGAGCATATGAGACAATGGGCATTGGTTAAATAATTTTCACGAGAGTAAGTTTTTGTACAATGGCAGGAAAACCTGTTACCGCACCGCACACCAAAAATAATTGAATTATATTCTGCAGTAAAACCATTACATATATATATTTTAACTTTAATAGTTATAATATAATAATTCAGTCCATACATGTACAGATATCGATCGGTTACTTTATTATATGTATAGATGTATTATTTTTTATTAATGATGTAACACATAGTTTGATAATTTTAAAAAATATTGTGGTTTAATGTCCTCATGTCTGCACCAGTCATCGACAGCTAAATTACATACAAGGTTTTGTTTCTTTGAATTAAGATAGTAAGGTGCGATATGATGTGAGAATTTCCGTGTGATTTTATTCATTATAAAAGAACATTGCGATCTAATTGCTATTGTCGGTTCACGGCTGGCGAATATAGACCGCGTATTAACGTGACATGATAACGTCTGATGTATTCTATTATAATTACGGTGCTAAGTATTTCCTTTATTATTAATATTGTGTAGTGTTCGTGTTTTACAATAAATATTATATTATGTAGATAAGTATACATTAATAGTTAGCAATATTTTCCTTTACATTCAGTTGTGGAAAAAGTAAAAAAGCTTTAATCATGATTGAATTAAATGATTTTAACCTCAATAATCATAACAGGATGTTGGTATTCAAAACCATAAATTTAAAATAAAAAAAGAAATTGTTTATATTGATACCGATACAGTTTAAATTGAAAGGTATCTGGGCCATTTTTAACTTGCTTTACTTTCGCCTGTAATGTATGTAACGGAATCCTTGCTTTCGATTTTTGTGTACTTCAACACCTCGGATTAATTTAAACTTTTACACTATTCCCGAGGACCGATGGTAAAACAATAATTGAAGGCAGTATAAGGTGAAAAGAATGAAACAATTCAAAGTTGGTAATTTGCGCGCCTTCTATATACAAAAATATATGTACACCTAACTTTAAAAAAGTAAACAATATGCTCACAGCAACTATAATCGAGCTCCCTGCGCTATTTTTAACAATAAAATAAATGACATTGACTTCATGTTCTAGTCTTAAGCTCATGAACTTTGAATTGTTTTTTTTTTTTCTTTTTAGTTGGGTCTTTACTGAAGCATGTTTTTTTTGTTTACTATTTTTATTTGTTGAAATAATACTACTTTTTTACGGGTTTTATCGCGATTTGGTTTAATTTTTACATTTTTTAACTTCCCGACGCGACGTTTCGATTGCTTTACAGCTTTCGTGGTCACCATTATTGTTATTTGTCTTTAACGGTCATAAGCTGGTAGGCGTATGGTTTAATTAAGGTTGATTCTTACCCTCATAGCCTCTGGCGTCCTGGAGAAGTCAACTGGTTGACATTTCCAACTGTAAGTCCTCAACCAACCCGCGTCGAGGCCCTGAAATTATCACAAAAACACTATTAAAAAAAACAAAGTTTCATGGTTGGTAATTAATCGCCTTTCAATGTAATCAGGTCGTAATTATCAATTTTATAGGCGTAAATTTTAAAAATATTATATATTAATAATAGATATTGTTAAAAAAATTCAGTGTCTATAGTTATAAGCGTTTTAAATCCACATAATATCATATTATACCATATACAATTAACCCTATACGCATTCATATAGCCTATTGCTTGTAGTGGACTACAAGCAATAGGCATTTCCAAGACACTACTACTTTTGGCATATTATTCATAACATCACAAAAAAAACCCTAAAAATCCTAAGCACTGATCATATGTTATTTGTTCGGTAATATCGGAATGGGTTTCGAAAAATATCGAATACAAATTGAAGCGAATTTATCGAATCATCGAAATTTGATTATCATTGAGACAGAAAGAAACAAAGAGCAATATGGAACCTTGAAAACTAATAATATAATTAAGTTTCACATTACCGATGTACAATTTATAGAAAGATTATCTCTGAAGGTTATGAGATAAACTGGCATTGACCTGGTCTTAGCTGTCGCACTAGACCTACTTATAGAGTATCATTTGTAGCAAATGTCAATGCTCCAAGTAGATTATCGCCAAATGTGTGATATGGTGTTAGAAGGTCATTATCAATTGATTATACTAATCACGTCCTTACTTAGTATAATACTATGTATATTTATTTATATTTTCTGCTGTTTAGTTTATATAAAATTTGGTACTTTTATGAAAACTTATTTATACCTATTACATAATTGGCTTGTTAAGCATGGAAAGCGGCACAAAATATTTTTTCCAATACGAATATTTCCGTCATATTATACTAAAGATTAAATTGAATGTTAAGGTGTACCTTTTAATTTCTGTTAATTCTGTTTAAAAATATTTCAAATATTTCGTGTTCGGAACATATTCCACAAAATAGAACTTTTGAAACTATATTGAACCAATGAATACAAGAATGTTACGATCTCATCTAACTTATTTAGAAAGATCAATCCTCACCTCATGGAATAAATAGCAGCTAACCAGAACCTGTATGAAATTGTACACAACAAGCGTCTTCTGCAGTTGGAACGGCTTCTTGTCTGCCATGTACCGCGGCCCCCAGTTCAGTGTGAAATACAGGTAAAGACCTAGTATAGTCACGCCGGGCACAGGACTCGATATCAGGAACCAGTCATTGGTCCTGGGGTCTGGAATTAGAAGAATCGTAAATTATTTGCTGATCTATTGAGACTGATAGAAGTCGAAGATCATAAAGAGATTAACTTGGTAAACAGTTGATTTTTTTGTTCCAATGGTGCATCCACAAGCCACTTATCTTTTATGAAGCAACATTGTGCAATAATGTTATCGATTGTAACCATATGTTGGGCTACTTTACTAAACATAAAACACGGTAACATGTACTAAAAATATTTACACAATTTTTTATCAGGTGTTGCTGAGGAACATTTGCAAACGTTGCTCAACAAAAAAAGTACCTGTGGTTTGGATGCATCATGAAGTTAACTTTGATCTTCGCAAGGGTAAATACATATTTGCATAGCATATCTTTTTTATCGCATTGGTCCGGCAAATTGTCTGCCACTGAAGATGATGGTGACATTATATCTAAGTATTAACCAATTAATTGTAAGTTTTTCTATTAACTTCGCGTCATACGAGGCTTGATCCTCGACCAAGAACTGGTATGGTAGTATAATTTATAATTTATATATAGATATTGTAGTATTTTTTCCTGTTTATGTTCAGAGTACCTATTTGATGCTGTGTTGACCAAGCGTAATACAAACGCTACCTATATAAAGTTGTACCATCGTAATATATGACATAAATGAGTTTAGTACTATAATTAATTCAACAATATGATTAATTTCTTTCCGCGGACCAAAACATGAAAATCGACGCATGTAGTTGCTTCTCAATTTCACTTCTGTTCTAACGATATTTTAATATAAAAACGATTTATAAAGAAAATTATCAACCATAGAATTACTTACTGTTGAGTAAATTAACATGAATTATAACTTAGTCAATTTCCGTATTGCGATAAAAATCACGTTAATGAATATGTAACTGTTAATTATCAATTTTGTATTCGTATACAATTCGCGCCTGTTAGTTTCAAATTCGTTATACATCAATTTAGAAGGCTCTCATTAAAAACTTTGTATGAAAGCTCTACATAGGTTGGAAAATGGGTCAAAATTTAGTTTTTAACAAATTTTTAATTTGTTTAAAATTAAATTATTATTATTTATTTAATTCTTTTATCATTAACAATCATAACAAAAGGCATAGGTATAGTAAGTATGTAGTTTGCATAATAGTTTTCTAGATTCACGCGAATATGACACATTTAAATAGAACTTATTTTATGGGATAAAATACGTAAAAAATAGTTTTATTTCAATATATTATGTAGTTGTTCTTGTATTACTGTTTTCACATGATTTGCCTTGATCGCCTCTTTATGTCAAAAGATGTCAGAGCCCACGTTTCTCTAAAACCTTCAGCAACATTCCAAGCATCGATATTGGTTATTCCATCTCCTAATTTGTATATGGAAGGCATGATTGAGGCCGTCTTACAAACGGGACCCAATTTGAAAGTCATCACTACATAGATCTGCGACATAAAAATCACGCAAGTCGATTACAATTAGCGTGTTAGATGCATAATTAATTTCGCGGTCGCGTAACTCGTTCAAGGTTCGAAGCTACATAGCATTTTGTAAGTATTTTCCGATGGTTGTTTGATATTTTGTATTAATTATTGAGTTCTCGATGTAACACTTCTAAAATTTCCCGAAGTACCCCGACGGAAATAATATTTTGAGGTTCAATGCGGGTTTGGCTCGAGAGCTTTTAAGGCCCTATCGACTATTAGTTTTAGTTGCTGTGTTTTTGATATCCAATGACATCTATGCATATGCAGTAAATGTTGTATTTACTGACTCACACTATAATCAAGTTTTACAAGTCATCATTTATAAACATCTCACTACTGGAACCTCAGCATATGTTATGTGCGATCTTAGACGACAACGCTGCCCTTATATACTACGCACAAAAATTAAAGGATTTTTTTTTTGATCAATTTTTTTTGGTGTTTTATGAGAGTCTGTATCTTGGAGAAAATTGATTGTTAAGAAATTCGGAAACTAGAAATTGAAAGCTTGAAATGTCTATTTTGCAGATCTGTGCTCTATTTCGAGAAATATACGAAAAATGCTTATTACGACAATTTTGCTGAATACAGTAAGTTTAAACCTTCTGAACACTAAGGTAATCAAATCGGAGCAGTTTGAAATTTTCAGAGTGTCTTTAGAATACCTTAAGGTTGAAAAGTTACCGACGATATCCTTGGTTTGTTTCTTTTATCCAAAGATATGCAGTGTTTTCCGAATATCTATAAATAACCGTTTTTTTTTTTCCTTTTTTTCACACAACAATTTTACTTAGAAATACTATTCATTATCATAAGACTTTAATACCATCTTATAGAACATGTTTTGAAGTTACTAAAATTCTGATTTTGTTTTCCCCATGATTGATATTCATGGAGTAATCCAATGTCAAAGTGTGATAGGCCATTTTTACTTTGATTTACCATAAGTCAGCTCCAAATCATGTCACGGAGGTTTCTGGTATATCAAATTAAAGGCAATTAAATTATCTACGGGAATTTTATAATGATGTCATCAAAAAAATACTACCCATGTAAATGCACGGTTTTGAAATCCAGAAAAATTTTGGATTTTTTTTTTTCTCGTTGGTATTCTTACGATTGCTTATCAACTTAGCGAGGAATCAAGAAATAGAGCACAGATCTGCAAAATAGACATTTCAAGCTTCCAAATTTTAGTTTCCGAATTTCTTAACAATCAATTTTCTCCAAGATACAGACTCTCAAAAAACACCAAAAAAAATTGATCAAAAAAAATATCCTTTAATTTTTGTGAGTAGTGTAGAAAGTGTTTATGTAAAACCATAGTTACCAAATTACCTTTAGATAAACATACAAACATGAATCAAATTTATAATGAAATTATAAAATATTGCGGCTAACAATTTAAAAACTCTATAGGCACCGCTTATCATGCAAGATATCAGCATGGCTTATTATAACTGAAAATTACCCTATTTTCACCCTGCTGAATATTTAATTTTATTATCACATTAAAATTTTGGAACTGGGTCATAGCCCAAAACGTGCCAAGGTCAAACTAAATGATGGTTTCTTAGATTTACGCGAATGTTACACATTGAAATAAAACTATTTTATACGGATTTTATCGCGATTTGGTTTAATTTTTACATTTTTTAACTTCCCGACGTTTCGATTACTTTACAGCTTTCGTGGTCACGGGGCGGACTGAGGTATTAGTCATCCGTTCAGTGGCTGTTACAATTTAACTACCCTTAATTTACAATTATTAAATTAAAAAGTTAATTTAAAAAGTCAACTAGTATTTGCGATCCGATCTACGCAGAAGGAGCTCACTGTGTCTTGAGGTCTGGCAGCTGGTCTTTTGGGATCCGATTTAATTAAATTTAGAATTGGATCCCATGATGGTGCAAGCTTCAAGCCATCTTCTATATTGAAGTTTGGATGTTTTTTAATTTCAATAGCCTCGCGAAACATCCTGGGCAGGAAACGGTGTTCTTTAGCGAGGATTTGGGGCTTGTCAAAGCGAAGGTAATGCTTGGAGCCTTCCTCTATGTGTTCAGCAACTGCAGACTTCGTTGAGCGTCGGTGTTTGACGTCAGCTATGTGTTCTTTTACGCGGGTCCCTATGCTTCGTTTGGTTTGGCCGGTGTAAGAGAGGCCACAGTCGCAATCTATTTTGTATACTCCCGGTTCTTGTAAAGGTATATGACACTTGACAGGTGGTAAGAATTGACTAATCTTCTTAGTCGGCTTGTAGTGCGTTTTAATAGAAGCACGCTTCAGGATGTAGCCAATCTTATCTGTGACTCCTTTTATGTATGGTAATATAACCGGGACTAAACCAAATCGCGATAAAATCCATATAAAATAGTTTTATTTCAAAATAAATGACCTAAATGTATTTAAAATTAGATTAAAGTCAGAGGTGTGCCCTGGGATTTGAACCCGCGACCACCGTGAACATGTAGGCAGCCGCGTCTGGTCCGTTACCAACAGGCCACCACGCACTTACTATAAAAGGACTATAAAAGGCAGCAAATATTTTGAGAAGCCCTGCAATGTGCTATTATGGGCTCATTTCCCTAACCGTCAGGTGCAGTGCATTCACTATGCCGTGCCAGAATAAAAAAATAAATTTTGATAACAAGGATCTTACCAGCCAATTCGGTGAACAACTTGTTGTAGGTCCTGGTGAATGAGTTGTTGAATAGCGCCATTTTGTGTTCTATTGTGATGTTCACTGTTGCTTCAGGGTCATGAGAGGTTCTCCTGCATCTTCTGGCTTAGCGTGACGGTTTCTGAAATATAAATATTTATTCTTTAGGACAATGTTTCGGTTAAATAATTAAATAGGTACAAGAAATTAAGGTGTCGTAAAGCACCTTTGATCACTGAGAACGTTACTACGAAGAGGGCTCTTTCAAAGCAACGTGTCGTGTTGAAAACGTAACGTTTAAATCAATTGTCTCTCCCCAGTTATTATAATTACTAGAAAGATGGTCGCGGATAGCAACCACAATATACTGTGGTGGAAATCCCGTTATTATGGCCAACCTAAATATCGCATTCTGGGTTCAGCTTGTTTATATCTGGTCTCCCGCGATTTTAAACTGCACTTTCCTGCGCATTGTATTCACTTAGACGACACCACAGAAAATATAATATTAAAAACATAAATCCTTTCCATTTAGAGCTAATTATTGTCGTCATATAACGGTGTATAAATCAGAGAAGAAGCAGTGTTATGATATGTGATTTTAAGTGGTGCGGATCACGTCTCGCCACCGTTCCTACGTGGAAACTTTCCCCGTTCACGTTGAACTTTGACTTTTCACTTTCGCGTGATACTTGTTAAGTGTAATGCATTACCAAATTTCAATTTTGGAACCGTTCGTTGTGATATACAGTAAAGACTATGTGTTAGCAATTTATGAATTCCTGGTCTTCTCGTGATATCACATTTCAATATTAAACGACTCATCGGCGTCACGCCTGCGTCACGTCGCCGTTCTATCCCGCCCACTATATGACGAAACCATAATTATACTTTTTTATTTGGTTTCGTCACAAATGTTTTTTAATATTTTGATGTTAGCTAAAGTTTATGAATTATTGCCATATTAAGTTTATTTTTTGTAAACAATATTTCAAAATTTTCGTAAAAAATATTTGATGTATAAAAAGCCTAAGATCAAATTGTTCAGCACTATTTTTTCCTTTGTTCCTCAGCTGATTATATTTATTTTTTAACAATTAATGAATCAATAAAAAATAGGTTGTGCGCACTATGTAAAATACATCACTTTCAATTATGAATATTAAATGAATCACTCTCTACTTTCGACCGTGGGCGATCACTAGTTATTAATTAACTATAATTGAATATCTTTTGAGGAAAATCGTTTAAATATTTTTAGTTTAGTGACGTCATTACGTCTGGAGCTGTGACGTAGCCGGCATATATTTCGTATTTAATGATAATGATATTGATCTTAAGACTTTATGGTAAAATTCAATGGTTTGTTGGATAATTTTTTTCTTGTTTATTTTCGCCCACGCCACATTTCAAAATAAATCATAATAGGCAATGTAGTTCATGTCGAGGATCGATCCGTATTAAGCAATTATCTCTTTTAGATAAAATAATTATACAGGCCTACCCAATATACTCTTCTTTAAACGTCTGAATAATCTAATCTATTGTTTATTTTAAATAAAATAAATATATCTGTAATTATAATATAATCTAGGTACTATAGCTGCAACTACCTGACCCCTATTCATTCTATCTGTTGAATGATGTTATGGCACACACGTATATGACTCCGGTGGGCTGTGGTATCTTTCAAAGGCCCTACGTCATCACCCTCCTGTTTGCGCAGTGGGGGGGGGGGGTTTGGGCTATACCACCCACATACATATATACATATATATTGCTTGTACATTACCCCCAAACAAATACCGGCTAAATAACTATTGCAAAATGTATATAACTGTACTGTATTTGTTTACACCATAATGGTGAGAGAGACAGAGAGAGAGAGAGAGTTCAATTGGGTGGGCTTGGGCCATAGTCCACCACACTGGCTTAGTGCGGTTCGGTGGACTTCACATAAAAAGAAGACCTTGTTAAGAACTCTATCATATCATATGTATCTCATGATCATACGGTCATATAAATAGACTATCATACGTACCAAATTTTACTCATTTTGTATTCACTATTCACACCTAAACTATTTTCAACATCACGTTTGTTTTATCAATATTTCTGTACAGGAAGACATGTTTAATTTGATCTGGGTTACAGGGTTTCACATTATTGACGAGTATCGCGAAGGGAACAAGCGTGCGTTCCCCTTGAAAATTGTTACGAAACTAAGCTTTCACCCCCCGAGGTCATTCCCCGCAACTGATGGCGCACCCTCTGACATAATAGGGAGGGTGAGATCTATGGGGTGGGATTGATACAAGGTAATTTTATTCGCGAATTCGTTGAATACTCATTTGCAACTGGTAAAAGCTGTTAATAGTAAGAATTTGATAATTAAGGAACGTTTGTTTTTTTTAACAATAACCCATATAATTTTGACTTTCGAACCTACAGTAAGATAATAAAAAATAATAACATAAAATTCACCCAAGAGTCACATATATAGCCCTGATCCCACATTAAGATCAATTAAGTCATGTGTCGTGGGTATCAGAAACTACGAGAGACTTTTCGGTCTCACAAACATTTGTCTAAGTGCGGGGCTCGAGCTTACCACCTCTCGTTCCACAGCCGGCGTCTAACCAACTGCGCCACGGACGCTATCACACGCTGAGATACACGCATCGTGTCAGAATCTACTCACTTACTCATTCTGGCAACCTCCAGACCTAACACGAATACTCGACGTACGACGACTCAGTACTCAGTAGCCATATTACATATATTAAGGTTTTTAGATCTCACGCGTTTGAGATCTAATCTGTGATTTCACCACACACGATCTCGGGCAGATGTGAACCTGATTTTTGAAGTTAACTTCTTTTGACGCGTTTGCAAAAAAATATGAGGGCAATTTTTTTACAATGTGCGCGCTTACCGGCATATAAAAAGCGACGATGAAGATAGCTGTTATTTAAATATCAGGAACGCATGAAGTTAGCGGAGATATATTTACAATTAATTTGTTTTGAGCATGTGATGTGCTAGGCTGGAAGGCTAGTGACTTTGGTATACTCCTTCCGGCCTTGCAGGAGGTACCAAGAGGAAGCTTAAAATTTTTCTTCACAACGCTACAAAAAAATGGAACGATATGATTTATGTGTCTATTTTGGTCGCACATTAAAAGTTTTGCTCGCTATATTTCACTCTCAGGCAGATCTATCGCATTTATTATTTAAATGTAGTAAGCTAATACGACAGCTAAATTGTGCCAATCGTTATTAACAAACAAGTTGTTACCGTTCATATTCGCAATAATTAAATGCTCACATCCTTTCATTGCTTGTTAGCTTGATTAATTTGGTAATATGCGTACACGCGACGAGGCTCACTAAGTTATTCTTTGATTAATTCAACATTGTAAAACTCGAACAATTGTTATTCAAATTTAAGCAATAATTAATAATTACATCGATCAGTCCCATGCATGCTTTTGACCCAACATTATGGGGCAATTGGTGTCGTGGTATCAGAAACTACGATAGAAGTTTCAGTCTCATTAGTGAGACTCCCGTATATATAATAGATAACTACACTATCTATTTACGGGATTATACGTATAACTACAGAGTAACTACTGGATATATTGAGACTTAACATCTTACGTCTCAGGATGGCGAGCGCAGTGGAATGCCAAACAATGCTTTGTAGTTCATGGTGTTGTTTGGTTTTCTACTGTCCATGAACGGCCGTATCCCTTACCATCAGGCAAATGGCATGCTCGTCGCTTCCGGGCAATATCTCAACCAATGTTAATAACTAGATAAATCAGCAGCATACTATTCGTAAATTTATAAAATTAGTTGAACGGATTATCCCTTCGATCGTTGTTTATAGACCAAAGAATTAAAACGTGTAGATTACGTAAAGACGAAAAAATCTTCCATCGAATTTTCGATTCGTTGACAATTCAATATGTAGCAAATAGCCATAAATTAAGATGTGCAATATCCATGCCTAAGTCAAATCATTACATCATCTTCACTCACAAAGGAAAGGTTAAGATTTAACTTAAGTTGAGGCAAACACCTTTCACCGTTAGAGTTATTATATTAGAACGGAGGGTCTGACATATTATCAAGCCGTAAGCTTGGAGACGACCCCTCAAAGAATTTATTAGTGACAAAGCGTAGGTTTTGCCGTAGATTGTTAGATGCAGTTATTTAAACATAACTTTCATCTAATTATTATAAATTACATAGTGTACAACTGTTCTATAATATAGTAAAAATAAATAAAAATATTATTCGTTCATAGTTTGATATTTCTATTTCTTTTTGTCGTACTATCTTTTATATCCACAGCTTACAGGCTACGCTATACTTGGTGGTAAATGGATCATTATAAAAAAAGTACAGTCGTTAATTAGGCTCTATTGAAATTAGGGTTCTTTTTATAGAATATAGTAAATAATTACGACAAAAACTTCCATGTCGCGAATTCCGTTATCAACTTTCTAGCTGTATCGTATAACACGTATGTATAGTCGTAAATACCTGATAAGCACCATAAAAATATTATAAAATAATATTATTTTCGCAACAAGCCATTCATACGTATTAGGTATTAACCAGTATATCGCGACCCCCCTTTTCCCTCTTCATCATATAACTATCCATCTAACATCGATGGCTATGCATATAACGTCATAGGTCTCGTGTAATGGACAATTTCTTACTCAATTAATTCTGTTAATAAAGCCTTAAGTCTATTAAAATAAAGTTGAATGTCGTGTGCTTAATTTCCAATTATGTTGTTGAAAGATGTTGGAACCGCTTCGCTTGGCCGGCTGCCCTAAATACCTCGTACTAAAGATTGCCTTTCGGAACCCCTTGCACTCTCACTTAAACGTTTTACCTGTAAGGTTTATGTACGAAGGTTAGATGAACTATTAAGGATTGTTCAATGAGCAGAGGAAATTCATCAAATGATTTATAATCTGACTATAGTAGCGACACAATTGATAAATTTAATTTAAATATTTTAATATTTTCAGTTATTTTTTTTAAATTTTTTGACCAATAATGATAGCTCTAATACTTATTGTATTAAATTTATTTTAATTACTGTGTTGGTGAATATAGCTTCCTTCAGATTTGAAGCACTGTTTGGAGTATAAACTTTATTGACCTGGTTGGCTATTTGCCAGAACTATAAAGATTTTTTATGAGTAAACTCTGAATAAATTATGGAAGCTCAAATATCTAAAATAATATTGCGGAGATGCAGCGTAGTCGATGTACGAGACCCATATTTCTATGGTGTAAAGGGAATTCCTTGCCCAGCAAAGGGTCAAACTTGGGGTCGATGTAGATTTTCACTCCAAAAAGTGTTATTACTAGTTGTGGATTTTGGTATACATATTTTATATAAGGTATATTTTATTTGATGTATAAAGGATTTTCAATTACCTATATAATTGATTTTCAATATATTATTCAATCAATACACATAATGGTGTAAAGGAAGTAAAAGCATGCTGGCCACTTCTAACAGGTCACCGTGTAACTTTTTACTATGTTCAGCAGTGCTCTTCTTGGAGCTTCAATCGACGGTAGAATGCGAAGGATAATATATTATCACTATATATATCAACTTTATTTTTTTACATAACAACTGATTAGGAAGTTTATTTTAAATCAGGTTCTTTTTTAAATTAGGTATTTTCCTGTGATTAAAAATAACCTTATAATCTCCCTTGAAAAATGGACTAGCTACCACGAAAGGAATTTTTAAATACAAACTAATAGTTTCTGATGCTAGCGAGTTCAAACAAACAAACTCTTCAGCTTTATAGATGGTGTTTGGAACTAAGTTACTAGGAACACATATATATCAAAGGTGTTGTGTGGCATGAAACAACAGATGCTGCAATAAAATTGAAGGCAGCGCAAAAACCTAACGACTGTTCAAGTGCCCTTTCTCTACGAAATACGTCGCGTCGGATCGTTTGCGTTTTCCGGTTTACACTCAGTATTCCTTGTGTATTATATTTCCAGTAACTTACATACGATGAGTTAAGGCCAAAGAAAAAACATTTTTGTAATGTGATCGATTGATTTTAATGGTATTATAAAACAAACGTGTTATGAATTTACATATATGTGTAAATGGGGATTTAGTTTGATCTAATTTACTAAAAACATACGCTATCAAAGGTCATGCCAACATCATTACTCTGTGATGACCATTTATTAAAAAGTCCAAATATATTTCACTGAAAATCAGTTCTAAATAATTACATTCTCGAGATAAACATCTGTTCATAAGCATACATTAACATCTCAAGCAGAAAAGAATCGTACGTCATTCAAAAAACTACGCCAGAGGCGTTCACGGCGCCGCGCGCGCCCTAGTAAAAAAACCCTGGTGTGAACTTTCACATAATGAGAACATCGCTCTACATAATAAAGTACTTACCGACAATTAGTAAGGTAATTAAAATTTATTAAAACCAGTTATAAAAAAAACAGCTTGTAAAGTGATTTTATTTTTTTAACTTTTACTAAACACGCAGTAATGCGTTAGTATTAGTCCGTTACTCTCAAAGCTAATTATAAAAACTGTTCGTTTTGTTCGAAATAAATGTAATTTTTATGTAACATAATAAACACAATAGCTTTACTCACGAGTAATATAATTTAATTAAACATTTATTTAAAACAACCAGGTGATTTAAAATAATTAGTTGTTGGTAAATATGATTTTCTATTTTTGTTTACACAATTATCGAAGCTAATAAAGCCTGTTTATAACTCCAACGCTATCAAAACTATTATAAATAAATATTTAATACTACTTTAATATACATAATTCGTTAACAAATTAATATTGTTATAAATTATTTTATAATTATCTCAATCATGCCTTATAAACACATACGATAGTACTACTTGTGCTAAGTTCTCTAATGTGCCTGTGTGTAACTTTGTGAGTGTGCATGCGTGCCTGTGTGTGTGCACTTGTATGTGTAATTGCATAATTTGTGTGTGCGTAAGTACCTACTGAGTCCTAATGTCAAGATTATAATAATTACAATCCACTTAAATTTCTCATTAATCGTGCTTTTTGTAGGATATAAATGGGAGGCAGCTGATCTTAGTCTTGACATGCATAGAGTAAGTAATCACTACGTTCTATTGACATGTTTTAGTGATTGATTGATCGGATTCGTTCCTATGTACGCAGAGGAAATTATTAATGACAAAAACTTGAGAGGTGTCAAGGGACACCCGGATGGAACGAAGTTCGATTTATTATTTTTTATTATTAATTACGTACAAAAAACCTGTATACACTCAACAAAATTAATCGTCGCGACACCACTCTGTTCAATGCGATATAGAAAGACGAAACGAAAATAACTGGCTTGCTTTCTATGAGAGAGAGAGAGAGACAGACAGAGAAACACGCGCACGCCGCACGGCTTACAACTATAGCGAAAAGTGTCGTTACAACTTTTGTTTTAATTTTTTCCGTCTAGCCCCCTTTCGCAAAGTGCGATAAGGAACTTCGTTCCAAAACTTCGTTCCAATAATAACAGTCATCACGTAGACCAAATATTAGACAATGTATAGCCATTATACAAAGACTATACATAAATAATAAAAAAACCCAACGAATTCATAACCTCCTTTGAAGTCCGTTAAAAATATAAAATAATAAGCAAATAACTAAAAACAAAAAATAAGTTCCTAAAGGAGATCGGTCGATTTGGTCCAACCGTAGACAACAAATTCATTATTACCAAAAAATTTGCCGTATTTTTTTAGATTTATTTCTCTATTTACTTTTATCCTACACCATTGGAATTAGATTTACAAAAAATGAGGATATCATGAAATATTTCTACCATTGTTGTATTTGTCAGCAACATTCATAGAGTTGACATCTGTCACGAGACTGTTATCTGTCAAATTGCATTGTATAATTTCGTCGCGTACTAATGTGTATTTAAAATGGAATTAATTTGAAAATCATATAATTTCGTTTTGTGGCTGGGTGTTGTGTTAATTCTCTACGGCGTCCCTTGCAGTCAATTGCTTACCTCGATCCAACAATACTATAGCATATAAATAAGTTAAAATGTTTATAATCGTCATGTAAGCAAAAACTACGGGAAATCATTGATGCGCGCCTGAAGCCAACAACTACGAGACACCGATCGTAAAGGCGCAAAGGCTTACATGATCTGTAATGTCTGAATGGATTCATCCTCAATCATTGTTTTATTTTTTCATTATTGTGTACGGTAGCTTCAGATATTTTTTAAACTAGCGCATGGCAAAGTGACTAACTACATACAATAACCTGATATCAAAATAATATGCTTTTAAATATTCAAATGTGTTTTTCTGTCTTCCTTGATAAGCTTACGTACTTTATAATAATGTATATTCATACTCATCCCAAACTTAAAATATAAGCCAACTATGATATTACGTATTCAGACAGTAGAAAATGGTAGATTTTGTAAATCTTTAAGAGGATAAATCTTAAAAACCCCGTATCCTAGCTCAAAAAGACTATGTTATATTTGAAGGATAAAAAATCCTTATTATTTAATTCTATGTCTCATTTGTCTCCACCATGTTTCCACTACTAGGCCCAATATTCATAGGAAAACGACCGATCTCCTTTTAAATTTAGAATGTCAAACTCAAACGTGGAATAAAATTGTCGTTACAACTTTATTTGGTCTTATTTTTTTCCGTCTAGCCCCCTTTCGCAACGCGCGATAAGGAACTTCGTTCCAAAAATATATTTTTCCTCCCATCAGAAAACTACTAGAAAGGTTTAGTTAAGTCGGCAGGAGGTCACTGGACCCACGCAGCTACCAACGGGTTGCTATGGCAATCTTTGGGAGGGTCTCTCTTCAACAGTGGACTCTCTGTGACTGAAGCGAGAGGGAAAGAAAGACAAGAATACAATTACCCTCCCCTTTCACTATTCCTAGAGATCAAAATATATGGACAGGTGTTTCTGGCCTTTCTGCATGACCATAATACTGCATTTGTGCAAGGCTCTTAACAAATTACCTACACCGACATACCAAGTTTTAAAACCAAAAGTGGCCCTGTGTTTAAAACATTCGAATATTGTCTTCACGTTGGCACTGCGGTTATAGTTCATATTCTACAGCCGGCTGCGGTTGAAACTCGTGCGGTTTACTCATGCCGTTTAGCGGTTTAAATAATTTGCGTGTATCACTGACCTAATATCTGAGCACTTATGTAATAGCTTTGTGGTAGGTGAGAAGTGGCAGGTCACTCGGCTTAGAAGGTGTATGTGCGCACTGAAATATTTGCTTTTTTAATATATTCCATGCAGAACTCAATGCCATGACAAATTGGAAATGTAAAACAAGGCCTACATTACGAAGGTTGATTAAGGCTGGAATTAAAATTGCACGGAACGCCGCAAGGATCGGCAACGGATTGCTAATAGTAAGCCTATATTATCTCTATTCGTTTTTTATCTTTTTAATGGCTTTTTCCAATGAATAAATACAGGCTTAAATGTTCTTGAATACAAGTTTATATTGATATTTTTAAAAATTATAAATAAGATTACGCCTTTTTAGAAACGTGTTATTTCTCTAAACTAAATTCAATGGGAAAAACTGATCTAGTGAGAGGTCAGCTCACGTTCGTAAGTTCTGTAAGCTTTCTGTATTTATAAGTTGATATTTTTAATTTGATTTAATACTTGACCTGTTCTTGTTTTGAATTGATTTGCCATGTATGAATCATTAAAAAATATGCAACTTACAAGGGGGCATCAGTTCGATATCTACACCGTAACGAATATTTGTAGACTGCCTCGGTGGCGTAGTTGTATTACGGTACGGTTACAAAGCTGAGGTCTCGGGTTCGAGTCCCGGGTCGGGCAGTGATATTGGATTTTTCTATTCATTATCAGCCCGGAGGCAGGAATTTGTGCCCGATATGGCGATAGGCTCGCCCCCTATCACATCATGGGACGGAACATAAAAGGCGAAATGTGGGTGTCCTCGTGGCGCCTCTGCCTACCCCTTCGGGGATAAAGGCGTGAGTTTATGTATGTATGTATGTAAATGGTTAGATTGCATGTTGTTAATTGATTGTTTGAGATTCTTTTGGAACAAGTAACCGTTTCTATGGGATGTCAAACCTAGATTTTCATGAGATACGAAGTCCTAATTTTTCGTCTCTGTTTCTTTAACCATACGAATTCCTTTAAAGATCGTAAGCTATCCCGAAAAAAATCCACAGCAACCTTTTTAAACGGCCTGTCTAGCGGCTTACTGCATCCTTTCCAACCGGTCGCAATTTTTGGCTCGAACGCATTATTAGGTATTATAATACACACATGATTCAAACATTGTAATATTTACATTGCAACAAAATACTAGAGGCTCGTAAAAGTGAGACGGGTTTGTGAGATGCTATCTACATCTACGTAACATCATACTCTTGCATACGCAATCTGCACTTGCAGCCACTGAATATTATCTATGAATTACGCAATTTCTCGACCCGGCACATTTTTATTACCTGCTTTTTGAAATTATGTCACTACATAGGTAGAAAAGGGATGAGGGAGTACAAGGCCGGAATGGCGCTTACTGGCTGAAAATTCTGTCACTAAAACTATACAAATCTATACAGCGTATATCAAGACCGTGACCGAAAACGAAGCCAGGTGGTACTATTAGTGACTTTAAACACAATGGAACTAAAAATGTCACAAAAAAAATCGTCATCTTTTTTTGGTAATTTTTTACTTATCGTCGTATTTGGGTGATAAAAACATAGATTTCGTAAGATAATGATGTACACCATTTTATTTTTTAAGACGCAATGGTACGATTGGGTTTAAATTACTATTTTCGCAATAACTAGGTACTTACTACCCAAACACAATGATTTTTAAAAATTAGTAAAAAAAACCTGTCGGTTATTTTGAGAAATTTTTTATTTACATTGTGTCTGTAACCACTAAAACTATCACCCGGCTTCGTTTTCGGTCGCAGTCTTGATATACTCGGTATATAACCATAACTATATACGTATATATTATATCCCCGAAGGGGAAAGCAGAAATGCCATAATAGGTGGCATCCATAGTGAGCAAAGATATATAAAATAGATATTTAGCGTAAGCTTTTGTTTTCAAAATCTTACATGAGTTTTCCGGTACTAAAATGTAGGCAATAGGTTCACTACTTGAGACAAAAATATCTTTGCTCACTATGGATGCTACATATGGCTTTTCTGCTTTCCCCTTCGGGGATATAATACTTTATATAGTTATGGTTATATAAAGATATATAACGATTTTTTTGAAATGATTTTGCTAACAAAAAATACTAATGAAAGTGATTTCAATTAATTTTCTTGTCATATTACTTAATGGTTTTCATACGTTACGCGTACAGTAAGCCACGCAGTTTCCACGTTCCCAAAAGCGTAACGTAAACATATTGCTGCAAAACTTAATGGGCAATAAATCTCGATGAGACCTGCGGTGCACAGTGCTAAGATACAACAGTAGCGCAACAAATATTACATGCTTGAACTTGAATTACATATGAGCTGAACATTAGTTTACAACTTATTTTTAAAACCATTTTCAAACAAGGAATGAATACGATGTTTCTAGAAGCATTATTATGCAAAATTACTGAAAGAATGATCTTTTTTACGCTTTGTAAAATTAAATAACACGTTTATGCAGTTTTTTAATCCATAAAAAAAAAAGGATTTTAAATATGTTCTCATGACAGTTTTTTATGTAATTGGGTCAATGTTGGTATTGATAAAGTTTAAAATCATAACAAACAACTTCTATCGTTTCATTCATCAATTGACAGCCTCCGTGGCGCAGTTGGTTAGACGCCGGCTGTGAAACGAGAGGCTGCGGGTTCGATCCCCACACCGAAACAAATGTTTGTGTGATCCACAGGTATTTTTATATTTTTATATATTTTTTTCGGGTCTGGGTGTTTGTGAGACCGAAAAGTCTCTCGTAGCTTCTGATACCCACGATACAAGATTCGATCTTAGGGTGGGGTCAGGACTATGTATGTGACTGTTGGGTGTATTTATTATTTTATTTATTTATTTTCTAAAATTTCAATAAATTTATGCTAAAACATAATGTATAAAAAAACGAATGTCCAAAATAAAACATACTATTTCACCGATTTTATGGTTTCCGGACACTTAATCAAATAAGATAAAGAATACACAATTTCCACTAATGACGATCCATTCATCAAACCATGAATATAAAGTTACAAAACACACCATTACTACAAATAATACTTAAACTTTGACGTGCATACATATAATATTGAATGCTTGGCCTACTGTTCTTTAGTGCATAACACAACTTACTCTTTAGTAAAATGGACTCGTACTCACAGGTATAAGGGTCAAAATTGCTTATCACAACACGGTCAACCAAAGGATTGCGAAGTAAGCAAACAACCAGCACTTAGTGCAAGTATTCGCGTAGGCATTTCTCTAGACAACCTAATGCCCTACTTATTGCAAGTGTGGAAACCAAAGTCTTGAATTACACCGGAGTTGGCATTTTTTTCGGAATTCATTTCGGATGCACTGTGACGAAATATCGTGTAAATTTTGTGAGATCATCTTCGTTTGCATTGCAACTGGTTAAATGCTGGGATATAAATTGTTTATTTTATTTTGCGCTGTTAGTGACCCACTGCTGGGCAAAGGCCTCCTACCTTCCCTTGCAGACTGTGTGGGATTGCAGGATTTGGGACCAATCCTGAATAAACCTATCGATTTCGTCTCTTCACTTACACCTAAGTCTGCCGTGTCGTCTTTTTGGAAGGCCGGGACGCCACCCAATGAAGATTTTTGTCCACTGCTGTGGTTGCATGCGGCAGACGTGACCGGCGCGCTGCCACTTTAATTTGGCGGCTCTCTAAGCTACATCCACGATTTGAGTTGATATATTTAATTTGATTTAATTATACTGATAATAAACAAGAGTTTAGTAATATTTTACATTTCAAAGCAGGTTGTAAGTATTTTTTAAATAATTAATTAGGTCACATATGTTTCGTAAGTAAAACCCATTGTCCATCATTATAATTATAATATAACCAAAAACACCTAGACACCAAAACCTAATTACAATATTAAAAAGCAATTAAAAGCTCTTTTATTTCGAACAAAATTCGATTTTTGGTACATTCCCTAATAGAAACAGATAGAAGACAGCTTCAACTCATCGCTTCAACATTCTTAAAAACATACTCCAACAGGTGTATCTCTTCAATCATTAATAAATCAGGTCAGTCGATTAATCACATTCAAAATATAACAAATACCTTACGTGTGCTAATTGGTATAATAACAAACGATAAAAATATTGTAATCGAATATAACGAACTCGAGAGAATAAAATTTGCATACTGATTTTACAATGGACTTATTTTTTACATCCTCGATTTCATTCCACAATGTCAAAGATTAGTCATGCCGAATCAATACTAATATAATACCGCCGAAATTTTAACGTACTCTCGATTGTAAAGTAGGTTCGTGCCCTGCAGTGGGACGTATTTGGGCCGATACAAATACAGATATCTTATAATGATTTTTTAACGCGTTAATATCTGAAAATATCAGAGCAATTTGGACGTTTTTAGACCCTTGGTAGTCCAATTTTTAAGGGTGTTTTTTTTTTCATCATGCTACACCATTCAAGCCGTTTAGGTATATCTTCTTCAGGCGGGAATTGTGTCAACTGACAAGTATGATGTTTCGGCGAAGGATAATTTTCTTCGATTGTACTCACTTATTCATGACGCAAGGGATAGGTTCATGTATCAATTTACTTTAGTAATTAAATTAGTAAATTAAAGTAATTTAATTTAGTACTTATGCATAGAAGATGGACCAGTGTCATAAGGATAAACTCAGTAATCATTTTCTCATTCTATTTATTCATTTATATGTAAGATCCTATAAATTATATCTTAATAATTTAACCTACATAAATAGTCGTATTATGGTAAATTAATAAACTGTAAATTATAATACGACGTTCGGCAATAATAGAAAAAATATCTCGAATCGTGGAAAATTATACATGTTAATATAAATCGTAATAAATCATCATAAAGTGGTAAACATAATCTTTTTACATAACATCCGATCAAGTTCGTGTTGATTTAAATAATCGTTTCTTGAATGAAATCCAGTGGATAAATGTTTTTATTTATTGATTGACTCGTTCCACAGAAAAGACGTTTTGCATAAAATTAAATTAAGCGTTTTGTTACAAATCAATTGAGTGCTTTTAGATTTTTTTTAAATTGCGCTGAATGGCGAGACGTGCATGCCATTCGCCTGATGGAAATCGATACGACCGCTCATGGACAGTAGCATAAACAAACAACACCATGAATTACAAAGCGATGCTTGACATTCCATTTGCGCTCGCCATCCTGAGACATAAGAAGTTAGGTCTCATTATGTCCAATACTACATTATGTACAGTATACTCTGGCTAAAATATCCTTCAAACCGGAACGCAACAGTGCATTACACTGCTGTTTGGCGGGAGAAATATACATTGCGGTGGTACCATACTGCTTCTCACATATGAGAAACCTATCACCAGTAAAATTGTGTCAAATAAAAATCCCTTGGACTGGAAGATTTTAATACTCCATTGAATCTAACCATAATTACATCTTCCTATCAGCTTGCGTTGCGCTAGCTTAGTCGGTTACTCGACTCAGTACTATTTTCTATATGGGAGAGGCATGTGCTCAGCAGGGTGTCATTTTTTTTTATTGCAATGAATGACGAGACGAGCTTGCCATTCGCCTGATGGTAAACGATACGACCGCTCATGGACAGTAGCAAAACCAAACAACACCATGAGTTACAATGCAATGCTTGAAATTCCACTGCGCTCGGCATCCTGAGACATAAGATGTTAAGTCTCAATATGTCCAGTAGTTACTCTGCATACAATGTCCTTCAAACCGAAACACTACAGCGCATTTACACTGCTGTTTGGCGGGAGAAATAGACATTGCGGTGGTACCTACCCAGGCGGCCTCTCACATATGAGAGACCTACCACCAGTCATTGCATAATGTAATTAAATATTTCTACAGCATGGCACGGGCCTAGTTCACAATCGAGATCTCAATTGAGAAGATAATTATGATCAGGTTTCGATTGCACAGAGACAATTAAATATTATGGTAATTCAACAATTTTATCCATCACAAATGAAAACGAAACCGTACCGTCTATACTTTCATAAGTATAGACTTGACCTCATGGTCAGCATTTTCACTTTTTTGAGTCCAAGCAATATGTGTCATCAGATGCAGTCATCTAGGCATTTAGATACAACATGAATACTAACGGCTAGGTTACCAAGCGTGCGGATCATTAGCGTTTTTCTAGATTTCCAAATACTTGTAAATGTTAAGTGACACAGCGAAATAGCCATAATTTTTTTTCGAACCTGTACTATCCCACTGCAGGGCAAAGGCCTCATAAGCCATAATATATTGCCTATAAAATACATAAACAATATAAATAAATAAAAATAGTACACCGGGTATATCAAGACTGAGACCGTAAGCGCCATGCAATTCACGGCGCTTACGACCTTTTCGTCGCGATTAAACTACACCCTGAAAGCGGTCTAGCGCTGCATGTTTGTATTATATGGATAGACGAAGAATTATTGTTTCCACGCTGCAGCGCACTTTAGTTTCGACTTTTACCAAAATGGAATAATGACATTTGTATGGGATGGCTTCCCTATACGTAGTAATATTAGCTCAATGTATTGATGTTTGATTTTTGATGTTTATACTCCTACGTCACTTAATGACTATAATTGCTGACCATGCTATGACGTATGGAAATATCAGGAATGTCATTTTCTAGTAAATTAAAAACATAATAAAACATCCTGGTAAAAAAGAGTTGTATCAGTGTCTTGTGTGATTATTTCTCACGGCGTATACAATATTTTAATGGTAAAACTACTACAGGTTTTAAAATATGTAATATTATTCATTTATTTACGACGTCACCTACTTACCAATACTCTTACCTCAGATATTCTTTACATAGGCTAAGGATGTGCAATCAGTTAATGTCATAAGTCCATAAACGAAGGAAGGTGTCGGCATAAAGAAACCAATCTAGCACAATATAGGATATTGCCTACACATTACGAAACATATGTTTTGAACTAAAATGCGTATACGCAACGGCCTCCTATTGTAAATTAAAATATATTTATATAACGCATCAACTAAATCAATATTTGACAATGTTACGCATGTTTGACCCAGCAGACATTTCGTACATAACATTAGCATAAAGAATTAAGATAAATATAATTTGGCGAAGTGACAGTTATGCAAGTTATACGCAAAGACAAGTAAGGTAATGAGGTAAACTATCCTTACTAATATTGTAAATACTAAACTCAAAATTAAGTTTGTATCTTTGTTAACATTTCGGATTTAATTATTCAGCCGATCGTCATAAAATTATGTCTAGACATAAACTTCTAGACGTTTTCAGGGATACAGTAAAGTACCAAGGATACTGTTTATCCAGAAAACACTTGTACTGTTCCGAGGGATACGAAACAATTAGGCGATGGTTAGAAAAAAAATGACAGCATCTAAATTGCCAGCTTGGTAATAAATTAATATTATGCAATATCCATAAAAATTTGTTTATGTAAAAGTTTATTTATCATTCGTGTGAAAAAATGAATAAATTCTCATCGAAAATGAACACTCAAATAAAAGTAATCGTGCTATAAATTATATTCTTCGGTTCATAAATATTACTGCTGATGAACTGTTCCGGCAATAATGAAAATTAAATCCGCTCAAAAAATCTAATAAACAATCATGATTCTGAATTGAAATAATCTCATAAATTATTCAATAATTACCTATCATGTTTTTTTTTATGTATTAACATACGAGTTACGGTTATTTAATATTTATTTATTTTGAAAAGAGCAACGAATTTTTTAAATTTAATTGTGAGAGTTCTTTAGCAGTTAGCTGGGTTTACTAAAGCGCTATGGTTTCCAATACTGGAATGTAAGGGGCTTTATGATCATTATTTTTAACGGCACGAAGGACATTGTTATAATGAGAAAATCTTAATTTGACCCAGTCTTAGAATTAAAGTTTCAGTCAACATTTATTTAGAAATAAGGGACTGAAATTAAACTATTTTTTACAGCTTTGCTACTCGTGGTCCGCCCCGTGAACACGAAAGCTGTAAAGCAATCGAAACGTCGGGAAGTTAAAAAATGTAAAAATTAAACCAAATCGCGATTAAATCCGTAAAAAATAGTTTTATTTCAATGTGTAACATTCGCGTAAATCAAAGAAACCACTATAGAAATCTATATATATAAAAGAAAGTCGTGTTAGTTACACTATTTATAACTCAAGAACGGCTTTACCGATATGGCTGAAAATTGGTGAGGAGATAGCTTAGAACCAGGAGACGGACATAGAATGCTTTTTATCCCGTTCCCGTGGAACGTGCCAATAAATAAATATAAAATGTTTTTCCCATACAAAATGTTCATAGGTTTCGTAACTGTCAAACATTTAATGTTCATCCTGTCGATACAGTAAACTCTTCCTTCAAATTAAAGAACGTATTTAAATAAATGTTTCGAATCGACAACATATATCCACAATATTCGGATAATGGCGTATTGTTGATTTTAAATATGTAGAATAATGTCACTAATGAAAAAGGATTGACATTAAATTGGTTGTCAAATATTTATGCGTGAGTTCAGATATTTATTTTGTTTAAACTTCTACTTCTTTTTAAGATCGAAAGTCATTTTATCACAATTTTGTACAATGTCCTATTCTTCACCTGCGAGTATAATTTAAAATCACACATTATCATAATCTCCGGAACTACTAAATCGATTTTAAAAATTCTTTCACCATTAGAAAGGTATAACATCCCTGAGTGTCATAGGCTATATTGTCTCCAAAGGGGTTGAAAAAAGGGTTTAAAAGTTTTTAATGTCAAAAAATCGTAAGGCACACTATTATTAGAGAGATGGGATAGAATTGAGTAAGAGGGACGGTATAGGACTGGGATAGTTGACAGATTTCATTTGATGGGATAGGACGAAATGTAAAGACACGGGATGAGACCGGATGGATAATGAAGAGAAAGAACGGGACGGATCAGTGACTTGACAGACGGGACGGGACGGGACGGGTATTGAGGCGGACAGGTCATATTTTGGAGAAAAAGGGACAGTAGAATAGCTACGTCGAGTTTAGGTTTCAAAAGGTTTAGGTATACAAGAGTTTGTACGAAAAATAACATCTATCTGATGTGGAGTGGAATCAAAAGATATATGCACCCAGGCGAAGCTGGGACGGGCCGCTAGTAAGGGATATTATTCAAGTTTACAATTTGATAACACAGCAAAGTCTTTTTACATTTCCTAAATGTCAGATAACATACTGAAACGTAATGAAAAGTAAGGGCCAATTGCACAAACTAACTTTACCCATACCTTTGACTTTGAAAACGTCAACCCCATACATTAGCAATGTCAAATGCGTCACAAATGTATGGGATTGACATTGTTAAAGTCAAAGTTATGGGCAAATTTAGTTTGTGCAACTGAGCCTAAGTCAATAATGTCTGAACGTAGACAGAAAACACTCTGTCTACGTGTCAGGGCTAAGATCTAGTATCGGCGGTATTCGCGTGCCGCGGTGTCATTGCAAGTAACAATTGAAGTGCTAGTAATTATTTGGGACCATTATAATTCATAATCAGCACTTGCGTCTTAGCTAACGGACGATTGTAGGTCGCAGATCGTTCCCCCGGATTATATTAGAAAATAAACTATTTTATGTTTTATTTACCGGCCTTGCGGAAGACCAGCGTTGGTTTTATTACCAGCCCATGCTGAGCATGAGCCGTTTTCTGACAAGCACATTTACTAGTATTTTTTGTAGCTCTAAGCCATTGCTTGTAACAAATAAATCTTTCTTTCTTTCTTATATTTTGTATACTGGATTGGATAAAGTGACTACAATGTGCCTACCTGATAGAAGTGCAGACCAGATAGTGTATTCACCGACGCTTGATGACTGTCTCTTGCCAGTCAACACAATTCATCGGCATGGTTTTATTTGTAAATCAAGTAAATTGATCCATTGATATTATTGTAAAGGGTTTTGTAACAAGATTTCCGACTTGAAGACTATTTCTTGCTCGTGATATCAAGAAAATACATTATAATAATGGAGTTATACCTAAATGCTAAGTTCAAAGTAAAAACGTACAACTCGAAACTCGAGTCTAAGTGTAAAGATTTATAATAAGTTAATCAAATCCGTATAGAAAATAAGAAATGGTCTTATCAACAGTCAAAACTGGGACAAGGTTTTCTATTGTTAAGATAACATATACCTAGTGTTGTTCCAGTGCGGACACAGTGAAATTGATTGCAAGGAAATAGATCGGCACAGTACCACTATCCCTATCTCTGTCACACATACGCAGTCGCCTGCCTGGTCGGAACAGCGCTGTGCGCATAGATTTTGTTTTCGAAGTGCGCTCCAATTTAATTATCCAATGTATCTACTCCCACACTAAGATCGAAACTTGTGTCGCGGGTATCAGAAACTACGAAAACCTTCTCGGTCCCAAAAACACCCAGACTTGAAACAAATACCGATGGATCACACAAATATTTGTCTCGGTGCGGCGATCGAAACCGCCTTACGTTTCGCAGATGGCGTCTAACCAACTGCGCCAAGAACGCTGTTAATTCTGTATATTTGTCAAATAACTAAGAAATTACTTAGACTGTACATGCAAGAATACAAATGCATTTTTAAAAGCGTGTATATAACATAAAACGCAATTACTAATCTCACGAAATAAATTGGCAACTTTCATAAACGTAATAGTCAGTAACAATTTGTATACGACCAACAATTTTTGGCACTTTCTCCTGTGCGTGTGGCTTTGTCCGAAAACTGACCAAGAAAAAAATTGCTAGAAAAATAATTTATTACGCAGAAGTTGTTTTATGTTAGGTAAATAAAAATGTAATTAGGGTCAAATGCGACGTTATGAAATATGTCTGTCACCTTTTCAATAAAATCAGTGTTCTTAATTTTAAAATAGTTAAAACATTAAGTGTAATAATAATTATTCTACTGTGTGCAATTAATTTTAAATACCTGTCTACATTTACATATATTGGATCTATACTTTTATTATTGCTTTTTTCAGATATATTCATTTTTTAATTAATTCATTTTAAATGCGTTTTAGTTTGTTTTCTTTAAGTGTATACCAACGGAGCGAAATAAGTGGTTTTGCCACAAGGAGAGTCTGCGACCAATCATTGTATTATGGTGACCCAAAATGGCAATTTTGTTTTTTATTTTCATTTATATTTTTTTGTTTTGTTATATGCAGTTTATAAAGTATTACTAGTCTTTAATTATAACTACTTTACTATTAATGTAATACTACTTATTACTTATCCTAAACACCTGTTTATATACCCATTGCAACTAGGCCCTGCAACATAAAGATGGTGGCTGGTGCTTATTGTACAGGGATAACCTAGTATAAGCACCAGCCGTTTCTCACTACCTACTAAAAAATCTTAGCCTAAGCACTTTTAATTAAACCATAATTTGCTTGTAACCTAGGTTAAGGAAAGACTAATAAACAATTTTTATTATATTATTATTATTATTATTTATTCGCTTTTGCACTCCCTTTAAATCCCTGGTTGCTGGAGAATATTTTTTTATTGTTTTTATTATACTTCATATACATACATGGTATATAGTCGAACTTAAAGTATGAAGTACGTATTAAAATAACGCGAAAAAAAAGAGTAAAAATAAGTCAATAGATTACTTTTTCCGGATAAAAAAAATGTAATACAAATGATATAATTTTCTGTCCCATTTCATTTTTCACATAGCATGCGTGTAAAATACAATCTTTGCATAACACAACCATTATTTTGCGGAAGTATTTAGTATTCAGACAGTGCGTTTGTCATCATAATATTGTGTGAAACATATGTAAATATTATATTATACACGTGTTGCTCAAGTTAGATGTTATGGCAGATGGACCAATAGGGTCTTGGTGTTAGAGTACTGGTTGCAGTAGAATGTGGGGTAATGCAAGAGGCTCGTACTAAACATTTGGAGAAATAGTCTGAACTCATGTTATTTAAATTAAAGTGCGTGGTGGCCTGTTGGTAACGGACCAGACGCGGCTGCCTACATGTCCACGGTGGTCGCGGGTTCAAATCCCAGGGCACACCTCTGATTTTTCGGACTTATCTGTGTATTGATAGTCAATCACCACGCACTTTAACGGTGAAGGAAAACATCGTGAGGAAACCTGCATACCGTAGCGATTTTAAAAGAATTTTATACGGTATGTAAGTCCGCCAACCCGCACTATGCCAGTGTGGTGGACTATATGGCCTAACCACTCTCAATCGATTCCCTCGATTGTAGAGTAGGCCCGTGCCCTGCAGTGGTACGTATATGGGCTTATATAGATATAGATGTTATTTAAACACCAAAAAGAAAGAAAGAGGCTGGCAAAGAGAAACAAAGAGAAAGAGACCGCCTATACCTCAATAGAGTCCTTTTAGAAACAACAGAACACCCTAATCCGAACGGAATATTTGGAATCGTGCAGTCTATCGTATGACTACGAAGTATTCTCGCACGCAAATATTATTTTATTGAATAATTTTAATTCAATAATAAAAGACTTTCTCGCCGTCTCGTTTACTAACAGCATCTACATACATACATAAACTCACTCCTTTTTCCAAAAACGGGTAGGCAGAGGTGGTACTAGGAAACCCACGTTTCGCTATGTGTTTGCCGTCCCACGACGTTATTGAAGACGAGTCTATCGCCATTTTGGGCACAAACTCTTGACTCCCGGCTGATAATATAATAAATAGCAAAATCCAATATCACTTTGCCGGACCAAGGATTCTAACCCGAGACTTCAGCATTGTAATGGTACCGTACTACAACTACGCCACCGAAACAGTCAACAGCATCTGTGAACTGTAAACAGTTTCATCCTGGAATATTGTTCTTTAAGCAATCCCAGAACCATCGATATCAATAGAATATAAGTCAATGACCAGAACCGACTTGTTAATTCTTAACAACCTTAATAATGCATAAAAGAACGAATAACATGAGACCAAAATTTTTTTAATGTTTACATAATATGCTCCGTTATAGCAAAAAAGAAACAACCATCATTTTACTGTTATTGCCTTGCTAATTATAATTTATTGTCAAAACTATACACAAATATTCCATACAACTGTTTATAAGTCAATAAAATATGTAAAGTGGAACCAATTAACGTGCAGACGCTAATGAAATATCGGAATTGAGTAAAAGTGTGAAATGCCCGGCACATCCTACTTTTACGGATATCAAAAGACCGACTACAATAAACACTAGAAAAATGTGACAACCCTACGTCAAGACATTTTGTATCAGTCTACAGTCACCCACTGCTGAGTACGCGACTCCTCTACAGTCGAATATCTGAAAGTGTGTGGTAAGTAGAAAAAAATATCACGATCTTTAAATTATCCAGGTTTCCTCACAATGTTCCTTCAGCGTAAAAGTGCGTAGTAATTTATTATCCGTCATTACTACCGTCCAGTCATTTTATTGTCTGTAGTATGGAAAGTGACAACCCTAATTTGAGACGTTGAAATTAAGATTTTCAAAATGTTACACATGTCTCACGGAAAACCGACTTGAAGAAACGTCTGTCGTGTTTTGTTCAGTGACTTATATTTCAGAGCCCTTTCTATTTTTTCTTTAAAGCGCTGTACATAATCAAAAGAGGCTACTTAAAACAGTTTTTATAGCCAAACGTGTACATTTTAGAACAGCGAAAAATTGTGTGTTAATCATGATCATATTCATGAGTGGACCATTGTGTGCAAAACACGTTTACATTTACGTTTTTACACACGTTTTTGCTTTATTTTTCTCGACAGAAATACATCATAATATATTTAAATTCTAGCAATTGTTATTGTATTATTTACATAAAAATCTTGATAAAATTAATAACAGTGGTGTTATATAAAAAAATAAGTGCAACTGCTGTTTTTAATTATTGACTTAAAAATATATTTAATATATTACTCGAATAAAACACGCGGCCATATTTTGTACCTCTTTCATTATTATCTATTCACCGTGCCTTAAATTGTCTACCCTTGCTCAATGAATTTCGATTCCTATAAAATGTCCATGTATAGATATCAGCTCATTATTACTAATTGCCAAGAAGACAGAAAGGATAAAGCATGCATTTGAAGTTATAATAAATAAATACTATAGACAGTTCTAAACTTTTGAAAAGTGGTCATGACGAGCATAAAATTATAAGAAATTCGACGGCGTAACTGTAAGCCGAAATAGCTCAGTTGGGAGAGCGTTAGACTGAAGATCTAAAGGTCCCCGGTTCAATCCCGGGTTTCGGCATCATAACAGCGTCCCATTTTGCTATTTTTAGTTTCAAATAACAATAGATAATATTAAATTAACTTCACTTAACATAACTTCAACATAACATACCTTAACTTCATTGTATTTATTTTATAAAACTAGGATTATTTTAGGATCAAATTAGAAAACCCTACCTAATGTCCTATAACCCTACTTAGTACCTAATGCCTTTATTTAAATAATACTTGAACCTTTCCTGGCATTTACGCATTTAAAAAAAAATAATTCGATGTACATTGGAACAGTAGTTTTTTTTGGTATAATCGGGAACATACAAACATACATATATACATAGTAGAAACGCGCATACACACCGTTCACTACGAAACCTCTTTACTCTGAAGTCGGTCAGAAATATACACATAGATAAGCTTACGCCTATTTCCTCGAAGGGGCAAGTGTAGGTGTCGCTACTGCCACCCACCCACAATTCAAACCACACACTAATGCCATGGCAAGCATAAATTTCATTCGTTACTGGAAAATCTAAATCAGATTTTTCAATCTGACAAAGTCACTCAAAGTGGAATACCCAACCTCGGAATCAAATACATAACCTCACGTTTTCCAGCTCGTATCGACTATCCCTAGTCCAATAACTAAACAAATTCGAATCATTACTTATTTCAGGCTTCATGTGATATTAATAACGCTAATTACTGCACGTTGGCAATATACCAGTTTTTTTACAATTTCGCACACCGGATCCGATGTGTAACATAAAGGATATTTACTAACATACGCGCTAAAGTAATAATATGAAACGTTTCCTCACGACTTTGGCCCTTGATACGCACCGATACATCGACTTTCGTAAGAATATTTGAACTGAATTCTTCGCAATTTGTTTGATGGCCCAGTTCGTGTAAGGAAAGTTGTCAGTTGTAAAAATGTCAGTGGTATTTCTATTATATTCTTGTAATCGTAAATTGTAGCTTCTGCTCAGTACAAATCGATAACGTTTTTTAATTTGACTTACTTACTAGAATATTTTTAATTGAGACAACAATACAATGGTAAAAAACCTGCCACAGCGAAACACGCAATGCGTTGCGTTTCCGATTCAACCTATAACCAGTTTAGATATCGCGGGCATCGGTGTCACTCGGCCTGAGACAACCATCCCGGCGGTCGATATTATTAATAAATTTACAGATTGCCTACGATCTTCTGGCGCCCGAAGGCGTTGTTGTCAAAAATATAAGAATAGTTTATTGGATATGGTAATATTATTAAACTACAAGTATATTTTCGACAGATTCTGAATGGCGAAGAAAAGTGGAATTAGACCAAAATGAGGCGCACGAAAGGGAAAGTGCATGTGGCACGGTTGTGCTCTCTATTGAAAACGATATCAAGTGGGCGGCGCGGCGTAGTGACGACACAGTCGCCGCTGCCCGCAAGTCCAATTTTGGAAACTATTACATTCTGTCGTTTATTCTAAAAAGGATGATTGGAAATTAAATAAATTGCGAGATTTTTCTAATTTTGCAAATGTAGTGCTGTCCAAAAAGAGCATTAACTGATAAGAGCCAATTATCTTTCAGTCTTAATTGTATTTTTATACGCCCACGACAAAATGACTACAATAGACCTGATGGTACCTCCAGTGAAATCCAAAAAAAGTATCCACCAACAAGAGATGATTATCTCACACACGACATGCTGATATCAAAACGCGAAACATTTTGGTGTCTCTATGACGGGTCGTCACTACCCTGGAGGATACGAATTCTTACAACCAGCTAATTGGTCTCCGGCAATCCAATTCGCGAAATTAAATGTAAGCAATTTGGCTTAACACAAATAAGTCATAATATTATGTACTCGTATACATTTTTATACGAATATCAAACAGAAGTCAGGTGATTAACCAGCATTCAAATTAATCACGACAATCTCAAACATCGATCTTATTTGTTTTATAGATTTTAAATATGTTTGTTCTAATCGGTGCTTACTTTTCGAATGTGCGTCATAACGTAATTGCAATGGATATTGACACAGCAGATATTTTTTTACATAACCAGCGTAAGTGGATTTCAATAAGTAATCGCAAATTAGAAATTTCATTCAGTGAGTTAGCATATTATGAGGATGTGACACAACCGACCGCCACTTGAAAACTAATAGGAAAGATCTACTACGCCGCGTACGGTAAAATGTGTGATCATTAATTATATAATACCAGGTGTTATCATTAACATCCTTAGCCACAGGAAATCCATTGATAAGGAAGTCCCCACCTAATATTATTACAAGGACCTGTTGGAAGCGTCCAGCACCTAGCGACTTCCTGCAATCTTCATTACGTCACCTGTCTCTGATATTATGATTGTGGTAAATACGTGCTGTGGAGACTATGTTAATCCGTTAATTATTGTCAGAAGGCAGCTCACGAATTTTTCCTAGAAATCTTGATGCTGATTATAATTATTTCAGTGCTTTGGCCATTAATGTTCTATCTGCCCATACCGATCCTTATCATCATCACTCGCCCTTAGTCCATTCTTATAAGAAAGCTCATCGCAAAATGACTTATAATTCATATTGCGGATTATGAATTGTGATGTGATTTGTGCATCGCATTTTTACCACCGTGTTTTTGTATGTATTTTAATATGGAGCGGACTTCTAATACCTTTTGACTTTTTTTGTAAAGACCTCTTAGGTAAGCAGATTTTCTCTGTGTGTTGATAGTTAACTAATATAATATAATTATTCTTTATGTAATATTTATTGGTAGGAACTGGATCATCATTCCATAAGTCCTGACATCTCCTCGCAGTACTCCCCAATTATCAGGTCATTGAAACTATATTTTAATCATATGTATAATTAGATAAAAAAGTGTGCGTTAAAAAGTAATACTTTTGGGCGTAAACACAGCATATAATTGCACTAGTAAATGGTACGTGACGAAGACTGGTACTAGGTCATCATAAAATATGAACGTTTAGAAAACTTTTTTTAACACCGAGTTCGAATTTCGCGTCACAATTATGTACTAGTATTTAGTATAAAGACGTCGGCAAAAAGACCGCTAGACTCGAGTGAGATTGGGCCGGGCATGTTTCCAGGAGGCACCCTGATCGATGGGCCAAAATCATCGGCGAATGGATGCCGCAAGACGGGTATAGGCGAAGAGGTAGACCCCGAAAGCGATGGCAGGACGACCTCAATAAATTTAACAACGACTGGAAAAAAATCGCTCTTAACAGAGATTTATGGGAAACTTAAGGGAGGCCTTTGCCCAGCAGTGGGATCTTTTAGGCTAGTATAATAATATAATAATAAAAAATTTGGTATAATACCGTTGGTTTGCAAGTACAGTATAATTATGGGTAAAAATAATAGTATGTAGGACCTGAATTAATACAAACAGAAAGCACAGATAAGCAATGCGTTCATTGGTACAATTTCATCACTTAATTAAATACTATTGTGTATTTTTATATTTATAATATAAACAAATTATATGAACAATTCAAATGCACTTACTATTATATATTTAGACAAATACTGGTACTTTTCAAAAGCACACATGTAACGGTATTTTTCTCATTAGTAAGCATGAACCATATCTGATTAATATCTTTATTAGTCTACTAGCTTCTGCCCGCTAACTTCGTCTGCGTGATTAACTTTATTTAAAAAATATATACATGTAAAGATTATTTGGAATTTCCTATCCCGTCCCGTCCCATCTCGTTATATCCCACCCGTCCCGTCTCATTCTCGCTTATTGCATACAATCCAGTCCCATCCCATCCCTTTGAGTATAAAAACGTAACAAATATATCGTAATTCTTTCCTCATCCCACGGGAACACTGTATTTTTCGGAATAAAAAGTACCCTAAGTGTTAATCCAGGGTGTCAGCTACTTCCATACCAATTACATCGAAATCCGTTAAGCGGTTTTTGAGTTAATCGCGCACAACCGCACAGACAAACAGACAAAAATTCTAAAAATCATTGTTTTTATTACGTTAATACAGACTCCCCATATTAGATTTTCTCGTTTATCTTCCATAGTACAAAGATACACCCTGTATGTAAATAAGATATATACCAGTTTATATGTTGGACTTCTACCTATATAACTGAAAACTGCATATCATTTCGTGCGGTAGTTTTTGAGTAATGTGCAAGCAAATGAAAACAAACATCCTGTATGTAAATTAAATATAAATCACTTTTTAAGTTGGACCTGCACCAATATAACTGTGGAAACTGGATCTCATTTCGTGCGGTAGTTTTAGAGTAATGTGCAAGTAAACAAAAAGAAACACCCTGTATGTAAATTAAATATATATCAGTTTTCAAGGTGGACCTGCACCAATATAACTGTGAAAACTGCATCTCATTTGGTGCGGTAGTTTTTGAGTAATGTGCAAGCAAACAAAAAGAAACACCCTGTATGTAAATGCAACATATACCAGTTTTTAAGTTGAACCTGTAGCAATACAACTGTGAAAACCGCATCTCATTTGGTGCAGTAGTTTTTGCGTGATGCGCAAGCAAACATACAGACAGACAGACAGACAGACAGACAGACAGACAGACAGACAAAAATTCTAAAAAAAATTGTTTTGGCTTCTGTTGCTGTTATAAAGACCCCTCGCGTTAAAATTTCTTATATATCTTCCATGTACAGACATCGACCATTTACATTTTTATTATATATAGATTTACTTACCACGGCCGGAAAAATATCACATCAAACACACACAATCACAGCAAAATGCGTGAGATGTTGTTGATAAACTACTCGTATTTTAACTTACTATACTAAGCTGAATCAAAAATATAATACATACGTAAACTCGCGCCTTTTTCCCAGAAGGGGTAGGCAGAGGTGCTACCAGCACACCCACATTTCGTCTTGTACGTTCCGTCTCATGATGTGGTAGAGGGCGAGCCCATCGCCATATCGAGCACAAATTCTTGACTCCGGGCTGATAAATAATGGATAGAAAAATCCAACATCACTTTACCCGACCCGGTATTCGAACCCGAGACCTCTGCCTTGCAGTCGCACCGCAGTACAACTACGCCACCAAGGCAATCAAAAATACAAGTTGAATGTTTAGATTTGATTTTTGAAACGAAGATTTATCTGGAATGCAAAGCTTGGCAAGTGGTAATTAACTCAATAGATGCAAGTAAACAATGGGTTTTACTAAACTAGCGAACAGACAGACAGGTTTAGAGAATCATAATCTTTAAACCTGCCATCTTCATGACCATACGTCAAAAATGATATTAATACCATGTCATTAATTTAAGTTCAACAGTTGTTGAACGATGACCTATCTCAAGATATACGTTGAGTTGTTTGAAAACCGCTAGTTGAGAAATCGATTAATAATAAATGATATATTATTTATCTGTTTCAGTGGTGCAGTTGTACTAGGGCACACTCACAACGGTGAGTTCTCGGGTTCAAATCCCGGTTCGGGCAAAGTGATATTGAATTTATCTATTCATCATCAGCCCAGAGTCAGGAATTTGTATCTGAAATGGCGATAGACGAAGCCCCTATCTTGGGACTGAACACACGAGGCGAAACACGGGTGTCCTAGTAACACCTTTGCCTACCCTCTCTGCGACGAAGGCGTGATGTGTAAGAATAAGTATATTATTTTTCACGCAAGATGAAATGAAAAGATATAAAATGTCTATATATACTGTATTTCGGCTTCATGTTGCTTTCTCAGTCACAAAATTCACATAAAAATGTACAGAAATAAGTATTGAAAAGTTTCGTTTCTGCAAGTTGATTTCTTTGGTTTGATATGGAAATGTCAGTTTTCCATAAATGGTACCACCATTTTAGCATACTCCGCCGACGATTTATACTTTTACATTTTCGAAACATGTTTGAATCGGCTCAATTATCAAAATAAACATATTTTTTAAATACTAAAAAGAAAATGTAAAAGGCAGAACCGTGACAATTGGTTAAGAACAGGCTATGAAATGAGAGGCCGTGTTCAGTCCTCACATCGGGGCAAATATCAGTAAGATCAGCTAATATTTATTGTTGGTCTATGTGTGAATTTATACATAACGATGCAAGGGGTTATCGTAGGATCGGGACAATGTATGTGATTGTTGGTTATTTTTATTCCTATATACCTCTCTGCTCTTTACTTTATGTTATCCAGTTCACCCAATATTACTTACGTAATAACACAACCATGACATTGTTGAACTATTTACCTTTCCTACGGTATTAAATGTAAACATATTAAGCCACGGGCAGAGTGGAAAAATCATATAATTTTCCCCGAGATATTTATGTAAATAATCAGTGCCCCTAGCCGGAACATTTTGAAGTATCGTATAGTAATTCTCGTATAGTAAAGTAAACGTTTCCCGCTGTGAAATTTTAGTTCCAAATACGCTCACAATGGCGCTGTTTAAATTCCCATGCAAAATTTTACTATTACTATTCTATTACGATACTGCAAAATGTTCCGGCTAGGGGCACTGGTATGCGAATAATACGACATTTATGTAACAATCCGGTTAAACTGGAGGCTTCGTTTTATGCGTAACCCTAAGTAGTTCTATTTGTCTTGTGTTACGTCCAAAATACGAGGATTAGGACATAAAACATTTTGAAATAAATATTTATATTATTTTATTACTTACCTATACGTAGTTTGTGTTATTGATTAATAATGTGTTATTTATTGTGAATAAAATGTATTGAAAGTAAATATTTACAATTTACGGTCACGGTATTTATTTATTTGTACTTTTGTTAATAATCTAATACGTTTTCTCGTGACATATTATTTATAACACTCATTTTTTAAAGAACTTTCTACATACGGCAGGATTTTTCTTCACAACCTAAATGAAATAAAAATGTTATCGAAGACGAAATGGTAAAGTAATTGTTTTATATTTTATAAATGAAATTAGAAAATTTGGTGAAAATTTATTAAAATAAATAGTAAATAAATATGTATTTATTTACGATTTATTAATATTAATGCCTTGTTCGTGTGAATAAGGCATTATCTGTACTCACGAAAACGTGGGAAACAATCCTTACGATAAATTCCATTTTATATTACAATATAATTTTCCTTCTTATAAAAAACCTCACTCTATATTTATATTATAAAACTTCACATCAAAATGCCCATTCATTTAAAACAAATTCAAATATTATCTAACCGTAGTTCAAGACAGCCCGACACAAAAACGCGATTAGATGACCAAGAAACTTCTGGTCACGCGAGTTCCAATGCCAATCAGTTAGCAACTTCCCACTGTGTTTTGGGTGCGGTGAATAGGTACAAAGAAATCCTTGTAGAAATTAGTAAAAACGATAGTCAAGTATGAGTGAATAAGTACAAAAAAGGAAGTCACTGGATGCAGGCCGCTTCCAACAGGTCTATACAGGGTATATCAAGACTGCGACCGAAAACGAAGCCAGGTGCTAATTTCAGTGACTTCAGACACAATGCAAATAAAAATTTCGCAAAAAGAATCGACAACTTCTTTTTGTAATTTTTTTCTTATCGTCATATTGGGTGATATATACATAGTTTTCCTAAAATAATGATGTTCACCTCTTTATTTTCAAACACGCAATGGTACGTAAGGGTTTAAATTAGTATTTCCGCAAAATCTAGGTATTTACCACCCAGACACGATGATAACTAAAAAAAAATAAAAAAAATATCTGTTACTGTATTGGCGAAATTTTTATTTACATCTTGTTTGTCACCACTAAAACTACCACCTGGCTTTGTTTTCGGTCGCAGTCCTGATATATTCGGTATGGTGATCCATGGAGGAGGCCTATGTTCAGCATTAGACTTCCTGTGGCTGAAGAGAGAGGGAGGTGGGAATATCTAGTTGAAAGAGTGAAAATGAGAGTCATTGATCCAATCAAGCACAAGACAATGCAATTGCAATATTGGCATTATCTTCAGCCTCAGAAAATCTATTGATAAACATTGCGCTGCCCCGAAAATGATCTGCTGGTAGAAGCCTACATCCACCGACTTTCAGGAATCTCATCGCTGTTTCGAATAATTGACACATATTACGAGTTTAAGTGAAGGATTTGTCGATAACTCATCCAATAAACCATACTTAAGGGATTTAAGTATAGTTTGGTGAGAGATAAAAATATTATAAAACAGAGATGAATTGATAATTATAATTTATTGCGAATATTATATGGAAAAATAAATGCAACGGAGCAAGCAAGATTTAATATTCGTTAATTTACTGTGAGCGTGATACCTATTACCGTTTACGATAAATATTATTATTTAAGTCCATAATAACAGAGTTGGGTGTGTTATTTTGTACCAACAACTGTCGACAGTTGAGAAAACCAGATGGAGTGAACATCTAGAACCATAGTTTTAAGAAATTCTGTATTACAGAACAATATCAATAAACAAGAATTTTGGGTGAAATAGAAAATGTAAATATCGGAAAAAGTACGTCAGAATTAAATTATTTGCAGCTTAAAATGAAACTAATAAATGTTTGATAATAACTGGACATACAGAGTTTCAGATAGAGCTCGTTAGCGTGCAATGAGGAGAAGCCTATTTATGTCTAGTAATGAGTTCAAAGTTATTAAAAATACATTTTAAAATTAAAAGTTTAATGAATTTTAATTTGTATATTTATTTCATCACATTCAATTCAATGTTAATTTAAATCCTGAGATATGGCGCGAAAAGTCCATCTATTACTTACTGATCGCAACATCAAAAAATAATCAAAAACTTTATATCGGCCACTTCACAACGTTGTCTTCACCTAACAATAACTGTACCAATACAAAAAGAAACGATACTTGATCACAACCCGGTAAAAACTGGCACCGTTAGATGATCGGAAGACGCCACGGACAAAACGACATTCAGGCACGAAAAGTGCACTACATTTAAAAACAAATCGAACATAAACATTCAGATTAAAAAAAATATAACTAACCTTTATCCGGAGTTAGCGACACTATCTATTATTGAAAAACAAAACACTCGCGCTTTTCAATTTCGCAATTGATTTTTGACTCCGCGAAACGTGCGGTCGCCTCAGCGCTTGCTTGATGACTGAAGCGCAAGAGGATAGCTTGAAACCTGCGTACACGCATAGAAAAGCCTTCATGTCAATAGTTGTCTAGGGTTCCCTTTGTAATAGACAAAATCGGTATAATTATTGCAGGGCTACGGGGTTTCTGATAGTAATATTAGTCTTATATAAAGGCTGAATATCTGAACATATTTGATTTTGTGAAAAGCAACGAAAGGAAATTGAAAATTTAAGATAATATTAAAAATTGAGTTAACGGTTCTTTCGAACTCATCGATATTCAAAGGCGATGATCATTAGCAATTTGATGAATCAGTTTGAAGTCTACTAATTTTCTTAATTTACCTAGTCTGCTCAATTTAATTCAACTCTTTACAAGTTTTAATGTGTACACAAAATGTATATACCATATCTCCGAGAAGTATGTTCCATTTGGATGGCACTCATCACCAAGTGCGTTGTAAATCGTAATCACTTCGTCTTGTCAAAATAAGAAATAGCTATCGAGAGTGAAAAGTGTATAGAGACTAAAGAAAGGAATTTCTGCTTGCTCTACTTTGAAAGCCTGGATGAAAATCATTCCAAGAGCCTCTGAAAGTCCAAAAGCAAAATTATGTTCACTTACAAATATTTAATACTAATAGTTCGAATTAATACCCGTTATAGTTTCATTGGCAAAATAATTTCTGACATGTCGAAATAACCGTTTCTTCTTGACACGCTTATATATGAAGTTGACATCATCATAAAGTGCTGTTCGGAAAAACTAGAATGACTCTCATGATTTTTACAACAATCTAAAAACTCAATTAAATATTTTTTAAGTCTAAAAGAAAGTGGTGTTAGCACATTTTTTAACTCAAGAACGGCGGGACTGATTTGTATGATTTTTTATTTGTTTAATTCTTCCACGCTCGGGTTAGTTTTTAGAATGTTGGAAAATTCACGCCATTGACAGCTTTACAACTTTGATCAATTTCAAAAGTTATTTATGTTAATAAGAGTACGAAAAAATTGTATACCCCATGACCCCGAAGATCTAATATTTTCCAATGAACCAGTATTTCCAAATATTGAGAATCAAGAACCCGCCGAAAAACGAGAAATGAAACGAAAAAAGACTCGCGTCAGTATGGCCCGACTTCATGCTTCTCAAACACAAGAGCTAAGAGAAGCAGAACGTGAAACAATTCGGTTGGCAATGAGAAGCCTTGGATTTAATCGCAGGGTCAACAACGAGATAACCTTCAAAAATAGCGAACACTTTTAAAACTAGTTTTATTTCGACGTAGAAAGTTCATCAGTTCTTTAACTCGCCATTAAAGAAATCGTAAAATTCTCAATATAAATATTGTAGATCAAGACAAGTTGAATTTCGGGCCTTCCAATGCATACAGGCTCTTTTGCGCATCGGTTAGAACAAACACAATAGATATCGAATAAAATAGGAGCCAATAATAGAGCAAGTAGGTTATGCGAAGTGTTGAAATAATATAGGTATCCCAGACAAGAGAGAAATGGAGTAGTCGGAAGGGGCCGAAACGTAAGATAGAAAGTAACCTCAACCGACAATAATACATGAGGATATTGAGTGGACGAAGCGAAAGTAAAATGTCAGGATCAAGCAAAGTAGAGATCCATAGTCTCTATCTACCCCTATGGAATACAGGCGTGACTATAATGTATGTATCCCAGAAATTTAAAAAGCAAAAGACGGAAAAAGCGATATTTTCTTTTTGATGTGAATTTTCTTATGTATGGCCTTTATTTTACTCGTGTTCAGAAGCAATTAAATAAATAGTTATGCTTATGTCGTAGACCTTCATTAATTAAATAAAACGAGTTTGACCACGCTAGTTCACGTATAAATTATATATTTATTTAAATAATTTCGCCAGAGGCCCAAATCGATACTGTCACCCTACTACACTCCGTTCTACCTTATCCTTCAATGTCTAAGGTTGAAAATTCGTGTACAATTCTTCACTATTCGGCCGTATTCGGAGCCAAGTGATTATATTCCGCCACTAAATGTGTTTGCTTGGAAATTTCATTTTTGCAATAAAAATCTGATAGCTCACAGCATTCTTGTTATTTTCTTCGTAACTATTATATAAAACTAAATTAAGTGGTCTTTACAACCTCCCTTCATTCCATACTGACCCCATAACGTTGGCTTTGCTTGTTGGTTTGAACGCGCTAATCTCAGGAACTATCAGCTTCTAACTAACAGTAACTAACAGGAATCCCGGAAAAGTTTACACGCGGGCGAAGCCGCAAGCAATACCAATAAATAATAATACAGGTGGTTTAACGGTCGTTATCCAATTAGGCTATAACTCATTTGTATTAAAGTTATGTAAACTCATTCAAAACTTCCACTGAGTTATACAAGCAGTGAAAATAAAACTTTAGTAAACAGATTCAAAGTTCGCGTCTCTGCTACCATACCATACCACACCTAGAGGTGGGCACAACTATATATAATAGGAACACAGATCGTTAGGTGTTTTTCCGTACAATAGTTTGATATAATAGTGGGTGTTTCTCTCGCCATATGCATATTATGAGCCACAATATACTTCCCTACGTTTGTAAACTTAAAATTTAAGAATAATTCACATTTAAATATAGATAGAGTATGGTCATTCATTGAGTGACCTAGTAGGCCAGCAGCAGCAAATCAGGTGAACATTACGGTGGTTGTGAACGATACTACAAAAAAATCAGAGCATTGCACGGTAGTTAAAGACTATCCAATGACAAACTACGACCTAGAAATATATTCAAAATATTTACATACATAAATATCTACCTATATCAGCCCATATACGTCCCACTGCAGGGCACGGGCCTACTCTAAAATCGAGGGAATCGATTGAGAGTGGTTAGGCCATATAGTCCACCACGCTGGCCTAGTGCGGGTTGGCGGACTTACATACCGTAGAAACTCTTTAAAATCGGTACGGTATGCAGGTTTTCTCACGATGTTTTCCTTCACCGTTAACCCTTAACTTGGCAAGAACGGAAAAATAAGAAATCAAATATTATTTTGACAAATATTAGTTTAGTTAGGGTTAGACAGCATGGGAAAAATAAAATAAAAAATCTAGATATCCTAGGTTACGAGAAAACCTATGTACATCACAGTGTACATTGCCAAGTACGCGGAAATCTTCATGTAGTTTTGTTTGTACATTGTGATGCACATTGCCAGCTTCGTAATGAAATACATTTGTAATATTTTATTCTATATATTTTAATAAAAAATACAAAACACAATGATAGCCTCAATTACTTTGTATGAAATTTTCGGAAATAATTATTTTTTTGCATCCCGGTCATCAAAATGCAAAAATATTTGTCATTTTTACACACGACAGTTGTCCTACCACTCTTGCAACACTTGCAACGCTATGTTTAGGCTCCTACTTCCGGGAAATGGGGTTCCACTTGTTCAATTAAAACAAATAATGTATTTACTCTAATCTAAGACAAAAGTTGAAGCAGTGGTATGAGTCTTCTAAGCTAGTACCAGCTACATGTATATGTCGACATATTTCTCGATATTCTTTATGAGGCATAAAGTCTGTAATTATCAGGTATCTTGATCCTTCTACCCAATTATGAGGATAGACAGGCATCTACGCTCTACCCACCATGATCAGAGTGGCTAAGAAGTTCTTTGTTTCATCTCCTGTCAACGATGTAGGTCATCCTAGCTTATGCACTATCTATAGATTTGTGCTATGGTCAGTGTCTGAGATAAAGTCTATTGAAATCGGTAATATAAACAATCTGGAGTTGTATTTATGTCAGTTTGATGAAAGGCATATTATATCTTAAAAGCAAGCTGTGTGACGAAGTACGGCTTTGTAAGAATCTCATAATCTAGAACAAATTTCATAGCGTTAACTTTTTTGGCTACTATTTTATAAGCTGTTATGTTGTGGCTTAGAAGTGGTAAGTTGTTCCTATTGTCGACTGGCATTGCTGGGTAAAGTGTCTGATTATTCAGCAGGTGTGTTTTGTAAAAATTGTAAGGGTTCCAAATAAATATCATGTAATATCTGCTCGTGTTCGGCATTGGGAGATAAGTGAGAGACTTATAGAGACACTACTGTATTCTTTATTAAAGCCAGTCAAACTATTTAATTTAAATTAATTCGTTAAAGTTTATATGCCTATGAAAGTAAATCAAAGGTTATGGAGAAGATTGTATGGAAATAAGAGGTGCTCTACCGGATGTAGAGTTATCCTCAGAGTTGATATTTTCACAACAGTTAATGCCAATATGTTATGCGAGTTAGTTAGTTTTTTGTTCTATAGGCAAAATATAACAAATAAATGTCAAAACAAACACAAATAAACGAAACACACACAAATTAACAAACGAATACCCGCAAATTTACCAAAACCCAATGTTCTATAAACCTGGCAATGTACAGCGTGGTTACCATTGTTTACCATTGGTACTTTATCGCGTTCTTGGAAATGTACATTGTGATGTACATACACTTATTTTATTCAAATACAAGAGTTTGCTCAAAGTTAGCTTCGTTAAAAGGCATTTATTGAATAATTTAAGCTTTATACATCATAAAAAACAAAACATATTGTCAAGTTTAGATGAAAAAGTTGAATAAAGCTAAAATAATATCACGGTGTCGCGAGGATGAGCTCGTGGCTTTTAGTTTTTTTTATTTAGACATTTATATTACAGTGCAGTCTCAACAAAATGTTTTTCTAGTGATTCCACTGTATATAACAATATATTCACAAAAAAGGAGAAGAAAAAATATTCAATAAACAAAGAGTAATAATTTTTGAAAATGTATGTACAGTGGGATGTACGGTGCCAAGTTAAGGGTTAAAGTGCGTGGTTATTGACTATCAATACACACATAACTCCGAAAATTCAGAGGTGTGATACATAAATAACATATTAATAATAACATACTAATAAATTTCCCAGCTGAAACCGCTGGAACCTTTCAAGTAGCACAGATTGGAAAGGTCAATGACGCATACAATATTGTTACCAAATACTTTAATTTTTAAAATTCTATTACGGCTTGTATTTATTCGGGACCTATGTTTATTATGTTTTATTAAATTACAATCTAATAGGTTCTTCTTAATAACCAAAATATTCTTCTATAGTTTATTTTCTAAGTTCTTCTTGTTTCTCTGTCTCTGGTAGCTTCGTATGTAGAAGTTCATAAATAGAGCGAAGAAGGAGCAAATTAGGGACATGCAGTAGTAGTGGAATATGCTGGGTAAAGGACAAGGTGTCAACTTCTGCTGGTAATAGAGATGAGAAACAACCAATATGAATTGTACCTGGAAGGCAATATGAAAAAAAATATGTAAAATTGATAAAATAATATAATAAGTATTAAGTTACTTCATATTATTAATGATGACGACGAAGATCTGGTTCATAATATATTCTGTGACAGAATATTATATAATTTCTTGTGACAAAAGGTGATAAATATGAATCATAGTTAATAAATCAAATAGTTAGTGCTAATCTTAAAAACTTGATAGACTTCAGGCTTCCAAACGTCAAGTGAGATTTGAATACTACTGAATACAGTTAAAGAATGTCTAGAATTGTTTTATTGCATTATGTCGCTTTAAAAATTTAATTACAAGCTTTATCTGAACTAGGAACTCACCAATTGTACTTTGGTTAAATGCTTCTTCCACCACACATACTTTGCATATTTTGGTCCCAGAGAAGAAATTCCGTAATAAGCATACATCAGGACATGAACGAAGCTGTTCAGCATCCCTACTACAACGAAGTGGTCAGTTGGATGGTACATGAGGTGGAACCAGGTCCAAGCCACCATCGCATTATGGTGGTAGAGGTGGAGAAAGGTGATCTGGTTGTCTTTCTTCCGTAAGACGAAGAAAACCGTGTCGAGGAGGTCTAAATGCTTCGCTATGAAGTATGGCTTGACCTCGTTGATGACCTGAAAATAAAGGTAGATAATAACGACCCTTTCGATGTTAATCCAGAGTCTGTTAGAGACAGTTTTGTAAAGTTTTGCAAGTTGTCTGTAATTTTTAATATGTTTGCGTTGTAAACAGTTTTCAAACCCTAGTTATGTACATACATATGTAATAAATATTACGATAGCTTCGATAAGCCAAGTGGAGAATGTCCATTTTTAATACTTTCTTTACTATATTATGATAAAGCATAAGGTGACAAGCATCTCTGAACTACATTGACTTGAACATGCGTGTCAGCTGCCAATAATAATATGAAATTACTTATTTGATTATCTTATTCCCAATCTACAAAAACGTTATTAATGCAATAAATTATTTTATAAATTATAAAATTCGAAAAAATACCTCCTGTAAATTTTCACTTTTAGGACACCTGGTTGTGATTACACCGTGTCTCAGAATGTACCTCGTGTACTGAAAAAAAGGTCAAAACATAAAATGTGTAACTTGAATAAAAAGCTTTATAATATGCATGCAGCATTATAGCAACGGCTTCTTAAGTCGTATCTACATAATGAGGGAATCAAAATCATGGAGATTAAAAAAGAAACGGACCTCAAGTCCATAACCTACGACAATATGTTAATGCTCCGCCCGGCATATTCTATTTTGCTTTTCCATATCATGGTGTCAGCGTAACATATTTTTAAACATAAAATTATATATTGGACATTTAATTTCAGGGCCCAGCGCCAGCTTGACATTTACCCTTTTAAACGAATGTTTTGAATTTGAACAATATTATATACAAATAATACAAATTAATAACACAGAATAATTTTCGACATGCGATTCATGTAAAAGACAACACGATTCACAATTTAGACACGCAGCTACCTATGTGTAAAAATAGCACTGACTACATTTCAAATAGTAGGTACATATCCGTGATGTAGTCCCTGTGGAAGTCGTAGAACCTACCTACTATCTAACATGTTAATTTCTATGAGTTTGATTATTTATACGACTCATAATTTAGAAGCTGTAAGTGTTATAAGTGGTATTGTAAAAGTCGTTGCTCTTATCTCCGATATTATTTAGGTCATCTACTGTACAATACAAAACAGTGGGTAAATCACTGTATTTTTTTAATTGCAGTGAATGCCGAGACAAGCATGTCATTCGCCTGACGGCAAGCGATACGACCGCTTATGGACAGTAGCAAAACCAAACAACTCCATGAATTGAAAGCAATGTTATTTATCAAAAATCTCTTAGATTTTCCTGTAAAGTATTTTAAAAACTGGTTTAAATAATGTTGTTAAAGCTAACGCCTGGTAGAAAATTAAAGCAATAACTCATACTTACAATAAAAACTAAATAAGCTGAGAAGGCGACTTGAAAGGCATTGTAAAATAATAGCAAGTTGGTTAATTTATACGGTGGTCGATTCTTCATGAAATCTGGAAGTATTTTCCTGACCAGCGCCAGGTAGGTAGCCAGAACTATAAAAAGTCCGAGAAGAGTTTCTGTTGCTGTCCATGGTTTTATTGTGCCTGAAATTTACATTCTCTACTATGAATCTTTATATAAATGTAAGACCAACTGCACAAAAGCATAGGCCTACTCTGTGATTGAATGGGACCTTAATCCACCAAAATGGCCATGAGTGGTACTATGAAATGATATGATGGTATGAATATTTACAAAATCGACTGTAAATATAACGAAAAAACAAGTATTTCCTATGAATCCCACTGTCGCGCTGTGTTCAAATTTGCCGTAAACGCGAGGCTGTGAGTTTGATCAATGAGATTTTAGGATTAAAAAATATATAATTTAACTTAATATAAAATTACATACCAAACGGGTTATAGCTTCCTAAGTCTTCTACAACTTGTTCATAATGTGACGTCATCTTTAGAAAAATAATATTAATCGGCTCATTTCACTACTTACTTTAACAACAAATAAACACGGAATGCGTGTAAAACAATGAAAAGATAACAAAGGTAAAACATTTATTTGTAGCACAATGACTAAACTCAATTGTATTTAAATATTGGCTCCAATTCTTGATTTATTTACATTTTCTCGAACTACGTCTCACCGATTTGTGTACTGTTAATTTACTTAAAGTAATTCATATATCATTCAATAAAAAACCGTTTTTGATTTCAGAATAATGTATAAGAACTATGTTGATGGTGTGATCCAATTGCAATAAACTTACTGTGGCATTTCTAGTAAGCTTATAACTTCTATTATACCTGTCGGATTGTTCTGCACTAACCACCAGACGCAATGTAGTTACTGTGGCGTACAATTGAAATAAAACCAATTTTTATTGATTTGGTTTAATTTTTACATTCCCGTAATTTCAAATGCTTTACATCTTATGTGGTTACCGGGTGGACTCAGTCTGTAAAAAAATTGCCAAATCCGCGATAAAATGCGTAAAAAATATTTTAATATACGAGGTGTGTTCAAAAAGTATCGCGAATTTCGAATTGTCGAGGGTTACGTATATTCGAATTTCGATTTTTTTGTGGCGTTATGTTGGTACTCATGTCTCTCACTTATGGCGCCAAGTTCGGCCAATTTGAATGTTCCGTGAATTGTTGACAGCTGCTTTGCTTGCATGTGTTTAGGCTCATCTTCGATTTTTACCTATTCAAAAAAATGGATCAAAGAACCTGTATCAAATTTTGTGTGAAAAACGAAATTAAGTGTACGGATGCATTTCGAATGTTGACTGTGGCATACGGAGAAGCTACCTTGGACCGAAGCAACGTTTATCGGTGGTACAAAATGTTCTCAGAAGGCCGAGAAGATGTGAACGACGAAGAGCGTGCCGGACGCCCGAGCACTTCAACAACAGACGAAAAAATTGATGAAGTGAAGAAAATGGTATTGGCCAATCGCCGAATCACCGTTAGAGAAGTTGCTGAGGACCTAGGCATATCGATTGGCTCGTGCTATTCGATTTTTATCAATGATTTGGGCATGAGACGGGTTGCCGCGAAATTCGTACCAAAATTGCTCAATTTCGACCATAAACAGCATCGCGTGAACGTTGCTAATGAGCTGTTGGAGTCTGTCCGCGAGGACCCAAATTTGCTCCAGAGGGTCATAACTGGTGACGAATCGTGGGTTTATGGTTATGACGTGGAAACCAAAGCTCAATCATCTCAATGGAAGCTGCCGCACGAACCAAGACCGAAAAAAGCGCGCCAAGTTCGGTCGAATGTGAAAGTTTTGCTTACCGTTTTCTTCGATTGCAGGGGCGTGGTGCATCATGAGTTCTTGCCACAGGGTAGAACGGTCAATAAAGAATATTACCTGCAAGTTATACGCAATTTGCGCGAAGCAATCCGCCAGAAACGCCCGGATTTGTGGAAGAACAAAAATTGGCTTTTGCACCACGATAACGCCCCTGCTCACACATCGTTGCTTGTGCGCGACTTTTTGGCCAAAAACAACACAATAATGATGCCGCAGCCATCGTATTCCCCAGATCTGTCCCCCTGTGACTTTTTCTTGTTCCCAAAACTGAAGAGGCCCATGAAAGGACGACGCTACGCTACGATTGACGAGATAAAGACGGCATCGAAGGAGGAGCTGAACAAGATAAAAAAAATGAATTTTTGAAGTGCTTCGAAGATTGGAAAAAACGTTGGCACAAGTGTATAATATCTCATGGGAATTACTTTGAAGGGGACAAAATAGATATTCATGAATAAATAAATATTTTTTGAAAAAACACATAATTCGCGATACTTTTTGAACACACTACGTATAACAATCGCGTAAATCTAAAAAACCATTTGACGTACATGTTTAAAAAGGAAATACTAAAAGCATCTTCGAAAAACCTACAGAAAATAAATTTTACCTGGTAGAGTGATTCTTGAACCTTAAGCATAAACAAAGCAACTTGGCCCTAGAATTAACATTAATTTACAAGGAGTCGTCATGAAGTCGGTAATATCGTGATCCTGATAATCTCTTTATCACTAGTCCTTCCCGGTCTTTCCATCAGCAAAAATCAACCATTTCTACAATGTCATAAGCATTTTGGGGCAGCAGTGTTTATTAACAAGTATGCTCTTTCGCTTACTATGGCCAGAAAAAGATGAAATTAAATATGAAACATTTATTTCGTTATGCAGGAAACAATGAACTTCTAGAGCGACACATAAGGAAACTTCGACGGATTTATTGTTTTGGGTCGAAGATTACGTAGCTTTACTGTTCGGGATTGAAGTAGGTATTTTGCTGTTACATTTACTTTTATAAAAATAACTTTATTCAGGGCTATATCATCACATAGAAGCAAAATTGCACCACAGTAATATTGCATTGTTCTTTTTTGTAGGCGTTTATTTCAGTAGTTAGAGCATAAGGCAAGAGTTACTTATAATATCCCTTAAGTACGTATGATTTGTTTAAGTAGAGATTTACTGTAATCATTTGAAGTTAATTAATAAAAGTCATATTTACTCGGGGCATAGTACAGTTACAAATAAAATTAACGTGAATTAATATTGCTGTCAATCAATAACAATATATTCTTATTCGTCCCTTTCCCATACATTTATGAGGCTGCCAACGTATCTATCTCTATTGAGTTATCTATTTATAGGAATTAACAACAAGTTACCATCACATGAGCAGAACATACAAAAAATAGGATTACAAAAAATCTTTCAACATAACATGGGACTGTGAATTGTATACGTAAAAATCAAGGCTCTAATTCCCGTAGTGCTAAATTCCGCGTTGTGACAATATTTTTTTTTAATTATGTTAATATCTAAACATATAAAAACGCCGATAATAAGATCCAAAAAAAACATACCTATAATGTAACCAAGTTATATCATGTGGTAGAGTCATTTTGAGTCAGCCTCCGTGGCGCAGTTGGTTAGGCGCCGCCTGTGAGACGAGAGTACGCGGGTTCGATTCCCACAGAAAAAAACGTTTGTGTGTTCCACAGATAATTTTTGCGGGTCTGGGCGTTTGTGAGACCGAAAAGTATCTCGTAGTTTCTGATACTCACGACACTAGACTCGATCTTAATGTGGGGTCAGAACTATGTATGTGACTGTTGGGTGTATTTATTCATATTATTTATTAAATAGGATTTACGCTCTTCCTCCTTGATAAATATCCTCCTCCATTATAAATAACGCAAGACTTAGATCATATACAACTAATACAAGTTAACCAACTGCATAGAAATGCTTTGTACAAAATTGCATTATACGTACTTACATAATTTTCAGTTATTAAACATTATGTTCTGCCAAAAACAAATAATGATTACAAATGACTGGTATTGTGACACCCATCTTTTGGATACAGAAATACTTTTTGCCGTTCATCTACCGTGACTGCCGACCATCTCAGCTCGTTACATAACATTAGATCATCTCGAAAAATGTGTCAGAAGTCAGAACTGAATGACTGATGAATGATATTTGCATAATTGTAGAATAGGATATAATGATGCAAAAACTCGATAATATTACGTTAGGATGTAATTATGTTGACTGGACGCAGGGGCGGATTAAATGTAGGGAGCGCCCTAGGCAAGCACCTCAAAGGCGCCCCTCTAACAGCAATATTAAGGAAAATACTTCAAAGGAACGAGGAATCATCTTATTAAATAGTTGGTGATTGTACTAATGAATGAGTGAAGAACATCACTTCACACTTTGCTATATTAAAGAAGAAACAGTTTTAGTCACGCTAGATGATTTTGCATAGAAACGAAGATATCCGAAATCACTCGCGCCCCTGCGTAACCTCGCGCCCCTAGGCACGTGCCTAGTTTGCATTAGGGATAATCCGCCACTGACTGGACGCCAAACTCATGGTTAATATCGTACGATTTTGAAAAATGTTACTGGTTCATAGAACAGTATGAAAGGCTAGAGCGGAGTGGTATAGTAATAGTAAGGCAATAGTAAGCAGTAACCTACACGAAAAACTATTTTAAGTCACAACTTTGATCTCACATTATCGTTGTCAAGTGAAATGATTGTCAAAGTGCTCTATTCTTTCTTCTCTATTTTTCTTTACCCATCCAGGTTCAGATATTCACGGTGGTCGCGGGTTCAAATCCCAGGGCACCCCTCTGACTTTTCGGAGTTATATATGGCCTAACCACTCTCAATCGATTCCCTAGATTGTAGAGTAGGCCCGTGCCCAGCAGTGGGACGTATATAGGCTGATACAACAATCCAGATTCAAGGACCGGCAATGGTCCCAAAATAATTGTTATCTAGGGAAGATTATGGATAATTATCTTCAGGTGAAAGACAAATTCCTATGTTTGACTTATTCATGTTATAAAGTATGTATTTAAATAATTATTCATTTGTTCTCATTATTATCATATTTTTGATTTAGATGTGTTTAATCAAATATTAATTTGAGTACAGACCAGTTCAAAAATCCGTGAAATTAGCTATGAAGAAACAATAACTTGAAATGGTCATCCGAGGAGATACAAGCTATAAGCATGTCAAATGATGACATTAATTACATACCTTGACCGATGCTTCACAAAGAAGCTGTTATGCATCATAAAGTGAATATATTATTAAGGTGTCTGCATATTGAAAGAAGATTAAATATTTAGGCCTATGATTTTTAGCGGTTACACTAAAGTGAACTTTATGTGCAAGGTATTAAAACTAATAGCAGTAATGACGTTATTGCCTGTAGTGATAAAAAAATATTCCGTCGTTGATTGTGTTATCCTCCGCACCTTCACAATTGTTGCAGAGAATTCTCATGAATCCTCGTCTCTATGCTTATCTTTTAAAAGTAAATATCTATGTGTACACAAGTTTCTAAAAGAGGTGTATCTTGGTGTGCATTTTGAAAATTTTATTATAAAATATTTCATAACTTTAATTTGAATTGCACTAAATTAATTGAATTATTATTTTATATCGATCGAAGAATTATTATTTTTATGAATTATTATTTTAAGAGGCATCTCAGCGGGCCGGCATGATTGTGTCGAATGGTATGAGACTACCGTCTGATACCATTCGATACTCTATCTGGACGGCATTAGCACTTACCATCAGGTGCAATGCAGTCACTATGCCGTGCCAGTTTAAAAAAAAAAAAAAAGATAATATTCATCAAATATTCGATTGCTGAAGAGGCCTGTGCCTTGTAGTGAGACGTATGTAAGCCGGATTATTATTATTAATTTCATTTTATGTTTCCATTCAGAAAACTTACAGCTAATACAAAAAGAAATTAAAATATAAAAAAAATATATTAAGAAAATTTACAGTATATCCACATTGTAATTGATTCAAATATTATAAGGTACAACACAAAGCAACCAGGAAGCGAAACTAACGAGTTCGTGAAAGATCATACGACACGAAATACATCACAGACTCGTGAAATCTGCACACGGCTTAATACGATTCGGCAATGAATTGTGTCGCAATTATAATTCTTAGTAGGTACACTGAATGTCTTGTGTGTTGTAAAATTATTATAGAATAGTAACAAGGAACAATTTCTTTGTCTAGGGCTGTGTTGTAATTGTTGTCCTTGGGTATTGGATACTTGTAAGGGAATTGATTTGCGAGTATGGATTGGTTTGCTGCTTTCTTCTGGAGAATGGGACCGATCATTACCTTTTGTAGATGTACAATGTAAAGGGTAAAATGAGTTGTCCCCAAAATTATCAACATACTCCCGAACCAAAAATACAATAAAAGATATACAGGGTATCTCAAGACTGCGACCGAAAACGAAGCCAGGTGGTAGTATTAGGGTGGGTTGCAGAAAATTTGACGTTATTGTTAACGGTAAAGTTAACTTTACAACAATAACAATGACCACGGGATAGAAAATTCTTTTGTTGCACCATTGTCATAATTGTTATAGTTAAAGTTAAAAGAGTGACCAGTGAAATGATGCGATGCAATTTTACGTCGGAATTTATCAGCGTATTTTTGTAAATTGTTTTAAAGTACAGGTTATAATTCAAATCGATACACAAATGACAATTATCAATACAGAGAACACACACAAATAACGAAAGATAACCGTGACTTTAACAATAACCGCCCGAAATTGAACGGTTAATGTTAATGTTATACGTGACGTCATTTTAACAATTGTTAATTTTATGCAACCCGAAAAATGCATAACCGTCGATTTGACGGCTGATTAGCCCTTAGTTAATGTTAAAGTTATTTTCTGCAACCCACCCTTAGTGACTTCAGACACAATGCAAGTAAAAAATTGGCAAAAAAAATCGAGACCTTTTTTTTTAGTTTTTTTACTAATCGTCGTATTTGGGTGATATATACATAGTTTTCCTAAAATGTACACCTCTTTATTTTTAAACAGGCAATGGTACGTAAGGGTTTAAATTAGTATTTTCGCAAAAATTAGGTATTTACCACCCAAACACGCCGATTTTTAAAAAAATCTAAAAAAATATTTGTATTTGTTTAGGCGAAATTTTTATTTGCATCGTGTTTGTAACCACTAAAACTACCTGGCTTCGTTTTCGGTCATAGTCTTGAGATACCCGGTATAAAGATAGTGATATATATGTAATTTATGCACATATTGTTAATACGCCTCGGTGTTGTTAAAACTAGTGCGACGAACGTAAACTTAGATAAACGGTTAATTACCGTAAATGAAAATAATAATGTTTACAAGTAAGACTGCAAAAATAAGGGAATATTAATTCCATTCTACGGCAAAGCTCTTTATTTTACTATTTAAATAAGTTGACTCCATTCTTTTGGTAAGTGCAATGCGATTTAAATAGATAATCTATCGGTTAGTGATGGTCTTCGATCGTCGCTGGACACAACTCTGTCACCCTGCTCGAAAGCGGAAGTAAACACGCTGAACCCAGAAAGTAATATTATTATAGTGTGTTATGACGGCCTTTTTACTATTATGTATGTTGGCCATAATCTGGACGGAATATCCTACGATGAATATCCAGCTATGAGATCTCCGGTTATCTCATTAGACCGAACTCAACGCAACACCAAAGCTGTTATTACATGTGTTTTTTCTATGAGAAATTGGTATCAACCCGCTCAATTATTGCTCCCTTTTCTCTTTACGCTACCTCTTGAAGTCTGAAGAGATGATGGAAATGACTCCTCAGAGTCTTCAACCACTACAGCCTATTCGAGGATACAAAGAGTCCTTTCTTTACACATAAGATCCAATTCCGCAATGGTCGTACATTGCACATGACACTGCGGCGTGACGCAAAAAGTTGTTTGAAGACAATTGTTGTTGCTTAACTGGTGTATACTTGTTTCCAATTCGTCTCAGAAATAGTCTGAGACCATCTCTATATTTAATGCAATACGTCATTAGTGATGGAATGATCAGAATCGAACTGATTTATTTCCATGCATAAATCAATATGAATATAAATTAAAGAGCGTATCTATATTATGTAAGGATTTCCATGTTTAAAGAAATATAATTTAATAAAATAAAACGTAATTAGCAACATTTATATAAAATCACGTGAACGGCTTACAAAAAAAAAGTAATGGTATTGAAACTAGGTAAAGACTTCATAATCTACATAAATACGTACACGAAGAGAAAACTTCATACTTATTTTAAACCATACTGCGCGCACGAAGGAGTAAGATTTGGTATAGTAAAAGTTTTTATTGAGAAGGTTCATAACATAGAAATTATAAAATAAAACTAATGAATTTTTATTCAAAATATCAATGTCAAACAGATGCAAAACAATTTGTGCATGCTTGCAGTTAATTTAAATAATAATAATGCATAATAAACGTAATAGATGCAATAATCATAATTCTATTGCGAAGCGTGGTGGCCTGTTGGTAGCGGACCAGACGCGGCTACCTACATGTTCACGGTGGTCGCGGGTTCAAATCCCAGGAAACACACCTCTGACTTTTCGGAGTTATGAGTGTATTGATAGTCAATCACCACGCACTTTAACGGTGAAGGAAAACATCGTGAGGAAACCTGCATACAGTAGCGATTTTAAAGAATTTCTATGGTATATAAGTCCGCCAACCCGCACTAGGCCAGCGTGGTGGACTATATGGCCTAACCACTCTCAATCGATTCTCTCGATTGTAGAGTAGGCCCGTGCCCTGCAGTGGGACGTATATGGGCTGATATAGATAGAAATATACTATGGTAATAAATAATAATGATAATCCAGCCCATTTACGTCCCACTACAGAGCACGGGCCTCCTCAATTATCGAGAGATCGATTGAGACGGGTTAGGCCATAATCCAAAAGTATATGGTAAAAGAAGAACTTTTACTGCGCTACGAAAAACCAACGATAGCATGGTTTCGTGAAAATCAAAGAAATCATAAACACATTAAAACATTCATTGTATCGGCGATAGAAAGATAAATGACTAAGGAAGAAGCATAACATAAGCAAGATCATACACGACTTTGGCCCAAATACTTTCACTTTTATTGTTACAACGTACAAGTAAACTCGCTCATTTTATATGGTAAATTGGGCTGGCTTATGACTCGTTATGATTATCCTCCTTCTAGATGCACTATACGCGACTATAATATTTAGATTTATGGGCGTCAGAAGGTTGAGATTTTTGGAGGCCTAATCTTAACTTTTTTACACTGATGTTAAGTGACTACAATGCTTAATGGTAAGCGCATAGTCATTCAGATAGAGGTACTGGTGCATCTCACAACACTCGCCGATAAGGGCTATTCTTTATAGGCCCGCTTTTCTATTTTAAATAATAAGAATTTATTATTTTTCAGCCTTTGACAGTGAAGCGACCCATAAAAATTACCTCAACATTATTAAATCACAATTAAAACCTATTTTTTGAGTTGGTCACCCCAAAGGCTCTCAAGAGTATTGGCGGTTGCATTGTTGTTGTTTTTCTTGCTACCCACCTGAGTCTTAATTATGAATTATTTATAGGTTAAATTTAGTATTGGTTAGATTATCATCAATTATGATGTTTTTTGATAAAACAAGGATTAAGGCAAAGAAACCTTCTGGCATAAATTCAATACTCATGAACAGTGGCAATAATGAGCACTTTGTGAATTGTGACGATGCAACTGTTGAACTTAAATGTGAGCAGCGCAACTTTATAGCAACACGGCGTTTTGCATAATGGAATCTTCTCGATAGGCGATCTTCAAGGCTGCAGGTGAAATTTCTTAAAATATTACCTTTATAATATCAGATTGTGAGTATATTTAGACCTTATGATTTGTTTATGATTTTACTGTGTATATAGTTACTGCTATTAATGATAATTAACATAATTATTATGCTACGGTTAAGAGGGGTTAGTTCTTATATTTTATAAGTGTAACACATATTATAGTGCGAGTTGGTGAACTTCGCTTCGAAAACTTAGACGTGCAAAGGTATTATTTCCTAATTAACCCATTTAGTGTTTTTATTTCACACGGCTTTTAATTTCTGATGGGAAAATGGCACATGAATAACACATGTCCAAAGACCAACTGACTAGCTAGCGTAATATATAAATTATTATAATAAAAAAATACAGCTTCGTGGTGTCCGTCTCTGGTCGAACTAAGAGATTCTCCAATATGTATTTCTGCCGCACCATTTGGCTTACGAGCAGTTTTCCGATCCACGTCTTCCGTCTCTCGTATAATCCTGGATCCTTCGTAATGAAATAATTCAGCAGACCAACACAGGTGTGTCCAATGATAACACATAGTTGTCGGAAGTTAATTGGTATTAAATAAAAATAAATCGCTTCAACATCCATGAAGCACATACAAATTCCTTTTAAATTCAGTCACGAATTGATCCTAATAAATGTCAATTGCAATTATTAAACAGCCAAAACACCGTAAAATATAAATGCCTACAAAAATCTAATTCCCTTTCCGATCTACAATCACTTTGTGTTAAGACACCGCACACCGGGAGTTGTGAAACAGCAGGCTCGCGCACGCGCACTCCGAGTTCTCAGTTGTGAACGAACCGTGGACTCTTGTGGCACTCCGCGCCGACTCTACGTCGACCTTGAGGTGAGTGTCGCCACGTGACCTTGACCCCTAGTTTCAGAAATTACGAAAACGTTAAAACATATTTTCGCTCCCCAAACCGGCTTTTTCTATGTCAAGGGTGTTGGTGTTTTTGTAAATGAAGCGATTGTTTTATTTTCAGTTAATTTGTTGCGGTTCATTTGTGTTTACCGGTAGTGTTATATTGGCAATGTTGTTTATTTTTTTTTTTCGATCGTCATTTTTTATGGATAATAGTCGAAATCTGCTTTTAAAATTATTATAGGTCATTGAATTATAAGGCGATTTAGGCGCATTTCTCATAAAATATTACTAAACAAAGTGCAAACACAAAATAAGAGATTGCATAAATTATAATAAATTTCATTGACTGCCTCGGTGGCGTATTTGTACTACTCGGTCTCGGGTTCTAATCCCGGGTCAGGCAAAGTGATTCTGGGCGTTTCTATTCATTATCAGCCCGGAGTCAGGAATTTGTGCCCGATATGGCGATAAGCTCGGCCCCTATCACATGGGACGGAACATACAAGGCGAAATGTGGTTGTCCGGGTGGCGCCTCTGCCTACCCCTGCTGGGATAAAGGCGTGAGTTTATGTATATATTTAAATGAATCATGAGAACACTATGACAAAATCACGCACAAAACAAGTTTTTAGCCATTATCATTTCAAACTGCGTAAGATTGAAACGATAGTGTAACTATTTTCAGTACAATAACATATTATGTTTTAATTAATCCTTATTATGTTCAATTAGCATTATATAAATCATAAATGTATATTAAATTTTTATTATTTTATTCCATATTATTTTAAAGAGCGTAAATAATTCGGAGCTACTGAATTTTCATTACTAATCATGAAACTAATTTATTGTAATTGTATTAGAAAATATTAAATATTAATTAAGCATAGAATTGCGCCACATTTATGTTTGTCTTATAAAACAACTCAAACTATTAAAAACAAAAATGACATTATTTAAGATTTAGAAAATATATTTTGACAATTATAATTATAAATAACAGCGTAATCTCGTAAGTCGTATGTAAACTTATATTTGTAGAAAATAGACTAGACGAACATACTATAGTACAAATTGAATCAGTACTATATTCATTATTCATTTTTTTTATTGGGTCAGAATCTTTTGGGCCTAAAAAATTCTCGTAGTTTCTGAAAATCACAGACAACTTGTAGTTAACTTGATTGACTGTATTATATGCAATTATAAGGCATAGGTTAGATCTACCGTGAAAGAGACAGGTCAAGAAGTTGATGGAACAAAAATAATAAGTCAAGCTGGCGTAAATAGAAAATCCATAATCTCTGCCTATCGTTACGGAATACAACATGAATACTGTCGCAGTTATATAAAATGTTAATCATAGAGAATCAATTCTCCATGACCATCACATAACCTACTTAGCAGAAACTATGTATTCAAAACATTTTCGATACTTCACTACACTCTAAAAGTAAAAAATGTTGAAGAGGTTCCAAGTCGTTAGATAATATTTGAATTAATATGCGAGATCGGAACCGTAAGTGTTTGTCAAGACTTCAGTATGTAAAAAGCACATCCGGGTCTAATCACTTATGATATTACTTTACATCGTCCGTTTTTTGACGGTCAAACGATATACGACGTGAAATAAAAGATAACTACGAATAAGTGGATTAAGTTCACAATTTCTCTCAACCGACTGAGAAATAATATAGTTTTTTCATTGACACAAAATTTAAGAGAACTTGCACGCGTATACACACAAACACACGCGGAAACACAGCCCTTCCCTCCATCTTTATATATATATATATATCTATGTCAGCCCATATACGTCCCACTGCAGGGCACGGGCCTACTCTATAATCGAGAGAATCGATTGAGAGTGGTTAGGCAATATAGTCCACCACGCTGGCCTAGTGCGGGTTGGCGGACTTCCATACCGTAGAAATTCTTTAAAATCGCTACGGTATGCAGGTTTCCTCACGATGTTTTCCTTCACCGTTAAAGTGCGTGGTGATTGACTATCAATACACACATAACTCCGAAAAGTCAGAGGTGTTCCCTGGGATTTGAACCCGCGACCACAGTGAACATGTAGGCAGCCGCGTCTGGTCCGTTACCAACAGGCCACCACGCACTTTCCCTCCATCAATTTCTGAAAAACATACACGCGGACAATAACTTACAACCTTTAGGTACTTTCGAACGTAGAAAACCAACCCTTTAACCTTAATAGATTAGTAAAGGAACACAGTATCCTCTCAAACACAATATAAGGAATACAATATGATAAAGATGTTCCTAACACCATATAACAAAATAAACAATTTAACCCAACACAATATAACAAAATAACACAACATAAGGATTTAACAGAGATGCCATTACGGCCACCGATATTTTGCGAGTCTAATTTTCGTCCCAAGATATATAGCCATAGATAGCCATAGAAAAATTTTGATAAGTCATGACACGTTTTTCTGACTCTAATACTAACACAAAGTTCATTGCCTGAGTTGGTATTCCAACCTAGAAAATCACGGGCCACAGCCCATACGCCAATCATTAAATCTAGACCAATAGGGCTAATATACGTAAATTACGAACACTTTCAAATAAAGAGAATATTTTGAAAAAATCGTATGATCCAACAGCAAGGCTCTCTGGGTGCAAACAGCGCCGGATTTAATTACGGTTCTAATGACTTTTTGTCACGTTCCACGCAACAATAACGGCAATGTCACCAGTCTATGTTGTTTAGACATTGGTTTTATAATTTGTCGGTGCCAAGGCGCGGGTTAATTGTTTTTATGACCTTCAGATACGCGGTAGGTTCTTCTGAGAAAATAGATACCTGATTACTTATAATATTAACTTGTAATCATTGACATCGATGTTTAAAAGTAATTTGTTTTGATGTTTCGCCGTCAAACCGAAAGCAAATCGTCTGAAGTTTCAATATTTTAATAAAATACCAGGTAAGTGATGTAATATTGCAGTGCGCTTTTAAAATACGGGGGCACTTTATTTCTATGGCGCGTCTCGTCTATCGATAGAATATAAGTCAATGCTTGTAATACATTTTTAATGAATAAGACTTTATTAAATATGCAGGGAACCCATATGAGATTTTTCAAACCGAAAACTTGAAACGTATATCCCTGACTAGTAGTCGAACCCTTACACGTTAGCACTAAAAAAACATATTTCTTCTAATAATGTGGCACTGCCCATTTGTAAGCATTCCCTAATGCCGTAGCACCCTGAATACTAGTTGAAATGTCGGTACATATAATATGTAAAATATTAGATTAACCTATTTTTAAGAAATAGGTGAGGCTTTTCAGTCAGTTTTATCTCAAATACCTCATCGTCTCGTAGTAGCGAGTTTCTTACAAAACAAGAGCGTGCGAACTCATAGATGTGTAATTACAACAAACACATAATATTTTCCTGTTTTTAGAATAGCTTTAGAAAATTTCATAAGTCTACGCAATCAGACTCTAGTTCTTTGGTGGACTAACGGTAATTTACTTAACTTAGAATTACTATGGGGTAAAATATATTTTTGGGTGCGTGGTGGCCTGTTGGTAACGGACCAGACGCGGCTGTCTACATGTTCACGGTGGTCGCGGGTTCGAATCCCAGGGCACACCTCTGACTTTTCGGAGTTATGTGTGTATTGATAGTCGATCACCACGCACTTTAACGGTGAAGGAAAACAACATGAGGAAACATTCATACCGTAGCGATTTTAAAGAATTTCTACGGTATCTAACCCGCACTAGGCAAGCGTGGTGGACTATATGGCCTCACCACCCTCAATCGATTCGTTCGATTGCAGAGGAGGCCCGTGCCCTGCAGTGGGACGTATATGGGCTGATATAGAAAATATATATTGTGCAATGTGCATAGGTAAAACTAATGGGCTAGAGGCTTTCTTAAAGGGAAGGTATCGCCACCAGGATCCATGCTGTTATCCCAAGCTCTTTTATAGCTTCAATGACGCAGCTGGTTAAAAACCCCGGCGTGAAACAACAAGCCGTGGTTTTAATCTCCGCAATAATGTCAAAATGTTTGGGTAATATTGTAGCATCATTTTCTCTGGTGCTCACAGGAATGACTTACCCTACTAAATAATATTACAGTTATTCAAATCACATTCATTCATAATGACAAATGGATTACCTTGGACACGGTGGGAGTACCACCAAATACCTTTCAGATGGTTTTGCAACCGGCTATCGAAGTTTTGATCGTGTGCGATCGGTTGCGACCTGTTTTTGCGTCAGAGCCAACGGTCTAGCGAACTCCTACGTCACAGTTTTGGAATTGAAAATGTGTGGAGTAGACATATTTTTTCTGAGGGTTTTTTGAGTCTAGGTTTGCCTCATTGTTAGAACGATAGTTTATTTGTGTAATGTATTAGTTGCGGAAAGCACCATTAATAAATTTTATATTACCTATTTCACTGAGAGCTCGATTCGATACATAGATTAAGACGGAAATATTTGTCGCGTTTCGTGTTCAGCATATTATGTATATTGTATATTCGATCTCGGATACTGTATTTGCAACGCTGTTCGTATATCATCATATTATGGATTGTACTTCTTTAGTCATTCCAATATGAAAAGTATCTTAAATTGAAAGCAGCCCGGAGTCAGGAATTTGTACCCTATAGGACGATAGGGTCGCCCCCTATCACATCGTGTGCCGGAACACACAAGGCGAAACGTGGTTGTCCTGGTAGCACCTCTGCCTACTGCTTCTAGGAAAAAAGCGTGAATTTATGTCTAATTTACACGCAATAGAAAATTTATTTCGTCAGAGATTTTACTACCATATCATAAATATCTACTCCACGGATTTCCTCGTATCTAATGATTGCTAATTGCCATAAAATATTACATAGGCTTGTAGTAATATTAACATTTAACAATGTAATACTAATTATTGAGTGTGCCTATGTGTCACGGTGGTCGCGGGTTCAAATCCCAGGGCACACCTCTTCTGAGTTGTAAATATTGATAGTCAAAGACCACGCATGATAACCGATAATACTATATTAAAACAATGTATAATAATTCATTTAGATAGAAGCAAATTGCCACCTAATTCTTGTTTCATAGAAACGTGTTATTATGCATTATGTTAATTTAATAAATTAATTTGGATTCATAATAAAACTAAAGCAATTGTAAAGTTATAAATTAAACCAAATCGCGATAAAATCCGTAAAAATAGTTTTATTTCAATGTGTAACATTCGCATAAATCTAAGAAACCAAGTTATAAAGTTTCAAAATTAAATGCATTTAAACTAATTATTTAATCGGAACAAAATGCACTATCATTTATATAACATGATAACATTGCAATTTTTGCAAGTTATTTTAATTATTTAAATGTTTAATTTGCAATGCTAATTTATGTTTATCCGTGACTATCTTTGCATTGATATTTTTTTTATACATACTCAAAATTATTTTAAAATGCTTGTTGCTCTTCTAGATGGGCAGGCGTAGCAGCTATTACTCGTATTATAGGAGCGTTCTGCTCATCTCTCCATAATAAGGTAATTTTTGTGATAATCTGTATCTGTATCAGCCCATATTCGTCCTACTGCAGGACACAGGCCTCCTCTACAATGCAGAGTAACTACGATTGAGAGGGGTTTGGCCATATAATCCAAGACGCTGGCCTAGTGCTGGTTGGCAGGTTTCCTCTAGATGTTTTCGTTTACCGTTATAGTTCGTGGTGATTGATACACATTCCGAAAAGTCTGAGGTGTGCCCTGGGATTTGTGCGAACATGCGACCACCGTGATCATGTCAACAGCCGCGTCTGGTCCGCTACCAACAGGCCACCACACACTTTTTAGGATAATAGGTCCCACACATGAGGCTATCATTATCTATGTATTTCTGCCCTCAAATACCAACGTGAAAGCACCGTTACGTTCCCGTTTGAAGGACATTGTAGGCAGGGTTTACAATGCACTATAAGATTTAGCATCCAATGTCTCAGACTGAGGAGTGGAGTGTAGAAACTGAATGGCAGTTTTTAGTAATATGTTAAGAGTAGCTTTACTTATGTTTATGGACAAGCTTGACGCGTACCAGCCAATCCATTTAATCCTCTCGTCATTCTCATTATTCCATAAAATTGTTATATCAATGACCAAATGAAAAACTACAGTAAAACTAAGAAAATTCCTTCATATCTGTTTTTTAATGCAGTCGATCAACCACTCTATACCCATCCTTTTGGCTTTTGGTAGTTTCGTGCAGGATGTTGGTAGGTTTCAACTGACTGTGACTTTGTCAATTAAACGGCTGTAATACATTCATGGATGAATTATGAATATTACGAATTCATATCAATACAACTTGCCTATCGGCAAAATATTTAGCGCCATATATACGTAGCCATAATTTTGTAAACATTCAAACCGGTAAATAAACATTTGCGTATTACATAACTGCGTATTCTATACTAATATAAGTTTCAGACAATACCTGAACATAAAAATAAGTCGGGTCACCTAACCGCAGCGTGTATAGGGTGTGAACTGTTGGCTCCTGGGTTCGAGTGTCTATCGGGCATTCTGTTTTGTGTTTTTTGGTTATATTATCTCATACTATAAAGCGTCTAGAACTACAACTTGTGATTGCTTATGAACCATACAGGCTAATATGCATTCAAATGCTGCTCGCATGATACAATTTTAATTACTTTTGATGGTAACTTTGAGGAACTGTTAGTATTTTAGTTGCCTCTAACATGTGATTATCGATATCATAACCCAATAATGTATAAATAAACGCACAAATCCACAACCGTTAAGCAGCAGTCACATCCTGCGGGATAGAATCATCAGGACGTACGATAATGATGTTTGAAGAGCAAACTAAGACATGTAGCAATGTACTGCGAAATGATATCATACATCAAATAAATTCGGACATCAAATAATATTATGCTTTTTAATGATCTTTGTACACTTATGTCATATTACTGACCAATGTCATGATCTATATGCGTCTATGAGGATATAACCTCGAAGCCTCCAATAAAATTGAGAAAATTGTGCAGTGGAAATCTATGGGAGAGGCCTATGTTCGGCAGTGAACTTCCTGTGGCTGAAAAGAAGAAGAAGAGAAAATCGGAGTGCATAATATGTACCTCAATGTCACGCCCGTATCGAATAGGGGTAGACAGAGTTTATGTATTTTCACTTTGCTCGATCCTGCCATGCAATTTTCGGTTCGTTCACTTTCATCAATCTCTTCATGCATTCTCGTCGGTTCAGGGTAATTTTACCATGACCCTTGACTAGGGTGCCATCGATCTGGTTGAGGTAGGTTCGATAGGATCGACCCCTGTAGAATCTTCCAAATCGTAAGAGTTGGAAAATCGGAGTAATTCGAGGAATCACAAGAGATAACCAAGTATCCCTCGTTTATACTCTATCTGGATTCAAATATGAGATCCTATAAATATTATAGAATATTTCGTATATTCTTGCCTCCATGGTGCTGTTAGTTTAGATCTGGCTGTGAAACGAGAGATCGCGTGTGTGATCACCACACCGATACAAATGTTTGTGCGGCTCAAAAATATTTATCTCTAGTCTGGGTGTTGTAACAACAAAAAGTCTCTTGTAGTTCCTGACTAAAACTTAAGCCCCTACGAATGATTAAATAGGTCCATACTTAGCAATAGCTAGTAGTAGCTAGTAACTTAAACGTGCTGAAATTATTATATTGATTATTGCCGCTATCTCATATGTACTCTCTAGTGTTGTAATTCATGACGCCATCATGCCAGATGGTACCAACATATTAGCAAAGTGAGAATTACGATGCAAGTGGAGAAATCTTGATCCATCAGTGAACCTATGAAACAAGAGATTAGAATTATATTATCACTTTGCACTACACTTACATATTTGTAAAAGTCTAGTACAGCAGACGTCTGACGTAAACCGATGATATGAGAATTGAGACCGTGAACTAAATAATAACAGCGTGAATAATTGCCAGTTTTTTCGCGGTCACCATTTCAAAACTGTAACGTAAAAGTAATGGTTACGTTGGCGTTGCACAGCTATTTCTTTGTTGGCACAGTATTTGCGACTTGCACGTTTGTGTTACCTATTAGGAGTCTGGACTGTCGGACAATAATGCGCTAGACTGGATTTCGCAAATTAAAGTTAAAAAATAAAATTATAAAGAACTAAAATGTTACGTCTGTCTGACTTATGCTTTTTTTGCTGTGAATTAATGACTTGGCCCATAATTTTTCAAACGGCTACTCGCCTTACATCAACGGTCATAATTATCTAATGAAATATTTTTATATAGATGTTACATATACAAAATAACTTGGAAAGAAGTTTGCTACATAGAATACAAGAAACTATTATCTAGTATTATTTCAACCGATGCCAGGGTCTACCATTCTTACAGCAGGGTTTTAAGTGTCCTGAGCAATGTTAAATAAATAAATACACTCGACAAATACAAACGTGGTCCTAGTAGGAATTACTAACTACAAGAGACTTTCGGCCACACATTTTTTTTTATTCTGACACGGCACTGTTACTGCATTGCTCCTGGTGGTACATGCTAATGCCGTCCAGACAGAAAACCGAATGACATCAGACGGTAGTCTCATACCACCATACAATCATGCCGACCCGCTGAGATGCCTCTTCACGCTACGGCGTAAGGACTCAGGATTATAGGAAGGAGGGAACACGTGTGATTGCAAACCGTTCCACAGCTTGACTGTGCGGCAGAAAAACGAATTAGAGAACCTTTTGGTTCGCGCCGAGATGGATTGAACCGTCAAGCTATGGCTCCGCAAGCCAGCACGCATGGTTCTGTTAAGATAAGGAGAGGAAGGGATCAAATTAAACAATTCCTCAGAGCATTCGCCATGATACAGACGGTAGGACACGCTTAGAGAGGCGACATCCCTCCGTAACTGTAGCGACTCTAAGTTGCCCGTAACATCTGCATCATTCACAATGCGGTTGACCCACATGCATTTGTTTTAATGCGAAGATAAAGCCCGCGACCCCTTGTATTACCACCGGCTCTCAATCAACCGAGCAGACTTATTAACTACTAAGTTCTTAAGTACAATTACATCTCACATCATTATTTCTCTATCCTAAATACTAAAACCAATTATTTAAATTTCTCAGCAACCTCACATGTTGCAGTTCGAAGGTCATTGGTCATATTCTACATAATAATTATTAAATTATTTCATCAATACGTAACATGTAATTATTACTTTAAATACTAATAAGAACACGAGCGCAATTTTAAATAATTTGACCTGGTAATTAATTTTTATGACTTATTCAACACATGTAAATTAAATTAAAAAGTTAATGTTACTATTTAATGAGACTTAAAACCTGTTATTACTACAGAGAAGAGTTTAAGTCTCGATTACAGCACACCTCTGACTTTTCGAAGTTACTTATGTGTGTTAGTCAATTAACGCTCTCTTTAACCATAAAGAAAACATAGTAAGCAAATTTGCATACCTGAGACCTGTGCAAGCATTTTCAACAAGTTTGCATTGAAATGGGTTGATGTAACCATTCACAATTAACCATTCTTCACTTGTCGACCATAGAGGGAGGGCGACTTATTTTAGTAGCGTAAGATCTAAATATGCCCAGAACTAGATATACAGGGTGTACAAGAGAATGGCGCACCTGCTAATATACATTTTAGTAAATCGTGATTACGTCTAGGTTATGATGCATTTTCGTAGCGTACTCTGATAATAACAAAGATGCCGAGAAATCAAGAATTACCATCACACGTGCTTCCCCTTAACATATTACGCCAAAGTGATTGAACCCTACAACTGAACGGGTCGCTCCACAACAGATAAGTAGGAATACTTCTCTATAATAGGTGATTAAAACTACATGATTGCTACGCCACTTAGTGTACATAATTAGGAAATAAGAATTTAGCATTGAACGAACCGTAGAATATGGTATCTAGAGAAAATGGGCAGAAGACCTACAATAATTCAAGCGTACTGCTTAAGTGCCGCTAATGATCATAAAATAAATAATAACTAACCCTATAATTTAAGCCGTAAATAGTACCTTAGGTAAGGAGGTACGTGCTGGACCTGCCAACATCCCACACGAAAGCACTGCCACAATTTGATAACATACAACACATTTACGTTTATAATTCACTTCATTAGACACGTAAAATGTCCTATGTGTACACAGAGCCGTCGCTCGGTCTTCCGATGCAACGTGTTTGATTCAACTTCGCGTAATTTTGCACAACTCACCAAAGTATTCTACCGTTTTAGCCACGAACTCATCGTCATTGCAATGCCCGAAATACACTTAGATAATAAACTAACACTTCACAATAAATACCATGGGATATTCCGTACCTACGTCAAAATTGATAAAATTCAATCAAAGTAACTGAACACGAGTTAATAATACTAATATACACGACAAATACATGTACACCCGAACGTAGTCCGAATTCAACTAATAAAAGATAAATATTTTTTTCGAAAAACGAAAAATAAAGGCTTGTTCACATTAGACACCTTTACACCTATTTCATTTCATAATAATTTTTTTTCCAAAATTGATACAAGTTTTTACTGTTATCACTAATTTAATATCATAATATGCTATTTCTTAAGTAAACTCCATTTATTCGGCTACAATGATTTTTTAAATTTCGCTTGTAGTATTAGATTTTAGAACATTTTCATCACTTTAAAGCAACATCATTATTAATATTAATTAAATCATAAGCAAAGGCGGTCTTGTAACTGAATGGATCAAATTATGTAATTATTTTAACACATTTAAATAAGATTAATATCTCAGGGGAGAGTAACGATAATTTTATCAATCCATTATGATCTTCCGTTTTTACGTAACTCTAATTATCCAAGTACCTAACCAAATTAAGTTGTACTAAGTGTGAAGTGTGAACACACCCTAACGTGGCGGTCATCCTTTGAGTAACGCACACAAAACACCGCCAATGGTATTAGTGTCACTCAAACTCGGAAGCGGCGAGCTCAAAGGAAGAATAATCGAGCCGCGCTAGTTCCGACAAAGTTCCGACGAGTACACAGTGACCTTCGGCTTCCTTTATGAAATGGGCCGAATTCTGCAATCATTTTAATATCTTATTTTTTATTTATCAGTGTAATTGCGTAAAAAGAAATTTTAATGAATATTAATTACTTAGATAATTTAAATAACGTATTACTAAAACGTTTGTAATTAATAAATTTGCATGGTACAACATGGTTTAACCGAGGACCAGCGTGATTTATTGGTATCTTAGAGTTTAGATTTGTGACACCTTAAGGAAAATAATGACAAAAAACTCGATCCATGCACGATGCAACTATACCTACCTAGTTATTATGTTGTGAAGTTTTTGACGCTATAAATCTAAGTACGCCCCTGTTTAACTGTTTTATTTCTTTGAAATGAAACAAAAAATACATGTTTGTAAAATTAGAGAAGGATAAAGTATACAGCTGAGAGTTAATGACCTGGCCTATTTGTGAAATATGTTAAGGCGAAGTCTATGAAATTTTTGTTGCTGATAAAAAATGTTTTCGTGGTATATTTCGTTAACCATTTAATTAACAACGAAACGAAAAAATACGTATATGTTAAAATCTTGTTCTTTACCCATTTCAATTGTTTTTTTGCGAAATTGTGATGATAATACTTAAAACTTTAAACGGCCATAACTCCAAAACGGATAAGTATTTTCCAAATATTATTCTTTTATTATCATATTAATATTTTGCCCTTGCGCCCAACTTAGCTAGTGCGCCATTCTCTTGTACACCCTGTATTAATGTTTGTTTTAGGGTGAACACAAAATTCTTGAGATCATTAAAAATATCTGAATAGGCGCCTATTAGACCAACTTGGTGGATTGGCCTTACCTCCCTCAATTTAACTTTCCATTGTAGACGCACGTTCCTTGCAGTAGGCCGCAGTAGGCTTGATTAGTCAAAATCCCTACTAAAATCCGTGCTTGTTTCAAAACTAACATAACCATCAATAAAGTCACTACTGCAGTTGAAACTAGAATTTCTGTTAATTCCAAAATAATCGTAATCAATTCTTCTCCTATTATCTAATAGTAATAGACACTACCATTATTCTGATTTACTTCCCAATACCATGCTCCACAAACTATGAATACGCGTGAGGAACATCCGGTGCTGGCAGTGGCCGGTGCGTCGCGTGGCGCAATCCGTGGCGCAACGCTGTCCACAACCACTTAGCTTTTACGAAGGTTGCCTTACAATATTTGTCTTTATACACTATTGCTCAAGTGTCAATGAGATTAGTATGACTGGCAAGAAATATAATTTGAAGTAAACTTTGAATGTTTCTTGTGACCTGTAGGTAGAAATTTCAAAACTTAATGTTGCCAAAGCGAAGTGAATCAAAATTGATTTTAATGTGGAACTTTTACTTGTTTCCTAATAGTCCTAATATGGTGCATATCGAAGACATTACTTACTTTTAAAGACACATTTAATATAATACAAAAGACCAATGACCTGGTGAAGGCCGCGGGGAACTTTTAAATCAATACGGAGTTAACTTCGAGATGTAAACAAACAATATTCAGAACTACCTTAAAAGGTAAATGTCTATTACTTCACTAATGTAAAAATAAAAGAAAAAATTGGAAGATGAATGATAAGATAGTTGATTATCAACAAGATCCGGTATTCTAAATAAACGAGAGTGAATGAGAAGAAATATGAAAGTAGATGGATGAATTTTATTTCATAAGATGAATCAAAAGAAAAGTAAGCAGTGTCAGGATTGAGCAAAGTGTAAATCTCCAATATTTACCATACGCCACCCATAAAATGCATTAGAATAATACCCACGCTGAAGATATCAATCATAACGGAATTTAAAACAGCACTTGCTTACAAGAAGTCACTTGGTACCAAGCCCTTGATCAAACGGTGCAACCATGTGTCAAGATTTTCGCCACAACCTTCGGTTAAGTACGGAATGCTGTTGCCTAATTCACATGATCATATAAGAAGCGCAATAAAATGCCCCATACTACTAGCATTTATATTATCTACTGAGTCATAACTTCAGAACTCGCGGCTTGGTAGAACGTATTTCGGGTTCTTATTTCCTATTGCATTAGGTGGATTCGAGTCCAAAGAGCTAATTGTGGGTCACGTTCCGAAAAGTACGTTGTCCTATTGGTCCCGGTTGTTGCCATTAGGACTCATAATCTTATGATCAGCCGTCTGCTTGACGACAAGGCTCCTCGAAATATTTAAGCCTGGACAACGAGGTCTATCGAATTCTTAAAGCTAAACTAAGCGAACGAACTCAGCATTTCACTGTTTACCAACCATAAAAGCAATGAGTACAATGCCCTTGATCAGCTGAGCAGTTTCATCTTGCATGGGTCGCTATGACAGGTGTGACATGTGTCGTAATATGTTCGACATCACAAAAGGAACATCTTTACATCAATAATGTAATCGATACAGAGAATATGTTACACAGTATTGTTACATTTTGATAAGATCACGCACATCTCCCGACCGCTCTAATATTTCGTCAATGCTTCTTTCATCACTGGTATTGCAAGCCGTAGTATTTTTTTTCCTTTTTCACGTTACACCGAATGCTTTGGTTTAATGATCTAAATTAAATGTATGTCGTGTTGCGACTTTTAATGTAATGGACTTTTAACAAAGGAAGTTATTTCGGTCTATTAAAATATGTTTACATGGACGTAGAAGGTTACATTGTTATGCAAATAGCCGACCATTTTACACTTAAATCTATCCATTACTTACAAATGCCTCGTTTTCAAATATATTTCTTTCATTTTAAATAATTTGAAGACATTTCATAATTTGAAGTACAATCCTCTGATAGTTCTTAGGCCCGTTACGTTAGCCTCCGTTACTGTCATTTAAAATAAATATATATATAAGTTTTATGTATATAAGTCCAGCCCTGGTTCACTTAAATTCTATAGTAAAACAGTACAAAGAAGTCTAAGTATGAATTTGAAATTTGTGCCGGGCAAGAAGATAGTTTCACTCTCTATTGCATGTTGCCACGGAAATACGCTCAGCAAGCGAGGCATGGCGATCAAAGCACTTCAACTCGCCTTTGTGGGCGTACAAGCTTGATGGATGTAGTTCAAATACCAGTTTAAAACTACCAAGCGTACCCCACAGCTCTGAATCAATTACACATGTCACTTCACAGGTGACACGTTTCCAAACTAGCTGCAAGATAACTCGATCCAGTTTATCTAGACATAAATCAAAACTGCCACCGTATGTTAATGTCGACGATTAAATTGTAGCAATAAACGCTATAATTACTCATTGAAATAAATTAAAATATTATACGTGCAATTTATGCATCGCAAATTCGTTCCGACGCGACGTACCGCTCATAAAGATGAATGATAAAAAAATCTTTGTGAATAATTTGATTGTTATAAATAAAACAATATAATATGTAACAGTATGGCAACAGTAGTTAATTCTGCCTTGTTAGTAAAAAAACTGTATAATGGAATATGAAGAAGGGACCACTATCCAAATCTCCATTATTTTGTACCAAAGCACATATTTCAAATAACCAATAACTTCTACTCGTTCCACGATGTATGAACGCCCGCCAGACAAGTTTCGCAAGGTGTCATCTCCGTTTGGCAATGTTTAACTGTGATCGGCCTTGCGAGTAAAAAGGGCGCGGTCAATGTTATACACTCATTGCGTTTTTCAGCGAGTCAATATTTTCACGCGTCATAATTGATAAATGATTTGCTTTTCTCCAGGCCAAGGTTGGGCATGGCGAACCGGATTGATGTTGACAGTTATACAGAGACAAAATATGTTTGTGTGATCCACAGGCATTTATTTCTGGTCTGGATGTATGTGTAGTTTCTGATCCCCACGACACAAGACTCGATCTTTGTGTGGGGTCAGGACTACGTATGTGACTATTGGGTGTATTCCTTTATTATTCATAATGGCATAGAGTTTGGGATATTGTACTTCCCTATCATTTTAAAATTGTAAGTGTAATAATAAATTAAAATAAGTGTTCTATATTTTCTGACGGTGTTTTCCATCGTAACTATAGTCTATAAAATAAACCGGTCTTTAAATATTCCCTGCTATTATGGATGACTCGTATTTAAATACCTTCTTTTGTTTTAGTTTTTTAGTATCTCTTAATTAGCGTATAATAGCCGATGAGTCGAACTTGATGAGCAATCAGGCAATTCTAGCCACAGTAATATACAAGTGCACAAAGCAGCAGCTTATCGCTCACGTCCCTTAAGATCGCCTCTTACGACGAGCAGGGGGACCTCTCTTCTATTCCTTGGGGTGGGACGACAGATGTAAATCATTTTCCCTTCATAAAAAAACGAAGGGTATGCCGAGAATTATTACGCCTTCTAACCACAGGAACCTATAGATTCTGCTTCTAGAAAAATCACGCAATGCAATGAGGCTTTTAAAACTTAACCTTGAAAAGCAAGTTATAGGAATTCACTTGTAAATGTACTATACATTTGTTAGTAGAGCGTGGCGTAACAGCGCAAATTATGGTCGCGTGTCGGACCAACCTTGACCGACTAGTGGCAGACGACTTGTACTATCCCAAATATTTCACCGGCTATGTTTTGGTGTCCTCTTAAAGTATATTAGGGGTTTATTGACATATTAATTACTTTGTTAAAGATGAATAGAGATAATTGATCAAATCACATCGTAAATAAAAATATTATAATAATCATGGATTTGTGAATTAAAAGTGCTTAAAATATGCGCAGATAGTTTATGAATATGCAAAATAGATTGTTAAAAATCTTTTTTAACTCACTCGGGTTGACCTTCGTTGGATAGTATTAGAACTAAAACATAATTGTCTAAGACATTTCCTGTTATGAGATTCAAGGGGATATTCAAAAGTGTCATAGTGCCAACAATAGTTCGCAGAACGTCGTTTCCATCCCACGATGTGATAGCAGCCTGACGCCATAGCAGGTCAAAATTCCACACCCGCGAACTCATATTTGAGACTTAGGCCAAATAAGTAACACAAACTAAACTGCCCAGTCCGAGAACTAAACCCATAATCCCTCTATTTACCAGCTTTCTACCCTCTCAGTAGACCAATGGCTCGTCTATGGTATGTTATAAAAATCTTGTTAACGGATACGACGGGTCACTAGCTCCCATTAGGTAAGCGTTTAAAGTGAATAATTCTAGAAAGGCAAGACCGGTTGGCACACCGGATCGGCTTGCAACACCGTCTGCCTCTGATTCCTGTGTCGTACCGTGTAGCAATTTTGATCATATTTCGTGAATGCACTCTCGTAGATACTATAATGTTAGACTGCGTTGCTCGAGATAGTAAATTAAGTAAATATGTATGAATGTTGGTGATATTATTCTATTTTTTTTTATTGCGATGAATGGCGACACGAGCGTGCCATTCGCCTGATGGTAAGCGATATGACTGCTCATGGACAGTAGAAAACCAAACAACACCATAAATTACAAAGCTTGGTATTCCATTGCGCCCGCCATCCTAAGACATAAGATGTTAAGTCTCAATATGACCAGAAGTAATTTTATCAGTTAGAAGTTGTAAAATCATTGTAAACGCTTCTGTTACTTTTAAGCAGAACTTATAGTGTACTTATATTCTACTTTATACAGCCATATAGACCCCGTAAGAGCAGTTTGAACGACTTTTCCGGATCTGCAGCGAGATGCAGTGAGAAAGATTCAGATTGAATACTGTTTGCCGTCTATCCCTTAAAACTCCTAAGGCTGGAAAGGAACCTTCTATTCCCTATTTGAATACAATGTAATCGAAAGGCTGTGATATTATCAAATGTTTATTATGACCATCATAAACTTGTAAAAACCCCAATTACCTAATTATATGGTTGTAGTCTTGAGTGTAGATAGACTCGACGAAGTAGCAAGCCCCTTATCATTCACTAAAAAGATGTGCAACAAAAACTTTACTATCGCCCTTTATTTGGCCAATGACTAGAAAATAAACCAGAAGTGCAATAATCTTTTGAATTATTACGTTGAAGCTATTTTCAATAAATTCATATTTAAGGTGTTTTAAATAGTGAAGATAGTTAGGAGTTTACAAACACCTGGAATGCGATTCTAAAACTAAAATTGGGACCCAAGAGACCGGCTTAGACAAATAAATGTCCAATGTACTTAAACAAAGCTTACAGATGTGACTTCTAGATTTTTATGAAACAAAAACTGTCCTTGATGATTAATATCACAACACAAGGAGCCGTGACCGCGCCTTTTTATGATTCTCAGCCCACTTAAAATCTCACGTGCAAATCTCTTATATATCATATACGTGACATGAGGTATATTCGTTTTTACTTGTGTATAGTAAAAATCACATTGTCCTCATTTTGGAGGTCGCATTTGCGGATTTTTACTAAATGACTAAATACGAACGTAGTTTACAGTGGTCAGTTCTATTCTCTATTAAAATTACTTATTTTTAAGGAGATAAAGTCTCTTGGTCGAGGAATCAAGATATTCTTAGTATACTATATTATCATTAAGTATCTCGTAGTTTCTGATCCCAACAACACGAGACTCGACCATAGTTGGGGGTCAGGACTATGTATGTAACAGTTAGGGGTATTTATTTGTTGATCATTGGGATAGATCGTTAACTTGTTTGAGAAATATTGTATTCATAAGACTAGCGTTGATGGTGGAACACACTGCCGTATTACCAACGCGACGAACTAAATAAAAGCTTTGTTGTGAGATGAGAAAGTTAGGTTCTTCAAAAACATGTTAAACAGTAGTCTAGTTCATTGCAATTTTACAGTACATTTTACTGGGAATTTTATTGCGACATGAGATCAACTTTTGTTGGCCTTTTCCAACTATTTCAGTAGACCAATCTAAGATCGTCGTTACACATTACATGGTGTCATCCTTCTCTTCTAATTAGTAGATAACCCGAATGAATTTAATTTAAAGAACAGTAACCTCTGTGTCCTCGATGGCATAGGCAGAGGTTTCTGACCGCTTCTTTCCGTCCCAAGATGTGATAGGGGGCGTCTATCGCATTGCTGGATAACTTACAGCCACGACCAATTATTTAGAAATTTCTTGAATCAAAAACTAACACAAAGCGTAGTGCCCGAAGTAAAATTAAAACCCAGTGTCTCAAATATCGCAATCCTCACAACAGGTTGAATTTAAGATAAGATGGAATAAATAAAATATGCTTATGAATCACCCACCTCTTTGTTCTACGTAGACGCCCGTCTCATTACTATCAGATATCAATCTCTAAACTGGCTATTTGCGAAGAATACTAAATAGTGAATAAGGGAAATTCCGCGTAGTACCTTGTGTAAAATTTCAAAGCAAAAAGGCTATGGACCGTATGTATTGATTGTATAGCGATGTACTAAACCTTGAATATCTTCTGCAGAATAACTTTTTTACTAATTATGTTTAGTGAGTCGACATGAAGTAAGTGTTAGTTATATTGTAAAGTGCGTTTTTTCATAAAATTGCGTAGCCAAATTGAATTTGAAATCAGGTGGTACCCAAAAAGGTAAGCCTTAAAAATATGAATTTCGAGCAAAATATTATAAACACTTTCAAATTTACGCAAGTTTCATCATTATTTTTATAGAGTAGTTCTATTAGATCAACTAAAATATTTCATTAATTATTCGGTATTGTATCCCATGGCCAGAATACAATGAATATCTACAAATTAATTAAACACGAGTGACAAGAATTATTTTCCAAAGGTCCCTTATCCCTAAGAACTGATGAATCGGAAATATATCCGAAAAATACGGATGGTTCAGTATATTTAGTCAAGTAATGCCATCGATCAATAACGTAACAATGCACAAGGCCATTCATACAAAAATTTTTGAATTACCACATTCAGCACTTATAGCAAAAACCCCAATTAAAATTAAAAATCTGACTGCGTCATAACTATTTGCCTCAAAGGATGTCTGGCTCCACAACACCAACATAATTGGAGCAAACGTTTCCAAATCACTCCAAATGTTTGTCGCTCCTAGAGAATCAGCGGCAATCAGTAGAAATATTGTAACAATGTAATTACACACCTAGATACCAATCAGAGCATGCAAGCAGACAGTAAGAAATGGTTCTGCATTACATAATTAGGAGTTTTACAGCTCCTGCCTACGAATGTAACTAATTAGATTTCAAAGATCCTTCTAGAAGGTTTAATTGCTGCAAGGCGAAGTCAGAATCGGTATTATTTTTCGCGTAGATTGCGTTTATTAAAGTATCAGGCTTTGATCGTCTCCGTTAATGTTTAAAAATATTTTTCTATATTTTTATTAACTGATTTTATGTGTAGAATCCAACCGATGCCTTTATAGATTTTGTGAAAAGACTTTGATCTCAATCGACCGTAAAATAAAAATACAGTTTGTAAGGTGTAATTAAATTAATGGTCATAAGCACTGCGTACGTTTTGACGTAACTGTAATGCTACAACTGCTTCATCTCTTAGCGATGTTATATTTGTTTACAATGACAACAAGAAAAAGGAAGGAAGAAAAGTGGACAGATATATCAAGTGATATATGATAATATATATTACAAGTTTATTTATATATTTAATATACAAGGTCAAAAAAATCACTAACCGAATTAAGTAAAATATATTTTTTCATTAATGCTCTTATGTTTAAACTCACAAAGTAAATAGATATATTATGCCTTTTCATTGTACTTATGACTCAACGACGCAGTTCCTGTAATGATAGTGAGTGACGTATGAAGGAAAACCCAGAACAAATTGCCTTTTTTATAACTAGACGAAGACCTCACGATAATCTGTGCAATGCTCTCGGCTGTATGATGCTGTAAAAAATAACAAAAAACTCAATTAGATGATGAAAAATACGTTTACTGTTTCTTGCTCAAATTTCATATTAAACTTTGGTAGTTCCCTTTTTTTTACCAGGAGGTAAAATGGTCCCGTCACTAAAGAAATAGATTATCCTAAATCATTTTCACAAACGCAATAATTTCTGATATAATTAAAATATATCAAAATCCACGAGCTTTTTGTATCTTTCCGTGGGATTGTTCTTAATTTATTTTAATGTAACTCTTCATTGTATTTAGTTTTTCCTGTCCATAAAAACAATTATTTATCTCCAGAAAAATATACAAAATGCACATGACTTTGCGTGACCGAAGTCACGTTTTTACAGAATATATTAATACAAAATCATCACCATTGGTACGATGTTTCATAGTTTTTCCATTCAGTCTTTGCACTAACCTTCCATTTATTCCTTTTTTTACCAGGAGGTAAAATGGTCGCGTCACTACAGAAATAGATTATCCTAAATCATTTTCACAAACGCAATAATTTCTGATATAATTAAAATAAATCAAAATCCACGAGCTTTTTGTATCTTTCCGTGGGATTGTTCTTAATTTATTTTAATGTAATTCCTCATTGTATTTAGTTTTTCCTGTCCATAAAAACAATTATTTATCTCCAGAAAAATATACAAAATGCACATGACTTTGCGTGACCGAAGTCACGTTTTTACAGAATATATTAATACAAAATTATCACCATTGGTACGATGTTTCATAGTTTTTCCATTCAGTATTTCCACTAACCTTCCATTTATTCCTAATTACAGACTACAGTCGTGTTGGAAGCTATAGAATATAACTTACTTTTAAGATATTTCATGACTGCAAGAAAGACGGACCCTTTCGTCATTCCGAGTGACACTGGCTTTTTTATTATGGTTGCAGAGACTTCAATTAAAAAATAACATTATACTTTTTTACAGTATACAAACTACAACATCAGGCTTAGGAGAGAATAATAAATATACTGGGTATATCAAGACTGCGACCGAAAACGAAGCCAGGTGGTAGTTTTAGTGGTTACAAACACGATGCAAATAAAATTTTCGCCAAAACAGTGACAGATATTTTTTAGAATATTTTAAAAATCATCGTGTTTGGATGGTAAATAGTTTAATAGTAAATAGTTTTTGCGAAAATACTAATTTAAACCCATACGTACCATTGCGTGTTTAAAAATAAAGAGGTGTACATCTTTATTTTAGAAAAACTATGTATATATCACCCAAATACGACGATAATGTAAAATTTGGCCATCTGGCTTCGTTTTCGGTCGCGGTCTTCATATACCCTGTATAATAGTGCAACTTCATTTTCCTACGATCTGAGCTTAGTAAGTGTTTCCGCGACAGCGATCACATACCTTTAGGTCAACCATCTATTCCTTTATCTTGGATAAATTATTTTAAATATTATATCTTATAGTACGACACGTCCGTAAGAAGTTTGACGCAATTTGCATTTTGCGCGTAATAAGAAAATTATCCGGCCCATCAAACCGACTATCGATCTTGCAACAAACAAGACGATTAACGCGTGTTTAGCTATAATGTCCGTTCTGGGTTATTTCCCTACACACTACAAAAATAACAATTACTTTAACTACGGTTATTAAACAATTGAAAAATTCACGCAACAGTCACAGAGAGCCGGAGATCCTATACTTACGTGATGTGCGCAGTGTTTCAGGAAGGAGTATTTTGGATCATATAACACTCGGGCCTAAAATACTTGATGGTCATAAAAAATATACATGTTTCGTTTCATCAGCGGGTTCAAGTGGGTGCAGTATGTAGAAATGGACATGATGCTCTACTGTTAAGCTTAGACAGAACTTCGTGAATCCAATGAACCTATACTGAGATTACTGGGACTATTGATGTAAAGACCAAACTTCTAGAATACAGTTTTGAACGTAATCTTTACGAATTTAATCACGTTTTGATTCCTAAAATAGATTGTATGGTATATAATCAAAATTTAAACAATAGAACAATAGGTATCTTCTTTTAAATCTAGTACATAAATATGCAATTTTTTAAAATGGGGTTTCAGATTTACTTGTATTTTATTTCAATTGTATTTTTCATTTGCAAAAACCCGTGATTGCATTAATTGTAACTAATGAGTTATTTCAATTAACATAATAACTGTTTTTATATTATACTTAATTATTATTTTAAACATCATGGGAATGTGCTCAAATAACTGCAGTTCCGACAACTGTTTTTTGTAATAAAATGTTATTAATTATTTTATTTTTGTAGGGATATATTTGTCTTCTCACAATGACTAACTTCAAAAGCATTAATATTATATTTTACACAGAATACAATATTATCGATGCCGTTATAGTGTTTAATTTTGTATACAGGGTATATCAAGACTGCGACCGAAAACGAAGCCAGGTGGTGAAAAAATAAAATAAAATGGTAAAACAAAATATGAAACGTAATGGTTATAATTAAATTATAGGATTCCACTGCTACATAATACAATCTCGAATACTCACCATCACGCATTCTCCTCTGTAGTCTTTCATTAATTCGAAGCCATCCTTGACAAATATTACTTCTACACTATTGCTTTGCGTTCATCACTTGAAAATACAATAACTGAAGTCATAATGATTTTTTTTAAATCTTCGACGAAGCCCCTTATCAATAGTCGTTTCCTACTAGATCTACTCAGATCTTAATTACATGCCAAGCTTCAGTCTTTTATCGAAATTGCAATTATTGTCAAAATTTCAGTATTGAATCCTGATAAATCGTTAACCTTTCCTCAAACTAAAAGGTCACCTACAAATTCCTTTACTTTCAGGATACGGTCTACTCGAAGACGAACGCAATGTGGCTCAGCATACTGGTCTACTTGGTCTACTACAGTTGCTACACAGTGCTGCTGGCGATCGCTGGACTCTGGTGCTTTGAAGAGTGCGCCCTTACTGAAGATGAGGAGTATGAGTTCTACCAGCAGCAAAGAGCCTTGCCGTTCTGAACATCCTGGAGGTTGCTTGTAAGTATTTTTAGTCTTTTGTATACTGGCACGACAATGTTACCAGCACCTGATAGTAGATTAACAAATCATCGATGTTGGATAGCTGTCTTTCGCAGGTTGCTACAATTATGCCGGCTTTATATCGAGACACAACACTTATGTGGGTCATTATGACGGGTCTCTTTTTGTTATTGCGTTAAATGATGAGACGAGCATGCGATTCGCCTGATGGATAGCGATACGACCACTCATGGACAGTAGAAAACCAAACAACACCATGAATTACAAAGCATTGCATGGCATTATCTGCGCTCGCCATCCTAAGTAAAATAACTCCAGTAGTTACTTTCGCTACAATGTCTTTCAAACCGGAACACCACAGCGCATTTACACTACTGTTTGTCGGGAGAAATAGACATTGCGGCGGTACCTACACAGGCGACCTCTCACATGTGAGAGACCTAACACCAATATTGTAGCTGTATAATTGCTGTATTTTTGCTGTATGGTAGTTGCCGTCTGGGCTGATACGAATAATACCACCAGCAAATTTTAATATACCGGGTATATCTAGACTGCGACCGAAAACGAAGCCAGGTGGTAGTTTTAGTGATAACCGACACAGTGCAATGAAAAATTTCGAAAAAAAAGCGACAGATTATTTTTTGCTATTTTTTAAACATCATCGTGTTTGGGTGGTAAATACCTAGTTTTTGCGAAAATAGTAATTTAAACCTTTGCGTACCATTGCGTCATTAAAAATAAACAGGTGTACATTGTTATTTTAGTAAAATTATGTATTTAACACCCGAAAACGATGATCAGTAAAAAAGTTCAAAAAAATATGTCATTTTTTTTTGCGGAATTTTTAGTTTATTTGTGTTTGAAGTCACTAATAATACCACCTGGCTTCGTTTTCGGTCGCGGTCTTGAGATACCCTGTATAAATTGAAATAAGCTACTAAATGTATCAATACAACATAGGCATACACTCTAGAAAAGAGGATTTCTTATTTGAATGTTAGATACGGACCCACGATGAGCTACTATGAAAAATTTCCCTCTGAATATGAACAAACATTATATTTAAAATGTTCGCGTTTTTTACATAATATATCCTAGTTCTATGTCTTGTGGGTAACTGTTTCAGCAGATTACAGTTAGCAATGACGTAGTTTGTAGGTGCTGCTGTCTAAATATTATATCCTCTTAATTGCTTGATTTTTTTTATATTATAAAACATTTACTGAGCAGGCGTTTCCTATATCGTTAATATCGTTTTTGCAACCATCATTAATTCAAGACGTGTATGTACAAATACTTATTAATGTGTGGTAATCCACCGTAACTCGGCCTTAAATGTAATCACTGATCATATAAATCATAACTGGTTACCAAATTTGTTAAAACATAGTAATAGACTACGCTTGAAGGACGATTGGCGTCACATAATTGTAAAAGATTAAAGCAAGAATCATCACACCTTATTTGAATTATATTTTCAAGGAGCTGTAAACCAGTATTAATGCGCTCTTCTCCGTCAACTTTTGTTTATTGGTTTATTCCTTCTTTCGCTTATATGGATAGGTTCTAATATTTTAAAACGATTGCACTTGGGTTTCTTAGATTTACACGAATGTTACACATTGAAATAAAACTAGTAAATATTAGTTTTATTTCAACGATTGCACATGTTAATGTATTTAATGATAATATATAAAACCCGTTCCTCGAACCTTCTCTATAGTTTCTGGTGGGATCTCGCGGCTACCACCATTATGAAATGGGAATACCCAAAATTGTGGAAATAAAATATATATCTATAAACTTCTGTGTAATATCAAATAAATATTAAAGGAGTTATTTAGAATTTGCTCGGACTATTATGAAATGGCAATTGTCATCGTTACCTTAGCGCATACAATCAAAACAATCAAAGAATCAAATTAAACGTCATTAATGGGTTTCATGAGCACTATCAAATCTATCAATCGCCTCTTACACAAAATAGTAAAGTCCAATTGAATAATACGTATTTTTTGCAATACTATGCAATAGGTACGCGATGTTGCACATAAGGTTGCAATCCACCATTATAATACTCTTTGATAAGGATACTTGTAATATAAAGGTATTGAATCCATTCATTTGCATGACTTTGTAAGTGGTAAAGCCTTAACACTGTCTCATAGAAAATCCACGTGAAGTAGAAACTCTATTGTTGTGTTGAAAGATTGTCGGATATCCAAAACCTGGTAGGTTAACTCACTTACACCCGGAGTGCAACCACCGTACAAGATGGTGGAAAATTCGCTATAGTGAGACCAGCAAACTTGGTTCTTCCCAGGTTCAGCCTGGGTTTATCCGGTTCCTACTACATTTCCTCATTTTATTCCTGTCGCCTTCGTTTATACAGAACGCACTCGAGATTTTCACAAAATATTCCATTCAAGTGAACAAAAAAAAAACAAACAAAAATACACAACGCCGAATATTCGCGAAATATAATTTGCGGAATATTCCATTCAAATTAACAAATTGTAATGGAATATTCCGCAAAAAACCCAGTTTTACAATATTATTGTCTATATTAAAATGTGAAACAATACCCAATAAATTACAGCGTGTAATTATAAGTAGGAAAGATAAAAACGCACCGCTTTATCCGCGTTCGATGTTACCCGTCACATCCTATTCGCGCATTACAACGAATATCCGCTGAAACTGGGTGATGGCTGCTTACAAACAATTACTGCATAGGTCAATAAAATTATAAAAATGTTACGTTGTTTGGTAGGCTTATGGATTTTAAAAGATTATGCGATTCGTTTACTTAGATCGATACGACGCTTGTCAGAGACCTATAATCTTTTCTTCACTTATTTGTTTTAATTAATTTTTAGTGCATGTAATATATATTACTTGAAGTTATTGAATTATTTGTATTTGATTTACTATTCAGTGTTAGCTTCTATCTCTTACACTTTAAACTGCCCTCTGTTAATTCTTTTCTAAAATCCATCCCATGGTTGTTTGTAAGACATTGCCTTTGAGCGATAAGACCGCCAATTGTACTTTTTATGTATGTGATTTTCTTTTTCTTTTTATTTTTTGTTTGTGTGCAATAATGTGTATATAAATAAATAAATATATGATGTATTATATATAAAGTCCATGAGCTAGGATGATGACTTACAACCCGGTGAGACTATGCTATTCTTATACCCACTACTGCATCTTCTGTGAGTCAGTATTCACAGTGTATTTTTTTGAAACCAAGCATCATTCACCGCATGATGGCAAATCGTTGGAAACTTCTCAGCTGTTTTTAAACAGCAGCGAAATGAATCAATTAATAAAATGTTTTTGGATGATAATGTTCCCTGAAAAATGTTACTACCTGTGAGCGGTTAGCTCGTTTGTCGAATATACACCACATATAATAATTTATACCAAACTATTTTGCTATTTGTTATATCTTCCAGAACATACATATTTTACCATAATAAGGTTTTGACGTAAAGGGGAGTCAAAGCATAAAGACGTCAACTTAGGTAAAAACTGCTTTGATGGAGACCGCAGTCTTTCAACTTTGACCCTTGCGACGGTAGAGTGCAAAAAGTGCTAGAATTGACAAATAACTATTTCTAGCTGTTTTTCTTATAGTTCGCGCTTACAACAACACCGGCAAAAACGAGTAAGATAAACATCGTGACTTTTATTTAATGAATCAGTTAAATAAAGTTTTGGACAGGGCACCCTGCAGCTTGTTTAATCATGTTTTTTTTTAATTATTATATAAACTAATAATCAATCTTAATGTTAAAAAAAGTAAAAAAAAACAATAAATATGAATGATATCTATTATATTATGTTAATCCGAAATGCATTTTATAGATGATACTTTAAAGTTTTATGATTCTGACAATAGTATGATCTTGAAAAATACAATAAACTATGGTATATATATTTTAAACAAATTTATTATATTATGTTGTCGGTAAGTGGACTCTCCACAAAAATATAACAATGAATGAAACATAGTTACCAATCTTTAAATAAAATTATTTCGTAAAGGTGTTTTTCCTATAGTATAAATTGTCACACATGACACAACTGTATCACGTGGCTCCTCCAGGCTATACTATAGTTCTGCTATTATAAATGACAAAGTCCAATCTTTTTAGGTTACTGGTGTACAATATAATATAATATAATATAATCATAATGTATTTGCTTGCTCGTTTTTAATATTTTTATTAATCATCTACAAATAATAGCTTATGTAAAGAAATGCGTTTCACCCTCTTTCAACCTAATCTAAACTACATGTATAATGTGAGATGCACACACAGCTCATCTCTACAAGGTCATGAGTCGTAGCATCCCGCGGTTAAATACCAATGCATTATTTGTTATGTAACATTTATTCGCGCCACAAAATTACAGTACGCACAAAAAATAGATGCATAACTTCCAATGTACTTTTCGTCCGCATTATGCAATAAAACCTTCCTATCGAAAGTGTATACAAAAACTATAGTACTGGCAAGGTCTCGATCCTACTGCGCCGATTCTAACTATTCAGTGGTCTATGGTCGCGCTCGACGCACAGTGGGCTTGATAGGGAAATCTGTTTGCTTAGTTGACGCTCAAGTTTAGTATGAGTTTTCAGTTTGAGTGATGTCTAGTTTAGTCATGTACATTGGCGTGCAATTCGTGTGCTCTGCTAATTTGTGTATGATAAGTTAGTAAGAGAATTTCGTGTTGTGCAGTGGATTTTTACGTTTGCATGTATGTATTTTTTATTTATGAATTTTATATTTGTTATTTTTTATGTAATGAAAATAAAAATATTTTGTGTAAGTATGTAAAAATATAATACTTGAAATTATTTTATTTTTGTTCCTAACTTACATAATTATGTAAATAATGAAGGAAACAAAATATATTCGATATTTTACGCCATTTCTAACGCGTACGATCAACTCTTCTTTATATACAGATCCATAATATTTGCATTTATTTATTTTCCTCCATCATGTAACAGTTTACTCATTACGTATTCTTTATCCTCCTCGAGAATTTGTGTTTCAACTCTTATTATTGAATTATTTATCAATATTTCACTTAAATATAAAAGAAAATTTATTTTCATTCACTCCACATCTACTGTTTATCTCTCTTTCTCTCTCATTATGGTTTTGCATTTCCTCGAAAATAAAAAAATATACACATTTGATACATCTATACATGTATGTATGCATATACATACTTTCAAGTTTGTATCTCCGAGGGAGTAGAGGTAGTATCAATATCGGGTATATCAAGACTACGACCGAAAACAAAGCCAGGTGGTAGTTTTAGTGGTTACAAACACGATGCAAATAAAAATTTCGCCAAAACAGTGTTATAGATTTTTTTAGAATTTTTTAAAAATCATCGTGTTTGGGTGGTGAATAGCCAGTTTTTGCGAAAATACTAATTTAAACCCTTACATACCATTGCGTGTTAAAAAATAAAGAAGTTTACAACTTTATTTCAGGAAAACTATGTGTATATCACCAAAAAACAACGATAAGTAAAAAATTACAAAAAAAAAAGTAGTCAATTTTTTTTGTGAAATTTTTAGTTGCATTGTGTCTGAAGTCACTAATACTACCACCTGGCTTCGTTTTCGGTCACGGTCTTGATATACCCTGTATTTCTCCGTTTTTATTTCCGAGTTTATTTTCAACGCCAGATAATATGATAAGGGGGATCCGTACCGAAATCGGCAAGTGTAATATTTACTTTCTAAGTAAATATTTATTATACACAAACAAACACGATGAAATGAAATAAACTATATAACGAGCATTTTAGTTACAAATGATAATATTTGTTTTATGCTTCCACAACGTCATACAATATATTGTGATACACATGGTTTAAATGCAATTTGGTTCCGTAATTTTTTTAATTTAAAAAATGCACTGCCTCTCTCTCTCGGGTTCGAGTCCCGGGTCGGGCAAAGTGATATTAGATTTTTCTATTCAATATCAGCTCGGAGTCAAAAATTTGTCCCCGATATAGCGACAGGCGGACGTGGGACGGAATACATGAGGCGAAATGTGAGTGTCCTGGTAAGTCATCTGCCTACGCCTTCTGGGAGAAAGACGTGAGTTTACATAAACTCACATTTTTTTACATACGTATGTATGTAAAAAAATGCATTGCACTTGATAAGTTTTTTTTCGTATGATTTTATATGAGGTTAGGTAAATCTACTATCCGCATGGGATAGTGTTAAATGTATTATAAGTAGTCCTAAAACAATTGATAGCAGGCAACATGCGGTGGGAGAAAAATCATTTGCAAAATCTTGATTTAGTTGTTTACAGACAGCCTGTCACTACTGACGCCTCCGTGGCGCAGTTGGTTAGACGCCGGCTGTGAAACGAGAGGACGCGGGTTCGATCGCCGCACCGAAACAAATATTTGTGTAATCGACAAGTATTTGTTTCGGGTCTGGGTGTTTGTGAAATCGAAATATCTCTCGTAGTTCCTGATACCCACGGCACAAGACTCGATCTTAGTGTGGGGTCAGGACTATATAGGTTACTGTTGAGTGTATTTATTTTGTTTATTTTCTGTTACATTGGTAATTGAGCTAGAGAAATATTGTATACTACTAGCAATTATACGTAATAAAAACTATATTAAATATTTGATGAATTGCCCTCCATTGCTCGTGGGCAAACGCCAAGGCTGGATGATTATGTCTGGGCACCTGTTTGCGCTTTAAGGAGAGCGTCAACGGTCCTTTCATAATTAGGGTATTTCAGGGACCAATAGGTTTTCACGGCGTTTTCAGCGCGTCGAGCGATTTCTTTATCTTTCTAATTGGCTCAAGTAAATGTTATACTCATGGACATAATATGAAAATTCCACATCTTGAACTTCCACTTTATTTTCCGTGCTATTGGTCATTACTTTTGATTTGGCCATGTTCATTTTGAGGCCCATCACGACGCTTGTTCCACATAAGCTTTGAAGCATTTTCTGTAAATCTTCTGCTGTCGAAGAAATAAGGACAATGTTATTGGGGAATCGAAGATTGGTTAATCATTTTTCACCCCTGGCGATGCCCCGATCCCTCTATTCAGCAGTTAGTTTTTGGAAAACTGTCTGTAGGATATCTGTAAATACATAGAGGAGGAAATTGAGATTCATACATAATACGCCCTGGATTTGATTACCTATTTGCACAATCTATTCTGTATATTATATATTTTTTATTTCCGATCTCCAAAGGATTGACACCAGGGAAGTGGCTGCCAATATAAAAATATCTATAAAACTGAAACAACTTCAACTATAACACACACAAATAGGGGGATGCAGGCGTGTTCGGCGGTTTTCATAGCACCTAGAAAAACAAAGCTGCAAAAAATAACAGTGGGAACTAAGATCTAGATGCACGAGATAATCTGTTAATGCGTACTGAATTTATTTTGTACGACCCTGCGCGCCGTCATTATGGTTTAATAACGCTTCCTTGTACTCGCGTGGTACGTGACCTTTACTTACTACACGCGGCACACAATGGGTGCAGTACTGTACTCAAATATAATTAAAATAACATTTGGACAAAACAAAAATATTGCTTTTCTGGAGCCAGTTAGGAATTATTAGAAAATTGAAACAAAAATATTCATTAAATAAAGACAGAATTAAATTTTTAGATTCATATATTCGAATAGATTTATTTTCTTATAGAAGGATTGAATTTATCAGTGATTGTTTTTTAAAATTAAGGATTATTTTACTTTGTAACACTTGACTGTAATTATAAAGTTTTGTATCGTACTTCAGTTTGTAATACAATACTATGTTGTTTCGTGGTATTAGAAAATAAATAATAGTTTAACAAAACTAAAAAACACGATTTAGTAAAAGACCCAACTAAAAAAGAAAAAACAATTGATACTGAATTTAAGATTAGAAAATGGAGTGAAATACATTCATTTTATGGTTAAAAAGCTAGGGTGCTTGAGGATAATTATTTGTTATAAGCACCCCATGCTTTATACATGTGTATACATAGGTACATACAGGCGAAGCTAATAAAAGCTTGTTAAAACACGGGGCTCTTCCGCCTCATAACATCCAGATTTGAAACAAAAAATTTAATAATTGTTGATCATACACACGTCTAACATTATCGATTGCTAAAAATACTAACTAAAATTGGCTCCAACTAAATTATTTTAAATTTTACTTATTCGCCCATCTATGCACCCTTTGCGGCCTCTATAAAAGTTTCATAAATCAATAAATTAAGGTACAAATTAAAAAATATGCATACCTAATATGATTGCAACAGAAGGGTCGGCCGTCGCATGAAATACTTGAATATTTATATGGATTACATCAGTATGGAGCCCTTGACTCGATGGCTTGAAGCCGAAGGCGTTAGATTTATTGTATCACTAGCTTTTACCTCCAAATTCAATCGCTTTGAACATTTAAATTGATTTTGAGGAATGTCAACATCGCATGTGCGTCTCGGATTATGTTAATGCACGCCGAGGCCGTAATTTTTAAGTTTGATTAAAACTTCCAAAATAAAATACACTTCATCCAATTAGTTTGTTGGAAAATTAATTAGTTAAATAATACTACCACTGCTTCGGAATACGTTGAAGTTGCGAAGAAAAAACGGCGCAAGAAATTCCAATTACTCAATAATAAATTAGTTATAAGAGCCCTAAACTAAATATCATCCTACAGATTTCAATTAGAATTTTCCTTCATCGTTAAATCCAACATGAGTGATGATCCAACGTGATTATTCTGTATCTGTATCAGCCCATATGCGTCCTACTGCAAGGCACGGGCTTCCATCACAATCGAGAGTACGACTTAGGTCGTGTAGTCCACCACGCTGGCCTAGTGCGGGTTGGTGGACTTTTACATGCCATAGATATTCTTCCGAATCGCTACAGTCTGCAGGTTTCCTTACGATGTTTTCCTTCACCGTTATTGACCGTGCTGATTGACTATGAATATGATTATTTATTATTAAAAATTTCTGATTTTAGCCAAATAGATTACACACTATTAAACCTCATATGTTTTTATATGCTTCATAACCCCTAATATAAAAATAAACTGATTGATGCGTCATATCCAAGGAAAAAACTTCATGTTTTAGCACAATAACAATAATATAATTAATAGATATGTTTTATTGAAGAATCATGCAAGATCACGTATTTGAATTAAGCTGCAAATCATTGGCTCATCAATAGAATTATATAGAATTGCTATAAAAACATTTGAGATGATCATAACTATTTTCAAGGAAGCGATTTATATATAAAGGCATAATTGCTGTACAACGTTATAACTCTGAACGAGCCTTATGCCTGACGATATATTGCCTATGGTATTCCATAGGCAACACTTTTATAACTAATTAAAAGGGTTTAATTTTTGAACTCGAGCAATATTTTTTTTTTTATAAATATTTCGTCCCCTCTTTGACATTCTTAAAAAGTCTCTTATCAAAAACTATTAATTATTGTCTTTCTTTATATTCTTGTCTTCATTTATTGGTATAAAACCGTATTCAAATCCTTCCTGATTGAGACCACCCTACGCGATGGTGATAGCCCTTCATAACAATTTAAGAAAATGATTCATATAACAATATCTAATAAATAAATAAATAAAACATCTACACATATCATAGTCCCGAACCTACATTAAGACATAAGTCCGACTTTAGTAAATTGTTTTTTTTTTTTTTGCCACAAGGCGCGAAAACCCTGCTGTGAAACAAAAGACGGCATGTTAGATTCTCATTCTGATACAATCAACATTCGTACACACGACAAGCATTTGTTTCACGTCAAGTTTTAAGAAACTGAAAAATATTTCATATTGATACTTGTAATACAATGCGTATATCTCAGTACAGTCAGAATAAAGTTAAGAGAATGTTAGTATATGTAGGTGAATATTTATATGTACGTATAGAAAAATAGTTATATTGTGCAATAGTGAATAACGCACGCGATAGTCAGGATATTGCGCGTTGTACAAGGACTTCGAAATCCGACAGTGATGACCTGTTCGGATGTTCCGATATTAAGGGCCAGTAGGTCAGTAGCAAGTGTGTAACTTGGATATGATATTAATACTACCATATCATCATACCATGCATCTTAGCTGCCGCATTGATCTAATGGCATATAGAGAATTAAGTTATGTATCGTAATGATAAGTCACTGCTTTCCGTGATTTTTCCGGTTTCTGACAGCCACGATATAAAACTTGATATGCTCATTCAACAAAGTAGCTCTATGGTATATTTTAATAGCTGTTAAAAAATAAACACAGAAAAATACATATCTAACAATCTACGTTTTTGAAGTTAAGTAAAAATACAAAATCGGATGCTAATTAGTCAAATGCAAATTATTTTCCGCAGCTCATCGGAAACTGGTTTCAAATGTTCGATATATAGCCATATTGCGTGTTAGCAATGACACAATACCTGTGTTACGTATATAATTGATCGAAATAATTGTTGGATACATTCGTGCAGGATGCAGCGGGGTTTTATTTTGTAATATTTGGTGCTCGTTAATTGCGGTAATAATCAACTTTTGTTCGCATTTTTATTTAATTTATGATGGTTAACAGTTGAAAAGGTGGTTTATCGATTGATAAATTATTTTTGTTCATATATTTCATACAAGGTTAAGAACAAATAATGTTATCGCTCAGTGTAATCTTTTTGAACATTGATTTGTTGGTTTTACACTATGTAGTTTTTATTGCAAAATAATTGTTTATTATATTCTTATAAATGTTCACATCTAGAATAGAAACTAAGGCCAGATAATTATTTCGACTGCTGAATGATATTTTTCATAAGCGTTTCTCGACAGCCGATAGTCGAACTGAGCTTATCGGGTGTCAGGGCTGTCACTTTGTGGTACCAGTATAAAAAAGCCTTGACCACACACAATCACGGAACTCCTTGAAATAAGATGTCTATAAATATAGAAAAATATGACTATGCTTAATATTTGTGATGAAAATTTATGATGACGAAACAGTTTCGGGCATGTAAAATTTCAATTTTTCTTGATTAATTCACATTCTAAAATTCAAATTATTTTTTATAATCAAAAAACAATAAAATGCAAATACACATTTCCACAGAAACGCATTCGTTTTGGGACCGATTAATCAATCTCCGAATTAAGGGTCCATATATCATATCGATTAAGAGTCCGATCTGGGCCACGACACTGGCCCTGCTATAGGGCCCGAGGTGGACCGGTCACTGCAAGGTCGAGTTTCCACATTATTTGGTAACTGTGAGGTAACCCGCGATCATCGGTCAAGTGCTTTCGGGAGAATTCGGTGTTTGGAAATATTTGTTGACACTATGGGTGGTATGTTGGGTGCTTTATGTGCTGTATTTTCTAAAAATCCTAGAAATAGGTTGGAATACTCATTTAATAAATGCTACGTGCTTATATTTAACCTTAAGGGTTAAAGGAAGATTTTAATATGAAAGAAGGATGTAACAAAGTCGTTTTTAGTCCAAATGTCTATGCAGCATACAGACCTAACTTACGGATACTGAATACTAAAACAATTATGAATGTATAAGTTCATGTATCTGTTTGTACATAAGGCCATTGACTCGCGCAACGACCTAAGATATGATACATCAAGCAAATCACTTGAACGTGTAGATGCCCTTATCTACACGTTGTGACACTTTTTGTGAGAATATTTTTAAGGTAAATACTTTATTAGACTGCCTCGGTGGCGTAGTTGAAGGCGTAGTAAATGTGGGTGTCCTGGTAGCACATCTGCCTATCTCTTCTGGGGAAAAGCCGTGAGTTAATGTATGTATGTAGTCATTTTTTCTCTATATTTCTATCAGTTATATGAACTATTGTTTTTTTATTCTTTCATTTTAGCATATTATGTTTAAATACTCGAAGAAAAAACAACTAAAGTATTTTTTTTTCATTCTCCACATTTCTGCTTTAACACCAAACCAATTTAGGAGAGCCAATAATTAACAATACTTTCATAAAGAAGACAACACGAAAACATTATAACTACGTTAACTATGAAGGTTTACAGCAAAACCACAATTCTTCCAACAGGTTTCTAACTGTACTTTGTTATTACGCAAACCATACCAGCCCATTCTAAACGAGCCTTAACCTTTATTAAAACTATTCGATGTCTACGCACTTTACTAAAAATGTATGTACGACCATAAACAGCATAGATTTGGTTTGCTATGAAGCTAATTATTAAGCAACTAAATCCAAAGTCTGAAAAACATAAAGTGGATTTTCATCTAATTGAAATATACAGGGTATATCAGACCGCGACCGAAAACGAAGCCAGGTGGTAGTTTTAGTGGTAACAGACACAATACAACTAAAAATTTTGGAAAAAATAGCGCGGATTTTTTTTTACAGTATTTTAAAAATCATCGTGTTTGGGGGGTAAATACTAAGTTTTTGCAAAAATAGTAATTTAAACCTTTACGTACCATTACGTGCTTAAAAATAAAGCGGTGTACGTCATAATTTTAGAAAAACTATGTATATAACACTTAAATAAAACGATAAGAAAAAATTTAAAAAATATTGACAATTTTTTTTCAGTAAATTTTATTTGCTTTGTGTTTGTTATCACTAATACTACCACCTGGCTTCGTTTTCGGGCGTGGTCTTGATATACCCTGTATATTATTGGAAATAATTTATTGTACATAGCAAGGTGTTAATAAGGTGTTAATAATGAATAGGGATGTAAGGGAGCACGAATGACTACTTAGTGCTCCAAGTCAACCTCACCTGCTCGCGGTACATCCTGCCGACTAACCAACGAGGCTGTGGCGACCGATGCATGGCGGTATATCCATGCATATATGGACGCAGCTGAATGCCACAGACCAGTGATGGGCAGCAGCGTCACTGGTGCGAGAAGTCGCGTCCTGCGATCGCCAACCCGCCTGCCCAGCGTGGCGATTATGGGCACAACCTTCCATGGCTGACACCACAAATAAATGGCCCCCAGTTCCCGGTCGCCCCGCTATTCCTGGCCAAGGCGGCGGCCACGGTTACGGCGGGGTAGGGGGTGCTAAGAATCCCCGGGCTACGGCAGGCCGCCAACACCAACTGACCCTGGCTACGTACAACGGACGCACGCTACGGCTCGATGAACATCTGGCAGTACTAGAAGAGGAGCTGAAATATATAAGATGGCACGTTTTAGGGCTGTGTGAAGTCCGAAGAGAGGGGGAGGACACCGTCACATTAGAATCGGGCCATCTTATGTATTTCAGAGAAGGAGACCAACCCTCTCAAGGTGGCGTGGGGTTTTTGGTTCACAAAGCCCTCTCTGACAATATTTTAGAAATCTCCAGTGTGTCGTCCAGAGTAGCATACCTTGTGATCAAACTCACCGAGAGGTATAACCTCAAGGTTATCCAAGTGTATGCACCGACTTCTACACATTCGGATGATGAAGTGGAAGAAATGTACGAGGACATTTCAAAGGCCTTGCACAACACCACAAAGGCTCACTTCAACGTTGTCATGGGGGACCTCAATGCTAAAGTAGGAGTACATGCAAGCGGTGAATCGGTAGTAGGACCACACGGATATGGAAACAGGAATCATAGGGGGCAAATGCTAGTCAACTTCCTGAACAAAGAGGGGCTTTTCTTGATGAACTCATTCTTTAAGAAAAAGCCCCAACGCAAGTGGACGTGGCAAAGCCCCGACGCTATGACGAGGAACGAGATTGACTTCATAATGACGGACAAGAAGCGGATATTTAGAGATGTCTCAGTGATCTCCAGGTTTAAAAGCGGAAGTGATCACCGACTCGTCCGAGGCACTCTGAATATCAATTGTAGCTTCGAACGTGCCCGTCTTATGAAGTCAACGCTCCGACCAAACCTGCTCCGTACCATGATTGGGTCTGAAACGTTCCAGTTAAACCTGGAGAACCGATTTGCTGCCCTGGAAACTACAGGTTGCGTTGATGTAGACCAAGAACTCAACCAAGTGGTGGAAATCCTCAGGGAGGAAGGGACCAAGTTCTGTGAGATGCGAGGGACCCGAAAGAGGTCTAAACTTTCGGAGGAAACTCTGCAGCTTATGCAGAAGCGACGCGATGATGTGGCAGTTACTTCGGCAGACCAGCGGTCGCTGAACAAAAAAATAACCAAGTTGGTTAGACGCGACCTCCGAAGATTCAATACGCGCTCTGTAATAGAGGCGATTGAGCTAAATTGGGGGTCGAAAGTCTTTGTTCAGCAGCTGGGCCGAAGTCACCTCACGAAGCTGATCACATCATCCGGAAAAATCGTCACTTCTAAGCCGGAGATTCTTTCGGAAGTTCAAGACTTTTACGGGAGACTCTATGCATCTCATATGTCCCGTCCAGAACCCGATTTTGAGGATCGACGAGCCACTCTTACACGCCACTACTCAGAAGAACTGCCAGAAATCAGCCTAGACGAGATTGAGATGGCTCTTAGGCAACTTAAAAATGGAAAAGCCCCTGGTGAGGATGGGATTACGACTGAGCTATTGAAGGCAGGAGGAATTCCTATACTTGGTCAGCTTCAGCGGATCTTCAATTCCGTCCTCTTTTCAGGGAGAACTCCTAAGGCATGGAGCAAGAGTGTCGTTGTACTGTTCTTCAAAAAGGGAGACAAGTCCCTCTTGAAGAACTACCGACCGATTTCTCTCTTGAGTCATGTCTATAAGTTGTTTTCGAGGGTCATCACAAATCGTCTCGCGCGAAGACTCGACGAGTTTCAGCGTCCGGAACAGGCCGGGTTTCGAGGAGGATATAGCACCATAGACCACTTACACACAGTGCGGCAGATTGTGCAAAAGACAGAGGAGTATAATCAGCCCCTTTGTCTGGCGTTTGTGGACTACGAAAAAGCCTTTGACTCTATTGAAACCTGGTCTGTTCTGGAATCCTTGCAACGGTGCCAAGTCGACTGGCGATACGTCCAAGTGTTGAAATCATTATACGAAGCCGCCACTATGTCCGTCCAAGTACAGAATGAGCAGTCTGAACATATTCCTCTGCATCGAGGTGTGAGACAAGGAGACGTTATATCCCCCAAATTGTTCTCAAATGCATTAGAGGATATGTTCAAGACCCTAAACTGGAAAGGACGCGGCATCAACATCACTGGCGAATATATTTCACACCTTAGATTTGCGGACGATATCGTCATCGTGGCTGAAACCGCTCAGGATTTGCACCATATGTTGACTAGCTTAGCCGATTCTTCAGCACGCATCGGTCTTCGGATGAATTTGGATAAAACCAAAATCATGTTTAATGAACATGTTGATCTGGAGCCGATTGTTGTCAACGGAGCTCCTCTTGAAGTTGTTTCGGAATATATCTACCTCGGGCAGAAATTGCGATTGGGTAGAAACAACTTTGAGAGTGAAGCTCGTAGAAGAATCCAGCTGGGCTGGGCAGCATTTGGGAAACTCCGTCGAGTCTTTTCGAGTCTTTTCGTCGCCTATACCGCAAAGTCTGAAGACGAAAGTCTTCAACGAGTGCGTCCTACCCGTAATGACATACGGTGCTGAGACGTGGACACTGACGGTGCGACTGATCCACCAATTCAAAGTCGCTCAACGAGCTATGGAGCGGGCTATGCTCGGTGTTTCTCTGAGGGATAAAATCAGAAATGAGCTTATCCGACAGAGAACCATGGTTATCGACATAGCCCAACGGATTAGCAAGTTGAAGTGGCAGTGGGCCGGTCACATTTGTCGGAGAACCGACAACCGTTGGGGTAGACGTGTTCTCGAGTGGAGACCGCGCCTCGGCAAACGTAGTGTAGGACGCCCTCCAGCCAGGTGGAGCGACGATATTCGTGGGGTGGCTGGTAGCGGTTGGCGACGATGGGCTGAAGATCGAGCCCAGTGGCGTGCTATGGGAGAGGCTTATGTCCAGCAGTGGACGCAGAAGGGCTGATGATGAATAATGAACTGGTTCTAATAAATTCTCCCATATTTAAAATGGTGTGCAAATATTCCTCAATAACGTGTTCCAAATAGTTATGTCAACGTGTGGTTCTAAGCCCAGCTTAAAGTCTGTGACTTTGACTTTCTTTTTGGTAATTGACAAACTTTATAAAGTTGTAGTACGACAAAATGACTATAATGCATTAAATGGTAAAGGCAATGTGCTTAAAACAGAGCATCCATCGGCGTCAGCAGGGTAATATTACGGTGTGGGTAAGAAAAGTGTTTTTTTTAAAGACACCACTGCATTTTAAGACCACACTTTTCTTGAATTAATTTATTTAATGACAAGATTTCTTGATTATAAGTTCTAACTTCTAAGCTTGCGCCCGACGAAAATCAGATCAGAACTGATTAATGTTTGCCAAAATCAGTTAATATTAAGTGTGAAAACTTGCATTTTTAATAATATACTTATATATATAGATACACAGTTTTACACCAATTTATACGGTGATCGCTATCGAATAGCCTACTATTAATTTTTGGATCGCCGTCAAATGAGAACCTTTTAATTTTACGAAAATTCCACAATATTATCTCATTGTAAATTTTTAGCAAAATCAATTGAATATTTTGGTAATATCGAATATTTACATGGTGAAAAGTGTAGTATTACACAAGTATTCAAATGAGAGAAAGGCACTTACAGTATTACATAGTGACATTAAAAAATACAATATTCACAATAAATATTGACAGTATGTAATAATAGGTCTTTATCTTAAACTTTGTAAACAATAATCAAATGACCCCAGCCAAATCTTGCTGTTACTCAATGCAACATACATTTAAGCATTATACATAATATGCAGCAACAAAAACAAGATTTAATTATGTATTTTGGTACTGCACGGCGATAAGCTCGCCACGGACATCTTTGGATGGATATTAGCTTCGCATATGTCAGATGGTTTCAGTAGCATCTCTGCCTACTCATACTTAAAACGGTATTGCAACATTTGATCAAACATCATTTGTCATTCATACTATGGGAATTTATTGGACCCAATGTGTAATCGTGCAAAAATTGTTGAATTACCTCAATTATTCTTGAACAAAATATAACGACAGTCCCAAGACTAAAGCCTAATGTCTTCTAATCTGGAATTTAAATAACAAAGATCGTAATAAAATCCTTAAAAAATAATTCAATTTAAAGAATTTTTTATTAAAAATATATTTGGTGTTATAAAAAATATTATGATTATGAATGTTATTTCTTGGTTCCGGATACTAAAAGGTTGCTGTAGGTTGGAATTATGTGTGTGCTAAATCTAATAATACAATTATTGAGGCTCAAAATACTGCGATTTATAAGCTTGTTTTATACCTGTATCAATTAGGTTTTTTCTATCATTTAATATCAAGGTGTTTAGTTTTTTTGGTGTTAGTTTTATCGCAAATGGAGTTAGCTATTTCGCAAATAATCAAAAGTTTTTAAATATATTATGTCATATGTATATTAAAAACCATCGTTTTATATACCCATATTCCTAAGATTATGTTTTTGATTAGAATAGTACATACATACATAAACTCACGCCTTTTTCCCAGAAGAAGCAGGCAGAGATGCTACCAGGACACTCACATTTCCGTCCCACGATGTGAGGGCGAGCCTATTGCCATATCAGGTACAAATTCTTGAGGCCGGGCTGATTATGGATAGAAGAATTTAATATTACTTTGCCCGAATAGTATGTAGTTAAAATATTAGATTGCAGTTCATTGCTTACAGCATCTTGGAAGAAACAGTGTGGCAGAATAGATAATAGCACAGTGTGAGATAATGCACTTAAAAACTAGTCTTAAGGACAGCGTTCCTTATTCGTAACTATACCCGTATACACGAACATAACAATAGCACGATTATGAAACAAAACATTCCACTTTACATATTTTAATTAAAATTTGTTCATGAACTAAAATTTCACTTATGCTTAGACGGCAGTTGGCCTCGTGTGCACTCAGCTTTGTTTTAAGTTAAGAAATAATTATCCAAAATTGTTCTCAAGGTATTTTCCATAATCGTAAATATTTATCAATGAACAATTGATATGGAAAAGTGTGCGCCATCGTAAACCAACAAGGGCGATAAAGACAAATCATAATTATTAGGTATTATTTTTTATCTTTATATATTTCTTCGCCTCTTATACGTCTTCTTATTCAGATTATATATTGTGCATAATGCATATAATATGTATAGTAATAATGAACTGAACACATTTCGGTGCTAACTTAAAAATATAAAAATACATGTAACCACTAAAATAACACCATGTATGAACAAAGAACTAGCACTTCTACATACAGGCAAACATACATAACTCACGCCTTTTTCCCGGAAGGGGTAGGCAGAGGTGCTACCAGGACACCCACGTCTCGCCTTGTGTGTTCCATTACACGATGTGATAGGCGGCGAGCCTATTGCCATATCGGGCACAAATTCCTGACTCCAGGCTGATAATGAATAGAAAAATCCAATATCACTATGCCCAAACCGGGATTCGAACCCGAGACCTCAGCGTTGTAACCGTAGTGCAACTACGCCACCGAGGCTGTCCTTACACGCACAAATATCAATATTATTAGCAATTATTACTAAAAATCATATTACGTGTAGTCATTAGTAACCGCCTGAACTCTTCACTTTAACCATTAACTTCCATACCCTGTGAAGTAATTCGCATATACGACATTTAGCAATGCAAATGTACAATAAAATGTATAAATCACGTCGAGATTGTGTGCAAATGCATTTCGACACACAAATGCCTAAAGTGCAGGTGTCGAGCGTTGTACGCGCGTACAAATTATTTTAGTGCAGCCCGTAATAAAAACTCCAGTCGGTGTGGTCTATGAGACTGTGATTTTTGAAGTGCCAAGGGCTAGTGTTAAAATATCGTCTGAAATATATAAAATTATAAACATACTATTTTTTTGTACATCTTGAGCGTGACGCAGTCGGCTTGACCGGAAGTTACGACGGTCGGCTAAAAACGAAGTGACAACACAGTTTTGCCATTGCATTTCATTACTGAATGAAATGAACAGTTCCCAATAAACCTTTTCCCTTTTCCAGTCTTTCAGAGTATGCAAACCATGGTGGATTAGCTATATTATAAAAGATGATATACCCCATTTATGATTATACCCCACCCGTAAAAGAGAAGATTATTTGTGCTCTACAGGATAACAAATTAGTAGACCGACAACCCGCACTAGACCAGCGTGGACTATACGGCTCAACCCCTCTAAATCGTAATCTAGACTGTTTCGAAGGCTCCCACTACTTCAGTGGGATATATATGGGCTGATACAGACAAGTAGATCAATTAAAACTAATAACATATCTATATAATAGGAGCAATTGCGGCACTACACTTTCATAATACATAATTAAATTGAGCCTTAAGCGTTCATTTGGCATTTGCCATTTGGTGGCTAGCAATCAATCAAACTTCGAACCGGTTGATTTGTGCAATAACGTTTTAAAATTCACAAGCGCATTGTCAAGTGCGCATCACTGTGATAATAACTTCAAAGGTTATGATTAAAACCTTTTCATTCAAATATTACTTTTGTGGGCAAAAATAAATAGTCGGTTATAAAATTGACACCGAGGTCCAAAGCCTGTGATAGGACGCCCGTATCCGCCCAAAGAGAGACCACCACACTGGGTACACGAAGTAAGAAAATCACGGTGAGATACACTAGTGCTTCGCGTTTCAGGCTCAGCATTTATGCACCCAGTTCCGATCAGGCTGACACATTCTACATAGATACTAAATTGAGCATCAAGTGCTACTTTGTCCCTTTATATTCCATCTATCTATCTATTCAGCCACCATAGGCCTCCCCCAAGAATCTCCCCAGCGACCTGTTGGAAAAGACCTGCATCTAGCGATTTCCTGCAACCTTTACCAGGCGGGCGTCCGACACTTCGCTTGCCTGTCCGTGGCCTCCACTCCAGAAACTTTCGGTTCTAACGGCCATCAGTTCTTCCCTTTATATTACCAATACCAAATCATGATGTCTATACACACTGGTACAAACAAAAATTTATTTAGAAACATAGGTTATCCTCCATTGAAAAAACTGTAGACCCATAAAATACACACCACACCAAACAATAAACACTTACACGGAATTCACTAAGGTCATATTTTTTTCACAGCATAAAGTTCACTCTGTGATGCGTTTTCAAATTGTAAACACAATTTCCGGCAATAAGTGTAGAGGGCAGATGTAATTACAGCAATTAAACTATGAGAAACCCAAGTGAACAATTTCATGGAATTCTCTACACGATTCTATTATAGTATTTTTTGTCATCAGTTACAATTGACGTGCGTTAAATAATAACGACGTACATTGACGTATGAAAATTTAAAGTGATTTTATTGACCCATCGCACAGTTGCAAAACACAAACCATTAGGTATACATTTTACACTCCGCCGTTTCCTTATTACAGATCGTCTACGATCTTCTGGCGCCCGAATAGGTTGTTGCTAAAAAAAATAAGTTTATCTCTCTTCACATTTTATTACATTGGACCTGTTAATATGGTTAGGTTACGAGTATAAATTCTTGTTGCTTATATTATAAAAACACATCTCAACCAATGAGATAAATAATTATTTTATTATTTTATTTGTAGTTATTGACTGCCTCGGTGGCGTAGTTGTATTACGATACGGTTACAAAGCTGAGGTCTTGGGTTCGAGTCCCGGGACGGGCAAAGTGATATTGGATTTTAAATCCAATATCAGTCCGGAGTCAGGAATTTGTGCCCGATATGGCGATAGGCTCGCCCCTATCACATCGTGGGACGGAACATACAAGGCGAAATGTGGGTGGCCTGGTTGCACCTCTGCCTACCCCTTCGGGGATAAAGGCGTGAGTTTATGTATGTATGTATGTTTATTTGTAGTTCTAAGTTTCGCCACACGCCAATAGAATTTAGATCTGTATCAACCTCTTCTAACTTCTTTCAAGAAACAAAATTCAATTAATGTACATTTCCATTTTCAAATTCAACCTTGGTGACAGCGCCATCTCTGATTAAATATATGAACTAATTTCGCATAACAGCTAATTGCTTCAATTAGACAGTTGGAATTAGAACTATTTTGATACCAAGGAATGCAAAGCTTCCTCCACTCAAAATCGCAATTGCGTTAAGTTATCGCAACACGGTGGCCACGGGCGATGTCATACGATATAACTGGGCGAAGGTCGGTGAAGTTCTAATTGCCGAATTTTTCACAACGTAAAAGTGGCAATGAGACGTTCAAACACACCCATACGATTTGAAGTGTCAATATTCGTCAATAAATAATGGCGATTCTTTTTAAATATTGTATTGTGCTAATATAACTCTCGTACCTTTGATCCGTATTAGATTTTCGTGCCCACAAATACCTAAACCTTTTAAACGTTATGAACCCCTACGAACTCAGGTCTGTGTCTCATCGTAGTAGGCCAGAACTACAGAGCGCCAAGTGTTTCGTACCAAACACAATTTTTTACCTAGGACCTTCTTGAAACACAAATATTTACCTATCCATTAGCATAAAAAGCCTTCCTTTGGTCGATTCAATTGTCTGTAATCTCTTGCATGCCTATTATATATATTATGTATGTATATAGTATTAAGGACAAAAACATAGTTTCATGTAAAATCTGAAATTTAATAAATGGTTGAAACTCATGTTCTATCCGACATCAGCATGCAAGTTGAGGTCAATGCTTACGATCTACGCCATCTGTACGAAGATTGATGTAACGAATTTTTTTGATACACACGCACTTGAAATTCACAAGACATATCGAAGGTTCACGTTTTTTTTTTTAAGAATATAATTATTTTCAGATAAGTTAAGCCGTATAAGTTCTATTTAGTATAGAAAGATCTTTATATTTAATGAAAGTCGAATGAAAATATGTATACTAAAAATCTGTCAATTACTTATCGGGATTGTCTTAGAGTTTATTTTTTTAATATATGCTCAACTCAATCAATAATAACATAAAACATTAATTAATGTTGCATGAAATTGAGTAAAATACTGATGCTTATCATCAATCATAATTGAGAAAATATTCCATAGCCTTAATCAAAGTTCAATCCATGTAACAAAACATAGAAAAAATACAAAAGTGGTTTTTACTAGTAGAATTAAGTTTCTCGTCGGTTAGTTGAAATAATAAATAGACAAAAAAGATCATACAATATACTAAAGGTAAAAAATAAATTCAGCACCATTATACAAAGCCGATCATATCGTATCTAATGAGCCATCAGTTCGAGGGAAAACCCAAACTAATGAATAGTATATTAAAAATATAGGAAGAAATATAATTATCGGCACAGTAAAAACAGTCTTTTAGTAAAGCTTGTTGGAATTGTTCGGTTCAGACCGAGTTCGTTCACCTCACGCGCATTTGCGAGTGGTAGGGGCAATTACAGAAAATTTCCACGCATCAAATGATTTAACTGTCAGCTGTGACTTGCTTATAATATTCATATAATTAATATATACTAATTGCTAACATTATCTTAGATGTGTGATGAAATTAGAAAATTACTACATGAGATATGTACATTTCTGTCAAATTTTAAATTATATACATTTTGTTACTCATGTAGTACATTGAAAGTGATGATAAATCGTCAGGTGCATTTATTGCATAAATTCCATACAATCTTTATTACTTGCCGTATAATAGTATAAAGTACACACAGAAATACCTAAGTATGTGTTTCAAAGGAATTAAATTACGCAAATTAGAATCGTGCTGCTTCGAAAAGATCGTCAATCTATCGGTTCCAGTTGAAACTACCTCTACTTCTTCCACATTCTTGAAGCCATATTAGAAACAATACGAATACTTTGCATATTCTAACACTTAACATTGTAATAAAATATATTCCTCCCAGTAAGCCAACTTGGTGGAGTAATTGTCAAAGTTTCTCACGCCCTACAAGATTCGACATTTAAACATATGGAATGCAGTCGTTAAAATTAACAATCCTCAATCACACACAAGGTTTGTAAGCACGTGTTAGTCTAATCACAATTGTCCACAAATTGTAACGCGAGCAAATAGTACAAGTGGCTGAAGGCCGTCCGGAGGTCTCGAGATATATTGCGAAACGGCAATCTCTTGTGCTGCCTAACCACCTTTCAAGTGCGGACCGTTGCACAACGTTCTCGGATATACTCGTACTTTTTCATGAATCAAATGTTACAAAATTTTGTAATTAGACTTATGTGCAATTTAGGTATGTTTATGTGTTAGGGGAGTTTTTTGGAGATTACGAAATATAAAAACACTTTTTAGGAGTTTAATATGCAAGAGAATGTCAAAGTCAAAGATGTTATTAAAATCGTTGTTTATTGTAGATTTTTCTGTTTCTAATCAATATACATATTTTCCCGGTTAATAAACACGCTCTTGCGGATTCAAATCACGGATTCGAATCCCCAGTATGAGTTCTCTGCATTGCTCAAAAAAATAACAGCAAATCCATGCACCGGAAGGGAAAAATTGTAATTGAACAATCAATTAATTGAGAATAACAAAAAAACAAACAAATTCTTATATGCAGTAGAACCAACAATACTATCAACTATAGTATAATAAAAAATCCGGAACAACCTTATTAAACAATGCAAAAGATCATTTGTAAATTATTGCGTAAATCGGAATAATTTAATTTTAATTTAATTATTGCAAAATACATAAAGTACGAATATGTATGACCATTATTTTGTAGCTAGTCTAAATAGTGTGTTCGTGCATTTCCATTTGTATGGGTCAGTGATATTTATAATGTCGGATTTTTTTTTTTTTTTTTTCTTGCAATGAATGACGAGACGAGTCTGCCATTCGCCTGATGGTAAGCGATACGACCGCTCATGGACAGTAGCAATACCAAACAACACCATGAGTTACAAGGCAATGCTTGGCATTCCACTGCGCTCGCCATCCTGAGACATAAGATGTTAAGTCTCGATATGTCCAGTAGTTACTCTGGCTACAATATCCTTCAAACCGGAACACAACAGTGCATTTACACTGCTGTTTGGCGGGAGAAAGAGACATTGCGGTGGTACCTACCCAGGCGGCCTCTCACATATGAGAGACCTACCACCATTAATTTCCCCTCAAGTCAAACGTCTTCTCTTCAAGGGCGGAAAAGCACTTTCACAGTGGTTTAAAATAATAAAAATAAATAGGCTAAATTAAAAAGAACCGATAAATGGTTTAAGCCAGTTTTTTGATACTGAAAGAAAATGTATCTATCTATCTATATCAGCCCATATACGTCCCACTGCAGGGCACGGGCCTACTCTACAATAAAGAGAATCGATTGAGAGTGGTTAGGCCATATAGTCTACCACGCTGGCCTAGTGCAGATTGGCGGACTTACATCCCGTAGAAATTCTTTAAAATCGCTACGGAATGCAGGTTTCCTCACGATGTTTTTCCTTCACCGTTAAAGTACGTGGTGATTGACTATCAATACACACATAACTCCGAAAAGTCAGAGGTGTGCCCTGGGATTTGAACCCGCGACCACCGTGAATATGTAGGCGGCCGCGTCTGGTCCGTTACCAACTGGCCACCACGCACTTTTTATGAAAATATTTATGAAAATTAGGTAACAGTCTGAAAAAATTATAAAGTTATAAAAGCTTTATGTTAACATTTACTGTCCGCTTAAAAACGAAAACATACTATTTTCTGAAGCCTACTAAGATGAATATAACAATTAACATTATCCCATGAACCATAATTATCATTACAAATTACTCTTTGTACTTGTCAAAGCAATCTGCGTGATCTCTACGGAAAGTCAGCGATTATTACGTTCTTAACGTCATGTCGTCGTTTTTCAGCAAGGAAAAACGGTTCAAACGTCATTAGTAAGTACTTGGAAAATAATCCCAACAAAAATGTTTTGAGGTCGAATATCGTCTGATGTTAGGCGTGGCGCATACGTCCTTGTGGAAGCGTGGGAGCGGGCGGGTGTGCGATTGGTGGCGTGAGCGCGCGCGATTCAATTCTCGAACGGAGAGCGTCGCGCGCGCACTGTCGCAAGGTTTCATTTTGGCTTTCATTTTCACGAAATGAAATGCGAATTTCAAATTAATTAGTGTTTTATTTTGAAATTAAAATGATAGTATACTCGAGGTTGAAGTTTAATCGGTACTATTTTTAACTTTATCCAAATTAAAATTAAAAATATTTAGTAAATTAAATGCAATATTTAAATTTCATACATAATATGTTCTTTTAAATAAAAGATACTTTTTAGGTTGAAAAAAGAAATACTTTTAATCTCATGAATTATTAGATAAAAAATTGTAGTCTTACTACATATTCGGAGATAAAAACAAATTCATTTTCATCAATACAATTACTATCATTAGAATATCACAAACAGAACTATTACATGCATATTTATCAAGCACTTTCGTATGTTTATTTTTTGTAATTACTTTCTCCTAACTGATACATTATATTAACCCATCTTTTTGTTTACAGGTAACGGCTTGCTTGAGGCAAATTGTTGCCGGCGACAACGAAGCTAGACTTTAGTGTTGTGGACCTATTCGTACCTAGTACCTTGTGTTCGTAACTTGTCTAGTGATTCTTACATTTTCCTAGTGATAAATTTTATAGTGATTTTGTAAACCTAGATTAGTGTTGTGCGTTGTGACTTATTCTGTGCTGTGATATACTGTCAAAATGTCGGGTTTTGTGAAAATCGCCATTGACGATTACTATTCAGATAATAATTGGACAACAATTATTAACAAATATTGGATGTTGGCTGAGCGGGTGTCAGGTAAATTTATATTTTATTATTGATATTTTAACCATTTACAGCAGTTATTGTAATTGTGGTCATAAATAAGGATATTATAATAATCGATTTCAAAATGTGACGAATTGTCATTGATACATTTTGACAATAATATACGATACAATAATAAAATACACTATATTACACGTATGTTATTAATATGGACACACCAAATTTACTTTAATATGTATATTAGTTACAAAGTAAAATCCAATCAATATTTTTCAATTACGTGTTTGTATGTTTGAAACTGCCAAAATGACGAATTTAAAGTCGATTTGATATATCTATTTTCGTTCCTGGTTTTACTAACACCTTTAAAGTTTTAGAAAGGTTAAAAGTTATTAAGCTTCCAGTATGTTGTAACTCGAAGGTTTCAATCCGGAAGCAGAACCAATCATAGTGATTAAAAACCTCACACCACTCTGTGGCTTAATAGCAGAATAATTTAACACTGGTCTGTAAGACTGTGAAAAAACTTTCAATGATTTTCATACTTAATTTTGTGAATTAAAATGAAAATATATAATTTACCAGACTCTGAAATTAAGAAAAAAAATGATTGATATATTAATATTAATGTCCTTTAAAATTTCTGTGATAAAAATGATTACAAATACCAATTATAATTATAAAATACAGAGAAATTGAACTCCACGTTACGGGAATACTACATCAATAACCTCCTAAGTAAACATAGCAGTAAGACAAGAACCTACTTCCGCTAAATCGTAGGTTCGTACACAACGGTGGGTCAGGTTAATTGCGGGACCTCCCGCTTCTACTGAATGAAATGATCAAAGTGGTATTCTTATGCTGTAAACAAAATAATTGGCTTTTTAAGCGTCGATAAATTTTATATACATTTATTTTTTAAATTTATTTTTGGAAAACTTACCGCTAGCGTAAAAATAACAAGTAATAAATAATATTATAGGTAAAGGAAGGTCAATTAAAAGTTTCCAGAAATAGAATTAATTAGCACTTAATGGATTAGTCACACCATGGTTAAGCACCCTCCATATTAACCCATGTAATTGTGTTGTATTTATGGTTCACCTATATTTATTTGATTGGCATGGTGGCGTGGTGGTAACGGACCAGACGCGGCCAAAATATTTTCGGTGATCGCGGGTTCAAGTCCCAGGGGAAACCGCTGACTTTTCCAAGTCATGTGTGTATTGATAGTCAATCACCACGCACTATTACAGTAGGCAGAGACAAAGGATCTTTACTGTTTTCGATCTGAATCACTATCGGTTTATCCACTTTCTTTATATTTTTTATTGCGATGAATGGCGAGACGAGCAACAACACCATGAATTACAAAGCAATGCTTGGCGTTCCATGCACTCGCCATCCTGATACATAAGATGTTAAGTCTCATTATGTCCAGTAGTTAGTCTGGTTACAATGTCATTGAAACCGGAACACTACAGTGCATTTACACTGTTGTTTGGCGGGAGAAATAGTCATTGCGGTGTATTTGCACATTTTGTAAATCTCTTCATGCAAGTAAGTTTCAACAATATGTCTAAATACTCCCACAATCCAGGACGCGTTTTGGAAAGCGATACAAGCCCGGCTTTCATATAAAGTGCAGTGATATACGCGATTTGCTGCGTCATCACGTATACGCGGCTATGATGTGACAGAGGGCGAAATACTTTCCCTGTGAAGCGTTTGGTATCACGTGCTTGAGAGCATTGGGAAGGCTATGGTTATTTATATACGAAATTGTGGTTAGTAATTCCTACTTTTACAGCAAAACATTGATATTATAATTTAAGCGTAAGGCTAGGCTGCTTTTATCCCGGAAAATATTGTTTCCTTTAAGATAAATTTAAAGTGCTACTCTGTGTCGAACACTTTACAGAAAATGTTGTATTATTTACGTATGCGTCCATGATACAATAAAAATGAATTCAGTGTGAATGTTGAAATTCCGGGGTTCGTTGTCGATACTAAAACATATGTATAATCTAACTAACGGTCACTTGTATAAGTCACAATATAAATATCTTGCTACGCATCATTCATTTTACGGGTTCTATCCGTGGTTTCGGACAGGCCAATATAAGTAAATTAACCGACAAGAGATACCTATTTGCTACTAGTGGAGACCGTATTTATATTACACTTCACTTACAATTGTAGTCGCTTGTGCCGTGGTTTCTAGAGAAACTATTTCAAAGAATTCCAACGCTGTGTCACTCACTTTCGTTCAAAAAATTGCGGTGCAAATATTTGTTATATGAGATACCCACGACCTTTTGTTCGCGAGTCACCCGCTGTGCTGAGGTCAGTGGTAATGAGTATGATCACTCATTGCGAAATCTGTGATTGGAAACACTAATCGTAGAACTGCTGAGTGACACAAGAGGCCGCAGGCTCTATTCTCGCTCAAATTAATGTTTCAGTGGCCCGCGAATATTTTATTCTAGTCTCATGGTAAGGCCGGAAGTATCACTCGTAGTTTTACGATTATGTCATAATATATTACCCGAATATACTCAGGTTGAACCTGAAAACTATCGCTTGGTTACCATAATCTTCGCGGATATAAATGTCCACTTGGAAAGAACTTAGTATGAGATTGGAAAAATGTATGCCATGAACTTCAACTTGCATTATTCAAGTTCGCACCATTTGCATTATCGTTTTATATTATAATCATCACTATTACCATTTAAAAAATCATAAATGGGCTGAATTTCGTATCTCTTTTATCCGAAACCTTTCTCTTCGGTGTCGTGTAAAGTCACGCCCATTTCCTTTTCCGGTGCAATAGCATTTACAAAGTTAATTGTTTTCAAATAGACTTGCTTGTCATCGTTCTTGCGAATTTAAATGCACTGAAATAATGTTTTTTTATTTCTGCTTCGATTATCAAAGCTAAGTTGATCAATTCTCACTAAGCTTTTGTGATGGACTGATGCTTGTATCTTTCCCGGTCTCATAAAATCGTCAACTACATTTTTATGAACGGAATTGCGATACGATTCATTAATCAATTTCTATTATACGTCAAATTATAACAAAATTATGCATAAAATATTTGTATTGTTATTACGTATAAAATCCTTATTGGTTTACAATAAAGGATGAATTATACAGAGTATTCTATGTTAAAGAGAGACGCAATATGATATTTATTATTGGTCTTCATATCCAAAAACATACTTACCAAGTAACCTTCCTATTTACGTTATGTCGTAATTCTGTTTATCATTTTACCACCAACAGCTATTACACTTGCAACATACAGTTTTACAACATGTCTATGATGTTCTCTACCAGAACTAGTAAAATATAAGTAATTTAAAAGCAATAATTATAAGAGTTAATTGCCTTCCACTAGAATACTTGTGGTGCTGGGTTCTTTTACAAACACAAATTTCATATACAGGAACGAACACACACGAACAATAAACATCTGTATAGGATACAAATATTTGTACATGCGGGGTTCGCACCCATATCTTCAACCAAAAAGCCAACGTTTAAGCTACGCAAATCGGACGCCAAAATAACAAATGTATTTAAAAAAAAGATTTGTGGTATGTGTTTTACTAAATATGTAGAAAAAATATTTAAACATTTAACTTCAAGTATGTATGAGAGGAACAAACGCAAAATTTAAGTTCTTAAGAAAATCTGCAATAAAATGTGTGCCTTTGTGCGTCACATTGGAAGATAGACAAAAAGAAAACCTTACAAGGACATGTAAATATTAGGAAGTGCGTTCTCCAGAAGTCAACCTTTGCACATACATACATAAACTCACGCCTTTATCCCAGAAGGGGTGGACAGAGGCGCCACCAAGACACCCACGTTTCGCCTTGTATGTTCCGTCCCATGATGTGATAGGGGGCGAGCCCATCGCCATATCGGGCACAAATTCCTGACTCCGAACTGATAATGAATAAAAAAACCCAATATCACATTGCCCGACACACAATTCGAACTCGAGACCTCAGCTTTGTAGTCGTACCGTAGTACAACTACGCCACCGGGGCAGTCAACCTTCGTGTTCTTTAAAATTAGTATGACTAAATCACCATAACGCACCCAGTGGTGGGTGTAGTGCAGCCCGTTCAGACTAATCGACACATTTATGTCGCTGTCTCGAAACCGGATATGAAGGGGAAATATTTAGTTCCAAAAAAACCTGTCGATTTATATAAATGAGGTTTCCCGAAATATTAATGCACAATTGGTGTTAAACTCTCTTCTACAACTGATCGTACTTTGATAGAAGTTTAAAACTTAAGCTGTGAAACGAGAGGCCCCGGGTTCGATCCCCACACCGAAACAAATATTTGTGTGATCCACAGGTATTTGTTTCGAATCTGGGTGTTTGTGAGACCGAAAAGTCTCTCGTAGTTCCTGATACCCACGACACAAGACTCGATCTTAGTGTGGGATGTATGTGGCTGTTGGGTGTATTTATTATTTATTTATTTATTTAACTTAGAAAACTTAAATGTGCAATCTAATAAAAAGTACTTTAACATCCCTTATAGAGATACTTTGATATAAGCATACATTAGTATAATTCATATTTACAAACAACTTTCATTCAGTAAGAAGTCAAGGAAAACAGGGTGGAGAGCATTGCGAAGGTACAAAGTGGGCTCTAATGAAAGGTTATTTGAATATATTTAACATATTGACCCATGCCTATGATAGACAGTAAATACACCCAACAGTACTGAGCAACAAATGTCTGTCTTATTTGCGGGTGGCATAGACTATAAAGCACTTTTCCGTCCCAGAACGCAACAGAAATATATATCATTAAAAAAAAATAACACCAACACCCATACGTATAGGTACTTGTTTCGTATACAAAAGGAACATTTTTTTTAGTCTAATAACATCCAGGCCTTAATTAAATATTTGTCGGTGACACAACATTTATCTGCCACAACTAGCTCGGTGGCGTAGTTGTATTACGGTACGACTACAAAGCTGAGGTCTCGGGTTCGAATCCCGGGTCGGGCAAAGTGATATTACATTTTTCTATTCACTGTCAGCCCGGAGTCAGGAATTTGTGCCCGATATGGCGATAGGCTCGCCCCCTATCACATCATGGGACGGAACATACAAGGCGAAATGTAGGTGTCCTGGTAGCACCTCTGCCTACCCCTTCTGGGAAAAAGACGTGAGTTTATGTATGTATTTATTAACAAATTTATAAACAACTTAAACAATTAATTATAGCCTGCTAATTAATCTATGTTCATACTAGGAAAGTCTGTGAACACTAGAGATTTCCAATCTACCTATTGAAAGTATCCAGCGATCAAGTTTTTACTCTTTTAAATTAAATAATGACATTAATTATAATAAGCAAAGTCTAGAATTAAGTCAAAAAACAAATTGCATTGCTGATAAAAATATAAGACTTAAAATTAATTATGTAATTTAATTGTAAACATTGCCATGAAATTGGATAGAAGATAATGGTACAAAAAATCCAGTAGATTTCCATGAATATTTATGTGGTAAAAACAATGCATTTTATTTGGTTTCACTGCTGCATAATTATCGTTTTCTAAGTACATAAACATTAATTAAATATCAGTCGATACGCAAATCTGTGGATTGCAGTACAACTCATTTACGTATTTTGAATACTATTCTGGGATGCAATAGGAAAAGAAGGGGTAGGGATTATTAATAATGAGATTGAACTAATAAACATTCGCACAGATAGTCATGACCACAGTACGATACCAAATTTTGTGTTAGTATCAAAAACCACGGGAGAAGCTTTGGTCTCATAAAACCCAAAATCAAAATATAATCCTGCGACTCACACAAACATTACTCTCCGTGTGGAACTTCAACGGTCTCCAATTTCATATCCGGCCTTCACCAAACTATGACACGGAGGATTTCAAGGTTAGATATCAACTATGGTCGATACTAAACCTGATAAATACCTCACTAGACTTGTTTTAGTCTGGGTACTACATTTATGCATGTAGTTTACTTCACATACCTCTGACATTTTTATGAAAATCTCAGCTATGCATATTTCACAATTCATTTGCATCATCCCCAGTCCAATCAAAACTATACCCAATAATTAAGTTGTATTTTTTATGTATGATTGATTTTCCGTTTCGAATCGGTTGCATCGCGTGTTCCATGCGGTGTGACGTAACGATCGGAAGCGGTCGCGAGGCTTCACCGCGCGCGCCACGCATATTATCTGTCACGATATGTATCGGTATATTGAGGAAAAAATAATATTTTCTTATGGTATTAGGCTATTGGTCCTTATTAAAAGAATGTTGTGTTTTTACAGTGTAATTTGAGAGTAAATTATTTTTTGCTAAGTGATATTATTACGTTAATTTTGTTTTAATGAATAAAAGCTATAAGACAAATGTTGTAATAATTTTCGGTTATTACAAATCGTTTACAAAAGTACTCAAACTTATTAAAACTACTGATTATTTTTGGGTATTTCTGGACGGTCGATGTTCTTTCAAGCTTCCTTCTCATATAACCTAATTTACTTATTAAAGGTTAGAGTACTGAACCGATCTAATAATATTTGGCAGAAATGTAAACTATGTATTGAATATTAACTATACTATATACACTACTTATTATTAAAAAACGGCACAAAAAGAAATGAAATAGAATAATATGAGAAACTATATATTTATAGCCAAGGTATAAAATTTGACTAATGTGTGAGCCGACGAGTACAGCAGGAAATTTATTGCAGCCGCACGAAATCAAGATACATCACTACTATTAAATAAATCTAAGATTGCGTGCAATTGCGTATAATATTGAAGAGCTATTATGATCAGTCGACGATGATACAATAACTGTAATCACTGTACCAGTGTACAAGCAAAACATTGCAGTTCGCCTGTCATTATCTTCTAGGTTAAAGTTATTAATCATTAATATTGACATTGAAAAGGCCTTCAGCTATGTCCTTTTTATTTCACCTAGGAAATACAGAGATCGTTTAGTTAGGAGAAATACAGATTAGCGAGACATAAATTTTGTGACTGATCCCAAAGCACGTACCACAGACATCTCGAAGAAAAAAATCAATATTTTATAATTTGTAATTATTTTTATTGGTAAGGGTAAAAATCGCAAAGGAATGTCTATGTGATCTAAGTTCTACACGAGAATGCCAAGCCGTACTTGGCATATACGAGTATATACGTATATGGTGTTCAATAAATTAATTTACATATAGAAAATATTTTTCTATTATTGAAAACCTGCTCCCAACCTGCGCCATATTTATGTCGATTATTGTACAATCAAACAGCTATCTAATAATAAAACTTCAAGAAGTATTTTTAATCTCCAGCAAACGAAACATAATTTGTACAGAATATTCCCAGTCTAGCAACTCTATCTCTAAACCAATAACACGAACAGACATAAGTAATTTCTCAGTACAAACCTTAGTGTATGATAGAAAGCCAGCCATTATGGAATAGAGAACAATGTTACCGCTTTCACATTCTGCCTCGGCGCTGCCTGACCGATGGGGTTTATGCACGACCATGTATCACGAGTGTCATTATAATTACATCGGTTATGTACTAATCAGCTGGCAGTTTATATTTTGTTAGCAAGACTTTGTTATTAATGTTTTTAAGCGCTTGTTAATTAACTTTTTTTTTGTTTCCGACTTTTAAGAAGTAATCTTGATCTGAATAATATCTGCAGTTTATTTATGTATTGAAACTTCTTTCTTTTTTGCATCAAATTCCGGAGTAGTCATTTCTGCAACTTAAACATTTCAATTGCATAAAAGTGGAGCACGACACTTTGTGCACGCGTTGATGTCTTTTATGTGACGCGGTGGAAGTGTGCTCCCATTGCAGAAATATGTGTGTCAAACATATATAACAAATTACATATTTATGCATTATAATTGTAGAAAAGGTGTTACAAGCTCCCACCTTCACTCGCTAACATCAGCTGATACATTTTAACGTTCTTACAACATACGCATTTTTGAAGTTGCATAAGCGATAATTACGGTTATCTGTGTATATCGCGGCATTATTTATTTAAGTTCTTGTACTTTCACGTCGCAGGGCCTTTCTAAACCACAGTTGTGGCTTGATGAGCTGAAGTGAATCTTAATCACAAAATAACATTTTTTATTGTCATATAAAATAATTTCGTAGTCTCCGAGGATAAATACAGAAGTTAGCAATGATTTCCAATAAATTACATCCAGCTATTAATATTGATTAATATTATGATGTCAACCAGTTCAAAAGATATATTTATTCTTCTGAATCATCTTGTATCATAACTGTGACCGCATTCTGGCAAAAATAACAAATTCACGGATTTCAAGTATTGGATAATGGAAACAAATAATTTCATCATAAAATCTGTTGATATTTGAAGCCAATCCAGTTACGTAACTGAATTGAATACAACTGAATACTACTGAGTACGTTAAATCGGTTAAGAATATAACATAAAAAATAATGAAACGACGTGAAAAATGATTAATTTAAGTCAAATTTTTTATTACCAGTATTATGTGGACACCGGAATCACTTATAAACGAATTAAGACATAATTGATAATGTATCAATTTTATCTCCACCGAAACGACTGTTTACAGAACTGCAAGCATCAATTTCTCATAAGCTTTCTTAATTTTAATATTTTCGTTGCATAAAAATGCCCTTTCGGCTTCGCTTCTTGCTTTTCGGGGTCACGCGTAAGAGTTACATAAAACTCTACTGTAAGAGTTTAATTGATTTTTCCTTACCCCAAAAAACTGGTAGTTTTATGTCACTACTGTAGCAGTTTACCTTCCTTTTATTTTGTTAGAGAAATGTTGTCGAATTCCATAACACATGCGAATGGAAAATCATTAATAATATTTTACTCACATGGCTGTAAAGGAAAAATTAGTTAAAAAATTCTTCTAGCTGAGAAGTTCATAGGTGCAGTGCATAAAGACTCGTGTCTTAACCTCTTCAATCGTAGTGCAGGTTCATCTTTAGCCGTAGGATATATAAGGGCTGATGATGACAATAATATTATTTTCATTTAAATTTTACTTAAACCAATAACACAATAATTTTATTTATAAGTCATGTGTAAATTTTGCTTCGAAATGAGATACGTGTATGTAAATTACATACAAGCGTATACGAGTAGGCACAGTTCTATAAAAATAATCATTTTTATGTATCTTTCCTAGTTTCGCAACATGTATAATACATTGTTTGAAAAGTAATATCATGCGTACCTATTACATTGCATATCTTACTTATCCATTGTTTAGAAAAAAACAACATGCTCATGCAAATGACAGCTATGAATAATTAATTATTACTAATTGAATTGTGTCAATGGTAAACATGTTTTTTGTCTTTTTTATTATTCATAGGTAAAGTTCGATAAATTAGACTGAAGTATATTGTATAATTATATTTACCTCTTAATAATTAATATCACCAGAATCAACATTAGGCCTTTTATGAACCAAGCTGGTCAAAAGAAGTTCAATATTAATCCAATTTAACGTTTCGAATTCATCGTATGTATATCCGGATACAAACAACTTGGCATAATTCTATCGATCGGCGAGAGATAGGCATCTACGATCAGTGGAAAGCACTGCGCTTTCCATCAAGTGTATTGTAGTCCTTTTGTCATACCAGTATCAAAACACACGCTACAAAAACGACCACTGTTTTGAAAGATCTATTAAGCTACCATTTGCATAACTTTTCTAATAAAATATATAAATACTTGACATGGTTCTTTGGGTCTGTGGCGTCCCTGGGGAGAGGCCTGTGTCCAGCAGTGGTCTGCGCCGGGCAGATGATGATGATGATGATGATGATGATAGTTCTTTAATAAAACGTGTAAGAAATTCACCGCAATTCTTTTCTTTTTCCCAGATCCGCGAGTCCAAGGATGGTTCCTCTTCGACACGCCGTTACCGACGCTCGCGATGGTGATCATCTACCTCGGCTTCGTGATGGTGGCGGGGCCGCTGTGGATGGCGAACAGAAAGCCCTTCCAGATACAGAACACGCTGGTGGCGTACAACGCGGCGCAGGTGCTGCTCTCACTCTATATGTTTTATGAGGTAAGTTGTATGGCTCCCTAATATTATTACTGCTCCTTCCTTTATAGGATGACCCCCAGAAAAGTATAATTCCTAGAAAAATAATATGATATTAGTAATTCATTTTACTTATACTGCAGTATTTAATAGAGTCACGATAAATATGGGTGTTTTAGAGGTTAATTTCGCAGGTTTTGTATTATTTAAATAAATACATCCAACATTTAACAACAACAACATCAAAATACAACAACATTTAAATACAACAACATCAAACATCAATCCTATCTTTGTTAACATTATTTATTTAAAAAAATTGAACCAAACTCTATAATTTTCAGTCTTTTTCGTGTTCAATCTAAGAATTGTTTAATGTAAATATTGGTGCTCATTATCCGTGTCATAGGACAAGATTAGTATATGGATGCAAATTTTATAGATTTTTTATGATTCATGGTTATTTTAAGACAAGTAATAAAGAATACACCACCTACAATATTCTTAGAACGAAATCATAATTTGTAATCAATACCTAAACCTTACTTACATATATATTTACAGACAGACAGACTAACATACCATAATAACCTGTCTTAAATGCTTAACACACCCAATATAGGAATCCAATCAATGGAATCACAATGGCGGTTCGCACGCGAGTACGCGTACTAGCACGCGAATGTTTCACAACATGCGGTGTCAAGGCGGCCGTCATTTAACGAGCCACGCGCCCGTGACGCGGCACTGACGAATGAGGTCTTCCTGGCCTACCTTATTACGAGGACAAACTTTTTTAGGCTGGAAGTATATGCACATATTTCAAAGAGAACAAATTTGTCTACTTTGAAAGTTAAGTAATTAAAAATTAGGCAGACGACTAATAAAACCTGCAGATTAGAGACCGCTGTGGAAATCGTTGGGAGAGGCATAAATCTTCTGGAGTAGACTTCTTGTGGCTGAAAATGACTTGGAGACATTCTTCCTCTATTATATCTTCTTCTAGGGATAAAAGTGAGCTCGGCGAATTGTCTGTGGCAACTTTGCATTTGCCTTTGGAGATACACGTTTAAGTTTATAAAAACTGGCACGGCAAAGTTATGATTATAATTAATTATGCAAATTAAACGAGGTTAGGGTTACCACAATTGCCTATTTTCCTAAAATAAAGTGCATTTGGTAAAGAAAACAGATATATTTAATATTAGATTAATCATATCGAAGCGGTACGGAGTAGAGTGAAGACAGAAATTAATTGCATTTGAGCTAGGCAGCTGATGATTATATAAAATTACAGTTCTTCCGGAATAATTTGAAGAATGAGTATAAATTATGTTCTAAAATGCTGTTGAGATTTTATAAATATTCATAATTATGTCTCACCCAATTCCATCGTTAAAATCGCATTAAAAGTGTAATACTCTATCTCTGGTACCAAGGATATGGTTTTAATATCGACTTATTATAATATAGGTCACACGTTCAGATACTATGTAACCGCTATGGGTTCGGGCCAACATTGATCTCGAGCAAACTGGGTGATGGATCACCTGTATCCTCGATACAACCGATAAACCGCTGTAATAGCGTGTGGATATAAAAGGGTTTTTTTAAGAAATGTAAACATGCAGTTTAACCGATTATGTCTAATCACTGATCCCTTAAACGACCACGACTTCGAATATACTCAGGCCAAAGCTGAATACGATACATATGTATACGATGTGTGATATCAAAGTGAATTCGAACATTCTACCACCAGAAAAGGAAAAAGAGGAAGAGAGGGAAAGAAGCATAGTAAAATTGGGGGACGGAAACACGTGTAAATCGTTACCCACTCATTAAGTCTTTAAGGTTCGGTATCAAGTAACTTTGCCCATAACTTTAATTTTGACAATGTCACCGCCATACTTTTGAACTTGCATATGTATGATGAAGATTGACATTTTCAAAGTCAAAGTTATGAGCAAAAATATTTGATCCAACTTGGCCTAAGACAGCTCAACAACTGCTGCCACAGTGTAGCCTCTCTACATCCTTCCGAATATCTACAATCAATGAAATTTAAATACTGAAAGTGTTAGTTTTCCGCAGGCGAGTTCCGCGATGCATGAAGTACATTCACGGCTGATTGGCCGGCGATTTTCGTAATAATTGACGTGTTTTAAGTAATACTAATAATGCACGAATAGGGTCAAGGCAATGTTGCGTTTGCATTTTTTATTAGTTACTTTATGTTATGATTATTATGAGAGGCCCATCGATGACCATCGAATAGATGAAAGTAATGTGTGTATTTACCTTCGCTGAGCAATGAATTAAAACGTTTGAAATACGATACATCATTAAAATTGTACCTGAAATACAATTACCGAAATAATGAAAATCATTTTTCAAAATATTGCTATTTACTTCTTTCATCTTACCAACCACAATATACTAATAATTATCTGAGAATTTTAGAGCTTATTAGGTATTTATTCTCAGCTTCAAAATCCGTACTCATTTTTCTATTTTTGACTTACTTATATTTTTTCTACAGCACCTCATGTCCGGCTGGTGGGGAGACTACAGCCTCACGTGCCAACCTGTTGACTACAGTGACAGTGAAAAAGCCCATAGGGTGAGTACATAATATTAAATAAATTAATTAAATACACCCAACAGTCACATACATAGTCCTGACCCCACACTAAGATCGAGTCTTGTGTCGTGGGTATCAATAACTGCGAGAGACTTTTTCGGTCTCACAAACACCCACACCCGAAACAAATACCTGTGGATAACACAAATATTTGTTTCGGTGCGGAGATCGAACCCGCGGCCTCTCGTTTCAGAGGCGGCGTCTAACCAACTGCGCCACGGAAGCTGTCAAATATATCCATTTGTGACAAATTATTATTAAATTGCCATTCTGGACAAAAATATAATTCGTCCAAATAGAGAGAGGATGAGGAATGGATAAAAATATGTATTTTTAGATACCAGTATTTGTCAGCTTTGTTATACATAGTACAATAATATTCGATGCAGTGCATGCAGAGGACGGGAAGTCTATTGGTAATTAAAGGACCTAAAATTCAACCTTTGAGATTATTAAAAATTAAAATAATTTATGAAATCCATTTAAACGTTCAACATTACCTAATTCAGTCACTTTGGGTAATAAATATTGTTCTGTATTGGTCTTGGATGTCTCATTGAAAAGCGTTTAATATTTTCCGATACCCACGACAAGTGCAAATAAATTATCGTCTAATCACTTTCAACAGAATGTGTCAATGTATTTTTTTTTTATTTTTATTTACACGTACAGTTCACACTATATGCACGATTTGCGCAACTTGATTTGAACATATTGCATCATAATCTTAAATATTATGTTTGGCAACCTTAAAACGAAACATTATTAGAAATCGTGATTTTTTTACTTAAGCCGCCAAAAGAGCACGTCTGCTAAATGAACCTACGTCTTTAAAGATTTATCTGTATGTCTGCTATTACTAGACCAATGAAACTATATCTATCTGAAATCCACGGCACATTAACTTACTAACATACGGATAGAAAACATCGCTTATTTACTAGTACTCGTAGTATAGGTTAGATCTGCATTTTATCTAGGTACATATATGATGTTCAAAGATTAACCATCCTAAGAACAGGGCCGAAGCGCGCCCCTTTTCATCATCATACGACAACTTTCAGAAATGACGCTGGTATATCTACAACAATTTACTTAATAAAAACATTTCTTTATTTTTATTATTCATTTATATATCACCTTAAATATAATGCCATAACAGCTTTTAAAACTAAGGCGGCATTATACTATACTACTCTACATACAGTTACTAAACTACCCATAGAATAAACAAAAACCATAAAATGAACCATAACAAGTATACAACCCACGTTTGCTTTGCTCCATCCCACGATGTGATAGGGCGAGTCTATCGTCTATCGCTATCGTTGTGAGACCGAAAAGTTTCTCGTAGTTCCTGATACCCACGACACAAGACTCGATATTAGTGTGGGGTCAGGACTATTTATGTGACTGTTGGGTGTATTTATTTATTATTTTCCTCTGGTCAACACAATTTTGCTGGCCCACTCAACGCAGTACGAATATTGTGTAGTACGATCTGAACTTTGATCCTAGTAGAGGCAAGTTTCTTTAATGTCGTAAAAACAAAGTCACATTGAAATAGTTTTTGTTCTGCGCACAATTACGTTTAAAATTGATTATGATGATGTGAAACAATCTGTACAAAACAATGCATTTACTATGTTATTTTGGCGATACTAATATTCTGTTTTATCGTAAGATTTGTCCATAAATTTATATTAATGAATAAACTTGTACACCAAACAGCCACACACGTAGTTCTGACTGCACGTCAAGATGACTTAAGTCTTGTATTATGGATATCAATAGACTTTTCGATCTAACAAACACCCAAACCTAGAAGAAAACCTAGTGGATCACACAAATGTTTGTCTCGGTACGGGAAAAAAACCGCGTTATCCCGTTTCACAGCCAGCGTCTAATGAACTGTGCCACGGAGACCGTCAAAATGTATACTTTAAATAATTAGTGATTTCTTACTTATTCCAGAATACACTGTGTTTTTATATTCACAGCATCACTACCGTGTTTACACACACACACACTCTCTCACTAGTATGATTTATCCTTACGGCCATATTCATAGACAGATTTAAAACCTATTTTAGTCATCGAATATTTAGTCTCTTTCGAACAACTTTAGAATTCAGTTTGAGCGAAGAAGATAACTAAAGTAGATTTTAAATCTGTCTATGAATAAGGTCGCTACAATATATGTATGCTGATCATCCGCAGATGACGTTTTATTATTCTCAAACTCATTGTCTGAGTGAAATTTACCTTGCATAATATCCAGACGATTGTCATGTCTGCGCGCTTACTCTATGACCCGTCGGTCAAGTTCACGGCACAGGTTTCACGACACGAGACAACTTTCTTGTGTTGCCACACTAAAAGTGAAAACGACTTTTTGTTAAAGAAAATATAACGAAATCTGGCAACAACAAAAAAAAAGTTTCTTTGCATTTGGCAATTAATGCCAGTCAAAATGGAAGGTAAAATTATAAATTGTATAACCATTGTGAGACGTCTTTTATCATGGGTACTGCTTAAAATAACTTTATAATTGGGATATAATTATAAATTGGAGGGTTTTAATTCACATTTCTCCCTTTTCACTCTGGTGGGCTCTGGTAGGTGACGTTTCTTCTACACATTAAGAGTAACTCTCCCTCTTCCATTCATTAAATGCTAAAAACGCACCTATAATTGTCATGATATTGTGATTCTATTTTATACCTATAAATATTTTTTTCACTACGCATGAAATAAGACCCTTTCAGCAATAATTCTATCACTACTAGCCGAAGCTATGAGCACTCAAAATTTATTCCAAAAATATAAATGATGATTTACGACGCGCGTATAAATGCAGGTGACCTCGAAATTCGCGAATAACGTTATATAACACGAACCGGATCGTGACCGCGCTAAGTAATCTTATTGGAACTGGTAAAGGTTTGTGTCCACTGCGACTGACAGTATCACCCACTGACATTTTAAAGATTGTATCATTATGTTACATATATGTTATATCCTGATAGAGGTGAGATAAGCTTGTGATCATATATACGTCAAAGCAAGCATGGATTTTCCACATTGCTAAGTATATAATAGAATGATCACAATAACAATCAAATGGGTCGCTGAATAGAAATCACTGGTACAAAAAATGTACTCAATTCTAATCCTGGATAATGTGAACACAGCCGCCGTAGTTAGTTAGACGCCGGCTGTGAAGCGAGAGGCCGAGAGCTCGATCCCCGCACCAAGACAAATATTTGTGTGAACCACAGGTATTCTTGCTGTAATAATGGCTACAGCACAATTTTATGCTTATAAAAGCACAATAGAAATCATTGATTGATTAATAAATATTTCATTGATTAATACCGTTATATATCTTAACTTGTCCCTTCTTACATATTCTTCGCATAGAGAAAGTAATTGAGCCAGTAATAGCAAGTGAGCCGACTAAAAAGTGAACGACATAGTAATTGGACCAATAGTTTATAATTAAAAATATGAAAGTTGATTTCTGGGCTGATATTGAAATAATTTTCCTCAGCGAGGCTTAATCACTGATATATTAACAAATCATCATTATATTCAGCTATATCAAGTCTGGGACGAAATATAGGTCCTCCGAGAATTTCCACATCGACCTGTTGAAAGGTACCTACATCCAGTAACTTCCAGCAATCTTCATTAGATCAAGCACAAATATTAAAGCATTGAAATTAATTTTATATACAATAACCACGATACAAACAAACGTGTCCTTAACTTTTTATATATAGACATATACATATGTATTTATTTAAATGACTAAGGTCAAAAACACTTTAATCGTTTTGCTATCCGTTTATGCAAAAATTTGGTGCTGTAAGATTCAATAAATCAGTAATGATTTCTTTGCAATCTATTTTTAAACAAGTATGTTTTCTTTAATTTATTGAATAAAAACATAAATAATTATTTGAACAGCTCCAAAGAAACCATTAAGGTTTTTATTAAAAGCCGTGTTATTCAATTACGAATCTTATTTTGATGCAAACTTGTTTTGCATACGTCAAAGAAAACTGTTAATGCATAAGTTATGTGACGTAATAATATTGTTATTTAAAGATTTTATTTAACACTTTAATCTGATATAATAACAGTCACAAAGAAATTATTGACTGTATTTATATCAAAGCAATTATTGTAGAGATTACGTGCGTTCCTACAACATTCAGATCTGACATAAATATATAATTATTTGAGGTTAAATTCAAGTTTCTACTGTCTGTAAACATTCTTCTATAATCGTAGTATTCTTTTTCTTCTCATTCATTGCAATCGACTCTATATAGGAATCTTAAGAACTTTTCCGAACTTGCTGCATCTTTTATAGTGACTATTATTATGCCTCGCTCAAAGAACCGACATCGTAGCCCTCAGGAAAAACCAAAACGAGGGTTCACTTCAGACCTAGGTTTGACCTAAAAACTTAGCCTAAATCTAAACCTTCACGGAAATTTACCATGTCTCTCCTATCAAATGTATAACATATGTCAGTCATTTATTTAAACAATCAAGTTCTATTCGTAGTTGCCCACATGTATCGCGTTCTATAGCTTTCTCATTCCATCCCATAAAAGCTCATTACCTGCTTTTTCTTCGTCAATGAACTTGTCCGTTGAACTGTTTTGTAATAGTGAAAGTGTTCTCTCGGCAACCTTGCTTTACGTCATGGCAGCTGGGCATCGAGTTCCGTTGTGCCTGTTTACTGTTTCGTCTGGGGACGTTGGAAAGTTCTCTTAGAAGTATGCAGTACTAATGAAATAAAAAAATAGAACTGTAAATTACCTAAACAAAAATTGGTATGTTATAGTAAACATGCGTCTCTTTTTTGCCCGTTTGTGTGCTAAAAACTGTAGATCTCTTTATCCTAATATAATACTTTAAAGATAACTTGGTCATAGTCATGCTTAAGAATACTTTTGGTCATGATAGGTAATCTTTCATGCTGATAAAACCTACTAGGACGGATTCGACAGTTAAAGAAATATTGTCCGAAAACGTACTTGTAAACAATATTCTCAAAATGAAATTACATCTTCCAGATGCTGCAACTGTGCTGGGTTTACTACTTCTCCAAGTTGTCGGAGTTCGCGGACACGATATTCTTTGTGCTTCGGAAGAAGAAGAGCCAAATCACGTGGCTCCATCTGTACCATCACTCGCTGACTCCGTTTGAGGCGTGGCTGCTTGTGAAATTCATTGCTGGTGAGAAATCGATTCAATTTACTGTGGTATGCTTAGACATGCAAACTGTGCGCCGGAAATGTTTTTGTATACGCACGTCTGAGTGTTTTTTTTTTGTCCAAGAGGAAAAGTTATTAAGCTCCCCTTTCTGTACCCCGGGGGAGGCCGAAAGGGGTATGTCAGTGTCTCTGGCCTTCCAGACCGGCACGCTGCGGATTGTGACCGGGCTGGGTCCGTAACAGTACCTATGCCAGCATACTGACTAAAAACACCTTGGTGACCGTCACACGCATTATGGGCGGCACCAGACATCCCAGGGCGAGAGGCGCCCCGATTTACGTCCGCGTAAACGCCCCGCGCAAAACCATTGCTGGTTCTTCTATTGTAGAACTTAACCACTGTTTTTGGACGCTCATTTGAGATGTTGTGGGCGTCCACGACAGAGACACTAGCCCATGCGCTCTATCGCAAATCTCAGAGTTGTTATAAGTGTGGGCGCACTGTCCCCGCAGTTTGCCCAACGATGGCCCCTGTCGCCTCTTACGACGGGCAGGGATACCGTGACGGAATTCTTGCACCCCCGAACCACAGGGCAAACGTCGGAGTGGTAGACAAAAAACAATGAAATATAATTTTAATTTGCTAATTGTTGCTTATGAATAATTTAGGCTCCTAGTAAAAGTTGAGAAAGAGGTAGTATAGCATGATGGATAATGATTTTAATGTAGCCTTGTTAAGAAATATTTTGTAGTTTTATATCACAGCTTTTGTGGCACTGTTAGGGGGAACTAGCTGTGAAATGAGAGGCTGCGGGTTCGATACCCCAAATGAGATAACTGTTTAAGTGACTCAAAAATGTTTGTTGCGGATCCGTGTGTTGTGTGACAATTAAGTCTTCTGCAGTTCCTGCTACACATGACTTAGTATCAGGGCTGTGTAGGTGATTGAATGTATTTATATGTGTGTTTGTTGTTCACAAAAGTGTGATTGTTACATACAAGCACGGTGCAAAAATCTATTTCATATTTTCCATAAAGATCCTAGATCTTACTATAAATGTATAAAAATCCTTGTCTTTTAGAAAGCTAGGCAAGTTTTTTAAGCGTACATAAACAATATAATGAACAACGTCAGTACAAAGTATCTAATCTAACAGGATATAAAATTTCGTAACATAAACAGAAACATACAAAAGTTATTTGTGTGCAAATATTTCAACTTGCTTTCTCATTAGGGTTAATCTAAGCACTGGCTTTTGAAAGTCATGGTGTTGTAACCTCTGTCTATTCTCCAAATGCCTTTGCATTAGTAGAAACTTGCATACGATTCAATATCATAAAGAAACCATTGTGTGCGAACATCGAAAGTAAAGACATCCTTTATGTACCCATTACACTTTTATATTTAAATAGTGTGGCATACATGTATAGCTGTGCCAATGTCTAACGTTATGCCAAAAAGGAAATAGCTTGATGCTTTTAAGGAAAATATGAGAGTCATACATAAAACATACATCCATAAACTCACGCCTTTTTCCCAGAAGGGGTAGGCAGAGGTGCTACCAGAACACCCACACTTCGCCTTGTATGTTCTATCCCATGATGTGAATGGGGGGCGAGCCTATTGCCATATCCCGCACAAATTTCTGACTCTGGGCTGATAATGAATAAAAAATTCCACTATCACTTTGCCGGGATTCGAACCCGAGACCTCCGCTTTGTGGTCGTATCGTAGTACAACTACGCCACCGAGGTAGTCCATGAGAGCCATGGTCTTACAATAATTAAAGATGCTAAAGAGATTGAGCAGGAAAATTGATTCTAGCACAGACCAAGCTAGAAAATAATCAAATAGGCTTGAGTTCGTTAATTTTAAATATGTTATCGGAGATTGATCGCTGGGCATAATAACTATGGTTTAGAAAGTGAAAAGACGAGAGCAAACAAATTGATATCTTGATTGACTAATAACAATGTGATGAGACGTCAAGATTGTTTAGAGCCATTCAGCGTTCGTGAAACAAAATACACGCTTGCACCACGTAACTATCTTTTTACATTTAACAAACGTAAATAGCAGGTGTGTAAATTAGTACAAATTAAACCAAAGAGAATAGAATAAATTTCAACACTCGAATTAAATGTATCATTTATGTTAAATACTATACTATAGTAATCTGTATCTGTATCAGCCCATATACGTCCCACTGCAGGCCATGGGCCTCCTCTACAATAGAAAGTACGATTAAGAGGGCTATAGTTATAAATACTATATACTATACAGTAATAAATCCAAGCAAATGATAAGCTATCGAGTCATTGCGAGAACTTTGATATGGATACTTTATTGTTGCGTTTGTTCCATTTAAACAATATATACACAGATAGTATATAGAACCATTAAAACAAGTTTAAAAAATCTTTATTATATAGATCGCCATTTTCATGAACGGCTTTCGGTTTACATAAAAAAAATATAAGAACTTCGCTTTAGCTGAAATAAATTCCATAATGGTAATGAAATTTGTTACATTTATGATACCTAGTGCGAGTGCACAGATGCTAGAGCTTAAATATGTAAAACTAACTAGTGCCAAATTACTATCGTGTACTAGACTATAATTTAAAACAAATTATCAGTTAAATTCGCTAAATCTATTAGCCAATAAAGAACAACAAACTTATATTGTGAATGACATTGATGAAGAACATGATAATAATAATGACGATAACGATGACGTTGATAATAATTATAGTGAAGCGAATGATCTTGATGCTATTGACGGTGTTACAGGTGGTCACGGAACATTCTCGAACATCGTTAACAACCTGGTGCACGTGATCATGTACAGCTACTACATGCTGGCGGCGATGGGCCCGCAGTACAACAAGTATCTGTGGTGGAAGAAGCACCTCACTACGTTGCAACTAGTAAGTATTATTTCTAGTGGTTGTAGTTGTCTAAATCTGCCTTTGGTGAGAAAGCGAAGGTTTATCCTTTATGGATATTTCTAACTCACGAAGTCAAGCTGATGTCAATTCACTATTTGAAGGGAACCATTTTGTTAAGTGTACAGTGTCAATTGTGGTTAGAAAATATGCTAAAAATCAGATTACTCCTATTCTATTCACTACCCTTTTGAACCTTTATTCCTCGTAGTTGATATTCCATAGCACCATTCATAATGTATTGTTAACTAAAAACATGATGTTTAATATCCACATATATTTTCCATAAAATATAACGATCGTAATTTCCTCTATTATCGATGGTACCAAAACAAAAACATATTCAATAGCAGTAATTAAAATCTTGACTACAACTACAATGTTTCTACTAAACGAGGATAGTCTAACACTCACTCACCTTCATACACCTAGCATTCACTCCGATGGTAAACACCAGACCTACACGGTCTACTTACCAATTACACAAAGCAGCGAGAACAAAACGATCTGTTTGGCAACACCGATGCTCATTACGTAAATAATTACTCGTATCTTCAACAATTAAAGTGTTAGAAACTGCACGCTGTCTGGGCGAAATTTTGAATATTTGGCAACACTGCAATTAGTTTTAAACTACAATTGAAGTTAAATGCACCTGATGACCCAGACGTGATTGCGAAAAAGCAACGGTGATAAGTAAAAGGGTTGCATTCATAATCTGGCAATATAGTCGCCGCGCTGGTGCGAAGACATAATTAGTGTCTGTGAAATAGAAGATTTTAGCTATATTTTAAATCTACCGTTATATTTAAATTCAAAATTGAAGTAAGCTATATTGAAATGACAAAAAATAAATCGATAGTAAAATGATACAAAAACTTTGTTGATTCATATGTTGGAACTTACCAGATACCAAAGAAGGTAAAGAAATACAAGTGATGGATTTCAACGCTCTCACTGCGTATAATAATTGTGTCATTCACGCTGATTTTTATCTTAATTATAACAAGTTTAAAATATTATTATTCGCAATTCAGTAGGATACTCATTTCCTCACTCCGGTATTACAGATGATTACCGACACAATTGCATTACATTTATGCAAAAATCTAACGCAATTTGAATAAATTTGAGTGAACGGAATAATACTACTATTAGAGCATTTCTAAAATCAGGTACTTCCGTAATTAGCGTTTCGTATGAACACTTGCGCGACGGATAAGGATAGTACCGCGCCTACATTCCGAGAGACGGGATCTGCGCTTGCGCAAACTTTTAGGATACCGCACGCGAACAAGGCATGTAGTACGGCAATTTAACTCCTTAATATGTTGTGATAAAGTAAAAAAAACAGCAAAAAAAGTACTATAAATTCAATTAATAATTCTAACATATAATGAAAAAAGTATTTTAAAATGTTTTAATTATATTTTTGCGACAGAAAATAATGATGGTTTGGTATAAATAAATAGTTGATCCGCCACAAACTGTCGACATGGAAGGTGGCTCCAAAAGTGAAACTGTTTTAAAACTGCCGAAAGATGGCGTAACTTATAGCGCATATCTACAATTTAATACTTTCTCACAGCCATGATTTATCATTTTATAACATGGACAGCGGGAATCAAGATACGAAGATTCACGTACAGAACAATAGTATTGGTAAAAACGGTTTCGTATTTATGAATTGATTGACAGTGACTGGGAACAATTCTCTGCAACATTCTCGCTCTTAAAAAATGTCATTATAAAACTTTCTATTTTTAAATCTATTAAATTACTATGGAACATACTATCAATAAATGGTGTTCATTGGTCATTATATATTGTCACCTTATCATAATATTTGTTTTATATGCCCCTTATACCATTGTTGTTACCTACTGACGAGGTTCGAGGCAAAATGACTACACCTTCAAATGATACGCTATTTTAAAAAAATACAAACCCATTTGAAAGTAATAATGATTTTCTTATTGGTACGCATACATACGTATACAGTTACAATATCTACTATGCTTATTCCTATGTTAAGAAACTCCTTATATTATATTTCTTTATATTATATTTCCGTAGTAAAATCTTGATATGTGTTGATTCCCGTTTAAAAATTATATTGTGAACTACCATTAAAATAGTTCATTATTCTATTTTTTTTTTTCAACAAATGCTCTAAATATTGCATTGATAAGCCGCAGTGCTCCATAACCCAGTTTTTAAAATACTGAATATACAACACAATAAAAAGGAAGTCATTCAATTTCTATAAGAAGTTTGATAGAACATATCATATTTTAGTATCTATCAGAATGTCCGTCTAAGACCACGATACCACTCCAATCATAACTTGCATTTGCGTGCATTCACTTCATTACCTTTTACTGTCACTGGTTAAGGTCAAACAAAATTTAATACATCGCAATTGAAATAGAATTCTATTGCGAAATTTTTGTCTGGAGGTTTGTGATTAGGTATTGCATTTCTTTCTATTTTTTTAAGTATCAGACATGCAGCGACTCTAGCAAGAGGTCTTAATTCTGGATTATCGGTATCAAATGTGTCTTCGTAATTATAAACCTTCATGAAATGGTGATTAAAAAACTTCAGCTCAACTCGTTTATCTTTTGGAATCTGACCATTTAATTTAGCAAAATCACGGAGGTTAAAAAACAAACCGCATACTTAGTAGTTTTGTTTACAAAGACTTATTATTTCCCTTCAGATAAGATGATATAAACAATCTTGCTTTGCATCTATAGTGATTAGATGACCCAAAAAGAATACCATGATCATATAAGTTACATCATAAATAATATACAAAAATATAAACTGATTTGAAAGTACACACGTCGAGCAACAAGTACCCTCAGTAACTCGTGCAAGCGAGCTGTTTCGACACCGGAACGCTATATCCTTTCGTATTGCAGACACCGGACCATTCTACATATTTCGCACTTGAATGCCAGGGAGTTTTGTCTCAGCACATTTGAAATTTGCAAGGCATATATCTTTGATTTCAAGTCGATTTGGAATAGGTTCGGCAAGTTCTTCACGAAATTCCGGAAAACTTGCTTTATGTTGACGAATAAATTAAATTAAAATCTAACTTAATCTAAATATAAAATTAAAATAATAAAAAAATAAAATATACGTATACATCTTAGGGTAAAATGTCTTATAGTGTTGCAGATGTTCATGGGCGGCGGCGTTCATCATTAACCATCAGATGAACCGTTTGCTCGTTCGCCCCCTACAATATAAAAAAATAAATCTAAGAGTACTGCTAGAATAAATTTATTCTCAATAATCCTATTGAATATATTTTGTAAAAATCTTACCTTAATCAGAAATTATCTAATGATAACTATTAACTATAATTAGTGTACTCTGTAATCTTGATATACATATTATTACTCCCCAAAACGCCAAAATTCCATCCCATGAAATACAATTTAACCCTGTACCTACTAAACGACATCCAATTTAGTTTATTTTTAGATGGTAATCCGATGTGTTAGCTATTTATTACAAAGTACTAGATGTACTTGATATACAGAAACGCAATTCGAACAAACGCGTTAGGATGGCGGGTTTTCCACTGCGTATCGAAATAAGCTTATAATGAGAACCATGATTCCACTATTCGATACGGTATGTCCCGAAGAGAAAGCAAAATGCAGTTTCTGCATTTGCGATTATTTTCTCATTATTTAACGTTTGTTTATGGTGATTTTATTATTGGTAAATCCTTGTATTACTGTAGTAGTTTTGCGATTGTCCTATTTGAATGTGTCTGTGTATTTTATATTTTTTTTACTAATATTTTTTTAAACATTTATCTTCTCATTTATTATATTTGCATTATTGTTACTATTAACACCAGCATTGTCTTTTTTAATATTTCAAAAAACACGAAATGCTCGACTAAAAATGAATCAACTGCCTCGACAAACTAGTCATAGCCGCTTGGATACCGGCTGCCTCCATCACTTTCATTAACATGCCATATCGGTTTACTTAGTGTGATTGCGGCTATAATCAGTTAGTGTACATTCCTTTTTAGAGTGGTACCCTAATTATTTTAGGCTTTATTAGTAAAAGAACATAATATTAACTACGCTTCAATTTAAGCTTTAATTATGGCTCTATCACAGGTTGACTCTACAATTCCGCAAATGTCAAGTTGTGAGAAAGATTTATCGACGCTTCTGTTGCTTTTCTCTATATTCAAATAAAATTATCACTCCAACTATTGTACCAAAAGAGAACTAAATAAAAAAAGTACTTTACCTACGGTACTGTCCCGACAATACCGATTGCCAAGTATCTAAAAAGTGTAATTTTCCTTATTTCAGGTCCAATTCTTCATGGTGCTGTTCCATTCGATCAGTGCTCTCGTCTACGACTGTGGATATCCAAAGTACGTACCACGAAAATATTATATATTTTATTCAATACTAGACCCGACCTTGCTTCGCTCGGGTGCAGATATTATTTTAATAAACTCTTTACCAGATACGTTAATGGAAAATATATTTATGAATCTTCCTCTTGAACAACTCTATTTATGAAAAATGCATAAAAACCGTTGCGTAGTTTAAAAGTTAGACTTCATAGGGACGCTGGAGAGCGACTTTATTTTTTACTTATTATAGATGTATAGATTGCAACTTAATAAACAACTTAAATTATGTGATGTAACACCTAATTTAACCATCTTACCACGCGTTCATGTTTTATTGCAATCATATATTATTATGTGTCGAACCTCTCGCACTTTCACACTTAAAATAGATAAGGAAAAATAACAGTTTCTACGAAACAAATTACGCAATGTCTTGTCAATGCTTTAATTGTGTGCACAGTGTTTGTTTGAGTGGCTTAATTATATACAAATTATGAAAGCAACAGCGAAATTTAGATTTATAAGTGGATTTTTATGTAATTTACCATGAAATCTAACAGCCTCCATAGCGCAGTTGGTTAGACGCTGGCTGCGAAACGAGAGGCCGCGGGTTCGAGTTCCGCACCGAGACAAATGTTTGTATGTACCACAGGTGTTTGTTTAGGGTCTTGGTGTTTGTGAGACCGAAAAGTCTCTTGTAGTTTCTGATACTCACGACACAACATTCGATCTTAGTGTGGGGTCAGGACTATGTATGTGACTGTTGGGTGTATTTATTAATAATAATCATTAATTTAAATAATTATTTACTCTTAATTATAAGATATTTTAAAACAATAATTGTGATTTCATCACTGTCAAGACTTCTAGATAAAATTCTAAAATGTTTAAACATTTATTTGCATGAACTTGCCAGTTATAGATGAGAGTCTATTAAGCTTCGGTATCTAAGTTAGAAAGTAGTCTAATAATTCTAACGCGTGAAAATGCTTAAGACACACGCCAAGCTAAAAAGTAGCGGTGGAATAGATATTGAATAGCAGATAATTACTCAATAATGAATCCAAGCTTTATAGTGTATGTTCCGTTTTCACCATCAATTACGCCGGAAGAATATTACTGTTAGCCTTGAGAAGTGGAAAAATATATATGTTAATAATGTCACTAAAATTTATCATTATTTACAATACCATCTATTCTTACCCAATGAAAATATACACAATCTTCAAATATTTTCTCCCTTATTACAGAATAATTGCCGCCGGGCTGATACTGCATTCTACAATTTTCATCGTTCTGTTTATGAACTTCTACTTCCAAGCATACAAGAAGAAACCCAGGGCGCCAGTCGAAGCAGCGAACAACAACAACAACGTCACTGAAGATCATAAGAAGAATGGACATATCAAGAACGGGGACATTCCCAATGGAACCGTCAAGAATGGTGAAGTTTCCAACGGATTCATCAAAAATGGTGATATATCCAATGGATACATCAAAAATGGTACCATTCCCAATGGGCACGCAAGAAATGGCAGCATTAGTAATGGACACATCACGAATGGCGATATATTCAAAGGACATCAAAACGGACAAACTAACGGACATATCATGAGTGATTTTAATGGACATGTCAGAAACGGAGAATTAACCAATGGACAAGTTAAAAACCGTGAAAATTTGAATGGCTACGTCAAAAATGGCTTCACAAATGGCACAGTACCACACGAGGTCACGGACAAAAAAGTGCAATAACAAATAGCTGTAAGTTTAGTTTATTGCCTTTTTGTACATTTTATATTAAATTAGAGATTTAAGGAAATTCTTGCAGAACAAAGTCACTATTTTAAATCAAGCATAAGTTAATGAATCCGCCAACCTGCACTAGGCTAGCGTGATAGACAATAGCCTTCGCCCACTCAATCAAACTCTTGGTAGTGGAGGAATCCCGTGCTCGGATTTGGGCAAATATGGATTCATAAAATAATGTTATTTTTCTTCTCAAGTATTTCCTAAAATCTTAATAAATAATTTGTACAGTCTTTGTTAGTCAAAGTCTGTAGTTCCACTGCGAGCTGTATTGTATAATGAAATTAGTATCATAAGAGAATGTAAATAAGTATTAATCTTTGTACTGAGTTTCCTTAAGACATTTTATTTTTAACACTTGTTGAATGCTCAAATTTTCTACCTTTTCAACTACCTCATTTATAACAACCCCACGTTTTATTCATAGAATGAAAATATGTTTATCCCATTAAATACTGAAATATTTTATACACAAATTAGTATTAAATTTGAATCAAGGTTACCAGATTATATTTTAGACTGGCTATCGGGATTAAAAATGGACAAATAAGGATAGATTTTGGTTTTATATGTATCTACTATACTTGATATGAAAAATAAATATACACGAATGTTAATTTTTAACGGAATTGATCGTGATGTTGGTACAACGAATGACATTATCTTTCATCTGATTTTAAAGTACAGTCAACGCAAAATAACTATTCTGATGTGAAGTTAAGGCGTATTGCTGCATTGGAAACGAATGTAGATTACAACATTTTCTCTATAAGAAACATTAGTAGACTATGTCGCTCAAGCCTTATCTTATTTCTCAGACTGTTTGTCCAATATGAAATTGAGTCAGTAATCAGTATTCACATCTAAAAATAATGGCAGGGTGACAAAATCAAACTGAATTCTTGTCTTTAATATACAATGAACTTACTTCCGTCCATACTAAGCTTTAGTAGTCGTAAGTAACAGTAGATGTAAATATATTTTTAAATTATTTCGTTAAGGGTCCAAGTAGCCGAAGGGTCGAATATTCGGTGGGTAAAAGTGTTTGTAAACGCAATAAAACGTCACAAATTTGACAGTCTCCGTGGCGCAGTTGGTAAGACGCCGGCTGTGAAACGAGAGGCCGCGGGTTCGATCCCCGCACCGAAACAAATATTTGTGTGAACCACAGCTATTTGTTTCGGGTCTGGGTGTTTGTGAGACCGAAAAGTCTCTCGTAATTTCTGATACCCACGACACAAGACTCGATCTTAGTGTGGGGTCAGGACCATGTATGTGACTGTTGGGTGTATTTATTTATAAAAAAAAAATGGTGACATTTAGAAAATTTCTACAAATATTTTCGACAATTTATATCGTCACATTTTTGGTGACGATAATTAAAATTGATATTTATATTGATATATTCGAAAACGCACAATACTGTTTGGAATTTAAGAAATATATTGTAAAGCTTTATGGAGTTTCCATAATCGGCATGTATTACATTATGACCTCTACATAATTAATAGTCCTCTTATAAACAGTAAAACTCCCTTTCCAATAGAATATAGGCTTATTGGAGCGAAATTCCTTGGCATATACATAGAGTTAGATGTAAAGTTATAAATATAATTATATTACACAATATGCACACTTATGAAATATTTTTTACGATATTGAGTTTATTTTACCGGAACAATTATAACAGTATTGTGTCGTCTCGATTTTAATTGTATGAGTATTTCCCAGTGGAAAGAAAGAGGAACCCAATGGTAATAGTTATTAGAATACAATTATGGTTTATAATAACGTGGCAGTTATTACGTTTTAAATCTGTATACTAATTGTATGGCTCCCAGTGGAAAATGGGATCGTAGATTCTATAAAAATGCTAAAATTAATGCCAATGTTAAGAATACCAGTCAGTTTAGCGAAAATGTATGTCTTGTATAAATAGGTGATGTAAACGATGTATATTTAGTGTTAAGTCATTTATTGTACTATAATGATATATTCAGTTTTAAAAACAAATATTAGAATTTTTTCATTGGAATTTTATGAGAATAAAAAAGGTATACCGAAAAGCAATTTGGTGGTTTTTATTATACGTTTTTGTGTATGCGAAGTAGCGACATCTGTGGAGATTTGCCGTAATTACGTGTACCGTATGCTGCCTGAATATGCCGCACTTTCGTGTGAGAAACGAGTGCAAAGTTGCTCTTATTGGGGAAAGAGTAAGTTGTTGTAACTTAAGTCCCGTTTTACAGATGGCAGTAAGATATTACTGCTATTTATGTTAATGAATTTAATAAATAAAAATACATAATATTACCCATACAAGTAAAGATAAATTGCTAACAGTACCGACCAGTAGGTAAATCGAAGCAAGTGTGTAGCATAATATAAAAAGTCGAAGTCTTTTATTTCGCTAATAAAATCTAATCAGTAAGAAAATAGAATATAAACTACATTTGCATCAATTAAATCTACACAAACCCCTCTAAAATCTAACTAATTCAGTGTAAGAACTTCAACTGGTTTCAATAAAAATTACAATCTCGTTACCAACTCATTTGATAGCCAATAGCACGCACTAATTGAAACGAAAATCGAGCCTTTAAAATTTAACGGTGTGCCGATAACTTCGAGACCCTCGGTAATCCTTAATTATAGCCCTGCAAAATGTCAATAAACCTCGCACCCGAACGTTTTTTCCTCCCCTTTCCTAATTTGTTGGCCCTAAATTCGCGGCCATTTCTAACCAAAATCATAAGGCCTCCGTACATTAACTTGGTTCATATGAGTCAGAGAGCTCGACGACTGGACGTTGTAACCCTGCAATGAGAAGGGTAGAGACAGGGTGAACACGGAACACGCACCACTCTGTCACCTTTTGTAAATGATTGAGCGAGAGAGATGGCGCTAGTGTCGCTGGTGTTCACTCGAATTCCGTTTTACGCAACTTCTTGTAACATCAGTTTTGAACATACGTAAGTTTCATACTAGCGCAGCTACATATCTGGAGATTGATGACTCAACTTGACATCATCTATGACCAGTAGGTATTGAGTTTTATTCTATCAGAAAGTATCCTTATATTGAAGCTAAGTTTTTGGACATGTACTGTGTAATAAGCGAAAATTTAAACTACCAGCATATTCAAACAAAGCAAACTACGGTTTCCACAGGTAATTTCTAACTCTCAACTCCAAAAATATGTGTGAGGAAGCAGTGCATTAACTAAAGGATTGAAAAGTACAAGTTTTAGTTGAAAACTTTTAAAGCATTATAGTAAACGATCGATAGCGTGTAACGGAACGCAAGCCGTCGCCGGCCGGGATGGATTCCCTCGCCCGGGTGAGTAGTTCAGTCGAGTGCGCGCTGCCGTCGCGAACGCACGCGTCCGCGCGGCCCACACTATACAACAAAATAAACCACAAAACCTTACAATAACCACATAAAACTGAACTGTGACAGTGTTGTTGTGATCCAAACGTGCTCAACCCCAACATTATGTGATCTTACAACCCGTTGTAATAATGTAACGATGCTTTTCGCCCGACACTTGGTGAATAATGATATGTAACATTTTGTACCCTGATAAATCGTTTGTAACTGTGCGTTTTAACTCGGTAATGTGTTGTCAACATTAGAAATGTGTTGTGTTATACATATTTACGTCAGTCTATCTCATTTCACACGCAAAAGGGGTGGCAAAGCAATGGAATATGCTAATAAGCTGGTTTCTTTTAGCCCGCACACAAAAAGCTCTGCACTAGAGACTGCAGTGCGATTTGTGTTGCAAATTTACACAATTTATATCCTTCTGTTCTAGTAACGTTTTATATTTTTACCGGTTTTGTTTCTAATGCATTTTAATTTTTTTATCGGGTATTTTATTTTGTATTGGTTATTTCTTTAATTCAAGTATGCGGCGTTTCTTCATTAATAAATTTACCATTACATCGCTGTAACTAACTAGAGTCGTTATTTATCTTGAAAGTCATCTGTTATTCAAATTAAATCATTAATCAGGGAAGTTGGACCCCTAACAAGTCACAAAACAGATTGATTTTCCATTTCAAATTATTCATTAGTCGTTTTCAATATTATACAACATCGAGTTTTCATCGTACAATAGGACTGAGCATTCATTTCCTTTGTGTCAATAGACTGTTTAAGATAATTTCCTGCATTTCAAGTTATTAACCTGTCTGGTTTGAATCTAGGTTTAGATCTAGTCTGCATGCTCGGTTAAGTAATATCTGCCGGCTCATTAACAACTGCTATGTTGAATACTAGACTGTTATTTAATATTTTCTAAGCCGTCCTTATATTTCCTATATTACTAATCGTTTTGTAAATATATTTCATTAGAATTTGTTTAATATTATATCAACGTCAGGATGTAATTAAACTAAAATCTATTGTTTAAGTATGTTGTAAATATAATATAAGCTGCAAAAAGAGTAGCAATGGCGTGATGAAACATGTGTAGTTATAGTTTAAAAGCTGTTATGAAAGCATTAAACAGCTTTACTTATTCATCCTAGACTAAAAAACTTCGAAAACATCATATGGTAATAAACCTTTACATCATTTCTCTCTGTTGGTTATGAAGAGATTAGTCCACCCAAATGGTCTAATGCGGGTTGTACTGTAACGTAATCAATGTAGACATGTTTGGGCCTTAATTTGTGTCTGTGCCTTAAGAAATCAACTAATCAAAATTTAAATACAAAATAGTTAAGATTTTCTCAAACTCAGCCCCTCTAATACAGCAGTAAACATTTATATATCACAACGAATAATTACCGTATTATTTTTCTTTAAACATACCGAGAACCCAAATAGTCATTCTCATATATTGAATGGATTACTTTCTTTCCTGACCCAGGTCTAATATTTTATAGGTATAGCCTATTGCGGAATGGGTTAGGACAGTAAAATAATGTTCGGTGTACCCACATATTTTATAATGTGTGGGTACTTTTTAGGTAAATAATATTTTAGTTACCAAACGGCTTATAAGTTTTGTCATTCAAAATATAAACATAGCCTATGGATTGTAAAATGTTACGTTGGACTTCTAAATTCTTGGGAGAAATGTTAGTAAAATAAAATCACAGTCAGGTAGTCTTTTCATATTTTGCATATAGCTCGTATAATGTAATTCCAATAAGCTAGGTGAAATATTTTAAGTATTTATATCCTAACGATTCAAATTAAATACATAACATATCAATTATTGTAGGAAACAAAATAGATGTAATAGCAGCGGCCGTAGTTCGTACCAATGTAAAAACTGGCTTGCATATTATGAAGGTACGCATTTTAACACAATTATTCATTATCCAAATAAAGTCATGAAGAAGAACAAATAACTAGTGGCCTGGTCCGGCTCCGCCCGGGTGCAGATACACTTTTTTCATAATATTCTATCACCTATGTTCATCAGTGATAAAATAGGATTCTAATGGTGAAAGAATTTTTCAAATCGGTTCAGTAGTTTCTGAACTTATTCCATGCAAACAAACAATCAAATCTTTCCTCTTTATAATATTAGTTTAGATTTTCACTTTACGCATAAACGTATTAAAAGCATTTTTAAAGTATTACAACATTTAATGGTTCCAACCCAAAACGTATCATACAAAAAATTACTAATTTCCACGTCTTTGAACCGTAAATCTTTCGAACATTACATCATAAGACCGCATCATTAAAACCATTTACAAATCTACAACGCAGAAGACGCGGTGACCAAAAAATCCCAATCCCAACTCAACAAAGCAATACATCCGACAATAAACAAGTACTAATAAAAATAATCCGTCAAGAAAAACCAATACGTCTGGAGAGTTGAACGCCAAAAAGAATAAAAGCCGGAGCATGTGAACCGAACAAAAATGAGAACAAGAAAACTACACTCTACGACTTATTTCTTGTGGTACGGAAGTTATCAACGTTTCGACCGGTCCGCTGTGTAGGATCTGGTTCCTTTGTACTGGCTCATCTTGTGAAATGTAGATTATCTTATTGAGATGCGTTATCGGAGCAGCGTAAGCTGTGCATTGCTTCGAGTTTTTGTCCACTGTCGAGATTTAATCGAAACTGAGGATAGTATCTTTGTATGCTTGCTATGGGGCAATAAAATAAATGTAGCTTTATTTCGGTCTTACTAGTTGTCTAGTCTTGTTAGTGATGGTTTGATCTAGTTATTAAAGCTAGAAATGAAAACCCGAATATGTAATTACGAATTCAAAATAGAGTTGAATGTTTTTATTTACAGCAAGGTCAAGTTTACTTTAAATGTATTTATATTACACAATTTAATTTAACTTACACAGAAATAATTTCAATTATGATTTTGATATTTTTGTTATAAAGTAATCAAAACTTTAATTACATTAAAATAAATGTTAAATTGACTCACAAATATTGTTTTAATAGTTCGTTGAAAATAATATTACCTACGTTCTTGCTTCAGACGGCTGTGCGTTCAATCGTTTTTATTCCCATTCGTCGTTTCAAATAAACCCATACTTGGCCTAGGCTGGTCAATACAATATGGATATGTGCCAAGAACGGGAACATTCTCAACTGAAAGCACTTAAAATTTAAGACAAATGAAGGGAGTGCGAAAATTTCCTTAGTCATGTAAAGGTTTAAAATAGTACTACCCGTAATACAATCGATAATGAAAAATGGGAAGTCTAGATAACAAAAACTGCAGCTTCTCTTATTACGGAAACAGGTCTGTTTGGAACCACAATATAATTTCCACAACTATATTGTAGTATCGATTGCTTCCACTGTCATTTTAAAAAGAATTATTATCACAAAAATCTATTTGACGACTTCGACAAACATTCGTATACTAAATCGAATCACAGCAAAGATAAAACCACTGAAGCAAAAAATAAACCAATATTTAAATTATTTATCGGAAGATGCAACGACCCCGTGTTAAATGATTTGTTACGAATTGCAATAGTGTTTACTGTTTACGGTTTCTAAGTCAATCAAATCCTAAATTGTTTTCCCATGGCTTGCATACTCTATCCATGTGTTGGACGAATATTATCTTCCCATCGCAGAGACGAAGATTGGAGTTTAAAATCGACATATTCTGTGTTATAATACATATCAGCTTATTGGATTAAAGATCCATTAGCCGCCTATCGGATACATAAGAAATATCTTTTAGTTTTTAGGTATCTATTCCGATCTCATTGGAGACAAATAACTTACTGCCTGTCTGTGCGAAATAAACATTGTCTCCTCATTCATATGACAGCGTCACTTAGTTGTGAACATTCCTTTAAAGGTCTGATTTCCCTAGTTGGGCAACCAACCTGCAAGTATTTTAATTGATTTGAAGAACATAGTGTGCCCTATATTGGTTTTGAACAGATCGGTGCAATAGGCTCGTCACCTGTCATATCGTGATATGCTAATACTACTGCAGTATATCGTTGTACACCTAACGCAGGATACAGGTGTGAATGCATATATTTAGGACAAGAAGTAAGCATTACTATGCAAAATTTATATGCCAATACCGTTATTAGCTTCCAACAGGTAATCGTTGATGCGAAGAAGCTGTCTAGAGAACAGCTGTCACGTCATTTGTGATAGGCAGGCTAGCAGGTAGGGTTTTAGAAGTAAATACCTACAGACATAACTGCAGAATCGCAATTTTCAACACAGCAACATTACTCGGTGTGATTACAAAATATTTTAATCAAAATGTTTGGGACTTTCCAAATAATTACATCTGATTGCATTCGTTTATCTGATAGCAAAGTTTTTAATTACCGATGTGAAATATTTTCAATACTATTTTACGATACTTTGAATCGAATGGTTTTAAAATCAATTCAGTAGAATGTTAAAAACGTAACCAATTCTATTCGAGTCAAACAATCAAAACGCCATTAAAATCTAAGTGTGAATGCTACTTCGAAGCGTAGCTCTCGAATTTTATTGTGTTCGGAAGAGTTGTTCGGGAATAGTTATGAAATCGAGTTTCTTAAGTGACGTCATGAAATCAAATATTAAGGAATGAAGTTTTGATGCCGTCACGAGGTCGCTCACAATAAATATCAAGATTCATCCTACGCAGACAACTTAAAAAGTTTGGGAGTGCGTCACAATAACAGAGGAAGAAAGGCAGCTATAAATCACCACGATCTTATCCGATTGTTTATACAAAGTAAAATTTCATCGCAACATATAAATCAAAACCAATCGGGAGACACGCACCATCAAGATTTATAGAACAATAACAGTTTTATCGGTCAATCGTCAATATAGATTCGATACCACAATCCCACGATAATTATAAAAATGTATCAGTAACATAAAATTTATGCCACCATTACGCCATGGGAAACACATAAAAAACGATGCAATAAATTTTCACTGCTTACCAACGGACATGTAAGGGCCCGACGGCCATTTAGAAAAGGTCCCGACTGAGCAAATAGTTAAATAAACAAACTAAATATGTAGTAATATATTGCGGTCGCACTAACAATAGATACGTTTGACAAAAGTATTACAAGGGTAGTGTTTGTCTAACAGTATTAACTAGCTATCTCCCGTTACTTTGTTCATAATATATATTGTATACATTACAATCAAGTTGTTGTTATTCAAAATGTACTTAGACTTTAATTGACTTTAGTAGACTTCACTTCTACAACGCTCAAACAATACTAAACAAGTTAAAATATGAACGATTCGATAAGTTTCCTTCTAATAGAAATTAAAACCAAAATGATTGATTTGAAAACCGAGCTACAAAAATAGCAACAGTTCGTCAGTACTGATTATACCTCAATATCCTATTGAAAAAATGTTCATTAAATACGGGGTTTTAGCGACGGCCTTGTAAGTAAATCAATACAGAACAAAATACTTTTGGGAAATAAAGGCCTTGACTTGCCACCGGAAGGGGAAGAGCCGGAAGTGCTTTGCGCATCTACTTTCAGCATGAGAAGGCTATAAAACATCCTTTGATAATTGTATTGTGTGAAGAAGGCGAGCAATAAATCCTTAAAATTAAGGGAAAGGGAAGATCGAAGAGCTGATAAATGAAATTTTACTAACGTCGTAATTAATATTATACTGACTATCTTCAGCTCTGTTAAGTACTGGTACTTAAAGTAAATTTAAATACTCATTAAATTGTTGTAAGCAATGAAGCGTCAATTATAGAAGTTTGCACAAACAGAACGAATCTAAATATTAGAATTCTGAAACAATAACAGATACAGCAAAATAATCTGAACCGCAAAAATACAAAACAATCAAAGAAATCTCAAATGATATGATACGTGAGTCAACGGAAGTGACGAAGAACATTAGTGTTGTACCAAATAAAATGGATTGAGTGACTCATATTAACTGAGCCGACGAACTTGACAGGAAGATTGCGGCAATGCGAAAGAAATTGAAATTAAACGTCATACCTCTTGTTGTACATTGAATAAAACAAAACATAAAGACTCTTCTTTTAGAATGAAAACCTGATGCTGTTACGAAAAAATCTACAATGATGTTGACGTAAATCAATAATAAAATTAAAAAACCGATTAATATTGTAGCCAATTAAAAATAATTGTTAACTTTAAAAGAAAAGAAAACTGATTTTAGTAAATAATAATTGCTAATGACAAATATACTATTGTTTTTTTGGATTGATTTTTTAATTCACTATCTGACATTGACAGCTGAGTGTTGCCATTCCAAAACCACCACACTCTCTGACTTCCATTTATATATTCCCTTAAATACATTACTGCATATAAACAAATACATTCTGAAGTCAAAGGGAGTAAAATGGAGCAAGAAAACCAAACGTCAAGCTATTTTGTACATCTCATTCGCCCCTTGTTCCGAGTCGACTTGATTGACGTGAACGGCGTCTCGTGTAAGCCAGCTGTCACTGTCACGTGACCCGCGCATAAATGGCACATAGGAATCTGTATTGACGAGACGTAAGTTAAATGGTTTATTCTCTTGACGCTGTGGGTGGTTGTATTGCAAATAGAGATGAGGGTAGTGGGTACATATCTGCGAAAAATCCGCGTTGATTTTATTCGTAGTGTTTAAAAAACAAAAAACTATAAACACTCCAGAATGGTACAATAACAGACTATTCCCCTCTATTCCCATGTTAACCTATTACCAAATAATGTCTAACTACTGTCTAATAACTAAAATCTAGGCTCGATAACAACCGATTTCTAATGTTCAGCATTGGACTTCCTGTGTGTCATGAAGATAATCAAACGGCTTCTTCTTTTTATAGCCCGTATCAACCCACAGCTGGGTGTAGGCAAAACTAACGATTATTCTAACCTAATAATAAAACCTTCTAAGCCTGAAGAATTTTTCACAAGTAATAACAGGCTATTCCCTCTATTCCTAAGTTAAACTATTCCTGACTAACCAATGCTAGGCTCGATAGTTTCCGTGCACCGCACATCTCGCGTGTTTGACCGACTTACTTCCGAATGAATTGCGACCTGGGGGGATTCTGTTTTATTGCAATCTTATTACATACCTATGTTTGCAACGTGCTTTTGTATGAAGTTTAAACCACGCTGCTTCAAGTATAATGTTCAAATAGGTTCCGCGTAGTGTATGTTTGTTGTTTTAAAGGTTTTTTTGTTATAGTTTAAATGAGTATTAAATTTATAGTAAGTTAATGATAATATTATTGTAAGTTAAGCAATGTTATTGATGTTATGACGATCTTGTTGTTTTGTTATCCTAAGCTATAACTTTCATTTGATTTTACTAAACGATAGTTGTAGGCCAAATCGTCGACCAAGTAGCACAGTATAAATTACAAAACCCCTAAAGCTACAAAATACAGTAATGTTGAAAACCCAATAAATTAAAACGCATATAAAAATTAACTATTTTATTCGCAGCCAATAGTCCACCCCTTTCATATTACATTCTAATGAAGATATTTCACGCACAATGATCTGCAATAAAATATACTTCCAAACGCTCCCTAAAACAAGGGGAGATTATAAAATACGATCAAGGCGTGCACTAATTAACTTCCAACTTTATGACGCCAATAATACAGTTCAAGTTCAAAGTATGTTTCAAAAATAATAGATATTATGTTTTATAACAAATATTTGTGGGAAAAATATCATAATGTTTTCAATAAATTTGAACATCTTTACTAAACACCTGCGACTCCCACGATAAGGCTGTAAAAAATAAAATTCCGTTGCTCAGAACTAAAGGTGCGACCAACTTGAATAATAGACGAACAACTTTATACGCGCTATAAAAAAATATCTCTTTATCTGTTTAAAATATTGGGCGAGATTGTATACACCAGTTTAAATTTTTGTGTTTGGGATGGCTTTTATTGTATTGATACGAGTTATTTGTTCAAAAAACGAGCAAGCCACTCATCTAATGGTAAGTGGTTACCACCGTCCATAAACATCCACAATGTTGGATCGTAGCAGCATTACCGAACTGTAGAAACATGAGGGGAGAGAAGAGATGAAGGGATTTTGAGGCCTCTATCTCTCTGGCTCTTTTACAAAACTAAATATTCAAATATTCTTTGCCTGACATTATTATTTCATCATTTTTATTTGTGAATATATGCTTTTAACAGCCCACCACTAATCCCAATATTCAGTTCATATTACCCAATGACCTTTCAATTCAGACGATACACAATAATTTAAATCAACAGCTACCATTTCAACAAAAACATTGGACCGTGAAAGCACAAACCACCCAAACATTGAAAATACAAATAAGCATAAAACATCCGATTTATAACATAAGGAGCGGGAGCATTAGAGGAACATTGTCCCCGTCCCGTTTTGACAACGTCAATGGGGACAGAGTAGCGTGAAATGGCACAAAATACGGGCCCATCGCCTTTGCGAGACCGGGACTGGCCGGCTTACCTGCCCATTCTGCGGCACAATAGTTTTTTTCTCCCCACGGACTAGCGTATTGAGACGGCCGTGGTTTAAAAACCAATTAAGCGGTAAAGGTGTTTGGAATGTGATCCATTTTTCGATGAGCTGTGTACTGTGTAGTGAATTTGCTTTGCATTTATCCGTTGTGTTGGATTGTTGGTTTTGGTTTTGAATATATGACGCAGGTTTAGTACAATTTTAGTAGTTTGCTTTCTAATAGTGTTTGTTTTAATCTAGACTTCTACTGTTTAGTAAGTTTCGCGACCGCACCGCATACGGTAATGAGAGTTCTATCCAGAATATTACTAACTTAGGGGCAAACTTGAAAGTTCGGTGGCGAACGTCACAATTTGGTTCAGAGAAGCATTGCAAGTGAATTGTCTCATACAGAAAAGATATGTACCACCTGCCACACCTGCTGCCCTTGATAAAAATTGTAGCAAAAGGTAAAGTAGAACTTATACGCGATGCAGTTAACCATGGTAATAGATAAACTTCACTTCCTCGACCCTCATGCGAACTACTGCAAGAAAGGATTCCATTCATTTGACAGCCTCCATGGCACAGTTGGTTAGACGCCGGCAGTGAAACAGGAGGCCGCGGGTTCGAAAAATAAATTATTTCGAGAAATGTTTGTGCGGCCCACAAATATTTCTTTCGAGTCTGGGTGTTTGTGAGACTGAAAAGTATCTCGTAATTATGATACCTGCGACACAAGACTTAATTGATCTTAATGTGGGTTCAGGACTATGTATGTGACTGTTGGGTGTATTTATTTATTTATTTATTCATGTCTTCAATTTACCATCAATTCACACGAAGCGATTGGCTTCGTTTATCACGCATACGGCTAAAGAACGGAATGTCTTACCGAACTTTGTGTTACTGAGCGCTACAATCTACGCCTCTTCAAAGCTAGAGTGAATTCACATCTTTGATAGGCTTACACGATCGTAGACTACAGCTACTACTTTCCTTTCAACGGGAGTTAATATTCTAACATCTAAGTCGTACGGGATAAAAAATTGGTAAAAAACGGTCGAATTCATAACCTAGTCTTTTTAAAGCTGTTTCAAATCAAAAGGCTACTTACTTAAGTTAAATTATAAAATAAAATATAAATATCCTTTGTTAACGGATTTCAACTTGACATAATTTCACAAAATACAATAATTCCGAACGTTTCACAAATACGTAGCATTTCGGTAATGTTTTCGGGTAGGTTCATTAAAATGTCTGGTGCTCGATCAATCTGAACAATTCGGTCAACTTGGCGCAGTGATGGATTTAGAATATCGAACACCTATTATTCAATGCAGATTGTACGAGTAGGTCATGCGTTGTTTGCGATTTGTATTTGTATACTCCAGATTTTATTGAAAACTTTGCTGTTACTGAACGTTTACGTTCGATATTAAAAGCAATAATAATGTACTAAATTCTGTAGATTTTTGCTATGTTTGTGTATCGTTTTCAAAGAATAGGTTGATTTCCTTGAAGATCCCTAAGCCGTCACAGTCAGGAAGTAGAAATAAAATTCAGAGAAATAATTTCTATGCCGAGTTCTGTATGTAGTTCCCTTCAGGAATGAACGTAGGTATCCCAAAAATATAAAATACATTCGACGTATTCCCAACAGTGTCCACCATACATGGCTCCTTTTTTGCTGCACACGCATATATCCGAAGACACGTTTTATTTTACAACTCAGCTTCCTGGTGTTGCATTGAGATAAAACGTGACTGAAATTTTGAGCGAGCATAAGTTTTAAATGTGTGGCCACGTTATTCCGTCCTACGAAATGTTTTTAACGTGATAGGTGAATAATAGGAATTAGAAGATTATATTTTTGTGTTAATCTCTTAAGCACATTGAAGGTACTTTCGTGTCAGGCTCTATCTATTTAAATGGATTTTATATTGATTTGAAGTGAATGCTATGCACCTACTTATAAATGTGTGATATCCAAAAAAAGTATTCATTGCTTTTTGCGTATTACTGACAGAACGATGTCCACCCATTTAATAGCTTCATAACAAAATAATACATGAAATATCACGTCCAATGTTACAGTACAAAGATGAAAATCTAGCCCAGCAAGTGGAGCGATGTCCGCAAATACCGATCAATAGAATTTCAATAGACTGCATTGTGCATATTGTATAAAGCAATATCCTGTACGACCTACAAACTAAGTAAACGTCTAGGAATCCGTCGCTACACCACACCCCACCAAGAGTTATAGCACAACTCAACACTGAAATTACCTAAAAACGATCACGAACCGGCCAAAATTTATTACAGCAGCAGTAATATGATTGAACACTCCGTGATCATAATTTCGAGCTTGGTTCCATGTTTAATAATGTTATTTTTGTTCCACCAATATAGGGATCGCGTGACGGCCCTGTACAATCTGCCAACGTAGTTTACACCGGCCATAACCCTTATTACAATATGATGAGGTCGTAATTCGCTCCTTTCGTGTGTATTTACTGTTGTATTGTTATCAGAAACTTCGTACTTTTTATATTACGATGAATTATTGTATAGACGTTGTCCCGATGTAGCGTTTATCAACCGTTTTATTCTAAGCTTTGTGAAATACGATCGTGGATCTAGTTTGACTTACTTAACAACCATCGTCTAGTTATCAAGGACTTTTTATCTTTATTCCTCAAACTAAATCAGTTCTTAGCTATTATTTTGTCTTTTATTATTTAATTTGTTTCAAGTAGGTAACTTCTTTATGATTTAATATTGATTTCATTCAAAATAATAAGTATTCAACAGCTATCCAAATCGGAATTAGGTGAGACGGTTATTTGCGATTCTTTTTCTGCACCAAATCATAATACGAACATTCGATACGTGCTATTCTCGAATCGATTTCTTTTTTTACCTTTTTGTACTAAATATTTCCACTACTTACAGATTTTTTCATAATAGATTACATTTCTCAGAGTTTTATTAGAACGGCTTGCAACCTGCCTGCCAATCAGTTCAGGCATAACCTCTTTGAATCGGAGTGATTTAGCGTCGAAAATTCCTTCTTTTAATTAACATCTATACCAGACACGTAAATCATCACTAAATATGACTGACGCAAGTATTTGTCTACTGTCTTCCACAGTGATACAACACATAAAGCCACCTGTCCACCGCGTAGATACGCGCATGTTAATTTCGTAGTAAGCTAACCCGCTTATGTAAATCACTGACATTTCCTCAGAAATTGCGACTAAAGCCGTACCTCTCGGAACCTTGTATTCATTACGTTGGATGCTTTATGTTATTTCACAGAAGCGAGATTTAGATGTGATAGTAATGACGATGTAAGATGAACTTAAACTAGTGCGTGAGGACTTATGTAAGAAAATATATGTATATATTATGTACTTTCAATAGCGAAGAATCAGTACAGGGTGCGAAAGGAACAGTTCTTTTACAAACGTTTGCTAGGATTATAATGCATCAACGGAGATGTGTTGTATGTATGGTTAAAAATATGCGTCATAGTCCAATTTTTAACATATTAATCTTATAGATTTTTCGTTTCTCTTAGGCGTTAAAATCATATTGATCATAACAAAAATAAGTGTAACAATAATTCATATTTGAAATATAATCGCTAAGTTGATATTAAATCTGGGTCATTTTAAAAATTCAACGCTCTGCGGATAACTTTTTTTAATCTCCATAGATTACCGAGGGAATCAAAGGCACTTACGGCGATTACTTAAAGCCCGTTTATCGGCGATCAGCTTAAGCATTTTGATTTTCGGGGTCGCCGCCTACCCCGGGCGTCACGGCCTCGAGAAAAACTTAAATACCTCCAATCACTCCCAATTGAAAACTATCCCTGATAAAGTTGATTTTAAATTGGTCGATAGATCAATTTTATGGGTCAGATATGTAATGAAATATTGATCTTTAAAATACGTTTCATAATAATAAATATTTTTAATTGTGCTAGATTACCTAATTACATACATTCATACATATTCGTCACGCACGTGATCTAATACTGATTGACAAACATAATACAGCAAAAATCTATAGGTTCAGGAAATATACAATATTTTTTTGGAATTCTCGTATGAGGTTAGTACGAAAATGATGGAAATTATAATCCTGATTTTATAAGTTAATAATAATAATATGTCATTTATTTGGGATATGTCACCAACAGATATACGACCGTTTAAAATAACTGGTGAATCATTACGCGTCAGTTTGATTACGCCATTAACAGACTTTCATCCACAATTAAAATTTGTGCTTTAATTTATAAAAATAGGTTAACAAAAACCAAGTTAATCACCTGGTTTAAAACCAACTTAATTGATTTTTCAAACCTCACATATTTACGACGACACGCTAGGGTTGCATTAATCAACATTAATCTTAAAGAAAATTTCACGTATAAATCGCATGATATTTTCGAAGTGCACTGTTATTTAAATAATTACATTAATAACTGAATTTATTTTCATTCATTCCATATTTTATGTATTCGACCTACTTTCTTACTCAGTTAATAACTTAATTAAAGCCGGCCACAGTATTAAAATAAAAGCCCTAAAGACATAAAGGCTTAAGCCGAAAATAATATTTTTTCCGTTAAAAACCGTGCTTTTTTTTCTAAGGCGGCCAGGTACTCCTTTCTTGCTAAATCAACCTACCTTTGCCACTTCCTTTGGTATGTCAGTGTGAAGTTTTAGTCTCAAATCCTTTCCTTTTTTTCAAGAATTTCCTTAATTCCTAATCATTCAAAATTACTATAAGATATTTAATTCGATTTTTATCGACATCTTGTGTTACCTCTCTCAAACCAGTATTAGATCATTAGATCATGTGATTTTTTTATAACTACCCACACCTGATAGTCTGTGCAGTAGGTACCCTCCAACTCGGCAAATTACTATATCGATTAGAACTGTTAGGTTTAATTATTAAAATTTCGTCCTAAATCCTGACGTTGCAATAAACTCTTACAGAGTGCACGATACAGACAGTGTTAGTATCAAATGGTGGTTGATCGCGCGGCAGTGAGAGCTGAGACATGGCGCGTCCGCGTGCCGCGCGGCCCAGGCCGACGACGCGGCACTTCCACAACCAACCCGAGCTGCAGAGAGGAGGATTCGGCCTCATGCTCAGGTGGATCCTGTTCGTGTGGCTGGCCAGCTGCGGACCCTTGGGGAACACTGTGAAACAAGACGGTAAGTGAAAGTGATTAATGGCCGTTTTCATAGACAGTTTTAAAACCCATTTTAGTGATCGAATGTTTTATCTTCTTCGTTCAAACTGAATTCGAAAGTCGTTCGAAAGGAACAAAACATTTTAAAACTTTCTATGAATAAAGCCGTAAGAGCTTATAAATGAATAATGGTAAAGGATTCATACAGAGATCGAGGTGTTAGCTTGTGTTTATTAATTGAGGTGCCAGTTAGGGGGCAAATCCCTACTTCATAGGCTTTAAATTATTCTGCATCTTCTTTTATTAATAAATTATTTAAATAACACTTCATAAAATTTTACTTTGACCTATGTATTTAATATAGGTACATTAAGACTTGCATAATACAGGGGCTAATATAATACTCGATGAAGATAATCATCAGCTAATTATATCAACATTATACTATGTAGGGATTTTATCAAGTATATTTTAAATACATCTCTTCTATTTGCCCTTATTTTGTCGTAGAGAGTCCAATTCAATACCCGTTAATCGTAAATCAATCTCGTTCACGGATGATCAGTCCAAAAAAATTACTTTCTAATATACAAATATGTATTTTCCTATTCAAATTAGTGAAGCAATTTTGCTTAGGAGTGTTTCACCAACAGCCCTGAAGTGGAGCGCTTTTGTTGCTGTCTAATTAATGTCGACTCGGTTTCGGCATTTTATTAGCGTGGTCGTTAAATTAGTCCGAGGTCAATATTAGTCGATATTTCTTTATTGTACCTTCATAAAGACTCACCATTGCAGCTGACGGAACAGTGCGAATGAGAAAACATTAACTGACAAAAGACATTGACAGGCTCCGTGGCGCAGTTAGTTAGACGCCAGCTGTGAAACGTGGAGCCGCTGGTTGGATCTCCCCACTTAGACAAATATTTGTAAGGCCCCCAAATATTTGTTTCGGGTCTGGGTGTTTGTGAGACCAAAAGTCTCTTGGAGTTTCTAATATCCACGACACAAGACAGTGTGGACTCAATCTTAGTGTGGGGTCAGGACGATGTGACTGTTGGGCTTATTTATTTACATTTATCACATTACAGTCATCATTAATATATTGAACCACGGGAAGTCCACTGCTGTACAAAGGTCTTTTCCATTTTGACAGCCTCCGTGACACAGTTGGTTAGACGCCGCCTGTGAAACGAGAGGCCGCGGGTTCGATCCCTGCACCAAAACAAATATTTGTGTGATCCACAGGTATTTGTTTCGGGTCTGGGTGTTTGTGAGACCGAAAAGTCTCTCTTAGCTTCTGATACCCACGACACAAGACTCGATCTTAGTCTTAGTGGGGTCAGGACTATGTATGTGACTGTTGGGTGTATTTATTTATAATAAACGTGTAAATAAACATGTAAATCCATAATAAACTGTTAGAAAGGGCTTGCATCCAGCGACTTTCTGCCAACTTAACTAGGTTGTTCTTATTGGTGGACGTCCAACACTTCGCTTGTAATATCTAGGGACTCGAGAATCATTTGGTCCCCTTGTCCATCAGTTCCCCGCTCTATGTGCCCTGCCCGTTGCAACTTCAACTTGCTAATTCACTCCACATTAATGCCCATTTAATTGCTCCTTCAAGCGTGGGGCATTAAAGGATTATAAGAAGGGGACGTGTGGTCAACCAAACTGCCCCATAGTTGGAAAGGGTGGCAGACATATAAACGATATTTTAAGGATTGTGATTTTTTTCCGTCTATTTTTTTTTTATCACCAATTAAAATTGTGACAAGTACCCAATGTACAAATGTACCTAACATGAAACAAGCCTTGGGAAATTTAAAAAATTATCTCTGTAGAAAGTTGAAGAAAAAGTAATTATAAATTAATAACATTTAGTTATAAGTAATTTATTTATTTACCGCAAACAAGAAAAATATATTTAACATTAGTATGCCAAAGGTTGTTTTAATTAATAAGCATTTTCGATTCCTCGTTAGACAAATAGATTTTTAAAAAATCCAACATATATTTAGGTTTCATCGAAATCGGGCTCGTGACTCCTATGGGTATTTTCGCTACTTCTCATACTTTCGGATTTGGGTATCCACGCCCACTTGAAATATTCACCCTGTACAGCGTCCATTGGCAAAGCGCTTGTATCGCTGTCAAATAAATGTCAAGACGATTCGCCAGTTTATAGGCGAGAACGTAAAGCTAAACGGTGTTTTATGACCCGATTATGTACTCTTACGTAATGGATCATCTCGGGTTACGGCTTTAATATTTTAATACTGTTTATTTCCTTTTTACGATTGTCTAATCACTAATGTTTGAAATCGGAATACTATTTCACAATGAAGAGGTGTGAAAGAATGTGACCTATATTATCTTTTTATTGGATTTTTTTAAATTACTGGGAGTTTAAAATTATTTGGACTATTACTAACCGTCTGAGAAGCTGTGTGTGCGTATTCTGATTGAATGAAATGAATCCAACGTATTAAAAATTGCAAATGAAATATTGCATCTAGAGCATAGATTTTTTTGTACGCTTGTGGGCTGAAGTACGACATTTTACCATTTTATCTCAAAAAATGCACGCTTTCTCCTCGATAAACCTAAACTTTAATTCTTAGGACAAAGGTGGTTCTTAAAAGATTTTAATATATCTTCCAAATACTATTTCATAATACTTATACAATGTTAACCCCATGTGATGGTGTAGAAATGCAGGTAGTGTATAATTCATTGCACAGATCGCAGACAGCTAATCGCGGCAGCACGTGCGTCCTAACAAGACCACAACTAATGACAACGGCTTCAGCACAGACCGACAACATCTGTATCTCTATATTACACCTACATGTAGAATTTTATAAAGGGTTGTATGTATGGCAATGCTACAATTTTATTTCGATGTCTTTCGAATTCAGAGAACAAAAGCTTGTTCACATTATCTTTTGTGTTATAGAGTGAACAATTTGTAAAAAATATCGGCTTATTATCCTTCCCACTCCTAAGAACGGGCCTCATCTATAGTAAAAAGTTCATTCCTTAACCCAAAACGTTGACCTAACGTTTTGAGTTAAAGGTTACAGACCAAACGATTCCACTCTCTTAAGCCTTAGGAAGACGACTGCTGGAAATGGGCGTGTCCCAAGAATTTCCATAGACCTGTTTGACCCAACGTCATACTTATGGGTAATTTCATAACAAAATAAAATATAAATAAACATCGCTGGCAAAAGACCAATCACTAGAATTAATTTGTTTACACTCCAAATCAAAGGATCAGTATCCACGTATACAAGTGTAATAATAGTGAACACACACAGACTTGGTTACGCGTAATCAAGTGTTCTACACCCAGTAGACAATGGAAGCCCTAAGACAAACATTATTCTTGCCCGACCGAACGAAACTAGTTCCCATGTAGATTCGATTGTAGCGCTGTTTGCTCCACAGTAATTAGTGGTTTGATCAGTTCAAATAAAATGTTGAGAAGTTATAGAACTGAGAACATTGCAGTGTACAGTTATAGGCCTGTGTAGCGAGTTGATACTGGGGGGTTACTCTATGATCCGAAACGAAGTTCGAATGTTCGAACGTTCGATGTCCAAAGTAAGATAATTATAAGTGTTCTGAAAATCAATTCTATTCTCTATGACACTTATCATTCACTCCAAACTTAGTCTATGGTTACGACATGCAATAGAGGATTCGAACATTTTATAGTGTATTTAGGCACATTCGTACAGTTTTACGTACGACGAATGAACATCGTCTTGTCCGTAGAATAAAGTTACCTCCCTGTATTTGAACAGCGCTACTTGCCATGAGGTAGAGCTATATAGCTGTGCCAACGAAAATAATAAACATATCAACACAGTCATTGCACGCTTTTAAATGAGTTAGGACTATGGGAAATAACAACCTTACAAAAAGCTCAGAAGCAAGATGTATGAAGACTTAAAGCAATTGAATAACAAGTCATCGATAAGATGATATAAAAAATCGCATAAGTTATATCATTATGAACCTAAGCAATCTGTAGGACAATTATGTTTATTTATTTTATTTATTTAATACTTTTTTGCACTAAATGGAGATATACAAATGCAAACTTATACAATACAAATAATAGTACAAGTGGCGGCCTTATCACACTAGGTAATTTCTTACAGGCAACCATGGGATGGAAATATAAATAGGAGAAAGAAAGGGCAGTCTAAAGCGTAAAATAAATAATAATAATCTACAATGTATTACTCTATATATATATATATATAAATATAAACATAAACACATGTAAAAATATATGAATATACACATACTTACAATACAAACATACATACATACAAACATACAATACATACAATACATACATATACGTAAACATATTATATACTTATCCTAACATTCATTAAAGGATCTGAAGGACGAAAATAGTACCTACTCAGCGACAATCTTGTTGAGAGAGGAAATAATTCTTGATCATTTTTTTAAATGATGACAGTGTTCGTGCCCGTCTTACCTCAACTGGAAGTGAGTTCCACAGTCGGACAGCTGTTATACTCATGTTATACTCATTATGTTATACTCATTATACATATTACACTTAATAAATATCCTGCAAAATAAAAACATTACTGTATAAAACGAAAACAATCCCACGAATTCTTAACCCACAAAAGGCGAAGTAGGATCGATTTGAATTGCCATGAATTGGAGCGTGTTCGCGCACCGTGACCGCGGGTTCCGTGCATAATAGTAACAAAAAAACGCGCCCTTTGTCTCACCCTCCGCACTGACAGCAAATTAATGTTTTATTCCAACTGTACACTGGCGGACAAGAAAACCGACCCTAATACCGGAATATAAATAAACGTGTGTTTGTATAACAATTGATGGTATTTTCAATTGAATAAAGGTTAATTGTTTGTATGATAAATGCATGTGTGGATTAGGGTATTTTTTGTGATTTGAATAGAAAGGTGGTGGATATAGTATCGAATATCGGTTTGTTTATATTTAATCTACTGACTGAAAAGGTTTTAGTGTTATTTTCGCGAAATCTAACGTAGCATGAATGAACTACCAATGTAATTTTACAATATTATTTATAACTTTATATTGGACTTTTCACACATTACTTTTATCATTTAATCTATTAATAACTATACATATACAATTCAAATACACTTTTTATTTAGAAAAGTATTACTCGTTTTCAAAACAAGTCAACTTGTACACCTATTTTTAGTTGGCCTATTTTGCGGTCTGCGAGTGTAGCAACTAATAGAGACGTAACGAGCAGGTCCCCACCTGCACGAGTGGAACCCTAAAATGGGATAGTGCGGATATTGTAATAAAAACAGGAAATTTATTCTTAATAGTGTTGTGCCGGTCGGTGGTTTCCGCACCTTTCATTGTGACAGGCGGTTACTTCTAATTGTATTTTTAAACAAATTACATAGTTTTTGGGATAATAGAACAATATTTTTATGAAAAACAAGGAGTGCCTGAATTTTAACAAAAAAAACAGCAAAGCACAATAAGTTCAGTAACTCATTTTGTACCTCGAGCAAGTATTAAACTGTTGCCTTGGTTCGTCGCAAATGCCATTTTACACTGGCACGAAAATGTTAAATGCAATACAAATTATTTGTAGCGTAGTGCCATCCAGATGAATGATCTCTCGCCGGCTAGAGATAGTAAAATATCTTCGGTTGATACAATCATGCCTGTCTACTTGAAACCTTACATACTTAACCCTAAACACGTCGCAGCAGCTTGTATCACTATTTCGAGATTTCAGTGATCTATACTGTTATTGATCTCTACATCAAAGAGTTGCCTATGGGTCATAGTGAAATCTTGCTTTCTTGTCGGAATCCCACTGTCAACACCAAAACATCTTACAAAAACACAGTACTTACCGTACCACAGAAACTCACTGGAAAAAATATTGCATACTCACGTTGTTATATAGCTGAATTTTCTTACTACTATCAAACCACCTACTTTAATGTTCACCAATTAATTACATCCCATACAATACTATATATATAATACAGCACCCAAGCAACAATTTCCAACCGCACAAAGCGAAGTCCGCCTCACAATCCACTACATAGCGTCAGCCCGTATTGATTCATACAAATCGTCCCCAAGAGGACCATGCGGAGTTCTCGAGGGACGCACCGGGAGGGCTAGAGCTGTATCAATAACGAGATGTGTCGCTTTGTGAGGGATTTGATACAGATATGTGTATTCAATTAGATTTTGGAAAATATAAACGTAAGATGGTTAATTGGTGGGATAGTGCGTATGTGGCCGATACTACTGCGGTAGTGGAGTCTTCTTTCTTTAAAATTATGTATTTAAATAATATTTTTACACGTAGCTCTAGAGTTTGGGAGAGTGACCAGTCGTAAATTTTTCCCGAATCGTAAAATTTTACCAAATATTGTTTGAGGTTTCCGCTTACTTTCATTAAGTACAATCACTTGTAACATATCTTTTGGATAGTCTAATTTCATATCCTGACTCGACAGTGTCTGCCATACACGTGATGTCAAGAGTATTGAATTATAATAGACGATTCTATTCTCTTACCATTTGGTACAACCATGCCGGTCTGGTTTGCTACTTCACGCTTAGGCGAGATTACTCGAATTTCTAAGAGAGAAAGAACACGTGGACCGGTAAATCGAACCCAAAGGGAATAAATTACATTTTCTTTTATGTGAATTAAAATCAAAAGGATAGGATAAGGAGAATAAAAATTGGTATCTAGTATATACATACTTTCCAAAATAATCAAACGAAATAAATGAAGACTCACTACACCGCAGCCTTAAAAGCATGTTTACGAAATACATAAGGGATTCGGAGCGTGACAAGCTCTCAGTAACTTCGGCCTCAAGAATAACACGACCAAGTCTGCCGACTCCCGTGGGACTCATTCATTGATATTAATACGCAGCTTCTGTACATGGCAGTGTTATCGCTACCTATAATGGAGTATAGAACAGATTATAATCTCTGTTATATTTGCTAGAATATTCATATGATTTTTTGTATAGTTATAATAATTTGCTATACTAAAAGTTTAACTTTTTACGACAAAGCAATTCCATTCACTTTATATTCTGGTAATTGGTTGTTGCTATTGATACACTAACACTATTAATTATTTATCATGTATTATTCACAAATCTTAGGTTTTCCAAGACAAAACCTTTGTAAGCTTTTTACATTAATAGTCTATCCATCAGTCTCTAAAACATAAAATAATAGTAATCGATAAAATATCTGTACTGTACTTTACTGTATCAGTCCATATATGTCCCACTGCAGGGCGCGGGCCTCCTCTATAATTGAGAGTACGATTGAGAGGGGTTAGGCCATATAGTCTACCACGCTTGTCTAGTGCGGGTTGGCCGACTTTACATGCCATACAAATATAAATTATCTATCTATACTTGGTTTTACCGGACAGTCATGCGTGGTGGACAAAACTCCTAAATATGAAGACAACAGCCACAGATACGTGTGCTGGATTCCTCCTGCTTCCCAGGTCCAATATATACTGTAAATATATAAATATAAAATACCCTTCCTACACATCGCATCTACAAAGCCAATTCCCAGTGTACTAAACCGAAGAACCGACAATTTAAATCTCACGTGTCATAAATCGCCGGACCGTAGATTTAAACTTCAAGCCAGAATTCCAACAAAGCGAATTCGCAACGTCTAAGATCTAAACCCATCAATCTATTGCAAGATAAAGCATGCTCCCTTCAGGTCCATTAAGGGCCCCTCTAAAACTTGCCAGCAAAAATCAAGTTGCACCTGACATCGGTAATTGATATACTGGCCCATTAATCACTTTGTATTCCGCCGTGCTCTATGTGCCGCCATTTACTTCGGTACATGGAGTGGGGCGTTTGGCTTCGTTTTGAACATGGGTTTTACGAATACTGTGAAGATTTTGGGTCGTGCAGTAGTGGAGTCGCTGTAGTTGGTTAAAGCTACAGAATCAATATACTCGACTTCGGTTAGTACTGCACTGTCTCACAGAAAACGGACATACAATGACTTTGCTCTCACATTTCGTTTGCCGTTTGGCGACTTTATGATTTCAAGCCTAACGTATTTGTATATCTAGGAGAAAAACATCACACCGGTGTGGTTAGTCTATTCGGATTGCCCAGGTCTTAGAATCACATGTATTATACTCAAAATGTGGCGCCAGCTTTCAGTAAACCAAGCTTCAAATGTCTTTCTTTTTATTTGATCTTTTTCTATAATATATTTTATGTCTTGCTGCTTTCTTCAATACTTCGGAAGAGTCTTGATGCGCCGATTGTAAGTGTGAAATTAGACATTGGACAGGAAGAATAAATTTTAAAGGTACAAAAACCTCTGTCAACAGTAGTATTTTCCAAAGAGTTGATTTAAACCCCTTGACTCCTAGCTGGATAGACAAACCAAGGCGTCAAATATTGTCTGCGAGGCGCCAGCCGCGATCCATCTTAATACGATGTTATACTCCAACCAAAAAAGCCAAAGAACCACATTCAACATCACAACCTTTAAAAAGTTGATTCACAAATCCCCAGCCAGATAGACAAATGTAGTAGACAATATCTGCGAGGCGCCAGCCCAAGGGCGGATCCAGGGGGGAGGTCATTGGGGTCATGAAACCCCCCCCCCCCCTGGGCTGACTGCGGATTGACAATTTTTTTTTTAATATATCGTTGATTTTCACTTAAAAAATCGTAAATATATTCACTAATCACTAATGTAACATACTTTTAAATAATCACTTTTAAATGAATAATTGTAATCGAATTCGTGTACTCCAGTGTTCTGACTAGAACTATATGACCCCCCCCCCCTGACTTGAAAGCTGGATCCGCTCTTGAGCCAGCCGCGATTCTTCTCAATTTGATGTAGTTGTTTATACTCTAATCAAAAAAGCCAAAGAACTAAATTCAACATCACAATCTCCAAAAAGTTGATTCACTAATCCCCAGCCAGATAGACAAACGTAGTAGACAATGTCTGCAAGGCGCCAGCCGCGATCCATCTTAATATGATGTAGTTGTTTATACGGATGATGAATGGTGACACAGCAAAGCACTTTGCGGCAAGCCGGCCCGTTATTATTCTTAGACGGTGTTTAGTTAATTTTGACATAATTATGAATATCCCACCAATTTAGTTAGCAACTCGATTCGGCTGGCAATTGCGGTTGGCGTTTCGAATTCACGTTTAATATTACCCTTTGTAAAGTGAAATGCAATTGTGGGTGAAAACTTTAAGGCCTGTATTTATCTGATATTAGTGTGAGTTAGTATACAGTGGCTGATGCGAAGAGGTAGATAATGTGTTACAATAACTTTGCCAAGAAATTATAGAACCCGCAACAAATGATAATTATCGAAAAAAATGGATTTAAAAACCTAACCTAGGTCTACGCAATTCACAACATATGAACTCAACCTTTAGACTAGGAGAGAGACTTAACTTTTACCATATCAATACAATAATATTGCCACATAAACACGAACATCACAGTTACAACGCAATCCTAATAAACAATTTACAAACCGCAAATCCAGTTGCCACAACGCCTTATACGAAATAAATCAACCGAATAATTCACAACGTGGTACAGAAAATAACACATTTCATAACTGCTCCGATGTCTGTCGGCTCAAGTGAAACGTCTGTAACTTAATCGAAATTGCCCTGCTTAGCTCACAGTAACTGGTTTTACACATGGCTTAACTTAGTTTACTTTAGGTTTTTTAGGTTCCAACGCTAGCTTTCATGTTTGGAGTACGTATGTTTTTTTTTTGTTGTTTAATATTTGCCTTTATAAGTTATATGTATGTGTACTTGCCTATTTTGCCTTTATTTTATTTGGCCTAGGACGAACATATTATAGAGTTAACATTGCTGGTGCTAGTTCACACATGTAAGCACTTAAAGTTTCGTTTTCATTAGTTGATAATTGATTAATTTCCATGGAAGAATTTGGGCCCATAATCTTCAATTTCTTTGTTCTCCTTGTTTCGTGATCATTATTTTATTCCATCACATCTCATTTCAACAAAGCATCGCTCAAATAATTCATTCTATTAAGTACTAACTTAACTAAAGAACCACCCGCAATTCTCAAAGCCATAAGATTCCACGCTTAATTTCAGTTCCTAAACGCTAGTGAGTTGTGACGTGGCGCCTGTTTACGCTGAAATAAAGCGAATCTTACACACGTAGTGTATCGAGAACGCGCATTAACATCCACCCGGAGATACCCTTGGATTGTTATCGCCGGGTGTGTTCCGCCCTCTTCTTTGCGTTTTCTCCTTTACTCAATACAAATACCATTTATTAATTAGGATATAAGTTATTAAATGTTTTGGAAAAAAAACACTTGTTATGTTCGATATTTAAAACGAATAAGGCTACATATTTTACATAAACACTAAGTACAGAAAACCAAATACAAGATATTACACTTAATTTCTCTCCTAAATGCTAGTGAGTAGTGACGTGGCGAGTGTTGTCGCAGAAATAAAGCGAATCTTACACACGTAGTGTATCGAGAACGCGCGTTATGAGTAATATGGTCCGGAGATTCCCTTTAGATTGTTATCACAGGGTGTGTTCCGCCCTCGACCTTGCGTTTGCTACTTTACTCAATAGTATTACTGATTATTAAAACCGACGAAAAAAATTGCCATTTTTTTAAATATCTTGTCTTTGTCTTGTTTGACGATTTACCATGATTCGGCGAATCGTCATGGGTTTAAACCTAATCTGTCTTGTTCAAATGTTGAGCAATACAAGAATAAGGACTTTAAAAAAATAGCGTAGTAAACTGCTCAGGCCTTTGCTCTACAGTGGGACATTAAAGGCTAGAAATATTCATAATAAATAATAACTGTTCACGTGAAGAGGACGGACAAGTGATACGAAATAAATAAAACTGTAAATCCTTAACTTAAAAATTAAAATTAAGATGGGTACTATTAATTGACACAATATACACCCAAATAACTGACTCAAAGCACAAAATATACCAATTTTAATAGTATACATAATATAATATATTAACGGCAATCTTATGAGATTGCCGTTAATATATTATATTATGGTCCTACGTTTTCTTACACGCTGTTATCGACTGGTTTGTTCTCGTGCGCACTTCAATCTATGCGGGAAAATAATGATTTGAATTTAATGTTAGGAATTTTAGATCTATACAAATGATGCAGTTTATTCATATGTAATATGATGGTCATAAGAAATAAGTGTATTGGTAATAAATATTTTGCTAAAATATAAAACAAAAACCTACTAACTTCATTAATTATCTTATTTCGTTAGTATATAATCGTAATTAAAAAATAAGTCAGCTCAAACAATATTGTGCCTTTCAAAATTAATACATACATATATGAACTCACGCCTTTATCCCAGAAGGGATAGGCAGAGACGCCACCAGGACACCCACATTTCGCCTTGTATGTTCCGTCCCATGATGTGATAGGGGGCGAGCCTAAAAATGATATTACTGACATTATCAATATTTATCTAACGCTTTTCAAAACTATGGAAATACCTATTTCTATTCACTGTACTTGACACTATTTCATACTTATTATCAGCGTTTGCTCATCTGTAGAATCAAAATCTGTTAAATAAATAATTTATAATTTATGTACAGTATAAATATGCACCGACCAAAGTGTGAACATTATATTATGTAAATTAATTTATTTCGGTTCAATTAAAATGCATGTCATCAAGTGGGTTCGTTTCATTTTACTACAGACATATTTAATTCGGTGGCTGGCGTGCGATGTCGCAATATCCGCAGTTGATATTGATACATACCTTTGATTTTAATAATACTGACGGTTATTGAATATCCGACATACATAATATGTACATAAACTCACGCCTTTCGTCGCAGAGTTACTACTTGGACACTTATTTCGCCTAGTTTGTTCCGACCCACGATGTGATAGGGGGCGAGCCTATCGCCATGTCGGGCACAAATTCCTGACTCCGGTTTGGTAATTAATAGAAAAATATAATATCTCTTGACTCTGGATTCGAACCCGAGACGTCTTACGTCGAGAAACGAATTCGTTTTTCTACATCCCCTTGGTGGGCAAGATTTGATCAGTCGCATGATTGAACATTAAAACTAATATATATATATAGATGATGTCGACCAAGTTCCAATCAGACAATGCAAATAATCTGCAAAAATACTTGGTAATGCAAATAGACGTCAAAACTCGATTTAAAAGATCGTCAAAAATACAGAAAATGAATAAACCTCATCAATTACTTACACGACAAGTATATACATTCAAATAACCCCAGATAACTTGGAGGCCTTCCAATGCCAATTTCATTCTAATTAATTATTCCCCCTGAAACTGCCTTAATTATGAACTCCCATAATAGACCACGTTTGAATTGCCTAATAAATAAATCGACAAACTTCCAAAGGGGTGCAAATCTGCAGTGGCAAGCGGAGCACACATTGTTTCCCCTCCCTCGTTAGCAAACTCACTTTTTTGACGTCTGCTCTAGGGGGTCTCCAGCGATTCGAGTGTTTAACCTAACATACAGATTTCCACTCGCAAAACACACCCTTTGAATCTTATTACAATGAAAACAAAACATAAAATTGAATGGCAAAATCGACGGCAACAGTTCGCAACATTTTTTTAGCAATGCAACAATATGTTTACCCTGTTGTATGCAGACGCCACAGTTTTAAATCGGGGGCATTAGAGGTTACTTTTGCTTGTGTTTTATCTCGTTGTTCTTTGTTTTTACGTGTTCCTGTCTTGGGTAACTCTTGAGACGAGTGTCTGAAAAATTTCGAATAATTCCGCATTTTCCTTTGTATACATTTCGCGCTTCTTATTAAAAGAGACTTGTGGGGTTGGATTGCTTCGGGCCGATTGTTTCGATTGAGAAACGTTTGATGCGATAAATAAATACGAAGACATCAATACAAGACTGATACTGGAGTATGGTTCCCCGCGGCATTGACATCAGAAACTACGAAGAAGTTCGTTCCCTCGATACTGTAACTCGGGGTATATATCTTTCGACTACACAACAATGCCCGCTGCTGTAATCTAGCATATATAATCCCTTTCTTACTCGGTATTACCTAACCATGGACTGTAAAATATGGGCAAACCCTTCGGAAATTAGTGATGTTAATATATTATACGTTTAGTCTGGGGCCTCAAAAGAAATATTAATACGAGTACATAGGACAATCACAGACAAAATCCCTAACCTATTATAAGATCCTACTTATGCATATTCTACTGCAGACGTCAAAAATCACAACGAATTTCACTCTCGATATACATGCATAAAACCCATATTTATAAATCACCCAGACCCAGAATAAACATCAGTATATCAAACACATGACGTATGCAGAGGTAGAACTATTCATACAGAGATAAAACCGATCTCCACTCGTTTCACAGCTCAGCAGTAGTTTCCCCCCATGCACTCGACAAAATTATCATCATAACAGTTATTCATAGGAAAGAAATCTAGTCTGAACATTGAATTCCGAGACAAGACACGGTAATATTACATATTATGTCAAATCTTGAAAGTAAACTGTCCTTGAATAAAATCATGTTCTCTAGAATTCTAATTATTTTCAATGACCACTCAAGAATTCAGTATAAAGATTTCACTTTATGAAAAGCAACTGAATATCCACCCACTTGAGAGCTTCGTTTAAGTTATGTAAACAAAACCGAGTCTAAAAATTCAAATTAAATTACTTAGGATTTACATTTTCTATCCACTTTAAATATTTAAATTTTACTTTGCAAAAAATCGGGCACTTTCATTAAAATATTTTTTAAATAATACATGTCTGTAACACCTGTTTGTGGTCAGATTTGCTTTAGGGTCGGGACCTTATGTCTATAAATAAAAGGCAGCTGCGGGATCGATACGTTACTCAAATCTCAAAATGATTTCGGCGTCCCAAACTGGTTGCGATTCACCTGCGTCGGTATTTTTTCACTTATTGTAAAAGTTATTTTTGAATAAATTGTTTTCGATATCTGCAGCACTGATCCATCTGAATGTTGGGAAGACGCATTATAAAATAGCAACGTTTTACAATCTGATGCGTTTTTATATAATGCAGCGGATTGTACCATGCGTCTTCGACATATACATAGAGGTAACTTTGGATAAGAAAGTTATCTTTTAAAACCAAAATGTTCTTTAAAGACTAATAAAGTTATAGTCATGTGTGTTTGGTATACATTAACGGTCTTATTCATAGATAGATTAAAACCTATTTAAGTTATCAAATGTTTTGCCCCTTTCGAACGACATTTGAATTCAGTTTGAGCGAAGAAGACAAAACATTCGATCACTAAAATAGGTTTTAAATCTGTCTATGAATAAATCATTTATTGTAACGTGAACATAATAAAGATCTAAAACACGTTTGTGTAAAGATATGACATCTATAAAGGTCGCATAAATGGAGCTCTATAGGGTGGCTAATAAAGAATGTCTATTTTCATTGTAAGATTTCTACAACCATATCTAACCAATCATTATTAAGATAATTGACATATTGGCGATAACGATACAAATAATTTACCATAAGGCATTATGTATTATGCGATTAAATTCGAAACACAATAGTTACAACGAATTATCGTTATCTATAGATCTAATAACGCTTTATTGGTCTATTATTAGTGAACATCGTTTGGGTATATATTGTTTTAGGTTCAATTCCTAGGTTGGTCAATAAAATTTTCTTAGGTTTTGCACGACCCAAAAAATGATTTGTCCAGAACTCAATGATACATATTATAATAATAAATATTATACTCGTAACATAATTATAAAAGAAACATTTTCATATCCGATCATACAAAAACATGCTAACCTATACTAAGCTAATACCGTGCACAAACGAGATTACCAGCTCGTTGCGTTTCACTGACTGTCTACCCCCACGGGTAAATAGCGTGAAGATCCGGCGCGTAATGGGGATTTAGCCGTGCGTCGTTTGTTTCAGCTGATACCCACAGATAACACGAGACCGATTCAATTTCACACCCCACTACAGCATGCAACGCTATTGCAAATTGCAAAGCCTTTTTTCCATACATTTTCGTTCGGACATGCAGAACCTTGCGGCTTTGGTCGGATTTTTTAAGATTACCCTTGTTTTGATAAGGGTGGTAATGTTTATTGAGTTGTGTCAGGAAAGTAGGTACTGTAGAAGCAAATTCAAACTAAATGACAAAACTATTTTTTTCGATAGACTTTCGATACCAAACTCTAGGTAGATAAGGGCCGAAACTGATGATACTTTGATCAAATGTTATATCTCATCTTCGGGAAAGAGGTCAATCGTCGAATCCAACTCGGATGGGCAGCGTCCGAGAAACTACATGACATGTTCTCACCCAAAATTCCCCAGTGCCTAAAGACAAAAGTCTCATTATTGTGTGACATACGGCACCGAAACGTAGCCTCTCACCATGGCCCCCACAAAACGGCTCACGGTCCAACGCGCTATGGAGAAGGCTATGCTCGGTATTCCCATACGAAACAGAGGTGATCCGTAGGAGAATAAAGGTTACCGACGTCCCCAGGATAAGCAAGTGGCAACGGGCCGGCACATATCACGAGGAACTGATGGCAAATGGGATTGAAAGGTTCTGGAGTACAGGCCACGTACGGAAGCGAAGTGTCAGACGCCAGCCTTCAAGGCAGACGGACGACCTAGTCAAAGGCTGCAGGAGATGCTGGATCAAGCAATGCAATGCTGGATGCAAGTCGCTTCTATGTTAAGCATTTGACTTCCTGTGGCTGAAGAAAGAGAGAGATAAATAATATCTTAATGAATTAGAATGTAATGGTTTGTATTAACTGTCTATGAACCTTTACAGCAAATAATTCGAAAAACTCCCGCAAAATGAATTACTGGACCTAAAAATCTACTCAGGATCATATCGCATAATTAAAGACTGCCACTAGAGTTTTTCCATGACTCTTTAAGCGGGCAATTAATAAAAGCTGTACCAACAAATATATTTTTATTTAAACTTAAACGCTACCCTTTTAACAGTTGCGTGCATTCAATACAAACTAATGGACACTGATTAGTCACTTATTCAAAAAGTACTAATTAACCGAAACCAAAAACTTTACACAAAATAGAGATAATTTTTTAAAATGCAAATTTTTAAATTTTCTGACTGCTGTACTTGTATTCCATCAATGGATACTAATTTGCAACTTCCTGTACCAAAATCTCGTTAAAAGCCCACGTTTGGCAGCTCGCGCGTTTTATTGACATTCGGTTCTTTGCGTTTTGACAATAAACTGCGCGAGTATGGAGCGTGTGTGACGTCACATCGACAGTGTCACGCGGTTTTCTCTGTTGACAGCGGCTGTCCCGCCGTCAAACCTGTTAGCTCTTATTTGGAAATGAAATGATGGATCCTCATGTGTGAATCGGGTTTTTCACAAAATAGGAGTGGTAAAAGTTGTGTGTAGATGGAATAGGTGATATGTGAATGGCTATCGGTTTTGTGCGTGGAATAGAATAGTTATTTAAATGGAACAATTAAACCTAAAATTAATACAACGGAACATAACATGCTTATCTTGCCCACTACTCAACACCATTAATTACAAAGCAATTCTTGGCATTGCGCTCGCCATCCTGATACATAAGATGTTACTGACGACACAAGAATTGTATAACATGTGTCAAGACTAATGTTAAGGGTATTTTAGTTACCGAATGTTTTGACCCTTTCGAACGGCTTGAGAATTCAGTTCGAGCGAAGAAGACAAAGTATTCCATAGCTAAAATAGGTTTTAAATCTGTCTATGAATAAATCCGTTGGTGTTAAATTAGATATAAATAATATCCGGATTATGCTACTTTCATACTTTTAAACATAAGCTCACGCATACACCCGAAAGAGTAGACTGAGTTGACACAAACGCTACCTACAGTTCGCCGAGCTTATTAGCATACCAAAAACAATAGGGGGTTTGTATACACACCGGCCAAAAATTTTAATCCCGGGCAACTCACGCAATATTTTTGAAACCGAACAACTCACAGAAGTGAGTTATTTGCTCACTGCCCTATGATTCGAACCCGGAATCAAACGGTCCATACGTACCGTACAGACCAATAAGATTCAAGAAATTGAATCAGGAATTTTCCCGACAATCCTAAAACGCTTGTTACGTATTTCTCCAAATGTAGACACACGCAATTGTCGCTTCAAAACATCTATTACACGGTTCAATGATCCTTGAAGAACTTAATTTAGGCCTTTATGTAGCTAATTCGCTATTACATTCCTATATTAATTAATTAACTATTGTGGAAAATTAAATACATTTTCTCCCAAATTTAGACTTTCATTTGCCAAAAGGATTAGGAATTATATAAATATAACATACATTTCTAATGTACATATTTAAATAGATGTTTAATGGTTTAATTTAATGCTGCTATGAGTTAATTTTATTGACCGACTTCAAAAGAGGAGGTAATCAATTCGACTGAATTTTTTTTTTTTTTTTTTGTATGTTTGTTACTCGATTACGCTGGTATTAGGGAACCGATTTAAAAAATTTCTTTTTTGTCTAAAAGCATGATATACTAGGTTGGTACCATAAAAAATTGGTGAAGACCTGATGGATATCTTCGGTCCTAAAGAACAGAACTCTTCAAAATAGAACGGTACAGCTATAATTCTTTTTGCACCTGGTTCAGTATAAGTGTATTACTACAAAGGGGGGCTTAAAAGGGGGAAGGGGTGTAGGGGGGGTGGAGAAAATAGATACTAATGTAAATACTCAATATCTCTGGCAGTACTTAAACGATTAAAAATAAACTATTTTGTCGACAAGTATGATATGTTAGATTGGTGTCATTAAATAATGGTGAAGACCTGATGAATATCTTCGGACCTGAAGAGCAGAACTCCTCAAAATTGAACGGTACAGCAATAATTCTTTTTGCACCTGGTTCGGTATAAGTGTGTTACTACAAAGGGGGGGTTAAAAGGGGAAAAGCGTGTAGGGGGGGGGGGGGGTTAGATAATAGATACAATTAATTTCAGTTTTCAATATAAAAGTTTTACTATAAACAGTAGGTGAAGAAGAGGGAGAGTGAGAGAAATAGATACGTAAATGACCGACGTAAACTAAGAGAATCCGACCTGGTGAGTGTCTAACAATAGCGGATATCATGATTTTAATGACTTACAATCTTCTCATAATTTCACAGCAATAATATCATGTTTGGTCTGAAGAATTCGTAAATTTTAAAGACATCGTTTTGATTATATCATGATCACCTTTCTCATCATTACGATGCCTATCAAAACTAAAAAGGGACAAATAAAATAATTTTTAATAAAAAAATAAAAACCGACTTCAAAGTGCCACTACAAAGTAACAAATAATATATATTTCATCGTACTAGTACCCAATGATTAATGTTCTTATTGACTTGACTAGCTAACAAATCTTAAATACGTAATATTTTGAAGGCGGGTCGCTAAATATCAAACACGTATAAATTTAAGCAAATGTTACACCATTTGATATTACATGTAGATCCTGCAATGTTGGCTCAGAAAGGCACATAAGTAAATTAAATACAAATGAATATAATGTGCTAATCCTACGTGTAAATTTATTGAAGTTTTGATAGAATTTCTATGTGTCTTACATGTGTGTGGTAGCCTGTTGATAATTATCTAGATATGATCCACGAGACGGTTGACCACCGTCTCGGTTATAATTCCAGGGTATACACCTCCGGAATTATCGGAGTCACTTGTGTGTTGATGATATTCAATTACCAAACTCTTTAACAGTGATATATTTCAATCATAGTCAGGAAACCTGCATGACATAAAGGCCTTTAAGTACAAGAAAGGGTATGTTGTGTCCAATGCTCAACAGTGGACGATTACGGCCTGATATATTAAGGCAAATTAATATTCCGTGTAAATCTTGCGTGTTTTTCGCTATAATTACTTACACAAATTAATGTTAAGCTTAAGGCGTACATGTTCGGCACTTAGCGACCCGCCTTCAAAATATTACGTATTTAAGATTTGTTAGCTAGTCAAGTCAATAAGAACATTAATCATTGGGTACTAGTACGATGAAATATATATTATTTGTTACTTTGTAGTGGCACTTTGAAGTCGGTTTTTATTTTTTTATTAAAAATTATGTATGTAAATATGATGACATTAATGTATTATTAAAAATCTCGAACATCCGAATTTCGCGCAATTCCAAAGCCCTATTTAGACGGAGAGAGTTTCTCGCCTGATTTTAAGCGAGAAATGCATGCCATTGTCGCATGCAATAATTGCTATAAGATTATCCTATTCCGGCAAACGTTTACACGATGCATTTTTTATATCCTTACGATATTCGTATCTTCGAGGCGCGAAACTCTCTCCGTGTAAATTGGACTTAAGGTTTTATATCACTAGTGGGTGTTTGTACGGTATTTTTCAGCGTATAAAAGAAGTCTGAAGACTGCCTCGATGGCGTAGTTGTATTACGGTACGGTTACAAAGCTGAGGTCTCGGGTTCGAGTCCCGGGTCGGGTAAAGTTATATTGGATTTTTCTATTCATTATCAGTCCGGAGTCAGGAATTTGTGCCCGATATGGCGATAGGCTCGCCCCCTATCACATCGTGGGACGGAACATACAAGGTGAAATGTGGGTGTCCTAGTGGCACCTCTGCCTACCCCTTCAGGGATAAAGGCGTGAGTTTATGTATGTATGTATGTATGTATAAAAGAAGTCTTTGCGCGTTCATATCCACCGCAAAATAGATTTTCGACTGTATAGCCAAATGTTTGGCCGTAGTTTAACGACTGGCTGTCTGCTTGACAAACCTTTTAGGAATTGCTCTCTTTTTTACATACATTTGAAATACTTATGATAGATTACAAGGTATGCAGATCTCCTCACGATGTCAGTCAGTTCACCAACAAATTAAGCGATTAGTAAATAAGAACGTAGGTTCGATAAATCAGAAATGCGTACCTTGGGCTTGAACTTCTAACCTCTATTTTGTCAATCCAGTAGGCATGAACTAAAGTATCGCTCTTAAAAAACGACTATTGATTGTCAATGATTTAAAAAAGTACGCAGTATGTCAAATGATTTTCGAATCCGTGGTAGGGGGCACGTCCAACACCAATACGTCTCGTTTAATTATCACCCGAGCCGTACTGTTACTCGTGAGCGCTATTAACCCAATCAATTTGTCACGCCGACTTACTGATCCGGCAGGCGATACCGCCGTGTGTTTACCTCGACGTGTGCAATTGGTAGGGGTGATTTGAATCGTGTTAGTTTTAATGGTATGTTAATAGCAGCTTGGAGACGCCACGCCATGTAGGCAGTTAAGCCAGTGATGTGGAGTAGCTATGGAGCGAAGGCAATTAGGAAAGAAAGTTGTTGAACACAGTAATAAACATGCAAAAATGTTATGAAAAAATATTCTACGTCTTAAAAAATTAGTGATTTTAGCTTTATGGACAATATGTCCCTAAAATTAGTTACAGGCCTAGTTACCAAACGTCGAACCTCAATTTCGAAGCTTGCGATCACTATCTCTACACCAGAGACGAAAAGATAAAGCCGCACGTACATTTTTGCGATCGCAAAAAATATTTTTTTACATAACACTAAAACACAAAAAAGAGTTTTGGAAAACTAAATAAAATGCTTGGAGCATGAAACGTTTGCCTTTTATATAAATCGCTATTCAATTTGTACGAAACATTTTTTCTTTGCTGGCAACATTTTTTTCATAACTCGTGTCATGGCCGGTATTGGATTTTTTCAATTGAAGTGTACTCTAGTTAACCGAGAACGGTTTATTTAAATACAGGTTACAATTATATTCGTATGGATCACGTATTTTTACTCTCATGTCGCTTATTTCATTAAAACGTATTTTATCAGGCAATAGATTTTTTTTGTACCGGCAGACTAAAGTTCAATACACTTTTTGATTGAGAGGAGTTTCGAATTGCGAAAAACGATATAAATTCTCGGTGCATAAATGTGGGAAAATCCTGGATATTTTTTATATATTTGATATCTAGATCGTTATCGTGCCTACTTCTACTTTGAGATTAACTTAGTATCACGAATCATATGGATAAATCATCAGATTTAAATAAAATCAACAGCTATATTTTAAAATTGAAATCCAATTATATCATACTTTGTTCTGAGATCGTTTACATTCCACTCAAAAATAATTATAAAAATATAAAACAATTATTAAATAAAATACCCGAAAATTGTCGCAAGTGGTTTCTCTAAAGCACTCAAAATAATCCAACGATTTAATACATTCAAAACCGCTGTATAAAGGAGTCACTCATGTCGAGCATATAATCCCTGAAATAATTTACATTGAGAATAATTAAATCTAAACACACAGACAAATTTGCGGAGCCGCCTCGACTAGGGGCGACCGCACGCAAGATAAAAATCCCGGGATTAAGCTATCGGTCCCGGCCAGTCCCGGCTCCTGCCCAATACAGCCTTATGAAGGCCCTCAGTTATTTGCGCGAAGATTTGCCAACTTTTTTTCACATTTGCCAGTTTTTCCCAGTTAGGAAAATTCGTTTCAAGGGATCGGTATTACTTGCTTTTCACGTAATTTATGAAAAATCTATACTTGGATGGAAACAGAAATATAATAATTTTATTCAAGGGGTGGGTGGATTATTTGTGGAACTAACGTGTAATTATTTTATCATTACGCCCTACCATTACATCCCTCTGGAAACATTATAACGTGCTTATTGATTTTACTATTGAGACTAATATCAGTTATTAAGGGTGATTAACTGTGACGGAAAACACTGAGGCAACCTACATACCTCAGAATTAATTATAACTAAATTGAAGGCACGTAAAGCCTACGAACCGAGCGTGCCGAGACAGACTGTCCGAGATCCGGAACTAACTTTATCTAACAGCTCCTTTCGACATATTTTGAATGGCCAGCCAAGCACCTACGATTGTCAAGTGTTTTAATTGTGTACTTGCGGTGGCCATATAAAATCAGGTGAACATTCCTTTATCGTCAAAACACCGTAATAAAACCCTCATAAAACCCACGCGTAGTGAAACAGCTGAATCAATATTTTTAATCACGCAAATAGCTTTACAAATACTAGAGAACAGCGTTCATAAATTTACATAACTTGTGCAGACGTCTCAGGTATTTAGTCGGGTAATAAATCATTAAATTCGCTATATATTCTCACTATGGGGTCATAAATCATGCGCTTTGATACCACACTGGTAAGGTGTAAAAACTGTAATAGAATGGCTCTTATATTAATAGATGATGAAAAGTTTATAAGATCATAAATATTCTTGTAGTTCTGTTATTTCAGACAGATTATTATGTGTATTGTCGTTGTTATGAATGTAAGTAACAATTTTGTGTAAACTGGTATGTAAAAGGAATGAATGCAAGACGGATTTGAGTAAAAGTAAGAATGGAACGAAGGGGAAAAAGAGTGAGCAAATGGATTCAAATAAAGACTAGAAGTCGTAGTGTATGTACAGAAGTTTTATTTTAATAATTTAATTAATTAAAGAAGTAAAAACAAAAGAATAATTTATTTGGCCCCAAAACCCAAACTTTCCTACGTAAAAGTATAAAATATAATTGGAAGATTTAAAGCACAATCCGTGATAATATATCCCTGGTATTGATTCTAATATTTTAGCCACTATCACTTTGGAGTCGATATTTAATGTATTTATTACTCTAACAAATTTCATTTACATATTACTTTCATATTATTTATTTAACTGGGTATATTTTTATTTTTCCGTGTTGTATGTTTTAGGGTTCCAAACCTATTAAAGATAGTCATATTAAAATGAAATATAACAAGTTTACAAACCAATATTGTCGAATTGAGACAACATTACATTAACATATTCCGATTGGTTCGTATATTTCTTATGGGCAAAATTATATTTATTGCAATTTTCCACATTACCGTAAAGCGTGTAATAAGATTGCCCTGAAAAACTTGTTAGAATTAATAACAAAATAAGTAATAGCGCCGTCTGGTGTCTCTAATTGTTAAACTGTATTGTTAGTGGTATCCAAGCTACAGTATGTAAAAAACAAAATATTCTGGAATAAATTAGTCTGCAACCGCCATCCAGTTTTATTAAAACTAAACCTGCTTAAATGTTATTCTCAAGAGCTTGTTCTTCATAGTATATTACTGAACAAAAACCTCTTCCAAGAATCTCCGAGCAACCTGTTGGAATCAGTCTGCGTTTAGCGACTTATTGTAACCTCAATAAAGCCTAATCAATACACATTAAAATATGCATTCGCCCGCAGTGTCTGTCGTGCTCGCTAATGTTAGAAACTACTGAATTCATTTACATTTACCTAAGCATCGAATAAGCACAAGTTATTACAACAAAAGCTAAAATGACAACTATGATAACCATATTATTCTCTTTTTTTAGTATTATCCTATACATCGTAGACTGTCCTGTCTTCTCCTATACTTATGATAAATCATCCCATGGTTGTTTTTCACAAATTATAGAAGTATTCAGTTGTTAGGATGTTCTGGGCGAAGAAAAAATGTAAATAAATAAATAACATTCAATTTCCTCACAAAATTAATTAGAAAGACTACTAGTCAAATAGTCAAATTCTTAGATAATACACCAAATTGTTTATAATTTGGTGTATTATCTAAGAATTTGACTAAATACACCAAATTGTTTATAAATTATATTCTACACGTGCTTGTTTGTTGACAATTTCCATGGGGTAAATATGGGGTGTAAAAGGGTACAAAATTAATTTCCTATGTACGCACGAGTTTCCACGCGGTAATTCGTTGAAGAAACAAAAACAGAACATCGGTAGGAGTACGAGAAAATATTTGACGAGAGCGATGCCGCGGCGTGTTGACGTGTGTTTCCATTGAACATACATGACCGTTACACTTGTATCATTCGTCTGTATCCTATAGAGGTAGGTAGTGTAAACCTCCGTTTTGCTTGATTTTAATACAACAGTTTCGCTTTATCCACTTTCATTGATCACTTAATGCATGCTAGTCAGTTCAAATAATTCTAACCTAACCAGAGTAAAGGGTTTCGTCGATTTTATGGCCATAGTTTTGGGGTTTGATGGAAATACCATCGGCGTCTGTAATACTCAATATTTGAAAAATATATTATTTTCCTTAACAAATGAAATAAATGACGAATTCATGAATTAATGAAGAGGAACGTAGCTGGACGAGATAGCTTCCAACCAGTCATTAATGTAATTAAATGTATTTTACCTACTCACTACCAATAAAAAGCGATTTAAATGGAGTGAATATGTTGATATGTAGTAAATGATAATAAATTGTCAATTGAATGGCCACTATGAAAAGTTTATAATAATGCATAAGTTACCATGTTTGTACATGTTAATGTGCTCAATTATTCAAACATTCTCTTCGTCTCGTTTGACAATGGAAACAAGTTGTTCCACAGATGGCCACGCTAGTCCAGGGCGCTTCGACCGGTTTTCATTGATATCTCGATCTCTCTTTACCAAGGATTACCGCCCGGAGAATCCCGTTCCATCTTCAAACTTTTGTTTTTTTAATTTTGAATTAAACTTGATATACGCGATACAATGTAACTATTTGTTAGAATCGGAGTTTTATGTCTGAAACGGAATTGAGTGTTGTTTGATAGAAGTAAATAGTAAATTTTTATAGCGTTGTAGTTAATTGAACGTGTAAAAGAGGTCTTTGAATTGTTCTCTCGTGTTTTATTAAGATTCTAGCAAACAATGTTAATGCATCAAAAATAATTATAATTCGTTTCTAATTAAATGTGGCACTTGTAGCACGAGTCGGTTATGAAAGGATATTAAGTAGCCTAGTATTGAATAGTAGTAATCATCACAAATGCGAATAAAGGATGTTATACGGGATTAGAAAACCCAGGCAACAGACTATCCGAGAATCTAGTATAATACGTAGCCCAATATACTATACTAAGCAATAAATGTATTTGTATTAATGACTGCCTCGGTGGCGTAGTTGTACTACAATACGATTACAAAGCTAAGGTCTCAAGTTCAAGTTCCGGGTCGGGCAAAGAGATGTTGGATTTTTTTATTAATTATCATCCCGGAGTCAGGGATTTGTGCCCGATATGACGATAGGTTCGCCTCCTATCACATCGTGGGACGGAACATACAAGGCGAAATGTGGGTGTCCCGGTAGCACCTCTGTCTACCCCTTCTGGGAAAAGGCGTTTATGTATGTATGTATAAATGCGCGAAACAAAAAACAAATGTGTACAAAAAATGTCATTTACAGATTGCTAAACACCCTTAAATGCACACAATAGCGCCCCTGCGACACCCCTTCGACGCTATAGATTGTCGATACAAATAATAAAGAGAGGGTGACATTTTAAATGGTATAGCGATAAACCCTTTACAGAACACCACGATGTCACATCCGCAAGAGTACCCGAAGTTCTTCATACAACTGTTCAAAGTAGTGATAGAAAAATTTACATATCATAAAAAATATAATTTTTTTGGAACTTTGTTAAAACGTAATTTTTTTTTATATATATTTTTCCATTTTAAAAATTAAATATATTAAAAGCATTTGACGTGATACCTAAAGAACCAATTTTGGCTAATATGCGAATGTACGTTAATATTTACTGGTAATATTGTCTTCATACTTGATATTGAAGCCGAGATCACATATTTTTAAACAAATAATATACATTTCGAGATCGACGCTACGAAACCCACACAAAGTTTATTTACTAAAGCTTCTAGTTTTGCCTTTTAAAATAACGCCATTTTTAATAGTCCCAGCACAACTTGTTCATATTAACATCGAGCAATCTAAAACATGAACGAATAGTTTCATCGGCACTGGCAGCCCGCTAGGGACCGACACGATGCCATTTACGCATTCATACACACTGGATTGCACCTCCACCGCTCCCGTGACGTCACACACGGTACTTGACTGAAGAAGGAAATAATAATATTAAGAATGTCTAAGAAATTACGAAAAATAAACGATTTCCCAATTGATTAAAAACAAGACATTGTTCTTTTAGAACCTCCCGTTCTAACTTCTAGAGAATTGTATACAAATAGATACATAAATGAAAATAGCGTTAAATAAATCGACTGCCTCGGTGGCGTAGTTGTATTGCGATACGGTTACAAAGCTGAGGTCTCGGATTCGAGTCCCGGGTCGGGCAAAGTGATATTGGATTTTTCTATTCATTATCAGCCCGGAGTCAGGAATTTGTGCCCGATATGGCGTTAGGCTCGCCCCCTATCACATCGTGTGATGGAACATACAAGGCGAAATGGGAGTGGTCCTGGTGACGCCTCTGCCTACTCCTTTGGGGATAAAGGCGTGAGTTTATGTATAAATCACATCGGTTTATTAGAGGATGATTGAGTTCTATAACAATTATTGTAATAGTATTAATAAAAAAACAATTATTCATTTCTGATCCATTTTAAGTTGAAAGAATTAACTTAACGATAACATTGACTTGACGATGCCAACGCTATCGATTTGATGATTGCTTTAAAATTTATTATCGTCAATATTAGAACTGTGTCATGTGTTATTGGATAATTGTGCAATTTTCTCTGACCTCTTTCCCAAACAACCAATAAATCTCAAACCAGAAATGTCAATCTGAAATGAAATGAAAATAATGAAATGAAAATAATTTATTGAAACCATTAATATGTTCAACATTGTTTAGATTCAGTCATTTTTTGAACTACCACCCGGTTCGGAAAGCGGTTTTCACTAGAGAAGAACGGGAAAGAAACTCTAATGTTATTCTTTTCAAAACCAGTTTATAATGTGTAGTGATTATTACAAAAATTACAAGTTGGTTTAAATCAGAGCAGTTCATTAATAACTTGTTATGAAATCTAAACGCAAGATCGTGTTACCATGTTTTCGGTGTGACCAATAGGAGCGCAATTGGCCTCGTCCTGTCAGAAATCTGCCGTGATACAGATCTGCATAACAAAATGTGTGTCCACTCTGCCTTCACAAAGCTCGATTTATTTCAATAAACTTAGCTTTACTGGTAGGCCGCATATGTGAGAGGCCGCCTGGGTAGGTACCACGCAATGTCTGTTTCTTCCACCAAACAGCAGTGTAAATGTACTGTCGTGTTTGAAGGACATTGGAGCCAGAGTAACTACTGGACATAATGAGACTTAACATCTTATGTCTCAGGATGGCGAGCGCATTGGAATGCCAAGCATCGCTTTGTAATTCATGGTGTTTAATCTTGCTTATGCCCATGAGCGGTTGTATCGCTTAACATCAGGCGAATGGCATGCTCGTCTCGGGATTCACAGCAATAAAAAAAACTCATCGGAATTAATGAAGAGCTTGATTTAGTATAGGATATTGGCGATATGATGTATAATACGAGTACATGATTTATCAATAGTTTATTAAAATAATGTAGGGCGAGCTTTGTAGTTGCTTAAAATATTAACAGCACCTATTCAATGGTTTATCAACCAATTTTCCGGATAATAAATACCAGAAATGTCGATCTAAACGCGAGATCGTGTTACCAGGTTGTTGGTGTGACCAAAAGGCGCGCGATTGGCCTCGTCCTATCAGATATCTGCAGTGATACAGATCTGCATAAATGTGTGTCCGCTCTGCCTTCACAACGCTCGGTTCATTTCAATAAACATTCATCGCCATGAATGGAATAAGTGCGAATATTAAGGGATATTGTGATGCACATTTTTCTCATAGTTTATATTTTGTGGTCGTTATATGTATTTGTAGATAGACGATTTAATTTCAACAGTTAAAACTACATTTTTATTTGTGGCTTTGTGACAATCTTATGTGTAATTCAAAAATGTAACTCTAGTTAATGTTGAATTTGGAAATCTTTTTCAATTAGCTCTGTGTGTAAATCTTATTGAGCTCGTTATTTGTAAGTATTTAAAAAGACTGAATCAAATTAGTTGGGAAGTGGTGGAGCCACGCTGTTGTCAGTCATGACTAATCATGAATTGACAGTCTCGTCCGGGGCGGTACCACTGTCTCAAAGGAGACCGACGTGAAGCGACAACTTCGCTGTCGCATTTCGTTCGGTGAGATTGCCGAATGTCCAATTCCCCTTTCCACTTCCCATCTTTGTTCCTTCCCGCTCCCTTCCCAATTTGATGATCCGGCAACATATACATCCAAGCGTCGTGGATGCTCATGGGTGGCAGTAAGCACTTACCATCAAATGACCTGCTGGTTCATTCAAACCACTTTGTAGCACTACAATTACGTATTATCTGTAGCCGTTTTTGTAATAAAATATTCCTTTAGAAATACTACAAAAAAATATTAACACAGTGATACAGACAATAACATATCAAAAGGGGGTTTGCATACACGAACATTTCGTGTCCACATTTTGTCAATCTCCAATCTCCCTTGTCTTTGAATTCATATAGATACCGTTATCGGGACGTTCTTTGAACCCGCTATCTCACACTCATATCCGCCCCATACAATCGGTTTACACTTTATTCTCTGTGGCCGAATGATAACAGTATCTTTTGAACAGGGGAAACATATAGGGGAAGTAAGAATTATTACGTAAACGTAACACGGCTTTTAAAAATATTTATTTTTTTATGTTTCCCTTTTTTATTTTTTTTGCTAGCATGGCAAAATACACTCCCTTCGGTAGTAAATTGATTACTGTCCAAATATACATACCGATCGGCGATGGATAATTATCTCTCGTTATTCCACACTAAATATTGCCCAGCAGCACGGTCATAAAACGACACTTCACGAAGTTATTTCAACAAGTAAAAATGCTCTGCGATCATACAGACACTTACCCCAATATGTACGTTTGATATCCACAACACAGACTTTAATATCCACCACTCATCCGGCAATCAACCCCCAAAAACACCCCGAAACAATGAAACCCAAAAACCACAACCCAATAAACCGAAAAAAATTTAAACCAAAGCACAAACAAAAGAGAAACTAATAAGAAATGGAAGGGGGACGGTCGCGGCCGCGGCTCGCTGAAGTTTAGTTAATCCTCGCGAGATGAAAAAGTACAAAGGATCGGAATAAAAGCCGGTGGCTGCGAATCGATCCGGATGAAGTTCGAATGCCGACTGTGACACGTGTGGTACGGTTGATAACATGTAGCGGGAATGCTGGCTCTGTGATAGACAAATCTGCTTTACGATAAGCCTTTTCCTCCCGCTTTCCATTGTTACCTGTGAAGAGCATAATGAGTGGAAACCTTTGCTTTGTCTTAAACAATCGAGGTTCTAGCGAGCCAGACAAATCGGCTCAATAAAAGACTGTTTAATGCTCCGTGCGCTGTTGTTCGGAATCATGCTCTTTTTGTACGGTGTAATTATTCGGTATGAAGATACAAATTCGTTTTGGTTGTATATAGCTTTACATGTTGTATTTTTAAGTATATTTTGGTTATTTATTTCGTCTAAATGCTTTTAAATTTGTTTTTATTATACGAATAAATATTTATTTAGAATACGAAGCTAATCTTGATTTAATTTTTATATTTCTTTAAAATCACCTTATAAATACATATATCATGAATAAAAACATATAACATATTATGTCATGATAACAAAGAAAACCATATGAAATAAGTTACAATATTCACTACTTTCCTATTGCACTTGGTAAGATCTCCAATCAATACAAGCATCACACTGTAAAACATACAAAAAACTAAAATTAAAACAATGTTAAGAGCATTCCATTTAATTCGCGTCTCAAAGACTTTTATTCGCCCTTACACGTACTCTGAATTCGGCAGAACTAGAGTAAAGGCGTGACACTCGACAATTGACTAAGTTTACAAGCATTGTACAAAAACTTATTTAATGAACATTTAACGTGAAAGTCAGACATCCAGGCGAGGCATTGTATCTGAGGTGCGTTAATCAAAAAGCTTGAAGGGCCCCGAAACGCGAACAGAATACACAATACTGTGGCGCAATTGAATGGCAAACTTTATTTAATTATCATGTTGTATGAATGTGCTGTTTGTGTTCATGTAGGTATATGTATAGATGATAAAATATTGTGTGAGCTATGTAAAACATTCCAAAATAGTCACAACATATATAATAGAGGTCGAGCCTGGCTTCGCCCGGGTGCATATAGTTTTTGAGTCCAGTCCACATGAACAACATATTATATCGCGTACTGACTGTTTTATATTGAAGCTCAATGTGACCGCCGTCGACTATATTGCTGTTCGCGTCCCATCCCATTATATTCCGTTTTGTCCCATCTCATTCTAATGACGAAAAGCATGCAATCCTGTCCTCTTCTGTCTCGTGCCATCAATTCGAATTTGAATGAGTAGCATATATGTACGTTTGAATTAAATTCCTGCCTTATCTCACAGAAACACTATTTTTTTTTGGGATAAAAAGTAGCCTATGTCCGCCTCCATAGTTCAATACATCTGTAAATTAAATTTCATCAAAATGAGCTCAGTCGTTTAAGCGTAAGCACGGAACAAACATACATACATACACACTTTCGCATTTATAATTCTAATAGGGATAAAATATGATAATACATGCGTTGATTTTATTGTAAAATTTTGTTTTTATTGATACAATTATTATTTCAGTATTTTTTAATAATTAATTTAATGTTATTCAATATTTTAAATGCCTCTTTCAGCAGACGACTTCATGTGGCTAAAGAGTGGAAGAAATATTTTTACTGATAGCAATGATTTCAACGGCATTATCTTAGACAAAAAAATCATCTCACATTTTCAATTATATTAAATCCCCAATATTACTTAATTAACGACATTCAATTTTAGTTAAAATATCAATTCCTTTTTAATTCATATTTTATATTCACCTTTAAAAAATAAACACTTAACACCTTTAATTATACACGTATAATATGAGAATAACCCCGCTAAATCTTGTACCCTTGCACAGCAGCCAGTTAACTCAGAACTGTGAAGTTAGCCCGACGAACACTCCGGGGGCAGTAACAGATGGATCGGCTAAATTATAGAATTAATTTCCTCATTTATTATGTTACCGAGCAAATTATATCCTGACCGACAGATTAGGGAGAACGGCGTGAAGTTGCTCATTAATATTGAACGTGGGTGTATCGTTGTATGATCTGATGAATGTCGCAAGTCAATATTTATGTGAGTCGCTTCGAAAAGCCGAGGACACGTTTTAGAAAAAGTAAGGTAATGGATAACCAAAAATCACGCACTTATATTGATCCGAAGTTACCACGTCTTGCGTTGTTAGTGTCGGACTTTTAAGCCGCATTGCACCTTGGTCTAGAGATGCCCGATCTGAATCAATCTTTGGTATGATCGAACGGTATCGATTCATTGGGTTGCGATCTATTACGATTCAAAAAAATCGATTTAAACCATGAGATCGGGCATCTATACCTCGGTCACAGATTTGTTCCTAAATAAAATTAAGGCTATTATGAATCCCTTGCACAAATCCCAAAACAAAAATATATATCCATTTCCCCATTGCTGCGTGAACGAAAGACAAATAACCGAACATATTGACATTCGAAATTGGTAAGGTAAAACACACTACTAATGACTATAATACCAACTTACAACAAAAATATATTATTAAAAACCAAATTTTACGCTAAAATACAAGAACAAAGGCTAGGCCAACACGATGTACTTCCGAAATGTATTTTTTAAGTTAGCAAAGTGCTGTGGAGCCGCGATTATAACGAAAAATGGTTGAAAAAAGGTTAAACGACTCTAGTAACTCCGAAACGGGCTCTCGGTTCACTAATGGGTTCAAGAGATTAGTAAAAGTTAAACAGAAAAATAGGAAACTCGTATTCATTTTGAAAGTTTTTGTTTATACTTTGCTTGTGAGTTTTGTATGCTCTGATGGACTTCGGTTGTCTATATGTATCGATATAGACAACCTATAGATATTGACAACCAACCAACAGTCAACATTGCCGAAAAATTATTTTACGAATTGAGGTCATTAATTTATACTATAAAAGCTGGCGCGTAAAAATGGCAGTCGGCTTTCCCATGGTATTTCTGTGATGAACGATGAAGATGATGGTGTAGTTATTGAGGCTCCATATCTTGCAGCAAATTGTAAGAATTACGATAGAAAAATTACACGCTTGTCATCTGTAAATTATAGACCGCGTTGTGTGCGCTTATCTTGTGCACTATGTGAGCGATAGTAGTTTCGGAGTTAGGGTACACATTACTTAAATTCCAAATGTAATATTCATGATCAGTTAATGCTCTCTTTATTGGAAAGTAAAACGTTGCGATGAAAAACGTGTATCCAAGATTTATATACAACCTCAAAGATATGAAAGCGGCCACTAAACCAAACTAGCCCAGCTTAATCGTCTTTAGTTTTGATCACAAACAGAAGCTAGCATTTTTCAATCGAAGACTCGTCCTCTACATTAGCCCATACATAAAATAATATAGATAAATAGATCGTCGAACTAGATACAACAGTCTGTACAAAACGAGCTAGCATCACGTAGGGCGGTGCGCGGGCCGGAGGAGACGGGGGAGCGAGGGCGTTCGTTTCCACATTATCGTCTGTCAAACTGCACGATGAATGCTCCTTCCAATTGTAGGGAATTTGCGTTGGTGGTCGGTAAAATGGCGCTTTTAGTGCGTGCCGTTTTTAATATCTCCTCGTTCTTTTAATAGCATGCCATTCTGTAGGAGAACGTTTGTGCGCAATGTTCGTTATTTTAAGTAGCAAAACCTACGCGAAATAGTGTCTTACGTAGGGATAATTTCCAACTTGTCTAGCCCATTTTAAGACGACAGAATTTTTAGTCCTTAAATTCACCGTTTTTAAATTAAAGACTTCTAATTTTAAGCATGGATTGCGATCACTTAATGTGATAAATTGATAATGATGTTGGAATTTAATTCTTGTTCACAATTATTGTTGTCCTACACTATGACGTCACATTCCGAATTCAGATTCATCAATTGCGGTTTACTATTTTAAATTTCCCTTAAATTATTTAAATTAAAATTAGCATACCGAATAGTAATAATATAATAATGTTATGAAAAGTGTCTAAAAAATTCTAATTAAACCAAATACCCACATGCACCTAATCAAGCGCCACATTAGACGCCCACGGAGGTTCCCGACTCGTTTTAATTGCGCCAACCACCCCACTAATTGATAGATGCACTCGCTTACTTTAAATTATTGTGCCAACTTCCCCACGTCTCCCCGGCCCCTGTAATTACGTGATACGTGGCTACAGACGTTCTGAAGGCACGGATGCTGTTCATTTGCCGAGCTGTTACTTCATTTTGTGCCGTTTACGTGAGTTTTTGAAAATCGAACTTTGGTAGGGGAAAGAGAAACGTTGGTGGTTGTTTAGTGAAGAATTTTGTTATTGTTTTTAGTGTTGAAAAATTGTAGCGGAAAAATGGATGAATTAAGTTTTTTGTACCAGTAGAAATACATTGATATGAGTGCTGCGTACACGAAAAAATCTAATTCATGTTGTAATAATAAACTATAAAAAGATGTATTGATAGATCAACAGGTAGACACTCTCACATAATATAATCTTACACCGCCTATATAAACAGTATATTTCCGTGCAAAAGTACAACTCAAATAAAAACAGTTTTATAACTATATTTATAATTTATTTCCAACTCCTCCTATTAATTCAACTTTATGATTGATTTTGTTGCGAGTTAAAAACAAGTTAGACATCTCCGGAGACTCGCTGAGCTTCAATGCTCAGTGTCATTAAAATGCGTGCCACTGTTGATCCTGGCTTACAGGAGTTGCAGTGGCAGGTGTGAGGCAGTCTCCAACTATATTTATAAAAAAAGAATGATAAAACCGTAGTCTTTGAGCATAAAATCAAATGGCAGCAATCACGACATATTCGGTACGATGCAATGCGGAGTCTAACGTCCGCCGCCGCGGGCGAGCGCAAATCTTTTCCAACCCTCTGATAGACACGAGGTAAACCCTTTTAGGGCCGTACAGTATAATATTAAAAACAGAATGGTGTGAAGAATAAATATAATGGTCGTTATGTAAAGATTCATAACTTATGTGAACCACAAGTATTTGTGTCGGGTCTGGGTGTTTGTGAGACAAGTCTCTCATAGTTTCTGATACCCATGACTCTAGAATCCTAGAGTGGAGTCAGGACTATGCATATGTGACTGTTGAGCGTTTTTATTTATCTACCAATCTTTATCACCATATAGAAAGCGATATCTCAGAAACTGCCTTGTGATTTTACAGCAGGTCGCGAAGCTAACATCAATACTTTCGGAAAAACAACAACCCTAGTAAAACTGCCCTACCTACTCTCTCTCTCTCTCTCTCTCTCTCTCTCTCTTCACCTACAGGAAATCCGATGCTGAACATAGACCTCCCCCATAGATCGCTACATAGACATAGTCCTACCTACAAGGAGTTGGTCAACCGCATATACCTTTAAAATACTTACGCAGAACCCTTTAAGTAACGAGGTTCTCTTGCAATTTTTACTTTGATCTTTGCTACGCTCAATTTAATAATGATTATACATATATACTACAATGATTATCCATGAATGCAATAATTATTCTAAAGCCAGAAGTACCAATCCTGCTATTGTATTTAAACTTAACAAATCTTAAAAAAATCCTCAGCACTTCGCCATTAAAGAACAAATTCTTTACATCCAAGTCAGTTAACGTAATTGACTTTGAATTGATTTTAAAAAGTTCCCAAAACAGCCGGAGACATCTGCGGACTCGAAGTTATTTAATAAAAATACATTTCTCGATCCGGGGATTTGGTTTGCGCGGAGACTCCGAGCCACCTACCAATTTCACACGTTTTGATTCAATTTATATCTTAGTGAATTTATGGTGGTCGTTGCGCTCTGGATATTCGCAGGTACATGCTCGAGTACTTTTATTGTATTATGAAAATTATGCTTTTCCAATTCTTGCGATTCTTATTACTGTTTTATATTATTATATGCCTAATATAAGCCACAATGTGCAGGGTTATAGAAATTCTCATTAATAAAGTTTTCAAAAATGCGCGTGTATCGATACATAAATTTATAGTCCTCATATCTATTACGTTCAAATTGCACCTTCTTTGTCAATATAAAAAAAGGATTTATCTTCTTCAATTTAACTGTACTTATTAACAGAGTAGATGTTAATAATGCCATATAATACCAAAGTACCTACTGGACATAATGAGTCTTATCATCATACGTCTCAGGATGGCGAGCGCAGTGGAATGCCAAGCATTGCTTTGTAATTCATGGCGCTGTTTGGTTTGTCTACTGTCGTTAAAAAATCATATCGCTTACCATCACGCGAACGGTCTGCTCACCTCGCCATTCATCGCAATAAAAAAACTACTGGTCTAAATCTTTTTCTACACAATTAGCACAAAACTCTTGACTCACTTCATCTAGTTGTGGATGTTCGTATCTGCTTAGATCGCGACCGTCTTTTAAACTCACTAATCAAGGTATAAAAATGCCACAGTGACCAAATTACGTTGAATACTAGCATAGTTATTCTAGAACTAGAAATAAAAATATTTTCTCATCAATCAATACTTTATCTGAACACCAATGCTTGTAAAACCTGAAATTAAAGGAGAGAAAGATTTAAAACACCAAGCGATTCTTGAGTACATCACTTCCCAATTAATCCATCTACGAGTACATAATTTAATAATTCGCATAATAAAAAGCAATTAATTTAAATTTTCGAGTACCGTATTCCAATAAACAGAGAAATAATTGAACGGGTGCGATTAACCGACCATATAGACTCGTTACGTTGACACACGAGGTAATTAAATACACCAACATTACAATATTTACAGTTATTATTAAAACAGTAAATATGTTAATCCATATTTTAAACGCTGTTACTGGGCCGTAAATCCAATTATTTTGATATTTTCATAAATCAGTTCAATATATAGGCGAAATGGATTAATAATATCTGACTTGTTGGTACTGTAAATGGTGGAGGATTGCTGTAGACCATTAAAACTACAGCACAGCATATATGGTTCGGCTTGACTGCGGTGTATTACTGAAAACCGTCATGAAGCAGCCCAACAGCCACAGAATGTTGTACAGGGCGACCCACGGCGATGCCAAATGGAGGGAAATTATCTTAAATATTGTAGATAGACAATTTTACTGAAATAAGACATCATTTTAATTTTGAAAACTCTTTAATCTGCATTCAAAGATTTTTGAATATTCGCATGTGTGAAGCTATCTGTCGGAATCGAACCCGCCATGTGGTAAAGAAATGAGCAATTTTTTTACGATACCAATCGAAAGGCTCGATTATAAGGATAATTTTTCTCCGTGTAAAAAAGCATCGTTATTCACAAATCTTTGAATGCAGTGTGAATTGTTTTCAAAATCAAAATGATGTCATCCTTCTGTAAAATTGTCTATCTACAATATTTAAAGTACTTCCCCTCCATGTGGCATCGCTGTGGGACATCCGGTACATTGGTGTAAGCTTTACTGTTGCTTTTCGTTTGGTGTATGAGACTGCCTAAGACCCAAAAGCTGGTGGTAGCATGTTGTCTCTTCGAATTGCAATGCCCTATCAATCAAGCGATCACATATTTTTGTCGGGTCTGTATAAGAACAATAAAAAGCCATTTGTTTGTAGATTAAATTATGTAATTACGTCAAACTTTTCCATGTAACAGACACTATTGCTAGTACTGGATATTCTTATACGCCCGGATAGCGACTATACTACACAACATATATTTTATTGGGATGAATGGCGAGACGAGCGTGCCATTCGGCTGATGGTAAGCGATATGACCGCTCATGGACAGTAGCAAAACCTAACAACACATTTAAATACAAAGCAGTGCTCTGCATTCCATTGCGCTCGTCGTCCTGAGACATAAGATGTTAAGTCTTATTATGTCCGGTAGTGTCCGGCTACAATATAGTTACTCTAGTTACGAATACTTATTGGAAAATCCCTCATAGTGACTCACGCTAGTGTAACGTGTCAGGTTCAGCCACTGTACATCCTGTTTCGAAAAAGGCGAAATAATTCTGTCGGCCGGCGGGAGATTACCATCAATCGTGAATACTCAATATGGGTTGCTTTGCGCTTAGGTACTTTGTAGCCACTTTACGATAGCAATATAAAATAAAGAAAAATTATATTGAGCTTTGGTGATAGCATTTGATGACAATAGCGATCAGTCTTGGGGACTTAAAAGTAATATTTTCTTGCCTAGATAAATATGGTGAGAAAACATATTATACGAATACATACAGTGCACATGGCTAAATAGATTAACAAATAATAAGATATAATGAACGATCCATAAAAACAGTTTTCTTAATCCGTTTAATGACACCACTCACTAACACCCCAAAGAAGCTATAATCAACAAATAATAATTTTAAACCAACCAAAATACATATAAAATGTTTTTAAAAAGAGCCCCATAAAACTGACAGCTCATTTGTATGCTCATATATTTCAACTACTTGACTTTGCCACACAATATTGAATCTTACTGCTTTGGAATACAAACTTTGTCTTTCAACACTCCCCTTACAATAACGGCCAGATGCTTATTAGGTCACGATGTTTGTTAGGTTTGATCGAAAGGGAAGATAATAAAAAACCGTCAAATGGGAGGCAGGAGTTAGTGGCTCATGGAATTTGTATTTAGAAGCGTTTAACACATGTCAAATATATTTAAAATTATTAATTAACCAAAAAAACAGAATTAAAAAACCAATGTTACATATAATATAGTTATTTGACAGCCTCCGTGGCGCAGTTAGTTAGACGACGGCTGTGAAACGAGAGGCCGCGGGTTCGATCCCCGCTCTAAGAGAAATGTTTGTGCGGCCCTCAAATATTTCTTTCGGGTCTGGGTGTTTGTGAGACCGAAAAGTCGCTCGTAGTTCTGATACCTGCTACACAAGACTTAATTGATCTTAAAGTGGGGTCAGGACTATGTATGTGACTGTTGGGTGTATTTATTTATTTATTATTTATTTATATATAGTTTACATACATTTTTGTATAGGAAAAGTGTGCTGGGGATTTTAAAAATTATAGTGCTGTCCACACAGACTGTCAAAGAGACAACAATCTGTCATCTGTCGACACAGCTATGCCGAAACCCTTGTAAATGCATGTAAGGGGTATGTTCAAAGCTCAGCATAATAGCGTGGGTTACTACTATGGCGGGTTCTACATAGTTTCCAATCGTAGCTAATAGCTATCGAAACACATACGGTCCTATTCATAGATAGTTTTAAAACCTAGTTTAGTTATCGAATGTTTTGTCTTCTTCGCTCAAACTAAATTCAAAAGTCGTTCGAAAGGGACAAATCATTCAATAACTAAAATAGGTTTTAAAACTGTCTATGAATAAGGCCGTTAATATATACCACTAAAATAGCGTCAAACCACAATTAATACTTCTTATTCACACTACGTACACTCTTCCTAATATGCCATTTAAATCCATTAGTCCTCCGGCGCATCGAAACAATTGATTCCCTATATCCGATGAATATTAATAGGAATCCTTTGACAGCACAAGCGAACGGTGACCTTGCTGGTGACCACCGAACAATCGGTTAATAGTCGGACGGTGCATTTAGTGTCCGACACTTTAATTAAATCATCCACCTTTGTCTGCGTCGTGTCTGAACTGCACTGGAATAAAGGGAATTCAATCCTGGAGTGGTGTAGTCCGGTATATTTTACTAGATATCTATTTTGTGTTGAGTAGTGATTACCTTTCATCTACAACACGACGGGTACCGAAATTGCTTTGTAGGCCTTTGAATTTGAAAAAAGCCAAGGATTATTTTAACCTCTGGAAAACTTATTGTCTGGTCAATGAAAGACAACAACCATAATGCCCCAAGACAATCAACATTTCCAATGTCTTCAGAACTCAAAAGGTAACATAATTTCAATATATAGATTTTTTAATTTTCAATGCATTCCGAGCGCATGTTGTCTATCCCAGAGCCCCTAGCCGGAACATTTTGCAGTATCGTAATAGAATAGTAATAGTAAAATTTTGTATGGGAATTTAAACAGCGCCCTTGTGAGCGTATTTGGAACTTAAATTTCACAGCGGGAAACGTTTACTTTACTATACGAGAATTACTATACGATACTTCAAAATGTTCCGGCTAGGGGCACAGTTGTTGCAAAATTTCAATTATAAATTTCTGTCCTTGCGCCACTCAAAATGTTGGTACTCGACTAGTCACATAAAAGGTAAATCGATACATTTTTAACAATGTGCTGAATGTATGGGGAAACTGCTAGTAGTCCTAACCCCAGACTGCGATCCAGTTTTATGTCAAAAGTATCAGAAACTATGCAACACTTATTGGTTTCTCAACACCAACATTTAAAAAAGCAAATACTTGTGGATCTCCCAAACATTTACCACGTGCGGGAATCGAAACAACAAGCCTCCATTTCACAGCTTGCGTTTTGACCAACAGCACTCCGGATTAACTTAAATAAACCACAATATACATTTATTTTGTAGCACTGTTTTTATCATTTCAGCAATTTGATATTTTATAAACCCGTAATGAATGGCGTTAAAAAAATTCACGGCAACACGCATGTCATTGACCGCTGGTGTCGGTTGATTTTTATAAGAAACACATTACTTTATATAATTACATTAATAATATAAATTGTTATTTTCAATTAAACCTGCGTAAAAAATGTGAAAAATATCGTGGCTTTTTAATGGCCTCGAGTCTTTAATATTACTAGTATCTTTCTTCGATTTCGGAAGCGGTCCCTAATATACATTATTTCCACAATAAATCTATATTTTAATTATTATGGCGGCAGTTCAATATTCTAAAACACCTCAATATTTTATTTAAACCGTCGATGTTAATGTTTTTAGAGATTTTATATCGCACGCTAATGACTTAGAAAGGAACGTTGTATCACGCTTCCACCATTAGAGGGTGGCCATTGACAACAACAGTACGTGCTTAAACCGACGGATTTATTGTTATTACGTCACTCAACGCACCTCGCGACGTTTTGTTATTTTTTGTATAGTGAAAGCTATTTGTAAAAGCATTTCAATGAGAAAAGATGATGTGGAAAAAAGTATTTTCGAGTGCAACCCAATGGTTATCCGACTGTTAATAATAATAAAAGATTGTGTTGTAATTTTTTTTATGGATTTAAATGTAAGTGGCGAAATAACAAAGCTCTATGTTATTTAACACTGGCAACTACAAATAAAGAGAAATAAAATAAAATAAAACGAAATAATGTGTTCTTAATTTGAAAATATTATGTTAATTGTATTTCAAATCAAAAATCAAAACACGATCGTCATATTTTGGACTTATTCCTTTATTCACTCAACTTTACCGCGCAAACGAAATATCTTCAGGCACAAACTTTATTATACACAAAATAGAAAAAAAAACAACCAAAAATACTGAAAACTGAAATGGAGGCTGAAAGAGGACTCGTTTGGGAGGTCGCGAGCGCACTTGATTATATAGACAAAAAAGATTTAGCTGTAATTAGTGCGGAGCTCGTTAACGAACAAACTTCTGTTGACGCATTCACGATGGGATGTATTTTTGAAGGTCTGTGTTTGAGTGGCGGGTGACACTTTAAAAGACAACGTTTTAAAGTAGTGTGCTAAATGATCGGGTAGGGTGGATTAGTACGTTTTATTATTGCAGTATGGACGAGGCTGTATGGATAAGGGTTCCTTTGCCCATTTTTACAAAGTAAATAAGTAAACGAGAAATTATTAAAAAAAACAACTTCCAGAAAAATCGTAATGCAGCATTATGGTTTTAATTTACACATAATATAAAATCTGTGGCTCTTGTGATGAGTGATACAAGTCGAAAATCATCATTTTACAGGAGAGCAAAAACAAGATTTAAAAAATTCTCGCTCGTAAACTAAATGTGCTAGATTATACTTGAATACCTTATTTTGTGGGTAAAACTGTTTTCTTTCATTATGCGTTCTAGTTTTTTTGATAAATATTATGTTTTAAAAGAAATTCACGAGAAACCTGTGAGATATACCTCGCTAATGAGTAACATGTCCAAAAATGTTGTGATAAATGATATAAGTATAATTATATTACTGCGCACCTAAATACTTTGTTTAAAGTGCTTTCGTGTAAACTAATATACAAAAGTTTACAAAATGTAATAAATAATTTGTATGAGTTCCTACCATAATGTTGCTCAAACAAAAGATAAAGGTATAATCCGTAAGCTTATGTTTTTTTAATCAGCGACCCCCTATTTTCATAAATTACTTGAATAGTATCTGTTTGCTAATATTCAAGTCTATTGAAAATATGTGTTAAATGATACAAGTCAAGTTATATCTCTCGTTAAAATGCTTATGTATTGTGTAAATAGATACAAGTTTAATATTATTCAATAATCAACTTTGTTATTGAGATGTTGCGATGATGTTGTAAAGGTACGATGAGTCTGCCATGTATTACTGGATAGTATAAAAGTCCCTTAACTGTTAATGAATAAAATAATAACAGTAAAACAACTTTGGTCAAAAATAACTGAATGATTTAGCAACTCAATCAATATGGAGTTTGGTGTAGATAAGCAGACGAAAACCTACAAATATATGGGTATGCCTGAGGGTCTAGATATTATGGGTGCAAGACGTAAAACACTCAATGCAAGAGCGTTTCTTTAGCCGCCTGACAAAAGTTCTTATCTGTTTTTATTCAGGTGGAAACAGGATTCGCGCGTTTAACGGTTGGGTCATGCCTGTACTTATGTACTCTTTTGGCAAAATCAGAGGGACTCAGACGGAATTGGACGCCCTGAATCGTAAGGCCCGGACTCTACCAACTGCACATCGTATGCATCATCCAAGTTCGTCAGTGATGAGGTTGTGCATCCCGCGGAGATGTGAGGGCCGAGGCATTCTTAATGCTTAATTCTAAAGACCTGCATAATCATGAGGTGTGAAATCTAAGGGAGTATTTCCATCACAGTGACGTGGATATGCATAGGGTTGTAGTTATAGTGTGTAAAGGATTTACCCAGCTCTCATTGGCGAATGAGAACTGGCGGAAACCTTTGGTGATGAGCGTTTAAGATCGCGAGGAAGTATGGAAGAGCAAAGAGCTGCATGGTCCGTTCTATCGGGCCCTCCACGGGCCTGAAGTGGACCGGCCTAAATCTGTATCTTGACTACGTTTTGGTAACCTCTTTGGGGAAACTGAGTGTTTTGCCTTTGCAATTATGGACGAAGTTATTAAGACGAACAACTATAGGAAATACATCCTGAAGGACGGTACAGTCGACATATTTTGTCGGGCATGCCACAGTCCTGGCGAGTCAATCAGGCATGTAACTTCCGGTTATTCGTATCTTGCTAACGGCGAGTACTTGCATAGACACAACCTAGTAGCCAAGATCATACATAATCAAATTGCTCTTCGATATGGACTGTTGTGACTTTTGAAGTGCCACATTACCGGTATGTTTCCCAACCAGTTCTTGAAAATGGTCATTCAACACTGTATTGGGATCGGTCTGTTATCACAGATAGGACTATTGCTGCCAATATGCCTGATGTTGCGATAATAGATAGATTGACGCGCCGAGCAATACTTGTTGATGTTACCATACCACATGACGATAACCTCTTTAAAGCTGAAAAACACAAATTGTCTAAATATTTAGATTTGGCCCACGAGTTTACTGACATTTGGGATGTAGACTCAAGAATTATTGTCCCAATTGTTGTTTCTGCACATGGACTGATACCAAAGAGCCTAGACCAACATCTCCAAAAGCCGTTGTTGGTCGTTGGGTCAAGAATCAGATCCAAAAGGCAGTATTGCTGGACATGGCACGCATAGTGAGGATGTTCCTCACTTTGGATCCCTAACCACCGGTGGCTTGGGTCTTGAGTCTCGCCACCGAAGGGTTAACTATTTGTTTTATACTTTTGTATGTAATTTTTTTATATGTAATATTAATGTACAAAAATGTAAAAATCTTACAAAATAAACACAATTACAATAAATCAACATTAATGAAATTTTGATTCAAAACTAATATAATTAAATTACAAATTTTTAAGGCATAGTTTTAACACAATTATTAAAATCTTAGACTGCCTCGGTAGTTGTATTACGGTACGGTTACAGAGCTGAGGTCTCGGGTTCGAGTCCCGGATCGGGCAAAGTGATATTATTATATCGTGTCATATACTCAAAAGTTCGAAAATGAAGCAAATATTTTTAAACTAAGAAATAACACAGATGAGTCTTATACACATACTACAATTAAGAAAACATGTAAAAATCATTCCAGAACAGTTGGAAAAGAATAAGGAGTTTCTTTCCATATGTAAATCAAAGATAATTTAAGCAAAGAACCAATAATATTGATAAATAAGATTTTTATTTGTAATTTTTTATGCATGTGGTGTTCAATAAAGAATTTTTAAATAAATAAATAAATTATGTACCAATACCGTTTTGACAACTGCCATTTTTCAATAAAATATAGAATATTAAAATTAATGTTTCTGACAACTAGGTAAAAATTTTAGTTTTCGTATATTTACATTGGATATTGTATCTGATGATAGAATATAATATTATAATAAATCATATTTATAGTACAAAAGTCTGATATATTTGGCCATTTGAATTATTGGTTTTGTTGTGTTTAAATCAATATAACAATGCATTACCGCGCACAATTGTCTCACTTAGCACATCTTATTCGATATAAAAAAAATTTTTAATTTGTTTGAGTTTTAGATACAACTTGATTTGTATTCGTTTGCACATAAAATAAAAAAATCTGTAGAATGATATATGTCGAGATGTATTACTTAGCACATCAAAAGCAATTTACATTTGAATTAGTAGGTACATGTCGAGTTGTACCCTAGTCAATATTGGAAAAAAATGGTTCAAAGTGATATAACCCTAGATATATCAATATTCACGTTAAATACACTGAAAAAAAATATGTGAAAATAGTTATAATTGTACTTATACCAGTAGCCACAACAACTGCGTATTAATCGATTACAAAAACGAGTTATAACTCGAAATATATCAATATTCACGTAATTTTCGCCAAAATAGCAGCACTTGTATCACTTTACACAAAATTATCTCCGTAACTATAGCAGATAGAAAATCGTGAGTTAGACCAAAAAAAAGCAATTTTTTTTCTGATCATTTCTATATAAAAAACTCAAAAAGGGTACAACTCGACTTATATCACTTGTAACAAGAGCCACAGAAATAAATTAAGACCGCCACTTGTACAACCGATAATTTATATTTGAGCCTTTTACCTATATATTAGCAGTGGACTGCAACGGGCTGATGATGATGATGATGATATATTTAGGTTGTTTTTCATGGTGAACAGTAAAGTAATAATAAATAAATGAATTCATATTTAAAGTTAAGACATTACAGGAGATGTTTCAGCAACATCACTAACCGCAACTCTAAGCCATACATATGCAAATAGCGAAAAGTCAATTTCTATAACTAACATTGGATCCGCTAAACCGCTTAATTCTAAAACAAACAGTCGCTTTAAATCCCCCGCATTAGCAACGATAATTTACTCCAAATTTTACAAAGAGCTCTCATGGAAATGAAATCTAAGATATACTCCATATATCACGGGCTTAACTAAAAGCGGCCGAATCTAGGCCAGCTTGAGCCGATGACCTGGAAGATCCAGCGGGTGGTCAGATAATGGCCCGAGGCACGTTGGTAACTTAGGCGCCAAATTTAGGCCAACTTGAGCCTTTGCCTAGCCCGTTCCGTTTCTTCGTGATGTTTTGCTTATGTCATGTGGCTTTACGTTGTAAAGCGAAGATGTTTATAATTATCTTTTTTTGGGATTTTGCACGTTCATAATTATAAGATATTTTTATTGTTTATTGCAACCTGTCTAAATCGTTTTGTTCGGAATTGTGATGTTATTAAATTTTTATTACGTGTATTGGATAGAAAAGATACCGAATTAGAATCAGTCCAATTTTAAGCGTAAAAAAATATTTTATTTGTAAATCCGTCAAGTATTTATATTTTAGTTTCAGCGTAGAAAATAGAAAAAGATATTTAGTCACTAACCAACTTTTGCTTTTATCGCATCAGTCATTTTCAATAAATGTACATATATAAATTGTATTTCGCAAAATCTAAATATTAATGATGAAGCCAAACATATTCGCGATTAATTAATGTATTGGTTTTCAGTTTTAATTGCAATTTAATACTCCAATGTTTTGTACATATTCTACAGCTCATAAATTATACGCGGTAGAGTAAACACGAAAGTCGCCTGTGAAAAGAGAGGTTATGGGTTCAATTCTTGCAAGGCAAAAGTTAGTACGAATCATATTTTTTATTTTAAGAATATATTTTTGTAATTCTAAATTTTAAAATATCAAATAAAATTCTTACCAAAAAGTCCGTAGTACTATGTGTCTATCTTTTCAAAGTATTGTTTTAATTCCTGCAAGACAGGAAGCGCCGCGTAGTGCTTTTTTTTAAAACGGCTAATATAAAAGCCTCTTAAAAAGAATAAAAATATTATCATTCAAATATCACGGGTCTATAAAGAATATTTTAATTCGAACCAAGCAATTCACCAAAATTTTATTTTATTTCAATGAATGTCGAGACGAGCCTTATGGTAAGCGATACGAGCGCTCATGGGCAGTAGCAAAACCAAACAACACTCATCCATTACAAAGAAATGCTTGGCATTCGACTGCTCTCGCCATCCTGAGTTATAAGATGTTAAGTCTCATTCGGCCTTATTACAAAAAGATAGCTTAGTACTGGATTTAAACCAGAACTAAAAAGTTTAGGATTGTTACGGTATTAAAGTCAGTTCTTAGACTAAAATTCATTCTTATTACAAATCCAAGACCAACTGAGGACTTTATAGTACCGCAGATAGTTCTTGATTTCCACAGATTACAAGCAAAAAATTTAACTGATCCATTATTTCATTCACTCACCGACATATGCACCGTTCCATTTAACATAAACTTGTGCATAGAAATATTAAAATGTTAAATAATGTAACTTTTATGGAGATCATCATGCTAAATATATACAATTTTACCATTAGAATATGTATATACACATATCCCTAATCAAAATAATTTGAAGTGGCGTAATTTTGGTTTTGTTTCACTGTTGAGTTATTTATATAACTAGCGTACAAAGGAATGAATTGTGTGGCGCGCGTACTTGAATAATAGCGAAATGTTTACATATCGGATTATTATTGATTCTATTTAACAGTACTTTAAGTAATATAAATAAACGTTGTTCATTGTTGAAATGTTTGGCGTGCATACTTGCATATTATCGACATGTCGGCTTATTATTTGTTATTTTTAATAGCAGTTAAAGTAACATAAAGAAAGGTTGTTCTTTTTTAATAAGTATATAAGCTCGGCAACAGCGTCACAAGTGCAATAGTTTTTGTGAAACTTCGTACGCAACGTATACGTCAGTTAATCAAGTCGAAATATGGAGTATTCAAAGAAGAAAAGGGGTGAAAATTGGACTTCTGAAGAAAAGGTTAGTCCAAAGCCATCATCTTGTTAATAATCAGTGTAATAAATAACTTTTGACCTAATCAATACGAATTTCGTTATTATTCCAGGAAATACTACGCCAACTTATTTCCGAGTCAGCTCACATTTTGGAAAATAAGTCTACCAAGACGAATGCCAATATGTTAAAATGCAAAGAATGGAAAAATGTAACAAATAAGTGAGTAATATTTGTTGTTAATTGTGTTCAATAATATTATGTGAATTATATGATAAAAAAATTCTTAGTATTAATTATTAAAATTGACATTGACACACAGCTTTGCATTATGATTTTTTAAATAAAATACTACTTTATAATATTATAATAAATAAAAAGTAATACACCAGGAAATAATAAGAACAAACTATTTAACAGAACTATGTACAAATATCAGACACTTTCCCAGGATCAGGCTAATTTTAAAAGTAGGATTCAATAAGTGGAATGACTATAACATCTATTTAATATTTATTTACTTGTTTCAGATTACAATCCCACCTGAGTCTATTGCAGGCCCTAGATTCAGTTACATTAACTGATGATGTTATAGAATCAAATAACAAGGAAAAGCAAGGTGAAATTAATTCTTAGACAGTAAAACACAAGTTTGTTATAATATAATTTATTTTAGCTACCATTTTTATCCAGATAATGAAAATTTAAAAAAAAAATCAAAAGGTACAGTAAATAAAAGCAAAACGGTTTCCCAAAAAAGGTATACAATATCTTGCTACTCTTTAATACACAATAATTTTAGTAAACATGTAATTTGGCTATAGTAAATTAATTTATTGAAATGCATTTTCACTTTTCACTAGCAAACACGGCCATCAGGCTATTATAGACAGTAATGTAGAGTTTAAGAAGAGGCAACTGGAAATGTTGGAAGTGGAACACAAAAACATACAAATTGCACAATTTAAAATAAAAAACCTGCAACTACAAAATCAGTTATTGGAAAATCAAATTAGACATTTTACTGAAGTACCAGAGATATCAGAGATACCAGATCAGAATAATAAAATGTGAGTAATACTAAAATTTATAATAAAAATACAAAGTTGTACAACAATAGAACTAGATAGAGTACTATTTTGGCATCATTCTTAGTTCTGAAAGTACTTTAATAGCAATCCAAAGCTTTTCAGAGGCCTACTCTAAGTCATGACAGTTTATTTACAAACAAGTAAAACTGAATAATTATGCAAAAATTATGTTTACAACACATTTTTGGACATGTATACTACTAATATAAGATTTATTTTTCAGGTAATTAACAGCGTACCTAATTCCTATCATTATATTATCAATTATAATTTAAGTCTGATTCCAATGTATGACTGTGACATATTAAAATTGTTATTAATGATTATTTGAGAAATAATATATTATGTGGTGAAATGAGTTTCAATGAACTGCCTTCTTCTTATACTACCTCTTGTTGTGTTTAAAATGTAAGATGGCACTTGTATATTTGATTCCCTGGAAAGATGCTTATTATCGAGATCATCCCCAGGAAACAAGTCTTCCCTCATATCTATGGCGATATTGTGAAGAACAGCACAAGCAACAATAGTCTTCCTGGCTGTTTCTATATCTCCATACATTCCTCTCAGTAAGCAACGGAAGCGTTGTTTCCACAGACCAATGCATCTTTCAATGGCATTTCTGGTGCTGATGTGGCTCCTGTTGTACCTTTGTTCTGCTTCTGTTTCTGGGCTGAGCAACGGAGTGAATAGATATGGTGTGCAGGGATAGCCACTGTCACCCAATAGTAAGCCGGAAAATGCACCAGCTTCAAACCTCTGCTTTAAGCGGGACTCCCTGAATATTCTCGAATCATGAACACTACCACGCCATCTTGTTACAATGTCCATGATTTTAAGATCTGCATTGCATACCACCTAAAACAACAATATAAAATATTAGTAGAGGAACAATATTTTTGTCTCCATATTTATGTAATATTTAAAAATATAATGGTAATGATTCAATATTTTCACACAGTTACCTGCACATTGATCGAGGGATATCCTTTTCATTTGATATACATCTGACCATCATCAGTATTAATTTTTTTTATTCTTATATGTGTGCAGTCTATCGCGCCTATAACTGTTGGAAAATTTGCAATACTGCGAAATTTTCTCATCCCTTCTTCTTGGTCATCCAAAGTAGCAGGCATCTTTATAAAATTGTGAGATATACATGCTAAAGCTACAGATACTTTTTTGCAAGTTTTGCTAATAACTGGCTGGGATACACCGTGTAAGTCCCCAGTATCATCTTAAATCTGCAAAAAAAAACAATTTAGTAGGCACACCAGTGTTTAAAATATTTTTATTTGTTCATTTATTTTTAGACAAAACAGATTACAATCCTAAAAGTGTGACAATAGTTACGAATAAGGTTTTCTATCTTAACCCAAAACTCGTGTTTTAGGAAAAATAATATAATACTATACAATTATTATGCTAAGAAGTAAACAACAATAGGACAAAAAATTATTTACAACGAAATATATGTAGTTGCAAATTAAAATCATTTAAATATTTTCGAACCAGTTTCTTGTAATTAGTATTACTATTTAATCAATCTACAGCGGGTTTATTTAGCAAGATACCGTGACACAATAATGGAATTTAGGTAAATAGGTAATTACAAAGTTTGTACACTTACTTCATGACGAGCCCAGTTGCGCAATGCGCAAACCACTTGCAACTCAGGAGTAAGAGCGTGTCCTCGAGGGTCGTAGGCTAACTTCTCACGCAATAAATCCACTATTTTAAGTGCAAACCTTTTAGTGAACCTATATTTATAGCGAAAATCTTCATCGCTTAAGTCAAAAGGATTCACGCGACTACGGGGTCTGCACCGCCGGCCTGTTCCCAACACTTCCAAATCTTCCAAATCCATTAAATCCATCGAATTTATGTCCATTTTTCTATTTTTGTAGTTAAAACAGGTATTAACACAACTGCGACGCACAAGTACACTTAAATATTAATTGACGTTTCGTCTTTCGAGGTTAGTACAGGAGTTAAACTAGGGGTCTCGGTGGTTTAACTTTTGGTACCATAGATAATGCTCGCACTCGCCTTAAATCTTGTTTTGTAATAACGTTTCATTTGGTTCGTAGTCTAAACCTGATACTAAACTCGGTACTTTAGTTAGTTCACGTTTTGTAATAAGGCCGATTATGTCCAGTAGTTACTCTGGCTATAATGTCCTTGACACCGGAACACAACAGTGCATTTACACTGCTGTTTGGCGGAAGAAATAGACATTGCGGTGGCAGCTACCCAAAAGGCCTCTCACATATTAGAAAACCTACCACCAGTGTCAAACCACATCAAATCATTTTTATTAAAATTTTTAGTCACTTAATGAAAACAAATTCGTTTAATCACGAATTGGAATATTTACTAATAAAATTATTCATTTTCCAAGACTTCTCAGGTTTCATTTCAATTAATTAATTTCTGTTATTATATTGTGAAGACTTAAGCCTAACGCAAATCCCTGGATCGTGGAGTGATTAGTCAAGGATAAGGCTTCAAATATTAACCTTTTGGTGGAATCAAGTCTGACCGTATGAAGATCCACCAATTATATCGCTCGTTAACCTGAGAATACCCACGCGTTCCCTTTAAGGTCTACGATAGGACTGTTGATATTTTTTAAAATATCGGATTTTCGATATATCGATATTTTCAAATATATCAATATCGGAGTTTGATATATCGAAAATAAAATATCGATATTTCGATATATCGATATTTTTTATTTTATTGGCTGTTTTAAAAATATATTCGTAAGTCGGCTCAAAAATAATTTACACAGTCAATATATTTAACCCTGTTGCTCCTCAGTACCTGAAATCCCGTTTTGAGTTTTTACATCACACCCATTCCCGATCCTTGCGTTCCTCCGAAACCCTCCTTCTCAAAACACCCCCCCATTCTTCTTCTTATTACGACAAATCTTTTACCGTTCAAGCAGTCCGGCTTTTGAACGTACTACCATTAAATATTAAACGCTCAAAAACTATACACACATTTAAAAATCAGGTACAAAACCACTATCTGAAAAGTCTATAGTGCCACCTTTTTTGTCGTTATTTATTTATTTTGTTATAATTATTAGTATTATTATTTTTTTTTAATATGTATTGGTTTATTTGATTTTGGTATTTAAGTATTAGTATGCTATTAGATAGTTTACCTTTTTGTTTTCTTTCTTTATTGTTTACCGCCATCTACAACTATTTCCAATATTCTCCATCCCACGGTTGTCTGGTAGAAATCGCTTTAAGCGATAAGACCGCCCATTGTATTACCAAACATAACATATGTTTAAACTCAATACTGTAATTTGGTGTGCAATAAAGAATTATTGTATTGTATTGTATTGTATATTCAGTATATTTATTATAGAAATTAAATTAAAAATGTAAGAAAATCTAAGGTTCTCTAATTATTGTTCAATTTTAATAAAACAATTATGCGTACCAATATTTCTCAGTAAGAGTTTTTAAAAATACTCGTTGTTTTATGTGTTCAGCGGTTTGACTACTACGATTATTAGGCACTGAAAGATTGATTGTAGAAACAATTCGTTCAGATGCTACAGATGTAGCAGAAGAAATCAAATATTTAACAGCTATTTCTGATAGCACAGGAGTGAAATGTCTACTATCAATCCAAAATTTTAGTGCATTTGATGATCGTAACGATTTTAACGTCGCTGATTGGTAATGGCAGACTATAGACACATATTATAGACAAAGTAGAGATTCTAAAGCTCTATCAATAACGTTGACAGTGACAAATGATAATTGACAACAACAGTGGGTAAATTATATGTATAATTGGCGAAAAAAATAAAAACTTATAAAAAAAATATCGAGTGTCGATATTTACATTTCAATATCGAACTATCGATATATCGTCCAAAAAAGTATTAGTAATAAATATCGATATTTATTAATAATAATATCGATATTTCGATATATCGATATTTTATCAACAGTCCTAGTCTACGACACGACGACCACACGACAATGCTAATTATTTTACAAATATCGTGACGTACCTAATAAATATGACTGTTTGTATGTTCGCTTATAACTTCAGAATTGTTAGTGTAAGTTATATTATTTTTGTATTAGTTGAATGCGTTTTCCAGCTAGGTTTAAGTGTAGACTATAGTTATCTTTTATTTAATTAAGTAAGAGCTTATAGATATTGATTGTTTAACGAGGTGCAGCAACTTGAACCTATCCAGATCTGCCAAATATCCCACGTTGACCTTTTGTTTCATAAAACTTCGAAATATTTTAGCCACATGCTTTGTTATAAATCTAACCTCAAAATATGAATTCAAAGTTTTGTTACGATCTCGTGTGAGCGTCGAATAGCGACAGGTGCAAAAAGAAACCTACACAATCTTTTCATGTACATTTAGGTCAAACTTTCAGTAATCTTAAAATACTAAAACCCTATATATTTACCGAAACAAACATTACGGGCGTCCGTTTATCTCAGAGAACTTTATAGAAATCCCTTTAGTAAAAACCGTTTTTATGGACCGTAGTATATTTTTTGTATAATTCCTTTTAACGTGGCCCGTAATTGTGCATTTCGTTTGAGTTCAAAATTTGAATGGCCAAATATTAAATGGACTTCACCGGTTGTAATGAGGGGAAAATTTATGCATTCGTACCGAATCTTTTGACTCGTACAATGGACCGCAGATTTACTGTAATAGAGTACTGATAGCAGAAGTTTTATATTTTATTTTGTAAAGAAATTATGAGCACAAAAAACGACCGATAAAAAACTATTATTTTTAAGCTTTTGTATGCCACAATCGTTATGTTGAAATCGTCAAGTTTTTGAAACTTATTTCAATAAAAAAAAACTATAATTGAGCGATTAAACGAAAATATGTCGACGATAGCCCAATTGCCAGCAAAACTGACCAGTAAGTCGGAGACCGCAGGTTCAAAATAGGGACTGAAACTGCCGAAAAAAAAAAATATGTTGTGTTTGTGTTTTAAAAAAACTTGTCAAATTCTCATATTTAATAACCGCTTGTTGTAATAGTAATGACCAATTTACTCATCATTGCCATACTTACCAAAACAATTGAACACATCTTTCATCTTTACTATGATAATGCCCAATCTTTTCATATAGGCGATCTCTCCCGCAACACATTACAATTACATTTGACATATTGGAAACACGGAGATTTGGAAGGAGCGTCAAACACACGGCATATTTTATTCATGGCAGATGTTTGTAAACCGCGGGGAGGCCCCGAGCCCCGCCATCAATCGTAAAAGCCAAACAATACCTGATAAAAGCCGTCATATCAACCTGAGACGCTTGGGGCGGTCGGACAAGTTACGAGCGTAAAGCGCAATACACACCAAAGCCGACAACCAGCCGCCCTATGTTGACAACTTTTACTAAGCGAGGTAGTTGGCGACTTCGCTCATTGCAAGTACGAAAACTTTATCGGCGGAATCTGGGCGGCTTGACATGAGGAACGTTTTTTTGACGCTTTTGAGTGTCGCAGGGCAACTGAGCTGAGCGATTGCACCGCCTAAATTCCACCAACATGTCGGCAGACAACACGCGCGGGCGTATGTTGCCGACATGATTTTTTTCTTATGGCCCGCCGGGTTGTGTTGACGGGTCGTCTGCTTTGGTGTGTATTGCACTTAAAACAATTATAAAGCTCCTTATTCGCGTTTTCACTATTCGCGATTAAAAAAATTGCGACCCAATTCCTGTATTCGCGGCTATAGTTGTTTCTAAATTTTACATTTTATTTTGCCTCCTAGGAACGTATCCCCAATAATTCAGAGATTATAAAATTAAATTAATATAATATAATAAAACAGCTTTTACTGTACTTATTTGACGACATCGGTTACGTTGGTTGACAAAAATTTGTCTGATTACTTTGACGAACTTACGTGGTCGATTGTACATACTACACAAATATACTCGACGCGCGAACGTTCTAAAGGACAGGTAGAGGTGTAAAAAGTGCCATCCATATATAATTTGCTGAGCTTTGTTCGGACCCAAAATAATATGGGGGTAAGCCAGTTTATTAATGGTTACGATGAAATATGTTTATAAAAATCCGATTAATTTCCATTCCAATAACCTTTTAGGAGATTTTATCAGCCACCAAAATCTACAGGTATGGAGCAAAATTGATGAAAATTCAGCATTCAATCATGAAATAAAATTAAATAGAAAATAAAATGCTTCCGCATATTATAAAATAAAATAAGAGTATAAGACACGTGGAATAAAGGACGGACAAAAAATCATATATTTTAGCTCCCCAGGCATCGTAGCGTCCATATTGCGCTAAAATAAATGCTATTCCTTCTATGAGAAGCAGCTTGTTAAAAATTCATATCCTACACTCTAAGAGAACACGTTTTCCAGTTTTTGGTAAATATAAATTGCATTATTCAGTTTAAAAACTTTAAGTAAAATATATTTTACGTATATAAACATAATCGCCCCTCACTATAAGATAGGGGTGTGCTCTCACAGCATATGAGGAGCTTTTTTTTAGTTCACTCATGCTCTTAGGTTTTTGTAAATATATTGGATCCTAAAGATTTGTTTAACTAATGGCAAGTACGAGGTTATACGAACTATGAATTGCGAGGTTTTGGGACCAATTCCCAAGGTGGTCAAACTGTGAGTTCTCAATTAAAAAATCTGACATAAATTAACTGAAATTGGAAATTGCCCGGTATGGCGGTACTCTCATAGGTAAGGTAAATACACACAGCCAAATAAGTGGCTCTAGTCACGACTCTGACTATGTTTTCGGGAATACAGTTACCTAAATGTATACAATTGGGAAGAATTTCTTTAGAATTATCAAGCCACAAAATATTTCACGCGCGTAACCAACTACTGTCATTATTTAATAGCAACAGAAAACCAGCTAAAAACCAATTTACCGTAACCTGGAATGTATAGTTGCTTCCCATCTCGAATTCAAACCCATATTATTTCAGTAATCATAAACATACATAAACTCAGGCCTTTATCCTAGAAGGGTAGGCAGAGGCGCCACCAGGGCACCCACTTTTCGCCTTGTATGTTCCGTCCCATGATGTGATAGGGGGCGAGCTTATCGCCATATCGGGCACAAATTCCAGTATTTCAGTACTCGTACTACGAAAATGTATCTCATCGACAGCGCTGCGAGCTCTTCAATTAGCTAAATATTATCGGGCTATTTCAGTACATTCAAAATAAAGCCTATACGTATGCATCAATCGATAGTGTTAATGCGGCGTCCACGCCAAAATTCATTTACACTAATGGTTAATGCTTCTTTTGCATTAACAGGCAGGTGGACTCGATACACCGAGTCTGCGATTCCATTGTCACCGAATCAAATGAATGCTGTAAATTAAATAGTGTTGAAGGCATAATTGAATTGTATTTATTAACGTGTTGCATCATCATTTATCTGTTGTCATGCGGGATAAATAAATGAGTATTTTATTAGCTAAATATGTGTGTGATCGAAAGTTTTAGGGCGATTGTCTTATTTTAACACGCAAGTAACTTTATGCAAGATTGTTATTTTTTTTATACATACATACATACATAAACTCACGCCTTTATCCCAGAAGGGGTAGGCAGAGGCGCCACTAGGACACCCACATTTCGCCTTGTATGTTCCGTCCCATGATGTGATAGGGGGCGAGCCTATCGCCAAATCGGGCACAAATTCCTGACTCCGGGCTGATAATGAATAGAAAAACCCAATACCACTTTGCCCGACCCGGGATTCGAACCCGAGACCTCAGCTTTGTAGTCGTACCGTAATACAACTACGCCACCGAGGCAGTCGTATTTTTTTTATATGTGTGGGTTCCGGGCTGGATGAGGAACTAAAACTATGTCCTATCCATTATCCTTTCCCTATGCAGGAAGTCTGTGCCCAAGAGAGATGACCACCCAAGATGTAGATTATCATAATCAGCGTCAAAATGACCTCAGTGAACATAAACCACTCAACCATTTCCAGGATGATCAGTTCAAAGTATCTATCTAGAGAGTAGAGACCTGTATTTTTTATGAAATCAATTGTTCCATCTTGTGGGTTAACGTTGATTGCAATGTTCTCAGATCGTTGATTGGATCAGTCCCGGAGGATATACGTACATATTCTGTATACAGTTATGATGTTCTTATAAATTCTATTAAAATTATAATTCGCTATTTCTTCTCAATTGCGACGCACGATTGCTTTGTATAAGTAATATTCGATTGACATGCCGAGGAGACGCTTTCGCCCGTCATTTCGTATTTTTGCAAATGTCATCGTTGTACGCGGGGTGGCGTACTTTTGAGGGTTAACCGTTTGTTTGTATTACTTAGATGAGTGTACAAATTGTACCATTTTGTCGCTTCGACTTGTTGCCCTGCGGCATGCACGGGACGGGTTGAAAATTGATTGTGAAAGTTATTTCGGTTATATAAAAATGGTAATGTGATTTATTATGTTGTATTGTTGTTTCAAAGCGGATATAAAAATAATTGAGTCCTATTTTAAAATTGTAATGTTGTGGTAGATTCACGAAGTTAGAGCATTATTAAAATAGAACGATTTCATCGATTACAACCGTCTTTTCTATTTATATCCCTCGTCGGCTAAGTAAGTTTCAAAACTGAGTGGGTAAAGTGGAGGTACCTTACACAATGGTATTTCGATAAGCATACCCCCTCACTTTTACCACGTTTTTTTCACTCAAAGATACAAAGTCTGCAATCTGTTGGAAGTACTACTTGCTAGTAGTATACCTCCTCTTCTCACTATTCCTGCAGGGACGCTGGCTAGAGAGAGCAAGTGTATGTAATGAGCACTGATATACTCGAATACGTACCATACTATTTAAATCCTAAAACAATGACTAGGCTGATTTTGGTAAGGTTCTAAATTCGTTTTATTGATACTAAAATTGTAATTAAAAATGTTATACCGTAATCTTACAGCACATGTATTTCACTAGCTAATTAATGTATTTTTAATTTTTCAGGTAAGTTGAAGCTGTGTATCCACTGTCCAGTAAGTAAGAACCTCGGATTCGGAATAAGCATGATTTGAATTTTGAATATAACAAGGACTTATTGTGCCAGTGTATGCGCACCGTCCGGATAGCGACCAATTGCGATCGTCGGATGTTTCGTGTAGGCTAGCATAATTCACTGTATTGTATGTTATTTTAGTGTATATTATCGTGCCGGGATAGAAAAATAGCAAAACACATGTTGCGTCAATTACTGTTTACGTTCAATCGTTAACAAAATGGATTTTAAGCTAAGCGATGGCCGCCCGGTTGTCGTTAAGGCGGATCTGTTTTCAAATTAAAATTAAAACGGGCCCGCATTAAGGCAGCCATATCGTTAGTCTTAATTTGAGTTGCCCGATGAGTTAGAACCGCCCTCCACTGGGAGCGAGGCGATGGTTTTTTGCAGCTAGGAATTTTTGAAGAGTTGAAGTTGCAAAGGCTTTAAAAGATACTTTTGCTTTGATGGAAGCAGAAGTACTGACTATGGACTACTTTATTTATACAACATATTTCATCCTTTGTGAGATAATAAATTTGGACAGAAATAAAAACGTCATAAATAATTCATCGTAACTAATGGTTCCTAAAATTGCCAGTGCTACTCGTATCTATCTGGTACTGGACTTCTGAAATTTATTTCATTTCGAACTTTAAATATTTAAGGACGAAATATTCTGTTTCAGTATTGTTCCTTCAAATTTTAATCACGCTGTGTTTTTAATGAAATTATAAAGAACGCCAGTATTATTTTTCTTTAAGTTATTTTTGTTATCTTAATAGTTGCCTCACGGTTCATTTTACAAACTGTTTCAATAATGTTTTTACTAAAGGAATTTTACCAATACTTTTTCTCATAAATAATGTTAAATCATAAATACTATAAAATTATCACACAAAACTACTCTATTACTGAGCATACTGTACATAATTATTACAGTACCTCTACCATGAGCACATTTACATCAATGACTTAACAAAGACGATGCTAATAGACCGCGCTGCAAGGCTGGTAAGGCGAGCTGAGACGAGCTTTTGTAACAGTTAAACCTCTTTACAAATGCAGTGTAATCCAGTTCAAATAGCAGATCTTAGGAGTATATCATCAATTATTAAAATTGGTACAAGTGAATATTAAGTAGTTTTCGAAGTCATGTGTGTATGGATACTCAATCACCCTAGACTTGGTGAAACAAAATATCGTAAGGAAACTAGCATACAATAAAGATTTTACAAAAAAATCTTTGGTATATGCGTCAATAAACCCGCACTAGGCAAACGTGGCAGCCTTTGAATCCAACTATCCGTAAAGTGCGCTATTCAGCAGTGGACCATTATGGGCTTATTCAGATATAGATACAGACCTGTATTATAGTCACGTTTCCATCAATGAACTAACAAAGACGATGCTAATAGACCGCGCTGCAAGGCTGGTAAGGCGAGCTGAAACGAGCCTTTGTGACGGTTAAGCCGTTTTACTAATGTAGTTTATAACTCGATCGAAATGGCAGATTTAATGAATATTTTCGGCAATTGTTGTAATTGATAGAATTAACATATCAAAGTGGACAAACGCCTAAATAAAGGTAGCATGAAGGCACCCGATGCCAGGCCGCTTCGAACTATGATTCTATTTTTTCGAGCAGATTAATAATTGTTTTATTTTTTGGTTTCACATCATAAGAATGAATATCCAACATTTCTTACAATATTTTCACTACTCTTAAAGTAAAAAAAATCAATACATATTTAATACCCTCATTTCTTCACAAACGCAATCCAACCGATCCGTTCGCAAAAGCTATAGCCCATCTTACAACGTGTGTGTGGCACATGTTTAAAATTGAAATGCACAGTCAGCGCTCGCAGCGTGATTGACGAGCGTTCGCGGTAAGCAAATACGATTCCAAAGTACGACCCTTTACAACCCACGGTTTAGTTTAACGAGTTTTTTTTAGTTAAAAACACGCGAATTGACCTGAAATTGGATTTAGCGAATGCAACAAGAATTTGCGCCGAAATTATAGCGAGGATTTGCATTTTGTGTTTGGTTGGCAATTAAAAATGTGGTTGTATTTTTGGTTGTTACCTGTGTAATATAATTAATTTATTTATTGGTGCTATAGAGAAGAATTGTAAATGGAATGCGATTAATAAAATTGCAATTTTGATAATTCACATGGCGTAATTAAAAGAGAACACCTGTAAGAGTCGTGATGTTAATCCCAACACCGAATCAATTCTTTGGAAAATAACGGATGTTTCTTTGGAGTTTAAGTATTGTACAGAGGTAATAATCCTTTAGATTTTCTGTCAATACCACTACCTAGCCACTAGTTTTCATACAACTTTATTAGAAAACGCTACCGTCAAGGCATCGTGTCGTGACCTTCCCGGCTCCGCGTCGCCGCCTATAAGGGCTAATCCGTTCCGCACGCGAGTTATTAAATTTGCACACGCGTCACTAATTACACTGAGCCGTGCTACCCGCTGTCCGGACGCGAATTACCGACGCACCCACTACCCAATACGGACTACCCAGTACGCAATACTCGCGCGTTTTGCAAGTAATGACGTGACTTGTTCTGCTATTGTTTACACTATTGTTTACGGGTATTGTTGAGGTGTTTTGTGAGCAAAAGGATATACCGATGTTGTAGGATTACATGCGAGCGTGTAAATGGGGGCAGGTCTACTGGGGAACCGTATTATACAAATAATTATACGTAAATAATGTTCGTATAATACATGTGATATTTTATTTTTGATAAATAGCAAAATAGGTTCTAAAAAGTGGAATCATGAACAATATTTTTTTCTCACGTGAAATGCAACATCATATTAAGCAATTTTTAAAACTTTAATGTTTTCATTACAATGATATTATGCGAAAACAAACGGTTTCATTGTCATCGAGAGATTAATTATTTATTGGTGTACAACAAAAGCTATTCCTGTGAACTTATGCAGATGGTGTTGACACGAAACAACAGATTTGTGAAAATTCGCATAGCATATTTTATTAATGTTATTAATAGCGTGCGATGAGCGATCACAGTACAGTAAAAAGTGCTCAAAATCTCTAAATATTCGGCACGGTTATTACAATGACAGAAATCACTTTATACCGAGATATTCATTTAGAGTAATAACACATGATTCTTAGATTTTATATGTTAGGCTTCCATCGAGCTTGTCGGAAAAGCCGCGATCAATATCCATGTAAACAAAATACCAGTTTCATGAACATCAATAATCGAAAGTCCTAAGTATTTTCGGGCTAAATCTAAATTTGTCGTTTGCTCGGGCAAAGTGATATTGGATTTTGCTATTAATTATCATCCTGCAGTCAAGAATTTATGCCCGATACGGCGATAAGCTCGTCCTCCATCATATCATGGGACGGAACACCCAAGGCGAAATAAGGGCTTCCTGGTTTCACCGCTGCCTATCCCTTCTGGAAAAAAAGGCGTGAGTTTATGTATGTCAAAATTTGGGATCAGAAACACCCAAACTTTTCCTGCACCATATGGTAAAAATAAAACTTTTCCTTTTTTAAATCAATCGCTGAGTTCAAAAATAGTTGCGATTAATGCCTTTGAAATCCGGGCATTACCGAGGGTAGTAGGTCTACACACAAAGGTTATGAGAATAAAGTTTATATGAGAACTAGTGAGTTTTATGCCTATGCCAATTAGAAAGCCTTTGACAAAGGTGATCGATAGCATAAATTAGTTGTTCACATTCTCCTATGTTGAGTAACAGAACTTACTCATACACCTAACATCGCCTATATTTTACCCCAGGCTGCCATAAAATACATATTACGTCACATGTGAATTGCCAAATGTATTTCATTGTGTGTCATACACTAACATAGGTTTGACCATTGAAAACAGTCTCATTGAAATGAGGATATAATTTAAAAGCCGATTTATCGATATGGTAAACTAGCTTTAAGGTTCCAAGGTAGTAGGTAAGCGAAAGAAACTGTTTACTTATTTTTATTATCATCGTCTTTAGTTACAGAAAATCCGTTGAAATAAACAGCATCGCGATTAAATAATGCATAACAAAAGAACACTTCAGTTTTTTTTTTCATAATTTGATGTTATATAAACCTATATAATCACTACTACACTACTAATCTTCTTCAACGTTAGTTTATTACCACAATACTTAAAAAGCCACTTTCCACTCACAGCGAGCCAGCGTCCACCATCAGTCGAACACTCGAAAAGACATGCATAGTGCATTGCCGACTGTAAAATCCTTTCAAACCTCTCGAAACCTCTCCAAGCCCCAACCATTAATTTATTTAAGGGAGAGCAGGGATTAAAGGACCTATGTTTCATCCTCAAATACATTTATAAAATATTTATATAACACAAATCCGTTACGGTCCGCCAATAAAACTATCAGAACACAAGTAGGCACCCATATTCTATGACCTAAGTCCCAATTTCCATATGCATGAGTGGCGGTACAGGCCACAGTTTGTTATTTATATTTCACGTGGTCATTATGTTTTGCACTCTATAGTGGTGCAAATAGAGTGCTTTATTCACTGGATCAATTCTCTGGAGTCCATTTGACTACCACACATTAGTAAAAGTTCCCCGAGCTCCCGTCGTCGGGTGACTATGATTTAGAGATGGGTCAAGATATTGCGTTTATTTTGTTTTTCGATTGTTTTATATCGCATAATATTATTTTAGTTTAATGTCGTTTTTGATTAAGTATCAAAGGTTCAGAATGTTTTAAGTATAATATTAACTTGGTTTTATTCAAAATCAATATCGATAGACTATCTTGCCTACATGAATTTAAGAACGTACTTCCTTTGACGAAATTGATGTTAGAGCGTGCTCCACACTAGACTCCCTAATAGAACAAAAAGGCAAAAAGCTAAATTATAATAATTAACAAAACTATTTCTAAATTTAATATCCTATACAGATCAATTCAAATAGTTTTGGTAACACTTTCCCTAATAACCGTTACTCGCAAGCAACCAGAAAGAAACACTATTCTTAAGCTACTCTTTAATCTATTATCAATATTATTTTTAAGTCTAGACCCTCCTAGACCAGAAAAAAAATGCTATTATTTGGTGGAGTGGATCAATTCGATCACCGTATTCTACAAATGCGTATGAAGTAAATATTTTTAAATTGTTGTAACAGTCCAAAACTTTTTCCTTCCTATTTTGTTGCACTTATATCCTCATGTGTCCGTACACGATCTGCAAACATAGCCACCGCACTTCTCACTATCCCAAATAAAATATTTATAGAACGGAGAGCACTTTTTCTCTTTGATTCAGTGGTTTTATTGGCTCGCCCGTTTCGCGGTAATAAATGCGTGCCAGGGGTGGCCAACCATATATAAAATTAGTCACGATGGATGATTCTTTTAACTTGATTCGATCATAACACTTATACTGATTGTGTGACATTTGGTACTTAATTTATTTTGGTACTTATTGCTAGCATTTATTTTACTGCCCTACAGCTAAATTTTCATCTTCAAATCAAAATTTAAATAGCGGTAGTAACATAAAATAGATGCTAACTATATTTGCCTATACAATATAATAATATTCATTTCGAGGATATTAGTGAAATATTTTAAACAGGAATCTTCGATTGACTCGAAAAATGGATATAGAACGAAAACAATATAAAAAGGTTAATATTCGTTCCAGTGCCTAAATCTAGGGTAAAAGTATAAAACCCAAAGCCTGTATTTATAAACCGCTGACCTTGTCAAAACAAAAATTAGTACTCCCATCGACCCTCAGAAAATTGGGACCTGTCCGCTCTAAAATTGGCCAGGGTTTATAACAGGCATATTTTACGTGATGTTTAAGTGACTTTTGATCAGGCAACCTATTATATGTGTCGGAAACTAATTTTGTGTCACGCGATGTCCCCTCGCTGTCGCCGAGCGCAAGCAACGGTCTCACGCGATATTCCGTCCAGACGATATAAGCTGAAAAAATACTAAATTGCCTTATAAATTTTGATGTTAATAGCCAATTACTATTAGGCGTGGCATCACTAATTGTTATCTAAATTAATAACTATACCATCTGAATGAGTAATGCAATTAGACAATTTGATATAACGTTTTTATTTTTCATATTTACTGACTGAGATTTCAAAATATTTCTAATATAGTAGTATAATAAAAGTGGAATTTAATAGCAATATAAAATATGTTTTAGTCCACACTTTGATTGTAGTCCAAGAGCTGGCACCAATTTGGGTATGTATTTGAGGCAAGCTGAAAACTTGTCCCATAGCTCATACCTATACACCGCTACTCACCAGCCAGGTCTACAGCTCCGAGTTGGGGTATAATAGGAGAATTATAGAACACGTTTTCAACTTGCCTCAAGATCCTACCCAAAAATTGGTACCATCTCCCCTTGCGAGAAATAGAAAATTGGAATGACAGATGAAGAACATAATTACAAATTATGTTAATAAATACGTCATAGCAAAGGCCATAAAAATAAGAACTGAAATACCATATGTATGGTTTTCAATTCAGTATTGTCTAAATTGAGTAAGAGATACTGTTCCGCCACTGGCAAAGGGTATGTACCCTTATTTACCTGCGACGTTCATAGCACAGTCATGACATACAACGTTGTAGTAGACAAAGACCCTAATTCCAAATGATAAATCATCTAGATTCCGTTCATCCTTAAAAGTGTTGAAGTAGATTGTCTCAAGGAAGTGCTAAGTCGCATTGTCTTGATATTAATGTGACCGGGGAGCTCCGTGAAGTATTAGTGTAAGTGGTGCTTCATAACACACATTTATCGAGGGATTAAAACGTCATCCGGTGAAGGAACAGGGGGTTATATCTTTGTAATTAATTCTTAAAGGAGTTTTTAATACGAGTTTACTATGTTTGATGAAGTGTACATTTGTAATCCCAACAATCACACACTTATTCATGGTTTTGAAGTGATATAGGTGTTTTAGGCAATGAGAATATAAGAGTGGAAATCTTGTTCATATTCAGTCTAGAAGAAATCAGTAGCTAATCTCAGAACATGGGTCTCGATACGAATATCAAACTCGCGAGTTTACATTTGACGTGCGACTTCTTGCTTGATAATTCCAGAAGGATCTAGGATCGTCTGTGCAATCATACCCGTATCCATCTAATTATTTTAATGATGATGTGATATTCGGAATTCTGATATTTCTTTGCATTTTTTTAGACTTACTCAATAATTTAAATTTTTTCTGGTTTGAATTGGAGTACAAAAAATTAACAAACAATACATACAAAATGTAGTTATAATTATATTACATAGTCAATAAATAACCCATATTTAATAAATAATATTATGGAAACAGAAATATTATTAAAATCGTTGGTATCAAATATTTTTACAATACCTGAAACCGTTGCCATGCTTCTATTCATAAAGGTATATAGACAATTCTACCGTTTAATATTCTTGTAACGCGCATTCACTAAACGTTTGCCCCTCAAACCGTTCGGTACTTCAAACTCCATGCCACTATATTTACCTCGCCAAACCTCTACTTAAAACGCAATTAAAATCGAACACAAACAGTTCAATAAATGCCCAAAATTGTATATACTAATTGGTTATAACGATCCACAGCATATAAATTTAATTGAATTAATAGCCAGCCTGATTCTGGAAAGGTAATCGACGAGATTTCTTCAAATCGGAACAAATTGATAGCTTCTCGAAATAATTAATCAGTGTAATAATATGGGGTAAATCTGGGAGAGCTGGTCATATTTTAGACGGTTCTAGAACTTTTTTGTTTATGTCCCCCTGATATTGCATAAAATATTGCTTCAACGCATTGAATTCAGTGAAGTAACAGGAGTATAGTGTAATTTAGTAGAAGCGACATTTTTTTCGCATGTCTCTTACGGCCTAGTTTTCCTTTATTATCTGTAGACCAAATATTTTAGCAGCACTAGATATTAAAAAATATATTTAGTCTTAAACCATTTTAAAAACTCTAAATAAATAATCAACCCACCAATGCAGACATGCAGTCGTTATCACCCGCCCGCGCAATTTCACTAAACGGAATAAAAAGGATTATTGTTAATAGCCGCAAAGCTTAAACGGTATTTGGATTCCTTTACACGTGTTTATAGTGTATACAAAGGACTATATTTAGTGAAAAGAGAAAAAATATACATGTGAGTGGAAGTTTGCCTTAAATAAACACATATCCGTGGCCGCGGTTAATTTCGGGTCGACAAGTGATTTGTTTTAGGTGCCGGAGTGCATTCTTATGTCAAACTTGTGTTTTTAAGTGTGCAGCCGGATTCATGTATCCTTAATTGTTTTTCGTTTCGTGTTTGTCGAGATGGGGATTACGTCAACTTCCTCTGGTGTGTTGATTCTTCGTTATTGAGTGCATGTGCCAGTCATTTAGAAAAACGGTAAATAATCCTGTTGTCAGACTTGTTGCACGTCTCGTCAGGTTCACATAAATTATATACAATTCTTAACGCATCCTACGCTTATAAGTTCCATGGCCTCACTAAGACAAAGCTACACGTAATAAGAAAAATCATCACATTAGACTAAACTGACGCTTTCATATTATTTGGGAATTTTCTTATTTTATTCTTGTACACTCATGCAAAAACAATTAGCAGTTTACAAACTTATATTCATTTTATTTTCTTCTTTTTAGCAATGAATTGACTGCCTCGGTGGCGTACTTGTATTACGGTACGATTACAAAGCTGAAGTCTCGGGTTCGAATCCCGGGTCGGGCAAAGTGATATTGGGTCTATTCATTATCAGCCCGGAGTCAGGAATTTGTGCCCGATATGGCGATAGGCTCGCCCCCTATCACATCATGGGACGGAACATACAAGGCGAAATGTGGGTGTCCTGGTGGCGCCTCTGCCTACCCCTTCTGGGAAAAAGGCGTGAGTTTATGTATGTATGAAATTGACATCACTATTAACTTACCATTATATATATACGCCACTGTAAGTAGCTCTATCTTATTGAATGGAGTAAGGTCTATTTCCCGGAAACTAATGTACAACAACACCCGTCTGCGGGCAACCCGGTCAATAAACCACTGAGACATTACGGCCAACTAAATCAATATAATTACTGTGCATTATGCTGCTTATTGGTAGAATCAAACCCGGTAGCCGTGACATCACAGTCGGTTTGCAACCGCAAGCCCATGGTAATTGTTGAGGTAAACACAAACTTACGGTTACACATACCGACAGACTCCACAGACCTGTCCGCAGCTTGAGGCTACGCAAACATATTATAGACTGAATTAGCGCACTCTGTTTGGTATTAATCAGCACTGAATCGGTGTAAACTGGAGATAATCAATTACTGTAGTCATTTAATTAAATAATGGCTTTGTTAATTCATGTATGTGCTTGTGTAAATAAACTTTAAAAAGTTTTCTCTTGAAACTGTACTCGAACTATTGATAATAATGACGATTTTTCCCTAAAATTCCGATCTCACTCGATAAACTTTTGTTGTTCTTGCTGTATTTAGAGTTAATGCAATACACAACTGAGGTTTTGCATTTCCTGATGAAACAAGAGCATGAGTCCTCTCTGTAAGCGGTCGTATAGCTGACCACCAGGCGAGTGGCGTGCTCGTCTCGCCATTCATTCGAATAAAAAAACAAAATTGCGGTGGTGGATAAGTTAATTGATTGTGAATGATATGATCAATTAAAATGTTTTTTAGTATTTTTTTTAAGTTACCATGGAGGTAATAGATATGTACTGACCGGATTATTGAGGGATATTACCGATGGAATAACCTATTTAAAGCTTCTGCTAAGTATAGACATAATTAATTCAAATTTATTAGTTCTAACGACTACAAACGTCTTTTTTTAAGCATAAACAGAAGGCAGTCATAAAAAATGAACACTAAAGTACGCAGACAATACACACGCATACAGTTGATAGCGAATATCACGCTCGGCAGATAGATTTCTCGACGTCGCAATTTATAGGGACGATTGTCCACGGGCCAATGCGACCGCAACTACGCGTTGAGGGTTAAAATGTTTTCCGTGTTACGCCCGACAAGGTTGGCACCTGCCGCAAACCTTCGCACGTTTTCGTTAATCCGACGAAACTGTGACTGTGTTTTTGTATTTGCGTGTTGCATGTTAGTTTGTGGGGTTTAGTGTTTGTTCTTTTTGCGCAATTTAAATGCAATTGTGACCTCGCTTAGTTAGGTGGGCAAGCTTTGTGGAGAGGCTTACGGGTTTAATGCGTTGACAGTAGAAAACGGATTTTTTTTGGTGACATTGAATTTACTGCAGTTATGCTCTATGCAAAAATTTTAAACACTGGTAGAAGGTGCATGTTGTTGGCAGCGGTATTATAGGAATCTTATACAATATACATAGATGCGTCCTCGTACTTTCTTACAGGACCCAATATATTACGAGTAGAATAGAACGAACACCTGAGGTGAAATTTATGTTTTTATACCGGTACGATAAAGTTCGCAACGTTCCACTTGCCTGGGTCACTGTATTTTGCTTACCATTATCCTGTCCGGTATGGAGCACCCGGGCAGATATAAAATCACATCACCTGCTTATATATTTTATCATAATCATCACTCTTTGTCAATAACTATTGGACCAAAGCGTCTTTAAAGACTCAGGTTTCAAAGTCAATGGGCTTATGGCTTCACTTGCGTTATTCAACTCACTGATGTGTGGAATAGTTCTACATAATTACGAATTATTTTATGTTTCTGCTAAAAGGTTGGTTACAAAGCATTTAAACTCTAATTAATATCTTCAGTTTCTACAATCATGTAATACTTTTCGAAAACGTCGTACAGATTGCCACTAGCAAGGATCTGTCTACTTTGCTAACATTTTTACTGCATAATACTTAGTCATTCTAAACTAGTCAATTTAACTAAGAACCGTATATATTCTAAAAACATAATATGTTCCACGTTCAATAAGTTACGCATATATTATGATTTGTTGGCTAGTCAAGCCAATAAGTACATTAATCAACGTTTAAAAGAACAATAAAATATATATATTTTTTGTTACTTTCTAGTGCAACTTTTTTGAAGTCTGTTTTAATTTTTTGTTAATAAAACAATAGAAATCACACTACAACAAGATTATGCGTCCCCATAAGTATAACGAACGTATAATTAGCATCATTAAAGATACTTAGCATTAAACGCCCGTAATTCAAACTACACATTTTATTCGCAAGCAATATTTTAAGCGGCAACGAGCAGTTAAATTAACGTGGTTTAATGTTAGTCATAAATCGGTGAGGCGCTACCACGTAGAGGTAGCTTCCTTACTCATTTTGCTAAGTATTACTCACTTCACTACCGCATTTGTATGCTAAACATTTTTTAACATGACTTATTATAATAGCAATGCATGTAATAATACCCATAAACTTATACAATTGAAAGGAAGTTATGATATATTCACCAACGCTGATGTAGCAAATGGACTTCACATACCTTGGAAATTCTTTATGATATTTAATATTTAGTTTACCCAATTATTGTCCTCTTTAAGAAAGCAAAATAATATGTTATTACGAAGAATACATAGAGAATGATAATTAAACACCGCTAATTAAAACACTTATTTCCAGAATATAACATAATCTTTGTGACCCCTAGATGCGTTGTTAGTCATCGGTTGGGCGCTGCCAGTACAGAGGTAGCTCCCCTACTCATTCGCTAGGTTATTACGCGCGTCACTACCGTATTTGTATGCTACTCGTACACATTTTTTACACAACCTTTATTAATATCATCCCATATATAATATAATATCCTTGTGCAGGGGCCTCCTCTACAATTGAGGAGTTATGCTTTGGTATAACTCGCCATCCTAGACCGGTTTGATTTTTTTTGTAGGAAAGCGACGTATGTATGATCCTTAATGATATTTTTCTTGTCATTATGATAATAAAAGACTTAAAAATAATAATTTAACATGCTTATATTGTGAGATCAGGACATGAGACATATACTACAATGTAATCTTAACAAAATCAAAAAGTTAATTCATGTGTAATAACAATAGAGAGAAACGGAAGTGAGGATTCCTATACATCTGCAAATATCACAAAAGAAAGGAGATAGCAAAGCTCATTTCACATCATGTAACTTGATAGTTAATACCAACGATGAATGATTCTATCCAATCAAACCAGTTCATTTAAGCTAATGCATCATTTAATTAAAATAATCTATGACCAAATGATTTAATCAGATGCAACGAACACTTCGCCAAGGATTATAATGTACACACGTAAAAGAGAGTTCTAGGAAACTATTTCTTAAGAGACAATTTCCTAGGCTATAAACATATTGGTCAGTGATATAAATCTAATCTCTTATAGTGATACATATTTCAAATACGCGTCATAGACAACTCGAAATAAGCATTGGACCCAGTATACCGAAGTTAACAGCCAACTCAAGCACAATAAACACATTTGTTATTTTTTCAAATCCCAAGAGGCCTGACTAGCCAGTTACTCACGTCTAGTGTTGAGTAGGACATACAAGAGGTAGTACATTTGTCCCGTACATGACGTCAAAATGTAAGAGCGGCTCAACTTTTTCAAATGTACTACTTCATATTTTGTGTCCCGGTACTCGTTACACTACGTCATTCACTATAGGATGAGAGCGAGAGGTACTAATACCTTCAAACTATCTAGTACGCCTCACTTCAATTGAAGTGGGACATTGTACTAGCTCAGTACAAAAACGAGGCTACTCTTACAAACTCTTTTTCAAGTCATGTCCTACTCAACACTACTCACGTCTAATTAAAGAACTCAAGCCAAACGATTAAGCTTTCATAAATAAATAGCACAGTTTATTTAACAAGTATTTGTTTAAACGAACCTTTCATGTATACTTGAAGTTATCCAGGTACTGTTTGTAATAAATTGGCATCCTGGTTTCGAACTGGTGTAAATGTATGAAACGAAAATGAAACGTTTAACAAGAAATACGGAAATAGATCGTCTGAACATGATTTATCAAGATTTATTTGTTCATTACATTTCAAAGAAACAAAACACGGTCCAGTTTCTTCTGTTAATTTCAGTACAACTTCAAATAAAGAAATTGTTACAGGTACTTATTTAGAGTAAAATCTTTATATGATTAAAATATACTAGTACCGATTATGCTCATATATTTGGAAGAGGAGACTGAGAATTGAGATGCAACTAATACTCTCACACCTCATAGCTAAATGATATTTTTGTTCTATTGTGTAATAAAGGCATTATGAGAAATAAGATACCCTAAATACGAAAAAGTCATGATTGTGGTGTACCTTATGTACAACCGATACTGAAAATTAGTTAATCACCAATGAATAAAGCACCTACCAAGTTTTCGACCAATAACATCTTAATCTTCAAAGGAATATTCAATTTAAAAATCTAAGAGCACGTATTGATCTCCCACTAAACATAACAAACATTTTACATAATATTAAAATTCAATCCTCCTTTCCTTTGAACATATAGGTATTCATAAAGCAATATTGATATTTCTCTATTCTCAAGCACAATATCTCAAAGGCCAAAGGAGCTACTGGGAGTTGGTGCCTAAAAAGTACCCATCGGTCAGTCGGCCCCGAAGAGCACGTACACCGCCCCAATATTAATATTCCATGTACGGTGTAGGGTTGAAACCTGAAAATTGATTCGAAATACCTCTGTTACACTGGTTTAATCATTTCAACACCGCTGGTTTTTCCAATAATTGAAAATTCAATTCGGTGTTTTAATTTAAATGATATATCTACTCTTATCTGTTTTTAGCTTTGATGTGATGTGTGAAATATTATTATTTAAATATTGGAAAAATATGTAACTTATTGTGTAGCGTTTTATACATTTCTATAAATTATTCAATCATTATATTCGAATCGAAAATTTACATCGTACTAATTAATACACCAATAAGACTATTATATAATACATCATCACGAATTGTCCTCATTCATATCATTATAATAATAAGAAGGAATATACGGATTAATACTGAAATCCGTTTTCATAATTGTTTTTTTTATTTCAATGAAATCCGTTTATTGAAATCATAAAAGGAAGCGTCAAAAATTAAAAACTATCGCCCACTAATCCTGATTCATTTATCCATTAGCCGTTTAACACAGTAATGAATTTCGAGCGGAACGCCTTTAAGCAATTTAATGGGGGCTGTCACGATAATTAACATAAAATAACTGTGTAATTAAATCCCTACAAAGATTCATCTTCCTGCCGTGATAAAGATAATTCTCGTACATGAATGAACGGTTCGTTTATCCGGCGATCAATCGGCAACCCTATCATTTTCCAATAGCCGGGATCCTATTTATTTACACCGCCATTACGGGGTTAAGTGTAGGCTACGTTCAATTTATACCTTCCACGTAGGTGGTACGGGTTAGGTTTAGAAAAAAAACTAAAGCTTCGATTCATTTAGCAGGAATTCCGATAAATTCATAGTGGCATAAATCAAACAGGGAACATTAAATGATGTATTTTATTGTAAGTGATGTCGAATCTTCATAAGTTATTATTTATGATGATCAAAGATTCAATATACTATCATGTTTATCATACATTTAATTTTTCTTATACGATCACCATACAGTGGCTAAACTATATCTTGCGCTATGAGCAGTATCGTTTAAATAGATTATTATCAACAAGATACAAATTCCTTCCGCCATTTGAAATAATTCAGCCACCATACGCAATTGTTTCCCCGCCACTTAAAAGCCCGCTTACTCCTACATACGGATAAAAGTGGGCGTAAATAACGCGAGATTTCTTTCGTCAACGAATGACTTTAAGCATCACACGTACAGTGCTACATTTCAGGCGATTATCTCGATATCCCGCGATAGAAACCCCCCTCGCAGCCATAACTCACTTGCTCACGGCAGAGTGCGAACTCGGGCCTGACGTCACACTCTAATGCCTCGCATTTTTTACTTAGCGCTTGCAGATACATCAAAAGTACCAGGAATCAGGAGAAAAACCTGGCAGAGGGTGAACGAACGAGGTTTATTGAAAATACTTTCAGGAAGGTACAGCGACGGGGATTCTAAGAATTCATTATAGAACAACAAAGTTTTCTATGGATTTATTATCGGAAATATGATGTCGGGATTATGTTTCGTCGAGTTAAAGTGAACTGCAGTAGGTACGGGAAATATTGAATGCATAATAATAGTAATATGAGAATTGCGTTTTTCCAAATAAATATTATGGCTAGGAAATTGCTTCGGTGGCGTAGTTGTAGGACGGTACGACTTCAAAGCTGAGGTCTCGGGTTCGAATCCCGGGTCGGGCAAAGTTATATTGGGTTTTTCTATTAATTATCAGCCCGGATTCAGGAATTAGTGCCCGATATGGCGATAGGCTCGTCCCCTATCACATCATGGGTTGGAACATACAAGGCGAAATGTGGGTGTCCTGGTGGCGCCTCTGCCTCCCCCTTCTGGGATAAAGGTGTGAGTTTATGTATATATTTATGTATGAAATTGGTGATAAAATGATGGATAAGATTAGACCAACGTTAAACTTTAGACAAATAGTTGGATTTGAGGTCAGTTGGGCTACGATCTACGATCTGGAAAGGTAAACTACCAACTTCTATGTAGTTTACCGTTGAAGTAATCAGATAAACGCTCCAGTGTAGTCCGTTCCAAGATTATCTTGAGCTCGTGCTAAATTGCGTAATAAATGATAGCCACGATGTAATTTGTACCTTGAATCTTTTAACCTATGGTCAAACAAAAAACGGCTAGTTATATTCTGCCATATTTTCCTGTATAAACTTTTGACTCATTTAAAATAAAATTACCTCATATTATTGCAGATTAAACGTTTTTTATTATTTTGTATTAAGTATTCCTATTGACATTATTCTTAAAAGTGCGTTATTCCTTGGATAATCAACTAAAACAGAATATTATTACAAAGCTTCGATATTGTGTTACTAACGGCCGGAGAAGAGACGGAACTATTTTCTGTAGTGTTGTTTTGTACATTCTGTAACAAAGTTTGGTCATTAGTCCAACATGCTTTCCGAATGCTACCTGCTTCAGGATTTCAGATAACTAAGATATTACAGTACCCATGTGGTTTCCGACACGGCTTAATTACTACTACTCTTTTCAAATTATAACGATTGCATCGTCAGTATGGGTGGACTCACTTTCAATATACATATGGCGAAAATAACACCATGTGTTAATTATATTGAACCAGACTAGTGATAACGGCACCGGTCTATATTCGTTTATTATTAATTATTTCTATCACGAGACATTTTAATTAACGGATAAACGACTTATCCGAATATTTTCAACAACTTGTTACTTTTAAACGCAACGCGCGGATACCAATGTTTCACTGGCGAATACTGAATGTAGAATGCTCTGGTCCCGAGGCGGATTATATTGCAAACTGTCATGCTCCCACCCTTACTCTAACTGTGGGTATAGAAATAGAAATAGAATTAAAATCGGGTCTACTGTAATAAAATTACTTCTACAACTATCCGTAGATTGCTTAGGGCTTATTTACAATTGTTTTAATTATAATTTTGTTTACATAAAACCGCTCCGACACATACAATACTGCCAGCACCTTTCGACACCCTGACCACCGGTTGGATCAATAGTACCCTGAACTGACGAGAATGCATGAACAGGTTGATGGAAGTGGATGAAACGAAAGTAATATGTCAGGACCGAGCAAAGTGGCGATCCATAGTCTGTACCTACCCCTATGGGATACAGGTGTGACGATTATATATAATAAATGTATGTACTATGTATGTATGCCACCAAACACGGCCAGTTCCTTCAACCCTACCTTACCTCACACCCGAACAATATCAAATAAATAAACACCAACTAATCTACCACCCATAGAATTATGACTACCATTATACCTGAAGTACGTAAGCACTTCTCCGCATTTTCCGTACTTATTACCTCCAACCGCAGTATTATCCTCTAGCGGCAGTACCTAGACATTTATTATTCCAACATTAGACACACCGCAGACGGTACAGGCTGGCGTATAAAAAGGGCTTACAAAGCGCCGGCCTACTTTCAGTCAGGTGGTCGCGGCGCCATCATTAATTTCAATTCAATATACAATACGTTGTGCCGCTCGCCGAACATCACAATAGTTCTTGCTATAAGTGCCTGTGGTTTAATGTTATTTGCCGTTTATTCCGAAATGTGGCTCTTTGTTTAGGGTATTTAATTCTGTTTTATGTAACGCTGCGCGCTAAAGAAATGGTATAAATAAACTGACATGGTAAATGGTAGGTAATGGTAGGTTAATGGTAATGGTAATGGTAAATATAGTAGCCATGTTGTGTGGTAAAATATTCCTAGCCACCTGGAGAGCGAACACCATCGACCCTGATGGAAACTTAACGTATAAATGCATACCTACTTGCGTGAGCGAGCAAGAGATAACCTTTTCTTGCCGGTGGATACTCTGTTTGATTCACTTCTGCACTTGCTTTAATGTGAATTGTAGTAATTCTGTCCTTGTCAGTATAATAAATAACTGCATCGAAATCAAAGTGATCAAAATGAATGTGCCTATTAATCCATCTTAAAGAAAAATGACGCAAAGAAAGTAACTGGTTTCTATTATTAGCTGCTTTCGTCTAAGTAGTTAAATATAATTTAATAATCGCTCTACAAAAAAAATCAAATAGCCATAGTCACCATTTTAAATACGTGAATTTGACATACACAAACACACGCCTTTATCCCAGAAGTGCAGGCAGAGGTAAGGTAGGCAGAGGCGCCACCAGGACACCAACATTTCGCCTTGTATGTTTCGTCCCATGAAGTGATAGGGGGCGAGCCTATCGCCATATCGGGCACAAATTCCTGACTCCGGGCTGATAATGAATAGAAAAACCCAATATCACTTTGCCCGACCCGGGATTCGAACCCGAGACCTCAGCTTTGTAATCGTACCATAGTACAACTACGCCACCGAGGCAGTGAATTTGAAAATTAATAAAATGGTCCACCAGTCCAAACTACACCGTGCGGCTTACAGTTGTCAGTGAATATAAGACCAATTAGGCTTGAGATTGTTCTTTTCATATTTAAATTTTACTTTTCATCAGTGGATCTATATACCGCTTCATAATACGGGCTGTTTGGAGAAGCACATAAGGGGATTCGAACTCTGCTCACCCATGCATTCCTATTGTGGTGAGGCCAATATCAGAGTTTTAATTCAATATAGTTTTTGTCGTGTTTTTTGAGTGGTATCGTAGACATAAAGTTACAACAGGTAACAGAGGCTTGACTTACTCAAGAAGGAGCTGAAGATTATGCCTGGCTGGATTCTAATTCACGAGCTACAATATAACATCATTATATTTTTCTTAATAGCCAAATCTTGTTACCGATAAACAACACATTCAAAAGTGTCTACCTCACCTTTTGACAAGCAGTGTTAAGTATGATGTGTTTTATTTGAAATTTATTTTATCAGCCCTAGCAGTTCTTTCAAAGTTACAATTTTTGCCAATATCAAACCATACGAACGTAATCAATAAAACCACAAAACAAAACGTTAAATATTTAAGTTCAGTTTACGTCGGTAAACTTTTAGGATTCCCGATGGGCTAGCAGTTGGCAAAGGTCAAAGGTGTGTGCCGCATTAATCATTTTCTTAGCGACGTGTCACCACGCTATGGTGCGTCGCCGTTATTCCTACAAAATATAATATTTTTACTTTCCTCTCACATATATTTTCAGAAGTTAAATTGACTATTGGAAAAACAGACTTTTCCATTTCAGTGTATTCTTTTTCTACTTTATTTTTGCGAATAATTTATCTCTCGTTTCTCTGTCTGGATGTGGAAGACCACATGTTGCACAACTAATGTTTCATCTAAATTTGATCTGATTTTGGCAGGAAATGTAGGTGATATAATTTCTAAAATCATAAATTACAATCTGTTTAATCAAAGAAGCTAGACATGCTTGAACAAATTCGCTACAAATAAATTAACGACAGCTTTGACAAATCTCCCATAAAACTTGTCACAGCAAACAATTTACGTGAGCTAACAGGTCCAGAAACAGTCTAAAATAGCCAAACAAAGCGGAAATATGGCTTAAATTGGGTTCCTAAAAACATATATACAACAATAATCTGAACAAGATATTAATATACCAAATACAAATCAAGTTGAAGCCCTAACCTCGCAAGAAACTAAGTTAAACTCTATTAACCAAACAGCTACGTCTGAAATATCACGTAGATAAGTGCTTACATTTCAAAGTTAAGCTAAATAATATCAGTTAAACGTAACATTTCACTCAAACAGTTCGTAAAGATGGGTGCGTCTTTACAATATTAACATTATTACGACAATGTTCGGGAGTAAGCAACAAAATGTTTCTTAAGGCATGATTTAAACAAATTAAGCCGAAGGCGGTGATGAGAAAATCCTTTACACCATACGACACGACACGATTTGATGTTGGCCTTTCTTCGTGACGGTCAATTTACATAGTAACTCTATGTATCACCACACTTACATTTATTTATCTAAGTAAATATAACAGAAAATGATTTATAGACCCTTTATTTAAACTTTTATATCGTTTACATTCAAAAATATAGATTGTCGAAAACAAACGTATGAAATGTATAGCATCTCAATAAGTGCGAACAGTAATTATTGAAGTTGACATTTTGTTTGATTGCGAAAACATGACTGGACAAAGAGACTTCACTGTTACACAATCTAATAAAAGTAAAATAAGACACATGTCATCAGCAGTCCAATTAATAAGAAAGACATTAATTTAATTATCTTTAAATATTAAATAAATTTTAGAACATAAAAGCAATCGCTTTCGAACTATACTTCATCTTGCAACACATCCTGCAACACTTACCAGGTATTCAATACACAAAAGGTCACATTTCCTTAATTAACATAATAATTAACAGTGCTAATAAAGTGAGTCAATACCGTATTACATTTAGTAACGTTGTTCGACTAATTCTCCAATTAACCAAGTCAGTGAACATCGATGCACTTTCAGCGAGTTTGATCCGTGTGGTCTAATTATGTGAAATTCATCTACTGGCGCTAAATACACTAAGCACTGATCAGTTTTGTGCAGCTTATTATGTAGCTAGACTTTAAGTAACATTTGTAAGTGGTGAGAGCAATAACTATTGAACCAGCTTGACCAAGATGTATTACTTTCTTACAGACTTTTGCATACGTAAAGTATGTTCAATGGAGCTGGAAATATCTTTTTGGTTGTTTGCCACTTCATCTAATAAATAAAGCAAAATATTGCATTCCTTACCTACAACCTGTATTGTTTCAGCAATATTTCTATATTTACACCTTCAGCGTTTGAATGAAAATTTATGTATTTTTGCCATGCCACTAGTTTAAGCAATTACATAAATCCAAGAATTTAGTCATTTGTTATTTTTTTATGTGACCTACGGGTGTAATCAAAATTTATGCATACACCAAATAAATACATCCAACAGTACCGAATATGTAACCAATGATTGATGGGAACTCAAACAGTACACCACTTCCTGACTAAATAAACGCCACGAAGCGATACGACGACGCTTCGACATGATTGTATACCCTAAACCTCCTCTAAACTCTTCTGTAGAAATTAGCTGAGTTGGCGGGTGTCGAGGCAATTTCGGCGAGAACGGGTAGCTCCGACCCGCGTGCTATATTGATGCGAGCTTATTATCTACGACCTACAACCGTGAACGCCTAATATGCTATTACGAAACTCTGATTTAATACTGACAATGTGCAAATGTTATAGCGGCTTTGTCTTGCTGGTGGCTATGTCAAGTGTTGTCAGTTCAGACGATGCTGTTTTCTGATGCTTTTTATATTGTAGTGTATCGAAATAGATCAGAACTTTGTAGTTGTTCTACCGTTGTCGTGGGTTATTTAAGCGGTTACAGGCGTTCTAACATAATTATATTTTGTGACAAAACTAGCTGGTTAATCCATCACTATATTTTAAAGACAAAAATAATATTGTTTGCCGGTGGCTCAATGGTATTCTGTTTTCTGTCTCATCATTGTAGTACTCCATTGTAGTACTTTACATGAGACCGTATACTTCACGTAATTTCAAAGTTAATTAAAGTCTTAATTTATTGTGTTCCTTAATAGGAACTGCTTGTATCACAATTCATAAGGTCTTTACGTCACCCCGCAGCTGGGTGAGACCTCAAAATACTCCAAATGAAACAATAGCCAAAGCAACTTAAATTAACCTCTTGGAATGGGTTAAATGAGCGTCTAAGATTAATGGCATGTTCCGGTAGAGTTAAACGAAAGAAAAATGCCCTGTCACCACTGTATTGGAAAGTGGTGGTGACATTTTTTCGGTCACTTCAATTAATTTGAGCGCTTAAATTCGTGTCATGGTTCAATTTGCCTGCGTGTGTCCCTTAAAGTGGCTAAAGAGTTTACGTTAAGCCTCTGGTTTGGTTTTTTCGTAAATGACTCCACCCAACTGAATGACAGTCCTGCTTTTGATAACATTAGTGATTGTAAATAATTCCCGAAATTAAGACAAGAGTTTAAAAAAATAGAACTGTAAATTTTAAATGTATTTCTTTATCATTTCATTTCATAAAAGAAAAACGTCTAGAGATTTTCAAAACTTTGATTCATGCACCGGTTGCATCGAACCTTTGCAATTATTGGATTAAAACAACGCGAAACCAGTATTAATATTGGCCGAAGTAATTAGCAAAAACACGAAAAATTAATAACAAATATGAGAATCCACAATCCATTACGAAGTTATTAATGACGTTACACACACACTCAATACACGGGAGTCATTAAAAAGGGTCGCACAATTAATAGCGTTCGATGCACAGCCAATCGTACGTTTTTATGTAATGTTAATATTTGAGATAGTAGGCTTTAATGAATCACTCCAAATTGTCAATTTAAAATGAAAATGTTACACGTTTCACATTTATTGGAATGGGAATGTTGTTTTTCGTCGGAGTTATTTGCGTTTCGGCTGTGATGAAATGTTGTAAAAATTGCGGTAATATTTTGGCCAATGGTTTCACAACGGGCTTAAACTCAAATTGAAAGGCCCGTATAGTGGAATGTACACAACCGGTGACTGATTGGTCGCGGATTACAATACTGCTGAAATTATGTTTTCAGAAATGCGAACATCATTTAAATGTGTATTCAAGCTGAATTTAATAAATAGAAGAAAAAAATTCTAATCTATGGCAAAGTTTTGGGCAGTATTTTTCAACTGACAAAACTGACAAAAATAATAATGGAAAGTTCATCATTTAGTAATACTAAAAAATTAAAACTGTCATTATTTCGTGATCATCACCATCATATTATACAAACGCAGAAATCCACTGCTGACGACAATTACTCGTATTAAGTATTTCTGAATATCATTACAAAATCATTAACACAACTGCCTCGGTGGCGTAGTTGTATTACGGTACGGTTACAAAGCTGAGGTCTCGGGTTCGAGTCCCGGGTCGGGCAAAGTGATATAAGATATTGGATTTTTCAATTCTTTATCAGCCCGGAGTCAGGAATTTGTGCCCGATATGGCGATAGGCTCGCCCCCTATCACATCGTGGGACGGAACATACAAGGCGAAATGTGGGTGTCCTCGTGGCGCCTCTGCCTACCCCTTCGGGGATAAAGGCGTGAGTTTATGTATGTATTACAAAATCATTACAATACAACCAATATGCCTAAACTTGATGAATACAATTAATATTGAATGGATTTGATCGAAATTATCTATTAGATTTCAAAATTTCATTCCAAACACGACAAACGCTTACCACTGCCATCTTGCGGAAATTGGCGTATATGAGCCATTGTATTGTATCTGCACAGTGTATGGTTTCGCCTGGCAATTAATTTTGAGGTAATTCATCGGAAACGAGAACTTAATTTGACAAAGCAATATAATATACGTTAGCCAGCAACCTCGAATGGGTAGGCAAAGGTGCCATGAGTTGTTCTACCGGATTAATTTTCCTACCAAACAACGATAGAGAACCCAGAATCTAATTTTTAAAATCAATTCAATTTCTATAAGAATAATTTCGACGGATGCAATTCAAGAAGATGCTGGCGTGTAATGTTTGACATGTTAAAATGTTATCAAAATGTATCTGTATTTGTATCAGCCCATATACGTCCCACTGCAGGGCTCGGGCCTCCTAACCGGTCCTCCTACCATCGAGAATACGATTGAGAAGGGTTAGGCCATGTATTTTTACTGGTGGTAGGTCTCTCATATGTGAGAGGCCGCCTGGGTAGCTACCACCGCAATGCCTATTTCTCCCGCCAAACATCAGTGTAAATGAACTGTTGTGTTTGTAGGACATTGTAACCAGAGTAACTACTGGACATAATGAGACTTAACATTTTATGCCTCAGGATGGGGAGCGCAGTAGAATGCCAGGCAATGCTTTGCAATTCATGGTGTTGTTTGGTTTTCTACTGTCCATGAGCGGTCGTATCGCTTGGCGTCGTTTACGTCAGGCGAATGGCATGCTCGTCCCGCTATTCATCGCAATAAAAAAAAAAAAACATCAAAATGAGTTATATAAAATATCAAACATATAGATAGCTACAGAACTATAATTATAACGGCGTTTTCCATCTCAGACCGCTGAACTCCAAAACGAAATATGCAAAATATAATTTGGCCGTTTCTATTCATTGCCAAAAATATAATATCCTCCGGGCACGGATGTGAATCACATTGTAATTAAATAGAAGAATAGCATTGTCTCCCGATTTTGTTTTATTGCGTAATTATATCCTGGTAGGATGACGCCATTAGTTTTAGCTTTTTGTACAATATACCGGGTATATCAAGACTGCGACCGAAAACGAAGCCAGGTGGTAGTTTTAGTGGTTACAAACACGATTCAAATAAAAAATTTTATTCCAAAAAAAAGTTGACTTTTTTTTTGCGAAATTTTTAACTACTACCACCTGGCTTCGTTTTCGGTCGCGGTCTTAATATACCATGTATTTTAAAAACTTAAAATATATTGTCAGACGCCAAAGAATTTCGTAGTATTACTTTGTGATCGCCGTGTTTTGCATTCTAATTTTTGTGATTGTCCGTCATCGTAGAGTTGATTTATCATTTTGCAAATGTTTTTATTTATCCAGATGCAGACTAATTAATTCTACACAGTATTTTACAATTAATTTCTCTATACCCTCTCAAGCGCCTTATTCAGTCATAATTAAATATAAAATTAGTTAGTATATGATTATTACACCAAGATATTTAACCACGTATGTTTTAAGGACGACATCCTACATTCAAAAACACCAAACGGAAATAAAACCAGATGTAATGGACGCACTTTAAAAACTCACCATCAACTAAACATTTTTCCGCCCTCACCATTTAATTAGCATACTAATTATTTCATTAAAATCCACCCACTTTAAACACACAAACTCGCCCAAAAAATCACGACATAACCTACAATTCACAGGAACTGAAAGGACCATAATAACTCCATATAATAGTGAGTACTAACACAAGCCTACCCCTTGCCGGCAAACGGACGAAGTTGAGGAGTGCCCTCGAAAACGACCAGCGCAAACAAACGGGCTATATTAAATTCCGTCGGTTAATGTTAATTACTTAATTTCGGTTAAGGGGCATTTTCTAGGTGATTTATTAGTTTAATAGTGTAATTATGCCGACGCGACATACCATACAGATAACATTTTTCATGAGCGTGCGGTTTTGTTGATTATGTGTTGCGTTATTTATGTAAATTAAACCCGGTTTTGTTGTAAAATGTTGTTTGTTTTTGTGCAAATTGTCTCTTTTTCCTGAGCAAAATAAGAGGTCATTGTAACCTATTCTTGTTTGGCATAATATATTCTTTTGTTGAACTTTTGCTTTAAATAAGGCTCACGTTTGGTATGTTTCAAGATGCATCATATCTCTCTCTTCAGCCTCAAGAAGTCCACTGCTGAAAGTAGACCTACTGTTAAAGAATACCCAAGTTATTAAAACAATTTTTGCACAACTTGTATTCATAAAAAACATAAAGAATAACATAAGAGCTGACCTACATCGAATGCATCCACTTGCATGATAGCATTTGAAATTACTGTTATAATATTGTTATAAAGTTTATGTAATATCAAAACAATAGGTACGCGGCAAAGTGTTTCAAACTATGTTAGATATAAATGGCTTTTGTAGTATGAAACCAGTGGGCGAGCGTTTAAATCATGTTTATAGTTACAAATAGCTCAATTTAGAACTCTTGTAGAGGATTTTCAAATGCCACGTGGGGATAGCGTTGTATGCTTTTGGCAAATAAAATGATTTTAAAATTATTCGTCTCCGTAAAACAGAATGCAATAAAGTAAGACTGGAATGAGATGCTGCAAAATTTGTAACCAGAGTCCAATCAATCGATACTTGTTTTGAATTTATGGTTTGTGGACCCGTTGTTATTGGCCTGACAAAAGAAGTACAGGCCAGTATAAATGTAGTACCTACCATCGGGAGATAGTTATTACTTACCATCCGACACAATTATGCTACCCTGATCGAAACCGTATATAAACAGCCTGAACCCCAAATGCCCCAAAACCCCTGACACTCTTATGTAAGTCGCTATAACACGATGGTTTGTGTTAGACGGTCTCTATGAGAGGCGGTCTCTATAATTTTTGGCTATAGCTATAGATACGTACTCTTTTTTTATTGCAATGAATGGCGAGATGCGCATGCCATTCGTCTGATGGTATTAGCGATACGACCGCTCATAGACAGCAGCAAAACCAAACAACACCATGAATTACAAAGCAATGCTGGGATTACCACTGCGCTCGCCATCCTGAGACATAACATGTTAAGTCTCATTATGTCCAGTAGTTACTCTGGCTGCAATGTCCTTTCAACCGAAACACAACAATGCATTTACACTGGTGTTTTGCGGGAAAAATAAACATTGCGGGGGTACCTACCCGGGCGATCTCTCACATTTGAGAGACCTACCACCACAAAAATTACCTTAAATCAGGTTAGGATTGCACGAGTAAAATAACCAATAGATTACATGAATATTATAAAATGCATTACAATAATGAACACATCTAACATCCAGAATAGAAATACACCAATATAGTCACAGACAATTATAATAAAGTATTACCATAAGCCGGTGTACTGTGTACGCGCAACAAGCGGGGGCCCTTGTTAAGAATTCCATTGTGGTGTCATTACTGCAAATGCCCTCACAATGCGCTCGATTAAAACACAATGGCACAGTGTCGACGCACTCGATTCGGCTCCACTTGCATTCAATAAATGTGATTTAAATAGCTTTATTGAGCAGGAGACTGTTTCTTCAATCCCCGTGCGGCCTTTACACAATTCCGAAAATTTTATCAATCACCGTATGATCTATATTAACGTTTATTGGAAATTAGCTAATTAGTGTATTTATAACGTGTCTGTACTATTAGCCAACGAGAGATTAGTTGTTAGTGATGTTAATCTGAAGGACCATAGAGCATTTGATTGTACCTACGCTGATACAAACATAATAGTCTCAAAATACGCTCCAATTACTAATAATTTCAAAGTCTTTCAACGCAACAAACGCAACAAAACTGAACACATAACCGTTGGATTCAAACGTTGGAACAATAAAGAGGTTCAGTTGATTAAGTCCGTCGTTCTGAATAATACCGCGCCTATTGTACTCAATAGAAGACAATTTCACAGATAGTTTCCATAGATGCGGCGGGCAATCAATCGTTAGCTGACGACAGGCCGCGGCCTTAATAAAGCCAAACTTGTTACAGCCGTCATTTGTAAGGCTTTAACGTGCTATTACTATGAATATTTAACTTTTTTCATTAAGTTAAAAATAACGTTTGGAGGCTAAACCGCCTGTTTATTCTCGTTACTTTCCCTTAGGCTGGATTTATTTCATTTTGTACTTCGGTTGGAAACGTTTTGGGGGTTATTTCAACTTATCTTGCGGAGCATTTGTTGACTAAATGGCTTGTAGCAATTAATCCTGTACTAACTATTAACCTAGATAATCCTTTAAATTATTATTTTTAAAACTCTTATATTGTCTAGGTTGGCAACATAATAGGTAAAAGTGTGGTTGCTTAAGGACAAACGACGTGCTAAAACTAACGATGGCTTGGTAATATTGTAGAAACTAACTAAAAACATTACCGACAGTCTATATGATTTTTTAAAACCTCTTTCAAGATGTCTTTGCTCCAAGTTTTAGCATAATTATACGCTAAAATGTGTGTGTTCATACAAATCGACGCATATATGAATACCACTAACACATTAGCAAACGATATTTTACTGTCGGTTATAAGTTATAACCTAACCAGCAATAGATTACGACAAGTAATATCATTACTATATAATTACAAGTTACCTCTAGAATCATTATCATATTTTTTGTCTGTTCCTCAGGTTGTTCGTTCCCGTCGCGATGGCACGGCCGCTGGTTCCAGTCGGGCGTCATCCAGTCCATCGTCATCGAGGGAGACCGCCTCTCCAACAAGGGGAAGTGCCTGTCCTCTGAGGGGGACAAGTTTCTTATAGTTGATGAGTAAGTCACACGTAACTTGTGGGCTTCTCTATCCTCCTACACCACGTCCGAATGTTCAAATGTTCGACGTCCACGTATAAGTTATAAGTCTTCCACTTCTAAAAAACAATATAACTCTATGACATCATTCACTCTGAACTCGGTCTATGGTTACGATGTACGATCGAGGATCCGGACATTTTGTAGAGTAGGTACATTCGTATCGTCATGGACGTCGAACGTTCGAACATTCGAACGTCCCATCGTGTCGGAGTAGAATAGCCCCCTTCTATTCTTGTTAAGTAACTAAATAGCTATGTAATCAACTCTATACATGACAACAGGCGGCAACTTTTGTATTATTGCTGGAATATTAAAATACATCTAGTCCCTTAGCATAAATGACTTTACTAAGAAAAGTATAAGCAACTTTTAGTTTTGGCAGTCAGAAAGAAAAGAGAATTAAAATCTTTAGTACCATCAGGAGAGACATTTGAAAACTTACAAACCGCAGTTAGTTAAACGAACTGGGTGAAACAATAAGCCGCAAGGTCAAATCCTGCATTGAGACGAATATTTGTGATTCACAAATATTTTTTGCAATAATACTAGAAGTGATACTAATACTAATGTGATGTGAAGGTGATACTAATAGATAGTACTAGAGCGGGACAGGGCTTAGTATTCTGTGATATTACGCAGGAAATATATTCAAGAAATAGCAATTATTGCACTATATGTAATGTAATGCTGCCTACAGTAATGAAGGGGTTTTACTAGCGTCGATTGTAAGTTCCAACATGCAGCCCTCGTCCTCGTTGACTCATAATGACTCCCAAGTAATACACAGTTAGAGGTAACCCGAGATGTAAATAATTTTATATCCAGGCCCTGGAAAGATTCCCATATTTTTTATATAGTTACTTTTATTAATTTGGATGAACTTTTATATTACTTCTAGATTAAACATTATGATCATCTTCAGCCACAGAAAATACATTGCTAGTAATTATAATATTTAATGCAAGCAAAAAGACTTAAAAGAGAATAAAGTCAAAAGATTTCAAGTCTATGATAAATATTTAAACCATTCATTGTATGCGGTACAATTAATATTTTTTTTTTACAAAGGCTCTCAAGTAGAACCGTTAAATACAAATATCTTGAGATTCCACGCCTCAAATACACAAACGAGAACCACTCCAATACGGGCCCTTCAGAAAAATTCAAATCGACTTGGATAGCACTTCGTAAGAAAGTTTCTTTGCTATGAGGCGACGTTGTGAGAATACCAATAGCTTTACTCTTCCCGGGGGAGAGGGGAGGACGAAGGAGGAATTTCTAACCTGTGTCTGGTCATCATTGTAGTGATGTAAATATATATTTCTGAGTTCTGATGTTTGTAAGTCTTGGTATCGGTTACCTTAATTTTGGGTGAGACATCGACAGAGTTATAATTATTGTGGAATCCTCTTTGATCCTCCCTGACCGATTTCCATAAAATCATTTTTGTATGCGTATCTGTCTAAAACTAGATCAGATTAATCATTAACTTTTAATAAAATAAAATACTTTTATTTATAGTATGTAAAAAAACGTTTTTATAAAAAAGACATTAATTTATAAACAACTACTTTAAAATATACTAAACTCTCACACAAACGCCAAGGTCACAAATTGAACGCAATATAAATTGAAGAACCCCACAAATCCTGACTAAAATGTTTTGTTACAGAAAAGGGTGCTACCGGTGCGTGGTGATGCACGAGAAACATAAAAACGTATTGCAGTATAAAGAGAGTAAGTAGCTATCAAACCAAGTGCGTCAAAGAATTAACGAGCCTCAGAATGTAGTATTAGATCTGACGACTCGCTGGGGACTGTGGTGTTGCCAGTAGGCTCAATTGTTTTGGATAACTTGAACTGATTTAGGTTTAGAATGAATTTGAAAATGAAATTCCCATCTGTCATATTACTACTTTGTAATGTGCGTATCAAGTATAGTTATAATACGAAGACGTATTGCAGTATAAAGAGAGTACCTAAGTAACATCAAACCAAGCGTGTCAAAGAATTAACAAACTCAGAATTTAGTATGAGATTCGACAACCCGCTGGGGACTATAGTGTTACCAGTAGGCTCAACTGTTTTGGATTGCTTCAAGTGATTTAGGCTTAGTTCAAATTTGAATTTGGAATTCCAACCTGTTTTATAACTCGTCTGTTATGTGTATATCAAGTAGGTATAGTTACCAATTATTACCATATTGTTTTTTGGTAATGGGGCATTTGAGACATACATACATACATAAACTCACACGTTTTTCCCAGACGAGGTAGGGAGAGATGCTACCAGAACACCCACGTTTCGCCCCGTGTGATAGCGACTGAGCCTATAGCTATATCGGCCATAAATTCCTGACTCCGGGCTGATAATGATTAGAAAAATCCAATATCACTTTGCCCGACCCGGAATACGAACCCGAGACCTCAGCGTTGTAATTATACCGTAGTACAACCGCGCCAAAGAGGCAGTCAATTGAGAGTCACCAAAATAAATAGAATTGATGGAAATATTACTTTGCTCCTGCAGATTTTATCTTGAAAGACCTTTTGTAATATTTTAAAATTTAACATAAGGCCATAATTATCCCTTTCATTTACTTATAAAGGAAAAATATACATATATATTCGCACATAAATCAACAAGTACCTTTCTTATTTTATGTGAAATATATTATTTTGATATTTTTGATGAAACCCGAAATTCAATAATAAAGATCCTCTTTTTATGCGGTATACGCCAGCGACAAAATTCTCTAGAGTCCACTAAATTGAACGACAAGGTCGCAGTTCATTACAGTTTTCTACCTATCCTTATTCCTTGATTACGTAAGATTGGCTCAACATGATTTTGCATGTTGCAGAAAATTGTTATTTTATATTTGTAACTGTATCAGCCTATAACAGACCAGTGGTGAATATGGGACCATTCTAGAACCGAGAGTACGGTTGAGAGGGCTTAGCCAATAGTCCACCACGCTAGCCTAATGCGGGTTGGTGGGCTTCACGAACAATAGAAAATCTTTTCAATACCTATAGTATTCAAGTATTTCATTATTTAGGTATAATACCAGTACTAGTGACGGATAAGTTGGTTGAATAAACTAAAACCCAGCCCAAATACAGCTACTTAGTCTTGTAAACAGATCTAATTCAGTGGAGACGAGTCTCGCAACAAATGAATTGGGTTAAACATTCATCAACCGATTTTCGCTGGGAAAAGACACGAAAGTTTCTCTGCCTCTTGAATTATTCACACGGTTTACTTTGTTTAAATATTTCACAGATTCTTCTGTGGCTTACCGTCATGTGTGGAGTTTTTATTTGAAATCATGTTCGAAACGAAAATATCGAAGTATAAAAGAGTTACTTAAAATAAAAATGAGATTGCCTGATAGAAATCCCTTAATAGGATAAGACTGTCTGTTGTGCAATCGTTTAATAGAATATGTCTATTGTTTCTAATATTTGTCTTTTATAATAAATGCTATAAATAAATACGTTAATAAAATACCTCAAAAGCAAAATAAAAAGGTAAAAAATTAGAATGAATATACAAGATAATAAACACATAATGAAACAACAATTTCGAATTGTAGACTATGCAATTAGTATTTTCCAGAAAATATATTACATGTTATTACAAATATATTTTATAAATATCCGCTCATTAGAGCTTCCACGAATAACACTCACAATTTGACGAGCGACGCTACAGTTCGAAGAAGTAATATAATAATTGTAATGTTTTGATAACATCGATAGATAGAATGTGCAAAAATATAAAACAATAGTGCAATAGTTTTTTCAAACAATTCGCCTACTTAATTTAATGCACTTTAACACAGTAATAAATACTTGTATGATTTACTTGGTAACGTAGAGCTCTTAATAATTAATACATTGTATTAACAATTCGACAAGTCTTCTACTTAGCTTTACACTACTTATAAGGCAGTCGCAATATGATAATTATGCATTATTTAGCTTGAGATTTGTACTAGTATTACCACCCAACGTTTCCCAAATATCAACTGAAAGGCTGAAATTGATATATCATGAATATAAAAATGTTATTTCAAAAACAGTATTGTTAAAGAAGTGACATCTAAAAAGTAAGCTAAAAAATAAGTACCAGGTAAGGGAATACCGCCGCCCACAAACATCCAACACACTCAAGCAACATAGATCATTGCCGACCTTTAAATACGAATTAATATTAGCGGAAAAGAGCGCAGATGCGGATAGCTGAGCCTCCATCTATCTCACTCACTGACTTACAACTGTAATTAATAAACTATCGTGATACCTAAGATATCAACATTTTACCAATCACGTCAAAGAATTATAGACACGCCCACATTTGACTTCTTTTCATTGGTTCATTTTCCGAATCGGTCCTTAGATAGCTAGATCGTTTATTGATCCCCGTGTTAATGTATATTTCTAGCTTTTTGTCACCGTCGGGACGCCTTGCCGCATCTGTGCTCGCTGATCACAGGCGATGCGCTGCTCTACTCCATGTTCAGGGAGAACGCTGACCCGGTGGACTGTCCGCTGAAGGCGCCCTTCTCTTTTAGTTATAACAGGTGAGTTCATGTTGACGTCAACTTATTCTTAACCAGACTGTATGAATTCTAAGTTAGAGATAAGGTTATTGGGGTATAGATTCCTGTATCAAAAATTGTCTTGACTAATATAGGTTCTATAGTAAAACACCTATTTTTGTTGCGAGATGTATAAAGCCTTAATTTAAAAGTTTAATTTCGATCTTAATTACTGCAATTAAATGAAATAACTAGGAAAATAAATTGTCTACAGCTTGAACAGAATTGAATTATAAATATTTATTTATTTATTTATTTAATTAAATAATAATTACATTCTATAATTACATTAAATAACATTCGATTGATCACAAAATTATTTAGAATAATTAGAGCTTCTCGCGCTCAATGCTATTTTGTATTCTGTAATGTTATATTGCATTATCCACTTAAGAGGAAAAATCATGTCGCTATGTACTAGGCTTCAAAAAACAATTACAGCCTTCAAGGTTCGAGGTTCGTTTGCATGTGACGCGACGTAGTAATGATTTACTGTTTTTAATTGTAATGTCATTACAGACGCGTGTATTGCTGTGACCGTATACCATGCGGCTCACTCGTTCACGTCTGTCACATGTCTCAATTACCCGCACGTGACGAGTGGTCGCATTACAAACGTAATGTTATCGATTGACACTGACAGAGACGTTCCAATTACAAAATGTAAAGTTGCAAATGACACCAGCATGTCAAAAACTTTTTTTAGTAGCAAAAGTGACGCGCAAGTGCTTTTTTGCTGGAGCAGAACAACTGATAGTTTTAAACTTGCTTCTAAAACTGTGCTTCCAAAAACATTTTACAAAATGAAACCGTATAAATATTGCTTATAAATTGTCCGTCATCATTTGAAACTTGAATACACTACGTATAGTATTTAACATTATATTAGTTATAACATGATATCGGGATTATAATTTACTTTAATACACATTGCATTAATAATAATTTAAGAAAAAGCCGCGCCCGAGACCATTGCACACAAAACTCTAAAGCCCCATTGTACCAAATCCCGGCATTACGACGCTAAGAAACTCTCATAAAATATTGACATAATGGCGGTATAAGTACAATTGAAATGTTTATGGTTCCAGAGGACACGGTGACTGCGTGTATCCAGTGTCGACGATCGAGAGTTGTACTGAAGAGTCACGATTACTGCTCAACTACCAGGCGTGTCCGGATATTCACGCTTCTGAAAGTGCGGGTAAGGGAATAATTAATATTTAAAAAAACATAATGCATACTATGTTCCTTCTTCTTTGTTTTATGCTGATAAACTGTTTCTAGAATACGGCCACTACCCCAAATACACGTAAGTGTGGGACCTGAACATCATCTGCCATCATCGCCCACTGATGGATCTTACTCACTGATAGGTCTTTCCAAATGATGTAGCTAAACATGGATTTGAATTATAGTGTCGATTTTATCGGCAGTATAAAATTCATAAAAATATTTAATACGCTATCGTATCTCATTTAACAAAACTTCCATAAAGTAGAAAAGAAATTTGTCAGATACACAAAGGTAAATCATATTCGTAAAATTACAAAACGCAATCTACAGATGTCACTTAAAATATGAGTTATTCTGTCATATCTTCAATTCCATCAAGTATTCTTTATCTAATTTCAGCTGCAGACGATTCCATTTATAACTGCACATTATACAACAAAATGAATAATTTTAATATTCAACACATCATCAATAAAACCCAATAAAACATACAGAATGAGCGTCTTTAAAATAATACGGGTGATTTCATTTCGTCTCGAAGTCTTTTATTTGGTCAAAAAAGAATGACTACTACAGAATTGCTTACAAATGTATCGGGCACCGTTCCAATAGTAGGTGTTTCCATTGTTTAGCTTGGCAAATATTTCTCTAAAATAACTGGTTAAGGCGGCATAAGATTAATTGAGTCAGGAATAGAAGTGGAAAGGATTTTATTAGCTATATTGTGTCGAAGGCAGTTCAACAATAGCTAGTTATTTGTTTAATGTTACGCTGGATGTCGGACATAATATCTATTCGAGAGTCAATTATCTGAGATTCTTTCCATGCTTCCGCTATTGCAGTTAAGTGTGTTATTTGTAAGCAATTTTTGATGGCCGTCCACAACACTTGACGACTCACCGTTATTTTTAACGAGAAGCATTTCATACCACTTTATTTGATATAGTTATTTTTCTGTCGGATTTAAAATTACTTACTAATAAATACTGATATAGCCCCAGTAATTTAATTCACTAACAAAACTGAAATTAGCGCCATCAGTACTCGTATTTCTGTGTCAATTTTTTAAAACTGACAATCCTGTTCCATTTATATCCAACTTTGTACAGCCTTTATCGAGTCATCTTCAGACAGCCCGGACGCTTCCGTCTTCGCCGAAAAAAAAACAAATCCTTCATTTTTATCGAGGAAAGAAACAAGTAACATTTCTTTATAAAGGGCAGGGCATTTCCATAGCGCTTCGCCTTTAGCCGGCGGGCGGTATCTCGGAACTTTTATTTGTAGACGATTGTCTCGGCGCGGACGTCTGTGCTGTGCCATAGCGTCTATTCTTAGATATAAATCTCGGAAATTATCGTTTCAGACTAGTGGTGGAGCAAATAGAGACGGTTCTATGACAAATGTTTGCGTATTGTTTGCTGTTTAATAAGTTTCAGGGATTTCATGGAAAATATTGAACATTTTGTTGATAGATTCTTCAGGTAAATTTGATGCACGGGGATCTTATAATAAGAAAAGGATCTAAGAACGCATAAATACATAAACTAATAGGTACTTTATATGAAAAAAGAAAAAAAACAATAATTTTACATAACTAATAAGTAAGGTGTAACGGGTTTATAAAACGAAATTTCAACTCCGTTTTGCTAATCGTAAAAGCGGGAAATTATCAGTAAGTTAAGTTATTTGAAAACGTAAAATAATAAAGTTTCATTAAAATTCCCAGAAGTGTATGATTAAACAAGAAATTGAATAAAGTTACGCCGTTGGCTGGGCTTACTATATTCATTCATGGTATCATGACGATACAATAACTTTTTCAAGTATTGATCTATTAATAACACTCTCCCGTGGGATAACACCGTACTAGGAGTAAGAACGTAAACCCCTATACGTATACTTACTTGAATCAATATACCAATCGTTGATCGGAATAGTCATACAACTGTACAGCGATAATCTCCTTCATAATATAATATCGCTATTTGATATCATACAAAATGAACATTATCTCAGCAACTGGGACATCATGTGTGGGTGTACCTTATTAATTCAAATCTTTCTTGACTCATGTGAATGTTGATCAAATTACGCGAACACTCGAAAACATTTTCACATCTTTTTCTCATTAACGTCACCGCCAAAGTAAACGAAATACATGGCTTTGTGTCGTGTAATATTTTATATTTATTACAACGATGAAGCACTTCCCGCCAAAATTATTCATATTTTTTTACAATCTCTGAACAAAGGAAACAAAATCATGCAGCCTTGTGTTATGATTCATTTGACGGCCTCCGTGGTTAAACACAAGACCTGCATCTTATAATGGACTGAAAACTATGTACATAAATGTGGCGGATGGGTGTGTATATTTACTTATTAATTTTTTTTTATTTTCAGTGGAAGAACTGGAATGCCTGGCGACATGGAAGGAGGGCAGTCTTCGATACCTGGTGGGCAAGCTGCACCACAACCACGCCACCAGCAACGAGGACCGATATCGGTGTTTTGTCTACGAGAAGACAAATGGTATTGGTAAGACTGTACTCTATACAATACATACAATCAGATAACATAAAATATCAACTATGATGTTTGGACTGAGTTCCATGGTTCATCATCATGTTTTTCCATCGCTATTTCATAGCAACCCATTGAAAACGTCCCGTATCCAGTGACGAAAATATATTTAAACATTCAATATCCCATAAAGCTAAAACACAAGCTAGACGTAACGTAATAACACAATTGTATCATCAAGTAATTTTTCAGTGCAACTGTGGTTTCAGCACAAAATTTACCATAGTCAACTCTACCACTTCATAAAACCTGGAAAGAATTAACCAAAAATAATATTTTTGACTACAGCTTCATCGGTTATTAAAGAAGACCCGAGCTCAACAGGAGACGTGGAATACAGAGTTGCTCAGTCAGGAGATGCCACGTGCAACGGCTTGTCCAGCGCCACTGAGGGATCCAGGACCATGGCTCTTAAACGGGGTAGGGAGCATTTTCGTAAACCTAGAAGTACATCATTAACATATTCTATAAACAATTGAGCTCCTGCACCGACTATTGAGGCTGTCTTTGCCGTTCGTTAATTCTTCCGGCTTTCTTACACCTTGTGCTCTATTTTTTGCCAACTATCCAGCTAACGTGTAAACTATAAGTTGCTATTATTTTATTTTTAACTTAATATACGAGTACTTTTAGGGAATTCTATATTTGTGTATACAGAATATTACAATATAGTGCAACATGCTAAGGCTTCTCATAAGCTGGAACTATAAAATATCAATCTAAATATTCTTGAATTATTTACCATTTCCAGTGTCAGTCCGGTTCAACTGTCAGTTTCCATCGTGGATGACGTTCTCGCACACGTGGCACACGCTGGACTTCAGCAGCAACTACACGTTCTACCAGAGAAACGCCACGCTGCGCATCACCAACACCACCGGCGCCGACATCAAGGTCTATTGCGTCAACGTCAAAGCCAGCTCGCCTAGTGGCAACTCCGTGGCATTAGTTGCGCACTGGCAGCATCATTGGTGAGTGTTTTGATGGGCGGTTATTGTTTTTTTATTGATATGAATGGTGAGACGAGCATGCCATTCGCCTGATAGTAACCAATACGACCGCTCAACAGTAACAAAACTAAACAACCAACCAACCACTTCTACGAGTACTAACCAACAAATACTTTTAACATGTCCACGCTACACGTTATTGCATTATTTGACAATAATTTATTTGACCCATAACTCATTAAATAATAATTCTATATTTACAGTGCGTCTCGCTACGTGTGCGTGGTGCTGTATCGGCGGGACACGTACATCGCAGAACTGCAGCGCGGCGCGCCCACCTCTAAGCCTGACGACGCCTGCTCGCCGCATCACTTCGACGCCGTCACCGCGCCTTACGTCACTTTAGTCGGTAAGAATTATTGGAAATCCTTAGACTTGAGTAGAAGGTTGAGATGCTACTCTAAAAGCCAGATGCAACCTTTATAATAGCAAAAATATCTGAGGAATAGCCTTCGTTGTTTGTTAGTTAGCTTCCGCTAGTAGAATTAAACAATATTTTGTTTGTATTGTGCAAGTTTAATAATTTAAAAAGTACGATATTATGCCACTTGAATTAGGTAATCCAATGTTACCCTAATTTTTTGTGGTAAATTCAAAGTACTTTTAACATGTTTTCTTAAGACTTTTTTATCTATATCGATTTTAAACTTGTATTAGCTAATGTTAAGTCACATTAGTATAGTTATTTAGTGTATTGCCATTCATAAAAATAACCTTGTTATTTTCCAGCTAGCAACCCAGAATCAAAAGATTGCCCGTATTCGGGCAAGTACATAATACAAAACAATCGACACAAACGAAGCGTCAGATCAGAAGAGCGGGACAGAACGAAACGAGACAAGACAATGTTGGAACATAATCGTAGGGTTAATGGAAGTAGGCTGTTTAACTTTAGCGTAGGGAACATGTCGAGCGCTCCCATGTTGAGGAGTCGCAGACAAGTGGACGGCTCTGAACTGAGCTGCGTGTTCAAGGGCTACAACAGACTTGAAGTTGGCTGCAATTCGCCCAAGAACATGGAATTCTACTCGACTTGTGGCAATAAAGAAGTTGTTACTGGTAAGTTTTACTTTCCAATTCCCATAATGATCTTAGATTCAGAATTAAACTCCTCAACATTCGAGAATTCAATTGAGATGGCTTAGTCCACAGCCTACCACGCTGGCCTGGTGCTGGTTGAGGGACTTTACATACCATAGAAATTATTCTTCCTGTGCGTTTTCGACAAAATTCATTCCACAGTTGCACATAGGCCTCCCACAGTAAACAATTTAAAGCGGTCTGCATCGAAATTAATCACCCACAAGAGGGACAGACGATATCAAGGCGGTTACGTAGCTCAGGTTGTAAAAATCGCTGGATACAAGCCGCTTCAAACATATCATATGGAAAGTGAGGGAGGCCTATATTCAGCAGTGGGCTGATTTGTGTTTTCCGTCCAGCGTATACGTGCCACGGCGGGTGGTACGAGGACGGCGCGTCGTTCGTGGTAACCACACCGCTGCGGCGCGACAGTGCTGCGGCGCGGCGGCACTGCTTCGTGTCGCGCGACGCTCGCCGCGCGCTGCGTCTCGAGCGCTCGCCGGACAACTGCGAGCGAGCTGCCACACGCCCCGACCTCGTACTAGATGCCGTGCCTACTGGTAACCTAGACCATACTTCATACGTGGGCTTAAAAGACATCATCCAGATTCGTTGGTGTTGTAATAATAAAGTGATAAATGAAAACCATATTTGTGTCCTGCTCGACTATTATCGAACACTTCAAGCACTTTCTACTGCAATTACGATTGTCTACAATAGTTGCATGGCAATTTTAGCAATTCTTTTAGGGACAGCAGCTTGTTTTTAAACAATCCCAAAAGGAATCTAAAAGAAAGCAAATAAAATTTATTCCACACTTACATGGAATCGACCCAATATGATCCTCTCATCTTTTACATGGCAACAGATTTATGATACCAACCCTTTCGGAAAGCGGTCATTTTAAATTATGATGATGACTCATTACGGATTTGAACCCTATAGATTCAAACCAAATTATGTGGACAATTCAGATTTGGCTTTCTCGTGATATTATCCTTCTTTAAGAGTTCTCTTCAAAAATTTCGATGGTACCTGAATCCTATACCTCCAGAAAGGTTTGACGTCAGACAACCAGCAATCGCAAAATTATAAGCAAACTCTTCATGGCTAAAAATTAATATCAAGACAACCCCGTGTTAATGTGTCATAAGGACAGACAGAAAACAATAATTAAATGTTGAAACAACTTAATTATAAACTTTTATTTTTCAGGAGAGTGTCAAGACCAGTCGAACGGGCAACAATCACTGAGAATACCAGCGCAATTTGTTTTATCTCTCCCAATTATAATTCACTACATCATACCGAGATGATTCATAGTGTAAACGCATTATTTATTAGTCATTTTGACCCCCTACCCTTGTAATTATAGCTGTATTATTATAATAACGCTTAGGAACAAAATAGGCGAAACATTTAAAATTAAGTCTTCATTAAAATCATGCTATTGTTCTTATTTTTGTTGTACATTTATTTATTAATTTAATTTACAGTTTAATGATAGTTAAATCAAAATATCTCATATAATAGATAGTTCAATAGCTTGAGGTACTCGATATTTTAATAGTAAACAATTCATGTAATTTGGTTTCAATTAATTTTTAAGCACATTTATAACTCATTTACAATAGCACACATTGTGATATCGCATATTTAAACGCTTGATTTATAAGTAATTTTGTAGTAATTACCGGTTATTTTGACTGGACTGTAGCTTACGTTATTAAAGCAAAAAAGATCTACATAAAAAGATATAATAAAATGTCAAGTCTTATCATAACACTTCAGGTGTCTAGGAGCCCAAAATGAGCTTCTCAAGAAATGCAGATGTTACAAGCTACAAACTCATTTAATATTGGATCCCATTGCCACAAACATCCACCACTATGGCGGCGCCACATTTGCATGAAGAAATGCTGCCAACTTTTTTTTTCACAACGAAACAATTGAATAAATAAAAACTTACACTATGTAAATGGGTCTTAAATACACGGTAATAAGTCGAAGCTTCCGTTACTTATTAAGGCGAAATTTAATTAATAGCACTTATTGCGGTCCCTAGTTTATTGTATTACCAATTTTAGTGCCGAATATAGTCAAATGTCTGAAACGCATACGTCCAGTCAAATTAATCTAACTATGACACTAATCGAACAACGATTCAACGTATTAAAAAAATATATAAAATGTATTTCGGATATTTATAAAATGTTCATTAATATATAGACACGCACAGTACTTCGACACTTCCACTTGTATACTTCTGAATTATTTCATTGTACAAAATATGTAATACAATTATAGAGTCTTAATCTGAATAATGTTAAACAGCGAAACACAATCGGAAATAAAAAATACTTACAGATCCATTATAGTTAGGGAGCCCAATGAGATTTTTGGGATTTACTCGAGGGCGTCAGATGAATGATAGGGATGAATTACGCCACGTAGGCAGAAATTACAACTCAACGACATAAAATACCTATGTACCTACTATAATTTGCTACCAGAACCGATTAAATACTTGAATAAACATTAATGCACAAAATATTAAATATGTAAATGTAAAGAGTCCAAGACATTATTCAGGTAATATGCTCTCTAATATAAGTTTTTTATCAATCCGTCATAATCCTTCAATAAAAAATACTCATTTTCCTATACCTAAACTGAACAATTTTATTATGTGGCGCATATTCATTAAGTAGAATTAGAAGGTCGCTTCGTAAGTTGAAAATTGTTTGATAGTGTCGATGCGAATGGTTGTGAAAACAGATGTTTCTTGTTGCAACAGTTTTATACTTAGTGAAATTTCTAAATGTGTAGGATTATACAAAATTAATCTGGTTCTTCTAAGATATTTAACAGATTGCTGAAAATTGTTAAAATTGGGATGTGTCAAAGGTAAAAGTAAAATATGAATTTTAAAAAAAATCCTCAGAACAACCAGTGTAATTTTGAATAACATTTGTCTATTGCACACTTTACAAAAATCGCCACAATTTTAAATCCATGAGATAATTGTTTGTAATATAACAGTCGTTTTAAAATAGCAGATAGCAGATTTTGATAGCACTTTAGATAAGTATTAAAACTACCATCTCCCCATATTTATATTTGTTTTTGTATCGATTCTCTATACATTTGTTAGCACTTTGTCAGATATCTCTTGTATACAACTAAGGTAATACCTTAAGGGCGAATCCAAAACACAATTATTGTTCGAGAATTAATTTCCTCAAGATTTATATTCGATGCTAAGTTGTAATAGGCACTTGAATAACTTTTCAGAAAGTATTAACATTTAATCATCATAAATTCACACAGCCACGATTCAATTGTAATCTAATTGTAAATATTATGAAAAGCACTAAAAGAATACATTAAAGCAAAGTTGTAAAGTTCCATTAATAATTCACAAATAGAAATCAATCAATTTACAAAAAAATAATGCTCATTGTACTCATGCAATCACTGTTACAAGCTTTTTAGCTTCTAGTATTTATAATATAGATAAATACTACACGCTGTCATACATTTACGTCTTCAAAACGTAGATATTTTTTGTTCGTAATGATGGTAGCACTGCTATATGAGTGAAAATTTAATTAATAATTTAACCACAAATTGCTATAAATTTCGCTGGCAATCGAAAGTATATTTAGTTGTTATCCGTCTAAAACGAGTTTGAGTGGAATTTAATAGCCCTATACTTTTTTTAATATTTATTTTTTTACCAAATGTTTGCCAAAAGGAGGGCAGAAAAGATAGCCCGGCACCACCATTTCTGTCTACGTTTTTGAATATACCAACGGTCCCTCTATATTATAAATAAGCTCTTTAAGCTTTTTAGGTACTTTCTTTTTATTGCAATGAATGGCCAGAGGGGCATGCCATTCACCTGATGATAAGCAATACGACCGCTCATGGATAGTAGCAACACCAAACAACACCATGAACTACAAAGCAATGCTTGGCATTCCACTGTGCTCGCCATCCTAAGACATGAATGATGAATGGCGCCGATGAATGGCGAGACGAACATGCCATTCGCATGTGGTAACCGATATGAACGCTCATGGACAGTACCAAAACCAAACAACACTATAAATTAAAAGCAATGTTTGGCATTCCGCTGCGCTCGCCAGTCTGAGACATAAGATCTTAAGTCTCATAATGTCCAGTAGCTACTCTGGCTACAATGTCCTTCAAACACTGGAGCACAACAGTGCATTTACACTGCTGTTTGACGATTTGTACTATAATTTATTTATTTTTTTAACTACTATTTCCGACACTCCAAAAATATAATTAACACGAAACTTTCAGTATTTACATCTAGCATGCTATTAATAATTGTGATTCGCCCTTTTTATAAAATCACAAATTATTTCGAATCAATGAGGCTTAGAATATGTACAAAATCAATATAAACATTGAATTGTGTAGTTAGAATAATTTTAGCGATGTTTAAGCTTAATTTAGTTTTTTTATTAGTACCTAATATGTTATTGAAATAGTAAACGTAACGTTTTGGTGTTTATAAACAAATTTTGTATATTTTGATTAAATTTGTCTTGTCTATATACAATGTAAGTTTACCTACGTACTAAATAAGCACAACTAACCCAAGACCCCATTTTGTCATTGTTTTTTTTTAACCAGCTATACCAATGTCCACTTTAAAAACTTAGAACATTTTATTCTACCCCAGTTGTATATCGGTCAGAGATGCTCGAAAATAAAATTAATTTCATGTATGTTTATTTATCTTAGCATCTAACCAATACAAGGATAATTATACTAATTACAAAATAAATCTTGCAATGTGATGAAATTCACAATGTCATGCAATCGCATACAATAAGCAACAATTCCAAGGTTTTTTCAGATGTTCCTATTTAGAATTGTTTAATCACAAATCAATTATGAAATGTAATACTTACTTATGTTACGTTTTATTAAAATCCTCCGGGTATCTGATGTTAAAACTATTTTTTATTTTTCCTTTCCATCCACATGATCTTTTTAATATTTGGAGGCGTTAAGTATTAAGCGAATGCAAATGGGGTCGCAATGTTTGTTACAAGGCGCACCATGTAATGGTTGCTTCTATAACTTTGTATGTTGTTACAAATATATTTCAAGAGAAAGCAATGTTTTCTCAAATCAAGCAATACTACTAAGTAAGGAATAGATAAGAGTGAATTTAGATAAGTGAAAGAACGAATACTCATTTTGAGATCAATGTATAATTTAATTAAGACTTAGATTGTAAAAACCGCAACAGCAATAATATATTTGTATTTATAGCTATTGAGCGTTAAATTTTTATTAGTTTGTAGTAGGTATGTGAATATTGGAGCTAGCGTTGTTGTTTCATAATGTGACAGAGAATATTCGGAAGCAAGCTCGTTTCGGAATCAGCACGAAGATATAATGTTGTGCTGATTCGATGCGAGAACATCAGTTGTGTTTCCATTGTGTGATATAGGTACATTGAAATTAATTAAGTATATAGTCGTCAGCATGAAATAAAATAAACAGCGAAACATATACCCGTTTTTTATTTACTTGTTACTCCTACTAAAATAGTAACTTACGTCTCCTGGTCTATTAAAATAATTATATTTTTATGAATAAAGCTCTTTAGTAAAGTTTAACGCTATATTACAATATGAACAAGAAATATAAATTTTAAAGCTAAACAGAATAAAAAGCCGTCTATAATTAAAAAATAACAAAATGTTTATTAATTTACCATTATTTTAGCTACAATAAAAAATAAAGATTTTTAATGATCTTTATACGAGCAAAAACGAAACGTTACTTAACAATTGTTAAAAACATGAACGCATCCATAGAACATGGCTACCAACAAAACATTGTTGTAATCAAACCAATGCTACCAACAAAACGAAACGTCACGTCATGTGTTGGTGTTGCTTGGCTTGCTTGCTTTACGCTTTCCTTACTTTGCTTGTACGCGCGTCGCCAGACAATCGGATTGTTTATGTAAAAAAAACATTTACCGCATAACATATAAATCGGAATAGTAAACTCGAGTATTCGTTCTGTTACAACGAAAATACATTTAGTTGCCGACAACACAATATATATTGTGAAAGTGACAGTAAGATTCGACATAGTTTTTGTGTGATTATAATGTTATTTCACATATTTACGATTACCTTCAGTTTGTTGTGTCGTTGACGTTGAAAATGCTTCATGCGGAGTACTATTCGCGTATGGTGGTGGACACTTGATTGTGATGATGTTTGAAGCGGGATAAACGCATCCTCAGTTATAATGCAACACGAGTGCGCGGAGGCAGTTAGGAGTAACTTCGAGAGGCGAAAGCCAAGTAAAGTGTTGAAGATCGCGGAGAGTTTCACCAACTTGGACGAGACAGCGAAGGCGGGTCGGTTCGTGCGGGGCCCACATTCGAAAATCGGCAGGAGGTACCGCGACGGGCAGGACAGGACGAAGCGTGCTGTGTGTTGTGATGATGATTGTGATAAGGAGTCGGGTGTCAGTGAGGATTTCGAGAGACAGGGTGACAGGAGAGTGACGGGCTCCTCCTGCACCGCGCTAAGGACTGCTGTGGCTGCCTTGTACCCGTTCGATGACTTCATCTTGGAGAAGATCGGCAGCGGATTCTTCTCCGAAGTGTTCAAAGTAAGTGCTAGTATAATATTTATCCATGTTTGCATGAAGAATTAACACATTTCAGAGATAAATAATCCAGTTCCAAATTCAAATAATGAAATAAATAAAGGTGAAGAGTTTAGTAATTCATGGCAAAATTGGTATTGCAGTTGTGTTATAACACAAAATAAGTTGATTGACCTCTTCGCTCAGCTGTAGCCAATGTCAACATTTAGTTAGCAAATTAAATAAACTAGCGCAAAAACAATTTTCAAATGAACACACACAAGTAGAAGAAAATAAACATTGTATTATCATAACAAGATTGTTGATGTTTTTGTCATCTAGCGGCATCTATTTGTTAGTATTATATACAATTTCAAAACTTCATTCACTAAATGAATTTAGAAAATTCCCTGATCATTATCTTTCATATTATGAATAATCTATAAATAATGCATATTACTTAATTCATAATTAGTTAATAAAACTGTCCCCTCTAATGATCATAAAATATTCTAATCATTAAGTTATAGAATTTTGTTATATTAAAATAGCAATAATATTGGTTAAAACCTAACCTTGGTTTATTTCCACCTAATCATATCAGAATCCAACATAAACTTTAAAAAATTGTTATATGAGACAACTTATTTTGTTATCATTATCAGTGGATTAGGACAAATTATGACTTCACTGATTATTTATTTCTATACAAATATAATGTTAATAAACTATAATACACCCCAATACTATACTGTACTGTATCAGCCCATATAAGTCTCACTGCATGGTACAGGCCTCCTCTACAATCGAGAGTCATCCCATGGTCATGGTCATACTAAACTAAGAAGTTCTTAAAAAATATTGTAAAAAGTCATTACATAAGAGTTAGTAAAAATTGGAATGCCTGTGTAAAATACAGAAGCCCTAAAATATTAATTGTAATAGATTTTATTTTTGCTGTAATTTAAGTAACACTATACCCATATAAACTGTAGCTGTGATCAAATACAGAAAATACATAGGATAGAAAATGAAAAAAAAACTATAAATACAATACAAACCATTGTAACAAATGTCATCAATTCAATGAACTTCTACAATTTTGGGCATGTTCCAATAACATTTATTATAACTAAATCATTAAAGTAGGTAATTTTCCAATGTAGACAAAAACGAATCTAAAATTGTAAATAAATTACATGTTTATATTTTCCTCCAAGTATTGTTCATTCATATTTGTTTTTATAGCTTGAATTTCACTGATACATATTTTTATACCAGTCACAACTATTGCCTTATTTATTGATTCATAAAAATAGTGTTTGTATAAGTTTATTTACAACTGTAATAGGGTTAAGTACAAATGCTAAGCAAAACATTTGGAAACTCGTCACTGTCCTTTAGTTTTATGTTTATACTGAAATAAATAAACACAAAAGGCACATGCATAGTCCCAACTTAACAATAAGATCATTCTATTTAGCAAAGTGGTACGTAATAAACTACAAGGGTTTTCAGATCCACAATACCTAGCACTAAACCAAGTTTCAATGCTTTTATAGAATTTCCGTTAGTGTGAATATTGAAACCACAGCCACTTGTTTATCAACAGTGTTTACTCTGTGCTAAGTAATGTACCTAAAAGAAAATTACATGTTGAGTAAATTTATAACAAATAAATGACAGTAAGTAATATATTTGTTATTTTCGTTGTCTTATTTGTAAAACAGGAAGGTTAAATAACAGTTTGGAAAAAGGATTTAAGTGACAATATTTTCAATGTAAACATGTTTACTGTAAAAGCAGAATATTCAGCGAACATAAATTTACATTTCTTGTAGTCAACTATAATGACAAAATTAAAACCATGAGAGTTGCACAATGTAAATAAGTTACTAATAACATATTGCACTGTTTACGCTACACAAAGTCATGTAATTGGTACACTTTAGGTTTTTATGAGGGTGATTATTGACTGTTTCATATTTAAACTGTTCAAAGAACATTACTCCCCACATATTCAGTTTTTATTTAGCTTTCACACTGGCCATTATTTATGTGTATTTATAGGTTTGTTTTGTTTTAAAAGCATTGTCATGGATAACATTAACTTAAAATAGTTTTTGAAAAAACTATTCACTATGACATAACTTTATTTTAAAACAAATTAGATAGTCAGAACGAAAAATACTTTAAAAATTGCAGTTGCAATGATGCCATTTAATAAATTGTCTCTTTGGTCAAAACTTTCTCTACTCTCATAGAGATCCATTTGTTTAACAATTTCAATTAAAGTAGCTTGCTAAACTATATCACAAACTCCTTCCAGTAATGTGTAATTCAAGTAACTTGGACTTAACACAGTGGGGACATAAAATAGTTTTTAATTCTGCTTACTATTAAATATAACTAGTAGGTATATTGTTTTATAATTAGCTACTATGTTAACAATAAAGATATAGAAATAACAAGTGTTATCAGTGAGAATTTCCACCATAACTAACTGTAGCTAACTGAAAGACGCTGCCAAATTCAGTAAACAGCTTCCATTTAATCACTCATTTGGCACATGAATACCTTTTGTGTGGAATTTAAATTCAACCACAATGTTGGCTTGTTGCCTTCTTATAGCATTCTTGTTGGAATTATTGTAATTTATAATGATTGTAAATACTCAGCCTAATGAGGAAGAGATTGTGTTGTGATTATCTGATGAGAGCAAATTGATGTGTATGTTTTCATTGGCCTGGTTTTGTTTGTACTACTAGCTACTACTTCGTTCAGCTAAAAGTATGTAGATTTATTGAAATTATACATATACAGACAGATTCATTTAATAAGTTTATTTAATGTTTGTTTTACAAGTGGATCCGCTAATTAATCCGATCTTGTGCCAAAAATACAATGCAATATTCCAGTGAATCCTCTGCTGTTTTAGGTTTTCATGTGCATGTTCACTAACCGCTTAACATTAAGAACAATTGCACAAACTAACTTTGCCCATAACTTTGACTTTGAAAACGTCAGTTCAGTTCTAATTTTTATGGTTGAAAATGTCAATCCCATACATTATCAATGTCAAATTCGCCATAAATGTATGGCGATGACATTGTTAATGTCAAAGTTATGGGCTAAGTTAGTTTGTGCAACTGAGCCTAAGTGACTTGGTGTTAGTTTACAAACACTTCCATAAGAAAAAGAAATACCTACATAGGAATTTGTAAATGTTATTCGTTTCTCACTACTATTATTGCAAAGAAAAATATTTTAATTTGCAATGATACTCGTACATATCGAATTCATTGTCTGAAGCGAAATGACTAAGCCAAGTATAATAGTTTTCCAACAGTTTAGTCTCCATTCCGCGTTTATTGTTTATTATTTGTATAGCTTGTTATTGAAGTGTACATAAATTGTTATTATATATTGCCAGCTTTCATCGTTAACACGTTACCTTCGTTTATTATTATATGCATCCTTTAATAGTACTACCACATTGAATGTTGATGTTATGACTAGTACATTCATAATATGCATATTTGAAGACCAGTGGGAATACTTATACGGAAATAGAGTTTATGTTAGACAATAAAGAGGGCTTTGTGTTTTATCTGCTGTGGAAAATTTACATTAAGCTTGGTAAAAGGCTTCATTCAATTTATTGACTTGCGCGTAACATCTACAAAAAGCTAATCATACGCATTCGTACGGCGCAATGTTTAGACCATCTCTTGTTGAGCCAACATAGGCACTTTCTTATTTGGTAGTGTCAATATAAAGTTCATGGAAACTGTGGCTAAAACAAGACAAAAATTTTAATATTTTCGATCTTACTATTAACTATATCGATCGAAAATCCTATAAGATATTTCGTGTTAAAAAAAATATTTTTTACAACCCATTTAAGTAAACAGTTGTTATTATCATATTATATTTCGTCACACGTAGTATCACCATTTTTCACTCCACATCTTACTGCATTCTGTAATCGTGTCCACACGTAACGAGTTCGAACCGGCGACCTTGCAAGGTAAACGTTAATTAATCGAACCCGAAGGTCTCTATCATTAATTAGTACGCATAACTGTATGCCTACACTCGTACAATCAGTTTTCATTTCCTAATTGTATTTTTATACTCGTGTTTACCTCATGCATTGTTCGAATACGAAATCTTAATACATGTTTATGTACTTAAAAAATTATTTTAAGAGGCGTGTTGTCGTAGTTTTTACTGGCTTTTGTGGCTTTACAAGCTACTATTACTTAGCGTCTACAAGTTCTAACACTTCTACGAACATAGATCCAAAAACCATAGTTCGGCGGCTTGTCAAGACTATGTTCGAGTAATTTAGAATACTTCTAGATATGCCAAATATGCGTATATAGCTTCCTGGTTCTTTAACCACTCACAAAGCACTACAAATGACTCAGATGTTGGTCTGACCATGTAACGCTGGACTATTTCCTTTAAAAACACAGCATTAAATAGCTATTACCTTGTTATGTTAGTATTCCTTTTAACCAAAACAAATGCGTCGCGACAGCTCGTAAGACCCATAAGTTTATTGGGCGAAGACGGAGTAAATATTTTCGAAAAATTCTATTTGTAGTGATTTGAGCATTCAATGTATTGTTGCCCTGACTTAAGTATACATATAGTACATACATACATACATACATAAACTCACGTCTTTATCCCCGAAGGGGTAGGCAGAGGCGCCGCTAGGACACCCACATTTCGCCTTGTATGTTCAGTCCCACGATGTGATAGGGGGCGAGCCTATCGCCATATCGGGCACAAATTCCTGACTCCGGGCTGATAATGAATAGAAAAATCCAATATCACTTTGCCCGACCCGGGACTCGAACCCGAGACCTCAGCTTTGTAACCGTACCGTAATACAACTACGCCACCGAGGCAGTCAGTATACATAAAGTATAGTCCACAATATAAGATGAAATGGTAAAAAAGATTGAATAGCTAAGCTTCTGGTCTTTTATGTATAAGAAGATGGGGTATTTTATTTTACGATCCTGTTTTTTGTTAAGTATGGAACGTGAATATGGTCCTATGTAAAGAAACGAAAGGTGTTGATATTAAAGTGGAACTCATGAATTACAATTACTTGAAGAATGATTAAACTGTTTCATATATAATAAATGACTAGCATGCGATTCGGTCTTGTAAGGTGGTAATTTTGATAGGCAACTAACTTATCATTAGATGATATTTCTGACGAAATGTGAAGCAAAAGTTGCGCCTGTACCGAAGTTACAAAGAGCGAATGTATGTCCACGTATATCAATATGTATTTTATTTATCGAGGATCTTTATTTTATTGAAAATGTTGTTATCAACACCTAATACACGTCTAAAATATACAATAAGCTGAATTTCCAACCAGGTTCAGTGTAATTTATTAATATTCCATCTGAAACATACTTATGAATACAACCCAACATTAAGACATCAAGTTAATTGGCTCATGATTCACTGCCCCGTGAGGAAATGGATCCATTTCTCCCCACATCATATTAATTAATTGTTGAATTAATATAATCACATAAACCATAAACAATATGGCATCCTCTTCCCTAAACACGCGATCAGGCCCATAACGAATGAGCATCGCATTGTGATTCAACAATAGTATGAATAAATCACGCACAGAATATTAAATTGAACTATTAAAAGGCAAACAATTCGCTAGATCATTCATTATTTATTGCATGAGCGATTCGGTTTTCCTCGACCTTGGCATTCACCTTGTCTCTGCCGGCCATAGTTTCAGGGGTGTTGCGTAACTAAATAAACTCCTTAGCTCAATGTAATTCCCTGACTAAATGTACCTTAATTAAATGTAATTCCATTTATAAATAAATTTGTTCGGAATTAGTGTTGTTATTATTAATTTGCGGTAAATAGGATGTATGTTTTTGCAGTCATGCGCTGTTATCACGGTTTAAGGAAATATCCCTAAGGAAGTTTGCGTACTAGAATAACGATTTTAGAGGAAAGGTCAAACAAAATATAACTAAAAATAATGGCCGAATGGATTATTCATTGATGTTATTACTTCCTTCCTTATCGACAATTTTTAATTATGGCTGAGGCTAAATAATGAGATACTTTATACATACATACCTACCTAATATACATTGGGAAATACCACGACTATAAAATAACTAACGTTGCCTATAATATTTAAAAATTACAGAATTATACTCGCTTTGACACTAAATGCCCCTTTGGTTCATTAATTTTTCATGAAAGCGTTAGCTAAAGCGACCAAAGCATTTTTTTACTAAGAAATTGTTCATAGAAGTTCACATTACTCCTTACAAGTAAGGAGCCAAGATGCCTGCAATTACCTTCTTAATTGATTGAATGACATTCGATGTTCCCGTTCCGTTATCTTATAGCTAAATACACTGACCTTGTAACGTATAAACTAGTGCATATGTATTATGTAAGCTAGGTTATTAATCAATACCGGTCTATAATGTTGAAATGATAGAGAATTTGTTATGAAACATTTATCTACGAGTATTGCGCGTACGGTGATAACGCTAAGGAATTTATGAAATGTGTAAGTGCTTAGTTGCATTAGAGATGACCCAATTAGCTCATAGCTGAGAGGTGTTAACTCACTAGTGCTATGAGCGTTCTAAGTTTGACTATAGTAAGAACTGGCTGTTTAGTTTACCAAATATAGTATGTTATGTGATTTCATATAAATAAAGTCTCATCAAATAAAGTCCCTAATTGACATGAATAAAAATAGTTATGATTGTAAAGCAGCAATTTCCCACGGTTATTTTTCATTAATTGTACAAAAACCAAATATTCACACGCAAAATTCAGCGATGACACACACATTTCGCACATTAGGTTAGTGACTTGAAGTATAAGATAAAATGCTTGTGCAAATAGTGCGATAATAGGTTGTCGACAAAGGCATCGCGCCGCGACACCGCCTGTGCAAACACATTGGTCACGGGCGCTTGTAATTGTCAGCACAAGTGGCGACGTGGATGTTTCAGCACTGACATCATTTTGTTAATTTGTACTATATGGCTTTTGTTTTTGTACAGTTTAAGTTACAGCTAGTGGCGTGGTATCAAACGCGGTGAGGTATTTGTATGTTGCTTGGAAATAGACCCTTAATTTTTATTGACTCAAGTTTACGAATGAGAATTCGCTGCTCTTTATGGTCTCGCGTTGATACTGGCTACTCTTATTTTTAGTCGATTGTTAAACGTGCAGATCATATTTTTTATGAAATAGTGCACCATTGTGTTTATTATACCGGGTATATCAAGACTGCGACCGAAAACGAAGCCAGGTGGTAGTTTTAGTGGTTACAGACACGATGCAAATAAAAATTTTACCAAAACGGCGACAGATATTTTTCTAGATTTTTTTAAAATTCATCTTTTTTGGGTGGTAAATACCTAGTTTTTGCGAAAATTGAAATTTAAACCCTTACGCTCCATTGCCCATTAAAAATACCCTTGCATGATGGAGACAGACTAAACATTTTTCGTAGGCACTAACTTAATCAAGTCTACCCAAGAATAAACTGTTGTAAGTTCTTCAATTGTCTAAAATGTATTATTATACTTGCAAATTTAATTAATCTAATAATCTAATCTTTATATATTCAGATGACGAAACTTCCACCGCGATTTCTGATTCTAGAATCAATCAGAATTCTAGAGTCTAAGTCTAGACTTAACACTCTGAGTGAAGAAACATTTATATACAATTTCAAAATGCGTAGCACATTTGTCAAATTATCACATTAAACTCGCTAATGAAACGTGACACTCGAAAATATATGTGATCTAATTTCGTCTGGAAGTTGTTGCATAATATTATTTATCATTATACATTTGTTTCGGTTCGATCCCCGCACCAAAACAAATGTTTGTGTGATCCACAGGTATTTGTTTCGGGTCTGGGTGTTTGTGAGACCGAAAAGTCTCTCGTAGTTTCTGATACCCACGACACAAAACTCGATCTTAGTGTGGGGTCAGGACTATGTATGTGACTGTTGGGTGTATTTATTTATTTATTAGTAATAGTAGTGAAATTAGCATAAAGTTCCATTTGATATTGACGTGGCTGGTATTAATGGTCGTGAAAATAATTTAGTGCATGTAAAGTATAGCGCAATCCTTTCCTTCTACGGATCCTATAGCAGTCGTTCAGCTGATGACAAGTCTTGCGATTAATTTATTTGATCCCACATATGCGCGGGTTGGTTGTACGAAATAGCTAGATGCAGACCATTTCCAATAGACCGCTATGGAAATCTCTAAGCAACTTCAGTGTTCAGCAGTGGACTCCTTGTGGCTGAGGATGATTAATACAAAGACACTACCCAAAATATCGCAAATTACCTGCTCCGCAATAAATCGTAAACATATAAATAAAAAAATAAAAACCGACTTCAAAGTGCCACTACAAAGTAACAAATAATATATATTTCATCGTACTAGTACCCAATGATTAATGTTCTTATTGACTTGACTAGCTAACAAATCTTAAATACGTAATATTTTGAAGGCGGGTCGCTAAGTGCCGAACATGTACGCCTTACGCTTAACATTAATTTGTGTAAGTAATTATAGCGTAATACACGCAAGATTTACACGGAATTTTAATTTGTCTTAATATATCAGGCCGTAATCGTCCACTGTTGAGCATGGGACACAACATACCTTTTCTTGTACTTAAAGGCCTTTATGTCATGCAAGTTTCCTGACTATGATTGAAATATATCACTGTTAAAGAGTTTGGTAATTGAATATCATCAACACACAAGTGACTCCGATAATTCCGGAGGTGTATACCCTGGAATTATAACCGAGACGGTGGTCAACCGTCTCGTGGATCATATCTAGATAATTATCAACAGGCTACCACACACATGTAAGACACATAGAAATTCTATCAAAACTTCAATAAATTTACACGTAGGATTAGCACATTATATTCATTTGTGTTTAATTTACTTATGTGCCTTTCTGAGCCAACATTGCAGGATCTACATGTAATATCAAATGGTGTAACATTTGCTTAAATTTATACGTGTTTGATATTTAGCGACCCGCCTTCAAAATATTACGTATTTAAGATTTGTTAGCTAGTCAAGTCAATAAGAACATTAATCATTGGGTACTAGTACGATGAAATATATATTATTTGTTACTTTGTAGTGGCACTTTGAAGTCGGTTTTTATTTTTTTATTTAAAATTATTTTATTTGTCCCTTTTTAGTTTTGATAGGCATCGTAATGATGAGAAAGGTGATCACGATATAATCGAAATGATGTCTTTAAAATTTACGAATTCTTCAGACCTAACATGATATTATTGCTGTGAAATTATGAGAAGATTGTAAGTCATTATAATCATGATATCCGCTATTGTTAGACACTGACCAGGTCGGATTCTCTTAGTTTACGTCGGTAATTTACGTATCTATTTCTCTCACTCTCCCTCTTCTTCACCTACTGTTTATAGTAAAACTTTTATATTGAAAACTGAAATTAATTGTATCTACTATCTACCCCCCCCCCCCTACACGCCTTTCTCCTTTTACCCCCCCCCTTTGTAGTAACACACTTATACCGAACCAGGTGCAAAAAGAATTATTGCTGTACCGTTCAATTTTGAGGAGTTCTGCTCTTCAAGTCCGAAGATATTCATCAGGTCTTCACCATTATTTAATGACACCAATCTAACATATCATACTTGTCGACAAAATAGTTTATTTTTAATCGTTTAAGTACTGCCAGAGATATTGATTATTTACATTAGTATCTATTTTCTCCCCCCCCCCCCCCTACACCCCTTCCCCCTTTTAAGCCCCCCTTTGTAGTAATACGCTTATACTGAACCAGGTGCAAAAAGAATTATTGCTGTACCGTTCTATTTTGAGGAGTTCTGTTCTTCAGGACCGAAGATATTCATCAGATCGTCACCATATTTTTATGGGACCAAACGACTAGCACCAGCTTTCAATTTATAAATAAATAAATACACCCAACAGTCACATCCATAGTCCTGACCCCACACTAAGATCGAGTCTTGTGTCGTGGGTATCAGAAGCTACGAGAGACTTTTCGGTCTCACAAACACCCAGACCCGAAACAAATGCCTGTGGATCACACAAATATTTGTTTCGGTGCGGGGATCGAACCCGCGGCCTCTCGTTTCACTGGCGGCGTCTAGACAACTGCGCCACGGAGGCTGTCAAATTTAAGAAAGAATTATCGAAATCGGTTTACCCAGTACAGAGAAATGAGGTAACAAACATAAAAAAAAAAAAAGCAACATACAGTCGAATTGAGAACCTCCTCCTTTTTTTGAAGTCGGTTAAAAATAAATCCTTGAGCGTAACACGTACGTACATACATACATACATACATACATACGGGCATTTCCTTTTATAATATTTAGCGATGAATCACGGCGTCGAGTTTATTTCCTGCGAATGCGCGAGTGTTGAAGGAACTGAAGTGAGGAAATGAGCTAGGGCGTGCTGTGAGGTCTATTGTGTGCCGGAGGTCATCCGGCGACCTCAGCCCGATGTGCGATGGTAACTGTTTGGTTGAAGCCTTTTTTGGATTAGTTAAATATTATGTCTGCTGACTTTGGATAGCTTTCAGGTACTTGAGGGTCATTAATTGTTCAATTGTCATTGTTCAATTGTTTGGAGCTCCAGTTTCTGGATAGAAATGAAATATAATAATATCACACGGTTAATTATACACGAGGTAGCTACGTTTGAAGGTACCATTCATTTGACAAGAGGCAAGTTTTAAGAACATTGCAATATGATGATTTAAAAAAAAGTATTCTGAAGGTTACCTATGTTTCAGAAAGTATCTTAAATGGATAATCTCGGCTAGAAAACTAATTATGTACTTGCTTTGAAAATGATGAGTGTGTGCTGGTGGTCTTATTATTTTGTTGAAAAAAAGTCAAACCTGCATTGTTGCTGATCCAATCGATAGTGAAAATAATAAAAAAAAAACGATCAGAAATAATAATCGACAAAGAAAAAGCCGATTAAACAAAAAGTAATAAAAACAAATATTATAATAAAAAGAATAAATATTACAAAAAATAATGAAAAATAGAGAAATAAATCAAAAAGAAAATATGAAGAAAAAAGATTACTTTAATATAAAAATAGAGAAATAGAAAATAAAAAAAAGCAAAATAGAAAAACAAAAGAAGCGAAAAAAACACCGCTTTGAATTTTATATCATCGGACACAGAAACGCGCTTGGTTTAATAAATTTTGAATAAGGTGGGCGGGTGCGACCCTCTCAAATAGCTTACCAAGCGATTTTTTGTCTCGACCGTTCAACCGTTTCAGTGTACGTTAGACTAATGCCAAAATGTTTCAGCGGAATAGAACCGCAAAAAGCCTTTCAAACGATAAAAAATACTGCCAATCTAACCCACTATGATAGACTCCCAACAAATTCAATAACTCATTCGCTCATTCGCACATAACTCCTTTTATAAACGAATAGTTGTTCTTTAATGTAAAATCATGATATAATACAATTTGTCAAAACGAAATATACGTTTGTCTTTGATGATTGGTATTTTTCCTAACGTATTCACTTTTATTTTACCATTCGTGAGTGGATACGGTCGTAAATACTTAAAATAAAATAAAATGTATTAAATCACGATTGAAAAAGAAACAACGATATTTTATGTGTAAATGGGCGCTGAGTATATCACTTTGATGTCTACAATTGCGTAACTGTTACATCATTTATGAGGGCTTGAAGTCTGTCAGGGTGGATTAGTGACATTAATTAGTATTCAACAATTGGCGTTTTGTGCAAGCAAGTGATTCCTATCATAAAAAATGCGACGAGGCAGAGTGCAAACTTCAATCAACCTGTGAAACAAGAAAACTGTTTTTAACTTTTCATTTTTTATCCTGTCTACGCTTTTATCATATCAAAACTATCTTAAGTGAAATGAATGATAACAGCTGAATCATCTTTGCAATGCTTTATTTTTAAATGACATTACCATATATATTTACAGTTCATTATCAAATTATTTCATGTATAATTTGCCTGCTTAGTTATCCTAAAAATATATTTGTAAGAGAAAAATAAACAAGTCATAAATAGGTATATTGAAATTTGAAACTGCAACTTGTTTGAATTGTTGGTTCGAGAAACGTAATTATTATAAATCAAGATTCATTAATTTATAATTGCGTTCACGACTCTTCAAACGACACGATGCAAGGTGCAGACTACACACCAATTACATAAAGACTTTGCTGTATTTTACTATGACGCTTGTCCAATTTTGGCAGTCTATTTGACTAATAGTAGAAAAAGAGTATTTCGCGTTTGTAAATTACAATATGTCTTAGCAACGGTTATCATATGCAAATTAAATTATGCAGCTGTCACCAGACAAACCATTTTCCACCAACCGTTCCATTGCACGTAGTAATGTAAATTAGTTTTAACTTATGATCTCACGTTACTACAACTAAACAATCAATTTAACAAAGCTGTCAATTTAACAAAGCTGGCGCCAGCAGTTTATTAAGAACAAAAATAAGTATTTGTTTTTCTCCGCGATGCACCTCGTTTATCAAATTTAATGCTATCTAGACAGATCTGTCACGACACAACACTTTTAATCATAGCTAGAATGTTTTTTTCTTGTTAATATTATACCTTTTTAGTTCTAACAGTTCGTGCTAATGCATGATTTTGTTTTTGCTCTTAATGCCTGTTTGCTTTGGTCCTTTTTTAATGGAATGAACCGGTGATGCTCAAATTTAGTGTAATTAGTCATATTGTATGTATTTTATATTTTGGATCGCTCATATAATTTCTATAAATTAACAGCGCAAAGTATATTATTGTCAGCAGTCGACAATGTAATAGTATTATATACATACATACATACATAAACTCACGCCTTCATCCCCGAAGTGGTAGGCAGAGGCGCCACTAGGACACCCACATTTCGCCTTGCATGTTCCGTCCCACGATGTGATAGGGGGCGAGCCTATCGCCATATCGGGCACAAATTCCTGACTCCGGGCTGATAATGAATAGAAAAATTCAATATCACTTTGCCCGACTCGGGATTCGAACCCGAGACCTCAGCTTTGTAACCGTACCGTAATACAACTACGCCACCGAGGCAGTCATAGTATTATATGTATATCGATTTTCAGCATCCGTTGATAGATTTATAAATTAATTCTTCCACGCTTGCGCAATCAAAATATTCATAAATATAAGATATTTTTATTGGATCTCTATTAAGATCGGCGCAAATATTATGTTCTAGAATTTTCTCTAATGATATACGTAATTATTATCATAGAAACTACATGTAGGACAGGATACATCCTGTCCTACATGTAGTTTCTAGTTTTAGGCTACAGCCTTGCATGTGTGTCCAAGTGCATGTACATACGCACACACTCTCGCACAGCTGCGGTCAGCACTGGTGACATGTGATGCGCCGCGCTACGGACGGACAGGCCCACAGTCCCGCGGGGCCTACATAATCTCATACACGAGTAATGTAAAGACGAACAATCAGCGACGACGTGAAATAATTTTGTAAGAATGAAATAAAGTTTGATAGGTTAGGAAAAAAAGGATCATTTCGTAGCACTTGTGCCTACTCTTATAGGGCACAGGCATGTGTTTTACCAATTTTGTTCACCATCGACTTATTAGAATTTTGCCAAATCCTGCCAAAATTTTAGCATTTGGGTATTTCAATTAATTGAAAATTAAGAATTGACAACTAGGTCCGACGGGAAATTGTGCGAAATAATGTATTTCACATTCTCGTCACCGCAAACAAATACCAATAATCAGACAAATGCCTTGTTAGATATTCCGACCCTTGTCGTGGGTGTCAAAAACTTCGAAGGACTCCTTATCCCACAACACCCGAACGCTGATCAAATATTAACGTATCAGACAAAGGTCTAACTCGCCCCTGGTTTCCCATAACTTATATTACTAGCCAACCGTTTAATATACTTTGTATAAAGTTGACTATTGATCTTCAAACTCTCTCTCTTTCTCTCTTTTCAGTCATAGGCAGTCCACTGCTGAACATAGACCTCCCCCATATTCAAACTAAGACAAATATAAAACGTAAAATAACATATTTAGCGTCGTTAGGTTAGTTAAATTGACCTCGATGCCTCCTCTTTTGTTATTCATCATCATTACCATTATCATGTACAATCACAGAAAACAACTGTAGAACATAAACCTCACTTACGAATTTCCATAACGACTTGTTGAAAGTGCCTTGCATCCAGCGAGTTCCTGCAAACATTCATAATTATTAGATTTATCTATCCATCTTGTGTGCGCAGTAGTGGAACTAGTCTTAACCAATAAAATCCTCTGTCACAACAAGGATGTGAATGCGAGAAAATGCACGTAATACCGTTTACGCGGTGATATCTGCCTCTAAAAGCAATGTTTACATGCCATTAACTTTCTATCGTTCTCTGATCGTAATATACAATCGTCATAAATAATTATATGCGTACTGGTTGCAATCGGCATCATCAAATTGCATGAAAGTTGTTTTTAAGGAAATCGTTAAATTGTTACCGTCTACTTTGAAGTGCAAATGATATAAATAAATAAATACATGATATTGGGTGCAACATCGATTTGATGCTTTTTGATAATGTTATGTTCAGTATACACTGTCCTAGTGATAACAGTAATGTGTGAAACTACTTTTACTCGTATTTAGTATAAATAAATCCTAAAATTCTTCCTCACTATCTAATTATAAATACAATTTTAAATTATTGTTATACTACCACATCAACTGGGAATCCAGGAAATTTTATAAATACCTATACATCTGAACGCAAGCAAAAATACATTATCTGTCACTTGTAAAGGACACACAGATAGCAGTGTAACAGATAATAAGATTGGTAACAGATTCCGAGATGTGAATAATATTCTCAAAATGCAACAAGTCGACGCTCATATCAACACCTGAAACCGCAAAACTAGATAACAAACCTCGAGATCGGCGCTAGAATATCTCCTATTGTGAAACTAGTATAATCAGTACTTAAGATGTACTCTTAAACTGCATACTCTAGAAATAAAACATAATTAGATACTCGTTATATGTTTCAAGGTTTTCACTTATTATCAGATCGGTGACTGAGCAATCAAATAATAATAATTTTATTGTCTTTTTCTCAGAAAAACTGAGTAAACACTTATTCTGAAGGTAAGTTTATAACATTTCGGAAATGAATGGAATCACAGGAAAATAGTCACTTCCACTACAGTTTTCATTCCAAGATTCCGCGATATCTTAAATGGTATTAATCTTTATGTACTTATTTTATCGGAAACAAAAGCGAAAGAAATCGTCTTTAAGGTCACGTCATAACCATGTAAAATTCACGGTCGACTCGATAAGACTGTGCCGAGAATAATTTTCAGTTGTAGCATAATATGTGTTAATTTGCTAGCATACGTCTTGCGGCCAGTTAGACCGTGCACGCGAAAACTTACTTAGCAACTGGTTGTTTTCTTGTTAGTAAACATGTATTCGGTATTAATGACCCGCCCTACTGAACGTTTTGTGCTTAAAACAATAGGGTTGGTTTTAACGGAGGACTACTAACAAAATTATGGGTGTTTCCGGTGGTGCTATATAAATGGATTTGAATGACGTTTGACGTCGCCTTATTTCAAATTGCTCTATGATTTGTTTCTGCTTGAAAGGAATATAGGTTCGAATAATAATATTGATAGGCAAAGACTATAGAGAGATTATTAACATTTTTCGTTTTTCTTAATCTGCCATATCTTACTACAAGGCAAATAATTACTTTCCTGTTTCTAAGTTTTCTTGATTATCTGCATCCTTAAATGTATCCTTATAGTATTGTTATTCTAAACTTAAGTGATATGTATCATCAATAAAAATAAATACTAAAAATACATTAGCATGTTAATTAATTTAAATATTAAATTAGTAGTAATCAATTAAATCGCGCAGAAGAAGGTAAGCGTGTAATCTGAATATTGAAAAATGTCACTGCATTCTAATTAATGCCATGTCGCATCGTAGACTAAAAATTTCCTTAATTAATATTTTAGTTCTTATTACATCGATAGCGAAGCTGCATTTTAAGAATATAGCATGCATAATATATACTTGTTATTTAATGCATGATGGATTTGATTTATTAATCTTTGCGTTATTTGTCCTATTCTTTCCCTTCCCATTTAGAAAAGCCGGCAATCCACTTATTGTTCATAAGAGGCGGTAATCCCTTACCATCTAGTGAGTTTGCTCGTTTGCCGGCATATGTAATAAAAAGAAATTAGGTATATTGCGATATCAAAAATACTATAATTGTACAGTTCTTCAATCTCTTTGCGTTATATCAGTCTGAGATGTCTATCTTGGGATTATCTTAGCCACAAATATTGCTGCGGGCTTTTCCCTGCGCGTTAGTGGTCCGGACGTAAAACTTGATAAAATAATAGGTACAATTATTTCGTTAAAATCTACATGCTTATGAATTCTTAAGTAACTATTGACAGCCTCCGTGACGCAGTTGGTTAGACGCTGCCTGTGAAACGAGAGGCCGCGGGTTCGATCCCCGCAACGAAACAAATATTTGTGTGATCCACAGGTATTTGTTTCGGGTCTGGGTGTTTGTGAGACCGAAAAGTCTCTCGTAGTTCCTGTTACCCACGACACAAGACTCGATCTTAGTGTGGGGTCAGTACTGTATGTGACTGTTGGGTGTATTTATTTATTTATTCGTTTAGAATTAATGTACTTATAATGATCGATTATGCTAGTAGTATTCGCTACGTCACTTTACATAGTTACGTTGGTATTCTGGGACGAGCAGGCAGATATGCCTATATTTCTAGCTAATGTTATAGAAAGCGAGTATCTCACTATACTAGGTTCTAATCGAATCTTGACCGTAAATGTAGTCCTTTAATCAATATAAAATCGAATTCACAAACTCCAGTATGCCAAAATACGGTGAACCCAATGACGTATTTTTAAATGATAATTTAATATAGTGTCTAAACAAGACATTGATTACGTACGGCATACTGGAGTCGGCATGGCCTTCAGGTGGGTCGCAGAACTGGCCCTATTAAACGTCCGCTAGATATGAGAAAGCTATTAATTGCAAAACTATATTGTGTCATGCGTAAACGTTAAAAGCGCGAGTTTATGATTGTGTCAGCTAATTGGTTTTATTAGGGTTCATTGTGACAGTAACAAGACATTTTCTACATGTTTATGGAATTTCGATTAGCTTGAAAATGCGGCTGATTTAAAAAGTTCATATGCATCCTAATGCTGGGAAAATACCTGTTCCATGATAGAGAGGGGTAAACGATGTTATTTTGGGCATTAAAAGTCAAGCTCGATTAATTCCGTTGGCACGTATTTTCCATTTTTCTTTCATGCCTCATTAGTTTTAGTTATTATTCAAACGACAGATTTAAAAATACAATAACTAAAGAAATATAAATATATTTTAAATTCATTGTTACTGATGACAATAACAAAACGGTCCGGCGACACTCAAGAATTTTATTTCACGTATGGATCATAAAACATGACGTGTTGAATGCGTGTCTCGGATATTTTTTACAACAATGAAACGTGTTATCAAACTTTTCACTTTAATCATATCAGAACTGTCACTCGACTTCCAAATGAATGATTACAAGCATCATCGACGGTATATTGTTATGAAATTATCTTACCCACTCTTTTGGATATTGCGCATTACATTACAATACATAACCTGACAGTTTCATTTGATTCATTAGTAACAACGCAACATTGTAAAGTTAGTCGTCATTGACACGTAATTAAGTTTTTTACATCCTCCTAATGTAATTAATGTTTAAAAACACAATCTAAATCAGACGTTGACAAAAACCACTAACGTGTTTGTTTCGAACAAATTTAGAAACGTAATTACAAATCTAAATTCAGTGTGTTTTATAAATTGACTTGTGGTATGTCGGAATTCCCCCGCCTTAGCCAGCGATAGTTTTACGCTACTGTCAAAAACTAAGTGCATTGGAAGCTGCAATAAAACAAACAGCTTTCAATAAGTCACGAAGCCATAAAGTAAGTAAATAGCGCAGAGAAGAGCTGAAATATCTCGCGGCAGTTAGTTTGTAGGTTATGCCGGTGCGCCGACGGTTTCACTTAATTTTCCCACAACGGCAAATAGATATAATACGTGTTATTAACAGAGAACGCCCATGTTTCCACTGATGTATTTTAGACCGTGATTCCGATGGCTTTCGAATGCATTTAGAATATTGTGCTGTTTTCACGTAAGTTAATATTACGAGTCAGCTGAGAGAAATATTCACAAGTTTATGTTCCCTAGTTCGTTAACACATTTTACGAGATGAGAAAATATTTGATGTTATACTGATGTTCTAAGTTTTCTCTTTCTGCATTGTATTGATACAAGCTTCTTATTCTAGCCCTATGCGACTATAGACTGATCATTTGATGTGGTATTTTAAACTATTCCATCGGAGCTTAATAAATAGACAAATTTAATCATGCTTTGGTTGAATGACAACCAGTAACCAAACTAATAGTGAATGAACACAAATAAATATTGTGTTAACTTCTATTAAAAACCACGAAATCTAAATATTCAATGTCAGAAAAACACAAAAAAAGTGCATTCGGAACTTCACGCGCGAAAACCAACAGTGGCAATTTTTTTCATGCGTTTTTTTGGGTTAATGTGCGCCGATATCAGATGTCAGCCTTGGCACCAAGGCTGGTCGTGTCCTATCGCTCGGCTTCGATAACTCTTCGCATAACGAATGCAACAAACCTGCATGCCTCACGAGCGTGTCATTGGCCCCAACAAGGTCGTGATCTAGATAAAAATGATTAGGGATCGCCTGAAATTTTCGTAATTAACTCATGCGCCCCGACTTAGGTAGATGGATTATGTTAATTTTGTTCATTATATTTTCATCTTTAATTTTTTGTTTTAAGTTATTTTAATCCTGCGTCATATTTTTTGCGAACTCAGTTTTAATTAGGAGTTAAGCTGTTGTATTATAATTTCGTGCGAATAATAAATCGAATAATTATTTTAAGATTTGCTCGGTTCTTATAATAGAATTTTCCGCGCATGCTTAGAGGAACCTTGGGTCTCGAACTTTCTTTCACCTCGTCCAGGTGCAACTAATACCACATTTATCCGTCCTGGCCATCTTCCACTTGGCTCATTCCTCCATTAGTTATGATCGCCATAAAACAAACGGTTAATTTGTGTTGTCAGCGTACCTGATGTGAAGTGTTGTAGGTATACCATATGTGATTTGGCAATAAAATAATAACATAATCTTTATTACTTTTTACATATATGGTAATTTAGAGGTAATAAACCAAAAACAATTGGTTTTTGGAGTTTTCCAGGATATTAGTCAAAAGGTTTATTATTACTTGAAATTTTATTACAATATTTATAGTGTGGATTATAGTATCAGTTGTATAAGTGTCCGAAACGAAGATCGAATGTTCAAACGTTCGACGACCGAAGTAAGTTAAAAGTTTTCATGTCTACATATCAATATATTGTTCTCTATGACAATTATCTTTTACTCCGAACTTAGTGTATAGTTACTATGTACGATAGAGGATTCCAACATTTTGTGGAGTAGGTACTTTGACAAATTCGTACAGTTTTACGTACGACATTCGAACATTCGAAATTCGTTACGGATCATGGAGTAACCGTCCAGGCAATAAGTCCACCACGCTGACGTAGTGCGGGTTAGCGAACTTCACATGCCATAGAAATTCTTGTTAAAATCTCTATGGTACGCCGGTCTACAACTCAATAAATCTTATTTCATACTAATTTGATTTTAATGAATCAGAAAGGTCCCAAAATAAATACAAGTTGAAAAGAGTAAATGTTAATTTCCCTCTACACTAAAGTTAATGTAATTATGTAAGTTTTTAAGCCTTGCTATTAAAATTCCCTGAGTAGGTAATCAAGTCCAGTTTCACGTGAACGTATTGGATAGTTTAAATTGCGTTGTGCAGTTAATCTCGCGACTGCTGATACAGCAATAAATCATCAAGTCGCCGGGAACAACGCGTCGCGTGCACAATTTTATTAATCATTTTTGTATGACGTAAGTTGGTTAATTTTTGTAATTTTTAATGTATACCTTTTACGCAACCTGTGTTACTTAATTACACTTATTAATTATAAGTACAAGTCGAATTTTGGTGTATGATGTTATGAATAAAATTTTTAAATATTACGTAAAATGTCCGCATGCGTATTCAAAATGCGATTAAATAGTAGATCGGAAGTTAAATGTTCGAGTTAGATATGTAAGTACGGGTTATTATGTTTATTTGATGTTTACTCGCAAGTCGTAAAATGCATCCGTTCTCTTTAAACGGAAGCATTTTATTACGTTCCTTTTTTTATCAGTATACACATTTTTCCTCTTCTAGTACACTTGCCGCGGCGTACTCGAGAGTTCATCCCCCAGCCTCTTCAACGCGCCCCTTGAGCCAGTTCCTTCGATTTTCTCCACCTTGAAGTGTCTTAAGCAATTTGCGACATGCGGAGTAGCTTTCCGCGCAAAATATATCAGAAACTGACATCTGTAGACAATTAGACGTATCATTAAATGAAGTGTTTAGTTAGGTTTCGTTGTTTCTTTCAAAATGGGATAATAAGGACTTTAAATAAGCAATTATTCAAAGCGAAATAAACTTTTGTAAACTAATGATATTGAATACGCCTGGAATTCAACAATATGTTTTTCTGAAAAATATATTGTACTATCATTTATGTCCATGATATCGCCACCAAAGAACTAGACTAACTATCGGCCTTAGGTTATAAAGCTTGATAGGTGATATTGCAAGACATTTTTAGAAAATAACGCTAATTGAAACAAGACTATGATTTCCCGTAGTAAAATATTACGAACAGGTCCGCAGTGGTGCAACAGTTGAACACATTCATGTAACTAATTAGATAACGCATCTAAAAGGCGTAATGTTTGCCGCCAAGTTTCACTGGTACATTTTCCCATCTGTTCTCAACATCTTCACAATAGAATAAACAACTGTGCTCGTGTGCCCACTAAACGCTACCTCGGGTACTCGATAACGATACGCTAATGTACATCGAGCTGTGAGTCGAAAACTGAAATTTGTAAACACTTATTTGGTGAGTATGTATGCTGCTGTTAGAAAATATGGAAACAAATGGCTTTATGTAAGTTTCTCGTATTAGTCGAATGCAAAGGCTTGGCCAAAGAGAAACACTAAAATTAACTGGAGCGTTTCGACTTGCAACGTTTTGTCTGGTACCATTAAGTTGTATTCCAGTTTTTACGATATTGTGATAAACTTGAAGATATTTAAGTGATACGACCGTGTTATAACAGGATGTTTCGCCAAGTCTGGCATAAAACAAGTAATTAGGTGGGATAATTTCATACATAAAATTAATAATAGTGTTTTAGTAAAAGTATGAAAGTAAATGGATTGATAAAAAGTTCCAATTTCACCGGGAGTGTATTTCGAATACGGTTAATTACAGCAGTGGACAGTAAATAATTATCGGTTCGAGTACGTGTGGTAGCACGCTAACTTTCTTAATGGGGGGACCATGACTACGCATGATGTTCGAATGCAGATCTCAAAAGAATGGTCATCGTGTACCACACATCAACGTTGGAAAGTCAATGATGGAAATCTCACCAGTGAAAGTGTGTATCAACCGGGTATCGGTTATTTCCAACGCTGTTTCCCTGATCGTTCCGGTGATGACTTTAAACTATGAGGATGGTGCAAAATGGATGCTAAATGAAATTTGTTACGTGTGAAGGAATTATTCAACTTAGTTACGGCTGCAATGCGATTGCCTCGTTATTAAGTATCTTTGTTTTGTTGTTTACGGCCGCCGGGTGCGGTCAACGACTCGTATTTTTGCTAGTTAATTTCGCAAATTCAGTATGTAATGCAATGCATCAGTGAGTTTGAAGGAATTGCACTTTTCAACGGTTTGCTGGCCGCATGTATTGACACAATGATCTTTGTTCGTGTTCGAGCATCGGTTTTTGTTGCGAGGGAATGGAAAATATGTCAGTAGGAAATATTATTCTGCAAAAAATAAGGTCGTGAAAGACACAAACGATGTTTAATGTTTTATCAAACAATAGCTCCGTTCTTAATGTTCTTTTATCATTGTTAATCGCACAAAAACTATCGTGCTTGTCAAAATACAAAAGGTATGTCCTGAATTTTCCTTTCACTTCAATCATCCTTTAGTAAATCAACACGGTCTGCTTTTTTTTCATATAATCAGACCGAGGTTGCCTAGTAACTAAATCAGACCAGACTCATTTATCTACTTTAAAAGTCCTCTTCTAATCCAAAGTGTCAATCGCCCGGAACATACAGTCACAGCCACTCAAAACGGATCTGACACTTCTGTAAAAGCTTTCTATTTGTTTTCAAAAATGTGATCGAGCCGCGTCGCTTGTCGGTCGGCACTGCACTCAATTATCTAAATTGATGTGTGCACAGCACTTGCATGGAGTCCATCAAACGGTTCCGCTGCCCCGTCGCTAATTCAATCAATTCCAAGCATGGCCGCTGGGACGTCCACCTTCAATGCTCTTTGTTAATCATTTTTAAGAGGGCTTTTGTTCAATTTACTAACTTATAACTATTTGGTCTACTAAGGTGTAATTATTCGATTGGTGAGACGCGGGTGTCGTGCAGTGGAACATGCAGGGACTGCTAATATTTGGTTATAATATAATAAAATCACAATCTCACATATCTCTTGGGACTTTTAAAGGAATCCTGTTCCATCGTCCAAGATGATTATAGGCCTACGTCATCTATTAAAAATCGTGCGAATAGATCCATCTTTGGGCGAGAACTAAATAGGGGAAAATAATTATACCTATATATACTCAGCTTGTCGCCATCCACTGCTGGACGTAGGCCTCCCCAAGTAAGCGCCAACCATCCCGGTCTTGAGCAGCCGTCAGCCATCGGCTACCCGCCACTCTTTTCAAAATATATTTAAAATAATTAATTTAATCATAAAATATGTTCGCCAGATCTAAACTGGATACGGTTTTATTTAGTTGTAACTTGTAAGTGTTCGCTTTAAGAGGTGCCTATCAGGTTAATAAAGCACCGCAAATTGCTATGATACGTGTAGCGGGCTGGCCTGATTGTATCATGTGTCGCTCGCAGCCAACCGCACTAGCTTAGTGTTTTTTGGTGTCATGTTAGATTTGAGATTAATTTAATTAGGTTTTTACGTAACTCGAGCTTTAAATTCCAATTAATTAATGTAGAAACCCACAAATTGGCTTGATAGTTGCTTAAGAAACCAAAAACTAATATAGTGCATGTAAAGTGCGTTTAACTTTTAGTAATTAAACTAAAGAGGTTATTACGGTTACGTATTTTTTATGTTTCCTCGAACCCCGGACATCACACCCGCAAGAAGACTCTTGTCCGCCAAACTATCGCAAACTCCACGGTCGTTAATTAATATTGAAGCTCATTAAAAACTAATGCCGGTTTTAATTCACACCGTTAGTTACGTAAATTCTTTTGTATGATAATGAAACTGGAACCAATTAAACCGGCGATACATTTAGACGAAAGGAAAATTAAGTCGTTTATATTGAGGTCTTTTTTTACAATACTTACTGCTAGATAAGCGACTCGTTTCAAATTAAATGCGAATGATAAATTTCTTTTTGATATGGGCTGTTTTGAATTTTTATTTAGCACAATAGTATGATAGCGATGAAGACCGTGTGCTATTTCTGTACGAATTATCGTCAACAACGAGCAATGTGACTACGTTATTTCCCTTCATTATGCGGGATATTATAATATCTCCGTATATATACTTATCGTTCATTTACTTCACTATGATAATGGCGTAATAAATATAAACTTAATTTAGATCATTTTACATATTTATCATTTGGCATATTGAAAAAATGCGAGTACAAGTAAGGAGCAGCGGTGCGCCACTACCTCTAACTTTCATACTTTACGATTACTACAAATACCTAAATAGTAAAATACGCAAATGGCCGCTCATAAATCGCTCCACAATCGCACAATAATAAACAAAGTTATTAAACAGCAATTTATAGTCGAGATACAGATCGGCTAGTCTCTACTTATCTCATTAACTATGAAGAGTCGTGTATAATCGTCAAAAGAACTCTTGCTTACTCGTGAGAACCCCACAACAATGCCTCATAAAACTATGGGTCGTCGTGCCATCATTAAACGCTTATTACTTGTTTTTAAAACAACTTATGTAAATTATCATATTTCAGGTTTATATAAAAATATGTTAATTCCGTAATTACAGTGATATTATATAAAAAAAGTGTATTAATTTGGATATTTGTTCAGAACTTTGGCTTAGTTATTGTGGTTGCCATGTTATGGATAGTTATATTATAAAGATGAACGAATGACTACTATTTGTCTTTGTTTTACAGACTTATTTATCAATTTGTACTGATAGTATTAACAAAAACGAAATTCTACAGACTTGCAATGACCTTGAAAGTTTATCAAGCAGGAGTAGGTATTTACTGAGATATGACAATCATTATGTGTATTGTTTCCGTAATATTTATATGTAGTAGTAGGCGTACATCTCTGCCGAAACAATCATTACCTGAAAATAGACGAACAATTGTCTTGTTAACTGTTTGCCGGTAGGTCAGTAGGTATAACAGAATTCACTGAAAACCTTTAGAGACCTATCCGCAGCAATGAGCATCTTGACGCGATTGTATCTACTCGAGACAATTGTCATTTTTCCAAATAGACTCGATGTTTATATCTTGTGTCAACATTCAGTATCAGTAAAAAGTGTCCAACATTGGAAGCGTTAAATTGGACTATCAACTTTTTCTTAATGTGTTTTTTATCATCTATTTTACAATGATCTGTCGTTGTTCCGTAATATGCATGTCATCTGCAATTGCATCGCTCGCTCGATTGCCTTGTTTTTTGAAATAACATTTTATTTCCAGTCTCATTTCAAATTTCCTCTCATAAATGGCTACAGAATCTACGTTTAAACAACTATTAAACGCTTAAATACGCATCTAATTGTATCGAAGAAAACGTTTTAAAGAAAAAATAATTTTAATAAACAAAAAGGAATACAAATATACCTCGATTTAGTATAAAAATAAGCGTAAAAAATAAAACAATACAATCGAAACTAAATAATGTTACGCCTTTCTTTGATCTCAGACTTATTACTTTCCGTCTGCTAGAAATAAATTGGAATTAAAAAGAGATGAGCCGTAAAAACCGCATTGCGGTGAAGTAAATTATGGTTTTCTATAAACATTGATGGGTATTCAACAATTTCATCTGTCTACAAACCACAAACTTTAAAAATAGTATCGTATTTTAAGTTGTTGGCTTTCGACACTGGTTGAATTGAAATTCTGTATGTTATTACAAGCTATATAAATTGATACAATAGTCATTAAAAATTCAAGTTTATTTTTTTTAAATTGAAGGCTTTATGTCGTACGAATAGCAAATTCCTCCGTTCACACGTCACACATACACAAAAACTTCAATTCACCTTAGCCGCTTCCGTGTGCTTTTTCTAGACAAATGGCTATATCAAAATTCCACATCTCACGTCCGACAATATTTTTTGACCTGAAACATTCTCATTGTGCAACAATTATATAATTGAATAGTTAAACGCATAATAAACAGACAGACAAAAATTACGACACATCCCACGGAGGTTGAATCACACGAAAAAATTCACATTGACACGTGGGACCCGACACGGCGTATGAAAACTTTCACGAGACTTTCGCCCAGTAATTAAACTTTGCTATAGAACAATAGCAAAGACGTAAGAAGCAGATCTCGATTCTATTGCCGTTAATTGTCGATCGGATCGCACACGCTTTCTATGTGCCGTGTACGTAAACTCGATAGGTTTTCCCGCCGTGAAGCACCTGCCATTCATCTAGATCAGGTGGTAGGGGAGCAGGTGGCAAAAACAAACGACGTGCGTGCGCAACAATGGTGGTTTTTTGCTCAAGGTTTCGTCGATAGAAAGTGATTTAGATTCGTTGTGTCTCATTGAATGTTGCTGTGATTTATTTAAATTTAATTGATACTTTCTTTACTAATAACACGCTTAAATAACAGTCATCAAGTTAAACGAGATTGCAAACAATTAATCTACATACCGCGTACCGTACCGATTTAAGTCCTAAAATAATATGTACTTGGAACGTTATCTTATCACAGCAGTGTTACTAAAGTCGGTTACCTATATCAGATGACGATGTTCAGTGAACGCAAATATTTGATTAGGATCACCTCGTAAAACTGACCCGAGGCGATTACCGAGCATGACTTTTCCCACACTTTTGTTATTGAAAAAAAGGCATTTACGTATCTTTTGAACGTTGCTTTCTTAATACCTGTGTGTAGATATCAAATAAAATAAGGTGCTCTTAACTAAACGAAACATTAGGGAAGAAGGTTACAGTTGAATCCAAATACGATACCATCTTTTGAGAACTATTCTTTCGTTAACTCGGTCATTTGTTTACTTATTTTCATCAATATTATCTTTGTGCCTTTCCACTTCATAATAGTTGAAGAATTTGGAACGTTAAGAAATTAGCATCCAACCGATGTTCGTGCAGCGTCATGGCACAAATTTACCTGTCTGCTCATAATGTGACACTTGAAATGCGCCGAGTGAAAATTCTCAGCGGCGGTGATCAAACAGAAACGAATGTCTATTATTTTAATATTACATCCGACGTTACATAAAGCCCATATGTTGCATAATTATAGTAATGAATACGGCAAATTAGAGTCATGTCGGTAATATATCGACCCATAATAACATGACTTTTGACTGCTGTTAAGAGTAGCTGATTGTTAGAGTAGGCTAGAGATCAGTCGCGGATTTGGTGGTTTGTATAATAACAGTATACCGTTGATTTCATATTGGTCTTTATTATGCGTTTCATAACTCTTTATAAAACTTAAAAAAAGGGCTGGTAATGACGGAAGTGGTAGCGCGATGATGATGTACATAACAATGTATCACCCTGCGATATTGCGATCTTAAGAATGCAACAATTGCCAAATTTGACAAAACCTCAACTAGGAGATTGCACTACATCATGTTGATACTAAATGACTCCTTAACTTCTATAAATATGTGTGGCAGTCTCAACATATATATTTTTGTATGTAACACAACATCGCCCATCGAATGTCACTCCTTGCGTGTAACTATCCCGTCCCAGTAAACTGCAGCCAACACAGATTATTTTCTGATTTGAAAATCGAACTTAAGGCATCAGATTCGTAGTCCATGTACGTTGCGACTAGACTAATAGATGACCTGACAATGTTATTGAATAAACGAAGCGCCGTAGTAAGCAATACGGCGGGATACTTTCACGCGTGTCAAATTGGAATACGCTTTCATCGTGTACGATTATGGAAAGTAATTTTTTCTAATGATACATTTCCTTCCGATTTGCGGCCTTGTTTGTTTCGTTTTGAAGCGTGATTGTGCGCTTATCTCCAACGTAACAAGTAATACCGATTGGTTCGTCATTCTTACGTGTACAAAGAGAAAGATACGATGAATGGTTATTTTTGGTAATATGAATGGCAGTAATTATTGTTATGTGATTGCAGTTACATATAATTTTGTACCTCATTTTGTAATAATATTAGAAATAATATGATGATGAATAATATGATCGTTATATGTCGCATCTACAATATGTAGAGGTGTGATAACAGATAAGTGTTAATACCCAACCCTATTTTTATTAGTTTGACAACAAACCCACTAAATATGTACTTTGCAAATAGCACAACGCCTTTATTCTGTCCGTGCAAAAAGCAATCGAGATATTATATCAAATATGCATGCAATTCGCTGAATTCTGGAATGTAGGTCAAATTACTAAAACTATAAATTTATAACGCACTTTTGTTCTATATTATTATCAAGGATAATATGCATATCTAAACTGATACAATAAAATATGTAGCATTTTACTCGTATCAATATTTAATATTAGCATTAAGTGAGTCCATTTTGTAATGACTATAAAAGAACTAGTTTGCTGCTTAAAAATAACTTTGGTATGTTTTTAAATATAGCGTCGGTATAAGTTGAATCAAGGTAACATTTTTTCACGTTGTAATCTTAATTTGTCTTATCAATTTTAATATACATATTATGCAGGATATTATGCATTGCCTCACAGCAGTTGAAAATACTAATTCAAATGATTTATTTAGGTTATATGCTTTATAAAATAACAGCGGATATACAGTAATGTATCTAGTTTGTAATATAAATTTGAAAAAGAAAATAAATGTACATAATATATATGTATGTACCGATAAGCAGCGCCGTATTCACCCATCCGGCAACAAGCCGCGTCAAATCGATCCGATCATCGCACATTTCTTTAACACTCACCATTCAATCAATTTGCTTCTTTAACGGGAGGGAATTCAACACTGTGATAGAGACGAGGCACATGCAACTATTCTTAGGCTTAATAAAATTACAATCAAAACTCTCTGAAGGTTTGAACACACTACAAAATCTATTGAGAAATTGGTCTTTAGTGGCCCCTTAATTTTCTAGATAGTAGTTTTGATGCATGGATATTTTATTTAGTTGTGTCATTTGGACGCATTTTACCACACATGTTATATTTTGTCGGTAGCAGATCCTTAAATCATAAAGTAATTGATTTTGTAAAATAAAGGAAAAATCATTTAGTTCCACTCAAAACAATAACTGAATAATCATTGGACTTTGTATGACCCTAGTTTGGTTAGGAAAGTACAGTAAATAAATGTAGACGTAACAAAAAAATACATTGTAATGTTTGTTATCAGTGATAACATTGATAAGAGCCCATAGCTTAATGTACATACGATACAGTCAGCTGTACATAGTGAGCTGTTGACGACATTAGAAATATTTACACGTGTGCCGAAACGTCCAAGTTTTCTCGATGTTTCCGATATACGTAGGTGAATAGGAAAATGAATGATGAATCAGCTCACTCCTAGATTTTGTTGCTCTACCTATATCACCAACAAAATTATGAGAAATGAGCGTGTTATGCCTCCGACTGTGTTTGTGAACACTGTAAACTAAGATAATTCAAACCAAAATAAAATATTCATATAAAAATCTTGTTTGTATCTTCTCAGTTCTTCAATGAATTGACGCAGGCAGGGTATTTTTTTTTTTACAAAGCTATTGATATGTCCATTCAAAGATGTCAGATGTGCATTAGTGTTAGTGATGCAAACATTAAAATATAAAATTGTTTTTATTACAATATCTTTATTATTTCATAGTTAGGTCAATTCGTTATGAGGCCATCTGTTTAGGGGTCGCTACGTTATACGAGCTCTTCATACACTAGTGGCTTGGGGTTTTCTCCACCTCATTGTTTCAATGCAATTTGATGGACAGAAAATTCTGCTCTTCAATCATTGAGCGAGGCATTTCAAATCACGCGTCAACTACAGGACTGTTGCTGTCAAAATCACTTAAACGTTTGTCTGTGTGCGTGAGGGTCTACGTGATAATATTGGCGTACACACTGCCACGACAGCCGTTTATCTCTTTACGCTTTGATACGATATTTGTCACAGAATTAGAGCTTCCTACGAGATAAGACGTTAAAAAGATTTGCTATATTTTTTTGTTGCAGTTTAAATTTCTATAGGCATAATGAAAGAGATTTAATGAATGAATATTATAAAAAGGTGCCGACGCGACGTGTGTTTTGTACCTTAGTCAATTCTAGATAATTATCTAAATTATAATTTATATTGTGGAATCATTTATGCTTGTCGCCACTTTATAATTTAACACGACATTTAATTAAGGAGGCTTTTGTGTGATATTAGACGATTAAGAGCCTCTGAGAGAATATTATAGCAAATAGTAATGTGTCTAATAATTGCCGCTATTTGTGCTGTGTTTTATTACTGTCGGTATTATGTTGTTATCTTATATTCCGTGTGCTATTTCAATGTATTCAGGCAAACCTAAAACCCTGAGCCACTTCCCATACAAGCTTTTGAAGGCCAACAAAATCAAATCACATAGCAGTCAACCTTCAGGCGAGTTGCCATTTATCGATAGCTATATTCTATTAAACGATTTTCATGGCGCATAAAATCTCATATTAATCACACACAAAAATTAAAAGATACCATTTACAGCAGTCATATCAAAGATTTACGGCGCAATTTTTGATAACCATTAAAAACTACGCGAAAACCAGTCGTGCGGCCTTCGATACGTACTAAGTGGAGTCGCCTAGTGTACAGTAGACAAACAATAAGAGATCTTCACTGGCGCTTAAGCGGCGCGCGGGCCGTTGACCCTCCGGCCGCGGATTAAAGTACCAAGTTTCATAAACCGATTTATATTGTACTAATCGCTGTGTAGATTTTTTTTTATTGCTAAGTCAAACCGCATAACCTTGATGTGAAAAGTGAATAGTCCACTCCATGTTTAACACTTGCTTTAAAATACCTTTAAGAATGACTTGCAGAATTTCGAGAAAACGAGCCAAAGATAATTTCGCAAAAAAGTTACGATGACAATTGTTTCTTGCGTGCTGTAAAGAAGTTGTGGCGTCAAAGAGTGACCTTAGTACTCGTATTGCATTAAATTATACCTCACTTTAATAACATGGTTTTCATTAACTGAAGGCGATTCTATAGTATTACAGGGTTTATACTACGGTTAGCTGCCATTCTGGCCTTATGCTGTTTTTGATTTTATAATGCCTCTGCGCCTCTGCCTACCCCTTCGGGAATAAAGGCGTGAGTTTATGTATGATTTTATAATTAAAAATACTCTACATAAATTCACAGATTAAACTGTAAAGTTACTCGTACCTCGAAAAGTGGGTTTTGTAATCGTGTTTACTATTTTTGGAGACAAGCTTTTCCACACTTCCAAGTTTTTCAACGCTTCTATTTCTCGTGTGAATGAACTCTGCGGGCGGAGACTGCGCCCCAATTTTGAGATTGATAAGATAGTGTCTAGATTATGGTGTTGTTGTTTGCAAACACGGTTTTCCCCTTTCATTTTGTCTTTAGGGAAATGTGTAAGTTTCTCTTGTGTACGAAGATAGTAAAATAATGAAGAAATGGAATAGTTATTTTAGCAGAATGGAATGTTTGTAAATTTTCTTTAGATCATCTCTGTTTTACTTGTTTATATGAGCATTTGCAGTAAGTTAATACAAAAAAAATTGAATTTTGTTTATAAAGGATAGTTAGTAAATATTATAAGAAAAAATATGTGCAATAACAAAAGATTAAAGATCGAAAAGACTGTAATAACAAATCTATTTGCAGTACTTACAATTCAGACTCTGATATTAAACTGCAGGAGGTCTGCGTACTGTACGCCCATATAAAAGAAAAATGAGCACACTAGAATGTAGTTATTATTTTCTGTTACAATAAGAGAAAAACTCCCTGTGCTCATGATCATAACAATACTTTTGTTTGGCTTTCTATATCACAATATTTCTCGTTTCTAAAGAGAGTGAATTTAATGGCATAATAATCTAAATAATTATTGTCGGTCTGCACAGTGTCAATCACAACTTTAGGTGTTCATTCATTGCTGAAATCACACGTTAACACTTTATACGCTCTTCAATCCATCAGACAAAACTTTGAAAGCAATCAAACAAAAGTTCCTACATTTAAATAATACCGGAAGTGACCAATAAAACAATGATATACATTCAATTGTCGGTCTGTTTATCTATGCCACTAGGTGGCTCTTATAACATTATCTAATGCCCGTGTTTCAATAACTTCATAACTTGAGTAACGGTAAGTGTTTGGATACGTAATTGTAACACATTTAAAACTAGCATGTTACGCTAATATATAATAAATGTTAGTATACCTATATTTTATTTTGTTGCATTATGCAACGTAAACAATATACCTCGTGGTTTCCTTTTTTATTGGCACATATTGTACCGGTTTTATATGATATCATTACAAGAAAGTTTTTATACAGTCGTCATGCATTCGCGGATATACGGTGCTTTTGTGAGTAACATTTGGAGAAAATATGATGGGTAATTTTATGGTTAGATTTTATGCTTTAAATCACGTTCAAATTCTTCAAATTACATAAAATATTGCGTAAATAATCAGTAATAAGTAGTAAAACTATTGAACATAGTATACACGTTCCCGCGAGTGCAAAGATTTCGAGAGAATAAGTCCAATGTGCTGGCCCCCAGTTTCGCTACGTGGCCGACGTCCCTCCAATCCAGATGGGAGGTCACCGAACCCCGGACAAAGCGGCCCGGAGATTCCTTACACCTTGTTACCGGTAATTTATTGCTATCCCTTCGACTGCTAGACACAGATACAATGTTGTAAAAACATCATGATTTACTACTCTATCAATAATATAGTAATTACGGTCCAGGTACGTGTCAGATTGTTAGGAAATCTGCAACATTGAAATTTATTTTAGATAGCATTTTTTTTTTTTGAGAAATAAATGTGTTAGTGGTGCAATTTAAAAGTGCTATATTAATTTGAATACAGATATTCCATATTGAAATAAAAGAAGAAATGTTGCAAATATTACGTATTTATTTGTTTGCCTCAAATAATTTACCTGCTTTGCTATTATGAACAAGCTATCGGCGATTATCTCCTTATCTATAATCAAATAATTTGTTATGTTAACTTGATAGTGTTCCTTGTACAAAATAAGTTTCTCAATACGAAAATAAACGAAACATCAGCAAGCGGAGAGTACAATACAGTTGTCCACGACCCGACGACGGCATGCAAAGAACAGGTTCCGCACCAGGAATGCGCCATCTAACTCCAACATCCCACGCACAACTCGAGACATATCAATCGTTGTCTCTTACCATTCGATAATTTATCACATTTCTCCCCTCGATAACCGACTTGCAACCGAAATGCTCACGCAACACCGAAATACCGGCGAGTCCGTTATGTAAGAGTATGAGCGGGTGCAATTATATGTGCCTCTTTTTTATAGTTCTGTTTTCACAAGGTTATCCCACTGTACTGGTGGCTGAGGCTACATTCGCAGTCATTAGCGGTTTCATAATTTGCTCCTCTCTGTAATTGCGAGAGTTGTTGACAACGCCATCTACAAATCGTGCCCTTCGGTGAATACAACTTGGTGAAAACCAGTCAATAAACACACGCCTTTTCTGAAACTTGCTAATAAGTTCAACATTCGAGTTTCTCATTGAGTGATTTTTCGCAGCATTATTCCGCGTGGTCGGAGATCAAACGAAATTGTTCATTACTTAAAGTGTTACACTATTTCCTGCCTCGGCTCATGCAAATTAGTTCACACGATATTTCAATAGGGTCACATTAAAATTAAATTCAGCGCACTATGTTGCAAGTGATGTTCGGAATCGCTATAATAAATTATATTTAAAACTAGTATGCCATTCTACAATCAAGATGACAAAATCAGCGTCACGACCTTGATATTTAATAGATTTGAACGACTCTCATAAATATATCCATGAGTATTAATTAGCCGTAAATCAGAACGATGGGCGAATATCATTAAGCCATCAATGCGAATTTGCCATTCACTCGATTTATTATATGAACAAAACCTACGGCTTGTTTCCTGACAGAGCGCTGTTATTACTTTGGTATTATTAATTTGTTTTGCTCCAATATGTCCATTTGTTGCATAACTTGCTGTTGCAAACATGTTTACTGATAAGTAGGACATCCTGCGCCTTTTTGGCATGTTTTTAACGATTCGTATTTTATTGATGTTTATCTGGATTGGTTCTTATTGGAAACTAAAAAAAACACGAATACTAATAAATCATGTGAATGCCAGAACAGAAAAAAACAATATAAATAGGTCAAACAAACCAGGTATCGAAATAATAGACTGCAATAATTATGCTTATTTACAATAATTAAATATGTTAATTATTTTATGTCGTATTTCAAATGTTGTTCCTGCTGGTAACTAATTTGTAGCTTTAAAGATACATTTATAATTCTACATAATTTAAGCACATTTATTGATATAAACACAACATCCAGATCACTTTAGATTATCTTTTAACAATCCAGACCATACGGCGCAGTTCAGTGCACGGGCCCTCTAAACGGATTAAACAACCCACAATCCAAATTATTTCAGCAGATACTAAAAGCTTTCCAGCAGAATGTAAATAATGCAGCGCTGTATCCGCTGAAAGGTATCAAGCAAAACAGTTAGGAACACTGTTCAAGTGAGAAACGAGCATAAAGCGATGCTCGGGCTGGCAGGTCGGTAATTAATCCCTTGCGACTTACGTGGTCAGGTAGCAGTGTGGCGCGACCCGGCCGGCGACATTCCACTCGCGACGAAACCGAGAGTGGTACGCAATCACTGAGTGGGATTACCGGGCTGAGTTGCCGATGCTATTATACTTATGGGAATCATTTTAAAGCTTAATGAACTATTTAAGTATTATAAGAATTAGTTTAGTCCTGTTGTTGTAGAAACTACTATCAACCGAAACCCGTAATAAGTAACACATATTCCAGAAGTCATTAATACCGTCCCCTAAGTCGTAAGAATCAAGCGTGTTTAGAAAACCACCATTATGTGGATAGTGTTAAATTCGTTACTTAAACATTTTAATTCCTTTTCAAAGATCGTGAACGTACCTCCGTCCCTCAGATGTCATGGTTGAAAAAGAGCGCGTTTAAACACAAACCATTAAATTCCACTTTTGCCCATTGTAACACGCAACAAAAATTCACACGATAATGAAAAATTTAAAATCACAAACGATATATTAAAGTGACATTATGTACCGAGTCAAGGCTGGTGCGAAGTCCGTGCTACTTCCTTGGCATTAGACGCGGCCGCTTCCGGTGCGCCACTCTGCACTCGGCACTACACCTGTACGATCTCGTTCCACGCTAATATCTGTTACGTGTAGACTGGTTTGTGACCTTATGCTACTGAACTGTATTCATATTTTTAATGTTTGTCAGGCTGTTGATATAAGTAAGTTGTGAGACTGCAGACTTCGTTCTGTAGATTTTCTTTGCAAGCAGGATAATTCCTGCATTATTGATGTGTGTCCTTGCATTCAATAATGGATCTATAAATCTACCCGATTTCTTATTTTTCTGTTTAATAGTCGATAGGCTAGAGGATCACATATTCTATTTTTTAAACTTCCGTCTTTTTGCATTCTGCGCTATACATCTTGATCTAATTGATGGCAGAAGAAACAAAACCGATTGATATTCCGGCGCGGCCGTCTCGATGAGCGCGTGCAAGTTATTCACATACATATTCTACGTATTGGTAATCGATTACGCGTTGCCGGGTGGGTTTATTTTCGGCGCCGACTTTCTTCGTACTAATTAAAGTTAACGAACTCAATTGTCGCTCGGAATCTGGCGTTTTTTAATCATTACATTACAGAGGCCGCGCTCCAAGGCTGACTTCTCGGTCTTGATTATATAAGTTATTTCAGATAATGATAAAAACAGGAGGGACGGGTATGCGAGAGCGAAGTAAAATGCCGGCAATAATGAGGTAAAATGTTAATGTCGTTAAAGATGTTGTGTTGTTATGAAGACAATAATTTATTTTGCCGGGGTCTTAATACTGCGTACTCCTCTCATCCCTTACAACTTGTAGCTTCAATCTTATGGAATAATTGGTACCTACTGGAAAAGATTTAGCTGTCAGCGGCCAACGACCAGCTGTGATTAGTTTACGAGCTAATATAGAAACCGCTTACATCCAAAACTTGAAACTGCAAATCGATTTATAAATTATAGCCCATTAATCCACGACAAATTAAATATTCTGCATAAGTATGTTATGCAAATATAAACCCAGTAATTTTACCGCATTGTATAACGCATCAGAAGGTAATTATTCAACAAGTTAACACAATGGCGGCCTTTTTCGTTTGTTGCATAAAAGCGTCTTTAACAATCGTATGAATGAAATGTTTTGCTAAGCGATGGTTAAACATTGACAAAAAGTTAAACCGAAAACGTTCACGGCACTTAACCGTTGTTTGTTACACAGAGCGGTTAAACAATGTGGTTCTAATTCCGCGTAGACAAGATGTCCGGAGGTGTAATCCCACGCTAAGATTTTCTTTCATCTCACTGCTAGTGGGCGCAAGCCGACTGTGAAACAAGAGCCTAAGATCTCAATCCCGGACCGAGACAAATGTTTGCGAGATTAACAAATAATTGCTTCTGTTTTGTATATACTGTATAAAAAGTCTTTCGTAGGTATTTATTATTTCTTTATATAAAATGAAACATACATGGGTGATAGAATTTGCAACTACATTAAGAATAACGCAGGCGTTTCCAAGTCAGATAAACATTTACCAATAATCTAAAGCGCCCGTTTTGTGAGTATTTTATTCAGTTATCTAAATTGTGTTTGAAACAAATTGGCTAAATAACTGTGATGAGATAAACAACGGGCCGACAAAGATTCACCCGACCGGATAATTGAATCCGACGAATATTCCACATCGAACCCCAATTAGTTGTTAAAGCGTGTTTTATAATTATATCTTTGTTAATTTGCGAGATGTTCCACTTTGTAATTTGTTTTATATAATTGTTTACTGCAGAATTATTACAACACTTTTGTCTCGTCGCTTTGTTTTAGTGGCAGGTGTAGAAGCTTGATGTCATAGGATGCTAAGCTCAATATCCAACATTTTTGAATGTAAATGCAGGAGCAATTATAATATTAGCTCACTGCAAACATAGCTCTTTCATAAGAACACTTCATTAAGAATTAATCAAGAATGATTTACCGATACTCACATTATTATTATTATTATTACGAGCCTGTAACGTCCCACTGCAGGGCAAAGGCCTCTCTTTCCGCTTTCCATATATCCCTGTCGAGGGCTTTATAAGACCAATCCTTCCAATAGGCGTTCAACTCGTCTTGCCACCTGCGTCTAGGCCTTCCACGTGGTCGACGCCCCTTCGGGACCCATTGTGTGGTGATCTCATGACACTCACATGACACCAAAAATTGTGATTAACCACTATAAATAAAAACAGCATGTTATTTCATTCGCGTGGCAAACCACGTTAAATCACAAACATGTTTAGCTAATATTTTGTTTCAATTTGCAAAATATCTGCGTAATATCTTCCGCATATTACACGTTCACGGCACGGTTGTCCGATGTTCGGCCGGCAAACAAAACAGGTCATCTCGATAATTGCTCTACGCACCGGCACCATCTTTATGTAACGACATTATGCGAAGTGCTGTAATGTGTTACATTCGATGGCTGTTAAACTGAACGTTTTGTTGGCTTAAAGACCGTTAATAAGGGTACACACTGTTGCGTTTAATGCTCATAACAATTGCGTAGAGGTAAGGTTTGTATGTGTTTGATTAACTCTGAAACTACTGAAACGACTTTAATTAGCCTTCAAAGGAAAGGATTAAGCAATCCAAGAGTACGATAGGCTATATGTTTTGTCAGTAATGGTACTTCGGTACCATCTCCATATACCGATATTGTGCGAGGTGCAAAAGTAATGTGTTTAACATTCGATCGCTTTTAAACTGAACGTTTTGTTGGCTTAAAGACCGCTAATTAAGCAGCATGCTCGTACATAAAGCACTAGAAATGCTTATCTTTACAAATATTTCAGGATTGGTTTGTTTGTAGTCGATTAATTATGAAACTACTGAACTGAATTTGATCATTATTTCACCATTAAAAAAGATACTTTATTCAGTATTAAAATAGGCTAGGTTTATTTAATTCAGAAAATCATTCTTAGTATTTTATTTCATTTTATTAAAAACGCAACTACTTTCCAAAGGGACATAAACTTTTAACACTTTCACGTTGGAATTTTCTTTAACTTGAAATTCAGTGCCATTTCTCGAGTTTTCGACTCGAAACCGTGTCCAAGCAACTTTTGCTGCAGCATTTATTAGTTTTAAAATCAAAGCTTTATTGAAGTGAATACTTTTATAAAGTCGTTATGATTTTTAAAAAGGCTACCTGAAAAATGTTCATATTTAATGGAAAAGTATAAAATTATACAGGGTAAATCTAGACTGCGACCGAAAACGAAGCCAGGTGGTAGTATTAGTGACTTCAGACACAATGCATCTAAAATTTTATAGCGACAATTTTTTGTGTAATGTCTTACTTGTCGTCGTATTTAGGTGGTTGATTGATCTTGAAATATATATTATGAAAAAAAAAAAGAAAGAAAGACAATGATAATAGGAAACACTGTATACTTGTATCATATTATATTCTCTCGTAGGCTACTCTTCTGAAGTGTTACTTCTGCCGTGTGGGAATTGCACACACTCACACGCACACTTTTTTAAATTATTCATGTTATGTTTCTTTTTTTGTTTTCATTCATTCATAATAATTCATACATTTCTTGTATTTTGATGTCATTTGTGTAAAGATATTTATTAAATTTTATTATATAACGTTCAAGTACAATGAGTATATAAATCTATTTATTCATATGAATTACAGACGCAATAGAAAACGAACAACACCGAGTAATCAAAAGTTGGGGCGATGATGAGTGGTCATACCAGCACATGCGGAAATAAAATCAATTAACTATGTAGTCCGATACATAAAAAGCAATCCAATTTGTGCGAATCTAATTTGCCGGATTTTATTTTAATCTCATTCAATACACGTGAGTTGTGAACGGCGAATGTGGTTTGGCACGTGATATACTAATAAGTATTTAGTGGCTGACTTCAAAAACCCTACAAAGTCGTTTGAAAATTAATTAATTATAGTATGTTTTTCATAGTTTCTCAAACAGGGGAAAGTGACCACTTTGGTGATTGAAGTTCGTGATCGCATGATTATAAACTGTTATTGACAATCTACATATATATTTTTATCATATTGAGGTATTTATTCCTTCATTAATCAACAATATCTCACCCTCTCTTTGTCACTCTCTTTAGCCACAAGAAGTCCAATTCTGGCCATAGGCCTCTCCTAATGTCCGACACAAGTAACGATATATGTAACTGCGCAAGTCTGAGTTTGCACCAGTATACTGGAGCGTGTGTGGGCAAATAACTGCGCAAACCTCGTTCCAATTTTCGCGAAATTCGAGACTTCTTAATATAAAGTAAATAATATATCATCAGATATCAACATGTAAAATCATTTTTTTATAACACACACAATGTCCCCCTCTGTCCAACAATTAAACATGGCATTAATACTCGATCGATGTATCAATCAGTTGGCGTAGAGGAAACACTCAATAAAATTTAATTAATGGATGTTATCAATTAACTAACAATGTTGAATGTATATATGCGTAATTGCTCTACGAGGGCTTCTTACCTTAATTGTCGGCGCTACCACCAATAGGTGCGGTCTGTGTTTTTTAAAACATACATAATATTTACTTAAAACTTGTCTAGGATCAAGCATCAAGATATTCTTTATACTCTACGTTTAAGATTAAGACAGACAGACGAAACAGCGATTTAAGTCGAGGTATAAATTATTCATCTCCCCTTTATAAGTCCTTTCCTTTCACAGTCAGGGGTAAGAGATAAGCCCACTTCACTTATTCACTGAGAAATTATATACATTCTGACTATAGGACACGTGGCCTGGAATTCAAAGGTTTTTTTTATGCTGTTGTATCAACCACAAAATAATTCATTTACAAACTAAATCACTTTTTACTTCTGTATATCATAAACATAAAAGTTTGTTTTGTTTTTGTCCCTATATGGTCTATTACCAAACAGGGTCTTACCCAACGATATGAGCAGATATATTACGAGCCTCACACGGATTACTACAGAGGCGTGAATCATCCTACGTAATCGCCTGTATCAGTCGTGAATCACTCATTAGAATTCGAGCCACGCGAAAGGGACGCACGTTATATGACTCGGACTAGTAAAAAAATGGTTGAGAATTGCCAATTTAGTGATACGTATGTTAATCGCGGTTTGCGTCGTTTTGATGGCTTATTGGTGAGGTAATACGATTAATCGTTTGGTCAAATGGCTTTAGTCATTACAGGCTATAGTCATATATTAGCGCGGGTGCATGTTTGTTGTATTCAAATACGCAATATTTGGAATTTATTTTGTCGTTATGATCGTGGTATAATTTGAATCTGAAAATAAAACGCAGAAACTATTTCAATAAGCTACTATATATCAATTGTAATCACTAAAAGTTTCAAATATCGTTTTAGACGCCTTTTCTGTTTTAAATTACTATTTTATACGGTAGCTTTATGATGCCCTTTTAAAAAAGTAACGACTTTTGATCAACTGCGTTAACGTCAAATAAAGTCGTCACCACCTTTTTAGAGCTCGTAAACATTTGTTTTCCATAAAGAATGAAACCTTTTACCACTCCCGCACTAAAATGAAGAACCAAACGACATAACAACAGTTTAGCGGCAATAATCTGTCGCCGTCGCGAATGCGGGCGCACCCTCCCTATTTGTCGATATAGGTAATAAAAAGCGGAATAACAAATGAAGAAGGAAAGCGACTCGGAAGTCGCGTGCTCCAAACATGTAGAAAGTGCAAGTTGGCATAAAATTTACAGCCCGTGGCGGTACCATAACACTGTACGTTAACGTTAAATGTTAATTGAAATCAACAATTACTTGTGCGCTTTCTAACAAAACCCCATGTAGTAATAACGTGGCGACACGACACGCGACCGCTGCGGCACTACATTAGATTGGCGTGTCTGAATGGAGAATGGGCCGCGCTAATGCCCCTTAAAAGGTGGGCGTCTTCTATTGGCAACGAGATATTCTTTGATTAATACGTGATGCCGTGCCGTGATGTGTTCGTTAGCGACATGAATATTCAAACAATCCGCGTATTGTACGAGATTTATTATTTATTGTCTCGCTATGTGGAAATGTTTTAATCTATGCAAATGTGGACTTGTTGCTCGGTTTTGAAAGCAGTGCTTTATTACATTTGAACAAAATTAATATGAGCGTGAGTGCTATTACTGTCTTTTCTCCAAAAAAAATTAGGTAACGCATGTAGTAGATTCAAAAAATATAAAAACAATATGAGTACTATACGTACACATTTTTTATTCAGAAATATTTTCATAACACTTTGTTTACCGACGTTCGTCACTAGGGTTGACTGTCTTTAAAGACGTGCATCAAAAGCTCGATAGCGATTGCTGTATTATCATGAGATATACAGCATACACGAAGGTGCTCGCCAATTAGCATTCCAATCACTGGCAATTAATGTTAGAGGATTTAGCTTAATTGGAGATTCGTATTCCGAGAAAAGGTAATCCAAGTAATATCAGATTCGATGCGATAAGTCTATTATAATTAAGTTAACGGTAACAACCGGAAACATGATGTACAGTTCCCGATAACAGAGCTATAAATAACTCGAAATATTCCAGATTTGAGAAATAAACAGGCTTGAATGAGTTTTTAGATCTAAAGGGATAACAAAAGCACTATTCAATCTTCATTTGGCTAACAATACCTAATATTATAAATGTGTTTATAAACTTATCAATGCCATAAACTATGAACTAGATAAAAACTTAATCCACAATATAGCGATATCTCCTGATATGGCAACCGAAAACAAATATATGAAGGAGGAAAGTTAATTAAAGTGAAACCATAATATATATGGAAAGTATGACTTATTTTGCAAGTGAGTGTAGACTGTAGTGTCATAGTGAAACTTTGTATTTTAAATAGTTAGTTTCTATCGATGAGTTAGTAATGCTTGCGTTTACAATACAAAAATATTTATTTATAGTAATGCGCATTAAATGTGAGTCATTGCGGAGTGTTTTATGTGACAATGAAATGATTTATTACGACGTGCCGTATCTGACAAATTCTAGACGACCCTTCAGGGCAGCCGCTTGCGTTACATAGAGATAAACATATTGAACAATTTATGTTTTGATGGGAAGAGCAAAAAAACACAAAGGAAAATCGACAAATATTATTGGTAAACTCATTTAACATGGGTCTTATGGGTAGATTTTCAAACGTCAGATAAAAGTGATTTATGAAATTATTTATAACCCGACTTCATATAACAGGGACACAATAGCCATTAATTGGTCTATATTTTGATACATTTTTCTCTTTATATTTATAATGATATAATTTATATTATACTTGAAGTTGACTGCCTCGGTGGCGCAGTTGTACTACGGACTCCCGGGTCGGGCAAAGTGATATTGGTTTTTTGTATTCATTATCAGCTTGGAGTCAGGAATTTATGCCCGATATGGCGATAGGCTCGCCTCCTATCACATCGTTTGACGGAAAATAAAAGGCGAAACGTGGGTGTCCTGATTGCACCTCTGCCTACCCCTTCCAGAAAAAAGGCATGAGTTTGTGTATGTATTTAAGTTATAGTTATAAATAAACTAATAATACAACTGTTGCACCCACAAGACTATTCGCTCATCGTGAAAAATCACCTGGTGCCGTAGCAACAAGATAATAAAACAAAAAGAACCTGCAAGAAACATCTGTCTTTAAACAAATGTCTGCCTCGACCGTGAATCCAAGACGATGCTTTACTCAGAGATACTATTCAGTTGATTGTGGTGTCATATTTTTGTGTTTTAAAAATCATTGTTTTCTGTTCATAGAATAGTCATGTAATAATTTTTTTCCAACTCCGAATCAAAGAACATTTAACACACATAATAATTTAAGAGTTACATAACCGATATTGTCATTTAGCACCAAACAGTAAAATGTATGGTTTCAAGTTTTATTGAATAATTTATCAACCAGTTTTTATTACGCGACTCATAAATGAACAAAGATTAGAATAATCTATAAATACCTAAAACAAGATTTAAAGCTAGTTGTCAGCTAACACTTTCCCGTAAAAATAAGAATTGAATTTATTAATAAAACCAGTTCTAAGATTAGCTGAATGGTCTCTGATAAATAAAATATAGTTTAAAATACCAAATTGGTAACCAAATAATAAAACATGCACTAGGTTACCTTCTATCAAAAATATATTTTCTTAATAGAGGGTTTAAAATACACCATAACTATCTTAGTCGCTCCAGAATAGCAGAGCGTATTTAATAAAATATACTAACCTAACGCAACGCAAAAAAAGGCTTGATAAATGAATAAACGTGAATTAATTAATACGAGGTACAAAAAGTCGCGAGCAAAAACGTGTGAAAGAAAAAGAGATATACTAGTCTAGAATGCGTAGTCGGTAATAAAAATAGACCAAACATGCGGAGTGACAGGTGCATCGAGTCAACTAACTGGAACCCATTCTATTACTAGACCGAGTTTAGATTCCACCGCTCCAGGGTCCGACTATTAGACCCAGCATCCTTTAACGGTCGGTAATTGGATGAAAAAATATGTAATTTCAGATATATTAACCAATTGAATTACGGATAGATATTTAGGCATGAAATTGCCAATGGCGGGTATTTGTAATGTATTATCGATATGTCAGATTTCAATTCCTTGTCAGTGTTTTAAGGACGGAAACATATTTTTGTATAAAAATAATGAACTATTGTTTAATATACTTATATTTCTCTAGGAATATCGTATGAATGATGAAAATGAACGTCTGTTTAATTCCAAATTCCGTACACAGAGATGGCTAGGATTTTGTTCCATCAGGCATTTTTGACGAATAGTTCGAATCTGTGTCGACGAGATAAAAGTTCCCTTGCTCGCAATATGTAAATTTGGGAAAACCTATATTTCAAACGGAATGAAACAGTACCGAATATCGGTGTGAGAAAAACACAGCGGTAGACAGCAATTGAGTCACTTGGCGAAGTCGAAATTACTAACAATTTCCTCATAGTTTGTACGAACAATCAAATAAATAATAGGGGACCGCGCGTCGGCTTAATATAAAAAGTTAATTGTCGTAACGCGTGCCTTAGCAGGAGAAAGATGCGGCTGTTGTTATTGTACTTCAGGTTTGCATTGATATTAGGAAGTGGACGTAAAATAGCTGTTTTTCTAACAAGGGAAGCTTTTAACATCCGTATAGTTATCACATTTACAGTCACATAATTGCATTCCGTAGATATGTTAAGGGCTCGAGATACCACTTCCGGATTTATATTAACAATTTGTAATTAAAGAACTCTTAAAAACTGTCTACTGCCTCATTTTCAGTTTCTTTCACTAAAATTATTTGTCCACAACTAATCCTAATACCTTTAATAACTACATTTAAAGTCACATTAAAATCTAGTTCCGTGCGCATTATGTTACAAGTAAATGCACCTAAAGTAAAACACGTGAAATAATAACGAGTGCTCCAAATATCTAGCTGAGTGTGGAGACGCGGACTGGTCGTACGCACAGATACGAGAATCGTTCGCAACCACCCGACTATTGCAACACCTCAAATGCACTAGTGATGGGTTTCATATTTGAAAAAAATCGCACGACTATTTTTTTTTTCTCTTTATTTATTAAATTAGAGGCTTTTAATCTACACGATCATGTTAGCCTCATCATACCTTATAAATAATTAGTCCCTGAACAGAAAAACAATCATGCACTCTTCTTTAGGTTCATTACAAATTTATAAATTTTAATAGAGTCCTCACTATAAGGCGTGGACAAAATTGTTTGAATAATACCAAATCCTAAAAATCGCACGACTATGCCTTATTATACTTTTTTACACATGATATAGTTCATTGATTTTAAACTAAATTTAATGTTTCATTTGTCAACAATCCTGCAGCACAGCGACGGAAATATTAAAAAATCCGCCAGTGATTCATTCATATGACTCGGCGTAATAAACAGCTCAATTAAATCTCTTGACACTAAAGGTTACTCAAGGAGTTACTCATTTCTCATTGACCATACTTGCCATTGAGTTAGGAAATAAAATACGCAATTATTTCCCATAACATTAAAAGGCGCATAATATGCTGTAATAAACATTCGTATACAGATACAATACATCCCTAAATCGCGGTCCGCACGGCTGTTGTAAAAACTCATCGCGTTCGACTCCACTGACTCCGTTCCACTTTATAAAAACACGAATAAAGGACTGATAAGAATGAGGAAACACTCCGAATTGTTATTATCTTTTGATAATGCAAGCTGTGGCAACTGGGGCACCTGCTCGTGAAAGGAGACTCGTAAAAGTTTAAATGGCTCGTGATGACATGTGAGGGTATTGCGCTCACTTATGTGTTATATAAAGGACCGCATTTACCTACTCTGCTGACATATTTGTAGGTGTGCTGTGATAAGTGATTGCTTTTTGCATGTTTGAAACCATTTTTTTGCATGTTTTGTGTATTTTTAGTTTTGGAACACCAACGTTATAGGAGGTCTTAGGTTTAAGTGAAACCTTTATTTAAATTTATGAGGTACCGCTATAACTAACTCCAGAACAATTTGTGGATCAAAAACCTCTCGCAAAAAAGAAAACACGCCTCGAAAATTAGCCTCGGTCTTAATGAATGGGTTGTTAATTTTTGTCTTAAAAATATTTCAGGTATTTACACATTGCGCTGATTGCCGTATACGGTGTGTTTATACCTAAATTGTTCACTGATTTAATGGTTTCAAAGAGTTAAATATGGTCATGTTAGTTGTAGAGCTTGGATCTTCTTGTAATGGTACAAGGATTGCTTCTATATTAGGATATCTGGGGCACACCCAAGGTTGTAAACTTCAATGCGAATACAATGACAAGTTTGTTTACTTAAAATATATGACTAAATTAAATTTCATCACGAAATTAATAGTTATGAAATTGTATTCTAACATACCAGATTTAAAAATGAAAAATGTACATATCACTAGGATTAAATATGATCCACGATTTTGAACAGACACAGAGAAACGAGACAATTTCTTGACAAAATGTCTGCAAAAAGCCATCACACAAAAACTGAAAGATCAGTGAAATTAATTGTAATCTCACTTACTTTTTGAATAAGAAACGGTCACGACCTGTGCGTTAGATAAAAAAGGGCCGTTTTCACGGTACGTTTTTTAGTAAAACGAAACGCTTTGAAGACTTTTTGATATCTAAACCAATTGCGAGGAGATATTTATTTATCAAAAACACTTCGGTTCTGATCTATTTACATGCACTACTTGCACATGAATGACAGATTGAGAGCCTCCTTGGCGCAGTTGGTTGGACGCCGGCTATGAAATGAAAGGCCGTGGGTCCGATCCCCGCACCGAGACAAATATTTGTGACGCCCACAAGTAATTGTCTCAGGTCTGGGTGTTCGTGAGAGCGAAAAGTCTCTCGTAACTCCTCGTATACCTACGACACTAGACTTCATTGATCTTAATGTGGGGTCAGGACTATGTGACTGTTGGGTGTATTTATTATTATTTATGTATTTATTATGATTAAATAACAGTCAAGAGCCCGGACCGCATATTAAAATGAATATTGAGTCTTATGTTACGTGAATCAAAAAAAAAACGCGAAACTTTTGATCTGAACACCCAGATCCGAAGCAAATATTTTTGGAACACAGGACTGTCTCTGTTCGCAAATCAAACCGATGACCTCTCGTTTAACCAATTGCTACTGAGGCTGCAAAATGGTTTCCGGTGGTTGTAATGCCTCGGTCGCGTGCTCGGGACACGTTGGTTCTCGACTGGTTGCGCAACCAAGATCGGAAACGAGCGCTCGGCGGGAACACGATGTTCGTCTTTGTAGTGTGATGTTGCGTGCGATGCGTGCTCGCAGCTGTTAGTTAACGATCACTCATAGTGTCTTTGAGGTTGTTGTCGGTCTGTTAATGTCTGTCTGTATCACACTGGATCCTCATAAATGTGCTGTTATTCTTTTTGACGTTAATGTGTCGTACATTTCAGCGTTTACACGCGAAAGTAAATGAGTGCACCACGACTTGTGATGTACCATATAATTAAATATTAAATAGACGAAAATATACGCTAAAACTAATAGATCCATTGGCTTCATTATTATATTGAAGTTAAGTGTTTTTTAAGATTTCCGAAATCCGTAAAAAAATACTTTTATTTTAATGTGTAGTAACATTCGCGTAAATCTAAGAAACCATTATTCATTACTATATTCAAAATAGTAAAAATCACGGGAATATTTTCTAATATAGCTGACTACTTCTAACAGTAGATGATTTATCGCATCGATCTTCTTTTATACCGTTATATATAAATGTTTAAACCTAAAAATTCTAGTGACTTTTTTTTTTTTTTTATTGCAATGAATGACGAGACGAGCCTGCCATTCGCCTGATGGTAAGCGATACGACCGCTCATGGACAGTAGCAAAACCAAAGAACACCATGAGTTACAAGGCAATGCTTGGCATTCCACTGCGCTCGCCATCCTGAGACATAAGATGTTAAGTCTCGATATGTCCAGTAGTTACTCTGGCTACAATGTCCTTCAAACCGGAACACAACAGTGCATTTACACTGCTGTTTGGCGGGAGAAATAGACTATACGATCATCCACGAAAACAAATAATTTAGTTCAAAATATCGAACTTAGCACTATAATTAAATTAAACAAGCGGCTGTGGCTAACGCTAAACAATAAATGTTGTGAAACGTTTTAATTTAACGTGACAAATGTCACCGAACGCATTACATCATTCACAATTCGTGTGTTTACAAGACTAACAATAGACCGAGTGAGTAGTGCAGTACCAGAAATAAACGAATCCCCACCGACCACTATGTATAGAACACTTGGCACCTGCATACACTTGTATGTGATAAACTAATGGAATTCAATAAAACGTGCGTAGAGATTAAACAGGTGGGTATGGAAGATTGATTACAAAAATAATTAATTTTATGTTGAAACAGCTTACAAATTCTAGATGTGTTGAATGGTGGTGAAGTACTGATTCCTTTATTAATTAACTGTATCTGCCCATACGAGTCCAAGACACACTGTTGTTTACAAAAGTACAAAATGGAAGCTGTTTTATCGATTGCCATTGAATTCGACTTTGATACTTGTGTTGTTTTTGTCAACTCGCTCGTCCAATTTAATTGCGTTGCTTCGCACCCGTATATTTGCCCATAAAATTTTATTTATTTATTTTGGTACTAGTCTAAATGGACTGCCAATGAATTTTCCATGTGTTGTAAGAGTGATAGTTCATATCTTTATTTATATTTACTGAAAAAACTCTAATACGATCTAAACTATGCATGTGATTGCTAAGTATTATTAGTTGAATTAGTAATATAGAGAGCTTACACGCACAGTACACAGATACTTCAATCAATCTCAACTCCAAATTTACCAGCTTTCACTTCTTACAAAGCGTTCATATTAACTCCGGTGCTTTTTACTTATGATGAAATGTCACTGGGGGCCCCCAACAGTGGCCCAATCTCGCCGGGTCATCAGCGCACCAATTGTTTTCCTTTTACCAACTCGCATTCTTATTTCATTTCTTAAACATCACTTTCTTTTCCGTATACGATTGTCGCTATCCGTAAGATGGGACGCTAAAAATCTTCTTGCTTGAATATTCAATTGTGAGAATGTGTAGATAAGTTAGTTATTAATGACAGGAAATGTGGTGATCTTTTTGTTAAAAGTTGCGTGTATATTAATACATGTGGATGATGGTTATACTACTTATAGCTAATGTTATGTATATGTGCGGATGTCTTAGGATGGAACCCTTTTTTATTTACATAAACGCTTTCTATGTCGATTAAAACTTTTGGAGAAGTAGACAATTATATTGAAAGTCAATAAATATATTTCTTTAACTCTTCCAAAATACTGTGCCATTGTTGTTCGGTTACGTCTTGCGTCCTTTTTTGTCTGCCCATCAAAAGTTAATAATAGGTGATTACCAGCATAATGTCGTGTCACAAAGTAATTTGCCAACTGTCATATCAAGATTGTTGAGAAGGTCAGTTTTTGTTAAGTTTTATTTATTTTCATGCCACCTCTGTTTGTCCTCTCACGTCGTAAGAAACACAGAGCGCATTAAATACTACACGTGTTTATTGCATAATTTCTTAAGATCTTTTCGTATGATAAGTGCTTTGATAGACACATAGTTATGTATTTATCACACTCAATGTAGTTCAAGGCGAAATGTGGGTGGCCTGGTAGCATCTCTACCTACCCCTTACGGGAAATAAAGTTTTTGTAACATGGTAAATTTTCGACTACTGAATTTATGTTAGTTTGATAATAAATTTTATTGATTTAATATTTTTGCACCGTGCATAGGAAAATATTCTTGCACCGAATAGCTATAGATACCGAATCGAAATGAAAAAAAAAACTGATAAACTTGTACATAGTGATCACTTGCCATTAGGCGACCTGTTTGCTCGTTTGCAAACCTATGCCATAAAAAATAAAACAAAAACATTCCGCGATCTAGGGAATCAGCTGACCGACATACACCCACACAGTTACACAACTATCGCATAATTCGTACGATATTACTCCACACTTGTTTGTAGTTGCAAAGCTGAGTGACATATATTTAGTACTGGACAGCGTTGGCGCCTGTTTGCAATCGGTTTTTAAACGCGTCCGAAATGGACGGCCGACGGATGAGGTCGCTTAATGCTAGTGTCGGTATGTCGCATGAGTTATGCGGGATATGAAATAATTTAGTGAAATAAAATGTTGTAAATGACGAATGTTTCATTTTAATCTGATCACGAAAGTAAACTACACTATCTTACATAAATAATGCATTTTACTAATATTACATACACAATCAAAGTAGTATATTTTATAGTTATGTATGTATAATCCGGTCATTCATGGTGTACGGCTATATAAGTAATCACCGAGATGATAAATTCATATTATTACCAAAAGTCTATAATGCATACCTACAATATAGAAAAAATGAAACACAATACTTTATACTTCAATTTAAACATTAATAAAATTAGGTTTGGGCCGCGATAATTATAATATTACTATTCAACGGCATTATGTAATGTCCACTATATTCGTAAAGTAATGGTGTGTCCAGCCAATATGTTGTAGTTACAGTACAAATGTGGGTTAACATCTAAAATAGAACGTCGTTTGGTCGTCCGGTCAGCACTGCCAGTTTGGAAAACTCATCTCCTTTTCGACACGCCTACGAAATTTTAATTACGGTTAGTAATATGGCGTTTAGATCATCAGTATTGCATCATATTTACACTATTGTCAATATTAAATATGCATGCGTGTACATAACTTGTATGTATAAGTAAATACGCATATTAACCCTCGCATATAATATGTGATATTTCGATGCAGTTTTTGTCATGGCCGTGCACTTGTAACACAAAATTAAAGACAGCTAGAAAATTTGCACAATCAATTTCCGTCATATCCAAGAAATTTCATATTTAAATTGTTAATCAGGTCTTTATATTATTTTGTAATATTGTAATATTGTGTAAACAAAATATAGATACTACATAAGCATAAGTTTTACTTATAATTTACATGCACACTGGGCTGTAGATTTACAAAATATTACCAAAGCAAAAAGCTATAAAGATAAAGGTCACGCTAACCAAAAGAGAGCAAACAACAAACTGTAACAGCTGTTGTAGCAGCGCGGCCCCGATTTACATTTTACATCCCTTGTGAAAAAACGATACAAAATTGATTTTTTTCGCGAATCAAGAATGTGTTACGCAATATTTAGTTAATAACATCGATTTATTTATACGATAGTGTGATAATAATGCGCATGATGGTAAACGCCGTGCAGTCCAAGAGTATTGTTGCCCTCGACCTTCGCAACACTATTATTACGGCCCGTCAAAACCGGACATACACTAACTGATCCCGAAAGCTTGCGTGTCACCATGATGAGATTTCCATCGCACGGTGGTCGCTGTACGGGCGGATGCGAATATCCTACCTGATAAGTATTTTAAAGAATAAACATTGTCATCTCGTCTAATTTGTAGATTGTTGCATGTGTGTGAGTACGTACGGTTTGATGAACTCGCTTCCGGCGCGACGCACGCCGAATGCATGCATTATGTTATGTAACCAGGTTTATATAAAAACGTCTCGGAAACTTTTGGATGCATCTATCTAGTCTTGCCTCCAAATGTGAATGATTTGAATTATTTACACGCATCACGGGGTACAGGAAGTGATGCAGTGTTTTTTAATGGAATGCGAGCCAACAAACACTTTAAACATAATTACATATAGTTTTAACTTATGACTAAGTTTTTTCCGTCTGTGCCTTGTAATTACATTGCCTTTTCAGGATTGACTCTCTAAGAGTCAAGTACGCTATGCACACTGTAATTTTCTCGTGACGAATTCTTCATGATTTTCTGTTGCTATAAGTCATTCGTAACAGCCAAACAATATTTCACGGCACTTTGAGAGTATAATGTCTGTGTTCAAGTTGAACACATTTCTTTTCTAAGCGGCAAGCCAGAAGCATTGCCGAGCACAGCCTTCCCCTCGTGTTATTACGGGATGTCGAGTATTTCCTTTTTGTCTCGCGAAATATAATATAAAAAGTTAGTCTTATTCATGGCTACATTCACCACGTTAGTTGTGTAACTTTCTTCTTAACTTTTAGCACAAGTTTATGCGTTTTATAATAAATGTATTTACATAATAATTATCCATATAAAGATACACATTCGTATTGCCCCATAGATGTAATCTAAATATGCTAATACTGCTTAATATTTTAAAGTGAAGTGCGGAATTAACATTTATCACGCTATTCGAACAAATATCCCACTACAAGCACGTGATTTATAATACGAAAACTTGATTAGAATACATACGTATTTGAATTTGAATTGTGTAGGCTAGGATAATTTATCGGCTCTTACTTTCTATATTTTATTTATATAATCCTATAATCATCTCTCGCCAGTCAACTCTGAAACTAGACAATAGCGCATCTGCCACAAAAAAAATTGGAGTTCCAATAGCTAAGTCCACGATCGCTCATGGACTTTGTAATAATACAAATGGCGTGTTCTATAACGCAGTGCATATCAAGATAGTATCCCTGTTCCCGCACGAAACCAGACTTGCTACACAGAACACACGCATCTGTAGAAAGCGAGATAATGGCGTCTCCGTTCGTCGCTCACATTTCACCTCGGATCAATTAAAATTTCAATCTACTTTAAAGTGATTCTAATCGTATACGGTTTGGATAAAACGCCACTGGTATTTTTAAGTGTTGGAAATGCCTAGAAAGCTTGCATATGTAATACAGTTTAATATTTTTATTCGTCTTTCCGTATTAATTATTTGAATGTTATTTTTTGAGGGATCATATTATTTATGCTGATTTAATGTTGTTTAAAAAATTCATAGCATGGTAACCATGAAGTCAAGATTGCGTCGCGGATAACATGGTGTGACATCTTCTAACCTGATGAAATGACCCTACCCTCTACTTCTGTTATCAAATTCACTTATTCATCACAAATATAATAACTTCACTGTATATCTAGATATACAAGACTTGAACAGATTAATCCACCTGGCACAAGATTTTTGCCTGAAGATATTTGTGATGAATAAGTGCATAATATGATAGCAGGAGTAGAGGGTAGGGTAATTATTATAAAAAAAAAACAAATTCTTAATAATATACCACAAAGAAGGGCCTAACTGTCTGACCGCCGTTTATCGCTTGCTTCTAAATTTACGAACCAATGACTTTTTCCACATTCTCGCACACGTAATATACATTTGCTATACGAGTGTATTAATTTAAAGACGTAGAGGACCCCAAAACTAAGAAAAATGTGTAGCATTGAGAAACTTCGAAGTCCGAATAACAAGTCATGGTTTTTAATTTTGCAAAATTAGTTCTGTAATTCGTAATAAGTCTACAATCTAAGTTTTACTATTCTACCGATCATTCAGTTGACGTGCATATAAATAAGAGCTACAATAACCCCAAGTAAACTTTCACGTAACCGTTTCTGAAGACAAACGGTCTCTAGGTAATTGATACGAGTTGTAAAATTCGTGTGGGGGGCAACGATGCGTGGCCAGACGCCCATCTGTCATCGCAGGTGGCGCTGCAGTCGTGGGCGAACCACCCAGCGCGCCCCCGACCCCGGCGGGCCTGGGATAATCGAGTTGCCAACTAATACCGGGATATCTTGGAATATATTCTGTGTGGAAATATTTGATGTGGACTTGCGATTTATGTGGGATAATGTGTGTATAGACGGTTAATTCACAAATTTTAGTGAAGCACATTAGTACATTGTATTGATAGCATTATCAGTTATGGGATATGCAGTTCTAAACATAGCTCTACCCAATGTTTTCCAATATGAATGATGCTTTTGTTTTCTAATATGATATTTTATAATTAACAGGTTAATTATTTTTTGAACCTTTATAAATTGTAATTATTGTCATAAATGACGTTTAAAATTAAGCTTTTTGATACACATCAAAATTATTACGTTCGAGAAAACCATGTAATTTGGGCAACCCAGTAATAATACTCATTAGAAGCCTTTCAGCCGCCTGCTCAATTTGATAACGTTGCTTAATAACTCGGAATTATGGCGGTCGTGCTCATTAAGCTTTTATTTATTATTATATCTTCGCTGGCTCTTCCCAATTTGCAGGCTTAAGTAATTGACTCCACTTCTGAATGGATAGTTATTGTCTCGTAGTCTAAATGTAATCCTGTCGTGCTTAATATGCGAACTATGACATAGACGGTTCGATTTTTATGATGACTTATCTGTTCGAATGAAGATAAATTGAAGTAAAACAACATATTAATACCTATTATTTATTAACCTATAACAGAAAAGCTGGCAAATGTAGCAACAACAAGCTCAGTGTTTTGAGAAAATTGCACAAGTCATAGTTAATGTACGTAATTTTCGGACGAAACCAGAGAGAAAGAAAAAATATAAAAAAATCTATTTAAATAATACTAATAAGCAAAGCTATCAATAGTTCTTCAAGATCACTAAGCGCATTTGATAATAAAATTTCGCACCAATGCAAGTTTTCACAACACTAAACAGTCCGGTTGAGCAACTAGCAATAAAATAAATAAACATGATGCGACATTTATCTAATATTATGCAGGATATGGTATCATTATATCTTTAACAGAAAAATACTGGAAATTTAAATTCGTTAATGCTATTCCATTTTGTAAACCGGTCAAGGTTATCGCCATTTGCAAATAACTAGAAGATCCTCGCTGTGTGCGGTGGTTTGCACGTTTTGGATATAACTTATTCGGATTTTTCACTTGGAAATCTTCGCTATAAAGTTCTAGGAAAACTGCTCAAGTAGTTTCTTTGATTCTTGTTATATTGTTACCAAGATTTGTTCATATTTATGACAGATAAGGTAAAGACCCTGGTGATTAGGTAAAGACCTACCTTTTACTGGTGGTAGGTCTCTCATTTGTGAGAGGCCGCCTGGGTAGTTACTACTGCAATGTCTATTTCTCCCGTCGAATTGCAGTGTAAATGTACTGTTGTGTTCCGGTTTGAAGGACATTGTAGCCAGAGTAACTACTGGATATAATGAGACTTAACATCTTATGTCTCAGGATGGCGAGCGCAGTGGAATGCCAAGCATTGCTTCATAATTCATAGTGTTGTTTGGTTTTTTACTGTCCATTAGCGGTCATATCGCTTACCATCAGGCGAATGACATGCTCGTGTTGCCATTTATCGCAATAAAAAAGACCTATTTTTGGAAGGTGTGTTTGTATGCAAAATGAGAAATAGTAAATATTATTTTAAATTTTTTAGCAATATTGAAATGGTATACTGCATTTGCATTGTAAATGTATGTACCCCTTTTTGTAAAACCGAATGCATATTTGCTTTAACAACATTTTCATTCGTCTCTGTTTAGCCGTCGATATTTATTGCCACGTTCGTGTTTTAACAACTGAAAGAAATGTTTACTCAGTAGGTACATCAGTTTGCAACACGAAATTGTTAAAAATATCGATCGCACTGAAGCTGTTAATTAATTGGGTTAATTCTCTCCCACAACGCTCATTAACTTGCTGACGACTCATAAGACCATTCATAAAGCAATATTTATAATTAGCTTCGCGCAAAACTGTTTGCGTGATCGTTACAACGGGCATATAAATTTTAAAAACGAAAAATATTTTTAAATACAATAAAATTCTAGAAAAAAAATGCAATTTTCATAAGCGTACTATTTCATAAACTATGATGAATAATTTGCGGCAGTCAATTAATGAATCTGATAAATTTCGTCAAATGCCGACTTGAATTGAGTCTCAGGAGTCCTGTAATTAGTATGCATACAGATAACACAATAAAGATACACGGAGTGCAGACACGGCGGCATTGTGTAAGGTTTTGTATATCAGTGACCGCACGTCGTCAATGTCACGTGTGCGTCGCGCCTCGCCCTGCCATGCCGTCGCGTCGCGTCGCATCGCACACGCCACCTCCGCTAAGTGGCACAAGGTTAATGGGATTTCGATACATTGGACACACGGTTCCCCCGCTTCTTGAAACTTGAAAGGAGTTTATGCGAGTAATGAAAAAATTGTTTGCGAAAGGTATCCTTCCGAGAAATTTACCTTCTGCAAGATAAATTTCCGCTTTGCTTGCTTATATTAGGTTTGTTTAGGAAGGTGAAATAATTATATCAATGCCGCCTAGGATTTGTAATTTATTTTAATAATTTCCTTAATCTTAGTTTTTCCTTTCGCTAACGTTTCCCATTCGCTTGGTTCATAATTTCAGAATGATTTTTAAATTCATCGAATCATCCAATTTGTGATTATATACGGAACGTAATTTTCTCCCATTTTAAATATGTCGCGCGATGTCCATTTCTATTACATTTACAGCAATGCAATCGTTGGTGGCGTGTTAATATAAATGTACTTTTACCGTACGCACTACGCGTAGATCTCTAATATTTTCACATACGCAGCAAACGCGTCTCGTAGATGGCAACATAATTTTGCCAGTTCTGAGCTTGTCGCCAGGTAGGTAGGTAGATATATAGGCAGGCAGGTAAGTAGGTGTATCGGTAGGTAGGTGGAGTGGTCGTGTTCGGTGGCGAGTGGCGACAGATGGCACGGTCGCCCACGCGGCGCCACCGCGCGTGTCTCTTATGTTGTTGTGTTTTTGTACCGTTTGTGTGCGAGCGGATTATATGGCTTTACTTTTTTTTATTACGAACACATGGTGTTAATGTGGCTACTGGATGTAAGCTGAATCCGAAATGTGTCTGTGTAAATGTTTTGGGGCAATAGAAACCTTTCACGAACAGACACATTGTTAAAATACTGAAAATAAGTTATAAAGATTATTGTACACAGTGGGGTGTAATGTAACAATACCCGATTGATTACTAATTAATATATTTTTTTAATATTTTATTCAGTATTGTTAGGTATGCAAATATCCCTACACCTTATCTCTATCGTCCAAATCTAATATCAAAACATAAATAAACGGTTTTTTTTTTACATTATCTATGAAAACTAATTCATGTGTTTATTCGTAAAAGCTAATGTATTTCTCTAGTGTCGCCTGTCTACCGCTAGCAGTGCGTCCGGGCATCAAACGCACGATCGAGGCCGAGTTTTTACGGCGGTGTCGGTTTCGCGCGTATGCAGCACTGCAGCCAGGGTGCATCATATCATAGAAATCTATAACTAGCAATACCTTTTATAACCGATCACTGTTCATAAATGGGGTCGACGAGGCGACGCTACTCCTCTAAAGGTATACTGCGCTTTATCATTTCTTTTGATGTATTACAACGAAATTGGAAATGTTAGGAACATGATAGGTTGGACGTCTATTTAAATCATAACGATTAAGGTTAAGGATTAAGATAGACTCGTAGAATTGCGGAGTATAAAACTACTTTCGTCTGAAGAAATTAATACTTTTATAATCTATACAGGTTCATATATCTAATCGTGCAATATTTTTATTAGACCGTTGCAATAGGCGAGACGAATGATTTTCAAATTATATTCTAAAATATGGGCACACATTTATTATATACGAAAAAATCTATATTTCAAGAATTAACAAAGGCTTAACACAGTTTTAAGCCATTTTTCTAATAATTTTTCAATAGTGCACAAAAAACGCTAGTAGGTGTCATGGCGTCCGCTTTGATGTCACTACTAGGTAAACATGTCATTGCGTACTACTAAATCTGTGGTCTATGCGCAGCGAATGCGTCATTTTTACATAGGCGTGACGTCATGCGTTGTGAAGAGCGTTTTTGTCAAAATGGCCGATTGCTATATTTTGTACTTTGATATTATTTAAAATCTTATTAATCTCCAAGTATAGATTAAAACTGAATTATCATTTGAAATCCTTGTAATACGTATTTTCCCTTAAAAACATAAAATCTTTAATTTTTTGATACTGTCGTCTCGCCTATTTAATTTTACAGTGATAAGATTGTAGATATATATTACTTTCTCGTGTCGATTCTACAGTTCATTTTTATCAGCACGTGAAAACTCACTTCAAACATCACCTGTCGTGATAAATGCCACAATGACTCATTTTGGATTAATAAAGTGTTACTGAATGACCAATTGAAATGTTCACACGCTTTGACGCTACGTTCTGCTTCTGCACCCACAATCATCAAAATAAAACGTATAATAGTCCTACGCGTAACGATTTAATATTAGTTACTAGATAACCATGGATAGAATTAAAAGGTTTCGTAGATATCAATTGCGCTGAGGCCAAACATTTCAATAGCATAATGCGAATTATTCACTCAATGGGCATGTTAGGAAGCCACGCTTGACATTGTGAACGTTTGAACCCGGCAGCGAGTTGAATGAGATTGAAAACGTGCCATATGTTATGGCTATTTATATCTCGGATATTAATAGAAGGGTTTTTATCGACGCTTATAGAATAACCTCGCTTCCGCGAGTCGAGATTCGGGATCGGTCGGTGTCTTCGGTTATTCTTGTCCTTTCAAACCTTCTAGTTTTTACCTTGAATAGTTTAAGATGGAAATCAATGAAGTTCCCAAATATTTGTTTTTGTGAAGTAATCTAAATAAATAAAACCAGTAGCGGAATAAGAAAATAATCAGTTCTGCTGACTGATTAAGATTAAAATTATTTTGTATTAGACTCATGTTATAGTAGAGTCAGGCCTGCTTTGAATGTTGATTTAATTTTTTTTTCTTTGCAAGCTGCCTCTTAAACGTTACGGATGAAATAAATGATTAGACTACAGTAGCAAAATCTAAGCCCCACATGCTTTAACTCCATAACAATATTAATTAGCGTACGTAAGCAAACGTTTCTATGATTGACACACACTCCGTCACTCATTGTGGTGATGAGCTCTCACGAAGCATTGAACTTACAACGTCGCCTCAATGTCGCCGCCACGACCTTCAATTCCACACGGTCGGGACTTTGTTTGTCAAAATCGTTTACAACATTTGCTATTTAGTTTCGCTTCGTATTTCGGTCTTTTGAAGAGGAAATACGATACAATACATTTGTTACGGTGGGGCTTGCAAATGAATTTGCTGTTTTGGGAAAAACGTCATTGGTTGGTTTGAAATTTTTGACAAAATATCCCAAATTTACAAAGAATAAGTTGCCGAGATGGTGATTAAACGACGGCTGCCAACGTACGGCATTACTGGATGCTTAACAAATATATAGCGTATGTATAGCGAGCGTCATAACATACTTCAATATGCACAAAAGACTCAACAGCAAGTCACAAAGAACTATGTATAGTCTGTTTCTTTATCTACGCAAAATAAATGCCTTTGACCTGCCTACAGAACCACTTGCACGGCTTCAGTATTACACATTTTAATCCGATTTGAGGAGATTTCATATTATTTTCATTGGATATAAAGATTTAGCCGATGTTGTTTGGATTACTCAGGGATTTAAAGCGCACATTGTTTATGGGCCATTGCGTATTGGATGAGTGTTTATGATTGTTACTTGCATGCAATGAACTTGGATGCTAATAGCGCACTTCGCCAGTTTATTATTATTTCCCTTTTTATACTAAATCCTTTATTTCTAAACGTTCGCTTACTGAACGGAAACACAAAAATTCACGACAGATTTGGCAATTAAAAACTCAGCGATGCGTAAAATGCATCCTTCCACAAATCGACAGCGCGATATTGCTTTTGCATCAGTTGGTTTCAAGTAAGCGTGCACTTTGGACGGTAAAGGAACGACCCTATTAAGTACGCGTGCACTTGGGGCGCTTTAACGGGGAACCTCTCTTTAAGTACACGCGCACTTATCACAACGTCAAACAATTTGCTTTCAGTACACATGCACTCGTTAGAACTGAAGACCGATTAAGGCGATAGGATTTTGACGGAGGAAAATGCTACGCAGCCTTGGCTAGTGTCATAAAATATTGCAATATTTCCTAAAAGATTCCACAAACAATAATACCTGCCTTATCTAAGTATAATTGGTAATCGTTAGTTTAAAGTCTAAAGAAGAAAATAAATGTCTGATTTCTCTTCTAAGTAAGTTCTCACATAAGTAAAACATGAGATTTTTAAATGTGTGCTTAACCTTATAATATGTCCACTATAAACTTGTGACACGAGCGATAAGATTGTAATTTATAATTTTTTACAATGCCAATGGCTGGAGAGCCTCTTGTCCTAAAACAAATATTTGTACAACCTAGAAATTTTTGCCTCGAAACTAGGCGTACTCTATTGTGTGACTTTAGTATCGAGCACTTGTGACCACAACTCCAAGGCGTTATGTACACAGGATTATTTCTCACTACCGTTTGTTCGCGATTTCCTGCGCGTACCTACAAATACAGAAACTGCGTAAACACACGCTTGTGAACAAATTTGTTCCTTGTTTCTTCACGATAAGTTACTTTTTCTAAAGTCACACCTTAAGTATAGTTTTCCGACGGAAGTAAGTATTATTTTTATAGGCCGGAATGTCGATTATGAATGATAAGAATCTCGCGCACGTTAGTACTATTGTGTTTGAACGTAATTTCAAGCGTAAAAAAGTACCTTTCAACTTCCCGGCGTAAGTGCACTTGAAAAGTTATATTCAGGTTAAAAAAAAATAATACATATTACAAGCATAAGTATCAAATGAATTGTAACAAAGAAGAGACCCCCACCCGTTGATAACGTGAACCTGTATAAAATTATCGCACAACAAATACCAAAGAGAGCACTTTAATCTCATTTCTTTTGAGTACACTTTCATGGATCAGATAACTCGGCGTACAGTATGACTGATGGGCGAGCCACTGGGCGTTATTACGTAAAACGTGAAAGTATTAACTTGACAAATTAGGAAGAACAACTCTTTTATACTCTTCGCAGTGGCCAAACGACCATTTAAATCATAGCGTTTATGCGAATGAAAAGGCGCGATGAGGCTCGATTGATTCAGAGCAAATTCTCGATTTGCGACGCGGATTGCGCCGTAAAATTAAACAGCCACTTGTCCGAGGGAATTTCGACTATCGCACGGTTATGTTTTTGAATTTGTGATTTCTAATGGTTTTTCACGGTCACTTAGGTAGTTAATGAACCGTTCTATTTCCTAATCTATTCAAGCCGAACTTCTATTCATAAATCTGGTTATTCAAATGCGCTGCTAAATTATATATCAGATAAAGAAATTTCACAGAAATGTATTTGTAGACGACTTTAAAAAGGAATAGGTACCCTTTTACATGTATCGACCGGGGTGGTTCAACAGTCTCACAAAAAACTTAGATGGAGCTTAGGAACAGCTTTGTTATCACTTTTCGTTCGTTCGACCGGTACAGTTATAGAAGGGAACGTAAAAAGTTTGTTTATAGAGCACACAAAGTATTTGAGTGCAATTGGCATCTGACTCATTATTTATATTATACAGTTTTCCTTATAAAAATCGCAGAATTTTATCAGATATATTTCAAAGCCACACATATTTTGTGACATTCTTGAGGCAACAACATATAAATATTTTTTTTATATTCTTATCACAGCATATCATTTTTATAAGTTTGCGCGATGACTGTTCACATTTCCTGCTGTTTATAAAGATTGCTGTGTATCGTTAGCAACACAAGTAAGGGTTAAGAAAGTTATAAGCACGTGATAGCGGCGGTGACGTCAGCGTCCGTCTCGAAAATTCTCTTATCGCGCTATGACGATGATGAATAGCGTAATCTGGGCAATTGAAAGATATAAATAAAATATCTAAAAATAATTACTAAAGACAAATAGAAGCGTTTGACCTCGAACGATAAGCCCTTGACCAAACGCAGAGGCGATGCTATACAGACAACACTCTACAACTCTTTATCTGAATACACATAAGTGTTGATTCTCCGTGTGATTACTTTATTTCTACATTATGAATAACTTTATTATAACATATGTAGATAATTCGGTGAATTTCTGTGGTATCCAACAAGACAGAAAGAAAGAGAGTCCTTATTAGTAAGACGTATCATTTTGGCAATAGTTATTGAAACTTATCTGAAGTTTGGCATCTGGCATTATATCTGAAGTCTTAAAGTTTGATATGCGAAATAACATTAAGCACTAATGCTAGTCTTCTAATTTTAGAAAACATTATAAGTAATTTAAAAACTTCGCTTACATTATCCCTCTATTTTACGCCTTAAAGAGGAAACATGATGAAGCAAAGAAAACAAATGCTATTAGTGTTGAGGGCGGTTACACAGTGAGCCGTCCCATTGATCCGTTCAGTGATGAAGAAATCGGGCTAGCATCCTGCATCACGGTTGAATAATTCCTAATTACTTAGTAAAATGGAAACGGGAAACCGATCAGTTGCGTGATACGGTTATTTTGCTTTTTATTCATATTATATTGCAAGTGATTGATAGCTAACAACATGAATTACCGCTAATTCCTATAATGTATAACATAATCACTAGCATAAGGAATGAACCTACTCATATAGTTCTGTTGAAACTTCACGGAAAGGTACATTTGTTTGATAACAAATGTATTGTTTTGTATAAACAATGCATTGATAGATGACGGAGGTGCGTCTCTGACAGATTCCATCTCAAGGGATAAACGGCTTAATCGCACTAGGGGAGCCGCTGACATCCTGAAAGATGATGAAAGGGTCAAAGGTCCCCCTTTTGTGGATGGTTAGCACTTAGCGAGGACCGAGGATTTGTCCCCTCCGAAACAACTAGTTTAAAATGTTATGACAACGCTCGAACAATAGTGAATGAATTATATTTTAGAAAGACTCCTCCCCGGAAACGAATGGGAGATCCGTGGTGGAACATTTGTAGGCTAAAGTATGTAGGTAAGGAACTTAACAGTGTTAAGTATTTATAAGATACCTCTACTTTCAGTTCGGAACGAAATATTATGTCACCAATGCCGCATTGCAGTTGGTTTTAAGAATCGAAGCTAGCTTTTGATAGCAAACAACCTTGACTTTGGAATCGGACAGGCGGATAAGCCGTAAGATTAATACTTTCTAGACTCCGCCAAGTGGCGGTAATTGGGTTGTATCACTTTTATGCAAGAAACTTCGTTAAATAAGATTTTCACTTGAGATGCGAAGTTTGACCAAGGCTTGTTGTGTATAATTGGAAGAAACCCTAAAAAATATAATGTATCTATTTTACATTGTATATCATATTATTATTTCTATTATAAATAAATATTTAGTAGCTTATTTCTACATCCCACTAAAAGAGGCAGAAAGTGTTTCTTGCTTTAAGTTAGGTAGGAAATTGATTAGAATCAAAATGTAAATGTGTTGCACGAAAAGAACCAGGAGTTTTGGACAACCATCTGCCCCATTTTAAGTATTAGTGGGTGCACCAGGTGTGCAGGTGGCACTCCGCAGCGGTGCATTTATACATTGTAATTAATTTGATTTGAGATAATGTTATCGGGCCCTGTGTTCCCCTGTCCACGACATAACTCCCCACGCAGTTTGGTTTTTGGGTCATAGTGTAAAACGCTGGTTCAGTACACTTTAATGGACATAATAATGACGCAATTACAAGTTATTTATTTAGATAGAATCAACTCATTCTATGTAGACAATCTATTGAAAGATATTCCATCTACATTGCCGTAGACCTGTTGTTTATCATGTAAAAGTAGCAGGTAACGACATTTGAAAACAAATATCCCAATATACTACGTCTTCTTAATAAAAATGAAATTTATTTAACCACAATCAAAACACTGGCCAGTCATAACGGCATACCATTCGCGCCATTTGGCTCAAAAAATAACAAAATCCATGAATGAAACTGAATAGAGCACGCTTATAAAAACTAAAAACAAACACGGTGCGTTCATTTCATAACATAACGCTGGTGTTATCAAACAGCGGGGCGACCTTGTACGTACGTTTGGCCCAGCACCAAGTGCCGATGACTTGTGTGCACGCACTTTCTAATAGTTTTTATTTACGATGACAATTATGCGCGGGTTGCATTGCTGTGCAATCGTAGTGTGGACGTGGTTTTTAAATAGTATATCGGTTTCGGTTTCATGTTTAAAATTAGTGTTTGTATCTGTTTAGTGTTTAGGATATTTTTATTGCATAAATAAAGCATACGAGAAAAGACCTGACTTGATGGGAAGTGATTACCACCCCTGTGATTATTTATAACAGTTGAAAATGAGAAAAAGAAATACTTCGTGTTTATGGCTTCCCGATTATAATCAGTCAGTATTTTAACAGATTTCTGCGTCTTTGGCAAATGAAAGCTTCAGTAACTTTGTATGTTAAAAAAAATATCCAACAGTCATACTTTTGTGCACCGTGTACAAAATCTACGCAAAACTTTTGAAAGACGATTTATAACACTCGTATTAAAAGTATACAATAAAATTTATAGTATCAAGACTAGTGACGTAACAACTTTGACATTTATTGTTGTGTATTCGAACAACCCTATTTTTTATTTCATATCATCACTTTGGTATTTATAGAATTTACTTTCGAGCCAACACATTGCCGAATATCAATGCCAAACATTTTCCAACACATTGTATTACGCGCATAGTACGCTAATAATCGCCATTATTATATCATCTACCATAGTAACCGTGCGATGTACTCGCAACGTTGACATCACAGAGTTTTAGTGCTGATTAACTCCACGCAGATCGTTATCTGTTTTGTTCGTATAGGGTTGTCAAGTAGAGATAAAATGTTTAATAAAAGTTTCAATCAAAATTCAGTGTTTATGTAAAAGGATTATTAATTAACCTATATATTTCTACGGAATAGGTTTTTTGGCGCTTTCCCGGTCTATAATAATTTGCATTTTAGTATCAATTCTGTTTTACTTTTAAATTCTTTCTTAACATTTTTTTATGAAAACCATTTTTTCATAACTTTCCATGTGATTGACTAAGATTTCCATGTGCTTAACTAGTGTACAACATTTATATAATCGTAAAATATTTTGTGCTTCTTTTTGGAACATCGTTAGTTGATATTTATTACATAGCAAAGGTTTAGCCCTGTATAATAAAAACAATACCAGTATACGCTGTACATTTCGCTAATCGGCAGCCCTGAATTCCCGTACGTTATGCTCGCAATTTGGCGACACTATCAGTGCGGCTTTGCTCCGGTTTATTGGCGCTATATGAATCGCGATTATATTGTGTGAACTCACTGTTCCCTCTTCATACTCGGCTTTCTATCAACACTATTGCCTTGTTTTCCAACTGGTCACGCGGTTGTATATTCACATCACATTAATTTTGGAAACACAAAAGGCTTTATAATTCAGAGAATAATTAGCTTTGTCCGGTTGAATTAATTAATTTTATTCGTTTGGTTGGACAAACGTTGGTGGCCAATAATTTAGGTAATTTAAGTTAAATTCGCACATACTCGTATGTTATCATAAATTCAGATTCATTATATGATTAAATATTCAAGAATATGATTAAATCACAGTGTGCGTTGCCAAAACATGAATGTGATTTAGAGGCCGACATTAATTCATAGAACAATTTGAAATAGTGGTGGGTGACTTTAATTGATCTAAACATCAATGAGAAGCGCCTGTATTGTTAAGATACTTACTTTAAATTTATGAGTAGTAGTTAATAATATTTGAAATTAATTACGAGATTAATTAATGGTATTGTAATAAACCATAATATATCGTATAAATACATGTCATGGATCGCTCATCTGGGTTTCGTTAAAGTCTTAAATTATTTTATGGTAAGCGAGTTAATACATAAATTAAAACGAAACCCAATGTTCTAATTAAAACCTCATCATATTAATACTTTATCAAGCCATACACAAAACAATTGGTTTTTTACGAATGCGTGTCGAAATTTTTAATCTAAAGCAGATGTCTATAATGAATTCCTTTTGCACCTGCTTCCACGCTTCATTATTTGCGATGTATGACGCGTGATCACCGTCGTATGATCTGAATGTGTCGTCCTAGTTACCGAGGATTAATTATAGCATAAATACTTCACTATGTCGCACTTTATTCTAATTTTGGTTAGGAATTTCATGACATAAATACTTCAAACTTTTTCGGTTAAACGGAAATCCAAAGCAAGACATACAAATTACCGCCTTGTGAGTCTATTTATTTACTCAAACTATTGTTTACTTTTTTATGATATGAAAATTATATTATAGATTATCGCTAAAAAGGAATTTTATGTCAGTGGGTTAAGCTTAACGGGTATGTATATGTTTGCACTGGTAACTTCGCCCGATTACTCCGGCTTAAAAGCTTACGCTTGTAAGCTTTTGTAAGCAAATGTGTAACATTTGACCTAAACAATACCCCAGATGACATATTTATTCCCTGTGACTGTATCAGCCCCATGTACGTTCGTGTCACTGCATGGCACGGCCCTTCAATCGAGAGTACGATTGAGAAGGATTAGGCCATATCGTCCACCACGCTGGCCTAACATGGGTTGGCGGTCTTTGCATTCCGTAGAAATTCTTACAAATTGGCATGCAGGTTTCCGCACGATGTTCTCCTTCTCCGTTATAATACATGGTGATTGACTATCAATCATATGACTCCGAAAAATCAGATGCCCTGGGTTTTGAACCCGCGACCGCTGTGAACATATTGGCAGCCGCGTCTAGTCCGTTACCAACACGCCACCACGCACTTACGTACGATGTTTATACTATAAAAATATTGTGTAGTCTGACACATACGTAGATCTCGCGTTATTAGCACACATTCGAACAGACATACAAAGAGGCATTACATTTCATGATACATAAGGATCAATTAATATTTAGCACGTTGTTAATATAACTCGTTTAATTCGTACCAGTATTATGACGCAAATGCTTGTCATACAATTTCTTCATCACAATTACACTGCCCTAAAATGCGTGTTTAAATTGGACATGTCATGTGTCCGTGCTATTCGATACCCGCCACAGGCCGGCGTGATGGTATCTTTGTTAATTAAACCGTCGACTTATGTACTGTTTCCTATGTACTAACCACTTAATTTGATGGTTTTCGTTTCTTTGGGAATGTGTTCATTGCTATATTAACAAATTAGCCAATCTGTAAGGTAAATATACCAATATACTTATATATTTATACTTATATAAATATATAAGTTGTAGCAAGGCGCTGGATGTAAGCTGCTTTCCTTGTGATCGACAATAGTCTCCCTATTTCTAAAGACGATGATAATATTATAATAATAAATTAGCCTATGTATTTACATACGTAAAACTTTTATCGGAATGAAAGCATCTAGCTAGCGTTTTTAAGCGGATTGAGCTACCCTGTAATTATTTAGTACAGCATCAATGGCTCGACTCATGGTACTACTATCCCACAGACTGCCAACGTAAAATAACAGCTTAGCAATCGCGTTTCGTTCGGTCAGTAATTGCTACCCTCGTCCTATTACGTTGTTCTATTCCCACGTTCTGCCTAATTTGTATAGTACGTAAATAAAATTTCGCACATGAAAATGAGTACACTTCAAGTTGATTGTCACTGGTTGGTCAGTAACTGTTGGTATTCATATTCTCAGGCTTGGAAACTCCCAAATACTCGTATTACCCATGCGATGAAACAAAAAATAAAAAGAAAATAAAAACACTTGTTAACACTCAAGCAGGTATCAAAATCATTGTAATCGTTGCCACGTATAACACTGAGCCCTTGTTTATTGTTGTGATTGTCGGGCCGCCCACGACGGTCTCCGGGCGGCCGCGCGGTATGGTGGCGTGGGCGTCTGGCGCCGGCGACGCCTCCGTGCCAGTTGCGTCACGCCAGTCGCTACTCACAACCTGGCATAACTAAACCGCGCGTAGGTTTCGGGATATTTGGTTAATTACACCAGTTGCGCGGGCTAAGGACGTGCTATGATTTTGATTGATGAGTGTGGATTTTGTTACACAATTTTGTATCATTCATAAAGTCGTAGTCTGGGACCTATGTTTACAGAAAGCGGGCCAGTTGAGTAAGCAGCATACTGAATCTGCTGGTCAAGGGATCCAGCACAAACAAAAAATTTTGATGGTATACGTGTAGCTTAAATTAATTATCGTTTGACTTAATGGTACAGGAACACAAAGGAAGGAAACCTTCGTGAATACTACTCTATTAAAAAAATCGAATTAAGATGCGCTAAAACAACATGTATATTTTATTTATACTTCCTATAACTAATTGTTTACGATTACACATTTGTACACATCGTACGCATTTGGTGAGCGAAGGCATTGTAAAAAAAAATTGTTTGTTGGGCAGCAAAGACATAATATGACGTGATATTACGTCAGTGTTTATGAAACAGTTGAGTACCAATTGTTTTAACAATTCACAAGTTTGTATTTACATGACGTGTTTAGGAATTTCTTATGTTTCACTGCGGGAAAACAGACGTTTTATTATGCCTAACACTAGTCACTTGTATGAGTAACAGTTTACACGAAAGTTCATATAGTAACACCCTATTGCGTTAAAGTGTGGTCTCCTATTTTTTATTTATTTATTTAACAGTATAAATGTTGTTTAACAGTATAAATGTTTCCATAACTCACAAAAAACGTCAATGATATTTCATTTATTTTTCCACGAGAAGTTATAAATATCCAAACATAACTACTCAGCATTATTAAAAAAACCTAAGTCAAACATGAATACGCCCACTTATAAATCATAATATAAGACCAAGTTTAAAAGGCGCCCTTTTATGATTAGCAGCCGAATAATTTCTCACACGTCTCCTAATGTATGCGTTCACAGTTCTCAATCATTAGCACCGGATGCGGCCCAAGCACTTGTATACGGTGTGAAAGAACTCTTGGAGGCGCAACTTTGTCTTCGATGCTTTTACTCATGCCTTGACTTTACCGTCTTGCATCATTCATAACTTCAATTCTTAGGTTAGGTCTATATAGCGAAGGGGTCCCCGGTCATACGCATATTATCATCTTCAATCTCCCAGAAATTCACATGAGCTCCTTTGAACAAATTGAACTTGAATATATTGAGAGTAATATGTTCTTAGATTTCGTGGGCTTTTGATTTTCGGATTAACTATATTGCGAATTAGGGACATGGTATTGTTTCTACAATTTTAACGATCGTCGGCACAGATTTCAATCCCGATTTTGATCAGTTGAAATGTCAGGAACTGATAGGATAGAATTGAATATGCCGCCTTGCGTACCTTCAATGTCATAGATTTCTCACAATGATATGCCTTGGACTATATACTGCACAAAAGCATAAAATGTAGCTAATGTGTATGTTACTATCAGAGCACTAATTATCCGATCACGCACAGCTCCCGACGCGTCCACGTCTCGAGTTTCGCGGAGCGCTTCAATGATCGCCGCTTCGTTGGTCCTCGGTTATGTTAAATGAAATGCTCCATTGATCGCCGACAGCGCTACAGAGACATGTTTACATTCAATTTCTAGAATTAAAAGTAAAATGTTTGCTAATATTACTCCGTAGATACTAGCAAACATTGACAACAACAACTACTATGGCTAAACATTTTCTTTAGCAATGCTGGCTCTTGCAGCAATAGGACTTGCTAAGTAGAGTGTTGCGGCGACACAAAGTGACCCTTGTCTACTACACAAGCATGACACAGACATTTTATGGTTATTACTTGTGCAAATAGTCGCAAGCACACTTGGAAAAAGGAACCAATCGTTTTAGCACATTAAGACATGGATGTCGTTAACCTTTACTCTGTGACGGCAATAAATGAAATAAAAACATATAAAGCCACTTACTAAAATTGAAATATAATAAATAAACCGTGATTAAAACCCCTCGGCGTCATAACACGATAGTCTCTCGTCGTAATTGACTCCAATGTTTTGACAGTTCCAATTCAGTGTAGCGCGCAAGAAGGTGTGGTACATACACACCACATACGCTCGCAGTCGCAATAATTCAACGTCCACGCACATCGCAGTTGTAAATTGCCAAACGTTGTTGAAAAATGCTGGTGTTTTGCATTGACAATTTCGATACGTGGAGGTCTGTTTCATCACAGCGGTGGGCAGAGGATGTTGCGTCAAAGGCGACCTGCTCGTTGCGTTGCCCACGTTTGGCCCATCTTCAGTGTCGGAGTACTCCCGGACCTTCGTTGTCTGATAATATTATTCTTGTAATAGTTTGCTGTCAGCACTAATGTACCCATCTGGAAGATGACCTATTTGCTTTCGAAAGAGACCTAAGTTCCAATTTAATGTTGATATTCGCAATGATCAATGACAATATTAATGTTTCGTATATGACTAGTGGCTATATTTTTAAATTTTGTCGCGCTGTCATAAACTAATAGATTTATTTGATAACTGATAACTGATAGATTTGCCAGCAAGTACTTTTTAAAGGAAACTAGAAATATTGAAAATTGATAATAAGTTATGGATACTTTATAACTGATCGCCAAACCGTCTCAGACGGCAATGAAAAGAATTCCAATGGTTATAAAATCATAACATAATTATTTCGCGAAACTCATGTCATATTACTTATCTTTTGATAATCTTATCAGACCACAATTCCCAATACCCACTGAACACCTAATTTAAAGTGTAACGTAGACATACTGGCGAGCTAAAATATACCATACAACAATCTCTCGATTTGTGTTAGTTTTTTTAACTGTTATTTAGATATTTTGCCACTATGTTCCACGTAGTCATATTCACAAAAAGATATGTTGTTATCTGCACACATTCTTCATAACAAGGAAATCCTTCTGCAAAACATTATATATTTTTAAATCTACTTAACAGCCAAAACAAAGGCACCCCAGATGTCAATTGCAAATCCTTTTCGTTTTTTTTTTTGCCTCACGTCTCGCGAAATGTACATATTAGGTCATTTTACTAACCCATTGTTCTGACTTCATTGTTCCATACCAAAAAGGCCAATTTGTGAAATATATATTGTGTTTCACCTAAAACAAAAAATAAAGAAACGCTTAATACGGTAGTTGCATACATTTTCTAAATGTATTTCGAATGTTGCGACTGGCAAAATTTATTAATATTTATGTTTTTCTTTTACAGGTAAGTGTTGAGAAGATATTTGCAGGTTTCAACGTTTGTAAGTCTATATATTTTAATTTAATTCGCTTCTGACGTTTTTTTTTCCTACAGCTGTTTTTACTCTCAAAACATTCGCAAAATTTATAGTGAACGATTGACCTGTATATCTTATGGGTTAATTTGTGTTAAACATCCAGTTGCCTCTTTGAGTTGTCCTTGAATATTTTATTATTGGGTTTATTATTGTGTCTTGCATTTTTAAGCTCTGTGTCCGTACTACAGCATGTGTAAAGAAGTAAGACGTTTGTCTTACTCATTCTCAAACATCTGATCTTTCACTAAAGCCGCTAGAATTTTATTTATTTAATTTTCAAAATTTGAAGGATCGGAGCCAAAAAGCCAATATTATCAAAGTCGTCCACGAATTTAGCAATGATTTAAATACAGCAGTTCCTATTATTTAATAATAACTTGAATTATTAAACACGAGAGATCCGACACGAACGAAATCAGTCAAACTTTATTCGTTGGTTTTACTAATTAAACCCAAAGCAAGTGCGACAGTATAAATTCCGCAGACAAAAATGATGCATGACAACATGTTCAATCTAATTATAAAAGCCCATTAACGCGAGATGAAGGACACATCGTCTGTGAAGTTGTCAAATGACTTAAGTTACTTTACAGCCATTTTGAGTATTCCAACTATGTTTGTCAGAAAACAGATGACAAGTTAAGGATGATACGCTATGTAAAAGAAATAATGACAAAGGAATGTAAAAATTATTGGGTACTTTACATAAAGCAATTTAGTAACCACAGAAAACGTTGCAAAGTATTTGTACTTAGCTTCTAAAAAAGCTGAAATAAAAAGAAACGCATCAGCAGCGTCCATTATGATCGTTGTCCGTAATTTCACAGTACACATATGAAATATTGTGTATATTTATTGCTGGTTTGTCGAAAGCAGTACTACCACCATAAATTAATTCTCATGCAATGTTTTATGAGCAATTACATAGGCATCGAAAGTTTATTATACCATAAAGTAGCTGATTTGTCTAGCGTTATTGTTCAATTTCACAAATTGTGGATATTTCAAGGATGAAAATATCAAAGTAAAATGCTTTTTTATTACTTCGTGATTTTGATCTATACTGTGTTTAAATGTTGGCTTTGTTTTAAATTACTTTGTTTACTTGTGTATAAACGAGTCGATGGAACAGGAATTCGCTGGATGACGTCCGCTTCCAACAGGACTATGTGGCGATCCATGGGGGAGGCCTATGTTCAGCAGTGAACTTCCTGTGGCTGATGAGATAGAGATTATAAACGAGCCCAGTGACGTTATTCTCAATTTGACTTGTTATTTGAAATCATATGTTATTTAGTGATGATCTTGACCCTATTGTCCATTGCTAGACACGGGCTTCCATCATCACGTGTTCCGTCACCATGTTTTTAATTTGTCGTATCCAATTTATGCCAGCGATCTTTCACAAATCGTCAATCAATACAGATTTTAAAATTCAATTTACTCAAGTTATTCAATACTTTTAAAAATCATCAGTAGATACAATTATTCCTTTAGTTCAATGAATTAGAGCTGTTTTACTGCAGTTACAATAAAATTTGGTACATTCCGTGTACCGATGTGAGTTAGTTTGGTGGTCGTAACAGGAAGACGCCGGCGTCCCGACGCGCCCGATCCGTTCCGCTTCACACGCTCCTGTGGATTACGTGGCCCCTTATAAATAGTCCCTTAAACCCGACGGCATTCGAAATATGGGCATTCTTTGTGTGATCTCGCTTCTCTTTTTGTGCTCCAACTTACTGACTAATGATGAGTTGCTCGATTTCAAACAAGAGATTTGCTGCTAATGGGGCTTTTTAATGAATGGATTTTAGCACAGGTGAAGTCTAATTAGAGAGAATAGAAATGTCTTTTTGGTCTGAAATTCATTTTTGTCATCTCAGCCATCCATTTAAATTATTCTTGACATCCTTAAATCTAAATTATTCTTCATCAAATATATTGCAATGCTCTCATTCACGACAAAGATCTTCCACCACACAATCTCAATGATTGGCTGATTTTAAATTGCGTATAATTCGCTCGAACAAAAACCTGGTAAGAGTCAACGCAATTTATCGGAACAATAGGTACGAGTGATGCGCGTAATTTGTAGCCGGCGCGTTGACGGGTTCCGCCATATGTTATGTCTAGGAAATAAAAGCAAGATGGATGATCTCAATAGATATTCCAGCCAAGCATTCCGATGTGAGATATTGGAATGATAATAGTCGATGGTGGATTTTAATGCTTCACGGTTTCTTCTGCGCTCTAAGAGTGTTGAAAGTGTAGAAAGTTGATCGACCTCGTAGTGCGGTCTATCTTTTACTCTAATTTTCATTATAAAATCTATAAAACAATATAAAATGAAATTAATAAACGATCTTGGATCTATCGGCCGATAGAATTCCGAAAATAAACTAATCGGTTCAAAAACTTATCGTTACACCCACGTTTGTCTTATCTACATAGGTATGTTTTCGGAATCGATAAGGATTCAAATCATTTTCTCGTGCCATTGCAAAAAAATAGATTAACAGATTTCAATAATGTTAAGTCCATTCCTACCCCACATTATACGAGGAAGCACAGCCTTTGTCCACGACGGTGGCCGATAGCATCTAATGCGCCAAGCCATTATCTGTATAAAAAGGACATTTACCTCCACGCTTGTCAATTCATGCACAAATAGTGATGTATCATATTGTAGATTTTTATTGGCTGAGTCATGAGCGACAATCGAGATGATTGTGTTGTATGGGTTCTTTATACGATAGCGGCGGTTCGAATTATTGCGTAAAGTCATTGACGTCAATATACACGCTATATTTAGACTTTTGATATAAAACGCGTGTATCTGTCTTTGGGTTTAAATATTTTTTGTCAACGATTAATTTAAATTATTGAGATTGTTGGTTTTCAGACTTTAGAAATAACAGTAATCGTTTTTTAACAAAACCAAGCCTAGAGATAATTGTATATGAAACAATGACACAAACATGCGTATTAACAAAAAAATTTAAACTTAATCGCTCTCTTCCAGCTACTCCATAACAGACGGTCATTATAGTACTAAAACAAGCGAACAAGATTAAATGCTAAAGTAATAGAACATCGCTTACTTTATGTAACGCTCATCTTACCTTATGTCATAGGAGGATGCATCGAGACTTTCGTACTTATTGTGTGACTTCCGTTCTCGTGTGTAACCACGACAGGCAGGTAAGTGCAATCTGTAGCGAGATGGCAGACGATCAACATTTCAGATACCATTTCTGTATGTTTTATTGTGATCTTGCTTTGTTTAACCCTTTGACATAATGGAGGTGAAGGCTTATGCGTGAAGCATATTCGGCCTGAAGAGTAGATCTAAAATAATTGTCATAATAGACTCTACAATCTACATACATGGTTTTATAATGCTTTAAACTTTATTAATGACATGAATGTAAATATGAATTAACAAAAAAACCTTGTCAGATATTCCGTGAACGATTTTGTTTAATAACATTGGGACTTAGAATATACTTGTTAAGATATTCGTGGCTTTTCTTTAGATAAGTCCGTGTATGGCAAGGCCCATTACAGCACGTTGTACCATGAAATTGAATTTGTTACATACATACATACATAAACTCACGCCTTTATTCCCGAAGGGGTAGGCAGAGGCGCCGCCAGGACACCCACATTTCGCCTTGTATGTTCCGTCCCACGATGTGATAGGGGGCGAGCCTATCGCCATATCGGGCACAAATTCCTGACTCCGGGCTGATAATGAATAGAAAAATCCAATATCACTTTGCCCGACCCGTGACTGGAACCCGAGACCTCAGCTTTGTAACCGTACCGTAATACAACTACGCCACCAAGGCAGTTTTGAAATTTGGCAAATTGAATTTGTTATAATCCGGCCGCTCAGAGAATGCGTTCCTGAAAGGTTGTAATCGAACCGGCGACGTAACTTTGAAGTGTCGTTGCAAATGCAACGACAGCAAATGTAAATACATTATCGAACAATTTTATTTATTTACCCTACTTACGAAATAAAACATCATAAAAAATTAAATAATATGTAAATTTAGGTTAAATTTTATCACTTTGGACTAAATTTGACGGTTAATAAAAATAAAAATATTATATTTATAAGTTCATACCACGCCGTTACAAGGTTATGTCAACTGTTCATTTCTGGAGTGATGTGGCCAAAAAATAGCAGATTATTATAACGTTATTTTCCGTTATAATATAAAATAATACATTTGTGTTTTTAATAATGTATAACGTAATAATTAAACGGATCTAACTCTTTATTTCACCTGGCAGCAATATAATATCTTTCACATTTGTGAATTTTATTTAAATTTGGCATTGAAGTTTACGTTTTTATTAAATTATTTTAAATAAGAACATTTAATATTAACTTATATTATTTACTTATAATTGATTTAATAATAATAAGAATCAAAATTAAAATCCGATCTATAATGTGATACTATTTAAGCGGCTCAGTGGCGCCTCCTTTTCTTATTATTTTTAATTAATTGTTTGTAAATATGTTGCCATATTTTATAATAAATATAATTATCACCTTGTTGTTTTGTTTATTATTTTAACGACATGAAAATATAGAATGCAGACAATTGGATATTTGACGGTTGTGGCAATAAAATATAAAATGTGTTGCATTATTATGATAAGTTAGTAAAAGACAATAATATTTGGTATTTTTATTTACATTTATATAAATTGTAAATATTATAATGATCTGAAAGAAGTTTGTGAGTTTTTATTTATTGATTAAATGTAACAAAACAGGATCGGCTGTCATTGTGCAGCGTGTGACGTCACAATGTACAATTTTATTAATTTCTGCCACTAAGATCATTCACCAATTGTAAAGTGTGACGTAAATTTTAAAACACACGTGACCAACCGTTTTGGTGACAATATTTTTAGTAATAAAGAAAAACATGTTTATTCGTTATAAAGATCTCTTTAAAAATATATTAACGGTTGGAAGATTTAAAGAATGATTATACCTAGATTTTAAAACACTTTATAGAAAATAGTCAAGTATCCAATTATTCTAACTTGCTACTTTTACTGGGAATAATTCAAAAGTTTAGCAAAATGATAATTATTTCCCATCACTACTCATGATCAACTGGCATGTGTCAGGAACGCATTCTCAGAGCGGCCGGATTATAATGGTATTTTATCTACTGTGCAGATTAAATCATTACATGGGAGAAAACAAGTGAATGCAAATAATTACTACAAAGAACACTCAAAATATTCACAAACGAGATGCTAAAAATGAAAGCGAACGATTTACAATATAGCACATTACATAAACAATGATTGGTTTCCCTTTCGATATTACATTTACGTAATGAGAGCTCCTCGGATCGTGTCCCGGCCTACCTCTCAATGCGTTATTGTTCATTGTTTACCATCGTCGTGGCCATTTCTATAAACAATATTGTTTACAACCGAGGCGATCGTCCGCGGGATTGTGAAGTCATTATGATCGCGAATCGTACTGCGGATGCCAGAATGCAGGAAGCGAATCTCTTTATCGGAATTGGTTTATTTAAAACCCGCGACACTAACTCTGTCTTGGCTTTACAATATTCAAATATGCTAGACTCTTAGGATGAACGATGCGTTTTTCATACAAATTTCGCTTGTGATTTTTTTTCGAAATGAAACATAGAAACTGCTTCGTGTTTGATGGTAAAGCATAGTCCTGACACGATGATTCAGTCTACTTATACGAAATATAAAATTATTTATGTCATTTATAGAGATAGTAAAAACTAGCGAGTAATGAAAGACTTCACGAAACCAAATATGGTATATATGAATGAAAGCGGAATAAACATCCGTACAGTTATCTCAATATTAATTAACCATAATTATTCGTTACTTAAACCGGATAGAGCATGCGTACCTAAATACCAAACATTCTAGGTCAGAATGCTTGTCTAAATATATTTATCTCATTAAAACTGAAGACCGCTACGTCGCGTGTCTTGTACCAAGTGGCGCGTCGCACGCGGTGTCCAAATAATAAATTATCAATCAAAACAAAACGCAGCCTTATTCTCTGGCCGATAACGTTAAAATGTCAATAGTTCCACGCCCACTCGATCTGATGCTGTGATATTTTTAAATCGTTACGGTACATTATCTATTATAGGCTAATTGGCATATTAACCAGCAATTTATTGCAAACGACCAATTTTATTGTTAATGTTTTTAAATGTAGAACTATAAATTTATTATATTTTCCCTTTACGCAAATCTACGTGGTTTCGCTGCAACATAGAGTTTTTATATGAATGTGATTGAATAGTAGGGTTTATGATTTTATGACCCACCGCCTGCCTACTAAGTCCTAAGACCGTCAGACATGATTGGTTCATCTTAGAATTGAACACTGAATTTCATAAATGGTAATGCTCATGGATAATGACACAAGTCTAATGAAGTGTCAACAAAGCGTAGTCATAAAAACACCTATGACTGTTGAGTGAAGACACAAACTCATTAAAATTTACATTGTAATTTTATACAAGTCATATTACTTGTAAACTGTAAATTACGTTTCAACTGGGAATTCATTCGAGTAAAATTACGCTTCGCATATATTCTAAAGGAACCGTGCTTGGACCCATAATTTGTTTCAATATAATCACGTCGCGTGAACGTTATATTCGCATACGATGCTACGACGCGTGAAAAATAAAACCTGCAAATATTTTCGCATTTATAATATTAATCGGACTTTACCAAAATAAAAAAACAGCAAGTGACATGTACATTTAAAAAAAAACACGTGGAGAGCCCCCTGTCTTCTATCCGTCATTGTCGGCCCACTTTCGACAATGTTCTATAGACAGGTCGGCTTTGCTAATGATACGAACATTTCGACGCGACATCTCTTACCGTTGTGATTGTTGTTGCCAAATATTTTGCCGGCCTCATTAATCGACTTTCTGTGTTTTAATTATTACTTGGGCATTTAAAACCGCAATGATTGAAATAGCGACCGGAAGGACTAAAGCCGGGAAGGTAGTCTGACCTGATATTCGAAATATTATAAATGCTGGTGTCTCAAGCTCCATCAAGCTACAGATCACAGCAAATGGAGAAGCCTGCTGCAAAGCTTCTCGCAATTCCAAGATCTTCATCAGCGAGGAAACGAATTGAGGACGAAGAATAAATCAAAACTCAATGCTCTCTCTCTGAATCGTACTAAATTTTCCATCAGTTGAAGTGTTTTATTTTGCCGGTAGAAAAGTCTTTGTAGTGTATGTATGTAATGGAAGACTAGTCTCTATGGTCTAGTGGGTGCGCAGATGGGCTGCGAACCGTGAGGTGTTGAATTGTGACGCAGATGAATTATCGTCTGACACGCGGCCGATCGTATAATCGTAAGGCAAAACCATTCAATGGCAACATCCGTGTTACGCCGATGATATGTTAGCGTTGGGTAAATAATATCTAGTTATAACAACAGTATTAGGATAATTTACGAGTTAAAAAGCCTTACAATTCAATGCAATACTTTATGTAAATAGGTAATTGCCTAGTCAACTTCAGTTATACAATTTTTAAGTATTAGTCGCTGGCCGCTGCATCGTTTTTTAAAACAAAACAATACTCCCTTGGATAGTTTAGAGTTAAGACAATGTTGATACAAGATGCAATAAAAGCTTTTACTTTTATATAAACAGTAGGTAATAAATCAAGACTTATCTATGTTATAACAGTCGCGCGCGATAACTCGTGCAGATCGCACGCATGTTCGTATCTTTAGCGCGTACATACACATCTTACGTGTACTTACCTACATAAATAAATTATAATGGATGAAAGTATTAGTGATGGAGAAGATATCAGTGATTCGGAATTTTTAGATCATTGCGAACGAGAATTTCAAAAACAAGGAACAATGGACGTCGATAATACTTGCGAAGAAGAGAGTAGAAGGGTTGTAAAGAGAAAAGAGAGAGAAGATGATACTAGTGTAGAAGATGAATTTATTACTGTTACGAGACAGAAACCGAAACGATTGATTCGAAGTGTTTCTACAGAAATGAAAAACAAGAGGGTAGACGAAAATAAAAATGGAAATAAAAGTCCGATAGACATTAATAAGTATGAAGTATGTATTACTTCTATGGAAAGTACCAAAACAAATGGCTTTGGCTAAACTTCTCAGATCTGAAAATATTGCAGGCATTACAAGGATAAAATACAAAAGTTTTAATAAAGTATTGGTCCAATTTCAAAAAGATGAAGATGTTAATAAATTATTAGATTGTCAAAAGTTAAAAGATATGGGATTTAGATGTCAGAAGGTGAACGAATTATCGTTTTCCTATGGAATTGTAAAGGGAGTAGACATAGAACTAAATGAAAAAGAGCTACAGAAGATAATTGAATGCCAGACTGAAATTATCTCCATTAATCGTTTAAAACGCCTAAATACAGAAGGTAAATGGATCGACAGTGAATCCATAAGACTTTGTTTTAAAGGTAGTGTTTTACCACCACACGTATACGCCTACGACTGCCGTTTCAAGGTCGAACCGTATGTATTCCCTGTGACTCAGTGCTCAGGGTGTTGGAAATTCGGACATATAGTTAAGTTTTGCCCAACCAAGAAGAAATTATGCCCAAAATGTGGCGGTAACCATGAAAATTGTGGTATCATAGATTTTAAATGTCTAAACTGTAAAGGTCCACATTTTGTGTTGGACAAAACATGTCCTTTGTATTGTAAAGAAAAACAAATAAGAATCATCATGAGTAAAGAACAGATTCCATATCGAAGAGCCCTTCAAATGTATATGGAAAAAAGCGATAGGATGGAGTTTTCATCCCAACCCTCAAATAAGTCATCTGTTAATATAAGCACCAGCAGAAGTTCTGCAACGTATAGTCATGCAGTCTCTAAGACAGTTGCCCATCAGGAACAAAGGAATAAGGATACGAGTCCAATGGCTGTTTCAAGCGACACTTTGGTGACACCACTCTGTATAACTCCAACAAATGAAATCCGGAATAATGAGCAAAGACCAGTAAGAACTCAGCCATTTTCAGAAGAAACAGTGGAGGTAGAAAACAGGAAGTTGCAAAAAGAAGATAAGAATGTAGATAACGGAGAGAACGAGTTACGGTATAGGTTTGAATTTAAAAAACTAATTTTAAAAATTAAACATATATTTATGTCCCACGACAAATTAGAAGAAAAACTTATATCATTTTGTAAATTAATTTGGGACGAATTTAAAAATACTCTGATATTATTGATATCTAAAGGAAATTATATTGAAACCTTTTTTAGACTTATAAATGGATAATAATATTTATAATAATATTCGCATAAATATATTTCAATGGAACTCACAAAGCTTACGTCCTAAACTTACTTTACTTACGGAACTACTAAATAAAGAAAATATTCATATAGGTATTTTTAGTGAGACATGGTTGGACAGTACAACCCCCATTAAAATAAATAATTACAATGTGTATCGGAAAGATAGAAGTGATTCATATGGGGGCGTTCTAATAATAGTACATAAGTCCATTCAGTCTTACCTAAACCCAATTTATATTACCAATACAGGGATTGAGATAGTTAGTGTGAAATTAGTAAACTGTAAAGACTTAGAATATATTGCAAGCGTATATTGTCCTTCTTCTGTGCCAACCAAACAATCTGATTGGGATGAAATTTTTGCAAAATTTTCTAAATCAACAATAATAGCGGGCGATTTCAACGGACACCATACCAATTGGTCAGTCAAAATCGATACGAGAGGTATTCAAATTTACGATTCAGCTCTGGAACAATCCTTTGTTTCTCTAAATAATGGAATGGCCACACGTGTTAAGTTGGTTAGTGGAAACTTGCAGCAGACATCACCAGATATTTCATTTGTATCGTCTGACATTGCGTTAAATTTCGAGTGGATAGTGACTAACGAAAATATCGGTAGCGATCACTTAATTATTAAAATGTCTCTTAATATAGACAATACTTTCGACTATACCAAAAAAAGAAATTTCAAAAATGGGGATTGGATAAAATACAGGAAAACCTTATCAAATAATGTTTTATTTTCTAACAATTATAATAATGTCCAAAATATGTATAACCTGTTCGTAGAACAAATAAACGACGCAGCTGATTTGCACATTCCTTATATTAAAGTTTGTCTTAAACCAACAAGTAAATTTAAACCAAAAGAATACTGGAATTCAACATTATCTAAAGTTACTACTTTAGATAATGTGCTACTGCACAGAGGAGATTATGTTTGTCTCAATTTCGCCGTAACCCTACCCCAGAAAATTTAAATAAACTAGAAAGAAAAATTAAAGAATCCCAAAAACTAATTAAAAAAGCTAAAACTACTAGTTGGCAAAAATTCTGTGATTCCATTGACTGTAATGTTTCAGCCCCAGAACTGTGGCATCGCATGAGATGGATAAAAGGATTTAGACATACAAGGAGCTATCCCCCTCCTGATAAACAAAAGGAATTGTTATATTCGCTCACTCCAGATTATGTTTTAAATTCGATGCCCACTTTTATTTCTACAAATGAGATATTGGAACGTGACTTTAATTTACAAGAACTTGATCACTGCCTAAAAAAGAAAGATTCCTCACCGGGTGAGGATGGGATATCATATTCCATGATATATTATTTACCTAATATAGCTAAACTATTTCTACTTAAAATATACAATGCAATTTTTTATTCCGGTCTTATCCCATATCAATGGCGAAATATACAAATAGTCCCCATCCCTAAAATTAATAACCATAGTTCTGATCTTAATCTACGTCCTATATCTCTAATGTCCTGTCTGTGTAAGATCTTTCATTTAATGTTGTTCAAACGCTTAGAGTGGTATACTGAAAAAGAGGGGATTCTATCGTCGCGTACCGTTGGTTTCAGAAAGTCACTCTCCTGTCTAGACGCCATTACTCGTTTGGTAACATATATTCAAATAGGATTTTCCAAAAATTTCCCAACTTTAGCATGTTTCCTGGACATTGAAAATGCTTATAATAATGTCTCGATTGACGTAGCAATGAATATTTTGGATAAATTAAAGATAGGATCAAAATACTGTATTTATATGTGGTCATTTTTAAGTGAAAGACGATTAAAAATTAAAACAAACAATAATAGTGATTCTACAATTACAAGATGGACCAATAAAGGCTTAGCTCAAGGTGACCCTTTGTCACCTTTAATTTTTAATTTAGTGACGTGCAGTTTTTCCCGGTTGCCTCTAGATGTGGAAATGCTACAATATGCAGACGACTATGTTTTGTATATTAGAGACAAAGACATTTATAAAAGTGAAATCTTGATGCAAAAAACACTTGATACCGTAGTTCCACTATTGGGAGAACTTGGACTTGAGCTGTCTCCTACTAAATCAAACTATTGCCTTTTTAGTAGAGGTCGAAGAAGATTATTACCTGTTTTAAAAATAAATGGATTTAATTTAGCATTTGCAGAACAAATCAAATATTTAGGGGTATGGCTAGATAGAAGTCTACGTTGGGGCAATCATATAAATATGATAATCGAAAAATGCTCTAAACTCTTAAATATATTAAAAGTTCTTGCTGGCAGCTCATTTGGGATACATCCTACCCACTTGCGGAGACTGTATATATCCCTAATTAGAAGCAGAATGGATTATGGCTGTTTTATTTATGATTGTAGCGTAAAAACACACACCTCAAAGCTAGACAAACTACAAAATCAATCTTTAAGAATAATAGGCGGCTTCATTAAAAGCACACCAATTCACGTTATGGAAAGTGAGCTAAGTATAATGCCACTATCTCTAAGAAGACAATACCTAGCCTATAAGTACAGTTTAAAAATATTATCTTGGTCCAATAACTCAACGGTTAACATGTTATCAGAATTAAGCGCCCTTTGTAATATAAGATATTGGAAAAATAAAAAAATACCCTTACTTGTAAAAACTTTCCAGGATGTGAACCAAATTAATGTCAATTCTTTTAGTATCCCTGGGATGTTTAGTTTAGATAAGTGGATTACAAGTATTGATATCAATAAATATATTAATGTAAGTCTTGATAGTGTTCAAAGTGCAAAAAAATGTATTGATCCTAATATTTTAGTTAATAATGTTATCGCAGAACTCAATGAGAAATACATTGGATGGCACAGTTTATTCACCGATGGTTCTAAAAGTAAGGTTGGTTCAGGAGCTGGGCTTTATGATAGAACGTTACAGTATAAGGAAGGTTTTAAAATTAATAGTAATGTATCAATAATGTCGCTGGAACTCATTGCAATATATCAGGCCTTGTCTTACGGAATTAATTTAGAGGTGAATAAAATTGTTGTATTTACAGATAGTAAGAGTGCCTTGCAACATATGGCTCGATGCGCCTCTGGCCACAGAGGGGCATCGATAGCCTATGATATACTCAAAACTATCATGACAGTTAATACAAGAGGAAAAATTTTGAAGTTGCAATGGGTTCCAGCACATATTGGCATAAGGGGGAACGAGGAAGCTGACCATATAGCCAAGTTGGCAGCAATAAATGGCAAATTAATTAACTACTTACCGGACCATTGGGAAATAATACCTAAATTTAAAAAACTTTGTTTTGAGACCTGGAAAGAGGACTTTGAAATTAAATCCACAAATAAAGGCATATGGTATAGGACTATACAAGGTGAGCTCCCTCGTTCGCCCTGGTTTGAATACAATAATTTAAGCAGGAATTATGTTAAATTAGTACTTAGACTTAGATCTGGACATTATCCATCGGCAAAATTTAGTTACCTAATGAAGAAAACTAATTCACCGAATTGTACCATTTGCAATAAGATCGAAGATGTAACACATTTGCTGATGGAATGTGTCCAAAATAAAGATGAACGCGATCTACTGCTGAACAAGTGGAAAGTAAATAGACTTGATATAGGTCTGATCCAAAATATTTTGTCAAGACCAACATCGGAGCTGGCACGAAATTTCTGTCGCTTAAGTACAACCGTCCAGCAGTGATTCGCAATTTTGAATTGTTTATTACAAATATTAAATATTGTAAAAAGTTATGATGGGGTTGGCATGTCCATATGGACAAAAACCCCAATGTTATTATAGAATAAAAAAAAAAAAAAAAATCTATGTTATAAATCATATAAATATGATATAATGTATTTACGATACATTCCCGGTAGATATGTTTAATTCCCGGCGGAGCCACAAAAGCGGGGTGAGCCGGCCGGAATCTAGACATATTGCGGGATTATAGTTGTCCAACTAACGGACGACCAGTTGGGTTCGTGTGCTATTTAGTGCTGGATATAATATGTCTACATACCAATAGTGTTTTATTAAGAATATGTTATTTTTTTATTTCATATTCATGAAGTGGAGTTGGTATTCCAACATTTTCATGACCTATATGAATTACTTATATCATCCTATTTAACTTCATTAATGAAAAGAGACAGACTTTTTTTAAATTTTACGAGTATTAAGCAGATACCAAATTCAATGCATCAGGCATTGAATTTGAATTACAGGTAATGTTTGATATTCTTAGCTCAATAATTTGTTAAAAGACTGCAAAAATAATATTGAAAGCCAATGTTCAACACGTAAAACTCTCCTCCAATTTCCACAAATCGCAAAGACATGTTTACCTTTCCAAACCCAGACTCTCGATCGATCAAACAAATAAAGTAAGTCAAACCAAAAGATCGCTGTTCAATGTGAACGTATGAATCGTTGGAAAAACTCGTAAACACGTGCGCTCGAAGGTGAGTGACCCATTTTAACAAGATCGGAGTAAACAAGCATCGGCGGCGGCAATACATCGCGCCCACGCCGCTCCTATCACTGTTCACGCAAGCAAATCACCGATTCGCGATTTGTGCGAAAATAACGATTGGGGATAATCGATATAATCTATTTCGTACGTAGTTTTATAATCAATTCTTAATTTTTGTATAGAACTTATTTTGGTTTTTGATATAGTTAACCAAACATACTAACGCCCTCCGGAGTAATTATCACATAGATTCTCAGAATGGAATTGGTATTAAAAGAGACAAAAATCTATATTTAATAAAAAAAAGAATTTCTTTTTTTCACAACAATGTAACAAGAATGTCGAAGTATCGATGTTAAGCCAGGCTTTGCGAATATCGATTATCCCTAATCTCGATCGGCCTTGGTACAGATACCGGCACAGTTAGTGTTACCGCTCGTTCTCTATCGCGTTACCGTTCTGAAATTAGCCCCCGCGGATATGGCAGAGTAACGGAAGGCGCGCCGGCAAAACAAAACCGCGCACGGCGCAACTTGCGACTTACCATGTCGCCTTCGACAAATTGTCTAATTACGGTCAACGCAACGGTTTTAATGTCCGGCCTACGTGTTTATGGCTTTATTGCAGCTTCTATGCGTTCCTGGTAAACTAGCTCACATTTTTAATCTCTAATAACATGGTTTTTCATGTTTAGCGCATTTGTAGGTAGTTGAAATTCTCACATGTTTCATCTCTAATCTGACATTAACTTTTAATTTTTTTTATATTTGTAAGATTTGTTTTCGCTTTGTTTTAGTAGTTTCTGTTTGGTACTTTTGTCACGAATACCATTGCCATCTTATTACTGTAAATGGGTTATTTAGCTCATAACAAACACTTACATAGTAAAAGTACTTCTATGTCGAGGTATGTAACTTATGGCTGTTTTTATTGTTTATTTGTATTGCACCAATGCCAAAAATTCTTCAACGCTAATTACACACATCATCTGCCGGCTTAATTATCTTCATCCATCGCATAATTTACACTAATACCGGCACGGCATGCGAGTTTATTTACTTCTATTCATTAATATCGCTCGCTCCCATCTATCACGGTAATGTTTGCGTTTTGAACTATAAATGTGCCACCGGTGGTCGCGCTTATTGCTAGAGAATCTCTACCGTCTGCGTTCCTTTTCGCACCTGATTAAAATAGCATATGTGTGACAGAGATAGGGAACAGATTAAAGCGATAGCTCGGAATGCCACGAATTCCAAGTGTCACGTAAGTGCCTTTACATAATCCTAACGTGTTTGTCCATTCCTTCACGCCCGGCTCTAAGCTGCGCGAGGCATGGAACTCTTCGAGTATTGCTCTTTTTTAAATTAACTTCTTGCTGTTTGAGCTGGTGAAGGTTTAATGGGTGTGTTATTAATATTAGCATCTAATTATAGCTGTACTTTTTTTGAGTCGAAAAAAATTTAATGTTAAAATTGCTCAGTGCAAAATTCCATGACGAACAACGCAAACTAATACGCAACTTTAGTTAACAAGTTGTTTATTAATTTGTCATGGTGTCTTTTGTTAATTCTTTTTATGCTTTATCTTAGGTAAAAAAAAAATACAAATCTGGCTCAACAACTTTTCATACCCACAATTTAATTTTTTTTACCCAGATCTTCATTAAGCATACCGCATCCAATCGCAACGCTAGAAATTCCTCCAATTCAAATGCTTGCAGCGATTACACAAGGAGTGCGCCAACGCGGACGTGTGGCCGCTGCGAATCCATTACGAGCGCGCGCGCATCGTCCTCAGTTAACTCGGAATGCGTGTCTATTGGTTGCGGTGAGGTCGCGTGCGCAACGGGACCTCCGAGATGGATTCCCAATAACCGATGCTGGTGATTGTACGCGGTTTGTGGCACCGGGTTTTTTAATGCGAGTGTTCTTTGGTGTTGCTTTTGAGCTGTTGGTTTTGGATCCAATCTAGATCATTTTTCTTCTTTCTGCCACTGCTTGCGTGGTTTTGCTGCAACGTGTTTTATCGTGTGCACTAAATCGTTGATCTAAATGATTGTCTTAATATTGTCAGACTAAAAGGGAAGCCAAGCTAATGCCAGGTACACTGACTCCTCCTTGCGTCATTCTCGTAAGTTCTGAGGGTTGTGACCTCCTCTCACCAGCTTCCTCCAATTGGCCACCTGTATGCCACTAACACTTATGCCTACAATATTTTAAGTAATTCATTATATCGTAAGCATATTTCGCCAACTCAGCAAGTCTCACTTCAACAATTTTGCTTTTGTTTGATGTTCCGCTGTTTTTATTAATGAATTAGCGATGTGTGTGGTCCTAGTTTTTTAGTTTTAATCGGCTTTGTTTTATGTTTTTGTATAAATAAACCTACGATATTGGTCTTTATACTTTATGTCCATCAATAGAGGATGTTGCTGTATTTTACTGGATCGTCATTTATTACATCCATCAATAATCTTATCGTGTTCCGGAATCACAATGAGAGGAAAACATGATTTGTATTACCTTCATAGGGTTCGTTAATAGAACGGGATGTCGTATGCCATTTTCATTCATGGATTTATCCGCTCTCTTATAATTCGATTACTGTACAATCACATTTATATTTGTTATTTGGAAAAAGATAATTTAATGTTACCACTGAAGTTATGTGACATGACATGTTCTAAAAATTGTGAGCAAACATGTTTTTGTCATTGTAAGTAAAAACAATGTTCTTTGAATTCTCCGATAGGCATTTGACAATTATTGAACAAATAATTATGGATAAAGTAACTGTGCCGTACATCAGTCGGCCACACATAAATATATGTACATCTATGTTGTAAAATATTTATAAATATCTCATCCAACTATAAATAAAAGTCAATGATTTTTATTCTTATTGTAATGACGCGCGCTCTCTCGAGCCGTTGTAATCGCAGGCGTGTTGCATGTGTTGATAATGAAACATTTGAAGTGTTTGTTCACGGTATCGCTGGCGCATCGGTGAGGCAAACCGTCGTGGGAACTCGGACGCATGAGAAGATTCGCAAGCTATGCTAACATCTGCCATAAGGCGCCGAGAGTGGCTTTTGATTTTTTTATCTTAATTAACATATTTTCATTAATGGAATGTAAGTAGTGGTTTTAACATCGCAATTCTTGTAAAGAGTTATGTTGATTCGAGTACAATGGGATTATGACAAGTCTTAATATGTGTCTACGATGTATTACTTACAAGCTAAGGTTTGATAAAAGTATCTTACTTAACCCAGTGTTATTGTTACAAGCATTTAAAGGGTTTAGTATCACAAAACATATTTATACTACTGAATATGGTTCCTAATAAGTAAATACAACGATCTGCTTTCTTAACGTTAAATTGTGCACTGGACTTCATGTTAGCATCTGCGCTCTTTCCAACACGTAAAGAAGAGCGACTCGAATCGTTGATAGCAAACATCTCTCCATTCCGGTATTAGAATTGCAATAAGACGTTACAGTTCATTTTGAAATCGGATTTAACATCATGAAAATGGTGCAAGGAAGAAGAGCTTTGCGAATTATTATCACTTATTGTCATCCGGACTTCTTGTCGCCTCAATCACAAAAATCCTGTCAACCAAATATGCACAGCTTTATAATATTTAAATTCATTACTTTTCTATAATACCTACTATAACCGCGAAGGAAAAAATCGTGAGGATGCCTACATGCTATTTGTGAAAAATTCTATGACATGTAAAGTCCGCCAAGGCGCACTAGACCAGCGTGGTGGACTTTATGGCCTAACCCGTCTCAATCGTACTCTCGATTGTAGAGGAGGCATGTGCCCTGTAGAGAAATATACATGGACACAGATACAGTTTATTTTTAAAACTGATTAAAATCCGTATACAATCACGCAGCAAGCAAGCAGCCCGTCTCCACGTGCCGGCGCGTGCGTCCAAACCCTATCGTGCGGGAGAGATCCGAAGCGATTTTAGGAAAAACTTTATGTAATGAAGGCACGCGAGCCCGTCGCTTGCATAATGGACACGATACGGGCACCGTTCGACCCGCTACGTGCGAGATGCCGATATTCAAATTAATTGAGTCCGTAAACACGACCGCATGGTTATTAGCGAGACTTCGAGTTTCACGCGTGCCGCGAGGAGAATTCTACTGAGATGTTGGTAGGTGTGATTGTTGAGCTTGTGTTGGTGTCTAGTCAAATTTCCCTAATTCAAAGAAGATCATATTGATGCGAGAAATATAGGATAGAGTCTACATGTTGTGAAGTACATTGCAACTATAGTAGGAAAAAAATATATGATAATATAACGCAGAAATAATTGGATTCCCAGTAATAAGAAACTAGCTCCGCTGTAATATAATTCATAAAAATAAGTAATGAAAAATATGAACCATTCAGCTCTGTATTACATAATTAAATGAAGCAACCAACACAAATTTATAAAATATTTCTTGTCATAATTTTATAAAATATGTGGGTCCAATATACGATACTTTATCTTTTTAAAATGAACGTGTAATGTCGAGTATCGTCGAGAATGGCCCCAGTGTACGCGTCTCACTTGGACCGCTAGATTTGTAGGCCAAACTCGAACGGCATTGCTAATTTTTAAATAGCATTTTGCGGGATAAGCATTCGCGTTATGTGCGGTGCGGTTGTACTGTCCGCGGCCTTCGTGCATTTCGACACGTCACGTCGCCATGGTTAATGGAATAGCGTCTGTACGCAATGATGAACAAAGGAATTATACGGAATTTAGTATTTTTAAAATTATCATTTCTAGGAAGGAGAGGCTGGTTAATTTTTATATTATATTTATATGACAGTGACGGTAATACATTTGGTGATAAATATGCTGTCCGGTAAATATATTGAGAGCTAGATAGACAGGTATGTCTACGTCTCCGCATTCCAAATAATATTTATAATCCAGATTGCAGGAGCTTTGTAAGTATGATACTTACGTAGTATCAACGATATAATTGAAAACCATTATTTGTAGGCTACAATCTATTTGCGTCCTACTAAAAGTAAAACGGATTTGTTAAAAAATCTAAGTTTAAGTAAAATTGTAAGTTAGTAGGTTTATGTGTTTACGCGTGATTAGCGTTCGCAATTTTTTTAGCGTAATTGTATTTTTTTCGTTAGTTTGCCCAACTAATGCTTATTGCTTCAAAACAATATTATCTACATTAACATTAATTCTTATGAAGATTCTCAAAAAAATCGCTTAAAGTCATATGGTGCATCCATTCAAAAAAAAATAACCGCGGTGTGTGCACCAATACAGTTAGTTACGAATTTGTCACACAGGTATCGTACAGTTTTTCGGGATTAAAGTATATTATCATTATTGCAAGCAAATAATCCTTTCTCATGTTAAGGTCAAAAGAATAACTGCACTTTTAATAAAATGCATTTTTAATAAAATTTCCAAGACCTGTCGCTGTGTGTGGACCACCAGACCGAAGTTGTTTCGGAATATACCTACCTTGAGCAAACAGACGTCGTTGGAAGATGCTGGTTGCGACAAGCCCAAGACAGGGTGAAATGGCGCAATTTGGAGGAGGCCTATGTCCAGCAGTGGGCAACAATTAAGACTGGTGACGATGAAGAATATTATTTTTATTCTTCATTTTGGCAGTGTAAGACCTCTTATATGTGAGATGTCGCCTGGGTTGGTACCACCGCAATTCTCCCGCCAAACAAGAATGTAAATGCACTGTTGTGTTCCGGTTTGAAGGACATTGTTGTCAGAGTAACTACTGGACATATTGTGACTTAACATCTTATGTCTCAGGATGGCGAACGCAGTGAAATGCCAAGCTTTGCTTTGTAATTCATGGCGTTGTTTAGTTTTACTACTCTCCACGACCACTCGTATCGCTTATCATCAGGCGAATGGCATGCTCGTCTCGCCATTCAAGGCAATAAAAAAACATATCATTAAACGGACGAGGAAAATGTCAGCATTTACAGCATAAGACGAAATTGCCATGTCTTCACTAGATTAGTGTACGAAATCACAGCTAAATAATTTAGAATCCAATTAGAATGTCGCTATTCATAAGAAATAATTATTTTCAAGCGTAAAGATGTGCAATATAACATATTTTGATTGCGATGACAGTATACTCGACTTACTATAAAATAAACGTAGAGATATACCGTGGCTTTACTCGGATATAACATTTAAATAAAATTTTCTTTAACGTAAAAATCGTATATTCAATTGCATAATAAATTATGACGATATTTTATTAAAGGGGCGTTTGTTTACTTCAAACACATTTTAAGTACACTTGAGATGTCGCAAGCTTACTCAGTGGGGCTGTAATTACCACAGGCTATAAAGTAGGAACATTAAAAATAACAAGTCAATTTTTTTTTCTATTCATTGTAAAATCCAGTTATGAAATTCTGGAACCAAATCAAACCAAATCGTAAAATGTTTTTATTTATTTCTCTCGTCTTTTCTACTCTGTGCTCTTAAATCTGTTTTTTGTATCATTTGTAGTTGCATGAAATTTTTCATTAGATACTTTGTAACCAATATATTTTTAAAACATTCTCAAATGTTAAGTACGTGTTAATACGAGTAATATTTGTATTCACATTTTTAAGAGTTATTTCGTCTTGTGGTTTCTCTCGTATGATCCGTATTCATCCTTAGCTAACATCAAATTCTTAGAATAAATCATTAAACTTTGTTTTTTTCCTGTTTCTTAGCGAACATTCAAAATTATGTGCATTGTGACGATTTCACGCTACCGTTGTTTTAGATAAAGGACTTTCGTGTACAGTACAATTCAGTTATATTATTTGGACAGCGTATCATTTATTTAACTGTTATAATAATAAACTCGTGATAATTCCTATTGATTGTATTTTCATGATCTGAACAAATAACGTCCTAAAACCATTAATAAAGTACCGAAGGAAAAACTCGAAAAGAAACATACAGATCCCCCGATTTACGATGCCTGTAGCTATTACTCCATTCAATTATGACGAAATAAGTAATAGTGTAGCTTTGTTTACCGATCGCACGGCGCGAATGCTCAATAACAATAACATAGAAACACAACAACGACCACGATACCAATACGTTATTAATCCATTGAAATTGCGAAACGTATGGACAAACCAACAATCACTTAAATTGGAAGCAATCCCACTTTAATATACATACATGTTTATTATTTAAACAATTCGTTTCTTGGCTCTCGAATGTATGTACATACTATGCCTGTATGTATATTTGCCTGCATTGTATCGTGAAAAGCACTGCCCCTCTCCTCCCATTTCCCTAATCCCTTTCCAGTATAGCTTAGGTTGGCTTAAACTTAGGTATTCTTCCGCCACATCGCCACACTGTCCGCATCGCCGGACAATGCGATAAGATTTTTTTTTGCATTAAAAACATTCGGTCAGAGAGAAGAATTTACATCTATCGCGTTTTGTTTTTTGTTATGAAATGTCTTTATTGTCATAAAAATAAACATGTGTTTAGCGCGATGCATTCCACCTTAATGACTAATATTTTATAAACTTAACTCTTCTATACATTTTACCTGCGTACCTGCGTATTGAAAAGATTTTGACCGATCCATATTACAAACTATAAACGATCCAGTCCAAACATTGAGGTAGATGATACTGTCTCTGTCACTCCCATGCAGTAACACCATCTTGCCTCTCGTTTTACTGCTTCCCTGTGGTCCTAGGGGGTTACTACTACGAATGTACCTACTCTACAAAATGTTCGAATTCTTTTTCGTACGTCGTAACCATAGACTAAATTCGGAGTGAATGTTAAGTGTCTTTGAGAACAGTATTGATTTTTAGAAGTGGAAAACTTATACGTAGACGTCAAACGTTCGAACATTCGAACGTCAATAGAAACTCCTTAATGAGTCCAAACGATACTGTAGCATGTATAGCTGGCAAGATCGTGGCGGTACCACAGTCTTATTCATCTTTAAAAACCGGCAACACACCTCTGATTTCCCAGGTGTAATATTATACACAAGCGGAAGTGATTACTTACCGTCAGGCAAGCCGTGTGCTCGTTGGCCCCTCCTATGCCATAAAAATAAAAGCCTACTATTGACGCACATTATGTCATTATACGTTTAATGGAATACGAACTTTTTGCTTAATTATGCTGTTAAGTTTGTTTTTCAAGCAGTACTGTAATGGGATACGTTGATATAATTTATGTTTAAATAATAGATACGGATACTAGGATATTATTTTTTTTAAACATGTATCACGATTTACTTCTTATCCCAATACTGTTCCTCCAAAGATTCCTAAGTATTAAGACCGATTGCAACACCTATTAAAATCACGAAATAATTTCAAGTGGTATATTATTTTACTACAAAGAACTTTTACATTGTATGATGAAGTAACAATAATTGCGGAAACATACTATTAAAATGCGACGTGGCTTGATGCGACACAACGCGTGTTAAGTCAAATCAAATCGTACTATTTCTATGACTAGAACCACAGCACGAACACGCGATGCAACGTAGCGTCGCATTTCACTTGTATGTTTTTGCCATAATACTCATCAAAATCGACGCTTGGAACGTAGATGGTAGTAAAGTGAATTGTGTAGGTGCATAAAAAGTGCAGCGGCTGGCGCCTGGTCGGCCCGCGCCGATATTTTTAGTCACGGCCAGAAATAAACTATGTGTGTCGCATCCCGCGCCGCGCCGACGTCGGCACCTTTACAGTAAGGAAGGGTCATCTTCACTACTGCTGGGGGTATATGGTATTGATTTTTGACAACCCTAATAATATTTACTCACTTAATTGTTTCCTCACTTAGCGAAGAAAAATACAGTAAGAGAGTGGTCAAATGTTTAGTGATCGTAATAATATTTTCTTGTTTAATATTTTTTTTATTTAGAGGAGAAGGAATACAAGGGATGGTCAACTGTAGTGGACCAGTCACAGTTTAATTATTATTGGAAAACAGATATTGAAGTAGTGAGTACCTACAACGGATAATTAATTCCTCAGATGTGATGTGCCGAGTCTTTACGTCGCGTCGGCTTCGAAGGGTCATCTTAACTACATACGAGGGGGTGTATGTTATTGATTTTCGACAACCCTAATAGGGATAGTAACAACATTTACTTGGTTAATTGTTTCTGCAGTGGCCACTTGAAGGGGAAGTAAGAGACAAGAAGGGGCCCTTCAAATGCACTGTTTAATGATGGTCGTCATTGAAAAACAAGCATTTAAGCTGTTACCTGATTGTATGTATTAAATACAAGGAGACCTCAGATCTTGTGTTGATTAGACGAAAGTACTTAGTTTTGATGAACTGCTTACCTCGACATAAGCTAAGTCATAAAATTCAACTATTGAGCAATCACACATTTTCGAAATTTTTAAAAAGTAGTGTTTCAAATATATAAAACAGTCTAAAGTCACATACATGGCGTTAGAATCTGTGACCATCTCTGGGCCATTCGGCTCCTATCATTAATAGCCTCGGTGATACAGTCGTGAAGACATCGGTTATAAATTCGAACATGCGTTTACGATCTGAATTCTTCACCAGGATAAGCAGTTGTTTACTTTCGGGCCAAAGTAATGTCTAAGCCGAAAAGTCTCTCGTAGTTTACCGTACCCAGTACCCACTATACAAGACATTGTACATACCTTAATGAGATGCCAGAACTATATGTATTGTAGGGTGTATTTGCAACTAGGCTACAAAAATACCATGTTTCTTTCGTATGGAAGACGTCTGTGGCATTTATCTGCACAATAGCAGGAGCGTCGCGCCGCTACAACGTTCCGCCGCGCCGTGCCTGTGCACATCCCACTCCGTAATTAAAAATGAGTGCTTTAAAACATTGTATGATTCCGTATCATTGTTGCGGGTGCGTGTGGAGACGATTGTCTTGTAAAATAGCTAGAATGCAACAGATTACGCATGTTTTGAATTTTTATGTTAGGAACTATCCATTGTTTTCATTCTCTTATGTTTGATTTAAATTAAAATTTTGAACGGCTGTCTGGTGGTCTGTGCAACTCAAGTTTTTATGTTTTTGGTCCCTCAATTTTATGTCTCTACTTTATCTTACAGATGAGGCATCTTTTTTTTATCGGCTCTTATCCTATCTGATATAGCGAAAACAATTTTTATGGCGATTGATCAGTTATTTGATTTACATTCTTAAAATAGCCTGCTTTAAGAAAATTTATCCAGAAAATGCTCTACCCCTTTAACATTCAGAATATACTAGTTCATAGTTTACTCGCCATTAATCCAATGGCGAGGCAGCTTCAATTTATTTTTCATTACACATATTTTCTGCCTTAACATCATCTGGGCTTTCATAAAATAAATGAACTTAATAATCGAGCAACTGCAAGTCTAATAAACTCAGTGGAGAGACCCAGCGTCATTTTTTTACTATTATTACACGTCGGCTATGCGCAATCGCAAATCTTTTATCTCTTTATCCGCCGCGGGTACGGACGCGGTTATCTCACCATCTCCATTTAATAATCAACTTGAACACCTGACTTTATTAAAATAAAACAACACGCAATTTATCTCTTTGCCTTGGACTTTGTGTTATATTAAAATGTTGCGAAGATTTGCGGTTTTAAAAACATCTTAATTGTATGGATAATTTTAACGACGTGAATGTTTTTCAAGGTGAGCAAGCGCTTTGTGTTAATCTCAATTTGTCATCTATAAAGTATCATTGTGTTTTAAAATAATTTTATCATTTAATAAGAACATAATTCTTTTATTTTTACATGTACAGTACTTTAGCTTAATCGTAATTTGTTTCATATGCTATTTCTGAAGATACTACCAGTCTGGATTTAGTGCATAAAATGCAACAAACTTAAACACGTTTGCAAACAAATTTACGGTGGAGCATAAATTCGTTTCAAGTTTATACAAATTCATCCATTTTGTTTCACTTTTTTTTAAACTATTTATTCTGTCTATTCAGCAGTGTACTATTTTGCATGAAGAATAGAAAGAGACAAGAGTACTTATTCCCACAACACGCTATAAAAATATAAAGTAGGTAACTCAACGTCTTATTGGATTTATCGGTTCTAAACTGCATGCTCAGCAGTCAAGTGGAAAATTCACGTGAGGCGCCGTAGCCGACGCGACGTCTGTGGATTATTCAATATTTCACTCAAGAAATCTCAAGGAATGCCTCTGCGAAGGTTTGATTCTTGCTGGGATATATGGCAAATATACGGTAGAACGTTATTTACAAGAGTGGATAGAGGGAAAATTGTCGCTGTAGTTTATGCAATAGGTATAAGCATGTATGTACATACATATTAGCAGTGCAAGTTTCATTGATCATGTCTGGATATTAAGAGTACCTTCGTAAGGCAGTTAGTTAAGCCGGCTATAAACAAGAGGCGGTGCGCGGTGGCGATGGAGGACAATCCATGCACCGATTTTTTTTGTGTGATCTACTATAAATATTTGCTTCGGGTCTGTGTGTAGTGAAATCCAAAAGTCTCGTAGTTTCTGATACCCACAGCATAAGTAGCTTAATTTGGGATCGTAACTCGGAATTTTATATGCGACTAATGGTTGTAATAACTTATTAATTATTATATTAGTATTATTTACGTTTGGAATATATACGAAATATTTTTTCGGATCATAAACGTATGTTTATGATCCGAAAAAATATTTCGTCGACCTTACGTGAGATAAAGACAAAAGAGTGAAAGACTATAAGCCCATATTTTTATAATTACACAATTACATACAGTTTCACAGCTATTAAAGTGCGCCGCAGAGCACGGTGCAGATGCACTCGGTGCGAAGGTGTCGCGGAGTAACGGACGCAGCCACCCACATGCTCATAATATCCAGCACAATACGAACTGGGCCGAGGGGTGACGAAGTACGCGCACAGAGACGCATGATCCCGTATTGTACTGTACTGTATCAGCCTATATTCGTCACACTGCAGGACACGAGCCTCCTCTAGAATCGTGAATACGATTGAGAGGGGTTAGGCCATATAGTCCACCACCCCGGCCTAGTGTGGGTTGACCGACATTACATTCCGTAGATTTTTTTACAAATGGCTATGGTATGCAAGTTTTCTCACGATATTTTCCTTCATCGTTATAGTGCGTTATTGACTATCGATACACACATGACTCCGAAAAGTCAGAGGTGTGCCCTGCGATTCGAACCCGCGATCACCGTGAACATGTTGGCAGTCGCGTCTGGTCCGCTTACCAACAGGCCATGTACCCGTACAATGTTAGTATTATACGGAAATTCTAATAGAGAGATTTTATGTGTGAGATGTTCTTTGACGATCAAGATATGAGTGAGAGACAGTTTGCAGTCAATGTAATGAAATTCCAAACCAAAATGCTTTTTATTAAGCTCTCTAATGTAATCACTACTTTGAACTTTCAGTTTTCACTAATCGTTGTTTTTAACTAGCAGAGGTCAGTCATAAGTAAAAGTTTATAGGTGTTTTAACTAGGCCGAATATCCCGTCAGTCTTACCCAGACCCAGACATGCGTGACTTTAGAAGCCATTTATGTCAATTTATTTACACTGTCCCTGTTCGTAGTAAGTTAGACAAATTGAGAATAATTACGGCAGTGATTTAGAGCCACATTGAAACAATTCATGAAGTAACCGTCAGCGTTACAAACTTGCAGCTGTTACACACGTTACTTGTACTTTTATTGTTCCCTTTGCAAAGCATTCACTTTGTTCTCCAGCGTCGGATTACAATCCTATAACATTACGTATTGCCGACGCCTACTTAGAAGAAGTGTTTTAAAAATAAAACACATAATTCCGCGAACTACTCCGAAAATATCAACTGGCAACACATTCTCGTCTAAATTACACATTTTAGTGCAAAAAAAGAACTGGCAAACGCGCAATGTAATGACGAGCAATGGTTCTGAATTTTCGTACATTTTCTCCAAAATTTGATACAGCCGAAACGAGAGCTACACTTTATTATTGTTATTTAAATAAATTGAATTATTTAATTATTTAATCTAAATAATAATGCTGTATCCTATTCTACCTGAGTCTGACCTACCAGAGTTACAATCACATAAAACTAACAAAACAAAATATTTACCATATTGCTTCGAAACAAATTATATATAGTTAATTCTCAGAGTTTTTTATTCAAACTGCGGAACGCTAAAGAAAATTGTTTGCTCTATAAACGTGGCGTTGTTGCTGTGTCGCAGGGACACTTGTTGAAAACTTGTTGAAATATCTTTACAACTGACACGAGCCGAGTAGATCAAGTATTTAGAACGTGTCCCCGTCGTATTACACGGTTGAGATGCATCCAGGCTCCATGGTCCCTCTGCCTCCGTATACGGCGCGGCCGTGCAACGCGTGCTTCACTCCGCAACCGCCAAATCAAATTGTCTCACCGCCGCCCATACTCGGAATTTTAAGCCCTAAACGTGCATACGCTGTAAATAGACTTGCATGCGGCTACTGCAGAAAATAATACTGAATTGTAAAAGGTTTTATTAAGTAAGAAACATGTGATGTAGGTAATAACTAGGAACCGATAGAGTCAAATTGATTGCAGTTGTATGCGGTTAGCCGAAATATACCAGCACTATGGCATCAATTGATAAAATTTGTCCAATATGCGTCCGAACAGAACTGCAAAAAATGAAAAGTTACACAAAAGTACTTTTTATAACCATACATTGATTGAACATTGATAGTAGATACTAGAAATAACTACATAATTATTGTATTTACACATCACTGATATAAGTAAGCACCTGAAAACGTATCGATGAATTCATTGACAACGATCGGAAACAATAAGGAGCTATAAAGTCGGCAAAATGTTTGTCACGGTGCAGGTGACCACATATACACTATTTAGAAGGACAATCGCACGACAAAATATACCATCATGTTTATTTGTTTTACATTTATTACTCGCTTAAATCAAATGGACAATAGTTACATCCAATAGATTCACTTCTCATCTCTGTAGCTACTTAGTCAGCTCCATGTTTGCAGTAATCTGTAGGTAAACGATGTTATCGTTTCGTTTTTCAAGATTACCTTAGTAATTATCAATTACAGTGAAGCATATTTAATGACACAGTGACAAAATTAACTAAAAATTGATCTCGTTTTTTGATCCCTCAATGAATCTTTACAATGTCGTCAATATGGAGCACTATTAATTTTTTGCTATTGTATTTTAATTTCACTTGACGGATACTAGAAATAAATTTTGGGTTAAAAACCACAAACCCTGGCCAACCCACACAGACCGTTCAATTAGTCACGACCGAAACAGTCCGGCGCCCGAAACGTGTCCACGTCTGTCACACGCTGAATTTAAACCTATTGTTGCCCGAAATTATCCTGATTTGTACCTTAATATGCGATGCTTGTATGCAACGCATGCGCTCCAATAATCCAGTAACGAAGACGATTGTTTTGTATCAAGTCGATGTATTTTGAAACAGTAAAACATGTGGAATGAAAAACTCCGGATATATTGAATAGTTTGATGTAGTTATGGAAGATATAAGAGTGAAAGCTATTAACACAATTTAATATCTGGGCCATCAGATTACCGAGGGCTTATAAGATTATCGATAGTAAGAGAATACATACGACCGCACAGCAGTAGTAAACAAAAGCAAATAAACAAGCTTAAAGCTTTATGCCTCTAATTTAATATTTTTTTTAAAGTAGTGCTATCGGGGAGCATGAAGTACGCATATTAAAAAAATTGCTAGCAGGTTTCACGCTCACATTACTAAGTTCACCACCAATTTGAAATTTAAAACATTACGAAAGGAAAAATCGGTTCTCTTCGTTACCATAGGTTAATTTGGATCTCTATAGATCTCCACAGATAATTCATTATACATATATTACTCAAATTCTGATGAAAAACATCTATACCAAAATATTAGAAAGTTAAAATACCAACTTTGGGAACAGCTTGAAAAATCCATTTCTGCTTACGACGTCAAAGGAATAGAATTTTAAAACGTGCCAACAGTACATAGCTTGGGTTTCAAAGCCGTTCGTGGAAACTCCGCGAGAGCGACACAGCATCTATTTGTTTATGCAATATTAACTGACGCCCGCGGATTCCCTATTGTGGATTTACGGCATTTCAAACAGGGTTTTTAAATGTACAAAAATTAACAAACGTGTCGAAAGTTTATTATGTAATAACAAGATTTTTTATTTTAGTAAAGAAAAATCCTGAATTTGAAAACTGTTTCAGAGGTAATATGAAAACCTCTATGTCAGAAACAACAGAATTTTCACAAAATACATTTTAAATTATCATAAAAACTTACTATACTCTTTCGCTTTGGGCTTTGCTGCTCTACCCGCCAATTACAAAAGGGAGTAATAATTATACTTATCATCAAGTCGGCTGCTTATTATCTAAATAACTTGAAAACAAACATACAGTGCATAAAAGTGTTTCGTCGTACTCTTAACATTGCGTCAGCCATCTCACGACCTGAGCTTATACAAACAGACTGCACATTTTTAGTTACACTAGTTGCATAATTCATTCGCAACAACACGTCCGATTAAAGATAACTTCTCAAATTGCAGTTGTAAATCCCGCTTGATTGGCGACCGTGCGAAAGCCGAGATAGAATCTCCATTGTCCATATTTGCCGCGTGCATTACCGAGAGCGGGCGAGCCGGGGTCAAAGTGGACCCTTATTACGTGCCGACTGGCGAGTACGTACCGAGTGGCGATTATGGAGAACTGAGGATGCGAATGCGATTGGCAACGGTCGTGCTCCTCAAATGTACCGCCGGATCGGTTTTAGGAATTGCTGGGTCGATTTGGTGAATCATATCCCACAATGGGCTTTCGTTGGAGGCTTTCTTTCGGTGCAGTATGGCTTGTTTTAGATGTATTTCCAAATAAGCAAAAGGCATTTTAGTTATATTCCCTTATCATTATTGCGAACTTCTCCTTCTTTATTGGATTAAAATCAAAGCCCACAAAGCTAGCATTTTCTGACTGTCGGCACGTAATAAGCTAGCATATTCTGACTGGTTTAGTGTTTTTCCTGTAATATATTTTAATCTATTTTAGTTACCCACTAGCGAATTGACTCCACGTCTGTGGGACATAATGGTCACATGACCTGCGTATTATCCACTGACCTACGATCTCATCATCACAAAGCATCTCAGGGATATTAAACCATTACTCTATTGTTAGTATTCCGCAGTTATTCCTAATCGATTTACTATTTGTATTGTATCATTAAATCCTGCAATAGTATGTCCAAATCTTGATTGATATTCGTATCGAAATTAGTGAGTGTAATAGTCTGTTAATTAATCTAAACATGTGTACCAATTTCGTAAACAAATTCCGAATGCCAATTAAAAAATTAATGTATTAAAATTGCATCACACAATTTTGTTCTTCCGCGAGCCATTAAAAAACCTAAAACATCTCTCAGCGTTACATAATGTACTTTGCTAACTAGTCCACATCTGCCGAGTCTATTGAATATTTCACTTGGTGTCGCATGCCTCCAACTAATCCAACTTTCCTATTACATAAATGCATCCACCGAAAATTGGCATCTGCATTCCGACGCTCAGAGCATTCATCTGCGGTGAACGCGCGTCGGACGTAAATATCGCAATCGAGACGGTATCGAAGTGGAGCGTCCGTTAGGGCGATACCTCCGGTCTCCATTCACAATGCACTGAGATATACCCACACTATGTTATGGAGTTGGATACACGCCAGGAGCTCGATTAATAACCGCCAGTGTTGGGAATTGAAAACACAGTTTGTAAAATAATGCGTTAGTAAAATGATCATCTAACAAACATGACCATAATCTACATTAGACTTCTTTACAACACATGGTATGTTTTCAGTCTCTCATATAAACAAAGCGGCTAAAGAAGGTTTTGTTACCCTAAACAGGTTTTAAGGTCTTTGCGCTTCTATGGGTCCGGAATCCGACCTAATGTTCTTAAAATCAAATGACATTTTTTTTAATGTGAGAGACTGCATCCGTGTCTTATGCACATAATATTATGATCTTGTGCAAATGCTTTCGCGTTATATACATGAAAATCATAGCTACTTTGTTTGAGTACCAGTACCTAAAACAGTCATGTAAAAATAAAAAATAAAACAGAGTTTTATTCGTTGCTTTTCTTTCTTTTGAATTCGTCTAGTGCACTGCTATATTCTATTGAAAGTCGTACACTAATCGGGAGTCAAAATTCACATAAAAACAAATTTCTTCCTTGCTCAACATTGCAGTTCTTAATCCAAACCAAATAGTCTAGAGCTATAAAACTGACATGGACATCGCGTATTCTCTTTTGCTCACATTAGCTTGTCATGTACGCCACGCAATGCAATGTTATATTTTGCATAAATAACAATATTGTCCGTCAGTTTCACTGTTATTGTTGCTCTAGTGGAATTCTCTCGTGTTGTGCGAGATTCCTCGCGTTGTCTGCCTAATGCGCTGATTATTCGCTGCCTTGTTCTATTGCGGCCCTCGGTTAGTGCTACTCAGCTAGCCATTCAATTGCATTATTAGAGATGTGCTCTTCTATTTTAAGCTATTGACATGAAATTATTGATGTATCCTGGTTATCACATTGCTCTGGTTAGGGACGTGTTGTAAGAATCCATTGATAACATTTTGTAAGTCAGATATCACTCTTAAAAGAAAAGAAAAAGGATCTATGTATGGATTTATGTACTGTAACCTATATTTTAAATGATATTGAACATTTTGTAGAAGTAGTAAAAATTTGTTTTTTTAATTGTTAACAGAGACGCCTACAGATAATTGGCTTGAGTCCAGATATTGAGGTTGTTACGTTTTTATTATTATACCTTCATTCTCTTGCTAGTTAACCTAGTTTAAAACTTTTTAGTTTCTGGTTTCGAAACGAATTAAATAAGCGTTTGTTTATTTAGTTGAACCTGTATCATCACAATCTGTTCTCGAAACCTAGTCATTTTTTCTTATAAATTATCCACATTATCGTAGTATTTCCATGCGTAAAGTTCACGACGATAATCTTAGATGGCAACAGACATTTGATACCCCTAGTGTTGTAGGTGTTAATGGACTGCACTGATCACTTGCCCATTTCCATACCTATGCTGTAACAAAAAAAATGTTTAAAATAAACCTCCTTGCACCGGGGCGGCGCGGCGCGGCGTATCGTCTCACGTTAATTTCTCCACTTTAATGTGTTTGTATACAAAAGGTGTCTTTTTTGTGCACATCTCGACAAAGTCAAACATAAGTATAGACAACGCAAATTGCCGTTTAACATGAAGTCGCGCTAACAATGCTAAAGAACGTTTATTTATTTACATCAGACGGGAATGCTCGCGCTTTTGTTCTGCTTTTATTTCTGTTTCACCTTTGTTTATTAGCTGCATAAGCTGCAAAAATACAGAGAATAAGACGATTTCAGATTCTGCAGTTGAATCTCTTACATCGGTTGCTATAAATTCGATAGATTGTGTTGGGAATTTCGCTTGATATTATCAATTTGTATAAGCCTTAAGAGATTTTACCCTTGGTCTACAACCCTGATCCAATGCGAGTTTCTAGATGTTATCGATTTTCTAAACCAGTGACAGTACTTGTATCAGAATTTTCAAAACTAAGGTCTTTATTTCTGCCACTGAGCCACAAAATAATGTTCTAGGACGAATTCACATTATTTACAGTTTAGTAATCACAATTATTTAAAATAATTTTACGAGATTCAGGGCCCTACTTGCAATATCTTCAATTAATAGTTGTATGCAATCTATCTACAGTAAGTCAACCCATGTGTGAGTATGGTGGGCATATTATATTGGGCAATTTGGGCTTTAATTCACTGCGTTAGCCTCAATTGTCCAACAAATTCAATGAAAAACCCCAGCACTTCCACATAATAAGCATCGATAAAGCTATATTAATAAGCCCGTATGTATTTTGATGCACTGCAGAGTTTTTATCTTATCACATTGAGGTAATAAATAGCTTAAGACTAGGACGGTGTATGAAGTCCTTTGTACCGGTAATAACTAACAGTCTATGTCCTGTTCGGACGTACAGGACGTTATGAGATAACTCTTTTTACATTAAAGTTGTGTACCTACTCTGACATATTTTTGCTAGTGTAGTCTGCTAGGATTAGCGACCTTATGATTGATTCACCCACCATTAAAACATTTCCACAATATGAATCGTTTTTTCCTAATTCATAAAGAAACCTTACCTAAATTAATACTTATTCAATCAATATTATTTTAAATTTGAGTTAACGCTTCACAGAATTAAGTCAGTATCAGATTAGACACTTCGTTGTTTGTTGACAGATTTTAAATCTATTTTAGCTATCGAATGTCAATATTTGCTCCAAACTGAACTCTTAAAAGTCATTCGAAAGGGATAAAACATTCGATAATAAAAAAATAGGTTTTAAATCTGTCTATGAATAAGGCCTTTAGGAATATTAACATGCAAAACGCAAATATTTGAAACGTGCACTGCGGATTTTTATCTTATCACAACAGAGTGTATAAAGTCGGTTAATGCACATCAAAGTGTGTGTGCCCCGCTGTAATAACATTATATTTATAACTAGCTTTACGGGCGTTCATGCTTTTGAGCCGTTTGCTTTTTTCATTGCATGCCCAGGGATGTCAGATTTGTTGGAGAAAATCCCGTACAGATCTTTCTTAATGTTAAACATATCAACATTATTGTTCCCATTATAGGAATTACTGTATGAAATGTTGCAAAAAATACGACATTACAATTGTAAGAAGTTTGAATGCAATATTTTCAGTCGATATTTAAAAATATGGAAGACTATGAAAAATAAAGATTGCTGGCAGCCCTGTCAGCGGTGCAGCGAGGCGCACCGTAGCAACTTAGAACTCGGAGGGAATTGTTAAGAATCTCGTATTGCGATTTTTATCAGTCGGCCGTAGTTTTTTTTATCATACTTTGTAGTTTAATGACCGGTAAAAGTTGATTAAGAATGTACATGCTGTTTTTTCAGTGAAACACTGTTGCGTTTACATAGTCTGCTCGCCGATTACTTATTTAATAACACCTCTCGTGCACTTTATTTTGTTATTAAATCAACTACTCCACCGAGTTTGTTTTATTAGAATCTGTTCTGTGATATTTTTTCCATTCAGGCTTTTGTATTACCCAAAAATCTCTCACACAATTGGCCCTTTCAAAAATGTTATGAACCAAAGCGCGAAGCTTTGGAAACGTGTTGTATCCCTTTTACGCTAAAGACTCATCATCAGTTCGTTAGCGAGGTCGTGTCAAGTGGCTCGGCGATACAGGCTCACTGCTATTGGAATTGCTGTCCTATCGCCCCGCCATCCCTGGAATTTTAAACCAAAACACCGATGAATAAGGTTTAAAGTCAAAAATGGTTTCGAATAGTCCCGACTGCTGACTCGAAGGCAAGTCAATACAGGCATGATCTCGTAGGCGTCGAGTGCTGTTAGTGGCAATCGGAATTCAAAAAAAAAGTTTGGTTAGGGAATTAGGTGTGTGTGTTGCTTTAGCCGTGTTTACCATTCTTCGAGGCAGTCGGCATTACGCGCTCGGCTTGCGGATCGGCCGGCGCCGCGATCGGAATTCGCGATTAGTCGCGCTCGCAATTTGTGACGAGACCGTTGACATCTTAAACGCTCTCTTTATGCGCTCGCTTTGAGATTTCAAGTAAAAATACGCTTCGCTTAGTTAATGTATGTGCATTACAAAAATGTTTGAAAGATTATTCTTACGACAACCGCGCTTTGATACAATGTTCTGTATTTTACGAAGGCTTTCGATTTAAGAATATTCACTTGGTGTTAAATCTTTGATGTCTGTTCCTCTGTATAAAGTCTCATACATTACATTACTGTACACTAGCCTCTTTAACCTTTAAGAGGGGTTCGATATTTATCCACCCCCTAGCGTAGTGTGGTTTGGTAATCTTAACAGACAGTCTTCAAAATCGAAGAACTTGTGGATTTCATTAGGTATTCAATTTCAATAGGCAGTTCCAGTAAGCTTCCCGCGATGGTTTACTTTACTATTAATAAAACAATATCTAACTGTCTTGGAATCTATGCATAAATTTGAAAAGTATGTTTGGTTCCTACAAGTCTCTCGCTCACTAATTTCAACCTGCATAAGCACAAAATAATACTAATTTAAATTCATATTTTATGGCTCAACAGCTTGATCTTTGCTCCAAAAATCGATTGGCGTTTAATGTTTACAATATACATATAAACTATAAGTTTTATTATAGAGGATGTCACATGCGAAATTTATCAAAAGTGAACTTTAATAAAATGTTTATCGGGGTGAAAAGTTATAACGAATCCGTTATTATTTGGAGATTATGGATGCCCGTGACCCGCGCACCTCTGTCGTCACCGATGCTGTGATCGCACAAAACACCTGCTGAACTGCAATCGCATCGTATTTGTATAATATGTGACAATAATAGTTTAACTTGGGAAATAATCGAGCAATACCATCTACATACTAATGGCCGTCGCCTGATGGAAAGACATTGAGTAGATTAGATACTATGGGCTATCGCATTGTGGTAGCACATAATATTATGATAAATTAGCAAGAAAAGTTCTTGTTGTGGATGGATGTCAAAATTTCCTAGTGTCTATTTGGTCCCACAAAACACACCCAAAACAAGCACATGTTGACACTAAACCAGTCTACGAAGAATCGTTGAGTTTATACAATCATAAATATTAACGCTAATTTTCACGTGCGCGAATATTTTGGCGGAACAATGGCGATGTAAAAAACACATAAATATTGACACAAAAAATTGCAAAAACAGGAAACATGAAATATAATTATCTAATTTGAAGTTTTATACATTACCTAAACAATTGCACAGCTAGACTTCCTTATCAGTCGCCTTGGCGTGCGATAGTGTTAGGCCGTAAACACAATACCTAACGTTGAATTAATGCTTATCTAGATTATTTAGTGCACGTAAACACAGATAAAATGTTCTGTTAGAGATAAAACTCGCATACCTCCAGAGACTAGTTCAGTGTGCTTTTCTATTTTTATATTTACTTTGATGAAGCAAACTGCGATTTCATTCTTTGCATTCAATACCCGAGTGACTCAATACATTACTACAGCCGTAATCAATGAAACTGAACTCGTTAATTATGAATGTAGTTTATGTATACACACCTGTAGCCTGGAAGGGATTAGCAGATATGAAACGAGTTTTCATTAGAATTTTCGTCCGTAATGAAAAATACGACGAAATGTTGAAAAAATTGATAAACAAGGACTTGAGATTCGAATATAGGAAGACCGCACATGTCATATATCATATTACTATGTTTGTGTAATTACCAGTGAGGAGTTTATATTTTTTACGTTTATTGATAAAATAACTAGCGACTGTTGAGGACGTTTCGGCATATCAAAGAAAAAAATATTTATGTTTTGTGGGTAAAAGGTAAATATAAAACTAGGATTTGAATATCATACTATTCCACGATTAAATCCTTTTTAATATTGTACAATTACCAAAAAAATCTCTGACGAATCAATAAGTACCACCACGCAGAATTTTATTTTCACTCGTCATGGTAAGCGACGCAAGCGCGTCAGCCGCGTAAAGCGCAATAAAGTAACAGCGGTACGGTTAAATCGAGCGGTAGTCTACAAATCTAGAAATACTGTCTAGTCTGGAACACAGCGCGACCTAGATGCCGTCGCCATCCCGACCAAACGCATTGTTTACATTCTTGTGCGATTGTGCGCGTTGTCAATTACTTGTTAGTTGTTAGTCAACGACTCGACAGTAGGCCGCCGACGCGCATGCACACAACTTTTAATTGGCCGACTGTTGCTGGCTGCTGTACAGTGCACACACTTGTATGCCAACTAGATTCACTAAATGTTTCAAGTTTTTTAAGATGGCACCACGTCTGTTATTAGAAGGTATTATCTGCTAGATTCACTAAATGTTTCAAGTTTTTTAAGATGGCAGCACGTCTGTTAAAAGGTATTATCTGCTGTCCAGAAACGACTTCCAAATATGGAAAAGACGAAAAAAAACGATTATTACTAAAATCCCGAATATCGCACTGATCCAAACAAACGTGACACCGATGTTGCGATTTAATTTTAATTTCCAATTCTCATTAATTCATAACAAACCATAGTAAAAACTACAGTATGACTCACTAAAATTACTAGCTTCACTATATTCAGCCACATGAAACTTGTAGTTAGGCGTTTAGCCCAACAATTAACAAGTTAACAAAAATTTCAAGTGGACTTCACTTGTTATTTTTTTCTGTTCTCTTATCAAAACTCTCATGATTCCAATAGTTTAACAGTAAAAATAATCGAATGTATGCGCCGAAGCTAATTGTGATTAATGCCTACGTCACGGTGCGCCGCTAACGGTCTTTGTAGTGCAACATTAGACGTTTATATCTGTACATTTCTTTCACTTTTATTATTTTTGTTCATCATTTTTTTAAGAAATTGTTAGTAGGCCTAAGTAATAAAGTAAGAGGTTTAATAGTAGAGAATGGCCAGCAACCATTTTCCTACTTATTACACTTAACCTCGCCGTACAATCGTGCTCGCGACCGAAGATATAGCTCGTTAGCTTTCAGCTTGGATTAAATGAAATACACTATTAATGTAATTTAATTCAGGTCGTATAGCGATGTTCAATTTAATTGGATAATATTTAATCAAGAGTACCGTACGGAACAGAACCGTGTAAATGAGCGCGTTTACGAAATCAGGATAATCAGGGAATCTTGACCCTTACACCGAAATTTAATAATTTTCATGTATAAGGGTATATGAAACAGGTATAAGATTTCTTTCATATTCATTCAATTAATTTATTTTATAAAACTGTATGAAAGCTGTGCGCCTCAAGCCGATGTCTAGAAACATGATCATACAGGATGATTAAACATGAGCTCCCTGCATAACGGAGGCGAACATTAAAAATATATTTAAAACATAATCCTGTGAGAGCGGTATGTAGAGTATACAAGACTTTGAAATATTATCTATAGAAAATACCATCGGCTATAGACAAGGGCGTATAGACAAGGGCGTAATAAAATGGATTAGGCAACCGATAAGTATATATCCTAGCCATGAAAATGTACCAAAAGAGCCCTCGAAAGAGTGGACAATGCTCGCGGACACTTCGCCGCACGCGACGCCACGCCACACCAAGCCACGCCGCAATTGAATTAATTCTAATTTTAGTCAAACGCCGTCTGGCGCGCGCCTCTCACTCTTTTGACTAATGCGATTACACGACACGGGCCGGGCTGACGTCTGTTAGATTATTTTATTATATCTATAACGTATTTATTGATTTGATGAAATAATACTTTAGAAAATGTTTGTTCAGCGACGATATTTTCTGAAATACGTTTAACTATGTATATTGAGCCGTAAAACCTCTGTATGAGCCCATACACGCCCCACTGCACGGCACGGGGCTCCTCTACAATTGAGAGTAAGATTGATAGGGGTTAGACCATATAGTCCACCAAGCTGGTCTAGTACGGGTTGGCACTTGGCGGACGTTACATACCATAGAAATTCTTACAAACCGCTAAGGTATGCAGGTTTCCTCAAGAAGTTTTCCTTCAAAATTACCGTGCCTGTTGATTGAATACACACATGCGTCCGAAAAGTCAGAGGTGTACTCTAAAATTTAAACCCGCGACTACCATAAAACTCTAATGCAGGATGTAATATTGTCTCGAGAATCTATCTGCCAGGCGGGCTGACAAGCGCAGGATGTAGTTTCTCACCCTAATGCCGCTGTCTTAACTACAGCATACAAGCGATTGTTGTTCCACCATTGGGCAATAGTCGATCCCCATAACTGCGTCACAACTCGCACCATAACGTTAGCTTGGCCCCCAGAATTAGTTGTGTGTATCACAGGAAATCATAACTACTTATATGTATGTATGATAAAGCCACATTGTAGATAATGGGTATAATAGCCACAATAAAACTACAGTGTTCTAAATGTCGCCCAGCTTTTCTCGTAATTCATCAGATATAATATAAACTCGAGCAGGTAAGTGGGTCGCGTGAAGCGTTCATTTGTTCGCTCCGTGTGACTTTGTAACGAGTGCGTCACATAAAACCACAAGTAACTTGTAAAGAGAAAAAAAATTGCCTATTAGTATAAAGCTATCTTTGATGTATAGTAATGTCTAACTTAAGTCATTTACTTTTTTTATTTGATGTTAGAGCTCTCATACCTCTCTCTCTCATCAACTTAAGAAATATTTTGAATTTTTTTCATAGCTCAACAGACGTCAAAACACTGTTAGTAAAGAAGCGACAATGTGTTACGCTTAGGTGCAAAAAAAATACTGAATTAATGTATATGGACGAACATATAATAAATAACTAGCTCTTTAAACTATTTGTCTGCTAAGTATAGGTAATATAAATCCAAACACCCATTGGAATCACATCAACATCTTGGAACAGAACCTACACCAGTACAGCATGATCACACTAGAGTGTTACCTGCTGAGCTGCGAACTCGCTTTATATACGAAGGAAGTGCTAAAGTTTCCTCTCGAGTTTTATCTTCGCCTTTGTTAGTCCAAGGCGCCATTGTAACGCGCCGGTAAACTTGCTAATTAAGCCGTCGCTTTGTGTAAGTTTTTGTGTCATTTCTCTATTTTATTTATTATGATGTAATACCTACAATTTAAATGTAATTTTTTGTTATATTTACAGTGTATTTATAAAAAATATACATACATCTATGTATATATTTTGTGCATATTTTTGTATTGTATGTGTTAACGGAAATGTGTGTACTCCGCCATTGTATACATTTCCTAAATACGGGGAAATGTGGTACATTCTGGATGTCAGTGAGTACGAACGCTAACCAATACAGAGGTCTTGACAAAGGAATATTTAGGTTAGGTTATATAATTTCTCATAAATATTTTGTATTACAGAATCTTCAAATAATACACAGTACACACAGTACAGTAGTTTACACATTTTCTTAACATGCTCGAATTTGTATACATTTATTACTAGGAATTATATAAAATTCCTAGTTTTCATACTTTTCCGGGAACATATGCAAAATTTAAGCTCAAGTTGGTTGATTTTGTATTTTCTACACCGGATGTTATTTTTATTCAAGCTGTCGTTTTTAAAAATTAATAAGAACAATTTACATATTTTAAAAAATTATAAAATCGGTAGATATGGAACTCCAATATTTCCGTCTTATAATTGGCTTTAGAAAATAGAACCTCGGTTCTCACGGTTTGTAAAATAATATAATCTACTTATAAATTATAAAAACCTTGTTAAGCGAATCGAGTTTATTATAGTTAAGACCCAATAATTGCATTATATTATCAACAAAAAAATATGCCAGTGAAAAATAATTATTAAGGGGTATTTTGACAATTGTGGGTTGTCTAATCGGCGATTTTGGAGGTATTTGTGATTTTGTGACAGGTTTCTCACTTTGAATATCATGCTTTATGTAATGTCGGGTTCTTCGTCGTCAAGACGCCTCCTGCGCCGCTCATCCTCAAAGTTTAAAATCAGAAGAAACGTTGGAAGTCTCACCGTCAATGCAGTGCTGTTGTTTAATCGGCAAGTAACGTGCGTAATTTACAAATGTCTCCGTTCAACACCTTTATTAATCATTGTTTTACAAGAAAATCTATACACATAAACTATTTAAATAATGATGTACATTTGTATAGTGTACTAAGTGATTTGTAAGAATGTGTATGATATGTAAAGTTCTCTAACCCGCACTAGGCCAGCGTGGTAGACTATGTCTATGCCTGTCAATCCAAGTCTTGATTGTAGAGGAGGCCCGTACCCTGCAGTGGAAAGTATATGCGCTGATACAGTACAATACGCTACAATACTGTATCTGAGTGCAGCAACACGTGTTATTTTATAGCTTATGATGTCTCGTTGTTTCAGGTGACTCACAAGACTTCAAGCAAAGTGATGGTGTTGAAGATGAACCAGCAGCGTGCCAACCGGCCCAACATGCTGCGCGAGGTGCAGCTCATGAACAAGCTCAAGCATCCCAATATACTGGGGTAAGTACCTACTTACATCACATACTTAAATACCCTCCGCTTGCGTTTATTCCCCAATGCTGGGGTCGTGAGTCATCAGGGAAAGCTATCTGGTCCGGTTTTCACCATTTAGATACTACCCACTTAAAGAAATTCTTGTAGCTGATACTTACTTCTATACAAACCACATAAGGAGCATCTTTTAACTCTTTCCATCTCTGTCGTAGATCGTTTCTAAATGGTAATATAGTTATATTATAGTAACTTTCGTGATAATATATAAAAATGATTTCATGTCAATCGGTAATTGGTAATCTGTACTACGTCTGGTGTACGCTGAAGTTATTTTTGAATTAGTGAACAACATTAATTATACCCAGAAAGTGTTTTGAATAAATAAATGTAGTATAATCACTTTACCGTGTCGGTATAAATAGTACCAAAAAAATGAATGGTGTTTTTTAATGATTAATTATTATAATTACTTCATTTCCATAGATTGTTTTTTTAATGTAGGTAGTTAATGTTTAATAGAGTCCTTGGCAATCTTATTTGTAATACTTATTTATGTGAATTATTAACAGTAATTAATATTGCTGTGTGAAATAAAAGTGGTGATAACCAAAAAATAACAAATAATATTTATCGACCATTAAAATTGAACCGGACTTATCAAATAAAAATTAATTTTAATACCACTAGCGTTTCAAAACAATAAATCTTTAGAAAACTCGATCCGATCAGGAAGTGATTAGCAGAAACAAGTTTAATGAGAGGAATTACTTTAATTCTCGCCAAACATCAACAGGTCTGTGAGGAATGAGTTATGACCGCGGCCATAAACCTAACGAAATCGAACTGAAATCGGCGACTATAAAATAAATTAGCATAATGTTGTACCACTTATAGTTAGTAAGTCACACGCGTCTGTGTCGCCGACTTTTGCGTTCATTGATCGTATTATGTGTACCTGCATTATATAAATTATGATTTGTGACGAAAATTTTTGTATCGTTATGACATTAATGGTTATGTAGAAGTATTCATAATATCCATGAAAAAATCACTTTACTAGATATGTATACGCTGGATAAACATTTAACAAGTTAATTATTGCGCGACATTTAGTCTGTTTTTATCTTATTTTTTTAATATTAGTACCTTTTATATTCCTGACTAGTTTAGGCGTAATGTTTTTGACAATCAAATGTTAAAAATACAGTTCGGCTCTATTTTATATTCTGTTGAAAAATAAATGTCGAATTAACAATACCTCAAAAATGTACACAACTATATATCGTATAATTGGGTTTAGATAGACTCGTAATTAATTAGCCACCCACGTAGAACATTGAACTCTGCATGCAATTTCCATAACAAAATATTTATCGCTGCTAATAATCTGGTAGCATAACTCATCTTAACACGTTGATTCCGGCTGACGTCACCGTTGTTTGCTGACAATAGGCCCGTTGATAATTAATTGCATTGATGACGTCAAAAGATCATGCGCCCGAGTTGACTGCACCGAGCTATCGAGATGATTGAGAATGATGCCTATATTTAGAACTAGTCTGCGGTTTAGGTATGTAGTGATACATTATCTGTCTGTTTATACGAGTGCGGTGACGCGTACACTTGCTATTTATAAAAAATAACAGGCCTTATTTACGAACACGATGTATGCGTTACATCAAATTAACTAGAGAAATCCTTGAACATTCAACTTGCTGCTTTATTTTGCAACTCCCGCAGCACTAACAAGACACAACTGTGTAAAGCAAAAAAACTAAACGTACGTCACACGGAGCTTCTTTTAATTAAAAATTCTTTTGTAATTAATCCTCTGCATTGCGTTGGATTTTTAAAACGGAGTTTAATTGTAAAAAATAATAAAAGTAAGGTTGATTCACCAGACAAAAATTACCTAGGAGCCGACGCGACGGGATAAAGGCCTATCCGACAATTTAATGCATTTTTCATGCAAAAATCTCTCCTGTAAATATTTCTAGTCTGACTCATTGCATGAATCAGTAATTAAATATGCAGACATACTGATTGCGTTTCGCATAAAGCGGTCCCGATTGCCAATAAAATTGTACAACATTTGTACAGTACACCACAATAATTTTAACAGATTGTAAGTGCAATTAATAATATTCTAGGGGAACTTAGATATTTTATTTAAAAACATGTTATAAAATCTAGTAATTGAACCAGGGTTTACATATGATTAGTTTGGTATACAAAAGACCTCTGTTAAACAGCTCAGCTATAAAATAATCAGCACAGTAGATTTTTCACATATTCTAATGAGTAAAATGATCGGAGTGTCAAGAGACCGCCGGCGCTCAATAAACACAGTCGTTTTATAACAATGGAATGAATTAAAGATGGCTCATCATCGCCAGTCTTTACCGCCGAGACCTTCTGCAAAACAACTATAAATAAGCTTGACGAGCATACCTTCATATCTTAACATAATGCGATGAAATCGTTACTGGTGGTCTCTCATATGTGAGTGGCCGCCTGGGTAGGTACCACCGCAGTATCTATTTCTCCCGCCAAACAACAGTGTAAATACTGTGTTGTGTTCCGGTGTGAAGGACATTGTAGCCAGAGCAACTACTGGACATATTGAGACTTAACATCTTATGTCTCAGGAAGACGAGGGCAGTGCAATGCCAAGCATTGCTTTGTAATTTATGGTGTTTGATTTTGCTACGGTAGATGAGTAGCTCGTCTCGCCATTTATTGAAACATAAAAATGAAGCTAGAGAACAAGCCTATACTTAAATGTAAGTAAGTTCTTAATGTATGGGGACGAAATTCTCGTAAAAGAACGAAATCATTTTTACAGTAAAATTTCACAAGAACTAGTCATTGATAATTTTTCTGTGTGAGCATTTACTCTTTTGCTTGATGTATTGATTTTTATTAATTATAACCCTTTCTTTATGTGCATGTATTGTGTTTGCTATTTTTATTAATTGATTTGCGAAGGTTCAGTCGCTTTTATGTAATATCTGCTTGGTGGAATTTTGGTTAGGTATAGGGTAATTCTAGGCCATTGACACTTTTACAACTCCATAAAACATAAACCCAAATTAAAGCATTAACATAGGTTTAACAATAAAAAAATAATCTAAAACGCGATAAAATTAAACGTGTCACCACATTAGAAACAAAGATAATATTATTCGGCAGAGTTTTGTAAACCGCACATAACATGGTTCATATTAATGGAAGCCAAAATTCGCAATGCGACGGAATTAATTTTATAAATGTCCGTTGAGAAAATGTGTGTGAAATAAAAACATTCCGGTTATAAAATCTTCCAGATTGCGTAAAGGTTGTCTGAAAGGTTTGTCAGCTCGGCAGATCTTGTGATGCGGCTCGAGATGTTACGTGTGAAAATATTTTATCGGCAACGAAAACAATTTATTTTTATTTCTTTGAAAAACTACGGCTTAGGAATTCAATTTACGAAGCGATTTTTTTCCTTTAATACCTTATAAAAAATCTAAGAACAGTATGGCAGGCCTTATAAAGGAGCTATGATGGCTTAATGTCATACCGGGTATTAAGATCTCATACTTACAATTTCAAGTATAACTCAAAAGACAAGGTTTTTAGGAAGCTTTTAAGCAATTTTAAATTGTTACCGATTGTCATTTGAGACTCGAAAACCTACCACCGCGTCGTCCTATCTGGAAATTCATACAACACTATTACATTATAAATTGAGATATTATGCAAGTAAACCGGGTTTCGTTGAATAAATATAACCTGACAAGTGACAACTATGATGTTTCACTTCACTCCCAACACACGTAGTTGAATGTATTAATTAAACAGGAAATACTTGAGATCTATGAATGAGCGATTCAAATCAGATCATCGAACGTTTACGTCAGTGTATAGTATCCATTAATATGTTTACATATTAATCTGTGATTAGATTACTAGCGGATTTTAATACTTAATTTAACTTTTAGACACGTATCTCGCTATTTATGTATATTATGAAGGAAGTATGCCATGTATAAATGCTGGTATAATGCACCCGTAAAGTTAAAGATTTATTTAATGCATGGGTGGTGAATGCTGACAATTATGGTATTATTTATTATAATTTAAGAGCTTGTTCGACTGAGACATCTAATGAATTGAAATTAAGAAAGTGACATCTCGGTAGCTTTGTCTATATATAGATGTGAATAATATACGAAAAATAATAATTAAACCAAAAGTATTTTTCTGCACATATTCACGCAGTAAATAATCTTCATTTAGCATAAACCGATAAGTTATTTACCATCTTTGATGATTATTACCGCAGCGCGTTCAAGGTACACCTTTCCGCATTTCTTTCGTAACAGAGCCGTGAATCATACAATTCACAAAGGCGGGCGTTAATTTACGCCTTTTTGTGATACCACTGTTTGCGCGTCGCGGGGTCGGACACCTGAATTTGGACGTAGGGCCGCCACTGGCTAAATTTTTGGGGAAATTTGTTCGTAAGCAAAATACTGCTGGGAAATTATCTTATCCACGATCAAAGGGGTTATTTGCCAAATACGTTGTTTTTGTTCATGTTGGTGTAGACCTTACATGCATTCGAAAATTTTTAATTGTACTTTCATGACGTAAGGTTTTTGTTTACCGTCGCTAAGTCTGAGTACCTGTAATAATGTCTAGCAATTAAATTATAAAGAACACCTAAAACCAGACTGCATTAATTCCCAACCCTATATTATTTCATCCATCTTGAGTATTGAGTGTGTATAAATAAAGCAGTTATTTATTTTAAATAACGCAAATTTATTTGCGCGTGTGAATAATATAAATTTCGGAGTGTTGGTCGACAGCCCGACATCACAACCCTACAGCCACCCCTTTTGTCCGGTGTGTTGATATAAAGAACAAAGGCCGGTCCCTGAACTGCATTGTTGGGTTGTCTTGCTGATGGAATGGGTCAGCCCGACTAGTAGTTTTCATTTGTGTTACTCTCAATAGAATCCATTGCGGCAAACGTTGAGTTTTTTTTTCACATCGGCTGGTGTGTCCCACTTGTAGGAAGTTAGAGCCTTGGAATTTTAGTATATTTATATTTATAAAGCGTGTTTTTTGCGTTTTATTTATTTATTCAAGTAAAGGAAACGCGAGTTTTACGCTGTTTATCTCTGTCTATAACTTTGCATAGGTACTATAAATACCTTTTTGCTTGTAAAGTTTATAGCATGATCTTGATATGCATGTTGTGGTGGGTAGAAGAAGAATGAATGAGGTATTGAACGATATTCTAAGCGGCATCTAGCAAAATACCTAATGTAAACAGCCGAAGATCTTAGTTAGACGAACACTTCGATTTTTAATCGCAAGTCACAGTTAATAAACCTAAAGAACTGCTTAACTCATTCACAAGTAGCGTTAGAATAAAAAAGAATAATTTGACATCCTATCCATAATGGAATAACCACGGAGTACTAACTACTCCTTAAACAATGCCTTAGGTTTCGACCTATTAGCGATTAAATTAAACGAATTAGATGTTTCGCAAAATTCACAATTATAGGATATGAAGTCGTAATCTCTAAAATCCAATTCTATGCTATCTAATCATCCCTTCTGTGGAATGCCAATGTGCTCAATGTTTATGTATTTGGGTGATAAGATATTTGATAAGATCGTCTTTATTTTGAATTGAATTGAACAATTATAACTTTATTTGATTTTTCTCGTGTAAGCCAGCAAAAAGGCAAAGATAGTTGTAGTTAAAATGGGTTGTTACAATTTTGTATATTTGAGGACTTAAACCCTACTTTATGTTAACTTTTTTGAGAAATGTTTATAATGGACATTACAACGTCGCATTGGCTTTTGCAGTCACATAATGAATAAATATGTATTTAATTAGACTAATATATAAAAATAGAATAATCCCGCTCTATTTCGAAAACTAGACTAAAAGTGCCTGCCTCGGCGGTGTAGTTGTACTACGGTACGACTACAAAGCTGTGGTCTCGGGTTCGGATCCCGGGTCGGGCAAAGTGATATTGGGTTTTTCTATTCATTATCAGCCCGGAGTCAGGAATTTGTGCCCGATATGGCGATAGGCTCGCCCCCTATCACATCATGGGACGGAACATACAAGGTGAAATGTGGGTGTCCTGGTGGCGCCTCTGCCTATACCCTTCTGGGATAAAGGCGTGAGTTTATGTATGTATTTATGTACTTTGAAAACTCTGCGGGCATTTACGATTTACTTATTTCTACGTAGGGATAAAACTTACAAAACGCTTATTAACTAATATATCGATGACTCGACACGACATTCTTAACCTTATTCCGCGGCCTAAAATCCGAATTCACGTAACTTGTTACGAAATCCGATGCGCCGAACAATGGGCCTCAGTGTCCCCCATTTCGCCGTTTCCTGTCCGCGTATCTTCACTTTTCAACAATGCCTCCACTGTTGGCGATTGTTTGTGATTTTTACTCTTCCATTCATCTTCGTTGCTCCAGTTGTGTTGTATAAATAAGCAGGAGCTAAGTGTAATTTTTACGACGTTGCCCTGACTTGTATTGTATAGCAGATGGTATGAACCTAAAATGATGCTTCATTTGGACTTAATGTGTATTTGTCTGTATAATGGGATGTAGTTAATTAGCGTGCATTTACTCAGTATATAAATATTGCACATTATTGTATATTGTACCGAAAAATAAGAGTTTATCCCAATTTGGAAACGTACAGTTTTGGGCGTATGTATGGATTTAATTTTTGTGGCAACTAACCAAGGTAAATTCTCGAGACGAAGTCTTGTCTAATGCACCATTCTTCTGTCTGGTCAAAAAATAAAAATATGATTGTGTTCACAAACACACAGTTCTATATGTTAATTATAATTTACGATACTGTTTGAATGCGCTAAAAATGTTATCGCGTTTTCGAAATAGCTCCAGACGACCTATTAATAACACACTATTCGCAAATTAGCAATCTTCGCATTAAGCCCCATTTAACATTCTAAAACACACTCGCACGCCAATAAATATGGAATTGCATCTGCATATAAATGTTAATTCGACGAGGCGACGACGCCAGAGCCATTTCAATCACATGTATAGAAAAAATAATATTGTAATAAAACATAATTGTATTGCGCAACGTCTCCGAATTGCATTCGTTGAGACGAAATCTTATTATAATAATAAACATTGTGGTCATCCTGTGCTCTTCAGTGTAAATTGCAGTAATAAACTACACAATTTATGAGCACAAATTGTATAGTTTATTTGTATAGTATTTGAATAAAGTTATAAAAGTAAAAACTCTAATTAGGACAATAAAACACATGAAGAAGCAACACTAAATTGTAATCACCAATAGTGCAACTACTAGTAGAAGACCAAGCTCATCAATTAACAACAAAATAAATATTCCATATGTGCATCATTTTAAACATAACCCAAAGAGGATTATTGTAAAAATAACAATTAGAACGGGCCTAGCATTGCATAGCAATAAACATTCTGCTAGGTTCATCTGGCCGAGGCTGTTTCATCATGACCTACGATTAATATCTATTTATATTTACAATAGCCGATTTACATTGATTGCTACGATTACGCCGAAAACCTTGGCATCTGTCAATCCGCATGTTGACACATTTATAATAGCAATAATTGAGGCATATCTTTTTATTTCCATCGTTTTTCGCAACATTTCTATTATTTCGTGTTGAAGTTTCGCAAGAACATAATTGGCAATATATGGTGGTTTCGAAAACCACTCTTTTGTTAGCAAACAATTTTAAATGGACATCACTGAAGATCGTGTATGATGCAACATTCTTGTGCACATAGTTTAGCGTAAAGGAGAAATTTCTATTTAGCAAACGGTAGCTTAGCTGTGGTTTACCGACATACCAATTACCTTTTCCGAAGGTTACGTGTAGCGCATAATATAAACTTTTATTTCGCACTGATAACAATACATGATGTGAAAGACATTTCAGAAAGGCATAACCGGTATACTTTTTATGCAAAGAAGCGGTATCCGTCGTCGTTTATTTACAAAGTAGGCTTCTGGCAGTGTTATGAAGTCCTTGTTGTGTAGGCGGAATAGCTCGCAAACAGCGTAAACATTTTTCTCTCATCTTCACACCGAATCGACCGCTTATAAAGCGTGCATAATGAGCATTACTATTACATGCATACATCCATATATAAATGTAGCTATATACAACGTTGATATCTCACGAGACCGTTCTCTCGCTATAAATAGCACGCATTATCTGCGTTTGGCGCTCGGTTTGCGCATCTTCAATCGTCGTTTCCCATAATGGGAGAACTAATTTTAAGATCAGATCAAATGGCCCGATAGCATCGGACAACTTGCCCTGTCAGCGTTTCAATGCTCGCATCTTTTATCGACAGCCTATTGAGGATTATAATTATGGCATTCGCTATTCGATCCAAATAATTTAATCAGATTTTTGATCTTGTTAAAGTGTGTTTCGTGGGTTCGGGTTTCCCTTTTAGATTTTACGATAATTTATTTGCGTTTTATTTTTGTTGTGATGCAAATTGATTTTTAATATTATCTATATGTCATAAAGCCCTATAAAAACAATCATGTATTTGGTTTTAATAAGTTGGTAGATATTATTAAAAATATTTGATATGTATTGTTTCGTAATGCGACACATTTACATTATTAAGTAATTTATATAAATAGTAAAAAACATACCCACAGAAAAATCTCAATACCTACTCTAAAATACAAGATATGTGTAACCTTACAATGCGGTTGCCCTTGATATTTTCGCTCGATATATTACCATTAAAAACGAATTCACAGACCGAGATCAGCATCGATAGTCAGTCGTGCGAGAATGTATCCGATCACTATTTTTACAGTAGCCGCGTTGCGCGCATCGTTTTGTTAGGCAATACGGCGCAGGCATTCCTCAGTTCCATCCATTCGGCGCATTTGCACTTTTACTGGCTTTGGCACGGTTCCGTCCCGAATGACCATATACGAAGTTACAATACTCTTATCCGCCCCGATGAAAAAAAGAAAGGAAATAAGAATATATTTAAAACTCACTGTGTCGCGTCTCGAAATCAAACAATATAATCCAGGGTGTAGTTTATTTGGATAACACTTTGCTTACGTTAAGGTGCAGCGCAGCCAATATACGGGTAAAAATCCCTCGTAAGTAAATCGAAGCAAATTGTATGGCCTTTTGTTGGGTGAAGACCCGAAATACGTCTTTACGTATTTCGGGTCTTCACCCAACGTATTTTAACTAGGCCTTTCTATAATATAGTTTGAACTCTCTCCTCGTAACAATCAAAGCCTCCAAGCTACTGACATAATAAGCTACTAATTAATGAGTTTTTTCCCTGCCACCGTGTCCATTGATGAGCCACACAATGGGGCTATAAATCTATGTAATAAGTAACGTCAATGGTTATTTGTTCGCAGATTTAACCGCAATGGGGCAACTTTCCCTGCTTTTTCATTAGTACCGGCTACCTACGCTTTTCATTTCACTTTCTGTTGTAAAGTAACTCTTTGTAATATTATTTAATTTTATAACTCTAAGCGAATCTACACAATAGCTTTTGGCATTAGTCAAGAAATATTGCTTCCGCCAACTTAAGGAGTTTGTATGGGAAGAGGTTTACCTGTTATTTCTTCCTTAACAACCAGTCTTACGGTTATAAGCTTATTTTTGCGCCTTATTAAATATTTAAATTCATAAAATTCTTTTTATCACTTTTTATTCATCATCTTGGATAGGTATCGACCAACGTTTTAACAACTTTGAATAATACAAAAAGAAGTCAAATATGCTTCAGAGACTTTTTAATCTTTACCCACCTAAGTATAGTACTTTATATACCTTTTATTCTAACTTTTGACCGTTTAGCTTCAAAGCGCCCTCGCCAGGAAAAAAACCTTTCGACCACCCCTCTCAGACTAATTTGATTGAATCCAACAAATTTAAAAAGCCTTTCACAGGCAAATGAAATTATTAATTGGGGAAACGGAAGAGTCTTCACGAGACGTAACATAATGGAGCTTAAAAACCTTCGTTTAATTGCTTCCACTTATCATTTGATTAATACCCTCCTTTTAAATATATTTTAGGGTAATCTCTTATTTGTATAATTAATAAATTTCCAAAAATCTTACACATAACATTTGATATCAAAAGTGATAGATTCGCACAGGTGCATTATAAAAACAAAATGAACAAATGAAGGCTAAGAATATTTATTTGATTGCCAGATATCTGCTTAATTACTTCTTCAAATACAAATGTATACGAACAAAAATACTCAACCAATCAACATCCTAATGACTCGTCTAAAACTTACAAAATCATTCGTCATTAATGATGAATTCATTTGATGTTAAAATAAGTACAAAATAAACGACGCACGTGACCTCGTGCGCTCTGAATGTTAAAAAATTAACTAAATAGTTTTTAATGAGATGTGATGCAACACATTCTCCCATAACATTCTACCTAGTTAGCCCTGTCAGTATATCATCTGATGGACCCAGTATCGTCAAATACTTATGATGTAAAATATTGATATTAATTAGTCCAACGTAACATGGTCAGTAATTGCCTAATAACCAATGCGTAGGAAGTATTACTGATTTATCTGTGTTAATAGTAATGATACATAAATCATTATTGTGTTAATGATTCCGATATACTTTTTCCGGATCATTAATATAAAGATTTTACCAAAGTGATAATGAAAGACGATAAAATTTTAATTGACAAAAATAAGTAGATAAGAAGCATATTAAGTTTACAAAATATTTATAACACATTGAATGCACTTTGGTTATTTTCTTTCTACTAGCTAATTCGCCAATTCAACAGAAAATGTTTAATACTGAGCGAAATACCTGATTTATAAATTATACCTGAGTAAGTGCACTGGACATTCTAATTACACGAACATCATGAGACATAAAATATTCACTGCCGAACATAGACCTCTCTCAATTATGCAAAGGTTGAACAATGAAGTCTACGGCGAATTGAGCAAATATAATTAATTGAACCTGCAAACTGTTGTGCCTTTTATGGTTTTACTGTATTAATAATAAAGTATTATTTTTTGTATTAAATAAATAGAAGTGACACATCTAGCCAAATTTTTCCTATAATATAACGCAGTATCCTTGAATGTTTTTTAATATATTGCAGCATACACTCATATTTTATTTAGTAATAACAGAAATAGATATTCCTCCAATCAACTTAATTTACATAATCAATGGGCACAAGCAGACTTCTAATTTATTGCAACTTGTTGCAGGTTCATGGGCGTGTGTGTGCACGAGGGCCAGTTGCACGCGCTGACAGAGTACATGGAGGGCGGCTCGCTGGAGCAGGTGCTGCTGGGCCGGCCGCCGGAGCCGCTGCCGCAGCCGCTGCGCATCTCGCTCGCGGCCGACGTTGCCGACGGCATGAAGTACCTGCACTCGCTCGGCGTCTTCCATAGGGACCTCACTGCCAAGGTACCAGATATTTTTTAAATATGGTAGAAGTACGGATGTTTGTTATAGATTTCGTAAACTTGGTAGAAGGAATCATATTTATTATCGCGGTTTAGACTCGTAGGCAGACAGACCTAGAGGCTTGCCTGGAAGTAAGTGCTAAGTGGTCTACACCATTTATTGATTTTGGGTAAAGCCAGAGACAAGGTACACCAAAAGCCGTTGTCTACCGCATGCGTGTAGTTAAGATTACAAAATAAATGTGTTGTTGACTGAATTGGATGTGTGTTGACAGCGGTGATACAATAGTTTCATAAAGCCTAATTGTAGAGTTGTAAGATTGTTGAAAGCCTAACAATCTCTCCTTTCTTCTTCCCTTTCGCGAGATATTGCAAAGTTGGTAATAATAATCCCAGGTATTCAGTATGTTTTTAATGGAGATCACTCCCGATTAAGTGAGTCAGTTGGTCATTGGTCGATCTTGTACAAAATCGTAAATTGAAAAATAGATAAAAATATTGTAGAGATGTTTATAAAGTTAAATTGCAGTCCAGTCTGGAATATGGCAGATATGCATTAAAATCACAGGAAATACTGAAACCACTATCAACAAGGTGACATTCCGATATTGGAATCACAAATGCTGTTTCTGATAACACGGGCATATCATAATATTATTTTTAGTTTGTAGTAGTCAATATATTTAGGAATACATATTGCTGCTTCAAATATAAAAATAATAAGTCAAATAAAAGCTTTTAATAAATCAGCTATAACAACCCAAGACGGTAACACTATAATTACCAGTCCTTTGGAAAAAAATACTCGCCGAGTCAGTTTAATACAAGTCTACTGTCATTAAGAAATATTTTTCTCTCCTTCCAGAACGTATTATTAAGAAAATACGGCGATGGAGACTACATGGCCGTCGTCGCTGACTTCGGTCTTGCCGCAAAAATACCTCATCCTGTGTGAGTACCCTCATTCATTACTTACTAGCTTTTAGGAATATTACAGAACAGTCTGTGTATTCGTTTTGTTAGGTTATAGGCCGATCTAAAGTCAGAATTATTAATACAACCAACGGTTACTATCGCTTAAAACCTGCTTATAAATGGATTTCATAAAATTGCTATTAAACATGATAGATCCGAAATCGGAATCTTATCAAATCCATGAAGAAATTGCTCCATCTGTTTCCATTACGGAGAAACAACAAAATTTCATCACACATAATAAACCACTATAAATTATCGAGATATATGGCATATCTTCCACTTAGACGTAGCGGTGGAAAAAATTGAATCGTTTGATACAATTAAGCCGTCGTTGCACACTGCACGGACGCACACGCAAGGTGGCGTGCGATGCCCACTTGCGGGCCGTTTGCTACATGCACAACTATAATATGTCTTTCATCCCTCTTGATTGTGAACTGTCCTTATCCTTGTACGTGGAATTGTATAGAATTTGTAAAGATGTTACACAATTATTTGTGTTTTAATTTTATGTCAGGCGGCCTGCTCGACGCAACTTAGGGAGTAACGAAATCTTCCTAATTGTTTTTATCTGGTTTCCGGGTCAAAGACAAGCTAGTCTCCGTAAAAGATGCTCAATGCCATTTATTTGCTTGCCACTATTGATTTTGGCTGCCTAAAATTGTTGTGATGGTTGTTTGACAAGAACGCCTATATGTGGTTATGTATGTGTTACTAAAACAATGTAATGTTGTGTTACAGTAACGGGTATCGGTTGCCGAGCGTGGGCTCTCCGTGGTGGATGTCGCCCGAGTGTCTGCGCGGCCGCTGGTACGACAACCGCTCCGACATCTTCTCCTACGGGATCATACTGTGCCAACTTATCGCCAGGGTGAGTGAAACACGCAATCACAATCTATTCTTGACGGGTTTCTTACTTATCGGGTGTCGTCGCCGATAAAATATCGGATACTCTTGTGGCTGACCGTTGTATATGAAAGGGCTAGCACTAATCCGACTACGATTTTTATCAGAGCCAGACAGGTAGAACCGGCCATCGGGCCCGATAAAAAATCGGGTCGGACTCGCTCACTTACAAGCATAGCAAGACATCAAAGCTCACTTTGGTTTTAAATGATAATATTATAGTACTACTCTATTACTGCTGTAATGCAGGATTGTGTTCTACGTCTGTAACCCACGCTCTCGTGTGTTGCAGGTGGACGCCGACCCGGACGTGCTGCCGCGCACGGACAACTTCGGCCTCAACTACATGGCGTTCGTGGAGCTCTGCGAAGAGAACACCGTGCCGGAATTCCTGCGACTCGCCTTCAACTGCTGCATTGTGAGCAAACATTTCATCTACATATATCTTATATACACGTGCTTTTTGTACTAGGAAAATATATTTTGGACTTAATTATGCTAATTTCGCAAATCTTATTTTCTCCGATATTTACGACACGTCCACCCTACATTTGGAGAAACAACAAATCATATTACTCTATGTACATTTGAAGTAGGATCAAATCTTTTTACTGTATTAAAATGGTTGTTGAAATAGTTTTACAATACATTAAATATGTTTTCAGTACGAGCCAAAAGCGCGTCCACTATTCCCGGAAATAGTGTGCAAGCTGGCCGAGGTGAAGGAGGGCCTCGACGACGCCGCCTGGTGCTCGCACCCCGCTAACAACAACTACGAGAGGTACCTACACGGCCCTAATACTTTTTACTTATTGTTCTCAAAGTAAAAAAAAACAAATGCTGTACTTTATAATCTGTATATTTGAAAAAGTAAAATTTGTGACATCGGTGTGTTTGAATTGCAGTGAGGAAGCGGACTCGTCCGGGCCGCGCTCGTGCCCCGGGCTGTACGCGTGGCGCCGCCCGCACCGCTACCGCTCCGAGGGCAGCCCGCGACCCCGCGACCACCAACAACGTGAGTATTGCAGCACACACACGAAAGCGCGACGATAGCGCAGTGCCGACGGCTCCTTCTGAATAGTATGAATTCGGTTAGTATGAAACACTTCACACAGAGCCGTCATGCCGAGCGTGACGGCGGCGGGGCATGGTTCATACCAACCAATACATTACAATTCAAAACGACCGGTTAATATCAAGCCTCCGTCGCGTCGCCGCCCCGTCACGCCAAAACATAAGTTATAAGCCGCTGGCCACTCTGGCGCTAGCGGCCTGCATTTTCGAAGCGTGACCTCCACCAGGAGAGGATAAGTACAAGTTTGTTTTTGCCGCAACACGCCCTTGCACGCACTAATCCTTTGATGGTAGAGATCGATCGCGCGCGCACCGCCCGTGGCGCCAGTAGCCAGCGGCTTAATAAGATTGCTTTCGGTGCACAGCGGGCGGGACGGGGCGGCCACGCGACGCAGGCGTGATATTGACGGGTCGTTTTTAGTTGTAACATATCGGTTAGTATGAAACATGTCGCGCGGAGCCGTCCCGCTACACCGTCGCACTGGGTGTGACGGCTTTCTGTTAAAAAGGACCCGTTCGGCACCGCGCTGTCGTCCCATCCACTGGCTGTATGGGGAAAGGCAAGCATTAATACAAGAAAGCCGTTTTATACAATGTTCTGTTTGTGTGCAGTCCAACACAGGCGCTCCCTGTCGGAGCTGGAGTGGTGCGCGGCCACCGGCGCCGAGACCCCCGCCGGCGCCGCCGCCGCGCCCCGCGCCCCCGCCCCGCACCGCTCCGCCTCCGCGCTGCCGCCGCCCTCCCGCCTCGCGCGCGCGCCCCCGCCCCCGCGCCTCGCGCGCCTGCACCGCCTCGCGCACATCATGCTGCTGCGCGACGCACACGCCGCGCCGCACCCCGCGCGCCGCCCGCTCGACACCTTCCGCGGCGTCAAGAAGATCCTCGAGCCCGCGCACGAGCGCGCCGGCGGCTTCTCCTCCTGCGCCGAGCTGCCCTCGCCGCTCGTGCGCGCCGACGCGCCGCTCGACGCGCCGCTCTCCGACGAGGAGCCGCGCGCCGCCTCGCTGCCCTCGTCGCCCGCGCTCAGTCGCCGCGGCAGCTTCGACGCCGCCGCGCACCCCGCGCCGCGCCCGCCGCGCCTGCCGCTGCCGCGCGTGCGCTCCTGCGAGAGCGGCATCTTCTCCGTCGCCAACGAGGAGCTGTGTCCGCGCCGCGCCGGCGGCTGCCTGTACGGCGCGATGTGTCCGTGTTCGCTCGTCGGCTGCCACCGCTGCTGGTGGTGGCGGCGCGACACGTCCGACCGCTCCGACGAGCTCGACGGCTCGGCCGACGGCGACGACGGCGAGGCGCGCGTGCGCATGTGCGCCGTGTGCCTGCGCGCGTACGACCGCGCCCTGGACGCGCGCGCGTGCCGCCGGGCGCCGCTCGACGACTCGGCGCTGTCCACGACGACGGCGAGCTCGCTGCGCAGCCTCGACGACGGCGAGGAACGCTGCGACGAGGCGGCGTCTCCGTTCCTGTGCGGCAAGCCGGATGCGAGCCGGCCCGAGTCGGACGCGTCGGACGCGGCCGAGCGCGAGTACCACATCCTGAGCCGCTGCTGTTGCGCGGAGGGCGCGCGGCTGGAGGAGGAGGAGGCGGCGGCGCGCGGGCCGCTGGCGCTGCTGCTGCCGTGCAAGCGCACGTCCAGCGTGTACACGGACAGCTCGGAGGACGTGGCGTCGCTGGCGGGCTCGGACAGCCTGTTCTGCGACGAGCGGCACCCGCGCCACGCGCGCTCGGCGCAGATCTCCAAGATCGTGGAGTACTTCGAGCGCAAGGGCGGCGACTGGAAGTGCGAGCGGCCGCGGCTGAAGATGAGCGGCTGCGGCGTGTCGGAGACGCTGCAGTTCGGGCGCGGCGAGCGCGAGCTGGAGTACCTGGTGGACGTGAAGCACCGGCGCGTGCCGGACGAGGAGGGCGGCGCGCGCAAGTGTCCGGCGCAGCAGCGGCTCATGATCTGCGAGGGCGCCGTGAAGTCCAAGCTGCCGCTCTTCGACAAGAAGTCATAACGATAACGCAGCGAGATCGCCGCCGCCGCGCGCCGCGCCGCCTCCGATATGTCGAGGTGCGATGTGATCGACGCCGGGAGCGATTTCGTTTGAGCCGAATGAGGGTATGTTTGTGACTTCCAAGTGTAGTTGTTAAATATAATATGTATAGATGTGAGAGCGATATGAGTATTCATATTAAAAAATATAATCGCGATTATTATACAACAAAATAATAATAGAAATTCTTCAAGGCTCGTGCCAATGTCTCGTCAGAATTATAAAATATTAAAAATACTAGAACTTAAAGAATTGAAATGCTGGTAGTTCATACTTAGCTTCCGCAATAAAGAAGATAAAGAGATTATTGAGTTATAATTGTCTTTGCCTTTTTTAAATCAAGGTAATAACCTGACACCGTATGCGGTTTTTTGTGTACGCCGAGTATAATAATATACACAAAAGTACACAGAAATAGTTGCTCACCATTCAAAATGTAATTAAAATATTTAATTACTATTTGTGTTGTATTTATTTTAATAGTAGAAGCAACCGTCCCTGCACCGTGATAGGTTATTGTCTTTCTTGGTCATTCCAAATATTGTACACAATCATGAGCTACCACCATTTCAATACTTTAATATTTTAATTGTATATCTTAATGAACGCAATGATAACAGCCAGCCATCGCCGCCTGCCAGTCACATTGACAATAATTTCGTGCTAACAGTAATTATTATACCACAAAAAATATATAAAAAAATAACCTTATAGTTGTTCCATGCATTTATCAAATTTTTATAAAATTGAGGGTTAAAACGTGATTAATGACGTCACGAGTCCTCAAAAAAGCCCGGTGCGTTCATTAAGGAATGCAAATTATTTTTTCACTTGCGACAACATAATATATCAGTCAATTTAATAATACTTTTTCGTCGACTGAATAAAGACTAGGAATGTTTGAAATCGATATAATTGGATCGAGATTTTTGAGATAATAAGTGATTGTATGGCAGTTAGTGGGGATTGTTAGAGAGGAGAATAAATAGACATATTTGCAAGCACTCCTTTTTTTTACGTACTTTTCATTAGGCCAGTGGTTTCCAAAGTTTCTTCAACATTTGTAGAAATTCCGAATGGGAGATATCCAAGCTGTAAAAAGGAATCATGGACAGGAAATGTTGGGAACCACTGGCCTGACTATAATTTAATAGTAAAAACGAGTGCTTGCAAGTGTCTGGTGGTCGCGTAGTCCTACTTAGTGCAGTGGCCTACCCTTACGAGGGACTTAGTCGACTTTAGTCTAAATTTTTGTAATTTTTTCGTTTTATGTATAAATAAATATATTCTCTATTGAGCCGAGTATGTAAATAAATTGTAATGCGGAAGCCAATTCTGATTGCGATGCAAGTTCGCGAAACACTAGGTTGTGAGTATATATATCCGCGGCGTTGGTGTTCACAGCAATATGCTTTCAGAATTCAACCGTTTCATTAAGTGTATACACAGTATTAACAGCGCTTGCCAGTTCGTCTTAGTTTTGTATATAATATGTTTACGTTACATTTCCGTCATAATAATTACTTTTTTTATTATTATTTTGTAAGATCTTTTTTGCGAACGTGGCAACTTTGATGTGTACCGTAAGGACTGATTATAATTTTACTTGTGTTGATAAATCTTGATAAAGTCTAGTGCATAATTTATACACAAAGAATTGATTTCGCATCGACAAAGTCATAGATTGCGTTTATATTAATATAAATTACATTATTTACTTTAATGAAAATGTTGGAACATTTGTATGGTGTATATTGTGGACCGAGCGCGTCCCTAGCGCATTATTATTGATTATATATAGATAACACGCGACTAGTCTTTATAAACGTGTTATTTTGAATCCGTCGATAATTAATATACTGTGTAAGTTCCCGACGTCAACTCGTTAAATTAAATTATTTTCAAATTTTATCGCGTGTAATTTAATTTCATTTTTTCCACAGCTGTTTCATTCATTTTCATCAAAGACAATGAAACTCCTTTCTATGCGCATAGCGGGATACTGCGTCATACAAATATTTTCCAGTTCCCCGATGACGAATTATTCTGTCTTTTTTAGAACCATTGGAATTAAAATGATGAAGTAATCGCATTTAATTTTATTTTCGCTAAATGTCCACAATTAATAATACACATCGGAAAAAATTTGGAAATCATTTAGTTTAACATGTCGAAAAAAATATTACGACGGCATGAGAGATGTGAAATAGTGCTCAGAGCATCTGAGATTTCATTGAACATAATCGTAACGTACAAATTTGTGTCAAAATCATAACACTGGCTTGATGTCGGCTATTTTTTTTATACAACTCGAACCCCAAAGCTAATAATAATAAATAGTCGGGATACAACTTTAGTAACCACATTACTGAATGACGAGAATCAAAAGACATTAAGAGGAAATATTTTTTCCCAGTAAAAATGCGCGGGCATTATTTGCCCTTTGAATTTATTATATTTGATATCAACAACCTCATAACTTTTTATAATATGTTCGCCGTCTGGTCTATATGGGTTAGTCTTTCAAAAAAATGGAACGACAAGAAAATTAAAACATTGGTTTCAAGGTTATTGCATTACCATATTAGTCCAACTATCCGCATGGGGCCAGTGTTGTAGACTATAAATCTCTCTCAAACTATATAGGGAAGACCTATGCTTAGCACAGGGAACGAGGATGTTATCCAGATAGTAAGGGGACTGCCCTAGAAAACATGATTTGTCATGCTAATGATACCATTATAACGGCCTTATTCATAGACAGATTTAAAACATATTTTAGTTATCGAATGTTTTGTCCGTTTCGAACGACTTTATAATTCAATTTGAGCGAAGAAGATAAAACATTCGATACCTAAAATATATTTTAAAGCTGTTTATGAATAAGGCCGTAAATCATTAAAAATAAAACACGCAATGTAATGCTAATAAAAATCAGCTGATGCTACGGGTCAATGACACGTGCGCTGCCAGATGTTTAGTACGTTTGGCATTGCTGGTTGACGCAATATCAAAACACTAAAATACTACCTATGGATAAATATAGAATAATATAGCTTGTAAAATATGTAGCAAAAAATATTTTGCATAAAAATAGCCGACTTCAAGCAAATATCATAATTGATAAAAATATTTTTGTAAATACAGTATTACGTATGTATTTAATATTTATCTATATTTTTCATTTAATTATTATCATGGTTACACGTTGTCAGGGTATAAAACGATGGTGTAAAATTGTATATAGGGTTGTCATAATTGGATAAACTTAGGGTTTATGTGGTTAATAGTGATGGTTGTCGTGGGTGTATGTAGGGTGATTATCGAGGCTTACAAATATAGGACGTGTTGATCGATATATTCGGTCTTTTATTGGTTTTCAAAACAACACTGAAGACTGTTGTAAGTAAATGTTTTGTCGACGCTATTAAGGCAAATATCTAAAATCTAATTAGCCACATTTAATAAATAAGCCCTAAAAGTGAAATGTACATTTACTTAAACCCGCCTTCAGTCCTCTATGATATAAAATCAGTGCCAAAACAAATGAACATAAAAGTTATATATCCTATCCACATTGCGTGTTGAAACATTTTTTATTAATACTGTCAGAACCGCTTATAACGACATGAAACTCCAGTGAATTCTCGAAATGACTCTAATCCCGCTTTCTGACCCCTTTGCTTGTGCTGTTTAAAGTAATATTCAAATACACTCATAATCTATCTTCCGTATCCAAGAAGGGCTATACATATGCAGGGTATATCCAGAATGCGACCGAAAGCGAAGCCAGGTGGTATTATTAGTGCCTACAGAAACAATGCAACTAATAATTTCGCAATTATTTTTTTGTAATTTTTTACTTATTTTCGTATTTATCGGCGATAACTACATAGTTTCCCAAAAATAATGATATACACCTTTTTATTTTTTAAGACGCAATGCTACATTTAGTAAATACTTAAATAATTACTTTTTTCGCAAAACTTAGGTATTTAGCACTGAAACAGGTTGATTAACAATATTTAAAAAAAAGATTGTCGCTTTTTTTCGCAGAAGTTTTAGTTGCATTGTGTTTGTAACCACTAAAACTACCACCTGGCTTCGTTTTCGGTCGCAGCCTTGATAAGCCCGGTATATGTGACCACCTGCCACAGTTCGCTTAGATTTGTTTCCGTCACATGATGTGATAAATAAATAAATACACCCAACAGTCACATACATAGTCCTAACCCCACACTAAGATCGAGTCTTGTGTCGTGGGTATCAGGAACTACGAGAAACTTTTGCGGTCTCACAAACACCCAGACCCGAAAAAAATACCTGTGGATCACACAAATATTTGTTTCGGTGCGGGGATCAAACCCGCGGCCTCTCGTTTCACAGCCGGCGTCTAACCAACTGCGCCACGGAGGCTGTGATGGTCGAACTTATTGCCTATCGCTTGATTTTTCGAACCGAAATACACAAAACCTGACTGACTGTGCCTGACTTGCGAGTCGAATCTAGGGCCTCGCTATATCACTAAATGTAAATAGAGCATATTAATTTTATAGAGTGATACCGCTAAAATATTCTCAAATCTCTGCATATGAAGAGTTTTAATGAAGTCGTTATAAGCGGCTTGACTTACGTAGCAAAGAGCAATTACGTGTCCGTCCAGTTATCGTTTCGCTTATTACGTATTTTCTAATGCAAGTACTATTGTTCTCATTACGCAGACAAAACCGATTCATGCATAATTAACTTATTAAAGAAGAGCATAAAATATTGATAGCACCTCTTCGTACATCCGAAACTATGAGGAATAGCGATAAATACTGGAAGGAATCAAGAGCTCGATTTTGATGAAAACTTTTTAGTTCCTCGCTACGAATATTGATTTATAAAAAATCCAAGTATGCTGTTTTAGTTTCATCAATATCGGACTCGTGACTCCTTTCAGTATTTATCGCTATTTCTCATAGTTTCGGTTTTGGCCATCCACGCCCACTTGAAAAATTCACCTGTATTATCTTCAACTTTTACAATTATACTATTACTATCGAATAGTCAATAAAGCAATATTTGGGCAACTTTAAAGTTACGAAACACGGATGGCGTTATTTTCAGCAAACAGAATATGCGCTAACAGTACATATACGTCAATGTATCTAAAACTGCTTAAGTTTATCGATATGCGGCGTAATAATTCTTCATTGAATTAATAATTCTATGAAAATAATAGTACTTGCAGAATAGCCACAGTGTAGTACCCTCATAATAGATGGACACTTAAGACTGATAACTACTTAACAGCTTAACGGTATTTATACATAGTTAAACGTTATTGTTTAAGATTTAAATAAATAGGCGAACGAGGGAATACTGAATTATGTTCTTTTATTTTTAACGCATTTCCTCAATGTGCTGTCATGGGTTTTTTTTTAAATTAACGGAGGTTCTTTAAAATTCAACCGTTTTAGCTAACCTTATGTAAAGTGTAATATATCGACATTACGTTATTATCGAGTTTAATAAATAAATATTTTATTAAAACGTTTTTTTTTTTGTTTTCTATTTGGACAATAAATGTTTCTACAGACTAGACTATAAAATACTTGTTCTGCTGTCAATAACTCGATGCTAATAATAAAAAAAAAGATAATTTAGAAACGATTATTCACTCAACTTTGTAAAAGCCACAGAACATTCGTTAGCATTATCTTAAAATGCTATGACTGCACATCAAAATTTCCTAGCCGCGACTTTTTATTGTAGCCGAATGTATATAAATAAATATAAATGTCCGTTACTGTCGAAGCCTAGAAAGATATGTTATTTCTTTACTTGTTGAAACAGTTTTAGCAAAATATTACTTAATCATAGACTTTTTACATTGCTTTATTAAAATATACACAATATTGCTATATCTCAAATATACAGGCTTATAATATTAAATTGGCGATATTATATAAATAAAAAATTTGCACGTTATAATTGACAGCTAATATAACACCCAGGAATTATTTTTGTTATTACTTTAACTTGAATAAGTATTTATTTTAAATAATATAGATTTCATTATGTTTGTTGTCTAAACCGCAATGAATAAATAACTATGCGGTTGGATAACACTAAAGTATCATACCGCGCTAAATGAAATAAATTAAAAACAATAGACCCTGCCTGTCAATCATTCGCATATTTTCTCCCTCTACATTTTCTTGCTGATATGGACAACAGAATATATCCTTTTGTTGCTGAACATACACTATTAGAGCCATATTCTTTAATTACGCATATAAAATTAGTCTGACGAAGTATCATTCGTTGATACTTATATAAATTAATAATCGACCATACTAATTCAAAGGTATGTATTTAATCAACAATAATTATGAGCTATTCGCAAATCAATGCGAGAAATATCTTTAGAGTAAATTTTCAAAACTGGCTGTCCCCATCAAAAATCAGACAAACATCCCAAATACTCAGGACAATAAACGCATACAAAAGATACTGATGGTCGTAGCATAAGCTAAATTAAGCGTGCATGTATCAAAGAATATTTGCCACGAACAAGCGAAGTTTGGTGTAACTCGTTTCAACTATTTGTACAGAAAAATGTTTCAACACTTAATTTATTTTAAGGGTGATGTTACACCATCATGCATATCATTTTCTGGATAAGTAATATATTGTAATTTTATTTTGTGTGCACCAGCTTTTAATGACTAACTTAATGTTTATTTTAATTTCTATTATTATTATTTGTTAATTGAGTGATTTAAGAAACTCTCACTATACTTTACAGAATATTTGCATATTTCGATCATTATAACGTTTCTGCGAAATCTATTGATACATTCTATATTTATGTTTGTTCAAGCGAGTAATCTTTAACAACCAGTAAAATAAGCTTTATTTAATAACCATTACACACACATATAAGCGTATCAAAAAAAGGATATCCTTCATAAATATGAACAGACAATATGATAACATTATCTAAAAAAAGAATTCCTGGATAATATACAATACTGTTATTTACATTTTAACACAAGCTATTTAGTGCGTCTCATGAAAGCGTCTTATACAAAAGTAATGGAGTTTTTTTATCTTTGTGTTATATGTTCGTTAGTTGCAAGACAATTGTATTATATTAATTTCATGCATGTATGTAAATTTATTGCTTGCTAGTCAGCAAAACACATTTCACTTCGATAGTTATTCTGATCTCCCATAAGTATCAAATGTACCTTACGAATTACAATTAATTTATATGACAGTAACAAAAATTCAAGTTGTACGCTAGACGTAAAAATTCTTTGACGAGGTTAGTCATTAAAGGCGTTGCACACGCGAGCTGTTGAGTTTCTTGTAAATAGTCCCTAACGTTCCTCGTTTTGTAAGGCACTAACGGATATAAGGATATTTGTTACGGTTGTGTACGTGTTAGAACATTCAACAAAGGATGATTTGTAAAATGAAAATGGTATTAAATATATTTTGTTTCATAAGAGTTTTTTATTTATACCCTTCATCGTTGAATCACGTTGGATCCTTACATGGAATTTCCAACAGATATTAATGCGGTTGAAATTATGGAATTCAATATATAATAAACAGAATTTAATATAGAGAGCAAAATTTAATTATTATTGAAAGATACATAGGTATATTATTATTACTAACACAACAAACTCATTACAACGAACCAGATGGTAAATGGTGCAGACTTGATTTGAACGAAATGAGATAGCTGTGTCTCGCCAGTGGACACAAATATGCCGGCGACGGCTTGCATTTTGATTATATTCCAACAAGTTACACAAGTGAACTAAAACATGCAACAAAATATATGTAGGTAATGAAAACCACTTACCTGCATGGATCACCACGACGGGGTCTTCACCGCTGTGCACGGTGGTCGATATCCGCGAGTATACGAACATAATTAACCTTAGTCCACTAAGCTGGCTTAATGCGGAGTGACAGACTTTATATGCCATTATTTTGCGTACTGTTTTATATTAAAGCTCAACGTGACTGCCATCTTCTATACTGCTTTTTCCATCCCGTACGGTTACACCCCGTCCTTTCGTCGAAATTAAATATTTGTAATGACTAATGAATAACATATTTGGTTAGATAAGAATTAAAGAATGTAATTATATAAATAATATTAATACATAAATATATAATATATGTACCCATTCGCAAATAATGCATTATTTTAAAATAAATTAGATTACCATTAAACCCTTCAGCTTTTTATATATCCTTTATATCCAGACTGCGACCGAAAACGAAGCAGATGGCAGTTTTAGTGAGTTCTGACAACGCAAATAAAAAGTTCTAACAAAAGCGACGGTTTTTACCTTTTTATCTTTAAATTCGCAATGGTAGGAAAGGGTTTTATTTTAGCAAAAACTATATATTTACCACCCAAACACAATACTAAAAAAAATCTTTGTTTCCGAAAAAAAAAAATTTGCCTTTTGTCTGTAGTCAATAAAACTACCACCTGGCTTCGTTTTCCGTCCCAGTCTGGATATGTACCCGGTATATTAGTATAGATATAGATAGAAAAATCTTACAAAGGTCCTTAAAGTATGCAACTTTCTTCACAATAAAGCAAAACTTTTTATTAAAATTGCGAGGTACTTCAATACCTAAGCTACACGACACCGAAAGGTCAGAAGTATGCCCTTAGGACTCAAGCCATTGACTCGGCAGTCGCCAGGCCCATTACCAACAGGCTACCACGCTCTTCAAATTGATTGATAAAAAGTGCTGATTATTACTGTTGTACTACTTTGAAGTGTCATAGGACTAAAGTCTTGTGTGACTGGAATACCAAATTCAACAATAGTATACACTTCCATTTTCCAACGTTTTTGTTGAATTATTGTTTTAGGAAATCAGGCATAACCTCTAAACTCTCCGATGTCATATTTAATACTAGCTTCAAACTATACAAATACTCAGGATCTAAATCGGGAAGGTTCTATTCCTTGTTTATATCAAACCATAGTTAATGCAACATTGTATTGTAAACCTGAACAATACATCATTATCTATTCCAAATTAAGTTCAGTCACACCAAAACCAACCCATAATTAGAATCTAAATGAGTTATTGACACCAAAATCATCAAAATATGCAAGAATACTTCACAGCAATACCTGAGTCCAATTGAAAGATAATATCTCCTTAGCATTGACGAAATGAACAGTACTTAGTATAAAAACATGTAGATACAAAGAACAAATTAAATGTTTCGATCAATTTTGATGAAACAGGTTTCCAGAAATAAAAAATGATGGGCGTACCTACTTCAATATGTTATACATTACGATTTAATTTATGAGGTAGTTACTGCAATGCATTCTTATTTTTCTCTCGTCTATTGAAGTAATGTTTGGAACACTGCAAAACCTTTCTTAAATAGTTTAAAATTCTAAAGGCAATCAGTGTAGTATAGTATGGTTTGCGCTTGCTACACTGTTAGGTATATAATTGCGTGGAATGCATAATTGCTTACTTGCTTTATAAGTCATCACAATTATACGTCAGCTGCCATACAGAGGTCTTCAAACGGCGCCTGCATGTTGCGTACAATAGCGTACAAGCTTCTAATATTAATAACTATCAGTAATAATATGAGTATTGAGTAGCGAGTACTTATTGGCATTAACTGAAATGCTTATTGGAGGCCTGTCAGTAAAGGTCGGGATGCGACGTGCGCAAACGGTAGTCACGAATTCAAATCGCAGGCAGATAAATAAGTAGGTCAATTATCATGCAATTTTATAGTAAATTTAATAACAGGAGGAAATCTGCAAACCTATATACCTACTATAGAAATCTCTACAAGAATTTCTATGGTGTGTGAAAACCAAACTGCAATAGGTCAGGATTGTGTGTGGATATGGCTTAAGTATTTTCCATCAGTGTCGATTATAGGGGAGCCCTGTTTGCAAACGCTTCGCTGATTGAAATATCAAATACGAAAGCATAAAGACAGTAATCCAGTCGAAAGATAAAATACGTTAAGCCAACTCACCAGATTCCTATTTCCGAAACTAGATATTTGCGCCGACGGCAGACAATCTATGAAGAAGATAGTCCACGGTAGATGATCAAACTTGGCAAAAATCTACATCGGCGAAGCAAGCACCGTGCGTTGCGAAGTGCAGACGAGACTCAAATAATGATAGGTCGCCATCTAGAGGCAAATGACGAGAAACTACCCACCAATAAAAAAATATTGTTAAAACACGGAAGCTGCCTTATAAAAGTATATGAATATTTTTTAATATGATTGTAACACAACTACACGACTGCGACAAATCTCGTGCTGATTAAAAGACTATTATGAACTTCATGAAATAAATTGTATATTAATGAAACAATATTCCAAGACCCTTGATTTTGCAGGGTTACCAAAGTAAATATTTATAAAGATGATTTAAAACAGAAACCGTATGTATCTATTTTATTTACCTATATAATTATAGGATTCATACCGTTTATTTTACAAAACTCAACGGCAACTTACAATAGGTATCAAATGTGTGATAAGTTTATTTAGTCTTACGAATATCGGATTAACAAATAACGGATCTATCCACACCTACATAGCATGACGCTGATATTGCTGACTGCTCAGCTCAATATATATTTAATTACATACTAGTTTTACAAAAAATAGCACCATCAAATAAATCTCGATAAATTTCTGTGACACCATCTAAACAAAACAGCTCTTCGCTGTTCACACAACAAACAAAGATTATGCGTATCTATTAATTCTTATCAATATTAATGAGTGTAGCTCATTTGTTTAGCAACAATGTACGATTATTGCAAATCATAAAAATATGCTACCATAGACAACAATGGGTTCGCAGACCGCGGGGTTACCCGGATCGTGTATACCGCACGATTACAAGAAAAGTCGCAAATACTGCAATGGGATTTACCCAATAAAATAAGATTAGATAATTTCAAACTGTTGGATACATTAAAAATAATTACTCATATCCGTAGTTAATGATTTATCAAAGACCTTGAGAGCTTTTTATTGTCCTTTTTGTTTCCCCAAAATTTATGTAAATTGACACCGAATAAATAGTTAATTACTTCAGGCCTCAAGGCGTTCAAGCTTTTCTCATTTGTCTGTAAATTATTATAGGTACTACATTAGTTAGACACAGTGATAATCTAATTACCTAAGAGCGCCGAGTGAGTGGCGCTGCGCTTACAAATCCGTTAATATATTGTAAATCATTTCACCAAATTTCTATACTCCAATGGTGATTTGTAGTATAATGTGAAGCGAGTAGTGAATGTTCGTACGTAAATTAGAGTGAAATATCCGATTTGTAAATGTATGGTGCAGTGAAGAAAGTAGAAGCGACGAGATGAAAGAAAAGAAGTTGCCATTCTTTGGCACTTAACAAAATATGAAGCATATAAAATTATATAGGTAATCATGTTAGTCATTTCATTCTATGGAAAACCTCCTAAATGGTAGTTGATAGAACACATTAGTTTTATATACATTTAGAATACTGAATACTTATATTATTAATCATTAATATTTATTAGCGAACAATGTACACGTCATTACATACTTATACTCGTAATAGCTTGCTGCGCTTATCATTGTCATCTTTAGCCACAGGAAGTCCACTGCTGAACATAGGCCTCCGCCTGTCTCATCGATTTGTAGATAGCGGCCTGCATCCACCGAATTGTTGCAACTTTTACTAGGTCTTTTTGTCTACCTTTTGGGTCAACATCCAACACAACGCGTGCCGCTACACATGCGTTTTTTGGAGTTCTTCATAAACTTAGGTACATAGCCCATATAAATAAATAGATCCTAACAGTTACATACATAGTCCCGACCGCAACCAAGATCGAGTCTTGTGTCGTGGGTATTAGGGACTACGATAGACTTTTCAGTCTCACAAATAACCAGACCAAAACCAATACTTGTGGTTCGCACAAACATTTGTCTCGGTGCGGGGATCGAACCCGCGGCCTCTCGTTTCAAAGCCAGCGCGGCGACTAACTAACTGCACCGCGGAGGATGTCCAAATATAAAGTTTTGTGCAAAGAATTCAACTAAATTTAGTCGTTCATGTCGTTCATATGATCGTCTCATACGGTAGAGTGCGACCTATTCTAGGAATAAAATCCAGCTTCTACATCCTGTATAGTATTTTCCCAAATAAATGAATAAATAATAACAAACAAAGGGGTCTACATTTTAATGTGCAGAAAGGCGTCTCAAAGAAACAAATAGGTACATATTATGCTGTATTGTAAAATGTGTGTTATTGGTCTCTCAACAGTCGCATATACTTTTCTTCTTCTGCTCCACCACCTTCGTCTGAAATTAAGACAAGAAGAATAGTTATCAAAATCATTTTACCGTATATTATCTGATGTTGATAAAATATTACAATTCCCCGGAAGGAGACATCCGTATACAAATTGGCGCGAATCCCACGTAAGTGTGTTGAATCGATAAAATATATCATACACATACATAAATTCAACAGGTTGTTTGCTATAATATTATCTTGTATGAAATGGCTACAGGTCATTGATAAGGGGCGTGTTTCCACGAATTCAAACATACGTAACGACTGAAGAAATTATAGTAAGTTACTACGTTTCAAAGTAATCACGATAAAAAAAATTATAACATTATTGGTAATTTACGTCTGCGTCTGCTAGTTTCTGTAGACCAATGGGATACAATAGGATACTATTGTCAACAACATAAAGTATAGGTAATCTCAAGCCTTTCAAAAGATATTGGGTCGACATGATAATTTTACGTAAAATTATATCGCAAAAATTTCGAATGCTCACAATTAAGTTCAAATTAATGACTATTAAATAAGCCCTGTTATTAATAGATCTAGATTGAATTTGTAGAAATCATTTCTGATTACCATTTTCTTGTCACTGGTTTTCGTTCCGGCACTTGTAGAGTCACTATAACAAACTTGTCCAAATAATTTCTTCGACTTCGTAAACAAGCTGCCAAAGCGTTTGTACATCAATGCGAAAAACGCCATGGCAAGCGCTGAACTGCCTAAAAGTGGGAGCCAAGGCGTTATTCGTTCAATTGCTGAGCTGAATATCCCCCCCGGGCGGGGTCCCGGCCCAGAAGCTTGTGTCCCTTTTTCTTTTTTCTTCCGGACTTCTAACTCGTCAGCGCTGAAAAATAATTCAATACATATTCTCTACGTAATTGTTCATGTCAGCTTAAAACAGAATTCAAAAAAGAATTAACTACTATTCTTAATTATCCAAATCCTATAACACAGAGTTTGAATCGCTTCCAATTTGCATTGGTTTGCATCTGATAGAGTTTATTTTATTTTACTTAAAATTCCACAAGAAAATTATTTACCGGATAATGATACCTTCGGATAAAAACTAATGGAAATAACTTCCGACTTTATTTCCAAAATAACAGCAAGTAAATATGTGCCATATTTTCTCATATGTGACAGATGAAACTAAGTATTATTTAGAACTTACACGTTACCTCAACATCACAACTTACCAATCACACATTTTACTTATCAGCTGTTTTTATGGTGTATAAGTTGACTTCTTCATTTTTAGAGGCTCCTTATATTGCTGGTTTGAAGAAATGTCCTTCAAACTAAGTTTATTTTGGCACAACATTTCCGGCTTTTAGCTCGCCATTTCGGTGACTTTTCGTAGACAGAAGAGTGATGTTAAAATGTCGTTTTCTTTTTGCAACGTTTGTTTAAAAAGTTCCGTTTCAACATTTATTACATGTTTTGTGTATTTGACACTGCAAAATACAATAATTATTTTAAATAAATATACTTAGGTACTTAATAATATTCAACTGCTCTAATTTAAGTCACCCGCTCTATGATATTCTCCCTCCTGAAATCGTACGTCCCGCCAACATGAAAATTCTACTTAACTTCATCTTTCCTCTTTTTAAATACTTGGGTAAATCAACTTTTTCTTGCTTTGGACAACCGTACCAGGTCCCAGATTTGTATTAATATAAATAATACCAAAACGTATTTTCTTTATAATACATAATCAATGAATACACACTTAAATCAATGTATTTAAGGTAAAATATATATTTTTATTATTGTGTCACCTTCATTTGAGAGTGGTCCGGGGGACATTTGGGTAATTTTTATGTCAAATTCTGTGTCCCCTTCACCACTTCTAAACTAGAAACTCATCTACACCGAAATAAATCCTCAGACGCAGTGAATATAAAATCATAGAACAGATATTTATGGTTTTTATTTTTAGGAAAACATTTTATAAAAAAAGAAATGTTTTTATTTTATCTATTTTTTTGTGAATTGTTCTTGTCCCACAAAGTTAGTGCATTGTACTGAGTCATTCGGACAACTAGTCTTTGATTACAAATCCAAAACAGAGATGGCCCTGTAGTATCTGAGATAACAAGTAAGTCTGTCTAGTAAACAATAGTTCAAGCCGCAATGTTGAATTAACGTCAGCGAAGGCGGCAGGCGGCCGAACATCGTGACGCGGAGTGGGTGTGTTTATTGTTTGTCCCCTGGACCGGCGCGAAAATTGAGTAAGTAGATTAGTTACATTAATCAATTGCTATTGATCAGTTCACTTTAGTTCTGCACTTTATGTTAACAATGTAATCAAGCACAGTAAACAAATACTCTTTATGAAAAGACACATAATTTAAAAAATGTCACTCGGACAACCAGTCTTTTGGACAACTAAATCAGTTGTCCGTGGGACTTTAAAAGTTGTCCTTAGGACAAATACAAAACCATGTACCCAACACGGGATGATCGGTTTCTTGTGAGTCGTGCATTGAGAAATCGCAAGTCTTCGTATGTGTACCTTAAGAACAACCTCGAAGAAGTAAGAAATGTGCATATTAGTCTATGGACGGTCAGGAGGAGGCTTGTCGCGGCCAATATACGCAGTCATCGCCCGGCCCGCGGCCCTACGTTACTCCGTGAGCACAGAGTTGCCAGGCTTAGGTTTGCTCGAAATTGTGAGTCATGGACTCAAGAAGCTGGAATAGGGTATTGTTCTCCGATGAAGCCAGAATATCTCTGTTCGGTGAAGATTGACGTCGGCGAGTGCTACGAAGACGAAGAGAACGCTTTGCAGAGGCTTGTTTTGAAGAAATCACACCTTATGGTGGGGGCTCTGTTATGTTTTGGGCAGGAATAAATTCAATGGATCGTACAGAGTTAGTCTTCATTGAAAACGGCTCACTGACTGGACATCGATACATAACGGAAGTTCTAATTCCTCATGCACAACCCGCATTGGCCGCTTTAGGCAAAGACTCAATTTTTATGGACGACAACGCTCGCGCCCACCGGTCTGGCGATGTGGAAGCGTATGTGCAAGAGGTCGGCATTCGTCGTTTGGATTGGCCAGCTCGAAGTCCCGATCTCAATCCTATAGAGCATGTCTGGGACGTTCTGAAACGACGCGTGAGATCAGTACAACCGGCTCCGCAGACCATCAGAGAGCTGAAGAATGTGATTACCGCGGAGTGGGAACGTATTCCGCAAGCAAGTATCCGGGATATCCTCGCTAGCATACCCAGACAAATTCAAACTGTGATTTCATCTAGAGGGGGTCACACTCGATACTAAACATTTATCTGCTTTTACTTTATTAAAGAAAAAACAAACAAAAATCTTTTTTTTAAACTTTTACTTCACGAGCATATGCACTACTAGCGAGCATACACTACTAGTGAACTTAGCATTAAAACCCATACATTTTATCAAAATTTTGTGATAATACTGACGAAAACGATTATTTGCTTATTAATTTACAAAATTGTGAAAGTAAAACTACCTATAATTATCAAACAAACCAATAGTAACATTTGAAATGGTTCATTGCTTAGGTGCCCGTTTTTATTGCAAATGAGTTTATATCAAACCCAATTTTCCTATGGACAACCAAAAGTCCATCGGACAACTATGATGTCCCCATGTAAAAATGGAATCAAATCTCAAATAGTTTTATTTTAAACATTTTATTATGTAAATTTCATATATTGACGGGTAGCTAAGTATAAAAGCAACATAAATATATATATATACAGCGTGATATTGACACCCCCTACATTAAATTAAACCATGTGCATCGCGTAGTAAGGGATATTATTTGCACGCATAGGAATTGTCGTAGAAGGAAAAACAAAAAAGTTGATTTTTCAAACAAATTATAAGTCAAAATAATGACATTAAAGTTAAACATCCCATATTTAGACTTACCTGATATACAGCGTCCGCACGGAGCGGAGCGGCAACATCGCAATATTCTCGCGTTTATGAAAACAGCCTGACCCGCTAGCACGGGCGGCGCTGCGATCGCGGGAATTATCTTCCCATGTTACATATTTTTCATAGTAATCACACAACACATAAATACATTAAATTAACTTATTCAAATTGTTATGTTTTATGCACCAAATCTCTCACGATATGTTCTGAGGGCCATGCCGGCGTTTTGATTACACTCACCATACAACAACACCATATCTGTGTATTCCACAGTACTATAAGTATTCGTCATTGTATTAAGAATAGAAAATACAATAATACTGAACAACTTAAATCTACAAAAACTAAAAAGTACTTATAAACACTAATACGAACACTTAAATAATAAAAAGAACACTTAAACTAACAACTAATAAAAAGTACTTAATTGCAATATGTGTCTCTATCTCTTAAACACTTATTCACTCACTTGAACACAAAATACAAATAACAACATATTTTATAATACTATCAAAATGGCGATTTCTGCGCGCGCGCGTGTTTTTGTTTACATTACTAATTGAACGCAGTAAACCGAACACTGAGCGTGCCGCCGCGCCGGCCGCGCCGCCATACATTAGGATTTGCTAAAAAGTTGAAGATCCCTAAGGATTGATTGGATGGATTGGTTGATGCAGTAATTACGTAACTGGATTGGACAATAGTATTTAAAATGAGATACTCTGATTGGCGTAGAAAAATACTTTATGTGATTGGTAGTTTAAAATAAGAGCCGTGACTACAATATCTTGAAATCGATATCGATTATTTGTAGTTTATTCAAATATGTCAACTTTACTTTTCTAACCAATTTTACCCGTAAGTAGTTCATTAATAAAATAAAACAATCTACAGCAGCGAATGCATACGTGTATTTTGTATAAAATTACGATTTATTAAAGTGGTTTACTTTGGAAAAATTAAATATTGTCAAGTTATTGTCATTTTCAGGAAATGTAGTCAGATAACTTTGTAAAGTTTTTTTTTTGTTAAGAGGAAAAGCTTTTTGCTCCCCTTTCGATACCCCGGGGAAGCCGAGAAAGGTAAATCAGTGTCTCTGGCCTTCTAGCCCTGTACAAACGCGTATATTGTGGTCGAGCTGGGTCCCTAGCAACACCTACGCCAGCATATCATTATGCTAAAAACCCTCGATGACCGGTTGGGTTTTAATTATTGAAGATGTTCCAAATTATTAAAACCAACCGTAAGAAATAAAAACGAAATACCATGATATTTCTGACATAGTATTAAGTTTCCAGTCAACTCAAATTAAATAATATGAGAGATAAAAAATATCGATTACGTGTCCTCGGATAATTTCACAACACTACTTCAAAAATGTTTCGTATGCTGTCACTTTCTTATAATTATACTTCCTCCAAGGGCGAAAAAGGGACAGCATATTATGATATAAAAAGATGTACAATCTGGCAACAAGTGATTATAGTAAATGCAAAGTACAGAAGGGACATGGCGCGTTATGATACGTTTACGTAAAATTGTTTTGAAAATGTTAAATTGAAATATTGCGTGTTGGATTTAAACATTACTTGAAATTGAATGCATATTGTTTAAAAATAAAGCTGAAATAAATTTTATTCTTGTTGCATAGTTTTATTCACGTATTTTTATTTGGACCGATTGTCACGTGCCGAAGAATAGTTTTTTTTTGTTGGTCGATAATTACGATTTCAATTAAAGTTTTTGTATTGTGCCTTGTATGTTTGTCCGATATTCAAGAAACCTGTTAATCATTAATGTGTATACTGGAATTTGAGAGTGCCTAGTAATTAGTGAATGTATTTGATTAAATCCTTACTAAAAGGTGAACTATTAAACCCCAGTTAATCATTAGTACTTACTTATAAAATAACGATCATTCATTATGTTCTAGACTACATTGATAATAATTATTGTAGTGTAGAACATATTGAGTGATCTGTATTTCGCCAAGTTTTATGTTTGCGAGGTCAAAGTCCTTTGTCAGCTGAGCGGCAAAACTACTCGTGCATGTACAGAGTGATCAAATATTGCGAAATACAAAATCGTGATTTTTGTCAAAACTACCAGGTGGATTTTGATGTAACTTGGTACAATGTTTCCTGGGGTGGTCACGAACATGTGGACGAAATTAAGTAACAGATGTCAATATCACGCGGTATATATATATATTTAATATTTTCTGGTTTAATACTATGTAAATTAAACTTTTAACGTCATACAAAATTGATGGTTGTCCAAGAGACACTATTTCTTAAAATATTAGGAGTACTATGCGTAATATCTCAAATTGACTACTTTGAAATTGAGATATACACCCGACTTGATTTATATTTACAGTGTTAAATTACAGATAAAAAAATATTCACACTAAAAAAAATATTGAACTAGTTGTCCAGGTGACTGATTTTATAAGACTTCAGTGCGCTTACAAGCTAAAAATAGCCAATTCTGAAAGAAAAGTGCTCTGCTGTATGCAGATTCGTAAAGTAGAATATATATTCTAACTTCTGAAACTATTAAATATTTAAAAAATCAATACTTGAAAAAATATGGCAAAATCATAACCTGTGCACTAAATAGTTGATTTACCCACTTACCTACACATTTTGTGTGAAGAAATTTGAATTATTATAGGTACTTATTTTCATAATTGTCTACTTAATATTTTTGGAAATTGTATTCCGAAATATTAGTATTTCTATTAATTTATCCATTACCATTTACCCATTGCGGGTAGCCCGACTTCATTTATATACTTACCTACTATAGAAATTCGTGTAAGATCTCTATGGAGTTCAGGTTTCACAATGTTTTCCTCTAAGGGCAAACTGCGTACTAATTAACTATAAATTCACAAACGAGCCTCAAAAGTCTCGGTAGATAACTTCCGGTTTGTTACCAGCAGGCCACTGCACACTTATCGCACTTCATAGGCGAAAAAAGCCATCATGCATAAGATAAAATATTTGAATACCCTCTACCACCACTTGATAAGACAATAATTCGAAAGCGACTACTCAGCCATTTACTTAATAGAATAACTAATACAATTTAAGTAATCAACAATAACTAGGAATAATCGATGGTGGCGCATGAAAAGTTAATGATTGTTGATACAAATAGTATTTTCGCGACGGACTAATGGACTCAGTTTCTAACACAATATGTTAAGGTACAAGATAACATGGATGAATATGTAACAGTGCTAGATTATTCTAGGTTCTCGATATGATCGGTACGAGATAAGGTATAAATTAATTGTTTATATCATTATGTTCGGTGGGCCGAGTATATTTAATATGTAAAAAGACCTAATTAACGCTAGCGTATTTAATACTATAACTTATGGATCCCTAAATAAAAGGTTATTCATAAATTCTGCAACTCTCGCCATTCCTATAAACTAGTTAATGTTTAACGGCAGCGATGATCACTTGCTCATCATCAAATGAATAGCTCACTCGCTTATCTACTCTGCTATTAAAAATAAAAATGATGACGCACGGGATCTCCTCCTCCTTTCGAACAGGTGCAGACATAGGGCGCGTTGATTTGCTGGTTGATTCTGTTCTTGAGCGTGCCGCGAGGGCAGGTGAAGAACATCTTGTAGATCAGCGTGGCGATCCCGGCGCCGATGACGACCCCCGCCGCTAACGGCACCCAGCTGTCTCTGTTACTCATCTCAAACCAGCGCTGGCTTCCAGGGTTGTTGTACGAAACTTTTACATGGTTAAGCCAAAACAGTTTGGTTTGACAAGTCTGTGTCTGACAAACGACTTTGTCTACTGCACATGTCTGTTTGTGTTGAGGTTTATATTGAAATAGTTCTTAACTGGGAGCAGAATTGATAAGTACTTATGGAACAATAGGTTTTGAGGCAAATCTGGCAATGCAATCAAAGAACACAGAATGCAATTTAAGACAGCATTACACCTGTATAAATCACCAGATCAAGATTTTTTATCGTCCTACCTTTGTACTTCAGCATTTCCCGAGTGAGTTGGTGAAGATCCTAAGATCCTCACAAGTCTAAATAATCAGTCCTATAATATATTTTTATATATTTGAAAAGAAAGAAATGGATAGGTATTAACTGTATTTTTCTATTCTTGTAGTGAACTTTTCTTGTGGGTAACGGAAAATTCGTTAAATAAGTTATAGTCTATCTAAACTAAGAAGTTCCATTTGACATTGGGAAATAGGGATGCTGTCAAATAAATCGGTTCTTACAATATCCGATTATTTAGAGATATCGATAATATTTGTTTGTATTTCTTAATCGATTACAGTTTATATTTTCAGTTTACATCATTTCGTTTATTTTTTCATGAACACTTTTATTCTAATGAGACATCAACAATTGCATGTCACTTTACTATTTAGGAACAAAAGGAGTGATTTATCTATTACTAGCGGCCCGTCCCGGCTTCACCCGGGTGCAGACACTTTTTCGAGTCCAGTCCACATCACGCACATGCTTATGAACACATGATACATACATACAATACAATACATATAATCCAAAGTGAGGAACCTCCTCACTATGTGTGGCGTATCCTACAATACTGCCTTCATTTCCATTGTAATATCCAAATCTATTAATTAATGATAAATTAATTCATATTAATATTATTATTTAACTATTTATTGATGTATGTTCATTGACAGCATACCTATTATTAGCTCAAAGTTCAGTATTTTTAAAAATTAAAAAACAATTGTTTTATATCTGCTCGATTTTTTAAATATTTTTACCGATTATGCGTATACAAATGCATTTGAATAGTCTCGACTCTACCGGTAAAAGACCTAACGAGGTGACTTTGTAATGACGTCTAGAAAAAAATTTGTTGTTTAAAATGGTTATTTTACTTTATTTAAAGAATTCTAGTTTAAATTTAGTGAATATGGTTTGTATATCTAGTGATAAAATAAGAATAGCTTCATAATTCCATGGATTTACGGAAAGTGTTATTGAAATTGTGTGGGTTACGTCTGCACAAAGTTATTTACGTTAAAAGTATGAAACGTCAAATGGAACCTGTTAGTTTAGATAGACTATACATATTCTTCACTTTCGTACACGGCAAACTAAAGTTCATAATAATATGCTACCTACTAAGTACTAACGAAAACAATATTGCAAAAAGAAAACCAACGTAATGCCATGACGTCAATAATTACTTAAAGATCCCTGAATTGTGTATTGAACAATGTACAATTGAAATCAGCACAATATCGATGATATTGTATTGTAAAAAATCTAATATATATTTTAGATTTTTTATCGACGCGACAACTGTGACCAAAAATCCTCTAAGATATTTTTAAATATTTATAAAAGCTTTAGACTCGATATCATTTAGTTCACAATTTTAAAAACAACTGGTATTTTCGTAAATCTATTATGCCTTTGTTAGAATGACTATTTATTTCACGTGCCCTGAACTTGAACATGCATATATCTCATAGTGTAACAGCTAGCTCAAACTAAGTACCTAGGTCACTTTCTCGTTAAAGATTATTAGCCGGTACGTATTCTTTCAGTATTATTGCAATGAAGAATAATTACGAACACAATGTAATTAAAATACTAAAATAAATAAGCAATATTTATTAGATAAGAATACATTATAAAATATACAAAACAAATAATCAATATTTCTTTGCACTCCCCATACACCGGCTGGCGTCAGGAACCCCCATTCTCCACAAATTTGAACATTTCATTATAATTCAAACTAAATACATCCATGAAATTCATAAGGCTATGGGCGATAGGCTCGCCCCCATCACATCGTGGGACGAAACACACAAGGCTAAACGTGGGTGTCTTGGTAGCACCTCTGCCTACCCCAAGGGCGGATTCAGATTGACAGATTTTTAAATATATCGTTGATTTTCACTTAAAAAAATCGTAAACATATTCACGTATCATAGGTGGAACAAACTTTTAAATAAGCACTTTTAAATGTATTATTTTAATCAAATTCGAGAACGTCCAGTGTTCTGACTAGAACTACATGACCTCCCCCTGATTTGAAAGCTGGATCCGCCCTTGGCCTACCCTGGCCTAACCCTTCTGTGAAAAAGACACAAGTTTATGTATGAAAATCATAATACCTAATATTACAATTATAGTATGTTAACTAATAGTTCGGACATTAATTATATCTCTCAGTACTGTTCTCTTATCTTCCCATGACAACAACGTATCATCACGATAGTTATCGTAAGTACAAACAACGACCCAATTCACACTTTCATACGAAAATACATTTGGACGGTGTCCCTACGGATCCGAGAAACAAATGCCTTACTCATGGCAACGGATCAAAATTATGCGCAGACAATGAACATTGAACTATACGCTATAGTCTAAATACATTCCGGGTCTTTTCACAACAACATACTCGCAGTATGCTATGACCGCGCTTTGAAACTATCGAGCAAAAAGACTTGAACAGTCTAGTAGGAAGATACTCTTATATTAATTATGTTAAACATGTTTGATAAAAATAATAGTATAAATACGTCTAGATTCCAAGACTCGTGTGTAATCATTCAATCAACTTCAGTCACAGGAAATCACCGTTGAATGCTGCCCTCACGACCTTACTGATGTTTTGTTTCTTTCGAACGACTTTTAAATTTAGTTTTAGCGAAGAAGACAAAATATTCGCTGAAATAGCTTTTAAAACTGTATATGAATAAGGCCGAAAATGGTCAGTAACATGTTGGAAGTATTCAGCGGTTTCTGCGACCGTTACAAATAACAATTTATTTGTATTTGTGATGCGTTATAAAAATATATATGTAATAATTTATTTCAGACCCATTGATTGGAAGTCGTTTGTAGTGTTGAATAACTACAGTGCTCGATATTCTAATCGCCATCCTGATAAGGCTTGCGTAATGTACTTGGCGTATGTAATTACTAATTACCATTAAAGTGTAATAAACAAAATAATCAAGCAATTATTGTAAACTCGTACTTGCGTCTTTTTGTTTTAAAAAATCTATTATATCACTTTAAGTTTCGACAAATTGAACGTAAAATACATAGTTTCGTTCAAGTATAGAAAAGCCTACAATGAGTTATTCATTAACATACTTTATAAAAGCTTTAATCCCAGTGTATATGAGCCAATTAACCACAATTTTCATAACCACAAACAAGTTATATTTCCACTTACAACTCATTGCATAAACACCATTGCAATCCTATAAAGTGGGTGTTAGTACACCACGCTGCATTTTTTTTTTTTTTGGTACACAAGTCACAAACTTATCTAATTAATAATAATTAAATTCCGCAGTCCTGAGATCACAACAAAACAGTCATTCACTAAAAATTGGTCCCCTCGCTTCGTCATTATTAAAATGAAAGTAAAATATGCATTGAGCTAATATTATACGTAGTAATATTATCTCAATGAAAATATGTATATGTTTAGCACCTAGTTGTCTCCAAAAAGATGTATTGCATCTTATCTGCAAAAACTACATCTACATAAATCATAGCAACCTCGCCATAATGTACATATTTAAATAGAATAGCTATTATTTATTTTGCATCTATTACCTAGGATAGTAGTATTCATAAAAATGGAATGGATTTAAAGCAAATGGAATATTATGCTTCATGCTGGCTTTTGAAAGCAGCCTGACAATATTACCACTTATTGCCAATTCATTAAATTGTGAACCTTTGTTCCAGACTCTAATGCCACATTTACACTCAGCCCTGTAGGACAGGGAAGTGAGTAGGGAAGTGGGCAGCCCGAGTGTGTAAATAGATCACTCGCACTGCCACTGCTCATGGCGCTGCCACTGCTCGGCGTTCCCTCAAGTGTCGGTTTTTCGTGCGGAAGTCAAAGTACAGGCAGCGCGAGCGCGAGTGCGCGTTTACATTCAGCCATCTTACTCATTCACTACCTACATCCTAAATCCACATTTATGCACATTGCAATTTGCATTAGTAGTTACTTACGCCGTTCTATTGCGATGAATTTCTTTCATACACCATCTTCTTTTACGACAGCGTTTTCTGTTTCTTCGTTGTCTTTTAAAAACATTCAGATAGGTAGAAATATTTCCAACAGCAGCAGGAGTAGTGTAAATGTGGCAATAGATAAGAAATACATTAAAACAAAGTATTTTTAATCTAATAAAAATATTAATCTAGATAAATAAACAGATAACTACGTCCATAGCTGTGCGCGCATCACACATAAACAGCTAGATGGCAACAAAGATCAATAGAATATCTTTGCTTTTGCCTTATATCACATGTCTTAAAACAAACAATAATAAATACAGATCGTGTCAAATCTATTTGCATGTGGCGAAATTTGAAATTACAAATAAAATTAAAAAATTATCTATTTTACGCATTGTTTGAGATATGATTTCGTAATTTTAAGAACAAGGATTTATACTCATAGTCAAATGGTAATGTCAAGTATAATTAAATGTGAAGGGAGAAAAACTATTATTATTTCTTATAACTTAGATAATTAAGTCTTAATTATTGAAGTATTAATTGAAGAAAAATGCAACCTTTTCCAGCTTAAATGATTTCATATTACAGAGCACTCGTGGATTCCTATGGCAAATTATCGGAATTCTGCAAACAGAACTACGGTCAAATACGCAAATACATTTCATTATACTGTTTGAATTCTTGCGGTGAGAGCAAATACTTAGCTACAAGTTTATAGTTGGCGGGCTGCTCTAATATCTGAAGCAGAGGCGCCAGCTTGGCCGCGTAGCCTTGTAAAATATTATCATCGACTTGCCCAATGAGATTGTTGCTCTTATTCCAAAAGTATGGTATATTTTTTGAAACAAGCGCCTTGTGGAATTCAATAACCATGATTTTAAACAGAGACGCCGGATCGGTCCTCCAAAATTTCTTGTCGTTCCTTTTTTTGATTTCCCAGAAGAATAGTGTCTTGATGTAGTAACTGGCAATCTTTTTCATACCCAACGAGTCTCGCATCTTCTTTATCTGCAAAAAACATGTTTCGTTAGCATAACTGAGTAAGGTAACCTACATGGACTAAATGTAGTTGGAAGTTGTCCTTTAGAAAAATACGTTTTATTAAACGTAAAGGTACATTCTGTGATAGGTACACAGATAATACGCATATTACATAATATTATTGAAAGATTTGGCTAGCCCCAAACTTCCGCGAAACAACCACATCTTGGCGTATTATTTGCAGACTCATTTTAATACATTTTAAAGTTGAATAAACTGCCTCGGTGGCGTAGTTGTATTACGGTACGGTTACAAAACTGAGGTCTCGGGTTCGAGTCCCGGGTCGGGCAAAGTGATATTGGATTTTTCTATTCATTATCAGCCCGGAGTCAGGAATTTGTGGCCGATATGGCGACAGACTCGCCCCCTATCACATCGTGGGACTGAACATACAAGGCGAAATGTGGATGTCCTAGTGGCGCCTCTGCCTACCCCTTCGGGGATAAAGGCGTGAGTTTATGTATGTATGTATATGAAGTTGAATAAAACTTTATTTGAAAGGATTGTATCGCGGATTTTATTGTGCAGAAAAAACTAGGGTTGTACCACGGCTTAACAGAAAACCACTATCTACTGTCGTGTTTTCAGTGAGTGAGATTGGAGGCCCAATAGCCATTTTCTTCTCTCAAACTTGTTAATTTCCTTTTCCTCCCTCTTTTAAGAGGCCAGCAGCGCAATTATAATAAAATACCCAAATTATAATTTAAGTACTCACCAGTCGAATAACTTGACGCAAGTTGGCCGTGTCGTGCATGAGATCCCTCTCTTGGTAGTGCAGCGCGATACGCCACGAACGTTGTTCATCCTGTTTGGTAGCCGCTGCCTTATTTGGCTTGCCGACTACCATCCAGATTTCTTTTTTGCAATTCTCCGGTATAGGCTGATAGGCCTTGCTGATGGGCCAACGTTCTTCGGGGAATTTAAGGGTAGGAACTAAGTCGGCGCTTAATTTGAAATTAGTCTGAGCGTTCTCTATTATCAATGTCATGGCTGGACCGGCCTGAGACCTCTTGATAACGTATTCCACGCCCTCCACCGTGTACACAGATAAACCATTTTTCGACTCAAACGTGTTTAACGCTTTGTTGACAACGCTCTTAAACCAATCGAGAAATCTACTTTGAAGCAAATAATGCGTATCGTCTTTCCACTTGAATGCGGTTTTGTTGATGAGCCACTCTGCACCATCTCTCATATGAAGGTTTTGGAACTGCGGCCCCATTTTCAATTGTACGAAACCAGGATTAATAGGCTGAATGACTACGTCGCTTTGGTCCGGATTACTTTGATTTATCTTCATGTCAAGCGAAAGACCAATAACTATATCAACATCAAAATCGTTTGGTTTTTGTAACAGTAGATTGTCGTAATGGCTGCCGGCGAATTTTATCTACAAAAAACATAAAATAATTGGAACGCAATATTCATAGGAAAATATAAATATCTACGCAAATTATACCGATACGTTTTTTATTATTAATGATAGAATAGACGCATTGAGGTGTTATTTTAGAGTGGGCAATAAATAACTATATATATTCTAGCACAATCAGAAAAAATTATGGCATGACATACTTATGCATCTATAAAGGCTTTATCACACAGAAAACGTACCTAGCTACTTTAATACAATACAACAGTCTAATATTAACATGAACAGCTGCTACAGTATAGCTGTTTATGTAGCTAGGTATGAAACCAAAGGTCATGAATTTGATCTCATACAATCAATACATTTTGTATTAGTGACCCAAAATGAAAAATATTTCTTACTGGCCTAGGTGTTATATTAAGCAAAAATGTCTGTTATAATTTCCAATATCTACTACACAAAATTAGACTACACATAGTATGGCTATTGTTCGATTTTTGATGTAAGAATTATTGTAAATATTTATTACATATTATCAAATACATATACTAGCTACTAGCTAGATTACTCAATTAATTTCATATCAAATGTACATAGAAGGTTCAATGTAAATAAATTTTGAGACTTACTTAATCTCAATAATTTAATTATTTGTCAGGTTAATGTCCTATAATATAAAAGATAACATAATCATAGATTGATACTAACCATGCTTTGATATTTATTATAATAAGGATCCACTCCTTTCATTTTCTTATTCAAAGGCAAAAATATGCCTTGAAACACCTTGTAGTAGCGCTCAAATTCCTCATCATCTAACTTGATGTACCTTGCATAGATGTGAGATAGAAGTGAGTTCAAATTGGTTATAGGTGCTTGTGGGGCTTCCTTTTTTGCTTTCACATTATTTTCGCTAAAAATAATATAATTACATATTATTATACAATTATTAGTGCATATATCTGCCAAATGGCATCTAAAAACTGACCACCATAGTCCTATTTATACTAAGCAAACTACCAAACATGTTTTTTATATAATGGCTATTAAATTGCAGTACATTCATTAGCGCAATGTGTTTTAAAATATAATATTTTTCCCTTGTTTGTTGAACTTACACCATGATGTTTATATTAAAGCTTGTTTTAGCTTTATAAACCAAAAAAATAAAAAGTTCATTTTGACTCTGATTATTGTCAGCAAACCAAATAAATAAACTATAAAATAATATCACTTATTAAATCAATAATTACCTGGATTTTTTGCCTGGCATGGTGATAATCTTTTACGTCTATTACATATTGGGGTGAAATAAGAATGGTAAACTGTGTGGGTGGCACTGCCGACACCTTTCCCTACCCCTTATGGAATGAGCATACAATTTAGGTTTGGCAATTAAATAATGGTCATAGGGCAACTTTCATAGAAGCTAGTAATGTTTTGATTCACAGAGAAAGAGAACCATACCAATGGTTTTACCATGTCTATTCTAAACAATTGACCAACATATTATTATATTATACTAATATTCTGATTATAACAAACTATAATAGTCTCAATCTGAGGATTACAATGTACAAGATGGAATTAGCACCCAAGTAAAGCTAAAATAATGTTGGTATATCCTGAAGTTTTATAAATTACTTTTGTTTACACAACTAATGAATTTTGATTACAAAAAATAAATGTACCTGGAAATAATCAATCTCTCCAAATAATTGACAAGTGAGGCATCATTCTGTTGCACTGCAATACCTCTATTGGTCTGAGCAGGTTGGCATTCATTTTCCTTCTTGAGATTAACTGAAGCCGTTCGTATCTTAAGAGATTCACCAATACGTCCCTCCGGTGCTTTATTTGCTGTTGTCGGCCGCTGCTGTCCTACAGTAGCCAGTTGTTTAACTGTGCTCGGTACCACTGGCAACTGAGTAGAATCCTTACTGGAACTGGTAGACTCAGAAGAACCCATTATTTATAACAAAAATAATTCACTTAACAACACTGAACACACGTCTTGTACGACCGACCGGAGGCAACGACTAATCATAAAATAACAAGTGCGCCAAGTTAAATATAATTTATTGGATTGCCGACGTGGACTATCCGCGGTTTCACGAGGTCCGACAATAGAAATATGTTTTTCCAACTACTTATCGAAAAAGTCTTTTGTTTATGGCTGGTACTTTCCCGGATTATTTTTATTTGTAGCTGTGCTGCCAATTCATAATATACTCTCTATTATTTGATTTGTATCATGATCACAGACCAATAAATAAATCAATATCTATCTATACCTACATATAAAAAAATTATAACCGATCGATGTCTGTACTAGGGATGTAACGGAGGTAGTTTTATCGGAACCGAAATCGGAATCGGAGTTTTCAAATTTGACTTATCGGAATCGGAATCGAAATCGGAATCGGAATCGGAGGCAGGGTCAGTTTGTTTAAGGACAAATAAAACATGATTTATAGTCTTTTTTTTCATTTCCATTTTATATAAAATAAAAAACAACAGTAAAAAAATTGGCATAATTGGCTATTTGACTTATTTCTGAAAAGTGTTTTAAAGTCTATGAACCTGTTCGGCACAGGCCGTCGCGCGCCGCTCACTTCGTTTCGTCCAACCTCCGATTAACCTCCGATATAAAAGTATCAGAACCGAAGTCGGAACCGAAAGTGTAATAATAATCGGAAGTTCCGAGTTAACGGAACCGGAATCGAAGCTCCGTTACATCTCTAGTCTGTACATGGAAGATAAATGAGAAAAACTAATATGAGGGGTCTTTATTAACGTAATAGAAACCCAAACAATGATTTTTAAATTTTTTGTCTGATAGTCTGTTCGGTTGTGCGCGATGAACTCAGAAACGGCTTAACGGATTTCGATGAAATTTGGTATGGAGGTAGCTGACAACCTGGATTAACACTAATGTTATTTTTTATCCCGAAAAACATAGTGTTCCCGTGGGATTAGGAAGGTACCTATTCCGTTTCCGATATAGAGCGGGATATAACAGTATAGAACGGGAGGGGATCGTAAATTCCAAATAAAGTTAATCATGCAGACGAAGTTTGCACTTTGCAGGCAGAAGCTAGTCCGGAATATATTTTGAGTGATGTGTTTGTTATCACCTGTGCGTACGGTTAATCTTGAAAAATTTCCGATAAAACTCCAAATATTTCTTTTAAATTTTTAGAAAAAATATGAAAAACCGAATGTTATTCCGATTCGAACGAAACGTAACACACTGAAAAACACGGTGAATCATCGGTGAAACTGGAATTAGAAACAAACTGATCGTCATAGAGTAAGTAATCACTACGTTCTACTGATCGTGTTTGTTTTATCGTATTTTATGAACAAGTTGATAATATTTTATTGTGATTGTGTATGTATTTTTACTTTATTAGCAAGTTCTTACGATTTAAAAGCTACAATAAAGTTAAATTATTGTATTGTTCTATAATTTTTCAAGTTCATTAAGGATACTGCGGATCTAATATCCTGGAGTTGCAGTAATAGGTTCCTGCCCATAGAGTATAGTAATACACTGGGTATTCCTGCCGGTCATAAAATAAATTGAATCCAGCCATCAATCACAGTCTAGAAGTAGGCTTGACTGATGTCAAGCCTAATGTGGGTGATCCCAAGGTTGTAATTTATCCAGGTGAACTGGTAAACCGCCATGCAGATTGTTTATGTTTTTCGACTTTGTGCTAACATTACTACTCAATGGTTTTCGACCCAAATGCTGGCCACAAGACTATATCTATCGATATAAATGTTACACTATATAAGACATTCAGTACAAAAAATGTGTCCCACCTACTTGCGGTGCATGCACCGCACATGAATCAGTTTGCTTCGTGACAGTGACAGTGCAGCACGCCATAACGCTGTATAAAAGTAATAAATGAATGTTTCGACGTCAAACCAAAAGCAAATCGTCTGAAGTTACAATATTTTAATAAAATACCAGGTAAGTGATGTAATATTGCAGTGTGCTTTTAAAATACGGGACACTATTTCTTTGACGTGTCTCGTCTATCGGTAGAATATAAGTCAATGACTACCTATATCTAAATATATACACTATGAATTGAAATAATTTTTACGTATCTTATCGCGGATTTGGTTTAATTTTACATTTTTAAATTCCCGACGTTTCAACGAAAAAAAATGTTTTTATTCCAATGTGTAACATTCGCGTAAATCTAATCAGCCTTCTCTGTTTATATAGGACACAACAGTTCGATTGTCCGTTGGAAGCAGGATCTGGGCAGATTATATTGGTTTTATTCTGCTCGTATTGCTACAAAGACTGCGATCTTATCGTTTCTTCCCAGTCCCTGTTATGCATTTGTTGCCAAGCTGTGCTCCCTAATCAGTGGCGGCGTAAGGTAGGTTGGCACCCTGGGCGGTTTTGTATGAACACCCCTACATAAAATATGACATCAAATACTAAACATGCCTACCCCGAACATTTTGTGCTCGTATAAGATCAAGCTGATTTTGTGCAGGAGAAAAGCAATTAATCTCCCCTTTCGGTACCCCGGGGTCGGCTGAAAGGGGTATGTCTATATCACTGGTGTTCCAGCCTGTCACATCACGGATGTTTTAGTCGAGCCGGGACCCTAACAAAACCTGCACAGCATACCGACTAAAAAGCTCTCGATGACCGTCACACGGCAGTCGGCACACGCATGATGAGCGGCACCCGTAATCGCAAGGCGAAAAGAGCGTAATCTGCACCCACCTAAGCGCACGGCGTGAAAACATTGTTGGTCCGTTTAATTTAGGGGGCCCGAATGCCCCCCACATACGACAATTTTTGGACGTCGGCTTAAGATATTATGGGCGTCTACGTCAGAGACGAGGTCATGCGCTCTGGCACACATCTCCGAGTCGCTAGGTATAGGTAAGGGCACACCGCCCTCGCAGTGTAACTAGCGACCCCGATAAGGCGACCTCATTAGGTAACCTCTTACGACAGGCAAGGGATACCGTGGCGAAATTCTTGTGCTCCTACGAAAGGGTAGAGGCGCCGATTTAGCCGTTTATAAACCGGCGCAAATTCTTGCGGGCGGGATCCTTCCCATCACGATCCCAGTTCGCGTTCTCCTTCTTTGAGATCACGATCTCCCAAAAGAAAAGCATTGCCTGCCATGACCTCCAACTCTTAACCATGGAGAGAATCACGGCTGAACGCGAGAGGTCTGCTCTTACGGTTGCATGCGGTATTCTGCGCTCTTCACCCTAGGCTGGGCACTCCGAAAGAGTGTGTCAGTTGTCGCAATGGTGACACACGGCGATTTCTTCGTTTGTTTCCACCCGCCACACGTATGTAACGAAGTAACCGTGACTCGATAGGATCTGTGTCAGATGGACCGTCAACATGCCGTGGCGCCTGTTCGACCACTGGTAAAGAACAGGACGCACTGCCGCAATGGTCCCCTCACCAGCATTGGGATTGTCCATCCTAGAGTGCCACTCCTCCATGACGGCCACTCTTTTTAAGGGCTAGTTTCTCTTGACGAAACGCTTCGTCCCGCCAGTAATAAACTGACCAAAGGGCTTTGGCGTCAATGTCCCAGGGAAGGAAACCAACCAGAACGTAGGCCGCCTCTTGGGCGATCATACGATATCCCCTGAATCGTGATCATCCGCTGCGCCACCACTCGAGAGAACAGCACAGTGTCTGCTCAGAGATTCAACCGAAACGGGACATCTGTTGGAATTGGCCTCAAAGAAGCTTGGTCTGCAACTTTATTAGGCGCAGGTTCGACCCCACGTGGAATATTGCACCCTTCTTTGGGTAGGTACACCCCATTACCAGCTTCTCCCTTGCGACCGATTTCAACGTCCGGCAGCTCAAATCATCGACGACCGAGGTTTTTCCGATCGGCATCATCCTTTGGCTTTGCGTAGAGGTGTAGCATCGCTCTGTATTCTTTATCGCGTTTACAAATGAATCCATTCTTTTAGGGAATTAAAAAAATTAAAGTAAATAATCATAGTTGCGATGAACTTCAAAAAATGAAATTAGTATGCAAGTAGCTAGATACAATAGTAGGTACTTAGTTATTTATTGATATGTGTTTATAGAGGTAGATTTTGTGTGCTTTCTTTGGCTGTCGGTACGAATGAGTTGTCGTTGTCACCCCTTGATGCTTGGTACCCGGGGCGGACCGCCATTGGCATTGTTTCAGGGACCACTTGCGTTTCGTGAACTGTTTCTCAAGTCCCTTGCGTAGCGTTTGGCACTTCGGCTCCGACAGGGACTTTGCATTGCGTTTTGTATCCCATGTTATACCTACCGAGAAGACACGAGGCATTGTGTAGGAGCCAGCTTAGACTTTTAAATAAATAAATAAGCACACCTAACATGTCATGTTGTCATGACACACAGTCATGCAGTATTTTTTTCGACTGAAGAAGATCTAAAAGATCTTCGCTAGAAGAAAATCATCGAGACAGACCACGCACCTGATATTGTGACTCCTTGAAAATTCTTCCATTCAATTGGTTATCGAGGTGAATGTTCTTGGCTCCTACGTTAGATCGAATGGTAAACAGGTCGTTTGGAGCAGCTGGCCCTGCTTCAGATCTGGATGATAATTTACTCATAGGAATCTGCGATGTTGTTAGGCACATAAAAGTAAGCTTGGCTCATGTCTACTTTTGTCGAGATTTTGCATTAAGGAAGGCAGTCAAAAATGGCTGAATAATTGGTACGGACTCTGTTTCGCGTGCTCTATCACTAGACATTAACTTTAATTAAATTAAATTAAGATAGCTTGCTGTCGCATTTCGTTAGGTGAATGAGATTGCCGGATGCCCAATACCCCCGACTTTGTTTTTTTTCTGCTCCCCTCCCGATTTGACTGCTCGGCAACACATCCATGAGGTTGCTCATAGGCGGTAGTGATCACTTATCAGTTACCACGAGGTGACCGTTTGCTCGTTTGCCAGACCTATGCAATAGAAATAAGAGCTGAAGAGTTTGTTACTGCTAACCTCTGGAACTACTGCGTCAGTATTGAAAAATATTTTGGTGATAGATAGATTTTTCGAGGAAGGATATAGACTATACAACATCACGATATGACAACCAATAGGAGCGGCCAGCGGGGTAGTAATGTTGCAAGAATGGGGAAATTTTGTTCCTTTTGAAAGTTCCCGTGCGCTATGTGAACGGTTGAAGTTACACAACAATCATGTATGATGGGATACTTTCCTTTAAAAGGTCTAAAAATAAGTCTACAATACTATATGTTCCTAGCTTCACTCACCCTTACCTTTTTGATAGTAATCAGATTTGTTCCAAAGTAATCCAATAATTGAGAATGCGTTTTTATCCATATGGTTTTGTTCTATAACCAGATGAATACGTTATTTATAACAAGTATTTAATTTTGAACAGAGTTGTCTTTGCAATATTTGATTTGATGTTGAACTAAATACGGTTTTAAATCTTAGGGTTGGCATCACTGCACCGCGCTTGCGCAGCAATAACTGGCGGCGACCACAGAAACCAGGATTAACTTATTTCAACAGTTGTATGATCTGCCAAAGAAAGAGCGAATGGACGTCTAATAATGTTCCAGTTTGAATGGCTCACACTAGAATGTAACAGTGAAACTCAAACGCAGCCCTTTAGTTGTTTATTTCCTCATTAAAAACAGAGTACAAACTAGCAAGAGAAGTTTCTGGAAATTTACAACGTCTTTATAATACATATATTTTGATCAAATTTCATATTACCATGTGGCAACATGCTGATACCTAGGCGTTTAACATTACAAGGAAATTCACAAAATCCTTTCAACAGCTAAGCGGAAAGCTAAAGAAAATAATATTGCAAATATTATTTATGACATAGATATGTCCAATTGTTAAATAAAACTGAACATAACCAACAATCTGTGTAGCATTTCGTACAAGCGCTTATTTGCATACTTCTTTAATCAATTGTTTATTTACATACATTATATCATCTTAAAGGATGTCTGTGCAATAACTATATTTGCAATACTATCAGCAGAGCAATTGGCAATTCAATAACGCCACTGGAATTAAATTATAAATCAAAGCGCCATTGAAGTTTCTGCGCATAACTTTCATTAAGATATTTCAGGCATATCCACCTTCAATTTTAACCAAGAAAGTAAGATTTTTCACAAGCCACATCAAATAATTTAATAATATTATACAAAATTTTCTTACAACTGGGGTTTACAACATGGGCTTGTCTTAATCACAATTTGTATGTGCATATGACCCCATATATTTGTGACCCTCGAAACCAAATAATATCGGATTTATATAATTTGTAATTGCAATGAAAACATGTGACAGAAGTCACTTGTCTATGATAGAATTAAATACTATGAAATTAAGGCCCTTTTTTGTATCGACATATTTTTGTATTTATATGGAACCCTAAACTCTTATAAAACCGCTATATAACTGTGAGCAACTTGACTGTAGTGTTAAGGCTACTAAAATTATACTATTAAAGTCACATAATTCCCAACTCGTTTCTAAATTGTGTTTCTACATAGTATTGTTACAGACACAATTGTGTATATGCACCTTTATAAAAAACATATATTTGCTGTGTATACATGTCAAATATTTCCAATTTTCAAATATTTAATTATTTTATGGAATGCTATAATTTTCCAATCTGAAAAGTTGATCTATCAATAAAGCAACAACACAATTAACCAAACATATAATGATGGTATTCAGTTATAATATTGATGATATTAAATTGCGTGCGCTCAAAATTGGTCATATTTGAATCTCAAATGAGATATTGTTTAAGTTTCATTTATTTTTTACACAATTGACACACATACTGATGCACGGCATTATAAAACTCTTAGAGCCAACGATGTCTATCACTAATTGGCGAATAACTAAACGAATATTACTAATGCAGAAATATTTGACATATATAAATATGTATAATCTATAAACTAATAAATATTAATACTAAACAAACACAGATATAGTATCTCGACTGTACCTAACGCAGCGACGCGTCCGCCTTATGCGCATATAATTGAGTTTACAATTTATTCATTATTTCTATGTTTAATGTTAATGTTACAAACATAATGTGCAGTCGAAGCGGGTACTTTTATTACACATCTAGTGACTTTTCTATACTTGACAAAATCAACTTTATGGATCACCAATTTTGTTCAGCCACTGAATTATCTTAATTTTAAATCATTGATGTCATTTTAATTTGCGATAGTGTAAAATTAGTATTTTATTTCCTTTTTAATTATTCACTAAGCTGCTGACTTGGTCTTTTAAAGGTTTAGTGGAGCTTTGAAGACCAAGCCGCACGGAAAATATTTATATTAATTTCTAAAAAGTTTGGTAAATAATTTATTTCAACTTTTACATCAAACTGAACAAAATCATTGTCCAATTATTTGTATACTCAATAAACTTAAATTCCGTAGCTAACAATAAGAGATAGTTATATTTATATTATATATAACGCTAGTATTATCAAGGAATCTAAATATTCTAACACGATATTCACTACATCCAGAAAATAGCATCAAATGTACATGTGTGTTAAGAACTAAAAAAACGAGGTCTTAGAAACAAAACCATTTAAATGATATGTTCTGAAATATACTATAGCTACACTGTGCACAGGTTGCTATGTTTTGGATGCGAGTTCATATAGTATGTGACGAAATTGCTTCCGAAATGACGATGCGTGTTGTAAACAAATTAATATTTTGAAAATAATTTACGTACTCAAATCACAGATTGGCACTCCTACTATATTAAAATAAAAGAGCCATTTATCATATCTTCGTGACAAATTCGCCACATGGTTAGAGAGTGCATAACTCAAGCTATCACGATATTCATGAGATTGACCATTCGTCAAAATGAATTACATTAAATTGTTTATTAGTATTTATACATACATATTCATGCATATAATGCTGCTTTGCCGTGGCCCATTGCATTATCAGGCACTTGATGCGACCATTTGAACAACCAATTTTGACAAATAATATACTATATTACAACACAGAGAGTCAGATTTAATAAATGAGATTTTATATTAATTTGAATGTTTTTTCCAATTATTTAAAGTTGAACTGCTTCCAAATAGAAAAATAAAATATATTTTATATTTCAAAAATCAACAATAATGTCAGTAACAATAATAGTTACTTTACACTTGCAATATTATTTGACAAAATTGGCTTGAACTGTACAAGGCTTTGCCTTACAATACCTATCTTTGTTTCATGATATTTATCTATACTACCAATGTTCGTAATCGCTTAACATTTTAAATTTATTGTATTTCATTATGAAAAACCGTTAACATCTCATTGTAACCGTAAATCATTTAAATACATAACGCGAGCCATCTTATCACAAAGCCATACGTAATATAAACATATTTTATTGTATCATTCCCATTCAACACCAACACAGGCAGTATTTATGTCATAGATTACTGCAGTGAGCCGTTAATGTGACTAACAGGCAACGTTGGTTTCAAAAAGTACATCCAAATGTCACAGCCGATAATTTATTTCTTTAATAGTAAATAAAACTTTGTCGAGTGTAATATAGCTTTGTATATATTAGAAGTTCCCATTAAAAGATGAATAATAAGTAAAAAACTAGATCACAACTGTTTCAACCGTTCGCAAAGATTCATACTGTAAAATTAATTTGTATTACCCTTGCGAAATTTATATAGACAAATTTGACAAATAAGTAAGAGATCTAAAATCACTATATTTTATACAACTGTCTTATCACACAGACACAGGGGATGGACAGCGCAGTAGCTCCATATGACTTCTCTAAAAAGAGACAAAACGATTGTGCTATCTCAGACCGAGAACAAGCGGCATTCGCTTTGACTTTTCCAGTTTCGTCTCATTTACATGACAGCTACACAGCATCGCACAGACATCATAGTCTTATCACTCACACATGCCCATGCCCCATGCACAGATTAGTGAAACGTTAGTGTCAAATTTACATATGTCAGTTTTCCTAAAAATCACTCAGAACAAAGTTTGAATTACAGATTAGTGTAAAATAGTATATGGGATGACAAATAAAATACGTGCGTACGCGTGTCGGTGTGTAGATGGCTGTGGGTGCGGCGACATTAACGCGCGCTCCCCGACTTACTGTGCGCGATGAGCCACTGCAGAGTGATGTCGATGTTGTCCTTCTCCTTGCACGAGATCGAGTAGCAGCAGATCTCACGGTCCTGGATGGCTGACAGGTTCCTGTGTTAGGAATTCAAACGTTATTATTTTAGTTAATACTAATATACCAAGCCTAAGAGTTTATTTGTTTGAACGCGCTTATCTCAGGAACTGCTGGTACAAATTGAAAAAATATTTTAGTGTTGGATAGTCTATATATCGAGGAAGGCTATAAGGGTCTTTTATAATTTATATTAGCAATACTAATAACTTCATATTTGTAGAAAAGAGTTAGAGCATTGCTGCATTCAATGACTGAATGTGAATAGGTATTAATGAGTTATGAGCCATCTAGACCAGAGTGTTGCCTTAATAATACGACTGAAAAGTGAAAATAATATCAGTTTTGCAATTTTGGTAACCTTTTGAGGGTGGGCTTTCGCCCATCGCTTTCCCGTCAATGTGACAACCAGCAAATACAATACCCATGTACTTTGAATGTTTATGTGCGACGATAAAGAGGAACTTTTACGGCTGAAGCGGGGTCGTAAATTGGCCTGCAAGAGTTACTATATGGTAAAGTATAGACGTGTTGTTACTTCTTATAACTGTAAACTCTGGATAACCGAGTAAATATAAGAGAGAAGTCTCTGGCAGTTTACCTTACTGTAAGTTTGTTATTTATGTACGTGAGACGTCAGCCAAATTTTATAATAATTGTTGTAGATTAAAAATAATTTTCAAAGTGCCACATATCCAATAAGATTCAGTGTTAATTATCTTTACAATGCGCGCTAAAGTACGTCCTCTAATTTCGAAAGTAGGTGAGCAGCGGTGAATGGTGAGCCATCAGCGGTGACCACCAGAGGATCTGAATGCTCATCTGCTTACGTAGGTAAATAAAAAAATGACCGCCTCCGTGGCGCAGTTAGACGCCGGCTTTTGAAACGAGAGGCCGTGGATTCGATCCCCGCATCGAGACAAATCTATACATATAATGTCTTAATAAAATTAAAGTAATACTGTAGGAGCTAGAAATATTTTTGTCTACTTCGTTTAGTAGCAAAGCGGGTGGCAAAACAATGAACTAAAAAGGTTTATTATTCATAAAAACTTTAAAAGCCAGAGAAACTATCTGTAAAGCACCACGGAAATAGTAAAACTATCACCAGAATGTGAGTACGTACATGCGTTCGATGAGGCCGTGTTCGTCGAGCGCGTGCGGCAGGTCGCGCTTGTTGCCCAGCACCAGCACGGGGATGCCGGTGAGCTGCTGCTTCTCCAGCAGGCTGTGCAGCTCGTTGCGCGACGCCTCGATCTTATCGGGGTCCGCCGCGTCTACCATGTAGCTGCAATCACACCACCACACTAAAGATCATACTTGCTGATACAATGCCCTTTCTAACCAGTGCCAGTTTTAGGCAGTACAGTGTGTAGAGTACAATGTATCGTCGGGCTCTTGGTCTGGTACAAATTGTGAAGAATTAGTAGGGCATTCTGCTGTATAGCTTCGTCAACACAGTCTACAATTGCACACTGCCAGTGCAACGACCGCCTTTCTGAACACTAACTGCAGACGCTGACGCAATGTTCATAACTCTTTTTGTAGAAATATATTCAAAAAGGTAGTATAGCTTCGGCCAACTGCCTGTTCAGTTGCATTCAGCAACGTACCTTAATAAATACAAGGCCCAAACGTTTTTACATTTGGAAAACTATGTCTTGTTCAAATTTATATTGCATGTCTGTTGTCCCCTACAATTTCCATACGCTTATTAGTATTTAATATATACGGAAGTCTTAAAATTTAACTTTGTTATGAGATGAGTATCACTCTGTACCTTGCTAAGAAATTGTCATGTATTTATTATAAAATTATTATAAAACACATGTCGTCCTAAACAATTTAAACAAACTAAATAATATTATCGGCTATTGTGAAAGTGACATGAGTTGGACAAATCGCCCGCATTGCTTATCAAATCAACACATGAATTTCGGTGCCGAGCCACGTGTTACATCCCGCTAATCTCATTTCACTACACACTAATCTCGTACAACATAATTATGTAACGTATGCATTACAAAATTACAAAATATACCTTAGCATTAATTAATGCTGGTTCCCACGCAAAAACTACTAAATGGATATTTTGTTTTTTAATTACTACTATGCCTTTTCTAACTGTTAGATTAATATTCATATGTATTTTCTTATTTTCTTACACAGGGGAAGTTAAAAACATAATATGTCATTTTGTAAATATTCGTCAATTAATATTACATAATAAAACATAATTCGCCCTTAAAATCAGTTCTAATGTTGAACATGAAACAACGTGTTTATAATATGATTTCCTTCTGCTCCAATTTAAATGATTAGGTACGTTCCATTGGCATACATAACCGATCAGATATTAAACGCGTAAACTTGATACGAAACTAACACGCTACAGTACGACGCATTTGAAATTATTCGGTTATAAGTTACCAATTTTAAATTAATACTATTGTTTAATAGCCTTGGATTCTCGATCAGCGAGAAGGAAGCTGGCTATAGAGGTCACGGGTTCTGTTTCCGCAAATTATTAAATACCTATGCGTTCGACAAGCATTTCGCATCCAAATTGGAATTAAACACACTCGTTGCATCCTAAGGTTGCATCTTAGCATGGGACAATGAAAATGAGCAAAAATACCATAAGACACTATTGTCCATTTAATCACATTATAACTTTATGAATCGACTAAAATCGATGCTTTAGATTTTAGAACATAAACAATTTCCGAGAAAAACTATGATATTAAAATACGTACACAATAGCGTTGACGCCTCTGCAATACCGCTCCCACATGGATCGGAATCTGGGCTGCCCACCAATATCCCATACCTTAAATATTATACACATAACATTATTAATTGTCAATGACAATACAATGCATACTGATATGGTAATACTTTTGGATGGCATGTGCAGCAGTGCACTTCTTGTGGCTGAAGACGATTAATCCAATAAATATTCTAGGTATAGGTAGTAAAATCTATTATTATTTAAAACTTTGTAACAGACATACCTTGATAGTAACATTTCCTTTGGTGATTTTGCGCATGTTGAAACCAACAGTTGGTATCATGTCTTCACTGAACTGTCCAGACTGTAAACAAATCAATACAATAACATTAATATTGATCTGTATGAAAAATATCTCACAATATAATACATACATACTCTCTTTTTGCAAGATATAGTTTTTTATTTTATTTTATTCTCTAAAATGCGTTTAGTTGAACTGTGTTGTAAAGTAGTATTTTTTTATATGCAGAAATTATACCTTTCAGTGTCGATAATATATGGTAACGCAACCTTACACTGACCATACAATGAAAGTATTGCCGATAATTGTAACTACTGCCGATCGAATCCTCGCCAAAAATGTTACAGTGCCTTCAATTGCCATTTACTACCAAACTAATACGAAAATCAGACTTGCGTGGACCACTAGATTTGACTCCCTGGATGGCGCCCCAACTGCGCCCTAAGCTTACGCTGCTACTGCTTTGTAATAACCAATCACACAGGATTAAGCGGAAAAATGCGGAAACAGAGTATTTATAAAGCCAAGTCAAACTAGTCACCAATTGTTTATTAATCCCATACTTGCTTGTTGCTTTCCAGGTTACTAAAAATCACAAATGTAGAATGTAAATATGTTGTATTATAACATAAAAAAATATTGAAATGTTATGCAAAAATGATGTGGCCAAAAATAGAGATATTATGCAAAGTAGTCACTCAGATGTTTGCAAATACCTGTTTACATGTACCTAATAGTAAATATGTAATGTTAAGCATATAAAATACTTGTGTGCAAAAATCTAAGGACTATCAAATATTTTACTACTTAGCAATATAATCATTTTTTGTTGTGACTAGTAATACATTTTATAAAATAGTTTTCTTCCAACATGAGTTTAACTTGCTATGACTAATATTAAGTTACTCATAATACATGTTCATAATGAATCATATTACAAATTAAGTAAGTAGTCCTTGAATAAAAGCATCACATTTGATTAAACATTAAAATTTGGCCACTTAAGAATTGCACACTCAGCATTAGGTAGCTTTATTTAAAATGAGTCTTAAACATAGATGTAGTATAACATAGATCGGCAATGTATCATTTTGAGTGAAACCAAAACGAGAATATGATAGTGTGCGTGAAGTTTGCATGTGTGCGTGACAGATAATGCTGCGCCATGCACTGTCGATACTATCATATCGATATACCTAACGGCCCAACCAATAAAATTAAATTTTATAGATATATATGAGACATTTCATGGTATTTTAACAGAAAAATAATGATTGTGTTTATTTCAACACAGATACGTAAACACAAGTAAATAAAGATAAATCGTCATATTTGAGAATAATTTTATTTGACAAGTTTTGTAAAGCATTCCTTATAATAATATCTAATGTTCTATTGTTTTATTAGAATGACAGCCTCCGTGGCACAGTTAATTTGAAACCGGCTCAGAAATGGTAAATTACGCACACGAAATATCAATTAATATTTAGCAAATATCAATAGTGAATAAATAAAGTGAAGTAATAACTGTTACTATAGAATTGATGTTATACTACGAGATTATAAAATGAAGTGAAACCTCTATGGTCATTGACTATTTTTATCGACATAATATTATTGATCGAAACTGTCAATCAATCTCTAGCAAATGTTGGTTGAAATTATTATAAATTCACGTATATGATATCATTTTTTATAGGCAATGGATGCTTTCTACGCATTTAAATAATGAATAAGGACATTCTATTCTACCGATATACATACAAGGTTTGTCTTACAAATCTACAATATTGTCACTAAACAACATTGAAAAAAGTGATACGATCTTATGAAAAACTATGATTATTCGGGTTTTTACACTAAAATCAATCACATCCAGGCACTGGACAACTCACCATAATAAATTACATTTAATAAAAGTAGCTCAGTACTGAAATATTAAATAAATCAAGAAAATAAGCGAAATTTGTCGTTCGCTTAAATTACATATTTTCACGCAAATCGCTAAAGTTAGCTCTCCGTGTAAACGCATGGTCGCATCATGCATCTCGCTTTAATGTATGATATAAATCATTCTATCTCTTTCACATTGCCGATCTATGTTATACTACATCTATGGTCTTAAATGTGTTCTGACATATTATAATCCTAAAATCTACAATTTTTTTTAAATTATTGTATCTTCATTGTTTTTATCTTAAAGTAAATCAAGAAGCAAAATGTTCTTGCAAAAAAAAATAACCTTTTGGAACCAGCGCCTTATCTAGGGTTCTGACTGCCCTAGGCTAATTATGAGGACGCGCCCCCACCAGGTGCATTACAATAAGCCTAAAAAATGGTATACTAGTTGTGTTTTGTTTACAAGTGTGAAAATTTTAACATGATTCATACAACTTATAAAAGTTGTCAGATTTATCTGCAAGCGAAACTCATGTTGTCCTTTAATCTGCAATATTCAACATTTTCTTCGACTTTAAGTATTTTTTTAATATTTAAACTTCTGTTAAGATATTTAAAAAAGACAGGATGCATCATACTATTGAAACAAGTACAAGACAAGACAAGTCAATTTTTGTTATACAGGTGCTTTTTACATTTTTATTTATTGTTATAATCTTAAAGACTCGCAAGCTTTTTCAGTTCACAGTTTAGGTTTTGTGTTTTGTCTCGGTCTAGTTGAATTATGTAGGGTAAAAGCAATGAAGCTAGATTAATAGAGTATATGAAGATAAGATATCAGCACGCCCTCCCGATCCTCGCGCCCTAGGCTGCAGCCTAATTAGCCTAAGGGTTAATCAGGCCCTGTTTGGAACAGATATAAGTGGAGAAAACCTTGTGTGGTATTAATCTCCCCCACCTCTACACACATAGCTTTTCCCTCAGTGGTATGTGGGAGCTTATGTTTGAATGTAAAGTTTTATTAACTGTGTTATGTAAAGCTTAAATAATACATACATACATAAATTTCACGCCTGTATCCCATAGAGGTAGGCAGAGACTATTGATCTCCACTTTCATCACAAGCTTAAATAATAGTGGGTAGATATAGAAAAAAAACTATCTACAATTAACCAATAAATAATTCAAATGGGTTTGTAATAGACATCAAGTTTTGCTTAGGAATTTTTATCCTTATGGATTGGTACCAAGGTTATGGAACAGCATGCTGTTGCAAGTCCTACTTGTGATATTCAGGTAAATCACAATTTAAATTGAAACAAAACAATAGAAAATTAGCTGTCCTAAATGCTAAGAATGATGGTAATAAACATATACTTATACAAACAATAATTATGAAATAGAGACCTTTACATTTTATATTATTTACCACAAAACATTTTGTCATAAAATGTGTTATGACTGAGGCATAAAGTTCTTACTATGCAGTATAAAAATATATTACAGTGTTTATAAATAATATTATAGTAATTGATGATAAAATGGAAAATAAAAAATGTACATTTCAGACCAATTTCAAGTCATTGATATCCACTTTAAACATTATTCCATTTCAAGGTTGTCTGGAAGACAAATTTAATAGAAGGATAGATAAATCTCCTGTCTAATCAGATTCCTATCAGTAATTGTGCTATGTGGCTTGCTATAAGGGTTATTTAATTACTTAGTTTAATCAAATAGCCACATGGTCATAGATTTTTTTAGATATAGTATTTGTTATATCCATTAGTTTTACTATTTAGTATGAGCAAATATCAAGTTACAGAAAACTGAAAATTAGAATAGTAATTGTCCGTTTTTTCAAGTAATTAAGAAAACACACATTTTACTTTTCTAAAAAGTTTAGATAGCACGGATTTAGAGATTGTGAAAGCCTAGATCACTGTCACTTGTTACTCGCGAGAACAGTTATGTAGACTGTGGTTAACATTGCTACCATTCTTGTCTTTAAACAACGCCTGTGAATTCTGAATCATCCTATCTGACCAATAACAACAAAGACTTATCTGAATTCATGCCGATACGGTACGGCCCAATTAATTTATTAAAAATCGGTGTACGATCGTAACAAATTCTAATTGGACTCAAAAAATTATCGGAAGGTTTCGTGGTGATACATGTAACATTATCAAATAACGGAGCACCGGATTTTTGACGCTGCAAACGGCTTAGACAAAAAATATTGTTTTCGTCTAATACTTACGGCAATGACGTTAACAAAAGTTGTTTTGCCCGAGTACTGCAGTCCGACTAATGTGAGCTCCATCTCCTCTTTCCAGAACAAGCTTTTAATCCAATCAAGGATACGATTGATTAAAGCGAGCATTTTGAACGACAAATAAACTGTAATATCACTGAATAAAGTAAAAAATGTACGCCTCTTCTGAAAATCTGCTGCACAATTTGATTGACAGATCACAATTTGCGTTTTATTAATCCTGATACCTTGTACCTAAAATGTGATGTTGAAAAGTCTGCTCTACCAAAAATAAATATATTTAAACTGGGCACAATTATGATATTTTTTGACACATATGGGCTTGTCAAATTTTATTATTTTATTTTACCTTTATAATCATAATATTATATCGTGATTGTAATTTTATTAATAAAACGTAATTGCATATCTTGAACGTGTCCAATTTTAATGTTGTAAGCGTTAAAAATAATAACAAAATTAATTATTTTTACGTTTATAACACGGGAAAATACGTGGGAAATAGCATCAAACAAACATGAGCAAATACTTGGAATGGTATGAATTAGTAGGTAAGTACGTGAAATCTCTCCCAGGATTATATTAGAACCATAGATGTAGTATAGCCACCATGGACGTATTGTAAAAAACAGGACTGCGCACTCACGAAATAGTGTTGTCCTGAAATAACACATATGCCTGTCGAATAAGGTTCAATTTGAAAAAGACATGGAGGCAAAACGAGCCGACCGAGATAGTACATGGGGGTCTGTGTCCCTTTTCTTTCGCTACGGTGACCATAATAAAACCCTATCTTAAATCTTTTTTCATTTGACAAATAAAAGTTCAGCTAAAAATAATATACATTTTAATTATAAAAGTATTAGCCTTTGCCCACAACTTGCCACTTGGTATGTTAAGATAACACAGTAATCAGTATGGATGTTTATGAAAATAATGTTATGTTACCATAATGATTAAATCATCAATAATACTATATACCCTTTTCGAACTACTATTACAAAAACCAATGCATACTATTATTTTTTATTTGCAATAAGTACATAAATATGCATTTCTTAATATGCTTGGACAATATTGTGTTTGTTAGATCATAAAATCTGCTTCATTGGAAAAAATAATATTTTGACAGCCTCCGTAGCGCAGTTGTTTAGACGCCGGCTGTGAAACGTGAAGCCGAAGGTTCAATCCCCGCACCGAGACAAATGTTTGTGTGATCCACAGGTATTTGTTTCGGGTCTGAGTGTTTGTGAGACCGAAAAGTCTCCCATAGTTTCTGATACCCACGACATAAGACTCGATCTTAGTGTGGTGTCCTGCCATGTGTGTGACTGTTAGGTCTGTGTGCGTATATTAAATTTAATATGGTCACCCTATTAGCGCGGGACACAATCCTCCACTCAACATCTCTTTTTCAATCAGAATGCGCAGTCCTGTTTGTATAAAACGTCCATGGAATAAAATGATTCTATCGCTTTCACATTGCCGTGCCCCTAGCCGGAACATTTTGAAGTATCGTATAGTAATTCTCGTATAGTAAAGTAAACGTTTCCCGCTGTAAAATTTTAGTTCCAAATACGCTCACAATGGCGCTGTTTAAATTCCCATACAAAATGTTACTATTACTATTCTATTACGATACTGCAAAATGTTCCGGCTAGGGGCACCGATCTATGTTTTATACGACATCAAGTAATCTGTGACTACATCTATGGTTAGAAGTTAGAACATACAAAAGTGTCGTCGGATAAAATAATTAGCATAATATGCGCAAGTCTGAAACATATCAAATTCTAGAGTTTGAAATATCCAACGAAACGAAATAAGTAGGTACCCATTTTTCAGCCATGGAAGATATTATGAACAACAGATATGCCGAGTTAAGCCGTAAAATCTATCTTAGATTAAAATCTATCTTAGATCTTTTAGACAACAGTGCTTTCGGCAACATAAGATCGTTGACGACTTATAATTGCTATGCGCTAAATATTTATAATTGCTAATGTCTTAGGAATCATTTTTTAATTAATATTATCATCTTTGAAATATCTAGATTTTATAAAATATGATATTATTGTCGTATTCACTTTGGGTTTGTCTTGTTTCCGTACCCAGAAGCAGAACGCTTAGGTATACAGTTATATGTACATACCTATTTAAGTATTTATTTATGTACATGTAAATTGTACATTGATATCGTGCCAATTTGGAAACTTGTTTTTAAATAGGGTTATAAAACAAACAAAGAGAATACATACATTATGCACATTTTCTACTAAAACTATTTATAATTTAATTGAAGACCTACCTAAAAAACAATAACTTGGGCTTCATACCTACTATGTATTTTATTCAAGATGCATATTCGTTTTAGTTATCAGAGGGCTGAAGATAAAATAACAAATTGATGATATTCATAAATTAATGAAATTCAATTTAATATGTATTAAATAGTAATCGTAGTGCGAACTTTGTCATACCACGTGATACCGGCCTATGCCTATGGTAGCCTAACTCCAAAGTAAATAGTTTTTCTCAACTAGGTAAATATTTTTCAAATTAGGAGCATAAATGATTATAATAATATGATTATTATGAATCCAAGAAATATTGTAATATCTTTTTATAGGTATAGTGAGCAATAAACATATTATTGTGTACCCATGTAGGTATTTTATGCGTAATGGGGAGACCAAAAATATGATTTATTTATTTTTTTATATTACCTAGGCACGAAAAGAGCGGTTTCCTTATTTATATATCGGTTTAATTTATACATAATACATATTCTAGTCGTGTGAAAATTATTGTCATGTTTTTCTATTTCTGGTAGAAATCACTGAATATCTGAGCCTGCCAACACCATCTAGTGGTTTACGGCGAAAACGCTTAAAACTAAGTATGATTGAAAATTGATGATGATGATTGCTATAATACCTAAAAAAATAAAATTTTAAAACTTGCAAAAAACGTACAAATCTGTCAACCTACAGGAGAAACACGAAAATGTATTTAATTTAATGTATTTTTGTATAATTTATACATTTATTCGATTATCGCCTACAATGTAAAAAAAATAATTACTACGTATAATATTTGTGAACACACTATGGAATTATTTCTTTTATTTTACAAATAAGAATGCAATAAAATGATTTTTTTGACGGTTATTTGTTTTGTCATCCTTTCTTTGGGTATCTCGACTACCCAGCCCAGCGCTCAAATCTAAAATGATAGTCGTGGGTTCGATTCTCAGTATGCGTGATTTTGCTCAATGATTTGGATGTATGATTCGAGGCTGTCATACAAATTAAAATTTCTTAATTTAATATTTTTACTAGGTACTACCTATTCATTTAAGTGTTATAGAGTTACCTTTACTTTTAGTGAACAATCTCGAAAAAATTGTATGTTGCGAAATGCATCAAAACGTATCGTAAATTACGACCTGTCATTTTACAAACATAAAGCATAATTATTATTAACTGTCTAGTTTGGATTTACCAGATTTTTTTATTGCTATCAATGGCGAGACGAGCATGTCATATTCCAAAATATTATGTTTACAATATATACACGCTTTTAGTGAAAATGTGTAACTTTTATAATGATAAATGTTGCCTTACGGAAAGAATCAGTGGCCTTAACCTTACTCCCCTCAGAAGCGGCGCGACACAAGGCATGGGTGAAGTGGGCCCTCGCCTACGGACTAAGGACCAAGGGGCCTCAGACCTGGAACATTTAAGAGAGTTCCTATAATGTTGTTAATGTACTTTATATGTGGTAGAGCCACGCTGTTGTCAGTCATGACTCAGCATGAATGGGCAGACTGGTCCGGGGTGGTACCACTGTCTCACATGTAATCGACGTGAAGCGACAACTTTGCTATTGCGTTTCGTTCGGTAAGTTAGATTGCAGGATGCTCAATACCCTTTTCCATCATTCCATCCTTTTTATCTTGCCGCTCCCCTTCTGATTTCAAGGGCCGACCACTGACCACTCGTCTATGATTCAAGCGTTGTGGATGGTTATGGGCGGCAATGATCACTTACCATCAGGTGACCGGTTTGTTCGTTATGCAATAAAAAAAGATATTGATACTAATCGATAGTATTGACAGTTTAAAAATGAAAATTATGAGGATACTAGAAAAGAATCAAATTAATCAAACCATGGGCTTTTGTTTCACAGCCGGCATTTAACCAAATGCGGCACGGAAAATGTCTAAGCTAGTCTTAGAGATATTCCTAGAAATAGTCCATTGAGCTTAACTATTGACTACTTGCTCTGTTTACGAGGATCAGAAATAACCCTAAAAGCAATGTCACCACGTAATGTATTATCAACGAATCGCCCGAATCTCTCCACGGTTGTAATTGCAATCATTTAATTTCATTCACCCAACAAAATAATTGAGTATACCGGAGGAGTGCGGGGGAGTTCAGGAGGAGAGGAGGGGGAGAGGTCCAGGCCGCCGGCACGTCATAGCAGTCACGTGCGAGCAAGCGTGGCCCGGCGGCACGGGCGGTGCTATATACCAATAAGTACGAATACTTGGCCCACAAATAAATATACATTGCGCGCCGTGCACATAGAACTTGATACATAGCAAGTCAGTTTAGAATCTATTATACCTTACTAAAATAAAAACACAAAAACATTTAAAACACGAGCTAAGAAATGTGCTGAAACGCAGGGTCGCCCCGTGCCATATTTTGACGCGTCGCGTCGCTGTCACATGATTCGTGCCGGCCGGCGGAACATATCCGCTCAGAATGGCTGCGAAGCGCTAGTCGTGCAGACGTTTATATCGCCTTCATTCTACATGCTCATAAATACGATAAAAACATTACTTAATATTATTCGTTCGATTCGTTTGATGAAAATGGATTGTGAAGACCTTACATAAGTGTTGTGATAGTGATAAATCTCGCTAGTGCGGAAATACTCTTCATAAAAGGTGATTGTGCTGATTACAGTGATATTATTTTGGTTTTGTTGTGAGACAAAGTGAATATGGAAACGCGAAATTATTGGGAAGAAAATGGACATGCCGTCAAATATGACAAGTAAGTTTTTTGTTCTATGAATTTAATTATTTTTTTCTAGTGGATAAATCATGTATAGATTGGCAAAAAAATGTAAAAATAAATGGAGGCGCCACTGAGCTGTTTATATGGCATCCCTGTATAGTTCAGTTTTTAGTTTTGATACTAAGTTTAAAATAAGATAAAAATATTCAATTAAATATAATTCAATCAAATTACATTATTTAATAGCGGATAATGAACTAAAATGTTAACTTGAATAGTCACTATAAAAACGTATAAAGATCGAACTCGATTGAAAATCGACTCTTGATTTTAATTTAAGACTGAATGTTGGTAGGTTTATATAAAATGATTATATAAAATATTACTTTAATTATTTGGGTGTTATGTTTACAGTTTGTCATACGAGTTATGATAAAGGTGTGTGTAAAAAATTAAACCAAAATTTATTCATTTTGTTAGTTTATTTAGATCTTTAGTAACAACATTGTAATTTTGAGATAAAAAATTTCTCAGTGTGTCTTTTAGTCTGAGTAACTCTTCTAAATATTCAATATCCGAACAGATCGATTCAGAACTTTTCTCAGAATAAGTTTTCGACTTCCATTGAAATTCAGTTTGTCCCTTGCCACCGGAAAAAAATCGCAATTTTAGGACCTGAAAATAAAGTAAATACTTAGTTATAGAAAATATTTATATGTATCCAACAACATAGCAATTGAATGCAAGGTTATTATTCCTCTTTATTTTAAATCTTAGTTTTTTTTACACATTTTTATATTTAAAAATCTAAGATTATAAAAACCAAATGCATATAAAAATATTATTATTATAAACTATAATATACAAGAAAGATTACAACTTCAAGCTAAATTACATTAAAGTAGTACCTGTTTTCTCACTGTGTAGAGGAACTGAACTTTTTGCCTGATGGCACATAAATCAAAGTTTCTCTTTCGGACGACCTTGTTTATGTTTTCCAGGTGTGGATAATACACCCTTATTTAGTTGCTCTTCACGAGCAATTTTTCTAACAGTATTGACGGATTAACCTGAAAATTATGTAGAAATTAACACATCATTGATTAAAAAGAATTATCAGCCTCTATAGCGCAATTGATTATACGCCGGCTGTGAAACGCGAGGTCACGGATTCGATCCCGAGCACCGAGAATTTTTTTTGTGTAATCCACAGGCATTTGTTTCGGGTCTGGGTGTTTGTGAAACGAAAAATATGACGTAGTTTCTGACGCCCACAACAGAACACAAGATTCGATCTTAGTGTGGGGTCAGGACTATGTATGTGACTGTTGGGTGTATTTACTATTATTAAGATAAAAACCTCCACTTTTTAAATCAGAAATAGTGTTCAAAGATATAACTAATTATTGGTGAATCAAGCAAAAAAGTATCAAGTTGTGGTAGTCAATCTCTAAACTGATTCTATCACTTGAATGTAAACATAACCTAAAGGCTTGTTAATAATATTGCTAATTACGAAAGAATACGTAGAACAAGAATTAAAAACCACTCTATATCCATAGAATAATATAAGATTGACTGAAATATAACAAAATAAACTTCCACTTACCAATCATATCGGCGGTTCTTTGGTAAACATCATCGAGGTCCGATAAACTTGTTTTTGCTTAATATTCTGCAAGACAGCGTGGGTAAACTTTATAAATAATTTCCCTTGCGGAACTTCTAATAGTTTTATTCATTTTGTATCACTAGTCGCTTCAATTATAGGTTCTCACTGCAAGTATTTGACTAAAAACGAAAACTTCAGCGCGGAATCCAATGAAAATTCACAATTGTCAAAGATGTTACAATGTAGCCAGGTGAAATAAAGGATTAGTTCCATTTTTACACTTCCTTGCCAAGCTTTACATACGTAATTAAAACGAACCAAAAACAAATGAATTGTTTAATCATAATTTCTAAGTCGTTGGAGCAGGGTCGACCCTGTAATGTAACTGAACTACATTCCTTTGCGTATAGATTTCCGAACTTTCTCAAGATTAACCTTGAGAATGAGTATGTACCTACTAACTAGTACAAACGTGATTCATCAAAAACATGCTTTACGTATTGTCACGAAAATTAGTTTAATATTTTTAATACTTCTTTAATTTAATATTTCGTCATTCTTCGGTTTCTTAAAATACGGGTAATTCATCAATTGAAAGCTATTTATTTCGATTTCCTATTGGCTTAAAATATTTTTTTGTTTAATTTGATTTTTGATGTAAGCTTCTAAATAGATAGGTCACAGGTTAGTTAGAGATCGTGTTTATATTATTTCCTATTTATTTAGAAATATACAATATAGTGAAATTAATTTGTTCATTCATATTATTTATTCGTCATATTGTGATTGTTCATAGTAATCTGTATTTGCAAGAGTGATAAGTTCTACGTATCGAAGGACAAAAATAGCACTTTGAAAGAAGTTGACCTAAAGACTAATTGTTTACCTTGTAATATTGTAAAGGATTGTATAGTATAGTCATTACTTGTAGTTTTTGTGAGATAATTTTAATATTAAATTGTTCATATTACAGTGCGATAACTAGGTTTTTAGGTGATCCCCTTTTTCTATTTACGATAATAAAAATAGCTAACAACCATTTCAGCTACACGTTATTAAGCTTCGTTTTGATTGATACAAAAAATACTTAATAAAATTATTACTTTAACAGAAATAAATAAATGAATACAATTTCAACGGCCACGCACATATCCCTGACCTAGTAATAGAACACAAAATACATAATATGTAGGTACCAAGGGGCAACCCTCGTGTAGTGACTAACCGAAGCTCCGAGAGACTTGCTATTTACATCAGCTTGACGAGAAATAAATATTTATTGGTCACACATTCGTTTTGATGCGGGGTTGGAAACGGCAGTTTCACTGACATTTTTTTTACATAACCGCACCACGGAAGTCGTCAGTATGAGTAACAGAATCCTCAGGGTGATGTAATTATGCTCTTTCTATTGTATTGGTCAATCGCATAGCACAATGCATTGCAATAAAAAAATATCGTAAAATTTACTTCTGTACTGACTGGGCAAAATGACTACATTGCACTGGTAAGTACTCGTATATTTCGGTCGAGGGACCCGTCTGTATGTCACTTCTCAGTTATCAGTTCTCACCAATTACTCGTATAGTACTGCCAAAATTATAATAACAAACGAAACCGGGCTAACACCGGATTATCCCCGATCATGATACTATGTGAATATTAGTTATAAATGAAATCCCGTTATATAAAGGATTTTAATAATAAATAAGTAATTCGTAACAATCCTGACATCGCAATAATATACCAAGTCTTGTGTCGTCGGTATCAGAAACAAGTAAGTACGAGTCATTTTAGATTTCATAATGAAGTTTGTTTGGAGACAATAATTATTCGGACGACTCCGAAATTTGATATATTACTTAATATAAGTAACTCTATATATTTCTTAATATAGAGGTCTGAAATCACCCGTCTAGGGGTGAAACAGGATATTGTTAAACGCATATGGTTTGGGCATACGTGACAGTAATAATTAATTAGTGTACAGTGTACACTAATATTATAATATAATATATTTAATAATAAATACACTCAATAGTCACAGGACTATGTAAGTCTTGACCCTACACTAAGATGCAGTCTTGTACCGTGGGTATCAAAAAATACGATAGACTTTTCGGTATCAGAATCACCCAGACCCGGAACAAATACCTGTGGATCACACAAATATTTATCTCGGTGCGGGAATCGAACCCGCGCGTCACAACCGGCGTCTAACCAACTGCGCCACGGGGGCTGTCATATGTATGTACGTATAAATATGTTATTCATAAGTAAATTGTGGTACGGATGCTATAACATACACGTTAGCTAATATAATGTATGTAATGTTATAATGTAGCTAATATATTCTTTTGCAATGATTTCATAGGTTTGCATTGTAAATCAGACTTTTCATAGTCTTGTGTATCTTGCAGAACTTGTTTCCCAAACTCTTAGAACATTTTAAACACCTCATGAATGTTATAATTGTACGCTATTTATTCCATCCAGATAAATATACTTTGTAATATATGTCGTCTGATATCGTATTGTTTTTTGTTCTGAGAGATGTTTACACTGCGGATCCACAATTATAATACGCAGTAAATACATTACCCAATGCTTACAGCTTATGTACCATTTAGACTAATTAAGCTACATATATTATCAGAAAAAAATATACAACACTATTCCAATATCATGGGAACAAAAACGCATAAGTTTATAATATGTCAAAGTTATAACAATCTATGATCTTCATGGCACAGGTATAGACGAGTAGCCTGAGAAACAACAAGTATAGGTTTCGATATCTGAAACCAAAAAAATATTCGTATAGTCGCAAATACGTTCGCGCAGAAATCCAAGTTCCGTGGGCTTGTAGAATAAAGGAGTAAAACCATAATATTATAATTACTCATTTCAATAAATCGATTATTTTTCTCATTGCTCCAATAACATTTAACATGCACACTTGATGCTAATTTACGAGTTTATACTTACTTCAGTCTTCACGGACCTTTGTTACAAGGCAGAAAATGTTAACACCTAAATAGTTTGAACAGTGACAAGTATGTTACACGAACAGTACTTTCTTTATTATAAAAATTGAAAAAAAGAAGCTAGTATTGTACCTACCTCTCTTTTGCGTATAATATATTCACTCAATCAATTTCGATAGAACAGCATAATTAAAAAAAGCAAAATTTATTTTGGTTTGACAAAACAAAACATAGGAGAAGCCAATGGTCGTGAGTGGTTTATATTTGTCTATTTGTTACAATAATAGAACGCCAATGATTCATCAACCGTGGGATGAGTTCTGTCTGTGCGTCACGTAAAACATTTTTGATTCTGTTCTAGGTATATAATATATTTATTCTTATTTCATACATCACTTACAGATATATATTTTTAACTTTGATATTTCAGTGCGGGGAATCCCGATTAACAGTTAAAGTTTTAAGTAACAGTTAAATCATTTTGTTTCGTTTCTGTAAGTTTTATAGTGTTCTCAGATTTTGTATTTCGTTTATGTCCCATTAGATGTGAATGTGATGTTATCAATAAAAAAAAAAAAAGACGGAAAAGAATAAAATATATTTCCAAAATATTCGTTTTGTACTCAATAGTAGTGTTAAAAGGTTTTTCTTTCTTTTCAATTTTTTTTATTAAACTAAGTTCGCATATGAATAAATATTATTTACAAGTGAATCTGCAAATCTTTCAAGTTGTGACTAATAGGTGTTCGAAATTAGCAAACGACAAAATTAACGTGTGTTATCGTCGATATTCGATTGCGGCGAAAGCGAGGCGAAAATAACAGCTCGGTGGACACGTGACGAGCGCGGGAGCGGGGTAGCGGGGCGCGAGGGCGGTGTGTGCATGCGCCTGGCGGCGAGGCGACCTCCACACGCCGCGCGAAACGTGACCGCCCGGCCCGCGCCGGCGAGCGCGCACACAGCATCACCGTCTGTGCGTCGCATACGTGCCGCGTCGCGCACACTATTATAGCGCGTTCACGTTCTTATCACCTGACTACTGGTATACCCGACTGTTCGGTGTTAACACTTCGCTCTCACACTGACGCCATTATTGATGAACAGTGATACACTTTTGTGTAACGTATTTTTTTGTAATATTTATTTTACAACAATGGTGTTTTACCATATTCAAATTTATTGATATATATTACGCTTTTTAAATCGAATAAACATAAAACAATATATTTTTATTTTCGCAATGGAAATGTAGTTTCTAGATTGTACATATTTTAACTAAATACTCAAAAAATATAAAAACAAAACCTTTATCTGCATTTTCATCCTTATGTGAATTTTTTCGTTCTTGTTTCCGGTCCCTTATATGGTGTACATTGCCATTTATTTATTTACTTGATAACATAAATCCCTGTTTCTTTTCAGTATCACCTTCATTATTATTTGTCAATAATTACCGTTATAATCAAGTTTCACATACAGTAGTTATTGAAGAACGTATTTTATATAATATTTTTAAATATATATTATGTGATTTCAGTTTTCTTCTTTTATTTTAATCCTGCCTCACTGACGACGACATTTCATTAACACAAGATCATGTCGACACCAGCTCAATACTTTCTTTCATATTTTAGCGAATCGACCGTATAATATTAAGGAAAACTAAAGAAAATAACGTGATTCAAACCTAACAATTATTTACATAATTGTTAGGTTTGAATCACGTTTATGTTAAAAGTTTATTCCGCTAACTGACGGACTAGGATTCCGTCGTAGTTCTTCGATTGTTTCTGTTCCCTAAATCCGAATTATTAATTGTATTCCAACTGTCGGGATTCCTTATGTAATTGCTTGTTTGGAATTAAATTCAATTTATTAGGTTTGGACTCGGTAAATGTGTTATATAAACACATTAAATACGACTGTTGGTACCTACTAGTTAAGTAACTTTGTTTACGGGTAGTTTTAGAATTAATATAAATAAACGACAACTTAATAAGTACTTATTATTAAAAGGCTCGTGCGACCTTTAACTTTAATTTACTTAATTAACAAGAATTTTTACCACTTTCAATACAAGTAATATTTTCTACACTTTCACGGCATATTATTACCTGCCTTGATTCCTGGCGGTAAGTGCAACGCAATGCAAATAAAAAGGGATTTTAAAAATTATTTCTGTTTACGATTTTACATAAAGTAACCTTTCGATATAAATTTTAATAAAAATTGAGTCAACATCCCTATTATGCCGGTCTGCTCTAAATCTAAATCCACAACTATTCTGTGGCACTATGACGACTTATCCACCATTTTGTACTGTGGTGAGAGGTCGCTAAAGTCGATACGACTATCGTAATATCGAGAAAATTCGCAGAGCAATAAGACACGAGTGCATTAGTCAGTTGGCATCCTTGACTGGTCATCGTACCTCGCACAATGCACGAAGTCACGTGAGCAAGGTACAACCACTTCGATGCAATCCGCTTTACTAAATGCATTTACATACATTTGCGCACCTGGTTCTTTGTGCATCTTTGAGAGGCGCTTCGAATTACACGTGCTAATATCTACTTATTTTTATGGAATTTTTAATTTATGCTCATTATTATTAAGTAAATTCAGATACCTTAGGGAAGAAAATAAAATTAAGTTGCCGGAGCGCTAGCAAATGTTCTCAACTTTTAATTTAAATACGATACACATAATGAAATTGATAAATCAGGACCCTCCATGCCTTAGTATGAGAGGCAATGGCGTCCCTGCATAAAAAATACGAGTTGAGCCCATTTCACTACCGGCTCACATCATAGTGACAGATATCCCAACTTCTAGTCTTCTTGCTTCTTTTTTATTTTGAAAAAAAAAATATGGTAACTAATAGGTTATATAAAATGAATTCTACGCCACCTATGAATTGAAAAATCAACATAGTGTTCCAGCGCTAACACTGACTCACTGAGCGATTTGACCGTAAAGTAAAAGTGGAACCAGTAAAGACGATGACACGATCGCATTACAAATATGCGGGTACCAGACGCGAGAAAAATTTCACGTTATTGCAACAGGTGTAAATAACACTCCGACATGCAAAAAAAAATGTAGGCCATACAAGGTCGTACATGCTGTTTTGTGAATGAAAATGCGAATTGTTTTTGAGAATGGTGAATTCTTTTGCAACAGTGAAGTAGTGCCGAATTCCATTAACAAATTAAGTCTGTAATTTAATGTATCCTGTCATGAATACTCAGTCAGACAGTCGCATACATAGTCCTGACCCCACACAAAGATCGAGTCTGTGCAAAGCTCTTATTTAAATAGGTGATAGAGGTATGCAATGATCTAAACTCGTTGTAAAACAAGTTTTAGTTGGCAAGATAGATTAGTTGAACAAAGGTTTGAAATTCAAGATATTGCCATTTGGTAATACGATTAGTTCAGCCTAAATGCATACAAGTGATAGGTCTACAACTGGTACCGATCACGTTTTGTGTGGCTATGTAAATATTTATATTATAACAAAATATAATTTAATTCAATTTAATTGCTTATTTCAAGAAATTATATATTACGAATAACCTTGCAAACAAATAGCTCTCGACCAGTGATAATTACGAAACCTACTTATTTATAGTGGCCTCTGATGCTGTGTCAGTGGCTAATTTTAGATCTGTAATATATTACATTTATTTATTATTGTCACTTTGAATTATAATATACCAATTCATATTTAATACCAATAATTATTATAATATGTCAATTATCTCTTTTAGAGATCACTGTTTAAATTATTGGTCTTGCAATTGTTTGTGGACTGGCAGAAAATAAGTAATTAGAGCAAACTTATTTTAGGAAATATTTACTTAACATTCAACAATATAAAGTGAAGTAGATCAATTTCCTATTGATAGGTAAAAATAAGAGCTCGATACTTTAGATGAACAATAGCCTAATTAATTTGACTGAGAGCGTAATTGATAATTTTCACGATGAAAATACCACGAACACGAATTTAATGGAGTGTTCTTGCTTTTCGATATTCTTTCCTTAATTTATGATGTTTTTAATTGACTGCTCGAGTGCGTGTGCGAGTGCTCCTCGTGTCTATATTATTACCAAAAACCATAAGTAGAGTCAAATGAGTAAGACAAAGAATTACTAATACCTATTTGTTGAACATTTTTGTTTCCCGCTTGTTTTTCGCTCATTGTGCCGCGGGCTGACGATTGCGTATTTTTTCCTGTTTTTTGATATTTGATAAAAAAACATATAAAAACTTTATGCACAATCTAATGTTGGTTGTAAACTTTGCTTTGCCAATGCAGTTACTTTATTTCCAAATATGCAGAGTGAATACCTATCGCCTCCGAGGACTGAACTATTTATTCTCGTCAATTTTTCCATTGAAACCAGACAACCCTGTAGCTGCCGCGCTAATCGGTTGTCAAATTTCTTATCTATTTATAAACTGCTTTCTTGAATAATCCTGAAACATGATAATAAGATAAAATGAGATTACTTTCTCGTGCCACCCATATTATGTGGATTGATAAACAAAATTTACGTTTCTTAACACGCACGCCCAAACCAGATGTTATATTATCTGTGCAATTGAGATATTTGCATAAAATATTACACAAGAGAAAATGGAATTTATTTTCCACCTTGATAGGTTAGGTAGCTTAAAGGTTTTATTGTCAGTATTGATGCCTAGCCAGGACGGGCTCTGCCCTCAACCACAAAACCATATGTATATTATGGTATGTATATTGTAGCGTTGTAGTGAGCAAATACCCTTTTACTCATGTGTATCCGTCTATCCGAATTATATTGGAAGATATATTTTTAATTGGTAGTAAGTTATAAGTAAACCGTGATACCTGAAGAGCCTGCTTCTTTGCATAAACATCCTACAGCAAGGCTCTACTACTTACTAGCATTTAACAAAATATTATAAACACTTGATAAATACTGACAAATTTAGTTAACATCAAAATATTAGTGACTATTCCGTAACTTACGGAAAGATTAAATGGAATGGAATATTATTGAGTCAACTGTATCATATTTACATGCTGCCGGTTCTCTCAACATGGACTCAGCATTCCTGTAGCTTATTGATATTCATATTGCTGAGTTGGTGTCGAGTCTCGCATACTGTTTACCAACACCGACAATTACTCATTCATTGACGTCATTCAAACGTGTCATGTTATTTTAATTGACCTATTTGTCGATGCATTTATTATTTACGCCAGTGGACTGGTGTCCTTACCAGCTGCTAATTGGTTTCTTTTTATATGCCAATGCATAAAAGAGGTTTTATACCTAATTAGAATGTGAGTATAAAAGGATTTACATATCAATTAAGGAGAATGAAGTAGTTATATTTTGTATTATTAATAAAGCTTTTCTGTTCAAAAATATTTTTTTATTGAATTAACAGACTTTCACCAGCCATTTGAATCGTTAAGGAAAACTGCCACTGGTTATAAACTTTGTCAGACTGTTATAAAAATAGGTGTCAAATTAAACAATAATGATATTATACCTACTAATAAGTATTGCAAAATGTTTAATTTGAAAGTAATTAGAAGATTGGCTTATTTTAAATTGTAAAACATTTTAAACTATCAGCCCGTTATTATATTGGACAAAACATCGGAATGTTAATAACCATTTAATTGTGTATGATGGTCTAATAATACGACTCTATTTATATTAATTATTATAAATGAAAGTGCATGAAAACCTTTTTCAGTTATTGCACATAGAAAGATTGATAGTTTATGAAACATCTGCTTTATTAGTTCAACTGTCTCATTATGTTAGTGAGTCATGTGGTGATTAGTTTAAAAATTATCAAGTACTAAACCACTCCTTACAGATAAAAATAAAGTGTAAAGTTAGGCAAGTAGATATTATACATATATGTATATTTACAGGTACCGTTCCTTTATGTACCTACCTGTCCTACGCACAGTCGAGTCGTGTCAAATATGTCACTCAGGAAACAATTTTATGGGCAACAGCGTTCTTACAAAATAAGAATGAACGTTTAATGTATTTTATGTGACAGCCTCCGTGGCGCAGTTGGTTAGACGCCGGCTGGGAAACGAAAGGTCGCTGATTCGATTCTCGCACCGAGATAAATGTTTGTGTGAACCACAGGTATTTAATTGGGGTCTGGGGGGTTTGTGAGACCGAAAAGTCTCTCGCAATTCCTCATACCCACAACACAAGACTCGATCTTAGTGTAGGGTCAGGACTATGTATGTCATTGTTGGGTGTATTTATTAATACTTATTATTTAGTATGCATTACTATTGCAGCGGATTATCTTAAAAGACTTCGGCCTCGAATACTATGTTATGACTAAAGTCGTGAGCGGTGTGTGATTGCGGCGTATCACGACCGAGCAAAGCGCTGATAAGTCATGTACAGGTTCAAAACAAACACAGGAAATGCATTGCATTGTTCATTTAAATCTTTATTTCTTTTTCAATTTAGTTCTCTATTTGGAATATACACACACTTTATATTCAATTTTGATAAAGAATATCCATTGTGTAATTCCTAATGCTTTGAAAATGGTATGCATATTTTTTATTTGCATGAACTAATGATACCTAAATAGAAAATATCAATTTTAGACATGGAAAGTAGTAGTGTAAAAGAAAATAAATATAAACAATTATTTTATTCAGTTCTAATTTCAAATATTATTCCATAGAATAATGTGACGTATCTCACTACACATAATAATATGTATATTAGTGCAGGTCATGTGCATCAGATACAGGTAATGAAAAAGAACACGTTCCACGCAGTTATTTAAAAATTTACTAAGAGTATTTAATCATGCATGAAGTATGAACATTTAGTATGAAAATGTGTCATACCGAAATAATTTTGGCAAATAAAAGTTCATATACGTACAGTTTAGAATGAGTAGAAGTCATTGCCTGTTAAATTGATCCTAAAAGTATCTACAGCCTGGAAAATTAAATACATGTTTTTCAAGTAATTAAATGAAGATTTCATACCAAACACAAATTCAATGCCGATAATGATTCTTGGAAACGATCCCATACTCGATTTACACTCATTGGCACGAGTCGTATACAAATAGTTGTTGTTGATAGTAACAAATTAATAAATAACAGATGCCAACAATTCGCAACCTGCCTTTGGAAAAATTAACTTATTAACATCGAACCTGTTATGAACCTTGTAATAAAATAATTCTTATTGTACTACGGCGTGGTGCTCTTATCATTGTTATTAACTGTTTTAGGGTTATTTCAATGTGATCCAGGCACGTTTTCAGTCTCATCAAAAAGGTAATATTTTTGAGTGGCCAGACTCAACACAAATATTTGAATTGGCTTGTGTGCCGCTAGTAACGGAGGTCTTCGTCGATTAGACGTGAATTTTAATTTTAAATATCTGTCTGACGATGACTGTAATCGCCTGTCAGACGATTAACGGTAGCTTCGTTTCTATGAGTATTTACACATAATGTGATACAAGTAAGTCACATATTTAAAAGTAAAGAGTAATTTGAACGTTTATTATACGTTAAACCGAACGTAGGTATAATTTGAAACTTATGTTAAGTATCTAAAAATAATCTAGCCTTGTTGGATCTTCGCGTGCTTTTGAATTTGCCACCAAATAATTAGGTAAGTGATGCACGAACATCGTAATTTAGGAATAAAAAAGTAAAAACGAACATACGAAACAATCACAGTTCTAAACATTTTTATAATCCTTGACCCTTAGTGTTCTAAAATTCCTAACTTCCATAAAACTACGTGAATTTACATTACTTGATCTTGTATAAACTCCATAAATATGACAATACATCAATTTTGACATTTATGTACCTATTCCACTTTAGTTCATAAATATTTTTTTTGCGAACTCCTGACGTGAAATAACGACACGTGAGAACCATATTTGATGTTTTTATTAAACTTGCTAAAAAGATTTAACAAATACAATTTCCATGATTACACGCCGCCTGTGTTTTTATAGCCCCAGTTTACGTTTTGCGAATAGAAACGTTTCGACTTGAAAACTTCCGAACCTTGAAACGAACACCTAAATGTCAAATGTAGGGCTAATTTAAACTTTTTTGTAAAAGATATAAAGACGTGTTTTGTTTGATCACGTTGCTGGGCGCTGGTCGACTAACGCGAGGCGTATTATCGCTCTTACATCACGTCGCGGCGGTTAGAACGTTCTACTAGTTTGCGCAACGGCCTCGTGGTGTTCAACGTGACCGTCGGCTACACGTGTCACACCATGCTGGGGACGAGGCGCCAGAATTCGCCGATTAGTAAAACCTGTTACTGTGCTGTTACGTACATGTCGCATGTTTTGTTTTAGGTATCAAGAATAGCCCCTTTATTTACACCGTTCGAATATCGATTCAACATTATGTTTTTCATTAATTCACTTGTTTTTGTAAAGTTAAATAGTGTAGAACTGATTAAATACTTACTAGATTAAATATTATACCCAGTGATTAAAAAAATATTAACGTCAATGATTTTACCATGATTATTAAAGCACCTTTGTTTAAGGGAACTATTTTTCGATTTATTGTATTTTTAGTTAGGTAAATGTATTTAATTATTAATTAGTATAGGTATTATATTGATGTGAAAACGATGTTACCATTTGTTGCAGTCACATTGCGTCGCGGTTATCATAGCAACAATGTTTCGCGTTTTTTGTTATTATCAATTAGCGGGCTGGAATATTCCACGGTGTCTGAGACGCTGCGTGGCAAGAGGCACGCGTGTCGTGTTCCTCTCGTTCAGCTATCACAATATTTCTTGTATCTTAATCAAAATGTTTAAACACGATTTATATCCTGTTAACGCATGCTTCTTTGACTTGTGGAGTTAAATTGTTTTTGTGCTCTGTCACAAAACTAAAATTTTGTTTGGTATGAGTATATTTTAAAACGTTGAGTTTTAGGTCAGCTGCAAATTATAATTATTCCATACTAAATACATTTTAAACCTATAAATGTACAGGAGTCAGGACGGTTATAATCGGTATCAGATACTTTTTTTATCATTGTCTGTCCCTTTTGTGTATGTAACCTGGGGTACTACATGATCAATGCCGTTTAACAAAATAAACACTTACTTACTTTATCGATTTTTGAACTGCTTTCTTTCCCTTTGACACTTTGAATACCGAGCCCTTAAAATATTTCATGCACCGGTTTGTACGATTACGGATGAGCCTGTATTATCTATAAATAGTGTCCTGAACCTACCACAATATACGAAGCTGCGCCCTTCGGCGGACGCACGTACGGGTAATTATAGAACGAACGTGACCTTGTCAGCTTTACACAAATCTGTGTTTGCACAATGTTTATTAGGATAAAATGTAAAACATAATAATATTCTGCTTTACAAAGCAAGCATGATTAGCTGCTTAGGTCCTATAGTAGGTAAATTTAGGACAAGAACCCTTAATATAACGTAAACGAGCATTAAAATCACATTATTTATAAATAAAAGGCCAAAGTTAGTTATTTTTAATATTGAAAATAGGTGATTATGTTTTATTTGTGTAATGGGAAGTCCCTTCGGTGTCATAGATAGCGTTTTGATAAATAATAAAGGTCCGTGCTATATTTATTAAGAAGTTGTTCATCTGTCTGTTTTATAGTTATAACCAATTATGAAAATCCACAACGCCAATGCGATTGTTTGTGTGATGATACATACATAGTGGGGTAATGGTAAGAGACAATTGGGTTTCCTGTAATTTTTCTAAGCTAATGCAAAAAAAAACATAACATCAAAATACATATTATATTGTACGTTACTTTCTAGGAGGCAAATTCAATTTATCTTATTTCTTTCTTGCTGGCCCTTTCATTGTCAGAATTGCCAGGGAATACCTCTAGCATTTATTCTATCAGTTGCTATTGTGTTATGAAATAAATAATTTAAAATATTAGGGGCTAATAAAATTCTTAGGTTTTCCCATTAGCGTTTGACCAGCGTAAAGCCCAAGTTCCCACAAATAAATTGGGCCCCCCTCCCCCCGAAACGGACATAAACTATACATAACATAATGAGTAATAATCATTTGCGATTTTTGTTAATTATTTATTATAAATTAACATAATTATTATTCAGAACATGGGTGCATGAGACGGGTTTCACATGTTTATTTAAATTGTAAATGTCGTAAAAGTATAATGCGACCTTTTTCGAAATGCTACGTTTGTGTTAGTGATGTGCGTAGAGCGTAATTCTATGTGTGAATTGCGAAGCGTATGCGAAAGCGAAAGTACGATAGTCACACTATTAGCATTTTTCTAAAATACACTAAAAACATGGTAAATCCTTCTAAATTAAATTAACTTATGCATGGACAATAAAAAAGACATGGTAAAAATTAAGCGTGTATTAATAAACGTGATTAAGTGAAAATATTCAAATAATTTATTTAACAATATATTTAACCATATTTTTTCTAAATTTTGAAGAAAATTGAGTACAGATCGAACAAGGTGCCATAAAGCACTCGTCCTTTCCATACTCGTTAGCATTTTGTTTTATTTAATTTGAATTCGAAAGATGTAACCGATGACGTCATGACCATTCAAACAACTGAAACGGCTATACGAACTTCACCGGTGCAGCACGTGTCCCACCTCGCCGCGCCGCTCGTCGCTCGTAATTATAAATAAACACGTTTATAACTCTTATGCGCATTCGCTTTCGTACTTCATCCATGACATCACTAACTTCTACAACGAGACAAACTGACGAGCGATTACGTCATTCAGACAAAATATACGTGTCTTCCGGACTATACTATTTTCTTTAGGAATTCTATATATCTGGCTTCAAGCTCGCCTACATATCTAGTTAAGCTGAGAATTGACACCGCAATGATGAAAGAAAAAACACATTATATTGCAAAATAATGCATGAGCAAACCTAATTTAACAAAATAAATAAAAAGTGAACGTGCAAGACACTTTCGCACTGTCTACAGAAAGACACTTTCGCATTCGCACTCGCAACGATGACATCACTACGAGTGAGGCAAAGTGGGTGCAAACTCGTTATCTGGCGAGCGCGCGATTCGCGAGTCGCCCGCGGCCGCACGTGTATGCCCACGTCGCGCCGCGCGGCGGCCATTTCGCCCGCTATAAATACTCGTAAACAAATGGTGGGGAAATACGTGCCGGATTGTGTGTCAGGTCATCAGGTGCGATCGTGATCCGCGCTGACACACATTGTTGGGAAACATGCTTTGCTGCTGAACAATAGTTACATTATGTATATTGGATAATAATTAGGAATGGTTAATGGTTATTATTTATTAAGTCATCCCCGAATAATGTGATATACAAATACTTTTAATCGTATATTTGCAGGTGGAATCTCTCTATATCGTCCGTTCTGTGACCATAGACGATGCTACAGGTATATAATTAAATATTTAAAACCTACAATATGTACTAAATAAAACCTTGTACTTATATGAATGTTATTACAAAACTTGTGTTAATAAAAGGAAACATTGGGATCGGTCTCAGAGAATATTCATAGCATGAGAAAGAAGTACAAACCTGTGGATAGAATCATCATCATCCGACATCACAAGCTCCGACTATACTCAACGTTATTAATTGTTGCAATATGCCCTTTGTCTTGAGAGTCTCATGTTTGATATTCCACTATAACATAGTCTCCTTGAGTCTTTTTACAATTTACATAGAAATTGGTAAAAGCCAACGAATAGAAATGATTGTTGCCTGCCAGTCTAGAGTCTAGACTAATTCTATGAAACGTGTTAAAGGTAACGTATATGAGGAGTGTCGTCATCTAACGACTGTACAAGATGTATCATGTTACTGATATCTATTCCCAGTAGTATTGTAGATAACTAAATACCACATTCCAACCCTAATATTATCAATAATAATACGAAAGAAGGCGACCGAGTGAGCTGACTTTCGAATTAATTGAAAATCTGAGCCAATTCTTTCACAAAATGCAGAAAAAAACTTTGTGTCTACTTCGTGTAAATATAAGAGTAGAAAGATATTTCATATTCGTATTAGCCTTGTTGGCTATTTCAATATTTATGTATTCTTAGCGTTTGTTAATACGTCTGTCCAGAGAGGCTGCGTGTGGGATCACTTGAATAGCACTATACCAAGAGAAATAATAAAAAGAAAATTTATTTACCACAACTTTTACAATTTCGAGGATCCTATGAACGAAATGGTATATAAAAAAATTCAATTTTATTAAATGGCATTCTGTATTCGTAAACTGGCTACAGTGAGACTCCAATCAATGGACTGGTAGAAAGTACACAAAAACCCACGTTATACATAATATACCTATAAAACTGTAATGAACCGCGCCGCGTCACTAATCGCCGTCGAGTTGGCATTATTATCTCACGTAAATGACCTCTGCATTGTGCTTTATTATGTGTGCCTATACCCACGTAGTACTATAATCAGGACACTAGTACTTGCATTCGTTTACACTTTATACTGATGATTGATGATGTTTTGTAATTCTATTTTAGCTTGGGAACGTTGGGAAATAGATTCTACCATTTTTTTAAACTTGAATCGATGACATTTTACATTTTAATTGAGAAATTGTAATTCTAGCACCTCCGATACAAGTCTAGAGCTGAGACGGTTTGCAAACAAATATTTGTAGCTTATTTTTCGATCCAAAGCAAATATAAACTAATACTACCCATATAATACAATTCTGAAAATTGAAATATGTGAAATATGTTAGTATAACTACCGGCACGGATCTTGAGCGCTGGCCGTTACTTGCGCAGATGTCGATTTTTGGGTATCTTTAGAGGCATGATGAAGTAAGCGAGCGGGGGCATTATCGCATCGGCCAGTGATTGGTTCACTACGCAACGCCATATTGTTGTTATGCCTAATTCATTCATTACGTTTGTTGCACGTGCTTTACTACGCCTAAATTAAACTTGCTTGTATTTTAATTAGCCCCGATTTATTATATTCTGTTTTCACTTTTCTATAAATACATTATTTTTTTTAGTAAGTGTAAAATTCAAATAATCGCTACATAGTATAAAATATGAATATATATAATATATAGATGATGAAGAAATGGTTACCGCAAGGACCAATATTGGGCATCAGTTCATTCAAGAAAATGATTTGAGGGAAGGTGTCGCTCCTATTTCACCGTAGATAATTGTATAAGGAAAATATATTTGTGAAACAAAAATAAATGTAATTTTTATATTTCTAATTAATTACGGCTCTTCAAACGAAAAAATATCAAGTACAGTTGGAATTAATAGTTTTTTTTTGTTGTTACAGTAATTGTTATTTTTATTATTCCACTGGTGTTCACTTACTTTTAATTCAATTTGTTTTAGATTTAGATTCTCTCTCAATATTAATACATTCATAATATATCTCTTAATATATTCATAATTCTAATAAAATATTCCTTTCATCCCATAAAATAAAATAATAATAATACATATATAAGTAACTAAGAATAAATTAATAATAATAAATCGGTATACATTTATTTTGTACTTAAGTTCACGATGCGCAAAGCAATCCCCACTCTGTCGCTGAGCGCTCAAGATCCGTGCCGGCGGCTATACAATGGTTGAATGTGGTATGTAAGCTGATGGAAGATAAGAAGGTACATAAAGGAATTAAAAAAATAAATGGAATGATAACTCCGCCGGTTGCAGTTTACCTTTGCGACGCGATAAACTGTGACCTTGATACCCCAGGCACACCCAAACATAGATTAAAAAACTTTACAGCTCTGGGCTTCTAACACATTTAGCCTGTGATAGTGTCTGATGCTCCACAAAGGACAACTTACATTTATTAACTACAGGAAAACCAGTGTTTGACGAATTAGCTTTTATTCCCTCCGATAAAATGTCACGCCAATTGAAAATACCTTACAAAAACCGGCTATCCACCACTATTTAAATCCAATAGGTCCGGCAAACGAGCGAACAGGTCACCTGATGGTTAGTGATCACTGCCACCCATGAACATCCACACCGCATGGATCATGGACATGTTGCCGGTTCAGCAAAGAAGGGAAGAGGCAAGGGGAATTAGGCAAAGTCGACAAAAGTTTATCAAGATCTTTACTAGGGTAGCTAATACTATGTCAAAACTTCAGACTCTACTGCACTTTCCATTAAGTAAGATGTACTAATTTTGCCGTGAATAGAAGTCGTGATTCTACCCGGGTATACCAAAGTGATAATCAAGTCTAAATCATTGATGTACCGAGTGCAGTCCCGACCTACGAAGAGAGTTAAGCGAAAATTTCTGACCATTTGTCACAATTTTTTGGGATTTTAACGATAATCATTATTATTGAGATTTGGGATGAGCAATTCTCTCGCCATTTTAAAATTTTGGGCATTTCGTGGTGGATAATGTTTTAAGCCATCCGATGGAAACCACCTCCAGTTTTGAAATTAACAACAGACCTCAAATCTTGTGTACTTCATTTAATTAAGATTTCTACTAACCGCGCTAAAATCATGGATTAGTTAATCTGCTAACCGCTTTATATCGTTTAGTCACGTTTGCCGGAGTCACGTGCGCGCGCCACTCGCCTGATGTGAATGAACTTTCCTTCGCCGCGTAAGTCGTAATACGCGTCGTGAAAATTTTATTTTAACATTATTTTACTTAAATAATTGCCATTCTGAGAATAAATTAATAAAAGTTTATTTGTTTTAGTCATAATACATACATTGATTCCTGTTATTTTTACAAGACAACTAAGTTTGTAGTTATTGAAATGAAATGCAGTTCGAGTAGGCTTTGATAGATGTCGCTATAGTAAAATATTATGGATGAAAACAAAACAGTGCAATAGATTCTTCGATTAATTATACATATTTTATCGAATAATAGATTACTCTTTTTAATAACATTGATGAATTATTCTGGAAGACAATTGTAATTATTATTATCGTTATTTTGCGCTGCAAGAGTGAGCTGTATGAATTGGATTAAAATCTTTTGATCGTATTTAACTAAACTTCATGTTATAAATTATGCTTGTATACTTATTGTATGCTTGTATTGTATACATTTGTAAATTATGTTCTGGAATATTATTTTTAGGCGTGTAAATAGTAGAAATAACCTTTGTTTAATGTAATACGCATAAGAGTGTGAAGTGACCAAGTTGTGAAGAAACCAAGGTCTTTGCACTAGTGCTGCTAGTGAAACGTATATTAGCTAACTTTTACCTTCAGGCATGCTTGCTCTAATTTAGTATTTTAGTCACTACTCGGTACTCACTCGTAACTTTCCAACACGCACGCGTATTGTTCAAACGACCACATAGAAGGAGTGTGTTATGGTTCATAATGGAATACGTTGTTAGGTATTCTAAAGTATTAGCTCTATAGTCTAGAGTCTAAATTAATCTCTTGTGTACGGTGTTACACTAGTTTATATCAAAGGAAAATTTCAGGATATTATTTCACTCTGTACCCTCGAAATTAACATATTCCATTTAGTAATAACTAATAACCAAAGTCAATGCAAGTCTATCATATACTTTCGTTTGCTATAAAAACATTACTTATCCCATGAAGTCAGACAAAACTCTCATGATATTTTCTGTTTAATTATTGCCGAAATACATTAGAATATACCAAAAAAGAACATTGTACATCTGTTAAAACAATGCCTGTATAACATTAACAATGAGTTGATAAACGTGCGCAAACACAACAGTGTTGCGGGCGTCATGGAAAATCACCAGGTGTCAAAAACTCCATAATGCATTATAATATTAATTTGTATGTGCATACCGCGGACGGAATGAGGTGGAGCGCGCTCGCAGACACGTGCTTCGCGCCTGTGCGACCAACACGCGCGTCCGTGCGAGACGTAAATAGAATGTATACTGCATTTATGATTTCTTACTAAATTATTAATATGTGGATACATACAATCACGCTTGTATCGCTTTAAGGGTAGGCACAGACATCGCTGGTGACACACAGTTCGGTTTGGGGCTGCTCCATGCTGGGCACAAATTCCAGTAATAAGAATATCAGAGTTTTCTAACCCAACATTACGATTCATAACGTATAAACGGCCATTTACATATTATGTAGAAAAACGGACGTAGGAACCATCGAAAAAAGAACGTACACTTTTTTCCTTAAGTCGTAATAAACCGCTGATTTTTCTACATAATTATTACACTTAGGTGGGTCGTCTGCTCGTTTGCGTCCTTTCCACAAAAAAACCATGTATGCAAATTGTAGAAGCCAAAAGAGTTTCTGTTCAGTCTTGTGTGAGGTCAAGCGTATGTCATTACTAGCAGAACAGAAGTAGCTTTATATAGAATTAATTTATTATCGCCGAGTCACGTGAATGATAATGTAGCGGCGTGAAAACGTGATTTGTGCGCTGTGCACGTGTTTCTACGTAACACCGGCAAATAAAATCTTAGAAAAAACGAAAATACGTCAGGTGTTTGGCTTCTCGGCCGCTGTAACTAGCTAGGCCGTGTAAGTTCAGGTCTTGTGTAGAATTCACTGGTCGGAAAATAGATTTTGTAAGTTTACAGTGGGAAAATTTCATAAGGGTTGCCCCGGGACTGGAATCTGTGCCAGGCATGACGATATACGGCGCTAGTACCACTACGGATTAACCTTTCGCGAATACATACACGAGCTTATTTATGTATGTTACGGATTTTCCCCCGTTGTTTGGTGATCGTTATCCGGGCGGTTATAAGTAAAACCAAGGTTCACTATGTGCTATGTAGGACAGCGGTTTCCACTTAGCATAATTTGCTGACCCTGACACCTAGGCTATAAAAACTAGATGATTATTTTAATTAAAAATAATAATGAGGTAGGTTGTGTCATGACTTTGAATTCTTATCGTGATTTGTGGATAAACGTGTACTATCGATATATTATGTACTTTTATATTTTTATAACACTTACTTCAGATATCCGCGCTATAGACGGGTGGTAGTAGAGAAATGAGAGCCTGTAGAATCGATTTCTGGAATAAGATAATTATATTTTTTTAATATTTGATCGCAGATTTCGTGCTGCGATATAGTAATGTATTTTACTCTGATGTAGGCTCTTTTGATTGTTACTGTATTGTTTATAATCTGTTCTCACTGTGATGAACGTCGATATTTTTTATGCCATGGCAATCCCATCCAGAGCGCCAATCAGGCTAAACCGTTACTTAATTGAGATAATTATTTTTCATCTGTCCATAAGATTATGCCAGCGATCTAGAAATGAAATGCACTAAGACTGATCCCGAATTATGACACTTGCATTGGTTATTATGGTGAGCTCTACGTTTTCTTTATTAATGGACGTCTATTGGAGTATTATAGATATCCTACCAGTTATCGTCACGCAATATTTGCGATCTGTCCGGACGTTTTCACCGATCATTATAATTGTACAAAAGAAGCCATAACATACAGCCTTACTTATCCTAATTAGCCCATTATAATCGAAAGACAGCACGTGTGAACATCGAATTTCACAACTTATCGAATGTATAATTCGTTAACGCTAGACTTACAACCTCACGAGTCGCGAGCAGTTCACATTGCGCGCCGGTCGACACAACTCGTATGCGAGTCGCTCGTCTGTCCCGACGTGTTACTGTGATGAACGTGCTATTGACACCGTTCCCGAGGGCGGAAAGCGATCAGCTGCTCGTCGGATTTCGGTAGTGAGTCTAGACAATAAATTAAACAAATATTATAATTATACGCTGCAGCGAATTCTCAATCTCTCGATTAGGCAGAATAATTGTATTTCCTTAACTATGATTTTAAAAAATCTGGATCGATGAATTGAAAAGACGAAAAGAAGAAAAGACCTGTTCCATATTTAAATGTTTGTTATTAATCTCGCAAATTCAAAACTCGACTTTAAAATGTTTTGAATTTGTTTGGTTAGCCGTTAGGTTAGAATTAGCATCGTAAGATAAATTTGTTTTAGAATAGATAAGACGGCCGACACGTGATGATAATAATAGTCACCTACATAATGGCATACACTGTACACACTACACACATCTGTTTATTAAATGCAAATAATATGGTCGGACTCGAGGATACGGAAAATTAAATGTAGAGTTTAGAAAAATATTCTCTTATGATGATATTGATAATAATATAGGAATAATATAGGAATATATTTATTAAGATATTTACGTTTTTTATGAACATAAAGTGGATGTGGGGAGTATGAGAAATGAGGATTTTTTATTATTTCATATATTTTAACTGACTTCAAAAAAAAGGACTGTATGCTTTTTTAAATCGTTGTACCTCTTAGTTGACGTGCGTCTTTGGCGATCTGGTCAGATTAATTGACGTCAACTAGTTCCAAATCATTATTTTATAGTTAGCCGACAAACAAAACCTTGCGCAAATGGAAAATTACTGGACATAAAATCCTTATAAAGACGTAAATGGCATCATAAATATTATATTATTGTAATACGTAAACGGAAATCACAACGATATGCAGCATATGAGTGTCGAAATAAGAAATGCACGATAAATCGGCATCACACAGGGCGACACGTGACGCATTATCATATCATGTTCGGTTTACACGTGTGCTGGGCAAAAACTCGCTATAAACTTATCACGCGGGGTTCCATGTATATACGGCTCTATTTTACGCAATATTGAGTAATTTATGTGTGCGTTTTAAGGTCCTTGCATTTTATATTGCCTAGGAGGAGGGGACAAGCAAAACGTTTTCTTTTTGGCAAGTGATTAGAGTCGAATTTGAACACCACAAACATAAAGAGGTGGATATACTGTTGCCAGCTTATAAGAATGAAATAGTTGGACTATGGGTTTGATATTTTTTTAGTGTGTAAACTTGAGTACGAAATACAGAACAAACATGTCTTGTTTCATTGTATTGTATTTAAAATATGCGCAAAAATATACTTAACTAATAATTAACAAATTCATTGTGTTATGGGTGTTTTTAAAAGGTCTCTACCGTTATGAGGGTTTAGACCAGTAGTTCCCAAACTTATTTTTCTCGTGGACCACTTTCAAAATTTTACTGGTTTTGGTGGACCCCCTGCTGCTACATTTCTACCACATTCTTAAAGTCGCCAAAAAATAAAAATTGTGTCGCTTCTGAGTTCTGTCCCTATATTCCGATAGGTAAAATAAAAACGAAAAATGGTACATTTTATAACACTTTATTTATTAAAAGAATAGAATTACAAGAAAAAAATAATAAGGTAATATAGGTTCAGGTCATAATTTTAATTAATGGGAAGGATGTATTTGATGGAGTGTCAGCAAACGATCAATGTTTGGCTTTATTTTTGTGAGCAATAACCGCAAATCCCCCCGCTCTGTGATGTTTAATTTGCTCCTTTTTTTTGTTAAGAGATTTGTAACGGCACTAAAACTCCTTTCGACAAGGTATGACGAGGGAAAAGCTATTAAAAATTTCCTTGCGATTTCCCACAGTCCAGGATATTTTTCGGGTATTTCTGCTTGCAGCCAAAATGTTTGGTAGCCTTTTCTAAAGTTCACCTTCAGCTCCTCATTGGTGCTTAGCTCGAGCAGCTCCTCTTGTAATACAACATTGGCCACTTCCGTTTCATCAAATGGATTTATGATCCATGGTGGTATATCCATCGTCAGGATATTTTCAAACCTGGTTTTGAAGTCATCATGCAGGGCATTTAAATGTTGACTGTAGGTATGGATATCCTCATCAATACATTCTACCTGCGACAAGTTTGGAAATTGAGAGAATTCGCGCCGACTAATGTTTTGCTTCATAAATTTCAATTTCCCAAGAAAAGCCGAAATTATCCCCTTTGTTTTTATTAAATTCAGGCTGTCCCCTTGTAACTGCAAGTTAATATCATTAAATTTTTTAAACAAATCTGTCAAATACGCAATGTCTGCTTTGAGTTTGATCAAGTTTTCTTTTAAATCTGGATCTCTACTTTCTAGGAACTCTAATACGGAATCGAAAACAGAGTAAAATCTCGTTAAGCATGCACCTTTCGACAACCAGCGTACTTCAGTATGTAAGAGCAGTCGTTGGAAGTCTTCATCATTTTCGTCGCACAATTGAGCAAATAAACGCGTATTCAATGCATTGCTTCTGATTTTGTTGACAGCTTTTATTACAAAATGAAGAGATTGGTTCAACCTGTCACTTAAATGTTTTGCCACAAGATGTTGTCGGTGGATTACGCAATGAATAGCTGTAAGTCCTGGTATAATTCTTTTGAGATGACTTATAAACCCACGATATCGCCCGACCATTGCAGGAGCTCCGTCTGTTGCCACTGAAATAATGTTTGTAAATGGAATCGATTTTTCCGTGAAAAAATTACTCAGGACATTAAATATTGATTCGCCTTTAGTATCAGTCTCCAAAGTTCTGGCAAATAGCAATTCTTCGTGAATTTCTTCCTCCATAATAAATCGGACATATGCCAATAATAATGCTTCATTACCGGGTAACGTTGACTCGTCCAGTTGTATAGAAAAATGATTTTTTGCAGATGATTGCACAAAAAACTTTCGATATCAGAGCTCATTTCATCAATGCGTCTTTGTACAGTATTGTTACTTAATGGAATTCTTTTTAGTACGTCAAACGGAGATTTGTGCAAAACAGTTTTTAAAACCTCTTCAACAGCGGGTAAAATTAATTGTTCTCCGATAGTGTGTGGTTTTCCAGATTTTGCTATAAGTAATGAGATATTGTAAGATGCCCGCAAGCCATCATCGTTACTTTGAGATGTTGAAGCGAACATACTGTGCATGGTGGGTCTCTTTTCATATTTTTCCTTCAATGTTTGAAAATATTTTAAATCTTTACCTATTTTATCAGTACGACACCTTTTTAGATGATTTTCGAGCTTTGATGGTTTCATAGAGTCATTGCTCAAAACTTTGTTGCATAATAGGCACATGGGCAACTGTTTGTCTGCCTCTGATGGAACAAAACCATATTTCAAATAATCGACACTATATTGTCGACATTTTTTCTTTGCTGTAGCCATGTTTCGTGTCAGTTACCTTACCTGTAAAAAAAAATGTTTTAGTAACCAAGTTTTTTTCTGAATATAGGTATCACACCGCAGCCTTTGTCAGCACGCGGAAATAGAATTACGGCTTGTAAAGGGACCAACTAATAAACCGCTAAGACAAATACAGACGTTTTCACAAAACGGTATCAATTTTAAAGTACCTAATTTACCACTAATTTTTAATAGTACAAATAAAAATTGGTGTACTCAGTATCGAATACTGATCATATTTGTGTAGGAAAAAATAAAAGTCGAAATCTCAAAATTCCATAAAATCGATAACTAACATTTCATCAAATCAATGAGTTCACGCGCTCCGTGTATTTGCGTATTTTTTGTCTGCGGCTTCATTGTTAAAACGCACATTAAAACGTGACAAACTGGCATCGAAGCCCAAGCCCCGCCCTTTTCCCGTCGCCCGCGCACCGCTCGCTTTTTCCGAAAAGGAATAATTTTGATAAAATATGTAGTTACTTCAAAATCAATTAGCCTCAATTAGTCAGCCTCCGTGGCGCAGTTGGTTAGACGCCGCCTGTGAAACGAGAGGGCGCGGGTTCGATCCCCGCACCGAAACAAATATTTGTGTGATCCACAGGTATTTGTTTCGGGTCTGGGTGTTTGTGAGACCGAAAAGTCTCTCGTAGTTCCTGATACCCACGACACAAGACTCGATCTTAGTGTGGGGTCAGGACTATGTATGTGACTGTTGGGTGTATTTATTTATTTAATATAAAATGATTGTGAAATTACTGTTTTATAAAACTAGTAGTTATTTGCAAGAAAAATTACAATATTAATTGCTCTGCAATATTGCTTATTCGGCCTTTTTAGAGAGGCAGTGCTTCTCTCGTGAAAAAACAATGGAATAAAACGTGCTGTGTTTGTCTTCAAATCGAAAGAGGACAATTAAAATATCTGTAAGTTACTAAGTTACCTATCTTAGATTATATACACGTCTAATCTACCTTACCTATCTATACAAGCAGTTGTGATCAACCGACTAGTACACGGAAACAAAATACTTAAGTACTATAACAAAAAAAAGGTAGGTACTTACTTTTCTCCGGCACTAGCAAACACTGATATAAATTTTCTCACACTTTTTTTCGAAATTCCGGAAACAAATGAATGAGTTTGCCTTTGGCATCAAGTATTTATAGTGGTGATCAAGTTCATGTCTGAACAAGCATTAAGCATTGTCGGGCGGATAGCGCTTTGCAAGTCTGTACACGAAATTGTACGTAATATCGAATACGCAAGTTTGGACAAGTAACAATCGCTTGCCTTATTAAAATATTATCTGCTTAGTTAGGTACTTAAAACAATGTAGGTAGGCCCTTATAAAAACTATGCTTACATTTATTTTTGCTTTTACTATCAAAAGCAGATAAATTTTCGTGGACCCCCATTAACATCTTATGGACCCCCATATTTTGTTCACGCTTACGTAGACCCCCAGCAAGTCTCCCGTGGACCCCTGGGGGTCCACCTGGACCACTTTGGGAATCACTGGTTTAGACCTTTGTCTATAATGTTAATGAGATTGTTAATGAGATTGTCTCACGTCTGCCACACACGTTCAAGTGTGTTTGCTTGATTCCTGCACCAAGCATCTTGGTCCAGTCTTGTTTGTGTGGTGTTATATCCAATAACGGAAACTTTTTTTCTTTAATTATTATATTCTAATATAAGTAAGAAAATTAACATAAAATTGATTTTTGTATTGAAACTTGAGCAATAAGTGTGTAGTAATTCCCCGACAGTGAGTACACAATATATGCTTCATTTTTACTCTTCTTACTGTCGGCAGCGATCTGGTTGACATTGTGCTAGACCCCTGGCACTGCGAAAGTTCATGAGCGGCGGTGACGGCGGTGACCGTCAGCCTGCAAAGCCAATAAAAAAATATTCTCAGTATCATCCACTAGGCCACTAGACTATAAACTTATCTATCAGTTTACAATTGGCGACACAAGGCAATTTAATATTATATCACATACGCAACGATTGTAACATGTTTTCAATTTAATAAATTGCTCTATTTATCTTGTCTTGATAAATAAATACACACCGACGCGCAGAGTCGTCACCTGTACGGATTTTCCCGGAACTGTTTGGATTCCGATAATATCATGCCCGATGACCTACGAATTTTGTTCGGATTATAATAATTTGCGACGGTCGCTCAATTTATGTTGGGTGTTTTACTAAATACGATATTATAAAATCTTTCCTCTCAATACTATGGCGATTAGATACGCCATTTTTATTACTCATCACCTGAAAAGCCCACTAAGATATTCATTAGTGATCGACCAATAGTTCCGATTTTCTCTATAAGTGGCAAAGTTGCTGACGGGGCATAAAGAGTCCTATTGTCAAATGTCAACAACATGATCTCAAAAATTATGGTACCTACTTCCCGAAAGATGTAAGAAGGTATACCAAATTTTGGCCACATAATTATTTCATCCCGGAGTAGAACCCGAGGTACTCTAGTAGAACTGTAGTAAACTTACTACAGTACTACATTTGTTTGTTCCTGGGCCCTCGTGTGTTTTTCGAATAAGATCCGTCTCAAGGTCGTTTGAAATAAATCGTATGAATAAATGCTTACCAATATCACGATTCATGACAAAAAACTACTGCGTTTTTATGACTACGCCCATGTCACGTGGGTCTACATCAGTAGTTCCCAAACTTATTTTTCTCGTGGACCACTTTCAAAATTTTACTGGTTTTGGTGGACCCCCTGCTGCTACATTTCTACCACATTCTTAAAGTCGCCAAAAAATAAAAATTGTGTCGCTTCTGAGTTCTGTCCCTATATTCCGATAGGTAAAATAAAAACGAAAAATGGTACATTTTATAACACTTTATTTATTAAAAGAATAGAATTACAAGAAAAAAATAATAAGGTAATATAGGTTCAGGTCATAATTTTAATTAATGGGAAGGATGTATTTGATGGAGTGTCAGCAAACGATCAATGTTTGGCTTTATTTTTGTGAGCAATAACCGCAAATCCCCCCGCTCTGTGATGTTTAATTTGCTCCTTTTTTTTGTTAAGAGATTTGTAACGGCACTAAAACTCCTTTCGACAAGGTATGACGAGGGAAAAGCTATTAAAAATTTCCTTGCGATTTCCCACAGTCCAGGATATTTTTCGGGTATTTCTGCTTGCAGCCAAAATGTTTGGTAGCCTTTTCTAAATTTCACCTTCAGCTCCTCATTGGTGCTTAGCTCGAGCAGCTCCTCTTGTAATACAACATTGGCCACTTCCGTTTCATCAAATGGATTTATGATCCATGGTGGTATATCCATCGTCAGGATATCTTCAAACCTGGTTTTGAAGTCATCATGCAGGGCATTTAAATGTTGACTGTAGGTATGGATATCCTCATCAATACATTCTACCTGCGACAAGTTTGGAAATTGAGAGAATTCGCGCCGACTAATGTTTTGCTTCATAAATTTCAATTTCCCAAGAAAAGCCGAAATTATCCCCTTTGTTTTTATTAAATTCAGGCTGTACCCCTTGTAACTGCAAGTTAATATCATTAAATTTTTTAAACAAATCTGTCAAATACGCAATGTCTGCTTTGAGTTTGATCAAGTTTTCTTTTAAATCTGGATCTCTACTTTCTAGGAACTCTAATACGGAATCGAAAACAGAGTAAAATCTCGTTAAGCATGCACCTTTCGACAACCAGCGTACTTCAGTATGTAAGAGCAGTCGTTGGAAGTCTTCATCATTTTCGTCGCACAATTGAGCAAATAAACGCGTATTCAATGCATTGCTTCTGATTTTGTTGACAGCTTTTATTACAAAATGAAGAGATTGGTTCAACCTGTCACTTAAATGTTTTGCCACAAGATGTTGTCGGTGGATTACGCAATGAATAGCTGTAAGTCCTGGTATAATTCTTTTGAGATGACTTATAAACCCACGATATCGCCCGACCATTGCAGGAGCTCCGTCTGTTGCCACTGAAATAATGTTTGTAAATGGAATCGATTTTTCCGTGAAAAAATTACTCAGGACATTAAATATTGATTCGCCTTTAGTATCAGTCTCCAAAGTTCTGGCAAATAGCAATTCTTCGTGAATTTCTTCCTCCATAATAAATCGGACATATGCCAATAATAATGCTTCATTACCGGGTAACGTTGACTCGTCCAGTTGTATAGAAAAATGATTTTTTTGCAGATGATTGCACAAAAAACTTTCGATATCAGAGCTCATTTCATCAATGCGTCTTTGTACAGTATTGTTACTTAATGGAATTCTTTTTAGTACGTCAAACGGAGATTTGTGCAAAACAGTTTTTAAAACCTCTTCAACAGCGGGTAAAATTAATTGTTCTCCGATAGTGTGTGGTTTTCCAGATTTTGCTATAAGTAATGAGATATTGTAAGATGCCCGCAAGCCATCATCGTTACTTTGAGATGTTGAAGCGAACATACTGTGCATGGTGGGTCTCTTTTCATATTTTTCCTTCAATGTTTGAAAATATTTTAAATCTTTACCTATTTTATCAGTATGACACCTTTTTAGATGATCTTCGAGCTTTGATGGTTTCATAGAGTCATTGCTCAAAACTTTGTTGCATAATAGGCACATGGGCAACTGTTTGTCTGCCTCTGATGGAACAAAACCATATTTCAAATAATCGACACTATATTGTCGACATTTTTTCTTTGCTGTAGCCATGTTTCGTGTCAGTTACCTTACCTGTAAAAAAAAATGTTTTAGTAACCAAGTTTTTTTCTGAATATAGGTATCACACCGCAGCCTTTGTCAGCACGCGGAAATAGAATTACGGCTTGTAAAGGGACCAACTAATAAACCGCTAAGACAAATACAGACGTTTTCACAAAACGGTATCAATTTTAAAGTACCTAATTTACCACTAATTTTTAATAGTACAAATAAAAATTGGTGTACTCAGTATCGAATACTGATCATATTTGTGTAGGAAAAAATAAAAGTCGAAATCTCAAAATTCCATAAAAACGATAACTAACATTTCATCAAATCAATGAGTTCACGCGCTCCGTGTATTTGCGTATTTTTTGTCTGCGGCTTCATTGTTAAAACGCACATTAAAACGTGACAAACTGGCATCGAAGCCCAAGCCCCGCCCTTTTCCCGTCGCCCGCGCACCGCTCGCTTTTTCCGAAAAGGAATAATTTTGATAAAATATGTAGTTACTTCAAAATCAATTAGCCTCAATTAGTCAGCCTCCGTGGCGCAGTTGGTTAGACGCCGCCTGTGAAACGAGAGGGCGCGGGTTCGATCCCCGCACCGAAACAAATATTTGTGTGATCCACAGGTATTTGTTTCGGGTCTGGGTGTTTGTGAGACCGAAAAGTCTCTCGTAGTTCCTGATACCCACGACACAAGACTCGATCTTAGTGTGGGGTCAGGACTATGTATGTGACTGTTGGGTGTATTTATTTATTTAATATAAAATGATTGTGAAATTACTGTTTTATAAAACTAGTAGTTATTTGCAAGAAAAATTACAATATTAATTGCTCTGCAATATTGCTTATTCGGCCTTTTTAGAGAGGCAGTGCTTCTCTCGTGAAAAAACAATGGAAAAAAACGTGCTGTGTTTGTCTTCAAATCGAAAGAGGACAATTAAAATATCTGTAAGTTACTAAGTTACCTATCTTAGATTATATACACGTCTAATCTACCTTACCTATCTATACAAGCAGTTGTGATCAACCGACTAGTACACGGAAACAAAATACTTAAGTACTATAACAAAAAAAAGGTAGGTACTTACTTTTCTCCGGCACTAGCAAACACTGATATAAATTTTCTCACACTTTTTTTCGAAATTCCGGAAACAAATGAATGAGTTTGCCTTTGGCATCAAGTATTTATAGTGGTGATCAAGTTCATGTCTGAACAAGCATTAAGCATTGTCGGGCGGATAGCGCTTTGCAAGTCTGTACACGAAATTGTACGTAATATCGAATACGCAAGTTTGGACAAGTAACAATCGCTTGCCTTATTAAAATATTATCTGCTTAGTTAGGTACTTAAAACAATGTAGGTAGGCCCTTATAAAAACTATGCTTACATTTATTTTTGCTTTTACTATCAAAAGCAGATAAATTTTCGTGGACCCCCATTAACATCTTATGGACCCCCATATTTTGTTCACGCTTACGTAGACCCCCAGCAAGTCTCCCGTGGACCCCTGGGGGTCCACCTGGACCACTTTGGGAATCACTGGTCTACATCATAGTTCTGATATTGGATTATGCGGCTTATTTGTTTCTGCATTATATAAATATTAATAAAAAAACCTAACATTAATATTTTAAGAACTGGTGTTAATTTTAATAAATTAATAATTACAGCCTGGGAAGTATTAATGATGTAACTTCTATGTAACGATCTCTACCAGAAAACCTTTGGGTAAAAAAATACGCTGTTTATACTATAAAATAAAAACCAACCTATCAATATTATGCGGAGACCGTTAAGACCTAGCTATTGTACTATTAATATAATATCTGTGAGTTTTGACTCTTGATTTTATTTAGCTAGGCCAGCGATTAAGACTTAGGTATCTGATATATTAAGACTTAGGCCTACGCAAAATATCCGCGATTCAATAGATAGAGACCAATATATAGAACTGCTCAGTGCTCTAGCCACTGACTTAATACATAAATCCGTCAGTATAAGATGCCGATTGCCTGTGGAATTGGCCATCTAAATCAATAGGGCCGAAATTATTCTGTCATAATTGATTACCCCGGCAAGTAATAAATAGACTGATATTAATAAGTTATCGTGGCCTTTCCCCACGTGACGTAATACTTGCATATTACAGCCTCTCTGGCGTTATTTCGAGCTCCTCTTATTCATCTTATTATTTGATTAATTTCAAAACAAGATTGTGTGATTAATAGATATTTTCAGCTGTGGGCCTAAATTTATCTGAAATACTTAAAGAAAGCCTTTGTTATCGTGGTATCTCTATATCAAGATCATCTCATGTCTGTAGAGTATTGTTATTAGAGAAGGCAGTAAGTACGTTTCCAGCCTTGTGTACGTACACCGAATGTTAAGCGTGCAAATATTTTTTTATTCAAGGTTATGTGATATGTCTAAAATTTGTTTGTATAGCCTGTAAATACTTGGCTCCGACTGAGACCTGTGTTGTAACCACGGTTTCACTTGTTGCAATATTCACCCTTCCTAAACCATTTGCAATAATTGTATAAGTTTAAAATCTCTGCAGAATGTGAGAGCCGAAAAATCTATAACCAAAACGGTCCCCCAAAACTTGTGCGCAGTGGTTGATTCAGCTTAGTCCGACATATTAAAATAAATCTGTATGAAATATGAATTTATTGTTTGCGTGTGGTTGGCGATAACCTTGTGTGTCTTGCGGGCCACGTTGCAGTGTCGCATGTGCCCAATACTCAAGTTTATTCAATTGATTCCTACTTTATATTACTATAGCATTCACGTGTTTCATGTCTGTTATTTTCGGATTTTGATTTATTTTCTCAGGTGGTTATGTTGATATGACGTTAAGGATTTGATCGAAGCGTTAAGGAATAATGTTTGTTAGTACTGTGTTGGCGCAACGGTTACATTATACCGGGTATCTCAAGACCGCGACCGAAAACGAAGCCAGGTGGTAGTTTTAGTGGTTAAACACACAATGCAACTAAAAAATTCGCAAAATAAGTGATAGACGTTTTTTAGCAATTTTTCAAAAATCATCGTGTTTGGGTGCTAAATTCCTAGACTTTGTGAAAAAAGGAATTTAAACCCTTACGTACCATAGCGTTTTTAAAAATAAAAAGGTGTACATCATTATTTTGGGAAAACTATGTATTAATCACCCAAATACGACGATAAGTAAAAAATGCCAAAAAAATAATTGACAATTTTTTTCCAAACTTTTAGTTGCATTGTGTTTGAAGTCAATAACAATACCACCTGGCTTCGTTTTCGGTCGCGGTCTTGAGATACCCTGTATTTCGAGTTCCATCTATCATGTTGGTTTATGTTTTTACATTTACAATTCTCGGCCTTTCTCGAGTCACCGGTTCAATTGGTTTCAAGTGAATGGAATCAATTAGACTATTTATAAGAACTGTGAAACACAGCTCTTACCATACTGTACACTTAAGGACAAGCTTAATAAGGCAGACCCTGCCCGAAGCCGGGATACCTACTGCCAATTGCCATGAAGCATGGAGATTGAAGTCAATCTAAATTTTACGGATTCTTTTGCGGATTTTTAAATACACGACCACGAGCTTTATTAAATAAGCTGTCTATTTACCTATGTCCATTGTCCAAACATACGTGTCTATATTAAAATCTAACATATTTGTTTCTGTTTCCAGCTACAACTCGAACGATGGCTTCGGGCGCGCCACGGGCGAACAGCTCAACTTCGCGGCGCCTTCGGAGGATGAGGCGGAGTACCCGCCCGGCGCCTACCTCAAGAAGGGGAAGGTCTCGAGGGCAAGTCATGCTGAATATGCCCGATTTTTACTTCATGTTTCCTTTTATTTCAATTAAAAAGACAAAATAAAAAATATTTTGCTAAATGGAGTTGCGAATGAAGTTCATCAAAGGTAAAAAAAAATCAAACTAGAAAATACAATACTGGAACAAAATTTCTAATATAACTACCTATTAATTTATTGATTTAAATTCTGGTTTACAAAATGCACTTCATTATACTCGTATTAACAAAAGTTCCCATTGAAACAATGAATAAGTTAATTTTATTATCACTTTATTAACCATGGCAGTTTAATAATTTATCAATACGACAACAATTTGTTATTATTACAATAAAAATAATAAAAAAATTCATATACAGCAAGATCCGATGTCGCATCGAATAATCGAGAAGCGGCGTCGCGACCGCATGAACAACTGTTTAGCTGACCTGTCCCGGCTGATTCCCCCAGAATACCTGAAGAAGGGCAGGGGCAGGGTCGAGAAAACGGAGATCATCGAGATGGCCATCCGACACCTCAAGTATCTCCAGGAGCGAGTCAATGGTTTGTACAACGAATGCAATTGGTAATTTATGACGTATAGAAGTGAAGGTATTATTCGGTCTGATAAAAAAAAAATCCAAACTGAACAATAGTAGAATATCTTATGCATGGATGCAAAATAAAAAAAATACTTCATGCTTTTGTATTTATTTTTTTATATTGTTTACCGCAAATAAGTATTGTAATATTGGTATTCGAATTTCAAATTAATAAAATCACAATTAAAACTATAGGACGAATATTCGAAATTTGAATTGACTGCAGTAAATAATACCTAAAATGAGGTTAAAAATATATTATGTCCCCTCATAAATAGGATGTACTAGATAATTAATTCCCTTAATTCTGCCATGTTTTGGCCATTCTTCCCTTAAACTTAAGCTACAGGACTACCAATGACGTGGTTTTCTTCAGAAACTTAAAATGTTTTTAGATTTATGTTGGAACTAAAGTACTATGTTGAATAATTAATCAGTTTAAGCAAAAGTATTTCCTGCATAATCTCAGAATAATTAAAGTTGTTGCGCTGTTGACCAATCTTGAGCTCATTTTGTAAACTTTTATGTGAACAAATATCTACACATAAATGGCACATAAATATTATAATAGCAATATGTACTAATTACTACTCACTCATTAACAAAATCACTCAAACATTTATTTATTAAAGGTACGTTACAAGTTGGTAAATTCCTTAAATCATACATGATTATATCGATTAGCTAGTGATAATCATCATCCACAGCCGATATCTAGATCGCACTGTACTTATCATTACGTGTAGTCATTTGGCCGTTCCATTATAAAAACTATGGTATTTTAAATGAATTTGAAGTAGTCTAGCTTGGCGCTCGACTCTACCTGACATGTTCTGTATAAATTAGAACATTACAACTGCTGACGCCCCGTCAGCGTCGCGTCGACGTCGCCGTCTCGTCAGCTATTTGATCAGACCTTAAAGGGTCGAGGTTTCACATGACCTAGTTGATGAATACTCAATATCGTTCGAAAACATTAAATAGTCTAAAACATTATAAAGCGTGTACAGAAGACAATTAACATTATGTGATCCAGTTAGTTTGTGTCTATTTGACGTCAATGGCTAACACGAGTCGGTAATAAAACTCTTAATTGTTTTGTGTCGAGTTTCTCTCACGTGCTGCCGATGCATTGTGCTATAATATACAGCTGCGTAAAAATATCATTTGCATTGCAAAGCAGTTATTTTCTATGATGATTTAGCTATTTTATATTCTCAGTTGAAATGTATTATTAGGTGTTTCTATTAAGATATATTGGAATGTTACAGTTTTTATAACGACAGAAATATTTATAGGAGGTATGTAATATTTCATATTCGTTTGAGTTATTAGATTTATTTATTTTATTTATTTATATTCTTTATTGTACACAAAATGTAACAATAGGTATATAGAGACAACAAAACAACGAAGTACAAATGGCGGTCTTATCGCACTAAGGCAATCTCTACCAACAACCATTGGATGGATTTATGAGAAGGAGAAAGAAAGGGCAGTGTATAATGTATAGATGTTATACAGTTACAATTCAAACATAAAAAGCTGTTTTATATTGAACACGCTTTCATAGACATGCACTGAGCACGGCAATTGGATTTTATGCAAAGTTCATTTTGTCCAAAGTTAAAAATAATTCTTCAGCAAATACCAGTCTCGCCATTCACGTCTCTAGTATAGACACTCGTAAGTAGATATTACTAACACAACAAGACTTTTACTAACGTATGCCAAAGTTTACAAATTTGCTCGTGATGTGGTTGCGGAACGGACACTGAAGAATGCTAACGTTGCTGGGAGTCCCCACCAGAAGATGCGATCCATCTTCGCGTGGGTTGTGTTTTAGCTGCTGAGCGTCAGGTGGGCGAGGAGTACAGGGCAGGCTACCAGGAAGCCGTGGCCGAGGCCGTGCGCTTCCTCGTCGAGGTGCAGGGGTATGGGCCGGGCGACGGACTGTGCGTCTCCATGGCGTCGCACTTGCAAAGACACTGTGAAGCCGTCACCAAAGGTATGCCAAGAAAAAAAAATTGTTTTGATTGTGAATTAGACATGATTTTGGGAGAATTATATCGAGCAGTCACTGGAGCTTACAGTTTAAAAAAATAAAATTGACACTAATAGAAAATACTTATGTAAAGCAGTATTACTTTTTAGATGTAATATTTCATGGCCAATAATAATTGTTACTTAATTTGTATTAATATTATTTGTCTACTTATGTCGTCTTGGCATTTTGGAGCTGTTTCGGAATAACAACGGAACGGAATAAAAAGCATTATACGACAATACAATTTATTAATGTTTTCTGAAATGTTTGCAGGCGAGCCGCTGCTCCGCGACAAGTCGCGCTCGCACCTGGGCTCGTCCTCGGAGACGGCGAGCTCGTCGAGCAGCTCGCACGGGTACGCGGTGAAGGCGCCGGTGATCGCGCAGGCGCCGCCCCCCGCGCCGCCGCCCTTCGCGCAGGAGCCCTACGACGACCGACCGCCGGAGCCCGCCTACCCCATGGATTGCGATAGGGGTGAGGCAAATAAACACAACAGCATCGAATATATCCGATTTCAGAAAATATGAAAATTTTTGAGTCTCATTACACATCCGAACTAAATACCTATTGCTAAGACAAGAATTGGTTGCGGTGTAAGGATCAGTGCAGAAGTAGAGAAAGTTTATTCCCCGTGAGGCATATTTTAAAACATCATTTTACATTTTACTGTCAATAGTTCTAAGTCTTTTCATAAATATAACGCTGAAAATGGCAATTAGTCTGTGTTTCTGAAAATATCTTCTATTGTATGTTAGCCTATCACAAACCGGTACAGCCAACTTCTTCTTACGCTAAAGTATTAACAGTCTATGTTTGTAATTTCCAGTGTCAGTGGGTCAGATATCGATGGCGACGGAGGGCGAAGTCCTGGCGGACGCGGAGCCCTTGCCGCTGGACGGGCGACGCAAGTGCGAGCTCACGCTGCGGACGGTCAGGAAGCCCGAGCACGTCGAGGACTATCTACACTCTTACAAATTCAAGAACTCCATCGAAAGGCGATTTTCAAGGTCACAAGATGAGGTAAACATTTCAACTAAAATTTCTATTTATAAGCTAATTGTTTAAAAAAAAATACCTTTTAGTTATGTGAAATATTTTAGTGAGATGATAAAATCTATTTCTTTAATCTTCTGGCTAATTGTTTTAAGAAAATTACAATTGTTTTAAGAAAATTAAATTGTTTTAAGAAAATTAAAATTAAATTACTTACTAATTAAACTCGTGTAAAGTAACTGGGTGATATGAGAAAACTTTTGCAATGTAAAATACAACTTTTCGGCAAAAGCTAATTTAAGGCCAAACTCACATTAGTATTTTTTACGTATGTCATGTATGTACTTAAGATGGTTGTAATTTGTCTCGATTTTATATATAATATATAAAACTATATATAAACATGATATAGAATTCCTGTAAGTGGTAGCGTATTTTAAAGTACTTAGTGTAAATTATAACGAAAGAAGTGTCAGAAGACCAAATGTACGGTAGGAAATAAATGTAATGGTTACCAGTTGGAAAAGAGAGCGTTTGTAATTATCAATTTATAAATAAAGTATAATCAGATTGGTTCATAAAACAATACGACCAGTTTATTTCCCCCTTGAGTTTCGATTCACCCCGTTTTTCAGTATATTATCTTTTATTCGAAATGGAAAAATATCGGTATAATCCAAAAAATTTAATATTTTCCGAAAATTTTCGGAATGAAACTTTTCATGACCTATCAGATGGTGAAACTGTCTTTTCTTATAAAGCTTTTTTTGTTTGTTTTTAGTGTGTGAGAAATGGCGTGGATGTGCAGGCGGCAGAGCTGGCGTCGCGTGGCGCGCACGCACACGGCAAACTGTACTCGCACAAGCGCCGCCGCGCCACCAAGCCTGCGCCCTCCACCTCCACCTCCAACTCCGGCTCAACCGAGGACGCACGAGACACCTCGCCGCAGGTCAATACCAACATATTTTTCTATTTTAAAGACTAAATTCCAGGGTGATTTCATGAAAATACTTATATATTCGGATATAGGTAAATTTAAAGCCTATTTTAGTTTTGTCCCATTCGAACGACTTTAGAATTCAACTTGAGCGAAGACAAAACATTCGATAATTAAAATGGGTTTTAAGTCTGTCTATGAATAAAGCCTTTGGACAGGGAACTGGATGCCTGTCATATATAATTGATAGTATAAACAGTTTAGTACCTAAATTAAATAAGTTGGTAAAAGTGGCTTCATAACACTTCGGCAATGATATTAGTGGTCTTTAAGAATGTTAAATGTCCTATTATTTCGAAAAATAATTTATTAAGACAAGGAATTACAATCTCATTAGATCACTAAAGTTTGGAAGGAGAATGGAGATATCTATAATACATGTGTATTATGTTTTACATTGTAATTTGCAGGACACGTCGAGCGATTCTCCTCATCATCATCACTACGAGAAACCGCCAGCGCCGACGCAGTACGTGCCGGTTTTCGCTTTGAATGCTTTAGGTAAATATTTTTAATCAAATAATATTATTGAAATATTATTATAATGTATAATTACGTTTATAAAATGTATTGTAATGTAACCAATTTTGATTGATCATATTTTCTGAGTTTAATGGGGATTTCGATGGTGTAAAAAAATATAGTATTGGGGTATTTACCAACTTTAGTCATAGCCTATGTGTAACCAAAAAATAGCTTCTCTATTAAACACTTTTGCGCCATAATTCAGTTTTAGTGAGTAAGTTGAGTTGAGTATAATCATTAAGCAGTGTAATAAAGTGTGTTGTATGGCAGGCAAGTACTACGTGCCGCTGAGCGTGGAGTACGCGTGCCTGGCGCGGCACGTGGGCGCGTACGACGTGCTGGACGCGCGCGCCGCGCAGCTGGCCGCGCCGCTGCACCCCGTCACCATCCACGTCAACTTCCAGCCCTGCCTCAACTACCACCTCAAGCGCGAGCCCCACGACCGCGACTGGCGCGCCGTCTAGTCTCACAACACTATACGCACGCCACCACGGTGCGAGGTGTGACATTTATATTATGATAAAACATTGGAAGCAAGTTCCGATTGAAACTGACTTAAAGTGAAGTTTTTATAACGACGGCAGCTGTTTGATACAAAATACGTACTTTAAACAAGATACGGATGTTGATTTGTGAACAGACACTACTTCTGTTTGATGCGAACTGTAAGGTTTAGTAATTACCTTTTAATATATTAATTATGTACGGTTTAAACTTCGATGTGGTTATACTGCAAGTTTCGGCTTATCTAGTCAATGTAAATTGATGTTTTTATTTTATTACCATTTATGACTGTATATAGTTATTATATTAAGATGATAATGCACTTACTAAGTTAAGTCTTTCTGACGGCATATCAATATTATCTACAATAAAAGTAGGTTGAAATGATTATAGGAACATAGTTACTACTGTGTGACCACAAAAAAACGCACATCCTGATCCGATTGACATTGGAAAAACTAGATAGAAGTGTTGACAATTTTTTTTTAATCTACTGCGGACTAAAAGATGTATTAAGTGAAAAGTAGAATATTGATTTGTAAGTCAGTGCCATTTAGCATGACGATTTGAACAGAAGACTAATATATTTGAAGTGGACAATGTTTTCAGTGTTCTTAGTTACGGCTGTGATATGTTATTATGTAGTCATGATTGTTAGATTATAAATAGCGTTCGGTTGTCGAGATATGATTTAATACCTCTGTGAAATGTACGTTTGGAGTACTTTTTATCATAAATTTTCGTCCACCGAATCGGAATTGGATTTTTAAGATGTAAATATAATTATTTTGTTGCATGTCTGATATGTTTTAGACATCAATTTGAAAAATTAAACGAAATAATTAGTATTTTTTCATCAAACCCTTCAATAAACTTTTGATGTTGTTAGTCTCGGCAACCGGGTCGTTAATATTTTTTGAAACATTATTCTAAATAAAACGGGTTACACATATTTCACTGATTTTTTTGTACTGTTCCCAGCGGTAGGTATATGTTCACGACCGCTGATATTTTATGGGCATTTGAAATATTGTTTCGAAAGATATGAATATGTTTTATAATTATTAGTTAAGAGGGTTAATAAGGAGGGAGGGACGTTTTCGTGGTGTGGAGTCCGTTACGCGGACAGGTCAAAGACTGAGGAAATTATTGATAATGGTTTATTTTATGATTGTTAAAACTCTGAATTCTGCCCCTGAAGAGGAAATTCAATATTACAATTTGTCCAAGCATATTTTGTTATTGTCGATGCCCATTGTGCAGGTGTTCTTTAAAGGGTAATCGCAAACATCTGAGCTATCCAGTTTCATTGTATACCGATTGGTTTTAATAGAAGGGGTTGTTACCGAATTATCAAAGAATTCATTGTGAAGTTGACGTGTCAAATTTTACGTAATGTTAGCCTGTAAGGTGTTAAGATATAGTCTGTTAAATGTATACTTGATATTTTGTAAATAAAACTGTTTACCTGTTTAAGAGAAATAAATGTTAAAATATTTTACTCTACTCGCTGTATCAATTGGTAATCTGGGGAAATGAGGAAAAGGCGCTGCATTCAAACGAAGATTTTTATGTAATTAATTATCATAACATCTTTTATTCTATATTATTATTTTAAATTTTACATGCTTAGTTCAAACATTAAGAAAGAAATAATAATATTTAACATCTGGATAATATACAGCTCTACTATATTACGATCCACTTAGCGTTACAAAAATCATATATTTGCAAAATATTCCATTGTTAATCGAATATCTTACGTAAAACAAAGGGCGAAAAGGGGAAAAAGGTGGGGTGCAATCACGAGGGGTCCAAAGTATACAAAAACAAAAAACTAGAGTCGTAATATGGCAAATGATAGAGAGTGCGCCTTTTGTTCACCATAACAAAATATAGCTTTCACTTACATATATAGATAGACTATAATTATGTACAAAGAGAATTCTCTACTGGTTGATAATTATTTATGAATGATTTATCACAAAGATTTTCCCATCTAATATACTACATAAACATTTAGCGTGGGGCGCGTCGCGCTGTGCCTTGTCGGTGCGGCTTATGCGGCCACTGTCGCCGAAGCCAACAAGTCTCATACATATATTTACATTGTTAACAATATTTTAAAGTACACAAATTAATAGTTAGTTAATTTGCCTCACAGTAGGTTATTTTAAAAGGAATATTCTCGTCCATCTAGGCACGTATTTTTACAAATCGTAAAATAGTCCAAAATTTTTAGGCGGATCTAATAATTAATATCAAATTCAAGTATAACAAAAACGTTATGAGTAATGATTGATGACTCCCGTTTTAATTTTAAAGCTTAGTTTTAGTTTGAGGACAATTCTCCAAAGGACAAGGTGTCACCTAATGCAATAGGTAAAATAAAATTGAACAATTATACCTATGACATATAACTTTCTCGGCCCAGCAGCATATTTTGAAATGGTTGCTATTTTGTACAGTATAGCATGTATACGCAAAAAGGCACAGCGGTACGTACTCCAACAACAAGACATTAAGCGACAAATTTACACTTCTATTAAAATCAGAAATATTTACATAATACATTCCATCAAGACTCTTCCTAGACCGGCTGCGAAGAGGTCCTTTGCCGTGAATCGCTTATAAAAACACCATCAAAAAACAGTATGTACCTAACTTTCTCATATTATACACAATACAAAAATATTATAAAATCGTGGCTTTAAATAAAATGTGTTAAATCATCTGCACGCATATATATTTTACTAATAACTATGCATGTTGCCTTGTAGGCGAATTATTGCAACAAATTGACTATACACTAAGTTACATTATGATTATGCATACAAGACTAACGTTTCAATTAAGTAGTTTGTCCATGAGTTTGATGGGCCACAGAACTTTTGTACCGTAAATAAGACACATTTTGTGAAAGATCACAACATATAGACGCAAAAAATTATTTCACTAAGACAAGTTTCTTAAAACTTTACATCTAATAAGCTACTATTTATTTACCTGAGCAAAAGTTTCTAATTGGATAACGAGATACGATCCCTAAAGCATTACTTGGAAAGGGATACTAAATATTGGAAGCATGGGGTAAAATTGGATATTTCGATAACATGATTTACTTTTTCTGATTCACAACCCGTCCGCTCTGTGGACAATCACACTCAGAATCACCGAAAGCTGGTGATACACTGGACGAGAACAATTTAAACTACGATGGCTCAAATTAAAGTTCCCGTTTATAAAACGATTTAAAAAAATAAGCAGCCAGTTTATTACGCATTCTTAGAATTTAAGCAAAAAGCACACAATCCGTATAATTTAGGATTCCACGATGATATTGTGCGGAACCGCAAGTTTTTGAGCAATGTTTTTGGGATGGAGCGTGAAACACTGGGAGACACAACACGTAGTTAAACTACTATCACAATTAATATTGCCACCACATTTTACAGTTCCTTAGAATGAACACGATGGCGCAGGAATGAGGTCACAAGACGCTGCAACGACTGGGAAATTGCAATAATCGATTTATTAGTATATCGCTTCAAGTCGAAGAATAAACCGTCTGTCCTTGAATCCGACCTGAGTGCCAACAATCGACATTGTTGTTCAATGTATTTTTAGCGCGATAAAGCAATTATTTGCTGATGGATGATTAACAAAAATACTACGGCTTTCTTGCGATGTGTAGGCCTGGAGATATAAAATTAATTGCAGCATTATTCCCATTCCCTACCCATTTAAATTTAGGCCAAAAATCGTTAATTAAGCAAGCGCGACGATCGTCTGACGCACTACGTATTTCCAACATGATTATTATTTTTACATATGATTTTATACCATGTATTATGAATTTTAGAGTTGAAACATCTTACATGAGAAAAATACGTATCACTTTTTCATGCATAGGTAGTTACCAAACATTAAATGCTAAAGACATGCTACAGAACATTACATTGCGGAACTAACGAATCCAATCACAACAAAATATAAATAGGAACAATAAATATTACTTCTTTATGCACTCGGGTTATTTCATAATATAAATTCAGATCTGCTGATAGTTCCAATCGGTTGAGAGTACGAGCGACATAATGACCAACATAAATATGAATATATTTTACACGGTTTATCGGCTGACGGCTCCTCACTGACGCTCCTATAACGATAATAATTACGACTTCGATATTCGCTGCTAACTTCTGTGATGTAACTACCATTAAATATTATGTAGAATTGTATAGATATGTCTTGTTTTATGTTACTAATTAATTTATACGGTATAAAATCAAAAATGTACAAATCGTCAGTTAATGTACGATCATTTTTTTTAGAAAAGTTTTTAGAAATTAGACAATATTATGTGATGTGTACAAGATTGTGTCGTCGCTCCCCGCTGAATCATTATTTATTATCACCTCCATTGAATTGAACTTTACACATGAATTCATAATACAATTTTAATTCACTAGTCTTTAAAATACATGAAAATACTTATGAGGTCTTACTCTGCGAAATATATTTATCACTAAGAACAAAATCCCTTCACAGTAACAGTCGCGGATTAGAACCCGTGGAAGCATTAAGTTAATACCATTTCAGCGATCTATGATCTTCGTCTGCGTATTATTTTTAAACCTAATTGAACAGATAGTGGGACCTAACATAACCTATCGCTAATCATTGAATTTACAATATGATACAACATCAAATATCGCGCGTAGCATTATTTAATATCGCGTTGTTTGATCTTTCACACTATGTGCGAACTCGCGTGACTTCCAACAAGTGGAAATTATTCGATCGGTCAAATGAAATTAGGAAATATATTTCATATCACAATAATAGCAATAAACATGTTCATTTACGCGGTAAATGACATGAAACCAATATTTCCCGATCTACACCTGCAATAATTTAATAAATCCATTTTTATATCTTAGGATGGGAACCTTCTCGCTTAATACTTCCAGGTTCGTCGTTAATCCGCGGCTGTTAACCTCCTAACCATGTATATGTATAACAGACAGAATATTTTGCAATAACGTGTTCTACAGTACATTATATCACTGGGTGTCGGGTGGACAATGCACCCTATCGGTTTAGCCCGAGCTTGTTCACAACTTTCACTTCGTTGTTAGTATGCGCGCGTGCATATCACTTGTTTAGTGGAAAACTGCAAACAATCCATACGACCAACATTTTAATCCACAAGGTTTTTATATTACTTTTCGCTTGTAATTCTATCAATGTATAGGTACTGCCGTATTAAATAAAAACCAATTGAATTGACGATTCTTCAATTACCCTCTTAATTAAAAACATTAGAAGCCCATAAAGTAATTAAAAAGTTTAAGCTCTTTCAATCAACTCTCATTGATATGTTTCTTCAACTATAATTACTGTTCATAAAATTTATTTTCCTGTGACAATTAAAAAAATAATCGACTTTTAAAATAACGTCAACATAAATATTAGCGTCCAATACGGACAAAAATTTTATTAATACAATTTTTTTACTAAATTTATAGACTTTCATATCATGAATATTATAATATATACTTAGTCTGTCTACGAAATTATACGGCAATACGACTGAATCAACATACATAGTTTCTGCCGTGGACTCGATGCAGTTTTCAAATAATTGCTGTACATTTGTAATTATCAGTTGTTAAGGTCGCCTCAACACCATTGTATATACACAATCTGGCAAACTTAAAGTACCCAACGATAATATTCACTATAAATTATATTTCACAACAAAATGTTGAACACGCGTTTCGAGACGTTAGCACAAAATTACAAACAGCTCAATACTTTCTATGCGAGAGGCGCAACATTGTCCTAATGAATAACTTGTCGACAAAATATCACACCAAGTTAACATGATGTGATATTGTGTCTGCGCATAGAAAGGCTTGATAAGAGATGTTATAAATTAGCACAAACAGGGGGAATTGGAAGCGACTCGTGACGTTACCATACACAACATAATTCTAAATATAATAAACTAATACAATGTTTATAAGTGATCGCAATAACAGTTGGAAGCTGCAACAAATAAGCTCCATAATATTTCCGTTTTGTCGATGCCGGAATAATTACCAACACAAATAGAACAACTGTAACCCAAAATGCAAGTTCACGTTACGGTCTCGTACCACGAGGACCATACAATTTTACCCAGCTGCCTACCTTGCCTGTGATGGTGGAATCATTTTGCACACGCTCCACTTAAAGTATAACACAGATATAACCTCTAAAAATGGCTTATCATTTTTACAGTATTGAAACATTTCTAAATTACATGTGAAACGTTCTATCAACTAACAATAGACCTAGGTACCTATGGAGAGCCCTCGGACCCCTGTAAACACTAGAAAAAAGACGTAAAACAATAAAAACAACTATAATTTACTTAAACATTATGCGTACAAAAATCCTAGCCATCATTCCCTAAACGCATTATCGATAGATCGTTAATAAATAAATATATCGATAAAACGCATGAACATTGTACATATATAAAAATTCCTCTCATACCATTATACATATATACCGTACCGAGCGGGCCGCCTAACTTAACTCTCCTATATACAATATTTACAAAGGGAAATAAAAACAATTTGTACTTGCAGAGAAACCGTGAAAAATTAAAAACGTACAAGTGAAAAGGGAAAATATACAATGTACCTACACGCTAGGTCGTTACAAATATCCATTACACTATATGTACAGTGGCGGCGGAGACTTCACGCTGGCCCGCCCGCACTTCTACCTGTCGCACCGCTTCGGCACCGCCGCGCCATCTGCCGACAAACACAATACCATATAGACAACTCTCCCGAAAGGTCAACACTTTCTATTAACTCTTTAACCTACCAATATTTTAATCATTGATTAGAGCTTTGCTCTTCTGGTGGAAACTTACAACACTGCGTCTCAGACAACGTAAACTACGACGAAAAAAAGAATTAATCGTAAAAAAAGTTTCCAACACACCATATCGCATGACGCATTTTAGTGCATTTCGATCAAGAAAGCAAGATCTGAGAGCTGCCTTTCCATTGATGTTGACACGAGACAAGCAGACTGAAGATGCATAGAAATCGCCCAATCATATATTATGTAGATCCATCGAATACTGTCAAAATATTGACAGTATGTCCAATATGCTTGGACGAATCCTACATATCTGCTCGGCTCCACTCATCTCCTCTTCAGTGGAATCGCAGCCTTAAGTGGTTGTAATAAGTGCGGAAGTGTGTTGCAGATGCGTACCGGAGCTGTCGGTGGGCGGGCGCGCCTCCTCGTCGTCGGGCAGCGCGAGGCCGAACTCCCGCCTCAGGCGCGAGCTCAGGTTCTCCCGCTGCCGCTCCGACGCCGTGGGTTGCGCGTCGAACACGCCTGCAACAACCACACACCATTTTATTTTATTATACAATAAGCAATAAAACAACAAAGTAATAAAAATATAACTAAAGTAAGGTCAATTAAAAGGTTCCACTAATAGAATATAAAAATTATAGCAACATCAGAATATATATTATGCACCATTTTTAGCCTGAACTGTGCCTGAACACTCCACATTTTGACAGCCTCCGTGGCACAGTTGGTTAGACGCCGGCTGTGAAGCGAGAGGCCGCGGGTTCGATCCCCGCACCAAGAGAAATGTTTGTGCGTCCCACAAATATTTCTTTCGGGTCTGGGTGTTTGTGAGACCGAGAAATCTCTCGCAGTTTTGATATCTGCGACACAAGACTTAATTGATCTTAATGTGGGGTCAGGACCATGTATGTGACTGTTGGGTGTATTTATTTATTCATCATCATTAAGTTTATTAAAAATCGGTTGAGTAGTTGAGGGCTAAAAGCATGGTAAACAAACTCAATCACATTTGTAATATTATTGAAGCAGATTAAATCAGGGGTGATGAAGATAAGGAAGGGCTCGTAGCGAAATTAGTAGAACGAGTATTCAGGATACCAATGCCTGGTGTGACATCTACAAAGATCAAGAATTAAAAGACCGTACTGATCCATTAAAATGTGAAAGTTTCATTTGCATTCGAGCGCAATACAGCTATGCTTTTAGCTGGTTGTTACATCATTTCAAATGACACCTATTGTTATCTCGCTTTTAACCCTTATCTGTATGGTGCAACGATGATGGACTAGACAATGTGCATTCGTATTAGGTATGGAAGGTTAATATATAAAATAAGTACATCGCTTTGGAATAATATTATAAACAAGAATAATTATTTTCTTACAAGAAACATAGATATTTTCTCAAACATGTAATCTTAAACTATAGAATAGTTATTGATTGAGTTCATGTTATTGTCATTAACTATTAAGTCCTTATCGCAACGAAAATAGAAGTACCAGTTATTTAATAAGAATAAATTACATGTAGGGCAAGTGAAATTAAGATTTCGCGTTTAATGAATACAAGAGTCTTATAAATTAAAAGGCATAAAACAGAGTGTAACACAAACGCGAATACATACATCGCACGTTGTGCGTTACACTGCTGCGGGCGGCTAAAAATAAGTGGCACCGGCTCGACTTCGTCATTAGCAATTTGCCAAGCGATTACCAACTTTATAGATGCAGCGATGAGATTAATAAGCGTTTTCAAGAGACAAAATGGCATCGTTGATATTATCTCATTACAATGGCATGTGTGTGACTATGTAAAAAATATACAGTATGAATATATTAGTTTAGTATTGTTGAATGCGCGGGCTGCGAGTTGCGGCAGTGTGCGTGTGTTGTGTTTACACTCGCCGTCAACACTCAAGGCCGTCCGAGCCATGATTTCAGTCGTTACCGGTGGCTAGTGTTTATGCGCAGCTTGATTATTGCTTCTTTTTTTTTTATCTTCGTACCAGCGACGTGTGGGTTATTTCTTTTTATTGTATTATACAATTCACTGAATAAGCAAGAGTATGCTTCAAAGACGGCTCTCATGTTCAGTGATTAGAGCTTTTATTTATTCATCTGTACTTTTAAAATTATCGCTTTGTTTTCAGATAGTTTGGAAACCGGAGAAACTTAACTGAACATTATACACATCTAATAATTCTCTTTTGCGTTCTAAAAGATTTCAAACATTTTGTAGATGAAATAAATTAATCTTCCAATTTATATTTAACGGTATAGTTACATAATTTTAGTGTATGTTACTTTCAATCACCTGAAATCCGGTGAATAAATTTTGACATAATTTAAGGTATAGCTTGGCAAAAAAGTGTATAAACGGAACTAATCCTTTATTTCACCTGGCCACATTGTTACATCTTTGACATTTATGAATTTTCATTGTATTCCGCGCTGAAGATTTCATTTTAGTCAAATATTTGCAGTGAGAACCTTTATTTGAAGGGACTATTCATACAAAATGAATAAAACTTTGAAATTATTTAAAAAGTTTACCGACGCTGTCTTGCACAATATTAAGCAAAATCAATTTTATCGGACCTCGATGATGTTTACCAAAGAACCGCCGATATGACTGGGAAGTGGAAGTTTATTTTGTTATATTTCAGTCAAACTTATATTTTTCTATGGATATAGAGTGGTTTTTAATTCTTGTCCTACGTATTCTTTCATAATTAGCAATATTATTAATAAGCCTTTAGGTTATGTTTACATTAAAGTGATAGAATTAGTTTACAGATTGACTACCACAACTTGATACTTGCTATTCACCAATCTGTTATATCTTTGAACACTATTTCTGTTTAAAAAGTGGAGGTTTTTATCATAATAATAATAAATAATCATAACTAAGTATTTACTTTATTTTCAGGTCCTAAAATTGCGAAATTTTCTTCCGGTGGTAAGGGACGAACTGAATTTTAATGGAAGTCGTAAACATATTCTGAGAAAAGTTCTGAATCGATCTGTTCGGATATCGAATATTTAGAAGAGAGTTTCTCAGTCTGAAAAGCACACTGAGAAATGTTTTATCTGAAAATTACAATGTTGTTACTAAAGTTCTAAATAAAATAACAAAATGAATAAAATTTTAGTTTACTTTTTTATAAGACATACACACCTTTATCATAACTCGTATGTCAAACTGTAAACATTACACTCAAATAATTTAAGTAAATTTTATATAATAATTTTAGATAAACCTACCAATATTCAGTCTTAAATTAAAATCGAGAGTCAATTTTCGATCGATTTCGATCTTTATACGTTTTAATAGTGACTATTCAAGTTAACATTGTAGTTCATTATCCGCTATTAAACAATGTTATTTGATTGAATTATATTTAATTTAGTGTTTTTATCGTATTTTAAAATAAGTATCATAATTAAAAACCGAACTATACAGGGTTGCCATATAAACAGCTCAGTGGCGCATCCATTTATTTTTACATTTTTTTGCCAACCTGTATTTCGTTATGTTGAGCGCTTTATATTAAATTAAATGAAATTAGATATTTTCAACTTGACTGTTCCTATATTTAATGTCCCTACACCGGATGAGTATATCCTCTGTTAAATTAAAGTGTCACAGAAGTTATCATTCAATTTGGTTCTTTAATTGGGCGCAAATTAACATTTTCAATGCCGCAGGGTTGCTTCTATTTTAAAGTTAACTTGTAAACACAATAATTTATGTAAATAAACCTTATGGTACCATGTCCGATAAAAACCCACAGACCTTATACGAATATGTAGTCTGAAAACTTCTATACAATTTTATTCCACGTTTGGCTCTTGTGTTCAAACGTAATTTATTTCGCTGTATCGAAGGTTGCGTGTGAGTTTGCAAGATTTATTTCTATTGTAATGTTTGATATTGGTGATTCTCGAGAAATTGTTGTTTGACGCGCGACTATATAAATGAATCATTATTGATTACTGATTATTGCGGTAATTTGTAATGGTTTTTGCATACAATGAAACGCGCAGTTATATGTTAATTCTATTGTTTGGTAGATATGTAAATACACATACTAATTATGCTTATTTGTCTGCAAATTATTATTTTAAACGTCATTGACATCATTGATATTCTAGACCATGCCGGTATCCGATTTTTAAATACTATATTATTAACATCATACCGTAGGAAGTATAAGTAAATTTCATTTCTCTTTATTTATTGTTAGATACTTCAATTACAAAATATGATAATATATATGTAATTCTCATAATAAATTAATGTGGCTGTTACCCATTATATAAACATTTCATGCAAAGCGACTTCTGAACTTGTCAACCTTTGCCATTTGAAACCGTGTAAACAATTACGAGAGTAGGTAAGCTGTTTAAGTAACTTATCTAAGCTTATACATTATTATATAAAATAATATATAATACTTGTATAATATATTAATTTTAATGCCATGTATCATTTATTCTAGACGGAATTGCCCATTGCACCTTAAGAGTGGGAGCTTAAAGAAAATTACGAGGTGTTTCTCAGAACCAATTTCATAATTTCACCAACTCAAACCATATCTCACACTTTATTTGTCACCCAAGTGGGATATATTATGAGAAGATTAAAGTAAAGTAATTTTGATTCTGAAGTAAATTAGAGCATAATAATATAGAAATTGACTTGGATTTTTGTCAGTTAAGCAAGTGTCTGCGTTTGAAGAAGTAAAGAAATAAAACAGTCAGTAAAACACAACTCACACGCATGGTTTCAAACCCACAGCAAAATACCAAGTCGCGTGTTGTGGGTTTCAGATACTACGAGACTTTTTGGTCCCACAAGGTCCATGCCCAAAGAAATGTTTGAGGGGCACACAAACATTGGCAACGAACCCACCTCACTCACTTCACCCCGCCGGCCTCTTGTTTTAATACCGGCCCTCAATCAACGGTACTGGGAAAGCTGTCAAGGATGCGACTGTTAAACTGAGAGAAATAAAAGTGTGTACCTTTGGGTAGGTGGTCGGCGACGAGTTCCTTGTGCAGGCGCTGCTCGAGGTCGTCGGCGGCGGCGGCCGCGGCGGCGTCCAGGCGCTGCGGCGACAGCGACGCACCGCCCGACGACGACGACCACTCGGGGCCCGCCTCGCACGCCTCGCTCGCCTCGCAGCTCTCGCCGCCGCCCTCGCCCGCCGCGCCCTCCTCCACGCCGCACCCCTTAAGCCGCTTGCGATACTCGCTTATAGAGAGCTGCCGCAAACCACACACAATACGTTATAAGCATTTCAGCATAAAGGGCTTTAATAAAAAATATATGTAGTCAACATGTGACTGCGGGAAGCACACACGTTGCGTTTTTTCAAGCGCAACGCGTTTGTGACTATCACACACCTGGTGTATTACTTACATATTTAATAAGCCTGTACCACACTACTGGTACTTCATAATTTAGAGGCCGCATTCTAAGTGTTGAGAACAATTGCGGTAATGCCTTGACAAATGACAATACTATTATATGGTAAATTATGCCCCGATGGCCTATGCTGGGGAAGACACCAAGCTTCGGGCGCTGTCATACAACTTGTGTTTTAACGGACGTTCTATAGTCTGTCCACAAGACACTTTTATTTAATTTAGCGCTATGTGGCCCTTTCTTAGTTAAAGTTTGCGCGATTGCTGCTCTTTACAAGATGGCGCCGTAAACGTAAAAGCTATAAAATGAGACTAGCATTAGCTTAAGCCTCGAAGTGACTCGACTGTTTGATAATTTTTTAAATGATTTAATTAATATTAAAACTCGTAAGATCTCAAGTAGTTATTCATCATTTTATTTTATCATATTTCTCGGAAGGGGCAGGCAGAGGTTCCCCGGGTAGCAATCAGGACATCCACTTTTCACCTTATATTTTCCGTCCCACGATGTGCTAGGAGCCGAGCCTATCGCCATATCGGACACAAATTCCTGACCCGCGATTCGAACCCGAGAGCTCAGTTTTGCAATCATACCGTAGTACAACTGCGCCACCGCAGCAGTCATAATTATTTTCTTATATGTAATAACATTTTCAGGTATATAGACCATAATTACAAACAATTATTTATACATGCAATCGGCCCGCATTAATGGAAGCATTTTAAAACTTGAATAAACTAGTAGCGTTGCAACAAAATAACTAAATTTACATACATTATGTACTTAAAACTAATGTACTATTTCTAGATAGTAATCTAGGTAACATAGGATTGGTTCTGCATGTTTCTTTCCGTGCATAATCTCAGCATTGATAGCATTGTTTGTGTAACATAGATGAAACATGTAATTAAAGCAAAACATATTTCTCATTCTGCTATCCAAACATTGTTTTAAAATGGTTTTACATGTTTAAAGACATTTGCCGAGTCCACCTGTATTTTAAAATGTTAATGTGTACGACACGCAGGGCGCTCTGCAAGGTCAAACAAAGGTACGCTTTTCAAAAGGGTCCCATTAGCGACGCCCGGCTAACGAACAATAAGTAAATAACATTCATACGGAACATATGAAGTACCAGTGGTACGGCAGGTTTTTTCACTGTACATGCAATGAAAAGGAAGTGAAAGCAGAGCGGGAATGTCGGATAACATTTACTTTTATAAATAGTGAACTCTTATTTCCAACATCTATGATAAATGCCAAAGAACCAGAATGCACTGAATGAATGGACTATTACATTCAGCTATAAGGTTCTGTATTTATTAAAATACTGTAAATATTTATACTCTAAAAAATATGTAATATTATAGAGATAGTAATCAGTTCTTTAAACTGACAGCTCATTTGTTATGATTTATTTCTAACTAGTGTATTATTTATGCAAATGCGTTCTAATTGATGTTGCGAGACCAAAATTTATCATAAGTCGCAATACGTACGCCCGAATGTACAAGAGTTTATTCAACACAGAATATATTTATGATTGTGAGGTCTATATTCGCTATATGCTAAGGTCTAAAACACATTTTGAACCTTGACGAATGTAATAGCGCAAATAAAATGCACTGTCTGTAACACAAAGGCCCTACATGTAATGGTTTGAAGTAACTGTGTACCCAGCCAAGAAATATTAGTCATACATTTTATATACCCCCTATGTTGTCCGGACTTGACAGGTGAAAATTTTCGCGATTTGCGAAATCGATGAAATGTGCAATGACATTTCATTGATTTTTACGTAAAATTATTAAATTACGTAAAGTGATATTTCTCGAGATACTTGTATGAAAGTCATATATTGTTGGTTATTTTCGGTGTTATAACAAGATTCTCTAACTTCTGAATCATGTTATTCACCAGTCATTACAACCAGTTTTGTTTTATTGGACGGTAAACTTGAAAAAAGCGATTTTTCTTTCTTTCCTATTCAATATATATTTTTTTCTTTATCAAAACATACAAACTTTTGTTTCAAAATACTTTGATTTGAAAAACAATTATATATGGATGGAATAGGGGAAAAAAACTAAGACATATTTCACATAAAATATTATCTATAACAATTAGATTTTTAAATATCCGCTCCTTTGTCCATGCTACTCGAGCCATAAGTGCTAATCTGCTAATCTAAGCTAATCTGAATAGGGGCCCGCACACATTGGGCTCTTGAGTGCCGCCCGATAACGTAAACAACACGCGAGTCGCGGCTAGGGATCGGCTCGTATTTCAATCAAACGTTTCTCACTATCAAGTGTTATGTTTTTTTTTTTTGTTGACTACGAGTTAAACTATACAATGTAATAATCTGCCCCACGTAAGATGCATATTAATAGTAAGTGGAATAAATGTGCAATTCAATGATATACTAAGAATTACAAAATATACTCGAAAACATAAATTACAGGGCATCGAAAAAGACACATTTTTTTGAATATATCGAGCTCCTCGTCTAGGCCAACATGGATAAGACTTCGTAAAATGAAAATGAAAATAATTTATTGAATTTGCATCATTAGATTCAGTCATTTTTTTATTCTACCACATGTTCGGAAAGCGGTTTTCACTAGAAAGGAACGGGCAAGAAACTGTATTGTTGCTCTTTTCAAAACCAGTTTATAATATAGTGTTTATTACAAAAGTTACAAGTTGGTTTAAATCAGAGCAGTTCATTAATTATTTGTTATGAATTTACAAGTAATATATATTTATAATAATACGAATACGTTCACGTTATATCTAATATCGCTGAGTGCAACGAAGTCACCCAGAACGAAGAAATTCGCCAATCGCCGTAATTTAGCATTGCCTCCAGTAGTGGTCTGATGTTCGGCTGGGAAGTGACGACGCATTCCTTTTGGAAAAGTACGACCCCAAAGTGCGTACACCGCGGCCCCGTGAGCGTACTCTACTGATGTTTTGGCTATTGAAAAATAATTAAAATCATTCATTAGAATAAAGGCAACCAAAACCACCGACCCGAATACAAAATAAAAAATCTTAGTTTTATATTTAAATACGTATATTCAACAAGTCATCCCTAATATCCAAATGTTTTAAAATAATAAGCATAATGGATGCCCACAATCTTATTTCGCACCAAATTTTCACAGAAAATGGCCACCCTATGACCCGGCAACTCGATCGATTATACACCTTGAATAGGTTTTATTAAACTATATGCAGTTTTTTTCTAGAATTGACCCAATATGAGTACTTTGATTTAAAGTGTGTGGAGGTGTAGCTGTAGCAGCAGTTATCTGTTGCACTCGAGCCCTCTACTTAACTCGGGCACAACAAAAGTGAAGAATAAGCACAGTGTGGAATATCGGGTGAACGCAAAAATGAAGAATGTTATTATGAATTTGGAAGACGATTTAATGACAGATGATGTTTTACAGTATGATAGAAGATAGTATGAAAGAAGACAGAATGAAATTAAAGCACTAGGATAGAAGAAAGTTAGTAATAGCTATATGTAAACACACGCGGCGGTCGTCGGCTGTTCGCCGTCCAGCTGCGCAGGCGCATCAAGGTCACAGCTAAGCCGGCTGTCCCAAGGCGCATAAGCGAAGCGGTTGATGTGGCGGTTATGTAGTGTGGCACAAGTCGCCACAAGTGCATTAAATATACCATCATTTAAATGCAAAGAAATAGAGTAATCTCGTGAATTTCTATCAAAAATGTTCAAGTGTTTGCAAAGACGTTACAAAATTTTATGTGGGTGTCCTGGTGGCGCCTCTGCCTACCCTTTCTGGGATAAAGACGTGAGTTTATGTATGTATGTAATTTTTTTAACCAAACTATGCAATAAAATTATTCTAAAACTTAAAAACACACCAAACACCTGATAAAACAATGAAATATGATAAATTACTAACCTTTCCATGGTATTTACTGGTCTTGACCATCAATCCACCACGATAAATAATTTTATTTATTAATAAAGTTGCGACCGCTTCGTCAACAAAAGTGCGTTTTATTTATTTTTTTACTATGGGACAATGTAAGGTAATCGAAGCAAGTAGCCAAATTGACTCTTCGCGATCATTTTGATGCGCTTCCCAACGTGATCCGTGGGAAAATGAGTTGTCTGTACTTGATTAAAGTAAACAATACCTGAGCGGCCGTAATACGGTAATGCACAGTTGAATACATGACAATATCTGTCATTATTTGACATCGACCAAAATATGGTCGATGGACAGTATGGGGGATACGCATCAGTTTGTAACATATTCCAAGTATATGAATGATTCTGCATATTATGTCGATACGTAGGTATGAGTCCATTACACAATATCTAATAAAGCACACTGACAGTAGGTTGTAATGGCGAGGGAGATAAAGTGAGCGAAAACAATTCCGCAAGCAATCATAAAAGTCAATGAACTCGCGGCCTGGTGGCAGGAGCGCGACACTGGCACGTCTGGCGAGCTATCGTAGGTCTCTACATTTATTACTAAAGGTACAGGGCACAATATTTGAATTCCCACAATGCTATATCCAGTTCTAGAATGATTTGAGAAATGTTGAAGTATCATTAATTCACATAGAAAAAAATTGCTTTTGAAGGTGGATTTAATATACAAGTACTCAATGTATTTTAGATCAAAAAGAATAATTTATTTATGGGCAAATGTTGGTGCTTTCATACTACAGTACCATCGGATTAGCGAGAAACGAGCGTGAAATGAGTGATTAAAGCTTACTTCAAAATGAATATTGTTTATGAGATTATCGTCTGCTAAACAAACGCTGGTAACACAAATTGTGAACATGTGGCACGCATCATCGATTTGACTTCAGTGTTCAGCCACACGGAATGAAACCAACAAATGGACAGCAATATTTGTGATCGTGTTTTTAAAACCACTAAATTTTAAAACTATTATGAAAAAAAAAAGAGAATCTAAATACCTGCACCAGATATTAAAGCTAAACGAGCGAACCTCGGCAGGGACACAAATATGAAACAAGTGCTATTTCACAGCTCCATCTCGCATCTCGACTAACAAATGTCAACGACGTTGAAACATAAAATGCATTAATTCATGCGAGAGCATATAGTAAATCAATTTGACCTCACATGGCTTGATATAATTTTCCTCTTATCTAATCTAAGGCCTTGGTCTGAATATAATTTAAATATACATAGTGCGCGACGAGCATGCACAAAATTTTATGCATAACACGGCTTCAGGATGCTATAGGAATTGCAATATGTTATGTTTTTATACATGGCGACGTCCCAAGAGTAAGTTATAACTGCTCATGCTTACGAAACGTTATGTATTATAACTAAGATCTTTAACTTTATGCATAACGATAAATCTTTGATGTGGCATACACTACACTCATACAAAATGCGGTCGTTTTTTGAGCTTTAACTTTAAATGAGATATGACAACACTTATCGTTTGGTTTATAAATCACGGGAAAGCACATAAGGAATTTTCATTTAGCATCTTCTTTATGTCTTGTCTGAATGGAGATATTAAAACTGAAACATCTTAATAGGAGGGTAGATAGGGGTTATTAAAATAAATGACATCTATAAAATTATGAGTGGAAAGTTACAATATTTAGTATTGACAAGAGCAAAACTATTATCTGTTACATTGTTGGTCCATTATTGTAGGAGCGATACGAGCATGCCAATAAGCAATAACAGCACCTAATTTCTCGGGATACATAATAATTAAAGATAATTACGGCCCGCGTACCAGCAACACCGTTTCATTACTTGAACTTCATATTATAGTTACAATTATTACTAAAAGATATGTTAACAAAATCTCGTCTATCACAGATATACTTATTATTTTACGTTTATAAAATATTTAAAGTAATAGATGTAAGTATCAATTTCAAACGGATAGATCTGCTCAACAACTTACCTTCCTTCTAACGGGTTTTGGTTTTTCAACAGGCGGGGGGTTCAGTCTGGGGTCATTAGTCCTGGCGTAGGGTTTGGCGGCGGGCTTATTAGCCGGCGCCGACGACGCCGTCGACGTGGCCGCCAGCAGCCCGCACTTGTTAGAACTCTTCAGCACTCCCGACAATATCACACTATTATTAGAGTCCATATTGTTCACACGGGTCAGTATCTCCTGAACGCTCTTCAGCTCGTCCGCCGGCGTGATACTGTCCTTGTCAAACAAACTACTATCTAAACTTGTAGTCCTATCTATTGCACTCTTTATTATTGACATGTTCGGCACGTTCTCGTTTATTTGACTGTCTATATTGAACGACTGAGACATGTTGCTGAAAATTCCAGAAAACAATCCGGTAGAACTAAATCGCGATGAGAAAGGTAACGTCGAATTTTCGAGCACGGATGGTCGATCCACTGTGAAAGATTTCTCCTCTTTGGCGACCGGCGACGCCGGCCTTATTGATTTGGCCGGCTTCATCGGTCCTGTTGGCAGAGGTATCGTCTCTGGTGAAGGGATTATTGGCATAGGACTTGGCTCCTCCGGAAGTGGTATATTTTCTGGTGCAGGCAGAGGTATCGATTCGACTGGAGGCAGCGGTATATTTTCAGGAGAAATGTGAAACTTCACATCATCCTGCACAGAATTACTCATGTCTTCATGAATATCCCCGTTGACTTCTGGCGACTTCGATCTGTTATCGTTCTCTGTGCGCAACTGAATACTGATTTGGTCGTCGACCATGTTAAGATCGAAGTTTAAATTCACTTTCTTCCGTTTCTCTTTCGGTTTTTTATTTCTGCTTTTCAATATTTGTATGTTTTCTGTGTGAAAGGAGTGTATTTTCTTCTGTATATCGTCCATCTCGTCACGCTGCGGAGATGAGTTCCCGCTCGTGTCGGCAGATTGGCAACTGTTAGGCTTCTCGTTGGGACTGTCTATCCTTTTGATATCGAGATTATTATCTATTGATTCTTGAATTTTAGGCTGCGGTATTGTGGTGTCGATCTCCATAGGTACAACTTTATTATAATTACTCTCTTCCGTCTCTACATTGTTATTGTTACTTTTACTAATGCTATCTCTTCTAGATATTTCCGGAGGAACTTCATCTTCTGGCGTAGGTACACCTATTATCCTCCTAATATTTTCGCTGTCATGTGGTCCTTTTAAATTAACGTTTAACACATCATTATCCATATTGCACTGGTCATCGGAACCCTGCCCACTATCCGACCGCGTTCTATCCCTACCATATATACTGTCCATAATGTTTCTCACTTTATATTGCCGCGTTATGGATGGATCGTCTTTTATTGGAGAATCCTCCGAAGTCAGCACTGGCGACGTTTCTTCATTACACTGGAGAACAAACAATAGGTTAATAACCTGATGAAACCCAATTAATTTGTCTAATTTAAAACTGTACTTACAGGCACTATAGTGTTTTGTTCGCACGACAAAGATTCTCTAGCTAATCTTCTCTTTTTCAATGGCGTAACCATTTCGTTAGGCGGTGATTCTGAAACAAATACGTCTACATTTAAACGTAGAAACAAAAGCTCTCACATAAACAATTAAAATAATATCTAGAAAAAATCAAAAGTGACAAACCTGCAGAAGGCGAATCGCTCTCTTCGCTGATAGCTTGACGCAGCCATCGCTTCTTGGCACTATGCTGCGGCATGATTGAAGGAATCACCTCGGGCACCTCCGACGGTGGCGTGCTCCTGGTGATTCTTTTCGCTTTCTTCGGCGGTCTGTTGCGGTCACGACTAGGAGTCCTCGGTGGAGACGTACGAGCGTCTTCATCGTGCTCGATGTCGTGTCCACCACTAAGATCGCCGATCATGGTAGACGCTACTCGCACCAAGCTTTCTAACGATGGAGCCGATACTAAGGAAGGTCTATACGGTGATCGATAAGGAGACGGCGTCCGTTCAGGGGATCGACCGATCCATTCAGTAGCCATTGTTTTCTTCGTCTTGGGTAATTTGAAAGCAGATTCAACTGAGCCCACAGCGGCTTCCACTAATAGACATGCGGAACTCAAACCAAGATCCTGTTAACAATGATATAAATAAATATACATATACATCTCATCGGAATCCTAATGATAATTTTCAAAAAGTTGAAGAATAGACGCAACCAATGACACTTAAACTCAACTTTGTAACACTCACCTCAGAAACTACATCATTAACCTTGTCGAGATGCGCCGGTGTATGATGCGACAGGGGGTTGGAGTGGGACTGCGAGGGCGGCGGGGAGAGGGTGCGCGCCGCCTCGTCGCCTGACGTTACGAGGTCGCTGTCGGCCGAGTTGAGTCGCCGGCGATTGGACTGCGACGCTGTGCGAGCGCGGCCCTTACGTCTGTTGGAGGAATGCACGGTCAGTCTGCGCGACCACCTACCCACACCACAACACTTCCGCAGTTCAGTCTTAACTAAACAGTAACATTTGATTTTCTTTCTGGTGGAGTAAAGTTTTATCATATTTACAAATCTCGCTTTTTTCACTTCATTGGATACTCTACTGGTCATTTTCCAAGAAATAGGATTGTTGCAAGAAATAATCCTTGCACCGATCCGATTAAAGATACCGGGATGGATGAAAACTAAATTATATAATAAGCCTGAAAAATAACGAGATATAAAACTTACTTTTTTCTCTTCTTAGACGAACAGTTGATGTCGTCATCATCATCTTTGTCAAAAGAATTAGGATGAGGATCCGACTCCCTTCTCTTCTGTCTCTCTTTTACTTCTTGTTTCCTCTGTTCTGCCTTTTCCATACGTTCAAATGCTTTCATTATGGCCTCCATTTTGCGCTCCTCGCGTGTCTGAAAAATTACAAACCGTCAAAACACGTTTCTTAGTTAGTTAAAATAAATAAATTATTATATAAGATATGCATACCATTTTCTTCTTATCTTTTTCTTTGATACTGGTTTGCAGTTTATCCTGTGAGTCATCAGTTTTGTCATCTAATGAATCTTGATTCACGCAAGTGGTTCTACTGGATCTCGCTGACCTGTCGTGACAAGCGGATTTAGCAGTAACTTCCTTACACATCTTTTCGTCTTCCGTTTTTATTTCTTCTTTTAGAATATTTTCCTCAATTTTGTCTTCTTTCTCATCATCAGAGAGCACTGGTTCATTCTCAGTTTTAGGTTCAAATATTTTTTCTTCTTCTTTGGGAGAAATTATTTCTGGAATATCTTCAGGTTCAGGTGGAATTTCTTCTTTGATTTTTTCTTCTATAATTGGCTCTGCTTTGACATAATCTGGCTCATCTAGGTCTTCAGGTTTCATTTCCTCTTTGGCAGTTAGGTCAAATTCTGGCTTTGGTTCTTCTAAAGGCTCCATTTTAATTGGCTCATCGAAATTTAAAGTCATTACTGTTGGCTTAACAGGTGACAATGGAGGATATTCGTGTTTTATAGGTGATTTCTTTTCTGTCTTCAAAGGCATTAATAATTGAGGCGGAATTTCCTTGATTGGTGTCAGTAAGGGAGCAAGCGGCGGTGAAACTGGCGACGAAGAGCTAAAACATCTTGTCCTGCTCCTCTTCTCTCTAGGAGGGTAGTCAATGCTCTTTCTGCTTGCGAGTGTATTGAGTCCATTAACTTTGCAATGTTTAGGATTGCCACAAGCACAAGGCTGCTTACCACCATCACTATCATGACAAACAGTGATCTCTGTGTTTGACTGTATAACGCCAATAGAGACTAAGTACACATGCAATGTTCCTTTAACAATGCAATGCTGTAGCTCAGCATTAGGTTTACAAGATCTTCTTACGAACCGTGCTTCATTGCCATATGTTCTAGTATCTATACATATTTGAGTGTTGTCTTTGGGTAATCTGTAGAAAAATACAAATGGTCCCGGTTTTTGGCTGCCAGCTCTGGCAGAGTTTTGAAGCTGTGGTCGATGTTGATTTGATAACATATATTTTCCTCTTAATTCAATAACAGGTGTGCTTTCTTTTAAATCCTTGGTGGCTATAAGAATTTTCCCACCCGCATGTGGCACAGTAGTGCACAAGTGTGCGTTCATAGCATACGACATATTGGGCGTACTGCCTAACTTACTGCTATACTTCATTATTTTTGCTCTTAATTCTGGACTGTAATGATTTGTCACAGCCAGTTCATACGAGTCCTGCCAATGCGATTGGTTTGACAAACTAGAATTGTATTTGCTTCTATTCAACATCATTTCTTTCTTTCGTTTAACTCGCTTTTCTGATAACTTTCTCTTAGAACCCTTTCTCACAACCTCTGGTTTCTTTGGTCTTTTTGGACCTCGCTTAGGTAATGTCAGGGATGGTTGAGGCAATGGTGGTAACACTGGTAAATTCGAATTATATGTGGTTACGCTTGAACCACTTGTGTTTGTGTAAGTAGTGACAGTAAGCAGCCGTTTCCTCCTCTGTCCCGGTAGGCGGCCGCATTCTGAAGAATCTGAATCTGACGCACCAAGTGCACTCAATTCTTCCCTTTTCCTTAATTGTATGGCACGAGCATGACGGCGGTCTATTGGACGTGGCTGGCAAAGTTCACACATGTACGCATCAGGTATGTTCTGCCTGTCAATGCCCATGCAATCTACGTGTTGCCATTCGCCGCAACGATCGCAGCAAATCATATAACCGTCATCATGTGTAAAGTCACATATACACCTGGTTTTGCCTTCTTCCTCGCCTTCTGGAGCAGTTTCAGTATCGCTACCGCCTCTATTGCCTGGCCTTCTATCACCGTCAATTGAAGAGATTACAGAAGCGGCATCGTCATCCGGAAGCGGTGCCGGTTGCGGCTTTAAAATCTGTGGAGTCACTTGAGTAGAAGTGACAGGCACAGGAGTAGTCACAGTGCTAGTGGGTACTGTTACAGGTAGATCATATGAGGCTGTAGACATTATAACTGGTGAAGTTCTTTTCATGGGGCTCATGGGAGATGTAGCCACTGGTGGCGATACAATAGTGGTAGGCGCTGCAGTCGAAACTGGAGTCGTTGGCGTCGTAGGGGAAGGTTGCTTTTGAGCAGGCAGAGCGTAAGTATGATCCAACATAACCAAAGCGAATGGTTGGAATGAATACCGACGCAACTCTTCAGAGATATTTGGTCTTTCTTCCATTCCAATAATATCATCTGCCGTTTGTAATGTCGACTTGTCGCCACTGAAACAAAATAATAAAATTATGATGATATCACTTGTTTAAAATATAAATCAACATTCATAGAAGAAAGTATGAAACAATCACTTACAAAACTATTCTTTTCTGATTGACTGGTTTTATATCCAATGGTTCTTCTATAGGAACGGGGGGCGTTAAAGTCGATAAACTATGATTTACGGGTTTAGGACTTTGCTGTAACATCAACTTGGGTTGTGACAATGATTGCAGTATTTGAGCAGTAAGTTGCTGATTAGCAGAAACCTGTGCTATTGTGGATATCTGATTATCAGCTGTACCATAAGTTTGCACATATCGCAAATTAGGAGTAGCGCCTGATTGGACGTAGTGTGGACCTTTTGGTAAGCTTGTGCTTATTGGAGCCGTCGAAATTAATACAGGACCGCATGGCGACTGAAGTACCAAGCGTTCACCCTTAGAGGGGAATTTCGGCAGTGACATAGGCGGGTTCTTAGGTGTCGGACTACCAACTTTCTGTATTATCTTAGAGGTATTCGAGTCAACGACTCCAAAAGTCGGCTGACTTTTATACGTGACACTGGCGACAGGCCAAGTCTTCGGCTCAGATTTTTGTGCTGACCCTGCTTGTTGGATAATTTTAATAGGCCTCGATTGATTTTTTTGTCCTGAGCTTGGTGAGTTTTTAGATCCTTTAAAAGCATTCACTTTCCTCCCAGAGTGTACAGACATTTTGTTAGGTCCAGATACTACTCGAGACAAGATATGACATTGAGTATTGCCAGATGAGACCGCAACCATAGCATTCAAGTTAGCACCATTGTTAACCTTATTCAATGCCTTATTTAAATTTGTGCTTTTCGTAAATGTATGACTATATGACACATTCTTAATTGGACTGCTGTTTATCACACTTGGTGATAGAGTTGAGCACCCAATGAGTGATTGACTCTTTGGTGGTTTAGTGCATAGAACTGAATTGTTTAAATGTTTCTGGGATACAACATTGGTGTTTAGTTTATATACATGGTTCTGCGTAGCATATACAGGCGTAGCTACCTCTTTACCTTGTGTTATATACTGTTGAGAATAAGTAGGATTCTTCGGAATAGATATGTTGCTTAATATCTGTACTTTAGATGTTTTTGGGCGACCTATATAGTTGGTCTCTGTAACAATATTTGCTCTTCTTGCTTGGTTTGCATCATTTACATAGCTTTCGCTGGTAATAATTATTTGTGACACACCAGCTTGTGATCTGTCATCTTCCATTTTGCTGTCTGCTGCAGCTGTATTAGTTGTAAGTATTGTGGGCAACCACAATGTCTGATTGCCCGTCACATCTTGTGACACGTTTTGTATGGCTGTAATATTGCCTACAGCCGCATCTACATTTATTGTAAAATTTTGTGGTAACTTTGTAACATTCTGTACAATTGCTGTATTTATTGGTGCTTGTATGAGTGTAGTGGAGTTCTCAACATAGTTGCCATCACTAGAATCATCAGCTTCCTGTAATATGGGATATGCTATGCGTCCCACAGTATCTAAACTAGTCTCTTCAATTCGCACTAGACCGGATAAAGAATCCACTGCCATGTCTGTGTTGCAACTCTTTTCCGCAATATGATATTCAACCTCTTTATCTACTTTGTGTACTGAATGGATAATACTCTCAAGATTCGTTGAGTCAGGCTCAGGATCACCTTGAGTAGGAGACAATGGTAAAGCCCTCAGTACAGGAGTCCTTACACTGGGTAAGCTCATATTATCTGTTAATTTATGTTCCAAAACATTATCATAGGGATTTTCACTGGAGGTGGCCGGCCCGTAATCCTGCAACAATATTTACACAATATTAATGGGTATAACATTTATTTACATCAACATTTTCAGTGCTGAAGAGTTGAATAAAACTTGCATATTTTGTGTATACAATAGCTCAATTATGTTACTAGCTTGTATTGTTTTCATGACATAGAGTAAAATAATGTCTTGATGAATATCAATATTTCAGAGCTTTCATACATTATCCATAGCCAGTTTCATAGTTGATTAGCTATATACAATGAATTTATTATCATTCAATCACTTAAATGGTGTTTTGTAAGTACTGAAATGTAATTACGGTCTTATTTAAAAAATCTTTTTATATTCAAAGTTCTGGTGATAACAACCATCACAAAAGTACATGAAAAAGGCTTTACTTACCCCACTAATTCTGAAAAACTGATTACAAGGATATCAATGAATACACTTTTACTTTCAAATGTTTCTTTAATACAATATTATCTCTCTGGAAGTTTAAACTATATTCACATATATATGATTTTCACAAATTACATTGGCAATTGTGAGGTACGACTGGGTAAACATGACAGAACAGAATGTAAACATTCACCTAACATCCCTTCAGTACTTATTTACCATAGATAATGAACCTTACTTAGCTCAGAGACTCAAGCAATTAACAAAATCAATGAGAATGAAACCTTAGGTTTAAGACATAGAATTGTGATGGTTTTGATAACCAAAATATTGATGAAAGTATACAACATTTATATAATCAAGTTATATGACTAGTTAGGTATAGCAGCTGTGGGTAGTGTGTTATGAAAGTAGAACCGTTTTACTCACTTGCCGGGCCACTGGTTCGTATTCTGATGAACTTGACATGCTGTATATACTATCATCTTGGGTCAGACCCGAGATGACGCCTTGGAGAGCTCCTCGGCCTCCAAATTTATTTCATGTGACTGCAATCGAAAATCGATTCTTTACCCATATATCTTCAAAATCGTCACGAATATGCACGATGCACACCATAATGTTCTTGGTAAAATATTTTTAGTCCACAAATAGGATACGACCGTCGAGGTCATTGTTCCACAAAACAATTTGAAAGTCACTTTATTTCGTTTCCTACGAGAAAATATAACGAATCACACCAAAATAATGCACCATAAACGCTACAGCATCGATATATAAGCACAAAATAAATGAATAGGTTAATTCACTGCCGCCATTATTGTTGCACGGAAACTGAAATGTCTTGCTAATAAACATCAGAAAAAGTAAACACTAACCTAAAATGAGAAATATAACTGAATCCAATTGATAATCTCACTTTTACCAACAACTTCTGCCTTCGTGAGTCGGCCAGACCCGCTTAGCAACAAAGAGTTGAAAATATAAGTACATACAAAAATGAGGTTTGTATATTTAAAACAGTTCAATAAAACAATAATGACTTAAGTATAGAATAGATACAAACAATTATGGTTTAGTTTAGTAAATAAACTGAATATTTACTGAAAATGACAACATCACAAAAGCCAAGTACTATGAAATCCAGATGTAAACACTTTTCCAGAAAATACTAATGTATACTTGTACTAACCTGTGCTTAGACAAATTAATAATTCCTAAAACGTAGCGAAACTATTTCCGTCAAGTAATTGCATAGCACATAAGAAATACGCCTCAAAGTCCGAAACTACGACCAAAACATTCACAAGAGTCGAAGATGGCGGCCATTGCATTTTCTTGATGCAAAACAACGGGGTTTCACGGAACATGTCGAAGTACCAAAGTACTTCCGGTTAAATAAGATTTTATTTTTTGTTCCTCTTTTGTGTACTATTTCACACAAAATAAAAGTTTATGTCTTAAATTTTATATATTTTTTATATTTATAAGATATATTTCAAATGGAATTTATTATTCGTAACAGTGCTAAGAATAAAAAGTATTAGACTTGACTTTAGCTTTGTCTATGAACAGGATTCATAAACACTTTTATTTTAATTTTTCTTCCGTGCTCAAGATCCATGGACAAAACCGGCAAATCACAGACAACACTTTATACTTTTATAAAGAATGCCATTCAATGCAAAGCACTTAGAACTATTTTTAATTAATCAATTAATAGTCACGGCGGCGCTACAATTTAAATATTTCAATTTAGTTTTGTAGAACCCTACAGCGAACGTACTATGTTTAATGATTCCATTAAAAAATTAATACATTATGTTTAAATGCAGTTTTATTATATATTAAACAGTGTCCAATTGTAGAGACTATAAAACCAGATTTGAACTTAAACCTACTTTCGATTAAGTATTTTTTTTATTTAATATAGCAAATAATTAAATAAAAGCCCATATGATGTACAGCCTTTGATACATTTTTTTATGCAGGTGATCTACTTAATTAAACATACAAACATAAACTTATGCCTTTTTCCCAGAAGGGGTAGGTAGAGGTGCAACCAGGACACTCAAGTTTCGCCTTGTGTATTCCATCCCAGGTTGTGATAGGGGGCAAGCCTATTGGCACAAGTTTCTGACAATCCACTGCTGAACATAGGACTCCTCGAAGAATCTCCACAACGACCTGTTGGAAGCGGTATTAGGTATAAGATAATTTATTAATACTATTCATATTAAAATTATAGTATTAATTGATGTTCACGTTTGGCTTCGGTCATAACTTCGATCTATTTTGCCCGAAGGTAGCTGAAGCCGGAGTTTCGGTTGAACATTAGTGTCGGTTTAGGATATAGTATGCTTAATATTTCTCGTAGGAATAAATGGTTTTAAAAATAAAAAATATTGTATTTTTAAGGTTTTAAAGTTGTATTATATTTATTAAAACGAGCGTATTCCCACCTCAAAGGCCGGCAACGCATCTCAATGCCCTATGGTGTTGCAGATGTCCATGGGCAGCGGTGTTCACTTACCATCAGATGAACCGCATGCTCGTTTGCCCCCTATAATATAAAAAAAAAAAAATGATATTTGCCAATAAAAGTATATGAAAATCAATTAAGTAGAAGTTCACCCTATTCCACTTAATGAATTATTGAATTAGTAAACAATAATTAAAATCTAAAGTAATATTAATATTTAGCTTGTAGAAGTATGAATTATTTTTAAAAATAAATACTAAATAAAAAAATGTTTGTTTGAGTCGATTCCTTGCGGCTTTGGTTACGAAGAATTATATTTAGCATTCAAGGATCAACGCTAGAAATATTAATTTGTAATTTTAAAATCATCAATACACTCATGCCTAGGCTGTATGGCCTGACTTTTGCCTTTCTGATATTGAAAAAACAAGAACTGTCATGTACACGTTTCTGTTGAGGTTATGTTTTTACTTAGATGAATGCCGTGTGGGTTTTATTTTATTATTAGGATAAAATTGGTTTAAACAAGCACAATGAGTGATTTTGTTCTAAACGATAGTGATACAGATGTGGATTCAGATGAGGAGGTGGGCAAAATAATAATAATTTAAAAATGCTATGCAATTTTTATTTACTGTTATTCATGTGCTTTTGTATTTTTCCAGTTACAAGAGGCCTTTGCTAAAGGCTTAATAAAGCCCGGCCTGAATGAAGAAATAGAAAAAGTTGAAAAGAAATATGTAAATAACGTGGCCGATTTGAAAGCAAAGTTGAAAGAGGTAAAATTAAAATTACCATGGGTGGAAACTTTAGATTTGGTAACAACAGTAGCTCCTATGGCCCCAGATGTCGCCTTACAAATCCAGGAAACAGCACAAAGGAGAAAGTAAGCTTTGAATTTAAATGTGATTACTTATTGTTTAATGTGATTCTAAACAAGCATTGATTAACTAGATATTATGCACAGAACAGACATGTATTCTCCATTGGATTCAGACTCTATCCATCCTAATTTTATCCAATGCTAGACAGTGTATGTTTAGTCCACTGGACAAATATTAAACAACCATCATCCACACAACCATACTAAGGAGAGGTTTCATAAATTGTGTCTATACCAGTCCCCATATTTATTAGTATATATCTTCCAGAAAAATATATATGTGGTTTACAAATAATTGATATTTGTCATAACATTTTTGATGAGTTTATTATTTCAATAGCTGGGTTCAAGTCCCTTCCTTCTATGAATAATACATAATATAATGTTGCACACCTTAATCATTTTTAACATCTATATAATTATTATGTTATTATGACATTAACATACTACTGAAGTAAACTGTTCAATAGCATAGTTAAAATCCAAGGCACACCCCTCTCAATTCTTAAACATAATATTAGTGTATTTTTTTATCAACATTTAGTTTAGCAGTGAAGGAAATATAAGTACATATTATATGTATAAAGAAACCTGTGTACCTAAGAGTTCTGTAAAAGTATTTTGAAGTATGTGAATTGACTTACAAAAAATAAATGATGTTTTGTAGAAATGTAAAAGAAAACAGTAAAGGCAACAGAGTATATGACCCTTCAGAAGATCCTGTCCTGAATGAGTTTAAACGTGAAAACCTCATCCATCGTCAAGCACAAGCAGCTGTTGTAGAAGGAATAAAGAAATTGAAAGAACTTGGAATTCCCACTAAGAGGTATATTTTATTTAAATATTAGTGTCCATTATGCCATAAGTCAAATGTATTTGTTTCCTGTAATAAATAAATATGACTACCACCCAATAAACACTGAATACCTTAAGCAACACTAGTATTTTTTTTACTAAATATGTTTGCATCTACTAGTTTTAAGAGTTGTTGTGATTAAATGACTTTCATCTATAATTAATTGGTTGTAACTTAAAAATCACCATTTCTTACAGGCCAGATGACTACTTTGCGGAGATGGCTAAAACCGATGAACATATGCAGAAAGTCCGTAAAAACCTCATGGCTAAACAGGCGGCACAGGCTCGTATTGAGAAAGTTCGGCAATTGAGAGACCAGAAGAAGATTGCCAAACGTGTCCAGGTATGTAACATTATTGATGCTTAAAGCAAATGTGCCTAGTGGTAAACTAATAGGCAGTTTGTACTTAACTTTTAAAATTAGACTCTTGACTCTTCCTGCTAGATTACATTATAAATTTAAATATTTCTGCATATAAAGTCCAATTTATTTTAATTTTTGTTAAATTAAACTGAAATGCAATTTTATAATTCCAGATTGATGCAAAACTAAAGCAAGCCTCTGAAAAGAAACAAATGTTGGAACAACTGAAACGTGTTAGGAAAGGCAAATCAACAGATTTAGATTTCTTAGATGATAACAAAAACAAAAATACTAAAGGAAAAGGTCCACAAAATAAAATCTCGAAAAAGCGAGCATTGAAGGATAAGAAGTTTGGCTTTGGTGGCAAAAAGAAGGGTTCTAAACTGAATACAAGAGAATCTTCAAATAATATGGATGGATTTAATAGTTCTGCTAAAAAACGACCTGTTAATTTTAAAAATAAATCATTCAAGCCGAATAACAAGAACAAGAACCAGAGACCTGGTAAATCTAAGAGGAAAAATGCTAAAAGATGAAATATTTAATTTTAAGTGATTATTATAATAAATGACCATTCTTTATATTTAATATTTTATTTCAAAATTCTAAATTTGATAATGTTGATCACAATGTAAGTCAAATCAAATAATTGGTAATTTACAAATTACCAAACATTGTACAAATTCCATATGTAAGCATCATGTTCATTGGTTATCGTAAAATAAGAAATGACAAACATTGAAGTGTATTCTATACTGCTAAACATTATTTATTTCAAGATTTACATTGGAAAATTTGTGTATTTTATTTGTGTATTTATTATTATTATTTAACTGATGAACAACTGAACTGACACTCGCGTGAGTCACTTTACAATATTTATAAATAAAACAAAAGCTGTGCTGATATAAAATCTTTATTCCGCTGCATAATCTACCATTTGCGCCCTTTTCCCTTCTTCTTCTGCTGTTGCTTGCGTTGCCACGCGCTTTCTGACTGCTTGGGCTCGACCACGCGAGGGCTCTTGGCAGATGTAGCAGACGACGGAGTCGTTTGCTGTTTGCTCATATCACTGGAGAAAGAATACAAATATTAATATTAATTTAAATAAATTTCACTTTCATGACATGGGACAAAGTCTCTTCAGATACATATTTGGTAATCGATTTTTTAGATATATACTTTAAACTGATTAGTTATTCAAGTATAAGGCTCACTACCTACTCCAAACCTATCGTAGCATAATGGAGTGATGCAGTGAGCAGTGTCCCATGGTAATTTGTACAGAGAATGTCTTTTGTTCGTTATTTTGACGCAGGCTATGTTTTAACATAGCCTGCGTTTCTTTTGGGTTTTTTTTTTTTTTTTTTTTTTTATTTATTGCTATGAATGACGAGACGAGCCTGCCATTCGCCTGATGGTAAGCGATACGACCGCTCATGGACAGTAGCAAAACCAAACAACACTATGGGTTACAAGGCAATGCTTGGCATTCCACTGCGCTCGCCATCCTGAGACATAAGATGTTAAGTCTCGATATGTCCAGTAGTTACTCTGGCTACAATGTCCTTCAAACCGGAACACAACAGTGTATTTACACTGCTGTTTGGCGGGAGAAATAGACATTGCGGTGGTACCTACCCAGGCGGCCTCTCACATATGAGAGACCTACCACCAGTAAAAGTGGGTACGACCATTATCCCGTGAGACATAATGGTAGGTTAAATGCACATACTATTGGTCGGTGGCAGTGGTGGACATGCCCTGGCTGCCCTTGATGACGTCACGGCGCACTCCACGACGTTTCCTATACGCCGTGCGCTCGTACTTCGGCAACCATCTGCGAAAATACATTTACAGCATACTTAATATAAAGTCGTGTATCTCAGACAGGGCAATTTAATTATAAGTTGCTCAGGACTTGAATTAATAGTAATCGAGCTCCGCAAACTAAGGTTGGCGCTAGTGTACTTCGGCTTATTCCTTTGAGAATACAGGCATAATGTATGGGTAAAAAAAAACTTGGTATCATGTGTAACCTTTCTGGATCCGGGGGCCTGGACAGGTCGGCGCTGGGCGGCAGCTTAGTCTTACGCTTGCGCTTCTGTTTCTTCTTCTGAAGCAACTCCGAACCAGGTGTTCTATGCGACAAATAACATTTGTGTTGGTATAAAAATTCTTTACACTCTATAAAAGTTAAAAATTTCTGTCAGAAATTAATGCAATGTTTATATCTTTTAAAATAGCAGAAGGATAGGGTATGAAGGAGATTGGTTGATTTTTTTGTCATTTTTTTTGATAATAATAGATAGATAAGTGTATGCTGATATATTTTAATTGAAATTACAATGTATTTAAATAATAAAAAGAAAATATTCAACATTACATACCCAGGTGATTGTTCCTGCTTGCTCTGAACAGTCTTCTTGACGACTTTAGCACCCATCATCCATTTAGAAGACTCCAGTGCGTCAATATCAATCTTGCTCTGTAATTATGAAAATTGCAATTGAGATGGATGCATTTGTAATACGATTTTAGTCACTGTAAACAGAAATTCGAATAATTCGGAATCTTTTTTATTAATTAGTTTAATCACACCAATTGTATGTCATATGAGGTCTATTGCGGACAATTTTCTATCGCTTTGAAGATTGTCGAGAGTAACAAAAATACTTTAGCACTTCTAGAGGGCGTCGCAAATGTATAGCGCCTACATAAAACATTATTGCGCCTACATTAATTAACAATCGCTCCCTCTTATAAACTGTGCCTACACTGAAAAAGTTTTGATTGAGTTTACTTTATAAAAAAGGTTTTATTGAGTAATGAGTACAGACCTCGATCTCACTCAGCGGCGGCAGTCCAGCTGCTAACTCGGCGGCTCGCTTGGGGTCTGCGGGCGCGAGTGCCTTGACGAGTCGTGCGAGGCTGCGCTTGTCGGCCGGCGCCGCGCGGGCGAGCGCCTCGTGCGCCGCCGCCGCCGCGCCCGCGTGCCCCGCGCGCCCGTGCGCCGCCGCCGCCGCGCGCCACACCGACCGCATGCCCATCATGCGCTGCAACACACACACATTTATAATCTATGTTTATTAATACATCCTAGTTGCTTACGGCCGTACTCATAGCCATATTTGAAACCTATTTTAGTTATCGAATGTTTTGTCCCTTTCTGAACGAGCTTAGAATAAAGTGTGAGCGAAGAAGACAAAACATTCGATAACTAAAATAGGTTTCAAATATGTTTATGAATAAGGCCGTTGGATTATTTATAATATAACTGGAGCGCTGGTACATTATAAACATAAATAAAAATGTTCAACATGCTCAAATTATTTAAAAAAGAAAATAAAAATATACATATAGTTTCGGGCAATCTAATTCCACTCAAACACGTTTTTAACGGATATTAAATAAATATACTTTCGGTTACCAACGGAATTTATAGAAATTTCTTGTTAAACAATTAATTAAATTTTCACTAATATAGCAGTGCTACTAACATTATGAACAAAAAAAAATACGTTTTTGGCATTGTGTCTGAAGCCGCTAATACTACCACATGGCTTCGTTTTGGGTAGCAGTCTGGATATACCCTGTATTATAAACAATCTTAGTTTTTATCATTACGTCCTAGTTGCTTAATGTTCAAGAATGTAGCTTATGTTGACTGGTTCCAAAATAACGAAGTGTCCACCTATGCAGCTGGAGAGTATTATGTGTGGAAATAAGAGGCAAGTGTGTGACAGCTGGAATACTATACTATCTATTTCTATCTCCTCAACAGTACAGATCCGAATGTGTATTATGAGGCTAGATGGAAAAGACAGTGATACTAACCTCATCATTCTTATAGTTTTCGTATAAGTCAGTGAACAACTGAGAGGCCTTCTCGTACTCGTTGTCGGCACTGAGCAACGTGCACAGCGCGCCCACCACGCCCGGACGGAACTTGTACTCGCTCTCCTCTAGAAGTTTAATCGCCGCCTTCCTGTCGCCCTGAAAACACATACATGATCAAAGTGTACAAAATTAAGGTGTACAATAAAGGCTTCCAATAAATAAAATTAAATATTTTTTTATTAGTGTAATAAGCTATTACTACATAGGCTAGTTATATCTAGAAAATAAATGGACATCAAACTTACATTTGACAGCAGTATCTGCGCGGCGGCGAGTTGCAAGGTTCCACCATATTTAAGCAGCAACGATACAGCCTGTGCCTTCTTGCCGTCCTTGGCCAACGACGCCGCCTCGATGAGCGCCGCGCGCCGCTCGTCACCAAACTCTTTTACTAACTTCACGCAGCATTGCTTGCAGAAATCAGGCTGTGGGTTGAGGAATGTGTGAAAACATTTTATTATAATGTTTAGTGGGTGTTTGTTTAATGTTGACAGTATCAAAATAAAGGATGACAAAATTAATATTATGTCTAAGTTATGGTGCTATTTAGTGTTGCCTAGGCGCTGTTTATAAGACTTTTTCTTTTCCACATGCTAAATAAAATAATACAGATTCAGCTCTGTCAATCAGACTTCTCCCAAAGTCATGGAATCTTTTTTTTTTTCAATTGACTTATTTGGATGTCATTGCACTGTAAACTTGTTATTAATTTAAATATATATTTATGTGACTAAATATCTAAAATCCCCACTAACCATAAAGACACGGAGTCAATAAATCAATCTGATACATAATATATCCAACTAAATTTTGTCAACAATCCTACATTGTCAAAGTCTTTTTACTAAATGTGGCACTAAGAATTAATACATGCCTGGTTAGAATAGATGGCCAACAAAGCCTGGTTGTACGTAATAGCTGTTCGCTGCTTCGAGTTCAACTTGTGCTCCAATCCATCTGCAGTAGCTGCTTTCATGCGCTTACGAGAATCAAACACATTGCCATCTCTGAAATCATTGAAAAATAATCATTTATGCAATACAAAGAGTATGAAATCCTGGTACTCACTTTTGCAGATTTGTAGATCATATCGCTCATCCAATAGAACAATGACGTAATTACGTCTTAGCTATTTTTCAGGAGAACTTTTTAAACGATTGAGATTTAAAATATAATGTATTTCCAATCATTCTGATGAAATTATTTTAATATTAATGTAAGTAACTGTACTATCAATGATAATTTACAATAACTTCATGAGAAACTCAAGAAAACTTTTCAATAAGACATTCAAAAGTCATTTTCGACTTTTTGTGATTACGTCGTTGTTCCATTGGATGAGCGATATACAGAGTGGTGGAAACACAATAACAATTATTAATTAAGGAAACCATATACAGGTTCTTGTATATAAAAAATATTATTAAAATTATAATAAATGTTATTAACTACTGAAGATTTTTGTGCTACATAGATTTCTATGGGACACATTATTTTCTCGTCTAGTTTTAAATTTTGATGTGGTACGTAATATTACAATTTTATGGATTTTTATTGACTCAGCAATTGCGTTGTAATTTAATAAAATTGTATCCATCACCCATATAATATTTAAATATAAATATGATCTTACCTGTTGATGACCACAATGTTGTTACTGGCTACAGCAACCAATGCCTGATCGCTAGGCTTGTCTTTCAAGATGTTCTGGTATATAGTAACCGCTTCCTTCTCTTTGCCCATTTGTTGCAGGCAATAGGCTTGTTGGACCCTGATAATTATCATACAATTTGGTTAGCAATTCATAAATTCAAATATAAAATAATCTCATGTTCAATCAATGGCAGATGCCATATTGGAAATATTCTGTGCATTTCTGTTTTTATACATTGAGAACTGTTAATCTGATAAGCCGTCATTTATACTTGCAGTTTGGTTATAAGTATGTTTATAATAATATTTTAAAATAATAAGTATGGTGTAAATGTACAATGAATGATATAAACATTAATATTATAATGAATAAATACCTTATAATGGCAGCTTCTTCCTTAGCCTCTTCTTCGGTGCCTCCATCATCAAGTACACTCTCAGAGCAAGATTGTTCAGCCCTCTTTAGTACATTGAGCGCTTCATTGTATTTACCACGCATGGCTAATGTGCTTCCAGCATTGTAGGCAAGCTCATACGTATTCTCATCAAATTGAGGCAGCTCTGATGACTGTAAAATAAAACCACATGGGGACTTTTACCCTAAGAGTAGAAAGTAACAAGTTTACGGCCGGAAAAAGCTAATAACAAAGCGATATTATAATAATTAATAACAGTTTTAATGTATTTTGCTTTTATTAGTTAATTGAGAAGGTTGTTATCAATGGTAAGAAAGTACACAGTCTTACAGGGTTGAGAGCTGCCATATTAGCAACAACAGCAGCCATGTTTGCTTTCCTTTCATCTTCATATTCATCGGTGGTGTTCTTTACCAAGTCACGATACAAGTTGTAGCAATCTTGATATTGTTCCAGACGGTAGAGGATTTGAGCCCTGAAATACCAGAAAATATCAATTATAAAATTTAAACATTAGAATATTTTGAATTCAAAATAATACACAAAATTAGATAAAAATGTATATAGGTCTAAATTCCATGTAACTTAAAATACATAGAGAAACAATACCTCAATTCTTTCAAAGCCGGTGTTAACTCTGGAGCATTATCAACAGTCTGCAGCGCCTCCTTTGGTAGATTGAGACGGTACTGTGCATAAGCCTTCTCAAAGTGCAGGTCTGCTGCCAGTGCCGCATTCTTGGGACTAGTGAGGGCAACAAGTGCTTCCTTGAAGTTGTGCAATTGAATGTAACAGATCACTTTGCAGTGAAATGCTTTCTGCTCATTCGGAGCTATTTGAAGGACTGGAAAAGAGTTATATTGAGCATTAAAACTGAACTTTGCAAGTGTCTCTTAAACTGCAAAATGTATGTGTTACAAATTATAAATTGGAATTCATACAATAAGGAATTCATCATCAACATGTATCAGACAATTAGCCAAAGTACGAAAGTCAATCTAGTTTATATAATAATTAAATAGTAATTAAAATGTAGTTTGGTCTAGAGAATATTACTTTATGAAACTTTTGTATGCTGTTCATGGAATAATAAGTAGCATATTAATTATAAATAGCAGTAATATTAATTTTTAAAACAAAGTATGGTAAATTCGACATATTAAAAAAAAAAAAAAATTATTTACCTTCATTTATAATCTTTTAATATGAAATATCAGAATTGTAAAATGCTTAATTTAGTAATTTAAAAATATAGTAGATAGCGCAATGACAGTTCATTAAGAATTATGAACGGCTACAGCGGGCTTGTTAGTTCATTGCTCACGGGACAGTCATTTATCCAATTTCCAACACTTTACTATATTAATGATTAGTATATTTGCAGTTAGAACGTAATGAAATGCTTGTGTAAACCTAAATTATAGATGGAATAGCCATGATATACCGATAAATATGGAATATTGATGAGAGGAACGAGGGTGTCGAATACATGTAATTATGTAAACAATTAATGCAGAAGACCTGTTATGTATTAAATCAAAATGTTACTTACTTTTACCCGAAGCTTTTAACGCTCTATCATAGTCACTATTTTGGCAGAATTTATTTAATTCAACATAAGCCTGAACAAGGTTACTTTCCTTGTTGGCTGACATTTTTTTGACAACAGGGCAAACGTCAGTGTTAGCAACCAACTGTTCACATGTTTAGTTTTTGCTCAATAGTTTGATTATTTAAAATTAATGTAGTTTTCTTTTCACACCACCGTTAATGTATAATAAATGTAGTATGCAATTTATATGAAAAGTGATTGCATAAAAATAAGTTATCCCTGTATCATTACAATCTTTAACACACCTAAAAATGAAAACAATTTGAGGATGTAATTATATGTATGATCAAAGACAAAATATTTCAGTGCTGCCATCTAGTAACATACAGTACCAACTTTCTTTATTTATTTGCCTGTTTAATTAGTACGCAAGTAAATTCATAGATGGCATAATTATCAAAAATTTAGATTTTTATGTAATTTAGCACAAATATGTTTAAAATAACAGTTGTATTTTACTTTTAAAGTTTAATTAAATAAATACGTTTAGTAATTAGTTGATAAGTTTGTAGTAGTTTTTAGTGATGATTTTATAGGGCGACATTATTGCTAAGCGATAAAGCCCTTAAATAAAGAGAAAAAATAATATTAATATCTAATGTTAATGAATAAATAACGAAAATGATTTTGTTATAGACGTTATTCTTAGCCATTTCTAAATTTGTAACTGGGTATGTACTTACCCACTTTCAAAACTTCTCAATGATGTAAAGTTAATTATGATTATAAACTGTAATAATTACAATGTTTACCATCGATATCAATTTTACAATATGACATGGAATATAAGACAATGAAGGTAACAGAATCAATAAGAAGGTATAAATTAACACCAGATGCTGTGTAAAAAACGGGATAAAAGTAAACGAATTTTATAATCCACATTTATTTTAACACAAAAGGCCAACAAATTTCAACGTCGCGTCGGCAAAGTAAACCCAGTTAAAGTTAGTTTCAAAAGATGAAACTGAAAGAAACTGCTATTGTGAAAGTCGGCGGCCGATGGCGAGTGCTTATGCCATCGTGTGTCGAACTCATCAAACTTGGCCGTTCGCCTTCGGCAGTTGGCTGCTGGATGTTATACCAACTTTATGAACGTCCGAAAATTATTTTTCATTCAACAAACACGAATAAGTTCCACTTTTGACATATAATCTATAAAATCTATAAGCTTTCTGATAAAGGTACCTAATATCTGTGTGGTACCTACTTAGAGTTTATTACGTAGGTACTCATATTTTGTTGTAGAGTCAGACATCAGGTAGATATGAGATACTAAATAGCTTTAATATTTTTTTCACAAAAGTAGGTAATACTTTACTTATTGTTTTATTTATGGAATAGGAGACAGACTCACAGATAAGGCACCTGATGGGTGGTGGTCATCAATATGCATGAATACCAATACCTAACACTAACGGAACCATCAGAGCACTGTTGGCCATTAAGGAAAGAACAAATAAAAAAATAAACCTTAACCTTGTTTGAACAGGTAATTATAGCTTATTCGTCGAGCAAAGATTAAATTACCCAGTGTATTACTATACTCTATGGATTAAATACTTAACAACAAATAAGGACTCTCCCAAAGCGTCGGCGAGCACAGAGCGTAACTTCTCGCGCTGATGATACAGGCTGTTTACATTCCTTCAACTCATTCACATAGAAATCCATTCGTAATATACCGGGTATATCAAGACTGCGACCGAAAACGAAGCCAGGTGGTAGTTTTAGTGGTTACAAACACGATGCAAATAAAATTTTTGCCGAAACAATGACAGATATTTTTTTTTAATTTTTTAAAAATCATCGTGTTTGGGTGGTAAATACCTAGTTATTGCGAAAATTGTAATTTAAACCCTAACGTACCATTGCGTCTTAAAAAATAAAAAGGTGTAGGTACATCATTATTTTAGGAATACTATGTATTTATCACCCAAATACGACGATAAGTAAAAAATTACCAAAAAAAGTTGACGATATTTTTTACGAAATATTTAGTTGCATTTTGTCTTAAGTCACTAATACTACCACCTGGCTTCGTTTTCAGTCGCAGTCTTGATATACCCTGTATATCGAGAATTTTCGGTATCAGTGTCTACAGATACCGGATATTGGAATTCCTAAAATAGTAAGTTTTATCACTTTAATATTTTAGTAAACTTCAGTCTGGACATAGTCTGGATGACTTTGTAAAAAGAGTCACATCTCTAATAAATTGAATATGATTTGACAAAACCATATCTGTCCTTTGTGCGACATGGAAGAATAGAAGTAAACTCCGTGCAGACTGCAGCCCAAGGCGCAGTTCGAAGATTGCGGGGGAAACAATGTTAAAGTAACATTCATTCTCGTTCGCGGCACTCTGTCGCGCGGACAACTCGACTTTTAATCGCATTATGCCATCGCCGTACAAGTTCCGAGCAAAGTTTCCGTGTCGCCACACCCGCTGCGAGTTTATCGCGGATGCGAAATTTTATTAAGTAGGTAAGTAGATATCTATTTAACTATTGACATTTCAGGTTGCATTTAGTTTGTAAAGTTTTTTTTCCGGTGTGAAGCTGTGGTGTGTGAAGTAGCGTGAGTAAAACTAGAACGCATCGTCTGTGGCATGGTGTTCGCTCTCAAAAATCTCATTAACTAATGTCATAAACAAAAATGTGGGCATAGGTATTCAAAAAATATGATTACATGCGATCTTGACATCATGTATGTAGCTGTGCGGTACGGCGCAATGCTGAAACATAATTTTGTTAGATTATTTTAGATTTTTTTAAGATCATCACACAGCTACAATAAATTGATTAGCTTAGTTTGATTTGAATATTATAAACTAAATTCAGTAGAGTGAATATATATTTTCCTAACTATTTATATATATTTATTTTTATTAGTGCATTAAACAAATATACTTTTTATATGTTTATCTTATATAATCTTTTATAAAATTGTAAACTCACTTAACAGGCTTTCGTCAATATAATAAACGCATGTAATCAATATACTATAAAGCTAAGAACATTTATTGTCTAACATATAGTTATTGATATCACTTCAATGAACTAAAACCCTACCTAACGATCTTAGATTACCAGGGCCGTCTTCAAAGAGGACTAAAGGGGCCGTCGCCCACATATTTACTCCGAGAATTCCGCAAGAATTATATCTGGATACACTCAATAAATCTTGTTCTGTTAATTCCCGTTTCCCTTCGGATATCAAATCAAAACTCGTAAAATGTCATTTAATAAATTACGAGACATACCTACGCACTTCGCTCGAATTAAATTGTATGGAGGGCAGAGGGGGGCGTCGTATTTTATCTGGGCCCGTCTGATAAATTGCGAGAAATTCAATTTAAAAGGGTAATGTTTGTGCCCCTATTACAACGTCACTCGGGGCTCGCCTATAAACTCTGTTGGTCCAGTGAACAATTGAAATATTGGGCCTTTTCATACCTTACCCGTAAAAATATTGACCCGCCGCCATTAAAGGTTTTCGTATTGGTTATGTTTTGTAGCAGAATTTGTTGTGTAAATTGAGTGTACGGGCTATGGAGTTTATTTATCGGGCTAGCGCATTTAGGATCGGCAGTATTTTCACCTTTTGGGTAAATTCTATTCGTATTCAGAACAGTTTTTGTTAAGATTCGTTTGTAGAGATTTATGTAATATAGTTTGATTTAGAATAACTTTAAGTAATTATTTACTTATTTATACGTTATGTGTACATGGTGGGTTAACTAGGAAAAACTTTTGGTAGGGGAGATCAGGGACAAAAGAAACGTGGGACGAAAGTGGAAAGAAAATTATGGAAAAAAAATATTTTATCTACAGTGATGTGCTGTATGACGGACATGAGTCATTTCGATACTGTTCGTATCCCAGATTTATGTGGCGAAAGTGCAACATAGTACATACAGATGTCGGAAAGTAATTCTTTTGTTCGTTACAGAAAAAAAATTGCAGCCTGCTAAATATTAACCCCATCTGTAATTGGAACAAGGCAACCTTGAACTTTAAAAAGACTATACCTATACCAAAATACTAAAGGTTACATTGAAATTCTAGCGTAGAGACAGAAACAGTGCAGGCGTCTTCTTTTTTTCACTATAAAACACGAGTTAATTATCTGTGAGTTGAACATATATTTAACTGCCGAGTGTGTACCATAGATTTAAATACACTCCTTGCAACTCTGCATTATCGTCCGCTTAAGTTACTTTTTATCGACATCAAGGATTTTCCGCTCTCTACTCTAGTGTTACGATCTGAAATATATCAACTAGAAACCATTTTCTATTTTAATATAAATACGTTTATGGTCAAAAGCGGGACATCGCCGTCCCAGAGTCATTTGGATTTTATGAAAATATTGAAAAGAATAGCATTTAAAGTCACGTTTTACGACGAGGGTTATAGCCAACAAGCTTCAATAATGCATGTTTATCTCGCTTTGAAGATTCCACATATTAAAGTATGCACAAACGGGTAACTTCTATAAAAGGTTTAGGTCAAGGGGACCTGGAAATTCCATATTATAACAGTAACATAAACACGCTGTGTACGATGGCCCCAAAAAGTTGATTTTGGGTGTGAAGATTAAGTTGTTTGGAAATTTAAGGCAGAATGTTCAGGAACGAAAGTTCGCCAAGTTCGTTTTTAATGTTTAGTAAGTGTTAATCATAGGAAGTTAAGTAATTTCTAAAAGCCAGAAGTATATACCCTGGAATTGCACCACAAACCAGTATAGCTAAAGACTTGTGTTGGAACCAGGACCCATTTTCTCCTAGACATCTAAACTAATGTGTTAAACAATGATGCCCATGAAATACACACGGGGATAGCAGATTAGAAATTTCCGTTAGATCAAAAAAGGTTTGACCCATTTGTTACAGCGCGGGACACTTTTTTCCTGACAAATTGCCTGAAAGTAATTTTAAGCCCAAGACCAGTTATTTATGTGTATTACTTTAGCTTTATGTGCTTTTAGCTCTGCGAGTTGGTGTTATCTATTTTTAATGGTAATTGAACCGATGAGTGTTACTATAACGCCGCCATAAAATATGCACTGCTATTAATGGATACAATTTCCTTGTTTATGAGTCTTTGTAGTAATTAGTAAGCGTAATTAAATCGTGGATAAAATAAGACTCTTCTAAACGGAAGTACTTTTGGAAATATTTGTTAAATTAATAAGAGAGCCTTACTTATGTTGCTCCAAATCTGCGTTACTCTTGCAAGGCACCAGTTGCCAACTCTTAGACTAGAACAATACGACGACAATGCGATTAAGGAAATCAAAGACATTATAATAATAAGAAGCCACGTAGGCGTAGATTAAATTTTATATCATCTAATCAGTGTGAAGCGTACTCGTTTAAGACGCTATTAAAATGATTCTTAGCGCCTGTAAGTGACTATAATTTTTTCCGAGCGTGCAATCTTCTGTCGCGTAATTGCCAGCATTAGGAATCGGCATGCCTCCACGGCTTATTACCTACACGTAGTGCCAACATTCCCTTTAAGTATTTAATTTCATTTGCAGCGACGGTTGTCAGAGACGCATCAAGTGTGCGGATTTGGGGACAATTCTCATTTGTAATTTTTTTATCATATACTTGTATGATTGCTGTATTTAATTGATCGAAATATTGCGCTTAATTCGTTAAAATTATGGATGCATGGAAACGGTTAAAAGAGATTAATGGTGCTAAAATCGGCAAGGAATCATTTTAATTTTATGTCGTTCCAAGCATACATACTTTTGAAGATCAAAGTAGCGGCGTTTCGAAAAACGTCAATTTATAGTTACTAATGATTACCAACTACAGTGCAAGATGATACCTATGAAAACAAATAAGAGGGTGCATGATGATATTACAGACGGACGACTTAACAAAATTGCAGGCAGTCGTTGGATGCACGTTCTTTTTACCAGTTAGTTGTGGGGATACTCAGAGGTCCTATTTTTAACTGCGACGTTCATGTGGTTTAAGTACACGAAGAAGAATAGATAGATGCATTAAGTCGTTAATTATTACCAAAGCTAATTAAACAGAACCACTTCACATATAATCAGGCATAGAGATTAGAGAGTCAGGTGATTTATGTCACCATACAGCTGTTAATCTACAACTTCAAGCATCCTAATTCCACCCTGGGCATTTCTCATTACAGTATATTAACCGGCATCGGATGCAGGTGGATGATTTGACGCAAATTGGACAGGTGTCAGACGCTGTGGTGGCGAGATGACGACGCGATCCTCAGATTCTACTCGTCGTTAGTAGTATACTAGAGTTAACGAGTTTGCTTCTCCATGCGTAGGGTTGCCTGCTCGAATATTCATATCAAGAATCGTCTTTCAATAATTGTAGATGTAACAATTTCGATAAGGCCTATGTTCCTACATCGTACATCCAACAAAATACACACAGTTCTGACATCCAGATACGAAACAAACAGTTATGGGCTACACAAATATTTATCTCGGTGTGGCGATCGAACCCGCAGGCTCTCGTTTCACAACTGGTTCACAAGCAACTGCGTCAGAGAGGCTGTAATACATAATTCCATAGTTGGATTACTATCAAGTCAGTCCCAAAGAGATTGCAGACTTCGTATTACCAGAGAAATTACAATAAATAAAATACATAAAAATAACATTTGACGTATTCAGACACAAATAAAATAAATTTTTGTTCTCTTAAAATGTGTGAACAAAGTACAATCACTATTCGATGTTTTATGCAATTAAACATATCTATACTATCCTATATCAGCCCACAATCGCCCAGTGATGACCTCCTCTACAACCAAGAGTTTGATTAAGAGGGGCTAGACCATAATCCAGCACGCTGGCCTATTTATGGTAGGTGGCGAACTTCACATACCAGAATAAATCTTAAACATAAAATATTGAGTAATTTCTTCACATTCTGTCACCCCTGAACGGAATAGGATGTCAGGAAGCCACCTCACACGCCACTCGAGGACTATCGCTCGGTATTGCCTAATAAAGGTCGAGCATATGAGATTTCAATTTTGTGGCCACCAACTTACAAACAAATTCGATTTATTTTTTAAATGATATGTCACTTGAACCATCGGAAATACTCGTGAGCTTGGATTTCATGCTTATAATGAATAAACATTCAAAATATTGAAAAGTAGGAAAATACAAAATATGAAGGCTGTTCGTGATGTTGGGGTAGTTTCTGCAGCTGTTTATTTTTCACAAATCACAGCTACAACACGTTCTACTTACCTACACCTATTAAGTAATGATGCAGAGGATTTTATTAAATACTATTTGAATAAAGAATAATTTGATTGGGTTTCTGAATCGATAATTTTAAGTTTAATACCAAAGTTGGTAGGTACCTACTATCAGCTTTAGCAAAAACAATGCACTCAGTACCAATCAGATGTAACTATTAAAAACAAACTATCGCGTACAACTCCATAATCGAATGGAAATATTTACTCATTCAAAACTAGGCATAACATTGCTTAGACCCTGCATCCTAGTTCTTCTGATTTTCTCGTATACAATTTCATACTTGGACGGTCAAAGTCACGAGCACAAAGTCCGCATTCACGTATCTTAAGCTATTTAGGTGCAAACATTGCTTCTTATTAAAATATAATGTAAGTTGCATAATATTATTATTTTTAGGAGTAGATGCTAATTATGTTTACTTTGCTTATTAAAGTTTTTTCCGCAATTTTGGAAGGATGTATTATTAATTTTTAAGTCTGGTGGTCTGTCTGGTGAGACGCTAAGTAGATTCCAGATTAGCATTGACCTCAAAATCATCTAGTAGCATAAATATCGATTCATTTTCTCAGAGACACGTTAATTATCTACGCACCAGAGAATTTAATTACCTAATCAAGCTCGCGTGATGGTTAATAAATTAAAATAACTTTTATTTTAATAAATAAATTATACGTATACACGTGTGCCATGTTTTATTTGTATTCTTGACCTCTACCTTTGACCAGTCGAATAAAAAATGTACATCGCATCTGAAAGCATACATTAGGAGGATTTAAGGAGCATATTTAATGGTGCTTCAGAACAAATTGCTTCTGAACCCCAATAACCTTAAGTACGATCCAGGGAAATGTAGGTGAGTTTTGGGTTTTATGTACGTAAATATATTTTGCATATTTATACTTGTTACTTGTTTGCTTGTTATATTTCTTTTTGTATTTATTGGTTTTAGTATTTTGATCAGTGAATACACGTGATAAAAAAAGTTTCGGTAGTTATGTATACGTAATCTAATTATAAAAAAGACATCGGGCTACATTATGTCGTTAATATTCATATTATACACAGCAAATCGTATGGTTTCAACCAGGCTCGCTATGCCGGTCGGCGAGAGATATCGATCTCTTACCAATTGATTCCTAATTTAAATCTTATTGCATATAATGGTAATCACAGTAGGTAGTTAGAGTCTTACCAAAAAAAAAAATCTGCTCAAATTAATTACAGCAAAATGACTAGCTAAAAATCCCATTCCACAATGGATAAAGGTGGAATAACTAAGAATGTCGTCGTCTTAGAGGCTGTCACAGAGCGCAAATACGTAATACATCAAAAGCGTGTTCTCGCGAGTGTCGCAGCTTCTAATCAACGGAAGATAATGAAGCCGCCACCTATGCAGTGCGCCAGACAAGTTGTGACGTTATATGTGATTAGTTACAGTGGCGTGTTGGAGCGCATTACGTTCCAGTTGATATATGATTTTAATCACGGCTTGCTGGAGTTTCACGGTTTGACACGTTCTGTGATAGCGTGACAATTGTACGGTTTTTCCTGTAGCGCTAAAGCGATTTCTGAATGCAAATCATCTAATATAGAAATTGGCGTGTGGCGAAATTTGGAACTACAAATAAAATTTAAATAAATATATATTAAACGCATTGTTAGAGATATGTTTTCATAATATAAAAAACAAACATTTATGCTTATAATCTAATATTACTAACATGTTCAATGTAATAAAATATGAAGATAAAAAAACTTTTCTTATTGTTTTGACAACAGCGCGGCGCTTTCGGCGACAAAAGATTGTAGACAACCTTTGCATTTTCGACTCGTCATTTCTTCACTCGTCTTCGACATTTTGCTAATAAATACTTATTTAATCAAAGTTAGCGAAACTGTTATTTTCTAAGGGAATGGCTACGTTATATCCATATTGCTTGATCTCTATTCTCCACCTTACTCTTAAGGTAAAGGAAAAAATGCGGTAAAAATACAAAAGTAGTAAATAGGTACTAAAAATGAGTTTTGAAGATAAAGCTTGTTTTGAATATAAATAATATTTAAAATGAACGCAAACAGTCCAGCACCCTCGGCTCCAGACCAGTAGACAGAAAACTAAATAAACATCCAGCCATTAAAGCAATGAATTTCCGATTTCGCGCTCAATAATTCCGTTGCTTTTTACTATTTGGACACAAATTCCCAATAAGTTTCCTAATAGCCAATAAGTGGAAAAATCCGCCGTCGATATTCGTCGGAAGCAGGCAAATCCTCATTGGAATCGAGCCTAACAGTTCAATTATAGAGGTTGCAGTGAGCTATGTACGTTCCTGATCGCCTACATCTAGATTTGATTCGTTCTAACTAGACATCACAATCCGTTTACCGCATGCGACTATTGAAAACTTATCTACAATGGCTGCAGGTTTTTTGCGATGCGAGGTCGGTGACTTATGTACTGTCACAATTTTTGAAATGAAGGACCCTATTCTACCTGCTTTTAGTATACCGCTACGTGATGGTTATCATGTTTTTTTCAGTTTATAACGAATTACCTGAAAGTAATCGGCCTTTTTATTAAATCCCGTGTTGAGTCCTGCTGAGCCAATTATGAATTTCAAACCGAAAAAATCAAGTAGAGAATTGTCCGGTCGTATGTGTTCAGTAATTTTTGTAGAGCCGTCATATCTTCGTAAAATTACATTTTTTGTAAAATATCAATATTTCTTTTAAGAGATTAAGACCGTTCCTTTCCTCTTCGAAGATTCAGACATGATTGTTTATAAAAATAGGTACTATTCAACAATTCCATACACAATTATTTCAATGCCATAATAAAAAAATGATTACATCACGCAACCCTTAAAAAATAATAGCCTTTGGAAAAAATAAAAGTAATACTGCCATTATAGAAGCACCGCGTGGGTTAATTTGGCCGATATCGGTGGAGGCGCGCTTGGTGCCCATCGTGGTGCGCGCGATCGCACGGAAAATTGGCCCCTGCACTATTCGATTACGTACCAAGATCCCATGCGAGGATCCACCTCGTACTAAGTGAAAAATAAATTGAACAATATGGGAATCAGGTAGAGTAGTTTTTTAGTCGGTTACACTTGGAGTATTTCATTCAGACTTGTTGGGACAAGTGTCCGGCTATAATTGCTGTTGCAGTTTGTACTCTTGTATGTATAGGAATTAGAGAATTTGGATTTTGATTTTTGAATAATAAGATACATTATTTTTCTTTCTTTCTCTGACAATCGGCTGTGGTTAGGTTAGTCGGTTATTATTGAATTAATTTAATTAATCAATAATACCTGGACTTGTTGACGAACTACAGGAAGAATTGAATAACTTTTAAGGCTTTGTAGTGTTATTGCTAGAGATATATTAACATATTTTTTCTCTATTTACGAAGAATTTGTGCAATTATTAGTCGTTATTTCTATCCGAAGTACATGTAAATTCTGTTTTCTTGTTTTCTAATTTATATGTTGCTAAAAACCCGAAAGTATCTATTACAGGTTTACACTTACAACTTTCACTTTCAAAAGAAGTATCTACATTGACACTGATCATAATTCCACTAAGAGACACAAATAACCTCTTTACCATTAAACATCGTGCGATTGGCGAGTCGAACAGTTTTTAAACTGGGATTTAATTAAATGAAGCGACGCGACACGGCGCGGCGCGGCGCGCTTCGCTCCGAAATCGTTTCCAATCAATTATCCCACACGTTTTTAATCCGTCTCACATGTGCCGTTTCACCTACGGAATGAATGGAATTTATAAACACGTTCGCGGTGCCTGTCAGCGTTATTGTTACCACGCTTTTAATAAATCATTGACTTAAATAAATGCCATAAACAATAATAAATGTAATAATGTAATAAATCTTATAAATAAACACCAATCACGCTGCTCCCTATTGTATTGTGCAAGTACTTAATGAAGCTTTGCAAGGGTTTGCAGACAATGCGAAGATGTGTAGTATAGACGAGCAATACCCATATTTAATTCGTAGTGAAGGTTTGTTCAGAGAGCGGATAAAGGGGAAGAAGATTTCCAATGAACAATAAATAAAACTGTTGTAAATGTTAAAATATGTATGTAATTCAGTATAAATCATCAAACACGGGTTCCTATTTACGTAGACAGAGCATTGTTATAGTAATAAATTACATTTTCATAAATGCTGTAAAACATTCATAAAATTATAAAAATATTAAATAGGTATATAAAAAATAATAATTTTCAATTCAATGAAATATAATTTATCCATAAATATATATTTAAAAAAATCAGTTTAATGAAATATAGTTCGTCCATAAATATACTAAAAATATAAAAATAGCAGTCAAATATTTTCATCAATTTTAACACAATGTTCGCTCGGCGCGGCTGGGTAAACAATGACTTTGCAAACTGTTCGACGCAGTTGGGCAAGTTTCCCAATTAAGGACGCCGAGGTAACAGTGATTATGACGAGTTTCCACAGTTTGCTACCTACGTGAGATATGCCACCTTGGAACATTGTTCTGCCCACTTCTAAATGGGTGAAACGCATGTTTCGATGCGGCCAGGCCTGAGTCTTGCCTTAACTAGTGTTCAATTTACGTATTCATCGACAGATATTCACGAATTGTTTTGTTTACATAATATACAATATGCAAACGATGAACACAAAATAGACATTTAGAATAGTGATATGTTTGTTTACAAGATTTCGTTACATTTGAGTTCTGATGCAGAAGCCAACATTAAATTGTACACAACAACACCCCGACAAAAAAAAACTGAACTAAACTTACATGTTAAAGGCAAAATAGGTGAGAAATTCCTAAATTCCATTAGCAAAGATTACCGGAATGGGAAAATAAAAAATCCAATATAAACTACATACGCCCAATGGACTCCCGCGGCGGGTAAGAATGTTTTTGGCATTTAGATTCTTTCCATTCATGTAACCGCGTGACCCTTGTAACTCCGCGCCCGTTGGACTAGAATCAGGTGGACAGGTGGCATTCTGAGAATATTTGAGCCGACAAATCCGAAGATACCGGACTTGGGTTCCGTTCATCAATTAGAGATTCAGATCTGGGAGAGTAACTTGAGTTTTTCCTGGTGGTAGGTCTCTCATATGTGAGAGGCCGCCTGGGTAGGTACCACCGCAATGTCTATTTCTCCCGCCAAACAGCAGTGTAAATGCACTGTTGTGTTCCGGTTTGAAGGACATTGTAGCCAGAGTAACTACTGGACATATCGAGACTTAACATCTTATGTCTCAGGATGGCGAGCGCAGTGGAATGCCAAGCAATGCCTTGTAACTCATGGTGTTGTTTGGTTTTGCTACTGTCCATGAGCGGTTGTATCGCTTACCATCAGGCGAATGGCAGGCTCGTCTCGTCATTCATAGCAATAATAAAAAAAAAAAAAAAAAAAAAAGAATAAAAGTTTAATAAGATCTATTATGAATGAGAGTTGTTTTGGGTGTATGAAAGGGTGTTTAAGTAAACCATAACCCGTGGATTAAAATGTCATGTATAAGAAAGGAAATCAGGTGTTATTAAAGTTTGTATGTTTATACTTACGTGAATTATCCATCCCCCTTAATTAATTGTAAAACTAAAAATGTACCTACTGTTAGAACTGGAATTTGATGTAGCTTTTGCTTTATAAAGTTTTATTTTATTATGTCTTTGGATTCTTTTGACAGCCTCCGTGGCGCAGTTGGTTAGACGCCGGCTGTGAAACAAGAGGCCGCGGGTTCGATCCCCGCACCAAGAGAAATGTTTGTGCGGCCCACAAATATTTCTTTCGGGTCTGGGTGTTTGTGAGACCGAAAAGTCTCTCGTAATTCTGATACCTGCGACACAAGACTTAATTGATCTTAATGTGGGGTCAGGACTATGTATGTGACTGTTGGGTGTTTTTATTTATCATTTATTTTCGATATTTGAAAAACTTATAAAAGTCATAAACAAATCAATTCAATGGACATAAAATCCAGTTATACTGACCATACAAGCACTGGCATTATAAATTCCTAACCTTTGCCTATAAAAACCCACGCACTTAATTTCAGTTACCTCAGAGCTCGGAGTCGGGCTTATTATTTCCATCAATTCTTTATTCATAAGTTCACCTCCAGGATGCTCCCGTGATGGATTTCGCCGTCTCATGGGCCAATGGAACCCAAAAAAAATGCGCGGACCTTCGTCAGCTGTCACCGGCCAAAACTCGCACCAGAAATTTAATTTACCGCCGTGTTACTTCGGGGCTAGGATCGTAATTTAATAAGTGATTTAGTATTAGCACAACACTATTTTGTGAGCTCGTTTACCACTGTACCAATTGAATAATTGTGTGAGCGCCATATTGGATTTAGCATTCTGGTGCCTCAGGCTAACGTTTGTTTTTTGTTTCTCGTAATTAGACGCAATGTGTGGTCTGCAGAGGATGCTATGATTGGATTATAGTTATGTTATTAATATGTTTTCTCATGTTACGTCATTAGTTTAGTCTAGACACGTGTAACATCGTGATGCTTTGACCTCACATAAGTATGGGATATATGAAAAACATGTAACATGAAGTTATAGGTTGTATCAATGTTTGTGAAAAACAATGTTTTTTATCCTATTCTGTGGTCACTTCATTACGTAAGTTGATATTTTTGTAAATTATATTTTATACGTATGGCTAGACGTGCTAGAATGTCTAAACCACACCCAACAATTAAATATACACCAGTTACATACATAGTTCTGCCCCACACTAAGATCGAGTCTTGTGTCGCGGGTATAAGAAACTGTGAGAGACTTTTCGGTCTCACAAACACCCAGACCCGAAACAAATACCTGTGGTTCACACAAATATATTTTTTCGGTGCGGGGATCGAACCCGCGGTCTTATGTTTCGCAGTCGGCTAAAATTCCAAAACTTAACTTTATGTAAATGTAATAAGTAATATTTTAACGCTCTTAAACCGTATTCATTTAGTACATTGCAATTTGAGAATTTAAAAAATTCTAAGCCCGGAGGAAAATCTAAATAAAACGAAATATTCTCCTCTAGCTGTTATAGTTTCCAAGTTGCGAAGTATCTAGTATACGTATCGTAATGTCAATGTTTAGTATGGGCCCGTCTAAACTAAGCCAATCAGTGTCTGGTCTAGGAATTTACAAATTTTCCAACTCCTTGATTGAATTCTGGCGAGTCTATCTTTAAGTACATAAAATTTGACTGTGGTGTAAGTCTTAGGAGGCGGAGGACCGTCAAGCCTGGCGATCAGCTGTCCAAGACTGGACCAAGTGACAGGGGTTACGATCCCCAGCATTGAGGAAACGATTAAAGAGAGAGAGAGAGTAAGTCTTAAGGAAAAATCGCAGAATTCATGTTCTAGTAATATTTTTGTAAGCAACTGCAAACATTTTTTAAAATTGTAGAAAAGTAATTATTCAGAAGATGTATTAAATAATAATAATTCAGTTAATATTTTTTGGTAACTATACTTTAGATTTATACAGGTAGATGATAGCAAAAACAACTTAATAATCTTATCCAATCGGAAGCGGCGCAAGGCGTAATGTGTTATGTGGTTAACTTTGACGACCGCTCTCAGCCACGCGGGTCAATACCAGTGGTTCACACAAATATTTGTTCCGGTGCGGGGATCGAACCCGCGGCCTCTCGTTTCACAGGCAGCGTTTTAACCAACTGCGCCACGGAGGCTGTCAAACATTATACAATAGTATGAGCTATATCTAGATAAACAGGCATCCATTATTATTATTTAATATTTTATACATTACTTATACTTTAAAACAATAAACCCGATGGCAACTAGTTAATATTTATATTTTTTCTTTAACTGCATATTATATAGTAAGAATTCTCGGAAAAATCCATTGCCGCCACAGTTCAAAAATCATATTGCTTTACTTTCGGTCTCGAGACTTATGTATCAATTTTCGCCAATAACTTAGGCTGTATAATTTGAAAACTAGTTGTGGCGTAAATTTCTAAATTTACACACGTAGACGAAAATCGATTTAACCGGTCCTGTGAAGCGTTTAATATAAGTGAAAGTTATTTTCGTAACTGAGTTGATGGCTCTTTTGATAGGTAAGAGTAATAGAGTTTGAATTGTGATTTTCATACATGGAGCGAGAAACGAGGAATCAGCTTTGTTCTAATGTATTTAAATGAATGATAAAGCCATATTTAAAATAAGTAGGTTCCATTACCAATGTTTATATAACATACCTAGTATAAAGGGATTAAACCAAGTACTTCCAGGGGCCAACCCAATATTACCTACCAGTTTGCGGTGCATCCCGCTAGTCAACGGATGATGCTCTGTCTACGAACCGATACAGCCATCATGGCATAGATTTATTTCTTACAATAACCTCCTTATTGTTCAATTTCACATATTGTTCTGTGAATATACCAATACCGGAAAATTCCACCTTCCAGGAAGGTTAAACGAGAAACATCCAATAAATACGTCGCTCCGAGGCATTATGTCAGACAGATAAGAGGCTTGACTCATTAATTCCACTCAGATTTGTCTAACCGCACAATCAGCAGTTCAACAACAAATCTTGAGTTTTACCAATTACCATGTAAATTTGGGAAGTTCACGAAATAATTTAACGGGCTGTAGTCGCCGGTTTCAAAACAATTTATATGTTAATTACAGCAGCGTGCCCCCGGTTTCACTCTGTATATGAATTACTTATGATTCTGATGAAACGTTAAAATTATTCTTAATCATCATCAGAATGTTTGGCGTCATCGGCATATGATTTGATGGTGACAGAACTGATGTGGCGCGGGTTGCAATCATCAAATAGGGGCACATGAGCATGTGTTGCACTAAGGGATCAGTCATCAGACAGTCTACATGCTTTTTCGAGACGTCCACGATCTGATATATTTGTGTCCATTGGCGAAAGATAATGATTTTCCGTTAGTCGATAGCGTCTATCTAGGCAAAACTGCGTTTGCGTACGAGTGCAGTATTTGCTGTTCCAAGTTAAAAAGTAAATAAACGAATAATGGAAATTAACCACAATTCTATGGTATTAATTCTTTGATACCAGAAACATATTGATTTATTGAATTAAGCAATTATTATGTATTTAGTATGTGGATACCAAAGACTTGATGAAACTAAAAGTTGTCGTCTCAGAACTGTTAAATCAAACTACTACATTCCAAGAATATTAATTGTGGGAATGGGTTAAAGGCGTAGTTTAAGTTAGTTAGTTACTGCTTGTCAGTAAGTCATCCTTAATTTACTTAATTTATACATAGTAAGGTACTCGAAATTTTTTTTGCACTTGATACAAAAAATATATGATGGTCGTTTTACGATTGGTTTAAGTCAAATTTTATTACTTACATAGTTTTCAGTCCCGGTTAAATAAAGTTTTTCTGACGGAAACTTATTCAAAGTGGGTGGTCTACAGAGGGGATTAAATGCTTCGGTCTGGAAATCAAGCCTTTGCTATTCATTATGGCTAGACAGTTAAGATGTTTCAAATGTTTAAAAGTACGTGAATTTCATTAAATAGAGCATTTTATACGCGTATGCGTAAGATAATCTTTTTGGATTCCTACACAGTTCTAAAAGTTTACGAGAATTTTCACGGAAAACATTCTATAAGCCCCAATTCCACGTGAAGCTTTGGTATCGTTATCTCGAAGTCCCATACAAATATTTGCCATCATCCATATTCTCATCTAACGCACTTATATAGCTATTATTTTCGAATAAATTCGGCGTATAGGGTATAGAACAGAGAAAATCACTTTAATAGAGCAGACGCTTATTTTCCTAGAAACAATTTATCACAGCACATACGGTGCTGACCGTCAATATTGCGTCGGTAATTGAAAAGGCAGTTTGACCGAACATGAGCTTCTCGCACGAAGGCTTCACAAGGCAACTTTACTATACGTTAAATCGAATCCAAATCTGCAACTGAATTGCAATCGAGAACTCGCTGAATCAGAATCGATTAACGAGAAATTTCAAGTTTAATCGATTCACTTCAAGTATTCCTCGGAGATGTTAGGATCTCGAAGTTTACCCGTAGTTCATACTCATCTGATTGTATCGTGTTGAACAAGATGATCCTTATCTGTATATTAAAATTTTAATAATAGTCGCTTGTATGGTTTAATATAAGTGACATTCATTAAAACCATCGATTTTGAAAATATACTCTACGGAGGTGAAATAATTTTACTCATCTTCGCATACACGCAGACGAAATCGCGGACAAATGCTAGTTGTTACATATAACAAGAACAAAAAAATATTCCTACAGTCATATTACTTTACTTTGTATAAAAAGTCGCAATATGTTAGACCAGGAAATTGATAACAACAGCTCTATTATTAGTTCATACGTGTAATTTTCATGCAATAGGATCTACATGGTTGACGATATAGATTTATGTGCATTATTATTAAGAAAAATGCTGGATTGTGTTGCATCAGTAGTGGAGCTAATTCGTGCCTTTTAGCAACGTGTAGAAACTGTAGCTTGCTCGCAAAATCTGAAAAAGAAATGGGTAAATATGTGTACTTGGTTGGAGTATGCTGTATGTATGTCTTATATTTTGTACTTCAACACTTAAAAAAGTGTTAAAGCAGGAACCTCTGATAGGCATAATTATGTCTAGCCGCGGCAAAACCGATCACTTATAATTTGAAATGTTACATAACCCTTGAAATGATGTCTCTTTTACGAAAGACACCATACAACTACCATCATTGGACTTAGCTGTTAATAATCATTACCCAATAAAAAAAAACTCACTGAAACAAATGTCGAGAGAGACATCTCATTAAACGGCCCAGCCTTGAATACCAGCTTAGTCGTGGTGGCGAGGCCGATGAGTGCGACTTCCCTCTGTATAGTCTTGTTAGCCCGGGTCCATTTGCTTTTAAACGTGCTGTAGCTTACCAGGTTGCTCTAAAAAAACATATAATTTGATACATTGACAGAAAAAAATATAAAATAGGTACTTAGTTTTGCTGGCTGAATACAGAAAGCGACACATTTACGTGGGTCGATATTATGGTGATAAGACGGGACTCCCACCAGTATACAGTGTTCGCTTTTCGGGCGAATACGCATATGCTGCTATGAGCAAAAGGATATGAAACAATCTCACAAACCGTACGCAAAACAACAGCGCAACTGTTACTTTATTCGGTTTTAACATGAAACGTGGCACTTCACGTTACCATTATTAAAAACGCCAAGAGTGGTACTACCCGTATTTCGGTAAAAAAAAAACCAGCTACAATATTTATAGTCGTAACGATAGTATTTTTTTTTACCCCTAAGGATTTTTTAATTGTGTATTTTACAAAAGCTCCTTGCTGTCTGTGACTCCGTTATACTTGTAGATACCTATAGCTTGATAAGTATTTAAATATATAGACACATGGTAATCATACAACAAATACTAAAACACATACCTCGTGCGTAACCTCATTGCTATGCCAATAGAAAAGTAAGAGCTGAATTAAACAGGCCATAACGAACACGCAGCTGGACACAAGTGTCGGCAGGTCGTCCTCAATCTGCAATACCAGCCTCTCATGTGATAACGCTCCTAACAATTCTACGCAGGATACAATCCACTTTCCTTTAATTTTACTAGATCTTCACAATTTATACGGACTCAAAATATATTTTTTGCCTTTGTACTAATGATTTTTAAATTTAGGACGCCTGAACAGTCTACTACTGTGTACTGTATTGTACTGTATCAGCCCATATACCTACGTCCCACTGCTGGGCACGGGCCTACTCTACAATCGAGAGAATCGATTGAGAGTGGTTAGGCCATATAGTCCACCACGCTGGCCTAGTGCGGGTTGGCGGACTCACATACCGTAGAAATTCTTTAAAATCGCTACGGTATGCAGGTTTCCTCACGATGTTTTTCTTCACCATTAAAGTGCGTGGTGATTGACTATCAATACACACATAACTCCGAAAAGTCAGAGGTGTGCCCTGGGATTTGAACCCGCGACCACCGTGAACATGTAGGCAGCCGCGTCTGGTCCGTTACTAACAGGTATACTACTGTGTTTCACATTAAAATTAAACCTATACATATAAAAATACTTTTATTTACATACCTCGGCTATGTGTATGATACAAACTCCAAGATTTACAGAAATAACAATCAAGTAAACAAACATTACCGAAGATATTAAGTGATTGAATATCCTCTGATACCTGCAAACGAACAGCATGGGTATTATCAACATTTTTGAAGCGTAAAAAATATTCCGAGTGAATTTATCAATTTTGACCCGGATGACCTTTTGGGACATCAGATAAGGGCGATAATACTCAAAGCCCAATGCGGGATAATAGTCAAAAGCTACTATATTATCTTACTTGACTAATTTGTTATAAAAACGATGGCACTCCACTATGTTCCGATGACTTTCTTCGTTATTAGTCGTAATCATTCTCGTACAATACAACCTGGTGATTCTCAATTGTCCCGCAAAGAAAATCATTATTGAGACTACTAAGGTGTCCCAAGCAACAACATAAGCGCTTACTATATGCCCAAGAATCGTTTGAATTGCCATGGAGAAATAATAACCGGGGGGATGTCTATCAAATGGCGTGTAGCCATCAAAAATATAAAAATAGGTGCTAGTTCCGTTTTCGTTGACTTGATTTTTTTGATAGGGCTCGGTAAATATTCCGAAATTGGAGAAGAAAGCGAGGGCCCAGAAGAAGTAGGATACGCGTCTGTTCTGGCGTATATAAGTCTTCATTACTGTATTCACTTCTTTATCTCCGTTCGCGATTTGTTTCCTCTCAACTGAGGACATGTAATCAATTATTTCTTCCCATATTTTATAGTTCTTTTGGAATAGGCACGTTTTAACGATCCCCATGTGGAATGGAGCGTACTGGAGAATCAGTTTTAGATATTCGGCATCAAATTTTATAGCGCACTTTACGTATTGGCTAAAGAAGAATGTCACTGTGGTAAAGAAAAGAAATAGTTTCAATCGTGATTTTGTAGACGTGAGGTCTGGATGCCACAGACCAGTGACGCCCAACAATTTGAGATGAGGTCCAATTGAAGGATATTTAGGATCCTCTAGACATTCCGAAATTCTTGCAAACCACTTCATCTTTCGCGTGGTATCGACCATCGTGCGAAGATAAGACTGTTCGTCTCAATATTTCCTTACGAAATGAATTTCGTAAAACTAACATATTCACAGTAATTGTCGTGAGAATATATTAATAGGTATGCAGTAGAGAATATACGTAATGATAGGGTACAAATTGCCGAGTGAATTTAACGGTTGAATAAGGCAGATAGAATTTGATTTAAATCGTTTTATTACAATGGGTTTCATAAAATTGGAATTAACAATAAACTAATATTTTATTTAAACTTTAAATTGTTAGGGCTAGAGTGACTTAATTAATTAAATAACAAGTTGCTTAAATATATATATGTTTGTATTGTAGAATTTTTATTTTTACAACGATACTTTGCCTATATAGAACTGATTCTAACGGCGCTATTCACATACAGATTTAAAAACTATTTTAATTTAAGTAATTATCGAATGTTTTGTCTTCTTTGCTCAAACTGAATTCTAAAGTCGTTCGAAAGGGACAAAATATTCGATAACTAAAATAGGTTTTAAATCTGTTTATGAATAAGGCCACAAGTATATAATAATTGAAAAGTAGTAAATAAAATAAAATCCTCAATTCGTAAAACTTGTAGAATCGCCTAAAACATTGTAACGGAGTATTTGGTGGGTACCTATTAGAATAGCCAATAGGTTATAATTACTTATCAAATTGTATACACCTTTTACCAATTTCTGTGAAACATATTTTTTATTTCCATGCATATTTTATTAACTTCATGATACAATGTGTATGAAAGACGATCGGAATCGGCAATCGCTTATTTTCAGAGTTCCGTTCTTCTGATTAGAAAATTAGACATTGGTGCTTTAATGTTAAATGTAAGGTAGGTACGAGTACCTACTTCAAAGCAATTTGTGTGGACTTAATTCTAAATAAATCGTTTTTAAGCTCGTTAATCCATTAAATACAAACTAGACATTTCTATTCACTACACCCGTGCTAAAGCTTATTTTATTTGCTGGATGACCGTTCAATGTAGTTTCAAATATATCCGACTGTTTATCGGGACGTAGTTTAGAGATTCCTCATTCCCGTCATTGCTAAATGTCTGGAAGCAAGACGGCGCCTTATCGGGATCTTTGTGGCACAGAGGGACTAACTCACTGCCCTTCGTGAATATACCCCTAGCTCAATTTGTCGCACTTCTATTATAAAATTCTTCGAAACTTATAATTCTATGGTATCTAATATAATACAAATCAAAAAATGTACCTACTATGAGAATAAAGAAAAAAGTAGGCATCAATCCATAAGTATTGTTGAATAAAAGAAAATCAACTGGATTCCTGCATAGGGTTTTCGAATTAAACTTCTGATGGACAAAGTGTTTAGAAAACATAAGAGTATATTATAATATGAAATAAGCTAAGTGAAATTGTGCCTATTTCCGAAGTTTTAGTAAGAGTCTCCCTTGAATGCTAAGGCTGTCGTTATGTCCAGATAAGATCGGGAGCGGAAATTAAGAGGAAATTGTATTTGTTTCTTAAACAGCGACGTCGTCACAATAAAGGCGACATTTTATCTAGTAGACGCCCAGTATTCATTTTCTGTTAACGGAACTATCAATTAAAATAAATCGAGTTTTACTAAAATTATTACGGGTTGTATTATGCACAATGAAGCAGGGTAACTTAGAGCCAGTCTGCGAGTAAATGCATTAAACTTCTATCATGTAACAGCCGATAGGTAGGTAATAAATGGTGGTATTGGAAGGCATTTTTGTTATAGTATATAAGCTAGTTTTATTTAGGTTTCTTTATTAACTGCGTGCAATTATTCACTTCTGGTGGGGTCAAAGGTATCTAAAAATAAGGACAGTTTCTCAACCATGAAATCGCTCTAATATGTATACAACCAAAGATGATTGTGAGACTATTCTCATAGCTATGAACATATTTTTGGAACCCTCAAAAGCGCGTATAAAAACTTTTAAAGGTAGGTATTCCTAATAAATATATAATTGTGCTGAATAACACTTTTAAAATGCTTAGTGAAGATAATATTTTAAAATATATTCTTCGATTAGGTGTATTGGGATATTATGAAGAACATTATACAAGTTCACAACATAAAAAAGCTTATAAAATAACCGCTAAAGTAAATGAAATTGTATATAAATGAACAAAATTACTAGATTTTTTTATTATGACTGTTTATATGAATAAAATAAAGATTATTAATTATTAAAATATTATTTATTTTGTAAAACATTGCATTGTAAATTAAAGCCACAGCATTTTAGCGTGAAATGGAACGTTCCGCTTCCCCCGGTAGTTATGCGGAGAACGCGCACGTCAGTTTAAAAATTTGACGGTTACAAATGGAATTCAAACTTCGTTTCTGTTTACGGGAGTTTAAACTGTGCCAATTTAATTAAACAAGACGCGTAGTGTTGCGATCAGGCCGTTATTGTTTAAAGTGTGGATATAACGTGTAGTGAACGCCAGTCATACGGATTATCTTCATTCGATGATAAGCAGTCCGTGGCCGGCCGTTGAAAATGGTTAAAATGGAAAGGGGTCCCGTTTCCAACGGATCAAAAGGATCCACGACTAGTTTGATGCCTTCGAAGAGTGGTTCGACACAGAACATGGCTGCGAACATCAAAGTGGTGGTGAGGGTGCGCCCTCTCAACGACAAAGAGCTGCAGCAAAACAGTCGCGTCGTTGTGGACGTGGTCGATGACAGGATGCTTGTGTTCGACCCCAAGGAGGAAATACGGCCTTTCTTCTACCAAGGAGTGCAGCAACCCAACAAAAACTTTTTGAAACGCGCCAACAAGGAGTTGAAATTCGTATTTGACCATGTATGTGGGCAGACGGCTTCGAATAAAGACGTGTTTGAGACCACCACTAAGGATATGCTGGCTTCTCTCATGGAAGGCTATAACTGCTCAGTGTTTGTGTATGGTGCCACCGGAGCAGGGAAGACATTCACAATGATTGGCAGTAATGAACATCCCGGTATCACATACTTGACTATGGAGCATTTGTTCTACACAATCAACTCTTTTGAAAAGGATAGAGAGTTTGATATTGGTGTTTCATACATTGAAGTAAGTTTGCAAATTAAGTGAATTTTGATGCTAAGTTTCCATTTTAATGTTGTTAATCATTTTGTGTAACTAGGTTGTGCTAAATTAGACATTATTAACACATTGATTTATTAATGAATGTGCATAAAGTACATTAAAAATAAAAACTGTTGTTAGCTTATTTATATACAATATGGGCTGTTAATAAATTAAATATTCATTTGTTTACAATATAATAATGGAATTGACATAATGCTATTATTAATGTGTATTTAAGTATAGGGAATTGTTGAATAGTTTATATTTTATATTGCATATTAGATAATGTATGGGGAAATGCAAATGAATTAACAAAATGAAACTTCACTAGAACATTGTCTATTATTTCACTTTTTCACAACAAATATTCAAACACACATTACAGATTTTACCTTTGACTTTGAAGTTAAATGTGTATTACAAATTAATTATACACCTACAAAACAGGGAAGATTGCATAGCTAGGAATTCTCCCAAGTTCCTGAAGTATGTAATGTAAAAAGTTTCCAACCCGCAATGGGCCAGCATGATTGGCTAAGGACTCAATCTCTCTCAATTGTATACAAGGGTCATGCTCAGCAAGGGGCATAGATTATGAGTTAGTATCACTAAAAAAGCAATATTTTGTGAGCTAAAACATTTTATACATTAATTCTTTATGAGAAGACAATCATTTTTTCAATATGTTCATAAAGATACTTGTTTTAAAGTACATCTTATATTATTTAAAACATTTATTTCCAGGTGTACAATGAAAATGTTTATGACCTACTCAAGCCTTCAAACACTCCACTCCAGCTGAGAGAAGACACAAAATATGGAGTGATGGTGGCGGGTCTCACATTAAACAACATCAAAACGGCTCGGGAACTTCTCAATATGCTTGAGAATGGAAATAAGAATAGAACACAACACCCCACTGATGCCAATGCCGAGAGTTCTAGGAGTCATGCTGTGTTTCAGGTTATATTAATTATATTGATGTTACTGTGTTATGAAACACCCTGTAGTTGGAATGTGGTGTATCAGACAGATAGCCAGGAATAAATAAACACATATAACACTTTTTTCTCAAAAGGAGTTGGCAGATGTGTTGCTAGGACACCCACATTTGGCTTTGTGTGTTTTGTACCACAATGTGATATATTTTTTTATTATTAAACTAGTTGGGCAATGAGACGCTAGCACTATTTTTTTTTTAAATGACACGGCATAGTTGCTGCTTGTCTAGACAGAGAAATGAATGGCATCAGATGGCGGATCTATGCCATTCGATACAATTATGGTGGTCTGCAACTGCACCTGCATTGAAATTGACATTTCTGTGATCTATAGGGATTTGTTCGGGATCTGCATGCTGTGAGACAGAAGAGTGTCATAGTATCTGATACCCACAACATAAAACTTCTCTTTGAATCTTGAATATATGACTGTTTCATGTAAATTCCTGTTAATTTTATTAGGTGTACGTAAAAATGCGTTACAAAACGAGCAGTCAGCTGCGCATAGTGAAGTTGTCAATGATCGACCTGGCGGGCAGCGAGCGCGCGTCGGCCACGGGCTGCAGCGGCGAGCGCTTCAAGGAGGGCGCCAACATCAACAAGAGCCTGCTGTCGCTCGGCAACTGCATCAACAAACTCGCTGACGGCAGCAGCTATATACCTTACAGGTTTGTTTCACTATAATATATTGGACTATTTTAGCAGAAGTTGTATATGGCAACAAGTGTAATGGGAAGCCCCGCGACCGCGGCTGTCTGTACATAATATTGGTAGGTGTAGTACATGACCACTGATTTTTTGTTTCATTGCAAACCAAAGGTTCATCTCGACAATTTGCTATTTGTCCTAAATTAGTAAAACGCGACATTGAGTGATGTACTTACATATATTATGCACATACTTCCTCCTCAAATGCTATGTTCTAACTTTACTGAAGTCAAATACTAAAGCAATTAGCGAACAAATATTTTTATTTATGTTTAAAGTTACCATTAAGTATCTGCAAAAATAAATCATCGTAAAACAAACATTTCCATCTAAATATGTATATACCTTCACAGAGACTCGAAGTTAACTCGTCTGTTAAAAGACAGCTTGGGCGGCAACTGCAAGACGGTGATGATCGCGAATGTTTCGCCCTCTGGTGTGAGCTACGAGGACACATACAACACGCTCAAATACGCCGCCAGGGCAAACAAGATACAGCTCAGCATTAAGAAGGTAGCATTACAAAAATTTGTTTATACAGAAAAAATGTGGTGACTATTTATTGTATTAGTTATTAATTTTTATTCAAATCAAATGTACACTCATTTAAACGTTTTTATATGTAGTATAATATTGCAAGATTGTATTGCAAAATAAACCACTTACATTCCTAGTTCCAAGCTAATTATATAGTTAAATTATATGTGGTTGTACTTGGGTTTTTGTTTAAATAGGACCTACTTATATTATTTTTAAGGCGCCTTTGTTTATTGGATATGTTTTTATTTTTTGTTATGTTGTTTCATTTTCTAATAAGTATTGTGTAATATTTTGTTTAGAACATCGTCGACGGAGACATGCGTCTTTCGCAATACGTGAAAATAAACGAGGAACTGAAGAAAAAGGTGAAGGAATTAGAAGCCAAACTGTCTTTATCAAATGTGAAACAGGTTCAAAGAGAACCAGACTTAGTCAAGGAAAAAGGTTTGTACGAAATCCAATTCCGATTCTCATTATTCTGACACCACTGTAGAAGGTATAAATAATAATAAATAATAAATACACCCAACAGTCACATACATAGTCCTGACCCCACACTAAGATTGAGTCTTGTGTCGTGGGTATCAGAAACTACGAGAGACTTTTCGGTCTCACAAACACCCAGACAAGAAACAAATACCTGTGGATCACACAAATATTTGTATCGGTGCGGGGATCGAACTCGCGGCCTCTCGTTTCACAGGCGGCGTCTAACCAACTGCGCCACGGAGGCTGTAAAGTTGCATTAATAATTTTGTTGTTATGTAATAGTGTTGTATCTGTATAACAGCGAAGCGCGAGTGGCGTCGCCGTATCGCCGAAGAGGAGGAGGCTGAGGCGGCGCTGCAGGGCGAGTTGTTGCGGCTCATGTCCCGCCAGCGCGTGCTGTGCCTGCGCCAGCGCCTGCGCACGCGCGCCTTCACGCACGTCGCAGACCTCGCGCACAGATCCTCCTCCGACGCCATGGAGCAGGTCTCGCACACATATTTATACTATATCACATACAGATTATAATAATACATTAACACATACAGATTATAATATTATGGATTAGAATGGTGAGCTAATGTGCTAACTGCTAATACATCTAGTAGTTAAATTCTATTAAAGATTTCCGATTGCTGTGCAACGGCAAACATTTAAAACAATTTTTGGAAGCTAAAAAATTTTTTTTACGTATTCAGATGTGCACAGAAGACATTCCGCGACAAGAGCGCGCGGCTGAAAGCTATATGAAGCAATCAGTACATCTCGACTCTAAAGTATTGACAGCATGGACCAAATGGGACGAAAGCAAAAAGAGACTGCAAATCATTTGCGACCAAGCTCTGTCCGACTGCCCCGAACTATCAGACTACATCGAAAACATACACCTCAAGAGCGAACTCCGACGCATCAAGGCTAGCGACGAACTGCGATTCAAACTGCTCGCGATAGAGAACGAGGAAATCAACGCGTTCACAGAGTACATGAGCGATATGCCAAATATGTTGAAAAAGTTGTATCTAACTCTAAAAGGTTATGACAAAGCACCACCGGCTTTAACGGCTGAATACTTGGAGATCATGAAGAAAGCGAAGTCGGCCAAAGGCATCTCGTGGTCGGACAAAGACAGCGAGAGTGATGCACATTTCAAATTCATCTCCACATTGGACTTGAACAAACCATCGACAACTGTAGAATATAATAAGAAAGACGACATTAATGTTACTTTAGACATTGTGACGGATAGTGACGAATTGACGGACATAGAAAATCGTGAACCGGTAAAAATTTCTCCTAGAAAACGCAAGGGAACCCCAATTAAACTACCCAACAATGAAACTATTATAATAAACGACTCCTTTGAAAGTTTAGATACAACGAGAAATCTGAATTCAGCCAAAAAACTAAAGAAGGAATACGACTGCAGTGCCGATATAGAGAATTATGGCGTGTTGGACCCCAAAGATTTGAATTCCACGTTTGTATTGGCGGGAAAGATGGACGCCTTGAAGAAACTCCCTATCAAGTTGGAGGTGAAGACTGAAAACCTACCTGCAAAACGAGGTTTGGTCGACAGGACTAATACCATACAGAGGACAGTCAGTTTTAATGATAAAGGTAAATATAAACTACACTTTTTTCTTTTGCATAATGTGATTTTAGTATATTTTTTTGTACAAAAGTTCAACCGAGGGACTAATTAAAACATGGAATATTTTATGTTTATATGAAACGAATAAAAAAATACACTCGATAAATACTAATAATAATTATAATAAGAAAAGGCTAAAAATTGTAATAGAATGTGTAAAGCTTGGTTTTAACGACTCATTCCTTCAACGTCAATGTCCTTCAATTGCGGGCACACTCCGGCGCATACCGCAGCTGGAGACAAACACATCTTTATGTTACAAGATTCTTAAAAATTCTAAGCTGTATTAACTATTAAGTCTGCCAAGTGTCTGCCGGACTAGACTACGTGGTGGAATTCAAACAAGCTCACTCAATCGCACTCCATTGAAGAGGATAACCATGCTCAATTATAGACTGATACAAGATTCTTTTTCACGATCTATTCTTTTTCCTAAGCAAAACCAGTGAAGCCAGTAGTGGGAAAGGCGATGCCGTTCCGCCGGCCCGCGCCGCAGGTGACGCAGCCCCCGCGCAGCGCGGGGTTCGGATCCAGCCTGTCCCGCGACGGTACGCCCTTCCAGAGGAACGTACAAGGTGAATAGTTACAATTATATCTCTTACCTGTCTTATGTGTTAATCGTGCTAGTAAATTATGTGTGATTTCTATGATGTATGTACTTAAATATTATGTTATTATGTAGAAAATTTATTTACGCATCACATGGAATTTTTAATACAGTTAAATTTAAAAAAATAGACGGTTAAATATAGTATAATGTGTTTCTCATACTTATGGTAAATTTTTAAGCATGTGTACTTGTCTTTATAATTTTTTAGATATAAAATAATATAACTTAATTCTACGTAAGTATTTATATTGTGTTGTGCCGTTTTGTGACGTCCACTAACTGTTTAACAGAATCAATGTGTCGTGTGAAGAATAATGTCACTCAAAAGTCAGTGGGTTTTAAAGCGGTACGTGCGAGGGAGCGCGTGCAGAATCATCCGTACTCCCGGCCCGCCGCCATTAACTCCAGGAAATGATCGCCGCCGACACCGCGCCGCACCAAGCCCTGCGACTTTATCTAACTTTGTATAGTAAGTGGTAATTTTGTAAAAATGTATAAATACTATTTCACAATAGTGAGACATGTTAATTATCGAGTATAGTATATTACGGTTTAAGCAAGTTCTTTCGGGATGCTTGTAATGATTTATTTAGACGTTCATGGATTCCGATTTGCAATGCACGCCATAAAATTTGGTCCCATTTTTTCTTGACTCGAACAACTACCGTTGTTATATCAAAGTTCGCTGAGCGAATTTTCTTTATGACAATTACATCGATATGATTGTTGGGCCAATATTTGATAATATACAACTTTACAGACTTTTCAATTTGGTTTTAATAGACCCAATAAAACTAGCTGAAATTGCATCTGATAATTTAGCGCTGACACTACAATTGTGTCAAAAGTTTGACCAAATATAGATCAGAACCTTTGATATGTCCAATATTGTGTGTAAATTCGAGAAGTTAGGAAAATTTAATCGAAATTTGGTAACTAGCTGTGTGAGTTGTGATTATTGTGTAGTCGAAAACGCTTTGATACGTGACCTCGTATGAAATGTCGTGTTTTGCATGTTTGTTGACTTGTTACGTTCCACTACAATTGTTTACCAAATAACTATATCATGGCGAAACAATAATTTACTGGTTTTGTGTGTTTATTAGGCTCCATTACTATTTTGGTGGTGGATGATTTGTTTACGTCATATGTTTCTGAATAACATATAAGTAAATACTGCTTCATTGGCCTTTGGAGTTCGCTTTATATCTTTATAAATATTGTGTGAGCTTTTCCTATGATGTGAGTGTTCCGTAAGCTGAACAGAAATACGAGTTTGAATAATGTTATTGCTTCCATGTTTGCTGTTGTGACGTCAATACGTTTGTATAGCGTTGCTATTTTAATAAAATTATTAAGTGAAGGGTTTAATTGGACGATAATTGTGCACTCAAGTGTAACGAATAATCTTCATATACTTTATTGTTGCCAATGTCATGCCCTGACATTTGCATTTTGATAGCTTTAAAAACGTAGCATTATCTAGTATCTTATCACACATGTTTTAATTTCTATTAATCTATACTATGCTTTAACACTATGTAAAATACCCTGTGAGGGCAAATAAATTGTAAATATTAAAAACGAAATTTTAATAAAAACTTAAGTTTTGTTCAACAATGTTTGAGATTTAATTTTAGTTTTGTATAAGTGCAGTTTTGTAGTACTTGGAAGTTTTTGTAAATGAAACATTGTATTTATTTTATAACTTGTAATTGGTAAGTGGTTTTGATGTTTTTAAATGTTTTATTAGTTTAGTACAATGATTGAGACTTTCTAAGAAATGTGGTGAGATTAAAGTTGCTATTTCAATTATTTGTGTAAGAATTAGGCTTATTGAAACAAGACGAGAATCAATCGATGACTAATAATACGCGCGGCTTGTATTCAATATAAGGGTTTGGGCCCTCATAGACACAATGTTGATGCTCTTTGGTACAAACTCCTCTTCATATACATCATATGTAATATAACAAATAAAAGTTATTTCATGTGTCAATCTTTGATCATTAGTTTGAATAAAAGGTTTCAAACAAAAAAAAAATATTATAATTTTTATTTAACATCGTTTAAATATTCATTTTCCATTTAGTGACTCATGCTAGTAATTCTTAGATGTTTTTTTAAAAAAAATGTGTTTTGTAATTGTTAGATTTACTATACTTTTTTAAACGTAAAAATATTGATTTTATATGATTGAAGGTATTGAATATTAATTACGTAAAAATAAAAATACAAAGCTTTATTAAGAGGCGACACAGTTTATGAAATTTGTTAAAACATGTTTTATGAACAAGTTGGTTCTTTTGAAAAGTATATAGACGGATTGACTTTATGGGAATTCGTAATTTCATTTTAATATTTAGTTTGTTGTTGGTAAATTATATAATGAGACTATAATAATTGCGTGCCTAATTCTTCGGAGCTAATTTTAAATACCTATGCTTAGAATAACTTAGTTGTAGAATCATAATCACGGACATTTGACTGATGTATTTTATAAGTTTGTCAATATTTTTAAGGGTTTTATGATTGTGTGAGAAGTTGATTAAATTTTATAGAACTAATACATGTTTCAATTATTTAAAATATAATGTTAAGTAAAATGTCTGATTTCTTTGCTCAATTTTTATTAATTGCCAATTGACCAGACGTGTTCTGATGCACATCAGCCACCAGACACTGCAGTACCCTTCTCCCCTTACTGTACTGTATTACCTTACTATATCTGCTTGCTGTATCAAGATTTTTTAATACAATAGCTCTGGTTCTGGACCAGATTTACAACTCCTGTTCGCTCTCAACTTGCCGCATCATAAAGCCGTAGCGGATAACTGTTGAAAGAGCCGTTTTCTGTAGTGAAGACCGCGGTTCGCTAAACGCAGCTTAAGATTTTATGCAAAGTGAAGCGACATTCTTCGCAGAACGTAATTGCAGAGTTGATAGGTTTAAGAGGCCGAGATGCGTACCTACTCTACGTGCAATCGAAGATCCCTTTGTCAAGTTGTAGGCAAATATCTGTCAAATATATTGGTACGTCAATTGTCATTAATTGTGACGTCATATTTCGCGCTGAAGCTAAAACTAAAACTTCCTTAAACTCCTTATTGGTCATGATAACCTTCCATAGAATCGCTAACCACGATATGCGCCGGATAATGTTTAGATATTCTGAGCAATCTATAGGTCGCCATTGTTTTATTACTGGCTGATCCTCAACAATAGAGGTGTCCTTATTTCAGTATCACAATTATAATAAATAGATTAAAAGTTAGATCCACAAGATGCTGAACTGTAGTCTGCCATCATGTGTTCCAGAGCGATATGTTACAGCTTATGACTCTATCTAAGGACTTTATCTATCACTATCCTTTGACTCCCTGCGGCGTTTATTGAGCCGTCTCCTTCACCTTTGAGGGCAGTCAAATAATGCTATAGCGGGTATGTGTTGTTCTCACTAGTTTGGAAGATAACATCCTTAATGACATGTAGCAGTTTTAAAAGTTACTTCGTGTTTGTAAAATAACGCGTGTATTTCTGACAGCTTTTTGAAAACATCGAAACCAGGTGTCGCAAATAATGGCACTTATCGTTGATTCCAGCACTGCCTGCGTCTGACACGCGAGCGTGCCTCTCTGTACGCAAATTTGTGTTGGAAAAGAGACGAACACACTAATTAAATTAAATTCATCGCGCAAATAGACTTATGTGCAGGCAGCCAGGGTGCCTCAGTCTAATTACGGCTGGGACAAATTGAAGGCTTTCAAACAGCCCTACTCGCCTCTTGTGTTAGCTTACTGGCGTCTATTTTGCCAGCCATTCGACTTTCGTGATGGTAATGACAATTTTTGTCGCATGGTGCTTCGTGAAATTTTATTTTGTTTATTTGCATTGTAAGAACATTTATACAATTGCGAACTAATAATTTAAAATTATAGTAGCACGCACAACTTTGGTCGATGTGGCAGATTTTTGTAGTTTAGACTATTTGTCGGTCTTTGTACATTTATTTTCAGCATCGGGCTTTCTGTGACAAAAACGATCATTATTATCAATTATAATAATGAATGAATAGTTGTCATTTGTCCAACAGTAAAACGTAAACACAGTTCATTTTACCGGCCAGTACTGACAGCTGTTTAACTTTGTTTTATTGTAAATATAATGTACTTAAGCAGAAAATTCATGAATAAAGTATTATATTAGTTCTTATATGCATGCTACGCTGGGCTGAACCTAATAGCATTGTAAAAACAACCCGATATTCTACGACATAATTTACTTTAATGTCGAATTTTATAAGAATCCGCCTATGCTTACGGCCATGAATCAAAACCAAGCATTAAAACTAGGTCCTCGTTATATTATTAAGTTACAATTAAGTTCTTAAACGTCACTATAAATAGATAAGTACGAAGTTCATGGCGACAGAAATGTATTTGAACTTTCCTGTTTTTGTTGTACACTGATTTCATTCCATTTTGCTTAAATGAAGTTCATGGCGGTTGTATACTTTACGGAATAGACGTGACTGTAGCCTCAAAGGTTTAATTACTGCCGTTTGAAAACAAATTTGTATTCTGTGCCGCAAGTTAAGCACTTCATCCAATAACTACATTTTCACAACTAACAACCTTTTCAGGACGAGGCCTTACCGAATACAATTTGACCCGTACACAACTATCCCGCAATTTTGTCCGAAAATATTTTTATACGCTTTGTAAAAGGGCCGGCGTGAGACGTCTTCATAGATACTAAATCTAAGATAACCTGTCTCGAGAAAATAATGTCAAATTTGGTCCAGTGTAAATATTGTGCCAACAATGTCGGCGGGGTCGAGAATTGGGTCTCGCTTTGGCTGGATGACGAGGCATCCTATTTTATTTTGGAATGGCTTTGCAAAGTGGCAGCGTCGGTAAAAACTACCGTGTGTTCAAACTACATTTCGGCTACGTCATTATGCACTCTTTGTATGGTATGAATTACGCGCTGACAATAGGATTATTTTCAGAGTCAACACTTTTATACGGTACAGATTTCATAATAAAAATAAAGATAATATGTAATAAGTATTAAATTTTCTTTTAAAGTAATGGTAAACAATACATAGCCTCGATGAGAGTGGACTTGTTAACCATACAAGAGAACGCAGGTTACTGGTAACTTGTGCGGAGCAAAAAGTATACGATGAAAAGAGCCACACCTACGAGATTCTTTCAACAATATTTCACCCATTAGTTCCACCAGCATAATATACTTGACTGGCTTGGTGAAGTAAGATATACACAGTAGATCAGGTCTGTGCCAATCGCCGGGAAGCATATGGGTCGATAAAGCCACATTTAAATATTTTTTCTGAATAATAAGGGTTTTGGCAACGTCAAACCATTGCACTAAATGTTCCTTGTCAGCCCGTTTTATTATAGCTTCATTAACGTAAGTAGTCGTATAAATTCCCCTGATTGTGCACCATATCCCTGCGAAGCGTGGAAAGCAAAAAACGGGGCCAAGATGTCAACAAAAACTCGCACATTGCACGCTCACCGCAAATGAATTGATTCAGCGCAATCAATTTTTTCACACCCTTCCTCGAAACGATCAGCTCACTCACTCGCGGTCTGATTAAATCGGTCAATCATTTGGTCTCACCGTTCAGTTAACTGGAAAATTGGTAATTAGGTGTTATAGGTGATAAAACTCGGGTCCGAGTGTTGGTGCGAGATAAAAATTAGTACGCTTTCGACGATGGATTTGTTCTTTCGTGTATTTTTATTTGTAACTAATTTGCACAAGTTGGAAGCGGTTCGGATGACATCCGTGTCCCGGGAGTGAATGGGCGAGCTTTATTTGCATAAAACTAATTATCTTGTATACGAGTGTTTGCGAATTCGGTTCGCTGACAGCCGCGATGGTAATAAAGCTGTGATTACTCGTTATGCTGCCGAAAAATAATGAATGAGCATACGAAAACACCATTTTCAATTTTAAAGTGCATTCTCGTCGGTGTATTTTTGAGTTATATTTTATTGGATTTAATTTACGAGAGCAATCGAAAGTTTATTGGCTCAGTTCAGGGGCACGTTTTAATGAACTTGCACGGCGGGAAAGGGCATGGTTAAAAATAATATCGTCTCGTCAGTCTAGTAGGTACCTATGAGTGCACATTGGCTGTAAAATTAACCTCCTGAATTCTGTAGCCATTTAGCGAAATATTTTTTGTGTTTTTGTCGATTTATTAGAGAAACGTGGTTTGGGATGGACTATTTGTCCGAATTGACGGAAAATTCATTCTTCCGCTACAGTAGGTACATGACGTTATTACCGCTTGGAATATCTCATATTGACTTATTGTAAATATAATACAAGGATTACACAGTATTATATAGTCCTGTATATAGAACAGGACGATTATACGTATTATTATATAGTACAACTTCTTAATAATATCTACATAAACACACTTACTTACAAGGTGTACAAAAATATTTTTATATGGATGTTTAAAAATCAGCTGTCTAAAAAAGTTACCCTAGTTTACAGCTCCAAAACACATTCATTTAAAAATACATATGTTCAACCATAATCGCGAGCAGGCGACACGTATTCCGCAACTTGTTGACTACTTTTGCAACTTAAGGAAACTTTCTTCGGATAATTTATCTTGGTCAGCAATGACGCACTAGCCTTACTCCGTGATGGGACTTGTCTTCGGAACTCAAGTGGAATATTGTCTTTATTGAAAACATTGAGTGCCGCGTTTCGGATAGCTTTGGTATTTTAACTTGATAAACTTTTAGTGCAGTTTGGTCAACTATTATTTCCAAGAATGTGCTCAGTTTTGCTTTGTGGTTTAGTGAATGTGACTTTAAAAACAGAAAAGTGGCAAGGTTTTTGTTAAGTAATAAGGTAGTTTGTGATAATGTTTTTTTTTTATTGACGTCGATTCGAAAAGATGTCATCCTTAAAGCTGATGATTTAAAAATCAGCAAACACTTCGTTTTGTTATATTTTATGCACTATTTAAGCCTTGACGCTCAAAAACCTACATTGTTATTTTTTTTTGTTTTGATAATTCAATACTATTTTAAAGAGGTAAAACACAACCACACGTAAATACGTCTCACCTCCAACCGTCCAAACACATGCGTAATTTCGGCAATAAAGTTGGTGTCATTCAAATAGCTCAGTGCGAACGGGCGAAGTCCCCGAGGGGCCGTTAGTCGTGTTCACAGCCCACCGAGCACGCTGCCCAGCTCCCAACAGTTCCCCTTCACTTTTTATAGATCCAGAGCCGCTAATCTCGCTGATTCCCAAATGATTTCTACGCTGGAACGCTAATTTTATTTTATTTTGTGGTTATTGGATTGGTTGAGTTGGTTGGTTTGTGGTAAGTGTGACGTAGGAATTGCACGATGGAAAATTATATGTGAATTTCTCTATTTACTACTTACCTAGAAATAGCCGTTACCTAAGCCCGTACCCGATGTAGTTAGACAGATTGAAAAAAATATTTGTATAGGTAATGTAATTCATTCGTTTTTGTTTAATTTTGTAGGAAGTGTGATTTTTTTTTATTCGTACTAATTCTTTAATGCAGAATCTTACCAGCAATCACAGATTTTTGCTCAAAATGTCAAGACATCATTTTTAAAAGCTTCGTGATCTAAACCACAAAAATCCGCTCCCACGAGCTCTCGTAGTTTCAATCAACGTTAGCTCTTTGCCAAACCACCTTTTTGTTTTTTTCCAAACGTGTGTGAATTTATTTACTTTAGTTACTAGGAATATACGGGCGGGAGCGAACTTGTACTCGTGTATCGACCTCTACTGTTGACTTTAATTGACAGCAGAAGTTGTTCTAAAGTCGTCTTTCTCAGGTTTAGATGTCTTCGTGTGGAATCCTTTTTGTTTCCACAAGTACTCGAATGTGTTCTTCTTACAAACGTTTTGTTTTGTTATTTTCAATGTAGAGATTTATCTATAAATAAAAATAAATAAATAATATATATGGTTATATATGGTTAAATACATTATTTGTTTTCCTTGAAAAGACAACACATTGTTTACTTCATAATATCAGTTCAGTGTAGGTACTCAGTTCAGTACTTAGATTTTTTTCAAATTTTCAAAACAATTACATGCCTCACTATTGATAGGCATGTATTCCTATCTCCTGCAGTGAAGCAACATTTGACGGCACTAGATTGGTGAAACATCGTCAGTTGGCGATAAGCCACGGTGGTGGCAGTGGGCGCGCCTTTGTTTGAACTCTCATTGTTCTGCCACTGACATGGACGCCTTCAGAGGGACAGTTAGGGACGAAAACGGGGGCCCGGCCGTGGCATTATTAGGAACAAATATTAAATACACTGTTATTATTGCCACGATAATGTGACTACAACGGTAAATGCAGTGCAGATAGAGTATCTATCGACTCGAGATGGCTCTCACCGGTCGAAACTACTATGCCGATATTTGTATCCGGATATACTATAATATGTACAGGTGAACGAAACGGGTACGCGATACCCTTTACACGAGGTCGTTATGACGGCTCCTTAACCGCTGTGTAGTGTGCTCGCTGTCCAGAGGATGTGAATATTCTACCATACCTAGTTTCTTTCATAGCGTTATCCAAACTGTTTGAGATTGTGAGGTATTAAATCCGCCTGTATATGGTTTTTAATATGAAGCAAGAAACTAAATTATAACAAAAATAAAAATGGTGTGTTGTAATACCGAGGAAGATTTTTGCGCTCTCTTTTGTCAAATCCCGAAATGTAGGTATTTAAAAGTGGTGGTCACTGGTGATTAATACATATATAAGAATCTATCCTAGGCTAGAATGGTGCCGAAGGGTGGTTCTAGTACAAGCTACTAGAAACTGAGCTTATTTTTTTCTCAATATGTAAATGGAGTGGAGCCTTTGAAATGCCAGGCACAAATTGCAGTGTTGAGCAATTAATGAGATTTTTCATATCGAAATACGTAGAGAATTTCGGCTAGCTGGATCGAAATCAGAACCTAACGACAAGCAATTACCACTGGAACAATAAGGCGATTCTAAATCAATCAAACTGTTACCTGTACATAATATCTGGTAAAGAACTTGGTTTTAAATGAATAATCAAATAATAATTTGATGCTATATTTTGAACATTTACGTTTTAATATATTTAGTAAAGTTTAAGTCAGAGTTGTAGACTAATTTTTGAGATCACAATAATTATATATTTTCGTAAATTATTAACTTGCAGCCTTCTAATATTTTTTGAAGCTGTTCCCTGATTCCAAGCTATTCACTTGGAGTTATCGGAAATATTGTAGGTCTTATGAATTCGGAGTCTGTCCCTGTCAATCGCCTGTTATCTAACTGCAAACCTTGGTTATTCGGTTTCAATTCCAATGACGACATTATCCCCTAGTCCATAGCTTAATGAAGGTACAACTTCTCCTCACAATTACATTGTTTGCCTTATTCTATTTAATTCGCTAAGGATTCTAAGATACTCTTTGTGATTCCTTTGCGTATCTGTCTCTAATTTATTGTATCTTTGACTTCGATTATAATAAACGTACAAATACAACACCGCCATAATCAAATTTATTATTGGAGAGAGTTGTTATTTATGACGTGTCATAAAATATTATGTGTATTAAATTTTTGCCATTCGTAAGGATCGTAACAAAAAAAAGTCATTGATGCCTTGTTTTTAATTTTTTGGAGAAAATAATCATGGCTTTGTTGTAGCTTTTAACTGTTTTTTAATTACAATAATTCTATATTGTACGTTACTATATTTAAGTAACTTCGAAGGAACAGAATGAAAGTATATTTATAACTATTTTGGGTCATAATTTATTTCTGAATATATTAGGTACTTATCAATCGTATAGAATAAAAATAAGTACTTTCGATTAGGTGAAATCGCGTTAAATTTTCTATCAAATATTTGCGATTGTTTCGTTTTCCACGTGAGCGCGCGCGAGTATCGTCCAAATATTGCTAGCATTCACTTTGCCGTGTGTATACACTACATATAAATACAGTAGAACCCCTACGAGTTTGTCTAGTGAAGGCGGGAATTCGTCTTAGAGAGAGTTCATTATATCGAGTAATTTAAAGTACTAAATGTTTTTTTTTGTTACAGGCATCTGCTAACAGGTAGCTAAGAAAGTCTTTGCGAATCAGCTGTGAACTTCCTGTAGTTGAAAGTCTAAGCTAAGTGCGTTCTGAATAACTTTTTGACTTATTTTAAAGTAGCTTTAATACAATTGGACAAGCGATGAAAAAACAAATTGACAAACCTTAAGCGCACTACACACCAAAGCCGCCGACCCGCCGGCCTATGTCGGCATCACTTTGTTGGCGACAAAGGCCAGCGGCTTCACTCATTGCAAGTCAGAAAAAATTGTCGTGTTGACAGCGGTTGGACATGACATGAGAAACATTGAACTACATATAAATACACCCAACAGTCACATACACAGTCCTGACCAATTAAGTCTTGTGTCGTGGGTATCAGGAACTACGAGAGACTTTTCGGTCTCATAACACCCAGACCCGAGACATATATTTCTGGGCCTCACAAACATTTGTCTCGGTGCAGGGATCGAACCCGCGGCCTTACTTTTCGCTGACGGCGTTTAACCAACTGCGCCACGGAGGCTGTTATGACGTTATATCTCGCCGGGCAACTGAGCAGAGCGCTTGCATCGCCAACATGTCGGTGGACAACAAGTGTGGGCGCTTGTTGCCGAAATGATTCTTTATTTAAAGGCCGCCGGGTCGTTTTGCAGGCTGTGTCGCCGGGTAGGCGCCTTTGGTGTGTAGTGTGCTTTAAAGACACTTCAGAAGTCTATTTAAACTAAAGTGTTAGTATTATTGATGGCTTTTAAATTAAATTAAAACCAAATATTGGCTTTACCCGCGCGCGGAGTACAAGGAAATTCACTTCAGAGTGTAATGGAAGATGAAATAAAACATTGAGTATTGTAAATTCAGTCGCTTAAATCTTTTTTTAGAAAAAAGAAACAATTTGCACAAGCAGAATAAATAAATACACCCAACAGTCACATACATAGACTAGACTTGTAGTAGAATAGACTTGTAGTAGTATTTTACTTAGTAGTATTTTAACTAAGCTTACAAGCTAATTTCTAAGATGCTAATATTACAATACATAATTTTGCTAATAATACAATTCGAAGAAATTCGAAATGCTAGTCTTATTGAATTCAGCCAGCCAGTATCATGTCAGCTGAGTTAATTATACTTCCTTAAAATATTTTACATCGACTGTTATTGACGATAAATCGAAGTCCGCAGTATCGGGACAAGAACGTGTTTAGAAATAGACAGACGACATCGGCTGTCGATAAGTCAGTTCACATGACTGATACCTACTGGTGCGCGAACGGAGGCGTCAACATTACAATTTTTTTCTTATTTTTGCCCCTTTTTTTTTCTCGGAACTCGCTTTGTAAACCTTACTTCGTTCTGAATGTTCTGTTGTTGACGAAAGTGGATTCTGTTAAAGTTCGCTTTTAGCCCTTGTTTTATTATCTTCTTTAATCTAATTTGAAAAGAGGGTGATGTTACATTTATACATTGAAATGGAATATCGAATGAGTCTAAAGAAATGGACTAGGTCTATTGATCGTGTAAGAGAGTTTAAAGAGTTTATAAATTTCACATTTCACCAGTGGAAGAAAATCTCGTGAGGAAAACAGCATACCATTGAGAACAGTACCGTCAACAGCACAAGAGCATAAGAGCACAAAAGCCTTTACACTAAACTCTAGAGTTGTAGGCTTTAGCCTCAGCTCTCTCAATCAAAGAGAAGTCTGTGCCCTCTAGTAGGACATATTATATGGGCTGATTTATTTATTTGAGTTACGTAAGATTTTCCATTTGTTGTATTTTCTAAACAACCTATGTAATAATAACCGTCACCTTTGTCAAAAACCTTAATGCGTCACGAACGCCATCTTTATTTCCCGCCACTACCCGTTATAAATTAGTATCAATCTAAGAAATAGCGGGGGTACTAAATTTATTCGTTTTCTCATTAAGTGGCGATCGGGCGTCGTGTCGATTGTCCCGGGGCGGGGGCTAATAAATGGACCTTAGCAACAAGTAGCCGGTCTTAGCAATAAGAGACCTCTTAGGTACTACGTCGGACGGGAAAATAAGTGGACATTGCCGATAGACGAGTTGAAGTGCTGTGTTGTTTTCTTTGTTACGTTTCTGTTATTTGATTTGAGAAGCATTTTCAATAATATCCGTAATATTTTTTGATGATCGGTTTGGAAATAGTAAAAATGTGTTCTTCACATTACCAATTATTTGGTTTGAGTTTCGAATATTTTCGAAATATAAACGAAAGGACATTTTAATTTCGATCAAATATATACTTTAAGTTCAATTTGTTTAATTGATGTATTCGTAGGCTGATTAAATAAATGAAAATACTTTTTTTAATAATTATATTTTATTTCCATTGGCAATTTCAGCAGACATTCACAAAGTAAAATAGGTATCCATAATCCCCGCACAATAACGAAGCAATCGAATGAAGTCGCATAACATTAATCCGTCATTTGAGAGGGCTAATCTTTTTGACGCAGCCGGCGGGATCAATGCCGGCACAGATCTCGCGCTGACGACGATCTAAGACGATTCAGTCCGACTCATTAGTGATGGCTCGTGTCTCTGATAAGCTTTTTTTTGTGGATTTCAGCAGGCTTTTGATAAAGTGTAGCCATTTTTAAAAGTTAAATTTCAAAAGGTCGGCGTATTCATATTATTTGTGTGGGGGTTAAGCTTATACAGCAATTGTAGGATGTTTTTTATTGCACAAATCAGAAAATTGAGCAAACATAGAGCTATCTGGTAAGTTATTATCGCTCATGGATATTTATAACAAGTTGATTGTACATGCGTTGTCGACTTCTCAAAATGGGAGGGGAAATGGAGGAAACGAGAACGGGAAAAGGAAAGAGATATTAATGTCTTGCAAATTTGTTTTAATAATTATTTTGCTTAATACAAATTGGTTTCTGTTCTGGGTACTGACTAATTATTTTCTGAATTACGTAATCGCCAACGTCCGTAGTTTGCTCTATCGAAAATGTCGTCCAACTTTCCTATAGTTTATGTTTAGGAGAATTTCAATTAGCTAGATATAGAACAAAGTTACAAATGTAATTAAACGGTCACTTTCTGGCGCTAGAAATTATTGTTCTTTTTTTTAAAACGTTACAATTAGTACAACACTATACAGCCTAAAGTAGTTTATTGAGAATCAGAAACACAATCTATTTACACAAATTATAACGTGGTATATTTTATCCCAAAAACATAAAAATGTCGTTAAGCCAATATCTAATTGGGGTGTTTCGGCTTTATGGTTTACAAAAATTAACGTTCTACAGAGGTGTTAGTGCACGTACGTATAGTGTAATCCAAATAAAGTATTGATCATAAAAATATAACTGTCTCTTGCTTTGGCACAATTATGCCGCCTGCTCGATACCCGATTTAACCAGGAACCTGAAACAGGACACTTGCATGGACCTTAAAGACGAGTGTTCCACATTATTGAACAGTGGTTGTTTGTGACATATTTGCCACAAGTATTCGCCCGCATATCGACTAACTCGGGCGATTACTAATATTTTATCATCAGCTTACTGCTAAACTCTGTGGACGATTTCAATTGACAGCCTCCGTGGCGCAGTTGGTTAGACGCCGCCTGTGAAACGAAAGGTCGCGGGTTCGATCCCCGCACCGAAACAAATATTTGTGTGATCCACAGGTATTTGTTTCGGGTCTGATACCCACGACACAAGACTCGATCTTAGTGTGGGGTCAGGACTATGTATGTGACTGTTGGGTGTATTTATTTATTTTATTTATTTAATTGGAAGGACCGTGTAGTACCTACCACAGTTATCTTAGGATGTGTATAATTTTTTGACACAATATTATTTAGCAGGGTCATTTGGAGATTGGCGATGGTCGGCGGGTCCAGCAACATGAGTTTGGTGTTCTCCGCCGTAATTGGTTTTATGTAAATATAGAACGAGACGCGTTACTTTGTGGCCATGACGTCAGCGAGCATACACTCTTGTATTGGAATCGTGTGTTATAGTGACGTGGGAACATATTTTGGTCTCGTTTTTGTATGGTAATTGGTGGTAGGCACTTATCTGGAGATAGGATATTCGTATTATGAATCTCAATCTAGATAGTAAACACAGTACACAATGATGGAAACCCGTAACAGTTAGCAAGTGTGTTGCATTTTGGCTTCAACTTGAGTCAGTATATCCGATTTGAGCAAGCCGGTATATTTGTGTCGACAGTCGAATGGCTATCTTTCGGAGGCGGATAGTCTTCCTAGACTGGAATATATTTTACATTAGGTCCATTTTAGTTGCTTTGTCCAGCTTTTCTGTAAAATGTTATTAGTACAGTATTACTTATATTGTAATCCATACTAGCTCAACCACTTAAAATAACTTGGTCGGTCTTATAACATATTTTTATATTAGCACTTATTTAACACACTCAAATAATCAAGGACATATTTTACTCAAACATCTAAAGTGAGTCCATTTCTATTTATAAAATTAATGTATTAAATGTTCTCGAATATTTTATACTATAATATTGGTAAATAATTAGGAATGTCTCTAATTCCATTTGGCTAATAAGACAAAAATAGTATATCAAATTAGAAACGTCCAATTAGGAAATGTTTACCATTCTTTACTAGAAGAATTATAATTATTTATTTAACTAACGTTTATATCGTTTGACTAATAAATAGCAATCCATTATGATCTCTAAATTCCATATAAAGGCTATACTTATGGGCGACTACTTACACTTCTTACCTTACCTTTGTGCTTCTAACCATGGATATAGTATTAAAAACTGAGATACTTTCAAATGATTCTTTCTTGTGGATCGTCAGAGCTACAGTACCAATGGGTCCGATCGACCAGGGTGTTCAAATGACTAATAGAAAACCGAACTGATGTAATAGTTTTTCTGTTGCGTTTCGTTCGCTGAATGAGATTGCAGGAGACTCAAAACTCGCCATAGTGATCTACCTGAATGTCTCGCGGTTTAAGTTCACTCTATACATATGTATACCCGGTTACGTCAGGGTCTGTATAACCTTCACCTATGAGAGATAACCATCTCTCTTCATCGGATACGCTATTTGGTATAATTAGGTGCATTGTAGTTACCGCGTCTTGTCAGTATAAAAAGACTATTGAAAAATAACTCGCTAAATTCATTTCACTCACATAAAATTCCAGCCTTGCCGACCAATAATACATAATATGTGTACATAAAATAAAAACATATTATTATTATTATAACCGCCCATCTTCTGGCCGCACATGGACTTCAATTCCACAAGTAATATTTGAATTAAACCGGAGACGATTCAGACGGCCCGAGGGATCGGTGTCGCCAAAATGGGGTACCGGTCGCCGAAATGGGCTTCAGGCCTCAACACGACTCCACTTGTACGGGTTAATTGATTTATGTATTTCATTCTCGTAGGCCCCGGATTAATAGATTTGTTGCTTAAATAATAATCCGTGATGAATTTCGAATTGCCAATTGAAGTTTGGTATGGAGATTTTGTGTTTACGTTTCTACTCAGCATTTGCGTCGTGCTGTAATGAAACTGGTGGGCGACTTCGGGATGGTTGTTTATTTTAGTTAAATTTACTTTTTAGTGTGTAATTACTTCGACTTCAGATTGCTGAGAGCTTATTTTCATTCTGTTAGGTAATAAGGAGCGAGTCTGGCGCCATGCCGGATATAAAATGGAATATGGCAAATGTTTTTTTTTAAATTCAAAAACACGTATATTTAATTGCTTTATCTGAAAACCTAACTCAGAACCTCGTCTTCCACGGCCTCTACACCCTGCTACTAGACCAAGAACACGATTCAACAATTAATTTTGGTCACAAAATAGTTAAGAGATATACGTTTCAGCTGTCGCATTATGATATTATAAATCGCTTTAACCTTTAAAACTATATTTTATATAGCTATAAAATACTAAGAATAAAAATAGGAATACACTAAGCAATAATCTCGTCCATAGCTAAAAATCCTCTTTTTACGAACACACGAACTGAACAATATATTGTTAAAGTTTCATTGTGAATCCGATCACACGCAACCCGTGTACGTTTTTATAAAAGAAACAAAAGATTAGCTTATCTTTGTGGCTTTGTAACAAAGACTGCGTGGAGCCATTAACCTCACCTAAGATTTACTTCAATTACATTTGTAAATTAACCAATGAAAGAGTGAAAATCTACGTGTCGTGGTTACTGATTCTTTAGGCTTTCTTTTCGGGCTTGAGATTAAACGGGGCAATTAGTTGGACTTTAACTTTTTCTATTTTGATATTATTTTGTAACTAGTGGTTTATATTTTTGTTCGTATTTTCCTTCTAACTGGTCATTAGCATCCTCCTAATCATATCTCCTCTTGGTAAAGGAACAAAAATTATTCATAATTTACATCAAGATTTTTCTGTTTAATAATACAGAATATAAATTCATAAAGGCCTAAAAAATCCCCTAGGTGCTAGATCATAATGCTTGGTCGTAATTATGAGAATCACATCTTTTAGCAGTAAAAGCCAACTATGTTGTTGACAACTTACTATAAGTAGACAATAGACGTTGTCATAATCCACAACCCTCCATCAGTGTATTTTACTGTGCGCCATAACTCTCTAGGCCTTCTCATCCAACTACACATAGATGCAGTTAGCAAAGACCCCACACGATAGAACCTTCGGCCACAATGAACATGAAGTCAATAGCAGACTTAATTAAGTCGAATTCAGCTGAAACTTGGACCATTAACGAGAGAATTAAGATGGAAATGACTTGCCTAACTACGTCTTGTTCAGGATACAGTTTTTGGACTGTCATTTAGAGTATTCGGTTGGGACGTTACAATTTACCGTCTTTTGCTACTTGTTTTATAATTTGTTGACTATTTTCAAATATCTTTTATGTGCAAAGTTTACCATTGTAATTATGCACAAAATATTTTTGGTAATCAACGCAATATAACATAAAATTTACGACTATTCGTCACAATCATTGAGCAGTTAATTTCTGCGGAAAAAGTTGTACATTTAATGTAGTTATATATCTACGTTATGTATTTATTCTGTTAGTGAAATTTGTTGTAGTCACACAACATACTAGATAAATTATATTGAGCGTAAATGATGACAAGAATGCTCAAAGCTAGCGGCTGAGTGTTGAGATACGAGTATAGTGCCATCAAGTAATATTAACCAACGCACTCTAAACTCATAAATAGATACGCTACGATATACGTTGAAAACCATCTGAGCACTAAGTATATTATTCCCTAGTACTGGTCTCAATTTACTCGAGTACTCAGAAAAACTTTATAATCCGTCTGAAAATCGAAATACCATAGTTAATGCAGTTAGCAGCTTGGGTACAAAGGAGTCTTTACTTTGCCAAGTTCGGTGATTAGCCGCTTTGCACGACTTCATTAAAACTTGCCTCAGCTTCTTTTTACGTCTAATCCGACGTTAAAAAGGCAAACAAACTAAAAAAAACAACGTCGTGCCGTAAAACCTTTTTTTGTAAAAATGCTTGTCCCTTACAACCGGCTAATAAAGTTGAACGTTTCAAAATTATAGCTCATTTTATATGTTTTCGGCATTTATTTCTTGTTTTAAATGTTTTACTGCGTTAATAAATTGAGCTGTACTAGATTGTACATTTTACTTACCATGATTAGTCTATGATTTTGTCATTTTCGTTTTGTCAGATTAAAGAATGTTCTTCGTATTTGTTGCGAAGAGTTTTGGATTATATTTTACGGCCTTAGTCGACCACTTGGGCCTAGTGCGAGTTGGTAGACTTCACATACCCTTGAAATAGTTAAGGAAACCCGAGACATCAGACAATCCCTTCTATTTTCCCTCTTCTCTATTCAATTATTCATGGTAAGCAACGTATATTAGTTTCTTCAGGTATTGTTTTCAAGGGATTCTATTTTACCATTATGCTACTAGAATATAATAGCTGCTTAGTTGTTTCCCTGATATACCTAAAGTCCAAGAACGACGATGATGCCATCACGCAGGCTTCTAACACGGTCTACCGCTACCTGATGAAAAGAAATAAAAAAAAATACTTTGGCAACACTGGCGTCATAGTATGCGAGGTTCGTAATAAATTTAAATTGAAACAAAGATACAGTAAATAATGCTTTCAAATACTACTAAAAGTAAATGTCTAAATTAATATAAAATTTATTGGCTTGTAAGGAATGCTTAAAGTAAATACGTGGAGTGAATGGTAACTTTATCACTATAATACATTGCATAAATTAAGGTGTTATATTATACGAGAGCTATTCTTTTTTATTAAATTAGTAAGTAAAGTGTCTACGACTACATATCGTTCTATTGTATTACTTAGAATTATTTTTATTTGTATATACTTTCTCAATTGTAACAGATATTTGATTGTTATAGGATTATTGAAATTTGTATCAAGACGGGGACTGAACTGATGCTTCTTGTTTCATAGTTTGTTTCCCATAACATTTTTTGTTGCATAACATTTTGCAAAAGAATAGTTTTTTTAGCTTATTAATGTATTAACTATGCCAACTATGGTGTTATTACATACACACACATTGATCTGTATGATATTCTGCCATTTTTACAATAACGAACGAAAGAATCACTACCGCAATTCCACAAACCGTGGAAATGGTACAAATTAATGCTTATTAATTAAGTAAAGCGTCCTCTTGGTTATTTGAAAATCTTGAAGCCCGCAAGTTACATTATCAAGTCCAACAAAGTGCGCTAACTCCAATAATTGACTTAGCCGCGCGTCTTAGGAACTTTCCTCACATTATCTTCGCGGACAGTGGCTCGGAATCCAATTCATGCACTACGTTCCGAGCTGTAATAATGCTGTTGTTCATATTACTACATCTTCATTTACAGTGTGGTGTCTTCATAATTGGTTAGACGCCGGCTGTGAAACGAGAGGCCGCGGGTTCGATCCCCGCACTGAAACAAATATTTATGTGAACCATAGGTATTTCTTTCGGGCCTGGGTGTTTGTGAGACCAAAAAGTCTCTCGTAGTTTCTGATACCCACGACATAAGATTCGATCTTAGTGTGTATGAGACTGAAAAAAAAATTGGCACTGAATCACGTATCAAAATTTGCATATTATTGAAAATTGAACTATACGAGGTAGACTATAGGTAACTATAGGTGGTCAACATCAATTTTCATTTATGCTTGCCTATGCGTCTACAAAATCACTCAGTTCAATAGTTAAAATGTTAATCGATTGATTGATGTGATTGAGGCCTGATTCTTTAATCACTTTTTAATGGCTGTCAAAGGAAACGCAAGTGCTTTTGTCTGTAAAGACTGCCAATTAATGTCAAACGTTGATATTTTCGAGGATTGCTGAGAATCCGAAAATCTCAGACATATAATATGTTATGTAATATTGATACTGTAGCCAATTTTTAAATAATTATGAATTGGTTGGTGAGACTGTGGAAGTATCATAGTCTCACAGATAGTTCACGAAATAGCGGCTTTACTATAGTATTTTGTTTAATCGATGAGATTTACCATTCCACGGCAATCCCCATCCTTCTTCCATTACCTCTATAGATGATCGATTTGTTTTTCTGGCGGTAGTATTCTCTTATAAAATGTTATCACTATCAATTGTCTACTCTTATCATTCATCGTGATTATCGTTGCTTGGACAGTATCTGATAGTATGTTTAAAACCTTTATTGTTCAACGTTCTTTCTAGTTCTTTCAGTTCAATCGTGTTCGATGGGTCGTTTGTGTTTTATTTTTTTCTTATCAACATCTCGAGACGGAGTCGGTGTTACTCAGAGGCGCTTTTTAGCTAATTGCTTTTAAACTCTGCTTGTAACTGGGGATTTCTAGCGCTTGTTCACTTGTCTAACAATGCAGTAAAGACCTACATAAGCGTTATTACTTTATGAAAGTAGTAGTTTTGATTTGAGGTTATTTTAATGTTATTTGTTATATTTAGCTTAAGTAAAAGATTTTTTTTCTATTTTTTTAGGGTAAACAAACAATGACACAATACAAAGTAAATGAAACTTTAGTTAATTAAAGTGCTTATGCTAATTATGCCATCAACACCATTTATCACAAATTGAAATAATTACATAATAGTGAGAATTAGGTAGATAGTCCTAGATTCTAAGTTATAACAAGAAATAATGTATTATGTAACTATTAGTTAGTATGATTTTAAAACTAAGATTAGTAGAATAATTATTATTTGAACAAAAACTAAGATATTTCAATTTTATTACTTATATGAGTTAACAGTTGAATAACATTACAAACACAAGTTTACAATGTTTGGCAGCCAATAAGTTACTGTCTATTATTTCAACAAATTCATGAGTGTAGTCACCTTTCCATGCAATATTTTCAATAGTTTTCTTTAAACGATTAGGCGGAATTAGCCATTACGTCTAATTCATTAAAGTTAACATTGTAAGACTGTACAATTTTATAAAGAGGGGAACGTTTGCCGGAGTTAGTACGACAATGAGTTAGGGCGAATAATTGACAAGGAGTTCGGCAGTGCGTTCTCATAGGGACTTTATAGTATATTTTATTGATTATCGATGTACAGTCATATTTATTGTGGCACAGATCGTGGAGTAACGTTGCTTCAAGTTGAGTACTTCTAAGTTTCTTGTATTTTTGTAGTAGTTGCTCATAACGTGCGAAAGAGTTGAAACATCTGTAGTTCATATGTTTTACGATTTTTTTTGTACTGATTCAATAGCATCTATGTATTTGTTATAATATGAGTTCCAAACAGGCACGGCATATTCAAGTTGAGAACGGATCAGGGCTTTGTACAAATAGAGGTAAGTAGATGGTCTTCTAAAGTTTGTGCTAGATCGCATAACAAGGCCATACAATTTAAATGCTGTATTTATTATGTTGTCTATATGTATCGCTAAATGCAATTTAGTATCTAACGTTACGCCCAAAGAGAGTCCAAAGTGACCCCTCCTAGGCTGTAGGGGAAATTACTTGTATTTCTCTTTTTAGTAAAACTGATGGTTTTGCATTTGTTAAGGCTCAGATCAAGCTTGTTTAAAACGCAATAGGCATAAAAACGATTGAGGTCTTGTTGGAAATTATTATGGTCATTTAGATTGTCAATAATACATTTGTTATCACATTGTGTGTGGTTCACTACTGACTAATTTCTTAAACACGTTCTCTGAATATGAAAGAAATCCGAACATTCTTGAATATAATATGTGAATGCCTCTTATATATGTTTTTATCTTTTCGAAAATCATCGAAGTGCCATTCACAACTCAGAAACTTGGCACGGTCAAGTCCATATTTTGAACGTATTTATAAGTTTGTTTGGGGGACATTTGTGGCGTAAGCCCTCGTTATTTCATTACAATCTGTTTTGCGAGTTGTCGTCTCAAAATTCGACGCGGGACTATCTCGTTTACTTTAATATCCTTCTTGAGTGACTTTCAAAGTTATTCTATTTGTGTGTTTTCGAATTATGTGTTTTGTTGTGTTATTTCGCTTTGCTAGATTTTCTTTTTAACGATGCTATGGTATCCAATCTTGGTTTAGCTGTTAGATTATATGCTACACACCATAATATTATGTCTTGCTGTGTGCTGTAGCAGATTTTTTTCAAGACGGATTTTGATCTTAACGAATTCGAAAATAACTCCTTATATTTTAAAATTTGTTGGAAAAGGCATGCTCTGAAGAAAGGACATACACGCATTAATCTTTATACCCATCTAGGTACCAAAATTATATTCTTAATGAAATCAAAGTAAACCTGAGCTACAAGAAACTAGGCTCCAAAATTGCATTCCAATCAAAATAAAATTTCATTATCAGAAAACTGCCGTCCAACTTTCAGTTGGAGCTAATCAAATAAATCCAATAATGCGTTAATAAGAAAATCAAGCGGGCCGTAGTCACCGGCCCTCACTGAAGAATCCTGCAAGTTGCCAGCCGGGCTAATGGAACGGATTCCAGAAGCGATCGGAAGCAATCCGCTCGTCGGATGCCGTTCGGAATGCCGATCGGGCGGTGTAATTAAAACTGCCACGTCTTTTAACTGATCTCGCCACCTGCCTTGTGGACCCGGAGCTGTGGGCTTTGTTCAATTTAGTATGATTACTGGTGTTTTTATTAATTCTGTTACATTTTTTTTCATAAGTTATAATATAATATGCTCTTGCAAATTATATAGAAATATCACCCTCTTTCTTCAATCACAGGAAGTTCATTGCTGGACGTAGGATTTCCTTAGAGATCTGTTAAAAGCGACCTGCGTTCAACGATTTCCTGCAACGTTAATTTGAAATCACTTCGCACTAAACCTAAACTGTACTTAAGGTCAGAAAGAAAGAAGAATAAAAACACATTTTTTTTTTAAATAACTTTAGTAATAGAAAGTCAAGTATTCAATAATATTGCAAAACCTAAATACATTATAAAGTCCTTACAGCGTGATCGGATTTGCATTAAAAAATATGGTTAATATTGTTTGGTGTCGTGGTGGCTTTATTCTGACGCCACTCAAACGTCACGTCAAATGATAACGTGCAAATGATTTTCACACGAGCAAATGGAGTTATCTAAAAATGAGGAGTGCGAGAGAAATTTCAGTAAATTGTGTGCGAAAAATAACTAATAAGCTGGCGTCGTGGTCGGAATTATAATCGGATTTGACGTCAGCTGCGTTTAAACTCTGATAAAATTTGAAGGTTTATATTTTCAGCTTATTATTGTGATAGTTTATAGGATTTTTTGTGGTAGGGGTCGTATGAGATCAATGATCGCAATTTGCAGACTTTTGTCAATAGGTAACTTATGAATGGTTATTACTATGTATAATTTTCTGGCTGTGTAGTGTGTGATATTTCTGTGTAATTTTAATGAAGTGCTTAGTAACGATGTAATGACTCTATTAATATTTAGTACCCAATCAACTTGGGTTGGTAATTAGAGCTTTTAATCAATGTTTTGATATTTTAATTATTAAAAATATAACTATAAGTATTCAATGAGGTAGATTAGACCGTGGTATTAAATGATTACTACTGATCGAATAAAATAGATATTTTTTATAAATAATATTTCAATAGCTTTAAAGTAATTTGCTCTTTTAGTTCGGGATGTTTTTTGCATACAGTGTGCTCCATTTTTATTTATTCTTGCTCTAATTGTCAAGTATATTATAAATTGTAGGGTTTAAGAGTAAACTTTTTAAATAATAATAATTATTGAACTGAATTCCACGTTCTTTTCTATATTCTGTTAAGGTTTTATGTATTCTTATTTGAATTATTAATTATTATTTTATCTATTCTTTGTATGAATTTTGTTTCAATAAATAATGTATGATTTAAAATTCATCCGAATATTATATTAGCTCAAAACAGCGCCTAATTAATATTGTGGCGTTAAGCTCCCGGTCGCCGGAAGAGTTTCCATCCTGTAGGAATTTGGTTCCATCGTACTTTTGAATAGTTTCCCAACTTTATTCGGAACAATTGGCACAGACGATGTATATAGCTGGTTTACTTTTATATAAAAATAGGATGTTAAGATAATGTGACGTAACGTGACTTCTACAAAACTTTTTTTTTTCGCGTATGTTGCGTCTAATTGCGTACTACTGCTGGGGTGTTTTATGTCCCATCGCTGCGTTAGATCAGATCAATTTTATGTGGTGCCGTAACGTCGCCGTAACCTCTTCGACACCTGTGCGCATCGTAAATCGTTTTGTCGTATCCACTGACCGACATTACGAAAACGATTTTATGCCTGTCGTTCCCAGTGTCTTTTTTCGTGGTAGTGTTGTTATTTTGCGGTTTTGCAGGAGTGTGGAAAGGATTGGGAACCGTAAATGTTTGATTGTACTGTGTGCAAGAAAGCAATGATTAGATTCCACGACAAACAAGTACTGAAATGATGTTAGAAAGGTGGAAATGTAGTACAATATGATTACGTATTTCGTCATTTTAATGTAATTTAACTTAGAAGACCGATTTAACAGTAAGGCTTACCTTAAATTCTGTATGAGAATGATGAATGTGTGTAAAATAAATAAATAAATTAATTATTGTATAAATTTAGAACTTCATTAAGGTCGTTTTATATGTATAGTACTAAGATTATATGAAGACCATCAGTATTTATAAAGCCCGAAGACTTAATAAACATATAACAGACAATCTTTTTTTTTACCAATCCCTCCATAACCCACGTGAAAATTCTCTTGCAAATAAAGTTCCTCGTCCCCGCGTTGTTACTTGTAAACACCTATAAACATTGAAGAAATGTATTTGGAATTTATTAGTAAAGTTGGTCCCGAGTGAAGTTGCGCTTCGAGACACGCGGCCCTCAGCGGATACACATCAATTCAGTTTCACATTTAAAATGATTTTTATATTTTTTATTCAGCTTGTGTTACAATGAATAGAATTTTCGTGCTTGGAGTCATGTCGGATCGTATGCAAGGTTGCAGGGCCATACAAATTTTTTTTTACTAAATTATGTCCGGCAAACGAGCAAACAGATCCCCTGATTGTAAATTATCACTGCCGCCCATGAAAATCCACAATGCTTGGATCATAGATGTCTTGCCGCCCCATCGAATAAGAAGGGGAGCAGGAAGGAGACAATGTACGTTAAATGTGTAATGTACGTTAAAGGTGTGGTTTTAGATAGTGTCAGTGATCTTAAATGAAACTTAAATTTGATGGGTGATTGTATGCTTCCCAAGTAGTTGGTAACTCTAATAAAGTAAAGTTCATGATCTGTCCATTCGACAGGGGAGAAAACTTTTGCTGAGCAATGAGTTAATTGTAAGCTTATTGAGTACCTACAGGTCTTGCTTGTATCATTGAGTTTATATAATCTTTTTGGTAGCAACAGTGCGCTTAAACCGCGAGGTTCTCGGTTCGTATTCAAGATTTTGCAATCAAATTTGTATGAGTTGGTCGATTAAAAGAATCTCATATGATTTGCCTGAGATTGGATTACATACCTACACTTGAAACGGTGTAAGACTGGTAAACTATGTGCGCACAGTGAAATTTGTGTCACCTCTATCTATCCCTTGATTTTATAATAGGTACATTGTTATTCTGTTCTCGGCAACTCAATAAATAAATGAATACATATAGCGGATTTTGTGGGATCAAAGTATATTGTAATTGGTAATATACATTGTTAGCGATTTCATCAGACAAGGGCATGACCGAATTAGAGTATGTTTTCGCTACATAGAATTTGGTAATTTACCAGCGGTAATACGGTTGGTTTTATGAGCAATGTGGGTTCCATCCTTATATGGGTACATAGAGGGTGTAAGGTTAAACAAAGGTTGAACAGAGCTATTAAATATTCAGTTTCAGTCTCATATATCTGTATCTGTATCAGCCTATATATGTTCCCACTACAGGGTACAGGACTCCTTTACAATTGAGAGTAAAGAGAGGGGTTAGGCCATATAGTCCCATAAATATTATCTGTATCAGCCCAAATATGTCCCACTGCAGGGCATAGGCCTCCTATAAAATCTAGAGTACGATTGAGAGGGGTTAGGCCATATCACCACGCAGGCCTAGTACGGGTTGGCAGACTTTACATACAAATTATAAATGATTATAATTTCGGAGAAAAATATCTGTTAAAATATTATAATGGTCGTGTTCAGTTTGACCGGGAGTGTGTTACACTGTGAAGGTATGCGTCACTCGCAGAGACGTAAAAATCAAGTCAAAAATACAGGCGTATAGTACAACCATATATCCCGTAAGGCCCTCATTTAAACTGACACCAGGTAGTTCTGATCATCTACGGGTCTGAGTATCCACGATAATTATTTTTAAACGCGCACTCAATATTTAACGGAGTTTCTACAATGTTTAAAATAAAAAAAACACAATAAAAAGAACGACGGCCCTTATGTATTTAAAATGCTTATGGGTATTATATTCGAGTATTTATTTAGCGACGCGATGCGACTGAACCCGGCTCGGTCGCCAGATGTCGCCCTTTGTCACTGAGTTATTAGTATTTTATATGATCCCCAATGCGAATTCGGATCCTTTTACTCGCATTACAAACACCGTTTTATTATTTTTAAGGGTGAAAATTAATGTTTATGTTGTTTAAATAATTTGTTTAATTCAATAATAAAAGTGGTTGCATGGTAAAATTAAAAGTCTTTCTGAAATATATCCATGTTGAACATTGGCTTATATGTGTAACATTGATATCGATGATGTTGAACATAACACGACCTATAATAACCTATCCCATAAGAGAGTGGAATGAGTAAAGGCAAAGAAGGATGGTATAAATAAATAATTTATTAACCTTGAAAATAAAATATTGTAACATTATTTTTAATAAATGTCACCCATTTGAGGGTATTCATACCATCGTTTGCGTTCGGTCTGTAGTTAGTCTCGTGCATGCGTCTGAATGCGTGGCGCGTGCGACGCCAATATGGTAGATGTTCGCCTATTTGGTCTTGTGTTGTGGACAGTCTGGTGCCAGTGGTGTTTAGTGCTCATTTTCGGAAAAAATCGTCCAGCTTCGGTAGCGGGGCAGGGGTGAGTACGCTTTTCTTTTTTTTTAGTTAATTGCTTTGACTTATATTGTAACATTCATATCGATGGTTAAACGTAATATTGGTTTTTATTTGTTTATGGTATTTGTGTTTAGTATTTGATTTGTAAAGTGAATTTTTGTTTAAAGAGAAATGTAGTACCATTAAAATGAGAACTGGCGACTAGTGGTTCGAATTTGTATCTATAAGGTTTGATATATCGATAATGTTTTGAGATGTAGGTGCGCATCGTAAGCTATGACTTGTACAACATCAAAACAAACACGGTTGAACTTATATTTAAAAATCTATAATGTAAAAATGAATTGCAAAATGTGTTGGTAAGCGCATAACTCAACAACGCCTGGACCAATTAGGCCAATTCTTTTTTTTAAATGTTCGTTGAAGTCCAAAGATGGTTTTTACGGCGAGAAAAATTGTAATAATTGCCGGAAAACCCCTAAAAACAGCCCTTTTCTTTTTCCCATACAAACGTTTTCTAACTAAGACGAGCTTTAGTGCTATTGTATAAAGTTCATATTGAATTACAAGCACTCACTGTTGTTTACACAATGTAGGTATGTTCCTAACGCCAAAGAGTCAATTTGCATTTTATTAGCTCTGTACAAAGTTCAAATTCAATCATATCTATCAAAACAGTGTGCGTTAGAGCACAGATAAACAAAAAAAAAAAGAAAACGAAATCGAATAGTTCAATATGGTCGGCTTCGCGATATTATTTCATTTGTTTTACTTTAAAATGCATCAGTTTTCCAGTCATTACATCAGTCAAACAAAAACAGTGTTACCAAAAGTGTTTTATTATTTTAAGTTTTTATTATTTCATATCCATATTTTAAATACAACATATATCCACAATATTCGAATAATGGCGTATTTTAGATTTTAAATATGTAGAATAATGTCACTAATGAAAAAGTATTGACATTTATATTGGTTGTCAAATATTTATGCGTATGTTCAGAAATTTATTTTGTGTAAACTAAACTTCTTTTTAAGATCGAAATTCACTTTTATCACAATTTTTTACAATGTCCTATCCTTCACCGGAACCTCCGGAACTACTGAATCGATTTTAAATATTCTTTCACCATTAGAAAGATATCACACCCCTGAGTGTCATAGGCTATATTTATAGCATAGTAAAAAAGGTTTGAATGTTGTATAGAAAATCAAAACCTCTTAAGTTATTACTATGAAAAATTATATTTCAGCTCTTTATTACAAACGAAAAATAATGGCGACCAACAATTTTTGAAAATAACATTATAGAGGTGAAATAAGGAATGACATGTTGTATGGACCAAAATCGTTCGTCGTGTTACTAATCCGATTTTCCTTATCCGCAATCGCTGAAAATTTAAATGTCAAGAAATCGTAAGGCACACTATTTGGGTAAAGGGAGATGGGATAGAATAGAGTGAGAGGGACGGGATAGGATTGGATAGTTGACAGATTTCATTAGATGGGATAGGACGTAATGTAAAGGCACGGGATGAGACAGGATGGATAATGAAGAGAAAGAACGTAACGGATCGGGAAGTGACTTGACAGACGGGACGGGACCGGATTGAGGAGGACAGGTCATATTTAAAAAAAGGGACAGTAGAATAGCTACGTCGAGTTTAGGTTTCAAGAGGTTTAGGTATACAAGAATTTGTACGAAAAAAAAACATCTATCTGATGTGGAGTGGAATCAAAAGATATCTGCACCCAGGCGAAGCTGGGACGTGCCGCTAGTAAATAATATTTATTATTAAATTATTTGAATAAACAAAACACACTAGGAGCTCGATAATGAGATGCTTACGTTTTTCATTTCCCATTCGCTGGCGGATTATTAAAAGCTCGACTCAACATAAACGGAGCGAGCCGGAATACTCGCGGATCATACAAGAATTTAAAAAAAGGAATGAAATGCTGATTATGTTATAAAAGAACTGATTTATTCCACTTTGGCTCACACAGACCGCATTCTGAAGCCGAAAGAGCGCGACTCGCGGCCGTAAGAGCGCGGCGCTCCGAGCGCGCAAACTTTCAGCGTTTTAAATTAAATTATTTATGTTACCTCCCCGCGCGAATAAAATATATTTTTTTGTCTCTGGAATTTAATATTTTTCATTTTAACGTGTTTTATGAGACGCTCTTATTGAATTTTGATGCTGCGTTATTTTTGATTAAGCGCCGCTGCGTTCGCCGACCTTCGCGAGTGAAATTTTAAATATACCGACGCGTACAGTTCCCTGCGAAAATTTCTTATTTTATTCATTCGCACAGGTGTTGGAAAGTTTCCGATGTGACGCCTTTGGCGGTCGGCATGCTCCGCGTGGATTTTGCTGTGCGGAATATTAGTGGAGTTAGACTAGTATATTTTCAAATAGTTTTTATATTTAAATGTTACAAGCAGCAACTGACATAACCATACAAAATAAACGCCCCTAAATTTAAATAGGTGCATAATTGTTTTGCGCATTGAAATGAAATCAGAGCTATGAATTAATGAATGAGCTATGAATTGAATTATGTATATTGGAAGTACCTATACAGAATTACTTGCTTATATTTCCCAAATATCGAACATTCTATAACTCAATAAAAATCAGTCCTATTTTATACACTTCGCAAATCATTTTATAAGTTAGCGAACACCGGTACATACCTTAATATTTAAGATGGCAAGTAAAATTACGATAAGGCCGTCTAAATTCTTAAAGACTTTGAGTTTCATTTAATTCTATTATGAACTTCATTAATGTGCCCATAATGGATTAACGGGGAACAAAGGCCGCTGGTACTTCGTGGGTAATTTCCGTCTGTTTTTGTTGTTTCCCGATGTCGCAGATTGTGGATTAATATCCGGCTTATTGGTTATACCATAGTGTATCAACGTTGAGTAATTAAAACTAGTTAAAGGATTCTTATAATGAGTTTGTACGCACCACTCCTGCTCCTTATTACTGAAAGGCTTTCACAGTCCCTTCCCTGCCAAGAGGTAAGGGGGATATATGTTTTCCCTACTGGCTTCTTTTGTTTACTGGATATGGGACGAAGGTAACCAACCTCATTACTTATTATATAGGTGTTGCATGTACTTATGTTGCAGTTTTATTATTTACTATATTATTTTTATCATTGTTATATGTTTTTATTTATAGCCTCATTAGTTTTGTGGTGACGTACCTATGTATATTGATTTCCCGTATCCGGACGCCTATTTTGTGTGGAGTTTTTAATACATAGCGCATGATTTCTCGAGATGTAATGGTGGTATGGTATAAAGAAAGATGAAATAAAATTTTGAAATTTAGAGTGTCATAATGGAATTCGCATCTTAAGTCTTGCAAAGTATGTTGTCGTCATTAAAACAATTTTCTGACCTACATTCATCACAACTTGAGGGATTCCTCTACTCCACAATCAATACATATTTTCAATCAGTCTGTTCATCTCGATAAGGTTCAGTTTTACTTGACGATACGGTGTAAAGTTAAAAGACGTCCTTTCTTCAAGAATTTGCTATTTGAACTAACTTTAATAGAATAATGATACATCACGATTAATATTGAACACAGTCCATGTGCAAGCATGTCCTAAATAAACCGGAATGTTTTCCGAATCGCTTCCTGATTCGAGCATGTAATTAATTATCATGGTATATGTATAGATATCTACGTAGATAGAGCTGATTGATGGACCTCCCCCCCTCCCATGGACTCCCCCCTCGTCTTCAGGTCTTTTCGACAGACATTAGTCAAGGACACACCTGTGGGAGTGTGACGTGCTCGCTTTAATGGTCGCGGAAGTGGTGAAGGAATTTGGTTTGAGATGGCTCTTAGAAATTGTAGCTTTGAATATTCATTATAATGTGTTCATGAATTATTGTTGTTTCCTGATTTCATGTTTAATTAATTTACAAAAATAACTAGAGCTTATAATTTTATTAAAACTCCAACAAACTGTAGTGACCAAATCCTAAAACACGAAACCGTGCAAATATGTCTTATTTAGGGAACAGTTCTTAATTTCAAAGATGTCGGTATAATTCTATCCACTAGCGATGGACAATCATCTCTCCAAAAAGATGTAGTGTAATTCTTTTGTCGTTCTCTCTCTCTCTCTCTCTCTCTCTGGTCGGTCCCTCATGTCTGAGGATCGTGGTCAGCATCAGGGTTGCATCTGGAGCGGATTATTTCCACTACACGATTACGAATGTAATTTCCCGATGTTGTGGTTCGTCTCTTTACTATCTAGCATGTGGAATCTATAGCATTTCATTAAAAGTAGATTAATACATATTTAAAACAGTTGTTTAAATCTTTTGATCCATGATAATGACGTTACATTAAAACTTAATCCTCAATTAGACCGCGTCAATATGTTAATCCAGCGCTCTGAGCTATCGGCAAATATTGCTAGATGTACACATTTCTGTACAGATGCTGAATCAATGACGAGGTACGAATAATAGATACTATGACCCCTCTCTTTGTTCTTTCTTAGGTGAAAAGGGAAGAGGGGTTCTTTCCAGGATAAAAAAAATCACAGTATAAGTCGCTTTTCGTTTGCAACTCCTTTATTATGGAAAATCTTCTTTTCTACTAGGTATCATCCCACACTTCCATGGGGTTGGAATGCGATGAATAAAATTGAAGCGCGAAGCAGCTTATTCACCACCGTTATTGTGAGACAGACATCATGTAGTTCGAGTGGACCTATTCGTATTTCGTACTGTAGTTTTAAGACTCTACTACTTTCAACCTTTTGCATCAACGACCCAACCGACCATTTGCTTGCTTATGTAATTTGTTAGCCGATAATTCGCTCGCCTTTGCTTAAATTTTTTTAATACTTATTAAGAAAAAAATTACAATCCTGATCAATTTCCCTTACCTGTTGGTGTATAATCTGAAGTGTCATTAGCCTACAATTTCAAAAGGGCATATAACCAGCACCCGAGTACTAAAGGTAAAAGCTACATTAAACGACTTTTCACTTTTTAGGTTAGTACAAAAGACGTAATTCCAGGCTCTGCCAAATGTGCGCCCTTAACTTGCACTCTGAATATCACCAGTGGAACGCTCAAGTCCTCTTTCAGCTATAATTTATTGACTTAAGGGCCTCGTTCACCATCTTCAAGTAAATCGTTGATTACTTACTTTTTGATTGACGTTATTTGACAAGCAAATGTGCAGAGTATCTTCCGTCGATTTCACAAGTGAAAATGAAGTAAAGTGCTGGTTAAGTTAATGACATAAGAAATTGAACGAATCATTCGTTCAATATTGCGTCAAATGTTCCTCGCCCTGCCTCCCGCTAAAGTGTCAACGTGTTTTTTTTCTTAAAAAATAAAAAAGGAGGTTGAGATTTTAACCTTATTATAACCATTAAGTAAATACGCTAATCGGCAGACGATGCAGCCAGTAAGTTACTTATTAATGTAATCATAGGATTAGTATTACTGAAGCATGGTGAAATCGACACATGATGTTACGGATGACTTTTACTAATGATTAGCCTAATCAACGATTTACTTGAAGATGGTGAACGAGGCCCTTAGTGTCATAGTTACACTGCCGGCCGAGATGAATGCGTGTGTTATTTAAATTAAATGTAGTTTCGGGCGCTCTTCCTGCTCCATACAAATAGGTGCTTTATATTCTGTAATGTCTAAATTAAGTTGTAATACGCCGAAGATACGTGCTTTATGTCTTAAGAATCGAAATGTATGGCCATGTGTCTTGAACCTTGGTATACTAAAAAGATAATTAATTAAGTTTCATGCAATGTCAATTTCCAATTAAATTGACTGTGTTAATAATTAAATATCTCTATACATTGTAATTCAATGCTCAACAAAGTCTACGGAACAAGAAAAAGATAGTGTTTATGTTAAAATTATTCTTTTGTCTTGGATGATATGCAGCAATAGACGCGTTATTTTATATTAATTTAAATTTTGTAATTAGTAAAAGGCTTGTTAATGAAAAAATTGTAACAAAGTGCTAGAAGCAACAAAAAAACAAGTTCATATGAATTTAAAAAAGAACTAAAGCATACGTAAGATATTAATAATCTGTTGGACCTACTAAGGCATTAGCGACGGCTCTACATCGGCCTGGCATACTGGAAATGAGGTTATCAATTGTCGCCTGAGGATAAGGCTCTCATTCTCTGGAAACTTCTTCTAATATCTATTTATGCTTCTCTGTCGACTTTATCTCCTTAAAATATATATTACATCTTGTACACATACCCTACTACCGCTAAGAACATGTTAGGTTGTAGAGGGTGATCGAAGAAGCGTTCTAAACAAAATCCATTGTTTAGATTGCGTCAAGCATAAAGCAGCAGATCGGGCTCTGTGGTGTATCTTGGGAGAGGTCTATGTCCAGCAGTGGACTGCAACGGGCTGATGATGATAAAGATAGTGTCAATTTGTCACACAGTTTATAATTTAAATCTCAACAAATACATTATTGAATACAACAATAGCCATAAATGTGGGTAATTCAAAAGTGAGAGTAAAAATATATCAAGAAATAAATATTATGTTCCTTACACGTGTAAATTATGTTCATACATACATTAAGTACTTGCAGCGACTTGAATCCTCGCCAATAGCTTGTACGATATGTTCATTGCAAACACTTAGTGCAGATAAATAAAAAGAACTTGCATGTGTGAGCGGTAACCAAGCGTGGAGGGCCAGCGATAAATTTTAAATAATATGTTTCTAATTTGGGTTGAATGTTAAAAAAAATCAGCTATATTTATTTGATTTTGTGAAAAAATACTCTTTATTTATGCACCGAAAACGGTCAAGGCAATATTAGGTACAGTATTTACTGCAGTTTTTCTTATACCTAGCAATAATAAACCATTATACTTATTTCCAATTTACAAAGGTGTGGAGATACAATCCTGTCTCCCGTTTCATAGCGTCTTATCCAACTGCACCACGTTGTCAAGACATGTATTCAATACTATATAATATATTATTAACACGTAAAATATGTACTAGGCGTGTAGATTTAATAAATAAAATAAAATACAGCGTGCACACCTCGCCTCGGCCTCACGTGTACGGTATCATGTTTGTACACCAAAGTGGCTTACGTTCATACAAACATAGACTTGCAGATTACATGTTGTAGTAATATCCAAATTTATTTTTGAATCGTTTGAATGTTGCGTAATTTTTTCAAACTTTTGGAGGTGGGTGTGTGGTTTTATGAAGTTATTAATGAGCTTGTAGCTTGATTCATGTTAATGTGAATTATTAATGTACTCATACAAAAATTATAGGTAGTAAATGCATGCGAAATATACGTTACTTGGTGATCAAATTATTGCGCTAAACTGTTACTAATATTGAGAAGCTATGCAGACGGCATGGAATATTTTTTTATAAAATAGTCATGATAAGTCTATAATCAAAGTTACGTAGCTTAACTTACAGTCGCCAAACAAAGTCCAGAGTAAGCTACATTAATTAAAGAGATTTAAAAAGTATGAGCGGCAGTGATCACTTACCATCATGACTTGTTTGCACGCATGCCGGACTGTTTGCATAGTAATGAAAACAATCCATACAAGCTCAATTTCAAGAAAAATACTTACACCCATATTCTAAGACGTTCCTCGAAAATTTCTCGACTCCACTTGACGTTACTAGAGGAAATCCGTATTCTTAGTAGAAAAAAATCTCCTCCACTTAACGTCACTTAAAAAAATTCCTGTCTCGAGGAAAGGAATCAACTGTCAAACTCAAGGTACGTCGCGACCTACCTTAAGGAAGAAATAAAAGAAATAATCCTACTTTAAAATTGTAATTTAAAATAGAGAAATAAAATTTACCTTTTAAAATTCTTAAATACCTAAATATGCCAACAATTTTTTGAGGTGGGTGCCTCTACACGATTTACACGTTTTCCCAGTGAATGATACAAACATTACTCTTTATTTCATTTAATAAAAGATTTTTGGTTTGGAAACAGTGTTTATTATTTTAAAAAAGTTATTAAAGATTTCCAACAGTTCCTGTAATACTTGTACGATACTCCGTACGAATATCCCGAACGACGATTCATCCATATGAATATCCTTCGAAATTTCCGGGTTGGATGGTATGACCCTCCTCCTGTCTGCATGCGTTTTTTTCTCCGACTCACTAAATATTTGTCTTCCAGTCACAATCCCGAAGATTTTGAGTTCAATAATTATATAATAATCTATGTAAACACTTTGACATGACATTTGACTGTCACTTTTCAAGTGATCATAGACTATTTTCAATTTTTTTTGTTAAATCTCTACTTTATCTATACATCAATGACGTAATTGATGACGTTTTTCCTTGACTCAACCTCACTCGAGGAACCTTTAGTAAAGGTATATTTTTAACTAAGCATACCATTTTCGAGGATCCCTCCAATTCATTTGTAAAGTCACCTCGACTAAGACAAGGTTGAGGAAGATTGGAGGACACGTCTTAGAATACGGGTGTTAGTTGCTACAATTCTACTAAGAAATACGTAATACATTAACATTAAATAAACGTCCTAAATTGAGTCGCCGGAAAAATGTTACCGAGATTCAGGAACGGGCAGAAAGGCTAAACACCGCCCACTTAATTAATCCTGCATGTTCGATGAGAGGGAGTGAGGCACAGACGAGAAGGGGTAGAGGAGGGGCGTAGGCGCGAAGATGTAGATCTCGGACTGATGCGGCACAAAATTAATCAAGGACGGAACTAGCACATTAGCAGAGTTCGAATGGATTCAACCCTTTCGATTTCACGCCGCGAAACGTGCGGAAAGATAACGCTACTTTTGTGAGAGCAGAAAATGTTATTTTTTGTTTTAAGCGATTTGTCATTCATACGTTGTATATTATTTTGTACTAGCTTCTGCCCGCTAACTTCGTCTGCGTGATTAACTTTATTTAAAAAAATATACATGTATGGATTATTTGGAATTTCCCATCCCGTCCCGTCCCGTTATATCCCATCCGTCCCGTCTCATTCTCACTCATTGCATACAATCCAGTCCCATCCCATCCCTTTGAGTATAAAAAAGTAACAAATATATCGTAATTCCTTCCTCATCCCACGGGAACACTGTACTTTTCGGAATAAAAAGTAGCCTAAGTGTTAATCCAGGGTGTCAGCTACTTCCATACCAATTTCATCGAAATCCGTTAAGCGGTTTTTGAGTTTATCGCGCACAACCACACAGACAAACAGACAATAATTCTACAATTACAATTCTTGACAATAAATCATTGTTTTGGACGTTATTACGTTAATACAGACCCCCCATATTAGTTTTTCTCATTTATCTTCCATAATACAAAGAAATACCCTGTATGTAAATGAAATATATACCAATTTTCAATTTGGACCTGCACCAACATAACTGTGAAAACTGTATCTCATTTCGTGCGTTAGTTTTTGAGTAATGTGCAAGCAAACAAAAGCAAACATCCTGTATATAAATGCAACATATACCGGCTTTTAAGTTGAACCTGCAGCAATATAACTGGAAACTGGATCTCATTTCGTGTGGTAGTTTTTGAGTAATGTGCAAGCAAACAAAAAGAAACATCCTGTATGTAAATGCAACATATACCAGTTTTTAAGTTGAACCTACAGCAATACAACTGTGAAAACCGCATCTCATTTGGTGCAGTAGTTTTTGCGTGATGCGCAAGCAAACATACAGACAGACAGACAGACAGACAGAAAAAAATTCTAAAAAAAATTGTTTTGGCTTCTGTTGCTGTTTTAAAGACCCCTCGCGTCAAAATTTCTCAAATATCTTCCATGTACAGACATCGACCATTTACATTTTTATTATATGTATAGATGATACTAATTTGAATTTAATTGGTTTCGAATAACCGCCTTTGTGGAAAGGGGAGGAAAGCTCTAATTTCCTAGAGATGGAAGCCACAATGGCTCGCATTCTATCCTAGGAGGGAATCGAAAGGGCATTTCGGGATCATCGAGTTTCACCAGAGTTTTATAGGTTTATAATGTCTATTAAATTACATTACGTTAGAGTGGTGGAAGGGGTACAATTTTTATTCACTTTTGACTGTATGCAGACAAAGGTTGTAAATTGAAAAAGTAAATCGTTTTACATAACTATGGGTTACACACAGTCCGAGTGACACTTAAAAAGAAACAAATACAATTTTCTAACACAAGGTTTCGTGGCCGCATCGCGACTGTCTTACAGAAGTTTAGTCGCCGGGCCGTCCTTAACAAGAATTGGACATTATGTCCGACATATTTGTCCGCCCCAAACTCACTCCACGCGTCGGCTCACCCCAGTTAATTGGGGTGCTTTAAATAATATTGTCTTCCCCAACTCTTGACCTTAACACAATTCATTTAACACCGACTGTGACCCTTTTACCGTCGATCATTTATTTATGTTTTGAGTTATAAGTTGGGGTAGGCCCGCAATGACCCGGGTTTCGGTTTGCTAAGTCAATAAAGTAATGGTTAGTGCCTTGGCTCTTTACTTCTAGTATAACATGGCTTTATACAGGGTATATCAAGACCGCGATCGATAACGAAGCCAGGTGGTAATATTAGTGACTTTAGACACAATGCAAGTAAAAATTTCGTGGTAAAGTAAGTAATAAGCTGTAAAGTAATCGAAACGTCGAGAAGTTAAAAAATGTAAAAATTAAACCAAATCGCGATAAAATCCGTAAAAAATAGTTTTATTTCAATGTGTAACATTCGCGTAAATTTAAGAAACCATTAAGGCTATATTTGGTTTTTTAATTTAGAATGTTAGAACTTGTTTGGATTTACTGTATGAATAAAACCAATTCTTCACTCATTTAATGGGCTGCTCCTTAAACAAATAGTATAATGGAATCAGGCATAACTTTTTCTTTCATGAATATTTAATAGATTCACCTCCAAATAACATTGGGGACAGAAATAGCTCTGCGAATTTCACGTGGGACTATTTCTTTGCCAACCCCTTCGAGAATATAGGTATGAGCTGTGACACATGTGAAATATTTTCTTGGCCAATCATGTAAAAACCTATAAATAAATAAAATCGTCAAACAGTTTATACTTTATTACATAGTGAACTTCTCGCTTAGTTAGATCGTTTGAAATTCAGTTGCATGTATGATTGGGGCGTTTCCACATCAGTTTGTGTATGTAAATATTTAATTCAATCCTAAAATGGCAGCGGAATTTTGTTATTTTTAAAATATGCCGGTTTGTTTTATTAATGAAAACAATTGAGGATTAATATACGAAAGTATATGATACTTAAATACCTACTCCTCAAAATGTTGTCAACCAGACAGTTGAAAAATTATGAACCAGATATACTGGTCAAACAATTCTACAATAACACTCAATAGGTAGTAGTAGGGCACTGAGCTCATTTGCATGTGGGATAAGAGCTAAAAAGAAAAATTTTAAATCCACTGACTACACAACTACATTAAAATGTTAATTGATTAATTAATTTATTTCCGCTATGTAGACAAAATACTTTTATGGATTGTTCATTGAGTAATTAGAGAATGAGACAATTTGTGTCTTTCATATACACAAAATACCTTTTAGGGAGGGAACTTATAATACAGCGGAAATTCAAGCATTCCAAGAAACATAACCCGCCGTAAAAGGCGCAGGTACAACACGAAAATCCTTTAAATCAGACCCACTTGTACACAGTTCATATCCAATACAAATGAAATGATTTTCCGAGCGATCGGTATGCGCTGATCAAAGTGGCCGGACCCTGCTACTAAACAAAGCAGGTATCCCCCAAGGACCGTTATGTATGAGGGATAACTTGGAAGGATTTCCTTTATGCCTACTAAGGTTTGATGCGAGCGTTCAGCTATAAAAGAAATGGAGTGAGCAAATGAGAATGAGCCTATTTCTCTTTGCTCCAATGTTTGGAGTGCCCCGATTTGGGTTAGTAGCTCGGTTGGGTTTTGTATATTTTTACGGATTTTACTGGAAAGTTGAGTAATATCTATATTGTATTATTATAGTATTTGGTGCGTTCTGGGTAGGTCAATGTGCGCTGCGTAAAATTGAATTAAATAGTTAATAAACGAGTAAGTTCTTTACAAACTAACAAAGTAACTACCTTTTTATACTTTCTGTGTTACAGGTAGCTAAGTTTTAGAACAAAATAATAACACAGTGTATTTTTATATATGAATTATTTTTCTGTACATACATACATACATAAACTCACGCCTTCATCCCCGAAGGGGTAGGCAGAGGCGCCATTAGGACACCCACATTTCGCCTTGCATGTTCCGTCCCACGATGTGATAGGGGGCGAGCCTATCGCCATATCGGGCACAAATTCCTGACTCCGGGCTGATAATTAATAGAAAAATTCAATATCACTTTGCCCGACTCGGGATTCGAACCCGAGACCTCAGCTTTGTAACCGTACCGTAATACAACTAATTTGTAAGTATATAATAATCTCTATCTCTGAAAAAATGTCTTTATTTATCTTATTAATAATTACAAATCAAGTTACCCTAAGTAAGCCAATAGCTGTCTAAACCGCAAGCACTCCCAAACGCAGCTAAAATGTAATGATGGATTCCTTCGTAGATGGACGTACAAAGGCTGTATATTTTTAGTTTGATCCATCGCGTCTCCCGTAGGCTCAATCTGTTCGGACGAGGGTTGTTGATGGGGGTAGCTCGGCGTTAACATTACAAATTGGGTAACTTATATGTTGGGCAAATATTCGCGGATGCCCAACCTCTTTGCTTACCTTTTAAAATTACGCATGCAAAAGTTTTGGTGCTTGATTTATAGCGATTCCTCTGGACCTATTCAAAGCTGAAACAAAAAAAGAAACGAATGAGGAAATATTCTCAATCAAACTCCTGATAGTAGAGGATGTCCGTGGTCGATCCTTATGTATTTATTCATTAATTATTGCAATGAATGGCGAGATGAGCATGATATTCGCCTGATGGCAAGCGATACGACCGCTCATGGTCAGTAGCAAAAGCAAACAACACCATGAATTACAAAGCAATGCTTGGCATTCCACTGCGCTCGCATTCGTGAAACATAAGATAAGTCATACATTAAGTCTCATTATATTCAGTAGGTAGTTACTTTGACTACAATGTCCTTCTAACCGGAACACAACAGTGCATTTACCCTGCTGTTTCGCGGGAGAAAAAGACATAGCGGTAGTAGGTACCTACCCAGATGGTCTCTCACACAATATGGGAAATATTTATTACTCTTTATTTCATTTTAAAAGTTAATATAGGGCGCAATTTTTTTTATGGTTGTGTTAAAGTATAGACGTAACTGTTGCACAAAGCTGAAAAAATATTAAAATTAAATTAAAAGTTTTTTGAAGTCAATGAAATCCACAAACGAATATAAAGAATTTGAATGCTCGTAATATTAATGGATTGATCAGACGATTGATTGATTAAATATTGGCTGACGTGTAGATTAGCATTAGAAAATCCATTGCGGTTTATATAACTTTAGAACTCATAGCAATGCAAGTTTTAGTAAAAAATAAAATGAACATTTCAAAGAGAATTCACTAATGAAAGTTTTAAATGACCGACAAAAACAAAAAAGGTCGTGACCTCGTTATTGCGATTGCAATCTTTATTTTAGTCGTTAAAACCGCCCTTTTCTCCGTTCGACGCTTTTATATCGATGCAATAAGTGTGAAAATTGCTCGTCAAATTTCCATCCAGCCTGATTCTGTAGTGGTTTTTGTATTAAAAACTTTTTTGTACTTTTTTTATAAATCCGGCCAAAACAATTGTCTGCGAATTTCATAAAAAGGGCCCAAAAAGCGTCATTAACAACTCCCCGAACAATGGGGGCGCGATTTGAGCAATTAATCTTTTCCGAGGAATCGAACTTTCCCGTTCGGCTCCGCTGCAGCGCGTGTACTACAAGGCAAGGTTTTATTAAATCTTTATTTGTTTATATGCCTTGAGTTTACGATACTTATGGTAACTTTCCTTAAGAAGCAAGCGTCTATATGGTATGTGGAGGTTGTTAACTTGTGGTCAGCACGGTGGAGCAAGGCTTAAAGCGTCTCAGTCGGCTTAACCGGTGTGATACTATCGGACACCCCCCAGGCGTGCATAAACTTTGTTAGTATTTCGTTTGATTAGTGAGATTGCCCTAGGCTCAATAGACCGTATCAAACATCTTCTCTCCCCTCTCTATTGTCAAAACCTACAAACGAATATTCGACCTTTAGGTATTTTAGAATTAAATATCACAGAAAATCAGTATAAGATCACATCCCTTAGCAAACACATTCAATTTCAAAAGGCTCCCAAGTTCCCCTTAAGTTACAAATAAAACGTTTACCCGTACAAATACGTAGAATGTCCGTTTTCTTCCAATTATATCTGGGTGTGGAGAAAGCAAAAACTGTTGGTACAGATTAAACATTCCACAACACATGCGTCCAGTGGGTCTGTCCGCAGCATTCCAATTACTCCCTGCCCCACACACTGTTGCTATGCGATGCCGGTTACCGCGATTTCATTTTGTTACACTGCCTAATTAGGTACCTTCAAATCTGAAGTGAAAGTTTTATGTGGCTTTCAGAATGTCCTATTAAGAAATCCATAGTATAATTCATAAACGAATTTCATTTTATACTATTCTCAGTTTCAGTATAGCGGGCAAAAGTTATCGAGGTAAATAAAAGGGCACCAAAATTTGTGCCTTGATGTAGTCAAGGAAGATGATTGTCTTCGATAGACCATAAGAGTTCATCTCTGTGTTGCAGTCTAAGAGTTCTGATTGGTAAAGGTGACTCGATTCTTGCATAAAAAACAAAGGTAATTGCAGATCTGTTATGATTACTATTAAATCATAACAGTTTTTTGTATCTCACACGAGGGTTACAAGACAGGAAGATTAAATGTTGACTTAGAAGTCTGACTCTTCCATCAGACAACATCCCGTTACGTAGAAAGAACAAATAAAATTTTGGACTTTATGAAATTCAATAAAATGACTTGTGGATTCTTGATGATAGAAATCTTATGATAAACATAAGTTATTATAATTTTTATACCACACTTGTCTTGTTTATGTTTGAAAGCGTATCTGCAGCGACACGTAGCGTAGCTCCCGTCACGTACGGCGCGGTCCCACTGCGCTTCTGTTCACGACATCGCGTAACAAACTTACTGAGTTAAATAGACATAGGCTGAATACAAAATATCCTATTTGTTGGCTCAAATGTTTGAGGGTGAAATCCGACGCTGCGGACCGTTGGTTTATATGTTATTTCCTTTGTTTGTTTAAGGAAATTTAAATAGTTTTGGATGATCATTTGACCTTGTCTTTGACCCAATTTGGAGTGTACTTTCACTGGTGCTGTTATAGACAAATGAAGTATTTTAATAGATATAATATTGTGGATCTGTTGCCATATCCTTTGTTATTGGCTTTATTATTTACGATCATGTCTGACGCTGATACGGAATAGTAGAAGCTGATCGCTTCATGTAATACACGTGGAAAACTATGCGACATGACGTCATCGTGGTCGTCATTTATATATTGTATCTACATATGATTTGGTAATCAGAAATAAAGTATAAAGGATCTTATATGTATGTAAATATGTGGGTCCTACGAGTCAAATTATGGCAATTCGGAAATATTTAACGTACTATTGTACATTTGTGCATATAAAGCTTGCAATACATTTTTAATTATTTCTTACTCTCTATTACTCGACTTTTAAAAATAACATACATACATACATAAACTCACGCCTTTATCCCCGAAGGGGTAGGCAGAGGTGCCACTAGGACACCCACATTTCGCCTTGTATGTTCCGTCCCACGATGTGATAGGGGGCGAGCCTATCGCCATATCGGGCACAAATTCCTGACTCCGGACTGATAATGAATAGAAAAATCCAATATCACTTTGCCCGACCCGGGACTCGAACCCGAGACCTCAGCTTTGTAACCGTACCGTAATACAACTACGTCACCGAGGCAGTCCTTTTAAAAAAAAAAACACACTCAAACTATTATGATAACTCAGTTAGCGCTCTTATCCACAATTAGTTGTAATCTTTGTCTGCACTAAAATATACATTGAAAAGTCCGAGGACAAATCCACATTAACAGAGTCATCTTTGTCGTTCTCAAAGTACAACAAAATGAAATTCCTCGCAATACATACGAAAATTCTCGAAATACGCATCTTTATGTATGCGAATGAAATACGATATTACCGTCTCTGGTAATTAATGAGTGTTGCAGACAGGCAAAACTACACAAAGTCAGGTGTATAATTAATTTGTTCGGTACCTGCTCGAGAGCCGTCGCCGGGAGATTAATTACCGTGTATCCTGATTGATCATTGTTTTATGATAAAACTCTACTGTGGTTTATTTCCTATTGTGTAGTTTTGACTTCAGGGCCATGTTAATTTCAGATCCAAGAATGTGCTTGTAAACAGCAATTTCACAAACGCTAAGATCGTTGTTTTGTATACACATATCACCTTAAAATATAATGCCATAACAGCTTTAAAACTAAGGCAGCATTATACTACTCGTACTCTGCATACAGCTACTTATACTACTCATAGAATAAACAAAAACAATAAAATAAAACATAACAAGTATACCTAATTAGCAAGAATTTTACAACAGAGATTAAATATTAAATGTATAATCCTCCTTCAATGCATCTTTGTTCCTTTTCTGTGAGTTTGAGCAGGCTGCAATGACATATTATAATAATATTTGATAATAATGGAGTTGATCGCAAAACTTATCCAAATTTTCAACTTATCAAAATTTATCCAAATAAATCAATAAGATTACCGCTTTTATTTGTTAACTTTTAAGTATTCTATAATATATTCTAAAGCTGGCATTAGGATATCTACGAGTATATATACGTCCGGAAACGTATTATGGCAACCACCGTACATGATGTTGAAAACCCGTTATAGCAACTGAGTTGGCTATTTGTGAAATGATTAAGTAAATAATCTTTAAACGAGGCACAAAAAGAGTGTGACGCTGCCATAGAGTGAACCTATCTTCAGCGGTGACTAGTTAGCATAATTTAGGCTACGTAGAAATAGAAGTAGCCCACGACCGTAAAAACAAAACATTTTGACTTTGAGTTAAACTTTGGAATAAATTCTTCAGAGCTCGGATTATTAAACATAATATCCTCCGAGGGAACGAGATGTTTAAACTAATTACTCTTCAATTGTCCCCTTCAAAGGTCGAATTAAGTATCGTGTGTTTATTAGAACCGGACTGTAATAAAGTAAGTTGAAGTGGACCTAGGGGTATCATTATTGTTAAATTTAAATTAAGTGAGTAATAGCCTATTGTCTCGGTGCATCGAGCCGTTTATTCAGCCTTATGGACTCTGTGGAGCGGCATAATCATTTTAATTCTTGTAACATTAAATTTACAATGTATCTCGGGAATTTCCATTTGGCAGCCTTCGTGGGGTTATTTAAAACGCTGGCTGTGACACGCGAAGAACCGGTTTCAGTTTTCGGACAAAGGCAAATGTTTGCAATATCTACAAATATTTGGTCCGGGTCTAGGTGTTATAAGACCAAAAGTCTCTCGTAGGTTTGACACTCTCTATAACATATTTATATCTTAGAATGGGGTAGAGCTATGTGTCTGTGGCTATGGCTACGAATAGACTACATCAGCTTGCACGTTTGTTGCAAAAAATCCAAATACTCGTAATTTAAACAACAGAAGCGCACGTCAGAACTTAAAATCAGTTGAAAAATCGGACGTTCTTTTCTAGTATTCTTTCAGAATGCACAGAATGAAGAAAATCAAAATGCAAAATAACTCAGCGCTTGGTAACACTTCGAAAATCGAAGATTGCGGTGACGCATTCAAAGTTTCGACTTTCGACCGATTGCACATTTTCTTGGTGCAAGTTTTGGGACTGGGTTGAAATGTGTGTCATCGTGCTTGTGCTGTGTTTGCTTCTCTATCTCTTGGAACAGCTGCATAATCAAAATATTCTGTATTTGAGTAGTCTTTTAACCCGCCCCTAACCCGAGCGATAGAAACTATAAATGAGGTGCGTGTCGAAACATGATGATGTTTTGTTATACTTAGTTAAAATTAGTTATTTATTTTAATGAATAATACAATAATAATAATATTGCATATTTTTGTTATTTTGCGTGTTCTTGAAATCAGAATTTGATTCCGTAAGTAAAAATTCAACTAATGAGATTTTGTGACAATAACGTTAGTAAATAGCATCGCCGCTCTTAATCATGCACTGTTCTGGCGTTGTAAATTCACTAACGTCCTTCAAAGATTATGAACAAAACTAAATTATGGAGCTATTACGTTGCGCAAGTACGTTTATCGAGACACATTGGCATCAGCCTAGTCCAGTGGTAACTCAGACCTGCATAAAGAATGAGTACCTTTTTATGAGAGTCCAGTGACAGTCGTATTGCCCACTTTCTGTATATAAGATTCTTCTATGACAGTGTAAGGGGGAAAACACATTTCTTTTTTTACTGTTGTTTAAAGAAGTTAAGCTATCATATTTGAAAAACAACGGACGGTGTTCGTTTTAGATTTAAGCCTAAATTTACAAACTCTGTAATTAAAATATTATAATAATATAATTAAATTTCTAATTATCCTGAATAGCTAAACCAGATTTGAATACTCGGTCTAGACTTGAGCCTGTAATTATTCGATGCTTTTCTAATGACTGGGCTATTAAAAATGTAGTAATTAATTATTTTGAGGTATATTAATTATAATTACTTTTAAATGAAATGTTTGGTAATATTATTGAGTGAGTGTTTTTGAGTGGACGAGTGCATACACGTTTCAATCACGCTCCGTGTTTTAATTGTTTTTGAGTGGTTAATCAGTTTGTGCGACTAATTTTGGAACTAATATCATATAACTACATATTCAAGCTACAACTTATGTTAGTATAATATCGTAATAACTCTGCGATCGTGAGTAATCACGAAATTAGTTTATAAATTTTTACAAAACTTGGCGTCAACTGCGACCTACGACAACTTGCAGCGAGCTCGAGCGGTGAGTCATCACTTCGCACACCGGCAATAACGCGGTAATATCTCTATATTTTATGAAGACGCCCGCATTTAAAGGCGAAGGAATAATAATTACGGCTCAGATCGCTCTTTACTTTGTTATCCAGACGAACTAACATGCCACGTTTGAGGTCCCCAGCTACTAAAATATGCGCAGCATGCAATGTTTTGATTACTGAAAGAATTTTTATTATGTGTAATGCTGCTGCGTGCAATAATGTTTACCACCAGATGTGCATACCAAAACTTACTGCGGCAGAAAAAAAATCCTGGATATGCTCCCAATGCCCACTTACAACACCCAACGATACTTCAAACACATCAGTGGTCGACGAGGCTACTAATGAAGATTCCGGTACTATTAGCGTGCCCACAACCACACAAATGTCTGAATTCTCAGAACTAACTACCGAATTCCGCCTTCTACGTCAAGAACTATCCTCTGTAAAGTCACAACTTGCACAGGCTATTTCATCTCTATCTCGATGTAATGAGCGTCTAGACGAGTTTGGACTTCAAATATCCAGTTTTGACAACCGCTTGAAAAATCTGGAAAACCAGAATCAAAACACAGTAGCACTAGAAAATACGATTAGTTTGCTACAGGATCAAATAAGATTACAGGCTCAGCAGGCATTGAGAAACGACGTAGAAATATTAGGAGTAACTGAAAATCCCGGTGAAAATCCAGTTCACATCGCCCTTGTGACTGCTACAATAATCGGTACAGAATTGACAGAGAGCGATATTGATGTCGCCACCCGTACTGGTCCCCACCATACAGGTCAGGAGAATGGCATGCAATTGCCAAGACCACTAGTAATTCGTTTCACAAGACGTGCAAAGCGAGATGAGTTCGTCAAAAAGGCAAAGTCTCGCCACAACCTAAACTCAAAGGATGTAGTTCCTAATGGACAAGCTCGCAGGATATATGTGAACGAGAGGCTTACACGGGAAAATGGAAAGCTTTTTCGAGACGCTAGAATACAGGCAAAAGAATCAGGCTTTAAATATTGCTGGACACGTAACGGATCTGTGTTTATACGAAGAAGAGAAGGTTCTGGAGCGATTCCCATTCGCAACACCGAAGACCTCTCCCGACTATCTTGCAAAGATTTTGAAAATGAAGGCGAAAAGGTGGCAGATGAACATCCGTGATACACTTGATCCGGCCAGCACCATCTCAAGTACAAATTTCTTTATTATTAATTGTTATAAAATTAATATTATGTTGATAATTGCATATTCTAACGTAACTATTTACCTTAAAAAATTTTTCTATTTTGAATTGTTTGAACTCTTGTATCATTTTTGTTTCTATTTTAAGTTTATTTACATTTTGTATAAATCTTATACGTTGCTTTCCTCCGTTTATGTAAGGTCTTCTCCATACCAAGTACCGAGGTCACACTCTGCTCCAAATTCACACACATATATATTTCAAACTAACCATATCTTTGTTTACGCTATTTACGCTATAATATATAAAGAAGTACAAGACAATACTATTTTAAGCACTAACACGCACCAACACATAATTATTAGAAACCCACACACTAAAATAGACTCATACTCAGTAAAAAAATACTTTAATTCCTCATTTTCTACGAACACAATCCACAAACAGACACTAAGTGTCTATCACTCATCTAGTTTTATCAATGACTAATTTTACCATAATGAATGATCTAGACTCTCTAGAGGATAGCTGTACTGTAGTTAACTCACTAGAAGAGTGCTCAAAATATCTATCACATAATGGCACATTAAAAGTCCTAACATATAATATCAGAAGCTTAAATCGCAACTTCGACCAATTCCTTATATCTCTAAATCGTCTACAGTTAGAAATAGATGTAATTATTCTAACAGAATGTTGGTTAAACCAAGCATCTATTATCAAAAATATTGAAGGGTACAGACATTACAGCACTAAGAAGTTTATAAATCAATCTGGAGGTGTAGTAGCGTATATTAAAAATGAATGGAGTCCTAACATTGCGGAGCCAGATGTCGACGACTGCAATTGTCTTTCTATAAACATTCCGGGCCATTTCACAATTTTTGGAATTTATCGTTCTCCTGCATTCCGAAATACGGACAACTTCCTACAATCTCTTTCTATTTTACTCCAAAACTTCTTACACTCTCCATGTGTTATTTTAACAGGTGATATTAACATTAATATTATTCCTGACAATCACGATCCATTATCCTCTCAGTATCTCTGTTTGCTAGCTGAGCATGGGCTTAAACCAGGGTTTACCAAGCCCACTCGCAACACTTCATGTCTCGATCATGTCTTTGTCACGAGCATTTTCCGTGTCCACTCGATTATCTGTAAATTAGCCATTACAGATCATGATTTAGTAATTTCAAGTATAACAACCAAAATGAAAAAACCACAACGCATCGACAAGCAACGCCACAAGGTTGACTACGCAGCTGTAGAAAAAGAAATTGCTTCTACTGATTGGTCATCAGTGACAAACAGTACAGATGTCAACTACTGCGTATCATCATTTACATCAACTATATCTAACGTAGTCGCTAAACATACAAAACTGTTGAATATAAAGAAGAAAAATCTCACTCTCAAACAATGGATGACTCCTGGCCTCGTAAGGTGCTCTAAACAACGCGATAAACTCCACATAGAAGCAAAGAAAAATCCTACAGATTCGATGGCGCAAATAATATATAAAAGATATAGAAACTTTTACTATGAATTATTAAAAAGAGTTAAAAAACAATATTATGAAAATAAATTTATAGAAAACGAACGCAATGCTAAGCAACTATGGGAATCTATAAAAGAAATAACACACACAAAAACAACCGAAAAATCAAGTGGAGATTTGTCCTCAGTCGGTATAACAGAAAACGCTCTTAACAGCTTTAACGACTATTTTAGCACAATTGGTCAAGAATTGGCCAATAAAATCATGAATAAAACTATGGAGTCGCAAGCTTCTCTAGTTTCAAAAGTATTATTATCAAAAACACCAGCCAGCTCTTTCTTTCTTCACCCCACTGATGAAATGGAAATAAACAACGCAATCTCAGAAATGAAAACACACAGTGCCCCTGGTGAAGATAACATTAACAACCGCGTTTTAAAATTAATTAAAACTCATATTCTCAAACCTCTCACCCACATAATAAATCTAAGTATATCTGAAGGTATTTTTCCAGATAGTTGGAAGATAGCCAAAGTAACCCCTATTTATAAAGGTGGAGACAAACATATGTTCAGTAATTACAGGCCGATTTCACTTTTAAGCAATTTATCCAAAATTTTAGAACGAGTAGTGAACAAGAGACTGATTAACTATTTGGAGAACAATAATATACTAATAGATAATCAATACGGATTTAGACGTGGAAAATCAACGGTACAGGCTATAACGACTGCGGTGGAGAATATTGTAGGTCAGCTAGACAACGGGAAGCCATGTATAGGTGTGTTTCTAGACTTAGCAAAAGCCTTTGACACAGTTTCTATACCAATACTGCTCAAAAAATTGGAGTTGACAGGTGTCAGAGGCATAGCTCTGACGTGGTTTACCAGCTACCTTTATGGGAGAACACAATATATTGAAATAAACGGAATAAGAAGCTCTCCCCAATCTATCAATTTCGGTGTCCCACAGGGTAGCATTCTGGGTCCTACACTATTCCTTTTGTATCTCAACGACATAACATCTCAAGTTCTATCTAACGCAGAGGTAATATGTTACGCAGACGATACCGCCATTATCTTTCATGGAACCAACTGGGAAGATGCATACAAGAATGCTGAACTGGGTTTGAATAAAATTGCTAAATGGCTGGACAAAAATTTACTAACTCTTAATATTTCGAAGACTAAATTTCTATGTTTCCATAAAACCCAAAAATCAGAGCCTAGATGTCCTTCAACCATCAAAATCCATACTTGTGAAAACTTTAATAACTGCAGTTGTAACTCTATTAACAGAACAGATTCAATAAAGTACCTCGGTATTATTCTTGACGAAAAGCTAAATTTTCACAACCACATCTTAAAAACAGCCGAAAGGCTTCGTAAACTTATATACATATTTATTGAACTCAGAGATGTGGCAAGTAGAATGGTTTTAAAAAAAGTATACACAGCTATTTGTCAATCGGTATTAGCTTATTGTATAACCATTTGGGGTGGCTCCAACACTACTCGAATGATCCAATTAGAACGCGCTCAAAGATCCATTATAAAAGTCACTTTTAAAAAGCCTTACAGATATAACACGCACCTATTATATGAAGAAACTAATCTGCTTAGTGTCCGTAAACTTTTCATCTTAAGGACGGTACTACACGTACACCAAAACATCCATCTTTACGATTTCCAGGAAACAGGCTCACGAAAAAACTACATCAGGAAACCACGCCTACAAACTTCCTTTGCACAGCGTTTCAGTATATTTCTTCAGCCTCACATATATAATAATGCCACCAAATCGTGTAAGCTGTTTAAAGATAATTATATCAGTGAAGTGAAATTTAGAATAAAAAGCTGGCTACAACCTTTAAATTACCAAGAAGTTGAAGACTTAATTAAAGTTACTTCTTAACATGTGTATATAAGTATGTATCTTAGATAACTCAATACAGACTTTCTATAAAAATTCAGAAAAATCCATCCGTAATACAATAGGATTTTATTTATAACATACATACATAATATTAATAAAAACCTATTTTAAGCACATAAGTGTCATAACATCTCCCGAATTTATTTTTCTTTATTATTAATAACAACGTGTATTCACTCTTTCCACATTATTCCACATTAAATCACATCACATCAGTGAAAATAACAACCACTCTTGAACTAGATCTTCACAAAACAGGTCCCGTACCTAGTGTGGAGATCACCGACAAAATATTTTAATTTTGGTATTTTTGTAATGTTGTAATGTTAAACAAATTTTGTAACGTGTCCCATTTTTGGATAAATAAATATTATTATTATTATTATTATTATCCTGTAGACATCTTTGTTGGGCTAGCGAATCTAAAATTACGTTTCAGGTGGATTTTCACTTGCAGCGTGGTTCTCTGTCCCTTAAATACTAGCTAGTACCAAAAATAACATAATATTATATGTTGGAACTATATGCATGCAGAAGGATTTTTGTAGTAGAATTAAAATATAGTAAATATATAAATAAAGTAAAACAGCACTGACGAATTAAAATATTTGTATCTCGAAAAATTCATCATGTGGCACTTATAATTACTAAAATATATTTTTAAGTGTTATCCTATTAAAAGCGCACATAATTTACGCATACTTCTTTTCAGCAATTCCTTTACAATGATACTCATTTTAATGACACAATAATCAGTTTAGTTATTTCTCTACTAATAAACACACTGAGTCTCCGCCGGACATTAGCCCCTACCCTTAGGCATTGTATTACTTTACCTAACTCAGGCTTGTAATTAGACAACTATCAAGCGTGTATTATCACGTTGATAGCCGAACAATGCGACGCGAGATATCTCAATTAATTTCGAGAAGTTTTAGATTTTAATGTAGATATTTGCGAGGGATTAATATAATGAAATGTTAATTAATGGCTAAGAAAATTAATCGGATCCAATGCTTTGTCAGTCGTGGATTTGTGATTACAAATTGTGCTTTGTTTAATGTACTCATTGTTAATTTGATTAGATGCTTAATGGAAGTATTTAGTGATTAATATTGTTCGACATCTTATCTTAGAGATTAACAAGATTTAAATTTATTTTACTTATTTGAGTGGTCTCCAACAAATATTACAGGGCATTCATTAAATCCAGTGTTTAAATCTTATAACATATTCGAATAATGCAGGTCGTTGCTTGAATAGTCTGTAAGGAATAATAAACTAAAAAAAAAACTAATGGTATAATATAATATAGTTGTAATGCATATCTTATTGTATAGTCCAAGATTTTTATACTAATAGCGCCGCTCCTGATGATATTAGGAATGTTATATACGTATAGATAGAGTATCGACCGACATTGGAGTATTATTTTTGCCACTCGGCACAAGGCCGGATGCCTTCTTAATTGCTTATTCAGGCTACGGCGGAAGGACCCAGGAAAATAATCCTTATATATCCAACTAATTGTTTATCTTAGATACCTCGATATACATAATCCGATTTATCACAATTCTATTATTAATTTATCTGTTACTCGCAAAATGATTGTTACAATTATTATACTGTCGCACAGTGCAACTAGTAAGTTCTTTCTAATTTAAATAAAGTATCCACCAACGACTGGCCATATAAAATGGCTGACTTGGTCGAAAACATATACACAGGCACAACTTGAAACGCGACAGATGTGTATGGGTGGATCAGTATGACGGTTTTCTATTACCACTTCTCGTGTTCATTATCCGGTCAGATTCGAATATACCGGGTATATCAAGACTGCGACCGAAAACGAAGCCAGGTGGTTGTTTTAGTGCTTACAGACACAATGCAACTAAAAATTTCGCAAAAATAGCGACAGCTTTCTTTTTGCTATTTTTTAAATATGTGTTTGTTTGCTAAATACCTAGTTTTTTAGAAAATAGTAATTTAAGCCTTGGCGTACCATTGCGTCTTTAAAAGTAAAAAGGTTAACATCATTATTTTATGAAAACTATGTATTTACCGCCCAAATACGAAAATATGATCAATATCTTTCCGAAATTTTTAGTTGATAGTGTCTTAAGTCACTTATACTCTCACCTGGCTTCATTTTCGGGCGTAGTCTTGATATACAATGTATTACTCATCGAATGAAACACAAACCAAATCTGCTAAGTATCTACTTAATTTCATTTTTTTTATACAATTAGGTTCGGAAACGAGCAAACAGATAACATCCACAACGCTTGAATCATATATGTGTCGCCGGCCCCTCAAATAGGGAGGGGAGCGTGAAGGAAAAAGGATGGAAAGAGGAAAGGGGCATTGGACATCCGGCAATCCCACCGAACGAAACGCGACAGCAAAGCTGTCACTTTACGTCTATCACCTGTGAGAAAGTGATACCACCCCTGCCTGCCCAGACGAGTGTGCCATTTATGCTGAGTCTTGACTAACAACAGCGTGACTCTACTTATTTCGATTTAAGTCAGATAGTGCTGCCATCATACTTGAGCTTATCCTTTTGTACTGTACCAGAACGACCTATACTAAATATGTACCATGTATGGGAGTTAACTATACAATACATTTAAACCTCTACACAACATTCAAGCACATCCGAGTTTAAGAACAAAAGCTTTTAGCACAAAAGCTAAAGATAAAACTATAAGCACGTCAGTGAAATACCTGTATGTTGAAAGTAATTAAGTAGTTGGGGTGGAATGGTTCGGCCGCGATCGACGATGCGAGTGCCTAATAAACTTTAAATTTCAAAACGTTTCGCCCTACGTTTAATGTGCAGATGTTACATGCGGTGCAATTGTTGGGAGAATGGTCGGTTTATTTTTATTGCTGTTTTAATGTAAAATGGTTTGCGTTACTCTTTATTTCGTTGAACTCTTTATTATGAAATGATGAAAACTGAATAGCCTCTGTGGTGCTATGAAACTACAAAAACAGATTTAGTGAGACGAATATTCAAGTGATCGTTAAAAATATTCGTTTCAGATTAGGCTGTCTTAGGTTTGAAAAATCTACGTTTTCGAATAGAAAACGGCAAAAGATATACGATCGTCATACATAAATAAGGTCGCTCACTAATTATTCTCTCGATCTCGGTCTTTGGAGCAATGTATATTATTACTCCATTCATTTCAATGATAACCTAAATGTAAATAAATACACCCAAATAAAAACACCCAACAGTCACATATACATTATACATATCCAATGTCATCATGATTCACGAAGCTTTCAATCATCTATCAGTCCAAAAATATACTTAAATGAATACAAAATAATTTTTCATACTGTATGCATATTTGGCACTTTGAAAAATCACTCACATCGATAAACGCTGTAAGTGCGTGAACAGTACCACACCGCAAAAGGCCTGTTGGACCAAGTTGCGAACTAACTACGAGGTTGGCAGCTGCACATTACGTCAATATATTTGGATTTCGCGTCTCGATACACAGTATAAAATCTAAATATTATACACCAACATGTGAATATACCTTTAATACGATAGGCTCGCGTATCACATCGTGATACGGAACACAAAGGGGGAAACGTGGATGTCCTGATAACACCTCTGCCTACCCCTTCTGGGAAAAAAACATGATGTTTATGTATTTATCATCTCTCAAATAGAGAGACGGGGGGGGGGAAAAAGAAAAAATGCGAAGTAGGAAAGCAGTACGGCTTCCGGCACGTTTTGGACCAACAAATCGGGGAAATGTTTTTCGCAGACAAATAGAAGAACTGTCACAAATACTAGACTTTTAGAGTAACTTGGATTTCAAAAGTTAGGTTAGGATTGATAAAGGCTGATGCACAAAACAACGGACCTCGACGGATGTCTCGATGATATTAATTTGTCTACATCCAATAGCAAAATTATTCAAATAAGCTCGCGCCTACATGACGGCAGTTCTCTTATATCCGCGGGCTGCTGCTTTAATCCATACAGGATCTCGAGTTCGCTTGAGGGTGCTAGCGCCATAGTCCACCACGCTGGCCTTTTGTTACGAATTAGCTTCACTTACAAGTAATTTTATTAAAGTTTTCTAAAATAGATTGACCATTTGAATCAATTTTGATTTCAGGGCAGCACATACACTTTACCACTAAACTAAAGTGTTATTGAAAAATTACAAAAACACATATAACTAGTAAAACTAAAGATTTCAAAGACACTTCTTGACTAAGATTTCGCGCGTGGCACAACATCCTTCACGTTCCACATACGCCGCTATAGGGCGAGTAGGCAAGTCTATGACAGAATATTGAGCGCGTTTATACATGCAAGTAGGGCAATAGTTTACGCATTCTACAACGTATACGGTTCCCGAATACATTGGCTCTGTCCATTCACACAACATGTTCAGTTAAAAACTCCCGCTCTTCCTATTCCGATCCTATTTGAAAGTCAGCGAATCTGCCGGTGTATCGGGCAAAAATCGTTTATGAATTTTTTGTTTCTCTTATTGTGTTCTGGTTGGGATTTTTGCCTTCACAGCCAGGTTGGTGTTTTTCTATCGGGAATATTGTTTTGCAAAATGTTGTAGGACTTCCTCGGTGGCGTAGTTGTATTACGGTACGGTTACAAAGCTGAGGTCTCGGGTTTGAGTCCCGGGTCGGGCAAAGTGATATTGGATTTTTCTATTCATTATCAGCCCGGAGTCAGGAATTTGTGCCCGATATGGCGACAGGCTCGCCCCGAATCACATCGTGGGACGGAACATACAAGGCGAAATGTGGGTGTACTGGTGGCGCCTCTGCCTACCCCTTCGGGGATAAAGGCGTGAGTTTATGTGTGTATGTAGGAACGATTATATAGAAAACAATGAAATTTGCGTTCAAATTTCGTTCTTAATTTGAGTTTTACTTTGGTGATTTGTGAAAAAGTACATGTGTAAGTTGACGAAGTGGATTCACAATGGTTGAAGATTCTTCACAGTGACCCATGCAAGTGTGTGGCATGTAAATCACTTTGTTTTTTTTTTTTGCGATGAATAGCGAGACGAGCACGCCATTTCGCCTGATGGTAAGCGATACGACCGCTCAAGAACAGTAGGAAAATCAAACAACACCATCAATTACGAAGTAATGCTTGGCATTGCGCTGTGCTCGCCATTCTCAGACATAAAATGTTAATGTTGCATAAAGAAATAAGATTTGATGAAAAGCCCCTTATTCAAAGTACTCAGGAATTAATAAGGGCCCATTACTAACCTAATAAGGGGCAGGCTACATTTGTTCGCGTTAATTTAGTGCACAGAATGGAGTGCAAAAGTAGTGCTAACACGACGCCCGCGGGACCTCGCCATTTACTCCCAATTGATTTTAAGAAGTGGAACGGAACGAGTGATGTACGGTTTTGTTCCTGTTTACAGCGAAAACAAAGGGAATTGTGTGGGTATTTCGTTTAAAGCTGGAAAATTTTACTTAATTTGGAATAAAAAAGAATTCGGATGTATTTTAAGAGCTTATTTTATTGTTGAGTTAAATGAGCCTGGCTGAGAGTGAAGTGTAATGCCAAGCTATTTATACAGTTAATGTGGTAGTCCGATTTGGTTTTGTATGGTTTAGATTAGTGGCTAGCTGACGCTACCTTGACGAAGATTAAATTTATATATATTTTTTGTTATATTTAATCAATCATCACAATTTAATTTAATTTATTTCGTTTTTATTTATTTAATTTTAGGAAAGCTTACAGACTAATACAATTATGAACACAAACGACAATAACTACTTAGCTAATCACAAGCTCCCACATATGAAATATACAATATATAAATTGAGATGTACAATAAAAAGTTAAAAGAAATAAATAAAATGCAGTCTAAAATCGAATGTAAGTTAACACTAGCCTAATTAGACTACAAAATACATTGCGTTTTACAAACACCAATTTAACAGCTAATTTGTACACACAACATGATCAAAGAATACACTGCGTTATCAACCGCAACTAAATTGGCCGTTCTAAAAATCAGCACGACTTCATAACTTCAGAGGCGCTGGTTTTTCGGTATTTCGGCAAACAAAGCACATGTAAATGCACGTACGGGGAGAGCACCGGCGCGTAGTTTACAAACCCTTTGACGCTCCCACTTGTTCCCTAGGGAATTCATGATTTTATTGTGAAACGTTCGCAAAACTGGGAATTTACATGACAAATACAGACGAGATTCCGCCAAGGCTCTAAAGTTAAGCGGATTATCAACTCGATTATGGATTGGTATGTTCCAGATTTGAAATTTAATGTTGTTAATTTAATTTTGAGTGTATGTAGAAACATCTTTATTATAACTTTATTGGTTTTTACTCTTTGATCAAATATATACTTTTTATTGGAACTCGTCACATCCCGAAGCCATCATCACCATCCAACGACACGAATTGAATTGGTAGACATAGAACTTCACCAAAGGTGTCCACATTGACCTAATGAAAACGACCTGCATTCAGATATCCTGCAAATTTTATTAGGTTGCCTGTCCGCCTGTTCGCTCTTTGCCTTGATTGACTCCGTAACGTGACACACTTTCATTGACCACAATAGCGGCTTTAAAACCTTCTGAGCGGTGGCACGATTTATAAATATAAAATAAATAAATACACCCAACAGTCACATACATAGTCCTGACCCCACACTAAGATCGAGTCTTGTGTTGTGGGTATCAGGAACTACAAGAGACTTTTCTGTCTCACAAACACCCAGACCCGAAACAAATACTTGTGGTTCACACAAGCATTTGTCTCGATGCGGGGATCGAACCCGCAGCCTCTCGTTTCACAGCCGGCGTCTAACCAACTGCGCCACGGAGGCTGTCAAAATTTCTACGATTGCTTTTATCAAAGAACATACGAGTAGTATCATTAGCTGCTATACGTATGTTGTTATCAGTATTGTAGCTAAAACTAGCTACATTGCAGTCCTACTGCGTGATATATTACGAAACGAACATCTCCTTGAAAACAATAATTGTATTGATCCTGCACCCATCCAATATACAAATGCGTGCTAATTTGTTTAGCCATCTCCGATACACCACATACTTGCACCAACATATTCCACGTTTATGTTCTGTATCGTAAACATTCGGCCATTCCACTATGGAGCATCAGTATTTTTTTATTTCGTTAAAGGAAATTGCACGGGGTAGATTCGGTCTGATAAAAATATAAATTGGGTTTATTCAATACGTGCGCGTTTTTATCGCGTCGTCCTTTTGCTTTATGAAGGGTGGAAACTGTATAAACGAGGGTGTCTTCAAATGGCATTATCTTAAAGCTATGTTTCTTAATAGCTAAATGTCTGGTTCTAAATTGGTTGAGAAATAATTGTTTGATACCTTGCTTTACGGTTTAGTCTAAGATGAATATTATGTCAAGCGGTGTACGTCCCACTGCTGAGCACAGGCATTCCTGACGATTAGAAAATAAATTAGGCCATGAGTACATAATGTACTTATGGGATTCTTACAAAATATCAGATAGGTAAACCGTTGTATACAGCACGATTTTATTGTTGTATTCACTGTTGACTCGACACGCTATCCGTTATTTCAAACAACAGTTTTTTCACCATCCCTTATGTGACACGTGGTTTAAAATAATTTCGTCATGTCTCCAACATCCTGTATATTCCCTGTACACATGATATTAGCCAGAGCTCCAATTCACCGGCATATACAACTATGGCTTAATAAACAAATTATACGGCACTTGTTAGCGTGTAACACGGCTGTTACGTGCGTAAAACACGACACGGCGTTACCCACTCCTCGGATTAACTTCATTAGTGAGCTCTCGCCGTTGCTCTAATTCAATAAGGCCGGTCCTGTCTTCTTATATTTGTGACACACGGGCTGTAGGATCGTCAGCAAAGAGGCCAACATTTGAAATTGTATCTCATAAATTTCAAATTATTTGTATGAATCAACATCGGAAGTGCCAGATTCTATTGTAGGTTGTTTAAGATGATTCTACCTACTGTTGGTATATAGCCACATTGGTGTACTACACTTTTTTGAAGTCGAATTTTATTTTTTATTACATACGTTTTGTCTGTTGGTTTTTGGGCCAAAAATGTATGGGAGATGAATATTTTTCTTTAGTCATTTGCACTTTCAGATTTTATCTGAATGAGACAGACCCAAAGATTTTTACAGAATTGTATTCTTTTAGAGGGTTTTAAAGCTTTCATAAAATGTAACAGAAATAGCATTTACGTACAAAATTATTAATAACAAGTTTGCGAATCAAACAATGTCGAGCAATGATGAATGATCGGATTTAGTAACACATTTATTAGGGCTATTAAATTTTGTACTAAAACACGACCATCCATCAATTGTTAACACTCACTTACAGCGAGCAAATTAGTGTATTTTGTATAAAATCATATTTCGGTCTAGTAAATTGGGTTATTACCGGAGGCGCTTATCGTGATTGTTGATTTATTTCTATAATTATATATCATTCTTTTTTTATTCTTTTTTTTTAATAATATATTATAATAATTTATAATTTTTTTTGAAATTTTAATAAAAAATAATTTCATGGGTTTATTTTCAACATATTCTGCTGTTGGTAAGGGATCAGACGCGGCTGCAAACGTAGTTACGGTGGTCGCGGGTTCAAATCCCAGAGAACATCTCTGACTTTTCGGAGTCATGTGTGTATTACCATGTACTATAATGTCGAACATCGTGAATGCATGCCATGGCGGTTTGAAGGTGTTTCTATGGTATGTAAAAGACCGCCAACTACTAGGCCCGAGTGTACAGCTTAACCCTTCTCAATCGTTTCTCGATTGTAGAGGAGACCCGTGCCCTGCAGTGGGATGTATATAGGCTGATACAAATACATTTAGATATAGAGATATTTTTCTAGTGGATTGAGAGCTCATGGGTTGGATTCATGCGTCTGTACCTATGTACTCATAGGTATACGTAAGTATTGTGAAATCGTGAAATTCATAATCCCGATATCACCAAAATGGCACGTGTCTAGTCTGTTATTCGTTATTTAAATAGAACACGAGCGTCGTCGTTATCGTAATCGTCGTCGAGCAAAATGCTCCACGTTTTAAAAATCCATGTGTCCCATATTCCTATTGTTATACCGTTACTTTATTCCAATGGGTCGTTTATTTCACGGATGTAAGGGAGCACGAAATACAATTTAGTGCTCGAAGTCAATCTTACCTGCCCGCGGTACGCCGACTAATCAACGAGGCTCTGGCGACTGATGCATGGCAGTATATCCATGTTTATATTGACGTAGCTCAATGCCAAAGACCAGTGATGGGCAGCAGCGTCACTGGTGCGAGAGGTTGCGTCTTGCGATCGCCGACACACCTGCCCAGCGTGGCGATTTTGGGCAAAACCTTCTATGGCTGACACCACAAATAAAAGCTATTCCTGGCCAAGGCGACGGCCACCGTGACGGTGGGGTCGGGGGGCTAACACCCATATTCTAAGACGTTTTCTCGACTCCACTTGACGTTACTAGAGGAAATCCGTATTCTTAGATGAAAAAAATCTCCTCCACTCAACGTCACTCAAAAATTTTCCTGTCTCGAGGAAAGGAATCAACTGTTAAACTCAAGGTACGTCGCGCCCTACCTTAAGGAAGAAATGAAATAAATAATCCTACTTTAAAATTGTAATTTAAAAGAGAGAAATAAAGTTTACCTTTTAAACTTCTTAAATACCTAAATATGCCAACAATTTTTTGAGGTGGGTGCCTCTACACGATTTACACGTTTTCCTAGTGAATGATACAAACATTACTCTTTATTTCATTTAATAAAAGATTTTTGGTTTGGAAACAGTGTTTATTATTTTAAACAAGTTATTAAAGATTTCCAACAGTTCCTGTAATACTTGTACGATACTCCGTACGAATATCCCGAACGACGATTCATCCATAAGAATATCCTTCGAAATTTCCGGGTTGGATGGTATGACCCTCCTCCTGTCTGCATGGGTTTTTTTCTCCGACTCACTAAATATTTGTCTTCCAGTCACAATCCCGAAGATTTTGAGTTCAATAATTATATATTATTCTATGTAAACACTTTGACATGACATTTGACTGTCACTTTTCAAGTGATCATAGACTATTTTCAAAGATTTTTTGTTAAATCTCTACTTTCTCTATACATCAATGACGTATTTGATGACGTTTTTCCTTGACTCAACCTCACTCGAGGAACCTTTAGTAAAGATATATTTTTAACTAAGCATACCATTTTCGAGGATCCCTCCAATTCATTTGTAAAGTCACCTCGACTAAGATAAGGTTGAGGAAGATTGGAGGAAACGTCTTAGAATACGGGTGTAAGAATCCCTGGGTTACGGCAGGCTGCCAACACCAACTGACCTTCGCTACGTACAACGGACGCACGTTACGGCTCAATGAACATCTGGCAGTACTAGAAGAAGAACCATTGGAAGCTAATACTACTAAATTTTGAGGAGTTCTACTCTCTAGGTACAAAGATATTCATCAGATCTTCAACATAATTTTATGGGACCACATGACAAGCACCAGATTTCAATCAAAGAAAGAATGAACGAAATGGGGTCACCCAATGCAAAGTTATGAGGTAACAAATTGAGAACCTCCTCTTTTTCGAAGTCTGTTAAAAATAAAAAAAATATTTTCTTATTACTATTTTTTTTTAATATTGTTACATATTTAGCTGACAATCACCAAGTAGAAATTTCAATAACACGTCTTGATGAGAAAACCAATAATAATCAGTGCAACCAATAGTATGTTTTTGGGTGTAATTTAGATACATAATATTTAACACATCAATAGCGTTGATAATGCAACTACAAAATAAAAATACAATACTACACGTGCTCGTACAAACAACACTCTTTGAAATCTTAATTATTAACAAGTCCAGGACCTAGCGCTCTGTCTATAAGTCTAAATATAACAATTTTCATTCGTCTGTAGGCGTACGAAGCGCCTCTGCTCATTTTTGTAGAGATTTTCATTAGTGCTTCCTTCTTAGTCCCGACAAGGGCGGGTTGTTCCCGTTTTTTAGCTCGACGATGCAGTTGAATCTCGATTATTAACGCGAAAGCTGAAATTAGAAAAAGAATTCGGTTTATAATAAAGAAATATTCTTAAATGTTGTAAGACGCGTTAGTGAGTATATCATATTTATCATATTGACAGCCTCCTTGGCGCAGTTGGTTAGAAGCCGACTGTGAAACGAGAGGCCGCGGGTTCAATCCCTGCACCGAGACAAATATTTGTGAGGTCCACAGATATTTATGTCGGGTCTGGGTGTTTGTGAGACCGAAAAGTCTCTCGTAGTTTCTGATATCCACGACACAAGACATAATTGATCTTAATGTGGGGTCAGGACTATGTATGTGACTGTTGGGTGTGTTTATTTATTTATTTATCAGCACTTGTAGTACCCAACAGCAAGTAGAACTCGTTGGTAAAACAAAATTCTTAGTAACTCTTTCAGGGTATTTGCCTTTGACTGTTGAATTTACTCAAAAATGTAGAATCATACTTTGTATTTTCTTTAATCTTTCACAAAGATGGCATAAATTTAAGATCGTCAACTTTACCTGCCAAGAGATGCCCGATTCCTAGAAGACAGAATGCACCACGAAGCATTGTCAGGGAGACTGGTTGAAGGCTTTTCGTAGACTCAATTTGTACCTAAAGTTTCAGAAATAATCGATTATACTGTACAATATATTAAGTGTTGAATTTTAAACTAATAATAAAAGCACGTTTTTGATCATTTTTTTTTATTTGTTTTCTAAACTCATTATAGCGCCATCTACTGCTACATGGATAAAGTACTTGTCTCAAAGAAGGTCGGTGGAAAATGAATAACTATGAGAAATAATCCAGAATTCCTATCACGGTCAATCTGTGTTACAACACAGCTCGTCAATATTCATTTACACCCGTGTTTCGATTCAATAAAATTTTAAATTTAAAACCTTACAGAATCCCGTTTAATCGATCTTAATCCCGTAGCGAATCCCAGTTGAGCGGGCCCGGGTGGGATTAAGTACATTGCTTTTTATTTACAAAAATAAGTGTTACATTGAATCGCAATCGAGAACCAACGGAGGTTCTTCATCAGCAGTGGGATGGTAGGATGGGATTATGGTGGGAGTGGAAGTCAGAAGTATTCTTCGTTACATTGTTAAAAATACGAGGACATTTAAGCCATGGTCCAACACACTAGCCAAGTGCGCATTGGTGGGCTATATTATTTATATTTTGGAATATATTTATATCTTTTTGTTTTTTTTCTTCATAATCGTCTTAACCAAAGCAGCGCTTTTTTGCGTCTTGCTATGTTTATTAATTTCCAATGAAATATACCAATATATTCCTACGTTGTTAGGACCAAACCATTTTAATTCGTGACCAATATTAGACCAAAACTTCATAGAAATCTGTCACCTGTGAAGTAGCTGCTGGGTCCCTCGTCATGTCACTACTCTCCCTGTCACTTTCCGTCACTGGCTCGGACCTTCTAGCTTGTTCTGGAAGGTTCTTATACTCGTCCGTAGTCATCTTACTCAGAATACCGGCCTCGAACAGGGTCATTACCCTTAAAATAAATAAATAAGTAAAAATGTTACTCCGAATGGAAACTTTTATATCAAGAAAAACGATTTATCTTAAGACGTCCAAAAAGGTTTTCGCAAGTTTCAATTAGGTATACAGAATTGTATTAGTTTCGTTTTTCAAATTAAATAAGTGATTTACTGGTGTTAAATTAGAACCACAATGCTGTATTTATTCATTTGTAACTTAGTTATTTTGTAACCTTTCTATTTATTATCAGAGCAATTTAAGTCTAGAACTCCTAATATACTCGTATCATTTACATAGGGGACGCGTTAGGCTCGCGGAGCTGTTAGCATCGTTTTTACTTCGTTCCGTAAACAAAAATTCATAAAAATGTGCTAAACTGTGTTTATATACCTGTGTTACATATCAAAATGTGCGCGCTGCGACGCCCGAACTAGTGGTGAAATCAGTTTTTCCAATTGGACAATTTTCCAGTGAGTTTTCGCGGAAATACTGCAAAATTACGCTATCCAGAGACACAAAAGTGCGTACGCTGCTGCAAACAGATCTGCAACACCTGATTTTTCTAGTACAGTTAGTTGCGTAAGGATCCTTTCCACATCGTGCCAAAGTTTCAGAAGTTTCCGATGGAAAATGAGTGAGATAGTGACTCTTAAACTTTCAAAACAGTGAACTTTTTCGCGATTCTCTGACTTATTCAATTATAACGAATATCTTCGTGAAAATATCTGCAACTCATACTTTTTTGACCCCACGTTGGTAGACCAGGACCGGGGCCACAACAATACGCAAAGTGTTCTTGTGTACCCCTGAAGACCTTCATTTGAGCGGTGCTTTTCTAGTGGAAAATACCAGTCACATTTGGAGGGCTCCCTTTCATCCACACATGGGACATCTGCGTGTAGAATAAGGTATTCTGATGCCCCAAACCTTCATTCGTCCGGAGACACCTCGTTCAACAGGATCTGACATCTGAAAGTGGGTGAAAAGCTGGCATAACTGAAGCAAGGTTTGTGTGTCAACTTTGCAACGTGATATACCAGCGACCTTCACCTGCAGCACTTGGCAACCGCATCGGGGAACATTTTTTGGATCCCCCCAAGCCATCTTCAAAAAATCACCAGCAACTATCGAAAGACCAGGAAGTCGATTTCTGGAAAGCTCTTCTTCAGATCATATCCCGCACGGGTTTCGGTACGATCTCTGTCCGGGATAATAATCCTATAGAGGACCACTTTTCGCATCGTTGGACACCACACACACCCAGGCCCGACACTCTGGGACGAGTTGAGCGGCGCTTTTCCTTGGAAAAGAAAATGCTCATTTAACATGGGCAGGACAAAGGATTCTGAAGATGAACCCCTGCCGGTCACCGCTGGCAGCGTCGACACAAACAACGCGGACAACATATGCGATGCTATTAAGGAGCTCGCTACCATGATTCCGGATATGCTGTCCACCAACGGCAATAGAGTCACCGCCGCCAACAGGAAACGTTCTATCAGCGCCTGTGACGAGATTCTAGCACTGGTCGAATGTATCAGGAGCCTTAAAGTAGTGCGCTCCATCGACCCGGTCCCTAATCAATCAACTCTTAAACAGGACATAGTAACTTGTGTCCGCGATGAAATTGCGAAGCAACTTAATGCCTTCTCAGCACGTCAGGCGAAAACGAATACTTACGCCAGTGTCGCCTCCACCACCCGCTCCCGTGACATCGCCGGCAAACCACAGAGCTCGGCCTCTGCCGCGCTCAGTGCGCCAACCAAGACTCGCCCCGCTCTGATCATCACACCCAAGGTAGCTGTGAAAACCAAGCAGGAAGCCATTAACGCGATGAAGAAATCCATCTCGTTTCGCGACTGCAACTACGCCCCGGCTCGTGTTCAATCTGTGTCACACAACAAGCTGAGGGTGGAATTTGACTCTGCGGACCAGAGGGACGATGCACTCAGGCGACTGCAGGCTGCTGAGACGTCTCAGGTAAGCGCTGAACCTGCCCGTAAGCTCAGACCAATGCTCATTTTAAAAGGCATATCCAATGATGTTCAGGCTGAAGAACTTGTAGATTTAATTAAGTCCCAAAACACGGAGATAGGCCATATGGTGACCGACCCAGAGGACCTGAAATTCAGGTTCAAAAGATCGAATCGCAACGCCAATCTATATAACGCGGTCTTAATTGCTAACCCCAACATCTGGCGCAAAATCACTGAGACGGGGAGAGTCTCCATCGAGTACCAAAGGGTGCACGCGGAGGACTTCTCTCCGTTTCTGCAATGCTTTAAGTGCCTACAATTCGGACATACTAAAGGTAAATGTACAGCGTCCACTACCACTTGTGCACATTGCGCCGATGAGAAACACGGCACAGACAGCTGCCCACTCAAAGCGAAACAGGGCGCACCAGTGTGTGCAAACTGTCTCGCCCACAACATCAAATTCAACTCCAAGATCGACACAGCCCATAAGGCCACCTCACACAACTGCCCACGCCTGCGAGCCATGAAGGAAAAGATAAATAATAGAGTCGATTATGGATAATGACACTCTTCCCATTGTACAGTGTAACTTGGATCGCTCTAAAAGTTGTTTACAGGAATTTATCTCCTCCTTCGTGGCCAGCCGTAATAAAATTGCACTCGTCTCGGAGCCGTACGTCGGCTCCGGTAAGGAGCTGAGGCCGCAACCTGGCGTAAATATTTTTCAATTTTGCACCGGGGAGCGAGTCAAGGCTTGTGTACTTGTTAAGGCCAACTTCGGTGCGGCGCTGGGCATGACACAACACTCTACATCGAATTTAAGCGTGGTTAGGCTTGATCTAGGTCAACGCCGCATTTATGTTGCATCGGCCTATGTTGAGCCTAACCACGACACACACGACACTATACAACACATTGACACTTTTCTCAAGTCGGCCCGGGGCGGCTCCGTAATACTCGGCGGGGATTTTAACGGGTGGCACCCGTTATGGGGCGGCCGCGTTGCTAATCCCCGCGGAAACAGTGTTGTGGAGCTGGCCTGTGCAAACGACTTGCACATTTGCAACACAGGCACAACCCCAACTTTCGAGACTGTCGCACTCGGACGTGTACGCTCGTCCATTATTGACATCACGTTAGCGTCATACGACATCTTTGACGCGGTCCGACAGTGGCGGGTTGACCTTTCATTCTGTCCGCACTCACAACACAATGCCATTACGTTCTGTGTCGATGTTGGAGTTATAACTCAAACACTTACATCACACACCACATCTTCCACCTTTAAATATAAAAGTGCCAAAGCCAACTGGGCACTTTTTCAGGACTCCCTACACACCCAGTTCACGGAGTCGGACGTATTAGAGATGGACATACACTCACAAGACATACAACAAATCGAACACACCATCGACACCATTACGCAAATCATACACACAGCTTGCATCAAATCTATGCCTGTTAAAAAGGGCGGCGGGAAATTTAGGCCTCCGTGGTGGACGGAGGCACTCGAGTCGCGTAAGCGCGAGGTTATTGGCATACACCGCCGTTTGCACGCCGCCGTGAAACGCGGGTGGCCGCCAGAATCCCTGGTTGAAGAGCTACGCAAAACAAAAACATTATACTCACAGGAACTCAAAGCCGCGTCAACAAATAACTTTCGCGAGTTTTGCGAACTCCAAACAAGGGAGAACGTGTGGTCACTCACAAATCGCCTTCTCAAGGAGACCGCGCCTCGTCGACCGCCGGCGACATTGAGGATCGGGGACCGTTTTACCGTCGGAGGGGAGGAAACAGCCGCAGCCCTGTTGCGACATTTCTACCCTGATGACGGTCCGGATACTGAACCAAGTCATTGTCGCTTGCGGGCGCGGAGCGGTCTCACTCCCGACACGTCGGATGACCCTCCTTTCACTGTTGGGGAGGTGCTGGAACACATCAGCTCCATGAACCCCAAGAAAGCCCCAGGACTAGACGGACTTACTGCCGACATATGTCATAACTTCATAAAATCATATCCCGATCTCATGACTAACATTTTTAATCGATGCCTCACTTTACAACACTTTCCCCGGCAGTGGAAGGAAGCGTACGTCCGGATCATACCTAAGCCTGGCAAGCCAGATTATAACATAATCAGCGCATTCCGGCCAATCGGCCTTATACCAGTCTTCGGGAAACTTTTTGAAAAACTTTTTATCAAGAGGGTGACGTACAAGGCGGCAAAACATGGCAAGGCGAACAAGTATCAGTTTGGCTTTCGCGAGCAAACGAATACGACCGCCGCCATCAACACTGCCCTGAAGTTTGTCAAGGAGGCCAAAGCACAGAAACATCTGGTCGCTGCGGTATCATTAGATATCAAAGCGGCCTTTGACAACGCTTGGTGGCCCGCGCTCTTGCATAGGCTCAGAGCTATCGAATGCCCACTTAACATCTTTGGGCTTATTCGGAGCTACATTACCGACCGTAGCGTAACTCTGGACCATGCGGGGTCGCGGGTTACCAAGAGTATGTCCAAAGGGTGCATACAAGGGTCCACTTGTGGGCCTGTGCTCTGGAATATTATCCTTGACGAACTTCTGGACAGACCTTTGCCGCCGGGTTGTCACCTGCAAGCGTACGCGGACGACGTGCTTCTCGTTGCATCCGCTGGGGAAATCAGCACGCTCGAGCGCACTATAAATAGCACACTAACGGATATCGCCGCGTGGGGTAGGGGCGTAAAACTTGTGTTCGGCGCCGATAAGACACAGGCTATCGCGTTCACGCCGAAAGCCAGAGCCGCGCAGCTCAGCATGGACGGGCATCCTGTCACCTTCTCGCCGAGCATCAAGCTCCTTGGAGTTGTGCTTGACGAGAGGTTGACGTTTCGCGGTCACGTGCGACACACCATAGACAAGGCTACACGCATTTTCAATAAACTATGTCTGTACGCGAAACCCCTTTGGGGAATGCACACAGATAACGTACAAATTATTCACGATCACGTAATCGTGCCTATCATAACATACGCAGCTGGGGTGTGGGGGCACGTGGCCGCGAAAAAGTATGTCCGCCGCATGTTGTTGAGCATGCAACGCGGTTTTGCCATTAAAGCCATTCGAGCATACTGCACAGTATCGACTTCTGCCGCCCTGGCACTTGCACATTTCATTCCAATGGATCTACGCGTCCTTGAGACACACAAAGTGGAGGTTGCCCGATTGACTGGAACCACCGATTATCTTTCTGAAGACGTCCCTCTTGAGCGGCCTACACCCGTCCACCACTTATTACACCCCGCAGAAAGAATCACTTTACCGCTCGTCACCTCATCTAATAAGGACAAGGTAAATAAGATTATACGTAGCACAGCAGTGCATATTTACACTGATGGGAGTAAGCAAGAAAACGGTGAGGTGGGGGCCGCTTTTGTTTGCTTTGACCCAGGCGGGGGGAAAACTACAACCACCACACATAAACTTAAATTACACAACTATTGCACGGTTTTTCAAGCCGAATTACTAGCAATTTTACATGCATGTATGTGGGCTTCTGACCAGAAATATCCCGATGTACAAATATTTACTGACTCACTCTCTTCCCTTATAGCTATACAAAATCGCAGTAATACCCATTCGCTAGTGTCCCATATCCACAAAATACTCTATGAACACAAAACGGTTGGCAACATCGAGATATCTTGGGTCAGAAGCCACGTAGGCATAGACGGCAACGAGCTTGCCGATCAAGCAGCGAACTCCGCCGCTTCGCTACACCGCACGCCTGACTACCATTATGTCCCGGAATCGTACATTAAAAAATGCGCTCGCAGATCTACTTTGAACATCTGGCAATCGCGATACGAAAGCGCAGAACAAGGCCTTAGAACCAGGACGATCTTCCCCAACCTCGGTGATATCCGAGCGTTGTGGAAGAAAATAACCCCAAACTTCCATCTCACGCAGTTCCTCACCGGGCACGGCGCTCATAAGGCCTATCTCCACCGTTTCCATATAGTGTCAAATAACACGTGTCCTTGCGACGACACCACTATCCAAACCCCGGACCATTTACTAGAGGAATGCCCGCGTTTTGGAGCGTTGCGCCTTAGACACGAGATGGTCTGCAGTCGCTTCAGTGTTTCGCCATATAATATTGTTGAGCTTGCTCGGAAGGAAAAAGCTCTCAGTTCCTTTCTGGAACTGGTTGACTCCATTTATAGCAGGCTAAAGGCCTTCAATAACAATTAAAAACTGTATAGTTATTTATTTTAGACTGTTTGATAAATTATTGTAACATAATCTTGTGTAGCTTTATATAACTCATTTCTCTGTTAATAAGTGTTTATTGTAGTCTTGGCGCCTCAATGGTCAGCACCTATGTATAAATTATTTGAATCAATGTAACCTTAATGGCGTCATCATGTAGCAAATAAGCAACATTTACTTTAATTTAGTTTTTTGTCCGTTTCTATATAATAGGAAGGACCTAACTCTCGCGACCACACACTCAACTCACAACATTTACACACACCTCAATTCTTCTACACTTCCCAGGGGGGCCGATGAGGGGCGGACGAAGGCATTGCTATGTCGTAGTACTGCTCCTCCGGAAGATTCCCCTACACCTACATATAAAACTGACAAAGGGAGATCCATCGTATCAAATAGCGAGGCGTCTCTCCTTTGTCAGTTAAATCATCCCACATACTAAAACACAACACTTTACAGCGATATAGACAATTCCCCTACAGAACAAAACACGAAAAAAAAAAAAAAAAAAAAAAAAAAAAAAAAATATACTCGTATACATTATAAACTGTGACCTTTCATAACGTACAATGGTGGTAACAAAGGAGACATAATTTATTACCACAACTTATATATTAACGGTTAGTGAAAAAATATGTACGCGTCCTATTTAGAAATTTCTATAGGATATTTCATATAAAAACATTTTTACTATCAAAGCTGTCTGGAATAACATTCCTTTGCCTTTCCATCATTATTATAAAATGTATTCAAAATGGATAAATGAATTAGTACTTACACATTATTGAAAGTTTCCAAATAGGGGCAGCCGATTTGAAAAGCGATGGCCGAATATCTTGTGTAAAGTTTTTCGCTTAGATGGAAATTATGGGACCCTGGAAAATGGAATATTAGTATTTAGGGTAGCTTTCTTTTTAAGTCACTTGCTCGCCTAATATTTAATCACATTGTATTTAAGATAAATAGGACAATAACAACATAATTTTAAATGTGAAATTAGTGTTGCATACCAAATCTCTCAGTATCATAGTAGAGGGTCTCACGGCCGCCCAACACGGCCACTCGCTTGCGGGACATAACGAGGCGGACGCCCATCTCCACATTGCGAACACGTTGCACCTTTTGTCGACGCATCAGCCGCGCCAGACGCCCGTAAACACCTGTACCGTTCTGATGGGATGCAAAAGATGGACCATAATAAACGACTAATAGCCATCAACGCTTTTTTTATTGCATTGGTCGGACAAATAAAAAAATGGAGCATCTGATTGTAAGTGATTACTGTTGTTCATGAATATCTTCAACACTTGGACCGTAGGTGTTTCATCGGCATCTCAAAATGAGAGATAAAAGTTTAGTCACCAGGTGAAAGACGACAGCAAAGCCATCGCGTCGCGTCGTGTTTTTAAGAGGCATTGGTACCTCACCGACCGAGCCAACCCGGTATTCTTACAAAAGATTTTAAAGTCACTACAGCGTGACTCTACCAGATTTGCATTAGATTGACTGACGTTCTATTTGTTGATTATTATAATAGATTCCCGTATACATCAGGCATAGGAAAGTGCTAAGCTACCTACATACCTAAAAAAGACATCAAAGTTTTACAAATGAAACTGTTGATTTTTAATTAGCGCTAGTTTCGATCCAATAATAACTACATCAGATAGCCTATGGGACCGTATAAAATATTCATGAAATGTAACAGTCACTGCGAAGTTTTCCAATAAAATCCCCGTTCGGATTAATACATTCAAAATGATCGACCAAAGCTACGAGTAGATTTACCTACAACTAATCCTGCAAGTGTAAAATGCTTCATATCGAATTTATTACTCTTGTTATTTCTGTGTTAATATACGTAGGAATAAAAATTATACATAATATTATATTATAGAGTGCTGAAATGTGTCTAATAAGATTTAAAAGAGAGGTGCCACTAGACTTAGATTATTCGCCTCGATTATATTCATCGTAAGTTGTGATAGGGAGGAGCGTACTGTCATGTCGGGAACAAACTTCAATCCTAAGCAACTTATGGCAGTTTTCATATTCTAAACCTCATACAAAGTTGAATTTCCGTCCTAGAAATCAACTCCATAACCTTATAGTCGCAACCCACACATGCTGCTACTATCCCAAAGTGGTTAATATAATCTTTTCATTTTAGACGCAGTTAAATAAATTCATAATTACTTCCAAAATAGCCAGCGATGAGCTATGGGTTTCCACCACCAGCTCGTACCCGTGGTCCCTCATGGCTTCTTCCAGTGCTGGCAGGGTGCCTATTGGTTGCTCTCGCGCCGGTCTTGCGAGCAGACTGGTCAGGTTGGCTGAGTACATGTCGCCGATCACATACGTTGCTCCGAGAGATATGAGTACGGACACCAGCCGCGCTTTGTGGGTCTTTGATGGTTCTTTGCTTGAAGCTGAAATGAAGACTAGTTTGAAGATGGTTTTGGAAGCAATGAAAAAAGTCTTTGAAAGAAGAGTAGTAGATAAGTTATTTAAAATATTTATAAGTATTTTATCATTTCATTACATTCCGTCGGTGTTTCACGCACTAGGCAGACATAATTTCGGTGCTTATACTCGCGATGTGTAGGAATTTTTTTCGCATCTGGGATGTCAATCTGGTAAATTCATGCGTGTATGGCTAGTTTTATTTACAAAAACTGTCAAAAAAATCTCACACTGTCTCAGAAACAGCGTAGTGGTGAACCAGCAGCAGTTGCTGAGGAGGCCTAGCTGGTCGCGTTTTCGTCGCTGCCACAGTGATGGCGCTGCTATCACCACCCACAGCGCTGGTCCAGTTATTAGTAGGGTGGCACATACTAGAGGCCATACCTGGGATAAGAAAGCAGATTAAACAGCTGGATGGGATATGAACAGCTTAGGATAATAATTAAGGATTTTATAAGTATTTGCCGCGTAGATGCAATTTGTATTAATTTTCGCGACGATTTGTCCGAGATAGTCCTTTGCGAGATAGATTTAGTGTGCAAAGGTTAAAGTATCCGGATTTTGATTTAAGAAAGTTTATTCAAATGCCTAAATATGTAGTTATCATGTGTCTGAGCACCAAGCATTGAGGCATCCAAATCTTTAGTGCACTATACACTCTATTTTACTTCATAAAATCTAATATTTACCTCCCATCGAAACGGACGTATGATAGCCAACGTCTCACTAAGCTTAGCTGGTGCATGTGTCAGAAATGCTCCAGAATCGGCCAAGGTCAGAAATGAAAACTCAACAGCCTGGAGTCGTTCCCAAGTCATAGTCACATCACCGAGGAAGAAATCTGCTTGCTAAACAAAAAAGGTAAACACGGATTAAGATTGCCGGTTTGAGGAAAGGATAGGGATATGAAAGGACAAAAGATTGTTCGAAATTTAAATAGAACATAAGTTTAATACCTAGTATATTGTACTTGGTGCCAGCATAAACAGATCTATAAGAGCGACTGAAAGAAGTACGTACCCGTTTCCAAATTAACCCGAGTGTCCCTTTAAATGTGCCGTTGCCAGATATGCTGGATCCTTGGCTTCTGTCCGGTGGGTCGTAGTACCTGTATCTGTATACATTGTCGTGTTTGGTATTTTTGTTTAAAATAATATAAATTACACATTATTCGTTTTATGCTTTATATTTGAAGGTAATGCTACTGCTCTTGGAGTTCTGGTCGGTAGGCCAATAGCTTCCCCCAAAGTCTGAAGTCCTTTAAGAGGTTTTCCATCATCGTTTACTGTGGCCTCTATCTATTGTTATTGGAGCTTTAGCAAGTTATATCAAAGTCTGTGTATCAAAGCTACCACTGCTTTATAAAGCATAATAGAAATAGTGGTTGCTTAGAGTTACATATTGATATAAAACTAATTTTTACGGATTTTATCGCGATTTGGTGAATTTAATTTGAAAATTAAGGATAGTTAAATTGTAACAGTCATTGAGCGGATGACTAATACCTCAGTCCGCCCCGTGACCACGAAAGCTGTAAAGCAATCGAAACGTCGGGAAGTTAAAAAATGTAATAATTAAACCAAATCGCGATAATATCCGTAAAAAATAGTTTTATTTCAAAACATAAAAGAAATAATTCATATTTTACCTAAAGTTTAACTTTTTAGCTATTAATGCTAGCAGCTTATCATCTCGACCACCAGTGACCGTGATAGAGGAGTCGTTGTTGTATCTCACGAAGTGCCATGGAGGAGCCTGTGATAAATTATGCAGTGTTAATTAAATCCCCCAAATTATTGTATTATTTCGGTGATTACCTTTTTCTATCGTTTTTAAATTCTAACAATAACTATTTAAAAATGTAAAATTCCGGTATAATACTAAAAGAGTTGATAATATAAATAATAATAATACTTGCGTGAAGTACAGGCACATCAAAAACCCTTCCTTTAAAATCCTGATAGACTTTGTCAGCAGGTGGCAGTACTGGTGACTTGTACAAACGCCCCGCCCACCAGTTTACCAAAGTTAGATGATTTAAACGATCTGGCGTGGCTTGGTTATAGTATATGCGAAACCTAGAAAACAAATAAATTGAATTAAAGAATAATAAACAATTGATCAGAATAATAACAGAATAATCAATTGCCAATAGTAAAAACATATTCTACATATTGACGACGACGATATTTTATAGAATATGCTTTAATTATGGGAGCTTGCACTGTGCTGTAGGTAGTGGCATCATCATAACATCCGCTTGGACAGCCAAAAGCGCCGAACTTAAGGCAGTACAAGCGATGCCCAGTCACGGGATGCACAAATGACTACACCATACATTGGGGTGCAGTTATAGAAGGTCGCACCGGGCGTATTAAACGCTTGCTTTGGCGCTGACAACGACCACCGCACACTGCGCGAGGGTGGTGTACAAGTCACGGTGACTCACGTACCGATCCACAACCGGTGAAATATATTTTTATTTATTACTTATTATTTATTTGTATGTATGTTCTGTTTTCACGCTAAAACGGCTGAACCGATTTTTATGAAATTTATCATAGAGACATATAGGAACAAAGATACGGACACAGGCTACTTTTTATTCCCAAAAATGTAGTGTTCCCGTGGGATGAGTCTGGAATTAAATTCAATAATACATATTATTTACTACTCTTTCAAATTCGAATGGATGGCACGGGACAGGAGAGGACAAGATTGCATGCTTTTCGTCATGGGACAAAATGAGATGGGACAACGGGCTATAACGGGGCGGGACGGGAAAACCAATATAGTCGACGGCGGTCTCATTGAGCTTAAGTTAATATAAAACAGTAGTTAGCAGGCGAAATAATATTTTGTTGATGTGCCTATTGCACTTAAAAACTATCTGCACCCGGGCGAAGCCGAGTCCGGCCGCTAGTAAAAAATAAAAATTAATGGGTCCTAACATGGTTATAATTTGTGTGTGTTTTAATGTTTTTGTTCACAGCTAATATAACGAATAGCGCCGGCAACTTTTATTAAACTAGACATTATTTTTCAACATCGGAAGCCCTCTTTGTCTCGGCTTACTCACTGGTCATTAAATCGTTTTCACAAAATGTTTTAGAGTTTGTGTAGAAAATATAATTACTTTTTCTAATCCTTTTAAAAACATAAATACAAAAAAGTTAAAAGCACTTATGTGTTCAGCAAAAAGTGATTAATTAAACGAATTTCAAAGGTCAATCTTCCAAGACGACGAAATCTTTTGAAATAATAATTTTAATGGTTATTTTTGCTTTTTACGCTCTGATTCAAATTTTTAATAGCATATGCCTGGCGAAAATGCAAGCAGTTCTCCTAATGGTCAGTAATCCACCATTACCCCTGGATTTCCAAAACTCTGTGGGAAAGACAAAAGAGGAGTATTAGAGAAGTTTAAGGGAAGCGGAATATTTTAGAACAATTTTTGAACCTCCAAACATTAGACTGACTAAAAAAAATTTAATAAGTTCACAATAATTTATGATGCAGCATAATAGCCCGTGGTACAATCTCCATAATAATTAAGCAATTTTGGATAAATACATTTTTATTTCTGATCGTAAAATAACAATCTCAGATAATTGTAGTTTAATACACTCGGTAATATTACGAATCTCTGACAATTATGTCGCGCAAACTTCCTGCCAATAAAGATAAGACACATTACAAGGAATATAATATTTTAGGTAATAAAGCATTATTATTACCAGGATATGTCGAAGGTTGATAAAAAAGTTACTCGTGTCGCGCGGACGATTCGGCTGGTTTACGACCGCCATCAAAATGTTGATATTCCTGTTGAAAATTACAGATATACGACTTACGAGTTTGTGAATGGGCGCCGACGACGCGGAACAATTGTCGAGTTTCGTCGGGAGCGACGCATAAAAATGTTCAAGGCGGGCCTTTGCATTTTTGACATACTTTTAAAGTATTGTTTAGACGGAATTAGTATGTGAGTTTATTATGCGTGGGGTGAAGTTTGTTAGGTTTAATATTATCCAGATGATCGTTTACGTTGTATCGACGTTCGTCTACGTTTGTGGGTGACACTATAATTAGTTTAAATACTACAAATATAGTCTAATGAGAATGGGCAAATACCATCGTCTGATAGAAAATCAACAGGAAACAACAATAAGTATTCTCGTTTCCATGGTCTATGGGAATGCCATCTGCTTGACATTTCTTACCCCCCCTTAATATTCTCTGCCATTATGTATTTATTGATTTCAAATATAATCAAGGGTTTTTTACACTGTCACGATAAAGTTATAATGCAAATGTAGCCCCTGTAGAGTCGCTAATAGATAAACATTATTCTGTCAGCCTGTTTATTTCTTCTAAATTCGACGAATGGCGAGATAATAATCGATGCCGAATATACTCAGGTATTGTCCAAAATTGTACAAGCTATTGTGAGTAAATAAAACGGGATTCCCACTAATATGTCCGAAGGTTGATTTTTGGATCGATACAAATATTAAATGGACTTAAAACAATTTTGGTATTGCGTCGATACAGTCAGCTCCATCGTACAATAGTGAAAACTAACAATATTGTGAGCCACGTCCTTAGTACCTGATAGTAATTTTAAAATAGAAAGACTAAAATAAATTTAATTACAACAATATACTTCAGAAACACATTCTTAGTTACTTTAATAGCAATTATATTTTTTTTACCTTCCTATATTAAAACGTTAACTACACGCGTCGAATTAAAATATTGATATGATTTGCGATAATTTATGCGCTATTTAATTAGATAACAATTTTAAAGGTAATTTTCGTATAGCCCTGCGCTACGATTTCTAAAGTTTGTAATGTCTAATCTAACTAAAAACGGCTTAGTGGATGTAACAAATTTCTTTTTATCATAGTTAGTTTGCTGTTTTATGCATCCAGTCGCTGCCGGCCCTATTGTGCAAGTTGTCCCCTCATGTGGCCAGAAATGGGACGACGGATGAAGACTCCTAAGCAGTAGACCGGGCTCTGTGCCGTACCTTGGGAGAGGCCTATGTTCAGCAGTGGACTGCAACGGGCTGATGATGTATGTGTATAGTCAGTAAGTTATCAAATTTGCCTTGAAACGCGACAGTTTAGTGATAGGCCCGATATTATTGATTCTGTGCAGTCAGAAATCGACAATCGTGCTGATATTAATTCCACTGGATGTGAGCAAATGCAGCAGAAACGAATCCCATGCAAATCACAACACGATTCGATCAAATTGATGTCAATTTAAAAAAATATAATTGTCAATACAGATTGCACATGTTTTGGCAGCCGAGAAATATGTTTCGGCCAATTCTCAATCGGCATTCAACACAATCGAATTACAAAGTACGTGATTGTCCGAGGCTTTGTGTTCCTGGCTTGCTTCTATTGAACTTCTGAAGTGGGTGGGGGAATGTAATTTTTAGAAATACCCTAAGGCGACCGGCGTTGTTGAGCAATCAGCCGCTGTTGCTTGTACTGTTGGGGCAGTGGACGTTTCATTGTTGCGTTTTATATTTTAACATATTAGAGCAGTCGATCGTGGATTTTTTTAGTACCATGAGTTCGTTTTTGTCAGGTAGTCTTGGGATAGACACGAAATTGTTGCAAGATACTGAACGTTCAACATTAATTAGATGACATTTCAACTGGGTTTCCGAGATTCAATTCTTAAGGGAGTAGAACTAAAGGTAAATTAACATTGCAGAAATATCGAAAAATACCTAAAAGTAAGAGCATTACTGGCTATAAAAATTAGAAAAGGATATGAGAAGACTGATAGTTGTGTTACTCACAATTTCAATTCTAATCGTGATCACAAAAAATATATTTCGACAATAAAGCTGCCTAACAATATGACATAGGCCTAACAGCACACATCGAAACTCCGTCAGCAATCACCAACAATTTAGTACCATACGCGCTGACTACATTCATTTCTTCCTTGACGTGGACATCGGCGCATAATTCACTGATTCCTATGGCGTCCCGCGGTTTATTGCAGAGGGACCACCGCAATGAATTTATGTGTTTATAGCCCACCGACTCAGCATAAACGTGTCAACTTACGACCGTGTTCCGGGTTATGTAAATTGTTTAGGAAGTTATTTGTGAGGTCATCGTTACGATAATTTTGTTTTTTTAAGTACATACATACTTTTTTTAAACTCACGCCTTTATCCCAGAAGGGGTAGGCAGAGGCGCCACCAGGACACCCACATTTCGCCTTGTATGTTCCGTCCCATGATGTGATAGGGAGCGAGCCTATCGCTATATCGGACACAAATTCCTGACTCCGGAATGATAATGAATAGAAAAAGCCAATATCACTTTGCCCGACCCGGGATTCGAACCCGAGACCTCAGCTTTGTAGTCGTACCTTAGTACAACTACGCCACAGAGGCAGTTTTTTATACACACTAATGTAAAAATGTGTTTATCGCGTTTATTGCGATGATAGATGGTATGCCATCTTTCCTCTCCTACTCGGTTGTCGGGAAGAGATCGCTTAAAGCGATAAGACCGTCAATTATGTCTCCATTTTTACGTCTTTTGTGTCTTTTATTTCCTTATTGTATTTTTTTTATTTGTGGCACGGTGTAATAAAGATTTTTTTATTATTATTATAGATACAGTTAATACTTATTAGCGAGTTAGTAAAACGGGTAGCGGTATGTAAGAGTATAAGTAGTAGTAGTAAGAGTATACTATAACCTATATTTGAATTTAAAAAAACTAGCTTTATTTTTTGTCATCTATTACAATTGCGAGATCAGAGAACCGATACTTACATAATAATATCCCATCACGTACACTAAAATAGCCTATTTCTTTCCATACGAACTGGTGATGTATTAATAAAATACTACAAAGGGCCAATATATTTCCGCAACGCATCGTAAATATTTGTAGTTTTGCGGCTAGGGTTACAATAACCACAGTCCACTTACCATTAGGTCTAAGTCTAGACCCTAGACGTAATGGTAGGGAGGGTCTAGCCTCTGGATCATTCTTTTACAATCAATAAAATAAAATACTACGCAATAATAATATTTTTCCAAGATTCCTTTTTACCCCAAGTGTACTTTGGAATGGGATAAAGGAGCCGAGTTTCATACGGTGCACATTTTGCAGTAACTTGTGGGTATTGTGTTTGAAACAGTTACGACGGTGCAACGTGTACTCTGCCTTCACAGTAATGTTACTGCTTGAATCTTTATATGGACACTCGATACGTGTAGTTTAATGAATTAAAAATGTTTCTACGCTGATGGTCCGTCGTAATAATTGATTCAAAGTTGGGTAGAAATTATTTAGATCTTAGAAGAAATTTGATAATGTTTTCTTAGTGTGAATTAGATTGATTCTGATGCATAAATTAAGATATTGTTATGCGCGTCAATAAATAATACAAGATATACCATACAAACCAGAGCTTTCATTTAAACCGTGGGCACGGGGCCCAGCTGTGGGACATATATGGGCTGATACACATACAATTAGATATTTATTTAAAACTAGATATTCAAACCGAGTCCACGTGACGTGACAAATGTGATTTATTTCAACGCATACTGACATGACGTGAACGCGCACACTACTTCTGATCCATTGTGTTCCCGATTACCCCAATTATTGAAGGGTGTGCTCCATTATTTTATTATTCATTAATTACGACATCGACGGGACTTTCATTATGAGTTAGTGCATCGTTAATGTTGATTTATGAGTACTGTGCATTATTTATTTTGCACTGTTTGGATTTAACTGATGAATGTTGTTTTATTTTAATTATTATGTTAAAATTACCACTTGTGTTTTAACGTGCATATTTAATATTTGTTGTTCGAATGGGCCAACTTTGCACATTCGGGGTAATGCGGAATTGGCAGTCAATAAATTAATTTGGTTTATATTAATTGCCTTTTATATACTGTTTATTTCAAGAAATGCCTTGTAGCCTTGGGTCAATTTAAATAGATTGTGTTTATGTAAGTGCTCGATGGCTATTTGTTAAAACACGGTACGTGATCTGCGAAACGATGGTCACGGCTTCAAATCTTAGAACATATGTACGTCTAGACTTTTCGAGGTCATGTGTGCTCTCTCTCATCGACCTGTTGGAAGCGGCCTGCGTACAGCGATTTCCTGCATCTTAACCGAGTTAAGATGGCAGGGCTAAGGTTCACTTCCTGGTAAAGAAACGTTTTATTTACAAAAATAACAAAATACTTACACTTCTTCCCTCGGATTAGTAATGACAGCGATCCTCATGGCTTCCCGCATTGAAGACAGAAACCTGTCACTCACCGTACCGTAAGGCCAATAGAACATGTACAAAATCGTTCGGTGAATCAAATTCCTATTGGCAAGCTGAAAAAAGTAACATTTTAATGGAAAATAACATATAAAAATCACCTAAATTAACCATTTTTATTAAGACCTTTTTGGAGGCTGGTTAAAAATTAAAGAAATTACAACTTGAGTATAAGTAAGCACCGGTAATCGATAGATTCGATTAGAGTTATATATAGTATAAAGTTCGATTTGTGATCTATTAATTTTTTCATTATTATTCATTATTGTCATTATCAAATTTTTCATTATTATCATTATCAAAATCAGAATAGGCGTTTTTAATAACCCCTCTATAAGGTTATCCAGATTGACTGTAGTTATTTAAGTCGAATTTTATTGTCTTTATGATTGGCTTTTAGTTTGAAAATTGCTAGACTTGTGCTCGAACTGTCGATATCACAAATAAATCACATTACTACACATAGTCGTAGCTAAAAGCTTTCAAAGCTTCCGTAAATTAAATGCAGCAGTAAAGCTTCAATCAAATAGGACAGCTCAGTCAGAACGCGGGCATAAGCTTATATCGTGTATGGATAAAAAATATATCTGCAGATGAATTTTGTCCTGATTGGTGATAAATATATTTTGGGATATTGATTAATGTAACTTTATTTTTAATATATTATATTTCTATTTATAATGTTTATGAGGTCTGGTTTTGTCATAAAAGAACGATAATCGTACTTTTGGAAAGATTGGTTTTTAAGTTTCATTAATATATATAAAAAAATCTTTTCCTTTTTGTCTTCATTCATGTAAATGCTATCTTATGTGATGTATGTATTGATTTACAATATAACTATTATATGAAGTAAAACTTAAATGGAATTCTTTTTGAGTTTTTTCAAGTGTAAGGCCAGACCAATCCTATTTCGATTTGCTAGAAAAGTAACTGTATTTGCATTGGATAGCTCTTTTATTTACCTTGGTGTGTTCATTCCTCAAACAAGATCTAAATGGCGATCGCCTATTTATAAAACGATAAATCAATTGACGTACTGCTAACCGAACTTCGTATTTACTACCATATGGAAATTAAATTAATTAACTATTGAAAATATTTGTATATTGCAACTTTACTCTTGATATTTAGTTTATATCAATTACCATTAATGCATTATGATATGAAAGAGGTGAAGATTCGTTTGCGTGATTAACTTTATTTGAAATTAACTTTATTTAATATTTTCCAATTGTTTGGTTTTATCATAAATCAACCATCAATCACCCTTGGGCTTAAAAAAATAGGAAGATACGAGAGTAAATGGTGTTACAAGTATTCCGGACGATCACAGGGGTAAAAAGATTAGACAATATCATGCTGTATTTAATTTGATGAAAGTCAATGCAGTGATATATAAATTTATAAAAACATATCCATAGAAGGCATATACTTGAGTCTGCGATTCTAGGTATTCGTATCGGAAGAGTATTTGTGCCGACGTTGTGTTCTAAGATAGTTGAAAGTATTGGAATGTTTCAGAGAATTGAATTTAGTTCGCTCCATTTGTACTACGGTATTGAAGTAAAATGCTAACGGATTCTGTTGGAAGTGACAGTAGTGTAAAAAAAAGACCCAAGGCGCGCGTTAGGTACTAAACATTTTGTTCCAAATCTTATTTGGAGTTTCACAGATAGACTGCGATTGAGTATCATGATATTATATTTATTGGTATTGGATGATATAAGTGTTTTATTGATCTAACAGGTATTTTTTCTATATGATTTTTCAACCTTCTTCCTTCAATTGTTCGCCAACCCGCACTAGGCCAGCGTGGTGGATTATATGACCTGTCAATAAGAAGACCCGCACCTTGCAGTGGGACGTACATATATGGGCTGATACAATTCAGTACATGATTTTTAAATTTAACGGGTAATTAACTGGCCAGTTTCTAAAAAAACTAGTTAATAAAACCTGTCCTGTCACGTACATAAAACATATATTGCACCTATACTACGTAATATTAGAATATTATTTTTCTTTTTGCATTAAGGATTATTATGAATACCTAATGCAAATAATAAGGTGCATATAATTAGTTTTCGAATTGATATAATGTATAAAACAAATTACCTCGTATAACAGGTTTTCGCACTCATAAGGTTCGCACAATATCAGATTGGTGTTTTCATCAGACACATCCAGAGCTCTCCTCAGATAATCAAAGTACTGCAAATAATCATTACATATTTAAAAATTCGAATTAAGAATTATATTATTTCCTACTAAAAATTTAATTAATATTAAAGCAAGTCACTTGCATAATTCGTGTGTTGGAACACTGTATGTTTGAACAGAGGTTCAATTTAGATAGAGAAAGGGAATGAGCAAGCTATATTAATCTCTTTTGCTGAGGGTAAAAATATAAATGTATTTATTAATTCATCGACTTTTGCAAGCCGTATGCAGTACAATCAGAATTTTAGAAGAAGACAACTGGCTTTATCATCGCTCTCTTTCACATTTTTCGCCTGCATTCTTAATTCTCGCTGTTCTTATATTTAAAATTGCTGCAATTTTATTATGCTCTTGTGATTTTTTTTATTTTTTTTATTTTTTCTATCCATTCTCAGGTACTGGCATTGCTAGTCTAGACACTTTGTTGTAAAAAATAAACACAAGGGCCAAAGAGAGATTTGCTCAAATATTCACAAAGTGTCTTAATTGAGGCTCTATTTGAAATCAAACAACTGCCGTCTCACCTTTTCTTTGTATTCCTTTTTGCAAATGTCCAAATTAATAACTTGAACATTGCTCTCACTTAGAAGACACAATAGACTGTAGATGTCTTGCGATCTAAAGAGGGGCATAAATGTGTTTTTATTTTTTCTTATAGGTTTACCTTTTATAGGGATCCTTGTTATTTTTATGAACGTGCACTATTTATTGAGGTTTATAGAATTCTTTTAAAAGTTAAATAAGAATAACATGCATATTGTTTAGAATAATGAAGCACATTAATGCTTTATAACGACTGTTTAACTTAATCTTCGGTAAGCATAAAGTCAATTGATTTTTGAGTATTATCCTTCTGGTTTAATATTAATCCAACCGACTCTAAGGTATTAGGAAAATGTGTTACAGAAATATTGATCCCAAATATTAATAAATTATAATCAAACAAAAAAGTATCAATTCAATTTACCTGATATCTGTAGAATTACCCCTAACAACAGTCACTGTTTTAGTCGGCAAGCCCACAGCAATATCTTTGATAGCATTTGAAAAGCCTTTCGGGAATTTCACCATCGTATCCGAGATCACATCTTGTATATCGAAGAAACAGTAAATACTCCTTACAAATACCAGTATTAATATTTTCCACATTTTGTAGCCATTTGTCGCAATTAGTGATTTTATTATGGAGTAAGTAATGAGTGAGTGGGCGGTACCGAACTGGTCCGATGCTAGCTATTATATCACTTTTATATTACGTTTGGTCGCAGATGAGTGAAATTTTGGAGGTGGTATGTTTTGCTTTTATTACCATACTTAGGATGACTTGATATTTTGATAAACCTGAGCGATTCAGATTTTGTGAAGCAGTTGATAGAGACTATAGAGCCAATTATGGCATGAGAGGCTGCGGGTTCGATGTCCACACTAAGGCAAATGTTAGTTCAGCTGACAAATATTTTTTCGGTTGTGAGTGTTGGAAGATCGAGAAGTCTCACGAAGATTTAAATTCGCACTCGACGTAAGTTGCATTTTACTGTAGGGTCAGGACTATGTGTATGACTGTTGAGTGTATTTACTTGTTTATTAATTAGGAAGGGCATAGTGTGGTGGTATTACAAATCTATTTATTTTATTTTTTATCATCTATATTATTTTCTTTAAGTATATGCTTTTGCCTTATTAGTCTAATGGTAGTTTGTAAGTTGCGAACCGTAAAACTTTGAATTTGATTTGTATCTCATAGGGGATTGATTCGCCTCCATCAAAGTTGTTTTGACTGAATACGAAGTATCGTTACATTGGAAAGCTTTATATTATTTTTAATCTGAGGTGATGTATACGGTATGTTTACTTGTAAAAATACCTATCTTTAAACCCTTGACATAATAATGTTTGAATACTATTAAATACCTAGATATTGTACTCAGTTATAGTTGTAAACTGGTGTGGCGGTAAATGTATTCTGCAAAAATAGGAGACATTGGTATACAATAATTCACAATACAATTATATTTTCAATTAGACACCAATCGAAACATTTCTCAATTTTAATCAGCAAATGTAAAGCGTTTTATTACATCTATGGCTATGTGCAGTGGGGTATATCCCGAGGTCGCCCGGATTGGCAGTTGACGAGTGAAGTGGCTACTTTTCATCGGAAAGGTCCCCGTGACCGATGGTTTGAAAGCTTTGCCGTGTTGCCTTCCAAGAACACCTACGCACAAGATTAATGTGCCCGCTCATAAATCTGTTTGTGTGATTGGATTGGGTTGGCGAAACATTACTGTTGTTCATTTGTCATGGAGAGGTATTTTTCATCAAAAATACTTGGGTAGTTAATTTAATTATGACAATTGTTGTAGTTTACCCTATTATGTAGTTTAGGCTACAATAACGTAGAATACAAAAATCGGAAAAAAGGGTTTTTTTTAATCCTACATTTCGAACTTTTAATTGATCATTGAATATGTAGACCAGCGAGTTAACAAATAAATACACCACTGAAATAACTCAGGGAAACTTTATATAGAATAGACTTTCAGTAATATTGAAAATAGGAACTCACTCATAATATCTATCTATATATCTATTCAGCCACAAGAAGTCCACTGCTGAACATAGGCCTCTGCCAACGATCTCCACATTCATAAAAAGATTTTAGGATATATTTAATAATAATAAAAAAGACTCTTTAGTTAAAAACACCATACAGTAAACAAAATAAAAGATAATTACTAAAACCATAAAAATTAAAGTGCTCAAAATCGGCGGTCCTATTTACTGGATATTCCAGCTAAAGCGTGTGTACAAGGACCTTAGCCGAGGGTTCGGTAGTGGAGTGCTGTTATAGCGTTTCTTCGTGAATTATTAAACAGCTTCAAATACCGCGCGGCCGCTCGCTGTCAGCTATCAAAATCGACGGCCAATTATAGTTATCCGTTTAGTGGAAATCAGTTATCAGTAGTGGTTATCAGTTTTCTGACAAGGTGGTTTGTAAAATGACTAGTATTTTCTATTTTTACTGCAGCATTAAATTGTACATAGCGTCACTGAGGCTTACTTCAGTGACGCTATGTACAATTTATAATTGTGGTAAAAATAGAGATTACATTATTTTAGTATAATGACCATGTAGCACATAATCCGGGAATCACAGTCACGCAACAGCCCAGATTGAAAACAAATATTTACCCTAAAAATGTCTCGGAGACAACGAACTGTGTTAACTCTGTGATTTTAACAGTAACCTTGCAGGGCAAATGATACACCTATATTTTGACATATATTATGCGAGACCTGGTGATAACGCAAATTGTCATTTTTTACCTAACACCTAAACAGGATTCTTGGTTAGAACGAAAAGCACGTAGAGTAGAACGGAAGCCGTGGAGATCGCCATCTATCCCGCCCCATGTATTCAAATCAAGTCTAATTTGAGATGGTTCGCTCACTCGATACGTGTAGTTATCCTTTCAACGTACTAAATGCTTTGGAAACCATGATATATATGGAGAGGCAGGCGTGCATTACCTGATATCATCACGGCCGCCCCGAGTGGTGCGACCAGAGTGCAGGAAACTCTACACTCAGCCCCAAAGGCAACGCTCTACTTCTATGTCCTTAAGTGTGTGGCTTGAGGCAGGAGCGACGAGCGTTTTCGTCGGATTTTTTTTATGTAAAGGCGGAAAAGGATTAATCCTGCTCTTTTAAGTTTAGGTAATAGTTTTTTGTTAATGAGGTCCTTGCATAGTATTTTATCCAATTTCTGAGTAGCGTTTATAAGTATATATCAGGGATTTTTAACTCATTCATTATTTAATGATTTTTAAACGTTTGCACATTTATGTAGCATATTTGTCTAAGTGTTTTTAGTCAATGGTTTTTTTTGTTAAGTAATAACTTGAAAAGTCATGTTTTAGTCGAATCTAGAGCACAATATATTTTTGAATCGAAAAGTGTTATGCCTCTTAACAATTTATGATCTTATCTTATCTTATCTTACTAATATTATAAAGGTGAAAATTTGTGTGTTTGTAAATTATTCACACACAAACGCTAGGATCAGTTTTTATGAAATTTGATATGGAGGTGGCTGAGACCCTGGATTAACACATAGGCTACTTTTTATCCCGAAATAATGAAGTGTTCCTGTGGGACGAATACAGAATATATATATATATATATATATATATTTGCTACTCTTTCAAACTCAAACGGGTGGGATTTGATAGAGTATAGAGCGAATCAAATGGCCCAATCCAATCCAAATGAAGAGGACAATATTGAATGCCTTGAGTCATGGGACAGAATGAGATGGGACAAGACGAGGTGTGACGGGGCGGGACAGGGAAAGCAGTATAAAGGACGGCTGTCAGGTTGACTTTAAATATAAAACAGTTAGTATGCAAGAAACATACTAAATGTGAACTCAACTCAAAAATCATGTGAACTCAAGCGAAGCCAAGCTGGGCCGCTTCTTGCTAGTATCCCATAAAAATGAAATATTATTAAATGTTCTCGGGTTTTTATAGGTGATTTATTAAGGGAAAAGCACAAACGTCGGCGAGGAGAAGTACCACTTAATAAATTGCCGTACGATTTAGTTTATGATTAAGATGTTTATAATACATGAGCCAACAAAAATTGTTTCTCCATTCCTTTACTAACATTCAGATCTATTTGTTTATTATGAAAGATAAATAGTATGCCAATATTTCAGATAAAACACAATGTTGTAAAAAGAAATATATAAAATACTTTTTACCGCTGTCAACCATAAACTTAAACCATACACATTTTTGCCATTCGAAATTGAGCCGCAAACATTTGTAATACAGTTTGATTTTGGTTGTTCATCGCCGAGGTGTAATTTACTTGATATTAATATTACAACGTGACAGCATCTAGAGTGTCTAGTGATAATGTTTTTGGGACATATTGTTTAGTGAGGAAAGATAGTGTTTTTAACCCACCGACACTATTTCTATATTACCGGGTTAATTGGAATAGCTTAGTGACTTGGCTTTCTGTTTTTGTGGTTATAAAGAAATATTTGAATACTGCTTTGAAATGAGGGGAACGAATCTCTCTTGTCCCCTTCTCATCTATTCTCTCTCATTCCCTCTCCCCCCCCCGATTTGAAGAGTCGGCAACATATCTATGATCCAAGCGTTGTGACTGTTCATGGGCGGCAGTGATCACTTGCCATTGGTGACCTGTTTGCTCATTATCCGGATCTATTGTATTGTAAAAAAACTACAGATGTATCTTGTTTTCCTCGTGTATCAAAGATTACAGAGTTCGATAGTCATCATATTGATTTTGTGCCTGTAGTTGTGCAATTGCTTCGATTCCTACTCCACCATACTGTCCTAGTCCAGGTTACTGCGAACATTAATGCATATGAAAATTTTGGAAAACATGTTAGGTATAACGATTTTCACACGATATTTTTCTTTAGCGTTAAAATGACCGACATCATTAAATATTATTGTTTTTTTAATATTCATTTAGACAAAGAAAACATTGCTGAAATTATTTAAATGTCACAGAAAAACCTTAAATTTTAACAAAGCTCCGCAGATATAAGTATTTAACAGCTGATATCTTTTTAATTGCCAAAAGTCCTATGTGCTACAGGTTTCCTAAGTCTATAAGGACAAGGAGTAAGTTGTCACACGCCGCAGGCGATTGCTAGTAATTCGTGTTTGATAAATGGGGTCGGCGCGGACGGGTGAAAGATCCGCGGAAACAATCCGGATGCAGCCCCGGGTACTGTTGTAATAACTATCTCTAGTAATGATGAAATTCCTCGACGTGTTACTGGGTACGCAAATATTGTATTTTTGTTGAAATTATTTTGAGTAATAAGCGTAGTGGAGGCTTCGTTTTTGTTGCCTAGCTATGGCTTGACCAGGGTGGTGCGTTGGTCTAAGAGAAAATTTAGGTACTTTCAAGACTTCGTTGTTGTGTTTCGTTTTCAATGAGATTTCTTAAGACTTACAAACTGGTGGTAGGATATCCTCATTCATCCGGGTAGCAAAACCACCATATACAGTGGTGGTAAATCCATAAGCGTGCGTTGTCATGTTTCAAGCAGGCAGTGTAGTGGATATTCTATTATCATCAGGGACCTTGTAGGTACTTTGTCGTGGCAGTGTAAAAAAGTGCACAATTAATAAATACACCCAACAGTCACATACATAGTCCTGATCCCACATTAAGATCAATTAAGTCTTGTGTCGTGGGCATCAGAAACTACGAAAGACTTTTTGGTCTCACATACACCCAGACCCGCGACAAATATTTGTGGACCTCACAAACATTTGTCTTGTTGCAGGGATCGAACCCACAGCCTTTCGTTTCACAGCTGGCGTCTAACCAACTGCGCCACGGAGGCTGTCAAAATTAAAGGATAGAGAGTGCATTTGAATCATCCTGTAAATAATGTAATACATATATTATACAGGCTACTATTTATTGAATTATAACAGTGTTACTATTTCTGTACCGCATAGCACGTGGCCAGCGTCTCGCTATACCGCGGTCGGCCCGCCGACCATCCCGACTTTAGCTTTGCAGCCAAATTTTTAATATTCCCTATCTATGTACTCCCACGTTCCTTGGGAAACATTAAACTTCCCGCCCAAAGATATTTTCAATTTCACATCCTTGTGTTTGGTAAATTCTTTGAATTTGTTTAATATTTGCGCTGGTTAAGGAACTGCCTTGAGGATTTATTGTGGGAGTACCGAGTATCGATTGTACATTGTGAGGTTTTAATTTCGTAACCCGAGTTGAACTTCTTTTTATTTACATCCTACACATAATGCCGTTAAACCAACGGGGCTATAAAGATGAGTTCTGCCTGAATAAATAAAAAAAAACCTAAGTGATATAAAATAGTTTGTGTGTCACGGGAAAAGTTCTGGCTTAACAGGTTGAAAGAAAATACCCGTTATTAAATATGAAAAAATACAGGTCTCTAGAAAAAAGCTCCGGATCCTTTTAGAACAAGTCGAGTCATACATTTGTGTTTAAAAATATCTCATAGTTTGTTGAGCTCGAGCGCGGGTGTAACGAAATTGTTCCAACCGCGGGGCATTAGCGCCGGGGCCTTACACCGAAACCACGTTACAAATAAATTAATTTAACCAAAATATTTAGGAATACAATAAATTGGGATTTATTTGCAATGTTATGGTATGTACAGTGTGATGGAATTGTCATTTAGGTAGCTTGAATTTCAACTTCAGAATTGGTAATATCAATTGTAACAAGATTTCCTATGAATTTTTATTTGAATCTATTAAATGCTATGAGGAAAAATTAAAAATAAATGCCAAGAAAACATTTGAGTACGAACAAATGCCACAAGAGCACGATTAAAGTATAGTGCGACAACTTAAAAAAGTGGCTTCTTTGATTCCTCTCTACACAGAAATATAAATTTCCCGCAATAATTTCTACCCATAAAAATATTGAAATTGGACACGCAGCCAAGAAAATAAAAACAGATACATAGATTGTAGATAGTAAATACAATTTATGGCGTACCTAATAAAGATTTTATTAAGATAAATTTTATTCACCTTGTTTCGTGGTAGGGGTGAAGGGGTAACCGCGCAACATTGGGGTGATATTGGTCAGGACTGTGGTTACCCGAGTTTTTCTTTTTTTCAGCGATTCGCCGGGATTTACATGAAATGTTACTATTGTTTTAATACATTTTTTTAATTCTGACTTATTTATTATGCTCTGTGCAAATTAAAATTGTGCTTTAAAAGTCTAATGTTGCAAAACATGGGTTGTAATTTTGGAGTTCGCTTACCTTTTCGGGGAATAATATAGTGGTTATAAATTGCATATTTTATTCATGAAAACTTTGGAAACACGAAACTTAGAGATAGCATTAGTGTCACTCGTTTTTCTATTAAATTAAGGTATAGAATAAGACTTTGAGGACGAAAATTTGTATTTTATTCACAAATGGTAGAAAATTGGTAATCATTTTAGATTTATACTACTTACAAGGGCGGTTTTTAGACATAGTATATATTGTTATCAATACACATTATATAATTCTGTAATCAATATATAATTCAAGGTATCGTAATTTTATTTCGGTGCTTATACTTAATTGTTGAATTATAGATGTATATATTATGATATATGTTTTAAAACGGTAATTGGTCCATAAAATTTAATTTTCGAACAACCTTAAAATATATTTAAAAGGCGACTGCCTCGGTGTCGCAGTTGTACAATGGTATGATTGCTTGCTGAGGTCTTGAGTTCGAATCCCGGGTCGGGAAAATTGATTTTTTATTGAGTATCAGCCCGGAGTCAGGAATTTGTGTCCGATATGAAGATAGGCTCATCCTATAACCTATCACATCGTGGGACGGAAAATACGAGGCGAAACGTGGGTGTCTTGGTTGCACCTCTGCCTACCTCTTCTGGAAAAAAGGCATGAGTTTTCGAATGTATGAATAATCATAAAAAAAAAACATTGATTCTACCACTTCAGCTTAATCCTCATAAAACCAAAGAATACAATTTAAACAAATAACTTCCTTTAAATCTCTTTCAGGTGCACATTACCCAACATCCATCGTAACCGATTATAAACTACACGTTACAGGCGGGTTAATTTAACGCCGGTTTAATCGCCAGTTATTAATAAACTTTCAAAAGCCTTGTGCATGTTGCGGCTTATTTATATTACGTAGATCGAGCGCGCATCAATTGTTCTGGTATGTTTCATTACGGCTAGGCGTGTAGGTGGATTAATTTCAGAGGTTACATTGTGACTAAATAGATGTTTTGAAAATTTAGCGCGTCTAAATTCTTTCTAGTTTGTGTTGACAACATTTATTTATTACTGAAGGATTCTCTATTAATCACGTGTCAAATTTTCTTTCAAAATTTTCTGGCTAGCATAGAAATGAGGGTCTCAGGTTAATTGTCTCAGCTTGGAAGTATCACAAAAATGCAAGGCAGTCGCGCGTACTCAATGAGACTGTCGGCAAAATAGATAGGAATTTATTTAGCAAAGAGTTACTATCCACTTATAAATCTTATCTGTAATTTGAAATAGAGAGGTATGTCTAAGAATATTTTAATTAAGGATTCATTGAAAATATAAGAAATTAAACTTTTGCTTTAATAACACGGTTGCTTGTATGTACTGTTACAACACTTTTAGACAATTGACTTTATACATGGTGCTTGCTACTACGAGAAATAAAGAATGTAGAAGAAAATAATATGAACTGGTATTGATGAGAACTATGTAAGTGATGGTACTGCAAATCGTACCACAGAACGTTGTCATTGGTTGTATAGCGGCTGTCTACGAAGTTCACAAATATTTCGATAATTTCGTCACGGACTAATATCAATCGTCTGTGACACTGTTACCATGGTTATAATATGCCACTGACTTTGTGTAAATCATAGGTGTTTCAATTCAAAAGGGTACTTGCTACGGTTAAGTTTTTTGAACTTTCATTTAGGTAAACAAAAAGTATTAGTTAAGTATATCAAAACCTAGTTTGGTGTTGTCCAATACTTTAAGCAGAACAAGATGATACAAAGAAAACAAAAGAAGTCTTGCCTTTCGATCGACCAGTTTGTTGGATTCCGGGTTAGCATTATTCTCAAAAGCAATCCAACAGTTGATCTTTTTGCTACTATGATATTATAGAATATTATTATCAACGAACAATGGAAATACAAAAGCAACGCAATTGTTTACAACACAAACAATTTTTCGAACACAAACGCGGCATCCCGAGCACAATGGGAGTAATGAATAAGTCATTAATTCAACTGCTCGTAAGACAATTATAACGTTCATTATGGTGGCAAATTAGCAACCGTTTAACTGAACGATCTTGTCATTACGAGCGTCACAGTTTTATTATCTGTCGCATTGGGAACTCTCGGTTGGCAGATGATTGTAAACGCTTCGTATCCTGTAGATTATGTGATAAACGAGCAGAAATTATTCACTTTTGTTATTTTATTGATTTTATATTTGAAACAACTACTTTGTATTTTTGACATACTTTATATTATAACCCATTTTTTTTCTGTCATGCGTATCTTAGGCCAGATGCACTAACTAAATTTAAACTTAGCTTTAACCGTAACCATAACCGTAACATTAACTATACCACTGCATACGAGTACAATTGAGATGACAAATTATTTTTCCGAATTCCGAATAAACGGATCTGATGAAAACCTATTAAAATTTAAAAATATATTTTTTAATATATTTAAATTGTAAAATAATTCCACCAGAAAACAAGCATCAATGGATATTACGAAAAGTTATTTTAACCTATGGATATTTTTTAATAGTGTAAGAGCCCGTGGACGTCACAAGTTATTTATGGTGCCTGTATTCCTGTAACGTATGTTTTTTTTTCGCGCATGTTTGTACGCTGTTAATACCCTTAGGGGAAGCCTATCTTCAACAGTGTGAGACGCCTATTAAGCAGGTAAAAAGGATTGTCTATTGGTATTTTTATGGAAATTTGTTATATCATATATGCAATCGTTCGAAGCCATTACAATTGACCAAAGTGGAAAGTGACCAAACTACAATAAATGGGTAGAAAAAAAACAGAATAGTATTACGTAAGTCTGGCATTCTCGGGCTCTTGGGGTATATCGTGTAAAATGTATTCAACAAATATTTCTCAGGAAGTTTCATGTCGGCGAAATCGTAAAAAAAACATACTTCATTAATTTTATACGGCATTGTTTGTGTTCCAAAATGATTCAAAATTTCATATAATAAAATATTTTTAGTCCGTTTCCTAGAAAAATATCCATGGTACCTGTTGTGATCAATATTACAACAAAGAGAGCTAATGATTATTGATGTTTGTATAACATTAGCTTACGACTATGCCGACCTCAAGCGCAGTCCACACGAATGCCGCCGACCCGCCGGCTTATGACGGCAACTTTTTGTTGGTGGGATAGTTGGTCTCACTCATTGCAAATTGGACCACTTTATCGTCGACATATGGCAGAGGTTCGACATGACATACGGAACATTTTCATGACGTTGTTGACGTTGATTACGTAATAACGAGCCGAGTGCTTGCGTCGCCAAAATGCCAACATGTCGGCGGGCAACACTTGCGGGCGCTTGTTGCCGACATGATTATTTTCTTATAGGCCACCGGGTTGTGTCGGCGGGTTGTGTTGCCGGGTCGGCGGCTTTGGTGTGAGGTGAATACTATTACGAATAGTTTTATAATTACAGCAAGGGAGGTAAATGTCTTTCAGCAGCCTTTTTTCGTAATCAAATAAAAAGAAGATCCACACTGAAAACATAAAATTCACCATTTTATCATTCGCGAATACCGAAATATTATTTGAGACAACGTTTTCCTAATAACTCCAAGACCGTTGTAACAATACTACTGGCTGCTTCTGTACAAACTTATTTTTATCTCCCATTTGAATTATTCGGAGGAAATTTTCGCTTCGTCGCTTTATGTAAATAATTTAGGAATAGCTCGAACAAATTATATTAAAAGTGGATAAAAAACATTAAATGTTTACGGTATTATTTCAAATACCACCAGTATTCCGTGAATTCTTTACAGTATGTCCAATGGAGTATGGAGTTTATTAACCGACGTAACCATTCATGGGCAAAAAATTTTATCAAGCGTTTTAAAATTTTGGATGCTGAAATAGGTTTGAATTTATTTTAACGGGTTACAGATTTGTTCGTTTATGGGCTATTTCGTTTTGTGATTGCGTAGAGGGGTAGTGTTACTCTGCTAATTAGTTTAGTGGCATAGGCTGTGGACCATACTGTCTAGGTTTTGAATCACATGTCAAGAAATCCGTTTTATATTTTCCGCTTTGTAAAATCATAACTGAGTTCAGAACTAAAGTTTGAGCTTGGCATAGTAATAGTCTTATATTCTATCAAATCTAGGGACGGATATAAGCTAAGCGAAATGTTAAATTGGGGTTTTCCTGCCTACCATTTCGGAAATACAAGCGTAAGAATACACGAACCAAAAAACCCAAACAAAGTGGACAGCGTTAGCCATTTAGGAATCAATTACAGAATCGCGCAGTTCACAACCCATATGAACCACTGAAGTAAAATAAAAATAAATAAATATCCCCAACAGATCCACATGAAGATCGTGTCTTGTTTCGTGGGGATCAGGAACTAATAGACACTTCGGTCTCACAAACACCCTGACCCGAAACAAATACCATTGGACCACACAAATATTTGTCTTGGTGCGGGGATCGAACTCGTGGCCTTACGTTTCGCAGCCGGCTACTAACCAACTACGCCACGGAGGCTTTCTAAGTAAGTATAAGTAATCAAAAATCATAAGTTTCTCCGACCAATATCCCTAACACACACCTGTAAATAATGCCGGCCGTGTCCAACGGGCCGTGTCGATGGTCCCGTAGCCGCCTGATCTCATCTCTTAAAAGGTTTCGTCGATCGAGCCACGTTACTTACCGGGGCAATATTTCTGTCGCCCACTGTCCCCTGATGTTCTCTTGTTTATTTAGAGGTTTGGGTAACGTGGAGTTGTTGCGTGGGTTTAATAATGATGTATGGTATTTGAAGGTAGGTGTAGAAATAATTTTCTCTATATCCGACAATTGGACGTGCAAGCTTGTGTGATTTTTTTATGTATGTTAAAGCAGATGAGTAGGTACTTGAAAAAACATATATTTATTTTTTCAGTAAAACTTAAACGGCTTTTTAGAAATAAATGCTTTGTGGTCTCGCCAAAGTCGAGTTGATTCAAGAGGTTTTTAATTTGTAATTTTATCAAAATTGCATTAATTTTAAAGACGAACGTTTGGACTACAGCTGTATGTATTTTCGCTAAGATGACACTAATTTTATTTAGCATAAAGCCTTTATTTATAAATATCCAAAATATTAAGGTATTATCTTTATTGAATACTTGAATAGAAGTATAAAGGGTGTGGTGTAAAAGTTATTCCAAGGTTCGAATCTTTGAGCCGGGTCGGGCGCCATTCGGGGTCAGGTGCTAACACTCAGATAAACTCAACATGGCCGGATTCATTTTCCAAACATCTTCTGACGCTTTAACTGACAATTAAATATTAAATTACCTCAACAGTCTCATACATAGTCCTGACCCCAAACTAAAATACAAGTCTCGTGTAGTGGTTATCAGAACCTATGACAGACATCGAGATTCCAAGGAATACTTATGGATCGCATAAACATTTGTCATAGACCAGGGATCGAACCCACGGCCTCATATCGACAGCCAACGAACCAACTGCGCCACTGACTCAACATTTGTGTACATATTTATGAATACGTTAAAATATTAAGGTATTATTGTTATCAAAACCCTTGAATATCAGTGTAGTGTAAAAGTTTTCCCGAGTTTGGAAAGCCGTTCGGCCGGGCGCCATCTAGGGTCAGTTGCTAACACTCAGATATACCCATAGCCGTATGACGCGCTTTCCAAAAATCTTCCGAAGGTATAAGAAACTTATTTATAGGTTGTTTAAAATATTTGTTCAAATTCTTAATTTAAAATTTATTCCAAATTCAATGTTTAAAATTCTATTTCAATGAAATAAAAAAAATGCAAAATTAGGATGAGTCGTCTCATTGGGTTGTTGCATTATGGTATGGACTTGTGAACCGCGAGGGCTTAGATACAAATTACAGATCGGACGACCGTTTGCTTTTTTTTTAGTTTGAAAAGTCTGACGCGGTTGGCCTGCGAAACTAGATTTGAATGTGGCAAGGAGATTGGCTTGCGCACTTTCACATCTGGTGGTGAAAAATGCTGGTAGATCTATGAATGGAGTATAGTAATGCGTGATTTTCCACATATTTCATATTAAACCAATAATTTTCCAACTTGGTAAAATGCTAGTTTAATGAACGGATTATATTTATTTCGCTAATGGCGTGCTAATTACATAATTTTCAAGCCTTTACGTAGTTCGTTTGCTTTTTTAGCCATTTACAACCCATGAATAACGATCATGCCGCTTTTTATATGGAATCATGAAGTACTAGTGTTCTTTATAAATATATGTCTGTTATATAAGGACATATGTTTTAGAAATTCATATATTTTTTGTATTATAATTGTAATAGCAATAAGTGCTTCATGTACAGTTTTTTTCTATCTTAATAATATTTAAATTTGGTTTTTTTTTGTATGTATAAGTTTCAAATTCTGCATTTATAAAGTTTTGTACTGGTACCCAAGACACAAGCCTAGCTTACTTTGGGGACCCCTGTCAAAATTGTGTGTAACTGTGGTTTTTTAAGTACCACATACATATCTTATATTTTAAATTTCGATGATGAAACATTAGGTATACCTAATAAGAAAATGATAATGCGTATAATATAGTGTGTGGGCTAAGAAAAGAATGAAGAACAAAACTACGACAGCGATAAGATAGTCTTAAGCTTCGGCATAAGACTGTCTGTTTGCCTTCGAGCATGTTTCTCTCACAGATGGTCGTAAAATGGTATCGAGAGATAACACTTAGTTATTTCTTTATTCGGCTCAATTCACTCCAAATCGGTTTAGTTCTAAATATATCCGAAATTACTTTTCTGATCGTGTCTTGTAAATATTGTTAGAAGTGGAAATTTACGGTTGCCTGGAGTATTAACGTCGTCTGTTTGTATAGGATCAGGGCTGATCAGCGCAAAAGAATATAACAGTTCCTTAACGGAATGATAAAGATGGGACTCGGCCTGTCTTTAGCGGTATATACTGGGGACTTTATTTGTTTATGGCTTAGTTACACAATGTCAGAAACGGGTTGCCTATAAATGGTCGTACAATCAGTTTATATAGGTGTATTATTCTGAATTGGAACAAGACATTTTAATCTCTGAAAGGGGCCGTCCATTAATCACGTGATGTTTTTTAACATTTTTAACCCTCCCCCCGCCCCCTTGGTGATACGTGGTGAGGTTTTAGACTAACCCCCCCCCCCAAATCACGTGTATTTTTTAGTGCCTACAAAGAATCTTAATTTTTTTAGAATATCATCCTTCAATACATGTATAAGTAAAGTACCATCTAGGACTTCTTTCGTTGCCTGATAACGGCGAGTCAAGTTCACACTACACGCCGCTTTTCGGTTTAGAAATCCCGCATTGACGAAAAAATAAATACACGCAATATCTTACTACACCCTCCCTCCCCCCTTGTGATATTTCGTGATTTTTGCTAGACCCCTTCCTCCTCTTTCGAGCCTCACGTGATTAATGGACTGCCCCAAAGCAGGAGGTTTTCGGCCGATGTAGTCCCTTCTATTGAACTTATAACCACCAATCTACTGGTAGTAGTTCTCTCATAAGTGAGAGGCCGCCTGGGTAGGTACCACCGCAATGTCTATTTCTCCAGCCAAACATCAGTGTAAATGCACTATAATTGCGTTCCGATTTGAAGGACATTGTAGCCAGAGTAACTATTGAAACTTATTGAAACTTAACATCTTATGTCGAAGGATGGCGAGCGCTGTGGAGTGCCAAGCAATGCTTTGTAATTCATGGGGATGTTTGTTTGTTGTCTTGTTTGTGTTACTGTCTATGGGCGGTCGTACCGCTTACCAGCAGGCGAATGGCATGCTCGTCTTGCCATTCATAGCAAAAATAAAATAAAAACTTAGTTGCTTGTAGCCAGTGATTATTAGGCGTTAAAAGACTTATATGTTTTTCTGGATTGCGGGCGCAGGGCAATGCTTAGTAAAATTATGTGTTCTAAGTGACTATATGGCCTAACCACTCTCAATCGATTCTCTCGATGGTAGAGTTGGCCCGTGCCCAGCAGTGGGATGTATATGGGCTGATACAATACAAGTGTGTTGATAATATGAGGCGTGACGCTAATCATCAGCCGAGCAACCTGTTAGTCTTAACGACCGTATCAATATTTAATAAATCTTGCTCTCTGGAATCCAACTATGTCTTTCACTAATGTTTTTCTTAGAAATTATTATTTAATGTCAGAAGATGTTTTCCTACTTATATTCAAGGAGAAAATATGAAATGAAACCATTTTATTTAGTTAATAATGGAACAACTACATCTCACCGTGTCGCAGAAAGAGCTTTATACAGAATTTTGAAATAAAACATATTATATTTTATTATCTCTTTCTCGGAATTTGTGATTCAGAACTGTGTTTGAGCTATGTTAATAAAACTATTGATACAAAATTACGCAATATTGCTTGACAATATTTGAATTTGTGCAATAAATGGTTTCTTAGATTTACGCGAATGTTACACATTAAAATAAAACTATTTTTACGGATTTTATCGGGATTTATTTTAATTCTTACATTTTTTAACTTCCCTACTTTTCGGTTGCTTTACAGCTTTCGTGGTTACGGGGCGGACCGAAATTAAACCAAATCGCGATAAAATTAGTTTTATTTCATTGTGGACTAATGATAACTACATTGCTATTAACGATCTATTTTAAATATCCAACGTTAGGTCTAGGAGTAAGAAAACAGGACAAAATTTAGTTACGCTCCGTGTTGTATTTGTAATTATTTTTGGACTATTGAAAGACACATAATAAATATATTGGTGGATCTACTAGTGGTCCGGTTCAACTTTGCCTGGTTCAATTCTTTTTACTACTATTATCACAAACGCCAGGTTTTATATACATCTAATTTAATAATTTCCTAAATTAACTTTTTCTCTTTTTACTCCGCTCCTAAAGGTAAAAGGGTAATATTAAAAACCTTGTCAACTTGCAGAAAATGAAATAGAAATTGACTATCTGATGCAAAGATAATTTATGAAAACTGCTTCTTACTTCTAAAATTCTTCAACTTTTTTGTATAAGCCTATTTTAATTAAAATATTTAGTACGCATTAAGACCAAATTTTTCTCATGCTTTTTATGCTACTTATACTTAACAGGACTTATATTTTTTCTGTTTATTGTAGAGTTTAAATTATAGCAAAAATATGTAACGCAGCGACTTAGTCCTCTTTGTTTTGCGTTCGTAGTATATAAACCTTTTAAAATATGTTTATATTTTTACTTTAACTGTGTGGGTGCGTTCGTAGTATTTCATGGTGTTGAGTAATTAGCATTTACCAAACTATGGGTCGAGCCACACTGGTGGATCGCTAGTGCATATCTCTGTGCCGCAGTTGGTTAGACGCCGGCTGTGAAACGTGAGGCTGCGGGTTCGATCCCCGCACCGAAACAAATATTTGTGTGATCCACAGGTATTTGTTTCGGGTCTGGGTATTTGTGAGACCGAAAAGTCTTTCGTAGTCCCTGATACCCACGACACAAGACTAGATTTTAGTGTGGGGTCAGGACACTGTATGTAACTGTTGGGTATGTTTATTTATTTACGGCCAAACGGCGAGTCCCGAATTTGGCAGGTTTTGCTTGGTGGGTCAGAGCCCAGTCAACTTTTCGAACCACTGGTGTAAAGTATTGTTGGGATTTAAAAAAAATGCTGATCGAACAAATAAATAAAGAAGGCAGCCCACATACTTCGGCTTTGCAAAAGTGACTGCCGAATTTCTATCAGCTGCTTACTTTCTTTATACGTTGTTTAAATAAGCATATAGTTAAGTAAATAAAGCCGGATTATTGAAGTCTCTATCATCACCGTTTTCTTTTAGAAAATTTCCTACAAATTATAACCTAACACCAGATATATACCAAGTCGCCTCTATTTATTTCTATATCCTGGTTAGAGCCAAATATCAACAGCTCCGGCCGCCGGCCCTCTCTGAATACCAAGTGCTTGGGATTTATTTTAGTCCATACACCGATATTTACCAGTGGCCCGTTTTATTGCCGGTTCGATTTATATGTATTCCAAAAGACAACACACGTACGAAAGGGTTTGAGATATTGCTGCGGTTTTTAGCACTGTGTCACTCTGTCTTGTTGTGTGTTGATTGATGGGTGGTGGGTTGAAGTCATGGCGATTAGATGTCTATAATAAGTGTGTATAGGTGGTCGCGTACCGGTTGATTGAGATGGTTGTTTTTTTTAATTAGTACCTTAAAATTCACAGCATGTAGTCTCTGCCCTTATAATATTTGCCAGAAGGGAATTAATAGAAATCTTCTTACCTGGTCTTGTAGACCTAAAAATACAATAAAATAAAATAATTTTTAGTAAAAAATAAAAACCGACTTCAAAGTGCCGCTACAAAGTAACAAATAATATATATTTCATCGTACTAGTACCCAATGATTAATGTTCTTATTGACTTGACTAGCTAACAAATCTTAAATACGTAATATTTTGAAGGCGGGTCGCTAAGTGCCGAACATGTACGCCTTACGCTTAACATTAATTTGTGTAAGTAATTATAGCGAAAAACACGCAAGATTTACACGGAATTTTAATTTGTCTTAATATATCAGGCCGTAATCGTCCACTGTTGAGCATGGGACACAACATACCCTTTCTTGTACCTAAAGGCCTTTATGTCATGCAGGTTTCCTGACTATGATTGAAATATATCACTTTTAAAGAGTTTGGTAATTGAATATCATCAACACACAAGTGACTCCGATAATTCCGGAGGTGTATACCCTGGAATTATAACCGAGACGGTGGTCAACCGTCTCGTGGGTCATATCTAGATAATTATCAACAGGCTACCACACACATGTAAGACACATAGAAATTCTATCAAAACTTCAATAAATTTACACGTAGGATTAGCACATTATATTCATTTGTGTTTAATTTACTTTTATGTGCCTTTCTGAGCCACATGGTGTAAAATTTGCTTAAATTTATACGTGTTTGATATTTAGCGACCCGCCTTCAAAATATTACGTATTTAAGATTTGTTAGCTAGTCAAGTCAATAAGAACATTAATCATTGGGTACTAGTACGATGAAATATATATTATTTGTTACTTTGTAGCGGCACTTTGAAGTCGGTTTTTATTTTTTACTAAAAATTATTTTATTTGTCCCTTTTCAGTTTTGATAGGCATCGTTATGATGAGAAAGGTGATCATGATATAATCAAAACGATGTCTTTAAAATTCACGAATTCTTCAGACCAAACATGATATTATTGCTGTGAAATTATGAGAAGATTGTAAGTCATTATAATCATGATATCCGCTATTATTAGACACTGACCAGGTCGGATTCTCTTAGTTTACGTCGGTAATTTACGTATCTATTTCTCTCACTTTCCCTCTTCTTCACCTACTCTTTATAGTAAAACTTTTATATTGAAAACTGAAATTAATTGTATCTATTATCTAACCCCCCCCCCCCCCTACACGTCTTTCTCCTTTTAACCCCCCCTTTGTAGTAACACACTTATACCGAACCAGGTGCAAAAAGAATTATTGCTGTACCGTTCAATTTTGAGGAGTTCTGCTCTTCAAGTCCGAAGATATTCATCAGGTCTTCACCATTATTTAATGACACTAATCTAACATATCATACTTGTCGACAAAATAGTTTATTTTTAATCGTTTAAGTACTGCCAGAGATATTGAGTATTTACATTAGTATCTATTTCCTCCCCCCGCCCTACACCCCTTTCCCCTTTTCAGCCCCCTTTTGTAGTAATACACTTATACTGAACCAGGTGCAAAAAGAATTATTGCTGTACCGTTCTATTTTGAGGAGTTCTGTTCTTCAGGACCGAAGATATTCATCAGGTCTTCAACAATTTTTTATGGGACCAACCTAGTATATCATGCTTTTCGACAAAAAATAAATTTTTGAAATCGGTTCCCTAATACCAGCGTAATCGAGTAACAAACATACAAAAAAAAAAAATTCAGTCGAATTGATTACCTCCTCTTTTGAAGTCGGTCAATAAAAATAAAGCTGAAACTTTATCTGCGCATGCCTCTGACATAGGCCTCACACGATCAGCTATTATGAAGTTCCGATCGTGGTGGCTTTGGAGGTTATTAGATTTAATGTGTCTGGCATAAAGAAAAAACCACCAAAACTGTCCGGCTGCCAAGGAAACACCATAAAATATAATTGTCAGCTTTTACATTTTATTAAAGTTTGGAGATATCGTTATATACGTATATAATTAGGATCTAGGTCTAGTATCCCTTTGAAACATACTATTTTATATATGCAGTGAAGTATATTTAAAATAGTCTCGAGTTTTGTTTCATGTCATAATTAAAACTTCAACTAGGGACTTATTAAATAAAATCCGTTCAGCGGGTCAAGTCGGTTAAATAAGTAGAAATTTACACAAATTAAAAGCTTAGAGGGCCGGGAATTTGTTTGGAGTTCATTGCGCAACTGTGCAAGTTAATTTCGAGTGTCAAATGTGGCGCTCGTGTGGACAAATGCTTCATTAATCACGAATTTCTAGGGAGTATCCGTATTTTAGTCATCATTAACATTAATTATTATTAATTTTTCATTTAAAATTCCATATCTTTATTGTTAATCTTTGTGTAATATATTTTTTGAAATTGGGGATTTTAAATTAAACGTTAGTGAATAAATTACCAAATTCTATAAGAAGATCTACAAACTAGCTAAACACAACAAAAGTTTGGAGATAGACTTTTTCATCTGTACTAAAATTCTTTTGTTTCTTAGAGTAGTTACTGAGTATGTTTTACTTTGAACCGTCATAAGCGTTGTTGAATGTTGCTCTAGTGGCTCTAATGCCTCGTTAGTGACGTCAAGATTATGCCCACAATATTTGTCTCAATTTTTTTCTCAAATTGTAAATGTATCGTCTATATGTTTTATATAAGCCTAGTTGAGTGTGGAACGGCGTATTGAGATTACGAGTTTAATCCTAAACACATTCTATGTTTTTTTTAAGTTATTTGAGAATTAGTAATTAAACATTGTGGGAAACCCTTTATGTGGTACAGTTTACAATCATTTCAATAGTTTATGAAGACAGACCAGCGTGGCGGACTGGGGCCTAAGCTCTTTTAATAGAAATGCAGATTTTATAGGAGTCCTGTGCTTAACAAAATAAGTAAAAATACACCCAACAGTCACATACGTAGTCCTGACCCCACACTAAGATCGAGTCTTGTGTCGTGGGTATCAGGAACTACGAGATATTTTTGGTCTCACAAACACCCACACCCGAACCAAATACCTGTGGTTCACACAAATGTTTGTTTCGGTGCGGGGATCGAACCCGCGGCCACTCGTTTCACAGCCGGCGTCTAACCAACTGCACCACGGAGGCTGTCAATTGTGGGTCATTAGCAGCTAATACAATAAGGAAAGAAATATGGCACGATGTTAATATGTTACTATGAAAAACAATTTGTCATATTTATTGGAGATAGGGGTGGACCCGGCTTCGCCCGGGTGCAGATACTTTCTGAGTCCAGTCCACATCAGGAGCATATTATTTCCCGCACTGTTTTATTTATATTCAAATTTATACTGTCCTCTATACTGCTTTTCCCGTCCCGTCCCGTCTCATTCTCACTTAAGGAATGTTATCCTGTCCCATCCTATCTCTTTCAAGTTTAAAAAGTAACAAATATACATATTTGAAAGCCTTGCTCATCCCACGGGAACACTACATTTTTCGGGAAAAAAGTAGGCTTTGTGTTATTCCAGCTACCTCCATACAAAATTGGTTCAGCCATGTCCGATATTAGCGTGCACAGAAGCACGGACAAACAAACAAACAAAAATTCTAACAATCCTTTTTTTGGGTTCAATACGTTCATGAGGGGACCCATATTCGTTTTTCTCGTTTATCTTCCATGCTGTACATTGATCAGTTACAAATTTATTATATGTATATACATATGTATTTCATTATCAAGTTACAATGTAGAGATTCAAGGCATCCAGGCATCGCCGAATCGCTTCGGAAGTATAATTAATTCAACGAATAAATACGACCTTAGAAATAAATCAACTCAAATGTCCAATGATAAAATAACAAAAAATTAGCCCTTAGATTTAATAAGCCAATACTCCTAACAAACGTATTCGCGAGTTGGGCGTCGGTAGTCGCTGGTCCGGCCGCGCCGCGTCCTGCCGCAATTAAACCGACGCGGCCTTTGATCCTCGTCTAATTACCACGACACGTCCACACTGCTGTTTAAAATTGTATTTACCGAGCAAGGATGTTCATGAGTCACAAATGATGTTCCCCATCACTTAATTTCAGCTTTGTGTTTTAATTCTGCTGATGTTTTCTTTGTGGAGATATTTCTTTGATTTTTATTTGTGTTTGGAAACTAAGTATTTTTTGCACATCTATATGTTTATCTATATCAGCCCACGTCAACTCAATACTGGGTATAGGCCTCCTCATTTACACACCACAATTTTCTATACTGTGCCAAGTAAATCCACTGTTTCCTTGCGACTCACAATGTCATTAGACCAATTCGTAGGTGACCTGCCTCTTAGCCACTGTGCCCCTTTTGGTCACAAATGTTCTATATTCGCAATAAAGAAAGAGTTTTATTACTTGCAGAAAGAATATCTATTCGCTGATACCGACTCGTCCGAGCCAACCACAAATAAAACAACGCCTTTAAGGCCCCACTCACGCAATAAGTTTATATTAAACGTATTTTATTTCACGGTCGGACGTTATACGCCTAGTCCGAAGTCCGTGATGTAAGCTGGCCAGAATTTAAGGCTTCACAAATCGCGTAATCCGCCTCAACCGTGGCCCTTCTATAAATCAGCGAGCGGCCAAACAAGCGGCCGACTGTATCAACTTTAAACTAATTTATGGGCACAGAAGACGTTATTATTAACACCATTGACTGGCTTTACAAACAGTTACTGGGGGAAGGAACAGTGGCCCCTTAACGTCATTATTTAGTCCAATTTGCAGAATTAGCCTGATAAATGTGTTTGAATTAGCGTTTTGGTAGAGCGATGCGCGCGCCGTAGCCTCGGCGATACGCTGCTACGGAGCTCAGTGTTGTCGCGCCAGCGGACTACGCCGCTACGCCGCGCTGTGTTTCTCTGCTACGCGTATTTACATCTCTGAGATAGTGGAGTTGTGTTACGTTTGTGAGTTTCTGTGTTGTGATTTCGTGTTATTTGTGAATTGAATTAAGAGGTAAGTTTTAATGTTTGATTCTGGTGTCGTATTTAAATATTTTTGTAAGTGGCGGTTTTTTAAACTTTAGATAATTATATTTTAAAGAGTAATTAAATGTAACTCATGGTTTTGTTTAATTAAGATTTGAAATGTATATTTTTTTTGTTATAAAGGCGTGTATGACTTAAATAAAAATATGGAATATTTTTTACGATATCATTGATTGTTCAAAATAATTAAGAACGAATTACACTACTACAGTAATTTAAATTACGCACTGTATTACAATAAATGAAACAGTAACACGTGCGTATTAAATTAAACTTCTCATTCAATAGAATCCCGCATATTCCCTTAGGGATTACAGAATACAGAGTCAAGGGATTCAGTTAATAAAATTGGGTTCGCAGGGAATCATTATTGAAAAATATCCATTTTACTTACAAAAAGAATTACGGAGATGGTAATATAAGTGTTTCGTATAAGGAAATGTAATATTCTACTTGATCTTGATTAAGGTTGGGAAGTTAAGGAAATCGTTCTCAGGACAATATTAATGTGTTTTGTATTTTGTACAATTCGTAATCATAAGAATTTTGCAGGGATATAACTTTAATTACGGTTATGACTAATTTTATTTGAAAGTTTGCTACTCAATTCTGCTTATACATTATCCTGAATATTTAGTTTTAATTACAATTATTCTTTAATTGGGTTTGAAAGTAAAACACACAAATTCGAAATAGTTTTAATAGTAAAAAACATCATTTTATTCGCCTTTCAAATGTTTCATTTTGTTACGTTAAAAATGTGACACACTCAAAAATCGCGTTTTGATTTATTTTCGCAATTTATAGCGTAGAAAATAAATAAAAATATTTCACACATCGTTTGATATTTGTTCGGTAGTAATAAAACGATGCATATGTAGTTTACGCCTTTGACAAACGTTTTAGAGTAGTTTATGGGAGAATGATACAAAAATCATCAAGTGAAAAAATAAAAAATGCATGCGATTACATCATATTTAAATATTTTGACTTATTAGTTAAGTTTATGGATGAATAATACAAAAATATAACGAGCGAAAAAAATAAAAATATCGGGGGTCATCTTATTTAAATGTAAATTAAATTAGTACATATCAAAAGTATTATAACTAGATTTGACATGCATTTTCTTGATATGCTTGAGAGATATTTGCTGGTCTCTTGTATGTGAGAGGCCGCCTGGGTAGGTACAGCCGCAATGTCTATTTTTCCCGCCTAACAGCAGTGTAAATGCATTGTTGTGTTCCGGTTTGAAGGATATTATAGCCAGACTAACTACTGGACATGATGAGACTTAACATATCATGACTGACGAAGGCGAGCGTAGTGGAAAGCCAAGCATTGTTTTGTAATTCATGGTTTTGTTTGGTTTTGCTACTGTCCATGAGCGTTCGTATCGCTTACCATCAGGCGAATGGGAAGCTCCTGTGGCAATAAAAAAAGATAACGGCGCGAATTTATGATAGTATTTGAAGGTATCTGCTTGGGTAGCTTCCTCTGTATATGATGGTGGAAAACATAGGGACCCACGAAAGTATTTCTCGTTTGGGTTTCAAGCTGTTGAATGGTTATAAGCAGGCACAATTGTTTCGATCGGCGAGACATACCATTTACTTTGACCATTACTATATATTTACAATTACCATTCATTGGTATTGCACTGCGCTTTATATTGGGATTTATTGTAAAAACTAGCTTGTGACGGTATAAGGAAAAGCGATAGCGTACGTTCATGGAACAAAATCTCCATGTCTCATTAATGCACTTTATTTTGTTGATCACACTTGTTTCCATATTAATGGTGAGCTATTTGGTATGCATGTTTTTTCATGAAGCTTTCTTCTGCATGTAAGAAAGTGATTATTAAGAAACATAACTTCGGCGAGTTAATGATGTGTGCCCTGAGTTTTTACCGACGACTTTCAGATTGGCAGTCCGATCCTCACACCGAGTTATCGCTCAGTTGCCTTTTTGAACCACTAATCTTATGAAATTCGTTTATTCACAAATTCCTGGGAACTGAAATACATTGACAATATCGTAATGTGGAGAAGGCTTAACATCAGCAGTAAGGCCTGGACGTTTAAATATATAATTTGAATTGAAAACAATTACATATAAATATATCGCGCAAAGATTTAAAAGAAATGGATAGTTGTTCACAACGCATTGGGCAAGGTTGATTTCGTTGGTTGGTTGGTCGAAAGATTTGATGTAAGGCAGGGTGATCCCAGGCAAATGTGGGTTAATAGCAAATTAAAGAAGAAGAAATATAAACAACTTTGTTAATCAAATATTAAAAAATGTAAATAATATGTCATGCATTCTATCTGACCCCAGTAAAAAAAACCTTTTTTTTACCCATGACAAGCTTTGGTCAATAAACCAGAAGTTTACTCTTAATTATTATAATGCTTATAAAAAAATCAGCTGACGCCAGCCGTCAAATTCACGCACGCTGCCATAAAGTTTTTTAGATTTACATTGCTGGTTTATAATGTATCAAACTTCGATCAAATATATACTAGATACAGTGTCGGGAACAAAATCACATGCCAAAAGTGGCCGAGGTTGTCAATACATATACATTTGTATTTCGAACTACGAGATGTAGAAAAATGGTCTTATAATATAAACAACTTCAAGTAACAATAAACTTTAATTGTTTGACATAAGATTTATTATATCTTAGAAATCTTTGTATTACGGTGATTATTTTTACAATTTTGAAAGGCGCACTTCGGCATGTTTACGCGTTGCCGTTGGTGATGATTGAAGCATACTAAATTGAAATAGAGCCACACTGACGTTGTGGCTCAATTTTTCGGGCCGTTTTTAAAGTGCTCATCCGACATCTAGTATATATTTGATCGAAGGTATCAAATAATTAAAAAATATAAAAGATAAAAAGTAATATCGATAATCGATGTACATTGTTTTCGGTTTATTTTCTTTTTTGTTCTGTCATATTTTGCACTACTTTTATAGAGAATTTGATACTTTTGTGTTAAAATAGAATTTGCCTCTTTAAGTCATTGGGAGTATTTTTAAATTTAACATTCGGTATCCAACCTTGTATATAGTTGGCAGATAGTTAATTGCTACCTTAAATGCAAGTTTATTTACAATTGTATATATTGAAGTTACACAAAGTATTATATGTGCATTAAAGACATTTGACGTAACTTCCGTTCCGGTAATATATCGTGTGCGGGACAGAAGTCAACTATGGAATACGAATCTCAATAAGTTGAGTCTGTAATAGTTTCCACTGGGAACTTTTATTTATTTATATTTATATACACTTTATTGCACATACATAAAAAAATACAAATAAAAAGAAAATCACATACATAAAAAGTACAATTGGTGGTCTTATCGCTCAAAGGCAATATCTTACAGACAACCATGGATGGATTTATATCAACATATTTATTCAAAGAAGTAAACATTTTTCAGAGTTATAATATCAGTAAAAGACTCAGTACAAACATATTATTTATTGAACACAAATAAAATACTGTAATGATGATATTGGAAAAAAATAATTTTATTATACAGCCTAAATTGAGCAAAACATTTTTCATATTAAAAATAAACTTGTTTAGTGAAGACATGTGTACAAAAATATATTACTATTATCGAAAAATATTGGTATTAATATAACAAAAAACATGTCAAAGCTAAAATAATTACCATTGACGAATACCAGATTGCCCTCAATCATATTAGTGTAGTTGCGAAACCCACCTCCTACAACTTACAGTACGATTCAGAACAACACATTTTCTGTGTATGTACATATTATGTGGGTTCTTTACAGTGGGTATCTCGAACATTCATAACAAAAAAAAAAAAAAATGTTGATGACACAAACATTCATTCCTCAAGGTCAAAACACACGATATTCCGTTTCACCACAGTGCTATCTATATTGGCTATCTATATGGGTCTACCCATTGCAGGTCACGGGCCTCGTTTCCTATCGAGAATACGATTAAGAGGTTAGGCCACCACGCTGGGCTAGACCGGGTTGGTGGACATTACCGTAGAAATTCTTTACAAACTTCTATGGTACGCAGGTTTCCTCAGGATGTTTTCCTTCACCGATATAGTGCATGGTGATTGATTATAATCAATGCACACATAAATCCGAAGTCAGAGGTGTCCACTGCGATTTGAACCGGGACCTCTATTAACATGTTGATAGCCGCGTCTGGTCCGTTACCTGCACGCACTCCACACTCATAATACAGCGCAAACGTAGTCTTCAATTAAGTATACATGAACAAACCGATGTCGCTTATTAAAATTCGCCTTGCGTATTGTAGGTCCATTCCTTGGGAAACTAAGTAAAGCTAGTTCAGCTGATTTCAAGCGTAATCTACGGTATAAGCCGTTGGACGTGCAGCGTGGGCTTAAATATTCACATGGATTGTTTAGGCCTTAGGGACAGTGTTTTGATGTATGAGCTATACTATCTATACTATTTGCAACTCCCTATTTCTCTCTCTTCAGAGAAAGTTCACTGAGGCCTATATTGAAATACTTACCGATTAGTAAACAATGAACACTATAACGGTGAAGGTAAACATCGTGAAGAAACCTGCATACCGCAGCGATTTATAAAAAAATCTACAGTATAGACGGCAGAGGTGCTACCAGGACATCCACATTTGGCCTTTTATGTTCCGTACGACGATATGATAGTGGGCTAGCTTATATATCCTGTTTTATTCTCCTTAAAATATGCCTCGTTACTCCCCAGTCAATAAAGTATCTCTATGTCAAAACTCACTATAATCAATTACGGCTATAAAAAAACCAGATCAACAAACAAACATTTTGCATTCACAATATCAGCATAAAAAAATCGCTAACTTTCCAACGCTACACGGCATTAACATGACACGCAAACCCGATCGTTCAATTACAAAAGCTCGAAAACAAAACTCGTACGAGGCTAAACAAAGGGTACTGTTGCTTAAAGCGTGATTGATGTGAGTTATTCGATAGCGGTAATGCAGGTAAACACCGGTCCGGTAATTAATCACGACGCTGTGGGCCTAAGCAAGCATTCGAGGGACTCGGCAAACATGGACTTGTTAAAATGTTCACCTATTTCATACAACGCCTCTCAATTGGGACGGCGACGCCCCTAATGAGGTGTTGGATTTGATTGAGTTAATATTTAAATGTAAGTGTGGCTCGGTGAAGGTGGTTGTGGATAAAGAGGCCGCTGATTCGTCCGCGTAATGAGATATTCCTGAATGTATTAACTAAATTTTTTGTCGGTTCTATGTGAGGGCGTCAAAAGGACCCTCGTTTTTGATATTCAAAATACGACCCTAAAGTTCATTAGATTACAGAGATGATCCACCAAGATTGAATAGGTAAACCTACCTACTGTTTCAAAATTCTTTAAGTGAACCATAACAGACTGATAAACAAAAGCTTCGCTCTATGCTCTTCACTTTAACTGCCAAATGTAGCGAAACCACTAAAATTAGGGAAGGGCTGAATACAAATGTTTAATTTCTGTGGCTTAAGATGATAAATACAAGAAACCAACATAGGTCCGGGTAAAAATTAATAAGACTTGCCACAAAAATACATGGATAAAAACCTGTTTCGAAAATTCATACGCGATGAAAACCGCATCGGCAAATGTATCCCTAAAGCGCAACTGCAGAACCTTAAGTTTTAGCTAATACAGTTAAGAAATCTTATTCCGAATTACCTGGAAGGTAAATGACGTATGTCAACGATTTCCAAACTTGTGAAGAAGACATATGGCGCAGGTGACTATAGTCCCCTGGGCCACCTTAAGATGTTGAGGAGTTGGGCAACATCGAACCTACGAATAACTTTGTTCTGTACTTCAGACGTTCACCTGTCAACGTCCGCTGGGTATATCTTGAAAAATGTCTCTCATGCCTCTTTCGGGGAAAGTTTGAGAACCTTTAGTTAGCAAATCCTTTTTATATAAATCACTATCAATCAAGTTGATGTTTTAATAAATAAAGATAATTTGTCGACGATTATATATTTTTTATATAATATATCCATAATAAACATACCTACGCTCCATAGCTAGCCCTAGGCCTTCATTTCCATTATGGGGGGAGTGCTGGGAGCCGGGAGGGCAAAGTTCTGAATTAATATAAAAATAAATGTTAGACTAGAAATAATTAACCATCGACGCTAATACAATAATACCAACCCTTCTTATTTACTTCTTCAAGTTACACTAAAGAATCTGATATGGTATCTTGATACGAAGATGCGTAGTACAAACATCTAGATTTAGATTTATGTTCGATTTCAGTGTTCGTTATGAATGTTTTATAGATATATTGCTTAAGGTCCCATTCACACGGGTAGAGTTTCTCGCTTCGAAGATACACTTATCGTAAGGATATAAAAAAGTTGCATCGTGTAAACATTGTCAGAACGCGATAATCTTATGGCGGTTATGTCATGCGATAATAGCATATGATTCTCGCCACGAGAAACTCTCTCCGTGTAAATAGCGCCTTATTCACTGCTGGGCACTTTTCCTACTATTCCACTTTATTCACCTACAATTTCCATTGAAACTTATTGATGTCATCTGTATATCTAGCATTTGGTCTATCCATCTCCATTTACGCTACAATTCTGCTATTATATTGCATATTGCTATTCACTTGTTAACAAGTGAACATCACGCCATAACTGGTATATTTCCTTTTTAAAACCCATTACTCAATCAACTAAATTGCTAAGAAGGTCACAGGATACTGGTCATAGATCAAATGATCTTGATATGATATTCGTATTGTACTATTTTATTGATTTAAATAATGTATTACGATGTTTTCAATTGACTTTAAAGATTGAAATAAAACAATTTTTTATGGATTTTATCGTGATTTGATTTAATTTTTACATTTTTTTACATACCGACCAAATCGCGATAATATTCGCAAATGAAAATCCGATATGAATTTTTTATACTACTAGCTGCTAAAATTAGCTAAATTACTAGCAATTGTAACATATCAGCTATAATCGCACACTGCTCAAAGACCGAGAGTTCGATTGAGACGGCTTAAGCCATGGTCTACCACACGGGCCTAGGGCAAGTTGTAGGACTATACAATACTAGAAATTAATAATTGTTTCTTAGATTTTCGCGAATGTAACATTGATAAAACTAAAAAAATACTAGATCTGTGATAAAATCCGTATAAATTAGTTTTATTTCTACTAGAAAGGCATGTTAAGATCTCTATAGTCTGCAATACTGGAAAATCACAGCAGTAATACACCTTCGTCAATGCGTTGCGAGTAGTGAACGTGAATAATACTGTTGGGTGTATTTATTTATTTATTTAATAAACATACCTCACTCATGACCAATCGTAAAAAGTAACTAAATCGAACCACAAAGTACAGTCGCGCACAAAAGATCCATCAATTTTTTTCAGTTTTTTAGTTCAAATAACTGTCCCCGGGCGGTTGGGCAAGTAAATTCAGGTAGACTAACAAATCAAGCACCCCCCAAAGCATAAACGTACGGCCTTATCTAGCAGAACTCGTCACAACTTCGCCTGTAACCGTCGCCCGCAAACTCCAACTACGAGCGCAAGTTAAAAAAAACCCTCTGAAATGCACGTTAGCGTTTACAACTTTGAAACTGAAATTATTTAATCTAAATTAATATTAATTAGCTCGAGTTTGCAATTTGTTTTTTAAATTATATTTTTGGGTTTATCTCGTTTGAATGTAAATTGTAATGTGATGTTTTTGTACACGTCATGTGATAGCATTTGAAATAGTATACGAGGTGTCGCGTCAGCGGTTTGTACACTAAAATATTAGTTTATATTCCACATTACTGCCATTGGATATTTTTATGATATACAGTTCGAATGATTACGTTATTGTCTCATTTAATTTGTACGAAATATTTACTTTTAATGTTATACCTACCTAATTTTCAATATTTAAGTATTTTGTTTTACAAGGGGCGACTATGTTAAAGATTAATAGAGCAATCTTTTAACTACTGTAAAAATCTAAATTGTAGCTTTGTTAGCAATCGGGTAAATTTTGTAGGACTTAAAAGATTTCAATCAATGCTCAATATGTTTGTACTATGAAGACAATAACTATAGTTATGCTCTATGCTGACTTCAGTAAACTCTGCGGTAAAACGAAAGGTTTTCGTAAAATATATTGTCTGGAAGATGGCGCCACGTTTTCCCTCTTATTCAATTTTGACACAGAACAATCAACATATTAAAAAGCGCCAGACAATAATTACATATCCGTGACTAGCACCATAACGTATCATTACCATAATAAATATAGGTCTATATTTGGAAATTACCGAATAATTACGTATAAATTATTATTTAAACCTGTATTGTTATATTAATAAATCAATTGTATATCCTGTCAAATAATTTATATTTCAGTGGGGATTACGCACTCAATGCAATTATTATTTTATTCATTTCGATTGTATTTCCATTTTGTAATTCAACATTCCACATAATTTAATATGGTTGAAATTAATTATTATTTATGCTTTATTTGTTTTCGGATAGATTTTAAAATATTCTTTTTGATCAACTCTGTATTATAGTAGTCAGAAGTAATCATGTTTTCTTACAGAATCCTGAAATGTAAGTTATGAAGCTAAAATAGCCTTTTTTCTTATCCAATAGTAAAACATAGCTTCACGAAGCTGCAACAGTAATGGGGCACTTAATGTAGACAAAATGCGCGTAAAACCCCTGTTTAATCTTGCGATGTCTGCCAAAGTTCCCCTTTATATGTGGTATTGACGAAGCGAAGTTATTTCAAAGTTCGCTGTACATTGCCTGACGACATCTGCTATTGGCAGACATCACCCGCAAAAAGCAAGCATTACAAACGCAAGAAAGTTTTATTGTCAACTTATCGTACTAGTATTTTAGTAGTAAAAGTATCTTGAAGTTTGATTCGTTCGAAAGATTTGTGAAGACTTAATTACGAATTCAATATAAACTTGACAATTTGCATAGACAATTTTGCTGACGTCTGATTGAATTTCTGTTCATAAAATTCAATCGATTATATAAACTCTCAATCAAATACGTTGAAACGTTTGCAAATAAATTTAATATGATTTACTTACAGTAGCAAATATTTAATAAGAGTTTATCGACGGATTCTTAGCATTCAACGACCCATGAATATATTTCTAACCATTATGACTCACTAGAATATATTTTTACGATTTCTGCTTCGACGACATATAGTTTCAGATTTTGGAATATTGTTAAAAGCTATCATTTTCATATATGTTAAGCAAACAAAAATTCATTGGTGGCAAACATCTACAATCGGTTCAACTAATATTATGATATTATTTATCACACGTATGATGCCATTTCATAGCTGTTTTAGTCACATAAAGCTTCTTTGATTTCCTGAAAATCTGATTAGGTAGTCAACTAGTTACTTGAGCTACAATGTGCCGGTGTTTTTTTTATTGCATTGAATGGCGAGGCCAGTATGTAATTCGCCTGATATTAAGCGATACCACCGCTCATTGACAGTAGCAAAACTTTACAAAACCATAAATAACGAAGCAATGCTTGGCATTATTTACTGCGCTTGCCGTCTTGAGACATACGATGTTAAGTCTCATATTATGTCCAGTAGTTACTCAGGCTACAATGTCCTTCAAACCAAAACACAACAGTGCATTTACACTGCTGTTTGGCGGGAGAAATAGACATTACGGTGGTACCTACCCGCGCGACCTCTCACATATGAGAAACCTACCACCAGTATAAAATTGTGGATTAAGGCTCAAATTCCTTGTATAATGTCGATTCGTTCGGTAGTGTTTCCTGTGTTTAAATAAATCATTTATAGCCCTTTTATTACTGCTATTATATTAAATTACATTAAATGTATTCAAAAGTTACATACATAGTGCTGACTCCACACTAAAATCACGTCTTGTTTCGTGGGTATCAGGATCTACGACAGACTTTTCGGTCTCACAAACATCCAGACCCGAAACAAATACGAGTACTTACTTGTTCATCACACGAACATATTTTGTCTCAGTGTGAGTATTGAACCTGCAGCCACTCGTTTCACAACGAGCATCCAACAAAACTGCCCCATAGAAGCTGTCATTTATTTGACGTGTGCTATCTGATGCAATAATGCCGAAATGAAACAAACATCAGATCTGCCAATAATATTGACAGTCCATAATAATATGATAGATATATTCAACGTCCATACTAACATAATTCGTCATATTTTCCAAAAACCCCAACAAATATAAGCCAGTGAAATAATATTCCAAACATAACAATGTGAATATAATGAAATCACGCGGCCTGATAACTCGACGCCCACATTCAGCTCAATAGTGATTAACACGAGATAACCGGCCCGATAATAATTAGATGCCTGATAGGGATGCTGGGCTGTCACGCTAACGGCCATTGTTTCGAGCGACGTCTCAGTGTAAGTGTAATGTGGTTGAATTTTAGATAACAACTGCTGACTGACAAGTGACAACCCTATGAACGGGAGATAAAAGAATAATGTGCTGACAACCCTATAAAATTTAGAACCAAATTAACGTTTCTGTGAAGCTTAGATTTTAAAATTAGTTATTTGAATACTATGATAGCTTGAGCGTTTTCACCTGTGTGAATCTTGAATTAGTATATTCTGCATCAGAAACTATGCGATAGTATTGTATAATATGTATGCTTATTTCATAAAGCCGAAGTTGATACAACGAGCTTTCTAATAGGGGAACCTAGATAACTATTTAAGCTTACATCAGCGCATATGTAGAGACCATACGAATATTGCATAGGTCAAAAGTCAAGTATCATCAAAACACTCGCACAAAGTGGAATTACTCGATTTGGGTATCGAACCCAGGACTTCACGATTCACAAATTCATATACCACTAGAAATGATACGACTAACGATATCTAACAAAAAAGAAAAAAAAGAATATTATTTTTACATCAAAAATATCAGAGAACCAAAACACAGACAATTCCGCAAATCATAATTTAGTATTCCCAGAAGTCCAGACCGCGTCTAGTTTAGAGCCATTGTTAATTTACATGTACCAACTCGTAACTGGGCTGTATTCAGATCTGTTGCTCCGTAGTTAGAGATAAAATGCAACACTATCGCAATTTACTTCCACGATCTTTAATTAACGTTGCTATTTCATATTTCTCTCAAATGTTATGATGATTTTCGAGAGATTTTTTGGTCTTACATAAGCCAAACCCGAAACAAATATTTGTATTTAATAAATATAAATATTAACAATATTTTTCGCAAATAAATTTAATATGGAACTTTAAAATATTACGGTGTCATAATCTTATAAAATTAAACAACCAATTATTAACTTATACCAATGAAAACGCCTTACACTAGTTACATCATTAATAAATCAAAAAAGAATTACGGAACATGGTGGGAACATGAACGTGGGTGTCCTGGTTGCACCTCTGCCTACCTCTTTTGGGAAAAAGGTGTGAGCTTATGTATAGTATTATAGAACATTATTATATTATTTACACCACTCAAAATACTTATAAAATTAACGTCAGCCAAACAACGCGCTAGCGAAATATTAAGCACATAGATTTTTTAAAATTATGAATCCTTGCGTAAATTAGGTAATTGACACGAACATCATGAATACCTTGCACTAAAATATAGTAACACTTCAATTTTCCCCGGATTTAGTGAAAGAGGTGGTAAAATCGCGGCCGTTTGTTTCACACGCTGCCATAATAGATTTGGGCACAGTCACGCGTCCCTAAGAGTCAGTGCTTAGCGGAGTTAGGTGTCGTTTGCATCCATTTTTATCTTAAGGACTATTCACATGCAGCCGTGGACTCGTTACCAGAAAACTAAGTCAAGTGTGGACTCTAAGTAGAGCGACATACTTCGGTGACAAAAAATAATTAGAACAACACCGTGTGAAGTTTTAAACTGCGGACGTTTGCGTATAGTAAACAGTACGCGATTTGAAGATTTAATTTATTTTTTGTTCATTCGAAATGAAATTTGTTTATTGTGTGTGTATTATTTATATTTTTATGTTTTTGGAACCGAAACTCTTTTGTGAAACAAATGATTTAAATCAGCATTGTGGTATTTTGTTAAATTAGAACTTGTTTTGTACTAATACAAATGTTTTGAACAACAGTGACATGTATACGAGGTATAGAGTTAGCAATGTTACGATTTATGTTTTTCATTACGTAGTTATTATTGTATAATGGAAACGAGTTTTGAAATAACACACCAAGGTACTTCAATAACCAGAGCGTTTAAAAAGGAAATCGACGCTGAACAAAAGGTTTGTACGAAGTAACACACTCGAAGAAAGACTAAATATATTTCTGCTCAAAAGAATACTATGTCTAGAGAACGGAGAGATTTGAAATTGGCGAGAAAAGATTGATGAATGCGCTGTAGCGAAGAGCTAGCGAAATGAGAATTGAGGAAGATATGAATAAATGTTTCTGTGAAGTCATGATTAATTTAGAACGATAATTACATATATACGTATATAATATAATTGTACACAACGTAATGGCCATATCACATATATTTCCTGCCCCATCCTCCTTTCTTTATGCCTTTTCTCGTCCGTTCTCAAAGGGTTCTACATTTGATATTCCTCACATGCTGTGCGATTCACGGGCAGATGTTGTCGCTTACTATAAGGAGCGTCGCTTACTCTTGCTTTGAGTTAAAAAGGATATTTGATATGTTAGATAGAGGTACAATCAGTGCATTCGTCTTTTATGTAAAAGGAAAGTTGTTACACCCCTCTTCGGGCACCCCGAGGTGGTGAAAATGAGTTTGCCGGTGTCACCGGAATGTATAAAGTTGCAGCGAATGCACGCAGTCTTCGCTAACACGAATTTCATTTTCCGTATTCCGTGCGTCATGTGCCATGTCGTATTTTATGATTAAACATTAGATTCGAAATACTAATTTCAAAATTAGAAATTATGATACTAACAATCTACACGAATTTTGAAATGACACATTCCATACATTCGAATTTCAAAATCACATGGCATCGTTTCGTTGTAAAAATGCGTGGGCGTGTAGTCCCCGGCACAGTTCATCGGAGCACACAGACGTTGTGTTCTACAATTGCATACAGTTTTGTAGATAAAAGCTTTGCGTCTAGTGCCCAACAAAGCGATGCGGCGGTACAAAAGGCGTCGCGATGTCTTTGTGCACTCGATATTGTCGACAAATGATTGTGCGCCATTGCTTTTCGACCCGCCGCTTGTATGAAAAGTTATATTCCAATATATTTTTAGGATGCATTCTATGTTCTGTTTGAGGAGAGTGATTCTATTATTGTTAAAGTTCGTAGATATCAATCGGGAGTGTACTATAGCAATGGATGTAGGATTATAGTACATATTTAATATAATTATGTAGAGAAAAAGTAATAAAACCACACTATCGTCCGTACTTGGTAACACTGAGAGAAAACGGAAAGGTGTACCGAGTCGGCTTCAGGTTCAATCTTAGTAAACCTCTGACACACTGACTGACCTTAGGACATCTTTGAATTATGAAACAGACATACCTTTGGAGTATTTTTTTTAAACCGACTTCAAAAAAGAAGAAGATTCTCAATTCAATTGTATGATTTTTTAAATTTGTTACCTTATACATTTTTAAATAATCGCTTACCCAAAACAATAACGTTGTGTAACAAGAATGATTAAAATTCCAATAAGCACGCGTGTTTATAAAATTAGAACGGTTTGACGACGGTTTAAAAAGGCTGTCCCTTCCACCACTAGGTACAATATATAAAGGGTTGTCAAATGCAATAACAAACGTATTGTAAGGAATCTTTGTATAAAATAAAAACCAATTTTATTTTTATTTTATTTATTCAAGTAAAGGAAACAAACAGTACGAAATATGAAATTAAAAATTAAGAGAAATAATAGAGCTAAACTTAAACCAATAAAATTTCCAATAATTATATTATAACTGATGCACTTGTCAGTTGTCGGCAGCACGTTATATATTACAAAAATATAAGAAAAATTGCAGATTAGATGATCTGCTCGAAACCTTTATGCATGCCGAAACCGAAACGTGACAGACTCGCGTGGCTCACCACGCTGGAATTTTTACTATTATGTATGAACTAGCAATCGTAATTCTCACGGACGTTATCGTATCATTTTAATCTCATTGATTAATCACATCGCGATTACAAACCTATTACTTCTCGCCGAATCTTTTGGAACAGTGTTAGCACTTCAAACACAAATCGATTATCTAATTAGTAATTAAAACTCCACCACTATAGCGTGTCTCTTATAAAAGGGTATCTTTGAATTATTGTTTTTTACAATATATTCGAAAATAATATCTATAAACCATTAACTTTATAATAATACAGTGGTGGTAATTGGTCAATTGCAGGTCTTTTTAGTAATCTTTCGAAGACCTATGGCTAGACACAGGAAGGGTAAAGAGAGAGAGAGAGAAAGAGATTCGTTGATTGATTGGATTGGCCAGCGTACTTTAAATTCATCCCCTGATTTTTTTCTCAGCCAAGTCCCGATAGATCGAATATGGATGCCTGTTTTGTAATTCCCTCATCACACCTAAGCCATGTTCCCGATCGTTTCGCAGTCCATTGTTTTTATTGTCTCTCACAGGGGAATAAAACTGCAATAAAAACTAACATCCAACGTAAAATCAGACTTCCAACCTTCCTTATCTTCTTATTTAGACCGTCATAAAACTAAACTAATTCTAAGATATTATTGTGTAATTTATTGCGGAGATATAGCTTCGCGATAAATGTAACATTAATGTCTTTTAAAGGAAATTATTATCTATAATATACTTTCTGTATACATTTATATATATCGTGTCAGCAGTATGTTTACCAAAAATCATTAAATTATATTGTTTAAAGGTAACTGACTGCCTCGGTGGCGTAGTGGTATTACGGTACGGTTACAAAGCTGAGGTCTCGGGTTCGAGTCCCGGGTCGGGCAAAGTGATATTGGATTTTTCTATTCATTATCAGTCTGGAGTCAGGAATTTGTGCCCGATATGGCGATAGGCTCGCCCCCTATCACATCGTGGGACGGAACATACAAGGCGAAATGTGGGTGTCCTAGTGGCACCTCTGCCTACCCCTTCGGGGATAAAGGCGTGAGTTTATGTATGTATGTATGTATGTTTAAAGGTAAACCCATTAAGTATTATTTTACTAGATTATAACGATCTACCTGTATATTTTTTCATTTAGATTGTTTGCAAGACATTAAATTTTGAATTTTGATGGTAATTTAATAATTAATTATGTTGAAGTATTTAATGAGTCCTAGCTATGGGGTTGTAGTTAAGCACTAGTTAGTTCAGTAGTTGGTTCACTTAGTGATGATACCCTCTAAAAATAATAGTAAATCTTTAAATATTATATAATTTGTTCCCTAAATTACATCTAAATTGTCTGTCAACAATATCGTACCTAACTTTAAATTAAATCCCAGTTTCCATGTCGTAGCCTTAGATTTCTAATTAAGCCCACAACTTAGATCCAATTGACACGAAACAAAGCAACAAGCGTCCAATCCAATAACTAACAACAAGGTCCTATTAATAAAGTCGTAGTTTAAAATTTCCATTCGCGCCAGGAAGAGTTTTCGAGACAATTCATAAAGCGGGCACAAAGGACGCTGAGATGTCTCGAATGGTTTGTTCAGTCGAACTTCGCTATTGTATGGTGGGCCATTGTCTGTGTTGCTAAACAGAATGAACTAGTGTCAGGTCAGTTGCGCACTGGATACAAAAGGGGGGATTTTTTTCGCATTGTTGATTAACTGGATAGAAAATGTGATTGCTGCGTTCCGTTTGTTTCGTTTGATTCGGATTGCGTTTTGTTTTCGGTGTGTGGCTGTATGATTTGAGGTTCCTTCGCTTTTGTTTGTACGAAAGGAGATCGGTCGATTTGGTCCAACTGTGGACAAGAAATTCATTATTACCAAAAAATTTGGCGTATTTTTTTAGATTCATTTCTCTATTTACTTTTATCCTACACCATTGGAATTAGATTTACAAAAAAATAAGGATATCATGAAATATTTCTACCATTTTTGTATTTGTCAGCAACATTCATAGAGTTGACATCTGTCACGAGACTATTATCTGTCAAATTGCATTGTATATTTCGTCGTGTACTAATGTGTATTTAAAATTGAATTAATTTGAAAATCATATAATTTCGTTTTGTGGCTGGGTGTTGTGTTTATTCTCTACGGCGTCCCTTGCAGTCAATTGCTTACCTCGATCCAACCATACTTTAACATATAAATAAGTTAAAATGTTTATTTAAATCGTCATGTAAGCAAAAACTACGGGAAATCATTGATGCGCGCCTGAAGCCAACAACTACGAGACACCGATCGTAAAGGCGCAAAGGCTTACATGATCTGTAATGTCTGAATGGATTCATCCTCAATCATTGTTTCATTTTTTCATTATTGTGTACGGTAGCTTCAGATTTTTTTTAAACTAGCGCATGTCAAAGTGACTAACTACATACAATAAACCTGATATCAAAATAATATACTTTTAAATATTCAAATGTGTTTTTCTGTCTTCCTTGATAAGCTTACGTACTTTATAATAATGTATATTCATACTCATCCCAAACTTAAAATATAAGCCAACTATGATATTCCGTATTCAGATAGCAGAAAATGGTAGAATTTGTAAAACTTTAAGAGGATAAATCTTAAAAACCCCGTATCTTAGCTCAAGAAGACTATGTCTTATTTGAAGGATAAAAAATCCTTATTATTTAATTCTATGTCTCATTTGTCTCCCTCATGTTTCCACTACTAGGCCCAATATTCATAGGAAAACGACCGATCTCCTTTGAATCTTTTATCGTTTACGCAGCTTTGTATACGATATTCTACTTTTGATTAATATATTGACGCCATTTTCTTTTTGATATTAAATATAAGGCGTAAAATGTATTTACGAAATATGAAATTCATTGAAATCCTACCTTGATGAGAGTATTTGTAATTACAGCGCCAATTAAAAATATTGATATTTATTTAATAAATTTCAAAATCAAAATGAAAGCCTAATATCAGATTTCCATATTTTGTGCACATTTTTTAATTTATTCGAGGAGCGTGATTTATCCAGGCTACATTTGTCGTATCAGTTTCGTATATTGTGAGATAATTCCACGGAATCGCTTGCGCTCAAGTCTAGGCTCAGAAAGTGAATTTTTGCGTATTGTTTAAACCTTCACCGATTGAGGGATAAAGATATACCGTAAACTCGGAATGGAAAGACGATCTGACAAAGATTGTATGCGATTGTTGAATGTAAGAAGCTTTTAACAGGTCATTTAGGAAACCATTTTTTTTTATTATTTATGTATTCAACACACACAATCAATACAGGTATACCCAATTCGACTGACAGGAAGCCCATATTTAATTTGGAATTATCTCTAGCATGTCGACACCATTATGCCGGCCTGGTCGAAACCAGATATCCACTCGTCCGAGAATTCGAAACTTGATTAACAATAATGGGGTGTGACCGGTTTTGATAGAACATGTTGCGTTTTGAAAAATGCGACATAAAGTCGCAACATCGACAAAAATGCGCGCGTATACCATCCCGTAGCAGCAATTTATACAAGCCAACCTGGGAGTTATTGCCCGGATATATTATTTTGTTTAGACGTCACTCCGCTCGGTTTTGTTGCCAAATACATTCTTGTGAACGTTGTAACGCGGCACATTTGACTTTGCACTGGTTTGGAGTGTGCATTAAAGACGTGTCCTAGTTTTTTTTTGTGTCATTAGTAGACATTGTAGCCAGAGTAACTAGTGGACATATTGAGACTTAATATCTTATGTCTCAGGATGGCGAGCGCAGTGGAATTCCAAGCATTGCCTTGTAATTCATGGTGTTGATTGGTTTTGCTACTGTCCATGAGCGGTCGTATCGCTTACCATGCTCGTCTCGCCATTCATTGCAATAAAAAAAAAGTAAGAATGGCCCGATTAAAGTTGCAGAAGGTCCTGGATAGCTGCTTTTAGTAGGCCGTTCTGGTAATATTCAGAATGGATTATTTTTAGCAGTAAGTGATGTATGTTACTGTGGTTTGTGGGCATGGTTGACCTCCGGTGATCTGAGATAGCCCTTCTCTATGAAAAGCTTTAATAAAAGAATTTTAATTATTGAACGCTGCTGTACTTTGAAAGGTAGGTGCCATTTTCATATGACTCGAAATAGTATTGTTACGAATTTACTAAGACGAAATCTAGATAACAATTAGTACACCATCCATCCGTAATTTTGACCTAGATCCCAGTAGGAAGATACGCCTGGTGTAGTATTTAGAAAGTACGAGAAAATATCCAGTATCATAAACTGACACCCAATCTCGGAATATTCATAGTATTTACATTTGGAATCCATAGTTTTACAAGAAAAGAAAAATACGGAGTCCTCGAAACCGTCGAGCGTGTACGCAAAGATTAATGACAGTAGATGAAGCGAAAGAGGTATGTATGGACGTAGCACTCGGAGATCAATAGTCTCTGCCTACCCCAATGGGACACAGGCGTGAGTTTATGTGTGTATGTACTTACATTCGATTCAATTCGGGAAATGAAGCTGCAGTCTTACAGTTCTAATCCGCATTTGCTCTTTAGTCTGTTAGCTATCAATCACAGTAATCCATTAACATATCATTCGGATATGGCGAGCACCATATGTAAATGGGCCCTAAGTAACAACTAAGTTTAATTCAAGATTACGTTGCACTAAGTTGGGGGAGCATTGCTTAATTCAATTCTAAGTACTTACCCACCTAAGCACGGGTTAAGCTCTCTATCTAAATCTCTTCGGTGCACCGAGAACTCTCAAACTAAGATTTGTGTCTGGCAAAGGGTGCTCAGATTTCAGTTATATATCGTTTGTTGCAATTGCTATGCAGGAAATTATGGCTATCACCCAGTGCATTACGGAAAGCATTACGTAATGGGTGAAAAGATTTAAAGCTAGCTGGGTACGTCTGGATGTAAGAAGTGCCCCGTTGCTAGCGTAATAGAATATTTTAAATTCGTCAAGTAGTTTTTGCGGGAAAGAACAACAAATATACCTACCTTTATTTTATAAACAAGATTATGATTTGTAAAAACTCCTTGATCACTTAATTTATATAAACGTACTAGTCGGTTCCCTTTTATCTTTACTTTCCTGTGAAAAAACATTTACATATAAAAATCAGGCTTCAGCTTAACTCTGGCACTTTCAAATACCAGATACAAGGTAACTCGAAACTTTTTACAAAGAACAGGTTTTTTGTACTTACCGAGCGAAGTTGCGATATCTACTTTTATCCGAGTGTTATCGGCAGGATCTTAATATGGACCACGTACTAAAACTTTGCAGATACGATAAGAATATTCCAGCCATTTACAATATATTAAGATGCAGATGTAACTAGCGCCGCGCCGGGTGAAACGGCTGAGTTATGAACTTACAGAACTTTGACTGTCTTAATTATATTAATGGATTCGAAAGTTGCCATATTTTGTTTGGGGAAATTATGCTTGCACATTTTGTTATATCTTATAGTCAGATTATTGTTATTATAAAGGTGTAATTAATATATTTCAATATAATATCGTGCAATAATATTATATACTCGTATAAAATATGATTCTTTTATCTTCACCATTATACAGGGTGTACAAGAGAATGGCGCACTAGCTAAGTTGGGCGCAAGGGCATAATATTAATATGATAATAAAAGGATAATATTTGGAAAATACTCATCCGTTTTGGAGTTATGGCCGTTTAAAGTTTTAAGTATTATCATCACAATTTCGCAAAAAAACAATTGAAATGGGTAAAGAACAAGATTTTAACATATACGTATTTTTTCGTTTCGTTGTTAATTAAATGGTTAACGAAATATACCACGAAAACATTTTTTATCAGCAACAAAAATTTCATAGACTTCGCCTTAACATATTTCACAAATAGGCCAGGTCATTAACTCTCAGCTGTATACTTTATCCTTCTCTAATTTTACAAAAATGTATTTTTTGTTTCATTTCAAAGAAATAAAACAGTTAAACAGGGGCGTACTTAGATTTATAGCGTCAACAAATTCACAACATAATAACTAGGTAGGTATAGTTGCATCGTGCATGGATCGAGTTTTTTGTCATTATTTTCCTTAAGGTGTCACAAATCTAAACTCTAAGATACCAATAAATCACGCTGGTCCTCGGTTAAACCATGTTGTACCATGCAAATTTATTAATTACAAACGTTTAAGTAATACGTTATTTAAATTATCTAAGTAAGTAATATTCATTAAAGTTTCTTTTTACGCAATTACACTGATAAATAAAAAATAAGATATTAAAATGATTGCAGAATTCGGCCCATTTCATAAAGGAAGCCGAAGGTCACTGTGTATTCGTCGGAACTTTGTCGGAACTAGCGCGGCTCGATTATTCTTCCTTTGAGCTCGCCGCTTCCGAGTTTGAGTGACACTAATACCATTGGCGGTGTTTTGTGTGCGTTACTCAAAGGATGACCGCCACGTTAGGGTGTGTTCACACTTCACACTTAGTACAACTTAATTTGGTTAGGTACTTGGATAATTAGAGTTACGTAAAAACGGAAGATCATAATGGATTGATAAAATGATCGTTACTCTCCCCTGAGATATTAATCTTATTTAAATGTGTTAAAATAGTTACATAATTTGATCCATTCAGTTACAAGACCGCCTTTGCTTATGATTTAATTAATATTAATAATGATGTTGCTTTAAAGTGATGAAAATGTTCTAAAATCTCATACTACAAGCGAAATTTAAAAATTCATTGTAGCCGAATAAATGGAGTTTACTTAAGAAATAGCATATTATGATATTAAATTAGTGATAACAGTAAAAACTTCTATCAATTTTGGAAAAAAAATATATGAAATGAAATAGGTGTAAAGGTTTCTAATGTGAACAAGCCTTTATTTTTCGTTTTTCGAAAAAAATATTTATCTTTTATTAGTTGAATTCGGACTACGTTCGGGTGTACATGTATTTGTCGTGTATATTAGTATTATTAACTCGTGTTCAGTTACTTTGATTGAATTTTATCAATTTTGACGTAGGTACGGAATATCCCATGGTATTTATTGTGAAGTGTTAGTTTAATATCTAAGTGTATTTCGGGCATTGCAATGACAATGAGTTCGTGGCTAAAACGGTAGAATACTTTGGTGAGTTGTGCAAAATTACGCGAAGTTGAATCAAACACGTTGCATCGGAAGACCGAGCGACGGCTCTGTGTACACATAGTACATTTTACGTGTCTAATGAAGTGAATTATAAACGTAAAAGTATTGTATGTTATCAAATTGTGGCAGTGCTTTCGTGTGGGATTTTGGCAGGTCCAGCACGTACCTCCTTACCTAAGGTACCTATTTACGGCTTAAATTATAGGGTTAGTTATTATTTATTTTATGATCATTAGCGGCACTTAAGCAGTACGCTTGAATTATTGTAGGTCTTCTGCCCATGTTCTCTAGATACCATATTCTACGGTTCGTTCAATGCTAAATTCTTATTTCCTAATTATGTACACTAAGTGGCGTAGCAATCATGTAGTTTTAATCACCTATTATAGAGAAGTAATCCTACTTATCTGTTGTGGAGCGACCCGTTCAGTTGTAGGGTTCAATCACTTTGGCGTAATATGTTAAGGGGAAGCACGTGTGATGGTAATTCTTGATTTCTCGGCATCTTTGTTATTATCAGAGTACGCTACGAAAATGCATCATAATCTAGACGTAATCACGATTTACTAAAATGTATATTAGCAGGTGCGCCATTCTCTTGTACACCCTGTATATTTCAACGTAGATAAACTTTATTAAATTTGACAGCCTCTGTGGCGAAGTTGGTTAGACGCCGAATGTGAAACGAGAGGTTGCGGGTTCGATCCCCGCATCGAAATAAATGTTTTTGAGGCCCATAAGTATTTGTTTCGGGTCTAGGTGTTTTTGGGACCGTAAAGTCTCTTGTAGTTTCTGATACCCACGACACAAGACATAATTGATGTAAATGTGGGGTCAAGACTATATATGCGACTGTTGTGTGTATTAAAAAAAATAGTTGAAAAGGTTAACGATGATTTTCTTTATCTTAACGTAAGGCTCAAATATACTTGTATCATCAATTTTAAACCTGAAATCATGATTAAAATAAACATAACCAAAATACTTCCCAAGATTCACTAATTTCCATAACCCTGAACAGTCTTGAAGTTAGATAATTGATAGAAATACATTTCTACGAATCCCAACTAAGGCGAACTTTCTCGAATGCATAAATAAAGAATGAGGTGAGTTTCGAGAGCTAATTAGTCCCGGGGTACATTTATTGTTTTAAAGGTTGTGTCTTGGTAATGCTACCTGCTAATTACCTTCCTTTCTTTTAAGTTTCAAAGTTAGCGGAACGTTAGCGAGTTCGCGTCGAGTTCGGTTAAGGAAACGAATTCACACGTCTCGCACTTGTAAGTTAACTGTGTCAACACGTTAAGGAAATGGGGAATTTATATAACATTTACTTAGCGTGAGCTTATGTGGTAGAGAAATGATATGGTTAATACATATTTGTGGTTTGTGTTTACAATTTTAAATTTATATTTGTAATTGTTTTTTTTTACTATTGCGATGAATGGCGAGACGAGCATGTCATTCGCCTGATGCTAAGCGATACGACCGCTTATGGAAAGAAGAAAACAAAACAGCACCGTGAATTACAATGCAATGCTTGGAATTCAAATACGCTCGCCATCCTGAGACATAAGATGTCAAGCCTCAATAAGTCCAGTAATTACTCTGGCTACAATGTCCTTCAAAACGGAACACACCAGTGCATTTACACTGCTGTTTGTCGGGAGACATAGACATTGCGGTGGTACCTACCCAGGCGGCCTCTTACACTTGAGAGACCTACCACCAGTAGATTATTTATTTATTATGTCTTCCTTTCAGCGTGCAGTAGACTATCGCAAGGAAAACTAAAACCTAAGAGTTATTAACAATAATTTTGACGGAGCGTGAAGACCATAAAAGGAGTAGGTACTCCCGAAAAGGTTGATGTCGGGTAGGTAGCTGATCGTAAAATTACAGTGAATAACTTTACATGCCTGGAAAGTCGTGTGGCGCCGTCTCAACGTTAGTGCAAAGACAGGTAAAAAATATTCGTGGAGCCATTGCTATGGGAGAGATTGTGTGATTGTGCCTAATTAGTACATATGACGGCTTTATGTATTAAGGTTATTATCACTCCAACTAATAAATTAATGCCGCAAGAATATTTTTATTAGGGACTGAGTTTACAAAAAAGAATACATGTTTGACAAAATTTTTATCATGCTTTACTTCCTTTTGAATATTAATAAAAAATACAACGAACTATTTGTTTTGTTATTGTAGTCATCCCAACTAATAAAAAGTGGAACATTTTAAAAGCATTTTTATAAAAAAAAAACACCCTTCCATAAAGTCCCGGCACGGCTCAACGGAACTACTGAGGGTCCACCGCCTTCATTCCCCTTTTATCAACAAAGGCGGCAATTAAATAACAAAAAGCACTTTTCTGTTTACTTTATTAATTTAATTACGCTATGCTAACGAGAGCTGTTTTAAACGTTTTTTATGAGATATTTTAATGGTGACTAACTTTGCTTACTTTGCAATACGCAAATAAAGGCTACGTTCAGTGTCAATTCCTCCACTAGCCTTATGATTTGATACCTACTTTTGATATAGTTATTAATTTTAATAGAAATTATACAACAATTAATACATAATTCTATGATGACGCACAGCCTGCACGAATTTACGTGCCTTGTTTTGAAACCTTAATCAAAATAATCTTACTTACGTATGTGGAACTATGCAATATATTAAAATTCTATAGTTACTGGCTCGGTGGCGTAATTGTAGTACGGTACAATGGCAAAGTCTTGGGTTCGAAATCTGGTTGGGTTCGAAATCTGCTCGGGCAAAGCGATATTGGATTATTCTATTCATTAGCAGCCCTAAGTCAAGAATTAGTGCCCGATACGGCTCGACCTCTGTCACATCATGAGACAGAACTCAAGGCTAAGTTGGGAGTCTTAGTCCCACTTTTACCTACCCGTTCTGGAAAAAAGGCGTGAGTTTTTGTCTATAGTTATATAAGCTCAGAAAAAGTTGGAACCCTGCAAGGTGATTCATGGAAACAGCACCACTATAACAGCGATCTACATTACAGAAACTTGTGTTAAGACCTGTCGTCCACTCACAGTAATTCTATTTTGATAAATTAAATTCTACCAATCACGTATTCCTTTTAGAAACATTACCATTTTTACTTATTCATTGCTCATAAATTATTTGAAATTCACTATTTTCTAATCAAATAATTTCATGCCGATTTGCCTATTCATTGATTTAAGAGTAATTTAAGCTCCGCTCGGTAAGATTTTTACTTCATTTTAATATTTAAAAACCTCAACGCTTTTTACCTGAATATAAATGGCTGAGCATCAACGGGAATGTTTCACATTTTTATCGTTTGACGTATTTCCAATATTTCATAGAAAAAAATTGTTTAATGAGTGGTCGTGGAAAGGTTTTAAGCAACTGGTGCTGTCGGTTTAGTTGGTAAATATGAATGAAGGGATGCGGATTTAATTAAAAACATGGCAGGCCGTTCATAGTTATGAATATTTTTATGAACTTTTTAATTTTTATGAACTAGGCCACGTTGCATTAGGTTTTGACATTGTTGTACACACATCAGGTCCATTTGTATCACCATCTTGTATCGAAATAAGCCGATGAAAGATATGGTGTATGCATAAAATATGACTCATAGCCCATCCCTGATATTCACCGCTTGCCGCGTTATAAAAGCATGAAAAGATTTCTGTACGCACTTTCAATACAGTATTACGACAGTATTTCAAAAACCCACAAGCTCAATATGCTACCATATAGTCCTCTATATCTCTATAAGAAAACTCCAAGAGCCATTAATTTCCCCACATTAAATTACAATATACAGTAAACTTACATTATAATTTCTGGGAAACTACAAGCTAAAATCCAATATCGTTCATTCGGACCTAAGTTTCGGCCTGGAGGCTCGGGAGTGCAAACTATGTGTTGGCCAACTTATGTAAAGTCTGGCTGAGCTGAATTTCATGTCAATACCATATCGATGCCGCTGGCTAGGGATGGAACGCGTATATCGATAATTTAATCTATATTTGTGCTTTACACATCACTTTTTGTTTTGCTGTAGTACAGAACGAACAACAATTGTAATAGGTAATAGATGAATGTGACCTGGGATTGATATTTATGATTATGGCTCACATACCCATGAATTGGTAGCTAAAATTGCTAGTCCAATAAAGGGGTTTGACCGCAAGTAATTGGCCTGCATCCAGCGAAATCCTGAATATTAATAATCGACAAATAATCCCTTATCTACAATAAATTGTTAGCCATACGTATGTTTGCAAAAAATACTTATTAAGGACTAGTTGTATTGTATATTGTTGATTCTGGCCAAAATCTGGGGTAACGCGAACACGACACCTATGAATACCTGCCAATCTCGATAACTAAAACAAATACACGAAACCAGGTAAGAGTATAAATCAAAAAGCATTCATCCCTAAACAATAGTTCCAATACATAAACACAGTTAACCGTACTTTGTCAAGTGAGCGGCACCCTCATTTCTCTATATTAACATTCCTATCGGCTTATAACCAATTCTCGCTGACTGTTAGGGCCGGGCGTGATCTCGATACGTAATATACGTGGATCCATAGACCTCCCTTGACCTAAAACTCTCTATCCAAACTTATCTTAGATGTAAACGATGCAAAGGAAACTTAAAGAAGTGCTGCGTGCGAATTTGAACGCTGTGTTGTTTATGTTGAGACGATTTTCGCGTGCTGTCACGTAATACGATTCTTGTAGGGTTGGCATGACTCACGTTTTGTCCGGACATTTTTAATTGGAAATATTTTGGTGATGAGATGTTTTGTTGATTGCACTTTGGTCTCTAGGTGAAGTAATTTTATTTAAGAGCTTACTTAAATGTTTGAATAAATGAAAAATAAGGTAATGTCGATTGTAATATTTTGCTTATGAATATGATTTAAAATCAAACCTCACTCAAATCGACGCACTTATTCTTTAAAAAGTTATTTTTTACTCGTCATTTACTTGTATTTCAAAGCTACATAACCTAAAGATTATAATCTAAATAATTTAATAATCAAATAACCGTACAATAATCTTACTCACAACAAGAAAATAAATCAAAACAAAGCCGAGTTACAAAATCCATCTGCTTCTAGACCATCGTACTCATTGCCATTTCCCAGTTATCATGAGGGAGAATCTATTGTGAGAATGTATCAGTGTGGTGACCCCAATAAGGACGGTTGTTTCGCTCGATATCACGATACGATCGCGCCTGTTTCCTTATTTACCTCCTCTGATACAATGAGTGACCTGTCCTTTCTATTTTTGCTGTGATTTGGTATGTCCAATACTATCTTACAGTACTATTTACTATTAATTACTTACGCCCATATTCATTGACAGTTTTAAAACGTATGTTATCGAAGGTTTTCTCCCTTTCAAACGACTTTTGAATTCAGTTTGAGTGAAGAAGATCAAACATCCAATAACTAAAATACGTTTTAAAACTGTCTATGAATAAGGCCTGTAGAGTTTAGAGCATTATTTGTTTATGATGTGTGTAAACAAAGCCATCTGTTCCTAGACCATCATATTAAACAAGAAAGAAAGAAAGAAAGCATTTATTCGTGATAAGCAATGTTTACAATTATACACATATATAAAATAACTTAGGTATATAATAGTATTGCTTGTCACAAAACGGCTCAAGCTCAGCATGTGCAGGTAATGAAACCAACGCTGGTCTTCCGCAAGGCTGGTAAGTGACGTCACAGGTGCCAAAAAGAAATGTGAAAAAATATACATTAAAACAAAATAATTATAACCGTAGCGTACGTCATCTGCACAGATGCGGGTAGGTGAAATTTTAGTATTATCACACGAACCTCTGACGAGTGTACACAGAGAGAGGGTCGCGAGCATCTGAGCGTTACAAAACAGTGACTTAAGTTTTTATTAAGAAATTTAGATAACTACAATACTCCTCCAAATATAATTTGCAACTGGATACAAATATACAAATGTATAAACGATTGCATTACAAGGTTTAACAATAAGCCTTATGTTACAAGAAACGCGAGATAAAATAAAAATATAGTGTGTCAAAACCATACGCAATGACGAACTGAATCGGCATGCCACGACGCTGTGCAGAAAACCAGACCCTTATACCCAATAGAAACAAAAATTGCAGGTGAGTAACGTACATAACAACTGTCATGAATGAGAATCTATTGTGCAAATGTATCAGCATGGTGACCCCAGTAAGGACGGTTGCGCTCGATATCATGATGCGATCGCGCCTGTTTCCTTTTTTAGTCCCTCTAATACAATGAGTGACGAGTCCCTTCTATTTTTAACAGTGATTTGATGTGTAACTTGTAAGGTACTGTCTTACTGTAGTTTCTTATATTATTTGTACGTATAACCGAAATTTAGAGCGGTTATTGTCTAGTGCTAAGCAGTATTAGATTCGAATCGAGTAATCCATTTAGGATAGGTGTATGAAAAAAAAATATATGACTTGTTTTTGAGAAGGAACTACCGTCAGCGCATTATGAATGGCGCCAATGTCATCTCTGTATTTATCTGTATCTTTATCTATATCAGCCCATATACGTCACACTGCAGGGCACGAACCTCCTCTACAATCGTGAGTACTATTTTCCCATAGAGAGTAAAGGTGTGAACTAACCTATGAAAATGGCCAGTGAGATATTATAGTAACTACAAGGTGTTTTAAGTGTCGACAATTTAACGCATTCACTCCGGGCACAGAGAAGTTGAACATTTCTTGTAGTTACGTCTAACCCTGGATTTAATTAGATCCGCCTTGGATTCTACAAGCTGCCCTACGTTACTACGATATAAAATCAAATATATTCATCCAGGTTTATTTTGTATACAGCATGTAAACCATTCAATATTCATTCATAGAATGTCGGTATAATTCCTACAAAACACCCTTCAATTTACACGGACCCGAAATAAATAACATACGAATGGTTCAGTATTTTTACGAAAATAACGAGGCGCTGAATTAAAAAGTTGAATAAATTTATGTTTCCCTTTTAATTAAATCCTACAAACGACATTTTAATTGAAGTGTCATCTGAATGAAACATTTTACGATCTTATTAAAAAAAAACTCATCGGCTCTTTATTATAGGCGGAGTTTAAAATCGACGAAATCTGCTCTGTACGCTTTCCATCGTGTATGCACGCGGTAATCAGCTTAACGTGATTCAGAATAAAAAGGTAATGGACTGAAAAAAGCGGTTTTCTGTCGTACACGTCGGATTTTACGGTGGGAGGTCTCTAGTGGGAATTGTTGACCTCTTAGCAGACGGAATGAAGTGGAGGTCGTTTTAATAATGCCATTTTCCTTGTCCTTTTTTCTAAACATCGCGTTTTCAGTTTTCGTTGAGCATTCGCGGAATCGTTAATTGAGCATAGGTTTTGGTTTACTCTGGTAACGTGAGTTATAAACTAATAGAACACAGAATAAAAAAAATTCATAAAACTGAATTCACTGACTAATCACGCAATAGAAAGCTTACAAAGGATTTTCAAAATAAAGAATTGAAATAGTTGCTGGATGGTTGAATAGCAGTTTTGTTAAATCGTCCAAACGTTTTTGTTATAGCCATAATACATACCTTGTTATTGGAGAAATAAAAAAAGATAATAATATTTCCAAAAAACATAATATTATTGAGCATTAAATTAGTATTATTTACTTTATTCTGCTTATAAAATTTACGAAGTCGTTTTATTTACATACTTATTTTTATAACATAAATTAAATAATTACACAATTATCTACCCGATTGCTAGGCACAAGGTTCTTTCCACATTATGAGATTCGTATCGCACATATTATTTTTACATAAAATCACTCGAACATATCGTCAGCAGTAATCCACGCATAATGAAATCAAAGCAAAAAGTTCGCATAGAGCGTGGCAGATCGTAACACTAAATAAGGCGAAGCGGCAAACAGCCGGCTAATTGTCGCCGCCAGCGGCTAATTAGGAATTATGGCCCGTTCTGCAACTAACAAACAACGCTGTTAGCTAATTTATTAGCGAATTTCGACAAACGCTACTTTGTACTTAGCGACAGTTTAATTCATAAGTTATAGCTTTCAATTACCGTCAACATTTTATTGATAGCGCTAGTTTTAATGTGATAATGTGTTGTGACCGTTTCGGATTTCGTTGTTATGGAAAGCGATTATAAGTTGTGTAAGTGTGGAATAGACCAGATACATTACCAACTGTTAGTCGGCCTGTCTTGCCATACGTCTAAAATTGATATTTATTTACGTGTAACAAACGTAGCCCGACGAGAATACATGGAGAGGTTGGTGAAAGTGGATGAAGTGAAAGTAATATGTCAGCATAGGCTCTGCCTACTCCCATGGGATTCAGGCGTGACGATGATATATGTAACAAATGCGCGAGAAATTGGGTAAATTGTACCTGCAGTTACTATAGGAAGATAAATCTTATCGGGCGATACAAATATGATGGTCGGTTCGAAACTGAATATACACTATTAATTGGACCAACACGAATAATAAAATAATAATAATTAATAAATACACCCAACAGTCACATACGTACATAGTCCTAACCCCACACTAAGATCGAGTTTGTGTCGTGGGTATCAGGAACTACGAGAGACTTTTCGGTCTCACAAACACCCAGACCTGACACAAATATTTCTGGATCACACAAATAATTATCTCTGTGCAGGGATCGAACCCGCGGCCTCTCGTTTCAAAGCCGGCGTCTAGCCAACTGTGCCACGGAGGCTGTCATAAATATCCCATTATCAGCAGCGTTGAGTATTATTATTATTAAACTAAACGTGAATACTATCTTAATAGGCTGGTACTTGTAAATAAATACACCCAACAGGCACATACAAATTTCTAACCCCACATTAATATCAATTGAGTGTGTGTACCTATTTGTATTGTGTCGTGGTATCATAAACTACGAGAGAAACATCGTATGTATTTATATTTATTTGTTACTAATATCATACAGACCTTTGTATGATAGGATTGACAAAGAAAAGCTAACTTAGAAACTTTCTTTACAACTCATCTAAGTTTTCTACTTGTTCTAGTTGTCTGTCTCGATTGCCTAGTTGTACTACGGTGCGATTGTAACGCTGAGGTCTCGGGTTCGAATCCCGGGTCCGGCAAAGTGATTCTGGATTTTCAATTATCAGCCCGGAGTCAGGAATTTGTGCCTGATATGGCGATAGGCTAGCCTCTAACGTGAAACGTGGGTGTCCTGGTTGCACCTCTGCCTACCCCTTCTGGGAAATAGGGCGTATGTTTATTTATATTTATGTATGTAAACGATATTTTCCAAACTAGACACTGTAAATAAGTATACTACGTATAAATGGAGTTATAAAACATTTTGCATTCAGTATATCACCTTCGAATATAGGAGCCGGTAAGCCGACTATGTACCAATTAAGCACCGAGCGCTCCAGTAGGCAGGACGTATGCACCAGGCTGAAATCGACACTTGACTAATTATAGTCGCTTTCTGTTCATTAAAATTTTATACCACATTCATATTTAAGGTTACCTGATAGTAAGTGTTGATAGTGTATACGTCGTCGGCGCATTGTATAATCCGCTGTATTACATCACTCGGCGTAAGATTGAAAAACGTCGCTGTCTTGTAATGCGTCTAGCCAACATTGTAGTGCGGGTTCAGGACTATATATGTAACTGTTGGGTGTATTATATAATATTTATTTACACTTACAAATGAAACATTGGGCAATTAATATGGTGAAGGACAACTTGACAAAGGTTGCTCGCAAAGTTGCTGGATGCAGACCGCTTTCGTCGTCGCAGGTCGTCGAATTAATGGACCAATATTTAGTGAATTTCTTGTAACTCATGTGTGTAAGATATCTCTGCTCTATATTACATACATAAACTCACGCCTTTATCCCAGAAGGGGTAGGCAGAGGCGCCACCAGGACACCCACTTTTCGCCTTGTATGTTCCGTCCCATGATGTGATAGGGGGCGAGCCTATCGCCATATCGGGTACAAATACCTGACTCCGGGCTGATAATGAATAGAAAAACCCAATATCACTTTGCCCGACCCGGGATTCGAACCCGAGACCTCAGCTTTGTAGTCGTACCGTAGTACTACTACGCCACCAAGTCTGCTCTATATTAATTGAGTTTAAATCAATGAGTCGTTACTGATTCATTCTTCTTCAGTCACAGGAAATCCACTGCTGAAAATAGGCCTCCCACAAGGATTTCTGTACCGATCTGTTGGAAGCCTGGATTCAGCGACTTCCAGCAGCTTTTATTACGTCATCCGTCCAACTTGTACTCATTAATTGTCCTGTACAGTGTCGGTATCATATTTGCCCATAATTGCCCACTCTTGAACGGAACTCCTCTCCAACCGAGAGTTCTAATGAGAGGGGTTAGGTCGTAATCCACCACGCTAATCTAATGCGGGCTAGCTCATTCATTACATTAAGCTATTGACAAGAAATTTTCTTTTACATTCAGAATTGTTTTATCTGAAACAGCTGTATAGCGTGGGTGCAAGAAATTGAGTGCTTAAGATGCTTTAGCTACTGTGAAAGACCGTAATGCTTTAGTAAGCTAGGAAATCTATTTAGCTCTGAATAGTCTTTAGTACCATTGCAAATTCTTAGCATTAAGAAAACATATTGCTAAATTGGATTTTAATTCGCGTAACCGTTTGAATAGAATTCGTAAATGTTGACGTCTATTGAGAAATCAATTTTAGCACTTAATTGAAAAAGTAAATAAATATTCTGTTTAACGGGTGTATTTGTGTATGTGACGATTAATTAAGGTCTTGTGAGAGGTCGCCTGGGTAGGTACCTCCACAATGTCCATGAGCGGTCGTGTATCACCTACCATCAAGCGAATAGCATGCTCGTCTTGCCATTCATTGAAATTAAAAATATTATAATCTATGGTGCGGAGAAAAATTAGAATTACGAAACCCACAGTTTTAAGGCCATAATAATATACGAATCTTGTGTTATATTGGAAATAGCAACAATGAGTTCTTTCAATATTCATACTGGTACAATAAATAGATTTATTCCCACATTACGATTTGACTCAGTTCGGACACTACTCGATAACACACTACAACGGGACGTTGTTTAATAACCACCGCTAAAACTGTCAAGATAAATTATATTTAAAAATTTCCTTACAAATTTCAAAAGATGAATACAACGAATAAAACACCCCACTGACCTAAAATGCCTTTTAGTAAAAATCCACGTACGGTACAAAGCTTTGTGCGGCTGCAAAAACCTTTCTGAAAGATATATGCTGAAGTGTATACAAATCCATCCGTTCAGGGTGCATTGTCGCCATAAATACACTTGAGCACGGCGTGTCGAACAGGAAAGCTACTATTTTGAAGTTGAAACTAGCATTGTACTACGTTACAATTCGTAGTTTCAAATTCCATTTTACAAAGCGCCTTTTCTTACATTCGATATGAGTGGGCGAGTTATTCCTTTGTTTGTTAGATTCGTGTACTTGGTTGGAAGTTGGCTAGTGTACTGGTATGGTACCGCATTTTTTTTATTGCGATCACTGGCGAGACGAGCATGCCATTCGCCTGATGGTAAGCGATACGACTGCTCATGGACAGTAGAAAACCAAACAACACAATAAACTACAAATCATTCCTTGGCATTCCACTGCGCTCGCCATCCTGAGAAATAAGATGTGTAGTCTCAATATCTCCAGTAGTAACTCTGGCTACAATGTCCTTCAAACCGGAACACAACAATGCATTTACACTGCTGTTTAGCGGGAGAAATAGACATTGCGGTGGAACCTACCCAGGCGGCCTCTCACATATGAGAGATCTACATACCTCTGGTCAAATTTCATAGTATAATGTGGTATTGCAAAGCTTACGCCTGCAATGTGAAGTCCTAGAGTATCGTCAGGACATAACTATCTAATGGCTTGTGATACGATTATTATTCGTACTACAGTGTAGTGTAGATGAATGTAACAGACAAAAAATACTATAGTAGCTCAAAGGTAAGTAATGAAATGGTCTCGAAAAAAGCCATTCAAAATAAATTTCAGAAACAATATTTTTGCCTGTAAAGTTCATAGCACTTTCATACTGCGTTGTAGTGGACAGAGATCATTATGTAGTCATGCACGAAAGTATGTACATTGGATGGTTTTCGAACTAGATACTTGAAACACAATAGCAGATACGGTAGCCGAGAGCATTGAAAATGTATCATTAAAATAAGAATTCAGTCAAAGGGGTACTTTTGAAATGACTTCGAGGAATAAGATGCGATGAATAGGAAGAAATTTCCGGAAATTCCAGTACATACACACAGAGACAGGTATTATACCATGAAAGTATTTTGATTTTAATTAATTTGTAAAATATATTTTGATAAAGTTAGAGCAGTATTGTTTTGACAATTTAATCTGTAACACAAGCTTATTAAGTACATCAGCGAATGCTGGGTAAGGTTTCTGTTCATTGTAATAATTATTATAAATTAATACTACAAAATTAAATATTATTTTTGTTGATTTATTTATTTGGATAAAAATCTCTAAGATACGTGTAGCCTAGAAACCTATATTATTTATTTATTTATTTATTTATATCTTTATTGTACACAATAAAATATAATACAGGAACAGAAAAAAAAACAGTACAAATGGCGGTCTTATCGCTTAAAGCAATGTCTTACAGACAACCATGGGATGGATTTAAAAGACGGAGAAAGAGAAAGAGAGGGCAGTGTAAAAAAAGAAATTAAATAAATAAAGAATGGAAGCCAAATAAAACTAATTAAACATATAAATATAAATACACAGACATTACATACTTACATAACAAATAAAATAAATACATAATAAATAGACATACATACATACATATATAACTTTATATACAAAATATAAAGAGAATTCTGATGTAGGAAATAATAATAAAATCAGTTTAAAGAGAGAGGTAGTGTTCTTTAGTAAGCCTCTTGAACGATGACAGTGTTTGCGCCTGTCTCACCACAGTAGGAAGCGCGTTCCACAAACGAACTGCTTTGACCGTAAAGGACTTGTCCATAAATGTAATATTAGTCCGAGGTGGTGCTATAAGTCCTACATATTTTCTCCAATCCGTTGACATTGAGTTGGCTTCTTCAGCTGATCGCACTATCGTTCTGGCCGCCACACATGTAAAGATATAACGTGTGTTGGCAAAAACTGCACAAACTTCGTTGAAATTTTCGATTCGAAACTGGTGCAAACTCGCGATTGCGCAAACGCACTTGAACGTGTGTGGCGGCCATAAGTCAAATCATTGATCAACATACACAACGATCATTATGTTTTCATTCCAAGTATAAAATTCCAAAGCCGGAAACAACATTATTACACACGTCAATAAAAAGTCATACCCCAAAAACAATTATCGGCAAACTTTTGAAAAGAATTTAACTTGTTATTATAAACTGGGACACTTAAAACATCGTCGTGCAAAGTCACAAGTCCACTTAACTCGGCGCCGAACGACTGCGAAGATAAAATGTTGTAACATGAAAAATGGCCGTTAGGAGTTGAGCGAATGACTTGAATTATTGCCGTACTGTACCGATGTTTCTCCTATTGTTATGCGGTTTAATCGCGGGGACTTAATGCCAGCTTTATAGTTAACTTTTATCGTTACTTTCCGGCTAGTTTCGTCATTATCTCGGTGTTTTTGTGACTGTTAATTGGCCGGAAGATTGGCGATATGGATGCGAAACTGTTTTGGGAATAATAATATTTAAATTTGGAAGAAATATTTTTTATAAGTTTCGTTTAATTGGTAAACAAAGTAGACACAGACGTAAAGTTTTGACCGAATAGTAAAATATCTGCTGTCAAAGATATTGAATACTGCAACGGACTTTTGGTTGCAGATAAGTAGTAATTTTATGAAAACTTACAAATATATATATTTATGTGGGAAAAATCTTAGCCACGAAATTCACAGTAATCTTTTTAAACAATATTATGTAGACTGTTAATTATTTATTTTTGAAATAAGTAATAACCTATCAACATAACCTTACCGTTTCAACATCGATTGAAAGAATTGTAAAAATAAGCGAATTAGGAAGAAATTTTCGCAGCAAATATCACGTCTCGTATATACCTGCGAGATCGTATCTGAAATTGCCGCTGAGATTTATAGAGCATTGTTCGCGCTGTTTTGATTTGTTTCTGTGTCGTAAATTCATGAACGGCAGAGTTTGGGAGCTACCTGCCTCCGTTGACACCGCCCTTATGCATGTTTGATGGAGTGACGTTTCTTCGATTGGTATCTTGGAATTTTTATGTGTATACTTTTGATTTATGATGTTTGCTTGAACGTCTTGGGTTCAGTGTAATTGCATAATACGGGGAGATGGTGATTTACATTTTAATTCCATGACCTTCAGTGATAAGCTATGTAGGTAAGAAGGAGGTTGTGAAAAACAAAGCATGAGACCGATCCCCATATCGAAATGTTTGTAAGTATATGTTCATGAATAGGTTTTTTCAATCGAAAAGTTCTAAAATTTTACTAGCTCTATTAAGTAACTGCAATGCACTTGATGGAAGTATCTAAAGTGCAATACGAATAGAGTAACCACCGGCGAGAGACGGTTGTTACATGGTCTTCTTGAAATTACATATGTGTAGACTGAACTGAAAATGCGACAAACGTAAGTGGGTCACAATGACTCGTTTTCTGCCATTATATAGGTGATATAAAATTCAAAATAAATAATCTATTCCCTATAAAATTGTATATTTGGGACTAAAGAACTTTTATATTACTTTAACAAAATCATATAAAAACCTAAAACAGTAAGTGATCCGCGTATCGCAAACTTAGCACTTACTTCACATCAATATGAATTGCTGAAGAATTCGCGGCGCGCGCAACACCAGCTGTTTTAAATTGTCTAGACATCCAAAAGGACAGGCGAAAGAAAAATTTCCTCCTTTTACAAGTAAACAGAATTTTCTTTTTTTTTTTTTTTTTTTTTATTCAATAATACTTAAGGGACTTTTATACTAATAGGAAATACATGACAGTCCCATCGTACCTTATAAGTAAATATCTACACAACAAATTAAGAAAATTACAAAAAAAAAACAAGCAAAACACAAATCTAACATTTCTCAACAACCAATTAAATTAAAACAAACTAAAATACTAAAGAAAACAAAAAGATAATATCGTAAAAATTAGAATCGTAACATTAAAAACTTAAATAACTTGTAAGCCTCGTCGGACGTTGGTTCAGACAAAATATTATGAAACCACCCAACGTCATTTTTATTAACATTCAATTCCTTCATCACATGTTGTCTCGCATCTCGAAACCGACTACACTCCACCAATAAATGCATAACGTCTTCCACTGTACCACAAACCGTACAGTTGGGTGAATTGGTTTTTCTAATTAGGTAGCTAAAGTTGTTAAGTGGGAGGTGTCCAGACCTTACTCTCAATGCAATGACAACAAGTTTCCTTCCCAGATTACTATTATTAAACCATGGTATACGAGGAGGCTCACAAACGATTGATTTATACCATATTCCTATCTCCTGAGACCTTTTGTTAAAATATTCCTTCCACAGGAAATTGCAATGATTTTTAAATTTAGGTAACAAATCTGTATAATCTGATTCCCTATTAATTTCTATTCCGTCTAAGCTTCCCTGTTTAGCTCGACGATCAGCCTCCTCGTTACCAAACAGTCCAATATGTGCCGGAACCCATTGCAATATCAGATCTTTCCCGCTAGATGTTATATCATAAATTCTGGAGAGAATTACATATGCTATCGAAAGTCCTCTTTGTCCAAAACCACACCGAACTAGATGCAATAAAGCGCTTCTACTATCAACGAAAATAACTACTTTTCTGTTCTCAATTACATTTAAATTGGATAAAGCCTCTGAAATCGCAATAAGTTCCAAAGACATAATAGATACAGACCCAATAATTTTAAAACTACCAAAATTACTAGTTTCTTTTTGAGCGGGATCATAATATGCAGCACCTTGACCGTCCACACTCTTGGATCCATCAGTATAGATTCTATGCCAATCGTGATACCTTTCATATAATTCATTTATCGTACTATGCTTTATGCAGTTAGGGTCATAAGACTTTTTAGGTCTATTAATAGTTTCCAAATAAGGTAAAATAATATTTTTAACGTTAATATTCGTGACCCAAATCTGTAAATTGAACATTTCTAAAAAAGGTGCAGATATCACTTTTTCATTTTTAATATCATCAAATGTTGTAGCAAGTAAAGGGCGTTTTTTATTTGACCAATATCTGATGGATCCCGGAGAATTGACTTCACCAAGCAAACTGTTTGTCACATTATCTGCCCATGAACGAGACTTTAAACAAAACTTAATTGCCAGCCATTTCCTTCTCAAATGCAGCGGAGACACACAGAGTTCAGATTCCATCACATGGATTGGTGTGCTTCTGATGAAGCCTCCCACTATCCTCAGTGCGGCATTCTGAACTTTATCAACTTTATACAAATGTACATTAGCACTGTTGTCATACAAAAAACACCCATACTCCAATCTACTTCGTACAACAGACATATAGATTTTCCGTAAATGCTTTTGATGAACGCCCCATGAGGAGCCAGCAAGGACCTTAAGTAAGTTGACAAATTTTCCGGCTTTTCCAACTATATCATTAATATGTTTGCTCCAGCGAAGAGATTTATCCAACCATATACCAAGATATTTATATTCCTTCACAGAATCAAGTGAACGATTGTTAATTTTAAGCACAACAGAATTCTGTTTATGACCTCTTGTAAAGACACATAATTTCGTCTTAGTTGGGGATACTTCTAATCCTACCTCTTCCAAAAGCGTAACAAAAGTATTCAAAGCGTTCTGGACTTTAATCGTACTTTCACTAATAGACTCAATGGTAGAATATATCACAAAATCATCCGCGTACTGACCCACTTGCACATCAATAATTTCGTGACATATTTTAGACGTCGCTATATTAAAGAGCAAGGGAGACAAGGGATCCCCTTGAGCTAGACCTCTTTTGGTGTATCTAACTACATCCGCGCCACCCTCTAATTCTTTCATAATCCTAAGACGACGTTCACTTAAAAAATTGAACAAATATTGACAAAGTTTTTTCCCTGCCCCCATGTTATCCAACATAGCTAACATCTTATCTACAAATACATTATTATATGCACCTTTGATGTCAAGGAAGCATGTTAATGTTGGGATCTTATTTGAAAAACCAATTTGAATCTGTGTCACTAGCCTAGCTAAACAGTCGTGACAAGATCGACCCCTTCTAAAACCCGTAGTAAACGGAGATAAAATCCTATTTCTTTCTGCATACCACTCTAACCGTCTTACAATCATGACATGAAAGATTTTACACACACACGATATTAGAGAAATAGGTCTAACATCTGAAGGTGAATCCGGCTTAGGAATAGGTATAACTCTTATGTCACGCCACTGACCTGGAATAGAACCAGTAGTAAAGATCAAATTATATATTTTTAATAAATATAACTGAGCAACATCAGGCAATTGAGAAATCATCGAATATGTAATGGAATCAAATCCCGGAGCAGTATCCTTCTGTTTAAAGCAGTTTTGCATCTCTTGCTTTGTAAAGTTGGACTCTAATAAATCATTCACAGATGTAAAAATAGGTGGTTTAGGAGCTACGTAATCGGGGGCAAGGCTACATAACAACTCTTCCTTAGCTGATTGAGAAATACTATATGATCTACTTCTCTTATAACCCTTTAACCAACGCATTCGATTCCACATCTCTGACACCGACATTGTATTGTCTATACTATTACAAAAATCATGCCAATCTTTAGATTTTGCCTTCCGGATTGCACGCTTAGCAACCAAAGTTTTTTCTTTGAGTATAGATAAATTTGCCGGGATGGGATTTCTTCTGAAGTGACTTAAAGCTAATCTACGCTCACCCACTAACTTAGATATTGATGGACACCAATATGATTTAGGCTTAAAACCACTTTGAGGATTACTGCAAATTTTACTCATAGGTATATTTTCATCAGCTGCATTATTAATGCAATGAATAAAATTGTCATATAATATTTGAACATTCGTTTCTTCTAAAGAAAGAGAAGAAAACGACTTTTTAATCGATTTTTTGTAACCATCCCAATCAGCTAATTTATGATTTCGAAATTTCGCAATTCTAATAGTGTCATGATAATAAACATTACATTTAATAACCATATGATCGCTACCTAAATTTTCGCTTAATACACACCAATTAAAATGAATAGCTATATCTGCTGATGTAAAAGTGATATCAGGAGAAGACTTCTGTACAACGTTATCAACTAATTTAATCCTGGTAGGTTGCCCATCATTAATAGAAACAAAGCCAAATTCAAGGGCCGATTCATATATTTGCTTACCTCTTGTGTCGTTTTTGTAAGACCAACTAGAGTGGTGAGCGTTAAAATCCCCCACTATTAGGCAGTTGTTTGGGAAAAGAGAAAATATGCCATCCCAGTCAGCTTGAGTGGTATGTACTGAACTTGGACAATAAATTAATGCAACATATTTAACACACCCACAGTTTAACAACTTAATAAACATTATTTCAATACCCGAATTCTGAATATCGACAAAAAATTCCTGCACTTTAACAGATTTATGAATTACCATAGCTATTCCCCCATATGAATCATCCCTATCTTTACGGAATATATTATAATCATTAACTCTAAATCTCAATTCTGGTGCAAACCATGTTTCAGTAATAAATGCTAAATGTATCTTTTCTTGCATTAATAAAAGCTTAAATTCTTCTGATTTACATCGTAAACTCTGTGCATTCCACTGCAAAATATTCAACGTTACTTTTTTCTGACGACTATCCATTATATAAACAGGCAAAAAGACTATTAATAATATCACCCTCTTTAAAATATGTTACAACAACCCGAATACACTCTTCAAATACAAAACTACACATCAACTTAATCTTAACATCTAACTCCGAATTCGATGCACAAATTTCCTTAAATCTATCCATAATGATTTTCAAACGGCTAAATTTATTCCTTTTTCCAGTTTCTTCTGTATTCCTTCTTGCCTCTTCAGACGAATAAGCAATTGACTCCTGCTTGTGTGACTCTACGTAAACTGACTGTTTTTTTATATTTCTATTTTCCGCGCGTGTCAATGAATGTTCACCTAAAATTGGCGAATTCCTCACATATTGTTCCTTCACATATTCTTTATTTTTGTTCATACTGCAAGATATCATATTATTACTAACACGAGTACCTCCCTCCAACACATTCCTATATGATGTTCTCTTATTATCCTGAGGTGTATAAGCAGACTGCGTGCTTTGACTTCTCAGATTGTCGAGTCTTTCACATACAGCATTTTTATTCAGAAACATTGACAAAGCTTTTCTATAGGTGCAGTTTTCTACACTCATAATCCTTCTTATAGCCTTTTCTTTTAAAAACATAGGACACGATTTATTCAGCGCCATGTGCGCACCCTTACAATTTAAACATTTAAAAATAGTGGTGTCGCAATTACTATGACTTTCTCCACATTTTGGACATAAAACCTTTTTTGTTGGACATGATCTCAATATATGCCCATACTTCCAACACCCAGAACATTGGGTAACAGGAAAAGTGTATGGTTCAACTTTTATTCTACAGCCATATATATAAACATACGGAGGTAAGGTCGGACTTTTAAAACAAAGCCGTACACTCTCACTGTTTACCCATTCTCCATTATTAGTTTGCCGTTTTAATCTCCTTACTGCAACTACCTCTTTTTCACACTCCAAACTACTTAAAATTTCCTCATCATTCGTCTCCAAATCAATTTGTTTTATTACTCCATATGATAAATTAACTTCATTCGCATACTGACATCTATAGCCCATGGTTTTAAATATGCTTAAATTAATGAGTTTTTCCGCATTTATTTTGTCTTCTAAGTACACCAGCACCCTATAAGGAGTTTTATAATAAATCTTTAATATCTTGTTAACATCCTCCTTTTTCAACAACTTTGCCATACCAAATTGTTTCAATAGAACCTCCTTTCCCGTAATGCATACTATTATTTGATCATATTGTATTGACGAGTCATGAATGACATTTGACAGATTTTTTTCCGTATTATGATTTTTCTTGGATAAAATCCTAGCAAATCGTTTATTTTTTCTACTGACCGTTGTAAAACCATCATCGTCACCTACTGTGTCCTCACTGTCCTCCCGGGCTCTCTTCTCCTGCGTCCTCTGAATCTCCATAGCATCACTATTGTTGTCACCATCTCTCTCTACCCTGCCTCCGCATTCATAGTAAACTTGTTGCTCGCTATCCAATAATCTCTCTTCCTCCATAACATCACTCCCACTGGAGTCATCAAACAGCACGTTGTTATCAATGTCACTCATTAAACTATAATTTGAGAAAATAATATATGATAATTTATAATGTGACACATGCGCTCGTGACAGCGACTCGCGCGAGAATGAGAATTTTCCTAATACCCTTAGGAAAATTCCGTCAACGCCCCCGGGCGACGTAACTTGCAAAAAGTATTTCCAGAAAAGTTATCGTTAACTTTGTATCAGATGCTAACTTCCGTAACGTGAAATAAATAGCTGGGTATACTCTGCCTGCGATGGGAATTGGGTCTGATTTAAAATATGGCCGACGATTTATATTTTATCCGTGGGTTTTGCATGGAATGTTTACGCTGAGTTATTATGGGAGCCATTTACCCGGTTACATAGCATTAGATCTTTATTCATTTTGAATCTTAATTCACCACTTTTGCATGGCATGCTGTTGAAGCGCAAAAAGCTAGAAGTCCTTTGAAGGAAGGCATATTTGAAAATCTTTGTGACCAGTTGGTGGTAGGTTTACTGGTGGTAGGTCTCTCATATGTGAGAGGCCGCCTGGGTAGGTACCACCGCAATGTCTGTTTCTCCCGCCTAACAGCAGTGTAAATGCGCTGTTGTGTTCCGGTTTGAAGGACATTGTAGCCAGAGTAACTACTGGACATATTGAGACTTAACATCTTATATCTCAGGATGGCGAGCGCAGTGGAATTCCAAGCATTGCCCTGTAATTCATGGTGTTGTTTGGTTTTGCTACTGTCCATGAGCGGTCGTATCGCTTACCATCAGGCGAATGGCATGCTCGTCTCGCCATTCATTGCAATAAAAAAAAAAGTTTGTAAGGATTTCGTATCTTCCCAAGACATCTGTTTGATGAGAAGATTTTGCTATTTTATTATAGTACTATTATATTACTCTGAAATAATAAAATATAATTAAAGATATTAACTTAACTTGTATTTTCGTTTTAATTTCTAAGAAAAGATTTCATTTATCATTGAAATGGGAAGAATTTGTAAAATTGTCGTGATAAAATTGTACAATGTTGGACATTAAGTTAGACACAAAGGAAAATGTTGTTTGAAAAATATAATCCACCACAGCATTTTTAGGATCATAATATTATTTACGTACCATAATCGGTATATGGTTCTTACTTTAATTATAAATTAAGTACTATATATAAGTCATGTTTAAAATATGACATGTATGCTAAAATTGCGATTTATCCCGTATTTAAATTTTAAATACGCTATTAAAATGTGAAAGCGCGAACAAAAAAGCGTTTTACACCTTACAAAGCCATTCGGTAAACACAATTTCTCCCGCCATTCGAAAAAAGCCAATGTAACAGATAAAGTCATGTCCACGTTTTAAAATATTTCCTCGTAAAAAACTTCACACAACGCGGCAAGGAATAATACAGCGGGTGCATTCAAAGTGAACGCAGGTAGATAGTGTCAATGGCAATCGCGTCGCCCGGAGCTGAAAGTGTACACGAAATTATAAACAGTGCAACGTGGAAAACAGCGAATTGAGGCGAAAATTTCATGCGAATTTCGGCGCGATAAAGCCGCGATTGTCCACGCTGACGGCGAACGCTCTGGGACTACTCGCCAGATTTTATTTTTGCACGTGCACTGTTCTCTTGTAACGCAGTGTAATTTTGTCTTGTCGAGATTACGTTGCCTTAGATAAGCGTGTGATTCTTTTATTAAATTAACTTAGTAATGTTTTGAGTATTGTATTAAACGATTTTAGACATTATTTTAATGTGGACGTGTATTTTTTGAGTTACTGCTTGAAAATTAAGTCTGATATTTCGTTCCATAAATAGACTGGTTTTGAAAATATGATTTAATTATCTAAATTCAATTTCTAGCTGCGATATTGACATTATAAAAATAAAATAAAAATATGAAGAAATTGATATATTTAGAACGCAAAAGTCAAATAGCAAGAACTGAACTGATCTGATATATTTAGAAGAAAAGGAGATCTCAGACGTAACCCAAATCTTTTCATTTTTCAGTCTCCAATTGAATTCTATCAATAAACTCCAATACAGTCCGAGATCTATCAAATATAATACACTACCCCGTTTCGAGAATGGACGTCAAATTAAAATCCATCAGATTCGAGGAGCAATCCATTATGACAGGGCCTAAGGCTGGACACGGCTCGACTCGGTCCCCCACTTGAAATATTACTCTGATAATGTTTTTTATCTGAATCTTCAACTTTATTGGACAGATTAAAGGCTTTTAAGATAGAATCTTCGATTGGTTAGTACTTCAAGTTTTAATAAAGTGATTCGATTTTATTTTTAGGATATTCAATTAATTAGATTTTCTGCGATTAAATCGCCACTTGACAGGGATTTGGGAAACGATAAAATGTATTAAATTGTCATCGTATTTTGTGACTTTAACTATTTAGTGATATATAATTTTGCGGTGATTAATTTTATTTGTAAAGATTTAAATAAATTGCAGTGAATAAAAATGAAATTTTCTTAATATGTGTTGATATTTTTATAAAATGTTTTCTTAATTTATTTTAATTAATTTGTCTATTTTATTGGACGGCAAAATTATAAAATTATTATAACTAAATATTTTTACAAACGATAATCGATAGTTGAATCTCATTCCATAGATAGATCACCACTATTGAAATATCGGCGAGCTATTTAATTAACTTTACCGAAGCATTATGACCGGTTTATACCCGGTTTTTATGCCCGCACGGGGCATTGTGCGGAGTCAATATCGGCTGGTTTATTGTCATCTGTCGACTCCGTCCCGGTCTTTGTGAAGTGAGGATTGGGCTTGTTCTCGTTACATTATGTAGGGTTCAATTGCTGCCGGCTATTAGCGTAATGTCGATGTGGGGAACTTGTGGTTTCTTGTTAATTTGATGCTTCGATGACGTGGACTTGGTCATGCGGAATTCCTAGCTTATAAATGGTATTGGTGGGAAATATATGAGGGAGCAATGTGGTTTATATTCATGCATCATTGATGCTTTATAAGGAGCCAATAAGATTTAGTTGAAGATAAAACTTCTTGACTGAATATTTTTCCCCCGCTTTGCCATGCATGGAATATTGTTGGTTTCTAATTGTATGTCATATGTATCATTATATATGATTAATTTTCTACGTATCGTGGAATATACATAGGAGTTGCAAAAGTTGGTGTTCGGGCGGGATAGTAGCAGACTGGATTTAGGAAATTGACATTTCAAACTATATGACTGTGTAATCATAGTCGATCGAAAGTTCACAAGGAAGGCCTTTGACAAAGTTTTCTTGAATTACATGTTTTTGATTTGATCTTTATTTTTATGCGAATGCGATTTTAATTCACTTTGTGACAGCTTTCAATTCCGTCAGTCTTGTAAATCAACATGAAGATCGTGTCAGATAATATTTTTCTACTTGTTCATCATTATTACAAAACGGTGACGATCCATCATTTACGCAGTACCTACATCGTTCTCCTGAATTACACACCCGGAACGGAAACTGTCTGTTAATTGACTTATTGACGATGTTTGCTTTTTCTTTTTGTTTGTAAAGCTAGCTTTGATTCGTACAGACAATTTTGTTGTACTTATATGATGATATTTTTATGGATATAAGATAATTCAGTTATTAGCTTACGATAGAAATTATACATTAAAGCTTAGTTGAGTGAAACAGTGCAGGTGACAGTATTTGATAACGTAATCAGGGAACTTTTCTTTAGCAGTGGACCGAGACAGATAAAATAGAATTATAAGAAACTAATATTATTAAACAAATCATCATGAGATGCAATGGTTATCCAAATATTTATCGACGTAAACCTTTACATAAAAGTCACATTTTTAGATTCATATTGAGAAAGGAATCAAGACTGAATTGTAAAATTATTTAAATCCAAAAATTCCAATTTCAAATATATTTTTTTGTTCCAGATACATGTGATGCGAAAGTGTATGAAGCACGATGACATCCTCGATCTATGGGCCGAAGTGAAGTGATATGTTGCTTTTGGTTTGTTTAAGACAATAGTTGTATGGAAGATGGGGGTTAAGCCCGGTGTCGGGATGGTGGTCGCCGTCGTGATCCTCGCTTGGATATCCAGTAAGTACTGTTATATATGTATAGATATATTATACCCACTAAGAGACTCGCCGAGCTGCTGAGCTCGGTGCCAATTCTTTGTGTTACTCTTTCTGGTTGACATGAGTTGCAATGATGGATGTGTGAGCGGGAAAGTCTCTTATACTCACTATCTATTTCCTATGAATTTATTGTTTTCTATTGTGAAATGGTTAATTGGTTAGCACTTTTTTATTCTAGCAGTAGTAAGCTAGAGTAATGAGGAATTATTGCTCTTGCTTTATTACAAAATCGTTCAATCGGCGTCTCTCCCATAGATATAAGTAGTACGAGTACCTGTTACGTGTCGATTGGATAGCGAGATTGCCGGAGATCCTACAATCATTTTCTTATCTCCCTTTTAACCTTTATTCCATGTACAAGGGCGAGGATGATCAAATACCCTTGAATGACCTCTAAAACCAAACAATCAATATACAATAAACTATTTCCATTGATAAAACCCATTCTACATGTAGCCTGCGTACAACTTTCCCATTCATGTCTTACATGTTATATTAATATCCAATTAACACGCTCAAAAGCGGTTTGTTAGCTAATTCTACATAATTCACGATTGTGCAAATAAAGTAGCTGCGGAGGAGCGATAAATTCCGAGAAATCTCACTTGGTAGGCAAATGAAACACCACGGCATTTAATCAAAGATTAACTCTAATTGTATTATGCCTGATTTATGCTGTTTGGAAACCCTCCAACGGTTGAAAAGTTAATCAGCTAAAAGGATTTTTTACTTAAGAAACGAGTTATGGAATGGGAGTGTTGTTTTTAAATGCTTAATTAAAATGTCTTTGAATTAGTTGTTTGTGAGATAAACTTTATGGGGTTACGTAAATAAGGTAATTGGTGTAACCCAGTTTTAAGTAAGTATTATGATTTGTTGCAGAAGTTTTTAAGGTGAAAATGATTAACCAAACTGATTTTTTTACATATTTCGTAATTGAGGTATGCTTTATATCTTCCTCTTAAGTCGTCAGAAAGATGCATGTACGAGTAAGTATATTGTATATCTAAATATCCAATATAATATTATGAAGATTATCAAAACGGATATATGAGGCGAGCGTGAATGGATGAGTCGGTAGGGGTCGACGCTATCGGATATAACTCAATCAGATCGATGGCATCTTAGGCAAGGGCCAGGTTAAAAGTATCCCGAACTGACGACAATGAAGACTGATAAAAGTAGACGGAGCGAAAGTAGTATGTCAAGATCGGGCAAAGTCCAGCAAGATCCATAGTCTCTGCCTACCCCTATGGGATACAGGCGTGACATTGATGTATGTTTGTAAATATGAAGATGAAATCTACAAACAGAGCAGATGGTTTTTTTATTAAAAATGGAAAATATCATGTTTATTTTAAATGTTTTATCGAGTTTGTTTCCATTTCGATGATTCAATGAATTTTATAGTTTACCTTTTCACTTTTATACTTGCAAGAGGGATTGAAACTGTAAAAATTACACAAAATATTTCGATGAAAAAATAACAATCGATTTACACTTTAAAAAATGTGCTTGAGATACAAAACAAATGGTAACCAAATATATTTGTCATGAAGTTTGTATCGTGGAGTAACAAATAGTAGTTTCAATAATAAAAGTTTCCAAGGGATAACTGTCACCGTTCCCGCGAGAAACAAATTGTTCGCTGTCTGTATCATAAACTATGCGATTTTTTGGTTTTATTTCATTTTTTTCGGTTGTATTTCATTTTTTTGTTTGTATTTTTCGGTGGTAAACAGAATACTGTCGATATTTCACTTAGTTGCAGTATAGTAGTATCCTGAAATCAGAACTTTTTGCTAATATTTAGTATCAGCTCTGGTTAATGTAATATATTATTGTTCTTTAGAAAGTCTATACGACATCTATTTTATTTTAAATTAATTTCAAAAGAAACTCTGCTAATACCACAAACGTGTAAGTTTGTAAGGATGTATATATATTTATCTATATACCCATGTTTGTTTATAAAAAACTAGTGTTATATTTTTTACGATCATTTATAGCTTTATAAAGCTAGCATAAGCATTCATCAGAATAACATTTACAGTATAATTTATAAATCTATTGAATATAACAATTTATAACAACTAACGTGAAGTGATTTGGAAAACTTCCTGCTATGTAGGTTGCAACGGGGTCCTACTTGCACCAATTGCAACAAGATTTGAAATATTTTATATCAAACAAACAAAACTAAATTAGTTATTCACATCTCTCCCTTCTCTTCTGAACCATGTGAGCTTTGAAAATGCAATATCATCTATCTCTCGTTTCCTTCATTCCGGCAGATTAACACACATAACATTTTACAGCTCGTATAACACGTATTGTAATTGCGTCGTATGTTGGCACATCCCGAGTGTCAGCGACGTATTAAGCTATTGTTGCATTGCCAACATTGTATCGGGTACTGGATGCGTATATGCAGTTTTTGGTATATAGAACGAAATATGTTTATTAAATTTTGTATTTTAAATGTATGTCGCTTGTGGAATCGATTGTTGAAGAGTCAGTGAAGCGTTGGTTTTCGAACAACGTGTGGACGTCATGGGTTTGTATAAGATTGGGATGGGATAGTCATGAACGTGACAGTAACAGAGAGTCCGATACATAGAAATGGGAGGAAAGAGTGAAAATTCTGATGATGGCCATGAAGCAATTGGTTATAATACATCGACCGTTCGATAATAATATTTAATATATAATGTTATGGTCGAAAGTGATTAAGTAGTAACTTTTATTAGCGGCTTTCATGTCTGTAAATATTTCTTTTCAAAGCTGTTATGTCTAAGTGGAGCAAACATTGAGTTTAGTGTATTTATTTTGATGATAGATTACTGTTTCCGAAAAGTAGTGTCCGCTTAACTTCTAGCCCAATTACCAGTATCGACAAATCAAAACAGCTTAGTTTGGCATAAAAAAGTAGGAAGGACCTTCTCAAAACAATGAGAAATCGGACAGACAAACAAATACACTATTTTTTGAAGACGTAACAACTAAGGCAAAAATTTCTACATTGGGATAGTAGTAATACAATCATAACTTATTTTTAAGACTTTTTCGTAGTTAGTTATTAATGAGACAAACTTTTGCACTACAACTGCTAAATAATTTCAGTTCTGCCGTGTGACATGCTGCAGGAAATTTTAAATACAGCGTAACGAGGCGGCTTGACTTACAAAATTCTAAAGCGATTTAAAAAGACGTAATGAAAATGCATTGTTAACCTTATACTAGAAACTAAAAGGCTTATCTATTCAATCTTTGGTATCTGTATATATTTTACCATACCATTGGAAAAGACCTGGATTAAATCTGATAGTATTTGCAATGCCGCAATTCCATATTCATAGATAAATTTAAAAGCTAAGGTTATATGAAAAAAAAAAAACGAGAACTACTAATTTCTTCCACAGTATTATGACGATGACAGACATCAATGGGTAGTTCAAAAAACCGTTAATCATGTGCTCGTTTTCGGCCCTCTTTAATAGAAAAAACTTACTTAATCGGGATATCGTAAAACGTTTCCACAAGACTATAACATAAACTTCTCTCTATTAACCCCACGCCCGCAATATCAATATGAACTATACGTTTCAGTAAACCAATATCCTATTTTTATGATACATAGAGGTCATCTGACAGTCCGCAGACCAGTGGAACTATGTAATAACATTTTGCTCCGAGAAAATCCATAATAGCAGCGATAGATTGCAAAAAACATCGCTTTTTTGTTGAATATCGACACAAATGTCTAACCAACGAGAAAATGATCGAGGTCCGAGTAAAAAATAACAATGTAACCTTAATATCCTCCATCTAGTAACATATTATTCAATTTTCTTCGACCAAAGATCAAATTGTCCCCCGAACATGTTTGAGGGTTTCGCGCGGTGTGGCGAGCGGAGCGATGGCGGAGAGTGACGTCATATAGGCGATAACCCTTTTTAGCTATCGATTAGATTTGTTTTTAGTAATATTTACCCATTATTTTTATTTTTAGGCTTATGTGGAGAGGAAACAATTCTTACTTTTAGAGGGTTAGGTCAAAAATTTGACGAATTTTAAAATTCCACAAGCGATTGAAGCTATGAAGTGGTTGTTAGAACATTGGGTGTTACGTTTGGTACACAGGTGGAAGTACATGTGATATTTTTCCTTCCATAATATGTATCTATTTCTCGAGAAATTATCGGAAAAATATTTCCAAAAGGGTTCATCAACAGACGAAAATGTTAAACCACTTTCTAATTATCTACTGACAATAATATCACAATTCACAAATAATCACACTGATGTTAATGTAACGATATGAAGTAAAAAAATGGAGACGGGACATTACTTATGACCAACCTTATTGATATTCACTGGACAAAATCAAATCGAGCATATAATTAGATCCGTGATTTCGGACGCAAAAATTGTTATTTTCTATAGTTCAATATTTAATATCAAATTAGCCAACTGATGTATTGATCAAATGGCTAATTGTCTCATAATTGAAGCTAAATCGTTGGTAATTCATATTAAATTAATGTTATTTGTTGAGGATTATTGAATGCTATTAATTAAATCAATTATGTATGAACGTGAAAACTGATCGGTTAGTAACTTGGTGTAAGCATAATCGCTTCAGTATGGCATGTGTTGTTGTATTGTTTCTTTGTATTTCACAAGTGTGATGGTAAGGACCGAAATTATTGTGGTGGTGATGACCTTGGGTTCGATTCCTGAGTATCATTTTGTTAGGACCAAGTGAAGTTACAGTCAAGTAGAGTATGAACTGGAGACAGACGATTGTCTTGCGTTAGGCGACAAAGTTGTGCCAGCGTAGCTAAAAATAGCTTGTATTGGATTCAGGATACTACGTACTCCATTACTCATAAGCCTATGAAACTAATGTGTACCGGAGAGATACCAACAAGGGAAATTTTTTTTGACGCCATTCCCTGTTTTTTCATATTTTTTTATATTGCGTAATCAGTTATAATAAAGTATGAATTTTTAGAAAATAACATTATTTCGCTCACCGCTCTGCTTATGCCCATCCGCGCCGTTGCTCCCGGCAAAAAAGATATCACCATCCGAATGTCCGATATGATTATTCCCCGCCGTCTCAGAATCTAATAATTCGTTATATTGAAGAAAGTTTCTGTGTAACAAATTTACCAGTTGGAAATGATTTTCTTTGACCCGACTTCAGGCGTTATTAGTATTATTCGGCCCGTCGATATTACGGCCTCAATGAGTTTTGCGAGCTAAAATGTTATTTCATTCTTGCAACACCTGTGTTCCGCATAAAATGTTTTTTTTTCTAATATACGCTGTTAAGGTTAGTAGCCATTTTCGAATGGGAAGTCTCAGATGCTTTTGGAGAAGTGGACGATTAAAGTGCTCTGTTTAAATGAACGAATAATTTGTACTTTTTTAATTTAATTTCTTTTTACTAAAGCGTGTTTAAGTGTGAGAAGGTGTAAGCAAATAAATTTTTAATGGTAAAATATGTAAAATAAAGTCTTGATTGAATATTAAACTCAATAAAAAAATCGCAAGATCGATATAAAAATGCGAAAAAAATTTAATATTATTTATATTTTCTTTCGCATTTTTATTACAAGTGATTTAGACGAAATGGTATTTAAAACCAGTTATTAAGAGGCATTTTAGTTGGTCATTTAATGTTCGATGATCACTTTACATGTTTTAAAGTCAAATTAAACTATACCTTTTCACGAATTTATAGTGGCGCATATTTTGTACATAGAGCCGCTTATACGACGTTGTTAGTTTGCAGTACTCTACCATGTGATCAAGTCTAAGGCGTTTTATGTCAATTAAAGTTATTTAAATCATACTTTAATGGAACTTTAATATTCGAGAATGTTACATCACAAAGGCCTACCTCGGTAGCGCAGTTGTACTACGGTACCACTACAAAGCTGAGGTTTTGGGTTCGAATCCCGGGTCAGGCAAAGTGATATGGGGTTTTTCTATTCATTATCAGCCCGGAGTCAGGAATTTTTGCCCGATATGGCGATAGGCTCGCCCCCCCCCCCCCTATCACATCGTGGGACGGAACATACAAGGCGAAATGTGGGTGTCCTGGTGGCGCCTCTGCCTACCCTTCTGGGATAAAGGCGTGAGTTTATGTATGTATGTATATTGTATGTACAGCACAAAGGTACTGATCGTGATATAGCAAACATATTTCTCAATTGCAATAAAAGTGAATTTCAGATGAGAAGAAAATAAAATATTTATACCCCATTCGTAAGATATATAGAGATTACTTTCTAGTTGCGTGTATATGGCTATGTACATATAATATGTTGACTGTATTAAGATCTTAACGCTTATAACTGTAGTAATTCCACTCCAGAGAATTTTACTATGAAATATGAATCAATAAACATCGCGAAAAAAATTATGTTGTAAATAATTGTTATCATAATACGTACGCGACGCTTTCTTTCATTATTAAAGTTATGTATTTACCTTGTATTTTTTATTACGATAAATAGCGTGACGAGCGTGCCATTCTCCTGATGGTAAGCGATGCGACCGCTCATTGACAGTAGAAAAACAAACAACATCATGAATTACAAAGCAATGCTTGGCATTCCACTGCGCTTGCCATACTGAGAAAAAAGATGTTAAGTCTCATTATGTTCAGTAGTTACTCTGGCTAAATTTACTATTATTGGAGTCAAAGTTACCAGATTTAGTGTTTTGTTTGAGTCTTAACTACATACGGACCTGCTATACGATTGAGAGGATTTTAAGCATCAGTCCACCACGCTGGCCTCGGTGGGGGTTGGTAGACTTCATGCATCTAAGAAATGGTTGAATAAAATAAATAATATTTGCCTCATGATATTTTCTTTCTTATTGTTCAATTCTAAATATTTATACAAAGTTTAAAACACAGACGCCCAATAAACGCCCAAAAAAACAGACCGCAACAATCCAACTGAAAATGCAAAATTATGTACGATGGCTACTTTTAAAATCTTTTTCGAGAGAGCTATATTTGCAATCGGTTGCTTAAAGGCTTTAGCTCAAGAAGGAAATATTATTCCTATTGAACGGCAGAAAGGCCTCTTTGAACCGCTCCGTCGATATACATTTTTATTCGCAAAGATTTTGTATAGGTGCGCTCTTTCGACATTGCCTGATAACATTTTTGTTGCTTACAGTTTTATATTTTTATTTATATTGTGTGTGTAAATGTTATATTTATTTGCCGGCAACGTACTTTGTCTGTAAAGGTTGAGGTTCAATACCGATACCAAGCTTTGCCAATTTAGTTTGAGGTTTCGTTTCGAATAAATGTGGAAACTATAAAGCCGCCTATCGACATTGCGAGGCTGCTCGCGAGGCTGCTCGCGAGGCTGCTCGTGAGTTTGCTCGTTTGAGCAGTGTGTCGAGAGGCAGCCTCGCATTGCGCTCGTTTAGCGTCTACATAGTCACGCCGAGCTACACCGAGCCTGCGAAGCGTCAGTATACGCTTGACCATGGAACCAAACACTTTAGTTGCGTTTACAGCGTTTTGTTATGAGTCTAAAATAAAAAAAATAAAACAAGAAAGTAATAAAAAAAGAAAAGAAAACCACGTTGGTGGATGAAACACATAAGATTATAAGTTCGTCTTCATCTTCTATGTTGAGGGCGGAAGAGGCAATACAAATGCGTCCCATGCAACTGAGCGCCTCACACTGAGCGCCCTTTGAGCACCGCCATTTACAGACAGCGAGCTGGCTCGCACGAGCGCTGCTCGCGCGCGGCGACGATAAAATTGGCTCGCGAGACAATCGCGTCTCCACACCGCGAGGCTCGCGGCTCGCGAATCACGCCTCGCGAGCCAGCCTCGCAATGTCGATACCCGGCTTTAGAATAGACTCCTTAATAAGTACTTTCATTAAGTTCAAGGTATATATTTTCAACATTAACATATACAAGCATGTGAAGGGCTTATACTATGTTGAAAAAAAAATATTTTTAAGAACTTTATCTATCTTCTTTTTCTGGAAAACATTCATTTTGCGACAATTTTGTCTAAATAATTAATTAGTTTAAGGAGATGCAAAACATTTCACCGCGGCGTGTCCCTGCGGAAAGATCTTGTGTTGTTAGTATCAAAATCCACGAAACTATTTTGGTCTCATGATATCCAGACTCGAAACAAACATTTGTTTATCACAAATCCCGATGTGTGGATTGGACACATTGCCTGTCGTTTTACAGCCGGCTTCTACCACTGCGGTATATATTATAAGAAAAGGAACTAGCCACTACACGACTTCATTAAGATTCTATAGTTAATTAATTCCACACACCGCCACACCATCCTATCACCAAGAAAGCAAGCGTCGATCCAATTTCGTGGCAATGTATTGTGTCCGGGTGAAATTAAACCCCGGTTTCGGACAAACAAACAGTAACCGATCGATAGCAAGTAAACATGCCTATCGTATAGACGGCGTAATAAATCAGCGCCGAATTGCTTCCTAGACCAGCCATGTTGAAATACAGCCAGATTATACGCACGTAACAATTCTAAAATTACATATATAATATAGGTGAGAGATTAGGGAAGGCGACCGTTGCCAAGGATATGTCCGGATTAAAATCCTACCGATAAATCAACGTTTTGACGTTTGCTTTAGAATCAGGACAGAGGTCTCGGATAATTGGTGTGATATAAATTGTATATGTGCATTAGAAATAGACTTCAGAAAATAGTTGTGATGCTCCACTAAATGTGATTTAATGTGACGAAGATAGTATTGTACAATCGTAGGTACCTGAGTTCTTCGACCCTCTAGTTCATTTAGAACAAGGCTAAAGTTGGCTAATACGTTATGTGCACTTATAATGTAACCCTACAAATCTCTGAGATTATATACACTCAGATTATGTAGATACTCATCCATATAAATTTAAAAATAGTTGGTCGGTTGTCTGAAACATCTACATTCCTATAGGAGCGCGGACGGAGCCGCAAGCAAAGCTATTGTTATGGTAAAGGGCAGTAGAATTTGACCCAGATACGTACCGCAGGGAACATGCCTCCGCATTGTAGCCTTTGAAACATATTAGTGTACTAGACACCGGCTAGGCCCGCCTAAGCTCTGGTGTTAATCTTATGTTAGTCATGTCCCTTTCAGCTTTGAGGTGGAAGATAAATTTACTGTATATAGGGGCTTCTAAAGACGAGGCCGGAATGCTTTAATACGTTTATTTCCTTTTGCATATTATTCATGTAATTTGTAAATGCGTAATATAAAATATACAAAAAGCGCGTGTAGTGTAAGTTAATGCCAACAATTTTTTTTATTACCTGTACCTTACGTTATGTAAAATTCTGTATCAGCCTATATATGTCCCACTGTAAAGCACGAGCCTCCTCTACAATCGAGAGTACGATTGAGAGGAGTTTGGCCTACCACGATCTTTTCTCTCGAATCGCTATGGTATGCCGGTTTCCTTACGACGTTTTTCTTCACCGTTATAGTGCGTGGTGATGGACTATCAGTCACATGACCCGGACAAATTTGAGATGTGCCCTAGGATTTGAACCCGGGACTACTATAAACATGTTGGCAGCCGCGTGTGGTCCGTTACCAACAGGCCACCAGGCACTTATGTAAAATTTGAATAGGTACAATAAATTATTTAAAAATGTATCATTGAGTATATTTTAGTTACTCGCTGCTCACTTAATACTGTTGGATATGAACAACCTACCACCGGCAGACTAAACTTTCCTACTATAGGAATAGTAGAAAAGTATACTCTACTGGTCCCATTGACTATCCCACTATCATTGACTCTAGTCTTCTATACATCTTCCATAAATCCTTTAGTGACAACATAATTACCAGCAAATTAACTAGTAATACACTGATCTGCACATGTCACTTGCATTCCATCTCTCATATAGTTACTGCTATTTCGACATCCTGATGTTGACGCGCGGTAATCATCTGTAGCGACTGGATCAGACATCGTTTAACCTTGTTCGCAGACAATTACACTGCGGATCCTCCCTTGTCATGTATTCCGAGTGAAGGTATAAATTGTGTTCTTTGGATGTGACGGTATAACTGTCTTCATGTTCAATGACAGCAACTGCAGCTAAAGTTTAAATGTATGTGCATGTAGAAAGTCTTAAATATGTATTATTATATAATATTAATTTATATGTAATACATACTAAAATAATGATTTTTAAAAGGCTACTCCATGTACATAATATACTCTAAGCAAATATTTTTAAATAACGTATACACGTGTGTCTTTTATTGAAGACGCAGGTTCATTTTTCCCAGTGTTCTCACCTACTAATGTATACTACGATCAGAACAATAATTAAATAAAACGCAATTTCCCAATTTTGTGAACATAAGCCTCTAGTCCCATAAGAAAAGTTCTATTACTCTGTTGAAGGCAAGCTCGCTCGAGGCAATTAATTACACAAAACACATTTACTCGGACATCGTACAAGGCTTACTGATAGGCTTCCAATTAATAACGTCTGTTGATAACTAGGCTTATTATCCTCCATATTATTTTATTGGTCGGCTTGCTTTACGATCTTGTGGATGAATCGTTTTATATTGTAGCTTATTTCGAAGCTTATTGTCAGTGGGATTATGTAGACTTTGGTATTAAGGTATTATATCTTCATTCGGGTATTATTGTGCATGAATACGGCGAACACTGTGGTTTGTGTTACTGGTGGTAGGTCTCTCATATGTGACCGCCTGGGTAGGTACCACCGCAATGCCTATTTCTCCCACCAAGCAGCATGTAAAATGCACTGTTGCGTTCCGGTTTGAAGGACATTGTGCCAGTGTAACTACTGGACATAAAGAGACTTAACATCTTATGTCTCAGGATGGCGAGTGTAATGGAATGCCAAACATTGCTTTTTAATTCCTGTGTTGTGTGGTTTTGCTACTGTCCATGAGCGGTCGTGTCGCTTACCATCAGGCGAATGGCACCGATGAGATGGCTATGTCTCGCCGGTCGACACAATTATAGCGGTCTGATTTGATCCGGATATACAAAGGTGAACCCGAACCGTGACTTACAAATATATGTCACTGTGGCGGATCCTTATCCGCTGTGTACGAAGGTCACTGGTCGCTACCCGGACGGATGCGATATGCTACCAACAGCATGTTTACAATGTTCCTTGTATTAAGCACACGTATATCAAAATGCTAAATAGCCTCTCCTTATTGAAGTGGACAATAATTTATTTCCAACTCATCCTATTAATTTAACTTTTTGATTGATTTCGTTGCGGGTTAAAGACAAGTTAGACATTCCCGGAGACTCGCTGAGCTTCAATGCTCAGTGTCATTAAAATGCGTGCCACTGTTGATCCTGGCTTACAGGAGTTGCAGTGGCGGGTGTGAGGGCGGGACAGTCTCCTAGCCTCTCCTTAGCCTTTGTATGCTTATTTATTCGTTTTCAACTGTGTCTATTCTTGTATAAACTTGACCATGCCGATGACAAAGAAAATAATTAAAGAGAATTCTTTATGAAAGTTTTTGAGCAATGAAAACAGATACAGAAATAATTGGTTGTTTATTTTAAGAAACGTTTCCAGTTTTCGTAACAATTTAGGGATTAAACTTTTTACGTCAACTTTGTCATTTTAACATTTTCAATTTTGTACTGGCTGGTAGTTAAACTGTCTTTATCTGCACAATAATAAATATTGATACCTATAAATTTTATAATTATAAATTTATATTAATTCTGTATTATGTAAAGTGCGTGGTGGCCTGTTGAAGAGCGTGGTGGCCTGTTGGTAACGGACCAGACGCGGCTGCCTACATGTTCACGGTGGTCGTGGTTTCAAATCCCAGGGCACACCTCTGACTTTTCGGAGTTATGTGTGTATTGATAGTCAATCACCGCGCACTTTAACGGTGAAGGAAAACATCGTGAGGAAACCTGCATACCGTGGCGATTTTAAAGAATTTATACTGTATGTAAGTCCGCCAACCCGCACTAGGCCAGCGTGGTGGACTATATGGCCTAACCACTCTCAATCGATTCTGTCCATTGTAGAGTAGGCCCGTGCCCAGCAGTGGAACGTATATGGGCTGATACAGATACAGATGTAAATAGTTTCCAATGTATGCATGTATGCAAATTATTTCCAGAAAAACATGACACGTGATTGTCTGTATATTTGGCCTTTATCGAGATGTATGAAGCCTGCAAATTCCTATTCATATGTTTGCAGATAGGATCTCGCCGCCTTTATCCAATGATCTTAGGAGAAGTTTATCGCCTTACACCTTGAAGAAGTCTTTTCCGTTGGTATATTCAGAATAATATTATCTAGATAGTGTAAAAATATCCTAGCAAAATATTGAGTCCTCAAAACACAATTTTTATACAATTTGGGAAATATTTCGCGGTTATTGTAAATGTTTTCGTAAAGAGAACTCATGCAAATTGAATTGTAATTGTATATTGGACACAGGTTTTCTCAATTTACCTTTTTAGCCCTTGTTTGTAATAATTCCTGATAAATTCATTAGTCACATTTATTGTAGTCCCGACTTTAAAATTAATATGTGATAAGAATTGCTTTTATGGTCAGCACTTACAAAGATTTGGCGGAAAACCAACTAAAAGATATTACATATATAATATTGATATTGCTAGTAAAACCTATATTGTACATGCAAGATAAATATGCACGAAGAGGGCAGACATCATTTTAATGCGGACCTAAAATTTTTAAAACTGTATCCTACCATAATTGACATCCTCCGTGGCGCAATTGGTTAGACGCTAGCTATAAAACGAGAGGCCCCGGGTTCGATCCCCGCACCGAAACAAATGTTCGTGAGACCGAAACGTCTCTCGTAGTTTCTTAAGACTCGATCTTATTGTGGAGTAAGTACCTTATGTATGTGGCTGTTGTGTGTACTTATTTATCACTACGTCATATTATATTATATAACATTATCGATCTTGGGACACAGCATATCAATTTTTCACAAACAAGGTTTAGGTAGCTCATTAATGATATAAATCAGTGGACTATAAAATATGACATGTAATTATTATGCCCCTCGTGTTTTTCTCCTCATCCTTGTTTCCCAGAAATGGTCCATGCGTAAGATACCTGCGACCTTGATCTAATTGCCTCCGGTTTTATTGTAGAAGAACTTGTTCCGACGATTCCGTCCGCGTGAAAATTAAATAATAGAGCCCATGAATCTTTGATTTTACATACAGAAGGAGTAGGCAGAGGAGATAACAGAACAATCACATTTTGCCTTGTGTGTTCCGTCCCGCGATGCGATGGGGGGCGAGTCTATCGCTGATTTCGGGCTGATATTGAATAGAAAATCCAATATAACTTTGCCTGACCCGGGATTCGAACACGAGACCGCGGCGTTATAATCGTACCGTAGTACAACTGCGCCACCGAGACAGCCTTTGGATTTTTATTCTCAATTCCTTCCTTTTACTAGGTGATTGGTTGGATGGTGCCATTTAGGTAGGTTCCGCTGTTTTGTATATTCCTGCCGCCAAGCCGTAGTATGTAAACACTGCTGTGTTCCTGTTTGTATGGCAGCGCGACCAGTGAAATTAATGAACATTTAAAAGGCTTTACACCTAATGTCTTTGGGTAGCGACCGCAATGCAGTGCTATCCAGTGCTTAGTTATGATAAGTTTAAGTGGTGTATCTCCTATTTATAGCAAGGTGTAGCGTTTAACACCAGGCCGGCAATTTTCTCATAATAAAATAATTTAAGCTTAGTCTCGTCACAATCTTTTATTCATTCGATGTGAAGTTTAATTACAATAGTTTCATAGAATATACATGTGAAAAAATGTGATAGTATAATACATGCTACTTTTTAACAGGTTGGTCTGAAAATATTTCTGGGAGGCCTTAAACACTTACTCGACGAAAGTGTTATTACACTGCACTTTGCACGAGAGTACAGTTTTCACATCATCGAACACAAAAAAATATTCGATTTTGCACTTTAAAAGGAAACGCCGCTGTACTTAGTTGGATATGATAAGCAGTTTTCACAAATTACACGGCACAAATTCAGAGCTCAATGTTATGGAAACTCGGATAAAAAGTTCGCTAAACGAGATGTTGCGAAACTTGCACTGGATGTTTTTAGCGAAACTTTATCGAGGCTAGAGAAAAAACCTAGGTATCCAATGAAACACGGCAAGTACACCTGTACATTAAAAGTTGGCGACGTCGAGTTATATATCTCCTGCAAAGTTTTGTAGGAAATATCAAGCTAAAAGAAGCGGGTCCTGATGATTGGTTGCTTCTGCCGTGCACGATCTTTTTATTTAAGGCCGGTGTATGGGCACGCGGCTAATATGAACACATCGAATATTATGGGAATTATAGGACACTTTTTTGTTTTTGAAAATGTTGGTAAGTAATTTAGATTAATATAATTTTAAATTTAGTACAACTGAGTTGAGAGACTGTAAGTATGACTTTTTTATACCAGTATTCAATTTGAATGTATACTGACTGTTGTAATAAACGAAATAAAAACAAATTGTAGTACATATTATAAAAAAGTAGCTTACGCTTTTAGATTTGACCTATGAAATGTCAGTGAGCAATAAATTACTGCATATTTTCCAGCTGAAATACAATTCTAAAACGCAAGGCCTATTTCATACTTTTCTCTTGCTCATAAAACATCTAAAATACCTTCAACGTTACCGTACGGCGTGTGTTCAGCCCAGTCAAAGCCAACGCAGAATCACGTTCGGAGACTAATAGCTCAATAAATACAGAATGGATAGCTGTAATCCAGGATGGAGAAGTAGGAGTTGGTGGTACTAAAATGATGCATGTAAATAGGCGGACAGTGTGACTCGTGTGGTTAGGGCTGTCGCGAATGTGGAAATATTTCATATAATGTTGGTGACTTCTGTTTGTAAACATGGTCCTATAGACTAAATTCTATGGATATGTGCACTGACCATTGCTGGTTCACTTTGGTACTCTGCTATTTCGAACAGTAGTCAACTATCAAAGTATAAGGTACATTAATAAATTCTCCAAATAGTCACAAAGATCTAACTCCACAGTTGGATACCAAGTAGGTGTCAAGACCTACGAGAAACTTAGAATCTCACAAAATCCGACACAATGGTAAATATTTGTTCGACTAACTTGTGCCACGGAGTTTGTAAATTGGGGATTTATAAATAATGATTTATTTATGACATTTATTCAATTACTGTTTTAGTGTTTAATATGTAATTGATAAGTTTTATGGGAATTAACATTAATTGTAGGGTGAGCTAATTACATTAAAATTATTTCGTACGTACATTTACATACCCACACGTTTACTACAATAAGTTGTCTGAACACTCTTTTTTTGGATTTACTAGAAGAGTGGGCGTAAAGCCGGCTGTGGGCCGCGAGTCCGATCCCCTCACCGAGACAAATGTTGATATGTTCAACGAATATTTATGTAGGGCCTATGCGTTTTGATACCCATGACACAAAACAAGAGGGCCATAGTTCTTACGCCCGGTTTGGTATGATATACACAACACGAAATACTGTTGGAATATCTCCCTATTCATCGCTATAAATACACACCTACGGTATATTTGTAAAAATGCAAATTGGTGTTGAATTTCCGCGATTCCGAGCAGCCCTGCGCACACCGCGGTATAGTGGCAACATAAATTACTTTCCCAATTGTTTCCTATAGCCAGCCTTTCGTGTCTCCCATTGCCTTTATTTAGGGTTGTCCTGTTAAAATGTCGCTGCCATTACATTTTTTGTTTGAAGTAAAATTGAATAGGCTTTAAATTTCTTTTGCTCTGGCCACATTTATTTTGTACTGGATATACGGATGACAATTTTATTGTTAAGTTACTTTAGCTTTGTGCGGTTGTGTTTTGTTTTGTCATAATTTTAGGGTCATGTTTGGATTATGAGTTGTTCGCTCCTAATAAGCAAAAAATATACAGAGTTTGTAGTACCTATATTATTAAATTTTATTACTTCGATAAAAATAATTATTATGAATATACTTAGCAGATCACTTATCTTAATATCTGTTATCAAGAATATACGTTATTATAAAGGTCAACTAAGATAATTTATTAAGCCCTATTCTAACTTTTGCCTAGATCGTAGTACGTAAATAAGTTATCATCTTGCGATCCAATTAATTAATCTTATATATTTGTTATGTCATCATAGTTATTAAAAGCTTATATCAAAATATTACTAATATTATTTAATTGATGATACGAAATATGGTCAAAAATATTGCCTTAAAACCATTTTCCTAATTAATATTTTTAGACACATCATTTCACACAAGTAGCTAGACTTGAAGAGTGCTGACCGACGAAATATTATCAAATAAGCTTAATGGAAATTCTCTTTGAACGGAGATTGTAATATAAAATAAGGAGCCTTATAAAATGTACTCAGTACTGGTCGCGAATATGAAGTCTACAACTTCTGACAGTCACCTTGTTATATAATTTATATTGCAAACCTAAATCTAGGTCTAGGGCAATTCTAGTGTTTTTTATACTGATTCGTCACGGGCAATGCTGTCCAGATTGTGTATGGATAATATTTTAAACACATACAATTCTGGGGATAGTAATATATATTTGGTTATTAGATAAAATATAAATAAATACACCCAACGGTCACATACATATCCCACATCAAGATATAGTCAGCGGTGTAGGGACCGAACACGCGGCGTCTAGATCAACAGACAGCGTCTAATCAACTACGTCACAGAGGCTGTAAGATTCAAAACTTTATACTCAAAAGCAAATATCTTTGGAGTAAAAAAATATGTGTAAGTAACATTAAGATACGTTGTAAAATGACCTGTCAATTAATATTATAATATACCTAATTGTTAGAATTGAAAGTGTGCGCGTAGTGCGAACATCTTTTTCATACACTCCCACAATAATAGAGGTGACGTCAGCTGGCACTATACGTATTCCTGTTTCCTAATAATTATCCACTATTAGAATATACATACATATTAGTAACATATTTATTTGCAAATATTTTTAAAGCCTTTTTTATATTGGATTTTGAATTAGAGAATTAAATAATATTATGAAAGAAAAGAATTAACTAACCTCTTATATTATCATCCTGCTTAAACCCGGATTACCTCGCGACAACTTATGGATGTTGGTCGCTCTTCTAGTGAAATACCGCACCACAAGTAAAGTCTTCTAAGCGCATATTGCCTAAAGATTTATCTCAATATAAGGCTCATTGCACTTATGTCTTTACTTACCATTCGGTGATGCAAGCGTGAATATTCCGCTTATTATAATCAGCATACAATAGTCTATGTAAACAGGGATTAACAAGTCATATACAAAGGTACTACAAACTGAATGTTGATACCCTACTATTTATAACCTTTACACAGGTCAAAATTACCAAACTCCCAAAGCACTCCATTTGTTCATTATGTACATTACCCTTTTCAATTAACCTACCAAAACAACGCAGAAACAGTAAATTCCAGTACAATGCAGCCGGCATTATAGTTCGTATAATTTAGAGCCTTCCAGCGTTCAAAGCGCGACATCTGTCCGTATTCTGAGCGCATCCGCGTCCCAAACAATTTCGTATTCTGCTATTTGCCCGATAGTTTGACTAATAATTTGCATCCAGCTCCCTGCAGGCCTATATGTCGACGCTTCTGTTAATTTTCACGGAATATAGTTTGTATTATGCGTATTGATTTAGGGTTTGGATCGTTCATGCGTTTTGGTTCCGTAAGCGCGTGTGGGATTACTGTGTGGTGTAAGTCTTTTCCTGAGACGAATATCGAGCTTAATAGCTAGACATTTTTTCTGAATTTAAAATTAGCTTAACATGACTTAATTAGAGCTGGAATTTTTTGTTCAAATGGTCGACTCATATATTATTTTTATACTCAAGTATAATGAGACTAAATGTTGAGTTGAAGTGAATACGAGTATTAAACCATTAAACTGACTGACACTACCCTATATAACTAATCTTCCTATGATATTTAGTCCTAAATTTGGTGTCAATTAGTGATATTAACCAGTACTTACGGTAACCAATAACAAAAATAAACAATAAACTACAAATTAGACCCTAACTTACAAAACGTGATAATATTTAAAACACGTTCATTCGAATTTCAAAATTAATCTGTCGCTGAGTTCAAAGGTATTACGCAAACAATTATTTTCACGAACAGCGAGCAGCGTCTAGCGCGGTTTTACGTAGGTTAACATTTATAATTGAGTGAAACATGCTATAATATTTTAGGAAAAGGCCAAAATAATTAGAGGTTTTTGGCTTACATCCTTATTACTGAATGATTATTACGATATCTTAATTAGTGGTGAAGGGTGAACTTTTTCAAACGGAGTTCAAAAGTATCAATGAATATAGAAACTTATACATATATGAATAGAATGTTTGTTAATATTTTTTTACAAACATTTACAATACATATATTACAAAAAGGAAGCCGATAAGAATCGAGTTGTGCGGACACTTCGCTAAAATTATCTAAATAAGTTTCGTACACAGATTTAATTTATAAGACCAGTGGCTAATTTAACATCCAAATTTTTTTGAAGCTACCACACCCTTATATTTTTTGTTTAGTTTCACGTCTGCCATCAGTACTAATAGACCTAGATCCCGTGGTCGCCAGACTATCGTCATTTTATAAAAGCTGTTAGCTGTAAGTTTATCTGCGCATGCCTTTGACATAGGTATCTATCACACGATCAGCTATTATGAATTTCCGATCGTGGTAGCTTTGGAAGTTATCAGCTTTAATGTGTCTGGCAAGATGAAAGAACCATCAAAAGTCTGGCTGCCAAGGAAACACCTCAACATGAAATATCATAAGACCAATCAACATTATTCACCAAAATTAATTCTCGAGACTAGAAATATAATTTCCTTTATATTCCAGCGTGTCTGTTTTCCTCGCCTCAAAACAAGGCAATACCGATACATCTGCGAGAACAGTGGGCCGTGAGCAAAACAAAGTAACATAGGGGTCGAAGCACGGATAACCTCGGCTATGTTTCAATGAGCTTATTTACCGATGGATACGTAATCAGGTGAGGACTGCAGTGTCCCCCTTTCTGTTTTCGATATGTTTACTGTTTTGAACAAGTGTTTATGGATTTAGATTTTGTATTGGAGGTATTTTCACTTTTTTAACTGTAATTTATTTACTAGACGTTGAAGAAGATAAACGTCGTAAAGCTGTATACTATAGAGATCTTAATAAGTGGTTCTATGATCTGTAAAGTCTATTTATTCGTAATAGGCCAGCGCAATACCACTATCCCTCTCAACATCGAACTATTTACAAAAAAACCTTTATTATACACCACTTAATACAGAAACATATACTCGTATTCATTGACAATTGTAAACAAACGGCGGTCTTATTGCTATCAGCGATCTCTTTCAGACAATAATATTACAATAGATCAGCTGTTAACGAACATATGTACTGTGGGGGTGTTTATTAACTTTAATTTGCTTGTCAAATATGTTTCATACCTTTTCTCTATTCTTCAGCATATATGTTTATATATTTGCTTCACGATAGCTAATCACTATATTTTCTTTTAATAATGCCATGCTAAAGTAAGTGCTTTCTGCAATAAACTCGCCGTTTTATTTGCGAGAATAATGCTCCAGATGAACTTAGCTATTTTAACATCCTTCAATATCTGCAGACTACGTGTCATAGACTGATTTTATATGCCATAAAAAGTTGCTGCCGTTAAGTAAATCAGCGGCCAAAAACCGTATTAAATGGATAGCTTTTTATCGCCAATAATATTAAAGGAAACATTCTTGTATTCTTTTTTGTTGGCAATTACTACGGATTCCGGGATTTTTTATATCTAACACTGTGTTATGGAATATCTTTTAAGAGTAGTCGGTCTTTATTGGACTGGACTGAAAAACCAAAGATTTATGTTTTGCACCCTAAGACACACATCGATCTTGTCGAACTTATGCCTTGGATGTTTCTTATTATTTCAGCTCACTTCAACAATAAATAAAATAAATAAATACTCCCAATAGTCACATACATAGTCCGGACCCCACACTAAGATCGAGTCTTGTGTCGTGGGTATCAGGAACTACGAGAGACTATTTGGTCTCACAAACACCCAGACCCGAAACAAATAGGTACCTATGTTTCACACAAATATTTGTTTGGGAATCGTACCAGCGGCCTCTCGTTCCACAGCCGGGGTCTAACCAACTGCACCACGGAGACTGTCCAATGAACAATGAAGGAATATGGTATATCGTGAGGAAAACTGCATACTTGCGACTCCTCAAATCCCAATGCTATGTGAATTCCGTCATTTATACTAGGCCAGATGAACAAAAGTCTGAAAGTTCCTTTTAATCACGGAGGATTGCCGTGTTCAGCAGTAGGGGTGTATCTGCGCTGGTATATTAAAAATACTTATACTCGTAATAGAAACCGTTTGCTACCTACTTTCATTAAAAAAACTTTTTCTAGTTTATCTCTTAGTAAATGAATTTCTAAAATCTCTTCTCACACTCGTCCTTATTAAAAACTATTGCATTTTTGGTTTTCTAGATCCAACAGTTGCTTGATTTTGATATATCTTTTTTAATATGTCTTAACCCAGTCGTTCTCTTAATGTTAAAATGTCAGTTTCTCTGATAAATGTAGGTGCATTTATGTGGAAATCTTGCCGAATTCAGTTGTGCAGTTGTTGTCCGAATTGAAATACGAAGCTAAATTACTGTTTCCCGAACAGAAACCAACACCGGCCTGACCATTACCACGGAAGTTAGATTGTTTGCAAACTTTAACGAAAAATTTGAATCTCAACAACATTTGAATTAGTTTTTGTGTTCTTTGTTTATTTTTAGTTTATGTTGAGCCATTGAAAAGTTGGTATGGAACTAAAAAATGCTTATAAGGAATAATTAGTTCCTCGGTTTTGTAATTTTTTTAATACTTTAATGTTCTGTATCTCAATAAAAATTGTATGGCTTAAATAAATACCTACAACGAGTCGATTTCGTTGCCGTCAGTTTATAGCCCAGTGCTGAGCTCGGGACTGCTCTATAAGCGAAAGTACGTTTGAGAGAAGAATTAGGTGATAACAATATGTGTTTTAAAAATAATTCAGGTCACTAGTTGAACGGCGCTGTTTAGTAAAAAGGCTAGGCTGTTGATTAAACGGCTAATTAAGCTAGTTAGCTGCAACATATATAAGATGCTTATATCAGGAAATCAAAATAACCCTAGCGTAATTTAATGTCATTGAACAAGTCGACTGTTCAGAAAAAAAAATCAATGAAACAACGTTTCCCACCCAGTGACGTCATCAGACACGGTGTGAGTATTCCCAAACCGGTGGTAATATTATTTTATAGGTCACGTATATAAAGGATCTAGGCCCGTTCACGGCGAGTCTTGCGATAAATCATCGACACATCACCGTTTATACATTCAGCTGAACATTGCTGGGCTTTAATCGATGAGAGGAAGCGAGAGCGGGAAAAGTATATTTTCTATATATTTTTTGTCTCCGACTAAAGCTAGTTGTATCAGGCGTATAAGATAATTTAACTAACAAGTGAGTTTAATTTAACAATTACGTACCATAACGTTGTTTTATTGTGTTCAGAGTTTGATAATTTGTCAGATTGTATTTGGATATCTATATATTTATTTTTAGTTATGTTGAACACTGGTGGTTTTTATTAAGTCACTTACTTTAAACAGATTTATTTAAGTACTTTAATTAATATACTAAATCGCTATCGCTGATACCTTGCACTTGCACTTTATTAGGTCTTAGACTATCGCTCAATCCCATTGCATGTGGAATAATAATAGCCGATCAGCCGGCACCTGGCTTAATGCTCTTTGACGTGCAGAGTAATCAACTCCTGCAAATGTATGTTTAAGCATAGACTTGATCCGCAAACACACCTACATCATACACTTATATTGCCGCAACATGATTTTAAGACCATCGTGTAAGAATATAGACTCAATTCAAGCACATGTTATAAGTGTATGAGCGTCATTTAAAAATCCGCTTCTGCCTATGATTTAAGCCTAATCCCGCAGTAGCTCTTTGGTGTGTCGCTCGATCACATCGCTTGTGGAATATTAATAGGCGATAAGCACTTCCCCTCCCTCCTCCCCTTTGCACCTGATTTAATGCGCGATATTTGGAATAATCTCTTGTATTGTTGACGTTATTAGCTCTAGTTTAATTAGGTCTATTGGATAATGGTTTCTTAGATTTACGCGAATGTTACACATTGAAATAAAACGATTTTTCCGGATTTTATCGCGATTTGGTTTAATTTTTACATTTTTTAATTTCCCGACGTTTCGATTGCAGTCCGACTGCTCCCCAGTCCGCCCCGTGACCACGAAAGCTGAAAAGCAATCGAAACGTCGGGAAGCTAAAAAATGAAAAAATTAAACCAAATCGCGATAAAATCCGTAAAAATAGTTTTATTTCAATAGGTCTGGTCTATTGGGTTCACGTCATCTCGTTACTGCGCTTTGGAATTATTATTGTCGGCGCTTTATTAATGCATATACATACTGATTTAGGTCAGTATTACAGAGCTTTTTTTATAATTATCAGCAAAGGAACTACATTACAGCTGATGGTGATTGCAGTTTAGTCTAGATGGAATATCGAGCGGCGACAGACCGTTTTGCCTAGGTTTCAGCTAACCTTTTCGATGAATCTTCATACAGACAGGTTTAAAGATTGTCAATATTTTCAATCCTTATCACATCTTGTAATGGAAATAAAGACAATGAACTGTAGGCGTTACTGGTGACACCTCAGCTTTCTCCAATAAATTATTTGATGAATATTTTGATTTGATGATTGATAAATAGTAAAGATACAAGACTTTTGAGAGAACGTTTACACTTCCAAAACAAAGGTTTCTACAAATTTCCAGCCTTATAATAACAATCCCTCATTCCGAGGTAAAGCCTTAATTTAACTGGTCTAATTAGCGTAGAATGTTCTCGTAAAGTAAAATTAGTGACGACCACGTAAAAGTAAATACAGTATATTGGGAATAAAATATGCGTGTCACCCTATAGTTATCACGTAAAACTGAAGCAAAGTTTTTAATAAACTTTTCATATTAAGATTTTGCCGCACGTAAAATTTACCGCATAATATTTTTACATTTTGAAAAAATTGCATAAAAGATGCAATTCAAATTATGTAACCTTTATTTCGTTAACCTTATAAATTGTTTTAAGCTACTACTTATACAAAATAAATTGTGGTCTTAAATATTTTTACTGCATTTTTATTTTGTAAGTTGAGGTGGTTGGATTGTGGTCGCTTCCATCAAGTCTTTCTGAAAATCATATAAAATCAAAATCAGCCTCGTGTGGCTGACGCTGCTGAAAGTGAGTGCTGTTTACTGGTGGTAGGTCTCTCATATGTGAGAGGCCGCCTGGGTAGGTACCATCGCAATGTCTATTTCTCCCGCCAAACAGCAGTGTAAATGCGCTGTTGTGTTCCGGTTTGAAGGACATTGTAGCCAGAGTAACTACTGGACATATTGAGACTTAACATCTTATGTCTCAGGATGGCGAGCGCAGTGGAATTCCAAGCATTGCCTTGTAATTCATGGTGTTGGTTTTACTACTGTCCATGAGCGGTCGTATCGCTTACCATCAGGCGAATGGCATGCTCGTCTCGCCATTCATTGCAATAAAAAAAAAAAAAAAAGTGATGATAGAAAAGATGATGATTGAGGCACTTTGTAGCTCAGCTGGTTTCTTCCAAGGCATGCTTGATTTCTCATTGTTGTAATTGTCCCTATGAGTAATTAACTTTGAATACATTGATTTAGCTTTCATGGCGTTAATACATATCATATCATGTGTTTTGGATCAAGAATGCCATTTCTTTCAAGTCAATATTGCTCGAAATAAGGCTATCACTCTTTCAAAAATAGAGATTTAGCGCTTAATATAATAATCAACGCGAAATTACTTTATTCTAACCTCTTTTCTAGACTATCTCACTACTCACAATCCATTTCAATCCAATGAAGTGTTAAAAGAGAAATTCCGAAAGTAATTTCAGGCGTAAATAGTTAAATAAAGCTAGGAATATCTTAGTATTTATCGCTCTCAGCCAAGACACCTTGATAAATGAGTCTAGAAATTGATTTCTTAGTTCTAGTTGCGTAAATTGTTTCATAGTGAGAATTGCTTGTGTTTGATTGGGTTTTTCGTATAAAATAATATATTTTTGTTTAGTAAAATAAATATGGACATGGCGGTGGCGGAACAGCCGGCGTGTGTGTTTTTAAATCACCGCGAAAATTGTAGCAGTTAATTAATTTGGTAAATTATTGCTTGTAACTTTCTTTTTGACATATAGGGGGGCAGACGAGCGTAGGGTTCACCTGATGGTAAGTGTTCACCGCTGCCCATGAACATCTGCAACACCATAGGGCATGAAGATGCGTTACCAGCCTTTAAGGTGGGAATCCGCTTGTTTTTTGAAGGTCGCTAGGTCGTATTTGTCCGGAAATGCCGCTGTTGGCAATTGGTTATAATAAGTATTATTACCGTTGTTGGCAAATAATTATGTTTAGTAAATAATTAACCAATATCAAGGCTTATTATGAGTAAACACATGCATTTGCCCGATTAGTAATTTTAATGATTATTTTGTCCTTTGTGATAATTTAAAGGTAAGCTTATTAACAGTGGATATTCCAATTTACAACATAATTTATGACGCGATTACAAACGGAGTTACAAACACACATAGCAAAATGCGTGAAATCAGTCAACGCTCAATTAATTTATAATTACGATAGTGTGTATCATCGAGTGGAGTCGCGCGCAATATGCCCTGGGTAAATATGGCGCATGTATCATCCGGGTTAACCAACGTTGAATGTAAATTGCTAATATTGCCAATTTATCTCTCGTGCCACGTGAATTTACACATTCGCACCAAAATTGAAGCCTGTGCCTACGTTAATTTTACTATTGTTATGGTACGGTTGTTACGTGATTTATATTCCGATGTTTACTGGATTTAAAAATAGCTTCAATTGAAGCTATAGATGGGGCTTCGCGGAACGCTTGATGTGAGGCTTCGTGGAGCGTTTTTGGAATAAGTGTGTCTCACTCATGGAAATTAATGTTGCGTTTGATCCACAAAAACAATACATTTTAGACAGATACAGTTGGTTAAAAGCCATCTGTGAAGGGAGACTCCGGATTTGATCCACGAGAAATAAAATTTCACTCACAATTTCAATCCGGATCTGGGAGTTTGTGGAACCTTAATTACCTAAAGGTAACAAAGGTTCCACAAAAATCTTAAGGTTTACCTTTATAACCATAAAGCCTCTCTTAGATGTAGTACTCGTATAAGATAGGTAACCGCAACACAAGAGTTTCTATATTATCGAGGGCTCAGGATTAAGTGTGTTGGCCATATTTAGTTATTTAAAATCTAATATCTGAAGTGAAGTTATAAAATATGAGCGGAGGTCAATACAAATCCACGATTGCCAACATCTCCCAACGTGGTAAAGTCATGAAGTTTCCGGGTACGGTCGATGTGCGCCTAGGGGTAACTCCAAAGCGGCGTCTTTTGTTAGGAACGTGCGTCCATTGTGATGGTAAACGCTACCAGATTGTTTCACTGCTGCCTCTGCCGCTGTGTACCGTCACTTTTTAAGCCCCTGTAACGATTGATACATCAGCAATTGGCATCTATGTAATGATTATGTAGCGTCTGTTGGAATTGTTATATTGCTATGATGTGAAGATATAAGCGGGGGCCAGTATAAATCCACCAATGCCAACATCTTCCAACATGATAAAGTCATGCAGCTACCGGGCACGGTCGATTGATTCCTAGGGGTAACTACATCGGCGTCTTTGGTACGAACGTGCGTCCATTGTGATGGTAAACTCTACGCGATTGATTCACTGCCGACTCTGCCGCTGTGTACCGTCCGTGTACATCGGCAATTGTCATCTATGTAAGATGATTATGTAGCGTCTGTTGGAAATGTAATATTGCTATAATATAAATCTATAAGATGTAAGCAGAGGCCAATAGAAATCCATGAATGCCCACATCGAACATTCGCGCTTGGTAAAGTCGAGCCATCGATATTAATGTTACAGTAGATAAGACATTCAGTACAAAAAATGTGTCCCACCTACTTACGGTGCATGCACCACACACAGTTTGCTTCGTGACAGTGACTGTGCAGTACGCCTTATTGCATACGTTTAAAAGTAATAAATGAATTAAATAAATGTTTCGACGTCAAACCGAAAGCAAATCGTCTGAAGTTACAATATTTTAATAAAATACCAGGTAAGTGATGTAATATTGCAGTGGGCTTTTAAAATACGGGGGCACTTTATTTTCTTGACGTGTCTCGTCTGTCGGTAGAATATAAGTCAATGAGTCGAGCCTACCGGGTAGTGGGTACGATCGGTGTCTTTAGTTAGAAACGTGCGTATATTGTGATGGACGTTTACCATCACACAAAGGTTGTTTGACTGTCGACTCTGACGCTGCGTACTGTCACTTTAATAATAATATAAGATTTAGTTGCACGATTGGGTGGATTATCGGTTGAATGCGCTGTGCAGATCTTTTGTTTGATACTCGATAGATTTCAGAAGACCTAAAGTTTCGGCTACCTACAAAAAGAGGGAGTTTTCATATACCGGGTTTATCGAGACTGCGACCGAAACCGAAGCAAGGTGGTAGTTTAGGTGACTTCAGACACAATGCAACTAAAAAATCGCACCAGGTTTCGTTTTCGCTCGAAATTTAGATACACCCTATATATAACATTTGCTTCAGTCAAATTTGGACCCAAATGGCGCTTCGATAGTTACTGGTGCATAATTACAATAATTAACATGATTGTTATGTAATAATTATTTTTTAGGAGTTAATTATGATGTAAGACTATTTTGTTTTCTTTAATAATATGAATTCTGTTTAGAACTCAGAAATACATGAACTAAAGATAGGAATGATGACAATTTCATAAATAAAAACCAATTGTATCCATCCATCATGGCAGCCTCCGTGGCGCAGTTGGTTAGACGCCGCCTGTGAAACGTGAGGCCGCGGGTTCGATCCCCGCACCGAAACAAATATTTGTGTGATCCACAGGTATTTGTTTCGGGTCTGGGTGTTTGTGAGACCGAAAAGTCTCTCGTAGTTTCTGATACCCACGACACAAGACTCGATCTTAGTGTGGGGTCAGGACTATGTATGTGACTGTTGGGTGTATTTATTTATTATTATTTATTTGATTTAGTGCATTGTTAAATTCTAAGGTTCTTACTTAAATACATAATTACAAACTGATATAAATGCGTATCTTTAAAATGAATATTGTTTAATGAAATATGCTCTTTGCGGTTCGCAATCTAGCAGTTCTTACTCTTTGATGTAAATCCACGACAGAGGTTTTATTTACTTTATCGTGCCGCGAAAAGATTCCACTTAGATATTAAACTGTTTCGAGCGTTTTCTGTTTTACTTCGCAATTCTATATTTACGTTGTAATGTATAAAGTATGTTTTTTAACGTTATATTGTTTACGGAATGTTCCTAATCAAAATTTTTATACAGCGGTTACACTAAGGAAAATATTTGACTAACCATATTTCAAAGTCGACTTAATAAAAAGTAACGCAAGGATTTTCTTAGTAATGTAACTCTAATATTAACTTTTACGTCGTACTCGTACCTAGTCTGTAGTCAAGGAATTTCTAAAATCTACATACCAAAGCAACCGCCATGTTCGGGGCTCGGCTTGTGGAAAAATATGACATGCTTCTTTTTAAACGGCCTTATTCATAGACAGATTTAAAACGTATTTTATTTAGCGAACGTTTTATCTTCTTCGCTAAAACTGAATTCTAAAGTCGTTCGAAATGGACAAAAAATTCGATAACTAAAATAGGTTTTAAAACTGTCTATGAATAAGGCGGACAGTCTATATCCTTACCTCAATCTAATATCGAAAGAGATGGTGCATTGAACTTAAAATGTACCTCAAGTAATCCTTTATTCTTGCTTCATGACCCATTAAAACGTTTCCTTTATAACATTCTATAATATTAAACTTCCGTTATCATACATTTCACATTTCATTTTAAAAGTGTGCGGCAAGCACAATTGCATTGAAAGCCTCACTAAATGTACCATTGTACACAACTGTACAGGACTATAAGCGACAGAATCCGCAATTGCCGGCTTTTTGTTCAAAAATGCGTAATCCTGGAGGCGTGTAGGCTAATTGCGGCGTATAGTTCGGAGACAGCCTAATCCTGCTTTTGTGAGGTCCTTTTCCGCTGCATTACGTCATTTCACGAGTTTTATTTGCGGCTTGGTTTTTTGGAAGGTGTGCTGGTACAAGCCTGTGACTAGTGCCGCCAATAGGAACGTTTATAGACTAGCGCATCGTAGGTCAATTATTTGTATGAAGAACACGAATTCCAAGGTGGGTCAGCACACTTAGGTTCTCTCTCTCTTTTCAGAAGTCTACTACTGAACATAGGCCACCCCACCGATCGCCACATTAACCTAGGTTAGGTTACTCGAATAGGTTACTCGGTGGAAAAGTCGGTATAAGACCCACGTAAGTTGCGTTTTGGGTTCAGTCTATCTCTGTTGCAGACGTTTTTCGGCGTAGGATTCTCCATTTGTATTGCATTGTATCCACCAGGTGCGTTGTAGACACTTTAGTGCCAGTATGTGAAAAGTGTTAAATAATTGAGGCATAGTGTGAATATTTCGTTTTATCTTTTTGCTCGCAACTTAACGGCGGTGACGTCACTACTGTCTTGTGCATTCTTATTCTGGTATTTGATAGTTTTCTTTATTATATAACCTCAAAGATTTACGCCTTGTTTATTTATGAATGGACTTCGATTCGATTCGAATAAAATGATCTCCAGAATGGCAGAAGTCCTTGTACAAAATCGTTCTCTAACAATATTCAAGTCTGTCTCTTCATTAATCACTAGCAATTTAAATTTAGCTGACTGCTAACCCGAAGTGTCGGCGTATGACGGCTACTAAGATTGTGGGAGTTTGTCAACAGTTTATCTCACGATAACAGATTGTGCGGCAATTTCTAAACAATGTCTAATAACGCTTGAATTCTATCCTTTTGGGACTAACTAGTAAACTCGCTGAATTTCTTCCCTTCGCCTTTATAGGGCTAGGTCGGGCCAGACGGTTCACGAGTTTTCCCGCAAGGGATTTCGGAGCTGGCGTTGAATAAGAAATATTAAATGCTTAGGATTTATTATTTTATAATTTTTAAGTTTTAGTCCTTCCTTTACAGTGATGATGTAACAACTACTTAGTAGGTACATAATTCGTTTGTAATTAAATACAGAAGCTAGAATAAATTCTAATACAATTCCTTATATTCAAGCGGAATTCGTCATACAAATTCAAAATCAAAATGTACTTAACTCAAAGTCCACTGAATCATTCAAATCATTAAATAAATCTATCACTACGTCAAAGTTCTACCTCATTTATCTCCTACGACTAACTCAAAACAAAATGTCTTCACAAAGAATCGCCAGCGTCGTGGCCAAACCCTCTATAGTAGATCTTATCTCACACGATACACATTTAGAGGCGTTTTCCATATAAATTGGCCATTCCACGTAACTGCGAAATTCTGTGACGGCTCGCATGGGAGTGACCTGCCGATCGCACAGATACGATGAGGTCTTATAGACCATGTATATAAACAGAGGGTTAAAGCTTTTCAAGAGAATGTACGGAAATAGAGGCTTCAAATGTTTATTTAGATTGAAAGTAGTTTTGTTTACATGAAATGAAATGTTTTTCTTTTCATTTACTGTCTTAAAGTGTGGTGTACCTGGCGGAATGTATTTTTTCTTTATTTAAAAAGTCAGTATAATGCACTTGGTGGTATACGACGGCTCGCATGGGAATGATCTGCCGATTGCTTGGATACGATGAGGTCTTATCGACCATTTAAATAAACAGAGGGTAAATCTTTTAGAGAGAACGTGCGGAAATAGCCTTTAGTGTTTATTCAGATTGAAAGTATTTTAGTTTATATGAAGTATTTTTTGTACACTGGAAGAAAGTGATTATACGGTAGCTGTACTGCAAAACATGATACACTCGGATGGGGTCCTATGGGGGGATTTCCATGTACGGTGGTCGAAATACGAATGATCCTTCCATCGGTTTTTGGGTCTTCACATTATATTTCAAAGTCATAATAAATAGGTATATAGATATCTAGTGCGTCGGAGCTTTCCATATTCATGAAAAAATGGTTGTGAACATTACCAATTAGGTGCAGAATATTTGTATATAAAATATTTTTATAATGTTTAAAAGTCTTTCGTATGATGCTCCACTCGACCCAGTTGCTTCATTAAAGCGCTGTACCAGTTTTAAATTAAAAATGTTTCATTAACTCGTTCACTTTAAGTAGCCGAGAGCCGGCAATTTTTATAACTGCCGAAATCCAATTCGATAGCTACAGTTTCTGAAAAAAGGTTACGTGTAGAAAAAAACTGCGACTTATTACATTTTGCAAAAAGAAAAGATATTTAAAAATTTTTGTAAGTTCGTGAAGCTACAAAACCATGTTCACGGGCGTTGTAAACTAAGGTCTACATATTTTACCGAAAGTTTTGTAAAGGTAGTAGACGGTCTCTAAAATCATAAGCCAAGTTATTCTACAACAGAAATAAAAACTGAAGGTGATAAGTACCCACTCAGTATGGAAAAAAAGATAGGTAAAAAAAAAGACTGAAGAACATCAGATCAGAATATAATTAATTTTATACGTACATTCGACCTATAATGTTGATTGCATTCTTATCTCATTTGGTAGACCTATTTTCGTACTTCTGTACTGAAGTGAACCATTATAAAAACTGAACAAGCTGAAAATCATGGTAAGAAAATTTTAAACCTAGTGACAAAAAAAAACAGTGTCTAGTGTTGGTAATTATTTCAAAGCAACAAAGTTCTCAAATTCCTGCATAATCTGATACATCGTTACAATATTCAGAAACTAGATCGAACACGTATCTGAATCTATAATGAAGAAAAGCAGCCTCCAAACATCATCTCGCCTAAACACTGTAAATAAATTTAAATAAAATGCTAATTTCCAATAAATAATCAGCCAGTAATAACATAAAGCAATTTGAATATTTTCAAATTCACCGTCCAAATTCAATAAAGTCTTATTTAAAAGTTGAAATATTCGCCGAACGGCTTCCCCTAAGTCAAACAGACTGCGACCTTGCCTCGCTCGGCCTTACATAATATTCCAGCGAGGCGACGGCAAAGAATTTCTAACGTTTAATAAGGAAGATTTTTTATCAGAATCCGCTTCGGTGATTTCTTTTCCATTCCACGCTTGGAAAAAAGTCAGTCAAAAAACGTTGCCAACGTCAAAGGCCACTTTATTTCGATCACGCGCGCCGCTGTTAATGAAAATAATAGGAGAAAAAGGACCCGGCGCAGAATTACTGCCTTGTGGATGTGGCATCAAATAATGACTTATTTATCTTGTGGAAGACAAGATACCGGACAGAAATATAATTGTATAAATTTTATATCACTAACAAAGCAAATTTGACTTATCCGTGGTGGATTATAGATTTTTAAGGACGTTACATATGAAATAACATATCAAATCTGTGTAGGTACTTTTGCATGAAAATAAATTGTAGCCCAAAACAGAACTTTTCACCGACACTACTTGATAATAAAAAGTCATCATGTATTTAAACTTACGCAGTTTACTAACAAAATATAAATAATTTATAGTCGGCAATATTTTTTTCAAGTTACTATACATTCCCGAATTGTATTCCTACCAAATGATAAAAACATATTTCAACTCGCCCTTATCAATGCCTAAAACACCTACGGGTATGTGCGCGCATACCCAAACATCGGCAAATAACATTATTTCCTCTTGAAAAATGACTTTCTGCCAGAGTCCATTATATTGTTTCTATTTTGTCACTTCCGCGGTCCGACCGGGGCGTGCCTGTTTTGTATTCAGCTAACCCGTCGACCAATAAAGGGCCGTCCCACGGGGCCGCGCTGTCGCTAAATATGAGCGGACTTTTTGCCGCGGTGACGCACGCGGTCGCTTCTAGTTGAGTTTGATATCTGCGAAGAGTAATTGTTCTTGATTGTCGTGAGCCTCTCATTTTCTGACGTGCCGGATTGTGCTTCATGTTTCGTATATCTCATCGTCCAGACTGTCACTTCTTTTGTAATAAAAATGAGGCGAAAGGGACGGTCGAAAAATAAAATCTAAAGGATCGAGCTTTCGGTAAACGGTTGGGCGCTTCGGGAAGTAATGAAGATTTGAGAGTGTCGTCATTTTCAAATTAAAAATATTTGAAACTACATAATGATTATACATGTGCTATTATGCTATGGTGGTGAAATATTAGTATCACAATCAAATATTCATCACTTAAATTTTGTCCAATAAGCGTAAGTCTTTACACGTTTGTTAAAGTTACTAAGTATATGCGCACAAACAAGTTTTTTTCAAGTTATTTGATGACTCCATGTAATATACATATTATTTCAACTTCATACTAAATACTCCTTAGGACCTTGGTTCTTTAAGCCGTACGGCACAGATATTCGAGAGGTCGGATAAGGCTTTGTAAAGGCCTTCACTATAATTTATATTAAAATCTGCGTTGGAATTGAAAGGTTGTCAATCTTTAGTGTCATCTCTTAATATTATATTCTATCAACGAATTCTATCATAGTTTTAACGTTTCTCACGATGTGGGTCATCTCAATATAGTTTGCTCTTTGGGTAGTCTCTCTGGTATAATTTGGTACCTAGATGGACCTAGCTTTTCTACAGTCTTTAATATAATATCTGGAAATGAAATGATGATGTGTTCTTCTGCGAAATAAATTGGGAAAGTATAATATATAAAATAATAATAAATAAGTACACCCAACAGTCACATAGGCCTGACCCCACACTAAGATCGAACTTTGTGTCGTGGGTATCAGGAACTACGAGAGACTTTTCGGTCTCGCAAACACACAGACCCGAAACAAATATCTGTTGTTCACAAAAACATTTGTCTCGGTGCGGGGATCGAACCCGCGGCCTCTCGTTTCACAGCCGGCGTCTAACCAACTACGCCAGGGAGGCTGTCAAATAAATACTATATTGAACCGAAATCTTCGGACTCGTCAGAAACCAATCACATCAAAACAATAATTGTACGTTTAAGTATACTACGAAGTCTCGATCATAGAGAAGTCCCGTGTCCAGCACAGCGCGATTATAAACTGATACGGTACAGTGCATTGTATGGTTGTCATATTTAATTTTCTTTAAAGCAAACTACCACCAACTCCTACAAAACAAAGCCTTAAATTTGATACGTGACCACGAAAACTATGGCACAAAGAAATTCCCACCATGAGCCACCGCAACTCGTGTAGCGATTCCACAGGAAATTAATTTTCATTCGATCGTATTTTTAAATTCGCCCCAAATAAGGTATATATTTCGAGCAGCGGCAGCGAGCGACCACAAACCGGCCCAACAGACAAAAAAATTACATGAAAATCACAGAACACTGCTTTTAATTAAAGCTCGATGAAACGTGACAAAAATAGGCAGTGTAACTTGTTTGTTTTGTCGGAATAATGTTTTTATGTTAAAAATTTACGAGCTGAAGGCGTGAGATTTATTTCGTTCGGATGGGCCCGATTGTGTTGCAGACATTGCTTCAAAGCTTTGGTGTATTTACTTTTATTTGTAAATAGTGTGTAAGGGTAACGTTCATCACAATATGCACGTGTTAGTGGTGTCCTAAATAAAATCAGGTAATACAATAAATACCACAAAAACATAAAGTATTTTTTTTGGATATAGATAATTTTATAAACAAACACCTATATTCGCCACTTTGTTGAAAAATGAAAATAAAATTGTAACAGAGAGAACCCATAAAAGCAAAACAAAGTATACTTTTTATCTCAGTAAAGGCCAGTTCAACTTATACATTAAACAAATCCTCTAGTTTCTTTCGATTCGACCTTTGACATACAAAATCCGGCCAGAATAGTAAATATGCGAGGTAAAAATTCAACACGGAGCACAACATTTGCCACGCAACGGGATATGTTTAGTTGAAATTTAAAAATTCATGAAGCCACGCGAGGATAAGTAAGAATTTTTCTCGCAAATAGTTTTATAAGGTCCTTTTATTTTATTTCTCTAACCTTAAGCGAGGTTTATTACTGAGACACACGATGTTTGCACGATTTTACTTGAGATTTTAATTTTTAACAATTTTTTTACTATCATCACCAATGTTATTCTCAGGTGCAAAACAACCTCTCTTAATGGACGAAACGCGATAATAAAGCTGTTACTTCATTTCAGTTTTCTGACCAGTCCATACAGTAGTTACAACTAGCAGCGTGGTAGTACTACTGACATTTAATATTTTCTATTAATAGAACTTTGAAGCCAAATATCAATTTTATATTTTATGCCCAAAAAATATAATCTGGATCAGATATAAAAATGAACTGGCGGATTTATACTACACTTGCACAAAGTTGTTTTCATAGTATTACGATATGCTATCTGAATTTATGACATTGCAGTATTTTTACCAGTTTGAATATAGATTATAGATAGATTTAAATTGTGATTGTGATTGTAAACGTGATTATTAAAATAAATTGATGTTGTATGTGTCACCATCTTTCCAGTGTCATATTATATGTGTATTTGTACTAATATCCTCATTATTATATTTTATGTATTAAAGGGTTTGAAAAATATAATTGACTATACTAATACGAGTATGAACTCTTCCCATCAAGGAACGAGATTAATATTGGCGAAATTTTAGTATAATTGTATTTCTATGTACCTTCTTCTAGGCACGCAGCGCAAAACATATCTCATATTATTTAATACCGATTTCTAGAGTTTTATTTACCAATGTATAAAAAACGCAACAGTAAATCTACCAAGGGTGCGAATTATACGTCCATTCAAAGCATTACCATCAATTTTTAGTGTAAACATATAAAAAAAAAGTAAACACAGGGTGTAGGCCTACATCTACAGAGTGATTTCATAAACCGCGCCGCGCTGCGTGTTGTCTCTCTAAACATGCCACCGTGAGAGCCGCGCCAGGGCTGTCAGTTAGCATGTTTATTTATTGCTGATTTATACACCGTGCTGGTTTAAAATTGTATTAATATACAGCTGTTGTTTTTAGGTTAGAAATTGCATTATAATTTTAAATACGATATTTTTACAGAGCTGGCTTTTATGTATAATACTCATCTTTTAGCCTATGTACGAGTATGTTAAGTTTTTGATGCAATATGATTAAACTACTTGGACTCGAATAACAATTAAAGGAAAATATATATTTTTCTTTATTGTAAATACATGGGATAATAACGTATAATATCATAATACGATCTTGTCCTTTGCATTAAATAAACATCGAATGCTTAATATCAAAAGATTCGTTTTTAATTACATATTTCATTTAATTTACAAACTATTAAGAAATCACTGATATACACTGATAAATTGTCTATTAGAATACATAGCATTTACAGGATTCGTTTGTATGACGGGGGTTATCACTCAGGGTTAATTTTTTTTGAATTTAATCCTGTGGAGGCTAGATAAAATAAAATGTCGTAAATTGATATCTAGGTTCCTCAGATAGAGCCAGAATCACATCCCGTCGAACACAGCCAGTCACAAAGAGCCTTCATAAAATAGATATCAACGTGTCAACCCTAAGCGCATGGTACTGACGATACGGTGATACCTCTGTGTAAACGGACGCTTTTTACGTGTACCTCGCTATATTGTTGTGTAAACGACGCCTTATGGGAACTAGCTTCGGCTCCCTTACTATGTAAAGACTTGGGCGGGTCGCGCTCTTTGTACCAACATTTTTTGACATTTTCTTTTTTTTTCAATACAAACCAAGTAAGGGTTTTTACATCACGACTTTTAAATTCGAAGTTTTGAAATAACTAGTCCATAACAAAATAGTTGTAAAATACCAGTGAAGAATATTCAAATCAAACGGGATGTATGGGTTTAAAACTTTTCAATCGGTGTGCCAGGTAGTCATGTCTTTCAACTTGGTCCATTCAAATGTTTGTGCCTGTGAGATCCACAAATATTTGTTTCGAGCGTCGGTTTTGCTACACCAAAATGTCTCATAGCATCTTTTTATTTAAAATGTATAAATAACGAATGTAAGATTTGAAGACAGCCAATTGATGGTGAGTGGTTACTGGAGTTCTTTGTCGTCTTGAATAAATATATTAAATGTATTAAAAACAATCTGAGTCGAAGAAAATTACAACACTTTAATGGTATAAAAATATATTCATATTTACTTAACAATTTAAAATACTTGATATTGTAGTTATTTCAGTACATTCAGCGGAATATAGAAAATGCTTCATAAAATGTATGCGTATTTTGTTATCGAAACTTACAAATAATCAAGAATAATATTCCCACCAGTTTACACCAACATTACTTGTTGTTATTGAGTGCGTATGAAGGATTGTTTCTATGGTTTTCAGGGAAAATTTCGTAAAACATTAAGTGCTATATCATGTCGAATCTCATCACAGCTAATAACATTATTCACGAGTTTGTAAGGAAAGAGTATCATATTTTATAAAACTTTATATTTTAAGAGCGTTAGGTGTTTATAATTTATTTATTAATAAAAATCTACTTACTTTTAAACTGTACTGACTGATTTTCTATGCAATAGCAGATTAAATGTTATATGTAGAATGGTGCAAAGAATGAAAGAAGACTCTTGTTATAACAATTTTTTTATAACAAATATGGATATACTTTTATACGACAAATTCCGTCGAATATTTTACATACATACATCATACATCGATATTCCTTTAGTGAGACTTTAGATTTTTTATTAATTGTCTGATAGATTATTATATATTTGAATGCTATTAAAAACCGATGGTGGGCCTGTTAAAGGTTTAAAATAATAATAACCAAACTCGCATTGTCTCCCATAAAATCGAGCATTGTTTAGTAAAGTCCCGAAAGACAATTTCCTTTATATTTATGGCGCAGAACACAATGCTTAAGCGAGTTGACTTTTGGATACTTTAAGTAATTTATCGAGGGCATAATTCTCTTTGTCGTCGTTAAGGGGTCCATCAATGGCTGTTTTGTGATAGTTGAGTGACCAAGGAGGGTAAAGAACGGTCGCTTTCATCGTTCTCAAAGTGTGATCATGTGTTAACGTATTTTGTACAAGTAGGCTCTAATATTAATCAAGTTTCCGAATATGTTGTACGTTCATTTTACAACTTCGACAAAGAATTTTACCTGTAAATATTGTAAATTGGTTATAATAAGGAATGGTTTTATTCTTGTTCTGAGCAGGAATTTTTCATGCTATTTCCTCTCATGTCCTCCGTCAGAAAATATGTATTGTTTTACTAGCCTATACTTTTCCACTGTAGGGCAAAGGTCATCCATCTTTTTTCCCACTTTTACCTGTCTATAACTAATTTTTCATACCAATTTTGATTAATCGTATCTCCTTTGTCTCTCAGAGGAAGAAAGGGTCAAAACTAACCGCATTACCCAACTTATCACATCGTCTTTCAAGAGCTCACTTCAACGTTGCAGTCTCGGCACTGTATATCGGACGACCCACACTCAAAATTCATTATGTAACCTGTGAACATAATTTAATTTCTGTGCCATACATTCGAACTTTAGTTCTTTTCGTACAAAGACCGCAGCCGTGTCACATCCGACTAAAGGCTGGGGGTAAACAGTTTCGTATAGCAACTCTCATTAACACGCCACCCACGGCACTCTTCTAAATGTATACCAAAATCATTTTCAGCATTCGCTTGTACCGCTGCGTTTTTTGTGCGCGGTTCTGTTTTTGTAAAATACGTATGTACGAGTACGTATTATGTGAGATTTTTCTCTAGAACCCTTTCAGAGTACGGTTTTGTTTATGTCGAAAATTTATTTAAAATCCGTGAAAAGAAATTCGCTGGGGAAAATTATTCAAGGACGTTCTGATAGATGTCGCTATGCTAAATATGAAGATCGTCCAAAAGGCTTTGATGCTAGTTTTAATTCCTCTATATATGTATGTTTATAAATATAATTTTTCATAGTTTATCCATATCATTCACATTCATTCATTTGACGAAAATTTTCGTGAACGGAACATCTGTCCTGAAATCTGAATTTACTGCCCCTAAAAAATTGTAAACCACATTTTGCTGGTTATCAATGTGTAGTTTTAGCTAAAATGTGACGGCCATCTGTCTGGTTTTATTACATTTTTAAATTGACAACGCAGAACCCATTCTTTTGCGTCCCGGAGTTGTAATAAACGAGCTCGACGAATTATAAGGGTTCCACTGAAATCATTTTGAACGTGGCTAATTAAAACGTAACAAAAATGTAAACCTTTGTTTGCCTAAAACGAATTAATTTTTGGAGTGCAATGGTTTGATGGCTGAGATTATCTCTGGATGTTTTTAATGTTAATTAGATGTTCCCAACAATCACACACATATTCTCGACCTCTAAAGACCCTGGGGCATAGGGCCTTTTGGGTGATCAAGATAAACACGGTGGTATATATTACTCACATGCAAGACTGATCCGAAAAACAGTTCACATTGAAGTTGTTACTCTCAAACTCTATAGGTATTTGGCACGAATCTTACCTCCGTTTGGAATGGAAGGGAACACGAAGCTTATTCCTCGAGTTACTTAACGCAGTCTTCTCAAATCAGGCGACTTACATCACTACAATATTTCGGTCAGTCGCCTTATGCGTCTTCAAGTAGGTTAACAAGAGTTCCCGATCTTTCAGGAGACTGTCCCGCCCTCACACCCGCCACTGCAACTCCTGTAAGCCAGGATCAACAGTGGCACGCATTTTAATGACACTGAGCATTGAAGCTCAGCGCGTCTCCGGGAATGTCTAACTTGTCTTTAACCCGCAACGAAATCAATCAAAAAGGTAAAATTAATAGGAGGAGTTGGAAATAAATTATTGTCCACTTCCCTCCCTAATAAAGCGGGTGACAAAACAATGAGCTAAAGAGGTAAACAACCGTAAACAATGAGCTAAAGAGGTAAAGTTCCCGATCTAACGCTGAAATCCGGTCAACGATTTTGATAAACATTTCATCGATATTAACTGATCTGGTCTTTAATGATCTTCCGTATTCCATAACCGGATCAATTCTTAGTATACATTTAGCGCTCGACGTACATCGCTTTCAATGTATGGATTATACGTTTTGTACCGAGAGTCGTTCACGCGATGGTGCTCAAACAAGTCTGGAGTGTCGGAACTGTTGACTGTAGTGTATACAATCAAGGTTCGCTGTCTATCGTGGTGACTGAAACATCAAAGGCACTGAAAGCTTGATATCCAATAAATTGGAGTGCCGGCTACACACGGCTTTGGAGTTCGGCCAACGGAGTGTTGTTGGCGGGTTTGGGGAATTAGTGTACGCGGTTTGTGCGGATGTGGGTCATTAGAGGGACCATGCTGGGTTTAATTCCTCCTTCGATTTTCTTGCTCAATTTTGTTCCGGTTTTATAGAAAAAACGTTCCGTTGCAGTGTGGCAATCACGTTTTTTGAAATACCGATTCATTTAAATAGTTTATCATGTAAAATAATTAAGAGAACAACCCAGAAGTCAGTCTTGACTACAGAATAAACAGTGAACTCGAATGGGGCGATATGTAAGTATTATAGAAAACCAACGTGAAGTAATTGGTTTGTCTTTGTATATAAGTAACAAGTTGCAGGTATCCCAATAACTCTTATTCTGCAACCCATTCTCATGGGTCTTCGTCGTTATTTGAGCGCGTAGTGATAATTTTTCATTTGACCTTTGGATTGCAGTACACTGACCATTAGGAGCACTTTGCCCTGCCAGTATATAAATTAAGGTTGAGTTGCTTCTTTTATATAAAAAAGTTCTTCAACCAAAATTTGCAACTTAGATAGGAGACCTTGCTACGTCAGACAAAGTCCTACATGACGTTAACAATTTAATAATCCATGTAGAACATTGGAGCAGAAGTTAGTGGGTAGTAATTAATGTTTTTACATGTGGCGCGTCACCGACTATACAATTTGCGGTTGATGCGGTAGACCTCGGTACAAAGTGACAAGCTCGTGCAGATCTAAGTAGCCTAATTAGTTAGGATTACTGTTGTTTATACACTGTTTAATATATGGACGGTTTGAAGCTAAGTTGGTTAAATAAGAGTTATGGGTAGACATTTTGGATGGAATGGATATTTAAATAAATAAATAATAATAAATAAATACAACCAACAGTCACATACATAGTCCTGACCCCACACTAAGACCGAGTCTTGTGTCTTGGGTACCAGAGACTTTTCAGTCTCACAAATACCCAGACCCGAAACAAATACCTGTGGTTCACACAAATATTTGTTTTGGTGCGGGGATCGAACCCGCGGCCTCTCGTTTCACAGCCGGCGTCTAACCAACTGCGCTACGGAGGCTGTCGATTTGGATCATTATTCAAAATTAATTGGAGATTGATAATCTTTGATAAGACTGATTGTAAAATCTAAACATACATCAATTTATTGATCCACAGCGAGACTACACGCACATCGATTAATCCATCGACGCCGTAGTAAGATGTCTCACAGTTTTTAGAGAAAAGTAACTAGGCTAACATGATGTATAATTTTCATCTTTCGATTATTTTCGTTCTCTTTGTATATTTCATTAATTTTTTCATGCCAATCCTTTTTTTCTTGCGTTTCTATTATTCATAGTCCAAGAAATTAAACAATGTGTAAAGACTTCAGATTTTTTACATTCCACTTAGAATCTCATTCTAAATCTTAGTTACTACCCGAAGTAGCAAAGCTACCGAATGTAGCAACACAAGTGTCATTTAGGCCACAAAACCGTTCATTCTATACAACAATGTGTGGTGGACGTCTATGCAGCGATTGGTCACTGAGACGGAGGCCCCGTTGTTGTTTCAGATTAACTCGAGTGACAAACGACTCCTACAAAGGTACTGCCTCTTCTGAACCCGGCTTAGTTAGCTCCGTCTCAAATTGAATTTATAGATGAAGTTGCGAGCTAAATAAATATATGGCGCTCAGCTTGCGTCTGTTGGTGAAGTTTGTGAATTATTTTTCGAAAATATGAAAATTGTGCGCGTTGTATATTATTTCACGTGTGCTTAGTATCAATGTTAATGTCTTGTGGCAATTTATAGGATTCGTAATTGCTTCTTCATAGCCTTTGTATATTATAATTATGGCATTTTAAATAGAAATTTGATAAGTGCTGCCCACGCCTTTTTTGATGATTTTATTAGCTGAATCATTTACCTTTATTCTACAGTATATTTAAATTTTTGCTGCATTTAATTTGTAATCATATTTTACGTTGATTATTAATATGAACACACCACCTGAACAAATAAACATGATTCCAATTAAAACTTGTATTTTATTAAAATTTCAACAGAATTGTCGAATTATGTGTACGTCCAAATAGTAATCGACAAACGAGCTATCAGAATGTAATTTTGTACATCGAAGCCTACGCAACAACTAATTAACTGGGAACAAGACATCAGGGAGCACAATACAAGTATTTGTGTGTAGCATGTACTGAATATATCGCAAACCTTTGTACATACATATGTATCTATTTTGCCGAAAGCCTCTGACATCACGATTGAATGTGCACTCTGAGACTAGTTCTGCGTCTTGCAATATGGCAGCTAGATTCTAGTTTGCCTATTCAATGCGGGTTGCTATTGATAATTTTCGGGCGAACATGTATGAGCATGTTCTCTCAGGTTTCAAAAGGCTTGAAATGATTGAGTGGATTAATATAACCAACAGTCACATACGTAGTCCTAATCAATTACTAAGATACAAGGGCCATGGGACAGAAACTACGAGGAAATTCAATTCTTCACAATTTTCCAGTTCTGAAACAAATACTTGTTTATCGCAATAACATTTGTCTCGGTGCAGGGGTCGATCTCGCGGTCTCTGGTTTAGCAGTCAACGTCCAACTTACAGCGCCACGAAGGCTGTTATTTAATGAGATCACTCCTTATTCTCATTTCAATCGTCTCTCCAACTTTATGATAATTTATAACTCTACATTCGTCTCATCCATTGAAATACCCTTAATACTTCAGCAAAGATTTACCGGCAACAACCCCTTCAAAGTTCCGAGTGTATATTCCAAATCCGGGCACGTCAAACAAACCCAATGATCCCAGTCGATCAACTTAGTCCAAAAAATATTAAGAGCGTTAATATAAAAAGTCCGGGGCCTTATCGGGGCCCAGCAGCCGTTGTGCACAAGGGCACCCGAATAAATATGGATTAGCCAGGGGAAATATGAGCTGGGCTACAAGCGGACCCTTGTTACGTCCACGATGGGGACAATGTGCGTCGGCCTTTTTCGACGAATTGATATAATAAATATGAGTGGTTTCGTGTTTTTTAATTTTTTTTATTGCTGTCTCTTTTGTGTTTGATGATGTTGAAGGTTAGAGGATGTGTATGTTTGGTTCTAAGATTTTGAACTCAAGTGTTTTGCCGCCAGCTTTTTTAGACAAATAGCTTCGATCTAAATGCCTAAGTATCGTTTTGTATTATTAGGTACAATACTGTATAGTTTTAACGAAATTAATTTAGCAGATTTTTGCGCGCAAGAGTAACAAATATCCATACATTCTCAAAACCTTAACATTTATAATATTAATTAGAATGTAAAACGTAATTCATGTCCATTCTCATATTACGAGTATGTTATGACTTATGAGCGACAGGGCAGTTGAAGGTTAACTGGACTGACTAAATGGATATTAATGGTTCAAGGCCAAGGCACAGTACAATGGTGGTGAAGTTATAAAAGATACACATATAAGAGGTTTCTAGAATTTCTTGTAATAGCGTTCTAAGAGAGCTTAAAGCCCCATTTACACGGGGAGAGTTTCTCGCCTCGAAGATACGATTATTGTTAGGATATATAAAAGTTGCATCGTGTAAACATTTGTCAGAACACTGTAATCTAAGGCGGTTATGTCATGCGATAATCGTATACGATTCTCGCCGCGAGAAACTCTCCCCTTGTAAATGGCGTTTAATTGACAAAAGAGTATTTCTCTTCTGTCGTAGCGTAGGCCCAGCCCAGCAATAAGAATGAATATAAGGGCTTATGCATGTAAATTCAAACCGTTTCCGGTAAATAAGTCCATCATAAAATAATATTCGCTTTGTACTCGGAATTAAATGTAAACCGGTCGTTCCAATGATGTAAAAATAACATTGATATTCTATTTCGTTTGCAGCATTTATTCGAAGGCACAAAATAAAAATAGTTGTAACAATGACACCGTTTGACATTTTTTAAAACATTTGCATACAAATCTAAACCAAATGGTGTAAAAATTTGCCTAACAACTATGTTTTCCGTGCAGCGAAATTGTTTTCGATTTACGGGAAAACACACATTGCCTACCGAAACTAGGATTCAATTTACATTTTAAAAAAACCGTATGCGAGGCTGATGACAGTATGGCCCACTCGAAAACACGGACCAAATTAAGTAGACACTTCTATCTCCCTCTTTTACGGTCCATTTGGTAGGAATATGAAAGAATGACAGAGCCATGAGGGATCTCACGAAACTGGGCGGTGTTTAGGCAAGTTTTTACTGGGCGTTTATCTAGATATTCCGGTTGGATGGATTCGTGTACGGCGTGAATTCGTAAAAATGAAGGGAACGGATTTCATATAGTTAAAGCTGACTGAGTGGTCAAATATCGATTTCTAAGCAAACATGGCTAACAATCAAGGAAGCGGAAAAGTTTATAGTATGTTAAAGTACTTATATAAGAAATATTATAAACAATTTTATGTCATAAAATGAACTTGTATTAACATTAAAATGTGAAAATAATGATAACTTTATCTTTGAAGAACAAAGTATGATGTTTGATCGAATGTTTTCATTTACAATTCTCTTACTTTATTTATTCAGGGCCTGTCTAGTCTGAGCTGTCGCTTTAAATAGGATAAGTTTGTTTTGACAAAAAATGTTCTTATACAAAAATAGGAGCTTTAAACCATAATTCGTTGAATTATTTACTTCTATAAAATATTTTACCAATCCTAAATGTTTTCTGTTTTCATTTACTTTCCATTGTTATAAAACATAAGCATAATTCAGTTGCATCAAACACTACTTAGACTTGGACTCATTAGCAAGTTGAAGTGGCCAGGGCGGGGCTCGTACAACTAATGGCAGTGGAGCAGAAAAAAATATTAAGGCTGAGGCAGCGTAAAATACAGCCTCGGTAAAAACGACCAAGCATAGTAAAGTCATCAGACAGACTGTCAGATAGTGATTTATGGGCATATATAGAGCCTTTGACTTGAAATAAAAAAGTTCGGAGAGTAGTTTTATTTGCGACGAAAAAGTGGAATGTGAAAAATAATTGCCGATGACGTGTTCGATATTTTACATATATTTTTGTACTCTATATGTAGTCACCCTCTAATTCTGACTAATATGAAAACAAAAAATGCAACTTGTATTCATTTTCTTTGGCTTGTTCTTATCATACATTTATGTGAGGTTTTTTGATAAGCAACTACGATTGATAAGCATTTAACCACAGATTTCCTTCTATTTTTACAATTTCACACCATTCATTTTAAGAACCTTTCAGAAAATCCATTACTAGCCAATATTCAATAACTCTCAATAAACAAGACCCTGTGTTTCATACTTAGTATATATCAGACCAATGACGCGACCATCCATTCATCATCGTAATCATTATAAGATCATTAACGCGCTCTTATCAATTCGAGCCGGGCGGCGTCCCCTCGCAAATCCGGAACATTGTTTTGCACCATTCACTTGATTGAGTTAATTAAGGCCCTTCCACTTGATTGGCTGCGGGTTGTCCACTATTAAGCCCTTAGGGCCGTGGGGTGGGAATGATTTAATCTATATGCGTATTTATACGTATAAACGTTGTTTGGTGCAATTTCATCAGGTAGGGTTTGATTGGTTGTTATGTTTGGTCGTGGTTTGTGACGTGATATCTTAAACGGCTTCTTAGCTTATTAGACTGCCTCGGTGGCGTAGTTGTACTACGGTACGACTACAAAGCTGAGGTCTCGGGTTCGAATCCCGGGTCGGGCAAAGTGATATTGGGTTTTTCTATTCATTATCAGCCCGGAGTTAGAAATTTGTGCCCGATATGGCGATAGGCTCGCCCCCTATCACATCATGGGACGGAACATACAAGTCGAAATGTGGATGTTCTTCTGGGATAAAGGCGTGAGTTTATGTATGTATGTATGCTTCTTAGATTTACGCGAATGTTACACATTAAAATAAAACAAATTTTACGGATTTTATCGCGGAGTGGGTTAAATTTTTACATTTCTTTAACTTCTCGGATTTTCGATTGCTGTCCAGCTTTCGTGGTCACGGGGCGCACCGAGGTTTTAGTCGTCCACTCAGTAACTGTTAGAATTAACTTCCCTTATTTTACAACTAATTTAAAGTTAACTTGATATCTTTATTTAATTTATTATCTATGTTGGTATTTATAGCCGTTTTCATGACAAGGTTTCTAATGATTTCAATATTGAATTGTCCATAACCACGTTTTATGATAATGTATGCTAAAGATCTTAGCATTGGCTTGGATAATGTGAGCTAGAATTAACGAAATATTTATACATACATACATACATAAACTCACGCCTTTATCCCCGAAGGGGTAGGCAGAGGCGCCACCAGGACACCCACATTTCGCCTTGTATGTTCCGAAATATTTATAATTACAATAAACTTAGTTTATAGAATATTGTTGTATATAGACTTCCTCCAAAAATCTAGAGCGACTTATCGGAAACCTAGAGCATTTAATATTCCCGTAATTGTAACTAGTCTTCAGTTTAAGAAGATATACGAAGACACAGAACTATATGAGTTCAGTCTTGTTTTTTAAAATACTATTTTAATAATTAATACGACCTAGTTAAAGTTGTGGGAAGTCACCAGATGCGGGCTAGTTTCAGCAGGTTGCTATGGAAATTCTTGTGTTTGAAGAGATAGAGAATAATAGATACGAATTAAAGTGTAGTACTAGCTTCTGCCCGCAAACTTCATCTGCGTGATTAACTTTATTTGGAATTTCCCATCCCGTCCCATCTCATCCCGTTATATCCCGCCCGTTCTATCTATTTTGAGAACAGTTCCTGGAACTATATTTATCGCCGTCAATATTCGCTTTGTCGTATAATCCTCGTGAAATTACAGATTAATTATATTTCTGGGAATACGTAACGTACGTACATCATTTTAATATTATATGACCTATAAAATAAAATATGAAGTTTGGCATTTCCGAATAAGAAATAATTAGATAATTAGAGAATGTCTACTTTTCATGATTGATTTAAAAAAATAAAGTCACATCATATAGTTCTAAGAAGCTGATACTCAACAGTGGGAAGTTTAAGGACTAATATAAGGAGACATGACCTACATTGGTGCAGGAACGCTGGATACAGCTTGCTTTTAACAGACGTTGTGAAAGTCCCTTGAGGAGGCCCATGTTTTACAGTGGACTTCTTAGGCTGAAGATGGTGAAACAAAAATGTGCTCATCTGAAAACATCCCCAAGACACTATTCAGATAGCATTTACCTCACAGTGACAGTCACATATTTAACGAACTGCAGAACATTTCCCAATTCCACGTAGCAGTAAACCTTAGCGTATAAAATGCTTTACTACTCATATAAAATAAAGTGACAATTATAAAGTTTAACTGTGACATAAACTTGAGAAATGTTAATTAGAAGAGTAATTACCTAGCACTATGTACAGCAATTTAATTGATGAAGTTAAAACCCGCGGTACTTTTAAATAATAATTTGTCTCGAGGAAATTTGTGACGCGTGAGAATTTGGGACTTATGTTGAAAGTTTGGGTTGTGTTGTGGGTTCCTTCGCGCTGAAGTTTCTTTTTAAGTTGGGGAGCAAATCCTTAGTGATATTAAATTAAGGTTGGTTTTTTGGAGCGTAATCCTGGTACGCATGACTCAGTCTCCTCTGTAAGCACCGTCAAAGACAAGTAACATCATAAGTATAACGGCCTTATTTATAGACATATTTAAAACCTATTTTAGTTATCGAATGTTTGGTCCCTTTCGAACGACTTTAGAATTCAGTTTGAGCGATAGGTTTTAAATCTGTCTATGAATAAGGCTGATTAGTGTCTGTGGCATTGCTAGTTCGTAGCAGGTGAAGGTCACTTACTGAAAAGCAGGCTGCTTATTATTAATCAACTAAAATAAATAATCAATAACTTAGTTACTAAAAAGTGCGTAGGCAGCAGTCGCTTCATCGATATCTTGTATATTTTGAACTCCAATATTCCAAGACCTTATGACAGAGGCCTTACGACACCAGAATCTAATATAATCCGTTCTTATTACTCACATATATTTTTTAATAAAGACGACAAAATGGCTGATACAATAACACATTTTATTAGGCCCTTCATCACACAAGGGGCTCATCAGGTTTCTTAAAACGTTTTCCATTTTACGTCGCAAGGCGTGTTCAATTTATTACAGGAACGAGGGAGAGTCAAAAAGTTAATTTATTTTCTATATCATGTTTATATAAAATGTCACCCTCAGGGTTCAATTAGATGGCGCTGACCCGCCGAGGGTAATGCAATATCTTGCGGTCTCCATTATATTATGCCGATATCCGCTACCGGTGACGTCACTCGGTATTGAATTAAATATTTATATCGCGATGGCAAGTAAATTAGAGATGATAATTCTATTTGAATGTGGAGCAGCTTAAATGTAGCACGTTTATATTTTTAGTGTTTATATTTTTAGTGCGGTTAAAATTATCAATCAGAAATCAGAATAAAATTTTATAGGCATATATTAGATAGGTCGTAATTAGGTCGCAAATTAGGTCGTAACTCTGGACATGTAATATTTCAATGTGGGTAATTATCGCTTCCGAAATAAAAAAGCATCTCCAAGAATTTAAAAGAATTTATACGATTAGGACAGCAGAGCGGACTAAAGTTTAAAAATACTCCCGAAAGGCAGGCGGCTAAAATTGTATGCCAAATCATTATCTAATCACAAACATTTTAATTTGTATATAAAAATGTTATGTAATTTTAAAGAATAAGATAGAGTTGGAGAAAACGAGGACTTGTTGGTTCTATATAACTTGGTGGACTCAAACTCTCATATATTTTAAAAGGGCGCCGGGCGTAGAGAAACAGCAGCGAAATAATTTTCGGTTAGCTCAGTTGTTTTCAATTTCCGTTACAGAACGCAAACCACACATGTAGGTGCGGCGCGAGCGAATATTTACGTGATTCAACTAAATATTTAGTAATATTTCGGTAAATGTATTACGATTTTAAGTGTAAATTTGCGGCCGCAGCAAATGTTGAATGTTTAAGTTTTTAAAGTTCGCTTTAAATGATATTTTTTTGCGTGTTTTTAATGTGTGAAATTAAATACGTAGTTGCACATGCGATCAGTGATAAAAATACCGTGGTTAAATTCAAGTTTTTAAAATGTTTTACTTCATTTAATATACACATTTGTCTAGTGGGAGATTATTTCGTCAAAGACTGAATCTGAAGGTCGTTAAGTTCAAGTGAGTTTCTCGTGCTGTAAAAAAATGTTTTTGTAATTATTTTTTCTTACAAATGGCAAAAACAGCATTAGCTGTAAATAAAAATATTTAAGGGGCACCTGTCTCTCAAAGCCCGCCCTAATAATCCAGCATTGTGATATCGAAGCATTTAGCGACTTATATTAATAAAGTCCGAAATATATGCTAAATAATATAGTATTCCACCAACATTTTCGCAGCAATCACTTTAAAATCACGTCACAAACTCAATTAGTAACTGCAAACTCCTAAATCACTTAGCGAGAACATTTATACAGAGTGTTTTTTTCTCTGGACAAATTGCAGGAGAACGCGGGCCAACGACGTAATAAAGTTGAGATCGAGAGGGCCCGTCCATTACTAGAATAGGCCACTCGCCCGATACCAAACCAATTATGTTTTCTATAAATCTCTACGGATACCTAAGGCACGTATTGTGTTATGAGGATCATTTTTTAGCATTTTATCCCTTGGGGACTTATTCTCGCTCGTACGTTTTAAGTCGGGGTAAGTTGATAAAAATGTTTGTGTAGCTCAGAAAGGAGAATGATTGCATACCGTTTTATTTACTTGTATGTATATTTTCTTAACTTGAGAATTGAAAAACAATTTTATACTCTAAAATTGCAAGTCTAATATTTTTTCCTAAGTGTTGTACCTGTTGGTAAGTGGTTACCGTCTTCCATGATTACTTGCAACACTTCGGTAATACATGAGTTACTGGCCTCTGAAATGTGGAGGGGAGGGTCGGGAAGAAAAGAAGACGCTCGGTACCAGTTGGAAAGATGTGTTGGTCCTTCAGCAATTTCGTCCCGTTGAATGAGTTCGGATGGCTAAATCGACGTAATTTTTTTTAGTCTAACGTGTACTACCCTTAATTTATAATTATTAAATTAAACAGTTTAAACTTTTATATTTAATAATTGTAAATTAAGGGTAGTTAAATTGTAACAGTCACTGAGCGGATGACTAATACCTCAGTCCGCCCCGTGACCACGGAAGCTGTACAGCAATCAAAACGTCCCGACGTTAAAAAATGTAAAAATTAAACCAAATCGCGATAAAATCCGTAAAAAATTGTTTTAGTCTAAAGTGGCTGCAGTGTGGCTCTAACACTTTCACAAACTATGTACGTTTCGTATATTAATATCATCGTAAGTGGGAATCAACAGCCTTTTTAACATGTTTACGAATTGTGGCGATATGTAGGGCAAGTGTATATTTTGCGAGTATTGTGATACATTCAGCGGTAAGAAAATAAAAATATTGGCCAGCCAAAGCAATTCTAGGTTTAGTGCTCTAAATAAATATATCGTAAAAGCGTATTATATTCATCGTGAATACGTGAACATCTGAAAAATATGTTTGCTGACATAATCAGCACATAAATGGTTTGTGAATGAATTAAATTCCATTATTCCATCGCCAATTCATTTGTTGATTTAACCATCAATAAAGATACCTTAAAATAGCCGCTGGGAAGCGTATTTTTGTACAAATGTCTGTTTTATTCCGAAGGTAAACAAAATTAACCTTGGAAGACCCAGTAGTTATAATTTTAGAAATTGGGAGTATTGAGTAAATATTTTTTCAATGTTTTAACGTATAATTGACGCGTGGGAGAAATAAGACTTATTTTTATTGCGGCGTAGGTTATAACAAGTATATGTATTTCATAAACACACAACCTTTTATAAAATACTACGATGACATAAATAAATAAACCTTGTTTTGTATCAAGAGGAAAGCTGTCAAGCTCCCCTATTGGTACTCCAGAGGAAATCGAAACGGGTATGTTACTGCCATCGTGTATGTTATTTTAAAATAAATAAAACTGACCCTATATCATAATACTAATTCTTTTGTCGTGGGTATGAGTCATAACAAAATAATTTTTAGTCTCACAAACTTTGTTTTTTTTTTATTGCAATGAGCGGCGGAACAAGAATGCGTTCACCTGATGGTAAGCGATACAACCGCTCATGGACAGTAGCAAAACAAAAAATACCATGAATTACAAAGTAATGCTTGGAATTCCACTAATCTCGCCATCCTGAGACATAAGATTTTAAATCTCTTTATGTCCAGTAGTTACTCTGCCTTCAAACTGGAACACAACAGTGCATTTGCACTGCTGTTTGTCGGGAGAAATAGACATTGCGGTGGTACTTACGTAGGCGGCCTCTTATTTATGAGAGACCTACCACCTGTAATTATTTGCCTCAGTACGATAATCAAACAGGAGCCTCTCGTCTCACAGCCGGATAATCAACGTGTAGTTTTTTAAATTACTATTTACGTAATATACACATTGTGTTTCCAAGAGCCGTCTTAAAAGCCCAAAGTCTTTCTACCCAACAATACACAGTACCACATTAAGCCCAACATTTAATCTACGTTTGAGAGTATTTGCTCCGTTAATCCCCCCATTTTGTCCCAAATAGTCACCTGCACAGTATCAGTGTGTATAATTATAAATAAATCGGGCGTACGTCCGTCTTGTAATTGCGTTAGGATGCGGGCGTCGTGTCTTGTAATGTAATTGTTTGCGGTCACAGCGCCCGCCAGCCGCATAAAGGTTGATTGCGAGTGTCAGCGAATTGTGTAGAGGAGCGGGCAGCGATTAGACTTTGTGGAATGTTTTTTGTTCGCTGAAATTTAGTATGTATGCTTAAGAAAATAAGAGTTGTAGACAAGCTAGTGTACCAAAGAGACTGCCCAAGCTTGGTGTCAATTCTTTGTGTCTCACAATACAGTGTAGGGGTGTATGGGCGAGAAATTCTCTATATATGTCTAAGAAACGAGGGGTTGGACAACATATTTTTTTTACATTTCACCAAATGTTTTTCAGTATTTTTCTTCAAAAGTTTCAAACAGATAGAGAATACACTTGTATTATTATCAATAAATACATACACATTATTACATGTTACATCACTTTTATACGCAAAAGATAATTATCACTGACGTAATTAAATAATAAGACAACCGCTGTTATACAGTATCCACCCTTCGCCCAATATACGGCATTATGACGGCAAAGGGAAAGAAAATGGTGTATACGACCAGATGTTTTTCTACGTTATATTCGGAAATTGATTTACCGTTCGTGTATCGGCTCTTATATTGGGTTCAAGAATCTCAATTAAATCGAATTCCGTAACATCAATATTTATAAATACAAATAAGATGTGGTCGATTTGCCGAATCATTGCCTCATTACTCATATTTATTCTAACTTATGGTTTTGACGGGCTCCCGGAAAAAATCTTTCATTCGTGTTTTTATTTGACAATATATTATGCCTCAATAAAACGGCGTAGTTTTTATATTTTGACGGTGACGAAATACAAGGATGTTTAGTAAAAAAATAAGCCCTACTTTCCTTCTTTTTATTTATTTAATTTTATTTGTACCGGAAAAAGGTACAGAAATAACTAATCAATTTTAAATAAACCTTTTATTTTATCGAATTAACTGGTAAGCAGTGAGACTATTAAATAGCCTCTGAGTAGTGTATTAGAAAAACCTGGTGTGTTAACACAGTTCGTGCATTCGATCCTCGCACCGAGATAAATATTTTTCGGCCCCACGAATATGAATTAAATTTATTTATTTACTCGGGGAGGCCTACCTTAATTGGCCGAAGAAAGATTAATTAAAAAAATAATTTTATCAAAAACATTGCTAACACAGAAACAAAATACCCGCATTAATCCCGCTGTCTCTTGTTACAGACACCATCGCACTACGAGACGTGCAACTAATATCGCCCTCTGCCGTCAAATTGGGCGACACAGTGCTGCTCGGCTGTAAATGGACACTGGAGGGGAACGAAACCCTGTACAGTGTCAAATGGTACAGAGGCAGGCAGGAGTTCTTCAGCTACCTGCCTAAGGAGTATCCGTTTACCAGGATCTTTGCGCAGCCCGGGATCGATGTTGATGTGAGTGCATGTTTGTAATACTACGTATACTAGTATTAGTATTCGTTAGGTAATGTTAGCAGCATAAGCAGTAATGTTTTAAGTAATAATGTCCTGTAAATTCAAAGTTAAGAGTACGTACATAGACAAAAACTTCTTATACGTTTTTTAATGAGTGTTTAAGTAGTCAAAACATTTTAGTGTCCTCAGATATATTAAAGTGGATTCAGGCACCTCGTTGGCTTAGATTCGATTCCGAGATCGGGTAAATTTATTGATACGTAACAAGCGTAGCTATAAGGTCACCCTTGATCACATGAAACATCTTAAAACTCATACAATTGAATCGTTATAGTTACTTGGCTGTAGAATCCTGGACTTCACGATTCACTGCCCATACACTTTACGGGTGGAAACGAAAGTTATTGAACTGTATGATTTAAATTAATTTATAGTTTCAGACTCTCTCAACTTATAAAGGAACTCGTAACTTATAAGAAATTTATAAAACATTTTCTGTTAACTAGATCAAATACGTTTAATTATTCACGTAATTCAATACAACATCTTAGTAAGGAACTTAAATTAATTTCTGAAGCCTTAATTTAGAATAATCGAGTGGTTAAGGATCCTCTTCAAGGCACTGATTACTATCGCCTATTTTTACTTATAAATTGCTATTAATGATTTTAAACCGAAAATTCGTCTATAATCATATTCAGAGAGATAAAGGTCCATCAACATCAAATATATCAAAAGCGACTGATGATATGGCTATCCTGGTACCTATTTCGACCTATTTGATAAATTGAGTTTCTCAATATAAATAAGCAGTCGCTTTGAGACCCAGTAACAAGTAAAATTGACAATAATTTGACTTAAACTATGTCGAATCCGTATCTTTTGCATCTCAATTATAATATGGTGAGGGGGCCGACAGGGACTGGATAAATAAAGCAGCAGACCGGACTCTGTGGCATACCTTGAGCTCTCTGACCTCTGTCTATGTCTAGCAGTGGACTGCAACGGGCTGATGATGATATGATGTTGTTAAAAGTTGTGGGTATGATCAAAACTAAGATGATAAACGGTAAGATGCAACTGAGCCTATGTGATTAAATTAGGGCAATGAATTTTCACGTCAGTTAGCAACATGTTCCGTGAGTTTTCACGAACGATGGTTACTGCTCGCCGATACGTAAGTATTACTTGTCTTACCATAGAAAAAAATTACATCTTTATTTTACACAAGGTCAGAATCCTGAGGCCCGTTGAAATAATAATTTCCTCGGCCTATTCAATAACGAAAATGTTTCAAAGTCAAAAGCCCTTCATAAGTTGCTTTCTAAGAGAATCTTTCTTGACCCATGTCGTGGAAGATGACAAGCGGGGCTACGTCGGAAAATGTTGTAGCTTGAGTTTTCAAAAAGAATCAATTTAGTAAGATATTCGTGGGTTCCAAGTCAAAATGTTAATTATATGAACTGAATTGTTAGATGAGTCAATTTAATAATATATAAAGTACATACATTAATTTGAAGTTAAATAAAGCTGAAATAATTAAATAGTTTATAAAAAAATCTTTCCTTATTTAAAATAAAATATACACTTTTAAAACATTGTGATAGTTTCTCAAGATATATGTAAATATAAAACACTAAACAATGTAACTTTAATTTAGAAATTTGTCGAATTTTTGTAGCCACTGTAAAATATACATAACATACACATAATATTTCGTTTTAAAGATATTCTCACTGTACCTAAACGAAACCACCTTCTTAGAGTGGGTTAGTGTCAACACAATCGTTTTTAAAGTTTCTTCAAATATCTGAGGATTCTCAACTAAACTGTAAAGTTTACAGCGACTTCTTCAGCAACTGGCATCGCACTGACATTCCCGAACGATAGTAAAATCGCTAATCTCTGCGCGGATGGCATAAAGTTGCCCACCGCATCGGGCTACATACCGCACATTCTTTCAGATACTGCCCACGAAAATGGCAAACTTTGTGTTTGTGTCCCAGATCGTATTACAGTCGAAAGCTCCGGGTAACAGCCCCTTGCCCCGGAAACTTTTGAACACTTTAAGGACTCGCCGTTAGTTATGTAACGGCGTCCGGGATAATCATTTTTCAAATTGTATTATTTCGCCGAGCGCAGCACTTCCCTACTTAGTTTAATGAATAAGTCGAAGTGGGATTTTTGTAGTGAAAGAACTTTTGCCGACGCCGGGATTTATGGCGGATTTTTATTTTTAACTTTTTGTGATGTAATTAAGGCCTTTTTTGAAGGATCACCTGGACTTTCTAGGTCGGCGACGCCATTCGTTCGCTTGCTTGATGCATAAAGAAAATTAATCCTGCTTTAATTTAATGTTTGCTAATGAACGGAGATAAATCTGTAGTATACAATACATTTATTTCTTTGAATAAAAAACGTCCTTAAAGTACAAAGCTGAACCCAGTAACCCGATAAAAAATCCAGCACGTGCTCATTCTCACGGAATTTTATTCACCATTATAGATTTCAAATCTGAGTAAATCCCGCATTGATCAGAACAGCGGCCCAAGAAAACATCCCGGCCCATTAGTATTCGGATTTTGTTTAACGACTCACAGTAAACACGTTTTATTGATCGTTAACGCACTCTTTGCGTTTTATTGTCAACCATTGTCAAGATTCCATTTACGAGCCGATGTGGAAATCTTTACCTTATAACTGCATTTGGGCCTTTGTGTTCTGGATAGTGAATTTTGACAGTATTGTGGGATTAAGTTTTGAGGTCGTGTCTAGTTTTATCACAATAATCATTTTAACTATAATGGAACTTAGCTGGTCAGTGACAGAACGGTTTAGCAGGCATTCTGTAGTAAATCATGCAGAGTACATTATTTGCCCAATATTTCCATAGCACGGTATGGTACACGGTACTTTACATCATTAGGTTTGTTTGTTTGTTTAATATTTATTAGGATTTTAGTTTTTTTTTTTTTCTGTTTTTTGTTTTTCGTGAACTTAGTTACTATAGTTTATATATTTTTTATTACCACACTGTTTTTGTTTTTGTTCATAAATATTGTTTATATTTTGTTGATTTGTCTAGATTTAATATATTAGATTTACTTAGATTTAAGAATTTAATTGATGTAATTGGTGTATGCCGTTTTGATTAAATTAAAAAATAAATAAAATAAATAAATAAAATAGCATTAATACAATTTCTACTACATTTTTATTACACCAACTTTTCGACTAGACTATTGAAATATAATTATGCTAAAAAATATTTATACTCAGACCTGCAATAGTTAAAGAACGGAACTAAAAACGAGCACCGCAATCAAAAAGCCGAAAAATAATAATTAGCAAAAATACTACCGTGCCTTGTTGACCTAAACCATTTATTAAAGCCCCAACCGATTTTTCGGGCCAATGAGTTTCGGTATTAAATTCGGGGAAGTTTATCGATAGTTGCGAACTTCGTCTACTTATTAGGGAAACTTCTGGGAAGTGTTCATGGCGAGTAGTTGTGTAGTGGAAATGTAAACTTGCTTGCGTAATTTGGGTAAACAAGTGCCCGCGTCTTTTGTAACCTCATACCCTTTTGTCGAGGTCCTTTTGAATCGGGATGGATTGATTTCAATTTGGAATATGAAAGGTAGAGGCTTGGGTTATGATATTATGTCAACTATTTATCCATATTGTTTAAGATTTTGGTATATTTTGTGTAGTAGCTGATCGTATTTAAGCTTGAAGAGTTGACAGAAAAAATGAATTCTGTCATAATGTTATATGTAATAAGCTTCCAGGATTTTGGATTGTTTAGAGATTTTGTACTTTAATTTAAAAAAGAAACATACATTTTGATTTTGTATTATTTCGATTACGAGAAAGGCCATTGGATAAATCACAAAAATACAGTGTAAACTGAAAAGTGACTTTTCCGTAATAACAACATTTTCTTTTAAAGTTACCAATACAGCACCCATCATTAGTGTGTTAGAACATACCACTTAATAACACGGAACTTACTTAAAACTATGTAAACTTTCAAATTTCACGCGTAATCCTATGACGTTAATCCATGGGTGAGGGTTTGGCAAACATTTGTCTTACCCATAACCCTTTCGACCCTGGATTTGTGGATTATAATAGGTACATTATTTACGTTGGACTGCACGCTTCATGGTGACGTCAGTGTGGATTGTGACGTAACTGAATTGATGAGTTGCAGTACTGTTTGCCTGCTGTGAGGGCGTTCGATCCTCGCACGGAGACAAATATTTGTATTATCCACAGGTATTTGTTTCGTATCTAGGTGTTTATGAGACCTAAAAGTCTCTCTACGACGCAAAACACGATCTTAGTATTTATTTAGGTACTATCGTTCTTTAATATTGAATGGTTGCTTAATTAGGATTATGAGCTTGCTACAGTCTATCAAAGGCTTTCTGCAAAGAATCGCTGACAGCGATAAGACCGCCAATTGTGTTGTACATATAGGTTCAAGGTTTTCTTATCTAGAAAAAATTCAAAATGTTTGTGAGCTACAATGTTACTGTAAAAATATATAACGCATTTAAATCTAAATTAATTCTTTAGATATCCACATTTATTTCAACATAACCCATATCTAATCACAATAAACCCCACATTACAGCAATAACACCCTTATAATGGCGGGGGTTGTAAATCGTGTTGTATCGGATCGCTACGATTATTGTTACACCTTCATTGTCGTTCAATGTTATTGTGTGTTTATTAGATTCGGTCACGATTTTGGTGAACGAAAAACGTAGGGTTGTGGTTTTCAATGTAAACAGAAAGTTCTAACATTTATGAAAGTATATTATGGAAATTCGGTTCTCGATTAAACTATGAACAATGTACTATCTAGAGTAAAAAATAAATAAAAAGTTCCATGTCAAGGTTTGTTATATTTAATATTGAAAATAAGGTATTCCATAATTATATAACAATTTATAAATCTCTTAACACTTTTGTGCCTATTATTTTTTGCATTTTAGCCACAAACTTTTAACACCTCACAGGTGGTAAAGAAAATATTATTTTTGTCTCTATTTTTTTATTGTAACCGATAAATTAAAACATGGAGTTCTCCATCATCTCTTAGAGAACTAAGATTGAATCCTTTTTCCAATTCTTTTAAATCAGTCACACTCACAATACTCTATACACTCTATAGTAACTACTACGCTCTGGAAACAGTATATTGGCTGGCGAGAGACGATTGCCTCGTCGGTCGATGCTTCACGCCTCGCTTCGGGCAGCAACGTGGTAGGACACAGGCAATACTTGAGAGCACTGTTCCATATCTTAATGTTTATTTGAGGGACTGTTACATCGCCTGTGGAGTATCTTGGCTTGCATTTTCTGTATTTATTGCTACTCGAAATTTAGTTGTTAATAACTCATGAAAGTATAGGAAGGCATAGAAATATTTTTGTTTCTTTTTGCCATGGTAGTGGAATGACAGTAGTAACTAGTCATAGTCGCAATTTTTTCGCGTTATCATCATCAGCCTATGGCTGTCCACTACGGGCTGTAAGCTTTCTCTTATGCGCGTCATTACATCCTATTTGCAGAATTACAGCGTTCAGGTCACAGCATGGTGGACTACATGGCCTAACCCCTCTCAATCGTACTCTTAATTGAAGAGGAGGCTCGTGCGTTGCAATGGGACGTATAAGGGCTGATACAGTACATCCTGTCTTCGAATGTCAGACTCAGCTTCTGTTATCAAATATTACAAATCCACCTACCTGAAAATAATACAATGGAATGATATTTTATACAATTTTGCCACCTACTGGGACATCGTTATTGCCATTTACCACAATCTAAAATTTTAATCCCTCGTGGACCCTAGTTTGAAATTTCGTAAAATACACTGGCCACTAATCAAACAAAATGAATAATGAACATTTACTTATTTACCAGCAGTCGGGCGCGGCTAATGTGATGAAGTTTATCTGTTGTCTCTGGGGAAATTTTCATTTTCTCGGGAAAAAAAACTTTCCACACTGTAACTTGGGTAAATATATTATTTCAGGGCATTTGGCAACATTGGCTCCTTGAATTTGGGTTTGCGGGTGATGGATTACTTCGCAAAGTTACTGTATTGCAAGTGACAGTAAATATAATACCGACCACATAGAGCATTAGTTGGTGATAGACAATTTCTTAGAACTAATTTACACTGCTGCACAACTAAATATTGTGGCAGACGTATAAGTTACAGTAATGAAACCATGTGCTTTCAAGTCCGTGACTCCGTCCGCAATGGTTAGGTCGGAAGTACCTTGAATCAACCAGAATGCATAAAGAGCTTGATGAATGTGATTCGTGAGAAAATGATAGAGAAAAGTAGAGATTAATAATGTGCTTACTCCTATGGGATGCATGCATTATGGTCATGAGAATAACTGCAAAGAGCATGCAGCTAAAAGCTTTCTTTAACTTCTGTCAACCAAAGTAGTAAAGATAAATTATAAAATGAACTTCCAAAATCTAAAATAGACAGCCCTGGTGTAACCACGTAATAGCCGCTTTTAATGGGGATCCCTTTTAGTGATCATGTTAACAATTGTTATCTTTATGCCTTCGTAACGCCCCTCGTGTTATGTTATAACACTTAGGCGCATGTTGTCGCGTTACCTTACACTCTATGGCTTCATTTTAATGAAATTGTAATGCGTGTCTCGGAAGATAGCCTTTCTGTTCCTTTACCGGGTTTATGGTGATAGTAATTATTAATATGAATATTTTCTTGCAAACACTTTCAGCTGATTTCAATTAGAAAAGAATACATATTTCGGACTTTATGTTACGTTGGTTAGTGGTAGCTTATGAGTGTCCACTCGTGAAGTGACTGTCGAGCTAATGTTAAAAGAGTTAAGCTATTTTAAACAATGTTTTATAGCTGAAGATTTACGAGAGCTACAGGCCACAGCAGAAAGGTGAAAATCAGGATCGGTGACAAATGAGCAAAGGAACAACAAAAATTGCTGATCGCATCTGCTCACCACCGGCCATGAAAAAATTGCAGATTAGGACGATACGGACGATCAGAATGAAACGGATGGATTTTCAGTAAGACCGGAGACCGGACTCAAATGAAAAACCTGGTTACTTAATAGATTGAATGAAAATGATATTTATAACCTGCTATTACTAAGCTATCATGTCTAATAAATAACCCAAAACAAATGCTTATCATTATCATCAGCATCATCAGCCCGTTGCGGCCCACTGGTGGACATAAGCCTCTCCGAAAGTACGCCACAAAGCACGGTTTGCTGCTTTACGCATCCAGTCGCTGCCGGCCCTCTGAAAAGCTCGTTAACAAAACAAATTCAATGATAAATGGGCGATTTAACGTAATCTTGTCGATCCAATAACCGTGGGATTATAATAGCGACAGCATAATAAGCGGTGAGTGGTGGAGCTAAGCGATCAACTCAATGTGTTATTAGGCACAATTAACGGCAGCTGATTCAGTGCATGTCCCAGTCTCGGAAATTCAATTGATTCTGTAACTATTGCGTATTGGACATTAGCACGTATTATATAGTGTGGGTTGGACATTTAGGGTCGCTTTCTACGACGTAGCATTTTGTGAATGCAGTATGAGTATGATGGGCAAAAATGTTTTGTGTAAGTTACTCTGGAATGATGCCGGGTCAGTGTCTTCTTCAAGTCAATTCAATTCAACCCTAAAGGCTCTCCCACATGAAAGCAGTGCGGGGTACTATACTGTAATCTCGAAGCCATGTGAGGAATCTATGGCGACAATGATGCCTTGATGTGTTTTGAGTATTTAGTGGATGAGTAAAATGGTTTTACTCTTTAGTTTATACCTACAATCTTCAAATTCATAGTCGGGTTAATTATTAACATAATATCGACCTCTATCACACTAGTTTGTTAATTTTATATGTGCTTTGGAGTATGAATCCTCGGCGACTTTATACCGTATTATGACAACAAAACAACAAATATTTTCTCATCATTTAAATTTTAAACTAACCTGTTAGCCCATCTAAAAGAACATCGCCTTACCTCCAAACAATCTTCCTTAAGAACCTATAAAATTATCAGAGAATTCCTCCTTAGACAACACAATTGCCATTAGGAAACCTTGCCGCGCCTATTTTAATCTCGCCATCATAGCCACATAAATATTTAACGTATTACTAAGCATTCACGATCCCTTCGTCCTACCAAGGAAAGGAGCTATCCTGAAGGCTCTAATTGGTTCGAGATGGCTCACACCTGACTACCGGTGTTAAACCAGATTGTAGTATAGACGCCGTATAATTACAAGAGGACTTTGGCCGTATGCAAAATGGACGGAGATTGTCTTCGGAGTATTTGTATGGAATTTGCGCTTGAATATGGAGGGGTCTTGGATATGTGTGGTCGAGTATTATGGTAATGTTGAGGGTTTATTTGAATTTTATAATTAGCTTAGTGGCAATGTCTGAGTTCTGAGTTTTATCGAGAATTTCTGAGTTCGTTTACAGATTAGGAAAGCCATTTGGCATTGTGGAGCAATCATAAATATTACAAAAGTAGCTGCCGCACCGTTTGCTAATAAAGCTTATTCATTAATCATTCTATCTTTTTTCTGATTTTATTGAGTCTATAATTATTCAAGAATAAACTTCAGATATAAGCTAGTGTGAGATGTTGATGATTTAAAGATATACATTAATTACTTATCTGAGTACATTTTATGGAATGTGTAAACATCAATTTAATTTAAAAACAAATACAATAAAATACAAATTGATGTGGGTAGTCAGAAGTGGGGCAGAGTGGGGTTGTTCACGATTTGGTATAAATAGACCAGCATTACTTGAAGTGGGACAGTGTTGTTCGAGTCGTGGAGCAGGACATTACTCTGCCCCCTGTCAGTCTAAATCTGGCTCTGAGTATTGTTAATGAACAAGATAAGTATAATTGTTGGTTTATATTGCTTTAGTAATTATATTTGTTTTACTAATTTTAATAGTTAATATAGTGAATTAATGATTATAATGTTATTATAAGTATATCAATTAAAGTATAGCAGTGTTTGAATAAATTTGTGTTTATGAAAGATATATAATTTAATTATATTGGAATAAAGAATAAATATGTATTATTATTATATTTTATTTGTATTGTGTGTTATACAACTCTAAATCTACTGATCTCTATCATCACATCATTCTCGGATTGCAGTTAGCACTCATTAGCTATTATTTAGTTCACTGTGTTATTATAGAGTGCATCCTTGTCCTTTGCTGCGAGCAAAAGAAGATAAGATTAGATAACGTTGATTACAATTTTCTACTTAAACAATTTAAAAAATATAAAGGCCATTCAAATAGAGCAATTTATTTATATAATAAGTTTATTTTTTCTTGACCTAAATATTTTGTGATACACTTGATAAAGCATCGCCGTCTAGATAAATTATCGGGAGATTCGAAACTTTCCTCACTTTTTGATACAATTATGCCATTCTGCTTAATTGAGTCCAAACGTTAAAGAAACTTAAATATATAAACCTAAAAAAATTAATGATCAAAGCATTTTGGCTTATAACCAGATGTATGTATGACGTATGTAGATTAACATAAACATAATAAATATAAACAACTAATATAAATACATGTGTTATTGAATTGGAAATGATCACTTTATTCATCTCAAATACAATAAATATTAAATCAATGGCTCTCGATAAAATAAAATAAAAAAACAATATAATAACTAAATAATAATGGGCAAACAATTACATACGAAAATTGCTGCCATTATATAGCTTATATAAAACACACTTCTCAGAATGCACCGACGTTGGTACGCGAGCTTCTAGCAAGCAAACTAACTAAAACGAGGCCATCTAGAAATTCTGAGAATGTTATAAACGGTTCTTCTTGTAGGCAAATATTTGAGATTATTTAAGCGACATATTCACGAAAGAATTAATAAAAATAATAAGTTAATTTTACGATAAGGGTAATTTAAATTACAAATTAGACTTCTTAAAAACATAATGTTTAGTTTTTGACGGTTGAAAATAGCACAAATAATACAAATATGAAGTTGTAAAATACACAAGTGTTTTCAGTAAATTTACAAACAAGGAATATCTCTAACATGCCGTTACAGAAAAACTTTTCCAAAAATAAAAAGCTAAAAATTCCGACAATATAAACGACCGAAAAAGAAACGTAAGAATCTTAGTAAACGCGATACGCTTTCTTAACTCCAATATGACGGCATTTCAAATAATAGTTGCAAATATAAATATCTTAAAGCGGCGTAACATTTTTATTAGCTCGTCGGAGTACATTTCCGTCGTATCTCACGGATACTGGTTTTGCAGTTGGAACAGTTCGGGCGAGCTCCACAGTCGTGCCAAATCACCCCATCAGTTCACCATTGCGCAATTTCCCTGTATTTTGTGGTGGTATAAATAAAAATGTGTGAAAAACAAGTTTTTATGCCGCTCTATGGGGTTGTGGCGAAAGGAACAGTAGCCAAGTAATTGGTGTAGTAAAGAGTGAATGGTGTACGGAAAAAAATATTTTGTGGTGTTGCCACATTTATTCAGCTTTCTACTTATACTGAATATTGTACTTGTAGACGTGATATGCTGTCATAATAATTCACCGTAGCTTTGGTTTTTTCTATATACGAGATTTAGTTTTTATTGATTAATGTTAGTCATAGAAGGGAATGAATTATTTTGAGAGCAGTGTTTAGTGCTATTATAATCGGCTTATGCCAACGTCAATGTGCCAATTTATGTATGTTAATACTAACTAAATATGTGATGTGTATGCCGCGTAACAAAATTATCAGTACATTATCTTCTAACAAAACTGGCGTGAACTTAAAAAAGTTTATAAAAATTCTCATAGCAATTACAACTTAAACGAACGGCTTTAAACGATTTTAAAACTTAACACAACACGATAAGGTCAAGATTAGGTTGTAAGAAAAAAGATACCTCGTGGAAAATTCTTTAATCCGCTGACACTCGCAAAACAACAACAATGTTAACTTGGAAAAATATTTTCTTTTAACATTTTCTTTTGATCAACATTTTGTTCTATATGTGTTTACACAAACAAGTTAAGAAATTTTGTATACTTGTAATTTGATGAGCATTTTTTCAATAATATTACAAGTATATTGTAATTAATTATTAGGTAAGTGTAAATATTTATAAGTACAATGTTAATAATAATAATTTAATTAATATTCTTTTTCACTCTTTTTATGTAACAAACAAAAGAACCTCTTGCAGAATGACGAATTCGAAATAAAATAATTTATTGACTGTATGCTTAAACGCTCCTATTTATAATAAAAATGACCGAAGATAATAATAAAGGCCGATTTCTAGCAGGTCCTAGTACTCGGTTTACTAGAAATCTTAATATAGTCTGAAATTTCCAACCAGGATTCTTATAAATTTAAAGATTAAACTAATGTACTTATGCCCTAGACTCTTCGACACAATGATGAATATATCTATGCCTAGTAACAGAATACTTATAGACAAAGATATTATGTAGATTATTTTCACAAAAAGTAAAACTATAATGCAAGAATTACGTTATTGATAAAGATCTTCGAATCTTGCTTTTACAGGATTTATATTTTTCTCTATCGGAGAAAAGAGTCTTGGTACTTTTATAATGCTTATTGTAAACATTTTATCTAATAGAGATGTACTTTTAAGATTATTGTAAGCTGAGGACTAGAAATGCTAAGAGAAAAATAGAGAGCTTAGCTCACTGCTACCAAGAGCAAAATCATGAATGAACGATATACATTTTTAAGATGTGTATGATTTTGAAACTGATAGGGGAAATTAGTGTGTTGAAGAAGAACACTGTACAGCTTAAATCCGGTTTTGATTAGATCGGCATTATCATTTCTACCGACAGGAGGTACTATCCCTCGCCAGGGGATTGGACGTTTGGATGTACTAATGTTCAGATGAATTTTAGTATTTTCATCGTTTCAATGTATTAATATTAAAATATACTAGAACTAATATTTAGTTGTGGTTGTGTATATTTTAAGCTGGCATGACGATGATGATAGCCCTTGGACTACACGTGATCATTTAAATACAACCTTCAGATTTCCATTTCATTCACGATAAAAATCTTTCCATCAAAAACATTCAATTGTAATCGATACAAACGGAATTCCTCTAAAGAACTAGCACGATAAAATTTTATAATACAATAAAAATAAACTGTTCAACTTTAGCCCGAATACTGACAATCGGAAAGAAAAAAGCGGCCGGAAGGTCATTCGCCAAATTCGTCGTTCAACCCTAAAACGCGATTGGATCAAAATAAAAGCAAAAACGTCGAGTCAGATTATTAAACACAATAGCGAATTTTCTTCCGATACAAACAACTATTGTTTAAGTATTTATACAGTGGCTAAGGTATAAGCATTGTTCTATCGATATCTATGTTTTTTTTAATGTTCTGCCGTGGAGCTGTATGATTTTTAATTAACTTTTGTTATTCGAATGGAGTAATAAATTAAGTAGCAGATAAGGAATAGTTCTGAATATAAAATTTTGCATTTATACATTTTTACGCTGAGGCCGGATCGGTGGCCTTTTCAACAGATTTCTCAAATATAACAGGTACCTCATATTAACCTTAACAAAAATATTTTTATGTAACTAATTGATCAGCTATCAATTCGTTTCGTCATAGACGGAACATAGATAAAGGCTAGATTAACAGCAAAAATGCTGAGTTTTTACTAGTAAATTACCAGACAAATAAAAACATAAAACCTTCTTCCGTACACACACTTATCATAATAACTTATTATTGAGATTAGCAGCCATAATAAATATTACTTATAATGAAAGTATCGATAACAATAAACGGAAGCACTAAAATAAAATCTAGCGTTCCACAAAAGAGGGCAATAAAGAGGCAACTCTTCTCTTCAAAGATAAAGGGGAAAAATATAGTGAGAAATTAAAATGAGCTTCAAGCGTGGTCAGTAAACAAGTGGAAGGGGTGTAGGGGATAGAATTTTTTAGGGGTCCGTGCTGAAGAACCTGACAAAGACAATGCTTCGCTTGATAAAGTTTTCTACAATACTGATATTAATCTTGGTGTTCTGAATTATTTGACCGTAGATTTGATATTTCGGCTTGGTCTTTTAGTAGAATGTTGTATTTAGAAGTTTCATTAAATTATCGAAAACAAAAACTGTTCTTCGTTTGTAAAAACTAAGGACCAGCAACTTCGATCAACAATGCTTCGGATATATTTGAAAAAGATTAATAATAATTTTATACATTAATGAATGCATGATGATGATGAATGAATGCATCAGTGGGTGTATTTGCACATAATGATTATCTAATAGTCCTAAAATTGTGCGTGATTGTTCTATATTTACGCAGTTAACAGCTAATACATTATCTTCGGTATAAATTCCAAAACAATGCGGAACAATGCATCAGATATTCGGGATTTAGGAATCACATTTAAAGTCATTAACAATGTTACAGCCGATAATGATTCAAACGGGTCTGTAATTTGTATTTAACGGTTTTACGTATTCATTCACAGCGACCTAGTTTTGAATCCAATGAAACGGGACCGCCATCCAATGAAATATCATTTTAAACATTAATTATTTTTATGCAATTAAGATTTATTCGCATGTTGAATTTTATTTCCACCTGCGATTTATTAATGATGGACTATTGTGAGCTGTCGTTTTAAATCTAATACTTATTTCCTACAAAACTAGTGTTTATTTTGCTTGGTTATATTAGAATTCTAAAGAAAGTTAACAATTAACAGTTAAGTTAACAGTCCAACATTAAGAAGCTAGTTTAAGATATTTATATATCATTCATAATTAGTCATTTCTTTATTAAGCTTTATTGTTGATTAATAGAAACTTAAAAATAATTGTGATTATAACAATTGACGGTGTTGTCGCTATCGGCAATCCAGGAAAAAAATGGAGTGGGTTGGATATTACCGTAATTATAAATGGAACTTATTATTATTCTCTAGCATTATGACTAAAACAGAAACTCGCAGAATTAGTAACGATTAGGCATCTACACACACAGATGCAATATACACACAAGCAAAAACACTTCCCAAATTGTTGAAATAAAAGTCCTTGTAAAGCCAGCGTATCTGTTTTTCACCTCATCCCCGAGAACAACGGCACCAAATAATAATCTAAACTACGGATCCCGGCGACAAGAGCGGGCGCGTACGGTTTTATTTACCAATGTCGGATCAATAAGAAGAAGTGGGACACAGGATATTGCTGGACATTGAAATGGAAAAAAAAAACTTGTTTTAATTACGCGCCGTCGCTTCGGAGTCGTGTTGCGGCGGAACGGTGTATTGGACCATTTTGTGTGAAATAATGTTGGAGGTTTTTAAAAAGAGTAGGTTTTGTAAATTTTTTGAAAGTAGAAACGGGTTTTTTGCTTTCTTGGTGTAATTGAGGATTTCAGCAAGAGAATCGGAGTGCATGCTCACTTTGTTGGTGAAATAAAGTTGAGGTTACGACAAAACATAAGTTTGGAAATAAATATAATACAAAATAAAAAGTATTGCAATCGAAATAATCTGCAGGTGGATCTAAACAAATAATATTATACTTTACCTAAATTTGAGAATCGAATCTTTAACGTAAGCGACATCGACCATCTGAAGTCTTGGAGCACGCTTAGAATATTAAGTAAGTCCTTTGGACCTAACTCTAATATTCTTTCTATTGCTAGCTGAAATATTTCCTTTAGTATTAATGTTTGATATTACGTTTGTATCTTATAATACGCCGGGGAGTGAAAAAGAGTTAACCATTTTTGTTGAGTTATGTTACATGATTTTATTAAGTAATTCGACATTTCCATGAAACGCTATATCACAAGTTACACTGAAAGCGACTGCTAACTGTTTGGTTAAAGAAACTAAAAGATACCAATGGGTTCAATCGTGAGGGTTCAATAGTGTTTTTGGAAAACATTTACGGTTTAATTGGCGGTAGTATTTAAACTCTTATTAAAAACCTTCAAGGTAGAACCTGCCTTATTAACTAAAATATCTTAAAAAAGTTGTAAAGAAGTTCTCAATACAAAATATTATTTACCCTTTCTCTATATTATCTTAATTCGAACCAATTCATCCAACAACTCCACAATTCACTCAGACAACTTAATCATTATTCCAAGAACAACAATTCACTGACAGATTCGTTCCCCAGAGTATATCTTCATAACATCCCTGAATCTCGCAGTAGTGACGTGTCCATGTATTCCAGGTGTCCAGGTCGACGTCACAGCAGGTGGTCCTGCGGGAGGCGACGCGCGCCCTCGCCGGCAGGTACCGCTGTGAAGTGTCGGCCGACGCGCCTTCCTTTCATACGCAAGTGCGGTCTGCCTACATACACGTTGTCGGTGAGTCGATTTGATATTCCTTTGTTTGTAGAAGTAAAGATAATAATTGGATACGTATTTAATAGGTTATTGTCTTTGTCATTTAGCGTTATAACTTTAGTGTAATGGTTTTCGAGATGAAGGTTTTTCCTTACTGTCAAAACCATCAGCGCTTGGAAGGTATATTGCAAAAATTGTGACGAATTGAAAATATGTTTTTAATATGCATTTCTACACGTAATTTTTACTGTTAAACCACGTTACTGCCAACGAAAAATATAAAATTGAATTGTTCGTACAATTGTACGTTTATTTCACGAGTACACATCTCAACATTATGCGTAAATTAACATTTGCGCCAAACATTTTTATATTTTAAACCTGAAATTGCCTTAAAATGTTTTATTTAACAAGTTGATTGCTTTTTTATTGGCACGTTACACATCGGATTTGCCTTTTTATTGAATGTTTAATTTGTAAACATTTTATAAGCGACTTGATGTTTGTTGAAGCCGTGTTTACACGGGTCGCGTGATTGAATTATTTTCTTTGTGTGTATTTTAATACGAATTTCAATAGATAATTCATTCTAAATAAATTAATTTCACAATAAATTAATTTTACAATTTGCTGCAATTAATTTCACTATCATTTTAATTACGGAATAGCCATTAGGCGATCAGTATTATTATATAATCAGGCTTAAACTCGAACTCTATCTTTCATCAGCCTGTATAAGGATTTGAGGGCGACAGAATCCACTTTGGTAAGGTCAGTGGAGGCTGAGTTTACCTCGACAATGTGCCTGTCTAAACTAGCCGTTGTGATAAGAGGCTTTGCAGCAGTATTTATTGATGGCTGTTAAACTAGTCCCCGGTCTGAAGGCATTAGGTCTGTACGTATTTGCAAGTGTTTGTGTTGGTACCATGCGATACTGCAATTAGATGTGTTACATATGGATGGAAAATATTAGTTGTATAGTTAGAAACACCAAAGGCGAGCATTGTAATTGTTTATTGCATTCGACACAATGGAAATAAAAAATGTCTTTAAAGCTTCTATGAAACGGAAACTCTTGATATGTCGAGCTTGATGGGGGCTTATTGGGCTTAATAGTGCAGTTTATGCAAAGATGAGGACGGCACCAAAGCAAAGCCTATAGTGGAAGACGCAGCGGGAAGCGCTGAATAGTAATCCCAATCAGCACTCTCCATTCCTTGGCTGAGCTAAGTACGCTCACGCTAGTAACTCTGCACAACCCGTCTTGCGATTCGTAGCTTCGTTTCATATAAATATGTATGCGGATACACTCAAACCTAAACATTACATGTGGGATTCCTGTCTTAATCAACCTTTACATCTATCATTAAAATAACGTATTATAGTGGCGCAGTTGGTTAACCGCAGATATCAATAAACAATCCTGGTGTATATCTAAGGATAGATCGCGAAAATTAACGAATCGGCTCAAGGCATTGTTGACACGCCCACATTTGACGTGTTTTGATTGGTCCATTTTCGGAATCTATCCATAGAAAGGGATTGCGATTGCTTATTAGTTTCGGCCGTAAGACCGTAGTTGTGATGTGAAAGGCTGTGAGTCGATGGCGACACCGTAATAAATGTTTGTTCCTCAATCCTTTGTTTAGGTTCAGAGTTCTGACACTGGAAAATCTCTCGCAATTTCTGATAGCTATCATACAAGACTTGATTAATTTTAGGTAGGTACGAGACTGTTAGGAGAGTGAGGATGTATTTATGTATTTATTTAAACCTGCTCTCACCTAAACTATCCATGTTGATAACCCATCATCAATTATATCACAATAAACATCTCAAACTAAGTTGTAGCCTACAACCCTGAACAACAAAGACGCATACTCACTACATCGAGAACATTATAATAAACAATACAAGAGGAAACTAAAAGAGAAACAAAGTGCCATAAATCTGCGCGAACAGTGAGCGGCTCGCCCTGCGGAAGGCAATCGGCCCGTATTATCATGCGCGGTGCCTATAACCGTATGAACTGAGCTATTTGCATGGCAGAATGGGCGCCATCGATCCAACGTCCCGCTGTCTCATCACAAAACTATAGCGCGTAGTTGCGGTGGACGCAGTGGGGCAACAGTTTAAAACGTTAAAGTGTACTTGAAATGTTGACAACGGTTTGGCATTTGGAAATAAGTTAGCTGTGTGTTTATTTCCGAATGTGGATGTTTATTTATTTGGAATTTGGGCGTAGAACGCAACGTAATATTAGTGCGGTGTTATGTTACAAAAATATTGTTTAGGGAACGTTGATAGTTTTGCTGAATAAGTGACTATGAATACTATAAAATATAGACTTCGATGTTAATAACTTGATTGTTGCAAAGAGATCTGTGATTATCGGGTATATCTAGACTGCGACCGAAAACAAAGCCAGGTGGTAGTTTTAATGACTACAGACACAGGATATCGTAGTTCATAGTGGGAAGGTAAATAAGAGCTTAAATTAACTTATCGATAGTAGCTTCTAGGACTTATAGCTCAAAGAACATGATCTATTATAATAATTTAAATCGATAATCACTAATATTAAAATGTGATACGAAGTTGTCCTACCACGCTCCGCTCAACTACCATTAGACCAATGATGAAGTAAAGTAAACATGTTGAGTTGGCGTTTTATCGATGAATGGTATCAATTTCATCGGGGATCTTTCAATACCCCCACTTATTTCATTAGTATGATATGATGGAATGAACAATATTCCGTTCCAGTCAGTGCGTATTGGTTTGATAGTAGGTAATGTTTTTTCGCAATTCAAAATGATGTGTGCGTTTTTACGTTATACAAGAATTAGTAAATAAAATCGGGATTGCAATGCAAGATTTTAGAATAAGGTAAGGGTAGAAGAAAGGGTAGAACTTGTATGAAAAAAAAACTATATTCAAAAATATTTTTGGTACTGTCATCAACTAAAAATATGTGAGGTGATGAGAAGCGATCATAGTAGAGTTGCATGCCATATATTATAATTTAATGAAGCAATATTACGTAGGGATATGACTCAAAGCTATTAGCATAATTGCACCTGAAGATTAATATCTGAAGCAAAATATAATCATTAATTTCATTACACATGAGTAAAGTTCGAGAAAAACAGCCAAAAATCTTTATTTGCGATTAAATTCGCCTTCCACCCACACTTACACTTCCTACATACGACTTGGTCGTCCATGCCGAAATATTTCTCTATCTCACAATTCAAACTCATTCATATTCTACGCGGAACAACTAAATCATATTTAACGTTCAAATGAAACGAGTTTTACACTTTAGCGCGTTTATTTGAAAGCATTTTATACAGGGGCCGGGCTGGTAGCTTAAATGTTTGAACAACTATTTAAGCAGACACCTTTTAATATCTGGGGCGGCGCGGCACCAGTGTCTCTCAAGAGATTGACGTGAAGAGACAGCATTGCCGTTGCGTTTCTTTCGGTGAGTGAGATTGCCGGTTGCCCAATACCGCTTTCATTTTCCCATCTTTTTTTCTTCCCGCTCCCCTCCTGATTCCATTGGCCGGCAACACTTATATGATCCGGCAGTGATCATAGCCTGTTTGCTCGTTTGCTGGACTAAATTTATAAACAATGTTTGCTAGAGGTTTGTATAATTTTCATTTGTCTAATGCCTTCGGCGGTAGTTTCCGGTGTTTTTTTTTTGCAGAGGATCACTACGCATGTGAAATTATAAATCGATTCGATCGATCGAAATCGATCTACTTTTATTTGAGTGGGGTTGATGCATCATGAATTTATCTACGTTGAATTTATCTATTGCAAAATAATTCGGTTTATAATTTTGCGATCATTGTAGAAAGTTTCGAATATGTATAACAACTTTTAAAGTAATGAATTTGATAAAGAAGAGTTTTATTACTTTGTATTTATATTGATATCGTTATTTTCCAATACAAACCAAATTAAACCGGCATCATTGTGACAAAGTTTATTACGAAAGTTGCCGCTTTTATGATTCCGTATATTTACGTCAAGTTTGTAAAAAATCTCCAAGTTTATATCACCCCCTTCAAAACATATTATTCGAGCGAAGTTTTACGTCGGTTTTATGGTGAAACTTACAGTATCGCTGGTCGAACATTACTTTTGAATACAGTTAATTTAGTGGCCATCGCCGGATGGGTGTTTTTCAAGGGACCAAACTTTAATGGAAAGTTTGCGGATAAAATGTGATTATTGATGAAGTTGGCGATGTAGTGAAGTGGTGTATTTTTTAAAAGCGGTTTCTCTCTGCCTTCAGCCACTGCTGAGATTATTTTAAGGAGTTTACGTAATGGTAAATGATCACTGAATGATAAACATTTACTAGGCTAATCTACATTACTGTTTGTCGTTGAAACCAAACATAGTCCCTCGTAATATAAGATCTATGTTAATCATGAGCTGACTGCTGTTCTATATTAATTATTGGAACTAAACTGGTGGTAGGTCTCTCATATGTGAAAGTCCGCCTGGTACAACCACAATGTCTATTTCTTCCGCCAGAAGCAGTGTAAATGCACTGTTGTATTCCAGTTTGCAGGACATTGTAGCCAGAGTAACTACTGGACATATTGAGACTTAACATCTTATGTCTCAGGATGGTGAGCGCAGTGAAATGCCAAGCATTGCTTTGTAATTCATGGTATTGTTTGGTTTTGCTTCTATCCATGAGCGGTCGTACCGCTTAGAATCAGGCGAATGGCATGCTCATCTCGCCATTCATCGTAATAAAAAATACTAAACTCAGCAACTTGTACCTTATATAAGGCTTATGTAAGTTATTATCTGTGCAGCTCTATAGCGTCTCCAACTTAATTTTTGATATTTGCATGCGTTTACTTTGTTACCTCATAGATTTTCTGGTAGAGGCGTAGTGTTTCAGTAGAGTCTGCAAGGCCCCACTGCTTCCAAAAATGCTACTGCCCATTTGATGTACATATATAGGTTAATTGCATTAGTATCATAAAAGCTAATACTGTCTACTAAATAGAGGTCAATTGATTCAGGTGTAGTCAATCGAACTCCTTTCTACAGAAGAAACATTACATTTCATTTATAAACCCTATCCCTCGCGTAGGTAACTCGGTGAATTAATAAAATCACTTTTTTCTTCGGTAACCTTACATTTTTATAGGTAATCACATAAATTTTGCGACTAGTGTTCTTTGTAAAACACCCGGAGTGATCTCGCCGTAAAATTTTGTTGTTACTACCTCCGTGAAAGATTTTTTGCGGGCTTAAAGGTGAATCTTGATGATTTTTTTTACTGGCGTACTTAAATTGCGGAGTAAACTTAAATTATTGAGCATAAAAAGAAATTTGTGGTTTGGTTTTCCTTCAGTTCTTATATCGTATTTCTGTCGTAATTTTGTTTTCATTTAACAATTTTGTGTTGTACTCATATACTGTATACAATATGTTTTATGTTACTAAATCTTCGTCTACACAGCTTAAAGAGCTCAGTGTATTGGTCAATCAGGCGTCTAATTTTTTTCTAGGTATCTATATAAAAATATAATGACGACAACCATCGTCATGTAGCACTTATATGCTATCATTTTGGACATAATAGAAAATGAAACCAGTGTGGAACAGAAAGAAAATATTGGTAGAAATAATTTTTTAGCCACTTACAGACACGATCAAAAGATCATCGCAATTTTTCGCAAAAAAAAAACCTTCAAAATAATTGAATTTATAACGAGGAATGGTTGTTCTTCATACAAGAAATATTAGGTAAATAATTATAAAATTTCATATTTAAAAGGAAGGAAAAAATTATAAAAAAGTAGTCACAGTATTTTCATTTGCAAATCGTTTAATAAAATTGAGCATAATTATTAGAAATAGCGTTTATTTCAACACTATTTCTGTCTATTCTTTGTACGACCGTCATTTTTTGAGGTACTTTGGAGGTATTCTTACCTTCTATTGAATGTATCGTGGGTAAATTCTAAATCTCCGCGTATAATTGAAGTGAAACAGGTGATATAAAACAGGTAAAGTATTATATATATCATATTCAGGTAAAGTCGGCGATGGTAGTATTGGAAGTAGATGTAATAGTCGAGATAACAATCGCGGATTTAAACCCATACCCAGTCCTCCTACCCGCGACCGAATGATTTATAACACTGACTTTTAGAATTGTATTTAGGGTATAATGCGTAGATAATATATTAATTTAGGTTTTCTTGAAAACCGGGAACAAAATTAAATTTTCCCATAATGCGTTTTGATTTCTTTCCCGTTTGTAGTTTTGTACTTTAGTCAATTAATCAATAAACCTTTACTAATAATTATTGAGAAGATTAAGATATAGAATTTCAGACACAAGACAGTTAAATCAAAGATATAGCTACAATTATGAATACGTTAAATACCTCTGAGTATCACTTGTCATCACAACTGTACATAAGCATTCTCTTACTCGGTTATTTAGCTTGAGTGGAGGAGTAAAAAATTTTTTACGGACACCCTTTTACGCGCAAAGAGTTGAACTTTATGAAGGTTGTATATAGCTTATGAAAAATTTTTCGGCGTCGGATAAAATTGTCAGAGGCAGGGAACTGTGCTAGGAAGTAATTTTCAGAATTATTTTCCAGCTATGTTTTTATTTCAGTGTAAAAGTTTTGTGAGTCACCACCGACTCTTTTCGTGGATGTAAACGAACGAATTGCTTTTGTTATAGTTTTACGCCGCAGTTTATGTAAAGTGCGGGTTAGTTTTAAATTATTTCATATTATTTTTGGACTGTACACTACCGTACTTGCGTTGTATATTTCTTCTGCATTGTTTTAGTAAATTGAGTTAATTTAGTGGATGTTTTTGTGTTAAGTGTGTGGATTCGTTTCTAGGATTATGTCATGCCTTTGGTTCTTATCGAAGCTGTTTAGTATTATCCTCAAAAAATATCAGTTTTTGAGATGACCTGAGAGGGTCAACGTTAATAGGCTAATTGTAATAAACATCTAGCGAAGCGTACTAGCCATACTAGCGTTTCTAAGTGTCTTTCATCTTACAAAATAAATAAGTTCTCTTTAAAAATATCAAATCCATTTGAATTAAGCGAATATTAAGAGGACGTGAAGCATGCCAAAAGGAGCTCAAAGCAAGGAAAATAAGCAGCTCGCTGGCCCTCGTACCGTGAACAGTTCGCAATTCAACCAGCTTTGTTCGTACCGCGGGTGTTTTGTTATTTTATTTTAGTTTCTGTCCCGAGACATTCAAGGGTTTGATGATTGCAGCCTGTGTAGCTTAGTTGGTGACACAAATGCGCAATATAATAAATGAAGAGATGCCTGTAATATATTTTACAAAGGCGTATTAAATTATGAACGGTTCTAATTTTAAATACTCCCCGTATTTGCGAATGAGAAATGTAATTTTTCGTATAATTTGAGATAGAATAATATTACGATGGCCAACATAGCAAAAAGCATTCTTAAAGATAAGCAACCTGCTGTATTATACTTACGATATAGAAGCAATTGTAATTTATATTGATGCAAAAGAAAATTTAGATGAAATGGGGTAGTTATTTTCTTGGATCTTTGGATTCATCCCAATTTTTATACTAATATATAATTATATTAGATCTCCAATAAAAAAGAAACATCTTTTTTTTTCTAGCCCATACTATCCCACGGCAGGTTAAAGGCTTCCGTTTCCTTCTTCCACCCTTCGTATTACGTATTATAAAATATAATAAAATCAAAATAAATAATAATAAAATTAGTTCATTTCAAATTCATAATATAGAATATAGGACACAGCCAGTAGACGTTCCAGACATTGTTAGGTACCGCGAAACACCGAATCATGTCTTCATAACTACGACAAAATTACTCGGTATTATTTTTAGCAAATACCTGTCGTAAAATTGTGCCGGGGTAAAATTTCCTCTTATTTTCAATCCACCTCACATTTTTATAATATTTGTTAAGCTTTATTATATTCTTTTTTTCTCATTACGCGTTTGGAAGTTTGGAATATAGAAAAATATGTTTACGAGACTAACTTTTAATTCTATCAAAGCGTTTAAGAAATTAGCGGTATTTGTGTTTTTTTAATTTTCATCAGATTAGTAGGTCAGTGTTGCATAAACATATCTGTTTAATATTATAGGTGACTGACGCTGATAATTATCTGTTGTACCTTTCACCAATTGATAATTCCTATTCCGACCTACACCTAACGTTATTTTCGCGAAACACAACTTTTTTGAGACCTGAATTACTCCATGCTAGATTCAACCACACATCACTCCTTCATAATGGTATCACCAATATACGAGCCCAATAATGAAATCAATACACAATGGTTATATCGACCCAACCATCGGCGTTGTTATTTCTGGTTGGAAAATGAATAAAACTCCTGGCCACAAAGCAGCTGATCTTTGCTTAGTCCGAGCTCGGCGTCTTTTTGTTGTTTAAACTCTATTTCCTTCTTTCTAAACATAAAGCCGGCAGCAAATCCGATTTGTGTATCGCAAGACTTTGAATCTGAAACGATTTCGTGTAGAAATAAGTACTTGTCTTTTTATGCAAGTCCGTTTGCGGACTACTTTATTTTACTTTTGGGGCATTGTGAGCTGTGAGGCATCATTTGTTGGTATAAATATCCGAATCATATTATATCATGTTGTTACTTCATTCAAATACTTCAGTATATGAGTCAAGGGTTTAATTGGAACACAATTTATTGGCCTGAAGGAAATTGATCACTTCCACCCCTGAACCACACAAAAAGGCATAAATGTCATAATTTGCTGTCATTCTCTCTCTCTCTTAATCGTTCCCTCACTGCTGAGGATGTGGTTCCGTTTGATTCCGTCAACCAGTTGTCTCCATCGGTTCCGTTCTGTAGCTTGGTGGAGTGCGTCGCTGACAGGTATTTTTAGTTCCTTAAATATTTGGTCCGATCATCGATTGGACCTTCTACCTCTAGGTCTTTGCCGTCATTACTTAGGTCCAAATTATCTAAATAATTATCACAACCCTTTGAACAACTAACCCAAGAAAAAACACAATTCTCAACAAAAAACAATAAACAATCTCTGTTATCTCAACAAATCTCCATCCTATTGAAAAATGCTGTGTTTCGAACACTTTTCCAATAAAACACAAAAGTTCCGCGACGCCCTGTCTGTCATAGAGAATCTATAGAAATATCCACTCGTACAGATTCCTTTTATTCCCGCGTGATTTATCTTTTGTGTTCGTTCGAACGCGTTACACCGAATGGGGTTGGCGTCAACCGTTACTGTTGTTGAAGGCTCCATTTTCACTTTACCAATGTGCTGACGGAAGTGTTGTAGTTATTGTTTGTGCGATATAGCCTAGTTGGCTGACCAGAATTCTGACACCGATGATATAGACTCTGCACTTTTTTTTACTATGGAGTTACGTATAGCTTTATATGTACACAATATCGATATCTATACACTATCTATATCAGCCCATATTCGTCCCACTGCAGGGCACGGGCCTACTCTACAATCGAGAGAATCGATTGAGAGTGGTTAGGCCGTATAGTCCACCACGCTGGCCTAGTGCGGGTTGGCGGACTTACATACCGTAGAAATTCTTTAAAATCGCTACGGTATGCAGGTTTCCTCACGATGTTTTCCTTCACCGTTCAATCTATACACTACCATATATTAAATTGTTTTTAGGATATCAAATTTAGTAAATTCATCTATAGTATCCATAGACATTGCACATACATCCAACTGCACACCCAACGTATGAGTAGGTACGTACGTACGCCCAGTATTAAGGTCATTCACCTGTCACATCACTCAGTTGTTTATTATTTTGGAGATCGATTATAACATTTAAATAAAGGTGTCACTAAACGGGTTAACATAGTTTTTGTATCATAATCACTATACAGTTATGATATTGTGTTATATATTTCACTGGGTAGGTAGATCCCTCGTATGCAACGGGCAGTCTTGATCTGTAGTACTGAACTTATTTCTGCCGCAAAGTAGCAGCGTGAGTCTAATGACTAGTGATCATTAACATCTGATGGTTCGGGGTAACGAGTGCTATGCCGTGCAAACCGCAATGATGTACTATAAGTCCTGAGTGGTGATTTTTGCTTAAAGGCAGTATTTTCATCATTCTCAGTAACAAAACAATTAAAGAGACAGAAATAAATAAATAAGATAGCCTTGGAACAGGGAGGGGTAGAAACAGGAAAGGAAGGCTTTTGTCCTGAAGTGGGACAGTATGGGCTAGAAATAATAATAATAAAATGGAGATACGTAAGACAATATTTTGGTAAGATTTGCCTCTCAACCTAAAAGTTTCTTTTGCTGTTTTAATACTATAACTATTGCCAAATGGCAACAGCCGGGACTGACGACGTCACTGTCTGAGCTGCATTAAGCAATGAACTCTACCAATGTTTTAAACTCCACAATTTCAACTGAATTATTTTAAATACCAAACATTTTCGCACACATGTTCGCGAATTCAAATATAAATTTTATTTCAGCGCGAACCACGACATAATTGTATTATACAATACCGGACAAGCACATTAAGTTAATGAGTGTCTCATTAAAAACCGTCATAGATGACAATTATTATAATTAAACGCAATATAAAATGGAAATGCGAGTATAAAACCGCCCAAGGCGGCGTTAAATTGCGACCGAGCGGGCAATTGACAAATGATCACTCGACGTCAAATCATCGTGCCCTGAGGGACATGTGGGCAGAAATACCATGACCCGAGGCCGCGATGAAAAATAAAAGTATGATGTTCATGGATGAAAAGTTTTGTCAATTTGTTCGTATTTTAAAGATAGATGGAAAGCCTTATTAAAAAAGTAATGCATAAGAAAAGAAAGAAGAATAGTTTTCGTTGAAGTTTTATATGTTTTTTTTTTAATATTCATAGCTTTCAAACTGTAGTATGTAGTAACTGTAGTCACTACTATACGATTTTTAAAACCTTATAAATCTTTATTTTGCAAAATTCATTATGTATTTTATTTCAACCGTTAAACTATTAAAAGTTCAAGTAACACTCGTGACTAACGCGGCCACAAGATGTACTTGAGCAAGTGTGGACGGCATTAGATATTCTAAAAGTTTGTTTTAGTTCTACGAGTATAATTGAATTGTATATTTGTTTGTTATTTACGTTATGCATTTACATGGAATTCATTTTAAATTATGTGTAAACTTATAATTACATACAAATATGTAGTATAATTATGAGATTCCTTTATCATGATTATAAATTCGGGTGTGTATTTTATAGTTTTTCTTTTTATTAAGCATGAACGAAAGAATCGGTTGACACGAATTTTCAGGAAAGTTATTTATAGACTGGCGATTCATAAAAACTAATTTTAATAAGGGAACTACCGAATCTATTATATTATTGCTCAGTTTATAATGGAATTTCGTCAGATAAATACAGTGTAGAAACATAAAGTATTGTTATATTTCCAAATAATATTGTATAGAAAAGCACCCGCCTAGTAAAAATATCATTTGTATCCATAGATCTGGAAGGTAGAACCTTATGGTTAAGGAACAAGGTTTCGAAAAGAAATATTTCCGATGTGCGCTCTACTTGCGGGAACACTGGCACCTGCAGAGGACGTATGACATAAAACTCGGGCCATTTATTATTTTATCGACATGCTAGTGACGTGATGTTTCACATTTTATTTATTCAATATTTAATGCACAGCTTTTTATTTCCGGTTCATGTGTTTTAAATTGAATGTGTATATAAGTACGTAGCGTGTCTACGTTTAATATTGGTGTTTGTTACGTGCCACATCATACAGCTAAAACATTTGTTCATACAATTTGTCCGTTATTGTGAACAGATCGATTTTAATGCCATTCGTAGATGAAGATAATTAATAAACAAACGTAACCCAGTTCGGAAAGATCAGAATTGAAGAGATAAAAGGTGCAAAATCGCGTTGAAGCAGCTGTCGTTCGAAAAAGACTTGTTCTTTAACTTGCAGGGTGCACAGCGAGCAAGTGAAGTTGTCTTGGGCAATAAAAATAATTAAAAATGTTGAGTACAGCGCCTTAAACCTTTATTGTTATGTGTATATTTGTAAATACATAATTATCGCGTCATACACATCAGGTGTACTGTATCATAGTCACGTTACCATGCCAACACAATAAAAATAGTGAATTAATATTCATATTTATATCCGTCAAACATACCCACACTATGATATATTACGTTCAAAATGAAACTCGGGTGATGGCAATGAGATTCCTAGTGACTCAAAGGAGACAGAAAGCTTATTACTGTGAAAAAGTAATTTGGACGGATAGAGACAATCCAGGAAGCTACTTTTAAATAAAACCCGGTTTTAAAATTAAAATAGGGCACCCCAGAAAAAAAATGTTTTTATATCTGGTGGACCGAATGATATTGGAAAAGGCAAATTGATCATATTATTCCTTTGTCACACAGTGAATATTTCCGTGATTTTTACGAATACCACGGCGAGCGTTTTCAATAACTTATTAAACTTTGATTTCGTGCGTCCTATATACATATGTACTTACTTTTTGTGACACCAATTATTAACATTTCATCAAATAATCTTTGAAAGTAATGATACATTTCTAGCTCACATAACTATACAAAAAAAATTACTCGTAAATACACCAACCACTTTCTGTGAGATAGATTGTCAATTAAGTTATAAGCGCTTAACACTAACTATTCAAAAAAAGCCCGTAAACATATCGCGATAGAATTAAACTAAAACACCAAAACTACATTCTCCATTACACAAAGCTGAAGGTAATCAAAATCGTCAATTTTATGCTCGCTTAATAATTTAAATTCGCATATTGGCATTATTAATTCAAATACAATGTATTGGGAATAAGGTCCGGGATCGTGTTTGCGTGACCCGCTGCCTATCTATTATTGATGGCTGCGAAAATGGTGATTATTCATTAGGTCCCAATGCGTATGTTCGCGTTCGCGTAATTCGCATTCGCGTAAACACCCCGTTCGGTTTTCGGATAGAATTCGATTACGCTTATGTAAGTGATGACTTATTTGGGTTGCAAATTCGCTTTTATATTTAGTAGGCGCGGACTGCTAATTTAATCATTGGCATGCTTATTGGGAGTTTAAGAGGTAATGAGGAAATTGGGTTCAGTGGATTAAGTAAATTAAATTTGCGAATAGGATATAATGACTATTGTGTTGGAAGCGAGGAAAAGAAACCACTTACGTTTTACTTTCTGAGGCTCTACGCGGATATTTTTAAAATCTTGCTAATTAACTTGAAGTACAGACAGTCTATTATTGGACATAAGCCCCTTTCTGAAACCTGTTTGACCTGGCGTAATTCCTTCGAGTTAGTAAAATCTTTGCAATGTTGTGTGTCCCGAATCTTTTGTTAAATATTAATATACTTACATCTGCTGGCAAACGCAAAAACCACGTTTACCTCTAAGACAAAGCAAAGCTACAGACTAGGTTGTTGTCATATAAAATGCTCATCTAATAAACATCTCAAAAAATATAAAAGTTTCATTTATATTCATACTTTTAACATTACTCAACAAAATTAGAGATAAAAAATGGGACACCACTTTAGGCTCCCTTAGAGTTCCGTGTGATGTGAACCAATTTATATTGTTATAGTAATATTAGTATTTCTCGGAACTGTAAGACGTTGCGATATAATTACATACTTCTCGGTGGTGTGTTATTAAAATTCCCTAGTTGTATGTAATACCGAATATTAATTCGTAATTATGAATAAATCAGAAGAAGATATTTTCGCTGAATTTTGAATCCACGGTGTCCCCCGTGAAGCTGTAAAAATAATTAACCGTAATTAGTAACTAATTATCAACACAATACGCTAAGACTTTAATTATAAAACGGAATGAACCTAACTTTCTTAAGACAAAAAAACTTATTTACAAACACCGCAAAAACAAAAATAAAACAATAGCCAACAAACCCAACTCGCACTTGACCGTCATTTTTATAAAGCCGTCAAGCGATCCGACGAGACGGGCTAACTCCACAACTTGCCGTCAGATGGCACCCGCGGCGCCGGAAGTGGCGGTAACGGCCTACTTCCGGCACGTAGACACCTCTCCACCCCCTCTTCCCCAGTTTGTACTGGAATTAGGCATTCTTTTATTTCCACAAAGTGGTGTTAATGTTTTGAAGTGAGGTAACTTTTAACACGATTTGCGAAGACCGACTGCATACTAAACTGCGTTGTGCTCGAGTTCCTATCGAATAGAAAAGTGAATGTGATTATAAGTTGAACGTGCGGGTCATCATGTAGTTTCTTGCTAGTTTGTTGCTTTTAGTTGTGCTTCAAACATTTGTGACACGTTGTGTAGTTAGGAATGCCTTTGTATGACGTAGCAGGTTAATGTAGCGTTTTATTTGGTTTTGTGTATTTCAATTTGGAAATTATCAAATAGGTATAATCTCATCATATGTTGATTAATGTAGTAGAATCTCAGCGTAAGATTAAGTGTTACTACAATTGGTACCAATTTAGTGTCTTCAAATCCAGAGAAACACATATTAAGATACTTTTTTGGGTTTAAAAATCAGTCTGTGCCGTGGCCACGTCTTAAATCTTCACGGCCACTAATAAGCGTTAAAATTGCGTGACAACTATTTGCTAATACGCACAGAAAAAAATAATTTCCACTAAAAGAGCTATTACATTAATTCCGCACAATCCAAATAGATTAAAAGCATTTTTGTCAACATTCCAAAAGGAGATGTAGTTAGCAAAACGTCTACTAAATCTTAATTACTGGGAATTTACGCGATTCGCCCTTTGAGCCCGACTCCCAGCCCTAATACTACTGTAATAGCTTCATGCTCAGGGTCAAAGTTCAGTCTTGATCTTAGTAGGGGCTTGTCGTAGTGGATAATATATTCTAAACCTAGCTTTAACCTGACGCTTATTAAGAAAGGATTTCCCAGCTGAAGGTCATTTTTTTAATAAAATGTCTAATCCCAGTTTTATACAATATGCTCAAGTGTTCATATTCTCTAGTAGGTAAATAGAGGCTGCATTAGTGATATGACGTATGAGTTGAGATTTTGGAACAATCCCATGCTTTTAATGACTCCAAAACATTCGCTAAAAGGAAAAACAGAAATCAAACTTTTTTATAATAAAATAGAAAATCAAAACTAAAGCAATAACAAAATCAATGAGTGGTAGGTCTCACATATGCAAATGCCCTGTTGTTCTGGTTTGAAGGACATGGTAGCCAGAGTAACTACTGGACATAATGAGACTTAACATCTTATGTCTCAGGATGGCGAAATCAGTAGAATGTGCATTGTGCAAAAAAATGTGCATAAGTCATGAAGGAACATTGTTGATACACGTTGCAATCCCGAAGTCACTGAATCTCGAATTGTCTCTGCAATTTGTCCGCGAATGATTAAAATAGTTTATAGCTGTCTGTGCGACGCTGCAGTAAGATTGACAGAGATATCTCGTAACATTAATACAAGCGAATATTTTGATGATTTATGATGGTGTAATACTGTAAAGGTCAGTGCCATCTAGTCACTGTCATATTTGTAACGTTGTAATGTACTGCCTCCATTTCCTTCGCCCCTTTATGAAATATATCTAGAGCAGCAAATTAATATCATGTGATGTTTAATTTATAATTTAGTTTGGCTTTTGTAGTATTTAGGCGAAGAATACACGAAATACTCACATTCTTTCTCTTCTTAATAATATTTCGTTTAATCCACTCACGTCTTCTTGTCTTAAACAACGAATTATTTTTCTCTATATACCTACTATTATATTTATTGTGTACAATAAAGAATAAAAATAAATAAGTATCATTTTCATGTTCGTTTTGAAAATAATAAATCAATCTCACAATTTCTCGCGGTGCAGAGTTAAAAAATAACTGTACGGTAGGCAATTATTGAACTCACTCTCACTCCAATCGTTCCCTCAATGCTGAGGATCGTGACCCCTGTCACTTGGTCGAGTCTTGGACAGCTGATCGCCATGCTTGACGGTCCTCCGCCAGATGCAGCGCCTCCGGGATAGTCATGGCTAGCGTCTTGCTTATTTGATTAGCCCAACGTGCTGGTCTACGGCCACGTGGTCTGCTCCCCTCAACTCAATTATTTGAATAAAAATTGGTTGTCTGTAAAGTCGGTTTACTGACGATAGTTGAACGTGACAACGTCTCATTATAAGAATAAACAATTTGTCGCTCGTTCCACGCTCTCGCTTGCACTTCAAGCCTTACATGGAACGCCTCAGAGCGAGGTAACGCCGCATGACGTCATGTTTTTTCGTGCGTGCAGCCGGCTCTATCGAATTATAAGACGTTGTCACGTCAAAAATAAAAGAAGTAACACCACCAAACGGAAAAATGGCAACAAGCACCAACTATATTAACTCTAAAAGAAGCAAGAGACAAAAAGTTGATAAATGTCATAACTGACTTCGCACGCCGGACACGTATCAAACTTGTTAGCCGATGTCCAGTAACGACGTCCACTGTTACTGACGAAAAAACTCCGGTAATTAGACGATACGTTGTAAGGTCATTAACCTAAATGGTATTTTTGTCCCGCTTTGCCGTTTGGGCGAATTAAAAAAAATTAAAGGTGCACGTTGTGATAAGCGAAGCGGGTTTACGAATAAAATTAGAGTTAGTTTTAATGCGGATTTGCTCATAGTTAGCTAAACGATTGCTTTTATAATCGTGGATTTTTGCAATATATTGGTGTTTGGTGGGTATAAAATGTTCGTAGGAAATAGAGTTTCTTTCTAGTGTGTTAATTATTTAAAGCTTTTTTTTTACTATAGAATAAATGATACCAGACACATATTTGGCCCTTGAGGATATACTTTAGTACCTCCAGCAGAACCTTTTGTTTATCAACATGGCATTCCCCCAAGCGATGTCGTATTCTGTCTTCCTTGTCAATGTTCTCCGATTTACATCATCTTTTATTTACTTGATAGTGAGCTTTTATAGTTAGTTGCCATTATTATCTATCATCAGTGATAATATTAAAGCAGCGTTTTACTTTAAGTAAACCTTATATCATTAATTTAAAATTAATTTAATCTGTCATGTTAGGGTATTACTTTTATAGAAAACTGTTAATGTCCACGCTACGTTACTTTTAAAAATGATGCGAGCTCATAATTTTCAAGCAAATATACATTATGATTTTCATACAATCCTTGGTTTTGAGTGACACGTTGAAGTTAACAAGTAAATTCTGAACAAGGGATGAAATAAATTCGAATTCCATCAAAAACAGGACACCAAAGATAATTAAATTTTAAAATAAGTTCAAATGAATATAACAGTACATGTTGTGGAGAGATCCCGCTTATTCAAACGTAATATTCGATACGTTTTCGCTAAAGGTTTTTTTTTCTCTGAAGTAGCCAGCTAATGGTACATATTAATAGTTAAATAAAATTTTCGTCATTGGTACAGAATTTAAGCAAACTACATCCTACAACCTTAGGTGTAGACTGGGTGTAGCATAATAATTATTCAGAAAATTCAAAAATAAAATATAAAAAAATCATCTCATTAAAAATGAGCTAATTAATAACATGTGCGCTACCTAGCGCGGTTCACCCACAGTTAATGGTAATTAAATTGATATTTGTGTTGCGGCACGCACAATATGTACCAAATGAAATGATAACAATCTTATTTATGCTACGCCGGAATCGGCGGATGTCGCCCTTTCTAATTTTTACAATTTAGCTGAGTGCTTAAACTCTTGTCCGGTCTGCGAGCGCAACGCCGCGTTATAGATGATGATTATAATTAAATAATTAATTAAAACGGACTGGGTGTTAACTAATATCAGACTTTCTTAAAGGTTTCCATAGGTAACTTTACATTTAAAAACTGCCTATCGCAAAAACTTATTGCCTACTTTATGAAGTCTTAGGTGCACCTTTGGTAAAATTCCGATGCTGCATTTGTATATTTTTCATCTCATTGAAAATAAAATTAATTAAATAATTGTGTTGTTTATCGGGAGAGTATTATAAGATTAAAACGGGCGGTGGCATGTGCGCAAACTAACATAGATAGCGGCCCGTAAGGCCCCAAACTCTACACAAATTAAATTTGCTACTTGGATTACCGGGGTAAATGGCCCAATTAGTGTTTCCGTGGGCCGACACCACTGCCACAGCTGAAATGGGCACAGAAGCCGAGCGAAACAATCCAGTAGATATGTATCACTTGTAACGTTAAAGTTAATTATATAATAATTTTTTAGTCATATTATATAAAACTTCTGCATATTATAATAAAAATATATTTGCTACTTAGTTTCATAATATATTAATTTGTATTGCTATATGTACAGTATTGTACAACATGTAGGTGAAATGTATTCTAAAGTTACAATATGTTTTGTTAAAATTGAATGAAAATATTATCATTTTTATAATGTAGGAAAACTTAAATAAAAATCACTAGCCTCAAACAATTTTTCACACCCGCTTCTCAAATACATCATCATTATCCTCCTCCCAAATGCAAATACGAAACGTCTTCAGCAACAGTCGATAACTTAACCATTAATAGTCTAGCAATAATCCTTCTGTACCGATTCCGACTGTGCCGGCACAGGACCAAGACAAACGACATTGCCCTCTACGGCCATCTGGCCCGCCGTGCTGTTTACAAAATACGATTTAGTCAAATTGACAAAAAATATTGCCATATGTTTGCATCTATAAACTTTTAAACAAAATCCACTACTCACAAACTATTTCTTACAGCCGTCCTTCAATTCATCTATTCAATTCATCTCGGCCTCTTACACGTTATTATCAATCGCAGCTTCCATATGCAAATACAAAATGCCTTAGCAACACTCGATAACCCAACCATCAATAGTGTAGCAATAAGCCTTCTGTACGGATTCCGACTGTGCCGGCGCGGGACCAAGACAAACGAGATTGCCTGCTACGGCCACCTGGCTCGCTGTTTACGAAATAGGATTTTGTGTTCCGTCTTGATTGTGGCCCGCTCTATTTAAGTTGCCGCACGGTCGACAATTGGATCTTTCACCCTACATCCACGAATCGTTTGGAGGAGCTGCGTATTTTGAAGGGACTATTTTCTATTGTAATATAATTAAGAGTGCTTTAGATTGAGGAAATGGAAAAAAGTGTTTTAAAGTAATGAGGGAATAAACGGACAACGATGGGCGTTTAAATAGATGACTTTCCTCGTTCATTTGAAATTATAATTTTTCATTTACATTACATTGTTAATTTGTTTTAATAGTGAATTAAATTTACGTAGACGTATACCGACTAATAAATGAATAGTTCGCATAGGTATTTAATAAAATATTTTCCTTCATAAACATTAGAAACAAAGCAAAGCAAAATAAAAAATGGCTTAAAGACATTTACCTTATATGCGGTATATCCACCAATAGTTTTTAGCTCGCAGTCGCGGCGGCCGTCCGCTGCATCGGCCCCAAATTACACACAACGTTGAATGCCGTTGTTCTAATGGATAAATGGCAATCACTTCAATGTCTCGTAGCTTGGTTATATTTTAACAGACCCGAGCACCGGTGTAATTCACTTGAAATTAGTGGATACTTCTAGGAAGAATATAAGACAAAGTGTGTTTATGAATACGCTTTTATTAGCTTCAGACGTATGTATATGTATTTTAGTATGTAACGGAATCTTTGAACATGATTTTGACCCCCTTCAAAACGTCGGATTAACTCTAAATTTGGCATTCTTATTAAGGACCGATGACAATTCAATATTTTAAACAGTTTGACCCGTTATCCTTACTAGGATAATCAGGATTAGTGATTTTTGTTTTCCTGAGACCCGGAGTGTCTGCTTCAAGACCAATAAAGGAATCTACCAGGCACATTCGACTAAAAAATGAAAAATAAATAATAGTTTAAAAAAACTAAATAAATATGCTTTAATAGAAAATCCAACTAAAAATAAGAAAATAAATTTTAGTAAATTTGAATTAAAAATAGTGTAAGAAAAAATGATTTTATTGCAAAAAAAGCGTGGGGTGCATGGTATCAATAGTTCTAAATATTTTATGAACAGACATGACTAGAAGGGTTATTTGGTAATATCCTGAAAGCACCCCAAGCTTTTTTTTACAATCGAATCATTTTTTCTTACACTATTTTTAATTCAAATTTATTAAAATTTAATTTTCTTTTTTTTTGTTGGATTTTCTATAAGCGTATTTTTTTAGTTATTTTTTATTTTTTATGTGAATTTGTTTGCATCAACGTGAATTATTTTGAAAATTTCAGTCGATTAAGAATGCAAGCTTATACTGTTACACTTTTATACACTAATCAAGATAGACTACAGCATAGCTTGACTATTTTTACTATTAAGATTGATTCAAATTCAAACAGCTTAATGATTAGAAATAAAAAATATACAATACCATATATTTATAAATATAACTTCGAGTCATTAAAGACGTAAATAAAGACGTAAATTACTGTACAACAGAAGTAAAAACGGTGCCAAATGCCAGTACATGATGTTGGATAAATTAGGAGAGTAAAATAAATATGTTGGGAACGCAATCTCGGTGCGGTTTCGCGGCGTAACTCCGGCCGCACGCTTCTACCTACAGTCAATATTTATATAGAGAATGGGAGTAATCGGCGGCATTCTGTAAACCTATTTCTTGAATGCACTAAAAGAATATAACTTGCAGTGAAAACTATATTTAAATATAATGGTTTCTTAGATTTACGCGGATGTTACACATTGAAATAAAACAGATTTTTACGGATTTTATCGCGATTTGGTTAACCTTTTACATTTTTTGACTTCTCGACGTTTCGATTGCTTTACAGCTTTAATTAGACTGGTTAAAAGTTTTTTTTTATTTCCAAGGTTAGATGTAAAATGCTTACAATGAGTTATGGGATGATTATAAAGTAATATTACAACTGATATTAAAATCAATCATCCTGCACGGCGCTAAGCCGTTGAGATTTTTTAGAAATGCAATTTTTACAGTCTCGAAATTATAAGCCAAATCAAATTGCAATATGAATGAAAATTGACGTTGAATTGATTATACGTAAGGGTGAAGTAAGAGTACATACATACATACATACATAAACTCATTTTATGTATGTATATACTTATGTATGTACCTTTTTGCCTTTTTCCCAGAAGGGGTAGAGGTGCTACTAGGACACCCACATTTCGCCTTGTATGTTCCGTCCCACCACGATGTGATAGGGGGCGAGCCTATAGCCATCATCATCTTCAGCCCGTTGCATAGCCATATCGGGCAGAAATTCCTGACGCCTGGCTGATAAAATAGAAAAATCCAATATCACTCTGCCCGACCCGAGATTCAAATCTGAGACCTCAGCTTTGTAATCGTACCGTAGTACAACTAAGCCATGAATTGACTGCATGTAAGCGTGAAGCAAGAGTCGTAGGCATATTAAGTAAAACAACGTATTCTTGACTATGATGATAAAACACCTGAAGTGAAACTTAAAATCACAAAATGGTCTTCGTATTTAAACACAATTCCAAATACTAGGAAACTCGTTGCACCGATCTGATAAACCTTTTGATAACAAAGCGCTCACTTAACGCGGTCCGCAAAGCTTTGACGCTGTCACAGTCCAATGGTAGTGACATAATCGAATGGCCGTCCGCAGCGAGAACGCATTATTTAATTTGCAATACGAATTAGTCTATTCCAAATGTTATAATTTTCGCATTAAATTTAACCACAATTTGGATATCGGCCCATTAGCCGCAGTGGCGTGTCATCGTAAATTGGTGCCGTGAATTATCGGATTCGGTTTTGGGAATTTTAGATAGGTTTTAGATTAGAATGTGCTGGATAATTGATATTGTGAATCAATTTACCGAAATTTTGTTTGACGGGTCAAAGTAAACTGGTTATTTTAGATGCATTTAGCTGCGTAGTGAATGTTATTACAATGTTGATGTTTAATCGCACTAAAGCTGGCATCAGCTTCATATTATCTATAATACAACCATTAAATCTCATTTACAAACCTCAACATGCGGATAATATTTTTATCGTTTGTGGTATGAGATAAACAGTATTTGGTTTAAATAATCAGAATTGTGCATAATTTAATCATAACACATCAAAATTTATAATATATTTTAAAGTACCTATTATTTTTCTCCAATTTCAAACTACGAAAGCGATAATTTCTAAAATTGTTTTTGAGATGCCATTAATATCTTTATTCTATTATTTGATGACTTGGATTAAGCCGGTAATTGCTAAACACCATAATCAATGGTGATAGCCTCCGTGGCGCAGTTGGTTAGACGCCGCCTGTGGAACGAGAGGCCGCGAGTTCGATCCCCGCACCGAAAACAAATATTTGTGTGATCCACAGGTATTTGTTTCGGGTCTGGGTGTTTGTGAGACCGAAAAGTCTCTCGTAGTTCCTGATACCCACGACACAAAACTCGATCTTAGTGTGGGGTCAGGACTATGTATGTGACTGTTGGGTGTATTTAATGTTCTCCTTACCTATATCTACGTTACCTATATTTACCTTACCTGCTTCTATCCCCAAATAAAAACATAACAATGTGTCCACTCAATTTCCTTGAAATATATAATAAAATCTTTCCACAATTTAAATCCTAAATCAAAATGTCACTAGCACATTTAATTATGCTCTGTAATAGCGACCTCTGTCGACAGAACTTGGCAGTACACGTCCCTAATTTTTTCCCTTGCGTCGACAATTGGCAAGGGGAGGTTGTTCAAAGATTAGCTTAGCTGGCACCACGCCATAGAGTTGATGTTCGATGGGCTTTACGAATTAGGTGCAGATGGTCTTCGAAGCCCGTTGACCCCGATATTCGGGAATATAGTGCGTAACCTTTCGGGTTATTGAAATAGAGATGTAGTATAAAATTCAAAGGATTTGTTTAGAATTTTGTATTGGGATTTCTTATTTGAGCTCTCAAAATGGGGTGGTTAACAAAAAATACTCAGCCTCAATAAGACAAGTAGATGCACGCTGATATAAATTCTCATGGGCTCACTGAAAACATGTCAGTACTTTGTCAAATTGCGGTCGTAGATAAATTAATTTACTAAGAAACGAGCAGGTCGATACAATCATGATGGAAGGCAAGGGGTACTTAACTTCAAGACTCTATCTAAACAGATCAATATTTTAAATTTTCACCATTTCATAGGAAATCCTCTGCTAAGGTGAATAATAAGCATTTGATGTTACCTAAAATATCAAAATAAAAGCCATCATCTACGCTACCATGCCTTAAATAATTACAAACCTATTACCACAAAATTCATATAAAACATCTCCACAATCTACCGAAACCCACAGCGGAAATGTCAGTAATTAGTAATATTAACCGGCATGTCGTGTCAGGAGCTAGCACATTCATTGGCCGGCGGTCGCAGTGGACAATTATCGAGTCCAAATCCCAACATTAATAACGCATAACGGGCTTGCGCCTGACTTGTGGCCGGACAATTGCATAATTCCGCGCCAGAACTAATCCGCTCACAAATTCACGTTACATAGTTAAAAAAAGTTGGATTTAATGCTCGTGCTTTGGGTTTAGATTTTGTTTTAATTTTGGTTTAGGTTTTATGAGTGAGGTGTTTTGTCTTAATAGAATGTCTAATTTCGTTTCCACGCTTAAACTAAGAAAAAAGGACCTATTTCCTCAAGAAGACACAAAAATATGGAATTTCAAGTAAATAGCATAATATGTATAAAAAAAAGCCAATTTAAAAAGGTTAGTGCGTTAGTTCGTCTTTAAGATCTTGTGATAACACCAAGGTTGAAAGAGAGATATTATTCTTAGTGTTAAGAATTGCTGTTTGGATATTTTAAATTCTTTTGAGTTTTTTATTTATTCTTCTAATATTTCAATGTTTTTATCAAATTAGAAATTCTTGGTATAGGACGTTCTAATGTCTAGACATTACAGGCAAACAGATTAACAAAATAACGTTTTTGGTATATTAAAAATTACATTAAAGCAAATTATGTGGGTGGTTCACGAAACAGGATGATTACAAACGTTTCATCTACTTATTCCAATACAACAATTCTCCGAAACTGTTCTTTCTAAGCTGGAATAAGTGAAATCTTTTGAAATGCAAAAATATTTATTTTCGTATTATTTCATATTTCTGAGCAAAAGTGTAGTCATAAAAAGACGATTAGCAACAATAGTGAAATGCTATCGCAAATAAAATTCGGCCGGTCGTCAACAAATGAAATTACGTATATTTCACTGCATTTACTGCGGAACAAGCCCGTGCCACCCCGCTCTCCCGTCGCTACTTGCAAAGGGAATTTTAATTTATTTGACCAAGCTTTAACTTTTGGCTCGGTTCGCGCGTGACGTGCATACACTTACTACTTACTAGTGACGTAGCACGAATAGATCGATTGTAATCGGAATCTTAGAATTGATGCTTTAGTAAATTTTACTAAGATTTCTAGCTTCTTTGGGATGCTAAATTTGTCGTTTCCATTTAACGGTTCGGAGGATAATTACAAGGTTAATCTGTTTTAATTTTGCGGCAACCGGAATTAAAGGAAATTACCGCTGCTGTGATTTACTGAAAGGAATGACAGAATAGCCAAGTTTTCACCGTCTTTAGAATAAAGGTATTGGAATGTATCATTTCATTATCTAATGAATATATGAATCCCATGCTTCTAAAAATAAATTAGAATTTCAATTAATACATTCATTCAAGGTTTAATTATATTATCCAATAGCTTCGACCCCACCAAGTTAGTGATATCTGGTTTTGAGCTTGTCTAACTATGGAGGACATATCGATCCCACAAAAGACCCGTTACAAATATTTATAGACGTCACAAACGTTTGTTTAGGTGCGGGGTTCATGCAGCATTTTGCTTCCAGTTGGCTTCGCGCCCACTGTGTCACGGAAGCTGTCAACTGTCAATTTGTTGAGGACTTTTTGTGAAACTTCAATAATTTGAAATACTGGAATTCCATTCGAGAATTTGATTTTTGAAACAAACATATTTGTATATAACTGTATGGCGTGTGTTACGCATTTCTATGTAACATACGAATATTTCTTATCCCAAAATAAATATCCATTTTAACATCAGATTTTAAGAATTATTTGTTGGTTTCAACAAAGTAGAATCCACACCACAAAATGTACTAGACTTTCCTTTAAAACAAAATAACACTTCAAAAATAAACGAATTTAAAAACACCTTCAATTGCTTAACAAAAACGTAAAAGACATTCTGAGCTAGGAAGATGGAATATGAATAGCGTATTATCTGAGACGCGGCACGTTTTATGGCGCTAAAGAGCTGGCTGGTTCATGAGTAATCTTATTATCACTAGGAATAATAAAATACTCGTAGATATACTCGAGGTCTTCTGTTGTTCCTTGCTTTCCACTTTCGGGTATAATTGGAATTCCTCATGACATTCTGCATGTATTCTACCGTCTGACTTAAACACACAATTAAGTTGGGCAGCGTAACGGTAATTAAATTTTAAGTGCTTAGTAATAATAAGATCTCAGTGATTTTACTTTTGTAGCCGAGCATGATGCGAGTGAGTGACTTGACTATCTTGACATTTCCGTCAATTAAAAATACTTTAATTTGGAATGAATAACCTAAATAAACCTTTGGGATTTGATTGTGTAACTATAAAGAATCTTAGTATGATCACTATTATGTCAGTGACTGAAGTTTGTTTGTTTATTTATTGTATGCTATTTATTCATATTTAATTATATAAATCTACAACGTCTTAACTAATTCCTTTTGGCACAAAGCAAGGACATACATAAATGTAGAGAGAAATCAATGATTAGTAAATGAATCTTCTTGTTCATTAAAATGTTATCCTTTTCATTGGTATTATAGCTCTAAGTTTCAAAAATTATAATGCTCTTTACAAACCCCAAGAAATTTTAAGAAACAGCTCGTAAACAGTGGCACATAGATGTATCATTAACTCGGACGCGTTAATTGGCCGCAGTAATCACCTGTTATACCCGGACATATCCGGCTATATCCGGTTATATCCGCTTGGCACTGTTAACTGTTATTGCTTCACGGACTGTTTTATTGCACCGTCTGTTTTATTACACAACAGTAGTGAACGCTTTTATAGAAAAACTTCATTCCGATGTTGCTGTTTAATTATCTTTTACGATCGGATGTGAAATAGTGGTAATGGATCGGAGAACGATGAAGGGGTATTAGTTATTTAATATGAAGCCTCCTACTATTAGAGATATATATATTTTTTAAATTAGTAAAGTTATCTTAAGACGAGTCTAAATGTTAAATCGTCGTCGAAAATGGAATATAGATAAAAAAGAAGTCGCTAAGATCGCGTTATAACGCGATATCCTACGATTACTTATTGAAATTAATATTCTTTTAACATTTAAATTTCCAAGAAAGCTTCCGGCTGTATAAAATCACTGAAATGTAAAGGAATCGTTTACAAATAAGGCTATTGTTACACAGCACGGCGTGTAGGTGTAAACAAAGTTACGCTCCGATTTCCGCGCCAGAGGGCTCTACCGCGCCCGCACCGTCACTCTACAATTACCTACTTACTACGTGCCGTTGCCGCGATCATTGTTTTTGACAACCTTAATAATGTTACTACGAAAAAACAACCTCCCCACCCAAAAATTAAATTACCAATTGAAACGTCAACAAGAGCAACACAAACCCAAATTCGCTTACACTAAAGAGCAATAACTCATATTTTAAAGATACTCGACGGAAAAATACAGAGAGAAAATATTCGTAATATTTTATTCGAGCGTCGATCAGTAGATGAGACAGGATAAGTCGCGGGAATAAAAGAGCGGCTGAATTTATGAATGCGATGAACCGTGAGAGTAGTCGGGCGGGGGCCCGAGACATGCATATTTGATTCCGTCATAAACTCAATTTACAGCTAATCTCATCTCAGATTGTCGATGAAATAAAATTTCACACGCCGCCGGCTCAGTGAATGTAAATACGGTGCGCGCGCGACGCAGGGCACTCGATAATAAAACGGGCGCACTTTATGTCTCATTTAGCACGGCCCGCCTGCGACGGAGGACGGCAATTTAATATTTTCTCTTATTCACGGCACTAAATTAAAGCGAGACTGCGTAATCTTGCCGGGGTGCCGTTAAATTTTTGTCCTGGCGATCAGTATCGCTGATCGATTTTACGGGCCTACCGGTCGCGCTTTCGTACGGTTGTAACTTTTTAGTGCTCCTTTTATTACGACAAACGATTTTAATCAAGCGAGTTTTTGTTGGGAGCCGGCGCCATTAGCGCCCTCCGGAGTCGGAATAAAGTTCCCGGGTTAAGTCGCATCCCAGTGTCGAGAATTTGCTTTTAAGTTCCCTTGATGGGTCGGTTTGGGAGCATTTAGTGACCTTTATGTGTCATCAAATATTCCTACGCAGAGTTGTATTTTTGTCTAAGCGCAATAAAAACGTAGGGTTATCGCGTCGACTACACCAAACACGGAACTGTGCTCTTATTGGAGACACTTTTTAATTATTTTTCAACCTTGTTCACTGTAGGAACTATTTTCATCACATGTCAAAGCCAGGACACAAAGCACTATAGAAAAAGTTTGATAGCTTTTGTAGCGCACGAGCACGCCAATAAAAATCTAAAGTTCCAACTATGCCAAAGTATACTATATTTAACGAAGAAATGTTGAAAATTAGAATACAAAGTAGAAGTTCATCGTAGCCTCTATGATAGTGGTCTAGACAGCTGCTATTTATTTTCATGTTTTAGAAACATAGCCTGACAAAGGCAAAGCAAATAATTACAACCCGACCCAATACAATACAATCTAAGATCTCCAATCGATCCAGAAAAGTCACTAACGAAACTGCTACACAATAAAGAAATCCAACAACTTCTGTCTAGAATAACATTTGAAATTCACTGGATTTCTTGTTCAGAACGAAATAAAACTTTTTCTGCGATCTGCTTATATGAAAATAAAATATTACCAATACGAATATGAGGGTAGCGAGCTCGGGTATTGTGATTGATTTATGTGTATCAGATAGAGAAGTAACTAACGTATGAGATAAAAAGAACTGACGACCAATCCGATTTCATGCATTCATAATTTATGAACGAATGTGAACGAAACACACATATTTTTAGATATGATATCTTCAAATGTGAAACAATATTATGGTCACTGATGATTGTGATACGTGAAGATAATCGCAGTAATAAAACTTAATTATGTGTTTAGTATCAATGCATTCCATTATTAATCTTAGGGAGAGGTTTGATGACAATCTGAGTTGTAGTTTGAGAATTTCCCATTAGATGTCAGTAGTTAATTAATATGAATAAAATATCAATTCAAAGTACACCTGAAAGCACGGCAAAAAAGGGATAAATCTACTCATGGCCCATTTTTTTTAACTTATATGTAATTATTGATCCTCATACCAAACATAACTCGGGGATTCTTTGTAACTTTTACTTCAAAGACATCTGCGGTGAGACAAGCTGTGTTGGTAAGTGCACTCGACAACTGTGAAAAGACAACAAAGTTTCACCCCGAGACCGCGGCGCTCCGAACTGTTCTTGTTAACGAATCATTGAAAAATGCTCCATTTATTTACATATCATTATCAACTTTGTGTAAGTGAAATGCTAAAAGAGGAAATAGTTCAGATGCGTTGAAGACGGATTTGTTTGAATGTAGAATGGTAAGCGCTTAGGTTGCTCACAAAAAAAAATTAATCCCCATTGCTCTGAAGTTATGATAATCACCCGTCCCTAAATATTACCTATTCTTTTTGTCAGCTGTGGGAATTAAAATTTTAAAATTTATTGCGATGGACTTTGAACATTTTGCTCCGTATCATTTCTTCCTCAGATCTTTAGGAAACAAAATCTGGCTCTCGTGTATTCCTCAAATCATCTTATTAATAATGATTTTAATATCAACCATACAAAATCCAACTTCCTATGAACAATCAACATCTAAAACGAACTAATTAAGAACACCTCATTTCCAAACTCTGAGTGAAACTACGCAAACTAAACTGGCGGAAAGTTATCAAAAATTCAGTGGAACAAGGCGGTCTGAAATCTCCAGTAAAAACACTTTGGCTACGGGAGAATTCTTGCAGAACGTCCTTAAAAAGTTTTCATAAGAAAAGTTCCATATTCCTGGCCGTACGTGCACCGCGATGGATGCTGCAAGATTTTGTACAAATGTAAGCGTCTTTTGTTGCGTGTCAAGTTTTATGGGATGTTTGTTTTATTTCGCTACGTGAGCCAATTTGAATTTTAATGTGGAATTTGAAATGGAATGAGTTGCTGAAGATTTCGGTGGTGTCCTTTTTTATGCTTGCACGACAAAGTGCCACGCACTGGAAAGTGCAGTGCTTCGAAATTAAGTTCATCGGTTAGAGATAATTTTATCTGCGTGTACCCTTAATATGGTTATGTTATTGGGTAATAGCTTTTTCAAATTATTATTGATATCAGTCTTTCTGAGGATAACAGCATTCTCTAACACTATCTATCCTTAACTTTATAAAAATTTAAGCACTTCTAAAAAAATTAATTAATATTTAACACTACCATTCTAGCATTCCAAATTTAAATATCTCAAGCTTCACGCCCTTCTTACTCACCAAATGAGAACCTCAGTAGATCTTCCCATGCAACTTCGTATTCAAAATGACACTTAACAAGACACGTGCAACGTAAATTACGTTTGTGGCAACAAAAGGAAGTTCTTGGCTAACTGCAGACCGGGTTTAGGTGAAGGCCCCAGACATTATGACAAACCACGTCGCTAGTGTTCCGGCGCCTGTTACACACTGATGCTCTTTCTAGTTATATTACTGGGTTTAATGTAGTTGTCCCCGTTCATTTGTGGTATTTTGGGTTCATATTGTAAACATGATTTTGTTTCAAAAAGGGAATGATACCTCTATGATTAGTCTTGAATCACAGATGTGTTTCAAGTCACAAATATAGCATGCACAAAAGTTCATATCTGAACAAATATACAAATATTTAACCAACACACCGAAGTATAAGGGGGAATTTATATTTCTATAATAGATCTTAAGTTATAAAACTTATATCTACGGTAACTGATAAACTTTATTTCCGATTGTAAATAACTTTCATATTATGTTTTTATTTGGAATTTAATTAAGAATAATTGGAGAAATGGAGAAAAACAAACTGAAATCGGAATATTAAGCTTGAACCTTACCGATACTCAAATATCTTAATGCCGAAGGCAAGTTTAAAAATAAATCTAATTGAAATTCCTTAATGAGAGATTCTTTCGTAAGAACAAAAAAGACGCGAATTTGCTTACTGAAAAACACGATGTTATAAGCTTTTAAAATACCTCTTGATTTTAGAAGTAACGTTAATTGTTACTGTAGTAATATTAATTAAAATGCTACGTAAATAAAAATAATAATTAAAAGATGTTGACTGTCAAGAGTTATTCGAAGTAAGGTAACTTAGGCTAGAAACAAGAATTTATCAAAAATAGAACGCAAATATTTTTTCTACCGTGTTATACCACAACGGAGGTTACATTTCTACAACAGTTGCGAACCGTAATACTTAAGGTTCCATTAACAAGTAGGATAATTCAGTTTACAAAAAAAAATAATAAAAGAAACTATTTTTCAGAATTCGGTATCTTCTCGAAAATTCATCTTTGGAAAGGTAACCGTAGGTATAAATGTTTGGTTAAATCTTTATGACATCCTAAACGAATTTACGTTTCAATTTACGTTTAATATATATTATACATGTGATAACCACAATTACGAATACAATTCCCGCACGTTGTTATCTCCCTCATTATACTTTACAATGTCTCGACCACAAACAATACATAAGATTCCGCACTTACCTGAGCATTGCGAAGATATTAGTTATGGCCGAGGTAAGCCTCTTGCAGGTACGCTAGCAATTTGTCCACGCCCGCCACTGTGCTGAAATTCTATCGAACGACAGCTCCAATGACCCGCTTTGCATGGTTCTAAGTGATTTCAAAGCATCTATAGAATGGTGAAGGCATTATAAAAAACGGGAATTAGTTTTGAATATTTTGTAAATAACCCTTTTCCTTTTTGATCCATCATCGATTAAGACCATCAGCAATTTATATATACTACGCACAAAAATTAAAGGATATTTTTTTTGATCAATTTTTTTTGGTGTTTTTTGAGAGTCTGTATCTTGGAGAAAATTGATTGTTAAGAAATTCGGAAACTAAAACTTGGAAGCTTGAAATGTCTATTTTGCAGATCTGTGCTCTATTTCTTGATTCCTCGCTAAGTTGATAAGCAATCGTAAGAAAACCAACGAGAAAAAGAAAATCCAAATTTTTTCTGGATTTCAAAACCGTGCATTTACATGGGTAGTATTTTTTTGGTGACATCATTATAAAATTCCCGTAGATAATTTAGTTGCCTTTAATTTGATATACCAGAAATCTCCGTGACATGATTTGGAGCTGACTTATGGTAAATCAAAGTAAAAATGGCCTATCACACTTTGACATTGGATTACTCCATGAATATCAATCATGGGGAAAACAAAATTAGAATTTTAGTAACTTCAAAACATGTTTTATAAGATGGTATTAAAGTCTTATGATAATGAATAGTATTTCTAAGTAAAATTGTTGACTGAAAAAAAGGTAAAAAAACGGTTATTTATGGATATTCGGAAAACACTGCATATCTTTGGATAAAAGAAACAAACCAAGGATATCGTCGGTAACTTTTCAACCTTAAAGTATTCTAAAGACACTCTGAAAATTTCAAACTGCTCCGATTTGATTATCTTAGTGTTCGGAAGGTTTGAACTTACTGTATTCGTCAAAATTGTCGTAATAAGCATTTTTCGTGTGTGATCGATTTTTGTCACTTCAGAATGCTTTTTTTGGTGATTATCCATATTCTTTTAATCAAATCATTTTTTCTAACGTTTTCGCTACTCTCCGCAATTGTAAAAAAAATACTGGCACTGTTTTACTATAAATCCGACCACGCAACCTCCCCGAAGTACGCTTTGGGTAACGCTAATGCCGGCGGTAAAACAGTGCCAGTCTTTTTTTTACAATTGCGGAGAATAGTGAAAACGTTAGAAAAAAGGATTTGATTAAAAGAATATGGATAATCACTAAAAAAAATATTCTCAAGTTACAAAACCATTAGTATGCGAAAAATGCTCATTACGACGACTTTGCTGAATACAGTAAGTTTAAACCTTCTGAACACTAAGATAATTAAATAGGAGCAGTTTGAAATTTTCAGAGTGTCTTTAGAATACTTTAAGGTTGAAAAGTTACCGACGATATCCTTGGTTTGTTTCTTTTATCCAAAGATATGCAGTGTTTTCCGAATATCCATAAATAACCGTTTTTTTACCTTTTTTTCAGTCAACAATTTTACTTAGAAATACTATTCATTATCATAAGACTTTAATACCATCTTATAAAACATGTTTTGAAGTTACTAAAATTCTGATTTTGTTTTCCCCATGATTGATATTCATGGAGTAATCCAATGTCAAAGTGTGATAGGCCATTTTTACTTTGATTTACCATAAGTCAGCTCCAAATCATGTCACGGAGATTTCTAGTATATCAAATTAAAGGCAACTAAATTATCTACGGGAATTTTATAATGATGTCACCAAAAAAATACTACCCATGTAAATGCACGGTTTTGAAATCCAGAAAAATTTGGATTTTCTTTTTCTCGTTGGTTTTCTTACGATTGCTTATCAACTTAGCGAGGAATCAAGAAATAGAGCACAGATCTGCAAAATAGACATTTCAAGCTTCCATGTTTTAGTTTCCGAATTTCTTAACAATCAATTTTCTCCAAGATACAGACTCTCAAAAAACACCAAAAAAAATTGATCAAAAAAAATATCCTTTAATTTTTGTGAGTAGTGTATATGTTACCGGAAATGTATGAAATTTAGGAATTGTATACATTTCCTAGGAAATGTATACAATTCCGAAGCTATTTAGGAAATGTATAAAATATTCTTTCAATAATTATTTTATACATACATATCCTAGGAAATGTATACATTTCCTAGGCATTGTATACAATTCCAATATCGTATTAGGAAATGTATAAGAATAATGGTTTCTGTAATAAAACACGTTGTTCAAATGAGAGTAATATTTTTTATCACAGGTAACAATCATAGCGGTAAATTCTATAATACTCGTATCTTCATATTACCTATGTTACTAATTAAAAATAACCCTTCCGGTGTCCAAGAAGCTCATTTCGGGCCCCCTGTCAAGATTCATGTGACATTCTCCATTGTTCTCCAATGGTAGGTAGGTAGGTTAGGTTAGGTTAGGTTAGTTTATGTTAATTAATATCTTAAATACTTACATTTACTTACATTTCCGATTACTATTTAGGAAATGTATAGATTTCCTAGGAAATGTGTCTAATGTAATTTATTTTACACATTTCCGGGTGATTTTAGGAATTACATACATTTCCTAGGAATTGTATACAATGACGGATTACACACATTTCCGTTAACATATATACAATACAGTGATTTACTGTTACTGTGTTATTCTCTTTTATTGTGGTGTACAATAAAGTGTGTAAATAAAATAAATAAATAAATAATACATCTTACATATCTGGTCATTCTACAAATGGTTGATTGTGTATTCTATATTTGTGCGCAATTTAATCCTAAGTTTATTACCAAAAATGTATAAAAAGTGCTTCTATTAACAACTCCTCCGCACATTATAAGCATATTTCTTATCTAGAAATAATCATAAGTCTTCTGTATATCTATATTGTAGTCAGCGTTCCATTAATTATAAAATACTGTTTGTCCCAAATAGCCTTTATATGTTGTATTCTAAGATTTCAAACACTTAAAATTGAATGAATTATAAATAAATATAAATACAACAATCAACTCGCATTTATGTGATACACAACCGCACCCCAACCAATCCCCAGGATTTGATATTGAAATAGCGAAAAATTGTAACATGAAATCGCTTGATATGAGCTAAACGCACAATTTAACACGAAGCACGCGTTTCGTACATATCTGTACCTGATTGCCCATTACTAGCGCGGTGTTATACGAAATTTCAATAAAACCCGATAGGGGGAAGGACGCGTTTGGAAGCCACGAAGGTATAAAGTTTGGAAACGGATTTATGTCAAAAATAAATTTTATATTTTAAATATATTTGAGAATAAGAAACTTTAGACCTAAGAATGTAATGGGTGTGAATAGGAAATCAATGTTAATTAATAGCTCTTTGTTTACTGGTACATAAATAATGGAACCCAAAATGAGCAGACACATTCAAAGAATTGAATTTTCTCTCGGATTGAGGATTGGAGCTTGTGAAATCAACACGATTTGTCCTTCAAAATAATCTAAACCTCATTTTTATTTCAATTATAACTGTTGGGAAAAATATAATTTAGATATTTTATAAGTTCATATCATAATATTATCTCATTAATGTAGAATGCATTAAGAATCACTTGAACAAACCCATATCTGTAATTACGTTGTAAATATGATTAATCTTTAACTGAATACTCAGAAGTTATTTAATCACGCTACATTCCAAGATTGTTCAAAATTTCAGACACATTTATAAAATAATAGACCTCACGCAGACATAGTTAAACATAATTTCGTTGAAAGTTCCTTTGTGATTCCAATTTAATATAATTTCAAATGACTTGAACAAAAATTAGGACTGATTTAAGATAATATTTTTCTAATTTTCATCCCTGTCGCAGAATGTTGTAACTTTTTCATTTCCATAAATTGAATTCGGTGTAATTATCCCACTCGGTAATAGATTCGACGTCACTGTCCGAACCTTTAAAACTCCAGACACTCGAAAGAATTCACCTTGATCAATTCTGACAGATGGAATGAGATTTCATGAGATTAATTGGAACAGACGTATATTTTTGTGATAAAAAAGGAAGGTTGAATTACAAAGAACCGTTTTTATGCTATTTTTGTGAGTCACGGAAGTTATGACAGAGCTTGTTAGGAAGTTATTAGAAATGTTAATAATTAATCAGTGAATTGAATACGTAATTTTTTAAGGAAATGGATTATTTCTTCAAGTTTGTAAATATTTATTTTATTTTTCTAAAGATTAAATATACTTAAAGTATGTTATAAAATACAAAACGCCTAAAGAATACAAAAATATGTTTTTCACGCGTAAAGTCTTCCGAATTGCCATATTATGCAACTTTTCCTGATATAACAGTACTAGGAATTTAAAGCCGCATCCGCCCTTCTAACTCCACGTCACGTAATCTTTCGATCGCGTCACTGGCGCCCTCTGCGACTTTAACTAACTTTTAAAGGGAGCTTTAAAAGTTATAGCAAACATGCGGAGGAAATGTCTCCAATCAGAAGTTGGTCGCGCGTGAAAATCACCAGGCTGGCGTGTGGGGGATTATTAATATGATTTGTTTACAAAACAGCTGGGTTCACATGCTTCGAGTTTTATCCTTGAATGACTGTCACGGAAATCTTAGGCGTGATACCTATATAAGCCTAGGTAATTATATTGTTGGGTCAAATTGTTTTAAAAGTGGTAGAGCCACGCTTTTGTCGGTCATGACTCAGTATGAATGGGCAGGCTTGTCCAGGGCGGTATCACTGTTTCACAGGAGATCGTCGTTAAGCGACTGCTTTGTTATTTGTTGTCGCGTTACGTTTGCTGAGTGAGATTTCCCGATGCCCAATACCCCTTTCTTCTTTCCCCTTCCCGCTCCCATCCCTATTTAATGGGTCGGTAACTTATCTATGATTCAAGCGTTGTAGATGTTGATAGGCGGCAGTGATCACTTACCATTAGGTGACTTGTTGGCTCGTTTGCCGGACCTATTGTAAAAAAATAACCTCGAGGAAATAAGACGGTAGGTTGATGTCGAGAAAGACATGAATCTTACAATCGAGGATGCTAAGGAATAGAAGAAGAGAGTTAAGCAGAAAAGCTGATATAGGCACCGGTCAGGGTAACTCTAAATTTGAATATAGGTCTAGTCGGTTCAGCTTCAATTATGAAAAAAAATCTGTAAGAGTTTTCAATTTCAGTATTTTATTAATATTATATTATGAGATAAAATAAAGCAAGTTATTTTCTTGGGCATTTCCCTGTTTCTTTCACAGAATCGCATAAAGTAGGAATGGGACTCTTGAAACGCAAGAAGTCGAATGTCTGGAATTCTTTGTTGGACATTTAGTTTAAGAACTCCGCTTTCGTCAAAGTTCCCTGTGTAATTTGACTTTATACGAATTCACGAGGTGTTTTATTATTTTAACTAGACTTTGAACTATCTTAGAGGTGGAATGTAAATTTTTATGCTAGCATAGCAAAATAAATAGGCTCCAGTTGTGGGTAGTAATGCATGTACAAATGCCCATATACGTCCCACTGCAGGGTACGGACCTGCAGTGGGACGTATATGGACCTCTTCTACAATTGAGAGTACGATTGAAAGGGGTTAGGCCATATAGTCCACCACGCTGGCCTAGTGCGGGTTGGCGGACTTAACATACTTTTTTTTTTACAATTCGCTACGGTATGCAGGTTTCTTCACGATGTTTCCTTCACCGTTATAGTGCGTGGGATTTAAACTTGCGACCACCGTAAGCCGCAGTCGCGTCTGGTCCTTTACCAAAGGCCACCACGCACTTAATACCTAATGTGCTAATTTAAAAATAAATCACAGGTCATCAACAAGATAAATAATAAAATAATAAAAACATCCAACAGTCACATACATAGTCCTGACCCCACACTAAGATCCAGTCTTGTGTCATGGGTATCAGAAACTACGAAAGACTTTTCGGTCTCACAAAGTACAAACATCACCCAGACGTCTAACCAACTGCGCCACGGAGGCTGTCAAATATTAGTGATAGTGACATTATTATTGTAACATTCATATATTCATACCAATTTTAAATGACACTTGGTGACTTTAATAGCGAACTCATGGTTTGTGATTTTAAAAGTTCGTATGTGTTCTTAGATTACCAAACCTTTATCCGTGGGTTTGAAATTTTGCTGTATTTTCCCATAACTTATTATTTAGAAATATTTGAATCCAGTCATCTTAACGATCGGCATAATGTACAAGTTAATATTAGCATCTACCCCTTCTATAACCAATAGCTATATTTCACAATATAATACCCAAAAACCACGTCATGCAAAAACGTATCCGACAACTGATCTCCCATTGTACATAAATACAGGACAAAAAATACAAAAAGATGACCGAAATAGGGACATTCATCGTATAAATCATAGCAGTACTGTCGTTCAGCAGCAGATCCCGACTAAGAAATATGTACAAGCCCGGGCCGATGTATTTATAGTTGAACGTTAGCCAAAGAATATCGTCTTTTTTAGCAAAAAGTACAGAATACAAAGTGCGATTTGATTTAATCCCGTGCTAAGTAAAATCAGGGATTTATATTTTGTACTATTGCAAAGATTTAATAAGTTTTATTTCAATGTGTAACATTCGCGTAAATCTAAGAAACCATTATGTTTTAAAAGGTAAAGAACGGACAGCGAGCGCCTTCTTCATCTATTCCTTTGTACCGGCATAGTAAAATGACTACGGCAAGAGTAGTGCAATCTAAAAGAATATCCACTGGCGGTAGGTTTTTTCTTGTCGAAACTCGACATCGAATATGCATGGTTACACTAAAACCTAAACACGACACACTTCCATAGGTCATTATAACGCAGTCTCCGCCATAATGTACTGTTATCTAGGGAGATACGTATTACTGCCACTGTATATACAAAGCTGATACGACCGATGGGCATTTTTTTAAACTGCATATACTAGGTACCATTTCCAAGTTCTGTACTAAAAATCAATTAAATAGGAGCAGTAGTTTAGTCATAAATGATTTTGTAAGTTTTTGCGCCATTTGAACACGATGTAGCTTTTCTAACAGCTGATTACGTCTAATGCACAGGTCAAACACCTTAAAACGATAGATCCTACTAAAATCTACGCGCTGTTGCCGCTCTTACACAAATCACATAAATAAGTACAACTAAATTACTTAAAAAGTTGGCGATGCAAATACGGAAGCAATAAATACACACCTGCACTTTCATTACGAGAGAGACAAATCATAGCAAAACATCCCGCGCGTAAAAGAAATAGAAATAGGTCAGTGTGTTGCTATTGCATCTTAACAAATAAAAATTGTTTGCTAAAGAAATTGTTATTTTAGTGCGCCGTCGCTATCCTTTCGGAACGGATGTAACACGGAAGCTCCTGCGCCGCCGCGCCGCGCCGCTTTGATCTTGTCGATCTCGCGCCGACAATTGTGATTTTGTATTGTTATTGTGATAGGACACGTAATTAAATTGTGTATGTGTTTGTAATGAAACTGTTTAACAATGCCTCGTGTAACTTACACCGCGTCAGAATACACGGGGTGGTTTTAATTTACGGCGAATACCATAGAAACACAGCTTTAGCTCTGCGTACATACCGCGAAAGGTATGGTGACAGCCACAATTCCCCAGGAACGCCCGCACAATAACATTGGCAGTACAAAGAATCGAGACAACAAAAGTATAGTGCGGCAACAGGAGGGAGTGCCAGCGCGGCAAATACCCGCTGCTTGGGAAGAACGAATTTTAGACCTAAAACTACCTTCAAATCTACGTAACTACGCGCGGTGCGCCGGCGCGGCGGCGTCCCGCCACGACACGACGATAACACACGCCCCGCGCGACGTTGCCAGTTCAGTTCATCAATGGTCAGTGAAATTTATTTACAAAGGATGGTTGCGTTTTACTCTTATTTGTAGACTATTTAGTTTGCTTGAAACAAACAAAATCTCATTTTTGGTATTATTAATTTTTGTGCCGTGTCGAATTAATACTAAGGACGTATAGTATACGTAGTGTAATTTAATGCCCATCTGTCGTATCAACGCGGTATATTGTGCTTTTAGTGTCTTAATTTTGATTATGTTATTTTTTCAAAACACGAAAATACAATGCACTCATAAGTTGTAACCCAACTTGCTCGATCCTTGTTTTGTATAGTATTATTAATATTCAGCACAAATACCATCTCCAACACAAAGCCACTGGTGACAATAGCTCATGTAATAAATTCTTCACATCATTTTATTCCTCTTTATTCGTGTATCAAAAACACGGCTCTTTCGGTTTCTTATGATACGCCAGCTGACGGCACAGCGGCTGGGTTTTTTGGCTTATACCAGTGCGATCTGAACAAACAAATAATATAAATGATATAGGATATACATGTATATACACAGTTTGGTGGATATTAAGTTAAATCCACTGTATAAGTCACTGGTGGAAGGTGTCTCATATTATAAGAGGGGTCACCTGGATAGGTACCACCGCATTGTCCATTTATCCCACCAAACACAGTCTAAATGCACTGGTGAGAAGAACATTGCAGCCAGAGTAACTACTGGACATAATGAGACTTAACATCTTATGTCTCAGGATGGCGAGCGCAGTGGAATGCCAAGCATTGCCTTTTAATTCATGGAGCTGTTTATTTTTGCTACTGTCCATGAGCGGTCGTTTATGCTATACGTCATCAAGTTAATGACATGCTCATCTCGCCATTCATCGTAATGAAAATATCCATCTTTATAGTAGAGAGGTATATAAGAGATTGAGATATAATACACATCTATAGTTTGGCTTCCTTAATTATTTATAACCTCACACAAGATCGCAAGGGAAAATAATATTAAGGCTTATTCTAATTATATTTCCAGTAGTTTGCTTGCCTAAATATGTATTGACTAATAACTCGTGTTTTATGTTTACAAATTTAGAATAAACAATTGGGTAATCGGGTGTGGTTAAGTAATTGTCCATGTCCACAAAATTAATAATTGAATCTGTTCATCTCCCAATATTCATTGATTCGAGGTTGTATAGTAATGTAAAATGAATAATAATAAGAAATATTCCCTCATAAAGTCGATGTAGTCTCCGTTGAGCATTAGAACGCACGTGGGCTAATAAGTGTATGAATAGCATTTTATGATGTGTCAGAGGAATTTGGCTAATTTTATTATAGGCCATTAGCATAAAATCTAATGATCTATGATTAAAAACAATCAAGAAAACCTAATTACTAAAGACACTGTATCACAAACAGGTTATGAAGTTGAACAGAATATCATATCAAATAATATTTCACGTTTTATCCCCTTGAGAGTTAAGTCAAATAAATAACACAATACCGTGAAGCAACGATATTTCAATGCTAAGAAATATTATGCTCTCACGCCCAAGTTCCAACACTTATAACAGAAACAATTTCTCGAGCCAGTAAACCAGCGCCGGGAACTTTGCAACTTCAAAACAAAGCTAAATATAACTCAATAATAATAATAAATGCCTGCTTTACTGAGCTCCTACTGAACATGCTACTCGTCTATGGAGATTAAGCCACAGCCTAGTAAAGCTTAGCTACTATACATACTATATATAGCTTAGCTACTACTTAGCCTAGTAAAGCTTGACTACTAGAGTACAGCTTCTAAATTCTTAGAAAGAGCTCTGAGACTTCAGCTTCGAAAAACCTGCGGTGATCCGCAAATTCGAAAAAATCAGCGGTGTATGTCTTGACATCTTTAGCTCTTTGCAGTCTAGTTCCAAGCCAATAAAGCTATTACCCGCTTAAATATGACTCAATACAAAGCGGAATTTAAAAATATCGTGACTGCATAATAGGTTTTTGCACATGCTAGAACAAAACGGCACTAAATCCAATTCTTAGCGAACATATTATTAAAGAGGAATGCGAACTGCCTCTTGTCACGGAAACACCGCGATCGATAGCAAAACGATTTTGTTCCATATATTGGACTTTTATGAAACCAATTTATGAGGTATCAATTTAAAGGTTAGACTGTGAACTATATTTATTGTATTTTTGTGAAGCTAATTTTGCTATAATACCTGGGTGGCTTATAATTTCTTATTGTTACTTAGTTTTCGATTCTTCGAAGCTACAAATATATTTTGTTTCAAATCTAAGTGTGTGTGTGTATCAGTCCATATACGTCCCACTGCTGGGCACGGGCCTGCTCTACAATCGAGAGAATCGATTGAGAGTGGCTAATAAATGTAAGTGGCTTGTGACAAAAAAAATATTTGTAGTTTTTCATACCTTCGACACAGGACTCGTGTTCTACGGGTGTTGGGATTGAGAGGCTGTTACCGTTCGTTGTATTTTTTTTATCATAAGGAGTAAATATATAATAGATTCAACCAACCTCACTTTTGATAGCGCTAAAAACATGGGTCGCATACAGTCTAAAAATAGTTCTTTCATCCTAAAAGTAAATTAATTACAAAGGTATTCAACTCCGAGAATTTCCACGAACTGACAATAAACGAGCGTGTCTAATTCAAATAAAAATTCCTTACGCACGCTCCAGAATCAAGGCGAGACGGCATCCCTTTGATTACAGAATTACAATTTTAATTGTGTATAATGACAGGCATTACGGCGTCTTACGGTCTACGTACGAAGGTACGACATGTTACAAAAGTTGTGACACGCGAATCGGGTCGCGTGTGTAAGTATCAAGATTACTCGTGATGTATGGATGTCGTAAATATATTGACATCTATCTACCTCGTAAACTTGACTAACTGACAACACAGACTAAATAGGGCTAGACACTAGGCATAAAATGTATGGGAATTATTCATGTCCTATGTACATACATACTTGCGCAAGTAGAAGTCTTGCCGAGGGAGTAGGGGTAGAGGTACAAATATTTCTGTATCGAGGTGTGATCGAAGGCGATTGTATTATCATATCAGATGAAAGTCCAGATACCGGGCAACTCATTACTAATATTTCGTACTTACAATTGACACGAAGAGATTTGAACCTTGGAATCGGAATCAGGAGGTTGTAGTAAGTTCGTCATTTTCATACCTGAAATTAACGTTAATCGCCAATGGGTAATTCTGTCAGATATAATGAGGTGTGTAAAATTTTTACACGTGAAAAATTTAGGTACTTGAACCACTAAATTAATGCTGCTTACTGCTTACTTGCAGATCCCAGGTATTTAACTGCATTGACCAACACTTCATAGAAATCCACTGCACATTTTTGAAACCTTTTGAATAGATATAAAAATATACGTTTTGGTAGTGACAAATATCATTACACTAGTGGCCCATCCCGGCTTCGCCCGAGTGCAGATACTTTTGAATCCAGTCCACATCAGACACATATTATTTCGCGTTAAGTCCTGTCCTGGTCCATCTCAACCTGTTTGACTCAAGACTCAAGGCATGTAATCCTGTCTTCTTGTATCCCATTTCATCCGCCTTATATTCTATCCCAAACCATCCCTTTGAGTTTGAAAGAGTAGCAAATATACATATTTGAATTCCATTCTCATCCCATGGGAAAACTACATTTTCAATAAAAAGTAGCCTATGCGTGAATCTAAGGTATCAGCTACATCCATAATAAATTTTATCAAAATTGGTTTAGCCGTTTGAGCGTGAAGAAGTAACAAACACACAAACTTTCGCCTTAATAATATTACTAAGTAGGATATTGTTAGCGTAGTTTTTTTGAGAGCTACCGATGAGCAGCGTACGATCCAATGTAGGAGATGTGAAACTAAATGTTATGGATTCTGATCCCGAGCTGGACCAATCGTTTCTGTGTACACCAAATATATTTGTTTGTCTGGTTGTGGGACTGACAAATATCACGTAGTTGCATAAATGGGTTTGTTGTTTGGTTGCGAGTAATAAAAGGTAGGATCGTAACTATATTTGAAAAATATATCTTTTGAGCACAAAAAAATCTCCGCGGCAAGGTACCGCGAAATTATTTCATAAACACCTTATTGGTCGTTAAGACGGGAGTTCCACCATCGCTTATAGTGGTCCCCATCCGAGTCGAAACCAATATCTTATTACCAGTGAAAAAAGCGCTGGCTTGTTATCCGGAAAGATATAAGAGCCAATGATCTCACAGTCGAGAATGCTAAGGACGGGTTGAAATAGCCAAGGTTCAGCTAAAGGCAGACCCTGGCAACTACCGGGATAACGCTATGGAAAAAGAAAGAAAGTAAGTCATTCTTGCCCGATTCCTGGAAACACAGACTGTACTCAAAGAGCGATAATTGCGTGGGTATATGGTATTTCAAACGATGATTACAATTATTTAATCGTAATTCCCTGGTAAGAACTCTTTAACAATTTAGCTGTTGCGTAATTTTCGTAACACGTCGCATCTCTGGCTTTTGAACCCATTGTCTACGTATACACACAACAAAGGTTTATTTGAGTTGACATTCCGGTGGAGCTGTGTAGGCGATGTAAAGACTCGGTTGTTCGTACTTAAGGGCGGGAAAAATGTAGGAAATTACAACGTATTCTATCCGACTTGAATATGAAAACATCGTGGTAAATTTTTGAGTTATCTCATTGTTGTTAATTATCGCCCACTTAAATGGTGTAGGAAAATATGGTGAGGAAAACTTTTTGTGGATGCGAAAATGGTGTTAAGCCGACCATCCTGTTTGGGAGAGGCTAAAAGTGCATGCCTCTGTCAAACCTAAATATACTAGGCAAATACTTCACCATTGCTTTTTCATAGTTAGATAATAATACACTTGTGCTAGGTAAAAAGATAATCTTGAGTCTTTCTTAAGGGAAAATTTGATACGTACCATACATGTTCTACATTAACATAATACACAATTAAACACTTTTCAAATCTTTCTCGACCTCAATGCATGGAAAATCAGAAAAAAATTAATTAAAAACACAAACTTTTATTTCAAACGCTAGTGTACTCCTACATTTCTTTTCTTTATTTTACGCATCTTACGATCCATACAAATGAATTTTATATAAGTTACAATTCCGCCTCGTTTTAGTGCGTAGGTGTAAGCATTACCTAATACAAACGCCCACACGTACCTTTGTGAACAAGGCTCTGCTAAAGATTTGTTCTTTTATTTTTCTCCTTTTGTTACCAGAATAATTAAGTATCTCATTTCCTGGCTTCCTATTTGTATTACGACCTTTAAAAGCCTTATTTGATATAGATACGATTTTAGAAAAAAAAATATTAAAATTTATCGTATAAAATAATATTTTTTCCTTTACATAAGCTTGAAAATAGATAAAATGATAGGTAGGATAGATAAATCGTCTGTCATGCGAAGTATCACAAATTTGTTATTAGCTACACACGTATTGTATGTATCTTTATAGCGTTGATATTTCATATTTGTAATAAATAATATCATATTTCATAACAGCGGCTTGGCTATGTTCCTGGTATTTTAACGTACCACGGTCAGCGGTAACCATTTTCTGGTTTAACTTTACCATAATTATCAGTTTTTAAAAATAACGAAATTTCTCTTCAAAACGTAGCTTATTTTAATTAATTATGTTATTACTTTAAAGTATAATATTTCCGTAAAACAACATTAAAATAGGAACTATAATTTAATAGCAAAAAAAATAAACAAAAGTGAAATGGAGTTTCAAATCTTATGTTAAAAAAAAACAACCCGCTTACTCAAATTTCTAACTATTCCCGAAGAAAAATAAAAGGTCGTAAAATTTGCGCATATTTTGGAAAATCACGTGGCACGTATTATTTAAATGGCACGTGTATTTAAGCGAGCTTCTCTTTAACCGCTAGAACATGTAAGTTAAGAAGTCTGTAATGTGTTATATCTCTCCGCTGGGAGATGGTAATTTAATCTTAAAAAGTCCTTAGAGTACGTTTCGAACTTTCTAGACGTTAAAATAGTTTTCTTGTCACGAGCATTTGTTGTATGGTTTTATAACATTATGATTTGATTACGTAAAAAATGCAAGGTTTTTTTAAAGCTCAACAAAAAGGTATTCGGTTTATTATGCCAGTATTTATTTAGCAAATAACGTATTTAAAGGGAGATATAGTTCAACATTTTGAATGAAACTAATAAAATATTAGTAAAAAAAATATTTTGTAGTAAATATGTTGCCCCGCACACACACACACACACACACACACTTGTAATCCTAAGAAGATAATATGAAGAGGTGCCTCTGGTTCCGCCTACATATCGCCAAGCCAAATTCCCAAGATGTAATAGGGAGCAATGCCAGGCACGATTTTCATTCAACAATAAGACAATCCAAGTAAAAACCCACTTAAAGTATCCACTCTGGGAATTGGCCCCAGGACTTCACGATTGACAGCCTGCACACGCAGCCTCTTGACCAAATATAGGATTAAGTTTCATCAATGTATTTTATATAAATAAAAAAATATATTTAAAAAACGTGAAAGCTCATCAATATTTCAGGCGAATCAAACTAAAATTAAATGTGCTTCACATTTCTGGTTTCCATTTAAAAAAGTTAATAATATATGCGGTACTGGAGGCCGGGTTCGCTCCGGTGCGTGCACGTGAGGGGCTGTATAAGTCCAATTTTACTGTGCGACAAAATTTTACGACATGCAGCGTGAAGTTGGATATATTTTATTTTAATGTACTGTTGGATATTAAAATCTATGAAATAAAGTTATAGATACGTCTATGAATGCAATACGCAATAACTATAGAATTGATTTCGGTCTTTAATATTACTTCTAAATTAAAATAATCACAATTCAAAATTCTGATTTTTATAAACGATATTCCATGAACGATGTGAGTCGTGTTCCTGTGAAAAACGCTTCTGAATTTTACCTGCCTCTAATTATTTTGAAGCTAATCGAACTTCTAATAATAAATATAATGCATTTGCCTGACTTGACCTATTAATAATTTAATAAGGAAGAATATTCACGGAAGCAAAGTTCCGATGGAAAGTATTTGAAATGCGGTCAGATGAGTTCTTCTGGTCGCTAAATGTACGACTAAGCTGATAAAGATGGCTGCATCTGTAAAATGCAGAGTTATAGCACAGACGTCGATAAATATTTTTGAACCAGTGTATTGCCAACCAGTTGATGTAGTTTTAGTTTCTAGTTTGGATAAGACGTCAGTGCTCACTTTATAGATTTTCAATTTTTCCTTTTTTGAGTACACATTAAAATACAACTAATATGTTCAATATAATATAAAGAGTATAAATAGTCAATATAATTAGTTTATAGACGGCAAGGACAGAGGTCCTTTAAAACATAGCTGTTTTATCGATATTTTCTAGTTAATAACAATACTCTTTCAGTATGACGTTATGATGCAAAAATATTTGTTACTAGTTTTTAAGTAATTATATAAAATTAATTCCTCAATAGTTAACTAAATAGTTCTGTCGGAAATAATTTAAAGAGGACGAGAAATAATTAGTTTAAAATGCACACACAGTTCACACATATTTTCAACCATATTTGTACAGCAATATGACCGAAAATCGAACGGCACTGTCATACTAAGCGATTTAGTTTATAGACCGACGGAAAGGTGTCCTTTCACGACTCGCAGTGTAATAAGCATGGCATTGTAAATTACACATTTAACTGAACTTTGTATTATTGGGTTCTCATTTTTAGCCAAGTATTTACGATGGAATTTGAACTTTTCAAATATAAATAATAACCACAGATTACATTTATTTTGAGGGCACAAAATATGGTTAAGTGAGCTCTTCGAAACATTGAAAGTAGGTAATAACTTCAAGTGCAGATGAGTTGCCTCTCGAAAAGGATAAAGATTTTTTTAGCAACATTTTGAAGGTTACTTTGAAATATAAATGCTAAAAATAAGTTAGGTATAATTAATATGAACTTACTATTTATTTACAAATTTACATTTGTTTAAATTACACGAAATTGATTTTAGAATATATTCTGAATTACAATAGAAACAGTATTGAAAATAGTCTTTTTTATCTGCAATATACTTATAAAATTAGATGGAATTCGCAAATGCCTATCATTTTTCAATTATTGTTACAATTAGTAGACTGCCTCGGTGGCGTAGTTGTACTACTGTACGACTACAAAGCTGAGGTCTCGGGTTCGAATCCCGGGTCAAAGTGACATTGGGTTTTTCTACTCATTAGCAGCCCGGAGTCAGGAATTTGTGCCGGATATGGCTATAGGCTCGCCTCCTCACATCGTGGGACGGAACATACAGGGCGAAATGTGGGTGTTCTGGTGGCGCCTCTGCCTATCCCTTCTGGTATAAAGGCGTGAGTTTACGTATGTATGTTTTGTAACAATTTCGACTAACAAGGAAGGCCATTTAAACATCCACTACTAGATCTGTAACTCACATTTCAATTCACCTTGCTTCACAAATAGTTTATTCATTCATAAACGTCATGTTTTCTCCTTCAACACGCATATTTTATACTAATGAAGAAATATATCGCTATCAACACTTTCCAAAACATTGGCATTGAAAAACTCCGGGAAAACTCTGTCGACTTAACAAGTTCACGATAATAGCTACTAAATCACTTACGAAGGCGAAACTTTTGCTTTATGTATTCGCGACAGTCGTCTCGGCCGTGAGATAATGGAAAAATGGAAAATTCCCCAAGCATTAATATTCATAAGCAAAAACACAGCCTCCAGACGCTCCCGAAAATGATCTCGATGGGCTGTCGTATTATGTGTCCTGTTATTTTTTTTCTTTTGGGAATCCATTTTTTTCATATATTTGACTCATATTTCCTTAAATATAGCTGCATCTAACATTAACATCGAGATATGTAGAGGCTCATTGCGGAAACGGCTGTTCAGTGCTCAGCAATCAAGCTATACATGGTCACGAGCACACTGTAAAAAGTGCACGACTATGAAGAAACTGCATTTATAGTAATTACCAATTATTTTCGCCTTGAAATGTATTGGATCTGGTCTTTATTAGATAAATAAACGAACTGATGAAGGTCAGAAGGATCCATTAGATTCAGATGTTGCAAGTCTGCTAGTAATAGCGTACATGGTTGTCTTTGGAAAAATATTTGTCTGACATTATTGCTAAATATGAGGCATTTCAATAGACATTATATCTATAAAATCGGTAACAATACACATGAAGTGAATATTCATTTTACATTGAACGATTTAAATGACATATTGAAGAAAATAACGGTTAGGTAAATGGATCTTCGTACTGGGGCAGTGTGAAATGTCGATTGCTACGCCGTAGTGTAATCTATTACCAATCCGCTACGCCGTAGCTCGTAGCACTCGTAACATTTACCGATGTCTCAATAAAGCAAGGTTTAATCAAACCGATACAAAGCAATAAAATAAAACACTGAGTTAAATATTTATGATTTGGTCTGCGTTTCATTCGAGTATATTTTATTTCAATATTGGCATATAGGTATATTATATGTTACTCGATCTAAAAATCTGAAAATATTGCCCATTTCTTTAATCTTTACAAATTGGCTACATTACTATTGAACAATTTTTTGGCGACCAACTACTCAAGAAGGTCGCTATTATAATAATAATAATGAGCCTTTATTTCTGCAAAATGATTTTTACAGTTCATACTAGATATTATTTTATACTATATTAAGTCCCTTATTTCAGAGTGCCTATCCGCAAAGGCCTCCTCTAGCTCCCTCCAATGTTTCCTGTCCAGTGCGGCTCTTTTCGCTATAAGGTCGCTATAAGTCTTGGTTAAATTAATTTCCTTGAGCATTTTTCTTAGGCTAGGAAAAAGTAAATTATCGGAAAAAGTTAAACAAAAATCAAATTCAACGAAGAATGAGATTTGTTTGTTGTATTCAAACTTTTGATTATAACAAGAGGATATTTAAAAAAACAGCATGGAGTTTTTCTCTATTCCTAATGAATGTAAGTTCGAAAAAACTTGCAGAGTTAATTACAGCTACTAATTGTTTTAAGTGCACCGCATTGCGGGCCTCTCATACTTTATTTTGCCATTAAAACTGTACGTGCATTGATGCATTCTTATAAATAAAATCTCTTTTATTTGCGTTTTATCACACTTCACATTAAAGACTACGTTTATTAAAATATGATCAAAATTAGAACGGCTTTTGCGTCATGGGTTTTTTTCTTGATTTACCGACAACTTCGGATAGTTCTAAAGGGATCTGCCCATTGCAGCGTAACTTCTAAGACTGATATATTAATGTGCCTTTATCTATACGTCTACGAACGTCACTGGCCAATCATGGTATGCAACGGTTGTAATAGAGTAGAAAGGTCACACAAAATGTTGAATATTTGTGTGTCGTCTTGTCTTTTCCAAGCGATTTGGAATTCTTTCCGGAACCGGACTATACTTTATACTAGTAATTTTTAGCGGGTTGGCTAAGGAAGATCGATATCACTTACCGTCAATTGACCCGATAGCTGGCATGCTGGACCTATTTTGTTTTATACTCGCATTTACTCGTGACTACACTCGCGTTGCATAATTGTTCAGATTTATACCATAATATACTCATCACGGTATATATACTAATTATATATTAAAAAAAAACTACATGACGTACCCTCTCAAATATAAATATAATATTTATCCTGTTTTTTCTTTTTCTTTTTTTTTATTATTATTATATAACAGTTGTTGAAACCAGGATAAAAACCTTTCGCTTTTTTTGTGTATTTTCAAGCACTGGACGTTTGCTGCTGAACATAGTCCCGAAGACTTTCATAAAATTCTGTAGGGAGAGATCTGCATCCTACCTTTTATAAGTCATACATACTATTAAGGAAACCACAGCCATCATCAACGTAATATACATTATAATTTAAAAGAACTTGCCACCCACCCGAGTAGAATTGCAAAGCCAATACTGAGTATGTAGGACGCAAACATCATAAAGAAACGCCCTGCTGCGCGTTAGCTCTCTCCTTGATGGAACTGATTCTGCACTGCAGTTTTATTTCACAAAAGTCTGTAGTTTATATGAGGATATTTTTAGATTTAATAGCTCTTTAATATTGATTGTTCGGGGTCTGTTGCTAACTTCATGTGGAATATTGATTTTGATCGAAGTAGTCTTGGGTTGATCAGGTGATCTTAGAAAAGATGCGGGAAGGACTTGTAATGAATATTAGAATAACCTCATTTTAAGTTCAATGAGAAATGCCGTACAAAGTCTTGCATACCTGGAAATTGTTCGTGGCACTGCCACGGTAAATTCTTTCTATTTTTGGTTAGTGGACTACTTTTGTCGTGCCTACTCTAGTGTATTAAATTAATGTTAAAATATTTATAGCGCGGAGAAATGGCGGTCGAAGGCGACGAAAACTTCCCAAGTAAAGACCATCTGACAAAGGAAGTCGCTTATTGCAAGTTGCCATAGGTAGGTGAAAGAGGTGTATATTCAGCCGACTTTCTGCGATAATAATAGCAAAAAATATAGACATAACAGCGAATCAGAGTAAGTCTGACGAATCACCACACAGATAAGTGGAAACGTAAAAAATGCTTAAATCATCCAAAAGTCCGTAATCAAATAATATCACCATTGTGGACTAAAGGGGCTTTGCGGATCTCGATTTAACATAATTCGTTCCAAGGAGACGCGCGCTTTTTATTCTTTTGACAATTTTGCGAAAAGATCCCTTCACATCACTTTGATGACGTCCCTAAATATCCTTTGTGAAGTTAAGTCATTAAGTTCAATTGGATTTGTAGAATTAAGCGGCGGACTTTTGTAGGGAGCGAGTCAGATGCCTTGATTAATTGGGAGATTGATTTACGGTCGAGCGTATGAGACGGTTACGCGTCAGGGCTATGTTTTATACTGTTAGAAAATTGATCCTCTTCAACGCTGAATTTTCTGGTTCATTTTTCATTAATTTATTCGTGAAGCTCTACATAAATATCTACAGCTCTATGATTTTAATTTTAACAAATACCACACTATGAAAATATATTATAACAATTTTTCTCGCAACCTCGTTCCAGTACATTTTTCAACAAAGAACCGTTGCCGAAGCATCATTTCTCCGAGTCTCAGCGTAACGGTTTTACAGTTTAAAGTGGTAGTAACAAAGCGGAATCTATTAGTGCAAATAGCTCGGCTCCATTAGTGCGGCGTCGATAAATGTCCACCCGCCACTTACGTGGCCGACTGTACTGCTGTTATCTATGACAACTCTTTACTTATTCAACAGTCTTCAATCTGCGGCCTTGATTGGGCTCGGCTTTAGGCTTGCACGTTTTTGGCTTATTTGTTTTGCAATTAAGGACCAGTACAGTGTCCGAATTTTCGAATTACGATTTTTGTCTTCTACTTTATCGCTAGTAGATTAAGTCAATGCTCTATGACATTTAAAATCTATGCATGACTCAAAAAATACTTACTTGAATTAATTTATATGATGCTTAATGTCTATGCATGATACTTCCAATACCAATAAATTTAATTAAATATTTATAACATTTATTAATTTAACTAAACTAAAATGTTTTATATAAACGATGTACGAAATAATCATAATCCGTTTACTCCCGAACCACTGAAGCGTCATTTCGTCAGAGTTTTTAATTAATCAATGTAAAATAAACATGAATATTAAAAAAGTTTTTTAATGCGAAGAGTCGCCACGATGAGTCGTGGAAATAATATTATTCAAACATTTTTTTTAAATTTGTTTTTTATTTTTTGAGTGAGCGAGAAAATCGTTCTTACTGTTTTGCGCAAATACTGTTGTACGGAAATTAAAGGAGCATACCTTTAGAAAGTATATAAATAACGCACGCCCTATAATTTGGTCTGCGGGATGAAACACATATTAGCGGAATTCATTCATTCATCATTGCTATAGTGACTAAATTAATTACTGAAAATTGTGACTTCCTGTGTTTCATACCAAAGAAAGGCAATTCTTTTTGAAATTGGAACTGCGAGTTTTATTGATATACTACAATGACATTGAATTTATTTTATGTTAGCTGATATTCTACCTTAAAGATACTAACGATTTAAGGCAACAATTCGAGGAAAGGAAATATGAGCATAGCAGTGATGTTGACTGTTATGACTTGTTTTTCTACCTAACATGATATGTGACAACACTGATGTCCGCGTGAACATATAGCTTGTTATTTGATTCCCCTAGAGAATACATCTTATTACCATATGACCTTTAATAAAAATATGCATAAGCGTAATGTTTGTATACCAGTTGACCTTTTGTGACACCGACAATGAAGGCATAACTATAAGATGTACATTCAATATTTTTAAACAAATAATAATATAACCACAGGATAATACACTGTATATACAATTACAAAACCTTACAGCTTTAGAGGATGATTTCAAGGGCTGGCTCGACAGGGTGCTATTACACTTACAAAAAACGACATCTAGTAACAGCATTGTCGTGTTTCGTTGGCCAATTAAAATTTGGAAATCTATAGATACATTGTCTTATTCTTTTATTTTATACTGCCTTAACAAAGTGACCACATTGAATATGATTCTTAGTGTAGTATAATCGAAATAAAGTATTTTCAACGGCAATAGATCGTTATTTTTCGTCAAACATCATGGTTTCCCTGCCTTAATTCAATCGGGATCAACAAAGGCTAAACACGAAACTACTACTACTAAATTTGTGTGAATTAAGTTGACGGGTTTTCTAGCATTTGTAAGGTGGTACAAACACTCTATCACCAACAGTTTCCTTAAAACATATCTTAGAATGCAACGGAATTATGCTAGCTTATTATATTTTTGGACTTTTAAATAGAAACGTAAAAGTACTGTTTGCATACTGCAGACCAGATGAAGCGCCTCCATCAGTCTAGCACATTGAAATAAGACATGCCAACTCTTGTAGGCTTCACCCTTTTTAGTGACGTAGTGAATAGAAATAACCAACAGTAGTGCAACATTACACAGCGCAGTTTATTAATTGCGTGAAATATTTCACTATAACACCAGGACGATGCCACCAGCACTTGCAAAACCGAAACTACATAAACTGAAAGCATTATTAATTAGCTTGGCTGCTATGTTATTAATAATATTCATATTTGGTAATTGCGCGATGTAAAAGCTACAAAATGACTTAGCTGCGCGTTTGTCATTACCTACTTGGACCAGCTGTTTTTGATTTATGAGTGATACATTGTCATCCAACAAATAATAGTTTCATAAAGCTAAAAAAAAAACGCTTTTATAGAAAATCCAAATAAAAAATAGAATAAATATAAATATTTTATTTTAAAAAAAGCGTTAAATAAATGTTAATTTTTTATTTATATTTGAAGATTTATTTTTACATATAATCCGTATTGCCTATCCTATTTCTACACAAGTTAAAATATTCAGTATTCATCAAAGCATCCAGTCGTATTTAAGTTTGCTTACATACACGAAGCACTTAATCACCGCTACACTCCACTTCCATTTTTAAATATTCATAAAATAACCCGCTATGCAAGTCGCACTACTGTACACTCTCTTAGTTATAACCCTACCAAGAGCAATATACCACTAGGAGTGGGTAGGCGACGTAGATGGAACTAGCTCATTAAACTGGCGCGGTTATCCGGAGCAACTTCATTGTTCTAGACTTGAAGAAATATTGAAGAGAAAATTCGTTGTAATCTTCATCGTACATTTTTGCTTTTATACGGCAGACGGCTGGATACTGTTTTAAAACGAGCAAGACGGACCGGAGGAATGTTTTGATACGGTCCTCGCTTCATTATGCGTCAAGAGAATGTTAGTAGTAATGTAACGTAATCATTTATGTAAAGTTTTGTTCAGGATTCGTATTTTACTGTTGAGAATCCTGTTCTTTTCTGGATGTAAATATGATTCAGATTTTTTTATTCCTGTAAATGGCGAGACAAGCATGCCATTCGCCTGGTTGTAAGAGATACGAGCGCTCATGAAGAGTAGCAAAACCAAACAACACCAGGAATTACAAAGCAATGCTTGGCATTCCACTGCGCTCGCCGTCCTGAAACATTAGATGCTAAGTCTTAATATGTCCAGTAGTTACTCTGGCTACAATGTCCTCCAAACCGGAACACAACAGTGCATTTACACTGCTGTTAATGGTGGTTTTATTCAGGCAGATACGAATATCCAACCACGAACTATTGGGTTTTCGAGAATCTCACTCATTGAATCGACTGCCTCGGTAGCGTAGTTGTACTACGGTACGACTACAAAGCTGAGGTCTCGGGTTCGAATCCTGGGTCGGGCAAAGTGATATTGGGTTTTTCTATTCATTATCAGCCCGGAGTCAGGAATTTGTGCCCGATATGGCGATAGGCTCGCCCCCTATCACATAATGGGACGGAACATACAAGGCGAAAAGTGTGTGTCCTGGTGGCGCGTCTGCCTACCTCTCCTGGGATATAGGTGTGATATTATGTATGTATGTATGCATGTATGAATCATACGCAATAGCTAAGCTACTAATTTACTTCGATTTCCAAGAGCCAGGGTACTAAAGCAGTTAAACTGACTTATTAGTGCTATAGCTTTATTGAGGTACAGCAAAACTCTACCGTTTCATTTTGCGAATATAAAGGGTTTGGAAAACATGGTTTTTATCAGGTTTATACTGTATATTAGAAGAATATTTGGCGTAAGGTCTTGAGATCAGCTTCATCTTTGACGTCAATTGTATCATTAGATAGTATAGAATGAGTCAGTACCTTTTTTGTTTACGGGTATATTTTTTTTGGATACCCGACTCTGTTAGGTAGACGGGACGTGTTGGAAGCCTACCGAATAGAAACCCAACGTTGGTATTATTTTGGAGGACTTCAGGATCTGAAAATAAAAATGATATAAAGCCTCCAGAAATTCTCAGTACCCAGAAAATCCTGTAGATTTTATGTGATACTTAGCTATTAACATATTATAAATAATAGAAAAAATCTATGAAATAAAATTAAAACTAAACCAATATAAATATCATAGAATATGTGCAAATTATTTAGCACACAATATTTGCAAACGAAACACCAGTGCGAGAAAACACGACGTGAAAATCAAAGGACAAAGAGTCCACAGGCGTAATAGAAAACATCTCGGGAATATGGAATGTTACAGCGAACATGCCCGGCTTGTTTATTATATGTTATTCAAATAGACTGTGCCGAGTGAAAAATATAACGAGTAATAACAACGTCGTTTGCGCCTGCGGATAGTTATGGTGCTTACGATGTTTTTGAAATAAATAAGGTTATGGGGTTATTTTTGTATGTTTAGAATAATTTGTAGTTGGTATATCTTCTGTTTATTTACAGATAAAAAAAAAACAAAATAAAATTATTATATAATTTGGAACAATCACAGCTATTAATTAAGAATTGCAACTACTAGGCAATGTTGTATCAGATAAATTAGCTTTCTAGTCACACTATAAAAAACTTTCACAAATTGAAGTCCCTATCTTTGTACTTGAACCCAGGACCTTATAGTTTACACACGTTAAACCCATACGAACTATGACTATGCGGAAACCATAAAAAAATCCACTGAGTCTATACCAAGAACACATTTCTTCATAGCCAAATCTTATAAAAAGGAAAAAATCTTACACACGTAGAAACGTATTATTTAAAAACCACATTAGTTTATCCGCTACCTTTCAGCAAGATCCACTCTCCCTGTTTTGTAAAAATAGTTGGCAGTAGGCTTACTACCCCTATCAATGTTTTATCTTCAAATAAATAAATAATAGTTAAAAAAACCTAAAATACACGCTTAAGTAAAAGACCCAACTAAAAAAAATTAAAATAATTGATAATGAGTTTAAGATTATAAAATGCTTAAATTGAAGTGAAACACATTAATTTTATGGTTAAAAATAGTGCTTCACGATATCTAATTATTGTAAGCACCCCACGCTTTGTAACAATTGAATGAATGTATTTCAGTTAATTTTCTAATCTTTAACACATTTATCAATTATTTTTAATTTTCTACGTGGGTATTTTACTAAAGCGTGTATGTACTTTTTTGTGGCTTATAATATGCATCAAAAAGTGACTATAATAATTAATACAACTGATAGTGAATGCAGTGCAATGTGACTGTCCAACGTCAAGAGATGTAGCTATCTCCCGACCAGGCTAGCTGAACACTAAACGGGACACCATTTACTTGGATCACTACGACGAATTTTCCATCAGTTTGTACGAACGTAAGTTTCAAACGTATCCTGAAAGAATTTATATATTAGACTATGTAGCTCAATATAAGGCAGCTGAAAACAATTTACTCGGCCAACATGGTGGAAAAAGTCCTACAATAGCCCATCAATTACGTTCAATATTACTTTCAGCTTTCACCCCTACCAATGTAACCTCATTTACGCCTCATCATCGCTATTATCGAGAACCTAAAAAAACTACTAAAAGCCAATCGTTTAGCACTCGAATGTTCCTAAACAAACAGTAGGGGCGACACTATAGGCCGAGATGACTTACAACCCACTTACCGGCCGAATATCTTGCAAAGAGCAAAGTTCCCTAACTCGTTCCATGGTAATATCATGAAGATTTATAATAATTTCGCCCCTCCCGTTATGGCGGTCGTTTTTTTATGGCAGCCAACAATTTCGTAGGCTAATGCATGTGGAATATGTATTTTCGGCGGAATTTTCAATGATTCATCGCTTTATCACGCATTCTCATTGAAGTTATGTTTCATGTTTATGTTTTACGTGCGCTCTTTGAGACGTAAGCACCCTCTTTGTGGATAAAATTTGCGTGTGAATATTCAGCACTTGAGTATTTTTAAAATTACGAGCCTGTTTTCGACCATCTTAACAAGTAACTAGATTTGATATAGGTTAATGGAGGCTGGCCGATTATATTCAGGATTGGTGAAGATGTTAATGGAAAAAATAGGGGTATAATCCCTACGAGTATAAAGGATATTTTTGCCACGTTTTCCTAGTATTAGGAATCGCATAAATTCATATTCGTAAAATCCATCATTTTGTAAAATGGATCATCATTTTGTAAAATAGATCATCATTTTGTAAAATAGATGGTATCCAAAAACACGTCCAAAAAATAATTACCAACCAAAACGCCATAAAGCCTCATCAAAACACTACAAAACTTTCCATACAAACTATATTAATATTCAATTCTCCCTACATCTTTCCCGAAAAAATCGCAGTGATTTTTCGGCGTTGGATGCGGAGTAACAAAAAGGCAACCACCCTTTATTAGCAATGCAAATGTCCCGCAGGCTCGGACGCAAGGAGCCACAGGCCGCATGTAAAGTATCTAAGTGATATTTCGGATTTAAATTGCAAAAACGTGTTTGAAATCGCTAACCGTAGGGGAAATATTAACGTGTAGTGCATGTTTGTTGTGTTATACGTTTTATTTATTGAATTAAGGTTCTCCAACAGTATACACATTATCACAATTAAATACCATTCTTTTCCAGTAACATAACATGCATATACCTCTTAAAGGAGTACACAAAACTTATAAATAGGACTCATTTCACAATTCATGTCAAATTTTTGGGAGGAAATAAGGTTGGCGAATGTATTAGGCTTCTGGGAATCTCACTCTGGGATATAAAGTTGGCAGTAAAGTCTTTGTTGTCGAGGTTTTCTTCAAGACAGCGTTAGCATCTCGGTTGAGCCTCCCCTTTCGTACCCGTAGTCAATAGATCTACTCCAAAATTTTACTGCTGTCAAAATTCCTATGCATACAATGCATAAATGTTTACTGGTTGATTTAAATCAATAATACAGAATAAAATTAGGAATATATAATTATAGCGTCCTCGAATATACTACCGCAATTCTTAAGAGGTCGACAAAGGACATTTTTTTATAAAACCGAATACTATGGCAATGTCCTACTTGTCTTCATCGCGCAATTAAATTTTAATAAAATCCTAATTAAATAAAGTTTTTTTTATAAAATAGGGGGCGAACGAGCATACGGTTCACCTTCCGATAGTGGGTGATCACCGCCGCCCATGAATATCTGCAACACCATAAGGCCACCATAATGGGATCCAGCCTTTAAAGTGGGAATAAACTCGTTATTTGATGGTCGCTAGGTCGCATTTGTTCGTACTTATCGTATTAGTTGCATATTCAGAGTAAACTCCACCATGCCATTACAATAAACAAAAATATTAACCAGCAACGAAAATAAAGGTAATATTTCTAAACGCGTCAGTTAACAGTTCAAGCAATAAAACACCAGTGAATTCGAGCGTTATTGTACCAAATGCCTACAATCCATAAAGCTCGTTGAACAAACATTTGTCAGCGGTGAACGTAATCCGTCTGTCTGTCAGTGCGTCAACACATCCGCTTGACGGAAAGTCGATGATTCTTCCCTCGATACTGATTGACAGCTGATAACCGAAATTCTACTTTGATGTGAACGGCTTAACGCTCAGATTCGCTTGATTGATTACAATTAGGAGGCGCTCGCGGATCCTATCTATGGTTTGAATGGTATTTGGTATAAACATTTAAAAAAATATTTAAGTAAAAATCTAATGTCTGTTTAAGCCTTTAAATTTATCATTTAGGTTAATTATTTGACAGAAAAATACAAACGTAATTCAATTTAGTACCTATTACATTATGGAATGTCATGTGCCACACTTGCATTTGCGTGTTGCAGCTTTTTAAAACGTATTATTAATCTTACGGTGCATCCACAGCGCAGTTACCTATTATGGAGCAATATTGTGCAACAATGTTAGGCAGTGTTACTTAACATATCTTTTTTTATCACATGTTGCTAACATTTGGATACAAAAAGAAACTGCTGTGTGGATGCACCCTAACATGTATATTTCAGATTTAGATTATGATCTTCGACTAGCTACTTTCTCGATGTCTAAGATATATACATTTAAACATTCATAAACTCACGCCTTTTTCCCAGAAGGGGTAGGCAGAGGTGCTACCAGGACACCCATATTTTGCCTGTCTAAGATACATGTTAAGATAATATCCAATATTGGATAAAACATTTCCAAGGGATACAACTTACAAAAAAAGGATTTATTAACCTACGGGCGGGATCTGTAATCCCGAAATATACCAAATATAATCTACTTTTAAATAATATTCATACTTGTAAAATTATACCATCACAATTTGTTATAAAAATACACAACATTCCACATCACCAAGAATTTTATATCCTATATAAAGAGTTATTTTTTAAATTGCGGTGATAGGTGAGATGAACATGCCATTCGCCTGATGCTAAGCGATACGACCTTCCATGGAGAGTAAAAAAAAACAAACAACATTGATGAATTACAAAGCAATGCTTGGCATTCTACTGTGCTCGCTATCCTACGACATAATATATTAAGTCTCATTATATCCAGTAGTCACACTGGCTACAATGTCCTTCAAACTGGAACAGAACAGTGCATTGACACTGCTGTTCGGCGGGAGAAATAGATAATAGACAATAGGGTGTTGTACTATGACCTGAACCTTTCAATCGATCTCTGGACTATAGAGGAGTTCCGTTCTGCGTATAGGCCAATGATGGGCTGACGCTTATAATATAAAGAACAGTAAAGACCATTGCATAGGACGCTGAACTAAAAAGTAGCATGAAATGTACTTGGTTATCCCCAAGGACCTATGATACTGATTACTTATTTCAAAGATTTATACAATAATACAAGACTTAACATCTTATGTCTCAGGATCGCGAGCCCAGTGGAATGCCAAGCAATGCTGTGTAGTTCATGGTGTTGTTTGGTTTCTACTGTCCATGAGCGGTCATATCGCTTACCATCAGGTGAATGACAGCTCGTTTCGGTATTCATCGCAATAAAAAAACCCAAGCCCATTATGGGTTGGCTTTCTCACTTGTCACAGAAATTCTTGTATATCACTTTAGTGTAAAGGTTTCTCAATATAACATTCACAATTAAAAAGCGTGGAAATTGATTTGAAAAAATACTTAATCTACTAAATAAACATAGCCTTTTGTTTGTAAACAGCACAATTTGCACGTCAGATCTCGTGGCCTCACATCAGCAGCTAAAGTAACATCTATTATTAAAACAGCAACGATAACTGCACACATCGAGTTTATTTCCCCGCGGAGTGTTCAGATCGCATGCTCCGTTTCATACGAACAGGTCTTTTCAAGCAGCGCAGATTAAAAATTAAAATTGAATAGCGTCATTAGTAGTTGGATTGAGTTATTGTTTCAAATTAATTTCTTTGATAGGATTTGGATCAGTGGGCGTTTATGGAATATTAATCTTCTTTTACTAGCCATTGTTTTATACTTATTTGGGTGGGTACATAAAATTTTTATGTATGTTATTATTATAATTGTTTTTCGATCGGGCCCTTTTCAGGAAGTTTTTTCCTTAGTTTATCGCGCTCGCTTAATCAATTAGTAGATTTTACATAACTTTGCCTGGGGTCTAGTCTGAGACAAAAATTATAGAAGTAGGCACAAACAGTTTTCCAATTTATTATAATACGTTGGGTTTAAAGTAGGTCAACACAGTGCAATCCATACCGTGATGTTTTCCAGTAAATAAGTCTAATTTCTTGGACTTGTCAATAAAGTGATTGCTATGTATTCAAATTTATTGACTGAATATAATAAGACTTTGTACCAATTTTAGATACAAAAGTACAAAATAAAAGCGACATATTGAAAAAATATTACTGGGGTAGCTGAACAGCGGAACAATTGTATGTTGGATATACAACATACTGAAGCGCGGAAACCTAAGAATAAAACTCCTACATCACAAATAATAATGCGAGAAATGTCCACCGTCACAAATAATAATACAGCGAATGTTGAAGACATGTGGAGAAAAAATATTTGGCGTATACATTTGAAGCCCTTACAAATTTCATTTCACGGGTCCCGCGTAAAGTTTATATGAGATATATTGTCGGCGAGTTGTCAACGCCTGTCATCCTATTGGATTTAGTTTCATGTGAGACCACTGCTTATATCTACTGGGTATTCATTTGTTTTTATACTCACTGCTTTTTTTTATGTTGGTTCGGAAAAGTGGCTTCATTGTCACTAGCTACAAGTGTCATTTTTGTTTGATAGTTTATTTCATCACCTTCTGGTTGAGTTTTGGGTAAATGAATAAATGGTATTATAATATGACCATCAGCCTAAAATGAACCGACGATTTTTACCTCCCTGTGAAATAAAGTCGTAACACGCAGGGAAATATTTCTGGCCAGTTTATGAAGATATTTTCTTTGTAGGCCTGGTACCATGTACAGGGTTTATATTTTTTTTAGATCTGGTACAATTCAACCCGTTTCAGTCACAACTTGAATGAGTAGTGAGGACACTATTGTCAAATGAAATAGCGACGTGAAGTAATTACAGCTTTTCTGTTCAATTTCGGATGGTCATTGAAGTTACTCCAGCAGTAAACATAGCATAGATCGAAGTATAGTCTTGCGAAACGGATTAAGGGATAATTTCGAACTTGTATTATATAATACTCAACTTAATCATCTTTTTCAGCCATACAATGTTCCCGATTATCGATCACCGGCAAAAGATCGGCGAAGTATTTATAATGCTTCGTAGCTTGTAGAGTGCTGTCGCGAGTGGTGATTATGTTAATGGGCAAATTACATACTTGTTTTGCAACTCACGCCATCGTCCTAGAAAGGGTAGGCAGAGGTGCAACCAGGACACCCACGTTTCGCCTCTTATTTTCCGTCCCACGATGCGATGGGGGTGATCCTATCGCCACAACCAGCACAAATTTCAGACTTCGGGCTGATACTGAATAGAAGAATCTTATATCACTTCGCCCAACCTGTTATTTGAACCCGAGACCTTAGCTTTGCAAACATAGCTTAGTACAACTGCGCCATCGAGGCGTTTTTTGTGGTAATTTGTTATAAAAAAAGATGTGTTCGTGTCAGGTGGAAACAAGATTCATGCTTTCAACAGTTCAGTTATGCCTGTACACATATGGACTCAGATATAATCAACGATTTGGATCGTTAATTCCGAAGACCTTAATATGAACTAATCCCAAACTATCATCGCCAAGTTTATTGCTTTTCGAGCGGGAAATAATAGGCCAAGGGGTATGCGTTTTGTGACAAGCCTTTTCTGGAATTAATATATTCCGTTCCCAAAGACTATGGGCATTGGATCACAGATAGCATAGACTATTACGAGTATAACCAGACATTGCTATTAATAATATTTTCAATATTAATAAGCTTTAAAGAATTATTTTTTACATCCTATATCTAAGAAACCTCCAAAAACGTGCCAATGATAGAAAGACACAAACAAAAACATTGAAGGCACGAGTAAACAAAGAATAAGTAGATGTCAACATACAATTATTTAAACAATAATAAATTCCAATCCTCCTCATCTCACATGAAAACAATGACCTGAGAAATCGATGACATTATTATCGATATGAACCGGAATGCAGACGTCGATTCATATCGGGAAAAGTTGCAACCGCGCCAATCGTCACGGCCCGGCGACGGGGGCATAATAAAAGTGAATATCGATTATCGCGTCCGGCGATGCGAGACGATAGCTGCAATCACCCTTATAAATCACTCCGTTCGTGAATCGAATATGCTCGAGAGAACGAATGATCGCGCCCCGATGCGCTCGTGTGTCCGCGGCTTTAGTGCCCCGTTGATTGATAGATCGCTTTTGAGATTCTTATCGAGTTTATTTTGGTTTTATGCAAGATTAACAAGAATGATGAGCTGTGTTTTTTGTGATGTAGTTTAGTAGTTTTTTTTTTGTAGTCTAGCAATTGATTTCTATTGCAAATATTGCAGAATGTTGAAGCTAGAATCTAAAGGTATACAAGGTCACAATATAATTTTATTGAGCGTGTGATAGTAGAGGTCGTGTTGTTATGGCTAGACGAACTTTTGGAAAACCATCTCAAAATAATCAGCAATCCGACATAGAGAAAATAAGTATATGGTTGATTACGGATTTCATTACTCATGTTTTGTATATAACTAGATGCTATATCGAGATGAGGTCTTTTAGAATTGGTTATACATATTTTAAGGTTTGCAGCCCACATTTACTTTAATATAAAAATATACTAAGATAGAAATCTATACGTCCTTGCAATTTACCACAAATGTGTAGCCAATGAAGAATATCCTTTCGTGCAATAATAAAAATGAAATCTCCCCATAACTCAACCCAAACCAATTTACGAAACTTCCACAATTCATCGGAAAAAATATGAAGGCCATACGCACACCGAGTTTACCTTATGCAAACTTAATCACATAACATTTTTATTGAAGTTTCGACAATGGATTTCTTAATAATCCGACCGACCCACGCCGACCCGTCGCATTGTGCCAACTCGCAAATTCAATTAATCCAGGTCCGGATTCAATATCGCGGGGCTCGGCCATCAAACTCCGAACATAAACCGGTCGACACGCGGCCGGCCCATTCACGTCGAACTAAGCGAAAGTTTCTCACCCACAAATGTGTTTTTCTTGTTACCTCAACTTTGATATTTCACCTATTTTACATTCAGCGCTGTTGCCAACTTGCGTTAGCCGAGATTTAATGCGGCATTTGCACAACATTTTGCCTTTATTATTTTTTCTTTGTACACACAATTTGTTATTAGGGGAATGGATTTAAATATTTCCGAATTTGCCAACCGTAAAAATTCCAGGTGGGAAGCTCCATTAATCTAAGTGTCGCGCTATCGATAAAGTTTGTCGCTCGTGAAAATGGCGCACCAGTGGCGGATTCGACGCCGCGTCCTACATACATAATTGTTTTTTAAACGATTATTAATACGTTACACTGACGTTGAATGATTTGTTTGTAATACTTTTTGAATTGACAACAAACTTATCCGTGGAACAGTTAATAAGTTCGGATTTTGTGGCGGAAAGTTAGAGGCCAATCTCAGATGGTCTGATAGTGGCGATCTTAAAGTAAAACAATTGGCGCTCGTCCAGGAAAACCAAAATAAATTGGACTAGAATGTATTAAATTTTGTCAACGTAAATTCTGACGTACTATTTTAAAGATACTATCAATCTGATATTATGATCTAATTCTATGACGGTAAAGTCTTGCTATAACATATGTAGCATATTATGTAGAATCTATAGCATTTAACAGTAGGTAGGTATATAATATGTTGCTTATAACAATCATATTAATAACTATTTTTTGTGAGTCTTATGGATTAATATTTTACTTAAACCTTTATACGTAGTAGGTACATAAGATCGAAAAATACAATATATTGTTGTAAAATTCACATTGGTCTTCTATGGTAGTAATGTCTCTAGTTGAACTTTATTTGAGCGATAAACAGCCTAACCCTGTTAAACCTTATTTTGGTTTATTTTACGTCAAAAATATGTTTTTAATATTAAATTATTTGTTTAATAAAAGCTTTAAAAATTCGTTTAAATTCAATTTCTGACTGCGATACCAAAGACTTCAAAGTCTTCTTTAATTTAATTCAACGTAAATTACTACATACTAAATCACAGGATTTGGCTCCAACCGATTATCTAGAAAATTTAACTGAAATACCCTCGAGCGTCTCATAAGATCCCATTCAAAATTCATACGAATGTTTTAGTTATAATCGCGGTTTTCTTGGATATGTCGTGACATCACACATTAGTGGGATTAGGTGTTATATCGTCGTAATTTCGCTCGGAGCAAATTGCTTTACTTTGAAATTTGGGGCAGGTGTAGCAGTACTTAAACAAGTTGAAATCGCGTTACATACGCCTGTTATATTATATTAATGCGAATACAAATTGAAGGGGTTAGATGGAATCAGGCTATTGCTACTTAGAACGTATGCTTTATTCTAACTTTGTTTTCATTTTATTTTTATTATTAGTAATACTATTTTTCATGCTTTTATTGTTGCTTTGTAAATTAATAGCCAGCAAAACGTAATATTGACTCATCATCATTATCTACAATCACGGGAAATCTACTGTGGAATAGAGGCCTGCTTAAAGGATTTCTGCAATGACATGTTAGAATACATTAAACAAAATTTTTTGTATGTTGCGTCCCACGATTTGATAGGGGGTGAGCCTATCGCCATATCGAGCACAAATTCCTGACATGGGGATGATAATGAATTGAAAAATCCAATATCACTTTGCCCGACCCGAGATTCGAATCCGAGACCTAAGCTTTCTAATCGTACCGTAGTACAACTACGCCACCGAGGCGTTATATAAAAAATCTGTATTTAAAAATAGTTTCAAATATAAAATTAATCCTTACTTCCAAATGTTCCAGTTAATTAACACAAAACAGAAGCATTCCCCGCGCAACCCCTCAATTTCAAAATATTACACCGTTATATTTTGGTTACGTCTTCATACTCCGTATTTAAATATCGCTTTGGCTTACCGCTATACCTGAGAGCTGGGCCGTATTTGAATTACAAAGTCTACTGGCACCTTTTCGCAACCGTTGATGTCCCCCACCTCCCCTTCGGAGTGAAATATGATGAAACGCGAAATACGAGCGTTATAACGTTAAAGTGGCCGCCTCAGTCCAACCCTGGCTTTAATAAGTCTCGCAAACGTATAAAATTTTAACCGCAAGCGGGACCGCGTTTACCAAATCATGCTTTATGATTTTTCTTTGTTTTCGCGTGTGAAAATAATGTTAATTTTATTGCTCGCTTTTGCATAATGAACTTAGTAATTTTTGTTCCGATATTTGCGATGGAATCTCAGGCACTTAAGCAGTGTCAACACCCAGTATATTTGCTTAGACGCAGAAGTTCCTATGTTATGGTTTGACAGGTGCTACATATGTATATACATACATACATACATTATCATAATGGAAAATCCGTCACAGGGACTTAAGATTAGAGTTATTAAATTAAAGTAATAATGAGACTTAAAATCTTGTCTCAAAATGGCGAGCGCAGTGGAATGCCAAGCATTGCCTTGTAATTCATGGTGTTGTTTGGTTTTGCTACTGTCAATGAGCGGCAATCGGTTATCATTAGACGTGCTCGTCTCGCCATGCACTGCAATAAAAATGACTCAAAACTTAATGTTGTGATAATATCACCACATAAAGTAACCGTAAATCACATATAAAATTTCCCACACCACATTTGAATTTTAATAAATCTTTTACAATTACATCTTGCTCAGCGTCGCGACAAATAGCTAATTAGTATCCAACGCCATCGATATTAAGTTTGCTTCAACTTAATTACCTCCATCAAAAGTTGTTAGTTAATAAATTTTGTTTGAGCTAAGTTAAGCCGAGTTGCGCTGTTGCGCAATTGATAAGAGACAATATAAATAACTCAATTTTTTTACCAATAATATTTTGATACTTACTATCTTGGTATCGACTGCCTTGGTGGCGTAGTTGTACTACGGTATGACTACAACGCTGAGGTCTTGGATTCGAATCCCGGGTCGGACAAAGTAATATTGGACTTTTCTATTCATTATCAGCCCGGAGTTAGTTACCTAGTAGGTTCACCCCCTATTATATCGTGGGACGATAAATATAAAGCGAAACGTGGGTGTCCTGGTTGCACCTCTGCCTATCCCTCCTGGGATAAAGGCGTGAGTTTCTGTATGTATGTATGTACTTATTATCTTTATCATAGTTCCCTCACTGCTGAGCATCTCGCCCACATGTGATGTTCCTCCATCGTGGTTGGAATGAACTTACTATTTATTATAACTGTATTTAATTTTTCTTTTATTTGTATTTAAATTAATTTTTTTTAAACTTTTGTTTAGTTGCATTAAGGTTCCATATGAAACAACATATTGTATTTTATAGCGCAATGGTCATTACATAAAATATCATTTAAATTTATCTACAGGTTCCAAACTACAAGATAATTTAGAACACTTTTTGAATGCGTTTTTTATACCTTTACGTCTATAAAACCCAATATTATAGTTTGTAATTAAAATTCGCCTCTAGAGCAAATAAAAATATCTTAAAAGTATTATCGTTGTGAATCCCTAATTAGTTTACCTAAAATATATTGCTCTTTTAAATCTCCATCAGCTTTTAAAGCTAGTTAAATGTTTCAATGAAAGTAAATAAGAAATTATAGAAAGTCGTAAAACTTAAATCCTTACTTTATAATAAAACAAAATTGATGAGTGAATTAAGTTAAAGTATTCTGTGTAAATTTGCTCGTTACTCCGCTAGATATGAGAAATTGAGTGTTTTATTATGATTGTGTTTGCAAAATGAGTTTCTATCCCGCAAATGTTTCATTTTTATCAACGTTTTTTATTAAGCGATTTAACTTTTCGATAAAAATGCTTCGGTATGATAATATATTTTACCGTCTTATTTTTAACTACGTTTGAACATTCTACGAATTTCAACACTCCTGTTGAGCTTCGAGTCTTCATTGTATTGTATAGAAGTTAGTTTTCACTCGTAAATATAAATTTAAATGGACTTAAATGGCAACATTACTTAATTCCACGCATAAAGTAAATCAGAAGTGTCCGTATATTCACTTTATGTTAGCTTGTACATTGTTTCACTTAAAACTTTGTATGAAGGCGATTTGCATTCATAACACTTTCCGAGACAAAGTAAAAAAACAGTGTATTCTTTTAAAATGTGTGCTCCGTTTTATACAAAATAAGATTTGTTTTTTGTTCTCTTTTTTAAGAATGTTTACTGATATATTTTCATTTACCACGATTTCATGTTTTCTACACTTAATAAATAAATATTGGATTTGGAAAAAAATAGGATTCCTTCAAATGTCGTTTTTGTAATTTCTGAATATATTCTTTAAACAGAGACGCGATGAGGCACTGCCTAAAAATATTTAGGTAGTACTTAATCGTATTGATATTCAAATTTCCACTGATTACTACTTATTCAGAGCTGTGCCTAGTATTTCACAAAATGAAAACGGAAATTCGTGAAATTTTCGCAAAATAAAGAGCTTTCGACCAGTTTAATTCAGTCACTTGCTAAGTTTGTACACATTCTGATAAACGGATCGTTCAATTATCACAGTGCGAATTTGATTTAGCTTTGGGTACTGTTTCCTAGTCGCTTATATCCGGGACTGTAAACACTACACAGAGGCGTAATACACGCATAGTGACCTACGGAAAATACAGTATTTTTATTTTATATCAATGCACAAATTTTAACAGTAGGTTCAGAGTCATGAATATAGTCCATTAGATTTTTTTTTTTTCAATATATCCAATAATTTATGTCCCCCAAAACAAAATTCTCAAACAACTCGCACGATCCTAATAAGACCTTTCATGTTTATAAAAATGACCTGGCTTGTGGTAGATGTTGAGTATAAATTAACAATGTTTAATATATTTTGAAATGGAAATAAATGACTTATTATGTGTAATGTTGAATATTTTCTTCCATGCATTAATCAGTATTTTTTTTTGAGAGGATTAACAAAATATGGAGTCCGAAAAATAACGCTGCAAAGCGTTCCGAATTCAGCTTATTAAACCTAGGTCCAAATGACATCATTGAGTCGACTGCTGATGGATAGTAAAACCTAACTGCATTGTATTAAACAAATTGTATACAGTGCACTGTCATGCCCGTATAGGAAATAACAATAATCGACAATGTTTTTATTCACCAACTCTTACAAATACCAGTACCAAATGACCAGTAATTTAGTCATATCAGCTATGAGTGACATTTTTACAACACCCGAAGCCGGAACAAACCGCACCAAGACAATTGACCACCAGCGCCACAACGACTAACCTTGAAAAATAAATCTGTGATTTATAAAACATTTTTATCTGTAATGCTATTCAGACACGGGTGATACAAGCCGAGTCCTTTTACAAACATATATATAACAAATGCGTCTAACCCTACATTCTGTCCCTTACATTGTTTCCATAAGCCAACTTTAACCCCGCTCCGACAGCTAACCGGTTACATATCTACATAATACATTCGTCGTAACTCTTTTTATCCGGCCGAATTTGTTTTTGAAGTATTCCGAAGGGCTCTCGGTGTGGGGTTGCGATACCATGTGGTTTACAAGGACTTAATAGTACTTTACCCCGTTTACGTTCGGATTGCTTGCTATCCGAGAAATCTTGAAATCCGATACCATGCGGTACTAAATTAGCATGTAATTGGGATGAAATGTAATTGGAGGTTAGATGTAGAATGTTGTTGAGTTAAGTATCATTATAGGGAATATGTTTAATAAGGATTATATTTTGTTTGTGTTTTCGAGCAGGCCATCATTATTGTGTCGACGATCGAATCTCTCATTGGTGGATATTTTATTTGGATTGCTTTCCACTTATCTTCGATTCATCAATTTGTCAAACCAGAATAAGATTATAATATGTTAGTTCACTTGAATTAATTTTACAACAACAATATAAAAGTGCACCAAATTATATTACTAAATCCAAACTATTTAAATGTAAAATAAGTAAAAAAATTGGCCCCATGTTTCAACCGTCAAATAAAATTGTATTGTAATTGCGTCACGTTTTTATTCAGTCAGATTGTTATATTATAGAAAAATTGTGTGTTAATCATGTTTTTAAAATACCTTATTTTACATACTAAGTCAAAGAGGATTTGCGGTTCTAATACGGAAAAGGAGAAAGTCCCCTCAGAGACCTTTATTATGGTGGTCTTACTTGGGTTTTATACTTTTTGTCAAGGTAGCCAGTAAACCCCACTTACTTTGAATTGTTTTTGTTTTTCTCGTACAAGATTACAATTGTTGGAGCGAGGTAGATAGATGCAGCTATATTTATTTTGTTTCTTGAAATTATTAGTTTGGAATATTCTTCGCGAAGAAAATGAAAATTACTATGTTGCTGAGGGAGTTTCTTGCACCGTTTCTTCTTCACAGCTACAACACGTTCCGAAGCGGTGGTAGTAGAAATTAACGATTCAAAAGAACTTGTAAAAGACTACTTGAATAAAGAATATTCTTATTTTGATTTTTATGCAAATTGAGCTTTATGTTATGTATACGTGTTTTTAAAATTGCTACGTAAAATAAGTATTTTTCTATTTAATAGACCAATATTTTAAAAATAAAACTGACTTTTTAAATGATTTGACTCTAGTATGACAGTATTCAGACTGCTTTACATATATCTTAACATTGAAATTAGGCTAGCATTGATTTAAAGGTTGTTTTTCAGCCAAAATAATTATAGGTTCATTTAATCGGCTAATAACGAAACATTTCTGTGCATTATAAAATATTTAACCAATTGTATATAATAGGGTACAATGGCAGAAACATTCGTGAGATGAATTAACAAATTGCCCTAAAGGAGCTTAGAGATTAAATTCGATTGCTTTAAGCCAAAAAACGTATTGTTTAATGTAATTCTCGTTTAAAACTTCCACTAAGTCGTCGAGTCCCGAGTTTTCGCTTAAATAGTCTATAAATCTTATTACACAAGTTGAGATTGAGATATCTGCATTGTTTTGGCATTCATTGCCCGGATTAAAGTTTGAACACACGACATCATTAAGTAAGGCTTATTGGATTTTATTAAAACTTAACTTTGTTTATTTTGAGATGCACTAGAATGATAAAGATATTATAGGGAATTAAAAATGTGGCCGACGCAATGTATGCCCTTCGAATGATACATCGTATTAAATACATTAGTTCAGCCCGAAACAAAGAAAATATTGATTAAAGGCAGCATCGCTAAAAAAATATACCAAGCAACTATTGGAAAACTAAACACCTAATCGCAATTAACCGGGCTGTAGCAAAGTTAAACGTACAATCCGAGGCGAGACGTTTTTCAATTTACCTCCACGTCGACTTGAAATAACTGCCTCGAGTCGGAATAATATTTGCCATGAGTCCCGGGGCGCGTGATGGGCTCGTTAGCGTAGCTTTCCACTTGTGTTGAGTGTATTGACTTTGCCAGTTCGTTGGAGCCAACAAGGGGCAATGTTTTACTTTTTTCCGAGGAGGCTGACGAGTGGCGCGGAACGGCGAAGAATTTTTCACTGCAGCTTGGCCGGAAAATATTCCGGCTTCGAATGGGACAAAACGTGTGACTCGCCTTAATTGTGACACGCTAATTAAGTTTGTCCACGATGGGGTATTTTGTTAAACGTTTGGATGGTTGTTTTTGAAATGGTTTTGTGACTTTGCGTGTAGTGAAAGGATGGCTGTAGGAGATTCTGAAAGTTAAGAGCAATGTTTATGTCATAATCCTTTATAATTAATTAGTTAACGTAATATTTAAAGTTGAAATTACTTAGTTGATATACATTTTTTACAACATCTAAACATGTGTTTAATTAAGAGCTAAATATTTGTGTAAATTTCGATGATAACGATTTCATATTAATACTTTTTACTCCTAAACACACAGCAATCAAATAATTTATTCACTACGATAAGCTTTGAGTCTAGACATTACAGAGAGCGAACATCGAAACATTGATTGGAAATGTCTCAAAACCTAATTGAATTTCTCGAATGAACGGAAACGGACGCGCAAAAACCTCGACCATTAAACATCGGACGTTCCAAAATCAAAATTTAATTCCGGCGCGAAATCAAAGGCTTTTAGCGAATTCTTTCCTGAATGACGTCATAGTTACCTTTGTTTTTGATAAACATCACAGGGTTAGTGGTACGGCGACCCGAGGCGTCGGATTGGCTCGTTACTTCCCATAACCAATCATCCGTGAGAAAGGCGGGACGTGACTTTGAAGCTGGCTATTATTGAGGCGCGTACCTCGGAGCATATCGATAGTTATTGTGGATCATTGCGGACTGTTTGTGATATTAAAAATAATATTGTGAACGTAGCTTAATAACATTTTTCTAGTTTTGATTTAGATGGTGAGATTAATTAATTAGATAGTCCAATTGATGAGTATAATTTTGACTTAACATATGAACTTTTGACACAATGATTTTCAATTTGACGTTCATATCACTTCGACCCCTCATACACAAGGGTGGAAAACCCATTATAACGTTCCATGCAAGTGTATCGCGTTTCGGATTCAGCATCTGCATATCAAGCATACCGCGTTAATTATGTGGAACGATGAGGATCAAAATTAAATTAATAATATTGCCATGGGTACAATATTTGGACTGTACTGCACTTACATCATGCTCATTAAAGTCAAATTCCCGTGGCAGTATAAAATCACAGCGACATAATGTAAAATGAAAATACATCGCGAAAAAAACAAAACACGAGTGACGTCAATTTAAGTAGACCGCTCGCCCCTAGGTCCCTTCGAGCGGTGGTATGAGTAAAGGGGAGATTAGTATTCCAGCCCGCGGTAGTTTGTGAAAAGAAACCTAAAACTCGCAATTCATTGTAGCACTTACGCAATTTCTTATCCAAAGTCAATGAGGTTACTCATTGAACCTAAAATGAAATCCATGTTCGCCCCGAGGCTTATTTTAATATCCATTTGAGGGGACCGCTCCACCTTAACCGTGAAACACTCAAATTATATAAAGCGCCAAATATTTTCATTATTAATGTTTGTTTTCAGACGCGAAGGAAACTCCTTAATAACGCTACTTTGAAATATTTCTTAATCAATTCAGGGCACGGAAAAATTTTATTCTGTATTTTTTTGGAAATGTTATCTTTTATGAGGGTCATTGGAGGGGCGTTTTAGTTCAATGGGTCGTAATTATCAATGCCGATTTTTATATTTACTGGTGTTTATTATTTCACTATGACTGACGAGAGAGCTTGCTACGCTAGAGGCTGCGGTTCGATCCATGCTTATTCCTATATTGGGAAATATTGATTAAAGCATCATCTAAAGCATCATCATAAAGGAGCATCTATTAAATATTATTTTTATTTTATAGTTATTATTAATATGTTTTTAATAAGCTATTGGTGCACTATTGACTGCCCTCTCTTTTATCCTTCTCTTATTTCCATCCCAAGGTAGTCGGTAAGAGATTGCCTCGAGCGATACGACCGCCTTTTGTACTATTATCGAATGTAATGTTTTATTTGTTAAGATTAAATATAGTGTACAATAAAGGATATAAATAAATAAAATAAATAAATAAATAAAGCATATAATTATACATACATATACTCACGGTTTTTTCCCAGAAGGGATAGGCGGAGGTTCTCCTAGAAGACACCCACTTTTCGCCTTGTGGGTTCCGTCTCACGATGTGATAGGGGCGAGTCTATCGCCATATCGGGCACAAATTTCTGACGCCAGGCTGATAATTTTAATGAATAGAAAAGTCCAATATCACTTTGCCCTACCCGGGATTCGAACCTGAGACCTCAAACTAACTAAAAAAAATTAAAGTCGATATTTTTAGTAGTTTCAAAAAAAATGTATCTCAGAATCATGAATTCATGATTGATTCATGAATTCATGTTAAGCCATTTTATATATAATGTTTTATAACAAATTAGGCCTGTTTGTTTCTAATCTAATAATGTATTTAATTTAATAATCTAATAATTAATAATGAAATTATTAGTTTACTTTGTTGTTGGACATTGCAAACTTAATTTAAAAGTCTTTGTGATGTTTAGTCACAAAGAATTAAAACTTTATGAGATTTGGATTTTAATGTAATAGAAAGCGAAGTTTATTTAGAGCGGACGTGCTTGATAATTATACTTTTTCACCAGTATTTTCGTATAAAATTAATTTCTAGTTTTATAATATGTTGTGAACTTACATTTTAAAATGGCGAACTAGTAAATAAAAGACCTCTTTATTAGAAATAATTTAGAATTTTAATGATCATCTTAACATTTTGTGTTTAAGTGATAAAACATCAAATCAAATAGACATAATACACATCAAACACTCTTCAAATATTTAAATTTTTTATCACTTCCAGTTTCACTCTCTACGCGTTAGAAAGCGTATACAGTCATCTATAATCCGGCCGCTCAGAGAATGCGTTCCTGACACATGTCAGTTGATCATGAGTAGTGATGGGAAATAATTATCATTTAGCTAAACTTTTGAATTATTCCCAGTAAAAGTAGCAAGTTAGAATAATTGGATACTTGACTATTTTCTATAAAGTGTTTTAAAATCTAGGTATAATCATTCTTTAAATCTTCCAACCGTTAATATATTTTTAAAGAGATCTTCATAATGAATAAACATGTTTTTCTTTATTACTAAAAATATTGTCACCAAAACTGTTGGTCACGTGACTTTTAAAATTTACGTCACACTTTACAATTGGTGAATGATCTTAGTGGCAGAAATTAATAAAATTGTACATTGTGACGTCACACGCTGCACAAGGACAGCCGATCCTGTTTCGTTACTATTAATCAATAAATAAAAACTCACAAACTTCTTTCAGATCATTATAATATTTACAATTTATATAAATGTAAATAAAAATACCAAATATTATTGTCTTTTATTAACTTATCATAATAATGCAACACATTTTATATTTTATTGCCACAACCGTCAAATATCCAATTGTCTGCATTCTACATTTTCATGTCGTTAAAATAATAAACAAAACAACAAGGTGATAATTATATTTATTATAAAATATGGCAACATATTTACAAACAATTAATTAAAAATAATAAGAAAAGGAGGCGCCACTGAGCCGCTTAAATAGTATCACATTATAGATCGGATTTTAATTTTGATTCTTATTATTATTAAATCAATTATAAGTAAATAATATAAGTTAATATTAAATGTTCTTATTTAAAATATTTTAATAAAAACGTAAACTTCAATGCCAAATTTAAATAAAATTTACAAATGTGAAAGATATTATATTGCTGCCAGGTGAAATAAAGAGTTAGATCCGTTTAATTATTACGTTATACATTATTAAAAACACAAATGTATTATTTTATATTATAACGGAAAATAACGTTATAATAATCTGCTATTTTTTGGCCACATCACTCCAGAAATGAACAGTTGACATAACCTTGTAACGGCGTGGTATGAACTTATAAATATAATATTTTTATTTTTATTAACCGTCAAATTTAGTCCAAAGTGATAAAATTTAACCTAAATTTACATATTATTTAATTTTTATGATGTTTTATTTCGTAAGTAGGGTAAATAAATAAAAATGTTCGATAATGTATTTACATTTGCTGTCGTTGCATTCGCAACGACACTTCAAAGTTACGTCGTCCGTTCGATTACAACCTTTCAGGAACGCATTCTCTGAGCGGCCGGATTATAGTTATAAATCTATAACCAATAACTATAAAATGTAGAGAAAGTATTTTATACATAAAACATATTCATAAACAAGTTCTTAAGCGCCTCACTTTCGATCCGAGCATACAGGAGTTGAAGTAGCGGCAACAAGATAATCTGTAAAACTTTAATATTAATAGATTAGCATGTTAATTATATGTTTTGTTCTCAGAGCTGCCGCCGGAAAAGCCGACGATAAAGGCGGAGAAGGGCTGGTATGCGAGCGGCGACTCTCTCCGCGCACAATGTTCGTCACCTCCCGCAGATCCACCTGCCAACCTCACCTGGCTACTCAATGGAAGAGGTGTAAGTACCAGTTAGAATTTAGTTGATGGATGCAGGTCGCTTCGAACAGGTCGCTGTGAGGGTCCTTGTTTGCTTATGTTTAGGAGTGGCACTCCAGTGCCTGAAAAAAGAGAGAAGGACTTAGTCGTTACGAAATAAAATACTGTAACAGTACACAGTATTTATCGGTATATGTCATTGACATACTATGACAATTGCCTCACAGACTGCCTCGGTGGCGTAGTTGTATCACGGTACGGTTACAAAGCTGAAGTCTCCGGTTCAAATCCCGGGTCACGTAAAGTGATATTGGAATTTTCGATTCATTACCAGCCCGGTATTAGAAATTGGTTCCTTATCGGCTCGCCCACTAACACACAAGGCGAAACGTGGGTGTCCTGGTTGTTACCGAGGACACATCTCTCTACCCTTCTGGAAAAAGGCGTGAGTATGTATGTACATACCATAACAAACAGCATTAGTGTACTACGTGTATACCTTCTTCTTCAAAATACAAATCTCAACTGTTTAAATGGAGGTAACTCAAAGTCTACAGTATTAGACAAAACATGTTAATGGACTTACATCTATAAATACTGTCATTCCCTGATTCCAAAGGCCATTGATGTATGGACATAATGCTTGCATATTTTGACATCAAACGCAGTTGTTTCCACTTCCCATGGTAGTTTAATACCATGTCAATCTAAGCCCTAGCTACGATGCCATAGTATATAACTAAAACACGCTAATCATGGCATTAAAATCACAGCGATAATCTCAAAATGGCGCGCGTATCTGAAGCGTTTGCGTTGCGTATTCCCAAACAATACGTGATCAAGCCTGACATTAGCCGCGGTGCCGCGGAAGTGCCGTGCTAATTAACGCACGTCATTAAACTGATTACACGCAATAAAATTGATTACTTGTATACTAGGGTTGTAAAATTCTGTTTTGATATTATGTAGTTTGATGTAGTAAGAGAGTTAGAAAGAGGCTTCGTGGACGATCATCATCTTCAGTGACAAGAAGTCGACTTAATGGTAGACTTTTTCTTTTTAGTAGTATTCAGGGATTATGACAAGTAGATCTAGCTATTGAAATCGACCTGCTTTAAACAACTTAGATTCAATATAACTGGCTTAAATTGCCTTTGTTAATATGTACCATAAAAGCAGGAAATATTTTATCTAGTTAGTAGTTTATGAATTACATTATCATTTATCCAACTGCAGCTACCTAAATTTGTTTCTACTCCACTTATTTTTAACTCCTATTTGTCATAAAATAACATCGCAACAAAGTAGAATTCAAGCCTCACAATCGCATTAGTCCCCAATCTTATCTAGAACATAAAGATAAAAAATACAACATTAAATATAAAACAGCGAGGATTTGTTGCAGCCCGCCGGGACGGTGACGTCACGCCGTGACGGCACGTCTTCGCTTGATAAATGAATGGGCTCGAATCTTTTGTCTTAGGCAAGTCTGGAGACTGTTAGATATTACGTTTAATAGTAACGGTGCAGAATTCTCATCTACTTTTTAAAACGAAATTCGGAGGACGAGTTACTGATTGAATGGGGCTGGGGTTTTGATGTTTCATCCATTATTATGGATTTATTTCGCTTAGAGTCAATCTGAGCTTACTAGCTTTTTTAAAGGAGTCTAGTTCTAAGGCGTTTCGTTGGATTTATTTATTCATGTCAGCTAGTATAAGTACATTATTGTTTCTTAAAACTCATTTAATTAATCATTTAATTAATTCTACTTCTGCCTAGTCTACAGTTGTAAAAATATTGCTGTTCAATAGTGTTCTACATCGCTTTAACTAATTCTTTCATAATTTATCAAAAAAAGGTTTGTTCGTCAACGGCATCCTCTTTTTAACCTTTCCTGGAATAAAATAAGGGGATCTTAACAGCTTTCCTCTCCTTAAATAAAAGCTTATCTTACAACACTTTCTATACCGTTTAGCAAATTACATTAACACAATCCCTTTACAATTAAAACATAAGCTGAATTAAATCTATATTTAGGTCATTTTACGACTGTACCCGATGTCCATGAAAGGAATATTTGCTCGTCGCTGTTCCATAGAATATTCTAAATGTAATTACAAACTCTTTGAGAACCATCTTGAACAAATTGTTGACAAAACTTGAGTTTGAAGGGGCATAATAATAGATCGTTTGCGAATTTATTACGGTAAACTTCAATGATAATTATATTTATCTATAACAAGCAGGAATTATGATGTTAAAAGATAAAAGTTATGGCTACTTTGTCTCGATAGAAAATACACACAGCTTATTTTTTAACATATAATATGACGATAATTCAATTCTGGCTTCTTTCTCTTTATTTGTATAACCTACTGATTTAAAATTTTATAAAGTTACCTGATTGCACGTTGCTTTGATCTGTTATATTATCTTTCATTCATATCTATAATTTTATTTCCTATTCTGCTCTATTCTATGGTTTTATGTTGTAATATCGCTAACCAGGTCTCCACTTCAGTTACTAGTTCATTGGAGATTTTGTAATAAGTGAAATAGATTAGTGGAGACTTTATTATTTGAATTATTGTTAATATTGAACAATGTGAAATGTTCACAAAAAGGGATTGCCGGACGCTCAATACAAGGGGTATTTGAGTACTCTTCACATCCGTTTTTCCTTCCCGCTTTCTTCCCAATTTGATGGGCCGGCAACACATCCATGATCCAACGTTGAGGATGTTCATGGGCAGCAGTGATAACTTACTATCAGGTGACCTATTTAAAAAAAAAAGAGCTAAAATTTGCAAAACATACCTATTGCACACATAATGTAGTACCAAGAGTTATATGAGCTGAGCTACCAGTCCTCGAACCCTTTCATTTGAATTGAAACGGTTCATTAAAACGTACATTAATCATCCGCACTCAAGACTCCACAGGTAGATAAATACACAACGGCCCAATAAAATTGGAAAAAGCAATTAAATTAAACGAGTCGAATAAAAATCAGACCATTAGGTTTACCCGGTGAAAGCATTTGATTTCCCATTAGCATGATATCACATCCGCAATCCAATTACTTATAATAATTGATAGCCAGGACCCTTGCATGATAAAAACGGGGATACTGATTTGTATGTTTCCTAAAAAAGTATTTAAGTCAAAATAGACTGTCTATATATGAAGCAGCAACGGCTTATGAACTTTTGTGCCCAACTTTAGACACAGCACAGAAATAAGGAAAGATGTAACGTTTAAATTAATTGTTACATTGGCAATCTTCCGACACGCAGAAAAGATTAATCTACCGTTAACATAAAATTATTGTAAACGACAAGGATTACAAGCTTTCATTGCCTTGTGTTAACATTTTAAATAACGCAACAGCAGATCAATACTCTTTTTCTATAATTAAAATTATGTATCAATGTGAACTACAGAATCACGATTAGCAATCCTATAATTACTTCACAGCACTTTCTAATTCGCATTGACACTATTATTCCCCGACAGAGAAAATTATTCAAAAGAGGACAGACAGTTCTTGCTCGACCTTTACCTTTTTGCTGCAGAACGCTGTTAACTTCCGACAATTTGAAACTATATTGAAGACTTGCGTTCAGTGGACCAAATGCTTTAAAATACTTTACATTTATTTCATGAACTGGATTCATGACTTACATATAGAATATTCTCGATTGTAACTTGTTTTTCCTTTGTCAGATAACGCGCATTGTAATGAAATGGACATGTAGTTTTGTACAACATTTTATGCAATATCAAATTAACTTCCACGTAGATAATTTGAGGAATCAATTTAATTAAAATCGATAGTTTACCAACACCGCAATAATTAATCAGATATTTTATTACCGGTTGTAAAATGTTTTAAGCGAATCTTGTATAAGAAATACATTGAAATACAAAAGTAGTAACTATTTAGAAATATAATCATATTACTAATTATACTTGCCGTTGGAACTACGCGAAATATTATGAGTCAATCGGTACGTCTTACACTTCTTAATTGTCCTCTAATATTACATAGCTGTCATTCCATATACTACAGCTTATTTAGAACGACACTAGACCAAACTTTAGAAACCAAACGTAACCGGTCAAACTTAACCAAAAAATCCGAAGCCATTATCCTATTCTTACGACATCAAGTGCTCTATTTGCGTTATAGCAAAGGAAGTGGCTTGTCCAAGGTAACATATAGCCGAAAGGTATTATTTTTCAAAGCAGTGCCACCGGAGCCCGGACGCGGCGAGGCGACCGACTATTTGCGCAAAACGGCGAGCTATCGGCGACGCGAGCTTTAAGCTTGTTTTTCCCAAGTTGTGAACTTCTTTGTGTGAGCTATCGATCCGCTGACCGTTTAGACTTCATTCTGAAATATTGGAAAATTTCGTTTACCATTTTATAAATCGCGCCCTTTTGCGGCTTGTTTTGCTCACGTTTGCTCACGGCTAGCAAGTTATGTTGGAGGTTTCATCGTTTTTGAAGTGTTTAGGAGAAATAGGGTGAGAGGCTTTGTTCTATTTCTTAATTCTTTATTAATACTTTTATAGTCACAGAAAAATGTATAACTCCTATAGTATAGATTGAGAGCCAAATTCTGTATAAAATAAGTCACGATCCCATGAATTCAGATTATGTATTACTCCATAAAACCGAGCTCCAAAGTTCAAACTTCTTCATTTTGCAGTGTACAATAAAAAATATGCGAAGAATTGCCAAGCCGTAATGAAGACGGTAAGTCAGACTTAATTTCTCAAAACTATCCCTGAATAACTGAAGCATTGTTTTAAAAAGCACTGCCAAGAGTTTAACGCTAGGCCGGGCCACTCAGACGGAGGGTCCTTTAGATTGTAATAAGCCGCGCTTAGCTCTCAGAAATGACTCCGGTTTATTTTGGGTATGCAAAGTTTGTTTACCGTTCAATCCTGGATTCGTATATAATTATTTTGCCAGGGAATTTAATATTTTGAAGGAAATAATTTTTTAGCAAGATATGAAAGGTATTTAGATGCATGTTTAGGATTGAGTATATTTGTGTACGACACATAATGAAAGAAGTCATAAAGTTTTTTTTCTGGTCACACGCTTCGATGTTTTATCTTATTTTCAACCTGTAGGCACCTTATATCCTCTTATAATAATCTTCGTCACAACACATCTAACTTCACAAAACAAAGTAAAGAATTCTTTGCCCAACTCAATCAAACACCCATTACATTCATTTAATACAAAAGTATAAAACGAAATGTCGTTGAGAGAAAATCCCTACCACAGTGTTCCCTTCGGCGTAGAATAACCATGTAACATAATTTTCATGGATATTTGAAAATTCAAAGCTATAACTACTTATTTGAGTACTTTTTCCTTTTTATTATCTCACTCTTAAGGATCAGGTAATTTATCGGTTGTATGATTCGATTTTAATCGGATCTTGCCGCTCCTATCTACACTAATCGAATATCAGACATCATCGAAAAGCATGTCCATATTATATTAAATCGAGAAACTTCTGCCAGACATTCTACAATTGTAAAGTGTCATATAAATTCGTATACAATTGAGAATACAATTTCTATCAGACGTGCCCGTTGGCAAACCACCCAACAAAACCAATCGGAGCCAATAAAAAATCGATGTCCGATAAGTGTGAACAGCTTCATATAAACGTTCAGCACTAGAGCGGCCGACACCTGATAAGTGGGAACGGGGCTTTACGGAGTAGAAGTACTAGTTTTCTAGATGTACAGGAAAGATTTAGCTTTGTGTTTTGCTTTCTGGGTGGTTTTATGAATTAGGCTTTTTTTCTGATCATGCTCAAGTGAGGTCAATGCTGACTTATCAAGTAGAAGCATATTCGCATATACGAGTATAATGTATGTCTGATATCAACGTAAACACACATAACCAATATCCATCCTTTATTGTTCGTTTCAATGCAAAAGAAAGCACAATATTTGAAAATACTTTTCGGAGAAATTAAGATTATATGCGGTCATGTTTAATTCTCGTCTTAATCAGAGCATAGTAAATTGCATTTTATTGAAGCTCTTTCGAATAAATTTCTAGTAATCTTTCTATATTCTCACATTAAATTCCGTTCATTTCTATTCAGTCTGGCAACACTAGTTCCAACCAGTACGTTTTATGGAAATGGAAAGTCCCATAACCCCTTTGTGAAGTCGTTATCATTTTCTTTGACAAACGTGCTGAAAAATGGTCTCTTAGGGATTTCATCTTTTGTGTATTAAAAATTTATTAGCTTGACTCACGGCGCTTTGTCTAAGAACTTCTTTCCGTCATACTACATTTTATTCTCATTGTGTGGTCTAGCGGTAGTATGCAGTCAATTAATTGAGGTGACAGCCTCGGTGGCGCACTTGTACTACGGTACGATTACAAGGCTGAGGTCTCGGGTTTGAATCCCGGGTCAGACGAAGCTATATTGGTTTTTCTATTCAGTATCAGCCTGGATTTCGAAATCTGTGCCAAATATGGCGATTGGGTCGCCCCCTATCACATCGAACAAACAAGGCGAAACGTGGGTGTCCTGATAGCATCTCTGTGTACCCCTTCTGGGGAAAAAGCGTGAGTTTATGTATGTATGTAATTAAGTTAATTGTATATGAAAATAATTTATTGAATCCATACAAAATATTCAACATAATTTAGATTCAGTATTTTTTTTGTTTGAAAAGCGGCACTAGAGAGGAACAGGCAATAAACTCTAGTGTTGTTTTTTCTTTACCCAGTTAACACATTTACAATACAGTGATTAACAAATGGTACAAGTTAGGTTGATTCAGAGCAGTTCATAAGCAAATTGCTATAATTTATGGTTTCTTGAAATGTTACGTTTACTCAATGTTTAATAAAAAGTTCTGTTTCGGCGAAAATTAATTTCCAGAACGTAAAGGGCATTGGCGTTCAATTTCTAATATCTCAATTTATTAGGAAGCGGAAACCATACCAGTTCTGGTTCATAAACCTTGAAGATTTCATAATCAATATTCGTTTTTTTTACCACTATACATTATAGTTTTAGCAACACGTTGATTGAGTTTTTTTTTAAATATATATTTTTCAATCAGAATAGACAATCGCTTCTAAACTTTTATGGAAATATACTTCAAAATAAAACAAAAAATATCTCACCTCACTAAAACATTGAAAATTCGAACAATACCAGTTACCGGTAACAATACCCGAATGTCCCTACAATACCCGAATACAGCGAAACTCACAAATACTAACGAAGCTCGTGTCACCATCCCGGGTAACATTATGTCGGAAACGTAATTAAATGTCACAATCCGTGATAGGATCAAAGGTTTACCGGGCCGAATCAAGTCACTGGCCCCGCCTGCCGCAGAGGCTTTTTAATGTGTTTATCAGTTTACAAATATATTTTTGAAAGGTTGTATTAATATTGTTGTTGGTTAATTAATTAATTGGTTAATATAATTGTTTAATATAATTGTTTGGTAAAATATGTTATTCTCCTAAGGGTACGGCGAGGAAAGCAGGAAAGCATTTGCATGTCATTCAGCAAGGTTAACTGAATATATACTGGGTCCCTACAAAAACATAAAATTTTCTATGAATTACAATCTTCTTTCTCCTATTGTATTTAGTTCTCAAAAAGCTTAAAATAAATCCAACACAGACATAAACTTCAAAGGTTTATGTATAACAAATGCCAGCTATCTTTACACAGCGTTAAAATTTCCAACACTTCAAAGAGAAACGTGTGTGAAACACGGAGACAATGTTTTGAACAATATTAAAGTTTGTAATCGTTAAATAGCATTGTTCCAACTTATTTAGACGAATAAAAGTTGGTCTGAAACGGCACCTTCCCTTTATTTTATTGTAGTAACAACAAAATTTGTTCGGTATATAGTAGGCGTTATTATTTCAGCCAGTGCTAAATTTAAACTGGGTCGCGAACTTTAAGGCCATTTATTGGTGCTGTACAAGTTTTTGATGATGGATTTGAATTCTGTTTGATGTGAAACTTTATCGGTCAGCGCTAGCAACGATATCTTGCAATCAATGGCTCTTGGCGACTCGGAGTTTGTTTAAAACTTTGTCATATCGACACAGTACCACGAAAACGCATTTATAGGAAGTCACTAATTGCTTGGTTATGTTATAGTTTATGCAATATTAATTAGCTCTTTCGATTAAACATATGAATAACTTTTGTATATTGGTAAATAATAATGTAAGGATAACAATAAAAAATGAAACAACTTAGTATTGATGATAGGGATGCCAGGCCTTCTGGTTACAAATTGAAAGAAAAAAGGAAGAAAAAACATTTATTATCGCACATAACAAAATAAAAACAATAATATAAACATTCAAGGCGGTAATCAACATGCAAATATGTAATGGCCAGACAAAAATGATCCCCGACTCAGCTGTATGATGCAATACAACGCAGCTATACTGCAGCGGCAAAATTTGAACTTTTATCTATCTATTAAAAATAATGTAAAAATATCATGCACGATTGTAGAAATTTAACTACTCGTGCGAAAATTTCCCGGCAAATATTAAATACTACGGCCCTGAAAAGTTCCTGGAAAACTACAGGCTCCGTGTTAAATGCACTCACTGGTAAAAATAGGTTCCATTAACTCATAGGGATATTCGTCCATCATTTTAACAATGCTCTTTGTGGAGTGCGATCAAGTTCGATAAGAGATCAAAATATATCTTATCCATAAAAGTAGGCATACGCTTCACATTATCAGTAAACCTTTGATATAAGAAATATCGTTTTTTATTTTCTACATCAATGTCAGACTCAACGCAATAAACGAGTCAACTATAATATTTTTTTCAAATTGGTAGACACTTGCTGTAGAAAATAAAAGCTACAGTCGACTACCCAGCTATAGGTCTATTCGACCGGGATGATAGTGCCACTATCTCATAAAAATCAACGTGACAAGTTGATGTTGCAATTTATTCAGAAAATGATATACTGGAGCCCCTAAAGTTGGTGGCTAGGATATGCGTATTTGCTTGGGTAAAGACGAATGTACTCGAAGGTGGAAAACCTGTCATTATGATTCTCGCAAGACAGGCTAGCGTAATTGCTTCATCTTAGAGATAACGATAAAGCTTGGATTGAATAGCCCTTAACATCAAGTGTGTTATAATCTCTTTATCCTCTCAGTATAAAGTCTACTAATTACTATTGCTACAAAATACAAAGTGTTACACACCCTTATCCACCTACGGGCACTCAGAGTAACATAATTTCATTTCATATATCTTGTAGAGATATTAGACTAATATTTTTACGACGGGCCGATGGTCTGACCTCAATACTTCTGGGAAATAATTCATTCGTTGCAATCAATAAATCATGTATACTTTAATATGAACTAACCCGTCCAATCTGTATTGGCACAAACATTTGTTAGTGTGTACACATATTCTCATCTGTGTAACATTGTCCCAGCTGAAAAACCTGGCAATTTTTCCATTCAGCATCCCCCGACGCACTCTTGTCTCGTGCATTATTTCCACGCTCTCACGGGCTTACGTCTAACATGGTTAGGGTGTCCATGTTTCATGTTAGTCAAGCACACATGTGGAATTGCTAGCGGTGGGACAAAGGCAATCAATTTGTTATAGATAATTTTATATGATAATACTTAGGTACTATATTTTGGGTTATAAATATATAAAATAAATTTAACAGGTATACTTTACCAAAAGCACTTTACATTAATATTACCATAAACTCTTTATAAAAGTCTATCGTTAGTTGGAAATAATCACAGCAGAATCAAATACTTGAAAAAATACTAAGCTTACTAAACTGTATTAAAAAGAATTTAAATATTACTCTATAAATACCCAAGATGGAGTGTCCTTACGAACATCCCAGAGAATAAATCAAATAAACAGAATCTTAAAATGTCCTATAAAAACAAAACACATGCTCAAAGCAGCCGTTGATAGAATTACTTATTCGATATGCGGCTCACCTGTGTGTGCGCGTGAAATATTAGCTTGTTTACATCTCACCATTCAACTGAAGATGAAAGAAAATTGATTACAGCGCGAAGATTCTATGAATATCAATGATATTAATGTACGTAACGCGAGCATTATTGAAACACGATAAATATGATTCGATTTGAATAGTACTGTGAGCTAGGCAGTTGCGTAATTTCTGCATGTTTCTTTCCTTTTATTAATCGTGTTGTGTGAAGTGGATGTAGGAGTTAATGTTTATTATATGTGTAGCTATTATTTAATCACATTATTAGTTCTTTGTCGTTTTAAAAATAACAATCTTAATAGGATCAAATTGTTTTTTAAACACTGCCGAGGTATGTATACGGACCGAGAACTGAACTTGTTTTATTGAAATCTGTAAAAATGGTTCTATTGGTGCCGGTAATTTGTAAGAGTTTTGAATTCTAAGAACTTTGGTTCGAAATACAAATCCGACAACTCTATTCACATCAGTTCTTCAATAATAAATGTAAGATTTACTCTGATTTAAGTGATAGAAAAGACGAAAGATTACGAGGAGAAAAAAAATCTAAGTCACAATATAGAACTCAAAAGAATCTAATAATCAATGATATCAAATTCAGCATCTGATTTAAACTCGATCTATCGCATTCGGGGTAGCAATTCTTTCTCCATTAGACCCCACTACGTGTGTCAAGCCACAACGCTTCAGAGTTTTTGAGCGCGAGGTCACGAAGATAGCATATGCTTTACAAAAAACACCACGGGATACTCGTATCTATAGCAACTGTCAATTTCGTGTATAATGAAAATTTAGAATTTATTCCTATAATATTTTCATGATCACTTTTCATTCATGATGCAAAATGATTTGATTGCCAGAACGTCTTTTATATTTATAGGTTTATGGACTTCTATAATCGCAGGCTTGCTCACAATGCTTTCTACACCGTTACTGCAAGTGACAGCTAACAAAGAATACATACGTAACTTCGAAAAGTGACTGGTGTGTATTTTGAGTTTAAACTGGCCCAAGGCCTCTGATCTAGCAGCCCGATCTAATAGGGATAATACATGTTAACGTAAATAAATTTAATTAAGCCATTGATCAAGTTATTATAATTGTGTTTACCAATAATGTATGCAATTGTCTTTCGTCTATTATATTTTACTTTATCTACATATCAATTCACTTACCAACCGGTGCAGTAACTCTACTGTGCCAGTAAAAATAAAGGAATTCACTTCACCAAGAGCATCGGAAAGTGGAATCCCCAAATGCCTTCGAGGTAACATTTCCATCTTCAACATACATTGCCGACTTATCTCCGCAGATATGTATGCGACTGTACATTACAGCGGTCTAGAAAGTCATGTATGTGCAATTTATTCCGCGCTCGCCCGCGCTCGCTCTTTGTGTTGCTAATTCCATTTTATTCTTCTCTAGCAGGCTGTCATTAACCCCAGTCATGTCGGATGCTGTTCTTTATGCTGTGTTTTTTCAATACGCGACGTAGGGTTTTGGATGTACAAATGAATTTTAATATGTATATTTTTTTAACGGCACGATGAAGTCATGATATTGCATACGTTTATGGAGTTAGTGTACTATAGTCTAGCATCTAGATAGAAAATAAGGGCGCCTTCGAATTAGCCGCTGAGTGTCGCGAGGGACGCAGTGCTGCTGTGTTGCTTCGCAAATCCATACCATAAACAAAGCACGATTAACAAAGATGATGTCTCGCTTATGAAACAATTCTGCCGAAAAAAAGTTATGGCATCATAAATGTGTACAAGACGGCTAAGTCCGAAACAACATATTTCCGTGATAGTGGTCTCAGATTACTTATTTACGAATTCAAACGTAAATATTGTAGCGGAGAACAGCACAGTGGTATTGTAAGAGAAAATATAAAATCACACCATATGCACTTCAATACTTTATTAAGTCAAAGACCTCAAACAAGAACAAGATAGAAAAACAAAATAAACACCAAACTGTCAATACAATATTCTATATATGAATAAAACATTCTAAGAAACGACCAGCTTCATTTATAGTTTGCATTCTTTAACAAATATTAGAACGGTACGATTTTTTATGGAAATAAAGATATGTTTTTTTTCCCACTTAGTGGAACCACTACAAGAGCTGTAAATACACCTGTTTCATAATATCAACAATTTCCACTCACAAGATAACAATTTCCAAAAGAAATAAACAAGGAAAAGTTCGACTAAAATCAATACGGAACTTCAAACAAAACGTCTTCCTCTTGCCTAACAATGAAATACTCACACACCACAAAAAACGTACGCAAACACAATTTATAAAATAAATAAAAGTTTAAAACACTTTAGCTGGCACCACTCGGCAGTAAACAGAGAAAAAGTATAAATATTGGATGATTTCATTGTGAAAAAAATGACATTGATGCCATTGTCGCGAGTTTGACAAAGAGTTCGCCGACAGTATTTTCACCACAATTTTAGTTTGTTCACACAAAAGGAGTTTCCCCTCCGAACTTCCATTAACAAGGTTCTTGATAATTTTTCAATAACTAAATGGATATTTGACTCGTATTTTAATTTAATTTGGAGCTATAAAATTAAATATCTCGGTATTTTAGTTTATATTTCAATTTGCTTAATTGGATGGTTTCTTTGTTTAATATCCGGCTTATTGGTAGTTTAAATTTTATTGTAATAATGTCGATAAAATGGTTTATATTTATTTGTTTGATATACACGCTTGCTATATTGCTAGAAAGTATTTTACTAATACTACCTATCAGTTGTCCCTTAGAACGTGCATTTCTTCATACCTATACCTTATCACACATACACACCACACAAGCTTAATAACCCACCATCACAGTACACAGGGCGACCACTGTTAAAAGGTGACCTCCTTCAATAAATACAAAGCAATATCAGCCAATATAATTTTACAAATACAAAAAAATGGCAGCGAGGAAACCAACACTTTAATTGGGAAGCCGGCTAATAGCCCAACGTTTCATTTATTATAACTGTATATTGGTATTTTATAGCAAAATATTGCAAGTTGATTGATGAATTTGAAAAAAGAACCACCAGAATTTCAAATCAAATAGTTAAGGCACTCTCACACTCGCGTTCGTGTTTCGCGGAGTTTGCTCGACAGTCGACAGGCAACATGCGACGCGCGACGCGCTGTCAACGAGACGTGACATCGCGTCATGTCCCACGCGACAACGTCAACAACAGTTTGCGATAAAAGAATCTAGTGTTTTGTCAAGCGTACTCGAATAAAACCCGTGTAAACTAGGACAGTTTTATGATAGTTCTCGTGATTTATGTTGGACAATTTGTATTTTTTATGAATTGCTGTTTCCTTTTGAAACTAAAAAGTTTATTCGTTGGCAAAATGTAATTGCATCGTATACAGACTAACTTGTTATAGTTATATTCTTTTTCGATTCTTATTGCCGCAAAAATGAAATTTCAAGATAAATAGACTTATAAAATGCAAATAAATAAGCTTACATAACATGTATCTACATACGTATTTTATATACTAAAGATGTTTGTATTAATAGTCGTCGTTTATAATTGACTCAAATAGAATTACTCCTCACGTTTTGAGCTACTGTCAGCCACGTTCTAGTAATGTATGCTGAAGAATATATGTTTGTTATTTACTGGTGGTAGGTCTCTCACACGTGAGAGGCCGCCTGGGTAGGTACCACCGCAATGTGTATTTCACCCGCCAAACAGCAGTGTAAATGCACTGTTGTGTTCCGGTTTGAAGGACATTGTAACCAGAGTAACTACTGGACATATTGAGACTTACCATCTTATGCCTCAGGATGGTGAGCGCAGTGGAGTGCCAAGCATTGTTGTGTAATTAATGTTGTTGTTTAGTTTTAATTTTATCAATGAGCGGTCGTATAGTTTATCATCAGGCGATAAGCATGCTCGTCTCGCCATCCATGGCAATAAAAAAATAAAAATGTAATTTTATTTTTGTCTGTGTTATATTATTTTGACAACACATGACACTGTCGAACAACTTAACTCAATTGACTCGCATTACCAACAGCAATAAATGGCACGGTTCAAACTGTATATTTCCTTTAGATAAAGGATTTCACTAGACGCTGATATTTATGAGCCGGTTCAACGTAATGGGCGTCCGATGACACTACCGCTCATAATAAACCACCACTCCCCTTCAAGGGATGCGGCGTGTTATCGATAGGTTTTTATCGATGTTTTTTAATCGATTTGAAAATCAAACCTCATATGCAAAGCGTAACTAATTAAAGGTGATTGAATTGTGGGATGTAGGTAGTTTATTGTTTAATTATAATATATACCATATCATCTGTACTGTCTCATTCCATGTCTATATAAGTGGAATTTTATAAATTCGTTTCAGAGCATTCTGCGTCATTTTAAATGTAGTGCATAAATAAAACAAAACGGAGAATTTTCTTGACTTTTCTTTTTGAATAACAACTATGCGGTACTTCAAAAGAGTTACTTTCAAGTTGAAATAGATTTTATCAAAGAAAATTAAATTCCATTTAAAAAGTTAATTAAATTACCTCAAAGCTTTTCTACCATTAAACGCTCTTGATTAAATAAATACAAATCGTCTCATCCAAACTTACAACCATCTATCAAAACGAAATTCATGTCTTGGCATTGCGCAGTGATCAGAATCTGTCATCTATCGACATCGACAACCGCCCACTTCGAAACGTTCGAGTGAATCGTTCCATGAGCGATGGGTACACTCGATCACGACGCGTCCTAACGCAGGCCGGTCTGGCAAGGCGCGCCGTGTTTATAACGCGATGACGGGTTAACCGACTATGTCGGGTCTCGTGACGTATGATTGTCGCTTTCTATTATGGATTAAAAATCTAGAGATATGGCATTTGATATTTTAGGTTCAGGTTTGATAGTTGTCTAAATGTTTACTGTCGTCAAAATGTGACTCACAGTCTTAGTAACGTTATTTTGGGTTAAATTACTGTCGTTTTCTTTTACCTCTCTACATTGGCTTTTTAAATAATTATGACTGTCTAAGTCAGATTAGCCTTAAAAACTAAAATAGTCGATATGGTTCAGAATAAGACATTTATCTTGCTGTTAGGCCGGATCTATGTGCATGTGATGTGATGATGTGTACATGCATGTGACTGTTAGTTACCTTCCAGGGATTTTATTTATTTCTCTAAGGCAACAAGACTGACTAGCACTCAATATTTCTTGTCATACCATGAATAATATTTACATCCGTCGGTACTTCAGTTTGCCAGCAGCACAAGTACCACCATTCGAAGTTTCTAGAGTCTCCATAAAGTTGGCATCAAATTTTATTTAGCTAAAGTATCACAAGCGCTTGCAAAAATATTCAAAATGTTAAAATGTGAAGTACCCGTTGAACTACTTAAAGCACTTCAATATTTCCCTCTATGCATAAATTGCAAGGGAGTTCGCTTGCTAAATAATTGAATAATCTAATATTTTTTTGGTTGTCACGCAATCACTTGTTACTTTAATTTTGATTTTTTTTTCATAGTGTGCAAGGATCTCAGCAACAACTCCCTGCCACATTTGTTTCTCAAGAAAAAAACTCATGATTTTTTATTGTATTGTGTCGGCCCATAGAGGTCCCACTGCAAGGCACGGGCCTATTCTATAATCCAGAGAACGATTGAGAGTGGTTAGGCGATATAGTCTACCACACTGGCCTATTGTGGGTTGGCTGACTTTACATAACATATAAATTCTTACAAATCGCTATGGTATGCAGGTTCTTCCCGATTTTTCCTTCACTGTTATAGTGCGCGGTGACTGACTATCAATACACACATGACTCTGAAAAGTCAGAGGTGTGCCCTGGGATTTGCCCCGCAGCTACCATGAACATGTAGGCAGCCGGGTCTGTTCTGTCACTACAGGCCATCACGCACTTTTTACTAACTTAGTAATATCACAAAACTTTTCTGAATAAATCAATCAGAAGCATCCTACACCTTATCTCTGACTGATAGCTAAAATTTTCTATAAGTCTAAATAAAAATTCAAAACAATTTTCCGCAACATCGTATTGCTTACAACAAATGCCAACATCTCTGTTGACACAGATACCGAGCCATTAACAGAATTTTGAAACGGCGACAAAGTCGCTAGCTTATACGGCCTTCATTTGATTAAAGAAACAATGAATTATTACAAACTTTTGAACTTTAATTAACGAAAATAAAGTGCCTGCATTGTTTGTGTTCCTTTTTTCTGTAAACGTTTTGTTAAGCCTACACGAAGTGTTACGCTGATCAGTCAGACGTTGTTGGATAAATTTATTAATCGTTCATTCAATATTTTAGTAGACCAATATTACTGTTTAAGGTTCATCAAGATTTTATACTTTGTTGTTTTCATTTTTAATCAGTCGATGGGAAACCATATTTGTGTCAGCCCATATACGTCTCACTGCAGGGCACGAGCCTCCTCAACAGTCGAGAGTACGATTTAGAAGGTTTAGGACATAATAAAGTCCGCCAGCCCGCACTAGACCAGCGTTTTAGTGCGGGTTGACGGACTTTACATGTCATAGAAATTATTACAAATCGCTATGGTATGGCAGTTGGGGTTAAAGAAAACTAACTTAGTAATCGACAGATCAAGAAATTTTTGGGGATAAGGAATTCATAAGGGAGATCATATACGATGGAGAGGAATCACGTTGTCTTAAATACTACAGGATTTTCTATGTTTTAAAATGCACCATCACTTTCTTTTTAAAATTAATAATTTCCAAATTGGTGTGCCTTCATTACGTAGAGTTTGTGGAACATGATTTTTATGTATTTGCCTAAAGATTTGTCTTATTATGCGAATGACGTTGACTCTTTCGCAATATATTTCTATCTTGAGTAAATCATAATTTGCAAATTTAGAATTTAGGGCTGACAAACATTGGGTCAACAAATTCGTCTTTGTTAATAAAAGTTTCTTTCGTAATAGTTTATACTGTAGCTTAGCTACAGGCCACAGGGTTTATTTAATTACCTTTCCCAAATAAACGGAGCCTAAGATTCGTGTAACCGGACGTGGCCGATCAGTAAAGTAATTACATCTCAGTAACGTCCCTCAATTCTCTAACCAAGACTGAAGACAATCGGATATGGCTGAACGTGTATACTTAAGATATAGTTTAATTCCACTTGTTGCTACATTTATTTGAATTCATGATTTGAATCAAAATACTTATCATCTATTAGTTAATTTTTAGCTCTAAAAATGATGTAAATAGTTCTGGTTTTCCATTTTTTCTCCTCAAACACTGAGAAATTATTTGATCAATAGATACGGAACAATTTTCAAAAATCAAAATTTTGTATCCGGTCTAGTTATTATAGGATAAAAAACTCATAATTTGTAATAACATAAACTCGCGCCTTTTTTCTAGAAAGGGTAGGCACAGATGCAACCAAGACACCCACGTTCCGCCTTGTATTTTTAATGTAACGATGTGATAGGGGACGAGCCTATCACCATATCAGGCACAAATTTCTGACTCCGGGCTATATAATGAATAGAAAAATCCAATGTCACTTTGCCCAATCCGGCATTCGAACCCAAGACCTCAGCTTTGCAATCATACCGTAGTACAACTGCGCCACCGAGGCACTCATAAATCTCAGTCGAAAATTCGTAGTACTAAGTAAAGTACTAGAGACTATTTGACTGTTGTATTGGTTTCTGTAATACATCTATTTGATTTTCCACAGATCCAAGGGAAGCCGGTCATACAGCAGAGGATCCTGCCTAGCCCAGTCGTCTCCATAGACGCGCCGCACAGTATTAGAAACACAGCGATACCCGGCGAAGAAAACACCAACATTATATTTAGCCCGTGGAAGGCCTTTGGGCCCTTCGTTGATACTATTCAGGTTTGTTTTTTCTATATTACTTTATAATTATGGATGTTCAACAGATTTTTGAGCATCATCATCAATATCTAGAAGTTCACCGTAAATAACTCCGACTGCGTGCTATTTTCGTTCACATACATGTGTTAAACACGAAAATTATTCGACTTTCATCATCGAGGAATCTGAGCTGTAAAATAACACTGAATTTTCCTCTTCGGCTCGAAATATTGTTGATATGTTACGGTATTATTAGGTACTAAGAAAACTTTCACCATAAATGAATAACAACAATTACAAAAATATGTGAAATAAATCCATATACAGGAAGATTTGTGACGTCTTGTTATCGAAAATTGGTTTCCTACTTAACATAACTACAAATGTCGAAAAACACGAGTTCCGTACCAAATCTGTTGGAGTCGCGCCAAGAAATCAACCTGCCATACAAAGTGAGTTAACAGAGCCAATCTTATCGCGGCTAGCTAAGTTTTATTAAGCGTATTTCACGTCACAGGAAAATATCGTGACAATGTTCAATTTACTAACAGCCATATATAATTGACTTTAAATCTATTCCCCTATCTGCTCTATTGACATTCTATTAAATTAATGAATTATATTATTATTTACCTTACTTTCGTATGGCGTAGATCGGAAGGACCAAAAACAATATTAAAGGGAAAAATATTTACTATTAAAGCTTATATTTCACCGCATTTCTCTGCATATTTTACCCCTCTATCATAATATTTCTGCAGACTTTTTTCCTTTAATTGTTACTGTTTAAAAATACATCGCACTTTCATTTGGCCCGATTAAACATTGGCTCGAGAGCTGCATAATGTAATGGGAAGTATGTGGGTACAATGGAACGTCCTCTTAACTCACTTCATCATTCCAACAGTCATTAATGGTGCAAACGGCCACGCGATTTGCGACTGTTATTGGACACTAAAATTGAAAGAGAAAATGAATTGAAGCTAATAGTTTTATGCAGTGTTTTGTTTTAATTGCTTGAGTTTTTAAGGTTAGCGCTAATACTTATTATGGCAATGTATTATTAAAGGATTTTATTTTGAGAGATATGTTCGATAAGATAAAAATATTTAAGGAAGTAAAACTTGTCCCAAAGCTTAAAAATCATTGGCGTAAATATGGTCCAAAATTTCGAGTGCATTCTGTCAATATTAGTACAAAAATATTTTTGCCTTACTTCAATATCGTGCTCCCCCATAAAACTTTTATAACATATTTTTAACCATTATATAACAGCTAGCTTGGCAATATATCTAAATAAAATTTTCTTAGAGCCCCTATATTAAATTTAACTTCCATCGTAGAGATTATTTGCTCAAAATTAAATGTAATGTAATTCAACATTGAAAAGAGTAAAATAACTCACAACTTTGTAAGGAAACGTAGCTGCACAGTACTCGTGTATATCTTTAGAAATGAATCAACACAGAACTGTGAATGTAGCTCCAAGAAAATTCAGCTATATAAATTCGATTGTACAGAGAGTTTTTGTTTTATTGAAAATGTTTTAGAAGATGATGAAATAGATTTGTTTGGAGTGAAATTTTTAACAACATGAGAAGTGATTGTGTAGAGCATATGAGAATCAATAACTATACTATAGTGTATTGTATCAGCCCATATACGTCCCACTGCAGGGCACGAACCTCCTCTACAATCGAGAGTACTATTGAGAGGGGTTAGGCCATATAGTCCACCATATAGCCTAGTGCAGGTTAGCCGTAAGCAGTAACTAATTCAATTAAATTGTCTGCTTAGAACTTTACAATAAAGATTATGTAATTCTTCAGTGGCCCAAATAGAGAACATGATCATGGCTCAACAACGTCTTAGTTGCTAGCTGCAATGGTAAACCACGACTTGGTGATGGCAATAATATATTATTTCTACTAATAAAGCATTGGGCTTTGTATTGAGGCAACACAACAATTAATTTAAGCCAAAAACTTTTCAGGATATAAAAACAGTAGCCGCGGCATACAGCTAGTGGGCTGCAAAAAGATACATTTCATCAATTTTTTAACTCGCTCAGATCAGTGACCGTGCAAAGAGTGCATATATATGAAAAATTACAGGCAATCAGCTGTAACGAGGTCGACAACCCACGGTCTGCTCGGTCGATCCGAACGGCTTAAAATATTATTTATCGGAAATTTGAACATGAGTCGAACCCGAATTTTTGTACTCCCGCATACTTTATGCCACAGGGGCGAGGGACGGTGGGCTTTAATTAAATGCTGGATTAGAGGATAGAGGATAACCTGTGGTTAGAGGATGTAAATAATGGATGTATGAAGATGTAATTTTCCGATTTCACGTATTTTGTGCTTATTATGGGTGTTTTGGAAGCCGTGTTATTTTTGAATTAATCCGATGCTAAGACCAAAGCAGATAGACCAATATTTGGCTGATGATAATGTAAGTGATTGTTAATTTTTGTTAGGATTATTATAGTGTTAATTAAAATGGATTATTTCCAGGATGGTGACGTTTTACCGAGCCAGGACACAGTAGTGCTTCCTACTCCAAGACATCATGACACGTCCATAGATGAAGATGCTACGGACCCAATGCCAACAGCAGAGACTTCAAATAAGGTTTTAGTACTGATTTTTTGTCCGATGCAAATTTCATTCTTAATATTGGATACTTTTTATTTATAAGATAGAACAACTGGAATGGTTGCCCTTTTAAATAGAATTTGGGCATCAGCATAATTAACATTTCACAATGCAGGAAAGCGAAATTATAACATACATCTATAACATCATCTCATATGGAGAAGTCCGATAAACGCAGATTTCCTCAAGTTAAAGCAAGCAAATAACTGTCCAGAGACAATTCATGTTAACCACACTTGATGTTGTCAGCATCGTTACAACTGATAACACTGTGGATCAGGTGAAGTGAAGGAGACTACGCACGATGGCGACCCTGACGCCAGCCAGGAATACGCCAGTTAGAACGAAAACACCTGAATTCAAAAAGGCTGAGGTGTGAGTCATGGGCCCAGGATGTCAGTTCCCCTCTTAGCTATTGCCTATATTCTTTCCGGATATCCATGGTATAGATAAAGATCCCAGACAAAAACATACAATAAAAACATTTCCAACAGGTGGCGTCAGTAAGCCAGCTGTCCTTCATGGTGCGTCCGGACAGCTTCGAGCGCGGACAGCTGCGACTCACGTGCATCTCGAGCGTGCACTCTGTGTACAGCGAGCAGGCTGAGCTGGTCATCAACGAGGAGCGGCCGCAGATCGCCTCTGTGCTGGGCACGAGGGACGCTGCTTCAGGTATGTTGTCATATTTCTCTCTATATTTTTTACAGTTTAAGTGAAGAAAATGTATAAAAAATGATTAGCCTCCAATGGCAGAGCTGAAGACCTATGCCACTAGGAAAGATATCTAAAGTAATAAAGGTGCTCGCAATGCTCACAAAAATCATCGTCGCAATAGGTTTATAATAGTCCACCGATAATTAAAATTACACTTGACTTATCCGTACTCAGCTAGCCACTCTGCTAAGTCACTTCGCTTAACCTGAGCTCGGTGCATAATGTTAGCTGAGATGTAAGAGATACTAAGGTAAAGGCTAATTTAGACATCCTATGCGTACTAGACTATCTAATAAATATATTAATTTGTGACGTAAACATAACACAATATTTAAGAAAGGATGACATTGTTTGTACATTTTTTGGCAAGTAATTTCAGTGTTAATATATTTCGATGAGACGCTCTTAACATTACTTCATCATAAACGTTCCCGCAGCAAAATATTCATAAGAAACAATATCCGTTATATAATATTTTATAGGGTTGAAATTTGGCTACAAACCCAAAGCCGGAAACCTTCGGGCAATTTATATAAACACCGAAACCCCGAGAAGACATTCGCGCAGTCCGCCCGGATGGGTTGTGGATCGTAAAGAAATTTTTATTTTTCGATGTAAACACTGCCACTGAATACGTAGAACGCAAACCAATCCCACTCTACAATTCAAATATTTGCCGCGACGGACTTGCTCCACTATTTGCCGCGAGAACTTTATGCGGAACGCATCGGCTCCGCGGCAAATATCAAAATAAAACATACATGCTTTATCAATATGTAGCTTTGAGGTATTATCAGTTTCAATACTGTGTTTTTATTTATTTATTGGCCCGGCATACTAGTGAACTAACCTGTCAGAGATTACCGACGCCTGTGAACATTTAGAACACTTGGATCTTGTGAGTGTGACTCGCTAACATTTGAAAAGAAAGGGAAGGAAGAAGGAATGACGGTGGAAAGGGACGTCAGGTCTCTAACAATTTTATTCATCGAACAAAACAACACCATAGTCATCGCAACTCACCCTGGTTATTTCAGTCCTTTTCTATTGCATTTCAAGATGATTTCATTATGTCTGTATCTACTCACTTTCAAGTATCAGTTATAACATTTCAAATCCTAAGCCCGCTCAATCGAATACTTGGTTGTAGAAGAGTTCCTTTAAAGGAAAGTAATTTTCTCAAAGATCCAAATAAATGAATAAACAAACAATTACTATTGAGAATGTTTTGGCTGGTTTTGTCTTTAATATTACGAATCCGGTCGTAATTGTTGACTAACAGCGTATAATTAATCGTAATCTGAAATTAATTTCGTAATAACATAACAATTTAATTACCGTAAACACAGTTGTAAGGTGATATTAGGTGTTAATCAATCAACCAAAATAACCTGTTGTGTAGAGAATAGCCGACTCGGAATCGAAATTAGAGTTTGAAATTAATATGTTCTGTCGATTCGTATTAATTCTATGGTTTTGTGTAGTCATCAAGTAACGTCAAAAGAATAATAATATTATAATCATATTGTAGCCCCAAAAAGCATATTTTTTTCAAAATGATGACGTTCTGCTATGCATACAAAAAATGTAATATAGTAATATATTTTGTACTTTTAGAATGGCTCTTGTAATCCGTAAAAAAAAGTACGAGTATTAAAATATTCATCCAAATCCAATTCATAATCCGAACGAATGAAAAACAAAATAAAATCCAATTAACAACATCCATCAACTATTTTAATTTGCGAAATTTAAATTATTCAAGAGCCTAATGCGAAACTTCAGAAACGAATTCGAAAGATTTAATGAATGTGCAAACAAACTGCCGACTTTCTATTTCACGTTTCACTTAACGACTTAACCGAAATTCACACAATAAAAGCCCCAATACAGTACTTCGCGCCGACTCAATAACGCGCCACCAGTACCGAAGTGGCATTCATTCAGCATAAAACATCGATATTGCCGAGCGTACCGCATATAAAATATCGACTTTCGTACAGATAGTTCGGCTAGGGCTGCCTGACAATTTTGGGTAGTGGATTTGGGGGCTCTTATTAATATTGCTTTACTACTTACTAACAGCCAGCCATAGGTTTCTTTCAGTGAATTGTAACTACAACAGAGAGTAGTTACTAGATGTGCCGTTAATCGGCCATATGACCTAAGAAGTTTCAATTAAAAAATAACCATACAAACAGATCCAAAGACACTGAGCTATAAACTCTCAAATGAACCGACCGATGACACAGTATTAGGTATAATAATGTAAAAAGACATAGTTATTTTATATTTTATACAAAAGTAAAACAATTGTTGGGTTTTGTTTGTCTTTAAAAGTAGAGCCTAGTCAAAGTAATTTATTAACATAAACATTCGTCGAAAACCCTTAGTTCTTTTTGCTTGACAATGTTGTTCAAACAATTTTCCGAGAATTATTGTTGTTATAAATAATCATAAAAATCTAGGTACTGACGCAAATTATCGTCTAATTGGTTTGTTTTTTACATACTGCCATAACTTAATATTTATAAATCAGTTTACTTTTTTCTGAGACTTGTAATTGAAATCGTAAATACTTTAGCATTCAACCTATACCTTCTCTAACTCTCGATTTAAAATTAGCTCTACCGAGCTCAGTTGTAGAGGTAGATGGATTAATAGGTACTTTCTCTAAGGTATACAAATCTCTAATTAGGTATTTTATTTTCATTTGTAAAAACATTCCGGCTTTGTAAAAAGCAATTGTTTTTTACTTTAATTTTCTTTAGAGAGAACTGAGTGCTCGGGATCTATCTTCATCTTGTGTTTAATAGAAATTAAATAACAATACTGTTTATACAGACTAAACAAAAGCGTATAAATTGTACGTAATACGGGTCTGTTTACAAAAGGGAAACATTTATTGTGAATCTATTATTCTTAAATTAGCTATAACTCACGGTAAAAAAGACCACTACTAAACTTAACTTAAAAAAAAATCGTAATAACCTTTCTATATCTCACAGGATTCAGCGATCAAAAGACGTATATCACATATACGCCTCCTTTAATTTTTACTTTACCTCACATGATTATAATGTTCAAATTATTTCGCAAAGCCCTGAAAAGCATGTATCGCAAAACTCACAAAAGCCATTAAATTTGGTAGCTATTTGCCAACCCTACAGAGGCGCGTATCGACAAATCCTCGTACACGGGGGCAATCACTCAAATATTTGCTACTGTTGGCTTCGGTATCGGGCCTGTATACACTCGGCATATTCCGGCCCACTAAGCAAAGGTAATGTTTAGTGCGCTGTTAGTCGATATGTTGCACTCAGCTAACAACCGCGGGTTATTGCACGCCCAAATTTTAATGAATAATGTCTCTTTGATGTAGGATATTCATTAGATGGATTAAACCCCACTCAGTTTTAGTGTTGTAGCGTCATAGCAGTGGTAATGTAGTATGGAGATTTACTAGTTCGCTAACCCGCCCTAGGCTAACGAGGTGAACTATATGGCCTAACCCCTCTCACGTACTATCGATAGTAGAGAAGGCCCGTGCCCTGCAAGAGATACCGGGTATATCAAGACTGCGACCGAAAACGAAGCCAGGTGGTAGTTTTAGTGGTAAAAGACACAGTGCAACTAAAAATTTCAAAAAATCATCATTTTTCGGTGGTTAATACCTCGTTTTTGCAAAAATAGTAATTTAAACCCTAACGTACCATAGCGTCTTTAAAAATAAGAAGGTATGCATTATTATTTTAGGAAAACTATGTATTTATCACGCAAATACGACGTAAAGTAAAAAAAAATGATATTATTTTTTATCGGATTTTTTATTTGCTTTGTTTCTGAAGTCATTAATACTACCACCTGGCTTTTCTTCGGTCGCGGTCTTGATACACCCTGTATATGGACTGATACAGATTTATTAGGGTCGAGGATGGAGGACACCCGGTCATAGTCACTAAAGCAAGCGGGACGCATTTCATGTTTAGCCTGTGTATATGCAGTTTTTTCCAGGCGCACATAATAGGGTATTACGGCAATTTTTGAAAAGTATCTCAATTATATCCTGACGTTCTAATAAACCACTCAAAAAAAACTTTTTTTTTTTGAGATTATTAAGTACCTTTAAACTACATTTAAATTTTACGTTTTTAAAATTCGCGCGTAATTTCACAAAAACAATGATGCAATGGACGACATTTTGTGTCTATGGTCATGTCGTCATATCGTCTGGTAAACAAAGGTGGTTATGATATTTGTATGTTTACGAATAAGTGTTTGTGTACGACGTGTTTAAATTTTATGTTGAAATTTTATGATCAAATTTAAGATAATGCATTAGATACTTACATCGATGTTTTAACATTTCGTAACTCAGCAGAACAAAAATCAGCATTCGCGGCAAAGAATTTATCGACCATTATAGAGCTTACTATCGGTAAATTTGTGGTGTTTCCCTCTACGAAACCGGCTTCCATGGTAGAAAGTATATTATAATTACGTTAACGTTAAACGTATATTATAATAACTAATATACTTTATTAGTATTACTGAAATCCGAGGATGACAAACTGTGATGACAAATAACACTGAGTGACACTGGTACTGACAAAGTTTACCAAGCGATTTGACGTCATTAACATGGCGGCTACCTTTCATGTTGTTTCGAACAGATTAAAAAACCAGATTATTTTGTATTGAATTTAAAAAAATATTTCAGTATTTTAAGATCTAAAACTGACGTTCTCCAACTGATCTATGCTTATTATATTGCATTAACACATTTTTAGATTTTTTCTCTTTTATGGTAAAATACCTTATTGTGTCGAGTGGCGAGAGATGGCCATTTCTCATCGGTGGATACTCTTTTTGATTGTTCTTACTATCTATCAAGAGGATGGTAGTTGACAGCTTGTAGTATAAAGAGGAATTTTGCTTGCCTTTTATTTTGATTACATAGAGAGCGATTAGGTTCCCTACACATAACATTTTTTTATTCTGGCTCGGCATTTTGTCTTCTTAGTTGGCGACAAACTGCCTAGTTACTTGCAGTAAAAAAGGTTTCACTGCATATAAAGATTGTAAGCCATGAAAAATGAGGACTGCGTTTTCGTACTAGCAACAACTTAATGGGAGAAAAATACGTCAGGCCAGTCACGGGGTGGGTTTTATTTGACGTCACTACGTTTTATATAACGAAATAAGAAAACAATTCCACTAAATACCAATGAAAATTCCTTAAAAGTTCAGATAGCGCTAATATTAGTTATTGTTCAACGCATACATTAGTTAAGCTGAGTTATAAGCTTTATGTGTTGGGCTTATGTTTCCAAAGTCTGACTTATGTCTGAAACCATTATAGCGTTAAATATTTCCACACAGTATATTGGAATAAACTGAGATGGTATTGACAGATTATTCACCAAAAAGAATATTAAATAGGGCATATTTAAAGAATATAATATTACAGAATATTATAGAATAATTCCATTATATATAATTCCATTATATGTATTACAAAATAATTCCATTACTTCGAAATAATTTTGTCTGTCGAAAAGAAAATAAACATAACATGAAAACAAAAATTTCTTTTTGGGAATTCTATTCGCCGTGAAAAATCAAATTTTATATAGTTGTTCATGAACAGCTAAATCTCGATATTACACGTCGGAGACTACCGTCAATTCTAATTTAGCTGTCAATAAGTTAGATTTCAGAATGGCGTTTTAGAAAGAAACGAAATCAACAAATACGGAGCTATTCTTTTTATTTCGTATTCTTCAAATTGTACACTAATCGTGGCACTTTATTATAGTGCATAGGAATGTGTCTGTAATCAAGAACAATATACATCGATATGATTGATTACAATCAAGGTCTAAGGAAGCTATAAATACCTTTTACAACTATTATGGTTTTCTATCATTGTGTGCCGTGGTTGTTATTCGGACTGATACGGATATTCTGCCTATTATAGATATTTAATCATTACAATGAGTGTCTACTCAAATGTAATTGTCAACACTCGAAACCGATGGCCTAATTTGCTTTGTATTGCCCTAGACCCGTTAAGTGATATCTATAATACAGATAAGAAACTATTATAACTTTACGACTCACAATACCTTATCATTCATAGTTCATTTACCTCCACTCCTTCAGCATATCAATAAAACCCATGAAATCGAATGCTTATCGATTATTGGAGTATCGACAATAGTACAACACTAATCCCGATATCTATTTCGTCTAGACGCTGGAAAATGTATTTAAATAAACACAGTACCAATAAGTAAGGGTTATTACCGTTTGAAAGTGGATGCACCGATGAATGCAAATCTGATTTTGTTTAAACGAAACATTTATAGAAGTAATTCAATTTGTATTTAGTATAGTAAATATATTTTACCGTCTTTAATTAAGTTTGTCTTTATTTGTCGTATAGAGAGAGCGATTCGTATTCATTAGAACTTATGCATTCTAAATTAAATCTTTTGAACGATGTTTTTTGTTCTCATAAATATTGCATGAGGCTATTCATTAATTTAAATTGTGGCAGAACTTATTGTCCAGTGTAAGATGACAAATTACCGTATCGTTTGACGAATGGAAACTGATTACTATCGCCCTTTATAATAGACACCTGGACAATCAAAAGTGTATTACTAACCTTTGTGAATTTAGAATAGAATTCGTTAGACTAAGAAAGGTACAAAACGCACTGGATAGTACCCTCTTAGAACAATGGTGGCTTAGGTTATATCCTTCAATCTTCCTTTAACCGCTAAGAAGGCATAGACCTTCTCAACTGGTTACAAGCCTTGCAGTACCTATAGGGCATTATCTCTAGGAATACATACAGGGTATATCAAGACCGCGTCCGAAAACGAAGCCAGGTGGTAGTATTAGTGAATTCAGACACAATGCAACTAAAAAATTTTCAAAAAAAAAAGTCAACTATTTTTTGGTAATTTTTTACTTATCGTCGTATTTGGGTGATAAATACATAGTTTTCCTAAAATAATGATGTACACATTTTTGTTTTTTAAGACGCAATGGTACATTAGGGTTTAAATTATTATTTTCGCAATAACTAGGTATTTACTACCCAAACACAATGATTTTTTTAAATTAAAAAATAAATGTCGCTTATTTTGCTAAATTTTTATTTTCATTGTGTCTGCAACCACTAAAACTATCACCCGGCTTCGTTTTCGGTCGCAGTCTTGATATACCCGGTATATCAAGACAGATAGCTTTATTTCCGAGATCCGATGGTTTAACCATCCAACATTCCATAATGAAAACAATCACGGCCGGCAAGCATTATTCAATATATTTTAATCTGTGAGCTTTATTAAAGTTGCCGGTTGCCATCGAATGCAGCATTACATCAACTTCGTCTTGTTGGTGGTTGTTGTGTAGAAACTAATTAAATTGTTTAGCTGTTCGCAATAGTTGGCAGACTGCGCGGCTTAAGGCCCGCCTCAACTAGCCGTGTGCAAGTACCCTTACCTATTTGTTACGTGAACGTTGTGATACTTTTTAACGTATCGACTTTTGCTGGATTGCGGTTGAGAGTTTTTTTTTACGTGTTTATCGGGTAGTAATTTGTGTGTATTGAAATGTAGGATAAGGATTGCGCATAATTGCGGATAAAAAATGTTGCAGTAAGTCGTTGTTCGTAAAAATAATATATATATGAAATTAATTGTATTACAAAACGTTATTTTTCTAAATGAGCTATATGTTTATGTAATAATTTGTCAAGCGAAGATTATATTTAAATATCAGAAAAAAGAAAATCGCTTTTACAAATTCAAAGTAATTAGGTACGTTCATATCACCGTAATACCTCTCTGCAAAGAATTAGAAAAAACAATAAACAACTGACCAATCCAAGCTTAAAAAGTAATTGGCCTATGTTAAGCTCAAACATTCCTAAACCCGCGGAAATTTAAAAAAAAAGTTCATGTTCAAAGTGAGTGGGGAAACGTGTAAAGTAATGAATTAATAACGCCAAATTCGCGATAAAAATGTTTCAGGAGTGAAAAAAAAAACGAAAACAATAATTAAATATTCATTACGAGAAATTACAGCGTTTTCTTTCCTTTCGGGGGAAAAACTCGCGACGGCCTTAGCAGTTTTTTATTTAGGTACGCCAAAACATTGTAAAGTCAGGTGTGTCGATGTCGATAAATTATTTAACTTGTTTATTGTAAGGGTTTCAAACTGACTTATTTGGTGATTTAAGTGATTGACATCAAAAGAGATTCATAGTAAGTTTTGTTAATATATTTGGTACTGAAAACTGTCTAATTTTGCAATTAATTCTAAAATTATATTATTTGGATTGGTGCTAAACTTTAATTTTGTTCTTCAGATACCATATGCATATACGTTATTATTATAGCATAAATGACCAAATCACCCGATAGAGAACCACAGTAAGGGACATCTTTTAATTTTCTTAGAATAAAATTATAGCCGGAGGCCGAATAATACCTGCTCTTCTCTTTCACACACTGCCTTTCTTACCCGTCCAAGGCTAGTAAAACATCGGCGATAGTTTTTCCCTTTAATTGTATCGGTGTTTACAACATGAGCAAAATTGACTTTACAATCTTTATCGATAAAACGGCCCATCACTATCCATCTACGTGCCCATTAACGCTATTAGGCTAATGATTCGGGCGCAACGGCCCCTAATTACAAAACAAAGCTTTTTAATAAAGATATTTCTTATTTAAACCGTTCCGTGCTCTCGGTCTCGTCGGGTTTTCCTTGACTTTACAATAATACAGACATCTTGCTGCTTCCATCTGGTTCTGATATAGTCTTTGCGGCTTTGGGTTAATTTTAATTTATAACGATTGTCGTATGGCAAAATTAAATAGTGTACCGGCGGTTAGTGTATTATGTACCTCACGGCACTTATTTAAGTAAAATATAAAGAATCCTAGCTTCCTTCTTATCATATCCTTCCTTTCTGTCATACAATAATAATTTGTATTAAGTATGCTTACGGAATAATATGACAATATGCCTATATACCACATTTGATTACATTCCTTATGAAAACCCTGAGCTTGATACTAAGTAAAATAAAGATTGATATTCCATCCCAATTTTAGTACGATTTAATACATATAAACTTTGACTGTTGAGTAATTAAATTGTAAAAGCTAAAAATTAAAAACCGTTTTTCTCTAATATCCAAAGTTAACTCGGTTTTATTTTTCTTTTGAACTATATAAAAACGCTTATTAATTTTACACTCAGAATATAATTTTAGTGATTGATTACTTTTAAGGGAGTGTATTATAGTGTGGGTAGTTTAGGTGTATTATGGTATGAGTGTTGGTATTTCATACCTGGTATGAGCACATTTAGTAACAAAAATATTGATTAGGCAGCCACGGGTGCGTCCTTTAAACGGTTTCTCATGCAGACTTTGAATAAACAGAGAAAGAAGGACAGTCGTGCTAATAAGGTGAGTAGAGAGAAGGAAAGAAATTCGAGCTAAGGTTGATTGAGTCGTAGTTACTCACAAAATCAGGACCAAATTGTTACTTCAATTCCGTTTTGTTTTAAATCCCCTGTTCAAACTCGCTTATCTAATCGGTGGTTAAAACCTCTACCATTTGCGGAATCTATAAATGATAGTGGCATTTCATTATCATCAACACACAGAGTGTTCAATGCTAAATCTGACAGATCTCATATATTGGAAATTTCTTTAATAGTAAGATTTTTTTCTATATGATATAATATAATATTATTTCAGTTGTTGTTAATCGCATTTGGTACCAACACATCACACACAAACACGAAGAGTTTTTTCTTACCCCGAATTTTTATATGAGATTTTCCCTACACATACCTACACATTACAATAAATCAAAGCACTTGAACACAGCAAAAAATCATACCAGTAGGCCCGCACTAAATCCTAAAAATGATATACGTGCCATTAAAACTTCGCATGTAACAGCCCGTTTTTGCTAGCGAAGGCGCGAGACGCAGATCCTGGCCGAAATTAAAAAAACAATCGCCACCCATATATAATAGAGACAATAGTTCCGCGTAATATATGGCCAGTATTAACAATACGCGACGTTCACGCGCAAGTTAAATTGTTCAGTTTTGTTTGTACCATGAATTTATTTTGGGCCACAAATACTTGTATACTCGATGTTCATTTGTTTTGGGTGAGTAGCGGCTTGTATAGCTATATATGTCTAGGCGTGGAACATCACTTGTCTTTTGATATTGTATGTGACCATAAATATTCTGTGGTCAACGCATTTGTATAGTTACTAGTAAAACAAATTCTTTGCATCAGAAACTTAATATCTTCAAATGTATAGGTCAGTGTTTGCTGGTGATTTGATATCAATATCCACCCCAATAGCAACAATCGATTTCAGGGTTTAAAGGCCGACATAGGGACCCATCAAAGTGTGCCTTCTTCTAGGATAAACCTGTGTACCTACATCCGGTTTCGAGTAGATCAACCCAATTGTGTGTTATCTAATTAAATCACACTGCATTTGTCATCAGGTTTCGGTTCGGTTACTTTGTTGTGCAAGTATAAAAATGATACAAATCCTCTCACCAACACAACTGACCTTTAAACAAAACACCATCAGGAAGAAGGGAATATAATTACAAAACGCATAAAAGATTACAAACAATAAACATTAATTACGCGGCTTAAACCGCCAACACATCACTGAATACATCGGGCTCTGAAAGCAACGGAAGCAATAACCTTAGGCGCCGGACGCGTTCACACTTTATTTCTATAAAACAGCAATAACACTCGCTTGCGGAACGAAAACGAAAATTATAACTTGCACACATTTCATTTATATTTGTAGGATGGAAGTTTGCTTTCATAAAGTTCAAATATTGCCAATATTGGCTGGTACGGTTCGCTGGATTTTGACGGGGAATATTTTAATAATTTCACACGATAAATTATACTTGTAATGAAAGGCTTCTATGATAGAAAGAGTTAAGTCTTTTTGTACTGCGAGTTCGTAAACACATACTTTCGTAATCGATTCGAAAAATTGCTATTAAAATCTATGAGGTACGAAGGTTTCCTATTCATAATTCCCTTCATCAAAAAAGCAAGCTAATCTACTATGTACGTACCTTCCATAAGCCAGAAGTTGTGTTCTAGAAACTTGGTACCTGCTTCTCAGTAGTCACTTCCACAATCAAGTTGCTGCTCACTTTAATTCTGAATTTAAGTGCTGAGTACCAATCTTCGCTTATAAAACAATCATGCGATAATCCAAATTTACAAAGTGATACATAATAATCATCACATCCATGTTATTACCAGGAAACCTACTGGCGTCCAATCAAACTAAGCTTCCGTTTCGAAACACAAACGTTCACGCGATTAAAACACGATATATTGTTTATTTATTAAAGTAGTATTTGTTACCGTGTTTGGATATTGTTTAGATTTAGTTTAAAAAAAATACCTATTTGACTAATTTGTAATAGTACCAAAGTATTGAATCTGCTTGTAAATTTATAATTAGCTTGTTAGATTCAAGCGTTCATTTGAATGTTAAATTGCCATGTATTTTACTATCCTAGATTCCTTCTTGTAAAGACCGACAATGCATCAAAAATGCTTCCGGTGTTATGCGTGTTATTAGGCGGTAGGAATTAATTTTTATCAAATAGCTTGCTTGACCGTATTGTAGATTTTTTTCTTGTGTCTATACATTTCAAATTTTTTGTGTAATATAAGTTATTTTAAGACGTGTTGACCTGACCTCTTTATCCATCAAAATAACGTAACATTGTAAACTTAAATATATTTCACAGTAAGAAGATTGAGAACACACACAGCTTTGAAATTAAGACGATTTTCGTTTTTTTCCATCTTCTCGGAAGCGCAATGCATTTGTGTAATTAATGGAGGTTCATTTGTTTTTGCGGAACGTTGTTGATATAAGTGCGGAATGAAGGTCTGAATAAGTCATTAGTTACCGACAATGCGCTTTCAATTTATATCATAAAGATTTAAAATCTTTTAAGGACTGGTCACAAGGCAAACAATTTAAAAAGAAATACTATGGATGTTTTCTTTTTTATTTCTCCGTACTTTGTTTTGTATTGATCTCGTGTCGTTTATGAAAATTTTGTTAACGGTATCAAATTTAAATTTTTTAAGTAAATAGTTATTGATATTTGAATGAAACATTCGTATGCGCACGAATATTACGAAAATCGATTAAAAATATAGTGTGCATTAAACGATACTCGCGGTTTAAATCGGATTTATAAAATCCAAGTGCGAGTCGAACTCGTGCACAAAATATTATGTACAAACATTCACAAAAATACTCACTTTTTGTATACAGTTCGATCTCTGCACCGACAACAATGCTTGCGTGATCTACATCAATTTGTTCATCATTGTTTCGGATCTAGTTACTGTAGGGCCAAAAAGTCTCTTAGAAACGTTTCTTAACTATATGTTACTCTTGGTTGTATTAATATTTTAAACAACTAACCACATTAACGCGAGTCCTTAAAATTGCTATACATAATCCAGGTTTTTAAATTGCCGAGGCGCTCGTAGTTTTGCATATTTCAAGTATGCATTAAGGCGCTGAACAACTTCTGTGTTAGCTCTCCGCATGTGCTCTGTGTTAACTTTATCTTTTCCTTTGAATGTGATGCGGAAGTTCGTCATAATGGCGCCTACTCATTGATAGAGAAGTCATACATCATCTTATGACTTGTGGATTATGAAGCTTTGATATCTGCGAATAGTTCTAGAATAAATATCTGTCTTGAAATGGTATTGTGTGAGACCGCGACTGAAAATAAGTTATTGTGCAGTGTTGACAATTGGCCGTACTATGATGTTAGAAATTTAAGTCAGCCTATTCCAATAATCAAATTAAATCCAGTCTCAGGCTTTATTATTCTAATTGAAAAGCCTACTGTTAAAAAATACGTTGACGCTATAAAGTTTAAAAACCAACGATCCACCAATAACAGTGGCAATAAACTTGCAAAATCCACAAATCATCATCGCGAATAATTGTTATCGATTATCGATGCACATATCGATACTCAAATGAATTATGCTGAACATTAAATATCGGTAAACACACCGATATATTCAATAATTTTTAACGTCACATGTATAAGTTTCACAGAACCATTCAACATTAAAGGTACGGTCGAATCGACCACGAGTCGTATTTATTGAATCGGATATTTACGGGTTGAATGTATGTAAATGTTTCACGTTGAGGCCATATTGATGTTGCGAGAAGGGTTACACACTGCCTCAGTGATAGTGCAAAAATAATGATAGTGAAAGGAATTATTAATTGTTTATGCACTTTCAACGTATCATTATCGTCGATCATTCATGGTAGATACATAGTTAAATTCACTATATTTTTATATAGAAGTTGACTATTTAGTAATATTTTTTAAGAGGGAAACCTAATAAGTTAAGAGTTCATAAGACCCCTGTTTCATGTAAACTAGTAACACTGTCCACAGAAAACAGACGTCAAATTGCGACTTCACGGTCCGTTCGGCCAATGACATTTCCGAACCAACAACTCCCTCCTATTCCACTGTTTGATTTGATCAAAATACTAACTTAATCTGTTTTAGTGCATCAATTTAATATAACATTTCAGTAACTAACATCGTAACGAGAACAATAACCGTACAATAACCACGCCACGGTCGGAATGACCATCAAACGCAAATTTGCACAGGGTCGCTCATTTCACGAGGCGACATCGAAATATCGAATGCAAACGAGCCGGAAGCGCCGGTTCATTATCGTCAATATCGAAAATTAATTCTCTGAGGGATACTTTGGATGTTAGTTATACTATTTTACATGTACACAATAGCGTTTGTCAGACTTGCCGATTGTTATTGGTGCTTGGCGCTTAATTTCATGCTGTTTGTAGCTGGAAATCTATACTCGATAGATTAAGGATCATACCTACAATCTACATACATACATAAACTCGCCCCTTTTTTCCTGAACTGGACACCCACATTTTGCCTTGTATGTTTCGCCCCATGATGTGATAGGGGGCGAGCCTATCGCTATATCGGGCATAGTTTTCTGATTCCGGACTGATAATTAATTTAAAAAATCCGATAACATTTTTGCCCGACCCGGGATACAAACCCGAGATCTCAGCTTTGTTATCGTACTGTAGTACAACCACGCCACCGAGGCAGTCGATCACTATTAAGGACCAATAGTGTAGTAAAAGATGATAAAGCGTATAATTGTTATATTGCGGTGAGTAAGCATTAACAGTTCATATTTTAGCCTGTATTCCTGAAAAATATCTGCCACGCGATGACGGTTATGCTGTAGAGAACAGGTGAATTCTTCATTGGGCGTTGGGCCAATTTAGTGGTATGTGGCCCAAATCTATACATACAATATGACGTGAACCTAATAAAATAAGTTGATTAATAGCACTTCAACCTATAAACCACTTTAAATAACAACTCACATAAAGTAACACTTCGCGTAATATTTTAAGAAAAAATAAATTATTTAGTTGGCGAAGTAAATATGGTTAAAACAAGAAACAAGAGTTAGGATGCGCCGTCAACACACCACTTTGTGCGTGTCTACCTAAATCAATCAATGACACTGGAAACGCTACATCAAAGGAGCTCTTTGTGGAAATACGAAATGTAGGTGTAACAGCGGGTTTCCAAAAGGGTTCAAAAAGGACCACGATACGGTTAGTTTTGCAATTAAAATTGTCCTATATTTCAAATAATAGTTTAAGGATATTTCAAGGATAGCCAGAAATTACTGTGTCTAGTTGAGATTTGTAATTTTTAATTTAATCAATAACTTGCCTCTTAGCTTAAAAAGTCATAAGTGGATTGTTAGTTGCCGGTGTTATAAAAGGAAGAAGACGAGAGAGGAGGAACAATTATCGGACTGTGGGTTAAGGAATTTCTGAATCGTGAAGTTTGTGTAGAAGAAAATTCAAATCATTATTAATTAAAATTCATCATTAACATCGTTCAACCTCTGATACTCAATTGCCTTTTTGCCAATTGGAAATAGCCTTTTCCAAGGATTCCCTGAGCATACAGACAAGAAAAACGTAAATAAACTAACAGTTTAACACATCGATCTGGACTGCCGAACCAACTTAGAAATAGGCGAAGAATGGGGGAAAAAAATGGCGAATTCAAATAAAAATGCGAGTGACATAGCGGGCTATTTGTCACGTAATCTTATCTCGCTGAAGGCGAGTGAACTGACAGTGGCACGGGATTGCGGGAGACACGTGAATGACAAATTTTAACACTATCTAACGCTGACAGCACGATAGATCGTCGATCTTCTGGCTTCGTTGTTTTATGGAAGGAATTGTGTATCTGTCGTCGGTCGGGTTTACTTGCTAAGTTATTAACATTGGCGCAATATTTAATTTTTTTTGTCTGTGTCTGAAATGCATCCAATTCGGATTCGTTTTTTTAGTGGATTGGTTTGACCGAGGTTTTTTAGTTATGCTTGATATCGGCAACTATTATAATAAATAATTAATTTGTCGTACACTTTGAAATGAAAACTATTTTTACGGATTTTATCGCGATATGGTTTAATTTGTACATTTTTTAACTTCCCCACGTTCATTCGCGTAAATCTAAGAAACCATTGTCGAACACTCTTACTCTAATGCTGTCAGAAGGAAGTCTAAAAAATCTGTACTTGCTATAGAATATCAATATATTGTTAAAGCAGAACAATAAATATTACAATTTGTATACTACGTGAAAGATGACTAGGTACTATCTAGTGAAATGGAAATTTTGATAGAAAGTAGATTCGAATGAATCGGCAAACAAATATTCTAATAAGTTTACAACGAAGTTTAGAACAGTTTTGTTTGTGTGAAAACCACGTTCTTTTTTGTTGAACTGGTCTAGAGCTATTTATAATGCATTTTTAAACTAATAAGTAGATACGTGTTTAACGCAATTTACTAAATCACGTTCTATTGAGGTGCAACGGGGCGTAATTGTACCGATATGAAGCCGAGCCGTGCCGCTAGTAAGTAATAAGTAATTGAGTGGCATTTTAGCTAATTAGAGTACAGCCTAAATAACCGGGTTCTATAGCCTTACGGAGTCATGTAGAAATAGCAATGCTCTTTTGGTTCGTGTAATGAGTTATGTTGTTGATGATTTAAAAAACTTTATAGTTGGCAATATATACCTATATTAACCTATAACGAGTCTGGTTTTATTATAGAAAAAATACTTAACATCGCTTTCATTCAAAAGCAATGTTTTTAATAGTATTAAAACCGAACGTCTGAAATTAACTATGCCATTAAAATAAAATTTTACCCCTAAAACCAATGTCACCACATGATAAAATTCATATGCATAAATATGTATGCATTTGTTACCCTGACGTTCCATGAACAAGAATTTACTGATTTAGCAAAAGAAAATTGAGTGTGCAGGTATTTGCAAGATACAAGCGTTTTTTGACTTTCAGCATTTGTAAAGTATGCAAACAATGTACATGATATATTGCAAATTATATTTGTTTTGATGTTGTTTTCTTTTCTCATTCGTCGCTTTGTTCGTTGAAATTGTTTTGAGAATGCGTTCATATATCTTTTAGAAAATGGTCGTTCTATTCTATATCTATAATTAAGTTCTAGATTTAGATGCAATTGCATTTTTATTTTGGTGGAATTAGTGGAAGTTATTGTTATTTGTCTTTTTTTTTAAGTATTATACAAACATCCTAAATATTCTGTTACATGCTATTTATATTATTTTTGCGTAATCGATAATTAAATATATACAAGGAACACCTAGAGAATATTAATACCTACACAGGCAATATAGGGCGGAGATTTTTATTTACATTTTGACTGTGCCCTGAAATAGTCTGTTGACAATTGCCCAAAGACGTTGCCTGAATAAAAATCACTACATTTGTCACAGCATAAGAATTGGAATTAGACAAATTCGCCCGTTAAATTAAGGCTATTCAGGATGGGGAGCGGAATTCGATTTGGGGTAAATCTCCCACCCGGCTGGGGAAATGGGGAATTTTCCTGAACCGCGCCTCGCGATCTTAAGCGATGCCCCGGCTTGCACGTGATTGGATAAAATAGAAAGTGTATTTACTTCTAATTTGATTTTAAATTGGATACAAATGGATGGTGAATTTTTTTAACTTAATCCCCCGAAAATGGGCGTTTCGGCTAAATTATTTGGCTTAACGGCTCGAGATGTGGAAAATTAAATCGATCAATCGAATGATTCGGATTGAGCCGCGCTTTGCTCCGCTGTCGTTAAACGTATCGTGAAAATCGCGTGAATAATATCAATTACAATGACTGACTATAATAATGAACTTGTAACGACTTTTATTTTTATTGCACTTCATAAACTTTATCCTATTCCTTTTTTGCGTTAAGCCGTTAACTATATCAAATCGTTTTAATTTATTTGTTGCGCACCTTTTTTTTAGTTTTATCGTGTATTTAATAATGTTTGTGTATATCAATGTATAAACATATATTTGTATAAATCAGAGAACAAAACCCTTGATCACTCGTTTTATAACCAGCTTTCCCTGTTGCACATATCGTCAGTTTAATCAGTGGCCAAAAATTAAACCCTACAAACCGAGTTCCGATACTTTTCTACGCCTTAATATTGCCCTTCGCAAAAATCGAGTCATTAGCGCATAAGAACTTGTCACAACATCTGAGTATAATTGCGAGTCATACAGCGGTTTCTATTCAACCCTACCCTTCTGTAGTACACGCACACCGCCACACTTTTTAATTCAATACATTTTTTATTCTGCACATTCGCCGTACGTTTACTCTGCTAATTAGCGCGAGTCGCGAGTGCCGTTAATTTGCTAGTTTTGAATGAGTCAATAAATTTATAATTAAGTTTGTTTTGTAAGTTCGCGTCGCGCTCTCGATAGCGAGTACTCGTAGTTGACCGTAATTTGTGAACAGAGGTGTGTTTGTACAACTAATTATGCTCGAGCATCGATGTCGAGATTATTATGGTGTTTTAATTAATTGTTATTGACATATGTATTACTACATAAATTCACGCCTCTCACCATTGGGGTAGATAAGGGCTATAAAGCATGTGCTAGGTCCAAACATACCTCTTTCGCTTAAGTGGCAATTCGAGCAATGTCACAAAAAAATATCTTGTTAGTTCATGGGCAATCTTTATCGGTTGTGAACCGTGATCTGGATTTGATTTTAAAGTCGGACAAAGTACTATTTTGGAATCTCGTATGAATTGCTCGTGAATGGAATTTGTACTCCACATGGTGATGGCTCACCCATATCACAATGTAGCGTAGAAATAAACTCGACTAAATATGGTTCACGCTGCCACCCTGACCTCTACTTATCCCCTCGGAGACATTGTTGTACGTATACATGTACTAATTAGATTAATCCAAAAGTCTGTGCAGCGGAGCTTCTAACATAGCGATTGTAATTAAGCTACACGTGTTTGAGCTACGATCCAACCTTGATTATACAATGAGCTGCTCACAGAGAACCGACGGAATTAAAATAGTTTAATGTTGATAGATATGCAATTACATCTACTCTTCCACTGCCCCGTCTTTTCGAAGCTCCACTGTGAAAGATTCGAAAAGCATCTAAGACTGCAAGAAATTTGAATGTTTATGGTTTATGGCGATCAATTGCCATGAAGCAAAACATCTACTTCTTTTAACGCTCTGGCTCGATAAGGTGACTTAACTGCACCTGATGCGAACTATACTGTCCAGATAAAAAGCCTATTGGCAATATTCAATTTTCTCTTGCCTATACTTTAATTTATTGGGCTATGTACAATCAGCCCAATAGTTCAACCCTCTTATCTTTAATGTTCAAAAGTTAGCAATGCAATGTTTGCTCTGGTTGAAACAAAAGTGTTCGGCTTCCACCAGTCGGCGGATTTTAATATCGGTTTAGTTTTATATGTTGACACACTTCTAACTAAGCCTTTGAAAACAGTATCTTTAACAATAATAATTATAAAATAAATAAATACACCCAACAGTCCAATACATAGTCCTGACCCTACACTAAGATCGAGTCTTGTGTCGTGGGTATCAGGATCTACGAGAGACTTGTTGTTCTCACAAACATTTGTCTCGGTGCGGGGATCGGACCCGCGGCCTATCGTTTCACAGGCGGCGTCTAACCAACTGCGCCACGGAGGCTGTCAATTATGTTAAAGGATTTGTAAAACCACGAGAGTCTTTCCCTCCCCAATCCTTATATAGCCTTACTTCAGGCGGGTATGAGTCAGAATTGTGACTGAGTGGCTTGATTAAAGGCAGACAGTACTATACAATTCATATTGACGATGTTTTGCAAAATGTTTCAATACACTTTTAATTAGCATCATTATAATATTTCCATTCGATTAAACTCGGCATAACTGGGTCCAACGATGCAGAACTCCGCTCAAAAGAACCTGAAAGATATGAAAGGAAATGCATTTAAAGTTACTCCATAAAGGCAAAGCTAAAGAACTATACGGGCACATTTAAATGATACAGCTTGTTGCTCCAGTACTTAGTTTAAGTCCTCTCAGGTAACTGCGGAAGATAAGACTGGAGTGCTCTGACCTCTCTGTAAATATGAAATGATACGCGACGGAATTTAATAGACCCACGGTTTAAATACTTTTGATATATGTTTACGGGTTCTTGAGGAATTTTAATTTATTAGGTTAATAATTTCTGCTACATTCAGTAACTCTTTTGCCCGTGTAATGAGCCCTGACGTTTATTTTGTATAATTAATTGATGTGTACTTTACTGTATCAGCCCATATACGTCCTACTGCAGGCCACGGGCCTTCTCTATAGTCGAGAGTATTATTGAGAGGGGTTAGGCTGTATAGTCAACCGCGCTGGTCTAGTGCGGGTTGGCGAACTTTTACATACCATAGAAATTCTTCCTAATCGCTGTGATGTGCTATTATACGTCTGTATTAACGTAATAGAACCCAAAAAAATGTTTTTTAGAATTTTAGTCTCTTTGTCTGTGCGGTGGTGCGCGATGAACTCAGAAACGGCTTGATGAATTTCGATGTAATTTTTTACGCAGGTAGCTGACACTGTGGATTAACATTTAGGCTACTTTTTATCCCGAAAAAAATAGTGTTACCGTGGGATAAGGAAGGAATTCTGATATATTTTGTTACTTTTTATATTCAAAGGGATCGGATGCGACTTGATAACATGGCTTGAGTGAGAATGAGACGGGACGGGCGGAATATAACGGGATGGGACGGGACGGGATGGGAAATTCTAAATAAAGTTCATTTCAAATAAAGTGAACGCACTTAGACGAAGTTTGCGGGCAGAAGCTATCGCAATAAAAAAACTAATTACTACAACAATATTTCCACATAAAATGACTTATGTTTGAGCCACTATTAATGTGGGGATTAAAATTAGCAGGTTATTCATTCGGATTAACGCTAATTTCATACGAGTGTTACACTGCGATGTGGTTTGTAATTCAATAATCGGATTAACTTTCATGAATGTACGATGTATGTAATATATTACATAAGCTCACGTACTTACGCTGTTTGTTTTTCCCAGTAAAGTTTTAGCTATGATTTTTTAAAGGAAATAATAAAATCTGGTCAAACAATAAAAATATTAAACGCTGAATAAAAATATAATATAAATTCTCAAATAACTGTATTTTTTCGTTTTTGTCTTGACTAATACTTTGCAACGAAGTGCGTGGTGGCCTGTTGGTAACGGACCAGACGTGGCTGCCTAATAATGTTCACGGCGGTCGCGGGTTCAAATCCCAGAGCACACCTCTGACTTTTCGGAGTCATGTGTGTATTGACAGTCAATCACCACCCACTATAACGGTGAAGGAAAACATTGTGAGGAAACCCGCATTCCATACCGATTTGTAATCATTTCTATGCTATGTAAAGTGCGCCAAGCCGCACTAGGCCTGCGTGGTGGACTATATGGCCTAACCACTCTCAATCGTACCCTCAAATGTAGAGTAGGCCCGTGCCCTGCAATGGGACGTATATAGGCTGATACAATACAATTCAATACTTTATTTCATAATCTCGGACAGATTTTTAAATGGCGTATTTTAAAGGCGTGAGTTTATCTATGTATTTATGTATTTTTATGGCCACTTACTTGTTTTAAATTATCTATATTTTATTAATAAAAAATATGATTAAATCTTTGAAGTGCGAGTGATATGCTTTACTGGTTTCTTTTTGATGTTTTTTTTTCTAACCCTTTATCATCACACAAAGGTCTCCATCCTCTTTTTCCATAAGTCGGTTCTAAGCAATATATGTAAACCATACTTTAATTAGCTAAATAAAAATCAGAGCAGTTAATGTCGCGTTAGTTTACACTTCACCGAGTGTGTGAAGCCTTACACCTCGATAGTTTAATGTCTGCTACGGTCAAGTGGGAAACCTTATGCACGGCTTGAAATTTCTGATAATAGACTGCCGTTAGGTTTATTATAAAATCATCGAATTATATGATCAATTGAAAATTAACAGTATTTATAATAGAGCTCAATGAATACTATGTGATATAATTGAATAAAACCATATAAATAATCATCAATAAAATACCATCATAATTATTAAATTGTTAAGCATTTAATAATTATGATGGTAGAATACTCGTATCTGTCTGGAAAGCGACCTCGTAATACAAGCTTTGATATTCGCCATCTATGCAACTCTGAACTTTCTTTACATCAACATAAGATCGTATTTTCTTGGTAAACAATGATAAGTAATCAGATACATTGCATTCATACTTCAGTATTAAAAAGTCATAACTCATATCCTAAAGTAAGCTTGATTTCACCAGTGTCAGACAAAACACACGCAAACAAAACCAAAAGGTCTAAACAGTCAAATTTAATTAAAACATTTCGCTAAAGATACATCGCATGGGTTACACGGCACAAAAACAGTTTCAAACCGCATTAAATCCATTTTGAAGTACATCCGAGACAGTTGGACGTATTCCAGCGTATCTCATTTCGTTGGACTCCTACAGGGGGCATGAATTAAATACAAACATAAACATGCCGACACGCGGGCCTGACAGGCACGAAAAACTTCCTTAATAGACCCCGACTCAACAGTTTGTGTTAAAACTAGCTCATTCTGCTGAATAACGAGCTCTTATCGCTCGAGATGCGCACTCTATTGATTTCATTCCACATTCAATGTAATGAGCCGTGGAGCCCTTATGATTTATTGCTCTGGATGAGTCTGCCTTGTTCTAGAAATCTGATGTTGGGATAACTTTTTTTCAATGTCTGTCTGTCTTAATTTAAGATAATTATATTTTGTATAAGAAGTTACATTTTAAAATGCGGGACTAAGCCTGATGGACTAATAAACTAAAAACGTTGGTGTTAGAAAGGCAGGCGTTCATAAGATTATAAGACAAATAATTCTGCAACATAACTAAAAAGTCATGTTGCATCATTTTTTTTAAACGAGAACTAGAACAATAATGATATATCTATTTTTATTTATTTATACTTTATATACGATATAGTATAAGGGCGGACTTAATGCCTGAGGCATTTTCTACCAGTCGAACTTTAGATGGGGCAGAGAGAAAACGAGGTAGGCGAAAAAATAACGAGATAATTATGATGATTATAGTTTATATAAACGATACATACATATATACAAATAAACATTATACAATTATTAATTTACAAATTGTTAAATACATGCCACTTGTTTGTATTGATATTATGCTTTTTATGTGTCCACTTTACGCCAATATTCCACATTTCACCGTCTCACATCGAATAAAAGCAACACTGGAGCATTTGTAACGTGGATCAAGCTGGTGAGAGACATCGAAAAAGTAATATGTCTGGAAGCGTTAGACGTAAAACCTTAGCGGAATGAGAGCGGTCCGCTATCACGCAGCGGGCCGTCAATCTTATTGTCATTCAATTTGAATTTCCGCTTAGGGCCCGTTTTTTGTGAGCCACTCCAGTTGAGGCCGCGGAGCCGGCGGTTTTGGTGGAGTAGCGATTTCTAGTTTTTACGTGTGGAGAAAATATTTAGACTTAATGGTGCGAGTTATGAATTGGCGTCACATCATCATATTTGGCCGCAAGAAGTTCACTGCTAAATTTTGGCTTTCCCTCAAGGATCTCAACAGCGACCTGTTAGAAGTGAATTAGGTCCAGCAAATTTTATAATACTAATATTAAATTCATCAAAGTATAATTAATATGCTTGCTTTCACTAATACTTTTATCACAAAACTTACGTAGTTTGCGGCGTACTATAGTCAAACAATTGAAGACAAAATTTCGTAACAATTTGCGAGTTTAAAACTCCTGGTAATTTTTTGATACCGGTTGTTTCCATGTATAAATTACAATAAGCTTTATGCTTATTATAATGGCTGTTGAATTTAAAAGAAATCTATCCACAAACCCTAATTATGCCAGCGAGACGGTCTAAGTCGTGCACCCCATTACCACTTTGCCCGAAAATCCGACATTTGTATATTCATAAAATGTAATATTGATAGTAGACTGTGGTCATTAGCAATCACTGTATCTGAATCTGTATCAGCCCAAATACGTCCCACTGCAGGGCACGGGCCTCTTCTACAATTGAGAGTACGATTAAGAGGGGTTAGGCCATATAGTCCACCACGCTGGCCTAGTGCGGTTTGGCGGCCTTTACATACCGTAGAAAATTTTCAAAATTGCTACGGTATGCAGTTTCTTCATGATGTTTTCCTTCACCGTTATAGTGCGTGGATATAATATGCAATCACTCCCAAAATATAACATTTCATTTAATATTATTCTACTTCCCTGCTTGCTTCACGGCCCGACATTTCCTCAGAGGCGGGTCGGTGGTACGCGTAAAACCTAACATTTGTCACTGCATCGGAATCTGTTGTATTAGACGCTCGAGGAGATCCGCGCTATGCCAATTTCACAGTATTTTTTGTTTCCACGTCTTGTAATGGAGTTTCTTGCCGCCCGGGATGACTTTTTGCTGTACAATTTTAGGATAATGGTTGGATTTGTTCGAAATTTTAACGGTGAATTGTAAATGATAAATGTAAAGCTAGGTTATTAAATGATCGAAGGAATTGACCCAGAAATTTGGGTTTTCTTTATAGTAGGTACTAAGAAAGAAAGAAAAATAATTTTCTTAAAAGAAAGCAACACGCTCACCTGTCTTCTGGAACTATGGATTTTCATTAGCGACAGTGATCGTTATTTATATCAAGGCGGTTCTTTCTTAGGCTTTTTTGATATTAAATATTTATACAACCCTCAGGACAAATAATACAATCACAAAACTTGACCCTACATATAATTTAAACACATATAATAAACCATTAAAAATCATTTTTTCTTTTCTAAACTTACCAAACGTCTATTCACGTTATTTTATATAACAGGCAATTAAAAAAAATATTAAGTGCAATAATTTCGTACAGACACATAAATATATACACACAAGCCTAGTCCTAGCTATTAATAATAATCACGCATAAACGGAAGCGCCCGCCGTTGTTTTAATGCCTCGTCTATTCGCCGAGCTAATTCACCAGACGAAGTCAAAGTCACGGATGCGCCGAAATAATATTTGACTTTAATTAACTCACTTGTGTTTGAAAGAGCAATTTTAATAATATTTAGAACGGTGAGGGCTTAGTTGATTAAGGTTATTACCTTCTTGCGGTATGGGAAGGCGAGAACTGGGATTTTGACGAGGGCTCAAGAAATTTTGTAATGCAAAAGGATATTAAAGGTATAGAAAACAGGAAAGCTGACGAAGGATGCTTTACCAGAGAATATAAAATGAAAAGTTAAGTCGTCGTGTCGGATTGTGACTACTAGATTCGTCCATCAGCATAACAGTAATTAAATAATTTTATGACCGTTTAAAAAATAAACCATACATCTTCTTATGTATTTTCTTGTGTTTTATCATTAACATATAGAATTATCATCATTATAATCAGAATTAGGTCAGTATTGTAATGCCTGGGGCGAGTAATGTAACTGCGGATAATATTATGACACGGGTTGATTTGAAAGCATTGTTATTTAGAATTAACAAATATGTTGAATTTATCTATGAATTCGGAAAAGGGTATTTGACTCTATTTTTTTTATTGTATTCATAAAAAAGTATTCATATCCAAAACCTAGCAAACAATGAATTTTGTAAAAGTATTCAAAATTATACAAGTTAGAAACGTTCAATTTTTGTAGTGGGAGTAAAAGAAAAGGCATGCAAAACAAAACTAGTGACGTCACTAGTCATAATATGCATTACAGTGTGTGGGTGTGAAAGAGACGGTATGATATCCCTACTATGCTCCCACTCTTTAAATTAAAATACTAATATTGGTTTCATGTTACAAGCTACTTTAATACTGTTTTGACAGAAATGTTTTATTTTAATGGTATTAGTGCTTGTACGCAAAGTAATACAAAAAATCGATGATAGTCAAATATCCTGTTGTCGAAGACCAATATATACTTGTATTTCAAACTGTGATGGAGACCATTTCTACACAAGTACCTGCATTAAAAACTGAAATACCGATGCTGTTTATGGCTGCGGGGACAGTTTTCTGTATTTACCTGCATCCTATAGCATTCACTTATATAGCCACATAGGCTGTAAATGTTCTAGAAAAGTAGCTTCATGTATGAGGCCTTCGTTTACAGAAGTATCTACCGATCACGTGTGTTTTGAATTCACCTAAATCCAGGGTGTCTTCTTTTATATGAATATACATCTATCCTCCCTTTTTACACCAATTTAATTAAGTGTTACAAACTTTAAACATAACTTTATTTAAAAAAAAAATACACAAACATTTAACAGCTTAAACCTCGTTCGATTTATACAAAACTTTCCAATACAATTTTCGAAATAGAAACAAAACAGTCGTCGCAAAATTAATTCCACAAATGTACCAAGTTTAATGTGAACATGTGTTTGGAACAAAAATATTGGAAACTAATCGGACAATAACTCATTGTGTTAAATCGAAACTTTTGAACAACGACGAACTAACTGTTTCGCTTAAATTAAAATTGTGGCTTTTAAGAGTTTTCAATTGAGAGGATTGTGTTAGGATTCGAGTGGTACATCTTGATTATTTTTTTCTCTGTCTTTGTAGAACCTTTTCTTCGCGTTAAAGTATCTGCTAAATGGGTACGGTAAATGGGTAAGGTAGTATTTTCTAAATTGATAAAAATTATCCATCTAGGGGTTTTTTTGAACAACAATAATATTTGCTGTGCTAATACAAGTAATCGTGAATACAAGGAATCCAAGTCCAGCATTTTGGAGACTTGGCCTATGGTCAATTGAATTAATTTACATAATTTCCACACATATTTTGGTTTTAATTTGTAATTTTAAAACTATTCCCAGCTAGTGCCACTCTGTCACGAATCTCTGTCATCAATTTGTTCCAGCAACACCGTAAAATTTTGATAGAAATATAGTAAGCCTTACCGAACTAGTAAGCATTATTCACATTTTTTTTGAGGCTCAGAGCTACAAGATTATTTATTTTCTAGTAGCGTGTGTTGTAAAGGCTGGATTAACTATCGCGTCTAGCTTTGTATTCTTTGAAAACTAAAGGACTATATAAAATATTCAACCTTAACCTATAAAAGAACATAAAACACATGTAAAATCCAAACATACATCTAAGCCTTAATGTAAGCCTCAAATCCCAACCAAACACGTAAAAGAAACTTAAAACTAAACATATTGACGGATTTCATGGAGCTAAGTAAAGAACTGAAGAAATAAGCGAGCAGTGAAGCGCTTTCAACACTTAATAATGCTAAGCATTAAAACAGTTAGCGAGTTGGCGAGTAAATCATCGAGGGGGCAGTTCAAAACACCTGCACCTTCGTGGCTCGCTGTTGACTTATTGCTGAAGTTTTTTACAACACTTCGCCTGTGGGGAAATCGCTCTGTATAAGCCGTATGCGAAGATATCCAGCCATTTCTTGTAGCTCAAATGAATTGCAGCTGTCACGTGATTAATGATGGTCTTCTACATACATTTTATGGTTGTGGCAATAAGAAAATATAAATTTTGATTTACAAAATATCTAAAAATCAGGGAAGTATAATAGTATTGACCGATGAAAAGTAACCATCACACGTTTTTAATCTTTATTTTTAAGAATCATCTCACGTAAGTGGATACGTTATCTGGAATAGAACACTCGTTGTCTAATGCTAATATTAAATAATGTTTTATGCCTTGTTTAATCCGTACTAATATTGTTAATGCGAAAGTATGTATGTATGTTCCGGCACACTAGAACGGCTGAACAGATTTTTATGAAATTTAACATAGAGATATACTGGACCATAAGACGGACATAGACTAATTTTTATCCCGAAATAATGTAGTATCCCCGTGGGATGAGTCAGAAATTCAATTCAAAATTCATATTTCAAAACAACAACACAATGGAAACCATCTTAGACTCTGAATCGTCACAGCAGGCCCAGAAAAACATGGCGAGATGAGTTAGACAGACCTGGGAGAAACATTGACAGGATTGAGCCCTGAACCGCGCCAAATGGAAGGAGGGTAAAGAGGGCTTTGCTCTGCAGTGGGACAGTGGAGGTTGATGTATTTATTCATATTTGCTACTCTTTAAAATTTGAAAAATTTGAATTTAGACTGCCTCGGTGGCGTAGTTGTATTACGGTACGGTTACAAAGCTGAGGTCCCGGGTTCGAATCCCAGGTCGGGCAAAGTGATATTGGGTTTTTCTATTCATTATCAGCCCGGAGTCAGGAATTTGTGCCCGATATGGCGATAGACTCGCCCCCTATCACATCGTGGGACAGAAAATGCAAGGCGAAATGTGGGTGTCCTAGTGGCGCCTCTGCCTACCCCTTCGGGGATAAAGGCGTGAGTTTATGCATTAGGCATAAAATTTGAAGGATGGTACGGGAAAGGAAAGGACAAGATTGCATCTTCTCCTTCATGGGACAGAACGGGATATAACGGGACGGGATGGGAGAAGCAATATAGTCGACGGTGGTCATATTGAGCTTAAATATAAAACAGCTAATACGCAAAATAATATGTTCTTGATGTGGACTGGACTCAAAAATTATCTGCACCCAGGCGAAGCCCGCCCGACCGCTAGTCAAAAATAAAATATTTTATTACATAATATTTGAAGAAACCTTTCTGCGAGTGCAAACAGCGTCTTTTTCTAATGTGCGCAGAACAAATAGTTTCTGTACAAGTGGTTGACCTTTAAACACACGTTATGAACGCGATAGTCACAGAGTGTTTGCACTTAAAATAATGCTTTCGAATCGTGCCTAAAGATTGAAAACTGAAGTATGTGTTTCACATTACTAACATTTTTAATTTAGAAAACCATCGTATTATTGCTTTGAATTATTTTTTACGCGAATTGTAAACCTTGTTATCAATATTAGTTTATGGTACTAAAACCATATGGTACTAAAACTAACTTCTGTCTGCGCATATCAACATACTAACAAGTTCTAGTTGGAAACCTTTTATTAGCCTTATTCATTTTAATAGTTTGTATAATAATATACAAATTGTAAACGCCGTTGGTTTCGTAAATAAATAAAAAATAAAAAAAACCATTTTCCTTTTTTTTATCTTGTCAGGTAAAAATTGCCACATTGGATAAGCGCTCTTATCAGCGACAAACTTTAAATCAAACTTTCTTGCCTGTTCCGTATATTTGAATGCCGTGATCTTTGATCTCTGTCGCAAATTAAATTACCGGTGTCCGCGATGGAAGCGGAGTTTGGAGAGGTCGTTAATAAATATGACTGAATCTGGCTTTTCCCCCTGAGCCAGATGGAACGGCAACTAATTGTAAAAGGCACTTGTCATTTAATAATATGAGCCGACAGTGGGCTAATTGACACTTCCCAGTACGGATAGGAACGACTGAAATAGTTTGACGAAATTAGAAATGGGATACTGGTAAGAGGACGAATGTAGAGCTAAGAACAATTAGATATGCCGTATTTTTTTTAAGAGCACGTTGATTTTTTCTGCATGATAAATGAACCGCTGGTTAATTGTATTTAATAATATTAATTTTTGGGATATGTATACATGTTTCTGACTTCTATCCATGCTATTTTGTTAGTGGCACTATAGGTATAATCAGGATTAATTACCACAATAGTGGGTTGAGTTCTGGGATCTCGCTATTGCTATGCATTCTCATTCTAGTTGATATAATTGTGTCGACTACAGAAATATCGTTACCTCAAGTTACACTGAATTGGCAATGCGTTTAGACCAGTATAAAAAATACCAGTTAACAAAACTCGTCTCGCACCAATACCTTATTGCTTCTATTAAAATAGGCCCCATACTAACTACTTTAAATCGAGCAAACAAACGCTAACAATTTGGCAACATAGTTAGTACAAAAAAACAGCCCCTCTACGAAGCAGGCTGGCTGCCTTCCATTTCCATTAGGGAATGTTTAGCTAAAGTGTTTCCCGAACTTGGACCCATTAGGCTCCTCTTTTTGTCTTTGCTTCTAACTAACTTTTTTCGTTTGTTCCCCTTGTTTGGTGGCTAAGTGTTTTTTTCCGTATGCAAGTTTCCGAGTGACTAGTAGAAAAGTTGGCAAATGGATTTTAGTGACTGTTTATATTGTAATGAATGCTCTTAGTTTTGAGTTAATGTGTTTTGTTTTAATGTCGGAAGACACGAACAATGTACTTCGTATTTGTAATAATATTCATGAATTATTAAAATTATGTATGAATTTTTTTTAGGTTGAAATTCGGCATCAATATGCCGGCAATTAGCTGTCGAAGGCCGAAGCTGTACTGGCACTTTTTGTTGCCAGTACACTTATATATACTTATAACTTCTATGACCAACTTATATTCATCAATTAAAAATTTGTCAATTTAAAAGTGCTTGTAAGACGCACTTAGAATATAAGAGTAATATTTGTGCAGAACAATATTATTTAAAATACAATCACTCATTTTCCGTTCCTATGTAGGTAACGAGATTTTGAGCAGCTAAGGTCATTAGCTTCGTAAAGAATATCAGGAGCTACGTGAACTACCGTTGTAGCTAATTTCGAGCGCAAACATTGAAAATGGATAAATAATAATTATTCTCGGAGCAGTATCGAATGCGTGGCCTCTCGTTTCATAGAAGGCGCTCAACCAACTACGCCACGAGTGTAAAATTATACAAATTTACCATTATTTACGAAAATTGAATTTTATTTATTACAACCTAACAGGTACAATATAAACAAAATGATTCTATTTTTGTAACACGCGGTACCCTAAAGGACTAAAATGTGGAAAATTTAAATGCTGCGGAATAAAGTCGTTGCATAAGTTTCGCTTATTTAATTAAGTAAACATTTTCTTCATTCAAGAGTCCTCTTTTATTTAGCTCCGTACCGGCCAGCAAGATTTCTAAATATGGCGTTTAAAAATATTTTAAAACCAGCATTTACTCACGTCGTTGCCTCAAAATGAGACCGCGTGTTGTATTTAGGATACATTGTGATCTTATTGCACGAGGCACCGGAATAATGTCCGAATACTTGAACAATATTTAAATGTCCAATAAGTTTATTTCCGCATTACTATACAGATTATAAAGGAATAGTTCCTAAAATGAACTAAGGTGTTTTGGGGTATCACCGTTCTAGGAGTAAGAACGTGAATTCATATAGTACGGTATTACCCAACAGCATCGACAGCCTCCGTGGCGCAGTTGGTTAGGCGCCGGCTGTGAAACGAGAGGCCGCGGGTTTCGATGCCCGCACCGAAACAAATATTTGTGTGATCCACAGGTATTTCTTTCGGGTCTGGGTGTTTGTGAGACCGAAAAGTCTCTAGTTGTTCCTGATACCCACGACAGAAGACTCGATCTTAGTGTGGGGTCAGGACTATGTGTGTGACTGTTGGGTGTATTTATTTATTTATTTATTTATTTACCCCTATCACATTTTATTAGTCATTTGATTGCTTGCTTCTATATCAACCCATATATGTCCCACTGTAGGGCACGGGCCTACTCTACAATAGAGAGAATCGATTGAGAGTGGTTGATTGCTTGCTTGATTCTTATAAATATTGATTTCTAATATCCAACCAGAGTGCTAAAAATACCTCTTACGTACTTGGCGTCGGTTACAATAGTGTTATTGTAAAGTACACAACATGACATCTCGCCTGCAATGCAGACTATATTCTCAAACCGCTGGGTTCATATTCAGCCGCTCAAATGGATACAGCGCGCAAAGCTCTCAGCATTATTCGGCGATATTATGTTTCAATAAACATCACGGTCCCACCCGCCGATCGCTAATAAGCAAGATTTACGTCCCGTATCGTTTTCCCGTCTTGTCCGTAATTACCGAAAATCCCACAAAGCCGTAAGCAAACAACTTCAACGATAAATTATAATAAAGTGTAACACGAAACTCCATTATTTAGACGTCGGCACTGTCCGTAATTCGTAAGTTGTGTAAAATTGAATTAAAGTCGTAAAAAGAATAGGTAATTATCGTAAAAATGGCCGAGCGAAGGGCGCTAGATAAAATGGGCGTCCGTGGTGGGATCTCGACATAATTATGTTATATCCCAACCTTTATCCAGGATTATAATTATGTAATGCCGGGGAATGGTGCCAAATGGGCGTTACAATTTGTTCGAGCGATGTCCCGGTTTAATTCACCTTTTATTTGCTAGATGTTGGCTGCGGCTTACTTCTGTAAGAGGTTTGTCTTTTATGCCTTTTACTTTCATTGTGGTGGAATAATGAACAATTCCGCTTTGCAAATTTTATGTAGTCATTGATTTTAATAACTGACTTGAAGAATAACAACAAACTTCGTGAATTGGTTTTTATATAAACATAAACAAAGGAACAAACGTCTTATCTGATAGGAAGCCATCCACGCTGTCCTTAAGCTGCTAACCCAACGAGGTGGATAGCCTTTGAAGAAAGAAAAAGACAATAATCGCAAGTATTAAATTGCATCTAGCTAATGGTGGTAATATTTACCTTCTCAGTATAGATCCATTCACTCCAGACTACCTATAGCATAATCGTACCGAAACCAAATATTGCATCACACATACAAATATGTTTCTTTTTATTTTGCACTACACTCCGCTGTTTCTTCTCGAAAGAGGTAATTTGATGGCACTTTTTCGGATTTACTATCCATGTTGCTGAATAGTTTGGTTTATAACTTTACGATGCTCTGGCCGCCTCATGGCAACCCTTTTTAGAACATTACTTCTTGCCTCACTCAGTGGCCCAATGCGGTTGATAGGGGTAATACCTTCGGCATTGAAAAAAACTAATTTTACGTTTCGAAGACTTTACAGCTTTCGTGTCGCTGGACGGACCATAGGCAATGGGATCTCTCATTTCACAGATATACGTCCTACCAATTTTGCTATAAATCACTTATAACGCCAACCTAACAAAACATCTTAATCCACCTTCTCTCCAAAAGTGCCAACAAAATCCACGGCCAAATTTTTCAAATACTCGAATATAATTTTGTTCAGGTCAGGCTTTAAGCGGCGCCATAAATTAACGGAGCACAATACACGCTGGATAAATCGTTGTCACGTAAGAATGTCGCATTAGGTGGGAGCGGGGCCCACGCCCCTGGGGCCTGGTGGGTCTGGGGGGTCCTGGGGGGCCCGAGTAGAGGTGGGAAGTAATAACTGTGGCACGCCGCAGTTAGCTTGCTGAGTTGTTATTGCTCTGTATTATTTATGTGGAGTGGCGACGATGTGACAGTTGGCTTAGGCGGACCGGTGCCGGCTTGCGGGCGTTTTTGCGGTCTCAACTGGGCTTTCATTGAGAATGGGTTGAGTTTGATTATGGGAAATGATTTCTTCTTTGACGCTGGTGGGAATAATTACTTGGCGTTTCCTGTTGCGTGTATGTTTGTAAGGTTTTGTTAGTATATTGGTAGGGTTACACGTTGCATCATTTCTCTCTCTTTCTGACTTTGTAACTGATTGAGATTTCTGATAGTTGAATATTCTAATCCGCCAAAATACCATGCCTAGTGGCGATATACCTACCTATCATAGTCACAGATGCAGATAAAGGTCGCGTTCCGAGGTCAGTCTTCCTCCATCTAAGCCAAGATCCCCTCCCCCAAGCCAGCATGATTATGATACTCTCGATTCCTTTGCATGTACCGTCAGGTGTAATGTGGCCAGATTGTCAAGGGAAGCGAAATGTCTAAATTAAGAATCATGTAGGCGTCAGCTCGTCTACAAGGCAAAAGACGAAATAATGGATATTTTTTAAACATTGTAACAAGAGCTCGAATGTAAAATTACATTAAGTCAAGTCACACGAATAAATAAATAATAAAAGATAAAGTCTCCTAAAATATAATATCCTTTTTCGATTCGATACATCTTACGCATATTGTTTGGAAATACTCGATCTTATCCAATAATCTTACTTAACAGAAAAGTAACTTACTTTTACTGTGTAATGCGGGACAAAATAACGGAACAGTCGTAACAATACAACGTTTTTATTACAAAATGTCATAACAATGACAAAGCCGCTTAAAATAATAGGAGATTCAATTTCGTAACGTAAATATCTAGGTGTCATCGGCAATTATTTGTTTTAGGACTGTGCAGTGGTTGAAATTACTTCGATGTTTCTGGTACTGACGAGATAAGACGCGTTCCTATTATGTATGACGGGGCCTGAACTATCTATGTGATTATTGGGTGAAAAAAATTATTTACAAAAATACCCTACCCAAAACTTGTGTCAAAAAGTGTGCATTGAGCGATAAAATTGCTACATTGATGTAAGAACTCGTATTTATTTCGTATTCTTAATTTTAATAAAAGGTATATTACAAAAAATATTTAAACAATATAACTGTAAGGTTTTTATACCCATTATACCGAGGAAAGTACGAAATAACGCTGGCTAAATGCGTCCATTAGCCGCGCGAATTTATTTAGATTAGTAACTAGCGCAGTGGACAGAATTTTAGGCTAATCACTGGGTTTGACTGAACTAAATGACTGCTGCTAATTGTTGACTGAGACAGAAGACTTGTAGACGCATAGCTAATGGTATTTACATGTTGCCTTTACAATAAAAAATAGCTACATTGAGAGTAACAATATTTTTTAAATACTCGTATATGTTTTTTACGTTCATATATGAATTAGATATTTTTGTTACTTTTAGATATGTAAATTGTTGTCAGTAATCGCTTTGAGGCCTATTTTCCGAAGCGTATGTACTTCCTATGGCTGAAAAAGAAGAGAATCACCTTATTGGTTCCCTAGTGACAAGCGCAATTAATTATACATAACTGCATTATTTTTCCAATTATTTTCTCGATATTAAACAATTCCACAAAAGATTTACCATCAGACAGATGGCAGGGAACGCTAAGCCAAAACTTTCAACACCTTTAACGTTTTTCACCTTACACAAGTGTGAAAATATAAAGGCAGACGCAGGAAGAACTTTTACCTTTTGGCAAATAACTAAACGAGAAAACAGATACAATCTAAAAAGCAAGTTTATTAATCAAAACAAATAAACAAGAAATTACGCTTGTTGTAATCAAAGAGAGCATTCTTAAACGAAGCATTGACTTGCAAAATCGAAGTTGATAAACTTTATTATAAATATTTGAGTTTATACTCCGAATTGGCCCCAAGTGTCTGGAGGCAGCGATCGACCGGTTTGTTTATTCAGACCGCTTGTTCAACGGATGAGAGAGATAAAACTATATTTATTGCGAATTCCGTACTCTGCGTGTTTGCTTTTATCATAAAACAACGTTTTGCTATTTGTCGGTGGATTGTGGTTAGTTATTTTCTTGTCAATGAGACAAGCCCCGCTTATCCCATTTATCGGGTGGTAACCAATAAATAAGAGCGTATTTGTTATATTGCTTCTGTTTGCTGCAATTTTCATTACTGTTCTGTTGGTTTTTCTTTTATTTTTAATAGAAACTTTTGTAGCCAATCATATTTTTTTGTTTAGTTTTGTGTTCCAGACCTATACAAAGTATCTATTTATGAAAACTATTTTCCAGATGTATTATTTATTTTTTAAACTTTAATTAGGGCGATAAAAAACCGTAGTCTTTAGGGCAAACGCATCATAAATTGTGAACTTTCCTTGACTGGTGATGACAATGATGTAAAAGTGAGCATTTCGTAAATATAATTTACACAATATTACTAAAGAGCTTGCAAAACGTATATTTTCTTTAGCCATTCTACCGAAAATAAATAAATGGAAGAAATAATCTAAATGTAATACAATATCCACTACTGAAGTCCAAACGGCTCGGGGAATGGGAGGTCATTTGTTACGAAACTCTGTACGAGAAGTTGACAAAAACCGGTCACTAGTGGAGTGCTCCCAATCGATACGTCGTGGATAGTGCTGCAGGTAACCATTGTTAAGAAATACTTCACATATCGATAAAACTGTCGATGTTTTAAAATACAATTATTTAAAACTGTTCAGTTAAGTTACAACCGTGTTTCGTTTCTTGCCAACGTCCAATATGTGATGCATGCCTTGAAATGAAATTATAAAAAATTATAGAGGAAAATGGACACTTACAAAGCTCCTGACATAACAAAACGTAAATATTTAATAAAGTAACATCAAGACAATTTTGAAAATTAAAAAGGGCGAAAGAGTAAAGATAAACGAATAATTTGTCACAGTCGCAACATAAACACAGGCAACTAAATTGTGAACATCAAGAACAGTTCTTTTTCAATATAATTATAGTTCTAACAGTTAGGTAGTTCCCACAAATATAACGATAACAATTGAACTTTTTGCACAACAACAAAAATAATAAATGATAAACGTCTTCATTTTAATGCTGTCTAACAAAAACGTACATAATTTATGCAATCATTTTAATAACAATATAATTAGGCGTAAATAACTGTACTTAAACAGTACCTATACAATTTTTTTTCCTGCACAAAAATATTGGTTAGGTTAAAAACAAATTACTTATCTAATAGCAGACTATTTTGATAATAGCGATGTTTTTTGACACTTGCCAGTAATCAGCTATTATTTATTTATTTATGATGAAAGTCGTAGGAAGTCCCTCGTTAATTGTCGATTAAATAGGTCACTTTGGAAGCCTTTGGAGGCTTATGCTGAGCTGTGGACTTGTCGCAATAATCTTGATGACAATTTTTTTCTGGCTCGGCATAATGACAGCACTGCATCAGATGGTATTTTAATTAAGAAATTTTTATATGAATAAATTATTAATTAATGTCATGTCGCCACCATCGGCTATAATTATATTATTACATTAATCTTTAGCACTCTGAAGTTCTCAATGCATACGCCTGTTATGTATCACTTACCATTTTACTTTATGGCAAACTTGCTATTAAAATCGCACATGAATCCTCTCATTGTCTGAACATTACTAATTCATATTATATGCATTCACTATGCATAATATTGTTTTAATTGAAAAAGACCCAATAAAAACAACCTCCCTCTTTCTCTCTTGTGTCATCCATTTTCAAAAGGTAAAAATACCGTGAATCTCCTATATCTGGGATGATTAAAGGCGACGATGGTTGTTCTTCACAGTAACCTTTAAAAGTTGCTTGCTTGCTTATCGCAACTAGTATTCTTAAAAAAACACCGTTAATGTTCCAAAATATATTTAATCGACTCCACTATCGATATTTGACATCACTACTCGAAACCAACAAAGGTTCCCGATATTTCACGGGAGCCAGCCCTGGGGCGATTCCTAATATATTTTTAGTACAATACGAATCCATTGTTCATTTGACCAAGTTGATTAAATATATGTGTATTCCCATGGTAACATGTGGACTGCAGAAATTCTTGGTATTATCCCAAACAAATGTGGGGGATTAAAATAAAACAATATTGTGCGAGGGTCGTGTTTGCAAATTGTGTTTTGTTCTTATGTGCTTTATGTGACGCAAAGCATGCCTCTAGACTTATTAAGCCCGGTCAGGTCGTTACGGTTTTGGTTTTATCTTTCTGTATCAGCGTGCATCTCTAGCTCCGGTTGAATGAAAACCATACAATAGATTTTCCTCTTTGTTGTAGATAGACGGGAGTCCATTTATCGATTCTTAGGGGTTCAATCACGATATAGTAGAACAACGCAAGTGATTTTAAGGCAGTGTTATATGCGAGTTTTCGTTTCTAATACGATTAAAAATTGTAAAGGTGATTGTGACGTCATAATTATAATTACTAGGTCTATCTCCCGATCTGCTGTTGATTTTCATTATAAACTAACAAGGATAAGGCATGGTATTGGATTGTAAATATAATATAAAAATGCTAAGCATTAAAGTAATTAAACAGATAAAGGAGATGAGGACTGTTAGCAATGTTAAGCCCTATTTACACGGGGAGAGTTTCTCGCCTCGAAGATACGATTATCGTAAGGATATAAAAAAGTTCCATCGTGTAAACGTTTGTCAGAACACAATAATCTATGGCGGTTATGTCATGCGATAATTGTCAATTTTAATCTATTATTACATTATCTAGATAAAAAACAAACAAATATCTTAAACGACTTCTCTTGCTCTCTCATAACCCACGGGAAGTATACAGCTGAACATATTAAATTTAAATGGCTTTAATATAATTGGGAAACACGCTCAACCTTTACACATAATTCTGTAACAACGACAAAAGACATCAAAAATACATAACATACATTACGGTGTAACTGATATGAAATTTTGTATGAAAATTATTTTTGCATATCCCAATACATTTTAAACAACGTATGTTATTCATTTAATTGACAATATACTTGTTCGCTGTGTTCGAATACGTCGTATTTCAAGAATTTTGTGACAAAGGGTGAGGGAATACCATTTTGCTGTATAAGAATTTACTTTAATATTGGAAATATTTTAAGAAATTTGATCTGAATAACATGTCCGACCTTATCCAATTTTGTATACCTGGTTGCGGGTGAAGGGGTACTTTCAGCAGTCTCTGTATCTTTGTATGTATGTTGCATTGTAGTCTGCGATCAAATATTTGTAGCGCCTAAACATTTTATCCAATTTGAATAAATAAGGTGCATAGATTCCCTGTTGTGCTTCGGATGCCGATAATTTATTTTAGTAGATTTTTATTCATGTTATGGTGGATGAACCCAGTATAGTCAACATCGGACATCAGTGTGTCCTATTTTGGGTTCAGCCGGTTTATATCCGGGTTCCACGATACGAGACTGCCTCGGTGGCGTAGTTGTACTACGGTACGATTACAAAGCTGAGGTTTCGAGTTCGAATCCCAGGTCGGGCAAAAGTGGTATTGGATGTTCTATTCATTATCAGCCCGGAGTCACGAATTTGTGCCCGATAGGGCGATAGGCTCGCCTCCTATCAAATCGTGGGACGGAACAGACAAGGCGAAATGTGGATGTCCCGGTAAAACCTCTACCTACCCCTTCTGGGAAAAAGGCGTGAGTTTATGTACATATGTTTATGATATTTATATTTTGTTAATGGATAGGAGTATGTCAATACATTAACAAAATACATATAAGACTGTGCATTCTGTATTGAATTGCTCTAAATTACCATTGCCACTGTATTTCCCTGCATGTTTCATACCTGTATAAAAAAAATAGTCTGCTAGTAACAACCGACCCTGCCACCCTGGCATAATATTCACAATGGATAAGCAAACTGTGTTGGCGTACAAAGGCTCTCTATGAGGACTCCAGAGAGTTGTCAAACTTTTCTCGAAAGCGAACACATTGTACTTTAGTTTAAATCGTCCGTTTTTTGTTCGCAGGTCCGGCGGCGGCTTCAGTATCGCTCATCGCACTGTGCTACTTTATTTCCATCCATGACGTCATACTGAGGTACCAAAACCTATTGATTCTATTTTATGTATTTCCTATAAATTTATTTTACTTCTGTATCGTTGTAAATGTATACCCCTAATGGAGTCGCCGAACTTAGCATGCCTTTGTCGATCTTAGTTCCCAGAAATTGCGTTGGTTTATGTATAGGCAGTTTTTTAAATTTTTTATCAACATTGGCAGATCTAGTTAATATTATATGCAAGGTTTGCATTACAAATATGCTGTGACTATTTTTATTTCATCTTGTATTTATGATAATTATCAGTTTGATATGTCAGGCACCAGGTGCCATGTGACGTAACCACATATTGGTAAGCGAACTACAAGCGTCTTGCTCTGTGGTCTGTAGCAAGTGGACAATGTACACACTACATAATATAGGGTATGATACCGCTTATCATTAGCCAAGTTATATGCTTACATGCCTCCGGTAATTGCAATTCAAATATTAGCAGTATTTTTTTTTCTACATCCCTTGCTTAAATTATTCAGACAGGTTCTCATTCCTTAAGGAAAATACAATTTATTTTAAGGCTATTTTGAAATTGATTGAACAATGACAATTTGGATTAAATAATAGTTGTTTTAGTTTGTTCATGGTTCATTCTTTCAAACTAAGCCAGGTTTAAATTATACTCTGTGAATGGCGCAGTAATATATCCCTTGTGGTTTTTGGGCTGTCGATTGTCTGACTTTGAAGGGAAAATTTTTGAGGTAAATGATGCTATTCGGATTGAAACTCGCATGACTGTTCGTTACTTACAATCCATGCAATTACAAACAATATTTTATAAATTGAATTATTAATAATGCACCAACTTTTTAAATAAAATTAATGTTTAAGTTACTAATGTACGGAGGACAATTATTTAAAAAAAAATGTATTTTCTTTTCTTGAATTTTTATTCACTTATTTAAATAAACATGTTCTAAACAGTCTGTATGATTCTTTGCAGAGTCCTGCGATGATGTCGGGCCGCGGGCGTTTGAGCTGTCTCGTCGGGTACACCCAGTTTGTAAATAAGATTTTTAAATAACTGAAATAAATATTAAAGAACTTTTGTAGAAGGTATAGAAGGCCATCACGTATACGGATACCGTTCGTATACCTCTCGAGTTAGGATACACTGGGATAATAGATACTATTTGTTTCTTGTTTCGTATGACTTGTATTACGTTAACTAATTATTTTCTTCTTCTCCTTGAGACTTCTCATTAGCTTATAACAAATGCTGGACATTCAATATTTAGTTCAAACTAAATAGCTACTCGGAAAAACATAACACATACATAATAACATAGTGTGAAAAATAAGTCGTCAATAATTCATTTCATAATTAGTTATTACTTTTACAACTTTATTTGAATCTGTTTTGTTGTTTTATAAACAAAATATAGTCTGAAATAATTTACCTTTAATTTTAATTTTAATTTAAACTACACCAAAATCCGTCCACCTAATAAGACGCGATTAACAAACATTAAAACATCTAAAATCGACAATTATTAAATTATATCCAATTAATGTTTGGTCAATTCCTGATAATATAATATTGTCCAGCATTTGTATTAATAGCTAATGGAAACTTGTAATTGCTGGTTGAAATATAATAATCCCTGCTATTGATAATATAATTTCCCATTCTGCCTGTAATCACCTGACAAAATAAACTAAAGCTCTAGGATTAATTTACGATGAAATTAATTTGGTATGTGATAAATATTTAGTTCCTGTGAATCTATATGTAGCGAATAATAAACATATATTTTGTCACTTATGCTGTTTTGGTACAGAGACGTACTGTCATGTATGACTATACCTAGTTGAATTGTGCATCGGAATTGTAAAATTATAGACAAATTACAAATGAAAGGTATCAATTCTTCGTTGTATTATGTAATTAATTTAAAATGCATTTGGCGTGTACGATAAATGAACCCAACTTTTCTTGGTAATCAAAACCCATCGAGTTTAAACAGTGCATGGGATAATAGAAATAAATCTAAGCGGTGTGAAAATAAGAACACTTTCTGCATCAGCCTAAGCTCGCCCACTGCTGATCACAGGCCTCATTTATAAGAGAGATTGATTGATAGGGGTTAGGTCTACCAGGATACCCTGGTCAAGAAGCCTAATTGACATGTTTAACAATCGTAAGTTGTGTTGAAGAATTTTGAATAAATAAGGCCAAAGCAAGCTAATTTTAACATGACAGCACGTGCCATTAAATATATTTATATTCTAAATACAACGAAATTTCAATATAAATATTATTTATTTTTAATACCTAAACTTGTAGTTTTCAGATCTGTTTAGATTGTAATTAATATTTTTTGTTAATAAGGACTTAAAGCTTCTGGTCAGTTAGATAGATTTTGCATGCACCGTAGCGCATTCATTTCTATTAAATTAAATGTATATTATAAACTGCAGTTTAATGAAATCGGCAACAAATACTTAATAAATTAAAATATGTATTCATTACTGATATCGACATTACGCGAGAAAATCCAGCTCTTTTTGTATGTGAAACATTTTCCATTATATAAATTACAATTGACAAATTAAATGTATCAAATATAAATCATATTATCCACAGATCGTTTCAGATGTATGTATGTATTCTATGTACTAGCGAATGAGTTAATATTCCAAGAAAATAATTTTAAATTTCCGCGAAATCTGCCTACCATAAACCTGCATAATACATAGTAATGAATTGTAAATAATTATGTAAAATAAAATATATTTAAATGTCCCTATTATTAATGAATTGTGTGATCCTTAGGATATAGTAGAAAACATTTAGCCAAAATAATTTTTATTGAAATTCCTTTGTGTATGGAAATTGTAAATGCAATTTCTGAAATTGCCGTCTAGAGGAAAATTGTTACAAATGGTGACATATATGAGAAATTTTGCTTACCCTTGTACATAACAATACGGATTCTTTTTGTTTTCATTTGTCTACGTCATAACGTATTTCAAAATAATATTATTTTGTTTGATGCACACCTCAACGTTTTTATGTCAATAAAATTCAAACGAAAAAAAATAAAAAATAAGAAAACTTTACTAATATATTCAATAAATAAATCATTGTATTTAATTACTAACATAAATTAAATGGCACATACGACATTTCTCCTTTAGACGACATGATGGAATAAACGTAGAGTAATTAGAAATACAGAGCGATATAATTATTACAAAGGAATTAATAGATAAACTGTGAAATATGGAACACTAAATACATCGTAATTGTAGTAAAAGATTATATTGTCAAAGATATCACCTTCGAATCATAATCCAAGTAATTTAATAGTGAATTTATTATATTGTTGTTTTTTTTTTTGTTAACTTTCACGAGTAAAGAAAGGATGGTCAGGAATTTGGGAACTACTAGGACGTTAAGGTGAAGAGTTATACCATGAAGTTTGTCAAACAGGTCTGTACTGTTATTGAGTGTCAATATCGCTTCTCACATAATGCTGATCTTGTGTTAAATTTTGTTTAGCCAAATTTAATGTTTCTCCTTTTGTTCCTTCCTGCGTATAAATACTATTGTTCATTAAGCAAACATGCAATTTTGAATTACACATATTAATTTACTAATCCCTCTTAATTTTACAATTCTCTCCAAAGTAATGCATTTCATCAGAAAGTCAGTAAACTGCGCCCAAAATATCACTACCGTGTTGCGATTTATTTAAAATATACGTAAATTTCCATTTAAATGAACAATCGTGTACTTTGTAAATACTATTAAAATGCAAATTGACGAGTTTTCATAAACATGGCCATAAAAATAACCCCGAATCCCTCGAGAAAATGATTCAGCGGTTTAAAGCGGTAAAAGAGCTGAAGATGATTTTGCAAATATAAATTATAATTTACAGCTCAGCTGTTTATAAATTAGCTGTACGTTCGCAAAGAAAAATATGAAATAGTTTATATGATATATGTAACTTTATTTTATTTTGCTTAATAATATTTGCATTTATATGTGCGTTACTAAATAAGTATTATTTAAATACATTTCAAATAAAATTCTATACATAATTTCTCTAGACTCTAAGGCTAAAAAATCATTTGAGTTATCGATGGTTTAAAAACTGATATTCGAAAATGGAATCAAATATGTTACGTGTTCTTATTTTTAAAATGTGCAACACTTATAAAACTGAATCCTTTTGTAAGTTAATTCATTTTTGTATAGATATGAATGTGAAAGAAGGGTTGTATGTAACAAAGTATTATGTAATTAATGAAGTAGACAATATTAAAATTCGTATAAGTAATCTATGGAGGTTTCGGTAACTGTTATTAGGTTAACGTATCTATGAATTAACATTCATTTTATATAAACTTTAAATATAGCTACTAGATGGTATTTTGTTGTGTACGAATAAATTTTATACGATGGAGTTTCATGTTTGTTTGTTTGCTCAATGATGTAATTTCATTTGATGAAGTCTGTTAAATAAATTATTAATATAAACTCATGTTTTCAATTTATTTCCATAATTTAATATTAATATGCAATGTGGTGAATCTGGGTATTTGAATTTATAAAACCAAATGAGATGACAATATTTTCCACTTAGCTTTATCAATTTACTTGTTGATCTTAAGCAAGTAACAATAGTAAAGTGAGTTTACAAACTATTAATAACAGCATGTGTCATCTTATAGAAGGCGACGTAAGCTAACGTTTTAAGATTGCGTTTTAAAAAGTAGCGTCGCAACATCCAATCTCTAATCTTCTACACCTCAACCTCTGCCTTCCTTCTCCTCCTCCCAAGGTGTCCAAGGCACTCAGCTAATTTAACTGGCTACCGTCGACATTTCACTTAAATTTTCTTCAATCTTGCGGGTGCATGTCAGGGGTGGAGATTATTTTAAAATCTGAGTTGGGTCCCCATTTACCATTTAATTATTCGTTTATTATTCCTTGTCCCTACAAATACAGAAGATAACAGATACAGTCCCATATAAACAAAAAATGTTTAAACAACAACCTCATGACGAACTGCATTCTAAATTCTTCATCAGTTCGACTTTATTCCACATTTACGTGAATTACTTCTTCGGGACATATCTAGCCTCGGACAAACTTTGCGACAAGATTGTCAAAACCAAAAAGCTGTATGAAGAAGAATCCACCTGGGAACCGGACCTATACATCCAGTCACTAATTCCAGAAAGCAAAATACTGGAATTATATTGATAATAATTGCATACACCCTCATTCAAAAACACACCATTCAGTTTAACCATACTACATTCAGATCACCTAATTACTACTACAAACAAAAAGGTAACACAAACTCATTCCTAGAAAATACGATTAAAGTTTAAACCAATTTTCGTGTACACATTCGCTACCACAGCACACACGGGTAATACAAAAATCCACACTGAGAGTGGTTTAATCCACTAAAACATCTCAAACGAAAATCTCGGCGGATTATCGTCGTACAATTAAACACGGCGTAAACTTACACCGAGATAACCGTGTAAAATCTTACGCGGGTGTGCCACAACGTATCGTGTACAGAAGGCTTAGTCGAGACGACAGTCTTCTTTTAGCATACTAGCTATTTATGTTGTAAGTTTTCAACGTTAGGACGTTGATGGAGGACGTTGGTTGGTGGTGGTAGACTTAGGTAGAGAGTTATAAAATGCTATTTATTTGGTAAATATTTTTGAGAAATTACAGGATCTCAAATGGTTTTAGACATTAACAAGCGCATTGATGGTAAAACAAACAAGTTTAGAAAATAAACCATCAATATAATATAATCTCAACAATAAGTTTTTTTTTTTAAATCACAAGTGTGATAATATTTCAAAGATTACTTATCCGGGCTCTTCTACCTTCCGGGTAATCACCTCATTTGAATTTCTACAATATAAAAATTCATCTTAAATAATTCCTTCTTTTGTACATAGTAACTGTTTTTCAAGTAATTTGCAGGTAAGTAATAATGTCAGTCTGGCCAGATGGCGGGACGACTTGCTTAAGAAGGCCGGCAGCGACTGGATGCGTGAAGCAGCAGACCGGGCTCTGTAGCGTACCTTGGGATAGGCCTATGTCCAGCAGTGGACTGCAACGGGGTGATGATGATGATGAAGTAATAATCGGTTCAATGCTTTAAAAGTATATATAATATTGTAGACATATTTAACTGAAAATTGGAAATCCCAGCAAAGTGCGCCCTCTGTCAGTGTTTATCCTATGTAACCGCACAGTTAAAGCGAGCGCTTACAAATATTACCTGGCAGAATTACTGGTATTCGAGTGAAATTACAGGTATTACTGTGTAATCGCAAGTATTACAGTTGCGAATATCCCGACTGTTGGATTACAATATGCTGACAGGTACTATTCGTCTCCAAGAATGTTCTGAGTGGAATTGAAATGTGATTAATATGAGGGATTGTGTGACTTTCACGCGTCTGTTATAAGAGTATTTTAATAAAATGTAGAATCATGATGTAGCCATTTTTAGTACTGTTATCGTTTTAAGTTCGTTCAAACATTACCTAAGATTCTTAAATTAGATAACTGTTTAAATATTAAATATAAAATGTTCGATCATGCTGCAATCGGTTTTTGACTACGTCTTCTGTCGTGTTATCAAAATATACCATAATATATTCAGCAATTGTTACTTCTATCTAGATATAGAAATTTCTTATATCTTCCCTCTATAATAGCTGATACCCCTAGCATTCAGATTGAACTGTAGGTTTACGGTAGTAATCACTTCGCACAAGATTAACCTTTTATTTAAATGTCAGTCCTATAATTGTCAACGGAAAAATAATAACGTACAATATATCTTCAATATGGCTCTTAGAGTGTGTTTGAGAGCACTGATATCATAAGTAAACACAAAATGTTTATAATAGGGTTAATGGAAAGATAGATTATATTCTGAGTAAAATTCCATTTCAATTTCATTATTGAAACATAGGCCGGTATAGTCACATAGTGACTAAGGCCCTTAAAAATAAAGATAATAATAAAAAAAATCATTATGAGATGGCGATTATTCTAGATGTGGATAAATTATTTCTTCTTTACCCTCAATGTGACACGTATATACAGATGTAGAGTTCCACGTGAACGAACTCGGCAGATAAATTGCTTGTACAAAAATATATTTATTTTTTTCTCATGATTTTTTAAAAAGAACAAAAGTATTGTTACCCAAGTTATGCTGATTTAAAACATGAAATCACTTTAAACCTTCATGTACGGACGCTCCACAAATATACTAGTACCTACATAAACGAAAACTTTTCACATCGTCACGTACAAAAAATGCGTAGTGGCCTGCTGGTAACGGACCAGACGCGGGTGCCTGCATGTTCACGGTGGTCGCGGATTCAAATCCCAGGGCACACGTCTGACTTTGCAGAATCATGTGTGTATTGATAGTCAATCACCACTCACTAGAACGGTGAAGGAAAACATCGTGAGGAAACCTGCATACCACAGAGATTAGCAAGAATTTCTATGGTATGTAAAGTCCGCCAACCCGCACTAAGCTAGCGTGGTGGATTATAAGCCCTAACCACTCTCAATCGTACCCTGGATAGGCCCGTGCCCTGCAGTGAGTCGTTATGGGTTGATACAATACACGTACAAAACTAATACCTCGACAAAAATCTATTTAAAGTTCTTTCAAGAACTATATCCCCAAAACGTCCCTAACGATCCTAAGATTCCGTCCTAGATCGACAAATCTCGCGCGAAAACACCGGACACACAGCTAAACAAACGCGGGTCCCCCGAGCGGATCCTGTCAAACGTAATAAGCCCCTTTGAGAAGCGTTAGTCACGTAACAAATGAAGGAATACACGAAAATACGCGAATATTTTCATCCTCTTTGGTTCGTGCTTCTTGGGTGGGTATTCTGAGTACGGTCGCCGCGTTGGGACGAACAAAACGTACCGTAATAAATGTCTTCGGGGATTTTGATAAAGTGATTTTGTTTAAGTTTTTTTTTGTTTGTGACAAGGAATTTGCGTAATGTATACGAGAGCTAACAACGCCCAAGCTATAGTAGAATACGCCTATTCAGTTGTACGGTCGTCGTGGCCGATATCATCTATAAAGACAGTATTACCATCAATGTATACTACTAATGTGGCTTATGCATCAAGACACGTTAATCTGCACAAGATTAAATATTGGTATAATATAAAATATTTTTAAATTAGATTATCGGACAAGAATTCTCGGTACGAATTTTGTATATTTATATTACTAAAGCAACGTCCTTCTACAAACATGACATAGGATATTCTTGGCGTTGAATTAGTAAATATCTAGTGACGCTCGGTGCTGTGGTCTATAGAGTAAAGTTAAACTGATTTCCAAGAACCCTGGCGTGGTTAGCAGAGCGACACTGTGTTTAAATCTTGTTCATGTATTCAAGTTAACAAAAGATAGATACAACATTATATGTTATTGTGGATTTTTACTGTATAAATTACTTACATGTTCCGCCGAGATTACTTAATGTTGTAAGTACTGCGGAAAGTAAATAGCTAAATAATTAAGAACTGAAAATAATCGTCTATGCGTGGATGTATGTGACTGTGTGGTGTATTTATTTATTAGTCTCCCCATCCTGCACTAAAAGATTTCTTGCAGCCTCCTTTTAATTCGTACATAAATACACCCAACAGACACATACATAGACTTGACCCCACACTGAGATCGTATCTTGTGTCATGGGTATCAAGAACTACAAAAGACTTTTCAGTCTCACAAACACCCAGACCCGAAACAAGTATCTGTGGATCACACAAATATTTCTGTTGGTGCGGGGATCGGAACCGCGGCCTCACGTTTCACAGCTGGCGTTCAACCAGCTGCACCACGGAGGCTGTCATATATGTCACATAAGTAATATATTTTTTGTACTCGTAGGTAGTATAATACCAAGTAGCTAACTCCCTGACCTTAACGAGCGATACACCCGCGTCACATAGTCGGCAGGCGCGCGGCATGCTTTGACTCCTTGCTCCTACGCCAGTAAACACGTATGGAAGTAGTCACGAGACTACATCGCTGCTGTGGAGGAACACGATATAAGCAGAAGCGAGTTAACTACCTACAAGTGAGCAACAGTTTCGAAAGATCTACATAAACAGTTTTTAGACGTGGTATTTGATGAGGTTCTCGTGATGACTGCCCTAAATTAATATGCGAAACGACCGTATACCTACTATAGATTCAGAAAATACAAAAGGTGTATGGAATTTGCGCCTCAAAGTAAAAATATAGCTTATATTATTTGGCGATACTAAGAAGCAAGCAAAAATAATATTCTTTCTATAATGGTATAAAATTATGGACTGGCAATTATTTGGCGTAGCGTTTGCCTTTACTGACTGTTTAGCCTTCCTGCTGCACAATCAGAGCACTTGTGATGTCCGATACTAATCAATAGGTATTAGTATCGCAACAAACAAACATACGTTCCTAATATTCAGGTAACCTAGTATCAAATTCTAACATCGCTGTAATCAATGTTACTACCTCACCTCCTGTTATGTCTAACAAATATAACAAAAACATAAAGAAATGTCTCATAACCTAAAAAAATATAAAATGGCACTCATCAACTCTAGTTACTAATGAGTGCCAACTTAAAGATGAATCCTTTTTTTTTTTTTTTTCTCGCGGGGAAATCCCTTTACGGACCATCCCACCCCCGAAGGGGCGAGGGTGTGTCGGACTCACTTCCGAGCCCAGCGAAGATGTTGTGCCGCCCATGGATGTGGACGGGCGGCCGCTGGGTCGGGTCCCTACCGTAACCTACGCGCCGAAATACCGACTAAAAACCCCGGTTCGGCCACCATCGATGCACTTCAGAGACGGCCCCGGGATACAGTTAATACAGAACGCGCCGGGACCGCCTCCATGCGCACTGCCGCTTAAACGGCGCGGCAACAGACGCGTGTTGCGTCACGTCTCGGGGGCCGCCAAGGTAGGGACGGCGGCCCCATGTGGCCTCTGCGGCGCCGGGTTACTTGTTGTCTCGGCGCCTCCTACGTCTCCTGTGGCGACGGGCGGGATCGGTCTGCTCCCGATCCCGCTCCGCGCTCTCCTTCTGCGACATAACACGTTCGCAGAAGGAGAGCATGGCTCGCCACGAACTGCGGCCGCCGACCATGGCGGTGACCACGGCCGGCAGCGAAAGGTCGCTTCCCACGACCGCGATGAGAGCGCTGCGCTCTTCGTCCCAGGCTGGGCACTCTTCCAGCGTGTGCTGGGCTGTGTCCTCACGGCAGTTGCCACAATGGTGGCACACGGCGGTCTCCTCGGCTCCGGCTATGCGACATAGGTACGCACCGAAGCAGCCGTGCCCGGTGAGCACCTGCGTCAGCCGGTATGTCGGCGCACCGTGGCGCCTGTCCAGCCACTGCTCGAGGACAGGTCGCACTGCCGCGACGGTCCTCGCACCAGCACTAGGGCTCTCCAGCCTGGAACGCCACTCCTCCACGGCAGTCCTGCGGAGGGAGGCCAACATGGCCTCGACCTCTCTGGGGACCAGCCTCTGCCCACGCCCGGACGCCTCGGAAGAAAGCCGACGAGAGGGTTTTCGCGTCCAGCACCCAGGGCAGAGTTCCCGCCAATACGCAGGCCGCCTCGTGGGAGACCGTGCGGTAGCCCCTGATAATTCGCTGCGCCACCATGCGCTGCGGACGGTGCAGCAGGCGGACGCAGCGAGCGCTCAAGGACCCGGCCCAAACGGGACTCCCGTAGAGGGCCATGGACCGCACGACTCCAGCGTATAGGTTTCGACAAGGGATGCCAGGACCATCAGTATTGGGCAGCAGGCGCCCAAGTGCGCCCGCCACCCTCACCAGCTTAGGCGACAACATCTCGAAATGCGTGCGGAAATCCCATCGGCTGTCAAGAATGAGCCCGAGGTACTTCATTCTCGAGCCGACAGGAATCCGCACGCCCTCCACCGTGATGTGGGCCCCAGGCGGAGGCCCACACCGAGGACCGTGGAAACACACGGCCTCGGTCTTGTTGAGGGCCACCGTGAGGCCCAGTCGCCGAATCCTGCCCGCCACCAGTCCGGTACCGGACGAGGCGAGCATGGCGGACCTCTGGAATGTCCTGGCCGTCGCTGTCACCAACGTGTCGTCCGAGTAGCAGACGACAGCGACGCCCCGAAGGTTGGTACCACGTAGCACCCAGTCGTAGCCGAGGTTCCACAGGAGCGGTCCGAGGACCGAGCCCTGTGGAACACCGCACGTCACCTCCCTGCGGTGCCACCCGTCGGCGCCCGGATACACCACGTACCTTTCGGACAGGTACGAGTGCACCAGACGCCGAAGGTAGGGCGGAACCTCGTGGTACCGCAGTGCTTCTTCGATGCAGGCCCAGGGCATGGTGTTGAACGCGTTGGCGATGTCGAGAGACACCGCCACCACGACCCTACCCCGAGACACCGCACGCGCCGCTTGTGCCTTAACCCGCAGAATCGCGTGAACCGTCGACCGGCCCCGCCGGAACCCGAACTGGCAGTCCGCCAAGTCCGGGCCCGCGTCCTCCAAATGCTCGACGAGGCGCGCGTGGACTACGCGCTCAAAGAGCTTGCACACCTCGTCGAGCAACACGATGGGCCGGTAGGCCGACGGCGAGTCTGCGGGTCGCCCCTCCTTGCGGAGCAGGACAAGCTTGCCCGTCTTCCACCGCGACGGGAAGATGCCCTGCTCAAGGCACGCGGAGAAAAGGCCGCGGAGCCTCGTACCCAGCGACTCGACGGCCAGCACCCAGACATGACCGGGCACCCCGTCGAGCCCCGGGGCCGAGTTCTTGCTCCGCAGCCGAAGCACTGCCGCCTCTAGCTCTTGCGGTGAAACCTCCGGGATATCCCTTACCGAAACCAACGACGATGACGCCGGTGGACGTGGCGCCATCGGTGGAGGAGTGAACTCCTCGGTGGCCGGAAACAAGGCCGCGACGACGTCCTCTAAAAGTTCGGTCCGGAGACTCTGTGTCAGTGGGGGCGCCCATGGGCGGAGTTTCCTCAACGCCATACGGTACGGACGCCCCCATGGATCTCTGTCCAGAGACCTCCGGAACTCTACGTTCGCCGCGGCCTTCGCTTGCGCGATGGCCACCCGCAGCGCTCTCTTCGCCTCTCTGTGGAGGCCTAGAAGAAGCCGCTCCTGTTCGTCGTCGCCGGGTCTACGGGTCCGACGACGACGGTGCCTGGCGAGTCGGCGGCGCGCGACCATGCAAGCCGCGCGCAGCTCTGTGAGCTCGGCCGACCACCATTACACCTGGCGCTTCGCCGGGAGGCGGGTGACCCGGGGCATGGCCGCGTCGCAGACTCGCGACATCGCCACCCCGAACCATTCCGCCTCTTGCTCGACCCGCACCGGCCCATCCGGTACGGGGAGCCACGCCTGAATAGTAGCGGCTTCCTTCGCGGCCTCCACATCGAGGCACTTCGCGGCCCAACGTCGGCCGCCCGTGAATCGGGCAGTCGGACCACCACCGGACTGATGGGTGGAGACCTGGGAGGCCGAGACGCTGTACCGAATGTAGAGATGATCGGACAGCGTCTCTTCCTCGACCAAACCCCTCCAGTCCCGAACACGGCGGGCAAGGGCCGGGGTGGCGAACGTCACGTCCACCACCGAACCGCCGTTGTGCCGCACGCACGTGTTCTCCGACCCCCGATTCAGGACGACCAACCCGATGGAGATCGCCCATTCCTCCAGGGCCTCGCCCCGCGCGTCGGTCACCGACGAACCCCAAGCCAAACTTAAAGATGAATCCTAATGTATGTCACAGATTGACCTAACATAATCTAATAAGAATTCTCCCTCACAAACTCAGGGTAGAGGCTTGCTTTGGAGTAAACAAATTAGCATCGCAATTCTACGGACTCCTGCATGCATAGAATGGAAAACACGGTGGAATGGAGACGGCATCTGAAAAAAAAATATATGTTTAAAATTCGAACAATGATTATTAAGAAAATTAAGTTTATGGTATGTACCTATTATATATTATAATAACTTATATAGTAACTAACGACGTTGATGGTCGTCAATCAAACAAAAAGCTAATAGAATAAAATACAGTGTAATAAGAAAACCAAATGAAACATGTAACTTGGCAGTATTATTTATACGTTTTATAAGAAAAGTAATCTCCTTTCATTAGATTCTGTTCAACTTAATGAATCCACAGAATAGTAGCTGCGTGCTCAATTGTCCACTTAAAACAAAGAAACCTATATAAAACAAAACAAACAAAATCGATACAAACATCGCAAAATATTTAATGTAATATTTTCATCTACTCACAATTCTCTTTACAATTGCACTCCAAGTACAACCCGCACTAAACATACGAGCAGTTATCAAACTTAATCTCCATTAGGGAATAATATTTGAACTCAAAGAAAATGCTTGATTTCCGCGCTGAAACTATACCGGTTGAAACTCACACAAACTCCGAGTGAACTGGGGAAAACATCTCAATTCACTCCCAAGTTACCTTGCGGTTTGAAGCGCATTGCTAATCTATGCAAGGAATTTTCGATAGATTTTCAATAGGTAGCCTTAAAAGAACACTTCTGTGTAACTTCGGCAACTTGCTCTTTTGCTACGCTCGAAACTTTACTTTTTCATGATCCTGTTTTCGAGTTCGACATCTTTCATATTTTGTAAAGTAGGTTTGTGAGTTTGAAAGCACTAAAATTGAATTTAATGTAATAGGATTTGTTAGATAAATCGTACTGTAGTTTACTCAAAGATCAAAAATAAAGTTAAAATGTGGCCAATAAGAAGATTCAACATTTGTTTCGTGTGTCGTGACCTGAATTCGTAGAATTTTTAGTACGATATTTAAGATCCATTACATTTTAAATAAGTGTAGTCATAGTTTTATTTCAGATATTCTATTTAGCTAACGCTGGTAAGGTAAATCATTACGCTTGTCCCTAAACTATCCACAGTAATAACATGATTTCTTCATTTAATCAATATTTATTACACATGCCAATTTACATAAATTGAATCTTAAGAGCATACAAAAAATACTTAATTCCACCAAAGAAAAACCTTTTCAGAAAAAAGTACGCCCAACAAAACTTCGTTATCGACAACAGCCTAATGAGTTAAAGAGAAAGGCCTAATTTACTTTTACAGAGATACGTCCGAACACATAGTTAACATGATCGTAAAACTTACGAGAATAGGTGATGAAAATGAAAACCCCGTTGTTTAAGCTGAGAAGGAGAAAAATACGTGGGCAGTAAATTAGGGTTAGAAAAGTGTAGCGTGGGGGCCACCGACACTGAGTTTCTCGTACATTTTTCAAAAGTAATGGGATAACAATGATTTTAGTAGTTGCAGGGACGATTTTTATCTATTTATAAAATAACAGTCTTAGTGACTGTAATTTTACTACGAATTAATTAAAGTATCCGATATACAAAGTGTCGGCGACATAATGACTTTTTTTGGAACCACTTTAAGGGTATCGCATCAGAAGTCCTTACACCAAATATTATTAATTTATCAACAGCAAATACTATTAATATCGCCACGGGATAGTTTTTTTTTTATTTTTACATATTTAACCACCTACTGTAGCAATTTTACCTACACTTTGTATACAGAAGTTCCTGCCTCTATCCTCAAAGATAGATAAAAAAAATGTCACTAGTGCCACCGTTTGATGAAATTACTTCTGTCCTCAGTTGTCTGAGGAAGCGACCCTATAGAGATATACACAAATTCCAATGCCGGCGACTCACATGAGTTTGTCAAACTAAAAACTCGGACAAAAGGTGTTGACAAACCTGATAATCGAACCGGTACCTGTTTATAGCTCATACATATTATTACTAGACTATATACATATCGTGTGTAAATTAAAGGACTAAATACTTTTAACATTGTTATAAAAACATCTAGCATAATATTAATCCATGTACAATGTTCAATAACTTTTGCTTTAATCATTGTCACCCTACATTACAACAAGAGTGCACAGACTTAGACGTGGCGACAGTGGACATATTGTATGGAATTCAACTGAAACAACTCGAGATAAATAGAAAAAAGCGATGCACATTTACTGTCTTAGGGAAAGTACTATTTATAAAAATACAATTTCCTTTCCGCTCACGTAAGTTTTTGCTGGTGTGAATGTGTAAGAGGACGGTTCAGAATTACTTTAACTATTTACATAAACAAAAATGTTGTAAGGGTAAAAACAGGGTAGAAAGTACTAGAAACATTATTCAGCTCGTATTGACGAGATTAAATTAATATTGGTGCGTTATAATTTTAGTATTCACTCTGTATATGTTACACTGCGGGGTACTACGATTACTGCAAAATCATTAAACCTAGACATTCGAACAGCATTCTGGGCCAAAGCATGGAGCAATTTACGTACAGACATTTTCCAGTTGATCATCTACGTATTGCATATTGATTTTCGAAAGCACTGAATATTTCCATAACGTTATTGGTAGGTCGTTTATAAACATGTCAATTTCCACTTTCAGCCACTTTCATTATGAACACAATTTGCGAAACCAATATTTTGTAGAAGAATAATGACTAATCATCGATATGACGTTTAATATTAACGATAGCAATTATACTGATGGATTAAGCTGGATTATTTATCAATAAGTCACGCCATTTTATCAAGTATTGTTTTGAATAACAAAAAGGAAATACCTTTTTGTAATTATAAACATTTTTTTTTTCAAAAAGAGCACTGCAATGTATCTGCACCTGATGGTAAGCGCAATGCCGCCCAGACAGAGATTCGGATGGCATCAAACAACTGTCGCATGCCAATCGAAACAATTATGCCGGCATGCATTTATGCTTGTCAATGTACGGCGGACAGACCCAGGATTATATACAGATCCAATTTCTTAAGATAAAAACCCGAAGACATCAATAGAACTACATATATAAACAGAAATATCTTGCTTATTAAAAAGTATTGTATTAAGACAGCAATCACCATCAAACTTGCTGCTTACTTTGTTTTCTTTTTATTCCTAATTGGGTTAGAGTTTATGACGCCTTTTTATTTATTATTTTCCAATGTATTATATTTATAACCACAGGATGCAGTTGTTTTATTGCTTAAAATGACGAAAATTAAAGATAACTAGTAGCTATTTAATTAATATAACGGTTTTATTAAAGTTGTAACTCAACTTTCTAATAACTATATTCCTAAGGAACACAAGGAATTTTTCTTATTCGTCTATTTAATTAATTTCAATTATTACATTTCCTTTCTGCAGTTGTGCAGACACGTAATCGTGTTACAAATGAAATATTACGTATTTGTTCATCTACATCATAATATCAAACCAAACATACCTTCCCTTATTTGCACAATGTAACGACATAGGGTAACTGATAAATTACTATAATTAAAACAAATACTCCTATCACACACAAAGTTAATATTTGATCGAGAAATCGCGATAGGCATAAATCTTCTACGTCAATTTTGATTCGAAAACAGATCAGTTCACTTTCCACTTTCAATAGAAATGGCAGATGAACAACCTCTGAAATTAAAGAAAGAAGTAAAAAAGCCGACGTGGAAGGAGAAAATCAAGGAGATTAAAGACAATATAACCGTAGAACCTGTGCTGGCTTGTTACGTGGTTCCAAGTGTACTTTCCAGACTTGCAACTCAAAACCTAAATTTGGATAAGGCATGCCGTGTCAACAAGGGTTATGGAGACACAGTCTGCGATGCTCTCATAGCTAGAAAAGGCAACCAGTACTTGAAAGAAGAACTGGCTGTTCAAGAAATGATCGCTGGAATGGAAAGTTGGAAGAATGTTATCTTAACTGCTATACCAAGCTTTCTCATTCTATTTTTAGGTGCGTGGAGCGATCGTACTGGCAAACGAAAAATATGTATCCTCTTACCTATAATAGGAGAACTGCTGATGTGTCTGAGTAACATACTAAATGCTTACTACTTTTACGAGTTGCCAGTGCAAGTGACAATGTTTTTCGAAGCGTTCTTCCCAGCTATAACAGGCGGTTGGATTTCAACGTACATGGGAGCGTTCAGTTACATAAGTGATGTGTCTAATGAAGATTCTAGAACGTTTAGAGTGGGCGTCGCAAATCTCTGCCTAACCGCTGGATCTCCGATAGGTTCGGTGCTTAGTGGCATACTGCTGAAGCATGCTGGATATTACGGAGTGTTTTCTTTGAGTTGCTTGTTGTATCTCTTTAGTATACTATACGGATTTTTCTACATTCATGATCCGAAGAGACCTGTGCCTGAGAAAAGCGCTATGGTAATGTTATGTTTATCATTTCTGTTTCGAATCTTTTAGCTTTGTAAACTAGGACATGCTTGATTTTTTTACATAAAAAAAATATATTAATTTGAGTGGCCGAGCGCTGCTGTAAAGCTAAAGTACTAGTAGGATGATTTGACTGGGCACTACCACTGTCTCACAAAAATTAACATTAAGTTTTTTTATTGTGTTTCGTTCAGTGAGTGCGATTGCTGGAGATTCAAAACTTTGTCTCTCTATCTTCAGCCACAAAAAGACCTCTGCTGAACATAGGCCTCCCAAAAGATCCATAGCTAGTGTTAGGATATTGGTATCAATATAAGGTAAACCTTTCATGGTGACTCACAACTGTGTTAAGTTTCGGTTTGAGTCTGTGTCTCTTGTCTATTAATACTCTCTCTTCAGCCATAGGAAGCCCACTGCTGAACATAGGCCTCCCCCAATTATCTCCTCATTGACCTGATGGAAGCGGCCTGCTTCTATAAATAATAATAATACTATTTAAATTGCACTTAGTAACGGGTGCATTGCACTTACCTTATCGTGACGATAAAAAAACAGCTGATTGTCAGAAATTAAGAATTCTATCTTCATCGTTTACAATTGTTTATACAATATTATATCAATTAATATACATTTTGTAATATGTACTTTAAGTTCCAAATTAATAAAAAATTATCTAAATAAACAGTGCAACTTTTAGCGTTTTATGTCTTTAAATGTCAAACGCTAAAATTCTAACCAAAGCTAATAAATAATGTGTGATTTTTAATTGCAGGATGAATTGTCTGGCCTGCGAGGTTTTCTCAAATCCTTCTTCGACATAAAACACGTAAAGGAAACATTGACTGTGGCATTCAAAAAGGGACCTAATCATCGGCGATCTAAGTCCATTTTAGTGCTGGCATCGATCGCGTTTATATACGGCCCGGCTTACGGTGGGTGCTTACAAGTAATCTCATATTTTATTTAGGTAACAGAGGTTATTCTAGGCTCTTAAAAAAATGGTGTAACTAAGGTGATCTTATAATGCCTACTGGTGTCATTTTGTTACGTCTTTATCAAGTATTTAGATGCTCTCGTAATATTTAAATTATTCTCATTTTCATGAGAAGGGTACATACAATAAATTGACCACGTAGAGAGGATGGATAAAAGGAGACTAACTAAGCAAAAATATAAGGCGAGTGTGGATGGAATAGTCGGTAGGGGACGACCTCACCGAACCAGGTTTATCCAAATCGATGATGCCCTCAAGAAGGATCAGGTCGAAAGTACCCCGATCCTACGAGAATGCAAGAAGAGGCTGATGAAAGTAGATGAATCGAAAGTAATATGTCAGAATCGAGCAAAGTGGCGATCTATATTGTCTGCCTACCGTCATGGGATAGGGATTCAATCTAATTTTCGTCGTCATCATTCAACCGTAGGAAGTCGAGGTTTTCATAACGACCTGTTAGATATGGCCCGCCTCTGGCAACTTCCTGTACCTTTAGTTCGGTCGGCTAACCACTTTTTCGGTGAAATTAGAGTAAAAAGTACTAATAAAATCTTTATTAATTATGTTGGATAAAATTGTAATAAATCTGTGATCATATTTAGCTACGCTACATAATATTGTCAATACTTGTATTGACATTTCCATTGTTATGGTGTAAACAAATTACTGAGAAAATCGTTAACTTTGTTAAGTATCTATTTACATTTGTTTGTTACATAATAAGAATAAAATCATTGTGTTGCTAGATTAAAATTCAATGACTGCTATCCTGGTGTTTGGTGGGGTGCTCACCCATTCACATTAAAATTGGTCTATAATGCTCTAGTTCGAAGCATAATGGATTATGGTACGTTTATTATGATTCCATGCAACAAGGGAGCGCTATCTGGCCTGGATAGGGTGCAAGCTAAATGCCTCCGGATTATATCTGGATGCATGAAGTCCTCTCCAATTAATGCTCTACAAGTAGAATGCTCAGAGCCGCCGTTATCTTTGAGAAGACAATGTCTTGCCACTCACTTCTGGAGTAGAATTAGTGGCAAAGATTTCCATCCCCTGTATGAAAAAATTACTAAATTAGATCAAATTTGCCATGAATCTACTTTTTGGATTCATAAAGAAATTCCCCTTTATCTTCAATCTTATCGCTCTTTTAAAAATTTAGAGGGTTCAATAATTAAATCACACCGACTCCCACTATTTAACTTCCAATTCGAAATTCTTTGCTATAGTCCTAAGATCTTCTTAGATATTGGTCTTTCTAAAAGTGCTGTGTCAGCGGATCGGATTTTTAATGCATTAGTTGGAGAACACTGGCATGATTTTCATAGATTTTTTACTGATGCATCCAAGGTTACATATGATGATTATACAGGTGCTGCTGTTTACTATCAAAATTCAAACATTATCCTGCAATTTAAATGTCCCAAGGAATCCTCAGTCTACACAGGAGAATGCATTGCTATCTTAGAAGCGTGCAGCTATATAGAATCCCATAATATCAATAAGGGTGTTATATTCACGGATTCGCTAAGCTGTCTTAAAGCACTGGGTCAAAACCCTTTCAGGGATAGACTTCACAGCTCTCTGCTTTTAGAAATTCAAAAATGTCTATACTCTTGTTCATCGAAGGGCAAAGTAGTGCATTTAACATGGATTCCGAGCCACTCAGGTATAGGAGGTAATGAGTGTGCCGACAGACTAGCGAAAAATGCCATTTCTTCAGAATCATCCGATCTGAAACATTTTAATCATCATACCTATGATCTACTAAGTCTTCCTCAAAGGAAATTGTTTTCTTTATGGCAAGAACACTGGAACGATTCTGCAAAGCAAAAAGGCAGACAGTACTATGCGATACAACCAAATATACCACCTAAGCCTTGGTTCTTCAAATTTAAAAAAGTGTCCAAACCTGTAATCTCAACCATTTGCCGAATTCGTATAGGCCACTGCTCTTCCCCTGTATTCTTGAACAAAATCCGGGTTCGGGACTCGTCTCTATGCGAGTGTGGGTTGGATGATGGTACTTTGGACCATATATTCTTTAACTGTCCTAGAAATACCTCCTCATTTGATCTGTACAGCCATATAACATCTTTGAACATTCCCGTCCCTATTAACTTCTCTTCTCTTTTGACCCACTCTTCCCCTCGACTTTTTGAAGGTTTGATTACCTTCATTAGTTCTAACGTAATCAGACTGTAATTCTTAAATTTGATATGTATTGTACTGTGGTGCACCTATTTTATTCAATGTTTTAATAATTACATATTAATATTTCATAGTTTTAATTTTATATACATTTCGTGTCAATGTGTTTGTTTCAGTTTACTAACTTCGACGCCAAAATCTTATACATAAATAAAGTTCACTGTCGTACCAACAATAATAATATAGTAGGTAGTTGAAACAAATATTGTTGTATACACACACGAGTTCTCATCGCACATCTGACATTGGCAGAATTGTCGACACCGGCATCAGTTGCCATAGAGGGAAAAAAAAAAAAAATGACTGCTATCATTGTTTCTATTTGTAATATGATTTAATCAATATTTAGTTACTAATATCAATCGGAGTGTTTTTATATTTGTTATAAATATTTAAATGGTACATTAAGATTATAATTATATAGGTATATATTTTTCAGTAAGAGCAATGTACAATACCAGTACAGTTGTCTAGACACGCTTAAAAGGTATTAAGATATGAAAAAAAAAAACAAGTCTTTCTAAATAAATATTAAATATAACCGCACTGATACGTTAGTATTACACCATTATCTATAGTCTATACCATTTTATTTTATACCATCACGTTTATCAGGGATAAAAATACGAGCAATAATCACATTGCGTAATGTTTTCACAATGTTAAATTTGTAAAAAGATCATAGTTGATGAATAGCAACAAATACTGCGAGCATCCGTTGAAGGGCCTAGTACACCATCATGTCATTTGTGCAAAAACCAAGCATACATTTTCCTCTTGTATAGACAGTTGTACTATATCCAGTAACGACCGATTTTTCAATCATCAGATAACATTTAGCCGTCAAATCATTTGTAAGCTAGCTGTATATACAAGTGATCAGAGATATTGAAAAATCTGTAGTTTTCAAATTGTTCATGTTGTATGCTATGTGACGAACATTTTTTTATTTCATGATTGAAAAATCGACCCTAAGACAAATTCCCAATCGAGTAGAATTCGGTCTTCTTGAATCACCTTGTTCCGTGTTCATATTTCCAGTAGTTAGAGAACACGTTTGTGCTGCATTTCCGCCGGAATCAAATATATACAGGGTATATCAAGACCGCGACCGAAAACGAAGCCAGGAAGTAGTATTAGTGACTTCAGACCCAAAGCAACTAAAAATTTCGTTAAAAAAAATCGTCAACTTCTTTTTGGTAATTTTTTACTTAGCGTCGTATTTGGGTGATATATACATAGTTTTCCTAAAATAATGATGTACACCTTTTTATTTTTTAAGACGCAATGGTACGTTAGGGTTTAAATTACTATTTTCGCAATAATTAGGTATTTACTACACAAACACAAAGATTTTTAAAAAATTGCAAAAAAAATCTGTCGCTTATTTTGCGAAATTTTTATTTGCATTGTGTCTGTCACCACTAAAACTTTAAGTTTAAGTGGTTACAGACACAATGCAAATAAAAAACTAATACTACCACCTTGCTTCGTTTTTGGTCGCAGTCTTGATATACCCTGTATGTATATATCTAATCAACTGCCTCGGTGGTAGCTGCGGTATGATTGTAAAGCTAAGGTCTCGGATTCGAATTCCGGGTCGGGCAAAGTGATACTGGATTTTTCTATTCATATCATTATTAGGAGTCAGGAATTTGTGCCCGATATGACGATAGGTTCGCCATCACATCGTATCACATCGTGGGACGAAAACTAGAAGGCGAAACGTGGGTATCCTGGTTACCTCCACCTGCTCCTTCTGGGAAAAAGGCACGAGTTTATGTATGCATGTATGTATGTATGTTAAATAATTATATATTTTACAACATGTCGTTCAGTAATCAAATCACTTATAGGCACATATCGTTCAGTAAACGGTATTTACTTTTGCTTGCAGTGGGTACTGTTTACTTTAAGACAATTATGATATTTTGTTCGTTGGCAAATTGTTTTTGGGAGTTTAAGTAGAATAAAAAAAAGTTGTGGGGTCACTTATTTAACTAAACACACTTATTGGTAACACACATTACTGACATTTATCTTAGTGGGGGAAACGAACCCGGTACATTTCGAAGATACAACCAAACAATGGTTAGACAAAGGATAGACGCTGGATGTAACTTCAAAGAGCTCCCAATGAAAAATGCTTCATGATGGAAAAAATAATAATGTTTCAATGAATATCTTATTACATCACGAAAGAGCTTGTAAAATTTTAATGCAAATCTAACAGAGGACAGTACAGATAGATCCTTGCAAATGTAGGGCGATTCACGTCTCGTTCCTACTTCTACCAATGAATAACTTAGGCTCATCTATTACAAAGCTATGAACATACCCGATTCCACATGCGGAAGTTCTGATTCAAGATCTCTATGCACTTCCAAGGATAGTGTTTGACTATCTACTGTTAAACTTGATGAATTAACAATCAAGCTAAGCCAATATGGATTCAATGTTTGTTTGGTCTTATATTGATTTGTATGTTTATGAACTTACTTGAAAACAGCATTGCTTTTCACTCTATAGACAGAGTTGATCATTTTTGGAATGAAAATGTTTATTTTGAGAAAAGTCTTACAAGTGCATCTCGTGTTTCGCAATTAATATCTTCAAAGATTTTGAGAGATCCAGTCATATTTAAAAATAGAAATTTATTGCTATCGTTAATAAGTTCGTAAAGAAATATTTCGGCATTTACTGCGTTTTTCACTTTTTAAATATCTCGGAGAAAATGAATCTAAATGCAGAATCATAATAATCTCAAGGGACACCTAAAAAAGGCAAAGTTAAATTTTCGTATGCATGAAGCACTTATTTTAATTTATTTCTTTTTTCAGGTGAGCACACAGTTTGTTATCTGTTCTGCCGCTACCGTTTCAACTGGGATGCGCTCAAATACAGTATTTACAGTACATTCTACATTTGCATACATTTAATTGGTATGTGGCTGATTTCATACGTTTAACTTATCTTTAAATTAATTAATATCTGTTAGCACGTGTTTTACGGGTTCTTATGTAATATTCATTGTAGGAAATTTAATAATAAAGCATTAGTTACGATAATTTCCTGGATAAATAAAGTTTTCGGGACTTCTTAATAATCATATGATATTAACTATTAATGTAAAAAAAAAATACAATTTATCATTGGTACTCGTACAGAGCAATTTAATATTGGCAGTAAGTGCTAAACCACATCACAAACTATATGCTCGGAAGAGATTCATTGTCCTTTAGCCTCCAAATACTAATTTACACTTAAATTTTTATTTTTGAATTAACGTCCTGCAATTTTTCTAACAATTTTAACCGGACTCTGTGGCGTACCTTGGGAGAGGCCTATGTCCAGCAGTGGACTGCAACGGGCTGATGATGATGATGATGATGATGAATTTTAACAAAATTTAAAATTTAGTGTATCTAAAATTTATGCTGATATGTCATTATACAATAAACACCAGAAGAACATATCCTTCCATAGATAATTCTACTAAAGATTATGAAGTCAAAATTAATATTGGATTTAGGCGTACTATTATTTTGTAGCGATCTTATTGTGCTCTAATCATTTTAATTCAAAATTAACAAATCATCATTCATTAGTACCTATAAGTAATAAATAAATAAATACACCCCATAGTCACATACATAGTCCTGACCCCACACTAAGATCGAGTCTTGCGTCGTGGGTATCAGGACCTACTAGAGACTTTTCGGTCTCACAAGCACACAAACATTTGACTTTGTGCGGACATCGAACCCGCGGCCTCTCGTTTCACAGCCGGCGTCTAACCAACTGTGCTACCGAGTCTGTCAATAGAATGTAACGGAGCAAATACTACATTGAAATGTATAAACCATAAAAAAACTAAAAAGAAATTGAAGAAATAACCGTTATATAAAAGAAATATCTTATAAATCTGTTTTTTGTAGGTGCCTTCGTTTCGATAAGCCTCTTCAGTCGCCGATTCAAATGGGATGATTCTGTTTTAGGTCTTATTTCCAATATTAGTAAAGTTATTGGAAGTGTAGCCACGGGTTTCGCTAGGAATTCTACAGAGATGTATATTGGTATGTGTATATTTCTTTATACATAAGACTCCCTAAGGTTTATACATAATATACTAAGAGTCAAAGAATATTAATCTATCAAACTGTTACGTTGATGTTAAGCGATTTGATAAAAAGATTCCCAAGTCTCCATGGATCTTCGACGCACACTGTGATGCCTACAATTAATTATTTATATATACCGGGTATATCAAGACTGCGACCGAAAACGAAGTCAGCTGATAGTTTTAGTGGTTACAAACACGATGCAAATAAATATTTCGCCAAAACAGTGACAGATATTTTTTATTAAAGTCATCGTGTTTGGGTGGTTAATACCTAGTTTTTGCAAAAATACTAATTTAACCCCTTACGTGCCATTGCATGTTTAAAAATAAAGAGGTGCACATCTTTATTTTAGGAAAACTATGTTTATAATATCAGATCCAAATACGACGATAAATAAAAAAAAAATGACGATTTTTACTTGCATTGTGTCTGAAGTCACTAATACTACCACCTGGCTTCGTTTTCGGTCGCGGTCTTGATATACCCTGTATGTTCAGTTGTATTATCGAGTGGCACGGAAACAAGAAAATGTGACTTTAACGCCATCTACCAAAATAGTAACATAGGATCACACTTATACTCCGTCTCGGCAAGATGAAATTGTTTTAGACTTAAAATCAGCATTCTTCGTTCTAATTATACCTAATATATTTTTAAATGCATTTTATTTTTCAGCTGTCGCAATAGAGATGTTTAATGCCACATCATTCACAGCACTGCGATCTATCTCGTCAAAACTTGTGGCTAGTGATGAATTAGGTAAGATTCCTCTATTTTCTCTAAATTGTTCCGTGTAAAATAAAAACAGTGTCAAAAACACAACATTTTTGTGAATGTATCTAGCAAATAAAACATACAAGTGAATATTATAAAATTTTAAACATGGAAGTGGAACATATTTTGAAAGTGGCAGAGCCACGCTATTGTAAGTCATGACTCAGCATGAATGAGTAGGTCCGTCCGGAGCAGTGCCACTGTCTCACAGGAAATCGAGGTGAAGCGACAGTTTTGCTGTCATGTTTCGTTCGGTGAGTGATATTGCCGGATGCCCAATACCCTTTTCCTCTTTCCATCCTTTTTCCTCCCCGCTCTCCTTCCAATTTTTTGGGTCGGCAACACATCTATAATCCCGCGTTGTGGATGTTCATGGGCGGCAGTGATCACTTGCCATCAGCTGACCTGTTCGCTCGTTTGCCGGAGCTATGAATAAAAAATTTTCGACGTCCAAGAAATAAATGCAAAAAATTATAGTTTGGTGACAGCAAATGATAGTCTGAATATTATGAAATCGTCGAATAAAATAAATTAAAAATAACTAGTAAATATTGAACGAGAGTGCATGGTAAAAGATGCATAAGAAAACTTCGAAAATTTTCGAGAAAATGTCGTTGTTATAATTATGCATATGAGTTAAGGTTAAATTAAGTTGTTTTAATAACTATTGAAAATACACTCTACCTGTTTCATTTTCATCTTTCACAACACGCATTTGTTTAAGGTAAGATGACGTCAGTATTTAATTTGATGGAAGTCCTAACGTCCATGGTGTTTGGTCCTATCTACTCGTGGATATACATGTGCACTGTACAATACGATGCCGGAATTATTTACTACATCAGCACGTTCCTTACAATCCCGTCACTGATGATATTTGCGTAAGTTGATAATTTTATTCTTACAACTTTGATTTTATAAACTCAAGAACTTAACTATAATTACTTTTTTATCTTTTTGCAGTTGGTTTTACATCCAACACAAGAAAAGTAAACAAGTAAAAAGCAAAGCAGATGATGAAAATATCAAAATCAAAGAAAAACCAAATGTAGATAATGTTTTGGAAACCACAAACTCAAAACAAGTGCCTTTAATCAACAGTATAGATTTAGCAGACGAGAAGATAATAAATAAATAATAATAAATACACCCAACAGTCACATACATAGTCCTGACCCCACACTAAGGTCGAGTCTTGTGTCGTGGGTATCAGAAGCTACGAGAGACTTTTCGGTCTCACAAACACCCAGACCCGAAACAAATACCCGTGGATCACACAAATATTTGTTTCGGTGCGGGGATCGAACCCGCGGCCTCTCGTTTCACAGGCGGTGGATAAGATATTTATAGAATAACCGAATTAATTATAAGACGGTATATTTCGTGTGTTTCTTTGTTCAGTTTTTATCTAAATCCCACATTTAATAATTATAATTAGAAAAAAAACAGTAACTTTATGATGGTTTCTTAGATTTAGTAGTAACGGTATGCTTACGTTTTTTTATAAAATGGATTGGGGACGCCCTTTAAGCGAAAATGCTTGTGCCAGGAGACCCTATACATCCATAACTACACTTATACAACATTTTATATCAAAATTATAGATACAGTATGGTATAAAAAAATATTAGAAAAAGGAAATTAACATTATAGAAGTAAAAACAAATTTTAGAAATAACTTAGAGTCAGGGACTGAAAACCGCTATACACTACGGTACCGGTATCGACGAATTTCGTTTATATCTTTCTGATTTAGGTAACTGTTATGACGGTAATCAATAAAAATTATAAAGGTTACTCTTAAATAAGATTACCGTTTTAATACCGGTAACCGGTAACGGCGAGTTCGTGATTGGTCGGCGTGCGGCGGTACACACACATAAACACTGCCCGCGCTTTGACTTATGCCGACGGCACTTGTAATATAGAGGTAATGCTTATTTCGGTTACCGGTATGATACCGGTAAAATCGGACAAATTTAATTATAATTAGTGGATAAGGGTTGCCTTTTAAAATACCGGTATTTTTTTTCGGTTGTAACCAAAAAATACCGGTATTTTCGGTACCGGTTTCGGTCCCTGCTTAGAGTGATAAGACCGCCATCTGTACTTTTTATAATATGTATGTATATGTAATTGTTATTTCTAGAATTTTTTCTATGTGTCTGCAGTGAACAATTAATAAATAAATTTAAAAAATACTTTTTTTAACAAAATTAAGTTTATGAATATAAAGTCAATAAAATAGTAGATAAAATGTAATAATTACATGACACTTAGTAATAATTGCGCCCGTAATATTCCTGAGTTAGGTACCTACTATGAAAATATTTAAAGGTGTTTGTGAGGACACAAGTACTGAACTATATCGGCCCAAAAATCTCCCACTATTGAACACACTCTACAACCGAAAGTTCGATTGAGAGGGGTTAGGCCATGATAGTCGTCCATGCAGTTTATGAACTGCTGTGCACTATGAGCTTACCATGAATATTGTCATGATTAAGCAAGTTTCCTTGCGATTTTTTTCATTTACCGTTCAAGTACGTCATAAATGACTACCACATTACAATACACATAACACACACGTGACTCCGAGAACTCATATTTCTACCCTGGTACTGGAACGAGTAACTATAATATTACTATTTTATACTACTATTTTATACTACTATTTTATATTACTATACTGAATTACTCACGTCGATTATATTTGTTGCTTAACAGGTTGAAGATTAGAAAAAAATAGGATCCGTAAAATAATAATTATGAACTACGCTCTAATTCTCACGTACTAATCATCACGTAGTCCATTGACATACTGTAATTGGTATGCATGATAACAGTTAATTCATTATTGAACCCACAGACAATTTATATCGATGACGCAAGTTTCCTCAAATGTATGAAAAGTAAGGGTGGTCAGGTTGTAGCTCTTTAATGTGGCAGCATAAAAGTTTTTTAGTGAAAAATGGTACCTAAAATTTTAACTGTGTTTTGAAGAACCTGGTAATAATAACCTGGTGGCGTAGTTGTACTACGGTACGACTACAAAGCTGAGGTCTCGGGTTTGAATCCCGGGTCGGGCAATGTGAGATTGGGTTTTATTGGGGTGTCCTAGTGGCGCCTCTACCTACCCCTTCTGGGATAAAGGCGTGAGTTTATGTATTCATGTTGAATTAGTCACATTCTTTTAATAGCGACATATCTGATACTTTAAATACATATTAAGTCTAATTTCTGAATTATGTCAAACTTTCGCTGTATAGTGGCTGTAATATGCTATCCTAAATCTGTATTCCTGTGGCATAGTGGGTCCTGTACTGTTTTTTCTTTTTGCAGTAGTTTGAAGTAGAAAAGTCAGTGTACGAGCCACTTATCATTCTTTCAAAAGAACACTGCCAAAGACGTGCAGTAGAATGCAGTGTGACCTCAGTTTTAGTTCTCAGGCTGAGTAATTAGCTACATAGTAAACATCACCTACGACCCTGAAAATTAAATGTACACACCTGTAGTAATGGGTGGAATTGGCATAAATCTAAATATTTATATGATGTAACGGTGTAGGCTTAACACAGAAAGTAATATGCCTAATAACAACATAATATATCGAATCCATGTAGACGTGGGTAATTGCAGGTAATAGAAAAGGATTTTATAAATATAATGGAGAAATAATATCTAGCTGCTAAAACTTGGACATCTTATCAGCTTTTTTATAACTGCTAACTTTACTTCTACACCACTGATTTCTTTTAGTATATTTGCTCTTTCCTGATAAACTATCTTGACACCACCCTTTTGTTCTAGTAGTCTAGACTTTAGTAATTCATTTACAGCCAGTCTTGTAATCTACAATAAGAAGTCATTAATTACCATAAAGCAAGCTTAGATATTTTAGATTATTTATTTGCAAACTTTAACAGTAATTTCATACACAGGACCTTTCTGCAGTTGTGCAGACACGTAATCGTGTTACAAATGAAATATTACGTATTTATTCAGATACATCATAATATCAAACCAAACATACCTTCCCTTATTTGCACAATGCAACGACATTGGGTAACTGATAAATTAATATAATTAAAACAAATACTCCTATCACACACAAAGTTAATATTTGATCGAGAAATCGCGATACGCATAAATCTTCTACGTCAATTTTTATTCGAAAACAGATCAGTTCACTTTCCACTTTCAATAGAAATGGCAGATGAACAACCTCTGAAATTAAAGAAAGAAGTGAAGAAACCGACGTGGAAGGAGAAAATCAAGGAGATTAAAGACAATATAACCGTAGAACCTGTGCTGGCTTGTTACGTGGTTCCAAGTGTTCTTTCCAGACTTGCAACTCAAAACCTAAATTTGGATAAGGCATGCCGTGTCAACAAGGGTTATGGAGACACAGTCTGCGATGCTCTCATAGCTAGAAAAGGCAACCAGTACTTGAAAGAAGAACTGGCTGTTCAAGAAATGATCGCTGGAATGGAAAGTTGGAAGAATGTTATCTTAACTGCTATACCAAGCTTTCTCATTCTATTTTTAGGTGCGTGGAGCGATCGTACTGGAAAACGAAAAATATGTATCCTCTTACCTATAATAGGAGAACTGCTGATGTGTCTGAGTAACATACTAAATGCTTACTACTTTTACGAGTTGCCAGTGCAAGTGACGATGTTTTTCGAAGCATTCTTCCCAGCTATAACAGGCGGTTGGATTTCAACGTACATGGGAGCGTTCAGTTACATAAGTGATGTGTCTAATGAAGATTCTAGAACGTTTAGAATGGGCGTCGCAAATCTCTGCCTAACCGCTGGATCTCCGATAGGTTCGGTGCTTAGTGGCGTACTGCTGAAGCATGTTGGATATTACGGAGTGTTTTCTTTGAGTTGCTTGCTGTATCTCTTTAGTATACTATACGGATTTTTCTACATTCAAGATCCGAAGAGACCTGTGCCTGAGAAAAGTGCTATGGTAATGTTATGTTTATTATTTCTGTTTCGAAACTTTTGAAAGTACCTATTTTACTCACCCACAAAAAATAAATAATTTTAAGTGGCAGAGCGGTGCTGTAAAACTAAAGCACAGAACTATGATTCGACTGAGCACTACCTCTGTCTCACACAGAAATTGTCATTGTTTTGTTGTGTTTCGTTCACTGAGTGCGATTGCTGGAGATTCAAAACTCTCTCTCTCTCTTCAGCGTTAGGAGGATATTCATATCTTTCCGGATAAGGTAATTTTATCATGGTGACTCACAAATGTGTCGCGTTTCGGTTTGAGCCTGTGTATATGTTCTCTTACCTATAAATACTTTCTCTTCAACCATAAGAAGTCCACTGCTGAATATAGGCCTCCCAAAAGATCCAAAGCTAGTGTTAGGATATTCGTATCTGTCCGGATTGAGTAAGCCTGTCATGGCGACTCACAACTGTGTACCGTTTCGGTTTGAGTTTGTGTATTGGTTCTCTTGCCTATAAACACTCTCCCCTTCAGCCACAGGAAGCCCACTGCTGAACATAGGCCTTCCCCAATGATCTCCACGTCGACCTGATGGCAGCGGCCTGCTTCTATAAATAATAATCATAATACTATTTATATTGCACTTACTAACAGGTGCATTGCAGTTACCTTAACGTGACGATAAAACAAACGGCTCAAATTGTCGGAAAGTAAAGTTCTATCTTCATCTTTTACAACCATCTTACACTACATTTTGTAATATGTACTTTAAGTTTCAAATTAATAAATATTTATCTTAATAAAAAACAGTGCAACTTATAGCGTTTTATGTCTTTAAATGTCAAACTCTAACATTCTAACTAAAGGTAATAAATAATGTGGGATTTATAATTGCAGGATGAATCGTCTGGCCTGGGAGGTTTTCTCAAATCCTTCTTCGACATAAAACACGTAAAGGAAACATTGACAGTGGCATTCAAAAAGGGACCTAATCACCGTCGAACTAAGTCCATTTTAGTGCTGGCATCAATCGCTTTTATATACGGCTCGGCTTACGGTGGGTGCTTACAAGTAATCTCATATTTTATTTAGGTAACAGAGGTAATTCTAGGCTCTTAAAAGTAATGGTGTAACTAAGGTGTTCTTATAATGCCTACTGGTGTCATTTTGTTACGTCTTTATCAAGAATTTAGATGCCCTCGCAATTTTTAAATTATTCTATTTTACATGAGAAAGTAATGTTACAATAAATTAGTCACGTAGAGAGGTTGGATGGATGACTCTAAATAAGGCAATATACAAGGTGAGTGTGGATGGAAGAGCCGATAACGGTCGACCTCACCGAACCTACACCACCCAAATCGGTGACACCCTCAACAAGGACACGGTCAAAAGTACCTCGATCCTACGAGAATGCATGAAGAGGCTGATGAAAGTAGATGAAGCGAAAGTAATATGTCAGAATCGAGCAAAGTGGCGATCCATATTCTCTGCCTACCCCTATAGGATAGAGGTGGGACGATTGTATATAGGCAATCTAATTTTCGTAGTCATCCTTGATCCAACGACCTGTTAGATATGGCCTGCCTCTGGCAACTTCCTGTAACTTTAGTTCGGTCGGCTGTCCACTTCGTCGGTAAACTTAGAGTAAAAGTACTAATAACATTTTCACTAATTATGTATGTTTTGCGTTTTATGTTCAGTCCCAAGATGTAATAGGGGGCGAGCCTATCGCCATTAAGCTATGCTAAATATTTTCAATACTTATATTGACATTTCCATTGTTATGGTTGTAAACAAATTACTGAGAAATCATTTTCTTTGTTGCTATCTGTTAACATTTGTTTGTTAAATAATAAGAATCAAATCAATGTGTTGCGAGAATAAAATTTAATAACTGCTATCATTGTTGCTATTTGTCTGTCTGTCTGTATCAGCCCATATACGTCCCACTGCTGGGCTCGGGCCTACTCTACAATCGAGAGAATCGATTGAGAATGGTTAGGCCTTATAATATTAATATTGTAATATGATATTGTTACTATTTATAATATGATTTAATTAATATTTAGTTACCAATATCAATCTGAGTGTTTTTATATTTGTTATAAATATTTAAATGGTACATTAAGATTATAATCATACTCGTATTAGGTATATATTTTTCAGTAAGAGCAATGTACAATACCAGTAAAGTTGTCTAGACACGCTTAAAAAGTATTTAAAAATGAAAAATTAAACTGTTTTTAAATACATATTAAATATAACCGTACTGATACGTTATTTTTACACCATTATCTCATAACATACCATCACGCTTATCAAGGAAAAAAATACGAGCAATTATAACATTGCTGTTATGTTTTCATAATGCTAACTTTGTGAAAAGATCGTATTTGATGAATGGCAACGAATACTGCGAGCATCCGTTGTAAGGCATCATCAGGTCATTGGTGCAAAAACCAAGCATACATTTTCCTCTTGTATAGACAGTTGTCCCATATCCAGTAACGACCGATTTTCCAATCATCAGATAACATTTATACGTCATATGATTTGTAAGCTAGCTGAATATAAAAGTGATACAGTCAGAGATATTGAAAAATCTGTAGTTTTCAAATTGTTCATGTTGTATGCTATGTGACGAACATTTTTTATTTCATGATTGAAAAATCGACCCAAGACAAATTACCAATCGAGTAGAATTCGGTCTTCTTGAACCAACTTCCATGTTCGTATTTCCAGGAGTTAGAGAACACGTTTGTGCTGGATTTCCGCCGGAATCAAATACGTATATATATAATCGACTGCCTCGGTGGCGGCTGCGGTATGATTGTTAAGCTGAGGTCTCTGATTCGAATCCCAAATCGGGCGGGTTTATTAGGATTGACGCTGGATGTAACTTGAAATAGCTCTCAGTGAAAAATCCTTTATGATGGAAAAAATAATAATGATATCTTATTACATGACGAACGAGCTTGTAAATTTTTAATGCACATCTAACAGAAGACAGTACAGATAGATTCTCACAAATGTAGGGCGATTCACATCTCGTTCGTACGTCTCCAATGAATATCTTAGGCTCATCTATTACAAAGCTATGAACATACCCGATTCCACATGCGGAAGTTCCGATTCAAGAGCTCTATGCACTTCCAAGGATCGTGTTTGACTATCTACTGTTAAACTTGATGAATTAACAATCAAGATAAGCCAATATGGATTCAATGTTTGTTTGGTCTTATATTGATTTGTATGTTTATAAACTTACTTGAAAACAGCATTGTTTTTCACTCTATGGATAGGGTTGATCATTTTTGGAATGAAAATGTTTATTTTGAGAAAAGTCTTACAAGTGCATCACGTGTTCCGCAATTAATATCTTCAAATATTTTGAGAGATGCAGTCATATTTAAAAATATAAATTTATTGCTATCGTTGATAAGTTCGTTAAGAAATATTTCGGCTTTTGCTGGAATTTTCACTTTTTAAAAATCTCGGAGAAAATGAATCTAAATGCAGAATCATAATAATCTCAAGGATCACTTAAAAAATGGCTAAGTTAAATGTTTGTATGCATGAAGCACTTATTTTAATTTATTTCTTTTTTCAGGTGAGCACACAGTTCGTTATCTGTTCTGTCGCTACCGTTTCAACTGGGACGCGCTCAAATTCAGTTTTTACAGTACATTCTATATTTGCACGCATTTAATAGGTATGTGGCTGATTTCATACGTTTATCTTATCTTTAAATTAATTAATATCTGTTAGCACGTGCTTAACGGGTGCTTATGTAATATTCATTCTAGGAAATTTAATAATAAAGCATTAGTTACGATGATTTCCTGGATAAACAAAATGTTCGGGACTTCTTAGTAATGATATTATATGATATTTTTTACATGATATTAACTAGATATTAATGTAAAAGAAAAAATACAAATTATCATTGGTACCGGTACAGAGCTGTTTAATATTGGCAGTAATTGCTAAACCACATCAAAAACTATATAGTCGGAAGAGATTCATTGTCCTTTAGCCTTTAACTTTTTTATTTTAAAATTAATGTCCTGCAATTTTTACAAAATTTTACTTTAGTCTATCTAATGTGTCAGCGTTAACGAGTATTAATTTTATTTTAATGGTCTTTATTAATTCTCTATAGAGTACAATATTTATTGCATTTTCAAAATAAGTTCAAATATGTGTTATTCGATATTTAATGATGCACAAAAAAAACTTGTTTTTGTATTCTGGGCATGTTACAGAGATCGCGTGAATTAACAGATTGCGTGTTTTGAGATTATAGGATGTAAAGTTACTTAAAAATAGCAGTATTTAAATAAATATTGCAACACTGTTTTTTTTTATATTTACGCGGACGTTACTCGTTGAAATGAAACACCATTTTAAATAAAGTAGTTTTATTTCAAACATCACATACATAACCTTTAAATATTTTTTTGTACGATATATCCAATTTGGTCATAGCCGATTGTCTTGCAAATAAAGATTTTTAAACCTTTCCAACTGTTGCAAAATTTCAACCCTGTACCCTTACAGTTTGGGTGGGCCCCAGTTTGTATGGGAATTGGGCTTCTCTTCTCTCAAGGTCTACGGAATGTTCGAGAACAAAGTTTATTGTAAAGACAAGTAATCTTGCAAAACCCGCATGTGTGCGAACTTACTTCGGCAAACATTGTACAACAGCAAAACCGAAAGCAAAGACCCGATCCCATGCAGAAATTGTCAATTAAATCAAAAACATAACTAAACTTCGTATAATGTCGTTAAGATAATTTCCAAGGGGTTTTCTATGTGATGATTCATTTAATTTGGATGTTTATTATTACAATAACGTTGATTAAAGTAACGTTGTTTATTTCATCAGGCTTTTTAAAGTATATCTATTAGATAAAATATTAGTTCGTGTTAAAGATAATATTGTTTATTTAATATGTTTTTCCTGTACTACGCACCTGCTCTAATGGCCATAATAAGGCTCTACCACTTTTCAATAATAATATGATATGAGTACAATCCTCAGCAATAGACAAATTATATCGATATGTAATTATACAATGAACACCAGAAGAACATGTCCTTCCATAGATAATTCTACCAAAGATTGTGAAGTCAAAATTAATATTGGGTTTAGGCGTACTATTATTCTGTGGCGATCTTATTGTGCTCTAATCATTTTAATTCAACATTTTAAATCATCATTCATTGGTATAATAAATAAATAAATTCACGCAACAGTCACATACATAGTCCTGACCCCACACTAAGATCGAGTCTTGTGTCGTGAGTATCAGGAACTACTAGAGACTTTTCGGTCTCACAAACACCCAGACCCGAAACAAATACCTGTGGTTCACATAAACATTTGTCTCGGTGCGGGATCGAACTCGCGGCCTCTCGTTTCACAGCCAGCGTCTAACCAACTGCGCCACGGAGGCTGTCAATCGAATTTCACGGAGTATATAATACATTAAAATTTATAAACCATCTAAAGAGAAATTGAAGAAATAACCGTAATATAAAAGAAATATCTTATAAATCTGTTTGTTGTAGGTGCCTTCGTTTCGATAAGCCTCTTCAGCCGCCGATTCAAGTGGGATGATTCTGTTTTAGGTCTTATTTCCAATATTAGTAAAATTATTGGAAGTGTAGGCACGGGTTTCGCTAGAAATTCTACAGAGATGTATATTGGTATGTGTATATTTCTTTATACAAAAGACGCCCTAAGATTTATATATTAAGGGTCAAAGAATATTGATCTATCAAAATGTTACGTTGATGTTTAAAGATTTGATAAAAAGATTATTACGATATTATTATCGGTCAAAATTTATTAATCATTTATTTCTCTACAATAGGAAATTGGTACAAAAGGCTTATAATTTATTACTCTGTTTCTTGCCCTCCTCAATAAACGAGTATTCATGGATTTTCGACGCACTCAGTGATGCCTACAGTTAACTATTTATATACAGGGTATATCAAGACCGCGACCGAAAACGAAGCCAGGTGGTAGTATTAGTGACTTCAGACACAATGCAACTAAAAATTTCGCAAAAAAAATCGTTAACTTTTTTTTGGTAATTTCTTACTTATCGTCGTATTTGGGTGATAAATACATATTTTTTCCAAAATAATGATGTACACCTTTTTTTTTTAAAGACGCAATAGTATGTAAGGGTTTAAATTACTATTTTCGCAAAAACTAAGGATTTACCACCTAAAAACTATGATTTTTAAAAAATTGTAAAAAATAATCTATCACTTACTTTGCGAAATTTTTAGTTGCATTGTGTCTATAGCCACTAAAACTACCACCCTGCTTCGTTTTCGGTCGCGGTCTTGATATACCCGGTATATGTTGCATTATCGAGTGGCACGGGAACAAGAACATGTGACTTTAAGGCATCTACAAAAATGGTAACATACGATCACACTTATACTCCGTCTCGGCAAGATGAAATGTGTTTTAGACTTAGAATCAGCATTCCTCGTTCTAATTATAATATATTTTTAAATACATTTTATTTTTCAGCTGTCGCAATAGAGATGTTTAATGCCACATCATTCACAGCACTGCGATCTATCTCGTCAAAACTTGTGGCTAGTGATGAATTAGGTATATAGTCTGAATATTATGAAATCGTTTAATAAAATAAATTTAAAATAACTAGTAAATATTGAACGAGAGTGCATGGTAAAAGATGCATAAGAAAACTTCGAAAATTTTCGAGAAAATGTCGTTGTTATAATTATGCATATAACTTAAGGTCAAATTAAGTTGTTTAAATAACTATTGAAAATCACATTTCCTCTTTTCATTTTCATCTTTCACAATAATACTAATTTGTTTAAGGTAAGATGACGTCAGTATTTAATTTGATGGAAGTCCTAACGTCCATGGTGTTTGGTCCTATCTACTCGTGGATATACATGTGCACTGTACAATACGATGCCGGAATTATTTACTACGTCAGCACGTTCCTTACAATCCCGACACTGATGATATTTGTGTAAGTTGATAATTGTATTCTAACATACGAAACAATATAAGGGACCGTTCCAAAAACGGAATATCAATAATGCTAATTTTAAACCTTCTAACTGCAAAACTATTCAGGAAGATATTTAGAAGTACAACATTTTGAACAGAGTTCTGATATTACTGTACGCTATCAGTTTTTAAGTATTGAGTTTACATCTATAATAACCAGATTCCAAGAAGTGTTTTACTTTGGTAAGAGTAGTAAACACATGAACAAAACCCTCATTTTATTTTGTTTATATTTAATACGAGGAAATCTTTAGCATAAAATATTATAAATGACCATCTAAGGCAATAAGTACTTAGATTTTAATATTTGACTTAAACTTTCTTCGAAAATCTCATGGTAAATAGGAAACACTACTGTCTGTACATACGTATGATAAAAATGTTTTAGCCTTATCGAATCCTGACTTTTGTCCTAATTTTATACATGTAGGGAACAAATGCTTTGGTCTTTAGATCAGCACAAAACGTTGTTAAGCATAAAAGAATAATTAATACCAATAGGTTTTACCTTTCGACCCTAGTGTAATATATGTGTAATATATTACAAATATTTATCATGCAAATCTTATAAAATCGTAATATATAAAAAAATATAACGCACCCTTGTAATTTTTTATTCTACAACTTTGATTTTATAAACTCAAAAACTTAACTACAATGACTTTTTTATCTTTTTGCAGGTGGTTTTACATCCAACACAAGAAAAGTAAACAAATAAAAAGCGAAGCAGGTGATGAAAATATCGAAATCAAAGATAAACCAAATGTAGATGATGGTTTGGAAACCACAAACTCAAAACAAGTGCCTTTAATCAACAGTATAGATTTAGCAGACGAGAAGATATTTATAGAATAACCGAATAAATTAAAAGACAGAATAATTCGTGTGTTTCTTTGTTTAGTTTTTATCTAAAACCCATTTTTAATTTTATTTAAAAAAAATCAGAAACTGTATGCTTACGTTTTTTTATAAAATGGATTGAGGACGCCCTTTAAGCTAAAATTCTTGTGCCAGGAAACCCTATACATCCACTTATACAACTTATACAACAACTACACTTATACAACATTTTATATCAAAATTACAGTATATATGGTATACTGTAATTATGGTATTAAAAAAATATTAGAAAATGGAAATTAACTTTTGAGAAGTAAAAATATGTGACCCCAGTTTATAAATTTATGTATTTATTTATTTTATTTATTTACCTCCAACGAAGTGTAAATGACATATAAAATCGTGATATTAGTTTTCAAAATTTGGCCACCTTGTAGAAACGAGTATTTATACCGCTTAGCTAAACTTCGGTTCGGTTCGGGAACTTACTTGAATGTTGAATAGTAGGTACTGTACTGTACCTACTGTATCAGCCCATATAGGTCCCACTGCAGGGCAGGAGCGTCCTCTACAATCGAGAGAACGATTGAGGGGGGCTAGGCCATATAGTCCACCACGCTACCTAGCGCGGGTTGGCGGACTTTCCATACCTTGGCAATTATTACAAACCGCTATGGTATGTAGGTTTCCTCACGATGTTTTTCTTCACCGTTATAGTGTGTGGTGATTAATATCAATACACACATGATTCCGAAACTCCAAAAATCAAAGGTGTGCCCTGAGATTTGAACCCGCGACCACCGTGAACATGTTGGCAGTCGCGTCTGGTCCATTTATCAACAGGCCACCACGCACTTGTGTATAGTAGGTATTTGAACATAATTACGCACACAACTGCTAACTTAGTGCTGTGCTCTATTATAATTAGAACCCTATACCACCGCCTCGGTATATCACTGTCAATTTAATAGCAACAAGCCGAATGTATTTATTATTTATAGAAACACTTAGCAAGCATTAAATTCAAACTACTCCATCACAAGTGCTGTAAAATTCATAATTTCCTCTCGAGTCTATTAAAATACTGGCAATAAATCCGTATACATGATCTCCGGGGATCCGAAGAATCTTATTTCCGTTTCCCGATGCAATTATATTGATTACCGGAGCAATTCCTCTAACCCCTCACTCGTGATCCAGCAGAGTACACATGTATTCATAACTTTGAGCTATTATATAAATTAGAGAGGGTTTGCTAACAAAATGTTTGTCATATTATATAATAGTGGTACCGTACCACAATTTTTATTTCTATCTCTGTCACACGGAGGTCATGGGTTTAATACCATGGTACTCCTCGGAATTTTCGGAGTTATGTATGTATTGATCGCGACGCACTTCAACGGTGAAGAAAAACATCTTTATGAAGCAATGACTTTTTTATGTGTTAAAGAATTTAAGCTTTTATGTTCCAGTGACCATAAAAATGAGTAACACTATTTAGCAATGAAGTCTATATTTCCTTGTTATATGTACACACCTTTGTCGTAAATATTTATTAGTCACTTGCATAAATTTAGAATAAATGAACTAATAATTACTATTTCCTTTTTATTGTTTAAGAGATAACTATTAGCAATCTACAAAAAACACTGAATGTACCTATTCCTTATTAGGAATATTTTACGTGCAAAAGTAAGAGATTTGGCGTAAGTTGAGAGAGCTAATTTAATTATAGGTATAAACGTGACATTTTTTTTCTCTTTTTTTTTTAATAATTACAAGTTTATACCGACTTCAAATGTCAATTACATACAAACATTATTAAATGAAGTAACAAAAAAAATAAAAAAAAATATAAATAATGCAATTATTATTCTTGCGTAGACTGTTCAACGAACTACAATACCAAAATGTTTATATATCTACATATAAGAACGGCAATTATGAAACTCATTCTAACAAAGAAAATTGGTCGAGATAAAGTGCATTATCTAATGCAAGCAAAAAATCAGTACATGCATTTATATGGCCCTATTGCCAAATGGTCCAAGTTACTTATTTGAATACGTTCTTTATGTTTGAATATCAATTCTGATAGCAAAGTTTACACGGCATATATGACTTTTTATACATTTAAAATTGAATCTATTTATTAAACAATACTAGCCTACAAGTTGCTGGGCATAAGCCTCCCATAAACGTATGCATCTTCGTCTCAAGGTGACTTTCAGCAATTGTCAAGGATATCCTGACCTAGCTTTCAGGGCTTTCGTCTGTCCTGTCTTAAGTTGCCCACTGGCGGATAGTCTTAGCCCTGCGTCCTGAGCACTACATAAACATTTATAAATAATAATTTTGTCAAAATATATAAAATATGTAACAATTTTCTGAGAGTAAATTATTGAAATTCAGCGCTATATCAGCTTTTTTATAACTGCTAAGTTTACTTCTACACCGATGATTTCTTTCGTGTATTGGCTCTTGCCTGATTAACTATCTTGACACCACCCTTTTGTTCTATTAGTCTAGACTTTAGTAATCCATCTACAACTAGTCTTGTAATCGACAATATGAAGTTATTAATTATTACCGTAAAGCAAGCTTTTTATCTTAGATTATTTCTTTGCGACCTTTCTCTTGAATATTTGCGGATGTACTGCGGCAGGTAAATAGATTTGAGAAGCTCTTGGTTTAGGTGTAAATGGATGAGACCATGAAACTGTTGTTGCGTAAGCTTGTATCAAAGTTAAAAAGCGAGAAAGATAAGTATTGGATTAAACTTAATACCAAAAAGTGGTAAAAAGTACACTGCAGTGTACGGGCCTTCTCTACAAAGGAGAATACGATTGAAAGGGGCTGGGCCATATAGTCCACCACGTCGGCGTAGTGCGGATCGGCGGACTTTACATACTTTAAGGTTTAAAATGTCACACAATTAGATACAGATGTTTATAAATTATTAATCATTGTTTGTAAAACAACGTTCTAATCGTTATTAAATTAGTATTATATAATCAATCATTTAAGTAGTAATTTTTAATTTGTTGCCAACACAGTCAACAAAAGAAACAACGGTCAGAGTGGTGGTGGTTATAACCTGATTTGACATTGTAAAAATAGTGAGCGACATTCGTTGCCTGGACAAGAGAAGAAAAGGACATAGGCTTCAGATAGTAAGCTTGTGAACACTTTAGCCAGATTGGCAGTAATATAAAGTATTACATTTAAGTAAAATATAAAGAAATACTCGAAAACGAGCTGGTGCAGTTTTATTGTTCGAAGCGTCTGGAGAGTATCTTACAATACCATAGTAATTCTTACAAATCGCTATGATATGCAGGTTTACTGGCGATTTTTTCCTTCCCGTAACAAGCTAGTACTACCATTATATTGAAAGGCGACGGTTTTATCGCCCTTTTATTTACCATCAGATGAAATCTGGGTCCCAGATACTCTACTGTGTAAAAAACAAAATACAGTGCAAAAAATAATAACTATTCACATGAGTTCGTACAAAAGCTCGATAAATGTTCTTTAGAAACAATGGCTGCTATTACCTCCACGTGAGTTTGACCACAATACCTCGCATTGTTCGTCATCGATTAAAACTTTTTAATAACCAATAAAAGCTATAACTTCGAACAAAACGTGTATGGCAATTTACTACGATACATTTTATATGGAAAATTTTGCAGTTGTACTATATCAATGGAAGCAGCTTTCCTGTGGTCCCTTTCTTAGCTTATAAAGACTTAGAGACAATTAAGAATTAAAAAGAAGCACTCCTTTCTTTTGCCATGTGATTGGGGTCCTTAATATCTACTGTTGTACGATATCATTGCTTCACAAGTTGTGCCATAATTATGGTTCACTCAGATCAATATGCTGATAAGACGATAGGCACTCTGAGGGTGGCGGCCAGTAACACCTCGAGCGGCTAAACCTAATTGCGAGAAGTTTAAACTAACATCAAAGAACAGACCTATGAGCAACAAAATCTTAATTTGATCGTAGCAAATCCAGCATCACCCAAAAGCACAAGAAGGCTACCATGTTATTTTATTCAGTATACCAGCATAAGAAGGGTTGCAGGTAACCAATATTGCCTAGTCTAACATCACCATATATACGCATGGCTAGAAAGCACATGAGCCCGATCTTCTATTCCTCGTCTCTCATGTACAAAAAAGAATGATGGCTGTTTTTGGTATTTCACCCAAAAAAGAAGAAACAGTCGAGGCTAAAATGTCATCATAATTGCTTAAATTTCTGCGTTCTCGTGGATCAATGGGTAAAAGTATTAACTTATCATCACGATACACATTCGAATTGATTTCTCTGCCTTTCAATTGTGGTTTTTCTGTCGAACAGAGATGACGAAGAAATATGTGAGAAAAACAATTTAGCAGGACGGTATAATTCCATAACAATTTGATGTTCCGTGGAAAGGCCTGCACCCCCCATAATGGGTGGTAAAACTATTTTACCGGGCCATAATAAAAAGCATTCAATATAAATATTGCGCAAAGTGGTGCAAAAGTAAATACAAGAGGAATTGACTGATGTTTATATAATTGTTATCTAGACATCAGGGCCGGTGCAGTAGTTAACCAAACACATTGTGCAAATATTAATTAGTTTATAACCGAGTTGATAAGAAACTATGTATAGGGGGTTTTGTTGAATGCTAAATACAATGAAACTATTTTAGTGACTTGTTGTTTACGAACATCAGAGTAATAATGTTCTAGTAGCAGCGTACGTAGGCTTTAAGTTTTGAAGGCCAGGAGTAGACAATTTCTCAAATGTTGGGAGGCAGATGGGCATATGAAGTAAATCAAATCAAATGCAACATACATAAAAATCATGTTGTAATTCAGCATTTAGATTATATTTTCATAAGTTAGTAGAGGAGAGTGTAAACGACGACATTAGTGACAAACATTATGTGGATAATACATAATAAAATCAGTTCAGCACCCTTGCTACTTACAAATTCGAATATCAATATCAACTTTGTACGTGTTCAATAAGTTTAATATAAATTTCTTAAATTATTTAATTCTTTGAACTATATTCTTACTTTGGAAATCAAAGAAAACTTATTTGAAATTCATATGTTTATCCATTCATTCGATTCACAAATAAGAAATTGAAATTCTAACACCATATATATATACATGTATTAAAAAATATTATTTTGCCTAATACTTTGAATCAAGCCGTATAAACATCAAAGAATTTGTTTGAATGGGGGACGAATGAACTCTTTAATATGATAATACGGCTACATCAGTACATACTAAGATTTCAACGGGAGTGTACGCGATGTCTGGTTCACAACAAAAAGCCAATGATCCCGAAGAACAGCCACTCAAAGAGAAACAAACCCAAAACAATGATTTCAACAAGAAAGGGTTCATAGAGAAATTATGCTACATAAAATCGAACATAACCGTCGAGCCAATTTTAGCTGGCCTCATAATCCCAGCTATGTTGGCCAGATTGGCCATACAAAATTTGAATTTAGACAAAACGTGCCGAGTGAAATTAGAATACGGTGACGAAATTTGCGATTCGCTGATCGATCGGAAGGGCAACTTAACTTACTACGAAGGTGAAGTTCAGAAAGTTATTTCTGCTATCGAATCATGGAAGAGTGTTATCCAGACAGCTATCCCAACAGTACTAGTGATCTTCATGGGAGCTTGGAGCGACAGAACTGGTAACAGGAAAATATGCATCATCCTCCCGATTTTTGGAGAATTTATCGTTTGCTTGTGTAATATACTTAGCACGTACTTCTTTAAACAGATCTCTGTAGAAGTGACTATGTTCTTTGAAGCATTCTTCCCAGCGATCACTGGAGGTTGGGTTATGGTATACTTGGGAGTATTTAGTTACATCAGTGATATCACAGATGAAGAATCCAGGACATTCAGAGTTGGTTTAGTAAATCTTTGCATGACTGCTGGAATACCCATAGGTACAGCCCTAAGTGGTATTTTACTGAAGATATGGGGCTACTATGGAATTTTCGTATTATCAGGGTCTATTTACTTAATAACATTCCTGTACGGTCTTCTTTATTTGAAAAACAACTCAAAGCCTAACTCCGGAAATAATGAAAGTGTAAGTTATTCAATTATTTATTCTGTCAACAAAGCTATTCGGTGTAATGAACTGTGGAGTATTGAAAGTAAACAACAGGCTTTTGTTAATTTCAATTTCAAAGTGAAGAAGTGAATTGAGATCAATTTTCGTTAGAGATAAAATTTTGTTGTTGTTCCTTAATAATTTGGAGATTGAAGACGTAAATCAATTGCTTGGATTAATCAAATTTTTCTATAGTACATTTTTAAATTAACAGTAATGCTCTCATGCACATTACAGATCTATAAACTTATAAAAATAAATCGAAGAGCAAAATAAAGTCTAATCAGAAACTGACTCGTCGTTCTCTAGATTTCTAATGTAATAAAACAGCGAGTAAAAAGACAATTTACAAATGATCACACAATTTTTTTTACAGAAAAAACCAATTACTTGTATGGACATGGTGACGTTGGTCAAAGAAACAGCTGCTGTGGCGTTCAAAAAAAGACCAAGCAATTTCAGGACAAAAATAATTTTAACTCTATCAGTAGTCGCTATTGTGTACGGGCCGAACCATGGTGAGTGAAGTTTAATTCACTTTTTTATACCGACATTGTACCGCAGAATTTTATGTAAAAGATAGCCGGCCGCAGAATATTGCTTCTTAGTTCTTTGACCCTTCATTTTCAAATATGGAATTCTAAAAGGCTGCCAACTAACGATTCCCCAAAACTCTTATATGATATGGCGATAGGCTCGCCCCCTATCACATCATGGGACTGAACAAACAAGGCGAAATGTGGGTGTCCTGGTAGCACCTCTGCCAACCACGTAGTCCATAATTATATAAATATTCATATAATTATGAGCATGAGTTCATATAGATAGATACAAAATTATTGACTAACCCACATTTCGCTAGTGTGGTGAAATTAATTTCTTAATCTCTTGTAAAAATATTCGTCACAATAATGCCAACTTTTCACATCCCTATTGACAAGAGCTACATTAATACAAAAAATACAAAGAAGACCACTAATAGAAGAAACTTCAAAATAGTTGTCTTAGTCCATACACATAAATATGTCATACAATACTACAGTATGTTGAGCTAATATTTTCGCAAATTTGTTCACCGAAATATTCCTTATATAATTCCTTTCGTATAATATATAAACATTTCATAAGGAAAACATTAATAATGAAATAACGTGATCCATTTCGTATTTATATAAGAATTAATTGATAATGATATTACAGCACGGTTTTATGTTATCAGGTGAAAGAATCGTCACGTATATGTTCGTGAGGTATAGACTTAAATGGGACGCCCTGAAATACAGTTTATACTCGACGTACAGCATCATCACACACTCCATAGGTAAGTAGAGTAATCGCAAAAAATTTAGTCCGTTCTATAGTTAAAACACGAGGACCTCTCCTACTAGGTGGTGGTAAGGGGTTCCCACTAACCCCTCAGTGGTAAAGCTATAAATATTTTAATAGCACAGCAATACGACTCGAGTTGTAATCAAATAAGTCGCACTGCCTTGGCCGTAAGCAGTTATGTCATTCATGTATACTTAGATCTACAAAATGTTCAAATTATTATAGCCTTATACTATATTTAAAACCAGCGGCTCAGCTCCACCCGGGTACAGATATACTTTTTTGAAATACTCTATCGCCTATGTTCACCAATATAATGTAAGATTCTAATGGTGAAAGAATTTTTCAAATCGGACCAGTAGTTTCAGAGCCTATTCAATGCAAACAAACAATCGAATCTTTCCACTTTATAATAATAGTTTAGATTAGATACGTACGCTCAACGAAAACACATTTCTAATACAATATGGTTTAGGTCGTACACATACAATTCTTCAAGGTTAAAGCACAGAGGTATGAAACTGATGTTTGTTGATTACGCAATATTTTATAAATTCAAAGTAGTATATAAAGCATCGACAAAACGGGTTGGAATTAAAACTTTCATGAGGAAAAACTTTTTTTTGTAAGTTCAGTGTGTATGTTACTAGAGTACCATAAATCATCTATCATCCTTTGTTATCCACGTACTCCTACTGTTTGGTGTATTAAAAATAAAATAACAAACAGACATTACATAATAAAAGCAAGTCACAAATACGCAATTTCGCCCAACTTACAATTCATTGAACAATTTAGTGAGTTTACTGCTTACCCATCCGACAGCACTACAACTCTGATGAGACACGTACCTCTGAGATGTTTTCCATTTGTAGTTCGTTTTAATAGAAGCTCCTAGCATTGTCCTGATTCGTGCTAATACTAGTTGTTCGGAAGGATTATATTGACTAACTTCGTTCAGTTTAAAATCTGAGAAGCCTTCCTTAGACAGCCTCGACAGCCTCCGTGGCGCAGTTCATTAGCCAGCTGTGAAACGAGAGGGCGCGGGTTCGATTCCCGCACCGAAACAATGTTTGTGCGAACCACAAGTATTTGTGTCGGGTCTGGGTTTTTATGAGACCGAAAAGTCTGTTGCTGTAAAAATAATAAATTAAACTATTAAAAAGTATAATTCAGAAGAAAATTTTTTGCCTTTGAATTGCTTACTGTCTCGAACCATAAGTGATATGTCGTCTACAAAATAATTGTACACGACTATAGCTATGTGTTCTCATATAAAAGTATAAAGTAATGTATTATACGAGTATGTGAAAATATATAAATAAATACGTTCTAATCTATTTCACGTGTTAGAACATACGACTACAACCATGAATTTTGTTTTTCCAGGAGCATTATTCTCAATCAGTGTGTTCAGCAAGCGATGGGGTTTCCACGACTCGGTTCTGTGCCTCATCTCCATAGTGAGCAAGCTGGCCGGCTCAGTGCTTTTCGCTTTCGTCCAGAATGACTTCCACATGTTCATGGGTAAGTTCAATAAATAATATTAACTATGCTTTGATAAGGATTTTTTTAAGTTATGCGTTTTGGTTACGCATCTCAAAAAATAAAGTTGAATTTGAAAAATGATTTTTCGTGGAATAGTAGGCTGTATAAAGTATACAAACCACCTGATGTTGAATAGTCACCGCCAACAATGAACCATTCGGTGCATTTAGCCCACAAAACATTTTTTTAACATAATCATGTATAAAATAATTAAAACAAAATTTTACGATAACGAGACAGTCTAGCAGACCTAAGCCGAAGCTTATTTACCTGAAAAATAAATAAATTATAGCTGAAAGAAACATGTTCCATTTTTAAATTAATTACCAAAAGCAAAGCAACCTTTTTTATCGATAAGCAATAAAAGTTCAATAAATATTTCATTTGCAGTGCCATTAGTGGAGATTTTAAACGCGACCACATTCACGTCGCTGAGGTCATTGGCCTCCAAACTGGTGCCCAGCGAGGAGCTTGGTAAGCCGTGATGCGATTTTCTTGTACACTATTTGACAAGTTTACGAGGTTTAGTCACGAAATAAAATCTAGTTTACGACTGCAGGTACAAAGATACTAATAAAATGTACTCGCATTTTTATTTTGAAAAAGAGACACGAAGACGAAATGGTACGATTTTACACGAGTTTTGAAAACTTTTTGCTGTGTAAATGAAGAAAAATATTAATTAATTTAAGTAATGAATAGTTACATGAAGCTCAGGAAACCGGAAATAAATAATGCTCTTGAATAAATAATACACTTAATTTTTAATAATATGATGTCGAGGAAAGTTTTATTTTTAATCTTCTTCATAGCTCCGGTTTTTTTAAAGCATTGTAAAAGTAGGGACAGTTAACATGTAAAAAATTTTAGGGAATAAAATGACAATAAAATACGTAAACAACTTAAATATAATACATTGAATTTAACTTTACATTCACCAAATACGCAACATATTATTTGCCATTGGAGTGTAAGAACTCATGGACTGCATTCACAAAACCAAGTAATTCACTTATTAGTACGCTATGTATGTTTATATTATTATGTATGCTATAAAAAAATATATTCAAAAATACAATAAGTCACACACACATCACTGATCCGACAAGGTTTGCCTATTGCTATTGAGGTAATCTCTCAACATTCAAGTTTAAAATAAATGTTTGTCAATCACATAAACATTGGTTCAGCAGTGCGATTCTGTAAAAAACAAAACTGAATCGAAACTCATTTTCGAATTCACTCTCACTTCGACAGTCACTTTATGTGAGAAGGTTTTGGTATTCTGTAACATCATTCAAGGTCGCGTGAAGTGAGGTGAGTATCAAAATGTTGTGTGAGATCGTTCCATTGTGCTAGTGTCGGCCTTTTAATCCTTTGACCTTTTGTCTATGATCCGATACGCATTTCAAATGTGCATGAAGCACACCAAAAAGCCTATTTCTCACAGTATGAGTTGAGTTTCAAAAAATTAAATTTGTGTTAATTGTTTATTCCAGGTAAAATGAACTCATTATTCAGTTTGGTCGAGACACTGGCAGCACTCATGTTTGATCCAACATATTCAGCGATGTATGCCAAGACGTTATCACTATTCACAGGCACTGTCTTCTTATTCAGTGCTTTTATGACACTTCCTGCAATTAGTATGTTGATGTAAGTATTTAGTAAGAGAGAAGTTTATAAACGAAATTACCAACGGCCTTATTCATAGACAGCTTTAAAACCTTCTTTAGTTATACAATGTTTTGTCTTCTTCTGAATTCAAAAGTCGTTCGAAAGGGACAACACGTATAAAATAGGTTTTTAACACTGGCTATAATAAGCCCGTTAATCTTTAACCTCATCAAATCTAGAAAAATGAATTCATCATTTTTTTTTATTTTATATTATTTTATTTTATCTGCGACAGTATTTTTTAATGGTCAGAGGTTTTTTTGCTATTCTGTCGCATTAAAATGCCAAAGTTGCATCTAGAGTGCCATCCAGATGCAGTATCGAGTGATGACAGGGGAATGTATTTTGCCATTTAACACAGATAAAGCGGTTTGCTCAATTACTTCATTGGAATTCTGAAATTGGCAAAACATGATGCCCGATAACCTATTCTATAATTTTATGGTTAGACTTGGTAAGCCCAATCGTATGGGTATATTTTGGAAATGTGTAAATTACAAAGAGCAATCTTGTATAATCTCGTCAAATTACCTATTGCCAACACGTATATTTCGTCGACAAAGAGCAACGATTTGTATAATATCGTCAAATTATCGTAGTTCCATTAAAATACAAGAATAAGCAACGAATTCTTATTTTTCGTTTTTTTTTTTAAGATCTTATATTTTTATTTTCAATTCCTTCTTAAGTTCAGCATATTCGTTTGCATAACTGAGCAAAGCATTTTGTTCTCGTTAAATTAAAACTTTTCTGGATATAATACGAGGACTGGTAAATACTCCTTGTACATAATATTTTCATTATTTCAGATGGTTGTTTGTACAGCACCGACGCGAGAGGAAGCTTACTCCAATACAAGTGCAAACAGAAAAATTGGAATCTGCCTGTGATAACGAAGAGAAACAATAATAGTATTTTTTTTATAAATATATTTTGATACCGATTATTAAATTTCTTATTTAGTAGACGACCAGTATTAGACCAAATAAAGTGTTGTTATTAAGAAGACCTATGTCCAGCACTGTGTTAATTTGTAATGACAATTGACAATTCGTAATAAGGATATTATGGTAATGAGACTCAGTATTTTCTATACTAATTTACGACCCACTTCTATATGGATTTGGTACAAAATTTATTTTTGCCTTACAGAACAATACCTATTACTAATGATTTTACGACTGTCCGCCTGCCTGATGTCAATCCTTCCCAATAAAACGTTATTAAATATCTCATAAAATTGGAAAACCTATTAAAGTGAATTGTTGAACCTAAGAGTCGAAACTATTGTGTCACGATAAACACTTCAAATGATTTTCGTTTAGGTTAATGAAGCAATAAACATTTTATTCAGTCATAGCTCAAATACACGTTAAAATTCGAAAATAGAACTTCAATCATTCTTAAATATAGAACTTCAGAGAAATTTTTTATGATATTTCTAAAAATGAAATGTCTAATTACCTATCTTTCAATGCTATGCGTAAAGTGGAATCGTAAAAGGCATAAACGTCACGACTAGCAACTCCAATTAAGGTCAAGTTTGTCCACCTCATGTCGGGTATTTCAAACATTTTACTGGTAATAATATACCGGGTATATCAAGACTGCGACCGTAAACGAAGCCAGGTGGTAGTTTTAGTGGTTACAGACACGATGCAAATAAAAATTTAACCAAAACAGCGACAGATATTTATTTAGAATTTTTTAAAAATCTTCTTGTTTGGGTGGTAAGTACCTAGTTTTTGCGAAAATAATAATTTAAACCCTTACGTACCATCGAGTGTTTAAAAATAAAGAGGTCTACATCATTATTTGAGGAAAACGAAGTATTTGTCACCCAAATACGACGATAAATAAAAAATTACAATAAAAAAGTTGTCGAACTGCCATCGATATCAATGGTACACTAGATAGGACATTCAGTACAAAAAATGTGTCCCACCTACTTGCGGTGCATGCACCACACATGAATCAGTTTGCTTCGTGACAGTTCTATAATGTTTTTACTACTATCAAAATTATACTTTTGATAAGTGCAGAACAGTCTTATTTGAGTATTCGCATTATAAACTGACTGCTTAAGACCTAAACGTTTTACTTAAAAGTTTTTTTTTTACATCGACTCCTTAAAATCATAATAGGGATGTTATTATGGTTTCTCCTAGAATACAAATGCTCTAGCGGCAATACTGACCTATTTATGCTTTATCATTTTATTGCCTGGATTATTTTCAACCGCTTTATACAAAATTTATTGACGACCGGTGTCACTGACCGCTCGTGTCAATTGTTTTTACTAGTATATTGAAAGGATATCAGAGATTATTTTTCCGACCCAAATATCGACCAATAGAATTGCACCATTCGACGTCACGTGGTACAACCTACATGGTATTATACTGATAATTTTTTGAAAATTTTCTCTGGTAGTTGCTATATATAAAAAACAAAACATGATCCAGTCAAATTAACCACACGTCAAACTGACAGGTTGAATTCAATTGTGAAAATTGGAGATTTTGCATGAAAATGAGTCGATTTGGAGTTTGTTCTCTGTCCACCATCGATAAAATAATCCCCCGAATACCACACGAGCTTCAAAATTATCTGGCATTTCCCTCAAGGTTCCCTGCAAACAAATGAAGGAGTCAAGTTTTTCAGGTTAAAAAATCACGAGCGCGAAGCGCGAGTTTTGAAGCTCTTGTGGTATTATAAGTGATTATTGATAAAATTATTCATTGAATTCATTTATCTAAATCGATGGAATGTAAAAAATTAAAAATTTTATTATTGATTTTTAAGGTAATATGTCATTTGTTCGATTTCAGATGCACTATTACTTCATTTTATTTAAAGTGACATTTCACAATTTATTAAGTCTTCCATCCTAAAATTGCAGATCTATAAAATATTAACAGTCATGTATCCAAATAAACCGCCCCTAGCAAATACATATTATATCCTAAAATTACTAATAAAACACACGTATTTTATCCTAGCTTCTGCCCGCAAACTTCGTCTGCGTGATTAACTTTATTTGGAATTTTCCATCTCGTCGCGTTATATCTCGCCCGTTTCATACTCAAGGCATGCAATCCAGTCATATCCCATTCCTTTGAGTATAAAAACATAACAAAAAAGCCGTTATGCCGTTTCTGAATTCATCACGCACAACGGCACAAACAAACAAACAAAAATCTTAAAAATCATTGTTTTGGGTTCTATTACTTTAATAAAGACTAATGAATATTAGTTTTTCTCATTTATCTTTCACGTACAGATATCGATCGGTTACAAATTTATTATATGTTTCAATTATTATCTCCTGTTTTTATAACTATCCCAAGGTTGCCTGGAAGGATTACCCAGTGCGATAAGGCCGCCTTTTGTACTTTTTCTTTTTTATATTATTTCATTGTTATTGTTTTTCTTTATGGTGCAATAAAGGATAAATAAATAAATATGTATAGATAAAGTGGATATCCTAGACCTAGATCATAATAATATATCCGTAAAACACTAAAGGTCTTGCTTGTGACGTAACCTCCACAAGCTAGCTTATGTTTCAGTTCATCTGGTTCAAGGGGCTTTGGCGTATCATGTTCCTTGGATAGGTTTCTCCATATACTTTTGCTATTGGATTTTGGCTATTATAAACCAGACTTGTTGGCAATCACGTCCAACTATTGCAAAAGGAAAGACGTTAAATATCCTATAGAATCCTAGTTAGTCTATAGGATCCTGTTTAAATAGGCTCGTAGTCTTGGCATCACTGGGGTATAATTCAACTGTTTTAATTATTATTTTTTATATACTGGAACGAAAAAGCAAATCCAATATATTGTATGGTAAATTTACTGCATTCCTAATATCTATCCACTGTTACCGTCAATCATCGTTTTTCAGATATAGCAAAAATCACACTTCTCGCGAATTAAAATTTTAGAACATTACGTGTACAAAAAGTATTTTGATCCAGTGATAAATATTTACATGTTAAATCTATCCAAAAAGCGAATAAGCTCTTAACAAGTAACAATTGTGGACTCAACATTGGAGTCATGAATGCGTTCTTCGTTGTTAAAGTAGGTAATTGGCCAGCGCGTTACCGTGAATGGGACGAGCAGTTCATTGTGGTTCATACCTTTTGAGGGTCGCATGGACAGTCTCCGCATCTCGGAATTATCAGAATGACGTGAGTAGTACAATCATTTGTTTATTCTTTGTTCCGATATTTTTATTCATTTACTATTTTATTTCCCAACTTATTTTGATAAAATGTAATTTTAAACTTTGAATTTAAACAGTGTTTGTGTTCTGTCACGTGTTTTATTACTTTCTTTCTCGTTTATAAGCGTCATTTATAAGCGTGAGTACAAGTTTATTACATTTGTCAAATATATCAATAAGTAGTCACAAATATTTTATAATTTTAATACGAAGTGGTCATTTGAAGGCATTATAGAAAGAACATTTTATTTACAGTTATTACATGTACCAACTAAATAAAAACATCCAATAAATCTTTGAATCCACAAGTCATCGGATTAATAAAGGCATCGGAGCGATAAATTCGCTTATTAACGTCGACAGAAAAATGGGTGATCTCAATTGAGAGATTCCGTACATCCTATTATTAGAATGTAAAGACGCTCAGGTAGAATACGGCACAAGGTACTTCAATAACGGGCACTTACAAGACCGAAAATTCTTATGAAATTACCCTACTGGATATCCCGATGTTTTATCTTTTGTAGAAAGGTTGTTTACAAAATTCGTTGAATATTAATTATTTATTTCTGTATGTAAAATAGTAAAGTCGAGAGCTAGGTCGCTTAGTCCTCAGGCCTCTTAGTAACAGACCAGACGCGGCTGCCAACATGTTTACGGTGATTGCGGGCTCAAATCCCAAGGCACACCTCTGACTTTTCGGAGTCATGTGTGTATTGATAGTCAATTACCACGCACTATAACAGTGAAGGAAAACATCGTGAGAAAACCTGCATACCATAGCAATTTGTAAACGGCCTAGCCCATCACAATTGTATCCTCAATTGTAGAGGAGGCCTATGTCCAGCAGTGGGACGTATATGGGCTGATACAGTAGGGTAGAGCACATTTGGCGGATATACAATAAAAAATACAGCAAGGTTTCGAACCAGAATGAATACCATATTTTCTAACCCGTTGTTATCTTTTAGTTAACAAATTATTTTCTTCATCTTCTGCAGCACCTCTGCTAACTAACACGAAGTTTTAATTAGATTTAAAAGAAGCCTGAAATCAGACTTTTTGCCAAGTTGCTAATCGTGACGTTTAAATTAATCACCCGATAGTACAAATTAACTTTATTAAAAGTAAGAGATTTGTTTTTTCTTTCAGTAGATTAAAATATACAAATTTTAATACAGCTAATTTCATTGATATATTTATCGGAGATGTGTAGTAATTTCGGTTTAATTAGAGCCCGAAATCGTGAATGTAAAATTAAATTTATTGTTTTTCGCGATTAATCGCTGTATTTTTGAACCCTATCCACATCTTTACTACAAAGGAAGACAATCTTAATAAAGCTAGATAATTTAAGGCGCATTTTTTTTATTTAACACTAGAAAAGAATATTTCCTTTTATGGTAGTACTCTGCTGACAATTGAACTCTCTCTTTTTCGTCTCTTTTCGCCATAGAAAAGTGCTGCAAAAACGATTTCCACTTCAAAAAGTATCTACACCCGAGCGAACCCGGGCCGGACCACTAAGCTTAAATAATAGTTTATCTGCCGCAAATGCTGGTGTATTAGAGATTTCATCAACAGTTTTGCAGCCATTACATGTGGCGTAATGAGTATGAATTTGAAAAATAAATATAGTTGTTTGAGATTTTTGAGAATCCCCACAACCCGTCCGAATATTATTTAAATTGAACGTTAATTGTAATATTTAGATATGATATCAGAACTGATTGAGGATATCTTTTCATAAGTGCTAAGCGTTTATCCGAATATTTAATACATTATCCAATAAATTCTGATTATGAAATGTCACCAATTCATAGTAAAAACATGAGTAATATCTACAAATAAACATTAGAATAATATACTCGTAAATTGAATTTATGCCCGGCATGGCGAAAGACTCGGGTCTTATGACATCTTAGGACGAATATAAGCCGGGTGCACTGATACCAGTGCCACCTCTTCTCCTATGGGAACATATGTACTGTACTGTATATACTGTATCCGCCATATACGTCCCACTGCAGGGCACGAACCTCCTCCACAATCGAGAATATGATTGAGTCGGCAAGGCCATATAGTCCACCACGCTGGCCTAGTGAGGTTTGGCGGACTTTACATACCATAAAAATTCTTACAAATCCCTACGGTATGCAGGTTTTTACACGATATATCCCTTCATATAATATTAACAAACCTCCAATGGGTGGAGAAGACAGCTATGACAACCGATTATTGCCTCGTCACATTTCTTGATAGTAATTTAGGTCTGTTTGTGACAGGCAGAAGTTATTACTTAATAAAAATACACCCATCGGTAATGCACATAGTCTTGAACCTACATTAAGATATTACTCAAGTCTTCTGTCGTGGATGTTAAGAAATACGATTTACTTTTTAAGTTTTACCGTATTCAGACCTTAAACTAATAAGTATCTCACAGACATTTGTCTCGGTGCGAGAATGGAACCCGCGGCCTCTCATTTCACACCCGGCGTCTTGGTCAACTGCGCCACCAAAGCATTTTTAATAAATCATTTAATAATATTGCATCAAATTCAACGCCAATTCCGACTCGTTAGTGATTCCAAATCATTGAATCGGCCATCAGTTTCGTCGTATTTTTGGTTTTATCAACTAAATATTGAATAGGTTTGGCGTCAAGCTGTGAAAATAAAAACAATAGCAGAGCGGGGTTTTATCGCATCACCATCGCGTGTGTGCATGCACGTGCAAAACGCCCCAATCACAATAATTGCACCGTTTGTCACTATATTTTGTACAATTTTCATACAAAATTACATTTCGCCCGATGTAAATTTTGCCGTCCAACGTACCGTGTCGGCGCTGCGTCTATCCGTCCATAATCGCGCATAATTATGTGTACTGAAACCATCAGTCATCATTCAACCTGCTATTTTCATCAGAAATGACTGGACATTGATTGTGATATCTAGGCAGGAAATGGAATGCAGTTTTATTGATGTTTTTTTTTTCGTTTCAAGATACATTGTTCGTATTGCAATTAGATTTTTTATCTTATTATTCATTTGTTTCACTCTTGTAATGTCGATGTTGTAACCTGTGGACTAATTGATTGAAGCTAATTATTTGCGCTATTGTTTAAGTCACACTAACTAACGGAGATGTAGGCACGATTCTCCGAGTAAGCTTCAATCGTATATGAATGTTAACATAATTTATGCTAATTAATGCTATCCGATATTATTCCAGTTGATTCTCTTTGTCATTCTCCTAGTTAAGGATGTCAAATAAAAACACACAACAAATTTTCCTCAATATTTAACATACACTAACGCGATATGGAGAATTGTTTAGTTTTAAAATCATAACCGATTCCTCGAAGAGTAAATATTGACATACCGAGACAATACATGATAGGAAAACATCGTGAAGAAACCGCCACGCGATTTGTTTACTAACATGCATAATAATATAGCTACTTGTACGTATTATGATCTATTTTGCTACGGTAATTAAGAATCAAAATCGTTCATATAAATATGCACAATTATTCAGCCCATGCGTATGAGGACGTATGACGTATGGCGACATGTACGTCATAGTACGGCGGACTCTTTCATATGAGAGACCTACCACCAGTAAAAAAGGTCCGGCAAATGAGCAAACAAGTCACCTGATGATAAATTATCACTGCTGCCCATAATATTCCAAAACGCTTGGATCGTATATGTGTTGCCGGCCCATGGAATTGGGAGCGGAGCGGGAAGGAAAAAGGAAAAATTCTATGATATGAATAAAAAAGTGATTACAACTCGTTGTTAATTGATTACATAACATTTTATAGTGCTACTAGTGTCGAAATAGCAGCTCACAATTAATGAAGAAAAATAAATTATATATAAAATAACGCCTAAACAGTGGTTTATAATACAAATTATTTTAGTGAATAATCAAACTATATTTATAAATAGAACTTGCGTCATAGATTTTATTAAATCAAGCATTAATTTGTGTTGAAGTACAAAAATGAGTTCCATAATTGTTAAATAATATAATAAAATTAACGTGTGGAAAATTATCCAAGCCTTCACTCATTTTATTGTGAGGCAGCAGACTGATGCTCAGTAATTTCCGCACCCTAAAAGATGTTCACAAATATTTTTATGACAGAATTACGAGGCGAGCAAGTCGTTCGCGAAATGATAAACACCACGCTAACCATTGCCAGGAGCAACATGACCAAGAAATTAAAACCTAGAACTAGAACTGCACTGCGCTCATGACCACGAGACTTTAAATGTTGATAACGCCAAATAATCACACGCTAAAATTTAATAATTATTATATCGTCTATTTTAATAATTTATTTTTTTAAATTAAGGCACATTAACAGTATTCATATACATATACATAATTGTAGATATTTTTCACATATAATAGAGGTTTGTTTGGATGTGTGCACCATTTAATTACAATTGCACAGCTTACATGTTGCCAACTTAATCTAAGTATGACAAATGTACTCGTATTGTCGTTCAAACCAGAATACAACATTGCCTACACATATATTATATGGGTAGGCAATGTTCATATATTTCTACTTTGCGGTAGAAATGTATGAAGCAGTAGTACCTACCTAGACGCCCCTTTTTATACCACAGGCCTTACTATTATCGTCAATTTTTAATATATTTTATAGGACATTATTGCATTAGCATATCCTTATCACAAAGTCGTATTAAAACAGCAGAAACGTCACATCCAATAAAATGTAATACTACTAATAAAATTTAGTAGCTGTTATATTTTTATCAATAGATAATTTGATGATTATTTAGCGGAACGTACGTACATTTTTGTTGATATTTGATAAATTAGGGCAACGAGCTTAATGCTAATCAAAGAAACATTTTATTTCATGCTATCACGACAAATTAATGTTAAATCTTAAACCACCATCACAAGGTTGCACAAAAAATACGAAAAGGGAAAGACGTGTTGATATATAAAATTTTCGCAGTGTGAATAGATGCCAATGCGTCTGCCTAAAAATTATGCGGGTGCGACCCCAGTGCTGACAAATATTGCTAATCCTCAGCAGCACATTGTTATTTGTGAAGTGTCTCATAACATGCCGGCATATTTTCGTTTCTATATCAGCCCATATACGTCCCAGTGCAGGGCACGGGCCTACTCTACAATCGAGAAATACATATTTTTGTTTAACATCGTTCGTAAAAAAATATATACAATTCTAGGTTATAAACGTGGAAGATATTTATTTTTACTTTTTTGCTACAAGTTTATTAAAATTAGAATTTAATAAAAGTATTTTATTACTTTTAGTAGTCTATTAAAAGTTGTTAAATGATATGCAGACTACATCAATTAGTAAATAAAATTGTTCGTCAACCTTATCGTTTATTGACTGGGACTACAAACAGGTCGATATAGTTATAAGAAACGTATGAACTCACAAAAAGTATGTAATATACATAAAAAAGAAACATAAAAACCGCACCGTTGCTTATTAACCTAAGCGTTAGCACTCTTTATCATCATATTAAGCGCTTGATTTTTCTCACAGATGCCAGTAGTCGACCAGCCGTGACCAAATTAACATTGGACGGACTAAAATGGAGTTTACCTATATTCTATTAAACGTAGTAACATAATTTGTGTTAATCTCGCTAGAACAAAACAAAAGCCGTTTATCAATTAGAATTGTACGCCATTATCCTTATCAACCGTAATTGATATCAAACAAACATATCGGTAAGTCAAACAATAAAGGCAATTATTGTGTCCCTCACAGAAGCACACATAATGTAAAATCAGACGTTGCAACAGTGATAGACGGTCGTGCTCAACCGCCTTCTTAAAATGGTATAAAGTTTTAAAGAAGTAATATTATAATACTGAACAAAATGGCCGAGGAGAAGCAGAAAACAGACTTCGTCGAAGAGAAACCGCTGAACAAAGATGTGCCGCAATACAAAACTAAGAACTGGGGAGAGAAGCTTAAGTACATGCGAGAAAACATAACAGTGGAACCTTTGTTAGCTGGCCTGATCATTCCCAGCGTTATATCGAGGTTTGCTATGTCTAATTTGAATCTAGATAAAGCTTGCAGAGTAAATTTAAAATTTGAAGACCATATCTGCGATGCCTTAGTGAAGAAATCGAACAACAATTTTTCGGAATACGAGAGGGAAGTGCAGATGCTGATATCTTCCATCGACATTTGGAAAGGCGTAATTCAAACGGCGTTACCTTGCATCATAATAATGTTTCTGGGAGCTTGGAGCGACAGAACTGGAAAACGGAAACTGTGCATAATGCTGCCAATTTACGGAGAACTTTTAACGTCCCTAAATAACCTGGTTAACGTGTACTTTTTCTATGAAATTCCTGTTGAAATCACGGTGTTTTTAGAGACGTTCTTCCCAGCTATAACAGGAGGTTGGGTTACAATGTTCCTAGGAGTCTTTAGTTATATAAGTGATATTACTTCGGAAGAATCGAGGACATTCAGAGTGGGTGTTGTTAATTTCTGTTTCACTGCTGGACTGCCTGTGGGTATTGGAATGAGTGGGGTTCTGTTACAAAAGATGGGGTACTATGGAATATTTTCACTGACTGCAGTCATGTTCTTACTCGTGCTGCTGTATGGAAACTTCTGTTTGAAGGAGCCTGACCAGTGGCTAAAGGAGAAGGGACTGCCTGAGGTAAGTCACTAGTCAAACAACTTTTTTAAACTTGTTTACGCACATCTGCTATTATATTCTATTGACGTCAATTCCAAGAACTCCAAGTCATATTTTTTTAAATTGGCGATAAGTATTTGTGTACATATTCGATTCCGGTTTAGAAGTTATATATTAAACGTTATTATACCTGGTGATTGGCATATGAAGACAATAATTGAAACACGTAGAACCTGGATACTGTACTCGTATCATCGGTTCATATACGATAAATTATATAGTTTACTGGATAGACTATATTACTTTAAACAAATTCAGGCAGTTTAAAAAGATTGATTTCTTTGATTGACGTCTTTCTTGTCTTGTCGATTGTTTTGTAGTTGAATTTGTATCGTAAATTGTATACTTCTGTTGAAAAAGCCATTAATAACAAAGCAAATTATTGGTAAATAATATGGTAGTCTTATGCAAATACGAATTTAATCAATTTCTTATCAAATAAATTATCAATATAATGTTTAACAGTCCAGAAAACATTTATAGACTTTTTTATCTAATAAACGATAAGATTTCATATGTATTGTACAGATATATGAAAAATTAGGTGAAGATAAACTATTAAAATGGATATGTCGGAGGTTGCTTATTAAACTCTTGGATAAGTAATAAATTCCATGTGCTATTCATGTACGTAGTATGTCAATAAGAGATTTCCGTTGTTGGCTAACATAACATAATTATCTTGTATTCTTCTCTCTCCATTATGTATTATTGCATGTCGATGAACAGACACTATTCAGTCGTCTCATTCATGTAATAACAACAGAGCTGAAATTCAATTACGGGGAAATTCATTGATTGTTCTATTAATGTATCCATTAGACGGTTACCTGAAGAAGTTTAATATCATCATAATTGATCCCAAATACACGTTCACACTGTAGGTGGCTGATTCGGTACCTAGTTTCAAGAAACATAGTGGAGAAATTTTATAAAAAAAGAGGAGTGCATATACTGCTGTCTGAGTTTCTCTGTCTGCCACCCTTACGCAGTCTACGGTTTCTCCCTCTCACTCTCTCACATCTCCACTTAAGTTTTTTTTTTATTGCAATGAATGGCGAGACGAGTATGCCTTTCGCCTGATGGTAAGTGTTGTGACAGTAGCAAAACCAAACAACACCATGAATTAAAAAGCAATGCTCGGCATTCCACTGCGTTCGCCGTCCTGAGACATAAGATGTTGAGTCTCATTATGTTCAGTAGTTACTCTGGATACAATTTCCTAACCATAACACAACAGTGCATTTACAATGCTGTTTGACGAGAGATATGGACATTACGGTGGTACCGACCCAGGCGGCCTCTCATATAATGAGAGACCTACCACCAGTAAAGTAAAATGAATGTTATATTGTTTGTTCGCTAGGATAAATTGAGTAATTTATGATCGAAGCAATAAGCACCTACACCTCTTATGGTCTGAAAATATTGACGCATAATCAGAGCACCTTACATCACTTAAGTATTTAAAGGAAATAAAAGTAAATTGAATAGATATTATGTAATAGAATGTAATTTAATTAATACTACAATAACTACAATGACCTTTGCATCTGGAAACAAGAAATATTCGCATAAAATTATAATATGCTTGAGTATTTTCGATGTCAAGGCCGATGTAATAATATTGACCGGTGGGAGAGAATTATGGCACGAAAAACTTTATCGTTTCACAAAATCCAGACGAAATAACTGAAACAAATATTTGTCGATGACACAATTTATGGACGACGAAACTTGCAGCCTCATAAATTGCAGCCAACGCTACATAGATTATCACACTCATTTTTTTTACCAAGATAACTAAACAGTTTTAATTTAATAAATAATATTTTTATTCTCACATAAATATAGCTTAATATTCACTGATTATAACAATGAGGACAAAATATAACACTAGAGAAAATTGTACTTAAGTTTACTAGATGCGCTAGTTGTTTCTAAATAGCCGATTGACCATCTTACCAACGACGCAACGTGATCTCTCTCTAGGAGGTTCATGTCATAAGGTTATCAAGGCCGACATCTTAGCCGTTTCTAAAGCAATGCAAAAAGTCTTTTGATTTATCTGAAACGTGTATGGTGATTTCTCACGTGATCATATTTTTTATAGTACTTGATTTTCCTTGGGTCAAAGGTGTAAAATCCGTCATAATCACACGAACTATTAAGCCCTGTGCACACAGCGCAACTTTAGTTGAAGAAACCTGTCAAATATGAAATTTACAAACGCAGCAACTGAAAACAGTTTTTGCAATTGGCAACTTTTATCGAAGTTCGACAACCCGCGCCAAATACTGCCAAACCCAAATTAAGGATTTAAAAATATTGAAAATACTTGCGGCATTATAAAGTGTACCTAGATTACCTCCGCGCACAAGTTTGCACAACTCTTTTTGTGTTTGTGTTTAGTCAACAAAAACACAAAGCAATATGCCGCCAGAGATTTAGGATATCACCAGTTTTGCAAACATAATAATCTTTTTACGTGATCTTAGTAGAGACAAGGACATTATTACTTACTAAAGAGTAATACTAAAGAGCTATCTATCTGATTACTAATTACAAAATAAAAAATAAAAAACAAAACTAAATTGCGTAGCTTTTAGATAAGCTCAAATCACATTAAGTAGTTGAAATCGAGCAAAACGAAAGTAGTCTCAGATGAAATTAATGCAAAGTAAAATACAGTACCTATAACACCACATAATATATATTTAAATATGAACTTTGACCTAAACATATTGCACTTGCCAAAATGGGTTTAATTTCAAGAAGTGTTAAAGCAACTTTCAACTATATCGATAAGATATAACATGGAGACCTGATAGAAATATGTACCGATTATGTTAACACTCAAGGTAGGAGTATAAGGCATTAGATTTCTAGTAGCTGAAGATGAATTTGATATATTCATTTTGCTTTGTAAGTGCATGCAGTTGGTCTTTAAGTATACATTACGAAGTATAACTTAAATACAATTGCTATTTTTTATTCTATTTATTTATTAGTTTAAACAGAAATAGGTACATACATAGTTTACAAAATAGCTGCTGAGAAACCACTGAGGTTTATACTAGAGCCAATGAGAATTAACAACAGTATCAATACATAACAAAAAGTACTTGTATAGCATCAATGCCATTTAATTACTTTGTCCCAATGTCATAAATCGATTGGTTCTTAGAAATCGATAAAAATATTTGAATAAGTCGATAAACTATGAACGTTAGTTTAGAAATACTTTTTTTGATAGTATAAAGTTGAGTAACTTGTTTAAACGAGTCTCTGGCTATGTATAAAGATTGATTACAATATTAAAAAAGACATTCTCCGCCACGTGCCATATACCGTTCGATAAACGAGTTTTTTTTATTGCCTAGGTCCGGCAAATGAGCAAACAGTGCCCCTAGCCGGAATATTTTGAAGTATCGTATAGTAATTCTCGTATAGTAAAGTAAACGTTTCCCGCTGTGAAATTTTAGTTCCAAATACGCTCACAATGGCGCTGTTTAAATTCCCATACAAAATTTTACTATTACTATTCTATTACGATACTGCAAAATGTTCCGGCTAGGGGCACTGGTCACCTGATAGTAAGTGATCACTATCGCCCATGAACATCCAACACGCTGGATCAAGGATGTGTTGCCAACCCAACAAAATTGGAGGAATCAAGTCCAGAATATCTTACAACTTACAAGCCATGTATAAACTTCCACTTGTTGGACCGAAGGACTAACAAGGAATAAAATAAAAACAGAAAATTAAAAACATCCTTTATCGGTTGTGCGGGCAATTATATAGCTCTTATTACAAATTACTACACAGCACTAATATTTCCAAAGTATTTTACATAACATTATTTACATTTACTTTATATATTTTTAGTATTTTATAATTCATCGTAAAACTACATTTTAGTATATTATTTACATATTCGTTCCGTACGTGGATAAGAGGTTAATACTATTTGCAACACTTTTTATATCTTATCTCTATTTCACCAGGATTGCTCAACTCGTATTTAAAAATATATCATTTTTATATGTGACACTTGTCCTACCTGTTTGACTACAATATTAACGACAATAATAAATCTCAGTACTGACTAGTAGCGGAGCAAAAAACAACATTGCGATTTAAAAAAATGCTGTTAGTGCCAGATTCAGCAAATAATGGGTTTTTTCATTTTATATAATAGATAACATTTAGTCATGATCAAATATGCGATACGAATTTTACTGGTGGTAGGTCTCTCATATGTGAGAGGCCATCTGGGTAGGTGCTACCACAATGTCTATTTCTCCCGTCAAACAGCAGTGTAAATGCACTGTTGTGTTCCGGTTTGCAGGACATTGTAGCCATAGCTATGACATATTGAGACTTAACATCTTATGTCTAAGGATGGCGAGCGAAATAGAGTGCCAAGCATTGCTTTGTAATTCATGGTATTGTGTGGTTTCTCACTGTCCATGAGCGGTTGTATTGCTTACCATCAGGGTATAGCAAGCTCGTCTCGCCATTCAAAGCAAAAAAAAACAAAGACGTCACTCTGATCAAGACTGCCGACTTATGCTTCACTCAAGCAATAGGAAACTAAAACTGTCGAGCTAAACCTGTCTTGTTATTATGACTAAGCTAGACTATAGAGCCAAAACCTTTCTTATTATAATAAATGGGAGTTATTTAGCGTGTTTAAAATCTGCTTAAGCCGAATACGGCCAGATCAAAAACAAATATATAAAGAATAGTTTGTAATTTTCATGAATGTTTCAGATACAACGAGAAAACACAACAAAAGTATCGTTCTTCAATATATCTCACGTTTCCGATACCGTGATGGTGGCTTTTACAAAAAGATCGTCAGGCAGAAGGCTCAAAGTACTTCTCACACTTTTCTGCGTGTTTATACTATTCGGACCCACTTCATGTAAGTGTGTTTTTTTTTGTGTCATAATTCTGTATTAATAAATATTAATATATTTATACTTTACTGCATATACTGTTTTACATAAATAGGTCAATATTCCTAAATTGACCAGAACAGAATATTTAACGCAATTATAAAATATCACCGAAAATCAAAATCATATTATCCTAGTCTTATGGACTTGACGAAAATATTAATAAATCATACTGTTATTATATATCAGGACAGCTTTAAAATTGATTTTCTCATCACCGTTGTATAAACGTTAATTAGCTATATTTATAAATTAATTTATTGCTAAAGTTTGAGTGCGTAGAAGAAAGCCTAAACTCGTTTAAAAAGAATATTTTAACATATTTTATAATAATAAAGCATCACTTTTTATAAAATTTACAAAATTTTGTTAAAATAAGCGGACCACGCCTATATAGTATCTGTCAAAAGTTTTGCAAATTATAAGCGATGGCAGCTTTGTTGAGCAAAACTTGTAATACTTTTCGTATAGGTATGTATTTTTATTCGTAACTGCCACAATCAAGCTTAATATAATAAAAATTGATTTTTGCAAATTTGGAGTGACATTTTTGTATATTTTATTATATTATACTAGCCTAAAAGATCCCACTGCTGGGCAAAGGCCTCCCCTAAGTTTTTCCATAAATCTCTGTTGAGAGCAATTTTCGTATATCAACTACAAAATTTCTTTATCTTGATACGCATAAGGAAAAATAATTAAACTATAAATATGTTGGTGCAATGAATTACTTACATGGATGAATAATTAATTTTCCGGCTTATTGTTTTGGTTGTGTTCACTTCTGTTGCGCATGAAGTAATTCATCAGCGGGCAAACTATTTAAAAAAAAAACATTAATTGAAAATTCTAAATTAACAGCGATATACGTTAGCAACGTTATTATTATAGACAATGCGAACTTAAATTTCACAAACTGTTTAAATATGATATATATGGCACAAGACTGCCTTGGAGGCGTAGTTGTACTACAGTACGATTACAAAGCTGAGCTCTCAGGTTCGATTCCCGGGTCAGGAAAAGTGATATTCTATTTATTATCAGTTTTTGCCCGATATGGCGATAGGTTCGCTCCCTATCACATCGTGGGTGTCCTCTGCCTACCCCTTCTGGGATAAAGGCGTGATTTTATGTAAGTATATAATTAATTATATGTGTTTTTTTCTTTCAGCGGAGCACACTGTGTTCTACCTGTTTGTGAGAAACAGACTGAACTGGGACATGATCAAGTACAGTGTGTTCGTCAGCTACTCCATTATACTACACTCGTTTGGTAAGTTCCGCCTAATCTAGGGTCAATATTATCCTCTTTCTGTTCGTACTTTTCCATGATCGTTATCATCCCAGAACTATGCAACTAATGTTTATTAGGGCATTTGTATGATATTAAAGAAATAAACACTCTAAATAATAAATCAAAGAATTATTTGAAATCAATAAAAACAGCAGTATTGCAAAACGATACTAAATCCAATCATGATCCAGAATATATTTTCCATGAATACACTACGTTTAATACAGTCCATAAACGTAAGATAAAATTTATCCGCAAAAAATTCTTGGCAAGTAAACTGATACTTATAAAATTGCTATCGAGCTAATTGCTACTATTTGTGATATAGCCGGGATATTTATGAATGAGAAGATTTATATGGTTTTGGTTTTGTCTATAACATTAAAATAAATATTATATGTGTCGGTAATTTTTTCTGACCTGAGCGTAATTATTTCGCTGTTTAATTTTTACCTAATGAATTAATCTTTTTTTTTCTATCTAGGCGGATATAGACTAATAATTATGATAATAATGATGAAACAAGATTAGAAACATCAATTACTTACATTATCACATATTTTTTTTAGATAATATTCCATAACTAAATTCATACCAATTTCTTAATACAATCTTCTACAACAGACCACAAAGAAAAATGATACCACACATCAATAGTGTGCAATCAAGATAGCCTGATTGAGAATGAGTTTATTTTGTTAAGCAATAAGTCATTGACACATTATCAGTCCTGTTACCCTGGCACCAGACTGTAATTAACAACTTAGAGAAATATATACTTGTGATTATTCACAATTACCTTTTATTGATTTCCTAATTTATACATCATATTTTTTTATACTATATATTTTTTTGATGAATATTATTTTATTATTACAATGATGAAAGTAAAATTAATTTGTTAAACAAAGTAATTAAACAAAGTTATTTACATAAGCAAGTTATTAATACAGTTTTTTAATAAATCAATCAATGCTTTCTATAATTTTTACACAGTCATCAAATATAATCTTCTTAAAACTATTAAAATTGTGATGAAATCGAGTTTCGTGTTGCATACATAGTTATATGTACGGCACACTCGTATATATTGACACAAGAAAGTGGCGAACATACACTTAACAGCAAGTGCAATGTAGCGACATCCTAGCGTGTGTGTGGGTTTTCCACCATTGTGTTCAGTAATCACTATCTGCAGACATAAATATATTATTATCAATAAGACTAGTGATATTTATATGATATCACAGCTCACTCAGGCATTGTTCGTGATCAAAACTTGGACTCGTAAGTTCCTAAAATCTTGAGACATTTCCCAAGCGCCCTTTTGAATGCCGATTTCGTACCCAAATTCTATAATTCTGCCATAAACGAGTCCGCAGCCTCATCGTCAAAATGTTGATTATTTTTTTAAATACTTCGCGCTGTTGTTACTCTTAAAATGCGCCAGTTTGTAATAGTAAATGCAATCTTGGGACGATGTAAACAATACAATTATTTTGCATCATTATTTAATTAACGATTATTATTGATAAGCCAATCTTGAAATTGATCAAAATACCTATAATACAATGGAAAATAAATTTGTTCTCAAGCTTACTAAAAGATTGTGATCAAAATTACCCTCCTAATTGGAATGTTTATTATTTGTTTAAAAATGTTATTTACTTAATTATTTTATTAAAACTCGTCATTTTTTCATCATTGTCAGTTACAAAACCTCGCCCGCTAAACATGAAACAACAGTTGTTACACAGGACTACTTACTTCTCTACACTTTCAATCGTGAGAAAACCTGCATACCATAGCGATTTATAAGAAATTCTATGGTATGTAAAGTCCGCCAACCCGCACCAGGTCAGCGTGAAGGACTATATGCCCTAACCACTCTCAATCGTACTCTCGATTGTAGAGTAGGCCCGTTTCCTGCAGTGAATCGTATATGGGCTGATACAATACTATCAGTCAAAACAATTTTATAATGTCTAAACATAATAATATGTTTAAAAGCTGCAAAGTTTCCATAAAACTCGATTCCCACCGGCTTCCCGGTTGTAATTTAACCATTTTAAAACATTTATTTATAGAATGTCGATCATCATAATAAATAAATGATATGTGTTTTGGGACTTACTCTCCTGCCACACAGTTTATACTAGCACAGAAGAAAGGGTCTTGTTGCAAATCAGATTTTATTTTGTAAAAATTCAACTTTCGGCATTACTTTATACTACTTTTCTACTAAATTCCAGGAGCGATGTTTTCGATCACGGTACTCAGCAAACGTATGCAAATAGACGATTCGGTGCTGTGCCTTGTCTCCGTGGCCAGTAAATTTGTCGGCTCAATATGGACCGCTTTCGTGCAAACAGACATCGAAATGTACTTGGGTAAGTATCTAAATGGAAACTCATTAGTATTGACTAAAAACTAGATTCTCTCTGTATTTCGAAGAGCTGTTTGCTAAATTGTTGTCATTTGGTATCAGACAATTTGAAATAATTTAATATGAGATGGCCGGGACTACAATATCAGCCCAGCAAGGCAATAATGACACCTTCTATTAAGTACTTGCGAGAGGCCTAGTGCCACCTCTACCTACAGATGCATAGTATAAAGCTACAAACAACACAGGAATATGCGTCTGATTTATATATTTTTAGATATATTGGAAAATACTAAGTTGTCAAAAGAATTCATAATCAAAAAGTATCTATGTAAAGTAAAGTATGCCTTTGATTTCAAAACAGATTTCTCCCCAAATAACAGTGAACCAAAAAAATAATTAAAATGTAATTTGCAAGTATAACTGTACAAAAGTAAATATAAATCGATGTTTATATTCTCAGTGCCCGTGGCCGAGTTGTTGAACGCGACCACTTTCACCTCATTACGCTCAATAATATCTAAACTGGTGGAAAAACACGAGACCGGTAAGTATCACTTCAAAATGAAAAATAACCGACATTCGATCATTCATATTTGTTAAACTAAATATTATTAAATTATTTTTTTAAACTCGGACCCAGATTATTTTATTTTGTGGTCATGTAGATTACGCAATGAACTTAATGAAAGTCACAATTTAAAAACATGAATTTTTTAAATGTTTTGTTGTATGATTTGAATGTAATTTTATACGTTTTGAAGCCCATTTTTCAATCGTCAGATAAACGTTATCCAACAACTAAATTATAACCTGAGTATATATAAAAATTACTCGATTGTAATTTTTAATTTGCCCATGTTCTATATTATTAGGCATTTTTTTATTTGAGACTTAAAAGATTCACCCTCAATGTAAGCATGGTTAAATTCGCAAAGATAATGGCTATGGCATTCTCTTGACATTCGATTTGTTTCAAATTTCGAAGCTTATCATTGAACATAACAGCGACGCAGGCATCGATATCAATGTTACACTAGATAAGATATTCAGTACAAAAAATGTGTCCCACCTACTTGCGGTGCATGCACCACACATGAATCAGTTTGCTTCGTGACAGTGACAGTGCAGTACGCCTTATCGCATACGCTTAAAAGTAATAAATGAATGTTTCGCCGTCAAACCGAAAGCAAATCGTTTAAAGTTATAATATTTTAATAAAATACCAGGTGAGTGATGTAATATTGCAGTGTGCTTTTAAAACGCGGGGGCACTTTATTTCTATGACGTGTCTCGTCTATCGGTAGAATATAAGTCAATGGACGCAGGGTTCTATTGTGTTTTATTTAACTGTGCTGGCATTTGATGGATATAATAATATGATCAAATATATAAATTCACCCAATAGCCACATACGATTATAGATAAATGAAACCGAGTGTTGATACTAGACCCAATATACACGTAATATGGTATATTTTGTTTACAGCAAAAGTGAACTCAATATTCTCGCTGACGGAGACGCTGGCGTCGCTGGTGTTCCATCCGTTCTACTCGTGGCTGTACATGAAGACTCTACACACGATATCTGGAGCGGTGTTCCTCACAAGTGCAGCGATCACGATACCACCCGCTATTATACTCTCGTAAGTATTATGGGCTGGGGACAATTCCATGGGTTTTGAAAGCAAAACCTCATCGTTGAGGTTATCGTGTTTTGAAATCATAATTTCTGTATCTGTATCTGCCCATATACGTCCCACTGCAAGACACGGGCCTCCTCTACAATCGAGAGAACGATTTAGAGGGCGTCATCATAATTAGCGCGATTAAAATAATTTCCTGCGTGTTTGTTATAGAGAACAGGCTAGACGTACTTCTAATCTTGATTGAATATTTATATTCTATTTTAAGTAATAAATGATATTCTCGCCTTTCAATATTTACTCTTAAAAGAGTATATTATGTGTATTTCACAAGAATAGATGACAGGCTTGTTCTAAAATGTTAAGCCAAATCAAGGTAAACAATTCATATGCATCTGAAATATTGTGTTGATACCATGTTACGTCGGTTTAAAAGACGAAAAAGGGAATAGGCAATCAAAACGCACAACTAACAATTGCAATACGTAGTTTAGTTTCATACCCTTCCTAAATATTACAATATAATACGGTTGAATTCCACTAGAATGAAAATGGCTAAAGTTGTAATGGAAGAGTTCTTAATCTAGTTCGGTATTCTGATCAGAAACCGCAACTTAACTAGCTGGTTCGTTTTACATACATATAAAATACTTAGTATTTTCAGTCTAAACTTTCTTCTGAGATTTTTGAAAATGACAATGTCGGTTTAAAATTCAGTGTGTAAAGCAAATGCTATTAATGCTTATTCTTTCGCGATATGGATACGTAGTAGTATTTAAAATTTAGTAAATTGTCACGATTTTATAATGAAACCAAGAAATATTTTATTTTTAATTCGTAATTTGTGGTTTTGTTACTTTTATGTTTGATAAGCAATAAGAATGTTTAAGTTGAATAAGTGTAATTTTAATAATAAATTTCAGGCCTTACACCAATGATCATTATAATAAGTAGAATGGGACAAATTTGTCACGACGGCAGTTCTAGAAGGGTCTTAATCTTCGGCGCTTCTAGTATTATTCTATATTAAATCACATGTATTCCACAGATTCTTCTACATGCAGCACAAGAAAGAAGTAAAGAATCAAAGAAAGAAAGCTTTAGAAGCAGAAGAGAGGAAGGAAGCTAAAGAAACTGAGATGAAGAGAACAGAGCCCAGCGGTTGCGTTACTGACACGCCAGAGGTCACTAAAAGCGATCCTGATAAATAGATTAATGTAATTTAAGTAAAGGTTATGAAGCATACTGTGATCTACTGGAGAGGTCCTTTTTCCGTCATCTTGGGTTTTTAATACAAATAAAATCTGCAAATTGTCGTAATGATATTTTGCGTCGCGAATTTATTGTTGTTAGCTCACGAGCAACAACTTCCGGACATTATGATCAGATTGTATTTTAATTGCCATAAGCAAATTTATATTTTTTTTATCAAAAATCGTGACTACCGCTCCGACTTTTTTATATCTAATAAAAAAGAAAAAAACCACACGATCGCATACCCTATAAGCATAGATATGAAGAATATCTTAATTAGATTCGAGAACCTTATCAATTAATATTCGAAGATTGAGTGCATTGAAGAAGAGAAGAAGATTGAAGATTCCACAGCTCATGCTTTAGTGGCCTCAACACAAAAAGCTGCTTAAATTGATTTAAAGTTCATATAAGGCGCTATACTAAGGCGCTGTGCAGACAGAGCATCTTTAATTGAAGAAACTGTCCATATTTTACTATTTTTTGATAAAAGTTGCTAGTTACAGCAACAAAAAGGCGCAGTTTTCAGTTGCCGCTATTGTAAATAAACTTTTCAGACCCATGGGCAATAGTCAGTGTGACTTTTAATACGCTATGATCAGGAGTCGGGGGGAAAGAGTGAAATCGGTTGGGAAAACTAGCAAATTGACATATGGAGTACAAATTTTACAGTTGCCACTTGCATCAATGTGAAACTAATGTCCAAACAAGTTTAACCCCTCCAGTAAATGATAATGTGGATAGCTTGATTATAATAGAAATGTTATTGTTATTATTTACTCAAAAGATAGGAAACGAATAAAAATATTCGTCTCGAATATATGTGGAAGTCGTGCAAGTGGACCACGTTACAAATTTTTTCCCTAAGGTTGCATGGGACTTGTAATAAAAAATATAGGTACATTTTTCCAGCCTATTCATTGTCATCATGTTCTTCATCATTAACAATAAGGCCAATAAATAAAAGAAATAATTGTCACGACAATTATTTGACAGTTAATAGAACAACAACACAGATCCTGATTTATGCATTACATTATTGGGCCCATTTCCCAACATTAACGTTTTAGATAAATTATTATACTGGAGGATGTCAAGGTATGACCAAATTTAATGTTAAGTATTCTGGTGTTAAGCGCACTACACCAAAGCCGCGGATCCGCAGACACAAACCGGCGACCTATAAGAAAAGAATCATGTCGGCAACAAGCGCCCATCCACGTTTCCCGTCGATATGTTGGCGACATAAGCGCTCATCTCAATATGCCGGTTCACATTCAAAAACGTCATAAAAACGTTCCGCATGTCGAGCCGCCGACATAGTCTTCCGACTTGTAAAGAGTGAACCTGTCAACTAGCCCGCCTAGAAAAAGTTGCCAACATAGGCCGGTGGGTCATCGGTTTTGGTGTGTAATGCGCTATAATAAACCTTAAACACTACAGAAAAGTACCGCAAAACACTCAATAAACAACAAAATATAGGTAAAAATCAACTAAACACATGTTATAAAAATACTAATTCAAAGTCAATAGCCTTACAAAAATAGATTAGCAAATATTTTTACTTTCATTTTCCATAGATAAGAGTATTTATAGGCTAGGCTCGACTTTGAGGCATATCAATGTAAAAAAAATCACGATAAGTTACTTTGTGATATCATCAATATTTTATCTTACGTGTTTTATTTATACTTTTGGAAGTATTTAATTTTTATACTTACTGTATGAGCAAGAATTGGTTACTGGCTTATTTTACTCTTATTGAGGACACCTATTATTTAAAGTTGATGAAAGATAGCGAATTATGGGAGGAAATAAAATATTTTCAATACCGCATGACAGGTGTTAAAAATATTGTTTTAAAATAATCCTAATAAATTTAAATTTCTTCAAATGTGTTCATAATTTTATGTTTGAAAAAGAATTAAATGCGAGCAATAAAAAGTCCAATTAAATAAATGGGCCTGTAAAATGTGTTTAATTAATTGTAAACGGGAATATTCCTAAATATAAATTCCTACGTATATCGTTTATATAGTAATCTCTAATTGTATATTATATTTTATGGAATTATACATAATTGTTATGACCAATAAATCCCAGTTATTTGAAATATGTTTTTTGGACCCTAAACTTAAAAATACGAAGTGCTCCGTTCAACATATCAGTGGCTGAACAATAAAATACAAATTAAATTAATTGAAATTATTATACTTCACTTACATAAGTAAAATAATGTTCAATATTTAATTTCGCTCATTACTAGCATTACAGATTCGTGTTCCATTAAAACATTTTTGCTTAAATATTTACTTTTTATAATTTTAACTGATTACCAAGCCACACTTGAACTTGGTAATATACCCGAAAAAGATGATGTATATACGTGGTGTACTTATGCATATTATGACGATTACAACTCTTTCAACTTTGAATCGTTATGTCTCAAAAACGATGGCTCTTAGGAAAAAAGTATTTAGACATTTTTTTATAGATAATTATCTGAACTAAAATTTTTGTCTAAGCTAATTTTATGATAAAACTTACCGTTTAGCTGAAAATCGCGAAAAACCCGTTTTTGGTGACTTTTGACCCCGAGAATTTTTTTTACACGTGCCGGATCGATGAGGACTTTTCACATTTCCTTTATAATAGTGTATTGAACAATCCTACCAATATTCAGCCAAGTCGGAATTTTTGTAACCTCACCCCTATTTTTTAGTCTAATTTGACCGGACTATATTTCCTCTAAAATATTGGTTATTAATTAATTTTCACAAATTTTAAACGTGCAGTGCGGCGTGTAATCGTCTTAACATTGGCGATGATTGGAGCATACTGAATTGAAACAAGACCACACTTCTTTTTGTGATTTTATTTTATTGGCGGTTTTTGAAAACGTCGGATATCTAGTGCATATTTGATCGAGGGTTGAAAAGGTAAATTCGTGAGCTTATCGTGGATGGAGTAAGTCGCATAAAAGGCGATAAATTACCAATACGATTTCGATACTTAAACCCGAGGCAAATGTTTGTTTTGGCTATAAGTGTTGTGACAATGGAAATTTCCTTGAATGTTATAAGTACTACACTAGACATTTATGTAAATATGTATGGACTACGAGTACTTGCTATATTTATTTATTTATAAAGAATATTGACACTCAGTCACAAACAAGTCGATATAATGCAACGTTAGGTTATACAGGGTATATCAAGACTTCGACCGAAAACGAAGCCAAGTGGTAGTATTAGTGACTTCAGACAAAATGCAACTAAAAATTTCTCAAAAAAAATCGACAACTTTTTTTTGTAATTTTTTACTTATCGTCGTATTTGGGAGATAAATACATAGTTTTCGTAAAATAATGATGTAAACCTCTTTATTTTTAAACACTTCATGGTATGTAAGGGTTTAAATTATTATTTTCTCAAAACTAGGTATTTACCACCCAAACAAGATGATTTTTAAAACAATCTAAAAAAATTATCTGTCGCTTTTTTAGTGAAATTTTTATTTGCATCGTGTCTGTAACCACTTAAACTACCACTTGGCTTCATTTTCGGTCGCAGTCTCGATATAGCCGGTATAAGCAGATTAGATATCATCTATAAATATATAGGCTAATGCTTTTATCCACAACTCGCTGATACTGTTGAAACAACTTTATTATCAGTCGTTTTTATTTACGTATCGCTTACTACATCAGATATGAATGCTGGTTCCTCATCTTCCACGTTATGTGCTTAGTAAATAGTAAAAAGGCTATCGACAGAATTATCATATTTTATATTAAACTCAATATATAATCTGCCTCGGCGGCGCAGTTGTACTACAATACCTACGACTATAACGCTGAGGTCTTGGGTTCGAATCCCAAGTCGGGCAAAGCGATATTGGAGTTCTCTATTCATTATCAGCCCGGAGTTATGAATTTGTGCCCGGTATGGCGCTATGCTCGCTATCACATCGTGGGACTGAAAACACAAGACGAAACTTGGGTGTCCTGGTAGTACCTCCCATTACCTCTTCTGGGAAGAACGCATGATTTTATGAATATATTTATGATAACATTTTTTTATATTTACTCTATAGTTTCTGACCCGGTTTTTTCGTGATAATCCCAAATAGCAGCAACTAAATTAGTTCGTAAAGGCATTATTTATAAAGGTGCTACAGAATATTTTTGAGTTAAACTAAACTAAACTTAAAGGTCGTCTGCACAGTTGTTTTTCTCCCTCGATATTTTATTACATTGGACATGATAATGCTACTAGATTAAGAGCATAAATGCTTATTGTTTATATTATGAAGCAAATCTCAAACAATGCGTTAAATAGATATTTTTCTAATTTTATTTGTAGTTCCAGATTTCGACATACGCCCATAGATTTTAGATGACTTATATCTGTTTATTTGGATATGTTGAATGCTGCACGTGGGTGTCCTGGTTGCACCTGCCCCTACCCCTTCTGGGAAAAAGACGTGAGATTATCCATGTATGTATGTATGATACAAGATGATTCCGTTATTGGATTATCTTGTGGATAATACCACTTCACAATATTATCACACATGGCGTTAAAATAAATATCAGAGGATGACTAATAAAATTTATGACTCTTACTTTGATACCAAATGTGCTATAATATACGGGCTTATGGGCTACTGGTGGTAGGTCTCTCATATGTGAGAGGCCGCCTGGGTAGGTACCACCGCAATGTCTATTTCTCCCGCCAAACAGCAGTGTAAATGCGCTGTTGTGTTCCGGTTTGAAGGACATTGTAGCCAGAGTAACTACTGGACATATTGAGACTTAACATCTTATGTCTCAGGATGGCGAGCGCAGTGGAATTCCAAGCATTGCCTTGTAATTCATGGTGTTGTTTGGTTTCGCTACTGTCCATGAGCGGTCGTATCGCTTACCATCAGGCGAATGGCATGCTCGTCTCGCCATTCATTGCAATATAAAAAAAAAAAAAAAATATTATGCAGCTATAGAACTTTTAAAATGAATAACACTTTTTAAATTAGCTAATATTCTATCCAAGAGGACAGAATAAAAAAAATATAGACCTCAAATATACCTCATTTGTCAAAATATATAAAACAGCAAAAATCTATGGTCTTATTCATTGGTCTTATTGGGTTAAAAAAGCAATACTCGTAGCTGCTATAAAACATCTTAGACAGCACCAACATTTATTGCTTTGAAAAGTATTTCACAACTTTTTTATCAAAGTTCTCTGTATTCATGCTTTGCACAAACAATACAGCATGTTTATTAGTAGGGCTTACTTAGAAATTAGATAAAGAAAACAGATAAGGCCTGTAATTATGATACAAATTGTCTCACAAGAAAAATACTCTTAACAATCAAATAATAACAATCTAGCATTTGACACAATGTTTGTCTTCCACTGACACCACATAATAAGGTAGTCAAATAAATAAGAAGCGTATTTTAATTTAATTAAAATAATTTATTTTCGTTATTATAAACCTATTATGAATACTTAAAAGGTTTGAAGCAAAATCTCCGAGTGTATCGATGGACATCGCTTTTATTCCCTCATGGGAACATCTATTCGACACCGTGGTAATGTGCCAACGGTACACCGAACACAGTTATGGCGAGGAATGTCATGCTACACCTTATTGACCTATTAAGGCTGTACATTTAATATGGGGTATAGGGTAGCGGGTCGCATCACTGGGTATATCTGACACTATAGTAATTATTTTAAGACAAAGACATCGATAGCCTCCGTGTGTTAGTTGGTAAGACGCTGGCTGTGAAACCAGAGGCCGCGGGTTCTATCCTCGCTCCTAGACAATAATTTGTATCAACCACAGCTAATTGTTTCGGGTCTGGGTGTTTATGAGACTGAAAAGTCCCTCGTAGTTTTTGAAGCTTACGAAACAAGCTTCGATCTTAGTGTGGGATTAGGAATATGTATGTGACTGTTGGGTTTATTTATTTAAGATTACTATGGAAATTGTCTCAGACACATTTTGTCCCGCCGCGTAGATCGAACGCCCTGCCCTTTGATTGCATTCTGCTACACGCCCACTACGATAAGAAAGCAAGTTTTATCAAGCAAGTAATATAACTACTTGCACGTAAATGATAACACCACCAATTTGTTTAACTTGGAACTAAATAATATGGATATGTTTCGGTAATATTTAACAAGGCAATATAAAAATATATATAAATCCAAACTTGCACTACTTATTGATTACAATTAGGTAGACTACTTTTATATGTTTTTAATATGGCTAAAGCCAATGACAATTAATCAAATACTTAAAACTAATTAATATAAATAATTAAAAATAATTAAACTTTTTTGAACAAAAGAAGACATGTACAAAACACTAAAACTAAAATACACAAGAGCTAAAACTAAAATAAAGCGCAAATGTTAGATTGAACTCTGGCTCCCAAATAAAGATTAAACTTGTGTTATGGGCACCACTAGCTACCTACCTAGTACCTACCTATAATAAAATAGCAAATCTAGACATAATCACCAGAGTATATCCAAAATAATAAAGTGACATGATGCTACAACATACATAATTTTAAATATAAGTCACCACCACCTGACAACATAAAACTAATTATTTTATTACGGTTAATTATCACACAATGGTTACACTTTAATATCACTTCAATTATCTTATGATATCACTTAGTTAATCATCGTGTGATAAATAAATGAAATTGTCAATAAATACCACCACACCCTCATTTGTCAGGCAGCAATTAACCGGCCTCAGTAATATTTTTAAAATAATTCACTTGTGACGAATATCGATCTCGTCAAAAAATACTTAATGGCCGAAAAAGTTAATGAAAATAAAGAGGACTATGAACCTCTCAACTCGAACTCGAATGGAACAGCAAAAACTAAAACAACTAAACAAACAATAAGTGAACGTTTTAATGGATTAAGAGAAACCATAACCATAGAGCCTGTTGCATTTTTAGTGTTATTCGCAAGTGTACTCGCGAGTGTGGCAACACAAACTCTCAGCTTAGAAAAAGCTTGCCGCATCAGTTTGAAGTTGAGTGACGAAATATGTGACGCAATAAGAGCGCAAAATTCAAAAAATATTAGTCAATATGAGAAAATGATCCAGGAACACATATCAGTAAGGATAGCTTGGAGAAGTGTGATACATTCTGCTATTCCTTGCATCATTTTACCGTTTATTGGTGGGTGGAGTGACAATACAGGCCGGCGTAAGGTACTAATGATAATGCCACTTGTGGGTGAGATATTCCAATGCCTCAGCAACATCATCAATGTTATGTTCTTCACTATACCTCTTGAGGTGATGGTGTTTTTCGACGCTTTCTTCCCAGCGATCGCCGGTGGATGGAGTGTTTTGTTTCTCGGCCTTTTTAGCTTCATCAGCGATATAACAACGTCAGAGAACAGAACCCACCGTTTGGGCTTAGTCAACTTCTTCACCTTCGTCGGCCTGCCTCTAGGATACAGCTTATCGGGAATTTTACTGAAATATTTCGGCTACTACACCGTTTATGGAACATCTTTAACGCTTCATACGATAAACCTGATTTACCTCACATTAAAAATTCAAGATCTGGACAGAACTAATAAAAACAAATCCGTAAGTATTTTTTTATTTCCAATCATTTAGACATTTGTTTTAGTACGCGTCATAATTATGTTGTTGTATGCAACCATCGGCAACTTTAATTTACGATCCGTAAATCCAGTAGGTAAATATGATACAAAAAGGTATTAGCTTATAAAAATGATATAGGTATCGCGGAAATCGACTGATGTCTAATTTTCCTATCATACATTATAGTTTAAGAGCCCGTGGTCGCCAGACCTTCTGAATTTATAAAAGCTTAAAGTTTGTCTGTGCATGCCTCTAACATAGGTATCACACGATCAGTAGTTATGAAGTTTGGAACGTGGTGTCTTTGTAAGCTATCAACTTTAAAGTGTCTGACAAGTTGAAAGAACCATCAAAAGTGTCTGACTGCCAAGAAAACACCTTTTGATAGTTACTTAAGAAACGTATCTAAAATTCAGTAATTATACTGTAACTCCGGTAAAATCACATTTTATTAAAGTTCTAAAAGATCGTTATACTCGTATTTATTTGTGATACCTATGTTAGAGAAAAGAACAGACAAACTTTCAGCTTTTATAAAATGAGGAAGGTATGGTGACTACGGGCTCTTGGGCTATTAATCGTTTAATTTGTACTATGCGTCGACAGATTAACGTTATCGTCGAATTGCTTTACAATACTAAACTAAAATACATATTTAAATCAGTTAATGTCTTGCATTTGTTGTAATCGGGAGTGAATTTGATGGAATTAATTAAAAGTGATTAAATTGAACGCTTCATTTTAAAATACGCATAATGGAATCAAACACTGTTAATGAAGAAAAAAAACAACGAGAAGAATTCACGGAAGAAGATCCGCTAAAAGAGAGCTTAGAAAAAAAGGAAAATGGAGATAAAAAATCGTTTCGAGAAAACTTCAGTAACGTGTTTGACAAAGTGACAGTTGAGCCTTGCGTGTTCCTATTCATAATGCCCGCTATGATAACTATGTTAACGACACAGAATTTAAATTTAGAAAAAGCCTGTCGGGTGAATTTGAATTATACTGACGAAATTTGCAACGCACTGAAGTTGCAGCAAGCCGGAAGCCAAAATGAGTATGAGAGAGAAGCACAGAAACTGCTTGCGTCAGCCATGAGTTGGAGGACATATTTGTCAGCAACAATCCCATGCCTAATGGCATTTTATGTAGGGTCATGGTCTGATATAACTGGTCACAGAAAAGTGTTCATTACGCTACCAGTAATAGGGCAAATTTTAATTTGCATCAACAACATGTTTCATGTCTACTTCTTCTATCAGCTCAGATTGGAGTATTTAGTTTTTACTGAAGCTATAATAGAAGGCCTCTCGGGTGGTTGGTGTGTCTGTTTACTGTCAGTGTTTTCCTACATCAGTGCAATTACCACCGAACACAACAGAACTTACAGAATGGGTTTAATCAATTTTAGTATGACTGTAGGTTTTCCCATGGGTATGAGTGTAAGTGGTGTTTTGCTCAAGAATTTCGGGTACTACGGTTGTTATGGACTTTCAGCGACCTTGAATCTTATCAATGTGATATACACTACTTTCGTGCTAAAAGATCCGAAAAGAACCAAAGAACATAAAAAGGTGAATGTCACTTGTCATTTGGCTAGATGATGTGATCATGTATATAATATCTATTTTAAAGAACTGCCAACCAATAGTAATATAAAACAAATACTCCAAGCTTTTATTTATTTTAACTTTATCATTTATTCAAGCGAGCTACCCTCGTTTACTTTAAACTTTTAAAGATGATTGCGTACTTCTAGCTACTTCGTACTCTATAGTTATTGGAACTCAAGAGATAATTTTAATTTGATACCTAAACATACCTCTTTATTTTTCAGCACGATGGGCAAGGAGTCGGCCATTTCTTCCGTACTTTCTTTGATCTAACCAACGTAAAAGAAACAGTGCGGCTAGTTTTTAGAAAAGCACCTAACAGTAGAAGAACACGATTGTGCATTCTTCTGGCAGTAGTTACCATTCTTTTTGGACCTATGTATGGTAAGAACCTTGCATAATATTTATGTTTAATAAATACTTATAATTATTACACAACAGTTGCATAATCCTAACCCCGACCAAGATGTAAGTCTTGTGTTGTGGATATCTGAAACTAGGAGACACTTCGCGGTCTCACAACCTGAACCTGAAACCTGAATCGAAAAACCTGTAGATCACGCAAGCATTTGTCTCGGTGCGGTATCGATTCCGCGGTCTCTCATTTAATAGCCAACTTCTAACCGATTGCGCCACGGAGGCTTGGCAGATAATTACAACATTTTTAGTTTGATCGTGAGGAAACCTGCATACCGTAGCGATTTTAAAGAATTTCTACGGTATGTAAGTCCGCCAATCCGCACTAGGCCAGCGTGGTGGACTATATGGCCTAACCACTCTCAATCGATTCTCTCGATTGTAGAGTAGGCCCGTGCCCTGCAGTGGGACGTATATGGGCTAATATACTATATATACTATATATTAGTTTGATCCTGCAGTTACACTCTAGATACTGCACCATACTTGACTTAATTGAAGAATCATTAATCCGTTGGGTTAATTCTGCATCAACCTTTGGGAGAATTTACCGCCCCACGTGTTTCTCATTGCGTTAAGCGTAGTTCCTACTAAAGAAGGATCAATTAGGCTGGAAAACCTTCGAAATAGAAAATACGAAGAATAATCGGCTTACTCAGTCTACAATATTTTATCTACATAGATATCAACGCACATCATATCAATAACGGCATAGTCATTACACCGATGCGTAAAAAATATGTGTAATTGAAAAGTATGTCGATATATTCCCTACCGCCAAGGTTCACGCGTCTGTATGAAAGAATTCCACACATATGATTCTGATAATCCATAGAAACAATAATAAATATTACTTATCAATGTATTATCGTACGGTTGATTAAAACATATCTGTTTCATGTTATCACAAACATTAGGCTGTTGTTGTTAGGTACATGATCAGACCGTGTTCATTTGGAGTTTGGATCAATAAAATGTTAAATATTTTTGTCAATAAAATAATAACTAAATACATCCAAATAGATTAAAGAATTATCCACGGTATGTAAGTCCGCCAACCCGCACTAAGCCAGCGTGGTGGACTATATGGCCTAACCACTATCAATCGATTCTCTCGATTTTAGAGTAGGCCCGTGCCCAGCAGTGGGACGTATATGGGCTGATACATACATCCAAATACATGCAATACACAAAGTCTAGATCACACACTAAAATACGAGTCTTGTACGATCAGAAATACGACAAACTTTTTGGTTGCACAATACTTAGACCTGAAACGAATATTTGTGGACTGCGCAAATATTTGTCTCGGTGTGGGGATCGAACTCGCGCCCCTTTTTACAATCAGCTCTCAACCAACTATGCCGTGAAGGCGGTCTTATTAAAATTGGCGTTTAGCGAAATATTCACAAATACAAAAGATCATAATGGGGCTAATAAAAAATTTTTATATTGAGCGAAATATGACCTAAAAACATTATTTATCGACGGTTCGATGTAGTAATGTCTTACTAACTATGTAGTATCAATTGACAGAAGTAACTTTAGCCACGTATGGGAAATGGACCACTCTAAATAAAAGTACTTTTGTTACGCGGTCGTTGTTCGTTTACTTCTGGTAATGCATAATGAAATTAATTTATGTAAATTAAAGATATTATTGACCTTAGTCAAACGTAGCATTTCCATTGTGGCGATGATACGCAATCATTGCATGCTTATGGGCCATGTTCTTTAATAAAGGAAACATAGCCTCAGTTAAACTATGCCATACGCCATTTGATTCATCATGATTATGAGCCTCTACATGTCCAATGGTGTCCAAAGACCTTTCCAAAAAGCACTGATAAAAACCGTCTACATTTAACGTCTTCGAACATTTCTAAAGTCACCCAACCACCTTGTGTGAATCCAAAGTCACGCAGTTCATTTTAGTATCTATAAAAAATAAGTTTATGATAATACCCGAATAAAAAGTGGCGAAATAATCAGAATAGTATATTTTTATCTGTACTTATTGATATTATATATTATTCTACAAAGAACACTCTTTGTATTGGAGTAGGTACATCCATCAGTACTATTTGTTCTGTTGCAGAATAATAAATTTGTATTTATTCATCGTCTGATAATTTAATTGCACGGCTTATTGCTGCAGACAAACACGTTTGTAATGTTGAGTACATTGTGTAATGCGTTACAGTCTTCCATTGTTCATGTTGTTCAAAATAGAACAGCGTGAGAGAGATTGTCTAAAACAAACATGTAAAATCTCGCCCAATAAAATGATTAAATAATATAATTATAATTTATCCAATGGAAATGTAGGAAAAATTTGAAATCCTTGCAATTCTTTTGTTGTTTACTATCTATTTCTACATGGCGTATAAAACGAGGGATTCTTAACTGATCCATCAAATTTCAGCTTTGCTAACATAGTAGTCTGATCTTATACTGCAACACTTATAAACCGCAGCCATTGTCGCCGTCCGTCGAACAGCCATTCTAAGCTATGATTATGAACACCAAAGTATCAATAAATTAAACCGATAGTGCCTAATAAACAGAGCAATAACAAATATTAAGATTACTGTATGATAACATTTCTCAAGATAAATTCAGTAAAATTATTGATAAAATTTTATGATACATACCTTCCGTGTCGTGTCCTACATATCCACAGATATAGAAAGGTCACATATTTTTGTTTAATAAATATTTGTTTCAGACAGGATATCGTTGGATTAAAACGTCCCTTTTAACTCATAGAACACACGACAGCTAGGTTAGGTTAGGGCGCGTTTGGGCGCCGCCTAGTGCGCCGGAAATAAAACGACGCCGTAGATCTATTGCTTTTGTTTTTAGATGCGTTTGTATATCAGATATAGGTCGCTATAGCCGATAGCAATATAATTCAAGGTGCCCCAACAATCTCGCTTTCGGCCGCCGGTAATGACGCCGCACAAAAAATATATAATCTATGTATGTATTAGGTTGCCGAAGTACGTGAGAACTCGCATTTCTGCATGTTATAATATATAATTTGGGTGTCCTGGTGGCGCCTCTGCCTACCCCTTCGGGGATAAAGGCGTGAGTTTATGTATGTATGTATAATATACAAAGTGAATGATAAAACGAAGAACTTTTATCATGAAAGTAACGCATAAGATCCATGCCATGCAATTTGTCGTCTGCGCCGACCGCCGACTGCGGGATGTGCAGAAGTGCGCTCGTATGTTGCATACTGACTTGCGTAATGGCGTGAGATAAATATGCCGGTAGAATAAAGGTATCCACAGGTAGTGAGACTCTTAACGAAGATATTGTTAAGGTTTCCCCTATTATATTTCATCAGCTCATTTTCGTGCGTCTATTTTTATAGCTCTATGCAAGCAAGTTTAGAGTGTTTAATATGATGTTGATTTTCAAAATGATAAACGATTTGCTCATTTTCCTTTTTTTCTTCATACTCAATAAAAAAACGCTTACCGCTTACAACAGGTTGATGTGGAAATCCTTGGGGGAAACTTCGTTTAGCTGTGGACTTCCTCCGGCTAAAAAGAGGGAGAGAAAGATTCAAGAGAAAAAGCACTTACCTGCTATTGAATATATTTTCAATAATTAATTATAATGCCTGCAGATAATAACGACTACTTCGGTGGCGTAGTTGTACTACGGTACGTTTACAACGCTGAGGTCTCGGGTTCGAATCCGAGTGGGGCGAAGTGATATTGAGTTTTTTTATTCTTTATCAGTCCGGATAGGGGAATTTGTGCCCGATGTGTCGATAGGCTCGCCCCATATCACATCGTGGGACGGATCACACAAGTAGAAACGTGGGTGTCCTGGTAGCACCTCTGCCTACTCCTTCCGGAAAAAGGCGTGAGTTTATGTATATATACAGTATGTAATTATAATATTTTCTTTTTTCAGGTGAAGTCGCAATCATGTACATGTCAACGCGATACCGTTTTAATTGGGACGAAGTCAAATTCAGTATATTTCAAACCTATAACTTTGTAACGCACACTGTTGGTAAGCATTTTCTTATTATTATTTTTTACATATCACAAGCGACAAACTAGCCAATACATGCATAGATTTACCTGTCAAATTTGTCAAAATATTACTAATACATATACGACAACATAGATATACTACATCTATGTATGACAAGAATAGGCACAAACATGAATCATACAGACAATGATTCAGGTGTAGCGCCCATCCATAAAATCAAAGGATAAAAAAATGTAGTATACTATAATGCATCACAATATGTTTATGTTTGAACACACATAATTATGTACATTATAATACATAATGTAATTGTTTTTTAGGTTTTTTTCCTAAAAGTGACGAACTGATCACTACATCTTATGTCATACACACAAGAGATTTTCTGAATTGAAACAAATTCATATGTATCTTACGTTACTCGTTAGGTTTAGTATAGAACCAAAACCCTTGCTTGGTTGGCGGAGGCAAACAGTTAACACGTTTTCCTCCGCTGCATTACCGTCGATTATATCTCTACATCGCTGTTATTTTTTCCAGGTACAATTTTCTCAATTTTAGTATTCAGCAAATATCTAAAATGGCACGACTCTATACTGGGCATAATATCAACTGTCAGCAAAATCGCCGCCTCCTTCGTGTATTGTTTTGCGCCAAATGAGAAAATCTTCTTCGCTGGTATGTATCTTTAGTAAAAAGGGAAGATTATTGCTAAAAATAATAACTACATTCGATGCAATATCTTGATACTTTGTAAAGGTATATACTATATACTCATCCTTTCCGATGCACCAAAGAAGCTAACGCTTTACCCAGTCAAAAGTAGTAGTCGCTAATTAGCACAACACCCAAGGAATCTTTGCTGCTTGTGCTTTTCCAGAAAATATAAGGATAAAAATTGGAGTATGGGTAGATTAAAAATCTTACTATCGTAAATCAAAAATTCCTTTACAAATACAAAGTATAAGATATGTGATAAGGCCGCCTCTTGTATTATTATTATGCCATTTATTTACTGTAAATGTTTCTTTTTGTGCAATAAAGGATTAATAAATAAATAAATAAAAGTATATGCTACTTATTTAACTGAATGCAATCCGAGCTTACAAAACAATTAACTCTTAAACTTTGTAGCACTATGGGAATTCTAATAACGTGGATGATATTTGATTCATTTCTCGCTGCTGTAAATGAATTTGCTAAGATAATAAAGAAGGGAATTGAAATAAACAACGTGGAGTAGCGCGAGGAGAAACTAAAACTTTCACTTGAGAATGCCTTATATTTCATTCGCTTTGAATTTTACACTTCATTCAGCTTATGACTTTATCCGTCCTGACTGTTGGGTGTATTTATTTTTTTATTATTTATCTATCGACGTGAGATGGTTTTCTTTCGCCGATCGATACAATAATGCCGGGCTGATTGTATCTGAAATACAAAGTTGTGCCTAAAATACAACACATTGCTATGATGGCTACGTACATAACCAAGCAAACGAAAACGAAGATCACACCCCAATAACTGCATTCAAAACCTACCAGATGTTCGAACTTACTATATGATATTTCAAAATTCATGTGCCGCCACTGAGTTACAAGATGTTTTCATTAATTCCAAATGTTTTTCAAATTCGAATGACGATGCTATTTTATTATGGATTATGTACAAACATGATGTTGTACAAATTATAAAAAATATTTTTCATTACTTACCGTCTTTTGAGCGAGCCCAAAATTCACTTTTATTTATGTCGCTGCCAGTCTTGTCCTTTAGTGATATTTTTTATCGTAGTACTTGAGGCTTTTAAAATATTTCAATTAATTATTTATGTTTGTAAGTTGAAACGATGATATCAAACATTAGATGGACGGCCTCCGTGGCGCAGTTGGTTAGACGCCGGCTGTGCAACGAGGGGCCGCGGGTTCGATCCGCGCACCGAAACAAATATTTGTGTAATCCGCAGGTATTTCTCTCTAGTCTGGGTGTTTGTGAGACCGAAAAAGTCTCTCGTCGTTTCTGATACCCACGACCCAAGACTCGATCTTAGTGTGGGGTTACGACTATGTATGTGACTGTTGGGTGTATTATTAGATGTCAAGATCAGAGCCTTAATAGTCTTAATAGTCAACCGGAAAGTAACAGTGCTTACTCACTGCTGCTTGGCGGCAGAATTAAATGAAATGGCTGTACTTACCTAGTCAACCTCTCGCACACAAGGCACCTCTCACCTCTCTCTCATTACCCAACCTTAACCGCCTTCCTAAAACATAATTAATATCTTATTTAATCAAAAAAATTACTGGTTTATGTGTGACTTGTATTTTAACATTCAATTTGTTATCCTAAGTCTTTATTTTCGAAATTCGCGTCGCCCACATGAGTGTCTTCACAATCAGTATTTTATTATTCCGCGATTATAAATATTAGAATGGGGAAAATAATAAAATTGTTTTCTTCTCTGTCTTTTACAGCACCTATGGTGGAAATTTTAAACGGGACATCTTTACTCGCCATCAGATCTATATTCTCAAAACTAGTGGAGCCAAATGAATTAGGTAAGTAACTGTGAAAATGATTATATTTTAGTGTTTTTCCAGGCGTGATCCATAACCTATATTTCGCGCTCTATGAACTTGACTTTCTTGCGTCGTTTGGGCTAATAGACATTGTGGATAAAAATAATAATAAAAAGTTATTTTTGCCGTATCTATCATGCCCACAGTATAAAATACGCTATATTACGCAGACCCTTTAATCTATCACCATTAGATATAAATTTTGAAAATACTTAGAACTTATAACTCTCCAGTAAATTTTAATTAAAAAACATGTGCTCGTAGTTTCAGAACAGACCGAAATATGGCATTTTGAATATCCTGTTTTGCTTCATCTTTATCTCACCCCAATGAGCCTTAGACAAAACCAATTAAAACGATATAATGCTACATTGCTACATATTATGTAGCAAGAATGGGCCGGTTGCACCAAATTGGTACATCACTGTACGGCAAACGGAGTTTAACTAACAGCTTTGCCGTCGTGTTTCGCCCGGTTAGGAAGTTTACCTCTGCTCTGTTAACATTATATGTGTTTCAAACTCCACATGCTCATTTTAGGCTACTTTTTTTATTTCGGTACAAAAATATAATTAGTGTTGCCACCCTTAAATAATTATGCCCTTACTTATAGGAGGTACAATTGTGATATTAAATTTTTAATTCCTGACGTTATGTTGTCGATGTTTTTAGATCAAATTAAGGAAATACAATGTTTATCTGACAAGGAAAAATCACCACCATTATTAAGCATGCCCTGTGAACTGGGAGCCTGTATATTATTACCAGAAAAATAAAATAATGCATTTGTTTTTTTTTTATTAATATTTGGGAGACATACAGAACAATAAAGCATATAAACACAGTACTATTAATAATGCACTATCCAGTGAAGCTTCCATAATTAAAAATTGTTTTCCAGGTAAAGTGAATTCGTTGATAGCGTTGACCGAGAACTTGATGCCTCTGGTGTATGTCCCGCTGTACACCAAGGTATACACAGCGACCATGGAAGTGCTGCCTGGAGCAGTGTTCTTGATGGGAGCCGGGATGACACTGCCAGCTGTATTTGTGTTCATGTAAGTTGCTTTTTTAGCTCTCCATAATGGAGTTATGGGTAGAGATGGACGTTTGGGTGAATCTGATTATGAAAGATTTTTGAGAATGTTTATACAGGGTTATTTTTCAACGACTGCACGTTGTTTGTTTTTCTTGCAATCAAGGTAATAACACTCATTAACACTTGGGGGAAAATATTCAAAATTACACATCATAAGTCATTTATTTCCACTTCAAAATATCATATACATAACATTACTACTTGTATACCTAACAGAAAATGAACAAGAATATTTTCTTCAACTTACGCTTATGTACCTAAATGTTGCGAAATGGCCAAGCCACATATTTCGACTAAGGTATAGAATATGTGAAATAAGGCCTTGTAGAGTTAGAGCGTGAAGGGTAAGAAACTTCTTGGCTCTATATGAGATCTGGTAACTTTTCGACAGACCGAGTCATATCGAGACCATATCTTGGCAACATTTTACATGAAAATACTCACAAATTTATTTCACGTAAATATATCAACAAAAACATAACTAACAAATTACTACGCATAACAAAAATAAAACAAAATGCAGATTTTTAAAATTTTAATTTCATTTGCAGATGGTTGCTAACGGAACACAGGAAAGGATTGCGGAGACCAAACGCGCCAGAGACAATAGAAACACCAAATTAAACTTTAGCATTAAGCCTGTCCACACAATCGGCTAAATTCCAAATCCAACCTAGCAAAGTACACGAGTAGTGTGAATTGCCCCGGGTTACGTACAAGGCACGTAAATACCGAGTTAAGTGGCGGTTGTGGAACACGATCAGATGCCGTACATTTTATTTGAAGTTTAACTAAGTTGGCCCGATGTTCCTGTGTTTCAATCGAGGCTGTTTATGTGGGGCCGTGTGCGGGCAAGTTATGTTGGACCGTGTGCAGGCGAGTTATGTTGGAGCGTTGTGTGGATGCACCATTAGTTTTAAGTATTGACCACAGGGCGAGTTATGCCAAGTGTTACACTCCTGGTACCTGATCTTTGTTTTAGTTTTGTTGGCTAATGTTTATAGATATTGTTAATTTAGTTTGGTAAGATTTTTAGGTTGCTTTTAATTATAAGTAAAATTTGTAATGTGAAAGAAAATAAATAAATAAATCCAAAAGTTTTCACCTCATACTCAATCATGCTCCCGTAAAAATGCACGTTTCGTATGTTGTATAAGCTTTGAGAAACTTTTTGCACCAAACATGGCGCCGAAACAAATATTTGTGTCCCTGTGGCTATTGAATCCGCAGGCTTTTATTTCACAAACGTGATGAAGCCGTGACTTTGTGATTTTTTGAGCAAAAACATAGTTATGGTATTTTTTTATCTGGCTCGGTGCAGTGACTGACCAGCGATAGATGATAGGCACAGTGCAATCAAAATAAAGCATAAAGCGGCGAAAGACGATTGTATGTCACATTTCGACACAATTATGTATTTTCAATTTCTTCTTCGTGCTTCGTTTTAAAGATCCAGGATTATGCAAAGGAGAGAACACGTGTGCTCAAAAACTGTTCTCTTACTTTACGTCATTGCAAAGATAAGAACGCTTTGATTTGACGCTTATGGTAATTAATACGAGTAATATCTTAATTAGTTTTGATTTTGTGCACTCCAGCGATTAAAACCCTAAGATTTATTAAAGCAAAGCGATAAGACCGCCAGTTGTTACACTATTTCAAAAGAATGTAAATGTTTTTCTGTATGTAATATGTGGTTAACAATAAAGTGTTATCTAGATAAATCTATCAAAGATTCACAAAATTAGATCGTTATTTAAAAAATACAGAGTAAATACATAAATTTTAATAATGTTTATAAAAACCAACCATGTCGTTAACTTTATTTTATAATTAAGAAACACTAAACAAAAAGAAAACGTATAATAGAATAAGACAAAACAAACTTAAGGAAAATGTTGGAGCAAGTAAACAATTATTGATATCTACAGACAATCTCAGCTATATACAAAAACTTTATACACCTTTTACGAAAATTAAGCGGACGGTCGAGTATAAAATTTGGCACAGTTAAAATTAATATGTAGAACGAGTGCAGAAAACTAATATTTTATTAAAGCATGTGCTACAGTGTACTAAATTAAATAAATTAAATTGTTCAAGCGCCAGCCGAAAAACCAACACAGAATAGTCTCTCTTTGGTTGAGAGGAGACGTTTAAGACGTTCTAGCTTGAATGACCAATCAACGTTAAATAATTTGTCTTTGTTGGGTGACAAAATAGAACATAATAAAGAAAATATATTAATTGTATAATATCTACTCGTAGATATCAAAAATTACAAGAGACTTTTTGGTCTCACAAATACCTAGCACTTAAACAAATATTTGTAGATCAAAAACATTTGCCTCGGTGCGATTATCGAAACCATGGCCTTATAACCAAGCGCCACGGATGATGTCCAACCAATGAAATAACATACATTGCAAGTTAAATAAAAGCTTTTAAAAAGCTTAGATCGTTAATTGCAATATCTTCTACTTTTTCAGCCAAAACAAGTCCATTGATGCACATAGGCCTTGCAAAAAATACCACACCGACTTGTTAGAAGCGGCCTGAATTTAGTAACTTCCTTCCATTACCCTATTAAATTTAATTTACACCTATTCAATTTAAATCTTATTCACAGTAATTATTTATTTATCATTTATCTACAAGATTGTCCAAACACTTCGGTAAAAACAATCTACAGCCTTTTTATCGCCTGAAAATCGGCTTTGAAGTGATGAATAATGCTGTCGCTAGGGACCAGCGTGGTGGACTGTGGGTTAACCCCAATCAATCGATCTCTCGATTGTTGAGGAGACTCGTACCCTGAAGTGGGACGTATATTATTACTAATAATTATAAGAAATATTTCGATGCGAGTGATGCGAGTTAGAAAAATACATACATACATACATAAACCCACGCCTTTTTCCTAGAAGGGGTAGGCACGGGTGCTACCAGGACACCCACATTTCGCCTTGTATGCTCCATCCCACGATGTGATATAGGGTAAGCCTATCACCTTATCGGGCACAAACTCCTGACTCCGGGTTGATAATGAATAGAAAAAAAAAATACACCCAACTGTCACATACATAGTTAGACCCCACACTAAGATCGAGTCTTGTGTCGTGGGTATCAGGAACTACGTGAGACTTTTCGGTCTCACAAACACCCAGACCCGAAACAACTACCTGTGGATCAAACAAATATTTGTTTCGGTGCAGGGATCGAACCCGCGGCCTCTCGTTCCACAGGCGGCGTCTAACCAACTGCGCCACGGAAAGAATTTCGAAAGTAATAGTATTTATATGTATGTCTGTCTCACTGTCACTCGAAGTCGACGTGCAATACAGCTTTAATGTCTTATTTCGTTTCAATCCCCTTTCTTCCTACCGTTACGATCCAAGTGTATGTCCATGCGTGGCGGTTATCACTCATCATTATCAAGTAAATTGTTTGCCGAACGTGTACAATAAAAATAGAATTTTTATCCGTCATACAGTTGCTAAAGATCGTGTACAATCTTCTGGCGCCCGAATGCGTTGTTGTCAAAATATGAAGAATAGTTTTTCTCTCTTCACATTTTATTACATTGGATATGGTAATACTATAACATAACGAAACTAAATGCTTATTGTTTATATTATGAAAACATATCTCAAACAATGCATTAAATAGATATTTTGAAATTTTATTTGTAGTTCCTAATTTCGCATCATGCCAATATAAGTTGGATGATAAATAAAATAAAATTAAAAATATAATAAAATGACATATAACAAGATTTATCTACTGACATGATTGCCAACAGCAGTTACAATCTTAAAAATATATAATCTATGGATTATCTATTTTTAAAACGTATTTTCCTGTACGTAATCTACAATGTAATTAATTATTTGTTTCAAACGGTATTATGTGATTTCACGTCACATTTATCACGAAATCGCCAAATCTACGAAGTTTTGATAAAAGTAATGTTTTCAATTAAACTGATAATAACTATATGTAAATGTTTTGAAAGGATTTAAGCACTACATTCTTTTCGCAGCTTTTTTGATTGCTCTTGAGCAGTGCCTTTATAATCCAAGCATTTCATAGTCTTTCTGCTTTGTATTTAAAATGATAGTGGGTGGGTTGAGCATAAAAGGTTGCTGGAAGGCTTCTACCATGTTAGAATGGATATCCATGGAAAAAGGCTTAAGTTCAGCACTGGATTTCCTATAGCCGAAGATGATGATGATGAATATTATACGACTAAATATGAAAGATCCCATTTTATTAAATGATGACACATTTGAAATGAATAACAACACTAGCCCCTCAGGTGCCCATGTGTTGACAGATGAGCTTTGACAGATGCGTCATCCTGTTGTCAATTCAGCAATTTATCCCCTCCGGTGTCGAGAAGCTCATATTAGGTGATACTCGGATGCAAATTCGAGGCCGCATGGGTCAATTAATGTTGTTTTGTTTTGTCAATTTCTGCCGCCAAACATTAACGTGTGAGCATTGTTATGTTCTGGTTTAAAGGTCATCGGAAGGCAGTGGGTGCGAAGCTATTCTTAAAAAACCCGTCAAATTTTGTACAAATGCACCCAAACCGCCCAAACACACATAGACACGTGACGTGACAAGACCTTACATAAGACTTATGTATATATGTATGTATAGTGGATGCGCCCGCGTCGTCAACACTTACGAAATATAACTATAATATAACTATATACTTACGAAACCGTCACTCCTCCATCCCTTAAGGGTAAGCAGAATAATGGATCTCCTGTTTGCTCGATTTGGAACCTGAAAACATTCGGTTTGTCTACTTTCATATTTATTCTTCATTTTTACCTTATACTAACAATTAAGACAACATACAGCTCGAAAGTAAACATAAATGTAATGTCGGAGCGAAGCTAGGTACAGCATTTGTGCAACCTGCTAGTGTAGAGAATAATCTGAAAGCGCTTCACACCGGTTCACAGTTCTAAGCATTACATACATTAATTGCTAAGTGCTGAATAATGTTACCCGTACAAACTTAAGAAAGGGGCTTCTAATATTATTAATGAAATTTCTTAAGAATGAGATAAACATTTATCCTGCAATGGAGATAGTAAGAAAATAAGAAAAATTTAAGTAGTGCCGCTAATAATGGATAGATAATGGTTATGGGGAAATGATTGCCTTAATTACATAGAAATTGCAAGTTAAAGTTTTAACGGTGAAGAAAAATATCGTGAACAAACTTGCATACCATGGCGATTTAAAAGAATTTCTATGGTATTTAAAGTCTCGAACCCGCACTAGGTCAGCGTAATGTACTATAATATTTTCTGAACACTCTCAATCGTTCTCTCGATTGTAAAAGAGGCCCGTGCCCTGCAGAAAGTACAAGTTATAGTACCTACTGCCACCAAAACACGTGCATTTTAAATAAACATTGAAAAACAAAAAAATATCTTTTGATCAATCTAAAGCTTACAAGATATTAGGTGAATTGCCAATATACACCTACCGCTACCACGTGTCAGTGTGATAAATGCAGTTGCAAAATTTTATCGCAAACACATATTATGCTACCAAACTGTACCGGCACGTGTGAATGTAAGTCTCTAGTAACGCGCATTACTCATACTTTTAAACATAAACCACTCTTAGTGTGAACTACGTACAAATAGGTTATTGCGCACTACACACCAAAGCCACTGGCCTGGCGATAACACCCGCAGCCTATAAGAAACGAATCATTTCGGCAACAACCTACATGTAGCGACAGTAAAAAAGGCATAAAAATGTTCCTCATGTCATATCGAGCCACTGTCATGTCATCGACAAAGTTTTCGACTTGCAATGAGTGAAGTGAATGTCGCCGAAAAAAGTTGCCGACATAGGCCGGTTGGTCGGCGACTTTGGTGTGCAGTGCATTTAGATAAATTATTCTTGAAAATATACTATGATTAAATTTTATCCAAAAAAGATGTGGGTGAAACTAGTTATAGGCATAAATAAATAGAATTGTATTACTAACATAGTCATATAAAGTAGTTTAAAAAATTGTGTCACTAACATTCTGTGGAATTTGTTATTCTGAAATAAATTATGATTTGATTTGATTTGATTTAGGACAAAATTGTATGTTAATTTGTATTACAGTATTGATAATGGTTAATTGATAATGGTCGATGTCAGCTATCTAGATCTCACCGAGTACCAACTTATTAAGCTTGAGCGACTCCAATATTTCTGTATCAGATTTATATTTGGTCTTCGCAAATATGACCATGTTTCTGATTTTCGTACTAAGCTCAAGTGATTACCTATCCGCTTTCGTCGGAATACTCATATTGTTTCACTTCTGTACAATGTTTTGTTTAATCCTCTCACGCCTTCTTATCTTAAAGATCGATTCATCTTTCTCCATGACTCACATTCAAGATCCTTGAGGTCGTCGGAGAGCCTGAAACTAAGAATGCCCGTGCACTCCACGATTTTCATGGACAAATCGTTTACTGTCCAAGCTGACTGTGGAACTCACTTCCAGTTGAGGTGAGACGGGCACAAACACTGTCTTCATTTAAAAAAATGATTAAAGACCATTTCCTACCTCAACAAGTATGTAGCTGAAGATTATCTTTTGTCCATTCGCATGTTTGGTAAATATTAGGATAGGTATATATGTGTATGTATTTTGTTTGTATTGTAAATATGTGTATTATTATTATTGTAATTATTTTCAATATATGTTTGTATGTATTTGTATATCATATTTATTTATATATGTATATTATTCTTTTTGATTTTTTCTTTTTTAATAAACACCTTAGACTGCCCTCTCATTTTCCTATTTACATATCCATCCAAAGATTGCCTGTAAGAAATTGCCTAGTGTGATAAGGCCGCCTCTTGTACTATTATTATGCCATTTATTTACGGTAAATGTTTCTTTTTGTGCAATAAAGGATTAATAAATAAAAAATAAAATAACTGGTATTAATTAATTAATTCTAATTCTGAGACCCATACTACGTTTACTTTACCTGGTTATCTCGTTCTGTACCATGGTCCGCTTTCCTATTTAATTTCCTGCTCTTCGCCTGAACTTTGGCGGGCTTAGTTTTAAGACTAATTCATATAGCCAACTTGGTAAATGTAGACTAAGTTAATGGAAAACAGCTAAAACATTACTTTGATTATGATGATGATACTAATCTATAAATGATACTAAATCAAAATACCATTCCGTGATGCTTTCTTCAATGTAGACGTAAATGAATAAAATTAAAAATATGTTAATTACCTCCGTTAACTTACCCAAAGTGAGGCTACAGTATAATTTTGCATACATTAAAAAACAGTTCAAATATATAAATATCTCATACTAATTTGACTCATCGATGACTAATCGAAGTCTCCGCAGAAGATATCATTCAAAAATCAACCGTGAAATTGCTATCTAGATGAATCACACATACTAATTCCGTATCATCGTAATATACTTGTATCTCAGTTTATCTGCAAATGCAGCGTAACTTTTATCACCGCGATAAATATATTATGAACAATCCTTTAAACATACTCACACCTACAAAACTATAATTGCTAGATAGACAAATACCTATAATTGCTTTGTAACAGATTATTCCGATGAATTATTTTGATAATTATATCAACCCCTAGATAATACAGTAGGTAATGATTTGTTACGCAACAATATGAACATTATTATTCCTTGAAGGAGACCTATATTCAATAATTACTTTTCAATGGCTAAAAATGACGATGGATCTGTAACTTTTTAATTTACAGTTGGCTCTGTCGAATATACAAAAACGAAATCAAAAGAAAAAAATTGGGACGCCTAAACGTCTACAAAACGAACGAAGTACCTATCTTAGGTGATCGCGCAAATGAAGAGAAATAATTATGACCAGAACTATTTTTTTTATAATGATGTAAGATCTATAAAGTATTTCGGTAGGTAGCAGTTATCACATCACTCTCCTCATCAATCTACGGCATTCGTCAGACAAAAAAAAATTAAATCGGTGGGCGTAGCGTAACCTGAGTGAAAATTTAAATTCTGTTCAGTTTCAAACTTAACAGTTTGTTCTCTTCTACACCTGATAGAAGGGAACAAACTCCTCTTTTTCTTCCTGGTAGCACCTCTGCCTACCCCTTCTATGGAAAAGGCGTGAGTTCATGTGTCTCTTCTACAAGTATCTATATTTTAATAAAACCTGTCCCATATGAACAATTATTTACATTAAATACAGGGTATATCAAGACTGCGACCGAAAACCAGCCAGGTGGTAGTATTAGTAACTTCAGACACAAAGCAACTAAAAATTTCGCAAAAAAAAATCATCAACTTTTTTTCGGTAATTTTTTACTTATCGTCGTATTTGGGTGATGAATACATAGTTTTCCTAAAATAATGATATACACCTTTTTATTTTTTAAGACACAATGGTACAATAGGGTTTAAATTAATATTTTCACAATAACTAGGTATTTACTACCCAATACTACTAAACGCAATGATTTTTAAAAAATTGCAAAAAGAAATCTGTCACTTATTCTGCGAAATTTTTATTTGCATTGTGTCTGTAACCACTAAAACTACCACCCGGCTTCGTTTTCGGTCGCAGTCTTGATATACCCGGTATAACAATGAGTATTGTGCATTATCAGACATTTACTAATTAATATTTTGTTGAAAAAATAGATAACATGGAAAAAGATTAAATAAATTGGTATTACACTAATATTACGTATTCATTGGTAACCCGCAATTGGCCAGCTTGGTAGGTTATTGTCGTCGAAGTCCTCACACGTAGAGAAATTCCGTGCCCTACAGTGGGATTTATTTATTTAATTTATAGATTCTTTATTGAACACCACATACATAAAAAAAAAACAAAAAAGACTTAAATTTGTTTAAATAAAGGTGACAATCGGCGGCCTTATGGCTTACAGCGATTTCTTCCAGACAACCATTAGATGGACTGAATTGAAAAGAAATTAGTAAGAAGAGGGTGGTCACAACATAGGCAAAGAATAATTATAAAAGTAAACAAAAAAAAAAAGAATTCAAAATATGAGGAATGCAAACACATATATAAATGGGCTGAATTAGTATATTACAGACCATAACCTGTAAAATAAGGTTTCCCCACGTGTGTGCCGCGACGCCCTAGAGTGCTGTAGAAAGTGAAGGGGAGTGCCGTGAAGCAATTATTTTTCTCTCATTTCTAATATTTGTGCATGTCTACCTAATTAGTATCGTTGTATCGTCTATTTCAAGCTAGATAGGTTAGGGCGATGGTACAAAGTAGTAAACATTTATGTATGTTGCGGACTGAGAAAAATTAGGTACCCCTGCTAGAAAATAATCACTATCATTTTTATAAGACACTGAATCGTTATTACTAAAGATCCAATCAATAATCTAACCAGTTTCGAAAAGCTTGCGTTTTCATGTTTGTTTTTTATGTTGTTCTTTTTGCCTTTTAACTTCCTTATACCAAAACAGAAAAGCATATTTATTAAATTAAATATAACAATATTGTATTGGAATATTATCCATTCAAGTGAAATACCATATTATCAGTTGAGTCATTCAAACGTAAAAACGTCTGCGTAAATACAGATCGATTATTTAATGATGATATCTCAACTTGATAAGAAACGTGAATAATTTGTATTGCTCACACAATCATATCTAGTTAATCTGTATCAGCCCATATACGTCTCACTGCAGGGCACAGTCTCCACTACAATCGAGAGTATGATTGACAGGGGTTAGGCCGTATAGTCCACCACGCTGACCTAATGTCCTTCTTCAATTTTTAGTCTTTCATAACCAGTTTTCTCATAACCTAAAGTGAGATAGGCCTTTGTAAATTTCCATCACACTGTTGCAGTTGCGTAGTAAATTATTAGGTTAGAAATGTTCCCAACAACAATCTGACGAAATGTAGACGATTAAAACATTATTACTTAGAAAGACGGTAAGTATTTTTAAAAATCTCAAGTGGCAAAGAATAGCGGCTAAGGACCAGCAAGACTGGCAGCTTGCAGCAAAGACAGGCAACCTAGGAAATCAGTATACCTCATCATGAATATTTGTTATAAATGAAGGTACGATTTTAACCATTAAAAATTCTAGAAGTGGGTAGATATCTCCTCTGAATTCCTTAGCAGAACCGCGCGTGTAGGATCTACAGTTTGGTGATGAAAACCATTTCTGCCTGAACCATGAGGTTAGCAAACTAGTTTCTTTGCCGCACCATGAAACTGTAAAACATTTTACTTGTGTTCCCTCCTTCCAACAATCGTAAATTTCTCCACCACAGCGCTAAGAATCAGCTAAGTAGGTCGGCCAAATTGTGCCGATTGGCAAAAGGTGTTTATCAGTAGCAAATGGGCATTCTTTCTGGACGATGTCGTGCTTACCTGTGAGATACAGTCAATTTGCCGAGACAGGATAAAACAAACAATCCTGAAAGGACATCGTCTGATAAATTTTACAAGCAACGAAGGTTATTCCTGAAAGAAACATTAATTCTAGTCTTTTTAATACGCTTTATTTAGCTGCAGACGTATGTATGTTAGTATGTAACGGAATCTTTGAACATGATTTTGACCCCCTTCAAAACCTCGAATTAACTCGAAATTTGCCATTCTTATTAAGGACCGATGACATTTCAATATTTAAACAGTTTGACCCGTTATCCTTGCTAGGATAATCAGGATTAGCGATTTTTGTTTTCCTGAGACCCGGAGTGTCTGCGTCAAGACCAATAAAGGAATCTACCAAGCGCATTCTACTAAAAAATGAATAATAAATAATAGGTAAAAAAACTATAAAATACGCTTTTAATTGAAAATCCAACTAAAAAATAGAAAATAAATTTTAATAAATTTGAATTAAAAATAGTGTAAGAAAAAATGATTTTATTGTAAATAACATACATACGTCTGAAGCTAATAAAAGCGTATTAAAAAAGCGTGGGGTGCATGGAATCAATAGTTCTAAATATTTTATGAACAGATTTGACTAGAAGGGTTATTTTGATGATATCCTGAAAAGCACCCCACGCTTTTTTTACAATAAAATCATTTTTTCTTACACTATTTTTAATTCAAATTTATTAAAATTTATTTTCTATTTTTTAGTTGGATTTTCTATAAAAGCGTATTTTTGTAGTTTTTTCAAACTATGTTTATCACATAATACAAATAATATTATTCTGCAGTCAATCTAAAGCCAGATCTGAAAATTAATATTTTTCAACTACCCTGCTGAAGTGGGTATTATTATTGGAAAGTGGTAGAGCCACGCCGCGCCGTTGTCAATCATGACTCAGCATGAATGGGCAGGCTCGTTCGGGGCGGTACCACTCTCACAGGAGACCAACGTGAAGCAAAAGCTCAGCGGTCGCGTTTTGTTCGATGAGTGAGATTGCCGGATGCCCAATTCCCCTTTCCACTTCCCATCTTTTTTCCTCCCCGCTCTCCTCCCAATTCGATGTTTCAGCAACATATCTATGATTCAAGCGTTATGGATGTTCATGGGCGGTAGTGACCACTTACAATCAAGTGACCTGTTTGATCATTTGCCGGACCAATTGAATAAAAAACGAGATGAGAGCTATCATCTAATTTTGCTTCTTGACTAATAGAAATCTCCACAAGGTGGCATGTAAAAGTCATATGTGAATGAGTCATGTAAGGAGTTTTGTCTGTCATTTAATTTTGTTTACTATCTCACTGTTATCTTAAAGTGCAAAATTAATAACTTTTATCACAACGATAAATATACAAGGATTTATATAAACAGCGTGTGTGCGAACAAATGGCTGTTATATTACAACCTTCTATGGTCTCGAAAGTAAACTGTCAAAAAATACAAATAATGGAATCGCAAGAAACCGTAAATGGCGAAAATCCTAAAGCCGTAGGGGCAGGGAAAAATAAACAGTCATTTTGTGAATTCTTACAACATGTCAAAAGAAATATTACTGTGGAACCCTGTGCCTTTTTTAATTATATTTGCCAGTGTCTTGTCATCAGTTGCGACGCAAATCATGGGTTTGCAAAAAGCATGTCGAGTGAATTTAGCTTTGGGCGATGAAATTTGCGATGCTCTTAGAGCACAAAATCAATCGGGAAATTTCACAGACTATGAAAGGATAGTGCAGGAATATTTTTCAAGCCAGTTCGTATGGAGGAGCGCACTACAAACCATACTACCGTCTATTATGCTCATATTTGTGGGTGGGTGGAGCGACGCTACTGGCAGAAGAAAGGCCATAATGTTGCTATGCATTGGTGGCGAAACTATGCAGTGTCTCAATAACATCATCAACATGATATTTTTTTACTACATTCGTTTGGAATTCTACATGTTCTTTGACGTGTTCTTCGTCAGCATTGTCGGCGGCCCCACCGTCATGTTCCTGGCTATGTTGAATTATATATGCGATATCACAACCGAAGAAAACAGAACATATAGATTTGGTTTTATCAGCATGTGCACATTTGCTGGAATGCCGTTGGGAATGGCATTGTCTGGTATTATTTTAAACAAGTATGGATACTACGCTGTATACGTCACTTCGGGTGTTCTACACCTCGTAAACATTTTGTATGTTACTTTTATGCTGTCTGATGTGGCTAGGAGCGAGAAGCAAAAGCAAGTAAGTTTGTTTGTAGTTGTTGTTGTTGCAAACATCTAAATCTTTATTGTAATGTTAAATATATAATTTTCCTTCCAACAATTTAATATCACAACCACAGAAATCTCTGTTAAAAATTATCACAGGTATTTGTCAAGTAACAGCTATTTGCGCCATTTTGTTTTAACAAAAATAATTTACTAGTAGTAAGAAATAATATCCTGTACATGACTCCAAATGCCTAATAGCATGCCGTTTATTTCAGAACGATGGTCAAGGAGTGCGCCATTTTCTAAAGACTTTCTTCAATCCAGCAACTGTAACCGATACTATTAAGATAGTATTGAAGAAAACTAAAAACAAGATTCCAGTTATTATTACTTTTATTTGCAACTACTTTCATACATGGACCTGTCCAAGGTAAGCAAATGTTTCCCTTGGCTTCTGTTTATTTTTACAGCTAGTTAAAGTAATGTTATGTTATTTTCCACTTTTTAACTGAATTGCAGGTAACCAATCTGTCTAAATTATATTTTCAGAAGTAATATTTTATACATTATTTATTCAAGTTCAAACGAAGAAGCCCCAATTTTAGTTCCAAGCACCAGTGACATTTCATACGAGTAGCTCAATGAAACTTACTTCGCTTTCCGACTTCTTCATTTACTTCTTACTTCTATGATTATTATACAAATAACTGCAATATATCTTTTAACGTCACTTTACTGCATTTTACAGGCGAAACAGCCATCATATTAATGTCTACAAGATATCGCTTCAACTGGAGCGAATTCACATTCAGTATCTTCCAAGCCTACAGTCTTATTATAAGCTTAGTCGGTAAGTTCTTGTTTATTATTTTTAATTACTAATGCAACTAACATCTTGTAGCAATTATATTCTTGAATCATAGTTACGGCACGTTCATTTTACATTTTATCGTCTCCCTGTCCCGTCACTGATTAATACCAAATTTTGAAACCAAGTTTGCATCCATTACTGGTTTTATCTGGATAAATCTACTTTGAAACTTATCTATGTAATTGAAATATTTTCTTCACAGGAACGATAATATCGTTAATGCTGTTCAGCAAGTATCTGAAGTGGCACGATTCTTTATTGGGCATCACTTCGTCCACCAGCAAGATTCTATCATCGTTCCTGTACTGTTTTGCAAAAACTAGTGCAGTTTTCTTTATCGGTGCGTACCTCAATTATATATTTTATTGTATATTTGTATCGACTAGCGAACCCACGCCTTCGGAAATGTTGCATGGTTTTAGGTAAAATTTATTATGAAATATTTTAAAAATCATCAGCCACCTAACATGTCCACGAAGTCGCGAAAAATGTACGCAATATTTTTAAAATAAACATAAATTATAGTTTTTGACCATCCACCAGCCCGATATCAAACCTCCAACATTCCAAGTTTTTATGCTTAGTTAATACATAAATATACGGGTATATCAAGACTGCGACCGAAAACGAAGCTAGGTGGTAGTATTAGCGACTTCAGACACAATGCAAGTAAAAATTTTATTTTTTATTTTTTTACTTATCGTCATATTTGGTTGATAAATATATACATAGTTTTCCAAATATAATGATGTAGACCTCTTTATTTTAAAACACTCAATGGTACGTAAGGGTTTAAATTATTATTTTTGCAATAAACTAGGTATTTACCACCCAAACAAGATGATTATTAAAAATTCTAAAAAAATATCTGTCGCTGTTTTGGTGAAATTTTTATTTGCATCGTGTCTGTAACCACTAAAACTACCACCTGGCTTCGTTTTCGGTCGCAGTCTTGATATACCCGGTATAAAGATAAAGATTCTACTACCAAATCGAAACGTTGGTCATGCACTAGAACACTATTTACATTAAAAATATTTGTTTCAGCACCACTTGCCGATATACTAAGTGGCGCAATGATATCGTCGATAGTAGTGAGAACACTGTACTCTAAATTAATGGAACCCCATGAACTAGGTGAGCATGTAAATTACTTTCAACTTATTTAATGATTATCTACTTCGAGGCTCTTGCATTTATTTGGTCTATAAATAAGTTTAGATCCATTTTTTTCCTTTGCAACTTCTTCAATAGAAAATGGTAATATGTAGTTTATGTGAATTCATTTTTCGTGACCTGTCAATAATTAACACAAAAAGCTCTTAAGGCCGCTCTACACTTAGGACGCGGATCACGGCGCAATTTCGCGGCGCGAACTCGCCGCGAATTTAACAACGACTCTACACTCGCAATGGTTCGCGGCATTTTCACAGTTACGTTCGCAACGTTGAATGAAATGGACGTCGAAGTAGCTGTTGCTGCGTCCCTAACAATGTGCGCGTTAGCGTACTATAATTATGTACATATTAAAAATGAAACGCAAATTAAGAATCAGTGTAGAAAACGAAGATGGTGGATGAGAAGTATCATGGCTCAGATAACGACTCGAACAATACTGACCGTCGCAGACTGCGAGTGTGGAGTCATGCACGTTCGCGTCGCGTTCGCGCTTCGCGCTCCCTTTGATGCGGAACAAAAAACTGACGAAAATTGGGGAACAAAGCGCGAAACCGCGAAGAATATGCAAAACGGTTCCACACTTAGCGTTCGCGCCCTTTCGCGGCCATCGCGCGCGTTCCGCGGGCTAAGTGTAGAGCGGGCTTAAGAACTCAAGCGTTTGATATTGCCGCGAGCGCGCTGCGCGCGATTGTCGCGTGCTTGCCCGCTACTTACATCGCACGTGCGTTTCCAACGTGAACACTTGTATGACATCCCATATGTTTGACATTTCGCGACCGCGCCCGCGACCGCGCCCGCGAGTTAACGTGAACAAGCACTTAGAGGGAATTGATGACATTTCAACATAAATATAGTTACAATATGGTCCAATGCGGTTTGTATTCGATTTTTATTTTTTCTAAGTCCCTCAAAACATTACAGAGAATATTTGTACACCTTATATAGCATACTTTGATAAAGTCAAGCCTGTATTTATTAAAGTATAGATAACCCTATCCCATAATTCAGACACATCTCATTAAATCTTTTGTTTCATTTCTCTTCATGCAAGGATTAAAGTTGTTACGCCGATTATTGGTTGAAAGACCTAATTAACAACATTTGTTTCCAGGAAAAATGACGTCATTGGTAGGTTTGTTGGAAAACGTCACTCCATTGGCCTATGTGCCAATGTATACAACGATGTATACAAGCACAATGGATACCCTGCCTGGAGCTGTATTTCTTTTAGGAGCCGTCCTGACGATTCCCGCTTTGCTCTGTTTCATGTGAGTTGAAAATATCGTCTCTCTCTCTCTCTCTCTCTTTCTCTAGCCGCAGGAAGACCAATGATATACATAAGCCTCCCCCAAGAATCTCCACATCGACCCAAACCATCCTATATCTAAGCAATTAATTTCATATTAGGTACTGTACACAATATGAGTTGTCTCGGCCAGGGTGGTACCAATGTCTTACAGTGAACAGACGAAAAGCAACAGTTCCGCTGTAGCATTGCTTTTCGAGCTTTCGAGAAATTGCCGGAGAATTAAAGACTGGTGAAAAGATATCCGTATAAATTATAGTACACGATGGTGGAAAATCCATATTTTTATACATTATTTCCACAAACAATCAAACAGGTCACCTAGTGGTAAGTGAACTTCTACAACCCTTGGGTTATATCTATATATTGCTGGCCCATTAAATCGAGAGGTAAGCGGGAAGGAAAAAGGATGGACTACTATAGATACATGCAAGTCTCGCGTATCCTTAAGCCTGTATAAATCCGGTTTTAATCGGCACGGCATAACTGGTGAGAGATAATCATCACTCGCTGGTAGATGATAAGGACAGCATTTTACCACTTATTTGGTGATATCAAATCCTTGGTTTCGATTCTAGTAATACGAACCTTTTAATGTATAAAATTTGTTGAAGGGAGAGGAGGCCTACATCCAGGAGTTGACAGCTAAAGGTTAATGATGATTCCAGAAATGTTTCTTGTCAATAATATTTTATTTATTTTTATCAATTGTATTTTTAATGTCGCCAGCCTGTTTTACGCTGTTAGGACCAATGTAAACATTTTATTATATCTCTAAGGTTCTATAGATCAATAATTTGTATTTTTTTAACAGTTGGCTTTTCTTCATACACAAAAAGGAGACGAAAAGAGATAAAACTTCATTAGCTGACTAGGTGAGCATTCTCTAAATGAAGACTGGGAATTTTATATTTATATTATAGCAATTAATATATTGTAAGGACTGTAAATATTTTGTAAATATATCAAATAAGTATAACATATGTGATAAACCATATTTTTTTATTTTTTATCCACCTTAGTTTAGATATTGTGTATGTCTCAACGTTATCTAAGCGCTTAGATTAAAATTAAATTATTATGACTTAAATTCAACAACTCTTATTTATATATTTAAAGTGACACGACAATGTGACTACACTTCAGCTATTGATAATTACAGCGCTTTTCAAATATATTATCTACGAACAAGAGGTAACCCCCCGCCGATCGCAACAATTATGGTGGCTCACAGTATAATAAACAAAGACTGTAACCGAAACGCTTGCGTCGGTCACGGAAATTCCCTACAATTTCCATAGTTTCATTAGCTAGCTAGCTACGTTTACTATAGCGTTCAGTACAAAATAAATTTCTTCATTGCACAGTTAAAATACATATATATTTTTTTTATTCTGGCACGGCATAGTGACTGCATTGCATCTGATGGTAAGTGCTAATGCCGTCCAGATAGAGTATCGAATGATATCAGACGGTAGTCTCATACCATTCGACACAATCATGCCGGCCCGCTGAGATGCCTCTTCACGCTACGGCGGAAGGACCCAGGATTATAGGAAGGAGGGAACACGTGTGATTGCAAACCGTTCCACAACTTGACTATGTGGCAGAAAAATGAATGAGAGAACCTTTTGGTTCGCGCCGAGATGGATTGAACAGTCAAGCTATGGCTCCGCAAGCCAGCACGCGTGGTTCTGTTAAGGAAAGGAGGGGATTAAATTGAACAATTCCTCAGAGCATTCACCATGATACAGACGGTAGAACACGCTGCTTAGAGAGGCGGCATCCCTCCGTAACTGTAGCGACTCTAAGTTGCCCGTAATGACTGCATCATTCACAATGCGGAAGACCCGCCGCTGCAATCCATCCAAGGCATCGAACAAATACTGGGCGGATCCATCCCAGAGGTGCGAACAGTATTCCATACCCAGCCGAACCTGCACTTTATAAAAGCGGTAGAGTTGACCGGGCGTGAAAAAACGACGCACCTTGTTCAGGACCCCAACCTTGCGAGAAGTGGCAGATATTGCGCCCTCGATGTGATTCCTAGGATTAAGATCACAACGAATATCCACACCAAGGATACTCAGGTCATTCCGCATTGAGAGGAGAATACCCTGAAGATTGGGGAGGGGAGAGAACGGGGATTTTTTGCACGTGAACGCACACACCTGGGTTTTCCTGGCATTGAACTCAACCATATTCCTGGAACGCCATGTAGAAATGAGATCCAAAGACCATTGAGCTCAATGACAAGATCCTCGCGCCCACTCACAGTGTCGACCCGGCATCTGGGGGGCCCATGGCAGTATCGCCCATGAACCGTGCTGTCATCTGCATAGCATTGAATGTTGCCAAGCAACAACATATCATTGATGTGCAGAATAAACAAGCGTTGAATGTCGAAGCGTCACAGAGAATTGGGGCGTTTTTCGCTGTAGGATATCGAGTACCGGCCTTAATGCCCGTGACGGTTGACGAGGAGTTTAAGCTATGCTGGCATTGGATTTTTTAGGTACGTGGCTCGGGCCCAATATCTGTAACTTGCTGGGCTGGTAGGCCAATGACACTGGTATACTCCTTCCATCCTCCCCCTAGGTACTGGAAGGACAGCTTAACAGCTTTTATCTTCGCACAAAAAAGAAAAGACATTACAACATCAGAAATAATTCATAACCAGCCAGACTTATTCGAAGATCCGTTTATTCTAGACCTTCTTATCCCATGATTTGAATACTCTAATTCTGCAGTCAACCTAAACCCAGGTCAAATTGACTAATCTTTTACCATCCAGATAAGAGCTATCATCTATTTATGGCCTATTTATCACCTTGAACGAGATGAAGCTAGGGCTTTCCTGTTGTTTATGTTTTAGTTAGCGACATTAATAGAGCACAAAATACTCCTTACTCTGCCCTCTTTTCTTCCTTTTTCCCTCCCACTATGAGAAACCAGAAATGCGTCTACAAACATTGTAAGATGTTTAGGCAGTAAACACGGAGCATAAAATAAGCCTTTTGCTGGTGTACCAGTTCTATGCCATATTAAAAAGTCCCGTATATGATATTTGTATTCATATAGTATGTATTCTTAGATAATTAAATAAAATAGCGGTTCAAATGAAATGTACAATGGTGCATGGTGTCAATAGTTATAAATATTTTATTGATAGATATGAGTAGAGTGATTATCATTTCGATAATATCTTAAAAAGCACCCCACGCTTTTTTTAAAATAAAATATTTTTTTGTTATTTCACACTATTATTAATTTATATTCATTGAAATTTTTAACACTAATTTCTTAATTTAAATTCATTAAAATTTATTTTCTATTTCTTTGTTCGGTTTTCTATAAAAAGCGTGTTTTTTAGTTTTTTTAAACTATTATTTATTTTCTACTTTTTAGTTTGGATTTTAGTTTAATTTTATCAAATTAGTGTATTGTCATCGGTCCTCAATAAATCTACAAAGTTTGAACGAAATCTGGCCGTTTAAAGTGGGTCAAAATCGCGCCCAAAGAAGTCGGTTACAAAGAAACATACAAACATACAGGTGAAGCTAATAAAAAGCTAATAAAAATAATGTAAAATATTTTAAATTTTGCATTTCTAGAGTGAGTCACTGTTTACACGCTGATACATTTTCCGGAAATTCTGCAATGATTACGATTACGTGTCAATCAAACAAAGATAATGTAGAAGCTGATCAGATCATTCGATACCTTCTTGTCTTGGGTGACAACTTACTATCTTAGCATTTATCTTCACTCGTAAAATAACTTTATCACGATGATAAATATAAGGAAACTCATATAAACAGCGCGTGTGTTAAAAGATGCACATTGTGATCATACAAATGTCAGTGATCTCGAAAGAAGACGATTGAATAACATTAAAATGGAATCGCAAGAAATTGTAAATGAAGTGACATCTAAAACTCCAAACATAGTTAAAAAGAAAAAAACACTTGTTGAATACTTTCACAATGTCAGAAAAAATACAACCATTGAACCCGCTGCATTTTTAATAATATTGTCTAGCACCTTGTCATCAGTTGCGACACAAACCATGGGTTTGCAAAAGGTATGTCGAGTGAATTTGAGATTGGGTGACGAAATTTGCGACGCCCTCAGAGTACAGAATCAAACGGGAAACTTCTCAGAGTACGAGAGGATCGTACAGGAGTACTATTCAAGCCAGTTAGTATGGAGGAGCGTACTACAAACCATATTTCCATGCATTATGCTCATATTTGTAGGAGGCTGGAGCGACGTTACTGGAAGACGAAAGGCTATAATGCTGCTATGCATTGGCGGTGAAACTCTACAAAGTCTAAATAACATCATCAACGTCATATTTTTCGATCAAATTAATGTACAAATTTATATGTTCTTCGAAGTATTCTTAGTCGGTATTGTCGGCGGCACCAGCGTCATGTTCCTGGCTATGTTCAACTTCATTTGCGACATCACCAACGAGGAGAACAGGACATACAGACTTGGATTTCTCAGCTTGAGCACATTTGGTGGAATGCCGTTGGGCTTAGCTCTTTCCGGTGTAGTTTTAAACAGTTTTGGATATTACGCCACATATTGCTCTTCATGTGCCATCTATGTTATTAACTTCTTGTATGTGACTTTTATGGTGTCTGATATGGCGAGAAGCGAGGAACAAAAAAAGGTGAGTTATTTAATAAATAGTACAAGTGATAGTCAATAAATAAATATACACACTAAGTTCGTATCTTGTGTCGTGGGTGTCAGAAACTACGAGAGACTTTTCGGTCTCATAAATACTCAGACCTTAAACAAATACCTGTGGATCATCAAAACATTTGTTTCGGTGCGGGGATCGAACCCGCGGCCTCCTGTTCGGTATCTAACCAACTGCTACACGGAGGCTGTCAACTCACAGTAGTTAATGAAATACACTCACACAGTCCTAATTGAGGCAGTAAGGGTCGTTCTGTGTCGAGTGATCACAAAGAAGTTAAAAAATAATATAAGAAGAATTTACACGTGAAAACAAAAAAATATACGTTGATAAAATATATACTTAAGGTTAATTGAATTTTGATATTCATAAGTAACAGCACTCTAACCCAAAAGCGCTCATTTTATTTCAGCACGACGGTCGAGGTGTGTGCCATTTGCTAAAGACTTTCTTCAACCCAGCAACCATAACCAATAGTCTTCAAATATTGTGGAAGAAAACAGAAAACAACAGAAGAATCCAGTTGTTTATACTTCTTTTCGCAGTCACTTTCCTATACGGACCTGTTTATGGTAAGTAAATGCACCAGCAATGTAGTGCCGATTGATATAAATACCTTTTACTTGGTTTTTCGATACATCGTTTTTACGATGAATACGACTCTAAATAGATGACGCAAGCGTATCTCTTGCTATGAACAGTGGTAACACAAGGTTTTGAAAAGCTCGATAATCGAATAACCTGATAATCCCTTTACTTACTTGGACGAAATAAAGTTGATCTAAGTAAACGAAGGTTAAGGTTAAGGTTGCAGGAAGTCGCTGGATGCAGGACGCTTCCAACAGGTTGATGTGGAGATCCGTGAGGGAGCCCTATGTTCAGCAATGGACTTCCTGTGGCTGAATAGATGGATATGTAGAAGAAACGAAGCTTCCTTTAATTTTCGACACATAGAGGATACCTATGTAATTATGTTATCTATTTAGATTCTTGAATGGAATACTCGATGTTTATTTAAAAAAATTGAAACACATTTTATGCAGTTTACTTTGCATATATTTGATATTAAAAATTTGAATTAAAGATGAAAGTTCTAATTAGTGCATATCTGCTACCTTATAACCGCCACACACGTACTGATATAGCTGTGTAAGTCTGAGTTTGCACCAGTATAATGGAATGTGTGTGGGCAAATAGCTGCGCAAACTTCGTAGAAATTTTCAATTCGGGACTGGTGCAAACTCGCGTTTGCGCAAACTCACTTAAACGTGTGTGGCGGCCATTAGTAGATTATACTTACACTGTGCTTTAATGAAATATTTCAGGTGAAGCATCCGTTTTGTTTATGGCCGCAAGATATCGTTTTAATTGGACCGAAGTTACATATAGTGCCTATCAGACTTACAATTTTATTGTTAGCTTGATCGGTAAGTTCTTGCTCAATATACAGGCTTAAAAAAATACTAGTCACAAACTATTACAAGGAAACCAACATAATATATACTCAGGTTAATCAAACGCTCCTTTAAAAAAAATTACAAGCTTTAATCAAGGTTTCCAATGAAAAGATCGTCTTGTTGCGACTATCTCTTTTTTATTAATCAACTTCCTAACACGAAGATTATTAATTCGAGTCTATTTTTAGTCACAAATTTTTCATGAAATTGTGTTAATAAAAGTAAACAATTAAAGTAAGTAAGTAAACAATATTTGGATTACTTTACATCACAAAGAAGCTTTCGATTACGAATTCATATTAGGAACTGACGTGGGGTCTAGTATTGGCGTAATTTCTTCTAAGTAAGATCGTCATATTTCATCAACGAAACTGCATTTCAGGGTCGATAATATTGTTACTGCTGTTCAGCAAGTATCTGAAGTGGCACGATACTGTATTGGGCATCACGGCGACCACCAGCAAGATTCTAGCGTCATTTGTATACTGTTTTGCAAAAACCACAACAGTTTTCTTTCTCGGTATGTTTGAACAAAAATTATAAGTATTTAAGTATAAGCCTACATGAAAAATGGATTTCCATTTTCAAGTTGGATTATATAATAAGTGCTAATGGTCGCGGCCAGCATGCACAGCTATCTGTAGAGATATCACTTATGTAGTCGGCTCTGTTGTCATTAAAGTGTTGGCCTACATGTAGGTGCGAATTCAAAACATAGGATCTCGGTCCACCAATGCCCTTTGATTCTAGCTAACATCCCAAGTTTGATTTGGATCAATATTCTAATTTTGGTGGAATAATGGCCAATGAATTCACATGTTGGCTGTATATTTTTTTGGTGATGGTTCCCCAAAATAATTACAAACGATTTCTGTAGTTTTATGCAATTTACTAAAAATAGCTTCTGTGTTTTCATAGCCGCTAGCATGAGGTCGAACATTCTACCTATTTTAATACGGAATACCTGACTACATTAACATAAACAGTTAAAGTAAAATTCGATTATCAATATATATAAAATGTTATGTTGGTTTGTGTACGCTTCAAAAACTCGAGAACGGCTGGACCGATTTGGCTAATTTTGGTCTTGAATTATTTGTGGAGGTCCAGGGAAGGTTTAAAACGTGAATTTGGTCTACTGGAAAATGTGTTTTTAGATAATTTTTGAAGTGTATCTTCTTCATATAAATGTTCATAGGTTTCGCAACCGTCAAACTTTTAATGTTCACCCCGTCGATACAGTAAACTCATCCCTCAAATTAAAGAACGTATTTAAATAAAGGTTTCGAATCGACAAAATATGTCCACAATATTCGGAAAATGCCGTATTTTAAATATGTAAAATAATGTCACTAATGAAAAAGGACTGACATTTAAATTAGTTGTCAAATATTTATGCGTGAGTTCAGAAATTTATTTTGTGTAAACTAAACTTCTTTTTAATACACTTTCATTAGCTTCAGACGTATGTATGTTAGTATGTAACGGAATCTTTGAACATGATTTTGACCCCCTTCAAAACGTCGGATTAACTCGAAATTTGGCATTCTTATTAAGAATCGATGACAACTCAATATTTAAACAGTTTGACCCGTTATCCTTCCTAGGATAATCAGGATTAGCGATTTTTGTTTTCCTGTGACCAGGAGTGTGTGTCTGCGTCAAGACCAATTAAGGAATCTACCAGGCGCATTCGACTAAAAAATGAAAAATAAATAATAGTTGGTATCAATAGTTCTAAAAAAAGCACCCCACGCTTTTTTTAAAATAAAATCATTTTCTCTTACACTATTTTTAATTCAAATTTATTAAAATTAATTTCTATTTTTTAGTTGGATTTTCTATAAAAGCGTATTTTTTAGTTACTTTTAAAGTATTATTTTTAAGATCGAAAATCACTTTTATCACAATTTTTTACAATGTCCTATCCTTCACCACCATTATACGAGTATCATTTAAAATTACATAATATCATAATCTTCGAACCTACTGAATAGATTTTTTTTTTCACGAGAGATAGGAGAATATAAGAGCTGTGAGAGCCATAACAAGTTATAATCTCATTCCTTTTTCACTGTATATCCACAGGTATTGCAAAATTAAACTTATATGAAATGTATTCTTTGTTTTGTTTCTCATTTATCAACCATTCAATCACAATGTGCCACAGAGAAGCGTGGCAGGGGACAGCTAGTTATTTATAAAATCACTCAAATCAATTATATTTTTTTCAGGACCAATTGCCGATATATTAAGTGGCGCCATGATATCGCTGTTGGTTATAAGATCATTGTATTCTAAACTGCTGGAACCCCATGAAATAGGTGAGGATCATTTCATTCAAATTAATTCATGAACAACAAAATTAGGTTATATAATTAAATCATACCATCTGTCCGGGTCAAATTATTCATCTAAGTACAGTTTATGTCCCTTTTGCAGTATAGAAAAATATTATATTAATTTGCATCTCCGTCATTTGTATTTTATCTATGGCCTATGCAACTATTGTTCGTCCTATTTTCTTCTTTCAATCAAAGAAAATCACCAAGCTCCTATAGTGACAATTCTAATCTATTATAAAGTTATATATGTACATACATGTAGACCCAGTCAATCGTAGATTAATCATAATTGATTCCAGGAAAAATGACGTCAATAATAGGTTTGTTGGAAAACCTGACGCCGTCCGTCTATGTGCCTATGTACACTACGATATATACAAGCACAATGGACGCCTTGCCTGGAGCTGTGTTCCTCTTCGGAGCTATTATGACGATCCCAGCTTTGCTCTCGTTCATGTGAGTATTTAGTAAAGACATTCTACGCAGAAGCATTTTAATTTCTGCCAACGTGAAATTGCCTGCGACGTTGTCTTTGATATATTATTTGTTATGGGGAATATGAGTTATCACGACCAGCTCTACAACGGTGATTATGTTGAACCCAAGAATCGTACAAACTGATGTATTCAATCTAAAAACAAATTTTTTTATCGTACAAAGAAGGCAAACAAGCATTCGGCCCGCTTGGTAAGCAGTCACCGTAGCCTATAGATGTCTGCAACACCAGAGGTGTCACTCGCGCGTTGCCGACCCTGTAGGAAACTTTCAACTCCTCTTCTGAAGAGCCCCATGCTGCAATCTTTTAGGAAAGCCTCGGCAGATGGTTGTGATTGTTGTGCTCAGCTAAGTCCCTACCAGCGCCGTAACCAATTAAAAACGTTGGTCTTTGGTGCTTTTGGAAAGGGATCGCAAGGCGAAACGTATTCCGATCTTACCAGAAGACGCAGTGCCGCTTTTGCAGTGTTTCTGTATTTGTAAGTTTTTAGACACCTACTGCGCGCTTCTGAGAATTTTTAACAGGGAAATAATGTGGCTGACTAGTTCCATAAATTCAGGGGAGACCGTAGTAGGACTCTTAAAACCCTTCCAAACCACACTTCAGGGTTCTAATTAAGGTGATCGTTGGAGTGATTTACGCAGACAGACGAGAGCAAAAATGCACATTAAAGTTATTATTTTTTACTTACAGATGGCTCTTCTTTTTACACAAGAAGGAAGTGAGAAGAGAGAAAGATTCCCTAACTTATGAATTTGGTACATCGTAGGTATTCGCTCGCAAGAAGAAAAATGACAATATTGTAATGGCTGTGAGTTATAAATATAATAAAACAAGTATAATTTACATTGAAGCTTTTGTGCTATTGCATATCACGTATAAGATATACGTGATATAACAAATACTGACATATATTGCGGACCTGACGCAATCGGCCATAGCCATAGCCAATTTGGGGATTTCATCAGATTATGCTATGAAAAATGATTATTTTATAGAGAGCCTCCAACCTAGCATTACGTGAATTGATACTTAGAGAAAACGATATTTTTCATCGCTAGTTTTCCGTCTTGCACCGCCTCACCAACGCTTTAGGATCGAAGGCATTTAATAGCATGTAGGACCACCAGCAATATTGTGGCAATTCTAGAGATCTCACGACAATTAATAGTAAGTGCAGTTGGAAACTCTTAATATTAATCATTCTAAACGCCTGATGAAAAAATATACGCATTTAAGTATTTATGTTTAATTTTATGTGTCGTTATTAAAGTAAAATATTTAGCACGACGATTATATTTTTAAAATCTTATTATAATCATGATATAGTTTACAAATCCTGAACTCAGAAGCGAAAAAAGTATTCATAATATTAAAGGAATAACCTTAAAAAAACGATTTTAAGAAACTAGGAAAAGAACTAAAAAGAAATAATAAGTACATTGTGGTTATTGCAATAATTGTTTTATTGATTATGAGTTATTTTTAAAATGTTAATATTTTAGTACAATAAGTTCTGGTGGAGTCGCCTCTTAGTTTCACGTTAATAAGTTAATAATTGCCTTAATGCGATTAGTAATGACTACAAGTTCTGGCTGAAAATGAACAAGCTCACGTGCATGCTTAAGCTGCTCAAATCCAGTGGCGTGCCTAGGGTTTTGGACTAGGGCAAGCCCAATATTTTTTAGGTTTAACATACATACATACATACATACATAGACTCACGCCTCTATGCCAGAAGGGGTTTTTAAGGACAACCACATTTCGCCTTGTAAGTTCCGTCACGCGATGTGATAGGGGGCGAGCCTATCGCCATATCGGGTACAAATTCCAGACTCCGGGCTGATAATGAATAGAAAAATCCAATATCACTTTGCCCGACCTGGGATTCGAACCCGAGACCTGAGCTTTGTTACCATACCTTAGTACAAATACACCACCGAGTTTTTTTTTAGGTTTAATACCTACTGATTTACTTACGCAAAGTTACTAAGAAAGAAGAAAATGAATTTACGTCGGCAGACCAATCACACAATCAATATTAGGATTAAAACAAATATAGATTGCTTGTGGACATACATCGGTAACTTTTTATTGCATTTTTAGTACCTGGCATTACAATAGCACAACCATAGCTACTGTGGTGCCGTGTTTTAAAGTTACCGAAATTGTGGACAGAAATTATTATGAGTACATCCATATTTTTGTGAATTACAAGTAATAGAATGTCTTTTGAGAGGACGAACTAATTTATTTTAAATTTAAAACATTATATTCCAAGTAATTAAACGCACAAAACTTGTCGTCTGAAAACATATGAAACACGATTGTTTAATAACCTATTTAAAGGGTAACATATAGAAATCAAAATAAGTAGTTTTGTTAACTGAACTAATAAAATGTGTACAAATCCGGCATTGGATTCGCGCAAGTTTCTTTTGTAATATAATTGAATGAATTCAATTTTTTAACGGCAACGAACACTTTCACCACCACAAACAACAGCACACACAAACCATCACAGGAAACAATAAGACTCATTTAATATCAAAAACTATAAATAACACAAAAACCTAAACAATAATCATAAACAGAACTTCACAATGTCATAATACAAATAAAAAGTTAGTAGCAATTCGTACAGTACCTGTTGCTATTAAACGTGAAATAAACATTATGACATATAAATATAATTTATTAAAAAGTATATGAATACTTCATTATTTGTACTAAAAAAATATATATGAAATAATTTCAAAAAGCAACCAACATCAATTAATAACAACAAACATAATTTACTGAGCAAATAATAACGTGACGACTATGAAACGTACGATGTTTAATCACAAAAAGCCGGGCATATCGTCTAATAGAAATTGCTATACAAAATATCTATAGCTATACATTCGTTGCGATCGAGTAGTAGCATTTCGCCCGATGTGCGAGCAACAGATCCCAAATTGCCAGAAGCCTCGTAAAAGCACACGAGAGAGAAAAGGACAGATATATGTGCCGCGTGTTCCGTCTTTTTAAGTTCTATTTAATTATTGAATTAAGTATTTCATTACGCGGCGCGGCGCGCGCTTCGGCGGGCGTTCCGTCGCGTCGCAGACGCTTCATTGCAATACGGCGCGGCTCGACACCAGCGGCGCGGTAAATTCAAAACGTAGACTTGTTTATTATATGACTGTATTGTATTAAATGTAATGGTTAGTGTTCAGTGTGGAGTATATTCATATCATGTAGGGCAAGCCGGGCTTTTGGGCTTGTATGGAAGTACCGCCACTACTCAAATCATTATCCTTTTATTATTCCCAGATGGCATACATTACATATTGTAACATATTTTTATCAACACTGAACGAGCATAACAAACTTCGGCTAATAGGTACTCGTATAGGATCCACCAACAAGGCAGAAAGACGATCAAATTTTGTTTTACTATTGCTATAAATGACGAGACGAATATGCCGTTCGCCTGCTGGTAAGCGATACGAAAAAACACCATTAATTAAAAAGCAGTGCTTGGCATTCCAATGCACTCGCCATCCTGAGACATAAAATACTAAATCTCATGATGTCCAGTAGTTACTCTGGCTACAATGTCCTTCAAACCGGAACAGAACAGCGCATTTACACCGCTGTTTACCGGAAGAACTAGACATTGCAGTGGTACCTACCCAGGCGGCCACTCACATATGAGAGACCTATAAAACGCGGCAGTAAATTAGCGTCTGATAGTTAGGAATTACTTCTTCATTTTGCACAGAAATAATTATTTTGAATTGCGCCCAACACGCGATCAACCCTAAGTTGCGGTTTAAATAAGTTTACACACAAAGTTTTAATACAAATAAACAATAAATCATTAAATTAATTATTCTTAGAAGAAACATAAAAAACGTTCGATACTGTAGTTTCCTTAGACACGACTTCTCACGGTAAACAGACATGGAGTGATAGCAATGTAGTCCTGTTTCCATCGGTGAGTGAGATTCGCGAAGGTTCAATGCCCCCCTTTCCTTCTCCAGTCCCTTTTTCTTTAATTGTTCTTCCTATTTAGATAGATGAACATTATTAAACCTACGAACCAAACATTCAAGATGTTTTAGTAGTAAACATTTGAATATTTGGTTACGTACGACCTATGTACTTCAAAAATGTATATATGATTAATAAGAATCTTATTCTTCTACATTTATGTTTTTTATTTATATTTATAACAGATAAATAAACCGTTGATAAGAAATTTTTGAGACTCATCACTTTCAATCGGCGTTACGTAGGTACTTTATCAACGTGTGGACTGATAAATAATCAATCATATTTGTCAGCGCAGGCTTAGTTTAAAAATATATTATAGTTAAATTTTGAATGGTGATAAAAAACCTTGAGATTGTATTTTATACCCAGCGTAGCGACAAACTCACCACTCTTACCTTTATCTTTGGTAGGAAATAAGATTTACATGTTGCTAAAACAATATTAATATTTCTGTCTACCCCAACTGATAATCAAACGTGATCTGTTCTTTAAAAAAATGATATCACATATACCTAATACTTAGAATGACCCTCATAAAAAGTTGCCGATACCGGAAAATAGAGTTTCACGAGATTTAATTGATTCGATATTATTTTCATTTATACACCTCTACACAGGATGTATATCCTTCTCTATGTCAAGATAACTTTTATTATATTATTTAATATGCACTATTATCTAAATGGCGATGTGAGAAACTATTTTATTAATATTTATATGTTTTACAAAGAGAAGAAAGTTTTCGAGCTCCCTTTTGACAAGCGGGGGAGGCCGAAGGTGTGCCCCAGTGTGGGTTATTTTTAGCATAAGTAGCAACTGTTTGGCATATAACATGAAGTGTGAAAGAGATACTTAGACGAGATAACTTGTGAGTGTGAGAGAGATAGTCATGAAATGTATGAAGCATTAAGTGACGCCTATGTTTAACAATGGACATCCTGTAGCCAATAGTAACAGTGTGTGTAAGTTCATTGATTATCCACTTAATCCTTGTTCTGTTCTGATAAAATAGATAAGATTATATCAAAGAATTATATCAGGTGTACTGACGTGATTCATCATAGTATTACGGTGTTAAAAAGAAAATTAATACATGCAATTAATAATAAATTTTGGGGTGTTCGTTTCTTGCACCTATACTGTAAATTAATAAATACATATAAAAGCCACATACATAGTCCTAACCCCACACTAAGATCGAGTCTTATGTCGTGAAAATCAGAAAGTACGAGAAACTTTTCGGTCTCATAAACACACCCGAAACAAATACCTGTGGATAACACAAACATTTGTTTTGGTTGCGGGGATCGAATCCGCGGTCTACAAAGTAAGTAGTAAGAATTTCAAATAAAGTTAATCACGCAGACGAAGTTTGCGGGTAGAAGCTAGTCATAAATAAGGCAATAAATGCCCACTGACATACATTTTTATTTTGTGAATTTATCGAAAAGTGATAAATTCATTATCTATCGGTATCGCGCAAGTGATTGGGAACAACAAAGGTCATATAGGTGAGTCATTCTCCTATTAAGCAAGCGATGTGAATCGAAATCTAAAATTAGAAAATAAGCCGTTTTGGTTATTGCAATAGTTTTATATACATACACCACAAATGATTTAATGCACCCAATGATAAGTTCAGTGTAATCTAGAAAGATTATCCACCGCCCTAGGATTATCCCTCGCCATTTTGTAGTACTAAGTCGGCCTGATCGTATGCGGATATATGTACGAAAGACAGATGAATCAAATACCATAGAGTGGATTATAAACTCAATAACTTTACATTAGAAAAAAATAGTGGAATTATCAACATAACTAGGCCATATTACTAAAAAGCAGCGCTCAGTCATTCTAATGCTGTACTATAGAAAAAGATTATAGCATGTATCTGCAGTTTTATCGGTTATAATCACTTTTTACCACTATCAGAGCGATAAAAATATGTTTAAAGCCATGGTAGTATAAACATTGTTTTTCATCCTTTAATATAATAGACGGCAAATGTGACCTACATAAAATTAAAAATAATGGCATCACCTGAAGATATAAGAGATTCAGAACCATTAAATCAACCTCGTGTAGCTGAAGAAAAGACTTTAACGTGCTGTGAACGTTTCAATAGATTCAAGAATCTTATAACAGTGGAACCGGTTGCGTTTTTTACTTTATTTTCAAGTATATTATCAACAGTAGCGACGCAAACCCTCGGTTTAGAGAAAACATGTCGAGTAAGTTTAAAATTGGGAGACGTAATCTGCGATTCACTTCGAGCACAGAACCAATCGAACAATTTTACGAATTACGAGCGGATGGTGCAAGAACATTATTCAAATCAACTTCTTTGGAAGAGCGCGTTGCAGGCCCTGCTGCCTTGCATCATGCTCTTGTTTGTTGGAGGGTGGATGGACAAGACCGGCAGGAGGAGAGGCATCATGATGTGGTGCCTCGGTGGAGAGATGATGCAGTGCATCAGCAACATCGTCAACGTCATATTCTTCTACCAGATGCCTTTGGAAGTCCTCATCTTCTTTGATACTTTCTTTGTTGGTATCGTCGGTGGCACCAGTGTTATGTACATGGCTATGTTCAATTATATCTGTGATATCACTAATACAGAGAATAGAACGCATCGACTCGGCTTCGTTAATTTATGCACATTAACAGGAATACCGATGGGGTTAGCCCTGTCTGGCATCATGTTGAAGCATTTCGGATATTACGTTATATATGGAGTTTCATTAACATTTCATGTTATGACATTTTTGTATATACTTCTGAGGCTCTTTGATCAGGGTCGGACTCCGGAACAAATAATTGTAAGTTAGACTTTTTTCGCATATTTGATTACCTAATAGATATTGTCTTTCAAAAAAACAATTTAAAGGAACCTATCCTCTACCGTAGTATTTTATGTTTTCATAAGCTTTGTTTACTCAATTCAGATAATACTTAATTTGAATGTTACTAAATGTTTGATATTAACTGAAATATTTATTCCCTTCAGCTTGATGGCCAAGGATTATGTCATTTCCTAAAAACTTTCTTCAACCCATCAACAATTAGAGAAACATTTAAAGTGGTGTTCAAAAAATCAGAAAATAATAGAACATTAATCCTAATCGTGATTTTCATCACAATCACATTTTTATATGGACCTTTATACGGTAAGTTAATTTATTTTGTGACCACACACAGAATCATTAACAATATCGCACAAGTAAAATAGAACTACTACTTAAAATTTCAATAAATATTATTATTTAATTGATTTGTCACGTAACAATAAAAAAACCACCGTAGTTGTAATATACCTTTATGCACAGTTTGGACTTTATATTCTTCAATCAGTAAAATAAAATACAATAAGTATAGAAAAACTACATTTTTCAATACTATTCGTAGCTTTTTTGCTAGCCAGGTGAGGCAAGCATGCCGTTCGCCTGATGGTAAGCGATACAACCGCTCATGGACAGTAGCAAAACGCAACGCCATGAATTACAAAGCAATGCTTGACATTCCACTTCGCTCACTATCCTAAGACATAAGATTTTAAGCCTCATACTACTCCAGTAGTTAATCTTGCTACAATGTCCTCCAAAACGGAACAAAACAGTGCATTTACACTGCTGTTTGGTGGGAGAATTAGACATCGCGGTGGTGACCCAAGCGACCCCACGCATATGAGAGACCTACCACCAGCAAACCATTTGGGAACTTATTCCCTAATTTCTTACTTGTCTATAGAATTATAAAACGTTTTATTATTTGTAGGTGACGCGGCTATCCTGTACATGTCTACAAGGTACCGCTTCAACTGGGACGAGGTTGATTTCAGTATCTTCCAGACTTATAACTTCGCTATAAATACTATTGGTAAGTATAATTTATTCAATTCTATATCATTCTACCAACCCGCACTAGGCCAGAATGATGGACAATATGGCCTAATCCTTCTTAATCCTAATCTTGATTGTAGCGGAAGCCAGTACCCTGTAGTGGGACGTGTATGGGCTTCAGTTACAGATATCATCCTGAATGTAGATTATTCATGTCGTCTCTAGCATCATTTACAATCAGAACTTTTTCTTCTTAAAAATACCCTTCATATTTTTATATCCCTGATAACTTGTATAGATAATTTCAAAACGTTCGGTTGAGTAATTTTAAGGTATGAAAGCGGAACAAACAAATCCATGTAATAGTATTGGCATATTATTTGTGATAAATCTTTAATAATATGCTTCAGGTACAATATTCTCGATCCTGGTGTTCAGCAAATATCTGAAATGGCACGACTCGGTGCTCGGGATCACATCCTCTCTCAGCAAGATCGCATCGTCGTTCGTGTATTGTTTCGCTGCAACCGCTGGGATATTTTACATCGGTATGTATTTTCCTGAATATTCATCACTGTTAATTTTGAAGTCTTGCTAGTCTAATCTGACCCCCTTTTGAATCGAAATTTAAATTTACTTTGAACTCGACCTCATCGATTTTAGATAATTTACTCGTTCACTAAGGTATTTTTATATGTATATGAAATCGATTGTCAAATTGCATTTTTAAAACTGTAACAAAAATAAATATTATAGAAAAGTGAGATAGAGTAGCAATACTACCTTTGTTTTTTTTATATTCAGAGGTTTCAAGTCGCATAGCAGCTGACTACAGCGACTATTAACTCAACTCGAATTTTACCGTCGATTTGTAGCGTATGATTGTGCATTGAGCTGTGAAGTCCTGGGTTCGAAACCCAGGTCGAGCATTCCACATTATGTAAGTTTTTCGGTTTCAAAAACATCCCATTTAGAATATAAAAGGGCTCAGTGAAGTGCAAGCTACACTAGTATCTCTTCTAAGACTCCTTCGGTGTTTAGAAGTCAGGTTATAATGGTTTCTTAGAACTTAAGTGATAGGTTTGTGTTATGTATATGGTAATTGGTAATTTATTTGACTTATTGTTTCTTTATTCCAGCTCCCGTAGTAGACATATTGAACGGTACGTCAGTATTGGCAATAAAGTCACTCTACTCGAAATTGTTGGAGCAGAGTGAAATAGGTATGTTTCAGGACTTCTCATTATTTCCTATAACAGAAATATATTTGCGTAATTTACAAATATTTATTACAACATTCGTTGAATTGTCAAAAGACGCTCCAGAGTTTTTTAAATTATTACCATATAATTTTTGGATTAATAGTATATTAATAATCAATCGCCATTTATACTTTGTTGTTTCAAATTATTTTTGTATTTTTTATGATTTTTTGTGTAAAATAAATAATAATAAAAATAAAATAAATACCAAGTAAATTCAGTATGAGTATTCTTTCGACTTTCAGGTAAAATGACAGCGTTAATAAGCATGATCGAAAACCTGACTCCGCTGGCGTATGTGCCGATGTATACGCAAGTGTATACAGCTACTATGGACAAATTGCCCGGCGCTGTCTACCTCTTGGGAGCTATCATGTCAGTGCCTACGGTAATTGCTTTCTTGTAAGTAAAATATTTTTATTGATTTCCTATTTATACTACTGCTTTAATTTTTACTGATGCAGTAAAGCACAGTTGAGGTCTCAGCTTCGAATCCCGGGTCTGGCAAAGTGATATTGGATTTTTCTATTCATTATCAGCCCGGAGTCAGGAATTTGTGCCCGATATGGCGCTAGGCTCGTCCCCTATCACATAGCGGGACGGAACATACAAGGCGAAATGTGGGTGCCCTGGTGGCGCCTCTGCCTTCCCCTTCTGGGATAAAGGCATGAGTTTATGTATGTATGTATGGAAAGCACATGGTGGTAAGTGCAGTCTATATCAATTCGAATGTCTACCGGCTTTTTTTCAGGCTTTTCGGCTTTTCGCCTTCCTCGAAACCTGTAATGAATGAGCCCGAAATGCAACAACCTTGTATTTGTTACTGTGTTGGGTTTTTCGCTAAAGAGGTGGCTATTTGGGCGAATACGAAAATCCTACCACTAGCTAACATGTACCTAATTTCTTTTTCCAGCTGGCTTTTGTGGGTGCATCTAAAAGAACAAAAGAAGGCAAGGCATGAGAAAGCAAACGGAATACCTCTGACGTAGTACAAAAATATGAAGAATCATGAAGGTTTTTTGAGATAAAAGTCGTTATTTAATATTAAAAAATACTAGATGAATAAGAGCACACATTTAAATTATTTTATTACTAAACAGTACTAGTGTTATTGCCTGTACCAAAGTACTAACTAGTAACTACAATTACGACACCCTTTTCTCACACATTTTCTTATATTTTTCTAAATACCTACTTACTAATGTCATTTTTAACACCATATCTGTTTTTAGATAGAAAACTATTATGATTTCGTTTCTGATCATCTTACAAAACCATACGCCAAAAACGCTTCTTTAAATACTTCCATAATTTACTGAGGCAGAAGTGCGACAGAATTGCGAAAATCTGTACAGTTTGGCCTAACGAGCAAAACACCTCTCGACGTGATGTCTTTTTGTTTATAACTGTGTTTAGCCACTTAACTCCAGACGACGCAATACAGTTTGCAAACAGTACGTCAAGTTCGCGCGCACTTGAATATGTGTCTTGTGCTGTCTTGTGGCATTTATCTATTAAATAAGAGGCCTTTCGACGTATGTGTACTGTGCAGTATTACGCTTTGACATGATATATCGATATTATTTGATATAAATCCAGTTACTGAACAAGATGGTGGAAGGACAAGTTGGATACATTCAAACCAAGATGACAAGAGCTCGCCGATGATAGGGACAAATGGAAGAACAAAGAGAGGTCTTTGGACAGCCGTGGGACACTATAAGCTTAAAAAAATCGTTGATAAATTTTCTAACACCTTCAGAAATATTGTGAATAACTTCCTGATACTTTCTATTGCCGCGCCGTTCAAAAGAGCGATAAACAGTTTTCAGCCTAAACTTATTACACATTATGGTGCAATTTCATTTTCAATTTACTGTTAATAAGTCAGTCTTTACAACTTACAATAACAAAATGATCTTGTAGGTTTAAAAGATAAATTCAAGAAATATTAATTATTTTCTATCGGAATTCCTTATGATTTCTGTATCAATACAGGGAAGCTACTACGTAACACAATATATCGTGCGATTCTTTGTATTGAAATCTACTCCTAGTGACTTCGTTTGTGCTCTGTGTCTGTCTGTCGATAAATAACACATAACGCTGGTCAACACTGTTGAATGTTCAGCAGTTGATATGAATGAAAACAGGCACAGGCACTAGGAGCCGATTTCAATACGCAGAAGCACCCGATATATCGAATACCGTGTAACGCAGTAGCCCCCGAGAACTTTAAATTGACTGGATCAAAAAGCCCCTAACATTATTTTGTGAGCAAAGGTGTCATACTGGGCCGATTAGTACAAGGTAATACACGTTAATTCAAACCTTGGCGACAACTTCGAAGGTGTGAAAGTGGTCGTCAGTCCTCATTAACATGTCTGCCTATGGAGGTAACGAAATTCAAAATACAGAAATAATTAATGTCTAGCTTATTATAATAGCCACATAATATACCATTTGCGTGTTTGAAAATGACAAAGGTAGATTTATTCTTATTAGTTTCGTGTTTCAGCTAATGCAATGGTATCGTACGAAATAATATTAGGAGCTAATTTACTCAAAAAATATTTTAATTAAGCCTTGTCGTTTAACGATTTATGGTTCCACATAAAATATTGTTCAACTTGCCATTTTTCGTGTTAGGAGTTTTCCTTGTCAGGAACGCCATTACCAAATTGTCTATATTGTATACTTAGATGTTGAATTCCGATAACCATAGAAAATATTATATTCATACTACAAGCATCCATCCTTGACTTCAGCAATCTAGAGTACCAGGTGTTCCCTTGACTATGCTAGCAGATGTCGTTGTGAATGAAACGCAACGTGACTATTACTCGTACAATAGGTTCATTTGTTTAATTATGAAAAACCATTGAAATTCGCTGTGTTTTGAATGTTAATAACAGTATATTATTACATTAATTACGATATTATATACTCTCTATTATAATAGTATCTATATATTAGTTTAGATGCAGCTAGAACCAAATCAAATGTAGGGTCCATATGCAATAAACATATACTGGGTATATCCAGACTGCGACCAAAAACGAAGCCAGGTGGTAGTATTAGTAACTTTTTTTTTTGTTTTGCTTGTCGTATTTTGGTGATAAATACATAGTTTTCCTAACATAGTGACGTACACCTTTCTATTTTTAAGACGCAATGATTCGTAAGGGTTTAAATTACTTTTTTCGCAAAAACTAGGTATTAAGCCCATTCGCCCAAACACGACGATTTAAAAAAAATGCAAAAACAATCTGTCGCTTCATTTGCGAAATTTTTAGTCTCATTGTGTTTGTAACCAATAAAACTATCACCTGGCTTTGTTTTCGGACGCAGTCTTGATATACCCGGTATATTGGATTATATCTAAACTTCTTTATCAAATCTTGATTCACTAAACAAAGAACAACGCAATTAAATATTTCACGCCTATAGATATCTATAGAACTGTATTCAATGCCAATAGCTTGCGTGATTATTTGCCTTTGTAAAGGAGAATGCATATTGTAGGTACTGCACTGGCATAAAACAAAATTACAAAATTCCATCAATTGAGAAATGAAAATATAACATTATATTATCTGGAAAAATCTATTTGATCGTTGAATTTGATTGACTTGTTGTTTTTCTTATAAAAATTCATAGCTGACCAGTATCATTCAAAGAATTGAAAATCTCTATGCCCTATGGTGTAGCAGATGTTCATGAGCGGCGGTGATCACTTACCATCAGTTGAACTGTATACTCGTCTGTCCCCCATACTATAAAAAGTAACAAAAGAACAGAATCAACTACTACCTCGATGATAAAATCACCTGTTTTAAGCCTGGTACTTACTTTTAATTATCGTAAATATTTTGAACCTACTTGTAAAATAATACTTCCCGACTAATACATTAAAAATATATGGAAAAATCGTATGCATTACCGTGTTTTTTTTATTAACATTTCTTTTCTAAACAAAACTTTTTGTTTCTATTAAAATGTATTCTAAAGATTCTTTCGTTTATTAAAATAAGGTGGTAGCAGAATGGTGGCCTTATAGAGGCCAAGAAGAAGGTAGGCAGACCATCTTCAATATGGAATGACAACATCATTAAGCTTGACGGCAAAGTATGGATGATATTTCCGCAAGATCGAGCGAATTGGTGTGGTAAAGAAGAAGCCTCTGTCCCTCAATGGATGTATAAATGTGTGCTAAAATGATGGTGATGATGATGATGATGATAATAAAACACAAAACATGCACATTTACAAATTGGCATTATAATAAAACTTCAACGAGTTGAAAAATGAACATAATCGACAATTAAGATAGGGACCTTTATCAGCAACTACTATACCTCTACAAATATTGAAATGGATTATTGTAACATATTGTAAGTATTAGACAAATAGTTGAAATATAAATAAACTCAACTGAGATAAATTAATTGTTTGACGACATCGTCATTTCACCGACAGCTTACATGTTTGAAACACTGAGTGTGTAAAAGGATCGAACAGAAACAATGCATTCTGAAGAAACTATAGAAAATAATCAAACTAAAGAAGGGGATAGTGTTGATCATGAAAACAAAGAAGACGTCGATGAAAACGCTCCACTTAAACCAAATCCAGAGGCTACAAATGAAAAGTTTGAACATGATGAGAAAAAACTAACAATTAGGCAAAGGCTCAAACTCATTAAAGACAATACGACGGTAGAGCCTATTATGGCCTGCTACGTAATGCCCAGTGTCCTTGCATCATTGGCGATACAGAATTTGAATTTGGAAAAAGCCTGCCGAGTGAACCTAAATTATACAGACGAAGTATGCACGGCACTCAACCTTAGGCAAACAGAAAACTATACAGAATACGAAGAAAACGTGCAAAAACTAATAGCAGGTATACAAACTTGGAAAAATATAGTCCAAACTGCGATCCCACTGCTCCTCATTCTGTTCGTTGGAGCGTGGAGTGACAAGACTGGCAGGAGGAAAGCATGTATCCTGATGCCTATAGTGGGAGAGTTTCTGTCCTGCATCGGATTCATAATAAACACGTACTTTTTCTACGAACTTCCAGTAGAAGTTACAGCTTTGACCGAGTCAATATTCCCGGCTGTCACTGGTGGATGGTTTACGAACTTCATAGGAGTATTCAGTTACATAGGTGATATCACGACAACGGAAAACAGGACGTACAGAGTTGGTTTAGTAAATATGTTTATGTCCCTCGGCTACCCAATCGGGAGTGCACTGAGCGGTATACTCTTGAATTTAGTTGGGTATTACGGAGTATTCGCAATATCGTCTATGCTGTATCTATTTAGTTTAATATACGGCTACTACTGTTTAGAGGATCCCAAACGAAAGCCGCCGACAAAAAAGGTAAGAATTCAAAATTTTGAATACTTTACTAACTGTATTTTATGCCATCAATATTGTTTATCAGTTATTTGTGTCGCTACTACGATTCACGGTTCGGAGGCTACGTAAAATGACGTCATAACATTACAGTAGTTAAACGACTTATAATAGAATTATACGTACACCCTGAAACAAAATCGAAACTTTATTTCATGAGAATTTTTTTATCCCAAAAGAATAGCACCAGCAAAATTATAACCATCCTTCAAATTAAACATTCAAATCGAACGAAACTGTCACATATATAATTATTTTAAAGCCTGTACTTTTCCTAAATTAAGTTACCGTATATTAATTGTCTAATCATCTTAGTTAGAACCATGAGGTCCTAGTTTTATTAGTCGGCGGCGAGTATGGAAAAAAGCTCACCCTCAATCACGTTTTTGATTAGAAATAAGCTTTTCAAACTATAGTTGGTAGTCGTGGTAACTTTGTATATATCCCTGTGCATATAGGCATTAATATGCTTATCCTGTACTGTACTGTATCATCCCATATACTTCCCACTGCAGGGCACGAGCCTTCCCTACAATCGAGAGTACGGTTGAGAGGGGTCGGACCATATTATATCCATATAAAAACCCCCTGTTGCTCCATCGGCACTTTGGAGAAATTCCGGGCCCTCAAAATGAACACGCCAAAGTTCCTCCAGTGCAATGCTTAACATGCACCACTCGGAGGAAATAAATCTGTATACAGTCACACAAGAAAAGCTTATCTAGCCCGAAAGATTTCTGCCCCGGGCTCGCCATACTCGTCTCTGAACAGGATCAGCTCTCTCCCGATCCCGATAGCCTTCTTTGACGTGACGGTTTCAGTAAATGAAGCTACCGCTTTTCATTTATTATATCCTGGTAGGTATTTTGCCCCGATAGTTATTACTATAAATAGGCGTAATGACAATTCCGATCACAGGAAAACGTATTTCTGAAATGAACAAAAGTTCACTCAAAGTCATGATTCGAAACCAAAATACATTGCTAATACTGAGACAATAAATAGGCTTGTACATCATTCTCGTTATCTTCGTTTCGTTATCACAACTAAAGTGATGTCTAGCTGCAATAAATGTTGAATACGACGGCAGTATTAAAATAGACTTTGCATAAGTAGCGTAATTTTCCATCAAATAATAAAGAGATAAAACAACGCTAAGGTTTGCAAATAACACGTGGAAATTCCCATCGGCACCAACGGTTTGCATTGCGTATGACGTTGGAGAAATTGCAAATATTCATCGTATTTTTAATCGCTTATTCACCTCGATAATCTATGGAGAGGTCCAAACTTCAATCCATATAGTAGCTTGGTTTTTAGGTTGGCAATTTGTGACTCTGTTTTAAGTAAAGCTGACAATAATATTTACTTGGTGGGCTGTAATTAAATAATTAGCTTATTATTTTATGACAGTATCTATTGTAATCAATTTAATCTGTATTGAATTACCAGAAATACCGACTAAATGTATTTAAAATCGTTCTGTAAAATCTACTGCAGGAAGTGAAAAAGAAACGCAAACGTATAAAATGTTTTCGTGCTCTGCTAAGCCCTTAAACTGATAAGACAATTAAAAACATTTAAGTTTAAAGTCAACAAGTCTTTGTTAGTTTACTACTTATTAAGAGACATATTTTTAGCGTATTCTTCTAATATCCAAACCATCTAACTTAATCCTACCATAACATTTTTCAGTAAGCAGTGTCATATCATATCATATCGTACAAGCAAGCGAAGTGTCGGACGCCCACCCACAGGTGGACGGACGACCTGGTTAAGGTCGCAGGAAGTCGCTGGATGCAGGCCGCTTCCAACAGGTCTATGTGGAGATCCATGGGGGAAGCCTATGTTCAGCAGTGGACTTCTTGTGGCTGAAGAGAAAGAGATATACCGGGTATATCAAGACTGCGACCGAAAACGATGCCAGGTGGTAGTTTTAGTGGTTACAAACACGATGCAAATAAAAATTTCGCCAAAACAGTGACAGATAATTTTATAGATTTTTTTTTAATCTTCGTGTTTGGGTAGTAAGTACCTATTTTTTGAGAAAATACTAATTTAAACCCTTACGTACCATTGCGTGTTTAAAAATAAAGAGGTGTACATCATTATTTTAGGAAAACTATGTATCTATCACCCAAATATGAAGATAAGTAAAAAATTACCAAAAAAATGTTGACGATTTTTTTTTACGAAATTTTTAGTTGCATTGTGTCTGAAGTCACTAATACTACCACCTGGCTTCGTTTTCGGTCGCGGTTTTGATATACCCTGTATATATCACTATCATGTCAAAAACATTTTAATATTGGATTTGCTCCCACTTAAAGAAACACTGATCTTGTGACTTCTTAATCTTTCACGCATCAGCAGTCTTACCATGACCGTTGTATTAGCGATTCATTTGCGATGCAATTCATTTTAGGTTATCGTTTTATTTCGTACCATGACCATGTTAATACTGAATCGCAAGTGAGTCGCAAACTAACCAAATGAGTGAACGAATAAGTCTCTGATCCGTAAAGCTAGAAAGAGACAGCGCTATAGAATCATCATATCCTTTGTTTCTTTCTCACCGCACTAGTTAGCAGCGTTCTGAAACTTAATCGTGTAAAAGTTACGATGATATAAATACGATTGATAATTTGTATTATTGTACTATTATTAACTTCTGGCTAAGATTACTTTCAATGTAAATGTTGCAGATTGACACAGAATAGTATTTTAGGTGACGTTATATCAATATTTTAATTGATTATTATAATATGTATATTACGCGCATCAACTTGCAGAATAGTGTGTCAAACTTATGAACGTTTCTTTATGATATATGAGATTCGATATTGTGAGTTGTAACATTCTCGGAACGCGGGTGTTTTGATTATTATGCTAAAATGGTATTGAATTGTTGTTGTTTTATTAATTTTACGGCGTGAAGTATTTTTGTGGTATTATCCTCACTATCACACTCCAACTATTCGAAAAATAATAAATTATGTGACATCTAAAATAATATAAATTATGCTTATTCAATGTACATTACTTAGAAATATAATTAAAAAACCACTATTGAACGTTACCTACTTTCCTAATGCATTCATTTTACTGAAATATCTATTTTATTCAATAACGATTCAGTTTCGGTAGTAAAGAAAGAACTTTATTTGAATCGCAAGTTTTGACAGATCAGCGACTCAACTGAGGTCTTGAAGTTTAGTCATGGTTTAAGTTTAGTAATGAATGAAAACGTGATTTGCGAACGAATTGCGATTCATTTTAGGCGCTAACCTAAATTGATCGGCTAAAACGATGTCATGGTACGAAAACACAAAGCGGTTCAGAATAGGTCCTGAATTGCGTCGCATTAAGAGGTCATGGTAAGGCTGCAGTTCTGTTGATTTCTCTCTATTTCACCTCCATCTGCTATTTTTGTTTCTAGAAAAAGGGGAAATGCTGCGGTTTCTTCAAGGAGTTCTTCGACGTTGCATTAGTAATAGAGACATTCAAAGTGGCGTTCAGGAAGGGGCCGGGCAACAGAAGACTTCGAGTGGCATTACTTCTGATAGTCGTCTGTGTGGTTTTCGGACCAATGCATGGTAAAGTTAAACTTACGTTGTATCATCAGCACCTTTATTATTATTCCACCTAGGGCTTATTTTACAAACGCCAAATAACTGATATCAGGTAAATAATTTTGATATTTTGACAAAGTCTTGATAAAAATTATGTAAAAATTGGAATTTTCTTTGCACATTTTTTTTATTTGAACGAACGGTGATACGAGCATGCCATTCGCCTGATGGTAAGCGATACGACCGCTCATGAACAGTAGCAAAACCAAACAACACCATGAATTACAAGGCAATAGCATTCCACTGCGCTCGCCATCCTGAGACATAAGATGTTAAGTCTCAATATGTCCAGTAGTTACTCAGGCTACAATGTCCTTTAAACCGGAACACAACAGTGCATTTACACTGCTGTTTGGCGAAAGAAATAGACATTGCGGTGGTACCTACCAGGCGGCGTCTCCCACCTACCACCAACCTACCTACCTACCTACCTACCACCAAGACCTACCACCAGACCATTTCCAACATTTATAGATGTAGGTACATTTAAATCAAATTATAACACATACTAGTATTAAATTTGGAAATGCAAAGAATGCTTGGAATTTTGTTAATTTGCCTCCCAGCATCTGTCATAAGTATTTACGGTTTCGATATACTAGTATAGATTTACGCCTAAACACAACTCTTATAACTTCCATATTACATTGCAATGTGCAATACTAAATACATATATCGTGTCACAATCTCCGATTAAAATATAATTTAATGAATTCGTATCACTAATAATAATAGGATTCCCCAATTATAACTAAATTATTGATAACTTATTGAACGACAGAGTATTGGGAAATCTTTATGCCCTATGGCCAATTTTCTATTATTCTCCTAGCCTTTCGTTATTATCATATACAACGTTTTTTTACTGAAGAGCCAGAATTGTGGACATTGTTCCGTGTGTGTTTCTTTTTGTCCCATTGTCAGATTTTACTTATATCTCTTTGCTTCAATGTCGTGAACAACAAATTTATTTTTTTCAGGCGAATTCACCATAATGTATTTATTTACTAGATTCAGGTTCAATTGGGATGAAGTTGAATTTAGTATGTGGTCGACTTACTCTATTGTCACCAATCTTATAGGTGAGTGTTTTCTTTTCTTTTCAGTGAACTTATCCGCTAAATGTAATGTAACCATTTTTTGCATTTACCCAGGACAAATCTCAAGGTATCAAGTTTAAAATTATGATTTCATAAAATCAAAGTTCTTTAAACATTATAGAAACCACGTATATTCCAACCGTCTTACATTTTAACAGCCTAAGAGTTATAGCAAAGAAAAATAAGAAACTAATTACCGCGAGTTCGATTCTCGCACCCAAACAATGTTTATGTTTATCTCCCAAGTACATATGCGAAATGTTTCTCAACGATAATTATTTCTTACCGATTCAGCACAATATATCCTCCATCGCTGTTAAATCTATTAACTCTTACCATTCTTCTTCTTCTAATTTCAATACAAAGTGATTTGAACTAGAAACACTTACACAAAAATAATATCAATGTTTGTCCCGCAGGCACATTCTTCTCAATAAGCCTGTTCAGTAACTACCTGAAGCTTGACGACACTATACTGGGCATTATATCGAACACGAGTAAAATAGTGGCCGCTTTCGCGTACGCATTCGCACGGAACAACTTCGAGATTTATATGGGTAGGTTAACCATGATTCAGGGTGCTTTGTGTTGTTTCTGTGTTCGGTGTTGCTGGGTGACCACACTCACGGTATTTCAGGGATTTCTATTCTAGATATATTTTAGAATAGATAATGTTTTTGTGAAACGAAAACTGCATTTGTTATTTACCTATTGAAATCTTTTCGGTTTTCTGGATCATTAAAATACATCATTTGGTTTTATGGATGTGTGCATGTGTTTTACTAATATCTCATATTATGAATTAAGTGTTGTATGATAACAAATTATTTCTTAACTATGTAATTCTTTGTCAAATATGTGACTTTAAGGCATTTTTATTCCAAATATATGATGTTCAAGATAAACAGTCGTATTTATATTTTTAATCAGGTGCTATGTTCTCTCTAATAATAAAGTTATTGTATAATGAGTTACCTAAAAAGTCCCTAGAAATCTGTAAATTTGGTCGTCCTTACCTGGCAACATTTAACTCGTGTGATTTGTTTTATAGCTTTAGTGCATTTAGCTATCTGTCTTTTCCGTTAGCGATGTGTTAGTCATATTAAGAGCATGTTCGCTAGAACCATCGTCCATTAGTAAACATGGTCTAAAAACTCAAGTTTACAAATCTCAATATAAAAAAGACCTTTTGATACGTAAATGAAATACCAGTGTATAAACCTCTCATCCTTACGTCTCGTGGCATGGCAGTCATAATTTCGTACTAAACAATTAATTGAGGACACTCTTCGACCTAGCAACCGACGTTGACATATTTACCTTCCTAACGGGAGCTTAATTTAGTTCTAAAACACAATTTACCGATACCAACTTTTAAAAATAGAATCTAAATATTTGCAGTATTTTTACTTAAGGCAATGCGCGATACCGTACGAGCTATAACTTCAGGGGATTCATTAAACGCGCGACCGAGTGTTCCATATAACTCTATAACTCGGAACGTTACTCTTGTTCCAAGTTTCTGGCGGGATTTCACTGTTTACGACCTCTGCCGGGCACGGCTAAGCCTTTAATCTCCAGTATTTACATATTAACTTGGATATTGGGAACAAGTTTACTGAGCAACCCTCTCTTCTTTTTAGCTGAAGCTTGATCTGAATACATCGAATGTTTGAATATTTTTTTACGCTTTTTGAGTATTTCGAAAATAGAATCAGTAGCCACAGTTTCCTTGCCAACATTTTTTGTCGTTTATTTTACATTCTGATTAAAATGCAGGCCATACATGACACTCCTGGAAAGTTTTATAGTAAAATATCCAATAATCTGTTCTAATGGTTCAACAATAGTAAGGTATTACATCTCTTCCTATTCCATATTCATTGTCAAAAGCAAGCAATAAACCCGTAATTCATTTGCTGGCGTATGTACATATTTACGATAATAGTTGCCACCAAGTGAACCACTTAAGCCTTTCCAGATTTATTTACAAAAACGTAATTTCATCGGGTGAAATCCTATATAACTCTCGGACAAATATAGCAGAACTTCCCAAAATTCACAAAGCCAGTTTGGGACCTAAGCGTAATTCGTGTTGCGATTCGTCGATAATCTCCGTGAATGCGTTCTCACAACGATAATACACCGCAGAGCATTGTGCCCGATTATTGATACAACACGAATTTCGCTTTGTGGTCGGTTAAGAACTCAAGCTTTGTTTGTTGTTTTACTGTTCTGCTTCAACTAGTTTTGTTGTGGACGTCTTTTTGGGATCTAAGTTCTAAATCGATCTAGGATCTAAGATTAACCATCACCTTCTTAAAACATTTCACTGTTAGGTATAGAAAGTGGCTTATACCTAACTATTGTATTGGCAATATCACACGATTTAGACTTAAATAAATAACGTGAAAACTTGTTACTTGATACATTTTTATATTTACTGGGAGACAATAAAAATACGTAGTTCTTAATTATTCAAAGAACATCTAAATTCCTTTAATTCTAAATAAAGAAAATTGTGTCAATATTGGTCGTAGAACTAATACTTTAATAATTTAACATTTTGTCGGCGAATTGATCTAATTAATCGTATGTACACTTTTCTACATTTACGTTTTTGTTGAAATATTATTTTGTTGTTTGCATCAAGGGTATCTCAGTATAATATGTGACTATCCTATTCTTACTATCAACTGGCATTAACGTAGCTGCAGTACTAATGCTGATTCATTGCATTTCCAGCACCTCTACTTGAGATTCTGAACGGCACGTCCTTCATCGCCATGCGGTCGATAGCCACTAAGCTGGTCAGCGGCGAAGAGTTTGGTAAGGTTTTTACCATTATAGTTTTATTTGGTACTATTTTACTAAAATATTCGAAACTTGTTGGTGTTATAGGCCTACATAGAAAAACCCTTTTAAAATTATCTGGCTTATGCTAATATTACTGTAAAACTACTGAAGGCACATTATAAATTCTCATATCATAAGGTAGCTTTCCAGCTCAGCTACTACTCCACACTCTGCATTTTGGACTATTGCAAGCCTAACATGCAAGAAAGTGTAGCAAAAATAGATTCTATCATTCATCTTCATTGCTGCACAATTTATATATACATAATATTTTAGATTTTGGTTTATTTTTAATTTCTTGTGGTTGTCTTTTTATTTTTCCGTAAGTTATTATTTATTTTGATTTCTCAGGCAAAGTAAACTCGCTGTTCGGATTGGCAGAGGCTACAATGCCTCTAGTGTATGGGCCTCTTTACTCGAGAGTGTATATTGCTACTTTGAACATTCTGCCAGGCGCAGTGTTCCTTCTCGGAGCGATACTTACGGTGCCTTCTATTTTTATCTTTGGGTAAATACCTATTTTTATTTTTAATCATTTAGGTGGAACTATAAAAACCTTAGTAACATTCTGATAACAAAAGTAAGTGTACTATTGTACATAATATAAGCCGTGTAGGTAACGGTTTCAGAATAACCATTTATTATTATTGATCAATACCTACTTTATACTTTCAACAATTCCACTGCGATATATGTCATAAGATGTGGAGATCTATAAGCAGAAGATATATAAGCACGAATAAATATAACGAAGATATATAGATGATATTACGACACAAAATAATTTTAACATATTCAAAATTTGCTCTACTTTTTTATGTTTACTTTTCGTATTATAAGTTTATCTATACATATACAGCTTACAAACAGAATTACAGAAACTCCTGTCCTCATAAACTCGAGGTCATCATATGTATTATAGGAATAAAAATCAATGTATAATAAAACAGTATGATTATTCCAGATGGTTGTACTTCGAACACAAAAAAGACATAATCAGAAACGAAGCTGCCAAATCGAATGAAGCTGAAAAACAGACTTGTTAATTACAATACAAATATGTTGAATAGCTCCTTAATAAGTGCAAATAAACTCTGTAAAGATATGATCTCGAAGTGTTACATATTGCGTATAAATATTGTAAATAAACCAGAGATACGCGGAACGGTAGGATAATGAACGATACGGGAAAATATCATAATAAATGTTTGCTTACTACTCTTGAATTATCGCCATTATTACCGAAAACTCCTGTAATTTGTCTTTTGATTGCTCGACATTAAGCCTTAGATTTTAGATACTAACTACTTTACTTCAGGTGCTATGTGGTCACTTAATTGTGCAAAACTAAAAAAATAAGACTGCCTCGGTGGCGTAGTTGTATTACGGTACGGTTACAAAGCTGAGGTCTCGGGTTCGAATCCCGGGTCGGGCAAAGTGATATTGGATTTTTCTATTCATTATCAGCCCGGAGTCAGGAATTTGTGCCCGATATGGCGATAGGCTCGCCCCCTATCACATCGTGGGACGGAACATGCAAGGCGAAATGTGGGTGTCCTGGTGGCGCCTCTGCCTACCCCTTCGGGGATAAAGGCGTGAGTTTATTTATGTATGTATGTAAAAAAATAATTACCTGTTTTTCTACAATCCATATAAGGAAGTTTATATTAATATCGGACCACAATGCTCAGAACCATTCCTAAATCCTATGAAGAGCTTATACATTCTCACAGTAGACTGTCCATTCACTACACACGTGAAAGGAGACAAGTTTCTGGGAGGACTTGTACGAATTAATACTATTTGTATTCTCCAATCTAAAATCTAAGAGCCTTTACAGGTTGAAATCGGATCACGGAAATATTGCTCTAAGATCTTGTTCCGGTTTTTCATTTAAATGTTTGTCTCTAATCGCTGTTGGCAATAAAGTACTAATTTTTACTCCTTGTTTTTGTTTATTAGTGTTATTTTACAGACCTACTAAGCTTTTTGCAAAAAAACGTTTTTTTTATATTTTACCAGTAATTATTCAAAGATCGTTCTTGCTTGCCTCATTGACTTGGTTTAATTTTCAGATTGAATCACCCATTGAATTTCCATGCATATCGTATGTGTTCTTCTTCTATCTTCAAATTCATTGCAATAAATATATACAAGTTCATCGAAATCACACAATTTGCAGTAGTGTGCGTATTTATCCGAGATTAGAGACAAATTCCACAGTATTTGATATTACTACGATATCCATCATGACTTCTAGGACATGCTCAAGTTTTTCATAACTCGTCAGCTCTATAAAATTATCTAAAAAATAAGGGTCTGGTCACAAAAAAATTACCTATAGATCAAAACTTATACAAAGCTCAAACAACTAAAAGTAATATCATAAAACCCAAGGATAATATCCTTCAGCAGACAGATTTCGTAGTCAGCTGCAAACAACAATCAATCAATGCGTCGGTTCGATCTAGACAGCCTAACGTTTGAGCCTAGGCACTAAAGATCATAAATCAAATTACCTACAGGCGCCTATAAAGAGGGATTTCGTAAGGTCCTGCTGGTCTGACATGCCAGTGGCTCTCAATGTTTAAACCGGGGGACAAGAGCAAAATTACTAATACAATATATTATGAAGATTGTAATGCTGGTGGAATTTATGTAATTAACAAGTTTAATGACTTAGCATTTAGAGATCTAGAAAAAGTCAGTTCATGGATGACCGTCGCAACTCAGGAAATTAATTTCTTGTGATTCATTACATTAAAAAAAACAATTTACCGAACTGGATTATATCCGTAAGAATTTCGTTGGAAATAGCCATGTACTAACCAAAAACCAGCAGCAATTTTTTTTAAAATACCGCAAATCAAAAATGTGCCGCTGGGTGGATTGATATAAGAATAATTACTTACAGGGATTGTTATAGAACTATATATTTCATGTCGAATCAAAGAACAGCTATTACACTTGCTAAGAAGAGCTTGCTTACCCTAGAAGCAGTGACGCCGGCCCAGCCGTCTTAAGCATGAAATTGTATCAATTCCGTATGGTAATGGTAGCGCGTTCCATTTTCATCTATGTAGATGATGTGTGGGTTGGCCCGAACATCCGTGTAGGCAAATTTACAGATTTTCATACGTTACAAATACGCTGAAGATTTCATAAGTAGCTCCTCGACTTATACTTACTTAGCAACGTTTATTAAATGAAAGTCCGTGCGGTAAATTGTTGTCTAATAGCCAAAAATCAACTTAAGTTAACATTATTTTCAAATATAGCCTTAACATCTTTTGTCTCAGCATAGCGAGCGCAGTGGAATGCCAAGCAATGCTCTATAATTCATGATCTTGTTTGATTTTTTACTGTCCATGAGCGGTCCTATATACCTTCAGGCGAATAGCGAGCTCGTCAAACTGGCCCATTGTTGCTATACAAAAAAAAACTCCATTATGACCGTTCATTAAATAAAAGTAATTAAACAAGATATCTATTTTTAGAACCATGCGTACGTGTATTTAATTGATCGAAGGTACGTACAAATGAATGTTAAATAACACTACGTCATTTAATAGTATTTGCATATTAACAAGTAGCATTGATCAAAAACGACACACAATCGTAACCAGTTAATCCCGGTGATTAATGCTCATACATCACGCATTGTACTACCAAGATTTATAAGGCCATCCATATCTCGTTTTTGTTAATACAATTTATTCCTATTATTTAATTATTTTCATATTTTTTAAATATTTAGTATTTAGTTATTTTTTATCGTCAATCAAGGCAAACAGCCTAAATAACGAGAAATCGAATAAGCAATATCCAGTTACTGTATAAGTTACAAATAGGGGGCTCTTTCAATGTTTGAGAAGCGCTGTCACCAACACAAGCTAACACGCTTTACAACACTGCCATATTAACCAAGTATTACACATAACCACTGACTTGCCTGTTATTTTGCATGTTATTAATTTCACCGAGCCACCATCATTATCGCTCCCCTTTTAATTACGTTTAGTGAATAAGCGAAAATTACCTTCTGAATTATTCGAAACCCCTTTATGTGGAAGCGGTTCGTGCGTATCTTAATGAGGTTTTCAAATTTTAAATACTGTTTTGAAAATAATTAACGATCTAGCTTGAATAATGAAGGCTTTTATAAGTCGCGTTGATCCGACGTCGCCGCCGAGATGGATGTTATGACGCTCTTTTGTGAGCGAGTATGAGAGTGCTCGGCTGGATATTCCGATTGACAGCTTAGTAATGAATTAGAATGTTAATGGAGGGTCTGAATTCAATCTATTTACTTTGATTTTGGACACGTCGGCGTTTCAGAGTGATAGGGTTAGGGGTTGCGTTGAAGAGTTATATCAATTTCAATAAAACCGACGAGTACTACAAACGCTTTGCTCCCGTGTTTTTACTGTTTTATATTTAAACTTAATGTGGCCGCTGTCGACTATACTGCTTGTCCCGTCCCGTCCCGTCTCGTCCTGTTATATCCCGTGCTGTCCCATCTCAATTCAATTTAAATATGTATATTTAAATTGAATTCCGGACTCATCCCACAAAGGTCCAATAAATCTTTATGTTTAATTTCATCAAAATCAGTTCAGCCGTTTTAGCGTGAAAACGGAATATACATACACACTTTCACATTTATAATATTAGTAGGGTACATACATACATAAACTCACGCCTTTATCCCAGAAAGGGTAGGCAGAGGCGCCACCAGGTCACCCATATTTCGCCATATGTGTTCGTTTCCCATGATGTGATAGGGGGCAAGCCTATCGCCATATCAGGCACAAATTCCTGATTCCGGGCTGATAATGAATAGAAAAACCCAATATCACTTTGCCCGACCCGGGATTCGAACCCTTGACCTCAGCTTTGTAGTCGAACCGTAGTACAACTACGCCACCGAGGCAAGTCAAGACCATTAGTAGGGATAGTGGAACTAATTTTAACCCCAGTTTATATTTAACGTCATTTAAAGCGGAACGGCACTAGAACACAAAACACGTTGCCGAATTTATAATTGTACGTATAGCCGCCATTATTTAGATTTAAGGAAATCAGCCCCCCGCAAAACAGCGCTTTTCACTTACACTCGTGTCGTTTGTCAAGAGTTTTTGGGTCCGTCTTGTAAAGTTGGGGTATTGTTGGCGAGCGGTCGCATTGCGCGAGTGGGGCGATGGGAATATTAAACGGATATTGATGTACAAACTACGTAATGTATGTAAATGGACGTAATATGTATGTATATAACACAGTCTCTATTGGATTCAGGGACCTGCTTATCAACTTAAAGAGACATATTTCGATCGATATTCCAGGTTATTAGACATTAATTAATGACTATATTTCATCCACCAAATCTTGTCTAACTTTATGTCTGTTATTTTATGACGATCTCTGCACTTGCAACCAGCTATTTTCATACCCAGACATGTGTTCCTAATAAACTCAAAACCTTTAAATTGGTCAAAAACCCTCAATTTTTTTTTGAAGATACCATCCATTCGTTTGATATACGATCCCAGCAACAAAGCCTTTGATCTCGTATCCTAATATATTCGGGCATCCAAACGTAAGCCCATAGTAGTAAGTGGAGAACACCAGCACCCTCATTAATTTAAGGAACCGATTCAAGGTTAGCACACCTATAAACCCTCCTCTAGTAAACTACCTTCTCTGATAGATTTTAGCTCGTATGCCGACGGAGACTTCAGTTAAGATCTCAACATCAGAATATCTGCAACCGTGCTTGCACCCAAGACCACTATCACCACTACATCCCTTGCGGCCTCAGGTTACTGAAAGTCAATCTTAACGTCTATACTCTCGTAAAAAAAAGGATTTTAAAAATACCCAGGATGGAAGATCGGTGATAATGATATACCTGCACTAATCTGTCTTTATGTACCGGCAAAGGAGGCTAACAGCTTTCCCTTCATACAATAAATAAATTAATAAATACACCCAACAGTCTCATACATGGTTCTGACCCCACACAAAGATTGAGTCCTGTGTTGCAGGTATCAGGAACTATGAGAAACTTTTCGGTCTCACAAACACCCAGTCCCGAAACAAATATCAGTTGTTCACAAAATCATTTGTCTTGGTGCGGGGATGGAACCCGCGGCCTCTCGTTTCACAGCCGGCGTCTAACTAACTGTGCCACGGAGCCTGTCATTTCCAGAAAATTAGACACTTTCCATCATAGCTGGTTCTTTAAATATAGCAGCTAAACCGCTCACAATCAAACAGCGCCCTAACACAACCGAGCAATTATTACCATTCTCAGTGTGAGAGTTAATTAACTCGCATTCCATATCTTTGCTGATTAACTTCGTCTTAAACGTGACTTGGTATAAATTACGAATATATTAGAACTTCTATAATTATACGGATTTTATACGAAAACTCAAGAATTACGCGGTTCCTAGCAGGTCTTTATTACCTACGTACGTAGGACCAAGTTATTATTACGTATTTATCCATACTTAACACGTTTTGAGATTTGTCAGTTCAGTGGTTTGTGTCATTAAATTTCGAATGAGCGATTCGGAATCGTTCACTTCATGACTTGAATCGTGGGGAAATAATTCTCTCAATTCATAATCGACATTGAGTCATGCACTTGTTTTCACTTACTGGGCAAAATTTCTTCCTCTTTCATTATCAAATCCTGGAATCCACATAATACAACTGAGGTATAGTACAGTTAAACAGACTACTATTAAATTAATGTCATCGATCTAAATATAAAACAAAACAACAAATAATTTCCCACGCAACATTTTGCTACTAAAGCAAATTTTACGGTTGCCATCTCCCAAGGGCCTAATCAGAGTAATACATCCAACTAAAATTATGAACTTATAAAATGAATAGTTTGTTTATTGGCTGGGAGCACCTAACTCCGTTAAAAGTATGTTTGTGTTGAGAACGAGGTATAAAATATGATCATGTTTAAGAGTATACATCATGAATGTTTCTGTGTCGTGAAACGCATTATGCTGCCAAACCCAATTGTTGCTATTAGGCATGATGTTAGTTTCCGAACTGTAATAGGATCTCTCTCTCTCTCTCTCTCCCTCTCTTTCTCTTTCTGTAGGTGGAGAGACAACATAGACAAGATCGCAAATGATGCCCAAACCGTGTGAAAATCATGCATCAAATCTGTGCGTGTGTAGTTAGATATTGAAAACAATACGTTCATTAAGTTTCAGAAAGCGAAACCAACGTGGTGTAGTATTCTCCAATGAATTCATATGACGCAGTCTGAGGTATATAACCAACAATTATATACTTATAATTAGGTATATGAACAAGGGCCGGTTATAGAAACCGAGGCCGGCCTTTGATGACCTGGTCCACGTGGCGGGCAGGGATTGGATAAGGACTGCCATGGACATAACAACCGGACGTGCAGTACAAGAGGCCTACACTCAGCATTGGGTGGATATGTCGAAGGCGCATTCTATAATCCGTATCACGAGTACAATCCGCCTGAATGTTGGGAAGACGCATTGCAAAACAGCGACGTTTTACAATCTGAAGCGCTGTTATGTAAAATATCGGATTATTTAATACAATGCGCCTTCCACAGGTATAAGGGATTAAGAAGAAGAGTTAACCAACAATAGTACTCAATCTTATATATGTAGTTTATTGGACATAATACTGACATAACGACCCAACATGTTTATTAAACTGCCATAGTGAAATAACGTCATCATGGTGTGAAAAAACGTAACCAACAAAAAATACAGCTCAACACTTTACACAGCGTAACAGAATATTGGAAAGTTATCCAAAAACAAAACCGTGCCATCCATCAATAGAATATCGTTTTCACGTATTTGATTTAGTGCTTCCATTCCAAATGCTAAAACAAAAAAATATTCCACCATTTTCAGTTTTAAAACGTTCCACTGGACTGTGACGCGGTGTCAAAGGAGCAATTACGTACATCCATGAATAAATAAACTTGGTTACCGAAAATTCGACGGACGTTAAACAAATATTTTTGGGAGCGTTTTGAAACGCTTTCATTACAAAGACATCGCCAAACATAACAACGTTAAGCGTCAGAGTTATGTAGAATGTGCTTTGGTGAGAGCTACGACATTTTCCGTTTTGTGCGGAAAACAATGAGATTACAACGCGAATTCTATGATTTATAAAGTTTATTCATGTGTAGGTAATCAGTATTAAAAACGCTGTATCCTACAAGATATTTGTAATATGTTTACTATCTGTCTTATTTTTTTTCTCAGTACGAAGGGACGTTTAGCTAAACATATCCTCATTTGTAACTACCCTTTAAATCTGTTTACCAATATATAGATTTTTGCATACGTCAGAAACCATTTCGCCCTGATATTCAGCACTAAAACTCCCAAAGGCCAGAGTCGACAATTATACGCACTTTAATGACAACCAGCACTGATGCTCGACAAGTCTCTGAGAATAGCAAATTAATAAACATCATAAATCCAAAATAATTTAATCAGACAGAAAGAAGACGTAAAAGAATTGAGTAAACCAATTATCTAAGTATTTTTTAATAAAATGTGCATGAATACCTACGCATATTATTAAAATTAAAAATAGTAAATTGAAAATAAAACATGATTAAAGTTCCACTGAATTCCAAGTATTCCTTGAAAGCATGCAAATATATTAAATTCCTAAAGTTTTGATCAAGATAATTGGAAAAACAAAGTCTTGATGCAAATTTAATTGTGTGATGAGGTATTAGACTATTTATGTGAATAATAAAGAAATAAAATATGTGAGTTACGGAATAAAATTACTTATTAAATATTTCGTCTATTTTGTTTCAATAAATATCATCGAAATTCGAATACGTTTCGAATATCCATATAAATATATTCGGTATACTTACTTACACACTGAGTGATTAAACCTTCTTGCTATTCTGTGTCCTCTTATGAAGGACTACTGACCCCAAGTAAGCCTGGAATTGAGTGGACGAATTTGTGGACAAACACAAAAAAAAAATGAACACTGAAAATTATTACCGATGAGAGATAAATAGATAGACGAATTGCTCTGCACTTAACATCAGGTGCATTTATTTACTCCCCATTCCAGTATAAAAAAATATCTAGAAGATGCCGTTACAATCAGGAACGTTCCTTGGTTTCTTCAAGGTTCATTGATGTTCACGAGTAACCATTGCTTTTTTTATTGCATAGGTCCGGCATACGAGCAAACAGGTCACCTAAGGGTAAGTGATCACTGCCGCCCATGAACATTCACAACGCTGGATCCACAATCATGGATGTTTACCGGCCCATTGATATGGAAGGAGAGCGGGAAGGAAAAGGATGGGAAGATGAAAGAGGTATTGGGCATCCGGCAATCTCACTCACCGAACGAAATGAGACAGCAAAACTGTCGCCTGAAGTCGATTTCCTGTCGATTTCCTGAGTGTCGAGACAGTGGCACCGTCCCGGACGAGCCTGCCCATTCATGCTGAGTCATGACTGACAACAGCGTGGCTCTACCACTGCAAAAAAGCTTTTACGGGTTTCTTCCTTATTTGTCATTTCTCACTTCTAAAAAATCTCTTACAACCAACCAACTACGAACAGTACAAAAATCTTTTATCTCCAGCCAATATTTTACGTGTTAATGATTGTTAATTGAGGGTATTCCAATTATAATGTGATTTACGATCCAACCTACCTGTATCGTGTACGCGCCGCCATAATTTGCCTCGCAGAGCAATGATAAATCACGCAAATATATTTGGATGTAAACTATGTTTTTAATGTTTTCAACTTGTTTTAAATGTTGTTCTGGAGTATGTTAAGTGAGTTAAAAGGCGGACATTTATGTCAGAAACATTAATTTCTAGAATATATTCTCTTCTAGACATAAATGTTTCATTTACTGCTAGTATTCGTACCGGGTCTCATAGCAAATGCCGAAGACGATATTATATAAAACCCCACATTGCGATCTACACAATTTTATCTCTTTCCAAAATAAGCCTATTCACATCCAGTTACGAGCATACCGCAAGATTTTTAAAAGGGAATATCGATCTATGTCCAGTCGATCTTTTTCCTTAATTTACAATCATACAGTGAGACACATCACTTTGTTAGAAAATAAAGTTTTTGAAATTCGAACATGAAAAAAAGAACATCAATTATAAAATTTAAAAAGTCCATCACTTTATTGGTAACAAAATAATACTGGCATACATAGAGAACAATAGATGAATATAACCTAATGACCGAAATACATAGTCTACATTTAGGGGTTTATCATAGGTGGGTCCAGAGGAGTAGTAGCTGTAACGTTGACATCCAGGCGTTTTTTTCTTTGGTCTTTCTTGTGCTGGTGGTAAAACCATCTGGAATGAACACATTGCAGTAAAATAAATATTGCAATTCCGTATATAAATTTATTGGGAAGTAAAGATTTTTTAAAATATATATGTACACACATCCTTTAATCCTCTAACCGATGAGAATGCATCAATATGTTGATGAAAGTGGACAAAGCGAAAGTGGTACGTCAGGATCGAGCAAACTGACTATCGATAGTCTCAGCCCACCACTATGGGATGCAGACGTGAAGATACGTACAATGTACATTCTCTAAATAATATATGAAATTTTGTATGGAAGCTAGTTGTTTCTAAAGTAACAAGTATTGAAATCAGTACTTCAGTACTTCGTATGTGCTAAGTGCGCGTGCGCTGTGCGGTTCAAATAAATAGATCTCATCACTCATCAGTCGAAAAGCATGCTGGTCGATATGCATTTCTTCACGTCGCGTCGTATTTATGTCTAATAGATTAACAATGATCTAGGTATTTCATTGAACACACCGCTACTGTCTTTATAAATATTTTATATTCCATCAATTGAATAAGATAAACTAGTTAATCAATGTTTTCAAAATACATACTATTGTTATGTGTTTTTCGTATTATTAAATTCCTTTGTTCAAACGATGTTTGTCAACTATTATAACGTTCGTAATTAGTTACCGATGCATGGGCGGGGATTCAGTCCAACGCAATGTGGCTTATAATTTCTATTGATTGTATGATTAATTGTATTTCAATAGCTAAGAATGAGTAAATTCAGGACAATAAATTATTAAAATAATCGTTAGCTCCGAATACACTCCAATACTGTTATTTTTTTATCGCAATGAATGGCGAGACGAGCGTGCCAATCCCCTGATGATAATAATCGATACGACAGCTCATGGACAGTATCAACACCATGAATTACAAAGCAATGTCAGGCATTCCACTGCGCTCGCCATCTTGAGACATAAGATGTCTCAATATGTCCAGTAATTACTCTGACTACAATGGCCTTCAAACCGGAACATAACAGTGCATTTACACTGCTGTTTGACGGGAGAAATAGACATTGCGGAGGTACCTACCCTCTCACATATGAGAGTCCTGCCACCAGTTTAAGTTCAAGGTCGCCCACTACTAAGCACAGAGGTCCACTACAACCGAGTATAATAAGAGGACTTACAATAGTCCACCAAGCTAGACTAGCGCGGGTTAGGGGACGTTTTTTCACCCACTAAAAATGCAATAATCACCCGAATATGCTGAGTGCAGGGACAGTCACTGCGACACTGAGTAGGAACACTGCTCCTGGCAGGATGTGCAGGGTTTCGATGTACAGCCGCGAGTAGGCTGGCGCGAACACCAGCGGCATCATCGTCTCCGCCACTCCGAACAGCGAGTACACTTTACCTGTAGAAAATAAAAATTGAAATGATAAATGGGTACAAGGAGTAAGAGAAGGACTTTTCCCAGCTGTGGGACACGTTGATAGAGTAAAAAAGGCAAATCCATGTCATACATATTACACTTTGTGCAACAAGTTATAGTAGTACAATGCTGTTTGTTTTTATTGTGATCAAAAGGAAAAACAAATAGTTTTCCAAAGAACACAAAAAGTCAAAATATACTTCTATAATCTTTATCTATCAAAAAAGAAATCTTTTATTTTGTGTAACGGTACAAACGGTAAGTTTTTATTAACAATGATATGACTGAGTCTCGTAATAAATATTCAAACAAAGTCCATTAATACTTACCTAATTCCTGATACGAGACTAGTTTTGAGGCAATCGATCTTAAAGCTATGGAAGTCGTTCCGTTTAATATTTCAAAAAGAGGAGCTGAAATAAAAAGCAATAAATAATATAATATATAAAAAGCGTCAATTACTCAAATTTTAGTATAATTATTATAATAGTTTTAACAACTCAACAACTGTTTGCGGACAGTAAGCTAAAATGATTCGGAGAGTTCGGAGTTGTTCAATGTCTAGTTCAATAATCTTCATCGTGCTTCTCAACATCAATCCCGGGCATAATATTATAAAGTACTACTACCGAGATAAACTCCGTAAAAATATTATTATTTAGATGTAAATCTAAGAAAGATAACCTTCGCGTAAATCTAAAAAAACAATTGTAAGTAGGCCTCTTTAAGTCCAATCACACGTCGTACTCATACAATACCCTTGACTATTAAAGTTTTTTTATTTAACCAGAAAAAAAAATCTAAGCCAATGCAGTATCGAAAATTTCGTAAGGACCCGAAAGTTTCATATAAAAGTAAAATTTATTTCATCAACGTTATAGAATCTTCAACCACAGGGAATTCAAAATTGAACCTAGGCCCTCCAAAGATTGTCATCAGAAACCTGATGGAAGTGTTCTTCCAGCGGTTTCTTGCAAACTTAATTTGTATGGTGTAAAAACTTATGAAATAACATTTCGAAATTAATACTTTTAGAATAATATTACTTTTATAGTGGCTTATGCTAGCAATAGATTTAGCGGAACATTATTATGATGACCATTAATATAATAACTAGCTATTATAAAATCACGCCAGTCGAATTGTTACCTCTTTATTATAAAAAGTAACTTGACAATCGCATTACGATGCCATAGAACAGAACAATACGACACTGGTTAGAATAACATAAAATATTTTATTTACCCATATAAACCTCGTAATTGTTCCTGGCGAACGCTAAGACAATACAACCGCAGATCTTGCTAATGGTCGATATTATTCCCAGCACAGCATCGTCAACCTTCATCTTTCTACTGAGTATGCTTATACAGAATAATGTACCTGAAAGAAACAATTATATTAGTTCTATACTTTGTCGTGAAGCATCTATACTTTTGAAAAAAAACACTACGTCAGTCTTTTTGCTTACGAATCTAAGGAATCTTAAAATTAATGTAGAAAGAATTAAATAAAAATTCTAGAATGTTATCATACCATATCGTCAAGTAATTTTTAATAAAATAGGATTTTCTATACCGGCATAAAAATATGATTACAAAGCATTTGAGGATAAGTTTAGTCTTGATAGAATATCCACAGGTTTAACGTCATGCCTATTGACACTATTATGCCTTTTAGAAACCCAATAATCGTACATGCGATACGATACACAGTTTACGATAGTCACCACCCGAACTGATTCAAACATCCTTCCACCAACAACAATAGCATATTCATTTTAATTAACTAATCAGATTGTTGTCATGGCAACTGTACCACGCTGTTTCGATGTAAGCTTATTAGCTTATTGCTTGTTTGCTGTACAAGTTGGCTCCAGCCAGTTACAGCCAGACAAATATCTCAACTTGGCTGCAAGGAAATCATTTACATTCAAATGTATTCGTGTGGTTGCGGACACGTTTTTTGTCTTTGAATTTTTATAATGATAAATAATAATTATATATTTATTTGTATGTTAAAATGTTGTGCAATAGGTGTTTGTTGGTGAACGTTTTAAGGTCTAGTTTGCTAATCGTGAATTAATTAAAATAATTTAGCTTAGTATGCGAGTATTCTGCCCACACAGTCTACACCCACTACTGCAGATTCACTCAGTCAGAAAAGACAATGCATTCCGCATTGGATCATCAGTAAAGCTTAATAAATCCATAATACCTGCTCTTACCTCATCTATTGACCCTACGGTAAGAAGTCTCTACAAAGCGAAAAACTCGATTTTTTTTTAAAATTGCAACTTACCAATAGAATGCGTGACGAGATGATAAGTAGAATAGATGCTGTATTTAACTTCATCCCAGTTAAACCGGTACCGGGCAAATATGTACATAACACTGAGCTCACCTGCCAAACGTAAACAACGCCATTAAACATCAAACAATAAAGGTAATATTTATTGGAGGACCTTCATAGACATCCAACATCACTGTTCAACCTCTTCACGAATTTCTAAAAACACTTTGATATAAAGCACTTAGGTCCTTTCCTTTATTAATAAGCATAAAGCTATCATATGATATCATAACAGATGGTATGAAAAATATAAGTTAGACGACATCAGTCAGAAAATGTTCACTACTAAACGTAAGATTTTTTAAAAGATTTCTAAATGCTAAATACATAACATGATGATGTTGATAATGGTAAATGTACGAGAACCATGCTTCTGTATCTGCCTTGTATATTTGGCGGTATGTAAGAGAACATTTGAAGAACAATCCTTTGTTATTCTATTCCGTTTTATAAATTGTTTTACTAGTTCCAACGAAGTTCTTTTGGTATACTTAGTTCACAAGAACAGCCTCCTATGCAAGTTATTTTAACTCGCATTTTATAAACATCGAGATTCCAATTCAAACTAACAAAAGTTAATTGAAGCACTGCGTTAATAAATAAAATTGCACAGATTCTAACAAAATCTTTTAATTCCACCCTACTGATATCTAATCTCAAAGTGCAGAATGAGGATAAGAATCCTTTCTACTATTCCTAATACTTCATTATTTCTGTATATTTTCAGACTAACAGGATAGTAATATACTACATATATCTTCTTTTTCCTACCACTGTCTCTCCCTTTTTACCGTTCTTTCGTATCTTATTTCTGACACCTTTGTATCTTTTCCTCTTTCTATCTCCCTTCCTATCTCATTTTCTTTCTCTCTTTCTATGTTCTTGCCTTGTTCACTTGATGAGCTTCAACCCTCATAACTCTGATACGGCTTACAAATCGGATAAACATTAAGGCATGACAAACACGAGGCAGGACGTTGACGCAGCGCGTTCCCGCGCGGCTGATTGTCATATAAATCACATACAAGGGCCTGCTCTGTTAGTTATGGAGATTTACAGGCTCCTACACACTCACGGATTTAGGAACCAGTGTATAGAACGGGAGACAAAACAAAAAAAAGTATTAACGCTTTTTATACCTATGGCCGGGTACAACACCAATCGCCTTGGTAAGTTGACCAACGACACCCATTAATTTTACACCTAAGAAATGTAAGGATGGCTGGCCATTGAGGGTACAAAACGTAAGGTTTAGGAGAAGACAAGGTGCTTCCAACAATTTTACTAACCGATTTGAATAATCCGAAACTAAACTTACACCTATTGGAACACATATGGAACATTACTAACATTGTTCAGATTAATATTCTGGGATCGTGACAAGCATAACCAATTGTTATGCATAAAGCGACGTGGGGGGTGTTCCCCCTGAAACTACGATCTAAATCCGGGGCTGCGGTGCCCTGTGGCGCTCTTGTTACATGCATTAGAATGTTCATGTCAATGTCTGGGATATATATCCACTGATATTGGATATAACATATAGATAATATGTTTATCATCGGATTACATCAACAGTAGCATGTACCATTAAGAAGCTTATTGAAGGAGGATAATCTAAGAAATTAAATTCGTAAGAAAGCAACTTAAGCTCATACTTGAATATCCGAGAGGATAAGCAGGGGTGCTACCTGTTGTAGTAACATTACACAAAACTCATTTCCTTCCTAGTTTATGTAATATTACATACTGAAATCGAACTAAAGAGCTAACAATCTATAGTTCATAAATGGTGCATTAGACAAATGAGGTGGCATATATGTAGGTAGTAATTATTTAATTTGCTCAATTATTATATCGTTAATTAATGTGTCAGTACATTAAACGGCGTCAAACAACTAAAATTAGTTTAATATGTGTCAATTATATTTACTGCTTTGCGTTGTTAATATATCAATAGAATTTAATTGCTTCGAATTAACAAAATTAGGCACTTAGTTTCCTATATCAAAAATAAAAATCTGTACAGCAGCTACATAGAGTATCCAGGTGTAATTAATTTCCAAAAGGAAATCACATAGGAATGCCTTTTTTATTGCATAGGTCCGGCAGACGAGCAAACAGGTCACCTGAAGGCACACACTGCCCCACAAGAGCCTCCACACGCTTGGATCATGGATGTGTTGCTGGCCCATCAATTCGGGAGGAGGCCAACACACGCCAATCTCACCCAGCGAACGAACGATCCTGTGACACGGTGGTATCGTCCCGGGCGAGCCTGCCCATTCATGCTGAGTCATTGCTGAGTGCTGACAACAGCATGGCTCTACCACTTGCCTTTTTAAGACTCAATCCTATCGCCTCCATATTACTTCCTATTTAACAATTAAAATATATATATTATACACAGTTCTATCACGCTATTTTTATACGATGATAGACTTTTTTTTTTTTTATTGCTATGAATGACGAGACGAGCCTGCCATTCGCCTGATGGTAAGCGATACGACCGCTCATGGACAGTAGCAAAACGAAACAACACTATGAGTTACAAGGCAATGCTTGGCATTCCACTGCGCTCGCCATCCTGAGACATAAGATGTTAAGTCTCGATATGTCCAGTAGTTACTCTGGCTACAATGTCCTTCAAACCGGAACACAACAGTGCATTTACACTGCTGTTTGGCGGGAGAAATATATATTGCGGTGGTACCTACCCAGGCGGCCTCTCACATATGAGAGACCTACCACCAGTAAACAGACTAGGACGATAATGAAGTCTTTATAACCAATTAATCCCAATGCACCAAATAATCTGTTAATTTTATTGATTATTCTGCATATCTTTTAGGTCATTCACACCTATTGTCATAAACCAAAATTATAATTGACAAGTAATAAATATTATTGTTAATACTATCGTTACATTTGTTATGTATCCATTCCGGCCCTTTAGTATACAAATAAAGTTAATACCAACTTTGCCCGTCGTGTTTATCTTCTAGTTAAGATAACAACTCTGTTGCCAATTCACTTATAATTCAATAATGATTTATACAAATCGAATCATCTCTAAACTATCAATTCAATATCTTGTCAAACCACTCTTGGCTCTTTCTTTTTTGAATGCTAGTAAGACAATGACTGCAATAATAATAGATGTATACAAATAATATGCTCTATGGAGGTAGTGCAAAAAGGACGCGTTTTCGGTTCAGAGGCGTTAATGCGCTGTTGTGTTCCGGTTCGAAGGACATGGTAGCCTGAGTAATTACTGGACTTAATGAGACTAACATTTTATGCCTCAGGATGGCGAGCGCAGTGGCATCCCAAGCATTGCTTTGTAATTCGTGGTGTTGCTTGGTTTTGCTACTACTGTCCATGAGCGGACCGCTTATATACCATCAGACGAATGACATGCTCGTCTCGCCATTCATCGCAATAAAAACTGGACCATTAAATCAAGCCAAAGTCACTTTGTCGTGGCAGTACAAGAGAGGGATTACTCTCTCTCCACCTACGTAGCACCTTCATCGACCCACCGCTTCTTTGTACGTGACTGTTATGTGGTGGGATAAAAATTGGTTCTCTAATTATAGCAGGCAAAAGCTAAATGTACTAATTAGGACCTCGAGTCCCGTTATACGTACAGTGCATGTCTAGTCAATCCAAGATTAAATACATTTCAAAATATCTGTTGTAAATTGAACAACAAAAGGTTCTTTTGTATACCTCTTTTATTGTCCATTTGACACTTTGCTTTATTACTTATATACGAGTTTACTTGCTAACAATAATACTAAATATAATAAACATGCCAATAAAATGTTCATTAATTTTTATTGAATGGGACATTCTCATCAGCACAATTAAGTAATTTACAATTTAACTTCAATTAAATAATTTACTTATTTAAAACCAATTAAAGTACAAGATGACCGATAACCTTAAACTTGTACGGCCTTATTCATGGACAGTTTTAAAACCTATTTTAGTTATCGAATGTTTTGTCCCTATCGAACGACTTTTGAATTCAGTTTGAGCGAAGAAGACAAAACATTCGGTAACTAAAATAGGTTTTAAAACTGTCTATGAATGAGGCTTTATATTTAAACATTAGTAAATGTACTCCACAATGTTATTTTGTATAAATAGCCTAATTAATTATAATGAACTGAGTAATTGTTACTTATCACAGTAATGGAGTTACGATGCTGTATGTAATTAATTAGAATGTTGTGATTACGCTGATAATTAGCACGTGTAATAAATATAATACGAACTATGTTTACAAGAAAGATAGCCTGGTTTGGAACAGTCAGGACAAACAGAAGCTCGCAAGTATCAACTTTAAGCATATCTCCGGCATTTTAAATTTCCGCATTTATTTCTATATCTGTATCAACCCATATACGTCCCACTGCAGGGCACGGGCCTCCTCTACAATCGAGAGTACGACTGAAAGGGGTTAGAAGATATAGTTCACCACGCTGGCCTAGTGCAGGTTGGCGGACTTTACATACCATAGAAGTTCTTACAAACAATTATTGCGTCATTGTATGGGTTGTACCATCTTAATTTTTTGTGAAATTGATATAAAGAAAACCTTTTTCTTTCCAGAAAAAAATAGGTTACCAAAGATCCTTGTATAATATATTTTATTTATATTGAACATATAATATTATGTCCCATTGCGGAGCCCTATGATATATCTTTGAATTTATTAACGTGAAACATAATATTTATTGTATTGTATTGTATCAGCCATTATACGTCTCACTGCAGGGCACGGGTCTACTCTACAATCGAGGGTACGATTGAAAGCGGATAGGCCATATAGTCCATCACGCTGACCTAGTGCGGGTTGGCGGACTTTAACATAGAAATTCTTTATATCTCTATAAATAGAGAAAGTTATAAAATAAACTAGGCTACCAAAATCCTATGCCTAAACCTAACAAAAATCAGGCAATATGTATAATATTTGGGTACGTGAGTTTTATGCGACATTTATTAAGAAAAAGCGAATACGAATTTCGCGAACATTCGTAAAGGCGCAATGCGAGGGAAATAACGTTTGGCTGTAAAGTCGGCCTTATAATCCCGGTTTACTGCGTATAACAACGGCGACAATAAAGGTGTTTTATTTGCAATTGTTCATGTTTACCCGACAATTACACCAATATGTCAACCTTATATTGTGTTGTTATGGATGTGTGCCGAGAAAACCATAAAATATATAGTAATTAGACTTATTATGGAAAATAATGGATACTCTCTCTAACTCGCATCTTTTTCATCTGTAATAGGCAGGACTGAACATCATTCCAGATGGAATAGGCACAATATTTTCACTTTATGTTACAGAAAAGTAGTAGTTTCGATTCCCAAGTCAGATTCACATTTAAAGTGTTCCAAAACGCAAACTTGTTTAGGATTGTTTTTTGAACTAAACCATACAATCATATTTTACATTGCAAATCAACCTAACTATGGGATAATGTAAGTATATTGTAATGAAAAAAATACCTATATAATTGTATAATTTTAATTCCGTCATTTCAGTTTATTAAGTTTTATTTTAAATTTATTGATCATCCTTAATTTAAAAAATAACGCCTAATAAACCCATTGTAATGTATTGAAAGTTCCGGAATCATTTTTTAAATAAACCATTATCTTCACAAAACTATTGTTAACCAAGAATATGTTAATTTATAAACAAAATAAATGACAAACAAATCACTTAAAATACGCGATTCATTTAACCTCAAGTATGACGTCAGAGTTCAGTTTAAGAATTCCTGACGTATTTTGTTACCGAAATTGCTTAAATTATGAAGGAAAACATTGTCTCCCAAACAGTTTCAATATTAGACCATGTTTGTGCTCAGCAGAGGGACAATTTCATTTAAGTTTAATTAATAATTATAATATGTTATTATGCAAGAGACAGTTTTAGTTCTAATCTACAATAGAAGTCATACTTTAATCATTATATATTCGTATTTATTGATAAGTTTATTTGTCACAAACTAAATAAATAAAATAAGGATCATTAGGCCAAGCAGTAAATGACTTGTCGAATTCAACGATTAGAAAACCGCAATAGAATATCCTCATTCATACCTATTGACCTCATTAGTGCTGCACATCTATCAACAAAACCTCATATTACTAAATCAATGTTTACTCATGGTACATATTTTATAATCTGTCCATGTTAATTAACCCATAAAATATTTGGATAATAATAGCCCGTATTGTAATAACTCGGTAAACTCCCCTCATTCCATACTTAGACTGTGTCTTAACATTGTATTCTTGTTGTTGTATTCTATGTAAAAATGCCTACTTGACCTTGTTATCATCATCATTATCTTCTGCTATCGACGGAAGTCCATTGCTGAAAATAGGCCTCCTTTCGAGGAGGCGGCATTAAAATCCTTCAGGATTTCAATATTTTACGAATCGAAAAACTCTCAGTCAAACAAGGATTCGAACCGCATAACTCACTAATCATGGCAAATTTTCTTCTCCATAAGATTACTATAATGTCCCGTTAGAACTTAAATTAATTAAAAACAAAAGCACTCACCCCACATAGATCCAAAATACAGGCACACGACAATCAAAATGAGACATATCTTTAGCCTTCTATTTTGAGGCCCTTTTTTGAAGGCTATTTCGATCGTATGCCTCAGGCTCTTCACGTCGAAGAATTCTAACAAAAAACCTGCACAGCCTGTTTTCTTTGTCTATAAAAAAGTCAATAAACAAATTTAATGAACAAACACATTTACTTACATATATTTAAATAATCAATTTATAAAACCATTAGAACAAGTTATTTTTTTATTGTATAACCTTCTTAAAAGCTAATAATATACAACAACTTTAAGTTTATATTTGTCTTTTGTAAATAAACTATTGTAGAATTATAGAATAGAAAAGACGTAATCATGTACCTGCACATATTATTAGTTTCAGCATTAATATACTACAAATGGATATCATAAGATAGGATCGTAAACGCGATTTTATTACCATAACAATGTTACATTTTTAACACCGAATTTCATTATAACATGCTTATTTTCTCGCTTAGTACTTATTAGGTTATTTAAAAAATGCGCATATTTAATAATACAAAGGAGATCGGTCGTTTTCCTATGAATATTGGGCCTAGTAGTGGAAACATGGGGGAGACAAATGAGACATAGAATTAAATAATAAGGATTTTTTATCCTTCAAATAAGACATAGTCTTCTTGAGCTAGGACACGGGGTTTTTAAGATTTATCCTCTTAAAGTTTTACAAAATCTACCATTTTCTGCTATCTCAATACGTAATATCATAGTTGGCTTGTATTTTAAGTTTGGGATGAGTATGAATATACATTATTATAAAGTACATAAGCTTATCAAGGAAGACAGAAAAACACATTTGAATATTTAAAAGTATATTATTTTGATATCAGGTTTATTGTATGTAGTTAGTCACTTTGTCATGCGCTAGTTTAAAAAATATCTGAAGCTACCGTACACAATAATGAAAAAATAAAACAATGATTGAGGATGAATCCATTCAGACATTACAGATCATGTAAGCCTTTGCGCCTTTACAATCGGTGTCTCGTAGTTGTTGGCTTCAGGCGCGCATCAATGATTTCCCGTAGTTTTTGCTTACATGACGATTATAAACATTTTAACTTATTTATATGCTATAGTGTGGTTGGATCGAGGTAAGCAATTGACTGAGAGGGACGCCGTAGAGAATAAACACAACACCCAGCCACAAAACGAAATTATATGATTTTCAAATTAATTAAATTTTAAATACACATTAGTACACGACGAAATAAACAATGCAATTTGACAGATAATAGTCTCGTGACAGATGTCAACTCTATGAATGTTGCTGACAAATACAAAAATGGTAGAAATATTTCATGATATCCTCATTTTTTTGTAAATCTAATTGCAATGGTGTAGGATAAAAGTAAATAGAGAAAAGAATCTAAAAAAATACGCTAAATTTTTTGGTAATAATGATTTTCTTGTCCACAGTTGGACCAAATCGACCGATCTCCTTTATGAGATAGACGTCGTAAAATCAATTTCTTATTTTATGACAACGCATGAAATATTATGCAATTGTACCAACACAATGCGAATCATCGTCACTTACTTCGAATAAGTTCACTGTTGAAATACAAAATAATCATTTAATTTATTGTTAATAAATAAGTAATTTTACTATTTTATTTATTTTCTTCGGCGGAAATTCAGATAGCCGAACATTGAATATCAATAAATTATTTGATGCCTAACTTCTATGCACAACTATGTAGGTATCAATAATACTTTAATGCAATAGGTCAAGGACAAACGAGCAAAATTACAAAATTAATAGAGGAATTATTATTTTCTGTTCCAATTGCCAATTTAACTAGACTTGCAGCATATTATTATTAATTATCTTAAACAGGATAATTAATAATTATATGCTGCCTTCACTGAGTTGTACAAAATTAATTATTACAAAAGTATTACAAGGGACTTTTAACTAAATATATTAAGAAATAAACATACACAATACCTTATTCTTCTGGAGCCACGTGTGATCTTCAATCATAAACAACACGTAACAGAAATTTATAAGCTGCAGTGTAGCCGATATGGAAAATACTCCATAATATCCAAGACGTCGCAACAAGATGCCACTGAGACCCATTCCTATCGGAAATCCCACTGTCATACACAGATTCAATATTCCCATTCGAAAGGTCCTCGTTTCCTTGGAAGTTATATCACCTAAATAGCTAAAAACACCTAAGAACATCGTGTACCATCCTCCAGTGAGCGATGGGAATATCACTTCCATAAACACAGTCCATTCCACTGAGACTTGATTGAAGAAGTACGTGTTTGTCATGTTCAGCAAGCAAGTCATAAACTCCCCGAAGATCGGCATAAGCATGCAGATCTTACGTTTGCCTGTTTTGTCACTCCATGCTCCGATGAATAACATCAATAACGTTGGCACTGCTGTGTGAATGACGCTCTTCCAGGCTTGCACGGATGCTATCAGCTTCTGCACTTCATCTTCTTCGAAGGTGTGGTTGGCGCGTTTGCGAAACCGCAAAGCTGTGCATACAGCATCATCAAAACCCAAATTCACCCGACAAGCTTTATCTAAATTAAGGTTTTGTGTCGCCAACATCGCCAGGACACTGGGCATCACAAACAAAGCCAACACAGGTTCGACTGTAATATTCGACTTCACGTATTTTAATTTTTCCCTGCAACTCATATTTTGCACATCTATCTTTGGGTCAGCCTTTAAAGGCAGCATCTCAGCGTCATTAGACATTTTTGATCCCGACAACTCGGCCTTACTCATTTTTCATATAAAATTGGTGTATAAAAATAAGAAAAATTGTTCAGTAGACAAGGAACGGATAACTGGTTGACGGATGGAAGTGGTTCCCGGGAGAGCGGTCACATTGTAGTAAGACGCACATCTACACAGCACAAGATAAATAAGTTGTAATATTGAATTACTAGCGGAGCCGTCAACGCCGATACGCCGCTAGCGTTCTATTGTTCGGCTTTATGTAAGCAAACACACTTATGTTGCCATATCAGTGTAATACGTTCACAAACACACTCGGAGAAATCGAAAATAAACTGAACACGACCGATATTCAGTTCAAACAACGTATCAGGACGACGCGACATCATCTAGTTCATTAATTAAAAAACCAGTCTCGGCGACCTCAGCGGCTAGGCAATGAAATGCAACTTAAACTTAGACATTTTATTAAATTCACACTTAACACGCGTTCACTAATTGTCCATTAACACTTTCACGTATAAATAAATGCTTTTCCAAGTCGTCGGATGTTTTCAAACTTCTTTGTTGACGTTTTCCATTTCGTCGACTTGCTTCGTGTCTTTGCGTTGTTCGAAATACATCCACCTGAAAGTGAGGAGCGCTAATGAAACATTGAACCGGAAAACATAATCAATACTCTTCAACTGACTAATACACACTGACACTCAGCAGATATTATGTAATGAGCAATCGTAAGTCTAAGATACGCGCTGCAATAAACCCATTTGTATCTTAGACAGCAATATGTAAATACATACTGAGGTTATCGGTTATAACGACAGCCTAAATATATTTATAGTAATGTATTTATTTTCCACATGCTATGTCTATGGCAAAGTCAATAAGGTCAATCTTGTCACGAGTAGGTATATTATATTTGCATACACTCTGGTCACATCGGTGAGTGACGGTAGTGCAAGTACTCAATTATAAATGTTTATTTATTTTTTATTCATAAATTAATATTATCAGTAGTTTTCAGCAATAGCCTATTTTGAATTAAATCGGACTTTATTTTAATACTGACAGTAAGTTACTAAAATACACCTGAGGATAAGTCCAGAGCAATAAAAACCGAGATAGATGGTTATCGGCCTCACAAAAACTTAGACCCGAAACAAATAACCCTAGGTGACAAAGATATTTGTCTCTATGCGGGGATCGAACCCGCGGCATTTTGCTTTCTGCCGGAACATTACCAACTGCACCACGAAGGCTGTCAAATTATCAGGAGGTAACACGTGCTTCACTGCTCTTAAGAAGTATTACGAAAGTTTATATTCTACCAACCTACGTTAGCACATTACAATTTGGTGCAGTGGCTAAGGCTTAAACTGTGAAACGAGAGACTGCGGGTTCGATTCCCACACTGAGTCAAATGTTTGTTACACCCACAATTGTCTATTTCGGACTGGATCTTGTAAGGGCGCAAAGTCTCTGGTAGTTTCTTATATCCATGATACAAGATTTGTATCTTTCTGTGAGATTAACACCCGTATTCTAAAACGTTACCTCGAATCTTCCTCAACCTTATCTTAGTCGAGGTGACTTTATAAATGAATTGAAGGAATCCTCGAAAATGGTATGCTTAGTTAAAAATATACTTTTACTAAAGGTTCCTCGAGTGAGGTTGAGTCAAGGAAAAACGTCATCATTTACGTCAATGATGTATAGATAAAGTAGAGTTTTAACAAAAATCTTTGAAACTAGCCTATGGTCACTTGAAAAGTGACAGTCAAATGTCATGTCAAAGTGTTTACATAGATTAATATATAATTATTTAATTCAAAATCTTCGGGATTATGACTGGAAGACAAATAATTAGTGAGTCGGAGAAAAAAACGCATGCAGACAGGAGGAGGGTCATACAATCCAACCCGGAAATTTCGAAGGATATTCTTATGGATGAATGGTCGTTCGGGATATTCGTACGGAGTATCGTACAAGTATTACAGGAACTGCTGGAAATCTTTAATAACTCTTTTAAAATAATAAAAACTGTTTCCAAACCAAAAATCTTTTATTAAATGAAATAAAGAGTAATGTTTGTATCATTCACTGGGAAAACGTGTAAATCGTGTAGAGGCACCCACCTCAAAAAATTGTTGGTATATTTAGGTATTTAAGAATTTTAAAAGGTAAACTTTATTTCTCTCGTTTAAATTACAATTTTAAAGTAGGATTATTTCTTTTATTTCTTCCTTAAGGTAGGTCGCGACGTACCTTGAGTTTGACAGTTGATTCCTTTCCTCGAGAAAGGAAAATTTTTGAGTGCCGTTGAGTGGAGAAGATATTTTTCAACTAAGAATACGGATTTCCTCTAGTAACGTCAAGTGGAGTCGAGAAATTTCCGAGGAACGTCTTAGAATATGGGTGTTAGACAATGTATGTGAAACTGTTGGATTTATTTGTTTTATATCATTATATGTACGCTGTATGACAATCTTGGGTTTTTACCCAAGCTTAAAAAATTGACTCTGTCCATAAAATTGAGTCTTAAACAATATTAGTCAAAGATCAATACACGGAGGGAGGTATAATTTTTTTTCTAAAATTTCTAGATTCCGGTAAGGTTTTACTCCTGGTGCGAAGTACATATCAAATACTGTAAATGCAGGCCTTATATTTAAATTCATTTATCATTATTTACTAACGCATAAATTTGTACCGTGCTAAACTAATAAGAATACACGAAGGTATCAATATAAATGGAAGATGCAATATATATGTATATGTAATATGTGTATTATTTTTTGTGCATTGTAAGCCAATTTGAATACAATCTGTATGCTGTTAGGCATAAATAGCCGTGACGGAACCACTATCTGAACATACCTTTAATTTCTGAGACATTCAAAATGTTTGAATTTTGGCACAAGCTTGTTATTCTAGATACGACCTCAAGAACAAGCAAAAAGAGTAAACAAATAATATATTCAATAAGTTTTTTGTCCAGTATTTAAACAACTAGACGTACAGTGTATGATAGGTCAAATATACATACAGGGTATATCAAGACCGCGACCGAAAACGAAGCCAGGTGGTAGTTTTAGTGGTTACAAACACGATGCAAGTAAAAAAATTTAATTTTTGATATACCCTGTATGTATGACTGTTGGGTGTATTTATTTATATATATACATTTTTTATTTTGTTGCGATATACGGTTGCACTACAACGGATTATAAGTGCAGCGAGCAGGAGAGTTCAGTTGAGTATCGGCTAGTAAGAGTTTAGTTTCAAAAGATAAAAAAAAGAGATTAGGTCGCCGTTCGACACTAGTATGCCGTTGGTTCGAAATCATATACATGGGTTATACCCAAAATATTCGCGTCTCTATTACGTTACGTCTCTATTGTGATATTCGAATACCCTATTGCCTGTATATGTCTGTTTAAAAGAGGGACAGAACCGAAACCAATTAGTCTAAAATTAACTACGTAACTAATAGATTTATTACCATAATGTGATAAGGGGTACTTCCTCAAGGCACTTGATGCGTATCGTTTACAATGTCAAGTGTCGGGGACGGAATAATTAGCCAAGTGGAAAATGTCATAACAAATGCATCACAATGTACGGTCGTTGTTCAACCACAAGATTGGTTTATTAATGGAAATAACAATTTTTTCTTGTAATTTTTTACTTATCGTCGTATTTGATATATACGTAGTTTTCCTAAAATATATATGTACACATCTTTATTTTTAAACACGCAATGATACTTAAGGGTTTAAATTAGTATTTTCGCAAAAACTAGGTATTTACCACCATAACACAATGATTCTTAAAAGAATCTAAAAAATATCTGTCACTGTTTTGGCGAAATTTTTATTTGTATCTTGTTTGTAACCACTAAAACTACCACCTGGCTTCGTTTACGGTCGCAGTCTTGATATACCCGGTATATTCCTAACCTCGCACTATCATCGAGTCTTGTGTCGCGGGTATAGAAACTACGAGAGACTTTTCGGTCTCACAAACACGCAGACGCGAAGCAATACTTGTGCAGCACACAAACATTTGTCTCTGAGCGCAGATCGAACCGGCGGCCTACAGCTTCACAGCCGGTGTCTATCCAACTGCATCATGGAGGCTGTCGAATATAACAAGAATATTGTAATTAATCGATATCCTTACCCAAAAATAGCGACGGCGGGGACAGTCATGCCGGCTCCGAGTAGGAACACAGCGCCGGGCAAGATGTTCAGCGTCGCCATATACACCCGGGAGTACAGCGGTCCGTACACCAGCGGCATCATCGCCTCCGCCAGCCCGAACAAGGAGTTCACCTTGCCTGTATAGCAAATATACTTCTATTAACACCTTATTACCTACTCGTCAATTAAAATGCAATATAACGGTGAAGGAAAACATCGTGAAGAAACCTGCAGACCATAGCGATCTGTAAGGATTTTTTTGGTATGTAAAGTCTGCCAAGCCACACTAGGCTACGTTGTGCGATATGGACTCATCTCAATCGTACTGTGCTCTCGATTGTAGACGAGACTCATGGCCTGCTGGAACATATATGGGCTGATACAGATCTACCAACTTACTTAAACATTAAAGTATGAGATGAAAAATCTCATATAACTCTGGATTGTATTTGTGGCATCTCTACTGAAATCTTCGGGGATGTACGTATGTTTCTTTGTAGTTTGTACCACATTATTCCATCATATTCCATTGTTATTATGAGGCGCCGTGACACACCTTTCTTATCCATAGCTCAGTGTCTCAATCAATATTTACGATTCGATATTTATCGGCATTAATACAAGTCCACAAATAGTGGCCTCCGTAATTTATTATCACTTGTATGTGTAACATTTTACTTTTACAAGTGTATTATAAATATACATTAATCAATATTATTTGCTGTCACAAATGCGTGTATATACATACCTTTTTCTTTATATTCGTTTAAAATGAGCCTTATTTTTGCTATTTTTAAATGACGTAATTAACTAAGGACCCGTCGCGGCTTCGTATGGGTAGCACCAAGTTTACCTATGGCCAAAGAATTGTCGATCTGATCTACCAAACTATTCAGGATCACCCACTCGCCTATTTTGAAGCTTACCATAAAATTTCTTGGACATCACACGAGCTGATTGGGAGTTCATAAAGAAACATACATAACACCGTACACGGTATCTTCTTTCTTTCCTACCTTCTACGTTATCCCGGCCGGTACCAGGGTCCGCCTTCTGGCTGAGTCTCCTCCATTTCGCCCGGTCTTCGGCATCCTCAATAGTAAGGCTCAAGGTATGTTCGACGTATTTTTGTTAATTTCAACTTTTTATGGTCTTGCCTTGACATTCGGCTAACATCCTTATTTGTGTATAATGTTTATTATCATGTTATTTTTATGCGAGCATTCCAAAATAACTACACTACATGGTTGCAGTGGTGTTTGTGTACAAGTCTAGCAATTGCCGATCATAATCCTTTGCCGGTCGAAAATAATATGGGTTTGGTTCAAACAAATTCTTTTTTTTTTTAATACTTATAGATAATGTAAATAATAATGGTCAAACAGATCCGTGTTTATTTTCTATCCTATATATATATATATATATATATATATATATATATATATCAATAAAAAACAGCTTCAGTGAATTATCTGTCACATTTATACTTATTTTATTAACTTAAATTAATTATGTATGCAATTATAATACTCTATATTTCAAGCTCGAAACACTTAATTTAAGCAAATAAACAACACATTTTATTTTTATATTACCTTGCCCCTGATAGACTGCTAAAAAGCTGTTAAAATAATCTTAATAATACGTTATTCTCTGCACTGATATGTGTATACTATGAAAGAAATATTAAAAAAAGAAAACACGCATTCCCGTGTCAGAAACGACAAGGAATTTTCTTGTATCGGCCTACCACACACGTTCCAGTTCGTTTGCGCAAACGCGAGGTGCACGAGTCTGAAATCGAAAGTTTGAACGAAGTTTTCGAAGTTATTTACCCACACAAGTTTCATTATACTGGTGCAAACGCAGACTTGCACAGTTATATCATTACGTGTGTGGCAGCCATTAGCCCAACGTTATTAATATCATACTTCCATATTTATTAATTTATTAACATAGGTATTTTTTATGGTACCCATTATAAACTAAAACCCGTAATAGACCTGCGTAGTGAACTATGGTCTTAGCTCCCTCAATCAAACTCTTAATTGTTTAAAAAAACCATGTCAATACAGTATAATTATTTGCCTACAATTTCATTAACTAATTTACAACAACAAACAATTGACAAGCATGAATCAGTTGTGATATTATTCTTAAAGGATAATTTAAATCTAGGCATACAAATACCAGTAACTGAATGAGGTAATTATTGCTAACAAGTTACTCAGTATTTTGATAAATGCTTATCCTGTGCAATAAACTCACGAATGATTGATAGTGAATAATAGAGTGGTTTCCCCGCACATTGAAAATAAATTTTATCCACATAACAATCACCCGTTGGAAGCGGCCTGCGGAATAAATAATAAATAAACGCCCAAGTCAAATGCATAGTCCCCACACTAAGATCAATTAAGTCTTGTATCGTGGGTATCGGAAACTACGTGAGACTTTTCGGTCTAGCAAACACCCAGACCCGAAACAAATACCTACGGATCACACAAATATTTGTTTCGGTACATTTTTTGTGTTATGTACCTTTATGAACATTTTGTTGCCGTCTGTTACCAGGCTTTTTTTTATCTTCGCAACGCAAAGAGGTATTGACATTATACAAGTAAGTAGTCCCTCGTTTTAAGTACATTGCAGTATTCACTTACCAAGTTCCTCACTCGTCACTAGTTTCGAAGCAATGGACCGCATCGCAATGAATGATGTTCCATTGAAGATCTCCACTAATGGCGCTGTAACAATAGTGATACAATTAGTATAATACATATACTTAAATTTCAAATATTGATACCTTGATATTCTGTCTGAATAATATTGGAGCTATTGCCAAACGTTGCCTAGCTACATACAGGGTATATCAAGACCGCGACCGAAAACGAAGGTAGGTGGTAGTACGAGTATTAGTGACTTCAGACACAATGCAACTAAAAAATTCGCAAAAAGAATCGTCAACTTTTTTTTGGTAATTTTTTACTTATCGTCGTATTTAATTAATAAATACATAGTTTTCCTAAAATAATGATGTACACCTTTTTAATTTCTAAGACGCAATGGTACGTTAGGGTTTAAATTACTATTTTCGCGATAACTAGGCATGATTGTTTAAAAAATTCAAAAAAATAACAGTCGCTTATTTTGCGAAATTTTTATTTGCATTGTGTCTGTTACCTCTAAAACTACAACCCGGCTTCGTTTTCGGTCGCAGTCTTGATATACCCGGTATATTGCACACTCATAGTCAATACAAAAACTTTAAAGAGCAATTACAAAACAAATTGATAGACACACTAACAAAATAAATAAAAACAAATTCAGCACTAGCCTTGAAAGTTTTAAAACCTTTCACAACTAATTAACCTGTCAAAAGAATAATAATCTAAATCTATGCGCGTAATTTTTGCCCTCAATTATTTCTCATATAAAACTGACTCCTAATAAGTTATTTTTTATATTTATCAACTAATTATTAAGTCTTGCAATATCCCTGAGCGTACGCCACTACGGAATCTAGCATTAGCATATTAAAACTTGTTTATAATTAATCTTGTGTACAAACATTTGAATATTTATAAATATTTAAATTTAAAATGTCAATGTCGATGCCGCGAAAATATTAAATTTAAATATATTACGATGATTCGATATCGTGCGATTCCGCGTGTTAAAACCTTACAGTGCCTTCGTTTTCACTCTTATTGACTGTTAAACGATTCATGAGTCTCGACAAGTGTCGTATAGTATATAATATTCATCGACATCCTAGTAAAAACAAAATCACTAGGAGTAGATTGCTACACGAAGAATCGCACGATATATCGAATATCGCGTTTTGTAGTAGCCGCCGATCTTTATGGAAGAGTCCACTAACCACTGCCAATCAAAACAATAATATTGGATTAAATGATATTAGCCTCAGATTCAAATTCTCTCGCGCTTATAGTAATCCAATATTTGGAAACGGTTTTAGAGCTAATTCAAGACACCAATTTTTATCAGTTCTGGCAAGGTTTATTCCATATGAATAATGCAAAATATAGTTATAGTGTGGTTATTCGTATTTATTTATTCAAAAGGGGCTTTTTATAAAACAATTTGCAACTAGCCAAATCTAAATAATTACTAATCCTATAGCCAAAACAGTTGTTTATAAATAACATTGATGTATTAATTTGAATACAATCCATACGAGCAAAGACCTTACCTTTTTGTTAGTCAATCAGTCGGTGCATATAGAGCCAACTATTTTTTGTATCACTAAGATCAGCGACCTTGTATACGGTATACGGAAGAATAGACACGAAGGTCATCAAGTAAACTAAACATTATTTGCTCGTAATCAGGCTTGTAAAATTCAGATGTCTATTAGCTATATTATTTTCGTAGTTCAGTTTGCACAAGGTATTTTTTGCAATACCTTTGCGCGAGAATGACGTGACTTCGAATTTAGGACAAAGATCAACTACGTTAATGTTCCTCCTATCGTTTTACCTCATAGGGTGGTGAGTGGCGCTACCTGAGGGCAAGTGTAGATGACCGAGCATGGCCTCCAAGGTTAGAGAACCACGAATTTGAAATGTTTTGTACTAAAAAAGTCCTCTTGCGGTATCATGTGCTATTAGGGGCGTCGCAAATGTTCTTATAGATCGCATATAATTTTTGCTCTTGCACCACCACTGTTCCCCCTTCCCTTTTCTTATTAATTTTAACAGATAAATTACTTCTCGGTATTAAAAGACTGGACGCTTCTATGATTCCTTAGTATTACTCGCTCACTTCTCAGGTCTATGTTATAACCTGATATTATAAAGGTTGTTTGGAAGAGATAGCTTTAAGCGATAAGACCGCCCATTGTAATACCATAAGTTTCTTTTATTTTATTTGTTTGTTTGATTTGTATTTATTTTATGGTTTACAATAAAGAGTTCTGTATCGTACATACATGCATACATACATAAACTGACGCCTTTATCCCAGAAGGGGTAGGCAGAGACGCCACCAGAACACCCACATTTCGCCTTGTATGTTCCGTCCTACAATGTGATAGGGGCATAAATTCATGAATCCAGGCAGATAATGAATAGAAATTTCCAATATCACTTTGCCCGACCCGGAATTCGAATCCGGGACCTCAGCTTTGTAATGGTATCGTAGTACAACTACACCACCGCCTACCAACTACGTATTGTATTAAATTTAAAATCACATACCGATGTAGATCTCTGTAGTGGTGCTAGCGAAGGCGAAGATGAAGGAGGCGAGGATCTTGCTGGTGCACGAGATGATGCCCACCACCGTGTCGTCCAGCTTCATGAAGTCGCTGAATATACTTATTGAGAATAACGTACCTGGATCAAAGGATTCTATCTTTAGTATTTTTTTTTTTTGGCACAGAACATTGACTGCGTCGCACCTGATGGTAGTCTTATACCATTCGATACAACCATGCCGGCCCTATCGATAGGCAAAACTTGCTGTGATATCCTAGGATGTAAACAGGTCCCCTATTGGTAAATGATCACTGCCGCCCATGAACATCCACAACGGAACATAGATGTGTTCCCCGCCCATAAAATAGGGATGGGAGCGGAAAGGACAAAGAATCGGAAGAGGAAAGGGTTATTGTGCTCCGGCAATCTCTGTGTATGTATTTTGTTTGGGTGATGTTATGAAGAAAATATCATATGATAGTGGCCCGGCCCTCGTTTACCCGACCTACAAGTGAGTCCAACAGTTATAGAAACACGCTATGCTTGCAATTTCACTTTGAGGGGGTTTTATCATCTTTAATGGAAGTCGCTATTTAGTTAAATACGAATATACTACCGAATCTATTTGCACCATTAATGATAACAGTAGGGCAGGTTAGGTTAGTCCTCATTATTTACCAAGAAAACGAGTGTCATAAGAAGAAAAACTGGAATAGTATTTTTTGTGACTTTTCGATTCATGCTTATAACATATTATGCAATAACAGTACGCAGCAGGCCCCGTGGCGCAGTTGGGTAGACTCCGGTTGTGAAACCCGTGGCCGCGGGTTCGATCCCCGCACCAGGACAAATAATGTTTCTGTGATCCACAGGTATTTGTCTCGAGTCTGGATGTTTGTAAGACCAAAAAGTCTCTCGTAGTTCCTGATACCCACGACACAAGACACGATCTTGGTGTGGGGTCTGGACCTATGCATGGGACTGTTGGGTGTATAAAAATAAAAAATATATATAAGTATATTGTTACTAGTTGCTGCGTAATTTTACGGAGCAACTAGCCCGTTTTAAATTACAGTTATTACCTTTGTTACAAAACTTTGTTGATACTACATTTTGATACCAATTTTAATATTTTTTTCCGTGGAAAAGTTAATTTCAAATAACTTTATTTCCAAAATATATCATTTTTCCGAAACAAAAAATAGTGGAATAAATGAAATACAATAAACCGCAGGAACAGTAAAATTATTATATTTTATATTCCAACTGCAATGCAATATCGAAAGTTTTCAAACAACATACAAATACATCAGTACGTGTTCAATGAACTGTAAAACTACGAGTATTGTTTTATAACGTCGCACCTCGAACTATGAGGAAAAGGCATTCAGAAATCGAACAGCGGTCTGGGCCCCTTGCCGTGCCCACAACAAAGTCACGTATTTTATACACGCAATTTCGTCTATTGCAGTTTATGTATACTTTAGTTTTTCTTACATTGTATTGTAGTTTAATTTTTGTACGAAATTACTTTATATATTCCTGAGAATATTAAATAAACTTGAGTTTCAAATAAACTTCTTTTCCATCTTTATATTTTAATCTTTTGAATTAAGTTACCTGCCATTTAAAATTAAAACTGCAGCTATTGATGTAAAAAATATAAATAATAAATAAAAAATCACCCAACAGTAACAAACATAGTTCTGACCCCACACTATGATCGAGTCTTGTGTAGTGGGTATCAGGAACTATGAGCAACTTTCCGGTCCCACAAACACACAGACCCGAAACAAACATTTGTGGTTCACACTAACAATGCGGTGCGGGGATCGAACCGAGGCCTCTCATTCACAGCCGGTGTATAACCAACTGCGCCACGGCGACTGTCAAATAAACTCAAACAACACCTTCCATGTCTTTAGTCTTGTAACACAGACCATTTTAGGCCAAGTAGTCAGCCAATCAATATAGTAATAATTATTAGTGTATCACTTTGTCAAAGAACAAAACTGCTTAACTCTCCTTTGACAATCCATGATACCTTATATTTTGTTTACAATATTTTCTATTAGAGCTTAGCGATTTAAATAACAAACAAATGTATATTTATGAATAAGATGCCCTACCGCTCCCAAGATACGTCCCTGTTGTTCGCCGACGTATTTATTTGTTACGCTAGTATAAAATCAACATGTGTTTCCCTATCTAACTGCATATTCTGGAAATATGCAATTCGTTTGCAAAATACTCACTTGACTTTATAGATTTGTAATATTTTGATCTCGGTTTATCGCTTATATTATATTTACGTGGAAGAACGCAACAAGACTCTTATACAGGGTTATATTGACATATAATATTGATTGAAATAAAACTATTTTTACGGATTTTATCGCGATTTGGTTAAATTTTTACATTTTTTAACTTCCCGACGTTTCGATTGCTTTTCAGCTTTCGTGGTCACGGGGCGGACTGAGGTATTAGTCATCCGGACAGAGCGGATGATAAAATCCGTAAAAATAGTTTTATTTCAATGTGTAACATTCGCGTAAATCTAAGAAACCAATATATAATATTTAATTTAAACCAAATGTTCCTAACCACCCCAGGTAACATTGTGCCAAGTTTGATAAAAAGCTGCTTGGTAGTTTTAAAAAAATCACTATTTTTGTTTTCAAGGCTTTTGATCAAACGGTATAGGTACGAGTGCTTTTTACGGCTCAGATAAGTTTCCGAACCGAACTGAAGTTCAACTAAGCGGTTAAAAATACTCGTATCTATACGGGGTGGTCAAAAATCGTGAGAACTAAAATCACGATTTTTAATCAAAACTCTTATCGGATTCTCCTTGGATTGACAGCAATTGGTTAGACGCCGCCTGTGAAACGAGAGGCCGAGGGTTCGATCCCCGCACTGAGACAAATGTTTGTGAGAACCACAAGTATTTGTTTCGGGTCTGGGTGTTTGTGAGACCGAAACGTCTCTCGTAGTTCCTGATACCCACGACACAAGACTCGATCTTATTGTGGAGTCAGGCCTATGTATGTGACTGTTGGGTGTATTTATTTTTTATTTATTTATTTATTATTTCAAATTTTGTATATTGTCGCCTGGGATGTTGAGAAACATATAGGTTAAATTAAATACCATATGCCAATATATTCCTGCATACTATCGTCTATCAGAAACTCTTAGGCGGAATAATATGATTCAAGTAACCAAGTCTTTATAATAGAAATACTCAATTAAAGTAATTGCTCTTACACGCTGCCTCTAAATAAATGAGATAAAATAATACGATAATTATTGAAGTTTAATATTTAAAGAGTACTTGAGCAAAGAATATTTTTCTTCTTTGTACAATGTCTGAAAAGTTTAATTATGATTGATTAATAGAATACCTGCCGCGTAATCTTTGCTTTAAATTTGATATTTACCGTTTAAAACTTACTGTATTTAATCTAAATCTATTAAAAATTTCTAACTATCATTATTAGAACGATTTTAATGAACGTTGAGTTTCTGACAAAACCAAGAAGAGCATAACTATAATAAAATACATATATTGTGACCGTATCTTTGATTTTATTATCAGGTTCTAATGGAGTATTTTTTAATTTACTTTAAATTACTATGTTATTGATTAAATAATTATGTACAGATGTTTTCAAATAAATAATTTATTATGCGCATAAGAACAGAATACAACCCGATACGATCATGGGTTATAGGAAACTCTTGCCAGTTAATTGTAGAGGCAGAGTAACTACTGGACATACATACATACATACATAAACTCACGCCTTTATCCCCGAAGGGGTAGGCAGAGGCGCCACCAGGACACCCACATTTCGCCTTGTATGTTCCGTCCCACGATGTGATAGGGGGCGAGCCTATCGCCACATCGGGCACAAATTCCTGACTCCGGACTGATAATGAATAGAAAATTCCAATATCACTTTGCCCGACCCAGGACTCGAACCCGAGACCTCAGCTTTGTAACCGTACCGTAATACAACTACGCCACCGAGGCAGTGGACTAACTACTGGAGTAACTACTGGACATATCGAGACTTAACATCTTATGTCTCAGGAGAGCGAGAACAGTGAAGTACCAAGCAATGATTTGTAATTCATAGTGTTGTTTGGTTTGCTTCTGTCCATAGGATAGGTTGATAGGCGAATGGCACACTCGTCTCGCCATTCACGCAATAAAAAAAAATAGAGACAATCAAAATTGCACGGTGTCTGACAATTTACGACGTGATATAATCCTTGATTCGTCGTGAAAATCTGTTCAGCAGTGGACTTCCTATGTCTGATGGCAGAGAATAATCCTTCCGAATTGCATATTATCATAGCAGTCCGAATTAGTTGAATGAAACTTACCGACTAAATTAGTAATAATGCTGTAGGTGCAGAACATGCTGAACTGCACCTCGTCCCAGTTGAATCTGTACCTCATGAACAGGTACAATACGTTCATTTCACCTGCAATATAAAAATAAATTAGGTACCTAAATATTTATTTATTTTATTCTTCGCTGCACACAAAATTTAAAAAACTTAAGAGATATGTATTACCATAGTAACTAATATAGTTTTCGTTTTCTTTCTTCCTTTCTCCTTCTCAAAGTAATTATATTTTAATTACTCAGCGGTATAAAATTTTATACGTACTATTTGAATCAAAATAGAAGTTAATGTAGTCCAGATATAATTATGTATTTCTACGAAATCAAAAACAATAGTCTAACGCGACCTAATTTGAAGCTTTTAGAAAAGTTTTACAAACCGCTTGCGCGGTGCAACAAGTAGTACTAAAAACAATAATTATAATGCAAAAGGTGTTTATTAATGTTCAATATAAAAAAATATTAATATAGACAAAAAATCCTTTATTTTTCACGCCTAAGTGAAAAAATCACCCGTATGTACACACTATATAGAGGTAAATTTTTCAAGTGGGCGGAGATAGTCAAATGGACGGCCGTCTGATATCATACCATGCAGTGGTCCGAATATGACGCACACGACGACGATGAGCAGAGACACCCGGAGCCTACGCCGCCGAGGCCCGCTCCTGAACGCGACGGTAAGCGTCTCCCGAACGTGACGCGCGTCGAAGAATGAACATACCCAGCCCCGACAACCTACTGGCTGCTCCTGGAATACACAGGAAGAGTTTTAGAATGACATAATTCGGCCTAGCCCCTCTTGATCGTACTCTCGATTGTAGAGAAGGCCAGTGCCCTGCAGAGGGACGTATATAGACTAATATACATAGAGATCGAATCTGTACCATATCCGAGATCTCTATACCATATCGAATATACGACTAAATATACACAAAAATTGATTTGGTGATGCTGGTGCACCAAAAACTTTCATCTTTCCACCTTTTTCTGTCACCACCTACGATCATGACGTGTTGTCCATATTTATGGTTAGTACCTTTGCTATCACCGTTGAGCTGACTGCACTTTATCCGAACTGATGCCATAAAAACTTACTTCATCTACAATCTTTGTCTAGATAATTAAGCAGTAATTTCCTTTCTACTGTACTATTTTAACTTCCAGACACTACTTGTGCTATATTTCTTTAAACGTATCTGACAGGTGTTAGGTACATGGGAAAATCTCAGTACTATATTATTTAGAAAAAAAAAACCAATGAGAAGATACATATTATATTATTGTACAATGATTTCAGGTACCATAGTTAGCGCCAAGAAATACAGCTAGAAAGACATATTCACCATAATCAGGAATTACCCAGTTGGTACTAGATGATAAACTAGGCAATGCCGCAACAGTAGTCCTAGCTCCTAGGAAAATAATTTTATCCACGAAAGTTCAATTTTGCACCTTAGTGAATAGACTTAGACGCGATATTATGTTATACACCTAGAGCTCGTGGCCGCCAGACTTTCGTCATTTTATTCAAGTTGAGAGTTTGTCTGGGCATGCCTCTGACATAGGCATCACTCAGCTTTTATGGTGTTCCGATCGTGGTGGAAGTGATCAGCTTTTATGTGTCTGGCAAGATGAAAGAACTATCAAAAGTACCCGGCTGTCAAGGAAAATCCTTTTCTTCCTTCCGGTCAAGGCTGCCAAGGACAGCAGCCTTGATCGTGTAATGCCTATGTCGGAAGCATACGTAGACAAACTTTTAGCTTTGATAAAATGACGAAAATCTGGCGGCTACGGGCTCTAGGTCTATTATGGTAACAACCGTGAAAAAAGGTACATTTGATTCGAAATACTTGGATATAATAATCATACAAATTACACCCAAACAAATTTTTATACCTAAAATATTTATTTCAAATGTATTTTTTGTTTTATGCGCTTCCGTATTTACCCTAAAGCGATGGGGACCACAGGCGAAGCGACAAACTGCGAGGGGCGGCGACAAAACGACTACAGGTTTTTTCGTTAATTTATGGGAGGGAAACGCTACAGAATCAGGGCAGCAAATTTTTTGCCCTAGGGTGCCCTTATTAGATACAGTTGGCCCATGCACATTGTGCTATTCTATATTGCATATTGGTTACATTTCTAAAGGTGATTATGAAAGATACTGAATCAAACTCTACTAATGAAAAAATTATTTTAACGCCTGTTAACAGAGCAATTATTTCCAAAATAACAAAGCCCTAATTAACATTACACCCACATTTTCTATGTTATTTGTTTTTCCATTTTAAATATTAAACAACTTTTGCGTCGAACTCATTTATACAATCATATGAAACACTATTCTTAACATTGAAACTAAAGAAATGGTACTATCTACTTAAATATTTACACACACGTACTACCATATTATGAATTCACCATTACCAAGAGTGAAAATCAAGCCGATATTAAAGTTTAATAGAAAAACAGACGCACCAATAAGCGTTGCTTCCGCTCTCGCCCTCACCTTCCAACCGGTAATACAATAATCGACACGAAATTTTAATTTGGGACCTCCAAAAGTGATCCCAATGTCAAAGAAGATAAAGTGGCGGCATATAAATCCCTGCCGACACCTAGCCGAGCCTCGCGTAAAATCGCTGATTGTGTTACGGTGTCCCCCTTCATTCGAATTTGCGTAGTGAGCGCGAAGCAATTTATCACTTAGGCGCAAGAGTAACTGGCCCGTCGAGCTACACTCTCAATGACGTATGCCCTCAACGTGCCTCACACCTCCTAACACCTCTCCTAATCTATCAGACTATAATTTCTTCTTAAAGTGCCTCTCAGATTAAAGATTGCAAAGTAATCAACTCTAAAAGAATTTCCCGCAAATTGAGATACGTGCCTCGAAGACAAATAAAGGAAATGAATGTTTCATTGCGGTGTAGTGTACACTTACTCTTTGTCTGTCCTGTGGAATCAGTGGATCCTTAAGTCTTATATATCCGTATATTAAACTCGCCACATATAAGCAATTGGATATTAGGAAAATGCCGTAGTAACCAATCTTCTGTAAGAGAATGCCGCTGAGCGACATTCCTATCGGTATGCCCAGTGACATACACAAGTTGGCAACTCCCACTCTGAATGTCCTCATTTCTTTCGTGGTTACGTCACCTATGTAGCTGAACACACCGACACAAACGGTAATCCATCCTCCGGTGAGAGACGGAAATAAATCAGAGAGGGCCGTGACCTCCAGGGGTAATTCGTAGAAGAAATATGTGTTCAGGATGAAGCTAGTGCAACAGAGCACTTCGCCAACAATGGGTAGTAAAATACACGCTTTCCTCTTTCCTGTTTTGTCGCTCCACGATCCCACAAACAGTACCAATATGCACGGAAAAGCGGTTTGCACAATGTTTTTCCACGCTTGAACGGATGCTGTCAGTTTCTGCACTTCGGCCTCCTGCAGAGTGTAGTTCTCTGTCTGCCTCCGGTTCAGCGCCGAACACACATCGTCATCGTAGCCTAAATTCACACGACACGCTTTCTCTAGGTTCAAGTTCTGCACGGCAAGTCCCGAGAACACGTTGGACATGATGTAGCACGCTATGATAGGCTCCACGGTGATGTTGGACCTGATCTGCATGAGCTTCTCTTTCACGCTCGACTTCTTCATTTTATTCTCATCTTTCCGCGGCTCTCCTCCAGTTCCTGTTTTACCCGCGGATGTGTTTATTCCGTTCATGATGTCCGACTGTTGTTCCACGGTTACTTCAATCAATCATCGTAGCTGAATGTGTAATCCGTCACTGTTTCCCGTACGTTAGCCACGAGGTTCATTGTTGTCGTTTCGCTCGACTCGTATATCATTGTTGGAAGTAACTCTAGAGTTGTCACTGCATTACGTACACTTTGGAACGCACAAATTCGTCGGAATGTTTGACTGACAGGACGCGGGTGCGTGGAGCCGGAGAATGAACTAAGGGATCGCGTTGTCTTAAGAGTACATTGGACGGATACTCGCTAGAGTGGTATTATTAGAGACAATTGGCCGGTGGCAGCGTCGAGTCGCGGCGGCGGAGTGGCCAGTGCCGCGGGACTGCCTGGATCCGTGTATCACAACCTTGCAATAAGCAGCCGTTTATTCTATTAGCGCGGCGCGATGTGGGTACGCGCGAGGTGCGATTAGTGCACGGTCAAGGTACGCTTTATGTGACCACGCTTTCAACCTTACTAATCCATTCAAATGTTTCCCAAAACTAATTTGCCAGTTTATCCTGAATAACAGAACTTGTCCCTTTTAATCAACCAAACAGTAGGAAAAGCCACAGTTATACAAAAACTGTCAGAACTGGGTCTAATTTATAGTCTCTTTAAATTTCTCAAACCACTTCCCAAATCCGCACCTTTTTTTGTAGCCATAAAACTCCGAAACAAAATCTTACGTTACAAACATTCCTTTGTCGGCTACTTAGCGTACAAAATGGTTAACAAAACTAGGATTTAAAATGGAAAGTCTGGCAATAATCATTAAACATTCTGGTCGTTCCGCTTTCTTACATTACTTGGGGTAAAAAACGTTTCTGAAGATAATTCTGTTGTCGACGCTAGTTCAGCAACGAACGCTTTCTGTTAGAATGGTGGTACGTAATAAAGGGCCCGGGCGGAAACATTACGCTATATGAATGGCTTCCTAGCGAAGTTCCTGCCAAAACTATCGGTTAACTTTCTCTGCACCAGTTAAAATTAGCTTCACCCGTTATTATATTTACGAGACATTCTGTTATCTGTGTTTTGATAACTCTGAATTTGATATTTTGAATGTGTAAGGTCTTTGGTTTATTGACCCGTAATATTCGACTTCCGTGTTAGAGTGCTTCCGTAGTGGGAATATTAGGAAACAATCAGTTATGAAGCCATTTTTACTGCATGATTGGCAGACTATTTTTCAACTGTACAAGGTTTAATAGTAGTTTGAAGTGTCAGGCATCCGCTCAGCCCTGTAATTGATTTCGCTCGTTGTTGGAAACGAACCTCCTTTACGATTGAAAGAGGTTTATCCTAACCGGTCAAGCGCAGGTTCGCAATCATAACGCATTTGAAATTCTCTTACGAGCTTAACATTATAAATATCTATAGTCCTTGAGTAATAAGTACTCGTAGGTATGGGATATTCTGGCTGAATAATTAATTAAGGTGGTTTCCACTATTGAGATAATATAATGTAATAATGGCCAATATATAATCACGCTACCTATATAACGATCTTGAATAGGGTATTTGACTACTATCGAATGTTTGTATTATTTTGTAGACAAACACAAGTGCCATTAAAACAAATCATTTTTGTGAAAACAGTATTAATGTAGCTTGTAACATGAGGCAAATATAGTATTTTAAATGAAAGAGTGGGGACGTAGTGGGGACATGTTACCGTCTCTTTCACACCCGCACACTATAATGCACTATAATGCACAGTGACGTCACTAATTTTGTTTTGCATCCCTTTTCTATTACCCCGACTACAAGATTTAAAACGTTTCTAACTTGTTTAATTCTGAATGGATTTACAAAATTCTTTGTTTGCTAGATTTTGGATATGGATACTTTTTGATTAATACAATAAAAAAAAATGAGTCAAATACCCTATTGGACAGCCTCCGTGGCGCAGTTGATTAGACGCCGCCTATGAAACGAGAGGCCGCGGGTTCGATCCCCGCACCGAAACAAATATTTATGTGATCCACAGGTATTTGTTTCAGTTCTGGGTTTTTTTTTTTTTTTTTTTTTTTTTTATTGCAATGAATGGCGAGTCGAGCATGCCATTCGCCTGATGGTAAGCGATACGACCGCTCATGGACAGTAGCAAAACCAAACAACACCATGAATTACAAGGCAATGCTTGGAATTCCACTGCGCTCGCCATCCTGAGACATAAGATGTTAAGTCTCAAATATGTCCAGTAGTTACTCTGGCTACAATGTCCTTCAAACCGGAACACAACAGCGCATTTACACTGCTGTTTGGCGGGAGAAATAGACATTGCGGTGGTACCTACCCAGGCGGCCTCTCACATATGAGAGACCTACCACCAGTAAACCAGTTGTTTGTGAGACCGAAGTCTCTTGTAGTTTCTGATACCCAAGCCACAAGATTCGATCTTAGTGTGGTGTCAGTACTATGTATGTGACTGTTGGGTGTATTTATATTTAATCATTTCATAAAGCTGGTACAAAAATAAACAAAGCACTACCAAAGCGTTATTATTCTCAATTTCATATCTACAGATATAAAACCGGATGGAGCCCCATAATAAAATCAAAACGCCATACGTCAAGCCCTCTTAAAGGGCATCAGATAAAAAAAAGTTTATCTCCACTGATTTATAACGCCATTAAAGTCACGTAAAAATCATAGATTGGGCACATTTTTATGTTTAATTTTTTCCCCGTTTTATTCCCCTCGCAAACGGTGGCTAACAACTGTGTAACGTATTCATAATACTGTTAAATTTATCACGGGCTTACATTCGAATATGATGTTTTTAATGTGAGAGGACAATGGGTGGAGATGTGCTCGTTTGATTTATTTTTTCATATTCAAAGGGCTTTGTTTCCGCGCGCGAGCCATCACTTAAACCCTCAAAAAACGTTTATTTATTGTAATGAGATTTTCAATAACCAATTGTTCGTCCTTGTTTTTAATTCTGTGAAGTTATGACCTTATAATGTGCAACAACAAAGGGTGTTCTTTTAATTCCGTATGCTAATAAAGGCATTTAATTGATACTAGTAATTAAATACTGGAGTATAAAAGCGGTAAAGTCTTGCTGCAGCTAATTTAGACTTCGGTACTAAAATTGCAGCGTTATTAACGACTTTTCTCTTGAAATTAATGTTGTCAGTAAATACTAAAGCCCCAACAATCCTTATCCTCACCCATCCTTACTCCCACCCCGTCTTAATCTGAAAAAATTGGCAACGTACCTACACTCTTAACCTATGTAGGCGTTTATAAACGGTGATAACCTCTTATTACCATGAAAAAACCTAGATACAGCATTACGTACATATACCAGTATTTGTTTTAAGATTGGGTCGCAACATCTCGTAGTTTCTGATACTCACAACACAGCACTTACAATATGTTAACGTGGTCTGAACTACTTATGTGTCAATGATGTGATTATTATTCAAATAAAAAAAATGCATCCTAGCAAAGAGACTAACATTTGTTTCGTGCAACAAATGACAGCGCCATCTTGGGTTATCCCCCCGGGGGTACCGTTTCGAGACCTTAATCAATGTCACTTGCGATTCGAGATATGGATGCAAATTAGTTAAGCAGCACCGTACCACCCAATCTCTATGTTATGGGGACCTGCCCTGTATAATATAGACATCATGGTTTTTATGACGCAGGAAACTGAAGGAACGTTTTTATGGAATAGAAGGCAAACGAACAGGCCGGCAACCTGATTGTTTGTAGACACTGCCGTCGTTCAACACTCACACTAGGTACCGGTATTTTGCCCCCAATTTTACAGATTAGGTAAGTATTATCTTCATGTCAGTAGTGTCAAAAGTAAAACCTTAGGTGTGATTATCTGGGTAACATCGTAAAAGAAACGTCATAATATACTTCTGGTGGACCTGCGATGAAGAATGTCTGGCATCTTTACTGAATAAAATGCGGTGTTACAATTAGCTTCTGTTTCCAGTTACATACTATAGGAAAACCGTATCGTGCGCTCTAAAGTCCAAACAACAGCGAGGTTTTACAATTTTTAAATTCCTGGCCATAAAAATTGATAATACAGTGAATGATCATTACTCGACTGCCTCGGTGGCGTAGTTGTATTACGGTACGACTACAAAGCTGAGGTCTCGGGTTCGAATCCCGGGTCGGGCAAAGTGGTATTGGGTTTTTCTATTCATTATCAGCCCGGAGTCAGGAATTTGTGCCCGATATGGCGATAGGCTCGCCCCCTATCACATCATGGTACCGAACATACAAGGCGAAATGTGGGTGTCCTAGTGGCGCCTCTGCCTACCCCTTCTGGGATAAAGGCGTGAGTTTATGTATGTATGATCATTACTCCCGCATCAAGTCCCTGCAAATAATAGTGTGAAATTGTATTTATCGGCAATTTACCATAGAGGCAATAAGTTAGGGCCCGTCACGACAATAGTTGGAACGCCTCAGACGCACGTAAACGCGTTTAAACGCCACCAATTGAGTTCGGTTCGTTACAGGTACGGCGAAACTTTTGTGCTTCTCCGTACCTTCGCAAATTGCCGGCACGTGAGCTCACTAGTATATCAAGCTACTGACATATTCCTTTTTGCCGATATTCAAACATTTAATCAGTCAGGCCACGTTAGGCCCGCGGTGGATTATTCTGTGACCTATATCCTCAACTTGCGTAATTGGGTATTTAGTCTACTAATCAAATGTACGCTGTTCCGAACGCTGTTGTGTGCTTTTATTGAAATTACTTGATGCAAGATTAATGAGGTCGTGGAATAAAATTTGTGTCCGGGATTAAAAAGAAATTGTCAATGTAACTTATTTCCTAGGTAAGGCAAATTCATTGCGGTATTTTACTTATAAACGTTCAATGGTATATATGTAGAAAAGTTATAAGTGTAAATTGTAGACTTAAGCACCTGAAGTTTCAACACGTTACTTTTTATATGGAGTATTCTTCGACAAATCATCCTTCACTTACTAGTTTGGCTACTTTGAATCTCTAACGATCCTTAGGAAAGCTGCACCCCTCCCCTTAAAAAAAATCCACCTTTATATCAAAAACTTGACAACTTAACAATATGACCACAAAACATACAAAACTGCGTTCAAGCTCCACTCTCCAACTACGTGAAACATTGAACACATTTTAGGATTACACGGGATTTGCTTTCAAATGGATCGTTTACCTGTTTCGTGTTTGCGAACACACACTTATGCGTCTAATCCAGGACACGGCTCGGAACTTCCGAAGAGGCCAGTGTTTTATTGGATCGGGCTTCCGAAGCATGGTCCGGTCGTGTTTGTTTTAAACGTTAATGGCTTAATATAATTTTAGCATTTCCTCTCGTAGTTTGGTTGTTGAGATAGGCAACGGGCGCTCTGGTGGTGTATTTAGATATCCTGGATTGTTTAAATTGAAGAGTTAAATCATATTTTCAGTTAAATTAATAATGGCATGAATGGGAGAAATAAGTATACCGTCTAACTTGTGTAACGGTGGGACAATCCTACAATTTATTCCGTACTCCTGTGAGTAATAATCAAGTGCTCAAAATATGGATGCAATTAGGCTTTGTAAATAGAGGATCACAAATATTTACACAAGAACTTAAAGTGGTCACAGGCGTTAGAGCAATCTTCATGTCTGTATTGGTATTTGATACGACTCCAAAACTATATTAATTGTAGTTGATCCCAAACTACGCTTAAGAAAAAAAAGTAGAACCCGAAAAATTAGGAAACTCTAAAGACCTGTTCCAAAACTGTAATATCGGGTAATATTTATATAATATGGTATTTATTTTAAACCACGTCATATTCCTCATCAGTCACCAGCCCAGAGAACATTGTACCAAGTTTAAAAAACATAACCTGATAGTTTTGTAAAAAATCGCGATTTTAGTTCTCAAGAATTTTGATCAACCTTCAATCTGATCTGATTGATTCTTTGATCAATCTTCGAGGCGAGAAACTCTCCCCGTGTAAATGGAGCTTTACCGATGTTCAGCTAAGCGGTAAAAATACTCGTACCTATACGGTGCAGTGTGGTCAAAAATCGTGAAAACGAAAATTACGAGTTTTGACAATAAATCATCTGGGATATTTTTCAAATTTAGTACAATGTCACCTGAGAACATGTGGGTTAAATTAAATAACTCATGTCAATATAAACCGGATAAATTTGTGCTCCCGAGTTTATTTCAGCAATTATACCTATGTACTTATTAAAACAACATAATTTTAATGACTTCCGAACCTTATTTATTTCCTTATGGACTAAACAAATAAAATTAACAGCCCTCCTACAAAAACAACAAAATGCACAATTAATCCATCTCTTCGACTACTTAAAAATGTATTTATACCTACAAATAGCACACACAGCAATTTTCTGTCAGTATCTCACCAATCGGACCGTGAAGGGCCAAGCAAACATTTCTTCGAGGCCCTCGGTAATCCTGCCGCTAATAATTTCCCAAGGACGAAGTTAATCGGCAGATTGAGCGGTTAAGCACCCAATCAGCCAAGTTGAGGGTTAAAGGAGATAGAATCATCGGCACCCCATCGCAAACGATGTCCGTTTCATCAGAACAACTAATAACATTCTGCGGGATAGGGTTAGTTTATTCGTTTAGTTTGCCAACACGTGCCTCCGTTTTATGTTGGTGTGAACAGATTAATATTGATCTCATTTGATATTTGGGATCCCTATATGTTAAATATAGTTTTTTTAAGTCACATTTTTGACCAGAAATTAAAGGGCGCTCGTAACTTTGCTACATTGCATTTCAATAATTTATGTCTATTTGGAACACAGAAACATACTAATTACCCTTTGACAGTTCAAACCTTCACGCCAATTTATGTAACACTAAGCTTAAAAGTGCCCCCCTTGTTTCGCACGTTACAGTGTCCATCAGGGACCCCGGCTCGTAAAGTATGTTTATGACGAGGCAAATTGAAGGGGCTTCCTCGTTCCTTCCTCCAGGACCTCGGCACTAACTGTTTGTAACGTTTGATTGTCATTTGGTAAGGATCGAGGGTGTAATCGGTGAAGTGTCATATCGATTATGAAAAAAAGTCATAAAACTACATTAGTCATTTTGTATTGTACCGTTACAACGCTACCAGGTGATTATTTTGCAAAATTTATAAGAATATTCTTAATACTAACAAAATTGTCTGTTTTGTGACGCAGCCAATCAATTCCTTTGAGTTCTTCATTTGTCGAATTCACTCTTTCAGATTCAATTTCATGCTAGCCTTAAATTGCCAAACTGTCATTATAGATTATGTCTAATTCCCTGACTTAGCTAATCGCTTTGACATCGAACGCTATAACTGATTATGTGGCCAATATAGTTTGACAACTAAAAGCCCTACGAATGTTTTCTCCCCATCCTTTCGCATCATATTTTACTAAAAAAAGGGGGGCTATTACAAACAACGATATTCGATATATCGTGCTAGGACGCGTGTAAAACCTACTTCTAGTGCATTCGTTTTACTCATATCGAACGTTGAACCAGGAGTATATTTCACTACGAAAATTCGCATGATATATCGAATATCGTGTTACCAAGTAGCCCCCTGAAAAGGAATATTCTATCTATGCTATGTCTACGGAAACACACACACACACCAAGTTAATCATTCTAAATCCAATATACTCTAATTCCATTTATATATTAAGAACATTTAATCAGGAAGCTGCAAACTCGACGCAGCTCTATTGACATCATCAATATCACGGCAATTATGAATTTAATAGGATTATATGATGGCAAATTGTAGTTCAGCCAATGTTAGCGGTAAATGCCGCCACACATAGAAGATTAAATCAGATTTAACGTGAGCTGTAAGTTTAATTTATATATTTCTATTAGACTGTATAAATCATTATAAATATACACCCATATACATATCCCTGATCCCACACTAAGATCAACGTCCGTACCGTGAGTATCAAAAACTACAAGAGTCTTTTCGGTCTCACAAATACTCAGACCCGAAACAAATAGTTGTGGATCGCACAAACATTTGTCTGGGTGCGGGGATCGAAACCACGGCCCTTCGCTTCACAGTCAGCGTTTAAGCAACTGCGACACTGAGGCTGTCAATCTTGAGTCAGAATTTAAGAGCCGGAGCGACGCAACGAAAGGATAAGGACGAAGCTTTATGCTACTGTTAGTCCTAAATGGCATCCACTAGGCTTAATAAGACTCTCCAAAGTCCGAAGGTATTCATTACATATGCCAATTTTTAATGAACTTTAATTAATTTTGGCCTATATCTTCGTCAGCCAAACTTACAATGAACTTCCTAGAAGGCTAAATTATTTTGCATATTAATGTAATAACAGCAGTTATCCACAATAAAATCGCAAATTATGCGTCTACATAAAGCACGAAATACCAGTTTTTACTTAATTTGATTTTAGACATAAAAATCAATCTAGTACAATAAAAAAATCAATCAATATAATAAAATGTAGGTGTGTTGCTAGACAATAATAATATATAAAAATATTACCATATTAAAAATTAATGTTAAATATAAACGTAAATTAAAATATAAAATGGTTTATATAATGTAGTTAACAAATATTACTCGTATGTAGTGTAGTAAATACACAATTGCTTTTATAAACTTTAGTAAAATGACGGACAACAAGTAGCGTACAAGGTTAGAACGACCTAATTAAAGTTGCAGGAAGTGCTAAATGCAGGACATTTTCAACAAGTCCATTTCGCCTTAAACAAACTTTACGCCTCTGCTTCGATTCTCAAAAGGTTGCGTAACTTTTTGCCTACAGCCACTAAAGTCATGCTTGCACAATCCCTTTTTACTCCCGATCTTAGATTATGCTGACGCCTCATATCTAGATTTAACTGAAGAACAGCTAAATAGACTCGAAAGGTTACAAAATTATTGTATCAGATTCATATATGGACTACGTAAATTTGATCACATATCCGAATATCGCAGAAAGCTGAAATGGTTACCTATTCGTCTTCGCCGGAATGCTCATATCCTATCACTTTTATATAATATCCTATTTAACCCTGTTGCTCCTCAGTACCTGAAATCCCGTTTTGAGTTTTTACATCACACCCATTCCCGATCCTTGCGTTCCTCCGAAACCCTCCTTCTCAAAACACCCCCCCATTCTTCTTCTTATTACGACAAATCTTTTACCGTTCAAGCAGTCCGGCTTTGGAACGTACCTACTACCATTAAATATTAAACGCTCAAAAACTATACACACATTTAAAAATCAGGTACAAAACCACTATCTGAAAAGTCTATAGTGCCACCTTTTTTGTCGTTATTTATTTATTTTGTTATAATTATTAGTATTATTTTTAAATATGTATTAGTTTATTTGATTTTGGTATTTAAGTATTAGTATGCTATTAGATAGTTTACCTTTTTGTTTTCTTTCTTTATTGTTTACCGCCATCTACAACTATTTCCAATATTCTCCATCCCACGGTTGTCTGGTAGAAATCGCTTTAAGCGATAAGACCGCCCATTGTATTACCAAACATAACATTTATGTTTAAACTCAATACTGTAATTTGGTGTGCAATAAAGAATTATTGTATTGTATTGTATTGTATTGTATTTCGATATTTTAGGAGGAAGCCCGTGTTCAGCAGTAGACTCCCATTAGCCTTTTTTTTATTGCTGTGAATGGCGAGACGAGCATGCCATTTCCCTGATATAGTAAGCGATACAACTGCTCATGGACAGTAGCAAAACCAAACAGCACCATGAATTAAAAAGCAATGCTTGGCATTCCATTGCGCTCGCCATCCTGAGACGTAAGATGTTAAGTCTAAGTTCAGTAGTTACTCTGACTGCAATGTCCTTCAAACCGGAACACAACTGTGCATTTTCACTGCTGTTTAGCGGGAGAAATAGACATTGCGGTGGTACCTACCTAGGCGGCCTCCCACATATAAGAGACCTACCACCAGTTGCAGAAAGAGAGCATTATCTCTTAACACATTACCGAACCAACTTAATTCTAAACAAAGATATACTAGATAAATACCATCACACATCAAAAAATAATTTCACCTACATAATTTAACTTAACCTGCCGAAATATCATGAAAAAAAATCCTTAATACATATTTTACAAGGCATGTGATAAACTCAAGCCAGTAGCGCAATATCCATCCACTTTAGCCGGGGGGAACTGTTACTTGATTTAAAAGTAGCCAATTTAGTGATCGGCGACGGAAAATCCGCCGATGCTTATACCAATACCAATCTGAGCTTGTCGGTCGAATGAAGTTTTCAATATCTAAATGGAAACCGCAGCATAAAACACTTAGCTAAATGGTTTACAGGTTACTGCTGAATGTTTACGGGTAAAATTCAAACATATATTTTGGGGACACAGTTGATTGTGCAGTAATACAAGTAGTTAAAAAAATGTTTACTGAAACAGCTTTATTTGAGTTCTGAAATGAATTTCTGGTGCGGTGACGACGTGGCTTCGCTTGCGGTTGCAGGTTCAATCCCCACAAGGATAAAAAATTACGTGTCGCTTGAAAAATTTATAGGGTCTGGGTATTTAGACATGTGAAATTTATTATTGCACTCTAGGAATCTTTGCTAGCTCAAAGATGTTTTTAGATATCTGCGATCGATTTACTACTAATATCTTGTAAATGATCACATATTGTATCCTCATTTATTATTTGTCTTCCTGGCTACTAGCCAAAATAATACTATAGTATATTTTAGAAGTCACAAACAATCATATTTAATTAAATAATTGGATTTAATTTTTTAACTTGAAAACGAATAACAAATTATCACTTCAAAAATCACAAAGAACCTGTATTACTGTCTCAAACAGCACTGTGCGCACATGCAGTGGGAAGTGAAATAAATTAAGCTGCTGTGTACAACGCGGCGCATTTCTGTAATTTGCAACACTTTGTGTCTTACATCATCTGAGCCGGCGGTAAATTGAACACACCCACACACCTCGACGTGTCGTGAGAAATCCTTTTTAATAAGCAGTAATGTGCTACGTCTTTCTTGTAATTTGACTTCCTCGACGGGGTTTTCACGCTTTCTCTCTCTCTCTCTCTTTTCTGCCATAGGAAGTCCACTTCTGATCCTCTGGCCTCTCCACATTGATCTGTTGGAAGTGGCCTGCATCCAGTGACTTACTGCAACCTTAACCAGGACTGTCCACCTTGTAGGCGGGCGTCCGACGAGTATTAAGCAACTATAGACATCTAATTTTAAAATATCTAAGGTAATCGATTTAAGGCTGCTTTGAGCTACGAACTATACATACGTGAGGTATATATGTTAAAATTTTGACAATGGGAGAACCCGCCACAGTGGCCTGCGAAAGTGTATCGCGTTTAGGTTTCAATCTATGAATAGCAGGTTTCGAGTAGGGTAAATATTTTTCGGACGAGCGACCTCGTTAAGATCGCAGGAAGTCGTTGGATGCAGGCCGCTTCCAACAGGTCCCTGGTGGCGATCTATGGGGGATTCAGCAGTAGACTTGCTGTGGCTGAAAAGAAGAAGAAGAAATATTTTTCATCGGTAGATTACCATCTTACCAGATTACCATCAGGTGCATAGTAAATGCTTTATCTAGAAATTGTAAAAATAAGTCTGCCGTATAAAATAGGCAGATAACGTATTACAGAGCTAAAAAAATCTTACTTAAGCCTTTAATAAACTCTGGCGCTAGAAGAAGTCAAGACTTATTGAAGAATGAATAAACCATCAACATATTGAATTGATTATGTTAAAATTCTCATACCATCGCATTCAACTTAGTTACCGTGAAGTTCTGCTGGCCGTTAATAATTCCTAGAGCGAGTTCGAAGCTGGCGCGCTAAGCTGATTATTGGTTTATACCCAAACGCTGTATATTCTTATGGATTACACATAAATTTGCAAAAAAGGGAGGCATTACGTACATGATTTCAGCGTGAATGATTATAAATGGTATGCGGGTTTATTCCTTCCGATATAAATAGGAAATTCCAAAATAATCAAAATATTTTTCTATCAAGGTAAAATGTACAAAGAACTACGGCATATCATTTTATAAAACTCGATTCAACCAAATTGTGTTCAAGAAAACGTTCTTAAGAACTTTACTCTTAAGAACGATAAAATACGCGAACAAACTTTCAATTATTTCTTAAGTTTCTTTAAAACTTCTGTAAATGGGGTAATGTGTTGGATGTCCACATACAATGTAGTTTCGTTTTAAAGATTGTAGAGATTTGTTAAACGAAAGGACGTTCTGGAAAACCATGTACATGGGCTCTATGTTGTTCAGTAGACATCATTTAAATGTTGTTTATAATGATATTTATAAAGTTGAATACTTTCGGTATAGGATCTCTGTGATCAGCCTCTGTGGCGCAGTTGGTTAGACGCCCCCTGTGAAACGAGCGGCCGCGGGTTCGATACCCGCACCGAAACAAATATTTGTGAGATCCACAGTTATTTGTTTCGGGTCTAGGTGTGTGTGAGACCGAAAAGTCTCTCGTAGCTTCTGATACCTACGACACAAGACTCGATGTTAGATTGGTGTCAGGACTATGTATGTATGTGACTGTTGGGTGTCTTTATTTATTTATTTTATTGGATTCTCTAGTACATTCCGACAGGGAATTCTCTAATTGATCAATTAATATTCTTATGGCGATTGGATGAAATCCATACGTGATGCAGTAATTTGCATATGCCCTAATAAAAAAATCCTAAATCTAATATTTGAAAAGGTATAGAGACCTAAGTTGTTGCTTTTGCCAAGAATATCCTGAAGCGACGTATACATACACATTTTTTTAATAATCACTAGCTTTCTGTATCTGAGAACCGAAAACCTAAAAGACTTATTTTAACATCGGTTTCTATTCTTCAAACCGTACTTTACCTTATCGATAAACAATAACATCAATTACAGCACCAAATCTAAAATAAACCCCGTCTATTGTTAATAAAACCTCAGCCAAAAATTCCGCTTCCTCAAATCCAACAACAAAGGCTTTTTATTTTATAAACTGCCAAAATTCCGGAAATCATATCTTCGTGGCGACGGGCGTCATCAAAATTCAGAGCGCTTCAATAGAAATCAGTCACTGGCGAATCCCTAAAGGTAACATAACCAGCTTACGGCCAACGGTGATGGTGTCCACTTGGGAATTATTAACAAACCCGATCATCCCCGTTTTTGAGTTAAAACCTTATAAACTAATACATAGAGACCATAATTGAATGGCAGAATGCCGTGGAATTTCTGGAGGTAGAATCTGTTCAACCAACACAGCGTGTACATACCTCTGCGTCAATTGTTCACACGACGTAAATTTTGGTCACGTTATACGATTGTTAATAAATAGCTAGCAATTATTTTTTTAAATTAACATCGTGTGAAATTTAAGTAAGCGTACTTTTAAAGCCAGATCTCACCTTTAATATGGCACTATATTATGATTGTTTGAGGAATGTAAGTTTATACAGAACGATTCTCTCTTCAATAAATATTTGAATATCATCTTAACTAATATATTAACCAGCAAGAAAAGTAGTAAGAAAGAAATGGGAGATACAAAAATAATAATATTCTCCCAAGAAGTATATAACGAAATAACTGGATAAGATGTAAAGCTAACGTGATAAAAATATCATGAATCAAGTAGTGCGCGGTGCTAGGAAACGACAATATTACTTTCTCTACTACCTAGCAACGATTCAATAACCAATAAAGTTAAACCGCAAAGCAATAAATTCAAAAGTAACGCAAGACAGTGGGAGAGCAAGTACGCTAGTCAGAACAACAGTTTCAAATTTCTATTACACCCCCCGAACCAATTGTAGATGTTGCCGTTTAACTTTTTCAATTTCACAGCGAAATTGGCCGGTCCACCTCCTGCCCTCGCTTATTAAAAACGAAACTGCGATAATGGAATGTTCCCACTTGAAATTAAAAACTTTATTGGTGTGTAAATCACACGAAACCGCTGTGATTTCGCGCGGACAAGATTTAGCGGGGAAAATACCTGTTAAGCCTTAATTTATCAGTTGCGAAATTCCAAACAAATTTCATTGAAACTGCAAAACGTATACAAAGATTGGAATACGCATTCATTTGCGTACATTTTATCACAGTTGCCGGAGATTGGTCCGTTGGAGGGTTGTTATTGTGACCATAAACAATGCAAGGCAAAAACGAAGTTTGCGGAGGCGAAACACTGAGGCTTTTAGCGGATACGTACTAGTGTTTGTGCGGCGCTGTTTGAACGACAAACTCCGGCTTCTGCGAACTGTTTTAATACTGTTAAAGTAATAAGTGTGTGTGCTAATACACTGCGGTGCTAGCTAAGTAGTGGTATGAACTCCTCTGTGCATATTTGTACTCCGAGTGCATCCACAGAATTTTGATTACTCTGAATATTGTTTGAAACGATCTCATTACATTTAAAAGTCCCGTCTTATTGTTATAGAAATAATTATTTCATGGGGTAGCAGGGTTTTGAATAAATATTTCAGCTCTTCTACGCAACTTTGTTAGTTTAAGTAAATCATGACATTTATTCAAGAAGTATAGGTACTATAGAAGTCTTCAGTATCAGTGCCCTACCTCTTGCTTTATTTTATCTAGAAGGAAGTTTGTAAGTTTAAAAATCGTGATAATGTGATATAACTTCACCTAAAATGTCTTAATACATCGTTTCTAACCATTCCAACTCTAAAAACCAGCACAAACCAATCGATCAACTAATATTTTATGACATATTAGAGGTATTCGTAATGGAGCAGTTTTTATTCCCCGTAGAACACATCAATTAGTAACACATGCCACTAGCTTTAGATTTTAGGAGGTGCCGGGGGTAATCCTCGCAACTTATATAGGTACCGTCCAGGGACCGCACACAGATTTATAATCGCTGGATGGCATTTTCATTAGTACTTTAAGTTTATGTTTTAAGAATGCCCAAAAGAAACAAAAGACGACAAAATCTGATTAATTATTGAGAGAAGGATGGTAAATATGGGGAGTTGCGAGTTGCGAAGAACGGTTAAAGTTATCAGCGGATGCTAAGTGATTCCCATCGCTCATGAAGACCCACGTAATATGAGATTTGCTGGTAAAATGCCGGCCATCAATAATGAACAGGGGACAGGAACTAAACAGTGGAATTTATGTATTTCTGGGCTTAAGGCAATATTACTAGCAAATACATACGCGATAGGTAATTTTTTCTTCTTATGGGGTCTCCATAAGATAGTGCTACCATCCCAATTGATATTAAAACCTAAACTTGCTAAAGTTAGGCTCCAATACTATATTATAAAACTCCAGGGAAGTGTTTCTATGAAATATACAAGATTGAATCCATAACTATCTCCTTACCACTTTTCAATACCTACAATTCAACCGAACAAAGTGACTCTCCAGGTCGCTTCAATAGAGGGATATATCCGAAAATAGCAGGTTAAAGGCGACTTATTAAAACGGTCGCTTTAAAATATGTCACGTTAGGGCGCCGCCGGCGTATAAATAATGTCTGGCGGTCGACGCGGCTGGGATGAGACCGGGGAGGTGTTGCTGTGGATATACGCCGCTGGCCAGTTCGGATAACAGGGATACGACTCGCAAATAATAACATTTTACAAACCAAATATCCTATAATAACTCACTCATCATTTCTGTACTATATCAGCCCTGAACGTCCCGCTACAAGGCACGGGCCTCCTCTACCATCGAGAGTATGATTAAGAGAGGTATGGGTATATGCAATATAGTCCATCACGCTGCTATAGTGAGGGTTGACGGCCTTTACATACCATAGAAAATCCTACAAATCGCTATGGTATGTAGGTTTCCTCGTGACGTTTTCCTAAAAGGTTATAGAGCGTGGTGATTGACTATCAATATAAATATGACTCTGAAAAGTCAGGGGTGTGCCCTGGGATTTAATCCCGCGACCAACATCATAATTTCTAACTCCTCCTATTATATTTACAATTTGAGTAATTTCGTTTCCAGAGACAAAGTCTTTCCCGGAGATTCGATAAGCATTATGTACCTCGATGCTTGGTGTCATTTAAATGCATGCCAATGCTGATCCTGGTTTACAGGAGTTGCAGTGGCGTTAGTGAAGGCGGGATGCTCTCCAGTATCAAAAATAGGCTTTATGACGCAGTTTGTTGAGAATAATCATTGCATATTGAACTTCGTTTGCGTACAAATACATTAATATTTGAATGACATGTAACTTCTCTAATTTTTAAATTGGGCAGATTAGCATCGTAATTCTTTGACAATACAAGTGTGTCACTGAAAAGAGGAGATGGTCGAATATATTCGTGATAGCTGCCGCCAGGTTAAATCTCATTTTAATAAGTGCAGTTGTATCCACGCATTCGAACCTATAATGTACTTGAAGTAAAATTATAATGTTGCACCTAAAATAAAATAATGGAATAATTATACCCTAAACTATCAACTAAGAAGACTGATGTTGAGGTCTAATTAAAGTTAACTTATAATTAAATAAACAAAACATTCTAATTACGCAATGCGAATTTAAATAAGTTAAATGAGCATTATTAAATATTCATTGCATAAATAAAAACATAAGACAAATTACAACCTTTAAATATGTAAGTCTCACATCCTTATATTTGTGTATATAATGTTGAATAATCTTGGCATTACGACGGGCGGACCCGCACATTTCCATTAGGCTGCCAAACTATCCTGCTGACGTGCACTTTCCTCCCCTCTCTAATGCCACTCTATAAATATGCATTCGAATATTTGAACCGTATCACGCTCTCCTACGCATTTTCAGACATCATAATGTATTAATGTTGGATTTATGATGCTTATCGCATTATTAATACAGATTTATATTTTTTTATTTGACCTATTTTTATGTTATTAGGTTCAAGTAATAAAGTACTTAATATTTTATATTTAATGAAAACTAAATACTGAGGAGCACACTACTATGTTATTATTACAGGGTTTATATCTCTTTGACTTTTAAATATGTTGGACCTACATAATATGTTCAGCAATAGATTTCACGTAGTTAGCGATAACTATTTCAAGAAATTCTTGCGTACTAGCCCATTCAAGTTTGATGTTGTTGCCTTGTTCATGAACATCTTCAACACTTGAGACATGAACAGTAAAGGAAAAACAAATAAGGGTGGGAGGTGGAAGGAGATATTGAGCCTCCGAAAATCACACTTATGGAACAACACACAACGAAGCCATCTTTGCAGTTTTTTTGTAGTAATGGTACATACCCGGTTCATTCCTACCATAATCCAAGTTAATAATGGTAAAATCTAGCATTAATAAAACTGACATAAGAAAAGGTAGGTATAGCTTTAGTAATATTTTTAATATTTTCGATATGGAAGATCCTCCCAAATCGTACGGAGCTGCGAGGTGACACGAGTGCTATCAATGGCCACGGGGCGAGACCGCCGCTCTCAGAATTTACACCATGCCCCCAACATTACATAAAATTCGATCCGCACTAGAATTATGTTAGATATTATCCAGCTTCTTATACTAGTGTTCGCCAGTGACTTTCACCGCGTGAATCGTATGTGTGATTCAGTTATTGGCGCTTAAGTTTTAACTTAAGTTATTCGGTCTATATGTTACCGGCCAAACCGGATTTTAGGACAAACATCCTTATTTCACTAATAATATACCTAATACTTAGAAGTTAGAGTACATTATAACAAGATTAAATTTAAATTATGTGTAATTCAATGTGCAAGAATGTCCTATGCATGTTATAATAGAATCTTTGATTAAAAGGAAACTTCAAGGGAAAAGATGGTTTGCACACATGATAAAAACTTCATCTCATGAACACTCACAACAATTAAGTCATCGTAGATCTCTACCGAACTTAGAGGGCATTAAAGATGATGTGGTAGAGTGAGAGGGTAAAAAATTACGGGACACCGACTTTCTCAATGATTGTACGAAACCTGGCATTAGTTAAACGTCAATTTTCGGATGCTGTCACTACGGTCGTGCCGACACTTCATGCTACAGTCAAGACTTGAGCGCGACTCGTATCACTTTAAAATATCAAAAAGCCGTTACTAATCGTCCCTATTTTCACAGCTGGACGTCTCGGAACCTTCATCATAATTGTCACCCTTAGTCGCTAGAAGTCCAATGCTAGTCATAGGCCTCGCTTAGAGATTTCGATAGCGACCCGTTGGACGCGGCTTGCAATCCGACAGTGTCCCAAAAATATCGTACCCTTACGTTGCCCTCCGGCGGCCCAAAAATAAGGTTATTCGACCCAACGCTCCCAAGTCAGTTTGAACAAAGCAAATCCAACTCACCAAATTCACAGAATCCTTTAAACTACAAAATAAATAGAACAAACGCTTTATGCCGTTCACAAGCCAGTTGACAAGTTTTATATGATTTATCAAAGTGAATTCCTTCCCGGCGGAATTCAGACGTAAACTGTTTATGTGAGTAGACAGCCAGGTACCTACATAAAGATAAAAAGTTTAATGTTGTTTGTAGGATCGCCGTGAGACTGTAATGTGCATCCGACTGAAAAACGAGCCGAGTCACTCGGCCCGCTTCTGCGGACTTCGCTGCCAGGGCTGTGCCAGCGATCCGGCTCACTGCATACTTTTTTATAACAACGAGTAGTCTAATGAATACAGATCAAGCTAATTGAATAGCAAAGGCGGCGCTACATGTGGGTTATATTCGTCGAATTTAGGCAAATGACCACAAACCGACGAGCCAAGGGATCACGCGTCTCGAACCATAAGGTATTTCAACTATTAAAAACTATAAGCACGAATAAACGCTTTACAAATGAATGAATGAATGGAATGTTAAGCCTAGAAGAAAGGTCCTCTAACCCTATCAGGATAATAGGAAAAATGTATCTATCCCACACAAATTTCCGGCTTCCGATGTCCGTCTTCCAAAGACAGATAATGCTTTATGATATTGCATATCACATTAATAGTGCAACTTTCTTAATCCAGTACAACAACGTATCTATTTAATCATAAGTCTCACGTGTAGGTTACATCTCCGAACTCTCAATCTTGACTACACTTTAAAGATATTTCCAAATACATTCTTTTAAAATAGAAATCTTTGACTTGGTACAAGACGAATAAGGTCTTGGTAAAATAAACAAACATTTCCTTGTTATCTCGACAACCCTAGAAGGCTATCTTAAGTGCACAACAGCGGCTCGTATCTCGACGGCGATACACTGGACTTCCTTCCTACCGAGAAAGAATATGCAGCTGCGTATAAGTACAGCAATATGACCCCACTATCAACCAGATTAAAGTCCATAATCGCATCAACCAACGGCTGTAGAAAATGGACAAGCAAAAATGGACCTCAAAGGTGAGACGGATGGACGGCAAAACGGCTTAATTTTCTCTGTGCAATAAAATCCACAGCAAACGGGCTGTTGATTGGACGATGTTATGTGGAAATAAACCAATTCCCCGATAATGCGTTTGTTAATTGAATAACGGAAACGGGTAACTGTTTGTGTTAAACTTAATATTTCATGGGAAATAAATTGCCTCCGGGTCTTATAGACATTGTAACAACACGTGCTTTTGAACAGTATTAAGCGAATTTTATCGACATTCTTCAAATATTTTTTTTTATTGCTGAATTTTTTGAAGAGCTTTTGCTTGATGTTTTTTACGTAGCTTATAGCTAGTTATATGTTTATCTTTTAACTAAAACATACTCGATATTTTTGGACTTTTGGAAACATGCCTGTCCTATGAATTCGAAGTCGATACACGATCGACCAATTTTTTTTTTTGTGATTCGATATTGCCTACTGGGAACTGGATAACCGAAAGGGTTGAGTTCACACAGGCAGTCGGACGTAAAATAATTAGCCAAATGTTTCTGTAACAAATCTTTAATTGATTGCACCTTCGTCATGTACGACTTTTTATTGCGATTATGGCGAGACGAGCATATCATTCGCCTAATGGTAAACGATACGACCGCTCATGGACAGTAGCAAAACCAAACAACACCATGAATTACAAAGCAATGCTTGGCATTCCTGATTCCACTGCGCTCACCATCCTGACACATATGATGTTAAGTCTCATTGTCCATTAGTTGGTCTGGCTACAATGCCCTTCACACCGAAACACAACAGTGCATTGACACTACTGTTTGGAAAAAGTTGTAGAATACTACTGAGTACGATTATTCCTCAAACACTTTAGGCATATTAATAATCTGAAGCGGCACAAATACTACTTTTAGCCTCAAGCAAAATTCCCTCAACCCAGAACTCAAGGCATAAATAAGGTCAATATTGAGATACAGGTATTGCATCCGCAGCTTAGAGCGCGGGCTCATATGCCTCTCCTGGGAGCATTTCATTTTCGCGGGATAAAAACTGGCTTTCTGTTTTATATCGACCCGCATCGCAAACTATCCGTAAAGATTTCACTTTGATTCAGAGTTTCAGTCTAAGCAGACATATTTCATATTTAAGCACGCGAAAAATGTATGTAATATAGTTCTTACTTTTTAAAAAACACTATTAATATTAAAACTTGTGCTTACTCGGATCATTACTTTATAATATTTAATCAACTACATTTTCGCCTTCAATAAGTAATAAACTGAAAACTTTGTCAAACGTAGAGCACGCATCACGCAAAACCTTAAGATATTTGAACTGTTTTCTTCATAACACTTAGCCATTTTTAGAAAACCCACGATACCTTTACTCCAGTCTTTAAAGGTAAACATTTTACAGTCTTAAATGAGATCTGAAGTAAATAATTCGCAGGAACAGTGTGCCATCAAGCGCATGTCTTAACGCTGCAGATTATGGCAAGTTTTTGCTCCGTCCCGGCATAATTACTCCGAGTAGCCGGTCCTTACCAAGTTCAAAGCCACAGTTTTATGTTAACTCGTTAAAATTCTATAGCTTTATTTAAATTTCAAAATGAGTTTCCTACTTTTTTCCTTTATGAAAATACGGTTTTAAAGTGTAGCCTAATTATGTCTCGGCCCCTTCGTGTCTTTACCGTGCAGCGTGGCGCAATTGCTGTTTTTTTCTTTGGACATATTTTTACATGACAGATACTTGCTTTAGTTTTTCTTAATAGTAAATGAAGAAGCTAATTCAACATTTTATTCCCAATTGAATAAAAACTTATAACAATAAAATAAAATACACCCAACAGTCACATACATAGTCCTGACCCCACACTGAGGTCTGTGTGTACACGTCATCAGATGCGTATGATGCGCTTTGACCGACTCTTTTATGCTAAAAGATCGGCACAGCAACTCCGATTCCTTATCGTCGATAACGCTCATTATCGGTGCATAATTACAATCTTCCCCTTCCGCAACAGTTTCATCATAAAAGGCTGCTATTGCAACTACGATTTACAAGGTTCTTGAGTATTTATAGCATATATACATAAACGTCACGCCTGTAACCCATAGAGGTAGGCAGAAACTATGGATCTCCACTTCGCTCTTTGCACTTTTGACATACTACTTTCGCTTCGTCTACTTTCATCAATATCTTCATACATTGCCCTTGTCTAAAGTGCCATTGATCTGGTTGAGGTCTGGTTGAAGTCCGATGGGGTCGACCTCTACCAACTCTTCCATTCACACTCGCCTCATGTATCTGTTTTGTTAATCGCCTTTTATCCATCCTCTCTACATGGCCAAACCATCTTAACATTCATTTCTCATTTCTCGTCACTACATTCAGTCACACCTCTTTCGGTCCACAACGTTTCATCACCTCGCCATTTTGCTAGGTCATTATCTCTTTTTTTTATTTAGTATGCATAATATTGACCGGTTACACCGCTGCCACTATCGTTAGTCTTCATTAACAGTGGTACGTAAGCACAACCACCTTAATAAGCTCGGCAAATCTCTTAGGAACAATTTTAGCTTTGAAAGGTTCTAGTTTCCACATACATATTTATATATTTTTTCTGGATTCAGCAAAAATATTTCAACCATTAGAAGTCCACATAAAACACTAAGGCCCGGCGCCCATTATCGGCATCGGCAAGGAAAAGGATCCTTCGGCATCCTACATGCAAGCGCACACTAGCGGCAATTATGCTTTGGCATGCTGCAAAGTTCTTAGGGATGACGAGGCGTCCTTAAGGATGCCGCACCGTCCTGTAGCTTGCCGAAACGTCTCAATATCTTATTTCTCATCATAACAGTCTCAGAGTTGTTACTTACTTTACTCTTTGGTGTTGTGTGAGTCAAATGATGCAAATGGCGGATGCCTCCCCTCGCCCCGCAGGGCAAACTATCCCCCGAGTTTTGCCTCGGTGCCGGCGGCGTACCGAAGGTTGCCGAAGGATGCCGAAGCATCCCGAAGCATTCTCAAGGCTGCCGATACACCAGCCTTAAGCATACCGAAGCGGTATTTTTGTTATTACGACCACATATCACGGAAATTCCTACTTCATTGCCATTATGTTATAGTATATTGCTATTTGCCACCTAAAATCCTCAGTCGTACCGATGCCGATAATGGGCGCCGGGCCTAACTAGCTTGAAGTACACACGTCAAAATAGTCTTACAATTCTCGACGATGCCTCGATATTCCTTAATCAGCACTCATCACACGGCCCCATTCAGCCGGCGGCTGTAAAAGGGGGTGAATGTGAAACCGAATGATTCCTACCGTAGTGTAGTGTACGTGATTCAATACTAATTGCGGGCTCCCTGCGCCATGTCCCGTCGCTTTACTGCGGTCAGCCGATATTGGCCTCTCCGCCGTCGCTGTAAACTAGTAAACAATAATACATGCACTAGGAAATTTCAAATGGATGCGGTCTATTGCATTTTCTGCGAATATTGCTTGCATGCTACCGGAGAGACAAATAGGTCCTTTGAGCCATGATTGCAAACAATCATCATGTTCAATTGCCCACCTAAAATCTTGATAATAACGCTATCATTGTTGTTTGGTTGTACGACATTGTATTGTATTTACACAAGGCAGATTATAATTTATACTGTAAATTATTTGATAAGACTAAAAGCATTATCAAGAAAGAAACAAATAAATAAACCCAAATCAAATAAAATGAATAAACTAATGGAATCTACTTAAAGGTAGTTTTTTTTATTGTGATGAATGGCGAGGCGAGCATAACATTCGTCTGATCGCTCCATGAATTAGAAAGCAGTGCTTGGCATTCCACTGCGCTCGAAGATGTTAAGTCTCATTATGTCAAGTAATTACTCTGGCTTCAATTTCCTCCAAACAGGAACAGAACAGTGTATTAACAATGCTATTTACACATTGCGGTGGTACCTACCCAGGCGGCCCCTCACATATGAGATACCAACCACCAGTAATCTCCGACAAACAACATTAACATTGAAAAAAAAAATAAAAAAAATACTTCACTTTAATTATCCCGTGCAGACGCCACAAAAATCACGTGTCAGAGAGCATGTTGATCTGCACGCCATCTATACATATTTCGCGAGACCATCCGCGCGGCGTGACGGGTGCGCGTGACGCGTGCGTTGTGACACGCCGTGCCATGTGCAATCAATTTCCGCCGAGCTGCGTCCATACTCGATACTGGAGTTTTTACCGTTTGCTTTGTGCCCACCTGCTGCGAGGTTGTCGTGATGAAATGGATTGTTAAGTGGAAACCGCTTTATGCGTGCGGCCTGATGGAGTCTCTGTGGCACAGTAGTGTACTTTCTACCGGAGGTGCCTTTGCCCAGTAATTAAATTCGGCGACATCGGACAATATCTAATGGCAATACCGTTTTAATTGCAGTTAAGTGCACGTGCGTTTGATCTCGTTTTGATTACATGCGGGGACTTATTAATGACTGAGTAGAGAGTTAATTGCTTTATTTACCTAATAACTTTGTGAATTATTCCGGTTATGTAATGGTAGACATTTCCCAGTGATATTGGTTTCTTGTGGTTTTTCTATGGATTAAATTTAAGATAATTTTAGGTAGTTTCGCCTGCTTTCAAAAGTTAGTTAACGACTGACGTACCTACTTAGGTATAACTCTATAATTCGTTTCGAGCTCCGACCCTATCGAGTTGAAATACTTTGAACTGAAAATTATCTGGAATCATTATAATATTTGAATATAATTTTCAATGATAAAAGACAGATAACCAAAATATGTTTCCACTTTTACAACAAATTCACCACAGCCACAAGCTTGTTTAAATTCAATGTGAACAAAACCTTATCGAGCACTCCTCAACGGAGCACATAAAATTCCCCACACGCCTTATCACGGCATATGATTTTTTTATAAACCAGCCAATGATGCGTTCCAATGTACACATAAAAATAAAATAACTTTCAGGAGCCGGCGGGGGCCCGGCCGCGGCGTGAGTGAAGTGAAATACAAAATTACCAAGTTTGATGGAGTAATCGTGTCTAAGGATCACGATAACGCCGGGAAGCTTCGCTCTAAGTTATTTACAGCGCCTTAATCCCCGAGGTTACGTCCGTTCCCCGGGAAATATTTACACTACGACTTAAATTTCTTATTTATCGCCTCTTAAAACACTTCCCAGACGGTTTTACTACAAGGAAATAAAAATTCGATTTTACTATCCCAACTTTATTTATTATCCCATATAAACATCGACTTAAATTATTCTAAAATTAGCTAAATACTACACAAAATTAAATAAAGAAAACAATCAATCTTAAAACGTAACGTGTCCTACAAAATGTCCCGATATCTGGAGCGCCAACAAAAAGTTTACGCGCAAAGTTTTCACAAAGTAAATTAAATATTTCTACTAAATTGCATGAACCAGGGAACTTAAGATAACAGGGGATTGTTCTGAATACATAAGTAAAGACAACTAATTTAGCCTTCAACGGGAACATGACGGTATTATCTTTTTAAATTACGAGAAATGAATGGATTCCTCCTAGGGTGAATTTTGACACAAATTAGGTTAATTGAGGGCAAGGCCATCGGGCACCGTTTTGTTCCACAATGACTAAAATTATATAAATGCTAACCTATAAAACAGTTGATACGTAATCATCATCATAATCATCATTAGCCCGTTGCAGTCCACTGCAGGACATAGGCCTCTCCCAAGGTACGCCACAGAGCCCGGTCTGCTGCTTTACGCATCTAGTCGCTGCCGGCCCTTTTATGCAAGTCGTCCCGCCATCTGGCCAGAGGACGTTCCACGCTACGTTTTCCAAGACGCTAATAGAATCTAGTATTTATGCTTACCTGTAGGTACTTCTTATATCAATTTTACCAACAATACATTCGGGTCAATCATTATTTCTTGTCCTTTTGGGGCTCTGTAGAAGGCGCAGGCGATTGAAGATCGCTCTTCGGTATTTTTTTATCTGGCCACAATCTGCGCACGTATTCTACTACACCTGTTCGACAGTTTAATTTACTTTTTTGTTTTATAATAGATCTGTAAACTGCTATTTTAATTAAATACGTCTATTGAGCATTGAGACGAAACTTATAAAAGTCTCCAGGACGTTTTTAAGAAATCATAAGCAAGTCCAGACCAGTTATAGAACAGTAATGTCGTGGGAATTTTTCCTTAAAATTTTTTACTTTAAAGTGTTACAAAAGTTAAACTTATTTAGCTTTTTGGCACCTCATATTGCAATTTTTTCGCAAAAACCACTTAAAGTAACCAGAAATAATATTCAAGTTGTACGACGAACATCAGATATTATGCGCCCATCTACATTAGTCAAATGCCATATAATGTCGTAAATATTCTTACTTTTTATATTTATAGTCTTGGCGCCTTTGTCTCCCGGTTTACCTGGGAAGGCACTGGCCATCTCGTCAATCAGACCCATTTCTATTGGAGCACCCGCCATCGAGAGGTCTCTGAACAGGTCGCGAGTCATTATGTCCGGCTCTTCGTTAAATCTCGCTGCTTTCAGAAAGTATACCCTGGAAATATTCAAAGCGGCAATACTTTAATAATATGTGGCATCAAACCCTGTACATATTGAATTAAAAACCAATCAGTATTTCCTATTGAGCATATTTTACTACTTAGTAGGGCTAGTAGGAAGAATTCCGAATAAACAGCTTTCCTGGTGGTAACTATTTAGCCTCTCTAGAAACAGTAGCAACAACATTGAAATAAAACTAATTTTTATGGATTTTATCGCGATTTGGTTTGATTTTTACATTTTTACTTCCCGACGTTTCGAATATAAAATTTTAAAAATAAAACCAAGTCGCGATAAAAGCCGTAAAAAATAGTTTTATTTCAATGTGTAACATTGGCGTAAATCTAAGAAACCATTAAGTAGCAACAACACTCAGAATTTATTATTTTTATTAATGAGCACTGCACTTCAGTAGCCACACCACAGAAAAATATCTCGATATATTTCCGTGAGCCACACCGAAATTTTACGATGTCTCGTGATTCCTAATAGTCACTGGCTATAAACTATAAAGTACACAATAGTGTTATTGCTTGACTTTTTTAGACCTGATTTTTAGCATAAATCCGACAAACGAGTAAATCTTTGATTTTGTGATCGGAGACATAGGTAAGTAATATAAAAAATTAAACAAAACATAGGCAATGTTTGCAGTTATAATCATCAACAAAATTTTAGTTTCTATAACAAAGGATATAATAGACACACGGCTTAGAATAAGGAAATGCATTTATGCTATATTGTATTACTATACTTTGACAGATTGACAGCCTCCGTGGCGCAGTTGGTTGGACGCCGGCTGAGAAACGAGAGGATGCGGCTTCGATCCCCGCACGAATCGAATGTTTGTGTGAACCACAGGTATTTGTTTCGGGTCTGGGTGATTGTGAGACCGAAAAGTCTCTCGTAGTTCCTGATACCCACGACACAAGACACGATCTTAGTGTGGGGTCAGGACTATGTCTGTGACTGTTGGGTGTATTTATTTATTTATTATTTATACTGTATACTTAATTTTCTATACGAAAAAAACTATATTACGTTTTTAACCTTCTAAAATAACACATATTACAATTACAATAACAGTAACAAAACAAAAAATCGATTTTAAAAACTACAAAATCCTATTGCATCATAACCATCACTCCGAGTATATTATCGAAAGTAAGTAATTATATTTTGCGTTTTTTTATGGCCAGTTTATATTGTCTACTTTTTTTGGATTTAGTATAAGTATAACATTAAAAAAGTATGATTATTTAATATTAACTACAAGCTTATTTTATTTTGAGGAGTTCTCTGCTTGTGTCTTCAAACGCCGAGACCAAAAGCCAATATTTTATAATGGGCCTATCTGCAATATTTTAAAATTCATACTTTGGAGCTGTTAAAACCAATGCATCAAGAATAATTAAAATTATATTTAATTTTTAAAGCTGTAACGCAGAAGTTTAATTAAACAAAATACACTAAGATTTATTTTTGAAGCTTTTATACTCGTATCATCGACTTTATATTTTATATCTAAATGAGTAGGTATTTGATAAAATACAAAATATCTAGGATTCTCCCCTAAAGTCTTAGATGCATTGAGATAAATGATAATATTACTACGTATACATATAGAAGCTATCCCATGCAAATGTCATGTTCCATTTTGGTAAAAGTTAAAACTAAAGTACGCTGCAGCGTGGAAATAATAATTAATTATTTATCTAACCAAACAGTATCCATGCCATGCAGCATGCAGCGGTTTCCATGTCAATTAATAGTTAACCTAGACAACCATCAATTGGCGTACGAATGTGTTGATATCAAAAAATAAAATATTTTATCTCTCTTCACATTTTGTTACATTTGACATGTATCAGTCCATATACGTCCCACTGCTGGGCACAGGCCTACTCTACAATCGAGAGAATCGATTGAACGTGGTTACGCCATATAGTCCACCACGCTGGCCTAGTGCGGATTGGCAGACTCACATACCGTACAAATTCTTTAAAATCGCTACAGTATGCAGGTTTCCTCACGATGTTTTTCTTCACCGGTAAAGTGCGTGGTGATTGACTATCAATACACACAACTCCGAAAAGTCAGATGTGTGCCCTGGGATTTGAACCCGCGACCACCGTGAACATGTAGGCAGCCGCGTCTGGTCCGTTGCCAACAGGCCATCACGCACTCATTTGATATGTTAATTCATATTAAATTACAAGTACAAATAAACATACTTAAAACAATGCATTAATTTAATTTAAATTTAAATTTTATTTTATTTGTAGTTCCAAATTTCACCACACGCCAATAGATGATAGATGACATAGAAATAAAATTTATTTTTGATATCTTGTGAAGCGTTGTCAGCATTCCAATTGTTCCGTAAAAAACATATATCTTCCATGGGCTTATCATATTATGTTGAGGGTTGTGGTAATAGTTGTGTGTAGCGGTTATCGAAAAACCGGGAAGTCGGTAAAGAATGTAACAATTGTTCCGGTGATTACGTGTCATGTTCCTCCAAGATCGATAATTCCATGTCCGACACGATGTTGCAAACCTTTGATCGGATCTGGGCTATTTTGTCTGGAGGGAATTGACAAACTACATCAGCCATGCTTCTAAAAAATACGTGAATAGGAGTATCGCCTCTTTCCGTATTTTGTCTCAATATTTTTCGCCTTTTTACTACACGATTTTTTCTAATCCCTTCGACAAGATTATTTCTCTTTTTTACTTGTGTTGTCCAAAGTTGACTTTGACTTGGTTCTTGTGATCGCTCTAGTGAAAGGGGGTCACACGAAGATATCTGCGTTGAAGAAGTAGTTGGATCCTCTTCTTCAGGCGAATCGTCTTCATCTTCATCAAGTTTAACAATTTCAGCTTTTATATTAGCAATAGCCTCCCCTTCGTCGCAACAGTCATCTATGAATCTGAGTCTTTCGTCGTCATATTTGGAAACAAAATCGACACTTCCAGCTTTCTTTTTTTTCTGAACTTTTTTATAATTATCACGTATATTACGCCATTTAGTCTTGCATTCCTCAGCTGAAACAATAATTAATAGATATTACAAAATTACCTTGGTGTATGCTCATATTGCTATAATGTTTATTTTGCTAAGTGGAGAAAACTAAGGAAGGATTTGTGAAAATTCTCTCCGAAATTGATGTATGAGCTGCCAACGATGCACTACAATTTACTATCATATTGCTAATAGGAAAATATTAGCCATGTTTATCAAATGGCGCGGCGTAAAAATCATTAAATATTGTAAAAATAATAGGAGCAATGACGTATATTCTAAAGAAAGACGAGCACGTCATAGAAATAAAGTGCCCCCGTATTTTTAAAAGCACACTACCGACATTTAGTTCATTGACTGAACTATTACAAAAATGTAACTTCAGACGATTTGCTTTCGGTTTGACGGCGAAAAGTCAAAATAAATTACATAAAACGTATCCGATAAGGCGTACTGCACTGTCACTGTCACGAAGCAGACTGCTTCATGTGTGGTGCATATACCGCAACTAGGTGGGACACATTTTGCGTACTGAATGTTTTATCTAGTGTAACATTGATATCGATGATTAGGAGGTATTCGCGCCATACGGTCGATTTGTAAGACTAAACAAATCTGTAATTTTATTATTATAAAGTATTACAAAACAAAACCTAAATGGGTACTGAAGAATATAATTCTAAGAAAACAAATATGATGTAAGTAACCTACTATGTGAACTCACAAAACCGCGGTAAATAACACGAAGTAGCGGATACGCTATCTCTATTTCTGTCTTTTTCGCTCCCACGCGGTCACACTATCTTTCCTCTTACTCCATTGACTGAGAAAATATCTGCACCACCTTAAGCACATAAGCTGGTCTTGGACCAAGGTTTGACCACCTATAACTACTCACACGTCCGCGTCACTGTCACTTAGTTTGACAAATATCTTCCGATTCCCCGCGTTTTCCATGTTTATTTGGTCATTATTTCAAAGCATCATTATGTCCTACACCAAAAATAATTGAAAAAACATGATGAAAAAAATAATAATGCTTTGAAATAATGACAAAATAAACATTAAAAACGCGGGGAATCGAAAGATATTTGTGAAAGTAAGCGACATATTATGTCAAATTTGGAGGTCGGGACGTGTGAGTGCCTGACAAATAAAAGTAAGTACAAAAGAATGACTTACGTTTCTTTTTCAATTTCCGCGCTATCTCGTTCCAGCAGTTTTCTTTCACAGTCAAACTTTTGTATGTTTTACCCTTGTTTCTATACAAACACGGGTAATTCTTAACCAATTCGATTAAATGACTGTCAAATAAAGACATGACGCAAAGAGCCGCATACCGCGGTGAATGCACGAGTCACATGACCTGCGCGACGACCGCCGACGCGTTGTGCGGCGCACCCGCCCCGCGCCGCACCGCCCTCGCCCCTCTTTCCCTGCCGCGCTCGCCTCTTACCGCTGACGCATACTGCGACGGAACAAAAGAGCGTATCTTCCATACGAAACCATGTCAGACGCCCCACACCGCAGACCGCATAAACACGTTGTGCGTTTCGATCGACTAAACTTCACGACCGCGCTTGCCCGTCGCCGGTAACGCGTACTGGGACGGAACAAAACACCTTTCGTGGCGTTGTAATTATAAAAGCGTGTCCGATCGATTCGATTAGGAAGTTTTTTATTCATTATGTTGATTTGTTATAATTTGTGAATGTAGTGTACGTGTATAATTGTCATATTATATCAGTTATTATTTTTTCTTTATCAAATATTTATTAAATGCTACTGATGTGTTTTACTATTGGTGAATCTGATATTTTAAATAGGTAAATAAATAATAGACCCAACCTCAATTAGTTTTTTTTTATTCATCCAATTTATGATTAATTATATGACGCTGCGATTTAATCTCAACAATATGAAAACATTAATATTATTTGTATGTGAATATAGATAGCAAAGACAGGAAATAAAAAGTGAAACCCGCAGTATGTTTTTGACCCCGAACAGTAATTATTCCATACATTGGAAGTGGTAGCGCCACGCTGTTGTCAGTCATGACAGCATGAATGGGCAGGCTCGTCCGGGACCTTACCACTGTGTCACAGGAAATCGGCCTGAAGCGACAGTGGATCTATCGCGTTTCTTTCAGTGAATGACGTTGCTGGATGCCCAATACCTTTTTCCTCTTCCTATTCTTTTTCCTTCCCGTTCTCTTCCCAATTTGATGGGCCAGCAACACATCCATGATCCAGCGTTGTGGAAGTTCATGGACGGCACTGATAACGTACCATCTGGTGACTTGTTTGTTCGTTTGTCGGTCGTACGCAAAGAAAAAAACGTTGTTTATTCCCTTATATAATAAAATTTCTCATTTTTTCTGCATTTGTCTTAATTTCATCCCTATATCATTATTTTGTTTTAATTCTTTAAATACTTGCCCGATATCCAGCTTGCACTTTTTCGATGCCCTAGAGGTTATGTAGTCGATCCTCTTCATGACGATTATTTTCATGCTCGGCAAAGTAAGAACATAGTTTCCTTTAACTGGCCCGTGGACTATATTCAAATTAGGACGAATCGATAATATGTCTTCCATTTCCTGCGTCAAAACAATGAGAAACGATAACTTTTGAGATTCGCCTTATTACGGGTTTAGTGCTCAGGTCGAATGTTTATTAGATTTTTTCCCCATGTAACGATAGACTCCTCTCTATAATATTATGGGTTAGAACACGGAATAGAAAAACACATTTGTTTTCTCTCTTCCGTGGATTACAAAATCTATTGAAATATGGATAGTCTCATTGGATATATCTTGGTATTAAATATTAATAAAGGGTCTTTATTGGCAATTCCTCTCCCAAAAAGCTATATCTGACCATGAACACCACCATAATCTAGATTAGCGTTTAAAATAAATAATTAAGAAAATCTTACAGTCACAAACATTGGATTGACGATAATATCGCGCATATAAAGGTAGCGGAGCTTAGTATTCTTTAGTCTCAATGAGCGGATTATAATCAGAGCTTCAATTGGCTTGAAGGGATTGTTGGATATGTCCAATGTTGTCAGTGAAACGGCGTTGGGCAGTCTTACAGCAATTGCGGTTACTGATTCATTCGTCAATCTAGAAATTCGAAAGATATATACGGTCTTTGTTTTAATTTATACATACATACGTCATACATACATAAACTCACGCCTTTATCTAGGCAGAGGCGCCACCAGGACACCCACATTTCGCCTTGTATGTTCCGTCCCGCGATGTGATAGGGGGCGAGCATATCGCCATATTGGGCACAAATTCCTGACTCCGGGCTGATAATGAATAGAAAAACCCAATATCACTTTGCCCGACCCGGGATTTGAACCCGAGACCTCAGCTTTGTAGTCGTACCGTAATAATACTACGCCACCGAGGCAGTTATTATATAATTTATGTTTTTTGCAATACCTTTACTTTAATACTACCCCTACTTTAATATAATACACCACTCGCCAGCTTATTTTCTGAGCCGCACAATAAACGACATTATTCCCGAACCCAAACCTCTCGAATGTCAGTCCAACCTAACCAATGCACCAATATGGTGATTCAAGTGAATCTTCATGAATTGTAACCTAATTCGAACGCTTGTACTTTAATTCGCCTGTCGCACTGCGTCTTTGCTCGAAAACTAAATATAGCTATGGCCTTAGATGATAACAAGGAAACTGCTCATTACAGTGACACATTAACACACCGCAAGTTTACGGCAATGACAATTACCACGGTCGTTTCGGTTGATTTTATTACTACACACGTTCACTCTTCGCATTATACAGTAATTCACATATCTTATTACGTTTTAATGCGAGAATAATATAGAGCTAATCCCTTTTAAAAACACTATTCTAATTTTAAAGCTATCCATTGAAGCACACTAGGATTTCTGTGCGTCATGGGTGCATTTAAAAACGAATTCGCCACTATCGATCTGCAAGCAATACCTGTGATGCAAATATTGAAATCAAAACTAAATCTGGTGTTAATGTAACTATAGAACAGATTGTTGCGCCTCGTCAGCAACCCCAAAAGGAGGAGGGATGCATCTCGAACTTTTTTCAACTTTACCAATGAACTTAAATTAATCCATCCACCAAACACATTGATCCCTACACCGCTCCACAAGTCCACATCACTAAATCAGATCTATGCCTTGAAGCGAAAGTACTAATATAATTAATATTTATCACCAGAAAATTATAATTTATCACATACTTATTGTTGCTTAAATCCAAATGTTGTAATGATTTTACAGTCAGCAGCTTTCTCAACGGTACTCCGATACTCATACTGTTCCAAGACAGATTCAAGGATTTCAGCACTTTGCTGTCGCTAAGAACCCTTACCAGCATATTGGCACCTGAGAAAACAGATATAATAAATAAATAAATAAATAGTATCATATGACCATCCTCAAAGATTTCTACAGAATACAATAACAACACGACAATATTATCAAGTTGTTTAGAATTTGAATGCCGTCATAAGTTAGTCTGTACATCCAATGTTAACTTTATTATCTTTTTCCTGTAGGTATTGTTTTTTCTAAAGCTTTATTAACGTTACGAATGGCTTGATTAAACAATTCTTTTTTCATTTACCTAGACAAATAGTCCGTTTTCTAAAATATTCTCAAAGATAGCCAATAACGGCGACTAAACTGCCAAAGGTCAATCCAAAAGCAATCGCATTTACAAATTCCGCCGGCACATACAAAACGCTGTTGAGGAAATCACATCAAAGACCACCCGTAGACGGGGACGCGACATTTTTTTTCAATTCCAGCCAAACGTCATATTATGGATATAAAAAAAGAGCAGAACGCACATGTCGAAAATAAAACGGCACAGAGCCGAACCCGTGTACTGTTTAATATTTATGAGAGCTACTCGCAGCCTCGCGCGACTCGAATGAAATAGCCAACGGAAACTTTCAGAACGGTGAAACGTTTCTAAAACGGTCGCGAGCGGCGCTCACTACGCCTCAACAATTTTATTGCTAACTTTCATCGCATTACCGATAACTCAATGTCCTTTGTGACGAACAAACCGTTCTAATAAGTAGTGCGTAACTTCAACGTATGTCGCCATGCTGAAGGGGTACATTAGAATACATTGTGAAGGTAAGAGATTTAGAAATATGCAAAAACATTTACTTTTTATTCTAGTTTATAAAATACATATCTGGATTTAATCGCACAAAGTTTCGCTTGGCACAGCTTTTTAAAATGTTCGGAAACTACCGTCTCTACGCTCCAACAGTTTTATAAGCTAACTTTCTTAGCATAACCGATAACTCAACATCGTACTTTATGTAGTGAAAATGTTCTAATAGGTCTTGGGGCAATATAGTTAGCTACGGTTCCAGCAAAGGGAGAAAATCTAATAGCGATTTCTCTTTTGACAAATTGTTTATACTTTTGATAGTATATTATCCAAATAGGCAGTATGTATACCTAATGGATGAGAAAGTTAATAAACAATTATAATACCTAATCGTAATCATTCAAAGTTTACTATTGCTTACCTCTCATGGGATACATCTGGTTCCACGACACGTCCAGATGCGTCACCTTATTGTTGTACATGTATGATTCAGCAAGAACGACTGCGCTCTCACCTCCCAGATCATTGTAACTCAAATTCAATCTAAAAATGTATATTTTTTAATATCAAATTTTATTATTAGTATTTTAAGTGGGAAGCTGTTCAGCAGTGGACTTACTAAGCTTGAAGAAAAAGAGAGAGAGAAATGTGCGAAAGTCTACCTCAGCCGGCTGCGTAAGATGGGGCGTATATCAGACAGTAAATTAATATAGGTTTTAGATGACAATGCCCAATACAACAATAGCAGGTGTTTTGAGGATGCAGAAAACCTATGTAATATGGCTAAAATATAATAGTCGTATGATGCACTAATGATATGCATGAACCTTGTTGACTTTCGCAAGGATGCGGACAATATTGACTGGAGTTCAATTTACCATGCTGACTGTATTGACGAAAAAGTCCTAATATTTACACACAAATTAATCGGTCTCTACGACACGCATGCACCAGTTCGGCCAATCAAGGTGAAACATCTACCAGCACCCTGGCTTACTGCCGAAATTAAGGAGTTGCTCAGGAAAAAAGCATCGGCCAAGTCCAGATATAATCACCGTCCTAGCGAGTTGAATTGGCTTAAGTACATCGCCATTCGGAATCACTGCAGTAAGGTGTGTAGGAACGCTCAACGCCGACATATTCACAGTTCAGTTGAAAATGGAGATTCGGCTAAAGTCTGGAAATTTCTTCAGACTCTGGGAGTGGGTAAATCTCGTAATAATTCTATTCCTGTGTCTGTAGACATAAATTCCTTGAATCAACACTTTTCGTCTCCATCGTATTTTAATACAATGGTCAAAGATAACACTATTAAACATCTTTCTACCCGCCAGACTCCCGATTGTCCTGCTTTTGTCTTCAAACAATTTGCTAGTTGTGATGTTAGGAAGACCATCACGCTTATTTCGTCTAATGCGGTCGGAAGTGACCATGTCAGCCGTAATATGATTCTTCCTATCCTAGACGAAATCCTTCCTATAATCTCCCACATCCTCAACCATTCCGTTTCCACAGGAATATTTCCTACCTCTTGGAAAGAAGCACACATTATTCCTATCCCTAAAAAACCTAATGCATCTGCACTTTCCGAATTTCGACCAATATCCATTCTTCCATTCCTATCCAAAGTTCTTGAACGTTTGATCCATACCCAACTGAATAATTTCCTTTCCAAAAATAATCTCCTTAACCCTTTCCAATCGGGATTTCGTTCTGGGCATAGTACAACCACCACTCTGACGCATATTACGGATGGCATGAGATCTGGTATGGAGGAGGGCAAGCTGACAGTCCTAGCGTTGTTGGACTTCAGCAATGCCTTCAACACCGTCGATTTTGACGTACTACTCAGCGTGATGTGTTCTCTTAACATATCTCCAACGGCACTTGACTGGTTTCATAGTTACCTGTATGGGCGCCGGCAACGCATCTGCATCGAGGAGAATTTTTCCTCTTGGTGCTCAGTGTCTGCTGGCGTACCACAGGGCGGCGTGCTTTCTCCCCTACTTTTTGCTATTTTTATTAATTCTATCACTAATCACCTTTATTCTTCCTACCACCTCTACGCTGATGATCTCCAAATTTACTCTCAGGCCCCTTTGGACAGGATGGTTGATGCGATCTCAACGATTAATGTTGATATCCAACACATTTGCGATTGGAGCAAACGGCATGGCTTGACGCTGAATCCAAGTAAGACTCAGGCAATTGTTGTTGGCAGTCCCAGGTTGATAGCAAAACTTAATTGGGCCCAATTGCCGTGTGTTGCTTGTGATGGTGTTACCATCCCCTACAGCGACACTGTGAGAAATTTGGGTCTGAATATAGACAAAGGCCTCACCTGGGGTCCGCAAATTCGAGATGTAAGTCGAAAGTTGTTTACTTCAGCTAGATCCTTGCGAAGGTTACACAATTTCCTACCCGTTACCACGAAGAAATCGCTTGCGCAAACACTCCTCCTCCCCATCCTTGATTATGCCGATGTCAGCTATCTAGATCTCACCGAGGACCAGCTAAATAAACTTGAGCGTCTTCAGAATTTCTGCATAAGATTCATATTTGGTCTACGTAAATATGATCATGTTTCCGAGTTTCGAGCTAAGCTCAAGTGGTTACCTATACGACTTCGCCGGAATACTCACATTCTTTCTCTTCTTTACAATATTTTGTTTAATCCTCTCACCCCTTCTTATCTTAAAGAACGATTTGTTTTTCTTCATGACTCACATACGAGGTCCTTGAGGTCGTCCGAGAACTTAAAGTTGAGAATGCCCGCCCACACCACAACATTTATGGACAAATCTTTCGGTGTCGTAGCTGTTCGTTTGTGGAATGCACTACCCGTTGTGGTGAGGCAGGCTCAAACTCTGTCATCTTTTAAGAAGCTAGTAAAAGAGCACTACCTTTCTTCTTAAACAGATTTACTGGTTAATATTATTTCCTTTATTTAAATATATTGGTAATATATTTATATATGTATGTTTATTTACATATAAACGTATTTATGTATGTTTATATACATTAATTATGTAGTTTTTGTATATTTATGTATTAATAGTATTATTTATTTGAGCTTTTATTGCCTTTATTATACACTGCCCTTTCTTTCTCCCTCTCATAAATCCATCCAATGGTTGTCTGGTAGAGATTGCCTTAGTGCGATAAGACCGCCATTTGTACTTTGTTGTTTTGTTGTCTTTATATACCTGTTTTTATATTTTGTGTACAATAAAGAATATAAATAAAAAAAAAATAAATAAATAACCCAAGGAACAAAAAAACTAAAGAAACTTGAGTTTTTCCTAAACTTTTAGGATTTTTAATTCCTACACAAACCAGGGTTCAACTATAGACTTCATGTGCCCGAAGACGATCATGGTGATTACAAGATATTACGTTTTTTTTTCCTCACTGTCTGATAACGGCGCCTTTCTTGATCTGCATAGCAAGATATGCCAAACCGGCATCTTTTATGTTGTTCCTAGACAAGTCGAGCTCCTCCATTGAGCGTTTTGACAGGTTTACCACAAGGCTTCGCACACCTTCGGTCTGTAAACTGAACACGAACATTAGAGGTACAAAATCCACAGATCCAGAATATTCATTCATTACAACTACTTTCCTTCAAGGTCTCTAAATGTTACGTGGGTTCGGAAAAACTGTAGAAAAAATCGGCTTTCACAGTAAAATTTAGAAAGAATAAGCAATGTTTTAACAAAATATTATTCATTACATAGTATAAGCTGACTTATGTAAGTAATATTCTCAAAATATTAAACAAACTATTTAATAGTGTTTACGTACTTGCAGCCGCTCAAAATCAATTCCTGCAGTGCAAAACTCTCTCCCAACATCTGTCCGAGATGGTAGGCCGCATCCAGGGTCAAAAAGTTGGAGGTGAGATCCAACCTCTTTACAAACTTATTATTCAACAGTGCCATGGACATTGCCCTCACTCCCACTGGGTTCACGCCGTAATACTGCAGATGGAATTCAAAAACTTTTTTATAGCTTAGCACCGCAACCGAGCAAATGTCTCACCTGAGGGTAACAACTGATTATTGCCGCCGACGAACATCTGCAACACTAGGATCGTATGTGCGATATCGGCAACTCAAAATATGGAGATAATAATGGAAAAATGCTGAGGATAGTACCGAAATACAGAATGTATAATGTAGCTAAGACAATATTCTTTCACCTCCCTTAGATCACTAGCATGGTCCCAAATGATTTCGTTTCCTAATAACTTTACGATCAGTCGCCTGTCTAAATTCATATAATTTAGGAAATTAAACTAATGAAAATTCTGTTTTTTGAATGTTAAGACTGAAGAGCCAATTACTAACTGTCATCAGGCTGATTAATTGTTGTATACTTTCGCTGTACACAATAAGCGACACCGGCATTACGCCAATTATTTAGTCCTTGATCATAAATTACCTTTAAATCAATGCACGTCTCAAGCAATCCCCGATGAAAATCCCTCACTGGACACACGTTCATTTCTTCACACAGATCCATGTATAAATCTTGACCGTCGTAGTCGTACATTTTCAGCGGTTCTACATACATAACATTATTTTTTATTAACTCCACGATGGTATGTAAGTATATTTATTTAGTTTGTCCACTACACGTGTTTGCCGAACGAGTCGAAATGTTAAAATTAAAAAAAAACATTTATTTTTCTATTGCAGTGAATGGCGAGACGAGCATGCCATTTGCCTGATGGTATGCTATACGACCGCTCATGGACAGTAACAAAACTAAACAACACCATGAATTACAGAGCAATGCTTGGCATTCCACTGCGCTCGCCATCCTGAGACATAAAATGTTAAGGCTCATTACACGTACATCCAGTAGTTACTCTGGCTCCAATCAAACCGGACCACAACAGTGCACTGCTGTTTGACGGAAGAAATAGACATTGCGGTGTTACCTACCCAGGCTGCCTCGCACATAATATGAGACACCCACGACCAGTAGTATATAAAAAAGAAGAGTTTTGTACATACAAGTGACTAGTCTCATCATGTTGACCATGACACAACTGTAAGGCAAAATAACTACAAAAAAAATACTAAAAGTAATATTGGTTCGAGTATAAATTTTGTGGCACAACTAATTCTTCTAAAACTATTTTCAATAACTTATAATTAGTTATCAACAAATTTTCCTCTTAAAAGTGTTTACTGCATTAATAAATATGATAAAATCCTGAGACCCCGTTGTGTTACGGCTGCAGAATATAAAAAATCATGAACTTTTGACATGCAACGACAAACTGATTGTTATGCCAATCATCCCTTGGCCGCTACTCTTCATAAATATTTCATGGCGGAAAGAGGGGAAAAAGGTTTCCTAACCGTCTATTTGGTACGGCGTTCGGATAATATCAATAAGTTAAAAATCTTTCCTCGTCTTGTCTGTAGTTCAAGATCAAATAAGTATTTTCAGAGTTAAACCTGATATGATTTTTACATAAGTATTGTGTATTTACAATCTATAAAACTAGCGGTTAGGTAGTTATGTTGCGTTATTAGCCTACTGGCAGAGTAAATGGCCTGTAAACCGTTAAGTCTCAAGTCACACCACATTGGGTGATATTTACAGTTTGAAGAAAATTCATATGACTTGGAAATAGAAACAGGTATATTGACAGGTATAAGACATATTGCACCAAGGCCACCTAATGGGATAAAGCGGGGCAGATGATGATAATTTCATTCATTTTTAAAAGGGAAATATTATACATTTTAAACGCACGTATCTTATGTCCGCCACACACGTAACGATATAACTGTGCAAGTCTGAGTTTTCACCAGTAAACTGGTACGTGTGGTGGCAAATAACTGCGCAAACTTCGTACAATTTTCGATTCCTGAATGGTGCAAACTCGCGTTTGCGTAAACGCACTTATACTTGTGTGGCAAACTTTAATGACTATTATAGCCTATACAGACTACCATATAAAACACATACAAGAGATCGACTCACCTGGTTTCAAAAGAGCTTTAAGTATACCCGGGTCTGTAATACTCGGATAGTTGTAATAAGGATGTCGTAACATTGAGCTCGCCGACATAGGGAAGTACTTGGTGCATATCTCCCCGCTGCCAGGGCTGAACAGACCCTCCTCATACAAGGCCCGTTTAGGGTTGTCACTGGTAAGTGGCATAATAAGGGATGACCACTCCTCCATAGGTGGTTCTTCTGACGAGGGAGAATCTTCATGCTGGTAAAGGACGTCCACTGCTGGTTGCTCGCTTATGACCATTTCAGACGACATGATTAAATATCCTAAATAAATATTAAGATAAATTAATATTATGTGGCTCTTGGTTAATTCAATAAAAATTCAATATTTTTTAAATATGGCCTGGTTCTTGTTCAAACTTTTACGGGAATTGTGTTTGACAGGATTATTTGTTATTTACCCAGACATTTTAATGGCCAGTAATCTTTTGCGGTTATTTTTATATTTTACATACACACCCGAACTCTTCCTCATTTTAGCTCAACCAAAGAACTTATAAGTACCTAGTGCACTTGTACCTACTTGTACGTGTATAGGAAATGTGCTTAAATTGGTCAGAAGTTGGGTGTATTTATCGGTATGTATGTACATAAATATTTTAAGTATAGGTAATAGTATTTTGCTTAGACATTTCTTTTTTCCTTTGCTAGAAGGTTTCACATTTTAAGCGATTAATGAGACAAAATATACCCCAGTGTGTGAATTAATTAAAAATAATGCAGTAAGCCTACAGAATGCTGCCAGATGCAGAATGATTCGCAATTCAGAATTGCACGCATCTTCCGCCCAACAAACAATTTCAAAGCGTTTTGACAATACAAATAGTTCATGCCGATCCTAACAATACCATTAACCAACCACACGAAAACAAACACTGAATCCAAACAGAGAAATCCGCATCTAACCAACGCGAATAGCAAATTAATTTGAAATGTCGCTTTCAAACGATTAGCAACGAGGCATCAAATGGAGATGAAAGTTATCACTGCAAACAGGACATGATTCCAAACAGAGCTGGCTGAAGCTAGGGGTGCAAAAAGCACCATGTGGCGTGCAATATCGGGCCACGCAAACATTTGCCCAAGCCAGCCGGTGTACAAATGACGGGATGAGTTTTCACAAGCCTGTCTGCGTTTAAACAAACGGCCTTTACAGTCTATGTACAAGTGACTTAGCGCCCCTCGATTTGTTCCGCGGTTTGTTATTAAGTGTTTCATACGAATCAAGTAAAAATCGTGATAATGCTCTCCCGAGACGTGTGTTTTGCTATAAAAGCCTCTTGGATCTTAGATACAACTACTAAAAGGCGCTAAACATGCGCACCGATCATGTTGGCCTCGCTTTGTAAGATGAGATTATTACTTTTTAAAAGTTAGAGAAATCGAAACCTTTTAAAAGCTCTGATTATATTAGTATCGACTCTCTATGGGTCTAAAATCTAATACTGAAAACATTAGAAGCACAAAATATCATAATTCATAATATAAAGAAAACCGTTTACTTCAACCGGGATAAAACTTATTAATCAACTAATCCAATATCCATAGATAAGCAACTAAGGGTAGTTAAAAAAGCATTCCTCTTATTTTTGTTAGCCGCTGGTATATTTTCCCGTTCCGCTAAAACGCCACAAGATCCCGCGTCTCTAAACACCTCATATATTTGCCAATGTGCAAATAAATCACATAGCTGAAACAACGGAGTTCTTTCGCACAGTAAATACTGAGGTAGTAGTCGAAATAGCTTATTTACCCACTGTTTTTTTCACTATTTGCTGAATTGACATTATACCTAGTTATTTTTTACCTTTAGATTGTACTGGAGAACAAATAATTACTTTGTATTATAGTACTTCGTACGAAGTGCTGTATAAAAAGAATATCGACTGATAAACGAAGATTGACTCCCATCGGTCGTCATCAATAGATCGAGTTAATTGAAATAGGATAGCTAGGTATTGGCTTACTTCGAAAAGTGGCACACTTACGCGGATCAATATATGGGGCTCTATTCTTTTGGAGGATAAGCACAAGTAGAGACATTTTGTTGTCTGCGAGACAGTTAAAGCGAGCTTGATTAGAACGCATAAAGCAATTGATTATACACGAGTTGATTAAAAATCTGGAACAGCAACTGGATGGGTGAATAGGAACGGAAATATATTTTTAACACATTACTCTTTAGAAATGACTGCCTCGGTGGCGTAGTTGTACTACGGTACGACTACAAAGCTGAGGTCTCGGGTTCGAATCCCGGGTGAGGCAAAGTGATATTGGGTTTTTCTATTCATTATCAGCCCGGAGTCAGAAATTTGTGCCCGATATGGCGATAGGCTCGCATCCTATCACATAATGGGACGGAACATACAAGGCGATATGTGGGTGTCCTAGTGGCGCCTCTGCCTACCCCTTCTGGGATAAAGGCGTGAGTTTATGTATGTAAGCACTCTTTAGAACTTCGCGTTGTACGTTACTTTCAAGATGAATGATCCAATAAGAACAATTTTCTTTTATTCGCTCCACATACTTGCAGATAGTGCATTGTTCTCTTTTTGCTTCTTATTGCACTGATAAAACCGAGTGAGTTTTATCACCCAACCACGCGTCGTTGTAAAGTTACATCTCTGTTGAACTACTACTGCAACACAACGACGTTGATGTTAGGGGAGAAATCATAAAAACACCATTACACGGCAGTTAACTGAGCCATACGAGATCCCGCTGAAGGGAAACTGATGGTGCGAACATCACACCGACGTGTTTATCCACTGAGAAAATAGCTTATTTTATACCAAACGTCTTGCCGGCGAAATGAAAAATAAAACGCCATTTATATCTGCTTCGATGGCGCGTGGAATAACAAAACGTTATGATCAACATTCCTCAGGAAAGTGGATTGTTAATTCAATAAATATTTTGAATCCAACGCACCCTAACTAAGTATGAGTAATGTTTACGTGATGAGTTGTAAATTTGTTTTTAAGTAGTATGAACGGTGACGAACAAGAGGCTCACCTAAAAACTAATCACTGTAATCGATAAACACACAACACTCGAGGCGTAATATGTTTTTGGAAGTGGTAGAGCCACTCTGTTGTCAGTTATGACTCAGCATGAGTAGGCAGGCTCGTCCGGGGCGGTGCTACTGTCTCCCACACAGGCCTCACAGAAGATCGACGTGACGTGACAGCTTCGCGTTCGCGTTTCGTTTGGTAAGTGAGATTGTCAGATGCCCAATGCCTCTTTCCATCCTTTTTCCTTCCCGCTACCGATTTGATGGGCCGGTAACACATCTGTGATCCAAACGTTGTGGATATTCATGGGCAGCAGTGATCACTGACTATCAGGTGACCAGCTCGTTTGCCGGTCCTATTGAATAGAGACTGCCAGCTGTTAAATTCGGAAGTTACGCACCAATAATAATTGAAATATCCTTAATGATCGCCTTTTTATGTAGCCCACGCGGAAAGTTAGAAAACCATTGGTTTGACAAACAATTGCTCCAATACAAAACGTTTAAAATGGCCATCGTGTTTTTTAAGTTTTATTATTGATAATCATACTAAAATTCTTAGTCGTTTTAGGACCAATAAAATTCCTTAATTTATGATTCCGCAATAGCTCAAATACATAAAAACAGCCACGACCACTCTCCTCAGTCATCAGAAGTCCACTGCTGAACATAGACCTTCTGAGAAAGATTGCCACAGCGATCTATAAAATCTATCTCTCTATAAGCGATCTAAAATTCCGTAACCGTGACACAAGATTACAATTTTCCACCTGTAATTTACAATGTTAATTAAGAGATTAATATGTTTGATCCGTGAACATTATTGTTTAAGAAGGTGTAATAGCAATTACCTACTCGTTAGTCATTAGTAACTACATGGTCAGATTATAATTACAGCTCTAATATATTGATTACGTATTCTATGGACTTAGCGTTCTGTGTCAGCGTATTAGTAAAAATGACGGTTAAAATAAAAGAATTCCTAGTAAACGAAGAGATGCAAATCACTTGAACCATAAATTTAAAATTTTAAGTATAAACTATTCTCATAAAATTGAATATTGTCTACAAAGGAATAAAGTGATTGTGTGACGAGTAGATATAGGGTATCAACGCATATTGTGTCTCTAATCTGTAAAAGTCTACATACCTACAAACGTATTCTCAAGCTTAGCCGTACTAACAATTATGTCGCATTGTAAAACCCATTCGCTTTATAGAAAGTATCCTAAGTCATATTAGAAAAATTTAACACTCTAGCCACGTAGGGACTTCACTTTACACCTATCGAGACGTCTATACAGTTTTATAAAAAAAATGAAAGTGCGGGGTTTAAGTCGACCGCAAATCGTTTAGAGCGCCAATAACCCAGAATGCATAGTGCTGCGTAACGAGCTTCGGTTATAATAGAGTCTTAGAAGGAAAATAAACTAGTAGTAATTGAGGGAAGAAAAAATACAAAGTAAAGGCGCAATTGGTCAGACGCCCGGCACCAAAATGAGAGGCCGCGGGTCCGATCCCCACACCGAGACAATTTAATGTTTGTGCAGCCAGATTGTGTTTCGGGTCTGGATGTTTGTGAGATCGAAAAGTCTCTCATAGTTTCTGATACCCACGACACAAGACTTTAATTGATCTTAACGTGGGGTCAGGACAAAGCTGTCGGGTGTATTTGTTCATGTAATGTCTGCATGTTCGGAAGGTTATGTGGACATCATTCGGGCGTTTACGCGGACGTAAATCGGGGCGCTTTTCGCCCTGCGATGTCCGGTGCCGCCCATACTGCGTATACAGTCACCGAGGGGTTTTTAGTCAGTATGCTGGCATAGGTTTTCTTAGGGACCCAGCCCGGCCACAGTCCGCAGCGTGCCGGGCTGGAAAGCCAGAGACACTGACATACCCCTTTCGGCCTTCCCATGGTAACGTAAGGGGAGCTTAATAGTTTTTCCTCTCGGACAAAAAAAAAGTCTAGATGTCGCGGCTGCTCAATTTGTAAATAGCAGTAAGTAGGTAATGAACGTAACCACAATTATACAATAAGCGTGATTAAGGTTATTAGGTTTATTCAATTAAGATAACGTCTATAATATTCTGCCTACTGTTTCTAGTTAGCATGACCGCTTTAATCCACGAATAGGTATTGTAGAATTTCATTAATCTCCGTAAATATTTTATAGTAGGTAATTTACCTTATTATACTTTAACGGTCGAGTACCACTTAATAATAGATTATTTGTAATTTTCGTACAAGTATTGATATTTCGACAATTACATGCGCGACTTATACCTTTATTATTAGTTTGTGTATAAAATATAGGGTACTACTATTAAATGAACATCCATTCGCAAAAATAAGCTTTCAGTGTTCATTTTACAGACCACAAGAGAACAGTTAGCCGACTATCACATTATCGCTCGTAAATAATAAATCCAATGCCATCCATTATAATTACAAGCCGCGGTGTCCCTCGATATATTGTGATTACATTGACATTTGTAGACGTGAAATACATGGGCCGGGTCACACAGGGGTACGGAGGTTGTTCGGCAAAAACTCTTTTGTTAACGACCGCCCACATTTCACTCGAATCGAACACCCTGTATGCGAAGGCGGCTCATAAATAACTGAGCAGGTATGCCGCTGCGATCCTTACCTGTCTCTCTAGCCGATAATTTATATTTGTGCGAATCTTCAACGTATTGAAACATTTTTTGTAAGCGCAACCCAATATACTGTACGACGCGTCAAATTTAGTAACTAAATAGAGATAAAAATAATTATTTATTCAATTCATGACAAGGTTATTGACCCATATTATGGGTCCTCCACTGAATTTACTATAGAACAAAACAAATAGCAACAGTAATATTCAATCCGAAGTAGGTATGCAAGAACTCCAAACTTTCACCAAAGAAGTTCTTGTGCGAACATTATTTTAATCCAAGTTGTTTGACCACACTTGAATCTTATTCCTTTTGTCGTAAACCCAGAATTTCTTTAAGTATGGGATGACTGAAACAGTCCCTGATAGGTATCTATTTCAATGATATTTAATGGTCCACTAAATAGTTTTTCCTCTACGAAATGGTGCCAATATAAGGTTGCAGTAACATCATAAGCTAATGTCGATTCATTTAAATTCGATTCGTCCCAAATTCACCACACAATTATATCAATTTGTGTAATTTATTTCGCAACCGAAAGCCCCATGTTTGTTGTTGCCGGCTTGTCCAATATTTATTTTTTGAACATTTTCGAATTCTGGCGCTGTGTGGGCAGCGCAACAAATTGCTAAAGTCAATGCGTTCGTAAATTACAAAATTACTTTCATGTTTTTATTTATTGTCGACGCAGAAGTATGTTAATTTGTACGAATTGATGTTACATTCCGAATGGAAAATATATATATGTCTTCCTGCTAAAATTCTATATTGCCTAACCTTTTTGGGGTTTTCAGAGGGCTACTTTGTCCACTCCCTCATAGATTGCGTAACCCATACTAACATTACTAAATGAATACTACCTACACGATATTCTCACAAAGAAAACAATACATGTGTATTTTTCTCACAAGAAGTATTGTAAGTTTGTATTATTAAAACAAAACAAACAAAGGCAGTAACATACTCTCAAGTAAGGAATACAGTAACTCCAAAAAGTCCGCCGTCAACCGAACCATCTAACAAACAATGTAGCGTTGCATTGTGCGCCCGGGGATACAAATTTAAATTATAAAACTTTAAACAAGCGGTAACCGTAACAAGAAAACGAGATTTCGAAACAAACTCCAGCTCAATAAATGTCTTTGTTTAAACACTATTGTGGCTTTTTATTGGGGGTAATTTTAGTTCGCGTCGTAACCTAACTCCACGTGAAACGCGCAATACCGAATAAATTCTTGAACTTGTATTTAAGTTCACTTTGCCCTCGTTAGTCTGACGACACCATCCATAAACTTGGAACTTTCAACACTTATGTTAGAGCAATAATAAAATTATCGATATTGTGTGAATTTTCGGTTACAATAGTAGGTAATGTTTGGGTGGAATTATTTCTCCTTACAATTTAAATCAAACAGGATGATTATTATAAAACCAAAGATCTTTTCAGATGCATAAAAACTACCTACCTACTGTGCACCACGCATTGGTAGAGGATGATCGCTAGCAGAGATATGTAGTTCCTCAGTCATAGAATCAACTTACATTACCGCAAAGTCGAAGTGTGGCGAGGCATCAATCTTAAAGTTAACTTAGCAAATTCACCTTTATATTTACAATACCATGCCCTATTCTATTAGGATAAAAAGCACAGGACGATTGCAACCATGCGTGTTTCGTGGAATGAGGGCGAATTTTGCGCCCTATTTGGAAATCCAAACGAAGGCGATATGATCACAGCTGATACATTTTACCACAATGCCAAAGAGGCCATGCAAGACAATAGGAATCATTCTTAATAGTAGAAATAATGAAGTCAGGGGGACATAACATATGTCCCCCTTTTTTAATGAGAGGAAAACTGATTATGATCCCCTTTTTCCTGTCATGGTGGAGGATGCAAGGGGTTTATTGGGGTCACAAGACATCCTGCTCTGCTTGAGGCGATGACTTTCTGTTATACGCAGATGTGTTCGACAGGGTCTCTAACAGTATCAGGATATCTTGGTACCCTGTGTAAAATCTAAATTGTTTCTCTCGCGCATCGCAATTTTAGTGGTGCCATGGTGGTTATATCATCTAGATTCAGGCGTAACTTTGCCGCTTTTAATGTTTGCGCATACGAAGAGTAAGAACAGTCACATAAATAATCCTGATCCTGTTTGGGATACAGATTAACTAATATTATCATAGGAAACTATGATTTATAAAAAATCATTCCACGAGTATGGCACCACACCCGCTAATAGGGATCGAAGACACTCCAAAGCTGTGCTGTCGGAGCAGAGAATAAAATTAGATCTAATATTCAAAGTATGTTATCAGTATATGCTACCACTCGAATCGTCTAGACACATAAAACTATATTTTTATCAGGGCGAGTACAATTTTATTTCTACTCTTTATCCCAGGTTTAAAATGATTAGAATACCGTAACATTATGACGAAGTCTGTAATACTGCGATTAAACTTTCAAATATTGCGTATAATAGGGGAGACCAGGGACATAAGTAACGCGGGATGAGAGTAATAAATGTATTTGTTAAACATTATGTCATCTACATTAATATGCTGTATGACGGATATAAATCATTTCCTAAACAATAGAATGAAGGTAAAAATAAAAGCAACGCATTCATTAAAATTCATTATACTGAACCAATGAACCGTCAAACAGTTTTTTAACACCGACCATACTGTCCCCTTTACAAACTATTGAATTGATCTGCAAACAACCTGTCAATTTTGAACTTTCTGAACTTTATCACCGATGCACGTAGTTCTCTAACAACCTTAAGGCCGGCAACACATTTTTATGCCTTATGGTGTTGCAGATGTTCATGTGCGGCGGTGATCACTTAACATCAGGGGAACCGTATACTCTTTTTCCCCATACAATATAAAAAAAAACTCTCTAATCTACCTAATAAAATCCAAAAATAGGTCCCTAAAATTATTACACTCCATCAGACGTAGCTATGATATTGTAGTACCCCTGTACCTCTATGAAGTATCAACTATGAAGTAACCCGCCTATGGTACCTAGACATTATGAGTTATCGCTCTAGTTATATTATTATATCACAGAGGCTAAGTACCTATATCATGAACAATGATGATAGGTAGTGCAAGCTGTTTCACACATCCACTGTGGAAATCTTTGAACGAGGCCTATTATCAGCGGTAGACGTCGTGTGAATGATTGTTACTACATTTGTATGATGAGAACATGGACGTATTATACAAACAGGACTGCGCACTCTGATCGAGAAAACGAGCCGAGCGAGAAATGTTGAGCGGAGGATTGTGTCCTGCGCTAATAGGGTGACCATAATAAATTTATTACATACAACAGCCACATACATGGCAGGACCCCACACTAAGATCGCGTCTTATGTAGTGGGTATCAGAATCTACGAGGGACTTTTCGGTCGAACAAACACCCAGACCCGAGACAAACACTGTACTTGTGTACTTCACAAACATTTGTCTCGGTGCGGGGATTTATCCCGTGGCCTCTCGTTTCATAGGCAGTGTTTAACCAACGGCGCGGCGCAAAAACGGCTATCTTATCAAAGGATGGCAACTGCGCGATAATTAAATTTCTGAATGTTCTGGATAGATTAATCTCATACACTTTTTAAATTATTATATTGTCATCGGTCCTTGACAAATGTGCAAAATTTCAAGTCAATCAATCAATTGCATACATACATACAGGCGAAGCTAATACAAGTGTGTTAAAAAATATTTATGATAGGGTTTTATTATGGTCACCGTAGCAAGTGAAAAGAGACACAGACCTCCATGTACTATCTCGCTAGGCCCGTTTTGCCTCCAAGTCTTTTATCATAGCAAATTAAACCTTATTGTAAATGAATATGTGTTATTTCAGGACAATACTATTTCGTGAGTGCGCAGTACTGTTTGTGTAATACGTCCATGGATGAGAGGTAAATACTTCGTGTATTTAACGTACTAAGTAATCTGTGTATTTAACGAGGAAGAAAAAATCGTAACGAATCATAGAATTGATGGATTTTACGTTTTGCAATTCCTTTGAACAAACTTCTAAAAAGGATTAAAAAATGAAAAGATTGTAACACGACATGCGCACTACAAGAAGATTCATTACGAAAATAAAAAGAACACAAGCTGAAGAATTTCAATACCCTAGACTAGGCTGTATGACTCAGACCTTTGCCTTTCCGATGGGATAAATGAAAAAAACAACAACGACATGCGCAGAATTGTCAAATTGACAAGTGAATTTTATGAATTTATCTTCAATTTCTACAAAATAAAACAAGTTTATTTGGTTTTTGTTCACAGACTTTACAGTTGTAAAGTGATTAAAGGTTGAAAGGAACATTTTTAACGCTGCATGGAGCATACCCACATGAACTCTGACTCGCATGTAGGTTAGTATCACGATGTGTAGTGAAAATATATTTTTCTCGTATATATTATGACTTTAAACTGTTTACGTATAATTTTTCGCAAAATGTCTACATCGCGTGTTCGGGTCTTAATGCCTATCAACGTCCGTGGCATGAAAGTGCTAGATCGTGAGAAATTCTTGCGTAATTTGGAAATACCTATTTTGAAGGCCACGGCGAAAAATGTGGGAGTAATTTCATCATTGTGCAAGAGCTTCTACATTAAACTTGATCAATTCAAGCCCGTGTGCAACCTGGAAGCTGAAGATGACACGTTCGACAAATATATTTGCCTCAACCCGGACAAGATTTCCGAATGGACTGATTTTAAAGAGGAAGATCGTCTAAAAATGAAGCAACATAATGTCGATGAACGCAATTTCTGTAAAAAAGAAATACAGATCACATATAATAATTGGAAGTATGAAGATATATTCAAAGCGGTGCTCCCAGAAGATGCAGAGTCTGTAAGTGGATTTTCGCAAATAGGTCACATTGTTCATCTTAATTTGAGGGAATGTTTAATGGAATACCGATATTTAATTGGTGAAGTACTTCTGGATAAGATCAAGACATGCAGAACTGTTATAAACAAAAGCAACACTATAGACAACATATACCGTAACTTTGATATGGAAGTGCTTGCAGGGGATGAAGTATTTGTTGTCACTACAAAAGAGAACAATATGACATTTCAATTTGATTACTCACAAGTCTACTGGAATCCACGCTTGGGTAAAGAACATGCAAGGATTATAAATTATCTAAAGCCTGGTGATATTTTCTTTGACATATTTTGTGGAGTTGGACCATTTGCTCTCCCAGCACTGAAGCGTAAGTGTGCTATTGTTTTTGCGAATGATTTAAATCCTGATGCATACAAGTGGCTCAATCATAATGAAAGGAATATTAAACACCAATCAGACTTTAGATCTTATAATCGAGATGGGAAATATTTTATTAAACATATATTTAAAGAATACATTACAAACCTGTGCAATGGTACGGAAAATATAGCAGATAATGCAAAAATTCATATTACAATGAACTTACCAGGATTGGCTGTTACATTTTTAAAGTATTTTAGAGGGTTAATTACTGAAGATATGGCCAAGCAGTTAAAAAATGAAATAGTTGTGTATGTTTATTGTTTTGTTACTGGTGGAAATTACATACCTGCAGCTAAACAATTAGTTATTGCTAACATGGGATGTGATATATCTAATCAGATTTTAGATGTGTTTGATGTAAGAAATGTTTCACCATATAAAGAAATGATGCGTGTTACTATCAGATTAACCGGTGAATTGTTATCAGACCCAAATGTGTCTGAAATAGACGAACCACCAAACAAAAAACTCTGTGTTGAACCTATTGAATAATTATGTAAGAATTGTTTGCTAAAGTATATTGTAACTTCTTTAAAATACATTTATTAATACTGTAAATTTGTTTTCTTTTAGAAATATTAAAAAATTCTTGCATATATAGATGACTTAACCTAAATTAAGATAAAGGATTAATGATCCATCTTTAGATTGCATTAAACCACCTTAGAAAATTTTAAATATTCATAAAATAGGTGAAACGCAATAGACTTAAAAAAAAATCTGATACAGTTGCAAATTATAATAATTAACTAAAATAAGATTTTACACAGCAGTAAATAAAAATGCTTACTGCATTAGGTAACTTATAAACCATTTCAAGTGAATTAGCTAGTCCTATTTCTGATCATAAACATAATTATAGTGTAGAGTCTAAAAGATTCATCATATTATTATGGAGTTTAGTAATATTTATCACACTAGGCAGGCGGCTTGTTAAGCACAGTCGTTGCTGGTTGTAATAGTATAAAAAGTAACATTAGTTGGACCTACTAAAATCAGAAATCAGTGCGTGGTGGCCAGTTGGTAAAACCAGACGTGACTGCCAACATGTTTGCGGTGGTCGCGAGTTCAAATCCCAGGGCACACCTCTGACTTTTCGGGGACATGTGTGTATTGATAGTCAAACACCACACCCTATAACAGTGAAGGAAAACATTTTGAGGAAACCTGTGTACCATATAGATATTTAATAATTTATATGGTATGTAAAGTCCGCCAACCCGCACTAGGCCAGCGTGGTAGACTATGTTATGGCCTAACCGTCCTCAATCGTACTCTCAATTGTAGAGGAAACTCGTGCCCTGCAGTGGGACGTATATGGACTGATACAGTACAGTAAAGTACTAAAATCGTATGTGTGCCTTGAACTACCAACATACATTAAACATTTAATCATGGTTCTTTTAAAAACTTTTCTTGCCAATACATTATACACAGTATACAAATACAGGTTAGTGAAAATATGATGTTATTAAACTATATTAACAAGCTTGATAAGAATCAATAATACAACTTTAAATTGTTAAATTGGATTATACTAACACATTTCTTAGAAACCATAGAAATCCATTGAATAAACAAATATCATGTTGTTAGCTAAAGCATTTAATATAAATTAAAAATAATATTTTTTAGTGTTTGAGTTGTTAACACAATACTCAATGTGGTTTCAATTAATGTTATCATAATAATTCTCTACCACTTTGCACAATAAATATTTAGTGTAGTCTTTTAAAGTAATGTTAGAAATCGATAGTGTAGATTAAACATTAGTATCGGAAATTACGGCAAATATACCGCATTTGCACACTGTAAAATGCCTGATTGCATATTTAGATAAGTTTCCGCACAATAACTATGTTGCTACTTTTCAAATCAGAATTGGAAAATGAGTTTCTCGAGCAGGAATATACTTACAACCTGCATTATACAACGTGAAAATTCCTCGATTACGAAAATAGTTACATAGTTTATTACTTTTAATCAAAAACATCATGCATTTTCTTGATAATATAGTCAAAACAAGTTGTAACGTCTCTGATAACTCACAATAGATTACTATTTTGTTGTAGATGTTACGTAAAATACTCTGCATCTCTAGGAATTTAACTTTGTTGTAGTTTCCCGATAGTGGATCACGTTTTTAGATGAACGATGTTTATATCACATGTAAGGTTAAACAATATCAGTGCGTGGTATAATTTATAAAAGGCACATCGAGGAAGTATAGCGACTTAATTTTTTTCTAACAATCCCTATGATCATTGATCATATTAATCATCAAATCGATGAGCATAAAACCAAACTAAAGATAGATGGCGAAATCATTAGAGATAGGATAAGAGGTTTGAACGATCATCAAATTTAGCCACAGGAAATGCACCACCTTACGGTTTATCCCCAAATATTTACACAACGAACCATTGAAAGCAACCTGTATTTCTATTCAGAAGAGGTAATCTATTTAACCTTCCTTCGCGCACGTCCCAGAAAGCGGGAAGGATATGTTGAAGTCTGGCCTTCCAGCTCTGAGCGCAGGGACTCTATCCCCACAGTTGGTGAAGCTGAAGTACCTACGCCCTAATATTGATCAGGATTTGCAACCATTGAGTTTTAGGTTGTCGTTTCACGTTTTGGGTAGACGTCCCTCGTTGAGTTTGCTGCTAGGTCGCCTAAATTCGATAGATTTTCGGGCCCACTGCTTCTTCCAGTAGCTTAACAAAAAGCATCTATTGGTTACTTTTCAGGTAAGTCGCCAGATTATGATAATACTCTCCCACAAAATACCAAAATCAAAATACCTACAACTTGCAGGGCCTTTGCACACGACGTATTTTCTAACAGTCCCCCATATTATGTTTTCTCATTTGTCTTACATGTACCTACAGACATCGATCGGATACAAATTTATTATATGAATAGATAGAGATTTGGGTTCAATTATATTTTGAGAAACAACCCGCAGCGAGATATTTAGGTATATAAAAATCACGATAAAAACCCATTTTATTTTGCCATAGAGTTTAACATAATTAGTATTAGGAAAGAAATTGGTAGTAATTAGGTACTTTAAATTATGTTTGGGGTGATGAATTTTATTTAATTTTTCAATTGTACGTGATCAGCTGTCACCGTGCCAGGTTTTAGATGGTCTCGTTTGTCGTAAGCAAAACTTTCACTTGTGACATCAACAGCCCGCACTCAAAGCTAGAATCATACTTTCGTTTTCAACAGTTCATCATCAGTGAAGTTTTTTAGCTATATAAATTGTTCTAAGTGCAGAGTTCTTATAAGTCTGTGGTGCAGATATTTAGACCAAGGAATACAGTTTCAGTGATTATAAAATGCAATATTAAAGTCATCTGTTGTCATCTACAACATAATATCTCAATCAAGTAAGCATAACGGTATTCATATTAATATATAAGTGTATATTGTCTTTCGTAAATTATATCGCTACGTCCTAAGGTTTAATCAAATAGATATTCTAAGTTTAATTTTAATCAAATTGAGTTCCTGTTTATGACTATTACATCCTGGTACCTATTCAAAAGCGCCAAGTAATTCAAAACCTAATCAACATATTTTGAAGTTACCTTAATAACTGATTTTTCTTTTAGGTATTTCCGCTAGGCACTCCTGTTTTTTTCGTTCCTGTATTTTTGGATTTTATCAATTTCGGTGCAAGGTTAAATAAAGTAAACATCACACAATTAAACATTATCACACATGAAATTCGATTATTACATCAATTAAGATGACTTATTGACATCATGTAGGCAATAATTAACTATGGGTGATAACTTTTTGCATGTTCTCTGCGTCAGTGGCAACAGTAGTGGTACAACAGTCAAACAGGATTGTCCGTTCTTTAAATTATTATTTTAAAACGCAAATTCGCCATGCTTTTAAGTATGAGGGTAAGTTACTTAATTAATAAAATGTAGGATTTCTCTATCAGTGGCTTGCACACACGTGGTGTGTTTTGAGCGCGATGCAAAGGCAACTATCACACATATCAAGGAGAGTTATTTCCATAGAATATACGATGAAGTCACACTATTGAATAGTTCATTATTTTGGGGCCCGGTCAATCAAGTCACATTCATCTTTTTCTTCATCTTCACCAAGGCAAATTGGCTTTAGTCTATGGCTCTCACACATGCTATTACAATTCTCTTAAATACACGTGGACTGTGAATAGATCCATCTTCTTTCCAGCTATATACTATGTTTAATCTGAATTTTTTTAAGTCAAGCTTCATAAAAGGAATGATAAGAAGTAAAAATATCAAATCAAAGGTGTTGAAAAGCCATGTATTACATGCGAAGTCAATTGTAAACATGAAGTTTTAATAAACCGCAGTCACTTCATTATCAGATTATTGTATTCCATATAAAGGCATCCAAAATCATGAAAAAGAATGGGCACAACAAAGTGAAGTAAAAAGGATAGAACAATGGTGTCCGATCTAACCGCACGACCACAAGGTCCGTCATGAGCACTCATTGCTGGTAAAACGGTGGCAATGTTTTGATGTTAAGTACTTACAATACAGGCTACGATTGATTTGTCAAGGGGGTTTAGACCGTCATACAAATATGGTTTTTGAGGTCCTGTAGTCAATAAGGAATCATTTTAGTAGGTTGCGTTGCGGTAACACAGTAATACAAGAATTAAAGGGGTAAGAACGTAAACTCCTCTCGACTCAAAAACTATCTGCTGTCGGGTGAAGCCAGGTCGAGCCGCTAGTTAAATATATTAAAAAGACTCGTATTCTTTCACCCGACAATATTTATACACACCAAATGATACAACGTCAACACGACATGTCTTTTAAGCTTGATCAAATGATGTTGCAAGTAGGTATTAATGTGTAATGTAAAAGTAAATAACTTTTATCACCTGCACAAACGTGGTACAATTTGTATGACAGCGCCCGAACAGGCCAATCGGCACATTAACATCGCTATCAGACACGCCAGTTTCTAAACTTAATTACTGTACCGAATTATATCATTATTTACTGTAAACATGCTATTGCGTGCGACTTTGCGTACACAATAATTATTTTATTATTATATGTACATACCTGTATTACACAATATATTATGACTTGTAATAGATTTCAAGCCACAGCCTTCTCATACATTACAACACTATTTGCGTCAATTCGATGAAATTGGCTACGCAACTATAATTCAATTTTGTAAGTTTCAGTTGCATTGACTATCACTTATTATTAGACCAAGTACCTACTCGATTTTTATGGGTGCTACGCTATCACCGAAAACAGTTAGCTGCCCTTTCGGATCATTTCATTAGGTACTTAGGAGTGTTTTTTACACATAACAAATTCAATACCTTAATTCAACGGTGAGACCAAAATATGTCTTGTCATAATTATTATTCGCATAAACGTTCCTTTAAAACGTGAAATAGGAAAACTCAATAGATCATTTGCTTGATTATGAAGATACAAGATAAAACAGGAATATGACATTTACATAGACTTTGGAATTTGCTTTCTTGCAGATAGGTAAACAGTATTATGTTGAATAGATAATGATGAAAACTCTGCAATAAAACATCACAATATATTGCGATGATTGTAATTCATTAACATATTTTTGAGTAAGCCGCCTTAATTCTGAACTAAGTATTAAAATAACAACTACTTACAATAAATACATATTACTATTATTATTAGTCCTGTGGCGCAGTGGGTTAGACGCACGGCTAAGAAACGAGACGCCGCGGGTTCGATCCCACACCGCGCCGCGCCATGAGAAGTGTTTGTGTTATCCACAAGAATTTAGTATTTGTTTCGGGTGTGTGTGTTTGTGAGACCGAAAAGTCTCTCGTAGTTTCTGATACTCGGAATTACGAGGGCGACGTGGTCAGAACCAGTCGCGATAGTTACATAACAGCATCTCATCTAAAAAAAACTCATACAATTAGCCTCGAAATAACTCAGTGATCTAATAGATTACAAAAAGCTAATGAAGTCTCAAGAAATAATCTTTTATTTTTTTATTGACTGATGTTGCGTTTTAACATACCGTTACCTTTATATCGTCCTTATTATTTATGTTCCATTCCTTAAATTATGCTATTGATATTTAAAGTAGTGTTGTATTGCTTTAGCAATATAAGTACATAATGAATATTAGCTTTGTGGAGTAGCTACAAAATCTATAAAAAGATACAAGTGTCATAATAAATATCTACTTAAATAATCCGAATTATTTTTATATACATATATCCTTGGAAGTGGACACACAAATAGCGTAGCAGACATACAAGAAACACATGTATATGAGAATATAATGGGCGATTGTTTCAGTACCACACAATGCAGCCGAAGTGTGAGGTGGCCGCCATGGATTTGCCAGACGTCACAGACGTGCTACTCGAAGCAGAACAGGTATTTACACTGTTTATTTAACACACAATTTTAAAATTATTGTGTAGAATTAATGAAAAAATGGAACTTGTGCCGTTCAGACTCGTAGATGGTACCTATAAAACAGTTAAATGTTTTATATATTATTGTGTCAATTAATAAAAACGAGTCGATTGTTCAACTTTAAAAACAAAAGTCAAAGGTACGCGAAAAAGGTCATTTTTTTGTTTGCATGGCTACAAAATAATTGAATCACGCCAAAAAATAGACTATTTACTAATTACGAATTTTCTGACTAAAATTCTTTACTGTGAAGTATTCGAATGTTAAAAGACGTAGGTGGGACGTTCTTCTTTTTTATCGACAATGACTTGTCTTTTCCGCAAAAAAATTAATATATTACTCCAAAATACGAAACTTCTTATTTTTTTTTTAAATAATAATACACTTGACAATATAATAATTATAATATCCTCAAAACTGTATTTTCATTATTATTATTTATTTACAAAATTAGTGTGACATAGTATACAAAAAACGTGACGGAGGTGTTTTACATACAAATAAAGTGTGTCCCTTTATGACTACTAATGTAAACAAACTGCTCTCGTAAAAAAAAATCACATTGAAAGTTTCTATCCAAAAACATTTACTGAACTACTTAACCTTTGTTATTAAATTAATAATAAGAAATATTTTTTTATGTTTCTATTATTAAATAAAAAAATATTTTATTGGCTGTCCCCCGACGTATATGATTTTTGTTGCTACCTTCTGTCACTCATTTTATGGTACAAAATAATGTGCTTTAGCAATTTTGACCTTGGTCACTAGACAAGAGAATAGTCCCCATCCACCCCGGCCCAGGCTATGCATCCCTACGGCCCCGGCAATACCAGTCAGCCGCTCGCAAACAGTAAAAGAAGGTGCGTGTGTTTAATTAGCGACCGCTCTGTCACGTAAGTTACTACTTCCAAAGATTATTGTAATTTCTGTGTTTTAATATTATTTTATTGATTCCTGATAAATATTTCATATATGCCCAGTTTTATGCGTAAATTATAATTAGGAAACTGCTGAGAATCTCGAACACTACTATTTTACACCTGTGTCACGAAGCACCTCTGTCACAAAAATGTGACCGGGTGGTATAACTCGTGACGGAGTGGTCATTTTTGTATGGAACTTAGAGCCTTAGTTAATATTCATATTAGATGATTGTTAGTTTTTTTTATTTTGGTTATTATATCGTCGATTATTTTGTTAATTTAAGGTGTAACCATCAGGTAAATGGAAAAATGGCATTATTCGCGGCTGAAAAACAGCGACGGTGTCGTGAAAAAAGAAACATAACATTGAAATCGTTGCAGGAGTGAAACATAAAGATTTAGAAAGATATCATGCTCGTAAAAAAATTCACTCTCATCATTTTTCTCCATCGCGCCAAAAGAAGTATAACTTCAAAAATAATTAAAGATATGACACCAACAGAACACAAAAATATAAAGAGACCGTGGCATATTAGAAATAAGAAGAGAAGAGAACGACAGAAAGCTTTGCAGAACGTTTTGATAAACACACCGGCTTCTACACCACCTCCTTCAAGTCCCAGGCTACTTCCATTAAGTCCTAGTTCACTGACTCCAGCCTTGTGTACTGCCAGTACAAGGGGAAGAAAACAAGTTAGACGGGATAGATCTCGACTTAATATACAAAATATTCAACTTCAAGACCAAATGCAAGAATTATTATAATTTGTTATTGTTTTCTAAAATTGAAAATTGTTATAAGGTTAACTTTGTTCGGCAGGTAAACATTATTTACCCCTCCGTCACTTCGTTAACCACTCTGTCACAATGTTGTCCCCCTTAAAATTTAAGTTCAAAGTAATTTATGAACCACTTTATTGCTAATATTTACAAAAAATAAAGTTTTCTAGTATAACATGCTAAACAATAAAGGTGTTCACTACATTTTCAAGTTACTTTATTGGGCAACTTTCAAAATATTAAATAGTTTGTTGTCTTAAGAAGCAAAAATGTGACAGAGTGGTATTGGATATTTTTTAAAAATGTTTATTTTAAGAATTGCGTCTAATGGAGCTAGATAAAAATAGATGTTTATATTCTTGATAAGAAAGTAATAAGAAACTGAAGATCTGATTTTAAATGAGGAATAAAAAAAAATAATCATTTTTGTGACTGAGGTGTTATTTTTTCATACCATTCCTACGAAATTTGAAATAAAACAAAAATTACAAGTAATACTTCGATGCATTATATGTTTTTGAAATCTACAATAACGAGGCAATAATTTAAATTACATTTTACTTAACAAATCACATGTTTACTTTTTTAACAAATATAAAAATTTGCCGGTCAGATTGTCGATAAAAAAGAAGAACGTCCCAGGTATATTTTCAATGAATATGTATTTTTAAGTTTAATGCTCAACAAATGTGAAACCTCAAACACAATAGGTCGTAAAAATAATTTTATAGTATTAAGTAGTCTATTTCTTTATTTATTTATTTCCGCAATGTCTATTTCCAAACAGCAGTGTAAATACACTGTTGTGTTCCGGTTTGAAGGACATTGTAGCCAGAGTAACTACTGGACATATCGAGACTTAACATCTTATGTCTCAGGATGGCGAGCGCAGTGGAATGCCAAGCATTGCCTTGTAACTCATGGTGTTGTTTGGTATTGCTACTGTCCATGAGCGGTCGTATCGCTTACCATCAAGCGAATGGCAGGCTCGTCTCATAATTCATTGCAATAAAAATAAAAAAAGTAACCCCATTTGCTCAGTAAACACAAATGTATTTTAGAAATTATTTAGTTTTAGTCGTACTGTTTGAATATATTTTATGATTTTATTATTATCAACAATTAGTCAACTCCCTTATGAATTCATTGGGACAATTTCGAGCTATCAAATACATTTTACTCATCGTTGACATTAAATACAGGCCCAATGAGCAGGGATATATGTTTATCTTTCTCGAAGCAAAATCTAATTGGAAAATTATTCTTTATTTTCAGGTTCTTCGACAATGCTTCGAAAAGTTCAAACTAGAAGAAGTGTTTTTATCTTTCAACGGAGGAAAAGACTGTACGGTGCTGCTGGACATAGCCCTTAATGTATTAAAAGATATGTACAAAACTAATGATGTAGCAAGACATCTAAAAGTAATGTACATACGAACAAAAGGACCATTCAGAGAGATAGAAGAATTTGTAAAAGACGTTGAAAAACATTACGGCATTAGACTTAGTGTGACAGAAGGTGAAATGAAGACGACGTTACAAAATTTATTGAACGAGGATAGAAGATTGAAAGCGGTGCTCATGGGAACGAGACGGACTGATCCGTATAGCGATAGTCTAAATTTTATGCAGGTAACTAAAACAATTTGGAGTTGTTGATTAGCGTAAAAATACTGGCTTACTGTAGTTTCCTAAGAACTACGTATAAATATTATTATAGTATTCCCTCAAATGGAAGAGATGGTCGATCGTAAATTCTTAATGTACCTTTCTGCTTTTGTGGTCGTAAGTTATAAAAATAATACAAAAACAATAATACATTTTGTCTATGTAAAATATGCAGTTTCAAGAATTGTTACACTTCTAAAAAGCTCTCATTTATAACTGTTTACAGATGACGGATCCCAGCTGGCCTCAGATATTACGTGTATCACCGCTTCTAAACTGGTCGTATCACCAAATATGGAGTTACATAATGCAACGGAATGTGCCTTACTGCAGCCTCTACAAAAGAGGGTAAGATTAAACAAAATAATCTGACGATTAAAGTCAATTTTTAATGTGACAAATCGTTAATGTTCGCCGCTCAATAATCGATCAAATCGAATATCGATAATCGATAATTAGCGACTCTTAAATAATTTTCGGCTACACATCATTGAACAATCGATAACACAATTGCTCGATACGATAGAACCGACTTTTTAATTGTTTTTTTTTCTACCAGGTACACATCAATAGGCAGCGTAGTGAACACGTGGCCCAATCCATCATTAGCGTACACCGATGAATACGGCTTTAAGAGTTACCTCCCAGCGTGGCAGCTAGAGGACCCGAGTGAAGAACGCGCGGGTAGAGGTACCAACCCACCAAAAATGATTACCAATGGACATCACTCCAGTAATGGCAACTGCATTATTCAAAACGGAGACTAGTAGCATTAGTAGAACGAATTTAAATTGCTGCACTGGAACAAATGACCCATTGCTGGGCACAAACTAATCACGTGAAGAGTTTTGAGACCTCACTCCACCTTGCGCAATGCAGCTTAGTAAATTAGTTTGTTAGTTATTTATTGAGTGAAGGAATTTATGTGTTGTCTCTAACTTATTTGATTTTCACAATACTACAGGGCCGCAGTAAATTTAGCTAAAATAATTTCTTAAATATGATTTTAAGTGAGAAGAGATAATGCCTTAATATTTGCGAAGGCTTTGTAATGATTGACCGTGGATTGTGATTGTAAATTGTCATAAAGATTTATATTTAAGATCTAAGTTGCTACATAATACATTTCGTATTAATTATTTTGATCAACAGTACTTAAAATTATGTAAAACTGCCACTTGTGCTATAACAATGCACTATATTATACAATACAAAACTTTCTGGTGCCTTTTAGGCACCATAAAATTGCTAGAAGGTTCATAAAAGGTTAAAATGAAGGTTCATAGGTTCATAAAATTGCTAGAATTATACTTGGAGAATGCTTGAATATATCAAATACATAAGTTAACCATATACCCTAATTTAGTTACAATTAAATTCTCCTTTCAACTGGGTTACCATTAATTAAATATGTATAGTATATGAAACAGATTATGAAGTATTTTTCATAAACCTCAACTTAAGCTTGCTAGAATATTACATTTAAATTTTCATCTCCACTATTATGGTGCTGCCTTTATGCTAATTGTAAGTACTTAGTATATTTGACAAAATATTATTTATTTTGACTTATGTCTAATTGGAAAATACATTGTTTTAAAAATGTATGCTTCAATGTTTTGACTTAATTGGTTTTGGTTCATCCATTTAGACTAATTAAATTTATCATTTAATTATTTTTAGAACATATTTATTACTTGTAGATCTATTAAAGTGGATAAATAAAGCAGAAGCTTTACTTGTTATTTACATAATATAGCTTACTAAAATATAAATCTAATAGAATACATTCTCAAAAATAAATCTCTTCTTGACCCCACTATCACTTTATTAGTCTTTTATTTAATTACTATAAAATAATGATTAGCTTATAGTTGCACTGAACATTCCTCATATTAGTTTGCTAATTACCAACTTTCTTAGTTATTGAAGTTCGTACTTCCACCCTGTCATATTAAATGAATTGGTGTTTAAATTTATAGAAAAACAAACCATAAACCTAATAATTCGTAAATCACTTGACAATCTTCTAATATAATTTTATTATAAAATTATCAGGTTTATATGAAAACCCTTAATCAATTTAATGAAAACCCTTTTGTTTTTTTTTCTGTGATATAAAAGTGGTTGTCTACCGTCTTTTATAATTTGCAAAAAGTTTGAGTAATAAATATTTTGTTAATAAAACGTATTTTATTTATCCCTATATGTACAGTTAGTATGGAAGAAGTATGGTTTCTAACTCGTGTTAGTAGTGTTGTTTGGTTTCACATGTTTACGGATAAACTCTTGGAATGCTGCCACATCTTCTGGTTTATCATCTGAAACATATAGAATGTGATTGATATAATCCAATACTAATTGGTTTTGATTAATAGACCAAATATGATTATATGGGTCACAATGTTTTGAAATCATATTCTGCTTATACTGATATGTATACAAATCTGACATACCTACACTGGTAAATAGGGTATTTGACTCATTTTTTTATTGTATTCATCAAAAAGTATCCATATCCAAAATCTAGCAAGCAAAGAATTTTGTAAATCCATTCAGAATTAAACAAGTTAGAAACGTTTTAAATCTTGTAGTGGGGGTAAAAGAAAAGGGATGCAAAACAAAATTAGTGACGTCACTAATCTTAATATGCATTATAGTGTGCGGGTGTAAAAGAGACGGAAGATGTCCCCACTACGTCCCTACTCTTACATTTACAATACTAATATTTGCCTCATGTTACAAGCTAACATTTATAATCTAAAAACATTACAAGAGGCTCTCGATGGGCTGTTGGGGCAGGAGCCAGATTCAGAAGGCAGTATTGCTTGACAAGGCACTTATAGTGAGGAGGTTCCTCTCTTTGGGGTCCTAGCCACCGGTGGCTTGGGTCTAGAGCCTCGCTATTGTTGGGTTAATCTCTATTTTGTATATTTTTATACGTATTTTCCACAGGGGAGCCATCTATCATTTAAAGAAGAAGTATACATATTTTGATTTTTTTTACTATATATGTAAAAATACAGAATAATAAATAAAGAGAAATTGAAGTAAAATACTTAAAACTCACCAACTTCTGGTTCCCTCTCTGTACCCTCTTCATCACTGGAACTCTCATTGGCAGGATGTTTGAGATACATTTCACTAAACTCTCTACCCATTGGTACTTCTTCTATTAAATTCTTTTTAACTATCACTGCATTTTCTTCTAAAAAAAATAAAAAGTTGATACATCTGTAGAATATTACTAGTTTTATAGAAGAATTGAGGGTTTCAGATGTCTGATTGATAGTTATAATCTTGTAATCTCCAATATTTTACACTTTTAATTTTTTGGCAACTTTATTATGATAATATTGTTGTGTATATTAAATAGAAAACCCACCTAGTTTGGGATGCTTTAATTCTTCTTCTTTCTTTTTCTGCTCTTCTAATTTTTCAGCTCTCATCTTTAACCAATCAGCTTTGTATTCCCTAAAATAAATGTAATGTTAATGTGTATATTTTAGGATAAAAAAATAAATAAACATAAATGGTAATAAACATTATATACCTTTCATATTCTTCTGCAGCTTCATCTACCAATTTGAAAAAATCGTTTATTCCCTGGAAAAATAAAAAACACAATTCAAAATAAACTTTGCTCAAACTTAGTTTTTACAACTTTTTGATTTATGATCACAAAAATACATTAATTTTTACTTTTGTACTTCACTTAAATCACTTTATATTTCCTGCTCTACATATGTTCTCAAAATATTGTCTTAAATCTAAACAATATTAGATTACAAAATACATCAAACTTACATCTCCAGTATGGGCGCTAACTCCACAGCATTTCAGATCTGAATAGAATGTATCAAGTGCAAGTGCCATGGATCGTGTAAGATTTCCAATATATGTGTTCCCACCTTCTGTCTCGCCAGCCCCTTCCGCATCCAATGCATCTTGGAATGCCTCAAAATCTCTCATCCACTCCACTGCATATGAATTGTCAACTACATCTGTCTAGAAATACAAATCAAGCAATAAAAGTGATTGCTGCGTCTAGTTATTGCAGGTATTATTCTACTTTTGCAGAAGAGCATTTCTGTCAATTAACTAACACCCATATTCTAAGACGTTTTCTCGACTCCACTTGACGTTACTAGAGGAAATCCGTATTCTTAGTAGAAAAAAATCTCCTCCACTCAACGTCACTCAAAAATTTTCCTGTCTCGAGGAAAGGAATCAACTGTCAAACTCAAGGTACGTCGCGACCTACCTTAAGGAAGAAATAAAAGAAATAATCCTACTTTAAAATTGTAATTAAAAGAGAGAAATAAAGTTTACCTTTTAAAATTCTTAAATACCTAAATATGCCAACAATTTTTTGAGGTGGGTGCCTCTATACGATTTACACGTTTTCCTAGTGAATGATACAAACATTACTCTTTATTTCATTTAATAAAAGATTTGTGGTTTGGAAACAGTGTTTATTATTTTAAACAAGTTATTAAAGATTTCCAACAGTTCCTGTAATACTTGTACGATACTCCGTACGAATATCCCGAACGACGATTCATCCATAAGAATATCCTTCGAAATTTCCGGGTTGGATGGTATGACCCTCCTCCTGTCTGCATGCGTTTTTTTCTCCGACTCACTAAATATTTGTCTTCCAGTCACAATCCCGAAGATTTTGAGTTCAATAATTATATATTATTCTATGTAAACACTCTGACATGACATTTGACTGTCACTTTTCAAGTGATCATAGACTATTTTCAAAGGTTTTTTGTTAAATCTCTACTTTATCTATACATCAATGACGTAATTAATGACGTTTTTCCTTGACTCAACCTCACTCGAGGAACCTTTAGTAAAGGTATATTTTTAACTAAGCATACCATTTTCGAGGGTCCCTCCAATTCATTTGTAAAGTCACCTCGACTGAAATAAGGTTGAGGAAGATTGGAGGACACGTCTTAGAATACGGGTGTTAATATCACAGATTTCAAATTATTTTTATAAGTATATTTTTTATTTGGAACTTGTCATTTATGGATAAGATACATCTCATGTAAGACACCAACTCATTTGAGATGGCATTATAATTATTTATTGATTTAGTCTTTATTCCTCATAAGTACTAATAAAAAATAATTGTCAAATTCATACCTTATTCATCACAATAATAAAAGGTAGCCGTGTTTTGTACAATATTGAACAGGCATACAGCATATTTGACATGAATGTGACTGGTGAAACACTTCTGACTGTATCCATTACATACACAACCACTGTGGGGCATGTTGATGCTAATGCCTCTGTTATTATAGTTCCTGATGCAGACCATGTGAACACTTCTATTTGACCTGTTAAAATAAATAAAGTGGTTATAAAGATATCTTGGAACCTGTGTTGGTTATTCATATCTGTCATCCTGGTTTAGTAGTGATGTGGAATATTTTTGGCAAGTCCAATTCATAACATTGATTATTCATTTAGGCCTTAAGACTGCATAGTAAAAATTTGTCAAAATACTGAATATAACTTAAGGAAATTATTAAATCAGTAATAATTTACCTGGTGTATCAATAATACAGTATTTGTGTTTCTTTCCTGCCTTCTCAATCAAGTCTACAACTTGTCCAAACTTTGTAGAAAACAAATTGAGAGCTGTCACAATGCCACCATTTGGTCCCAAGCCATATTGCTTCATTACTTCTTTGTAATTTACAGTGTCCCTTATATCTAATAGTAAACATAAAAAATAAAACATATATAAGGAATAGGAAGTACCAAAGGATTAAATTTATACATCAATATGTTATAAAACAATCACAGTTACTCATAAGTATCTACAAATGCAAGGGATTTGTACATATTTCAATGTCTTTGGGCTACTGTCAATCATTGGGCAATTTCATTGACTAACAACAACGCAATTTCATTGAATAATAACAAAGCAATTTCATTTTGGAATCATATTATGTTTGTCATCTCAAACTTACCGATATTCGCTGGGTATGGTACTTCTCTACATGCTGGATCTAAATTTATCAAATAAGGCCTCGCGCCTTCAACCACTTTTCCTGCAAGACGGCGGGTGAATGATGTTTTTCCTGCGCCCGCCATGCCTTCAAATCAAAACCATTATCAACTTCTTTAATATTGTATTTTGAATTCTGGGTAAAAACAAGAGCTTTATTTGCACAAAAAGAGATGCTAAAATGTTGTTAAACAAAAAACTAACCTAAAATTATTAAACACACCGGCTTCCTAGATTCTTCCTCCATCGCTTCAGAAGCGGAACAGCTTGCAGCAGCCATTGTTATTATATTATTGACTCTTAATTATACACCTAATAATATGCACTTTGGATTTTTTTAAGCACGATGTATTCAAGAACTCCGCAGGAAATTTGTATCAATTATTAAAGAATAAAGAGGATGACGCACTTATATAGTTCTATATATCAAGTTATAGTTATGTTAGGAGTATCGACGCGGAATTGTACATTTATGTATCTGTCTCACTTACACAAAGGTAACTTGTCACTTAATGAAAGAGACAAATAATAACTGCTTTGTTTCGAATATGGCAATATTTTGTTCACTAACCACACTGAGACCGCCCTTAGCCCAAAATGACGCCATTTTTGTTTCCTGCGTGAAATGTCAAACTGTGGCGTTATCTGTCAATCGAAGTAAACAAATCTGCACAATCAAAGAATTTCGAATTATTCATTGCTAATCTCGTTAGTTAAGTTTGTTAAGTTTGCTTATTAGTTTAATTGTTAAGTTTTTAATATGCCTTAGTGTTGTGTTTAAGGATGCAAGTCGAGTTCAAGCAAAAAGGACCCCAACAATTTTTTTCATAGGTTAGTAACTGTTTTTACGAAATAATGACAAATATGTGTCTAAATTTACATTTTGGGTTTGTTTTTATCATTTATAATTGTATATGGACCTTGTTGATTAAGTTTTAGACTCTTCTAGGCGTTATTTATTTAAGTAGTATGAATAACAACCGTATTGTTTGTTTACACACAAGTTTAGGGATGAGTGGATTCGATACGAAATTATTCATATCGATATTATCATTTTTAAATATTTTGATCTTTATTTTTCAAAAAAGAAACAAATAGTATATATACAGGGTATATCAAGACTGCGACCGAAAACGAAGCTAGGTGGTATTATTAGTGACTTCAGACACAATGCAACTAAAAATTTGTAATTTTTTACTTATCTTCGTATTTGGGTGATAAAAGACATAGTTTCCTAAAATCATGATGTACGCCTTTTTATTTTTTAAGACGCAAAGGTACGATAAGGTTTAAATTACTATTAATATCACAATAACTAGATATTTACTAACCAAACACAACGATTTTTAAAAATTGCAAAAAAATATCTGTCACTTATTTTGCGAAATTTTTTTTTGCATTGTGTCTGTAACCACTAAAACTACCACCCGGCTTCGTTTTCGGTCGCAGTCTTGATATACCCGGTATATATTCAGAACGACAAACAAAGTGAAATTAAAAATATTTTTTCGATTATATTTTATAATATTTTTTAGATCGAACCCGCGGCCTCTCGTTTCACAGCCGGTGTCTAACCTACTGCGCCACGGAAGCTGTCTTATACACGCAAACGAAGTCGCATGCAATTCTAGATAATAAAGTTGTATTTTGTCTCACGTGTGTGACACAAATCCAATCCAATCATCAGGTAAAACTTACCCATGAAATAAATCATAAATCAAAAAATATCAAAACATCGACCTATTTTTATCGGATTTGATTTTTATTTTTTTTTTCGGATTTTTATTCGGATCGGAAAATTTATTTAATGATTTTTACTGTCAAATCCTAAAATCCCCTGTTTATACTCAATTGACATGTAAAGCGAAAATTAAAAATGTACAAGTTTATACACTGATATTTATGTAAATTCAAATATTTTCAGTCGTATTTATGCCACTGTTGATGCATCGATGTCGATAGAAAATTCGGTACTAGCGTATCACTATTTTTAGGGGCGGAGCCGCCGCCATGTTTGTATACCAAAGTGACCCGTGTCACGTGACCTTATGCTCTATCCTCTTTATTCTTTAATCATTGATTTGTATTGACATATTTTGTCAGATATTGACAGCGGTCGTATAAAAAAAAAATGAAGTAATTCTTATTCCATTCTACGCAGCACTAGGCTTCAAGTTTTTATTAATACACCAAAAGCACCCACTGGCACGGTCTAAAATCTAAATGATTACAATATGAGTGTTCATCTCAGATCAAGTATTTTATACTTTTGAAATATAAATGTTGGAAGATATGGCGCGACGCGCCGGTCCGTATCAGCCGTTTAAATGATACATGTAACATGACACCCAAGCGAAGAGGTCCCCGATCGATGAGTTTTTGGGAAAAGTAGTAAGGTATAAAGGAGTCTATAACAACTAGGACTAGCTACGGCAATTAAAAGTAGGTATTTCCTATATAGTGTATTATCTATGAGTAGAATAGTAGTTAATACCTGTATTAAGATATCGGTAAAATAAAACAAAACATGAGATGAAAATAGGCACTTTATTGTCTTTACTAATATTGATAATATTTACATTTCTTAAAAATATGTTCTAAATTAATTAGTATCCTTTTCGAGGTTTAAGAACATGATGGGATACAATTGCCCAAGAGTGGATATTTTCTTCTGAATGATAAGTCTTAATGTGTCAGTGTAAGTTGTGGGAGGTTTGCAAGTGCTTGGGTCTCGCCAGTGTATACCTGAAAAAAAATCAACAGTATTCAATATTGTGATTTCTTTTTCTATCAGTCAATTTAATCCATTTTTGCTATCTGAAAATTATGAACTAACCTTCCCTGCGTTATTATAATAGAGGAAAATAGTGCGATAGCAAAAACTAAAGTAGAGAATTTTTAATAAATTTAATACTCGTACCTGATGCATCGCCGGTAAACAATGCTGGTGACGGCACATGGTCTCTTGTGTAATTCCAAAGACAATCACGCAGGACTTGCACCAACTGTTACATAGACATAATAATATTAAACTAATATTAACCATCAAATTAATTGTATCAAGGCATTCTTAGGTTACGTCGAATGAAGTATTTAAGAACCTAACCTACATCAAGAACTGGGAGGTCTCTATGTATAATATATGTATCTCATACCCATTTAGTGTTATTACCTCGCTAGCGGTGAGTTCCGGCGCCAGTTCTAACATGTGGCACAGCGGATGTGGCAGCAATTGCCCCAATGTCATGGTCGAAAGTAATTCTGTGAGCGCAGCCCTCTCACGGGCCATTTCTGCTGAGTTCGTGTGACGATCTGAATTGATACAAACAAAAAAAAATCGTGTTTGAGAGTTTTGATACATTGTGATTAATTTGCATCTAGTTCTAATCTAATTACAAATATTTATTAAATGATTAAGTCATTCCTAATAGACTTGTTCTCAAAGACAATTTTATCATTGAAATATAAAACCAGTTATTTCTGCCATGTAGTGCTGCGAAGATGTCAATAAAGTTTTATTGAATGTGTATAAATTAAATTGGGTTAGCTAAAAACCATTTTTTATCTAAAATATTTCGTTGTGTGAGTACGTGTGTGAGTGCGTGCGTGAATGCGTGCGTGCGTGCGTGCGTACGTGCACGTTTGTGCGTGTTGGATCGTGTGAGTACCGAGGTGCGCGCGCAGGCGGTGCAGCAGCGTGGCGGCGGCGGCGCGCAGCAGCGCGGAGGCGACGCACAGCGCGGGGCGCGCGGACGCGGCGCGCCACAGCCACGCGCGGCACACGCCGCTGCGCTCCACCGCGCTGCGCATGTACAGCTCGCGCTCGATGCTCACTTGCTGCGAACATCACAACTAAATTAAACATTGTACAGCGTGTTGTGAGATGACAAGTTATAGCTCTAACGTAAAAAGTTCGAGAGCAGGGTAACAAAATATTCGTATATACTATTCTATGTCTGATATAGCTTCTCTTTAATTAAGTCATATAAAAACTATAATTGTAAAGTGTGGATGAATTTCTAGCAACATAACATAGCTGATTAGAACGCTAGTGTATGTACCTTTGTAAAGTCCTCATCAGGCCACGGCAGTCCGTTGTACATGACGTCAGGTGAGACAAGTTCCACTAGAAGTAACGATACTGATGTTGCGCCCTCCGCCACGCCTGTGTCACCATCCTGAACAAAAATAATGTTTCAAACCACGCAAGTGAAAAAACGCGGCATGTCTCTGTCGGCATGTCATCACTGTCGTGTGGCTCTGCGTCAGTTAAGTCATTGTACCAATCAGTAGTCCTCACCATGCAAGCCATGAGCGCGCCCATGAGCAGCTCGGTGTGGTGCGAGAGCGCGGGCGGCACGTGCGCCTCGTCCGCGGCCGCGCCGCGCCGCCCCGCCGACCCGATCACGCCCGCGTGGAACACTGACGTGTGGCTCTGTGTCAGCTGCGTCATCGGGCCCTGTAGGTAAAATATCAGCGTAATAAACATGTTCAAGGCCGTCGCGTCTCTCTCTCTCTCTCTTCCAAGCTAGGAATCCCACATGGTGATGGGGTCAGCTTTCTTCGTTTTTCTTCTCCACTTCGCTCTGTCCCTAATGTCGTCTTCGGAGACCTGACATTCTCCTATGTCCCTCCGCACTACATCCATCCACCTCGTCTTCGGCCTACCTCTGTTCTTTCGGCCGGTGATGGTTAACTGCAGTGCTAAGTTTCCTACGTAGTCCGGCGGCTTCCTTTTCACGTGGCCATACCATCGCAGTCTACTCTCTTGCATTTTATCGGCGATATCACGCATACCCAGACTACCTCTCACATACTCGTTGCGGATCTTATCGAGCTTGGTGACGCCGCACATCCACCTCAGCATCTTCATTTCGGCAGTTTGGATGGCATGGCGTCTCGATATGTCAAATTATTTTGAAGCCAAACATCTTTTGACGTGTTTTAAGGGTAGCACATATTATTATATTTATGGTTAGACTGCAGTGAAGTTAAGTGAAATCTAGTAATTAATGTTTTAAATCATTTCAAAATTAACAGTTTACAAACTAGGGCAAGTGGAATGCAAATATAATGGCACCGAGTAAACTATAACTTTTTGACACGAACATGGCGGTTTGTTAAACACACTTACATGTTTCTGATTGAGATGTATAAGCAGGTCCTCATTGGTCCAGTCCTTGGCCATGCTAACGGTGTTGGCGACACTGCGACTTCCGAACACTTTCTCCTCCCTGAACATGGCAGTTTCTAACAGATCTCGTAACGCCACCGCGCGGGCCAGCTTACTGTGTAGACACAGCTTGCGAAGAAGGCGACACGCGGTTTGAACCCCGCGGAGTTTGTCCATTATATCTAGTGAAAAAAAATATAGTGATAAACCAAGTGAAAAAAATCACTATGCCTGATATCATTTTAATAAAAATTGGTGCAGATATGAAGATGAAAATACCACCCACATTTCGCAGTACTTAACAATCTCACATCGAAATTATTTCCTTCGTCAAACAGGCAATCAATTGTAATATCAATATCGAATAGCCGTGGCTGTGCCATTTTATTAGTAACTTCACCAATTTAATTAATTTAATCAGGTTTTTTTTGTTATGTTCATCGATCCCAAAGTAACTATGGAATAGAATGGGTGTATCGTTTATTTTGTGTCTCACCTTCTTCATGCAGGCATCTGAAGAAGTACATAACTGTTGCTTGCACCACTTTTAATATTACCTCTATGCTTGGCGGCAGAGATTTCGTTCCAGACAAGTCGATCCTGTCTAAAACCTGCAAAACAAGAAATGGACAAAGGAGTTAGTGAAGCTTTTATCTTAGTTTATGTAGTTAAATTACACTCACAGATTTAGTAATAGACGTCTTCTAGGGGCGATAGATTAAAGATTTGATAAAAGAGGCACATTTGGAGCGAACAGTAGAGACATTTTAAGTTAATTTAATTGTGATAGCGCGTAATACCGCGATAACCCGCGTTTTAAAATAAATAAAATATCCACAATGATAATTTTCCGATGCTTACAATGTTAAATCGATACATCGATCAAAACATATCGATACATTTCCAACAAATGCAGTATAGTATGTAATATGTACCTATCGATACATTTCCAAGTGCATTTCGTGTGTGTACCTGTGCGAGCGCATGGCACGTCTGCATCTGCGCCGTGGCGGCGGGCGTGCAGGGCGGCGCGGTGCGCACGAGGCGCGCGCGCGCGTGCAAGGCGTCGCCCAGGCGCCGCGCCACCGCCTCCGCCGCGCGCGACACGCAGCGCGCGCGCACCTGCACCATGCGCGTGCTGTTCTCCCATCTACAAACAATACACTCATAAATAAATAAATACACCCAACAGTCACATACATAGTCCTAACCCCACACTAAGGTCGACTCTTAGAAGAGTCATAAATAAGGCAATAAATGCCCACTGACATACATTTTTATTTTTTTTTTAATTTATCGTAAAGTGATAAATAAATAAATAAATAAATAAATAAATAAATAAGTACACCTAACAGTCACATACATAGTCCTGACCCCACACTAAGATCAAGTCTTGTGTCGTGGGTATCAGGAACTACGAGACTTTTCGGTCTCACAAACACCCAGACCCAAAACATTTACCTGTGATTCACACAAATATTTGTTTCGGTGCGGGGATCGAACCCGCGGCCTCCCGTTTCACAGCCGGCGTCTAACCAACTGCGCCACGGAGGCTGTCTATTTATATGTACGTGCATTTTGGGTTTGTAAATTGTTAGACGCCATTTTGTACTTTTTAGTCATAGAATCATGAGTTCCGAGCAAAAAGAGAATGTATAGTGAAAACCGAACACACGCTTAAGTTAATTATAGGAACGTTATTTTTCTAAGTATTACCTAAAAAAAATATTTAAAAAAATAATCACCTTAAAACTCAAAATCACAAGTATGATTCCGACAATTGAAAATTTATATCCTTCTAGTGAATAAACAGGAAAAAATAATTGTTTGACCTCTGAAATTAACTTACCTCAGCAAAGTAATAAGGTTCAAGCATAAGTAATGCAAGTACGTCTTATAGTCTTCATCAATAATTCCTTCGACGAAGCAGCGTTTTATTTGAGTATCGGAGAGCAATGCATCTCTCAGCGCATATTCGACACCTGTGTTTATGAAGTTCTGGTATCTCTCGGTGTCTGCGTTGATGTCGGGCGAATCGTTGGGCGTGTGCATAGTTATAGTGCCAGATATTATGCGGACTAATAGAGCTAGAGTGGTGTCATCTCTCGAGTATTGCAGGAAGTAACTTATCGTGCTCACAAACTCTGATGGTTGGATGTAGCCTGTAATATAACAAAAAGTGCTAGGAGTGGGTGTTGATGGTTGCAAAATTTACATTGATAAAATCAAATTACTATGCTCGGTATTAAATTAAACTTTAATAACTAACTTCTATAATAATCTGGATTGTGGATACTTACATACTAATATTAGAACTCGAGCTAATGAATACTTCTCAAGTTGATTTCCGTCCAGCAGCTTTTCTCGTACGATACATATTTCTTCAGCCGCGCTCATTAATAAGGGTATTGTTTTATCAGGAATAAGACTTTCGTATTCCAACTTTTGTAGTAGATATTCTGAAATAAAATAGATTATTGAATTTGTGCGTGACAAAAGGTTGCTAGGAAAATCCTAAGGGAGCGCCTATGTTTACTAGTAAAATGCTAAAAATGATGACGGTGAAGACAATGTTGATGATGACGAAGATGAGATTTTTCTAGAATATTCTATATTATACATAATTTACCAGACTAAACTAAACAAACTAGAATTGTATACTTGCCTAATAATTGTCTGCAAAAGACATTCTTCTGCGCGTGTCGTAGCAACAACAACAGACAATGGACGTCTGCATTCAGTAGCAATGTGACTAGAGACACGGGGCCTACGCCCTCCCAGGCAGGAGAGTTTCGCTGAGAAGCGCACAGGGCACATAGACGTTCCACCACCTCATCCGTTACTGGTAATATAAATAGGCTTTTTTTAACACCCATTCATCTTTGTGGCGCTTTCTTAGCGTCAATTTATAACGATGAATAAAAATAAGACTACTAATACAACATTTTATAAAAACAAGACATTCGCAATCCTAAGCAAATAAGGACTGATTATAATAATCTTCGATGCTTGAAGCCACTAATCGTCAATGTAATGATAATATTTTTTTTTGGTAATTTAACTAAACCATGATTTTTTTTTTACCTTGGGAGAGGCCTATGTCCAGCAGTGGACTGCAACGGGCTGATTATGATGATGATGATGATTTTAGGGCGTAATAAGATAATGCTTGTTTTTAATACCTTCCTATGAGCTTGCTCTTTCTATGTACTCCTGTTCATTTAATAAGTCGATATTACTTACATGTTTGCTCAATGTCCTGAGTGAGTGCTTTCAACGCTATCTCCGACTTTGACGCCAAGGTTAACAAATATGGTATAACATCGCGCTTCTTCTCCGGCTTGCTGTCTTCTTTTATTGCTTCCTAGATGAAGACAAATAATTTATTATTAATGACTTTATACCTAAGAATTTATGGCGAACTACGGCATCAAATCAAAGGAAAGAGCTGTTAAAAAAGATCAGGGCCTGCATTCTCTGGGGCTACTAAAAAAAAAAAACAAACCTGAAAAAGATCTGACAGTGCGGCTCGCACGTGAAACAAAGCTGGTGGGTGGTGCGCGAGATGTGCCAGCACAGCGCACGCCGCGTCGGCTCCCAGCGCCAATGCACGGGGCGCTACTAACGCGGGCTCCGCGCGACCCACCCAACCCACCGCCCACGAACATGCCCATGAACCTGATAATAGTTATTCATTTACAGGGTTTCATCCATTAGAAATTAGTAACCCTATTGTATTTTTAAATACTAGTGAAGCAAAGGAAAAATATAAACTAAACTGCATAGGTCTGGGCAAGGTGTATATTGCCGCAACACAATAAAAATAAATGAACCAACATCAACAGATCCTCGATTAACATACAAATATTTTATTGTGATCAATCAGAAACTGTAGATAATGATTTGATCTCACAAGACAGACCTCATACCCAACACATAGATCTGTGATCAAATCATTTTTATACTCCAAAATTATGACATGCTTTTGCTGAGAAACTGGATAATCTTAGACATAATTTAGAACAAAACGAGTCATTGGATGTGATTTATTTAGTTGTTATTTTCTTACAGTTCATGTCCAACTTACCTAGCATCATGTCAATGCATTTTGCTCTTTCCTCAGCATTTAATAAAGTTAGGTTTTGTGTTGTTATGTCCAATAGAACTCTTACAGGATCTGCACTCTGAAGAGTTGCATCTGCAAAAACATACTCTCTATATTACACTTTGGATAAATAAAAAATGTAGTAATAAAGATATTTCTGCCTAGTTCCTTAGTAGTCTTGAATATATGATCCTCTTTTCTTAATAAACTATGTTTAAACCCCTATAAAACAGAAGGTATAAAGGTGTTTCAAAATTTCTTCCTTTCATATTGGCAACTACAAATATATTTATGTCTCAATCACCTATTATAATGGCTTGTGTCTTTATTAACTGCCTAAATTTTGAACTGTGGCTGCTTACAGGTTACCCATGTATTAATATGAGGCACATACTGAATATTAAAATATTTAATTTACTCACTTGAAATATTGGACTTTTTTGTGGCAATGTCTATGATCAAATTTATACACCAGGGAGCTATAAAAGGTGCCCAAGATTGGCCAAGGCCACATAACTCAGGTCCAATCATGCTAACACTCTCTACAGATCCATTGGAGCTTAACTCGGCCTGAAACAAAAGATTTATTTTTATAATATCAAAATAAAGTTAATACAATGCAACTGGTGGCAAGAACAGTGCTAGCCATATATGTAGTCTCCACTGATGTGAGATTATTATATATTTTTTTGATTAGTACAATTTTAACAAAATCAATTACACTAATCAATAAGTATGAAGGAATACAATTAATTAAAATATTATAAAGAAGATTATAATATACTATTGTTTCACCATTCAACACAATTATGCCTAATTATATCCTAATTTAATAGGTGAACCCAAAATATGATACAATTACTTGAGCAGCTTTGAGAGGATCTATGCAAGCACATTGTGAATGTTGAATCATAGTGGCTATCTAGGCAGATACAAATATCCTACAAGCATCATTTGCATCCAAAATGGTGTTTAGTAATTAGTAGAGGTATTTTATTTGAATGTTATATAGGGATGTAATGTAATGTTACTTAAGGGAACCAATCAACAGCCCATGATCACACGCTAAAAATAGTAAATGATAGTTGCATTACCAGCTTCTAATAATAATAATAATTAGCATAATGAGACTTAACATCTTATGTCTCAGGATGGCGAGCACAGTGGAATGCCAAGCATTGATCTGTATTATATGATACTGATTGGTTTTGCTACTGTCCATGACCGGTTGTATCACAAAAATAAAAATAAATTTCAATTATGCATAATAATAATAATATATGCTTTTTTGTACACCATTGCAACATACAATCTAATAGTTCCACAGTAACACTTTACCAGCTTCTTATTAATTCTTCTTCTTCTTATTATTAACCAAATTAAACAATAGTGATATGGTACCGCTCTGTGAAAATGTAACGTTGTAGCCTTCAATTCAATAAAGGATGCAATACTTTCAGAAATATTCTGTTAGGAGTTATAACTTGATATTCATAGGTTATAAATAAAAACAAAACTTACCTCATAATCCCCCTGATTAATGGCAACATTAACGGCATCATGAAATACCATGGCAAAGTATTCCAAAACTGCGTCCCTAGACGCTGGAAAACTTTTTAACAAGGTGATGCCAATTTTTGTGAGTTCCGGTGCATTTTGTGCGTTTCTTCTTGAAACACCGTAAATAAAGTTATTCAAATCGGCGGAAAGTGATGTGGATTTACTTTGTGGGTTCATTTTAAATAGCAATTATACATAAATGATGTAAATTAGGCAAAATAAACAAAACTGGATACATCGACGTCGGCCAATAAACAAAATTTACAACTGTCAAGTGTCAGATGTCAACTCAACTGATTTTTTTTCTATTTATTCGTTCCATGAGGAACCGGCTAAGGTCAAGGACCATGCTGCCAAGTCATAAGTATTTCTTGTTTCTTGAGTAAATTAAATCCAAATAATGTCTTCAGTAGATAATAGTCCGGTCAATTTAGACCAAAAAATGAGAGTGAAGTTACATAAAGTCCCAACAAGCTGAATTTCTGTGAAATTGTCCAAAATATAATTATAAACAATGTCTAAAAGTTCCCCATCATTCCCCTGTACGGAATTTTTTTTATTCAAGGTCAAAGTTGAAAAAATGAGTTTTTCGCGATTTTCAGCAAAACGGTAAGTTTTATCATAAAAGTACCTCAGACAAAAATTGTAGATCATAAAATTATCTACAAAAATTTATCAATACTTTTTTTCTTACGAGCCACCGTTTCTGAGATATAACGATTCAAAAAGTTATAAAAGTTGTTATCGTCATAATATGCATGAGTACACCACGTATATACATCTAGAGTTGTTATATTTTATGGTTTCATTTTACTTGATATTCTTATAGTTAAAACTTATGTATATTTTATATTGTAAGTATAAGTTACAATGACCGATAGAAAAATATTTAAACATTTAATATATAACATATATATATGAAAAAACTATTTTTTTCTTAAAACCAGGAAAAGCTCAGCATCAATCAGATATATTTTCATCAAAAAGTTTACTTACTTTTGTAAAGTGTCAAGATCATGTACTATTTTTACACTCAATAACTGGCTGTGATACGACATCTGCATTTTACAGGAGGGGTAAAACAGCAGTTTTCAAAATGTTTGAAAAACAAGATTTAATTCAATGTGCTGAAGTTTTTAAAAAGAGTAATTCAACTCAACAAGAAGTTATTACCAACGGCATCCGCTTTCTTCTTTCTATGTACGGAGCTCCTAAAAACACTACCTGTTTAGATAAGCATCGATATGCATGTTTCGTTAAAAATACTAAAAATAAAAAAACAAGTTCAATTAGCTTGTCTTCCTCCAACCTCAGTTGCTGCTCACCAACATCTTTTTCGAGTATATTACCAAGTTCAAGTGTGGCTCGGTAATCAGCTAGACCCCACAGACTGGGGTTGGAAGTTGGTCAACAATATATTAGAGCCAGTTCAAACTTTACTTCCACCTGCGCCGGAAAAACTGCTGAACACTATTTTTTGCAACTGCAAAAAGGGATGCAGTGCTAAATGTGGTTGCAAAAAAGTCGGACAGTCTTGTTCTTTGGCATGCACAAATTGTCAAGGCCGGTCGTGCTCTAATATTGAATCACAAACAATGGAGGATTCGTTTGACTCCGACGAAGTATCATGCGATACATCGCTATTGACGCAATTTACTTGCATCCAAAATGAAGATGAAGAAGAAGCAGGAGAAGAAGAACAAGAAGAAGATCAAGAAGAAGAACAAGAATTTGAAACTTACGAATAAGACGAATAAACTTCAACACTTTTTTTAAATTTACATTGCTTTTATCTTTCCCAATCTTTGAAAATTTCCGTTATTTTGCAATAGTTTTACATTAAACAGGATCACAACTGACCCGTGGAGTAGGCCTTCTGGGGAAACCACGTTAATAAAAACGCGCGAAGTACACTACCTCATAAGTGGCGTGGAAACGTGTGCATATTATGACGATAACAACTTTTATAACTTTTTGAATCGTTATATCTCAGAAACGGTGGCTCGTAAGAAAAAAAGTATTGATACATTTTTGTAGATAATTTTATGATCTACAATTTTTGTCTGAGGTACTTTTATGATAAAACTTACCGTTTTGCTGAAAATCGCGAAAAACTCATTTTTTTTACCTTTAACCTTGAATAAAAAATTTTCCTTACAGGGGAATGATGGGGAACTTCTAGACATTGTTTATAATTATGTTTTGAACAATTTCACAGAAATTCAGCTTGTTGGGACTTTATGTAACTTCGAATGTCTAAATTGACCGGACTATAAATTCCTTCAATCAACTCAACTGAGAAATACTGTGCTTACGTTCCATTTCACAAATAATTATTATAATCAATTTAAATACGTAATCAAATAACAGCAATAAGTAATTTAATCAAATAAATCAACTCATACCTAAATTCAAGAAATGATAAAATATGTAAAAAATAAGTAACACAGGGCCTTAAAGCCATAGAACATAAAATAAGACACATAATTATTATAAAAATACTAATGCAAAAAACAAGAAAAGTTATAACAAACAGCCCTTTGGAGAGTACTTTAGCACTTATCAAAAAAATAAACTACACACCAAAGAATAAACCACTAACCACAGAATACTTTGTTAAATTATAGGAACTACTTATACCATGGACGTATTATACAAACAGGACTGCGCACTCACGAATTAGTGTTGTCCTGAAATAGGACTTACATCTGTAGAATAAGGTTTAATTTGCTATGATAAAAGACATGGAGGCAAAACGAGCCGAGCGAGATAATACATGAAGGTCTGTATCTCTTTGCTTTCGCTACGGTGACCATAATTAAATAAACCTTAAACCTTTTTTCACACGCTTTTATTAGGTTCACCTGGATGTATTTAATTAATTGATTGACTTAAAATTTTGCACACTTGTCGAGGACCGATGACAATACATTAATTTAAAAAGTATATCCCCCTTATCCCTTTTTAGTGCTACCCTACGTCACAATAGGAATCCCTGTGTAAAATTTTAAGTTCCTAGCTCCAGTTGTTTCGCCTGTGCGTTGATAGGTCAATCAGGTTCCTCTTTTATATTATAGATGTACCTTTGTCTATTTAAGTACTTTCTCTTTAGTTACACCCTAACTGGTGGTAGGATTCTCATATTATCTGAGAGACCACCTGGATAGGTAGTGGTTACCACCGCAATGTCTACGTCTCCCGACAAACAGCAGTGTAAATACACTCTTGTGTTCTGGATTGAAGGGCATCGTAGCTAGAGTAACTACTGCACTTAATGAGACTAACATCTTATGTATCAGGATGGCGAGCGCAGTGGAATGCCAAGCATTGCTTGATTATTTATGGTGTTGTATTTATTCATTGATTTGTCATTCACGCTTCTATCATTAAAAAGTGATACCCATATCCACTAACCAAATGGAATAATATGTGCGCACATTCTATTCAACGCGCTTGCGCCGCGCCGCGCCGCGCCGCACCTTGTGCATTACCATTTGCCGCTTTCTCACACTTATCACTTTTTAACTTGAAATTCCACAATCTGATCTATTGTTTCATTTAAATTGTAGTTACCCACTCTATATCTCTACTGTTTCCTTTGATATAAATAGGATCAGGATTGTAAAAATAAAAAACCACTCACCACATAAGTCTTGTGACGGCAAGACTAGGAACAAATGATATAACTGCATAGCCGCTATTTTTCTTACCAGATACCTATTGTAGGAGAGGTACATTATTATCGCATTTAGAAGCGTGAACATCATCTTTACCTAGGTATTAACTGTTTAAAATTTTGATATTATTTCACCAAATTAATAATAAAGTATTTCAATTCATTCGTAGGAAACGTGTCGTATAAATTATAAACAAATATTTCTACCACGTTGTATATACTGTTCAAACCGTGCTATTTAAAAACGGATGATGAAATAATACAACAAACTATCATAAAATATATTCACTCAGGTAAAAGCAGAAAAAATATTTACAGTATCAAAAATACCCCCTAGGATCTCGAGTCATGTAAATACCCATGTCTTAATGTCTATATAAACCCTTATTCGACGCCCTTGTAGATGGAATGCACAGGGCATTCTTTCATACGTGAAGTGAGGAAAATGAAGAATGTTAACTAATTTTGATTATTAGCACTCAAAATTCAACGGCACGGGCGCGCGACCACGAGCGGACTGAGTGAGCCAGTGAGCGTGTTGTGCTATGACGTCACACCGTAACCGGCAGTCCGGGTCGTACGGTTACAACCATAGATGTAGTATAACATAGATCGGCAATGTGAAAGAGATAGAATGATTTATATCATACATTAAAGCGAGATGCATGATGCGACCATGCGTTTACACGGAGAGCTAACTTTAACGATTTGTGTGAAAATATGTCATTTAAGCGAACGACAAATTTCGCTTATTTTCTTGATTTATTTAATATTTCAGTACTGAGCTACTTTTATTAAATGTAATTTATTATGGTGAGTTGTCCAGTGCCTGGATGTGATTGATTTTAGTGTAAAAACCCGAATAATCATAGTTTTTCATAAGATCGTATCACTTTTTTCAATGTTGTTTAGTGACAATATTGTAGATTTGTAAGACAAACCTTGTATGTATATCGGTAGAACAGAATGTCCTTATTCATTATTTAAATGCATAGAAAGCATCCATTGCCTATAAAAAATGATATCATATACGTGAATTTATAATAATTTCAACCAACATTTGCTAGAGATTGATTGACAGTTTCGATCAATAATATTATGTCGATAAAAATAGTCAATGACCATTGAGGTTTCACTTCATTTTATAATCTCGTAGTATAACATCAATTCTATAATAACAGTTATTACTTCACTTTATTTATTCACTATTGATATTTGCTAAATATTAATTAATATTTCGTGTGCGTAATTTACCATTTCTGAGCCGGTTTCAAATTAACTGTGCCACGGAGGCTGTCATTTTAATAAAACAATAGAACATTAGATATTATTATAAGGAATGCTTTACAAAACTTATCAAATAAAATTATTCTCAAATATGACGATTTATCTTTATTTACTTGTGTTTACGTATCTGTGTTGAAATAAACACAATCATTATTTTTCTGTTAAAATACCATGAAATGTCTCATATATATCTATAAAATTTAATTTTATTGGTTGGGCCGTTAGGTATATCGATATGATAGTATCGACAGTGCATGGCGCAGCATTATCTGTCACGCACACATGCAAACTTCACGCACACTATCATATTCTCGTTTTGGTTTCACTCAAAATGATACATTGCCGATCTATGTTATACTACATCTATGTGGGCAATAGTATTGATATGCAAAAATAGTATCGATACTATCGAAGGCCAGTATTGCTCTTAAAGCAATACTATCAATAGTATCCATAGTATCGATAGCTCACACTATCGATAATTTAATAAACTGAGATAGTATTGCCTTCCAATATTCAATTACATAGCCAGTATATTTCTTATTAAAAAAGAAAACTTATTAATCCTAAAGAGCATAATAATCTCAGAATATAATCAAAAATTGACACAGTGAGTGAGAATAATTTAACACTACTTGCTACAAAAGCTATAATTCGGAAACGATACTATCGGTGGTTATTAAACTATCGATGGTGTAATACTATCGATAGTTTTACAAACTATCAATAGTATTGATAGTTTTTATTATTTAATACAACGATACTATCGATAATATCGATAGTATTAATTAAAATATATCGATATTGTCGATACTATCGATAGTATTATTATGTAATAGTATCGATACTATCGATACTGTTACTTCTAATCAATACTATTTGTTTATTTATGATATCGATAGAATCGATAGTATCGATATTATTGATAATATCAATATTATTGATAATATCGATAGCACTATCGATATTGTTACTAGTTTTCGAGGTCATCTATCGATAGGGATCGATAGTTGGGCAACTCTAGAACTTTCCGTTATGTTTTTACATAGTACACAGGGTTGCCAACTGTCCCTCGTACATATGCAGCTAAAAATCTCGTATTTTGACTTTCAAACCTCGTACGGTCAACGGCATGTCTATTTTCAACTATAGCCTTTGCTGTTAAGGCTAAAAATCCATTGGGAAATTTTGACAGTGCTATAAAAGACACTATTTGGCGTGGGTACGCAAGTCTACTCTAAGGTCCATTTTTGTCGTGTCTGGTACTCACATCTGGCCGCTTTCTCTCCTGATCCTAACGGTCGCTTTTTTTATGCCGGTCAATCGCTGGGTTGCGGCCGTAGTCTACTTAAAACAATAGCGGCCGGGGTTGCCTTGATACCTGGGCTCATGGATGGCCTTTTGCGCAAATTTGGTAAAGTTTTATCCGACTTGGCTTAAAGCAGTAATAACAAAATGTCAACAGTGCAGTGGTAGATGGGACAGCTACTAATGACAATCGTTACGTAAATGTAGCAATGGAACTACATATTAAAAAAACAAAAAAAAGAATATCGTACATATCCTCGTACCTCGTACGGCAAACCACAAATCTCGTATTTGTACGAGGAACCTCGTACGTTTGGCAACCCTGATAGTACATATTATAATATCTTGAGAACAATGCAACTGTTTTGCGTTATCCTTTGTTTTTTATACAAGTTGTAATCTATACTAGACTGTGCCTACTGCTCTGCTTGCGTCGACTAGGTGTAGGTGGCTAATATTTTTTTTTCTTGTTTTAGATTGAAAAGGATATGGAGAACTATACTAAATATAAATTGGTCGGGGGAAGAATTAAACTAAAACAGGGTATAGTTCCACACAAATTCAAATGCCAACAGGAAAAGGAAGATAAACCTCAGAGATTTGCAGTACAAAAACGTAATCGTATAGAATATTTTGAGAAACTCTTAAATAAAGATGAAACCTCGATGTTAGAAAAACTATAATACATACATATTTGTTGTCTTTAACTTATAAATTTAATGGTAGGTAGGTAGTTCTACTATTTGAGTTGCATTCTTCCATTACGACATTAGTTGGGTATTTTGTTTTGATAAAACAATTTAGAACAGATAAACTATTAAGCATACGTAGTAGCACGGAAATTTCACTTACCGTTGCATTTTTATTCCTCGCATTTCGGCGGCAACGAAATCACTATTTGTTGTTAAGTAATGCGCAACCATTAATCCATCTATTTTAGGTAGATTATCCGATTGCCCTTTTTCGAATCCTTCATCCATTTTATTAATCGAATAATATTTACTATTATTAAACTATTAACTTAATACACGAACGAAAACCAACAACAAAACACCGCGCAAGCTATTACAACTACTATAATCGCTGGCGATTTGATACGAAGCGAGTCGTGGCCCGTGCGGCGCGTTGTGAAATGACGTCACAAGCGATCACGTAACTGTAGCGGGACTCGATATTTTTCAAAACTTTGAATACCTATAAAATCAAAACTACTAGGTATTTTTGAATACAACAAAAACTAGTGTGTTTGTATACATAAAGGCTTTACTGAGACAACATTTCAAGCGATTTGGCATACCTAGTAACATTGTCCATTGACCAACCACCGCCCACGCCACTCTGGTGTAATGCGGATCGCAAAATAATCGTTTAATTAGATATACTTTGAAGCAATTTGGCCTTTAACGTTTAGAAACACAGTCAAATGCCGGCACCTGAAGCGTCATAACAACTTCATCGTTGTAAGTTGACAGAAATCAGGGACCGATGGCTTTACGCGCTCTTCCATGACTGCCGCCTGTCTGCACCCTAAATAATGAAAAAGACTGTGATCACGGCACAATCACATTCTGAATTGAAACCCATTACCTACTACGTCACTCAACGCACTACACATAACTATAAGTTAGCGATCAGATAAACGGATCTATAATAAAATCCTAATAATTTTATTTTTATGTTTAGAATTTTTTTTATTTTTATTCATATACGGTATACCTATAGGTAAATTAGTATTATTCTTTAGCAGCATAATTTTGCTTGCATATTGTTATTAATTCAATTATGTTTATACCTACAAAAAACAAAATAGTTTGTTAAATTCGTGATAATCGTGAGAATGTACGCAACTATGATAGTCCACGCTGCACCTTATAATGAAAAGTAATAATTAAACCATGACGCAACGCATGCATTTTGTAACTGCATGCGTATGTTATATAAGTATAGTAAACTTAAATAGGTGGAGGGATGAAATGCTAAAGCGTGGGGTGGCCGGAGGAAAATCAATAAAGTGTGCGCACGCGATGAGCGCAAACTCACCAGCAGCGCACGCCGCCCGGCGCGGCGCGGCGCTCGGCGCCCCGCGATAGGCAAATAGGGCCATACCTACTAGAAACACAACTTTATGTATGTACTGTGTAGAAATTTTACGCCTTTGCGGACCTTTATTTAGTACCAGCTGATTACATGATTTCATATATGCAGAGTTATGATAATATAGTTCGTCGGTTTTTTAGGAAAGTATTGAAACGTTAATTAATTAACGTACCTACCCGTAACGTAATTTAGTAAGCTTTTTACGTGTGTTGTCTATTTATTTCTGATTTCTAAATCACAATAAAAATGTATAACAGCTTAGTCTTGTATGAAGGCGCAACCTGTGTAAAGATTTTGATCATAGAAACACGTTAAGCCTGAGTTCTGATTGTTGCATGTTACTATTGCACTAGTATAAATGTTGCGGAAAACAAAAGAAAAATACGAAATATCTAAAGCCCTGGTCTGTGGAACGGTACGCGCGGCACTGCGTTGAACGCAATGCGATGTCAGACGCGGTTTTGTATGAAAAACGTCATCATTTGTCTTTTGTTCTCTTGCGGTATGCGTCAGCCAGCGCGCACAGTGAAGGGTCAACTCCATGATGATATTTTGGTCGCTTGATAGAAACTGACAGCGGTTTGCGGTAGCGGCACAGATTTATATGAAAAACGTCAAGTATTGCCTTTTGTTCCGTCGCAGCATGCGTCAGCGTTGAGGGGCAAGCGGTGATGCGGGGGGTTGATATAACGCACGGCGCGCGCCGCACAGTCATTCTCGTCTAATCGTCGCGGCGCGGCGCGGCGCGGCGGCGAGCGACATCGCGGAATGGATTTATTCATCGATGATTTGATTGAGCAAGTTCGCAGCTATCCTTGTTTATATAGAAACAAGGATAAGAGTCATAAAAGTTTAATCCTAAAAGAAAATTGTTGGACAGAAATTTCGATAAAATTGAATATGAAACGTATGTATTTATTTTGGTTGTGTAGATAGATAGATACCTAGTGCCTACTGCCTAGTACCTAATTATTCCTACGTGTAGGTAAAATAGTGGTGTGAGTTTACTTATGAAAATAAAATTATTACAATGTCCTTTTGATTGTATCTGACCAGAGTTTGACTGGGTTCGCAGTATAATTATTAATTACTATCTGTTCAGTCTTTTAATATACATAATAGTATTTACAATATATTTGTACACTGAGACATTAAATTGGTTTTACCCGATTACAACCGTATCGAAGCTATATAATCACTAGCTGTTCGACCCGTATTCGCCTAGACACAAATAATTATTAATGTACTGCTTCAACCGTATAGAAAACCATATTTATAATCAATTAAAGTTGAATACCCAAAATTGAATATATTTTCTACGTATACTTTTTCCTTATTTTTTTCCATCCCTTCTGATTCCATTCAAACCCGTTCCTTCTCGTCTCATCTTATCCCAAGTGGCATATGAGAAAAGGTAATACATTCTTTGTTTTAAATTCCAACCATTTAGTTTCTTTATAATAAATTTCGCTGTGTATTTCAGACAATGCTGAGAGCTATAACATCTTCATTATCAAAATAATAGTATGCAACTTTTCCAATTGCCACTGTCTACAGTTATAGGGTGCGAATGGAGTGCGACAATTTTTTAAGTACAAATAAAGTTAAACCTAGGATCAAGAACTACTGATGTGCTGGAGGTTGTGTATATATACGACTATAGCTACTACGTACTTATACACCTACGTGTATTATTTGAGCTCCGTACTGTGAATTCAAATAAATAGTACAAATAAATTATTATTGTAAAAAGTGTGCATCAGTATTGATCCTGGTTTTGCTTGAGATAATTTATAATAAAATAATTTATTCTTATAATAGTAATTCTATTTTTTTAACCCAATTACAGTACAATCGGCAATAATTTAAGAGTCGGCATCTATATAAGTCCAGTGAAATATAACTTGATCAAAGAATATGTTTATTAGCAGAAAAAAATTTATTATATCTAGCACACGCGTATTTGCATGAGAATGATATAAACCAATTTTGTCACGCATCAATACTGAGAAAATGATCCCATGTATGTACATTTTTACCGAGTTCATTTAAAATGACGCACAAACATTTTTTTAAGAAATTCTATATATTTTCGAACTCATTTAATCGTTATCCGTTGTCATGGAGTCCCATGAAGACTTCAATGCGAAATTGTCATAATAACATTCATTGTCAAGTATCGGCTCTCCCATTGGTCAATGGCTTTACGCACAGAGTGAAACCTATCTGTGAAACCTCCTTAGTTGGTACATGAACTGCGTTGCAGCGGTGCCGCTTACCGCAGTGCCGCGCGTACCGTTCCACAGACCAGGGCTTTACATTCCTACACTTCACCAACCACTACTCAACTAATGACAAAGCCAAGCCGTGAGTTAGCAATGTTATTATCGTACTAGACCAAAATTAAATGATATAGATTATAGAGCATAGCGAAGTATGAATAAGCAGATATAGGCAAAATGAACACATACATAGTTCGAAACAGATAATATTTCAAAATACTAAGAATCGCAGAAAACCTTTGTTCCTTATACACAACATGGATAATGGATGTAACAATAATTTTAAGTTTCATTGTTGTTACTGGCCGCCAGAGTTAAAGTAATTCCCATTGCGGATAGTTAGCAATATTCGATAGGGACCATTAAAATTAGAACCACTCACGCTCCTAGCAACCTTCATTCGACTTATACAAAATCAATAATATTATAGATTCATAATATTCTATTTTTATCTCGATAACAAGCTATACCCATTAAAGAAAATCAACAAAAAAACAATCTGGTACAAAGATAAATATCTGCTCTTTTCCCGCCCACGGTTACGATGGCGCCGTTTAGCTGTGTTGTATCTTCAGACATCCGTGTAGGGGTAAGATTTGAATCTTTCAACAATTGAAGCAACAGATTATTTATTTCTCTCCTATTGCTCCCTTGCGGGAATTTTACACCTCATCAATGAAAGATGGAATTTAATTGAGAAATGTGTGACTTACGTCTTTACTTTCAGAGCGCAGCTGATAGTACCTAAGTGCTTAATTAAATTATGATCTCCAAATCGACTTGGGTAATTGACCGGTTTTTATACGTAGAAGGCTTAATTAACTGTATAAACGCTTATAATAGCGACATGGTTTAAGCCCTAGTATGTGTATTTAGTGGCTAAGATGATGCCCTGAAATTAAACACATTGCTCCCAGGCTTAAAGTATTCTCTTATTAATGATAAATAAGTAAACGCTTTTATCCCCTAAGGCAGAAGCAGAAGTGCTTGTATTCTCACATACAATTCGCAGACCTTATTTTCATTGTATCATGTCAAAACGTATGAGCATACCATTGCCATGGCATGGCGTGACGGGCAAATATTCCAGTATCGGAAAACATATCAAACCTTTCATACATACATACATAAACTCACGCATTTATCCCCGAAGGGGTAGGCAGAGGCGCCACTTGGACACCCACATTCCCCTTGCATGTTCCGTCCCACGATGTAATAGGGGGCGAGCCTATCACCATACCGGGCACAAATTCCTAACTCCGGGCTGATAATGAATAGAAAAATCCAATCACTTTGCCCGACCCGGGATTCGAACCCAGTATCTCGCACTTCATAACTTATATGCGCTTCCATTAGTCCAATAAGTCAACTATTTTCCGCAAGTAATCAAAATAAGTAACTCTGGCATATAGTTGTGTGAATTTACTTTTATAACATAAGTAATATGATACTTTGATTTATTTTGTCAGATAGGTAAAACTTTTTTAGAATCGCTTTGTTGTCTGCGTTTGTTCGTCAAAAGCCTTTTCCTTGAACGGCAAAAGGCACCCATTAATATAAATTCACAGTTCTTTTTAATAGGGGATTACGCACATGTCCTCATTAAAATTTCCTCTTTATTTGAGAAAGAATAGTATATCTTTACATATTTCAGAAATTGACTTATCGAACAATGAGCTAATAATTATCCTGACTTCTATCGTAAAATTCGCAGCGAGCATGTTCAGTAATACTTGCATAGATGTTAGGTACTTTGAATAAAGCGTGGTGTGCCAATAAAGTAAAAAGCTGCGCATCACCACTCCCATAGAATCGATGAAAGCATACGCAACGCGAGCTATTGCGGGCTGCGGCTTCCCCATTATAAATGGCATTTTTTCACGTACTGTGTGCCGACTGGCGCGTTGCCGCTTGAGTTGTTCAGATGTGTGGCAACGGATGCTCTTATTCTTCGTAGTACCATATAATAATCTATATTGTGAGGTTTATTAGTAGCAATTTTATATTTAGTTATTTCGGTAATGATTGAAGATGTTTCATAAGTCATAACTACGTATTGATTTTGTCCATAAATAAAAGCCATTTTGCCTGATTTTATCCCGTAGGTAGACAACATGACTTTCTTATTGCATGTTGCAGAAAAAAAAGTGAAAAGTTATTGATATGCGTTCTGAATTCGAACACACGATTGCTGGATTGGTAGTCCCGTCTATACCCAAATGACTCTCCACTCATTTTTGATCAGACGATTAATAATTGTAGAAGATAAGTTGAGTACCTAGACGTTGCTATGGATGCGCACGTTCATGAACTTACGATTATGCTCCACCTTGCGAATTTTTATTGAGTTGTTTTGTGTATTACAAAGTTTATTTTTTATTCTTTTAAAGCATTCACGAAATAGCGTATATATTTGATTTGATAAGCTATTAAGCTTAACATTAATGAACTCTTTATAAAATAGTATTACAAAATTTTAGAATTGAATGCGTATGTACATATATGATAAGAACATGCGTATGAGTTTGATCGGTGTTAAAATTAAACATTTTCTCCAAAAAGTACCTATTGTATAAAATATAAGTGTGATAGTTTTATTTACGTTATTAGTTGTTACTAGTCAGTAGGACTAGCTACTCAACGAAGTGGCTAGAAGCGCGATTTGCGCGTGAACAGGGTGGCTCTGCGACACTCGACAAGGCGGGCGCCGCTGGCGGCTTGGTCGTGGTGCGCGCCCCTCAATGTAACGTCACGACGCAGGCGCGCGCCGCCATACGCGCGGCGTTCGCAGCGTAACCGACGCTCCTACCGTGGATCGATCAGATAAACGCGCAACCCCGCTTTTCGAGTTAAATCAATACAAACTTTATCGATTTCGCAGCCGCAGCCGCCGCACAACAGATTCGAGGGTCGCACGCGGTGGGTGCGCGCATCGCATAATTTCAAACTTATTCAAATGATCTACTACATTTTTATGTGTGCTTTTATGTGTCGGCAAAAGTAATGAAACTTTTCTTTATTATGAACTACCTATTTAAATTTCGACCAAGGGAGTTATTTTAAGGTAACACTTTTTATGATAATATTTTTATAGGTACATGTATCTTCATATTTTTGGGTTATGAAAATTATTATTATGCCAGAATAATAAAAAAAAATCATAACTTTTTAAACTTCGGTTATAATAATATATCATTACTATTGTTTAAAATTGTATCGCTGACGCTTCCGGTTTCCGTTTTTTTTCTGTATATTTTTTAAATTTCCGTACCATGAACTTCAAACTCACTGGTTTCTCGTATGTGTTGTGTTATTTCCCACTGTGTAGATATTTACATTAAAACTTTAAATTTGATGGAAAAATATTAGAAATAAGTATGTACGTATATACATATATGTATAGATTTCGTGATATCTAAATAGAAGTGCTAACACTTGGTGTTCGTGCGACCGACGTAAGTCGTAACGCTGCCGTGACTTCGCGACCAATAGTAATATTAATCTATGAAGTTGATCCATATTCCATAGTAATAGCAATTGTTTGCAAATGTAAACAAACAGATTTTTTTGTGTGATGAATGCATGGTATATGTATTGTGTACAGATGGCGTAGATTGTAATCCTGCAGAGATGACGTCGACGGACACGTACCAGTTGAAATGGCACTCACACAGCTCGCATCTGAACGGGTCCGTGGCGGCATTGCTGCGCTCGGAGCGGTTCACAGATGTGGTGCTGTGTACGATGGACGGGTCGCAGATCCCGGCGCACAAGTTCATCCTGAGCTCATGCAGCGTGTATTTGTGCAATCTGTTCGAGGGCCAGCGGTCCGTGACGCGCATGGGCGGAATGCTCTATGTGGTGCTGCCTTCAGAAATATCCACAAAAGCGCTCAAGATTTTGGTCGAGTATATGTATAAGGGTTAGCATTTTATTAATATTTTAGGTTTTTATTAACTTGATTGGACTCGTATATTGCTGCGCCTCTTATAGGTTGTCTTGGCTGGACCGGTTATGATGAAACTTTTGTATATTGTTACCTAAATATTTTTTCACGGCCCCTTTTTTCAGATGATAATAATTTGCATACAATATTTTTTGTATAAAGAAGATATTACAATTAATAGTTCATCTGGATAACAATTTTATTAAGACTTAACAAGATTTAAAAGTTCAACAAAACAAGTTTGAATCAAAACTTTACTTACTGTTTTTCAGGTGAAACAACAGTATCAAATGAGGTACTGGACACAGTATTGAAAGCCGGTGAGGTTCTTAAGATCCGGGGGTTGTGGAGACAGACAGAAGATGGGTCCGAAGCTAGCGCACATGACAAGTCTGCGGTGCAGACCATAGCAGCCAACATTAACAAACAAGTGGTGCAGAAGAAACCAGACGATGGCCAACCCAAGCTCACGGTTAAGAAAGATGACAAACTACTCAAAGCTTTCAGTCCCGTACAGCCACCTGGAGTGACTAGGTAACATTTATTTCTTTTAAATATTATATTCATAATTGATAACACATATTTTTTGTTGGAAAATTATGAACATGTCAGTTTGATAACATTTTAAATTTTACTATTTGGTCTGTATTACTAAAATTATGACAATATTTGCTACCTTTTACTGCAATCAATCTTGCCTTAATTTTCCTTTTTTTGGCTTTTTTCAGTAAAAGAAAAGATCCATATTTCAATATTATAATTTAAACTTAAATGGTTACATTTCCTGTAAATGTTTGTGTTATTGTAAATATATTTTAATATGTATTTTTATATCCCTCATACTTAATGGCTTCCATTGCCTTACTTGCAATGTTTGGAGAATAGTAGTGCTTATTTTACTTTTTAAATTGTATGGCAATGATATGAAGATAGATGAAAAAGGACAATTACCATCTGGAGAGCCATTTGCTTGTTTCCAAGACCTATACATTTAAAGAAAAGCAACAAAAAACTATCCACTTTGTTCAAATGAAATAAAATACTGATAAGAGCTCATTGGGGTGATGTTGACTTTTTAAGACATCTCTGAAGTAGTTGTTGAATCTTCGGCTGTGCCACAATAGAGGATGTGGGGTCAAAAGCTGTACAGACACAAATGCATGCGCTTTTTACATTTTGTTTTAGATCTTGATAACGGGAGACCAAAAGCCAAAAAGTCTTATGTGATACCAACATAATATATCGCCCTGATAATAACCACCTCAGACTTGTTTGTGAGTGAGTGGCCCGACCAGGAGGTCATAAGTGTGACTGATATGTATATTTATTACACAATCCTTTCACACTACCAAGGAATTTACCATATTAATTGTTCAACATGCAAGAATACCTCATATATTGATAAAAGAAACATTGTACCTTTATTATTATTAGATTAAATTTTGGATATGTTCACATCTACATAATAATTCATATTAAATATTTTATGTAGGCCAATGTTCATTGGACCGCCGAAATTGGTCTTTATCAAGACTGCCGACGGGACAACTCAAGCAGCATTGCGGCCAGTACCACCAAAAGGTCAGACTATACTGGTTGCTCCAGCCCCGTCTTCAGAAGGCACCACGCTCACGGCGCCGTTATCAATGAGTTCGGCCCCTGCAGTTACAAGTGTGGCTTCGACATCAACGGCAGATGATTCCTCTGATGATACACCTCCTCCAAGGATACTAAGACGTCACGCAGCTGAACGGAAATATGGTAAACGGCCCAAGACTGAGACAGCTCCGACGGAATCTGAAGAAGCTAAAGATTCTGAGGATAACCAGGCTGATAATATCTCGGAATCATCTAGTAAGTATTTTTATTTTATCTTTTTGTTTAGATATATTCCGGACTGATTCCTGGTTCCGGGCTCACTCTCGCTAAATTTCGTCTACATCATTATCTTTGGCTATCCTTTTTTTGGCAGATCAAAATTAAAATTTACATTCCTGATAGAAATAAATTCGTTTTATTATCACCATTAAAGTGGTAGCTTCGTCTAGCTCAAAAGTCAGTGATTTTATCAATTTTAAATTGTTGATACGAAAACTTAATTTAGTGGTCATTTGTGGATTCTATTTATCTTACAATAAATTGTACATAGGGGAATCTATTGTAAAAGTGATATTTATTTTTGCCCATAGAAAAGTCATCACAAAGCACAATGGAAACATCAGAAGTGCAAATCAAAGATGAACCGGAATGGGATGCTAGCAGCATTGAAGAAGAGGAGCGCTCCATAGCCGAGATGTTTCAAGCAGAGATGAACGTCAAATCGGAACCTATTGATGAGGTGGAAATTGAAGAAGATAGCTTGGTGAGTTCTGATAGCAATAGTACCTACAATTCTTTGCCAATGGAAGAAATTAATAAAAGATCTTGATTATTATTCAGTTATTTTCAGGATCGAAAGGGCTTTGTATCCTGAATATACCTTTCAGCAAATTATGTTGTCTTTGTATGTTGACACACTTGACAGTTAGATTTTTTCTACATTTTTGAAACAACTAATGCACAGTTATGCACACACTAAACTTTTTTGTAAAGTGTATTTAAATTAATAGGTCCAACGTAATTACATATTTCTATCTTCACTTTAAATGTATAGCGCCATCTAGCGGCGCATATCTGAACTATTAGTGTGGGGTAGTTATGCATGAGCGTTGCCCGCAGATCTACAGTCCGCTGGCGTGCGAGCTGTGCGCGGAGGTGTTCACGGTGCCGGCGGCGTGGGTGCGCCACGTGCAGCACCACGCGCACGCCGACCACCACCAGCCGCGCAAGAGGAAGCACCGCTCTGCTGTACGTACCACACACTAGCCACTAGTCATCACACCATACTCTCACTATGCAAGAAACTTCATACCGAATATCACCGGAATGTATCGTATCAAATAGCGAAGTCTTGTCTCCTTGCTGAAACCCATTTTTACACCATACAGTCTTCACTCTTCAGTAACATACTGGATTTCAATATCAAGAGACATGGGGAAAAACACTCGTCAACTACTTCGACACTACTGCTCCTGACGATAATGTTTTCTATATTAAGAACAAATCGCATGCTTAGTAGTAAAGTAACTAGGGTGATGTTTTAAAAAATAGAATGCAGTGTCTCCAACGAAATATGACTTAGATAAAATATGTGTGATCCACGTTTAAAACGGAAGCCATTGGTAATCGAGTTATGTGGACGATAAAATAATCTGTTTTAGAGCGACGACACTGAAGAGACAATGGCGTTGCTTCGCTGCGATCTGTGTCAGAAACACTTCCCCAACCCGGCGGAATGGGTGCGCCACATACAGAGCACGCACACCGAGACAGGTCAGTTGCCTTATATGCCTTGTATTACCCCTTATACCAGGGGTTCCCAATCTTGTTCGTCCGCGGCGCACATACATATTTCCTTTTTTTTTCTCAGAGCTTTATTTGATTGGTCGTAATAGACAAGTACAATGATATTAGTTAGGTAGATTGGCATAAATATTAAAATTGAGACAGAGAAATTGCTTCAAAGCGCCCTCCTTTACTTTCAAAGGCGCACCACGGCGTCGCGGCGCACACTTTGAGAACCCCTGCCATACAGTGCCGTAACTAGCCGTGTATACGCCCGGTGATGGCTTGTATAATTGAGCTCCTTCTTAATCTTGCACACATTCAAGGACTGAGCTTGAGGGCCGCTGCACCTAGTTGTTACGGCACGGCATATACAATATACCTTAATTATTTATTTATTAAACTTCGTGTTATACAAACTACATAGCATAAAGTTCCTGCTTTATACTGCTACTTTTTAAAATGACATCAGCATTAGATCCTCCTAATGCAGCTGGCATTTTGTCATTTAAGACATAATCTATAGGAGAGTATTGTTTCTTCTTTGTAATCAAAAAATATTTCTGTTTTTTTTTAATGCTTTTGGTGTCTATTTTGTAATTAGGTAACTCTATTTGTAAGAGTTGTCTTACTATGTGTTGTAAATAGTATTCTTCTATAATTTGTAAATTATACATATATGCATCTCTAACTCCAACTTCTATCGAAATCCATCGAATTCTACCGATTTTTATTTTTGTATAAGTATGAATTATGTCTAAACTCTAATCTAATAAGAGCTCTGAAGACATTACGAGTTTGCACGATAAAAGTTGGTTCTAGAGATGGAGTTCACGAACAATGTTGATTAAATGTATTTTTTTAACAGGGTTGTTGCCTGTTTTGAATTTGTATACTACATCGCCATCTGTAACAATAATTCATAATGATCAGACGCAAAGTTGTTATCACACGTTAAAGATTTATCATATTTTGTTTTAATCATAACGAATACTGAATAGTAGTTAAATAATTACCTAATCTTTACTTATGTGTTATACTAACATAGCTGAAATCTGATTGTTATGTATGTGGCTAATTCTCGACAAAGGGACATCACGTCACGGTATTGTTTTATGTGATCGAAGGTGATTTTACGTATGACGTTTTTAATTTTTACCTTGCATTGCTGTGTCCACTGGTTTTTATTTTTCATTTACTCTGTTACACCACACTGTGTACTTCGCTACACTCATGATAATCACTTCAGTTATGTTCTAATGATATTTACATTGGAATGCTTTGTTTGGATATTTCTTACACCGCCCCGCGCCCCTGCGTGCTTATGTTCATTTGCAAGTTGTGTGCGAGCAAACAAAGCGTTGCATCATTGTGTCTGTCTGTGACTGAACCCTATTCTAAATGTCGTTCCGATGTCGATTGTCTAGAATTGGCCATATCAAACAACAGTGCCCCACCAAAACGTCACAATCGTTTCACAGAGGGCGCCCAAAACAAGTCTTGCCCGACCTGCAAGAAATCATTCCCATCGCACGCGTCCATGCTCATACACATGCGTACGCATACAGGTACGTTAATATTAATATTCATTATCTACTACAATTACTTATATGAAGGATTTCTAAGAATCGACATTAGTGTTACTTTAACCCAATAATCATTTTAAGGTAATAAATAAGACGCAGTATCCCTCTTGGAGGTATTCCAAGCAGCATCACACATGGCCAGAATAAAACGTTAAATAATGCTGCTATGTAGTGGTTGTAGTTTGTAAGAGTTAATATTTATAAAATATAGTTCCAATGACCTTTAAAAACCTACTACAACTTTTGATATTGCACAAACAGTATATATTTAATAAATAAATTACTTAAAAACAAAACAGGCGAGCGACCATTTGTCTGCGGGCTGTGCAACAAGGGCTTCAACGTGAAATCGAACCTGCTGCGCCACTTGCGCACGTTGCACGACCAAATCATCAGCCCCGCGCAGGTGGAGGGCGACGACGACGAAACGCCCGGGCCATCTGCCACCACCACCACAACCACCACCGCCACCGCCACCGCCACCGCAACCGCAACTGCAACCGCCACCACCAACACCGTCACCGAGTTCAAGAGGGAGTCTTGAGGAAGAGGAGGGCGGGCAGGTACGGTTGCCACTAGTTACTTTGTTTGCTTCTTGCTATGCTACGTACTGCTGTTCCGTGTGTATTGTAGTTATATCGCTAATATCTAAATGAGGCTTAATCCGTTTAAAATAACGCATTAACCCAGTAATTTTAGTATTTGGTTTCCTAATGCCTTGAAACTTTTTAATTATGTCCATAATTGCATCACCCGAAATGAAGTGAAACGCAATAATGATGCATTTCAATTAACGTGTTAAATATTGACATTTAGATAGTATTTACTAACGCTTCAACTAACGCTTTATGACGAAGGAATCGAACCCGAGACCTCAGCTTTGTAATCGTACCGTAGTACCACCGTGCCACCGAGGCAGTGCACCCCGTGGCATTATGGTGAAATGTAATAAGAGTGCGTTGCGGTGTCGTTGCAGGCAGAGGTCGCGGCGCGCGCACGTACTCGAGCAGCAAGAGCGCGGGCGACGCGGCCGAGGCGGAGCAGCTGGACGCGGACAAGAAGAAGCCGGCGGCGCCCGACGCGGCCGGCGTGCCGCGCAAGCAGAGCTACTCGCTCTTCCTCAAGCAACGCGCCGTCCTCTTCTCAGCGAAGAAGTGGAAACAGTGAAAAACGCCGTTTCGACCGCTCGCTACGACACTTTCGTTCTCTTACATTCCTTTAGTATTATTGGTTTTGTCGAAAATTGTAGCGATGTCGCAATGTTCGTTCGTTCACTTACTCCTGCCCACCCTCCTTACGTAATATTGATTTACTTTAATTATAATTCTTGAATAAATTATTTTTCTATTTTTCCTAGTTAGTGTATTAAGTATTTTGACGTCTAGTCACTCGGTAAAAATTAAAATTTAAGGCGTTTTTAACTACGTACCATTAAGCTTATTTTATTTTCATAATTCAATGATTTGTTGTCGACATTCGTAATATTTTGTCTTGTCACATCAATCTGAATTATATTGTAAATACATGGTTATAATTTCCGCTATGGATTTGTATTTTAAGGATTAAATTAGCAATTTAGTTATGAGAATAGAGCTTTAATTTTCTCTCATTCCATTTAATAATCTTTGATATGTAGTTCAATAGTCAGTGTGAAAGAACATTTATTTATTTTCATGTATAACATGGTTATGCGTTTGAAATAGTTTTGTGCTATTTTTTATAATAATTGTATGTGGTAATAAAGAACTTACAATCTTTTGAGTGTTTCAAATAATACAATTTTTTAGTTTGACCAAAATATTTTATTATTTCTTTCCAACAACTCTTAGTATCACAATTATCATTCTGCTGAAATACACGCAGTGTATTGAAATATAATAAAATTGGGCCATGATCCTTAAAAATAGAAGATACAAAATGCTTAGATTATATACTGAATAAGAATAGAAAATATTTAACTATCGTCCTCTTCGATCTTCGGCGCCAAGTAGTAGCGAATGTGCCCAATGTCTTGGATACGATACTCCACCACCAAAGGTACATCGGCCGACATTGAAAGTTGCACCTATAAACAAAAACCATAACTTAGAAAACTTTTTTGGGGATAATATAATATTCAGATCTAAAAGCCCAGCATAGTTATGCTAGTGTTTAAATACAGACGGCCTTATTCATAGACAATTTAAAACATATTTTAATTATCAAATGTTTTGTCCCTTTTGAACAACTTTTGAATTCAGTTTGAGCGAATAAGACAAAACCTTCGTTAACTAAAATAGGTTTTAGAACTGTCTATGAATGAGGCCGAAACTAAATAATCAGGAAATATGTATGAAAATTTTGCTTCACCTGTGGACTAAGGGAAGTGGCCTTGGTGAAGTAGTTGAGATACTGGCAGGCAAATGTCAGTGTGACTGGCTCATCCATTTCAATGACCACAGCTTCCTCCTCTTTGTCTATGGAGGCTGTTTGTGCAAGCTTAATATTCGCCGAGCCAATGTCGCCCTGGGCTGAGAATTTCACTCCTGCAAATATAACAATACAAATTAGTTTGAAGGTGTAAAGAATCCAAACAATTCTGTTGAAAAAAATATCTATCTATAATCTTTGGAAGGACAAAGGTTTTCTAGACTTAGGCTCCACTACTGGCAAGTATCAGTAATTTATGAAATGGTTAATATAGTTTCTAACATGTGAAATTGCAACTTTTCCTTTCGGATGTTCATCTATTGTAAAAACTGGTTACACCTGTTTCAAATGGATAAATAGAAAACATAAAAAAATCATTAGAAATTAGAAAAAAAAGGAACATAGCAAAACGAATAAGCCTCTGAATTACATGGTGATTCATTATCATTTAGCATGTATTGCGTGGATATAGAATATTTCAGGCTAGAGTTATATTACCAAAAAATTGGTCTCTTGTAATTTCTGATACCTAAGACACAAGACTAAAGTTGTATGTGGAGTTAAAACTATGTGAGCAAAGGTTGTATTATTAGAGACAAAAATAGTCTTTGACAAAATCTTATTAGAAAGTTGGCATTCAGTAAAATCCCATATCTTCCCTGATACCGCTGGCTGTATCATACCTAAATTTGTTCTTAGGAAAAGAAATATTTTAAGAATGACTTACCCTCCTTTGTGCAGGAAATGACCATAGCATCTCCAAACTGTGATAGATCTCTACAGATCCTTGCAAATTCTGCACTGGGCAAACGTATAGTACAGCTGTATTCAGTCTCAGGTATACCTGTACAATAAAACATATTATGTTTAAATACTTTTTAACAATCTCGACATAGTCACCATATTGTTTTTATAAATTACTCCATCATTTTTCTACTATACTAATTGGCTAAAATGGAAATTATAGCACATGAGATTCAAATATAGCCAAGAACAATGTAATGGGTAACAAGTATTTTATTAGTGTATGTATTGGTTGAAAGAATAAAAGTCATCTAGAATCTAATGGTTTACGACGAATTTTGGAACTGTAAATAAAATTTAAAACGGTTTATTTAACCATTTCTTTATAATACAAACGACAAGCATTTATGCTCGTAATGTAATAGTATTAACATGTCCAATTTAATAAAATATGAAGAGAGTAAAACTATTCTTATATTTTTTTTACAACTTATTAGGACAGCAGAAAATCATAGACAATCTATAATTGCAATATATCACTAAAAGTTGATAGTGATTATCATCTGACACTTGAGTACTATTAATACTGCATAGAATTTAGAAGGGGAGTGTTACCTAAATGTTCAAGATCCAAATTCATAAGTTTCATCTCATAATCAGACACTTTTTCTTGGTTTGGACTTTCAAAGACGAATGTGACAGTATCAGCATTATCCTGTGCTTTCATTGTCACTGTGTCTTTGTCTCCTGCACACTTGAGAATCTTCGACATGCTACCCAGGTTCATGCCCATGGATATGTTTCTGTCGCATCTGTATTTGTCAAACCCGTCCGCTCTGAGTGTAAGGGATACCAGGGACACATGGGAATTGTCCATAGCCTGAAAAATACATTTAATAAACTTTAATCCTAACTTGCTTAGAGTAGGATTTCAAATAGTGTGTCCGAAATGTGGACTTTAAAGCAGCTAACAATAAATCTGACTTATAGAATTGATGACTTAGCATTGTTACATGTTATGTTCCAATTTCAAAAGTCAGCTTTGATCTTAGTAAACTATTACAATATAATCAAACAACTTACCTGTAACTGAATGCCATTATCGTCACAATCGAAAGTAGCCTGTGTTAAAAGGTCTTTAATCGCTTCCAGCACCTTCTTCAAAATCGAACTCCGGAGTAAACGTGCCTCAAACATTGTCTAAAACAACAAAAAACGGCGTTAATTCACAAAATCATGAGTTAAATATACAGAATATAGCACTTACAAGAGTTTAAACCAGTAATGACAACGGTTTCATGCCGCCTTCCAATTAAATGCTGACAGTTTAAAAAGAGCAAAATTCATAACAAAGAGTAGACTGATGATAAAAACTATAGTTTTAACTTATGTATTGCATTAAATATACTTACATATGTTGAAAATTTTGTAGAAAATGTGAATAAAATCCAAGAATTGCACGATTGCAACGACTTCCAACTCGACCCGACAAACAAAATGACAACCGGTAGGCGGGAGCGGAAAAATAAGGCGCGAAAAGTAAAAAAGGTTATTTCAATAGTGCGAATGTAGTATTTTTAGCATGAAAACTGGAATGAAAAAAGTCTTCAAAATATGAAAAATACTAAAATTAAACGCAAATACATTATTTATTCCTTATGTTATCAAAGTAATGTGGTAATGGTTTCGGTGGTTATTTAACAGTAGGCTGTGGGGCCGATATTTATTTTTACAGTTTTATGTAGATATACCACAGACATATAAGAGTAATGTAATAAGTACTCTTATATGTCTGTGAGATATACAGTATAAATAATTTATTTTTTAAAATAAAAGTAATAATCAAAACGAATCAAAATAAAATATGCATCAATTTTCTATTTATTACAACAAAAACTTCTATCAGGATTTTTTATAAACCTTACATGGGTTTGTTATTTGTATATATTTTCACTTTAACAAGCGGTTATGGCTTTTGTACTGTACTCATTGGTTATTTTTGTATGGCGGCTAAATGCTAATTTAATTGTAAATAATTAGAAAAAATGATAATGATAAAGTTGTCCAAGGGATGAATGAATTTTAAAATAATTCCTTTGCTTTACGTTTTTTTCCTTTTAAATCTTTTGTCTCAGCAGCGCCATCATTATTTTGGCGCATAGACCTAATGAACAAAAAATACGTTCTTGTTTTGGCGTCTAGCTAAATAGACAATTTTATACACAGAGTGGGTTCTCCAAACTTCAATAACTCTTTATTTATTATATATAAAAAAAATATGACATACATAGTGTTTACAAATTTTATTTTACCCTTTATAATAATAGTGTATTAGATAAAACATTTTAATCCCACTTAAACCATTAATAACTTTATAAAAATAAAAAAACACTTATACATTATACATTTTTAACAAGACAACTCAACTACTTGATCTTGTGCTGGATAGGATGGTAAGATCAGATTATACTTAGCAACTATTGCAGGTGGCAAAAATCTACCTCCCAAATAATGTTTCGCACTGCCCAGTAATTCTGGCTTAGCACATAGTTTTGGTGCAGACAGGGAGATGAGTAGTTCTGGTTTTAAATCGTTGTCACTGCTTGGACCTTTTTCAACATCCCAACCACTCGGTATATCCACACTGGAAATAAAAACATTTTTTGAATTACACAATTTGCATATGCCCAAAAGTATTCTGTTTAAGAAATAGGTAATGCTGATTGGAAACTTTAATGAAATAAAAGTAATTTTCAATGATAGATTATAAGATATTATAAGATAATATTTGGTTACAATTAATCATACCTGCACACAGGCAAACCTGAATTTACTAATGCATCTAAAGCAGGTTTCAGTTCTTCCCTCACGGGTGGTTTGAAGCTAAATCCAAACAGTGCATCCACAAGCATATTATAATCTTTAGACAAATCTTGAGGAGGTGGTAAGGTTTCTATAATATCAACTCCAAACTTTTTGCATTGCTCAAGTAAATTTTCATAGAGTGGTTTGGGTGTCCTTTTAGGATAGTAAATTGCTACTTTGTAACCAAAGAGTGTCATATGCCTTGCTGCAACTAAGCCATCACCTCCATTATTGCCTGGACCACACACAATTAGTGATGATGGATACCTGAAATTTTGGTTGGAAATGCCATTAATTAATTATTTTAATAATACATACTATTGCATTATGAAATGATTAATCCCTATTTGTGAAGGTTTTCAATGTACACAAGAGAGCTGCAATTAACCCAATTTTATTAAACATTAACAAACAAATTGTTCTGGAAGTATTTAAGGTAAGGTAACTTTAATATCTATTAAGTATAAAAAGTTTTTAAATAATAAATAAAGTAAATTACAAATTGCTTTCTATCTGACAAACATGATATTTATTTTTAAAGCAAAATTCTTCTGCACCTGGTAAAACCAATCTCACTCTGTGCAGTCCTCTCAAGAATTACTTACGAAGTGGATGGGTAAACTTTAGCTACGGCAGTCGCGACACTCAAGCCGGCAAGTTCCATCAGCTGATCAACACTAAACTTGTACTCATTGAACAATTCCTGGTCCAAGGCTGCTGCTTCAGATTGATTCAGATAGCGTGTAGAGCCACTGTAACATTGCTTTCCAGACATTGTCCCTTGGCCGTATACGTTTACCACCCGTAACTGCAGCAATTAATATAATGATGTAATAAACTGAAGTATACTTTTGTTAGTAGCCGGTTTTTGTTAGGGATTTTATTACCCACCAATAAAGCAGTCCCAATCAATCTAAAGAATACCATTTACACAACTTAGAATCCACAATTCGTTTGTTTACAAATCTTTTGATTTGAAGATGTTGTTTCCTTCCTTCTATTTTTGGCTTCGTACTTCTTGTACATTTAGCCAATGTCAAGTATAGCGATATTGCCGATATATGCAATTTGGTTTTTTGGAAATTGGATACTGGACTTCAACGGATTACAGAAATGGTAAAGGTAGGGAAACTATTTGATTTAAGGTAAATGGAGAGGAATGTGAATTAGGTGACTATCAGGAGAGTTATTATGATAATATAAATAAATAATGCTTAAATGTCATTAAAATAATACAAAAGGTAAAATAAAAACAATTAAAACTAATGAACTAAATGGTTAAAGGTGAGATAAATAAAATTAAATTTTTATATTATTACTAATGAGAAATAACGCTATACATTTATATACAGGAATGTCATTACTACTAAGAAGAGTGGTAACGGAACAAGGAAAAGGAATACGGAGGCGAATAAGTGATTTAATAAAGGATGAACGATCATATTTTGTACATGCAAACAATATGTGATTCAGATCACCAACATCTGATTCACAAGAGCACATGGAACTATGTATAATATTAAGCTTTGCAAGATGAGCAGGAGAACAAGTGTGACCAAGTCTACAGCGGATCAATAAAGAGGTCTCCAACTTGCCAAACTTGGCTGTACAGAACCAAGGTTTCGCAGGTATATCTGGCTGAATGCAAAAGTAATAACGGCCCCTTACTTGTGCACTGGAACACCAAGCTTCAGTCCATGAATCCCGAAGAAATGTTTTCGGCAAAGATAAAAGATCAAGACTGAAATTTTTAAAAGGAAACAAGTCCCCACAGTGCACCGCTTCCTTAGCAAGTTTATCAGCAGCATCATTGCCATGAATTCCTGAATGACTAGGAATCCAAGCAAAAAGTAATGAGTAGCCCATGGAGACACATTTGAATGCTAATTCCCTAATTTGAAAAATAATCGGTAGCATGGTATTATTTTTAAAAGGAAATTTTGATATGGCCTGAAGAGCACTCAAAGAATCAGTAAAAATAATTACTTTTTTAAGTTTAAAAATTAAAATATACTCAATGGCTTTCAGAATACCAAGGCATTCACCAGTAAATACTGATGCCTCAGGAGGAAGTCTTATTTTTTGGATAATGTTATATTGGGAATGGAAAACACCAATCCCAACACATTGAGATGTAGAAAATTTAGAAGCGTCCGAGTACAGATAATGGAAACCCTCAAAACCAGCAAGAAATGAATTAAAAGAAATTCTAGCGTTTGGAAAGTGTTTATCAACACAGCTGTAAATAATTTTAGGAGAATAAGTTAAGGATTCATAAGAATTGCTAAATAAAGGGAGTTTACTAGAGCGATGGGTGGGAGCAGACAGGGATAGGAATTTTTGGTAACTTTTGACAAGGCATGGAAGAGATTTAAAGGTCCAAAAGCCGGAATTAATACGTGATAGGAAGGACTCAAGTAACGGAATGAGAGGGTGGTTCGAGAACTGAACAATTCTGAACAAATATCTATCAGAAAGGAACTGCCTCCTAAGGAAAAGCGGAGCTTCGCCACACTCTACTTGCAAGGCATTAATTGGACTGGACTTCATAGCACCTGCAATAATTCGTAATGCTTTAGATTGCAGGCGATCTAACTTTCGAAAAGAATTAACGTTACCAGGCTCTAAGAGAAAGGTACCATAATCAAAAATACTTTTGATTAAGGCATTGTATATAAGCTTTAATGACCAAGGGTGACTTCCCCACCAAACACCAGATAAACATCTTAACATATTTATTTGTCGCTCCACTTTATTTACTACATGTTCACAATGAGGAACGCCAGAAAGATTGGAATCCAAAATAAGACCCAAATAATTGAAGTTATTTTTAGTTGGAATTGGCACATCATCGTATAAAATATTTATAACAGGGGGATTTCTAGCGCGCGAAAATATCATCGCTGCACTTTTAGATGGGGAAAGATCTAACCCATTGGCATAAAGCCATGATTTAAGAGAACGTAAAGAAGAATTAAGAATAGCACAAGAATTTGTAACGGACAAAGAAGAACAATAAAAAAGAATGTCATCTGCATATTGCAGAATCTGGGTTTCTTTATTAATACAAGCGGCCAAATCAAAAGTGTAAATATTGTAAAGCAAGGGGCTGAGCACCGACCCTTGCGGCAGACCCCTCCATACAACCCGAGAGTGCGGGCTATGCTCCAGAGTTACCAATTCTATCGTCCTTTCATGTAAAATATTAAGAATAAAATTGGATAGTTTTATCGGAACTCTAAGACCATGTAACTTACTTTGAAGAATTGATAATTGTACGTTATCATATGCAGATTTTATATCTAGGAAAACGGCAACAATGCTTAAATTTTTAGAGAAAGATAATCTTATGTCAGAAGTAAAGATACTTATGCAGTCTAAAGTACTTTTGCCTTTACGAAAGCCATATTGAGAATTAGCTAATAAACTTTGATTTTCCACATACCACTCTAGGCGATTTTTTATTAAATGTTCTGATAATTTTATTAAAACGGAAGACAAAACTATTGGGCGATATGAAGAAGCATCAGATGGGATTTTATTTGGTTTAAGAATTGGCAACACAATTTGGCGTTTCCATTCTCGCGGAATATTTCCTGTGCACATTATGGAGTTAATAATATTTAAAAAGTATATAAGAGAATTGTCGCTCATATGGGAGAAGAAGGAATATGGAAAACCATCTATACCAGGGGCTGAATCTGTAGTATTTTGTAATATACCTTTTAATTCAAATATTGTGAAAGGGAGATTTAACATTGAATGGGATTCTTGACTTGAATTTAAGTTTGCAGTAATTATGGAAGATGGATGATGATGAGTATTATACGGAACCCATGGAGGAGCAAGTTTATCCAAAAAGATGCTAACCAAAGATTGCGGAATTTGAGGGGAAGGAACGTGAGATAGAGAGGACCTGAAACGTCTGATGTTACGCCAAACAGTTGAAGGATGGGTGTTAGGAGATATCGAGGAGCAGAAGTTATGCCAACCTTCAGTTTTCTTTCTTTTAAATAATTTTTTGGTTTGGGCAATTATTAACGAAAGGGAAGCAAAGTTCTCTGGAGACATGTTATGTTTATACACTTGCTCAGCTTTCTTTCGTTTTTTAACAGCCTCCAAACATTCAGAGTCCCACCAGGGAGGAGGAGGAATTTTTCTATGTGCTGAACTTTTTTTGAGGGGCAAGATGGTGTCTGCTGCTGATGTTATTACATGAGACAAAGCCTCAGCACAAACATATTCACTGCCTTCAGATACAACAGGAAGAGATTGAATCAGACTGTCTACCTTGTCTTTAAAAGCAACCCAAAGAGTGCTCGACCTTGATGGTAATTTGTATTTCAAATAAGGTTTTTTATTAGAATGTAAAGAAATATTATGCAAGAGTGGAAAAGATATTTTAATAGGGTAATGATCACTGCCAAAAGAAGAGGAAAGAGGAGACCAGGAAAAAGAGGATGCAAAATTAGCAGAACATATAGACAGATCAACAGCACTTTGATTAGAATGGATGGGGTCATTTCGACGAGTAGGGGCACCTGTATTTAACGTGCATAAGTTATGTGAATCTAATATGTCTAGAAGTGCCTCACCATATGAATTAGATAATGAACTACCCCAAGATTGGTGATGACAATTAAGATCACCAAGAATAACAATAGGTTTAGGAAGAAATATAATGAGCTTATTAATTTCTTTAAGAATAGAAGAGGTAGGATGAGAAATATAAATAGAAACATAACAAGTATTATTTACACTTACAGCTATAATAGAAATTTGATCGCTATGAGAAGGTAAAGAAATAATGGAGAAAGGGACAGAATCTCTAATGAGTAAGGCGACACCACCATACCCATCAGGTCTGTCTTCTCTTACAGTAATGTACTTTTGTATTTTAAAAACATGGTTATGTTTTAGCCATGTTTCAGATAATGCAAATACAAAAGGCTGATATTTGTTGATTAAAAAAATTATTTCAGATTTTTTATTGATTATGCTGCGACAGTTCCATTGTATTATATTGGACTGACTGTCCATTATGTATGGAATTAGTAGAGAAATCAAGAAGCGAGGCAACGTGGGACGGTGAAATATTGAATTTAGATATGAGATTAAGTAATGATAAAATAAATTCTTTGATGTCAAATGTATCCTTAAGGTTTTCATCTTTTTTAGAAGAAAGAGCACATCCATTTGAAGGTTCAGGTATAGAGTAATCATTTACTAAATTATTGTGAGCTTGTTTGTTATACCCCTTAGAGACATTAGGAGCAGATCGGGGTTTCAAAAAGACTGTTTTTTTGTAACTTGAAGAGGAATTAGGCAAAATTGAGGGATTACTATTTGGGGATTTAGGAGGAGAAGTTAGGGTATCAGCGTATGATTTGGTGACAGGGGGCAACAGTTTGGACGCCTCCATATATGATATACAACTTTGAGCCATATGCATTTTAATCTGCTTTTGTCTGGAGTATTCAGGGCAAAATTTACTTATGGCATAGTGATGTCCTAAACATAAGCAACATGATGCATTGGATTCGTCCATATCACATACTTCCCCAGCATGGTTTTGTCCGCACTTGTAACATTTAGGTTTTGATCTACACTGAAGTTTTGTGTGACCAAATCGACAACAATTAAAGCATTGGATCGTAGGATATATATATAGGTCTACCGGCAGGGCATTGTAACATATAAAGACTCTTTTTGGAAGGATTTGGCCATCAAAGGTCATCACAACGGTCTGGGAAGGTTTCCATATTACTGACCCATCTTCATACGATTTAAAATTCAATCTGCGAATTTTTAAAATAGGACCACATCCTATAGGTACTGTCGTATTCTCTACTACTTCTTCAGGTGACCATTCAGAAGGCACTCCTCTGACTATGCCCATTCTTGTCACGTTAAAGGTAGGGATGTACGCTTTAAAATCTTTTTTTATGAGGTTTTCATTGGACAAAAAAGAATTAGCATCCAAGTGTGACGAGAATGCTAGCGATATTTTATTTCGTCCGATTCTCTTAAGACTACCATTAACTATATTCTTAACGTTATGTTGTTTCAAGAATCTGCCAAAAGTAAGCGGATGCAAAATGGTAGGATCATTTTCAGATGATATGTTCTTTTGCACGTGAACAACAAAGGGCGCGCTATCACTCCTGTCATAAGATTTCCTTCCCACCATTTGGGCGGGAATTTTGGATGTTGAAGACTCGGATAATTTGTTAGTATTTTCAATTACTGGCTGCGCCCGTACCGACAGTGAGCTCGAAGGGACAGTGTCAGTACAACCGCAACCAGCAAAAGTATCAGAAGACCCTTGTTTTCTCCGCCTTTTATTGCAGAGTTTGCAAACATGTCGGCGACTTCGTTTCAACGGCCGAGTAGATGAAGAGCCATCAGTATCCATACCCGACTCAGAGATGTATGAAATAGCATTAGGCAAGCACGGTTCTGAATTTATTGTTACAAAATTGCCTGCCGGGGGAACAAATTCCCCCGGATCAGGCGGTTCATTCATTTTACAAATATACACTAATAAACTATGATTATTTACAAAAACTTACCAAAAAACGATGAAAAAGAATCTACAACTACAAGAGAGAAAACTTAACTACAAATATATACAATATACTCCACTGATAGAAATATTTAATTATTATCAATTGAAAAAACACGTCCACCAAGTACAAAGTTTCCCGCGCTTTCTTTAGAAGATGTTGTTATTTGCAAAATTGATAAGCTCTGATTGACAGATGTCAGATTATGACTAAAACCCAATGAATAAAGAATATAAGTTAGTCATTGCTAAAACCTGTGAATAAAACACAGTAAATATCTATAAAAGATTTTTTTGTCAACAGTATATTATTAAAACATTGTGATTTAACTGAATTTAAATGAAAGTACCACATGTAGAATAGTATATTTAATATAGAACTTTCCAATATATATCTTAATTGTTATTTAAAAATCTTTTAATATTGAAAACTATAATAAATATATTTTACTCTAATAATTTTTCTGCGTAAACATAATTTTTATTTCATTTTCTGTGCGTTCCACTTGACGATCACAACACCGACGCTCACGACCGCGATTTTTCCTGTTCCACTTGTTCGTGAGTGTTGCGATCGATCGCAAACCCAAGTGGAACCGATAACCCGTTATAGGGTGTTTTGAGGGTTCACGAATGGCAAGTTTGAAAAAAAGAAAAAAGCTTTAAAGAGGTTAGGATAAACATAATGAAGTATAAAAACTAACTTTAATAATTATAGGTCAAAATAATTTATATTGAAAAAAGACACATAATTTAATTTTTTGTATTCCATTTTGGTGGATTATTCAATTAATTAATTGCAATTGCAATCGCAACAATGCTTCAGAAAGTAGTCATTCATCTAGTTCATATGAAAAATGGATGCACGTTGAGTATACACCACAGGAACATTCACTTGTACCAAAATATTTCTTCATATCATATAATTCATATTCATAATTCATATTTCACGGTCTCCATTTGTTTGACATTTCAAAATCTCGTCTATTTTCTCAACGCCCACCACGACCGACTTCTTGAAATGGGTCGTCGCGTCGTGAGCGTATATTATGAGTCATGACGTCATTAATGACATATAGCCGCGATCACAACGATCATGAATCGTAATCGTCAAGTCGAACAGGGTCGTGAGCTTTTAGTGGAACGCGGCCTTTGACTGCGCCGTCATTGTGACAAGTGACAAAATTGTTTTGTCAGTTTGATAGTGGTTTGATACATTCATCCGTCACAAAAATGGCTGCGCTCAGGGTGTTCAGTCGTAATTTGCCGTATTTACGACAACAATTTGCAGCATTACTTGGGAACACGTCACCTTTAGTGAAGTTCATTTGTGTTGTGGTGATCATAGGGTATATATTATCGTTCTCAGATGATGTTGTGGACGTTTTAAGTGTTACGCCAGGCTATTTGTTGCCACCTTCTTTCCAACTGTGGTCCACTTTCACGTTCTGGTTTCTCGAGATACACTTGTGGGAGGTGATCATTGACATAGTGACAGTGGGGCTTTGCGGGAAGCTGATCGAGCCGCTATGGGGCCAGATGGAGATGATGAAGTTCTTCGTGTTGACGAACGTTGGCGTAGCGTTCTTGACGACGTTTTACTATTTAGTAATATTTGCGTGCACTAAGCAGACGTCGTACTTGTTCGATATACATGTTCACGGGCTGGCGGGGTACCTGGCCGCGGTGAGTGTCGCCGTCAAGCAGATTATGCCAGATCATCTGCTGATAAGAACACCATTAGGTGCGAACAATTTGATAAGTATTTCGCAATAATACGCCTTTTGAATGGTAAATATTTTTAAGTCTGATGGTTGTTTACAGTTGGACTTCACTGATGAGCTTAAGTGAGCCACATTATTGCTTGTTGTCAAGTTTTGTTTGATGTTTTGATAATAGTGTTTACATATTTGTCATAGTATTTGATCTTCTGGCACATTTATTTTTGTACATAGGATCAGACTTCAAAGTGCAAAAAAAAAAGTGTTTGTATCAAACATGTAGTTTGTATACCACATAATTGTTTATATGTTTATTAACAAATTAGTTAAAATCTTGAGTTTCACACAGTTTCTATTACTAGATTTTCCTGTCTGGTGGGAAAACAAAAATATTTAGAGAAGTTAAAATTACTTGTTATTATTATATAATGGTTTGATTTACTATAGATATAAAAAGTAAAGTTGTATTGTTAATTTAAACTGTATTAAATTACCTAATAGTTTAAATCAAATCAATTGACATTGCCACATACAGGTTATTATGTCAGCTTTTCAGACACCAAAAATCATTAAGTTGTATTCTAAAGTAAAACTATGGTTTATGTTTTGATTAGTTTGATTATTATTGGATGGATTTTTTGATCAGTTTTAAACATCTTTTTATGATCATATTTTCCATACATATTATGAACCAACTGAACCAATAATTACAGGAAAATGTTATGAATCACTTCAAATAAATGATATTATGGAGGTAAAAATTAATGTATTGACATATATCTTTTCATTTTAGGCAAGTTAACAAACCGGTCATTACCTCTACTGATTCTAATCATAGCAATAATACTATGGGCCATTGGTGCCCTTGAGGGCACATACCCTTGCATGTGGGGCAGTGGAACAATCCTATCATGGATATACCTAAGGTTCTGGCAGAGGCACAGCAGCGGAACATGTGGAGATATGGCCGATAACTTCAGTTTTGATAAGTGAGTTAAAAAACACCCTTTTAATGTAAAAAATGTCTGTACTGTACTGTATAAGCCCATATGACTGTATAGTCATATACAGGTGAATTTCTCAAATGGGCGTGCATGGCCAAATCCGAAACTTTAAGGAATATCGAAAAATGCTGAAAGGAGTTACGAGCCCGATTTTGATGAAAACTACAACTGCATACTTAGATTTTTGATAAATCAATATGCCAAGCGAGGAATCGAACTCATTTATTTTGAAAAAAAAAAAGGACGTGCTGTATTATTGCATAGAACCGCCAATATATAGAGATATATTAATATCTAGTCATCAGAGAAGTATTTCGGCCAGCAAAAATGTTTAAGCTGCTAAAATCATCATTACTCTTAGCAACTTATCCAAAACTACTGTAAAAAAATATTCTTTTTCAACAGTTTCTTCCCAACGGTCCTCCAGCCAGTTGTGAGGGGTATTCTCGGCCCCCCACATCGGTGTCTCGTCAGAATGGGATTGTGTTCCCCGAGTCCTCGTAGAGTTCATCTTGCGCTCAGCCCTCGGGGAGTAACAATTTCTATGCCCGGTGTCGAGCCTCAGGATATGGAGAGGCGAAGGTAAAATTATCTCAAAACTTTCATTTCCAACAAGATTTTCTTTTGCTAGTTTGCATAAGGTTTCATACACACTGCTTGGCAGACTTCCTGAATTTTATAATTCATCAGTTTTTAAGACACCAACATATTACACCACACTATAGGTGACATAAATATATTTGTTTAAATTTGTCCAATGTAAATACTAAAAACATTTTTAAATTACATTTTGATAAGCATTGTTTGATGTGTTGAATTTTGATGATACATTTGAATTACAGTTTGAGAGTTTATGTGAATATAAAGAGTAAACAAGGAAGGCTATGTAAACCGATTATTGACAAATTACACCAAAAATACACCATAGTTTTGCAATTTCAACTTATATTATCATAAAGGCTTTTTTGCCTGTAACCATTATTTTTCACTATACTTGTACATCCTTTTTTTTATTACATTTATCTATCCTCAATTTGCTATCAACTAAGTTTGGAGCGTAATTTAAGAGCGACTATTTCCAAAACAAGCTTAGAACATTTAAATTATAATTTTCAAATACAACAATTGTGAGAAAATATCACGAATATTTTTATTCATTTTTAGTTAACAGTAAATCATAGAGTTGTGTTCTTCCAAATGAATATGTATAATATGAAATATCATACAATGCTAAAGAAATATAATTAATTCAATTCAAATTACAGGCAAATCGCGCTCAAGGCATTGAGCGAGAGATTATCCAAAACGTCCGAGCAAACGCGACAAAAGAATTTATCGACCAAAGTGAATATGGACGCAGTGCGTAAGATGCAGTCGTCACACGTCATACCGCAGTTCTCGGAGCCCGACACTAGCGCCGGCCCCTCCCCGGCGCCCGCGGAGGCCACGCTCGTGGACATCGGCACCGACCCCGCGCCCCCCACCACCAAGCAGTCATGATTAAGATCATACGATGCACACAGGCATGACGATAAACATAAGGCTGTTCACAGAACCAATGTAGAAACAAGGATGATAGTGCGTGTACGGTCAGCGTATGTTCAGCGTAGGTTACGTATAGGAGGCGACAAGCCGGCATGACAATTGGGGTATGACTTGAGATGTGGGGACGGGGTGCCTCGCACCTCGCCCGCGCCGTCCTAGTTTTAGTGCTGCACTCGTGCAGCATTGACACCGTTTATCGATTTTGATCCCGCTCACATAGTTCTTTGCAATGATATACACATATGTGTATACAAATACGAGGTAGATATGGCCCTGGCGTGTCGAAACTGAGGCGTCCAAATTCAGGCAATTTGTGTAATTTCATCTAGTCGCATAGCAACCGTATGTAGTCTTCTATTTGTATCACTCCAATTCAATTTTTGAAAAGCGCAATGTTACCTCGCACCGACAAACAGACAAAAATACAAACAATCATTGTTTTGGGTTCTATTACAGTCCCCCCATAAAAGTTGTGCTCGTTTATCTTCCATGTGTAGCCATCGATCAGTTACAAATTGTATTATTATACGTATAGATACAATATTTTTTCATATTGTTTAAAATTAAAATTTACTTCATTATTTTTACTTTTATTTCGTTGCGTTGCAAAAAAATATCGATAAAACCTATCGATATATACTACATCACTAGAAAATTGTAATGCCGACTTGTCGCCTACTATACGTATGTTCTTCCATCACAAAGAAGCGAAGGATTAAGTTTATTTTAGTCCCATTTTACCACTCATAAATATTTTTTCAGTCTCTTTCGTGTCCTATTTTTTTCCTAAACAATTTTATATTATGAATAACTGTTTATATACGTCATTATAAAGTAATAAAGCTAATGTCCATTTAACGGAACATTAATCGCAGACCTACATGATTTGCATTTAAAAGTTCACATTACTGTATTGTTTTTATATTCTATGTTTATTTTGTCTGTATTTGTTTTTTTGTGATTACATTTAAAATATTATATCCCAAATTGTTGACCTATTTAAAAAACACGATGGCAATATAATTTTTTCTTCTTCTTGTAACAAAAAACTGAAAACATAATTAGTTAAAAAAAAATGGAAACACATTTTTCCTCGTGGGATTAACTGATAAGATCGTGTATATAATCTTAGTATGTCAATTGTAAAGTCTTTGCCCTAAAAAAGCTTCGGTTTGTTCAGTTTTCATTGTAAAACTAGAGGTTCCGAAATAAAAATCAGGCGTGGATATAAAAATTAACGTGGGTAGGATGGCAATTATAAGAGGACACATACTGAATCTATAGTTTTGTGCCTTAATTACTGCATATAAAATCAAAGTACCATATTTGAAGAGTGAAAATAAATTATACATAAAAATCCTTCAAAATACAATAAAGTTCATAAACTATTGTAATCAAGCTATGTCTTTAAATGAATTGAAAAGTGTAACAATTCACAGGATCAACTTCCTGTATCCGCGTCTGATGAAAATTATATAATTATTTAAATCGATATAGAGTAAACCAATTAAAAAAAAAACAGCTAAGCTTCCAACAATAATGACAGATAATAATTATCTGCTTGTTTGTTTATCGTATTTGTAGCTGTAATGTAGTTTCGTTGCAAAACTTCGATTGGTAATATGTATTTCTATTTTATGTAGATTCTTCTATAACCAATTTTTCCTTGAAATGAAAATAATACTAGAACATACAGAAAATAATGTTTCTCGAAATAACTCCAAACATAAAATGAAATTTGCTATGCTGGTCACCCTCCTGAATATTCAAGCTTGAAAAGTGAATACTAAAAATGCTTGTATAATTTTCTTTTTGTTAAATTTCGTACTTTAGATCTCATTACGAGACACATTGTGTTACATCATAAAACTACATTTACTAGTTGGGAAAGATTAACGGCCTTATTCATAGACAGTTTTAAAACCTATTTTAGTTATCTAATGTTTTGTCTTCGCTCAAACTGAATACAAAAGTCGTTCGAAAGGGACAAAACATTCGATGACTAGTATAGGTTTTAAATCTGTTTATGAATAAGGCCGTAAATCTTATGTTAAAATGCACATATTTATGTGGAACTTTGGTTTTCTGCAATGGCACTGTGAATGAATACAGGAATAGTATTTATTTTTTGTTTATGTAAAAAACAATATTATCTTTACAGTATGGATAAAGTTGGACGTATGGTGTATGTATTACAAAAAGGGAAATATTTTTTGCGAATTTTAATGCATTTGTTGATTGTATCTAGTTGAAATGTGTGAGTTGTGTGAGATATTGTAAATATAAATGATATTGATTATAGTTATTAATAAATGATTAATAAATAATACACAATCTCGATCTGGAGAATTTTATTTGTCGTGATCCACAAGATCACATTAAAAATGAGAATTATTGCTGCCAGACATTTTATAAGTATGTATAATTATAAACATATATTTAAGGAAAAAACATTAATATTTTTAATCTATTTAGTAAAAGAAAACCTATATTTATAGTAATATTTCACAAAATATATGAGAATATAATGTTGGAAACTATCTAATTATATGTTGCCTCGTGGCTACAATATGTTATCTGCTCTAATTATTTACAACATAAGTCGTTAATGGAGTCACTTATCAACTACGAAAGTCGGAAATTCGGACAAAAAATCAGCCTTCACTCACAATTTATAAAAAACATACGACCGACATTAAGTAAAAAGAGGTAATCGTAAATCCACAATGTACGAAATTGCACATGTTACAGAAGGAATCATAGACAATGTAACTATAAAAAATAATTAAGTATGCGCAATAAGACGGAGTTTAACAATAAATATAAACTTTCAAATCACTTCTCATTTGTAATATTATATTCGAATTATCTCTTATGTCTATGCAACACAACAGCTCATTGCTTATTTTCACTCACCATTCGTTCACTTTACAATATGTTAGAACATACTTTCACTTCATCCAAAAACGAATACCGGTATCAAAGAAGCATATTAAGGCAATATTGTTTCATTCTCACGAATTAAAATGTATAGAATTTACCTCATAGTGTTATTGTACTATATTTCGTAAGTAAGAAAAACTCATTAAAATGTCAACACAAATAGATTAAAGTGGAAGATATTAATGATGAAGATGGATTTTGTCAAAGATAACATCAGGTAGACTGAAAGGGATCTTATAAATATGATAGAGATTTAAGCATATACTTTAAATCCATTGGACTTTCAAGTTTTGAATACTCAATATGATTCTTTGATAGCGTTCAGTGAAATAATATCCTGTCATAGTGTGGTAAAGACGACACGCACTGGCTGGGTCCGCTAGTGTACTGGCGTTCACATGTAGTGGTTCCTGGGCGGCAGGCGGCGGTACACATAGCGCGAGCGGTAAGGCTACCTGTAGTAGTGGTGCTGCGACTGCGGCGGCCACGGCACGGGCGCGTGCGGCGCGGCGTGCGGGGCGTGCGGGGCGGCGTGCGGGGCGGCGTGCGCGGCGGCGTGCGCGTGCGCGTACGTGTCGGGCCACGGCGCGCGTGCGCCCTCGCCCAGCGCGTTCACTGAGCCCAGACCAAGGGATGTGCCTGACACGCTGCTCGCCATGCCTCCACCTGCAACAAATTGAAGCATCAAAGTTACTTCAATAATTTGACTCGCCTTTTGGAGAATTCGCTCATAATCGCCACACTTGGCAACTGTAACTTACTACATATTAAGAAATTATTCTAAGGGTATGTAATTTAATTTATTTTACCTTACCTAAATAAAATCATTTAAATGAGTTTCCAAAACCTATTAAGCCTACAGAACAATCGTCATCAAGTTCATAATTCAATTACCAGGTTGGTGGTGGTAGTTGGGCGGCGGCGCGGAGTACACGGGCGCGGGCGGGTAATATGTGGGCGCCGGCACGGACATGGGCGGCAGTACGCCCACGTTGCCCACACTGCCCACAGACGACGCCACCGGCGCACCCACTGATGCTGTCGCCTGTCAAGATATTTCATTATTTTAATTAACTCTACCTTTAAATGGGACCTCATGAAGTAGAAGTTGCAGATGGCAAGTGGTCATACTTCGCTGTGGTAAATAAAGTAAAATTACCATTTACACTAACACATTTTAAGCAATTTTCGTTTTTTTTTCACACTTACAACACTTTTCGATGCGGGAGCAGGTTTTATTAACGATTAAAAAACCTACTGAAGGGCTATGGTAATAAAGAATATTTTAATAATAATTAATAGGTATAAGTGCAGTAAAACAGACCGGGTAGTAGTTGTAGTAAGCGTGCGCGTCGGGCTGGTCCTGTATGGGCACGGTGATGAGGTTGGTGCGCGCAGTGCGGGCGCGCTCGCCGGGCGGCGCCGCGTGCGCGAGCGTGTGCCCGCGCGGGTCGCTTGATGACGCCGCCATCTAGGGCAAAATATGACAATAGTTAAACATCCTACCTTTGTTGCTGGTACGATATTCTCAAACGGCCGGATAAAGACCACAATGTGACACTACTTAACAAATCTTATCTTTTTTGGTGGTAGGATTCTCCTGGATGGCGACCACCTTACATTGTAGTCAAGGACTCGTCATAGTGATCCACTTAAGTATGTCTCATTTCGGGACAACCCTGTGCGTGCCCGGATAAAATGGGCCAGCAACTTATTTGTATCGACTTACTTAATTTATTGTGCCAGTATAAAAAATCCTAAAAAGTCAAATTGATTCAAAAGTGATGACCATGAGATGTGAAACACCCAAACCTAAACCTGCATAATGTTGCGTCATATTATTTTATTGTTTAAATGCATATTGAATAATACTGTGATACGAATTACAAGTATAAGGAGTTAGGGACTCAAGTAAGGTTACTTACAGTCAGGGGTTTGACAATAGGAACTGAACTTGAAGGGTCGGCATCTTGCTTACTCTCGCTGCTGCCCGAAGACACATGCCTGTGGTTAATATGAGCTTGCAAGTCCCTCTGGAATTGAAAAAGTGAAATTTATTCTAAATTATTATGTATTCTACGGAATAATTATACTTTCTGTATGTTTTTTTAACTACAATAATAATTTTATATATGCTTACCTGTGATAGATATGTTCTTCTGCATCCAGTGTTACCGTAGCGGGTGCCTGAGTGCGTGCACATAAACACAGTTCCTAATCCAGTCTGTTCCACTCGTAGGACCTAAAAGTTAATAATATAATTTTCGTTAATATTTGTCTTATTACATTGCTACTTTCTATATCTAGCCCTTGGTGTTGTATAGATAACAAGAGTAGTATTTTATAGATTTTTTATTTTCTTACTATCATGCTGTTGTAACAATTACCTACTTCACTATTTTCAATTGAGGCTTGAGTAGGTAATAAAATTTTATAATAGTGTAAGATTTTAGCATTATGGATTTCTTTCCAGTAACTAGGTCCATACCTAAATAAAATTATATGCTCTCCTATGTCTGGCTGCAATATGTAACTGTTTTTCCTAATATGCTTATAACCTACCTTTTCTCGACATCGAGGGCAGTGTGTATGATCTGCCCTAGCACAAGACAAACAGAACACATGTTTGCATGGTATCTGAAAAGAAGATAACACTATTAGTACATTCTTTATTATGATATATAAAAATAATAACGGTAACTCAAATTAGTCTTATACACACTTTACAGCATAACAAAATAAACTAGCTAGAATCTGTACTTTTTTTTTAATTTGTAATATCTTGTGTTTTTCCTTTTTTTGTGCAGTTAAGAATTAATAAATAAATAGAATGCACAGACTCTGGCACAAACTTAGTACGACAAGATTATCTTCTGTAGATATTTATTGTTTTTACCTGTGACATCCCCAGATGCACACATTTGTTTGTACATATATAAATAATTGCTACATCTTACCATTCGTCCATATATAAGTATAGGTTTAGAACATGTATCACAGCAGTATATCATGGGGTTGAGAACTTTCTCTCCGATCAGCGTAGCTCTGTGGCTCCAGTCGAGTCGCAACATGGGTTCCGGAGGTCCTCGCTGTATCGTGGTGAATACCGGCGCCTCTAGTTGTGATATGTCTGACGGCACTTCCACTGGAGCAGAGAATTGAATAACCATAGAAAATTGAAAATGCAATATAAACAAAAATATTAATAAAATAATTTATTAAGTTTCTATGGTGTGAAATAATTCTTTTTGATCCCTATAAAAGGTGCCTTTTTTAAATAATATATACTATAATAAACTAAGTGCTAAAAAGGCAAACTTAAAAAAGAAGTTTATATGATAAACATAAATAGTAAATAATTTTACAAATGGGATTTTGTTAATAGTGATCTGATAAATGCTAAATATGAGTTGATTTTTAATGTAACCATTTCCCATCTATTAACATTTACATATTTATGTAACAAATAGTTTGGCAATAAAAATATGCATAATCAGTTACAAAACTTACTCAGAGCACTTGTATCACATAAAGCACTTATTTATAATGATGCGGACACATACCTCATGACTGTGCGATAGGTGATAAGTGGCAACCCAACATTATCACTGACTGATAATGATGCTGATAATTAAATCATGTCCCACTCTGTTTACATTGTGTGTTTGGAATGCTTTTTGATAGATTATACACTACACACTAGGTTTAATGTCAGAGTTAGGTCAAAAGGTTAAAGTGTAAAATATTTATATGTATGAAAATACAAAAAGAGGTGGCAGGAAAATTTATATGATTTCCTGAACCAGATAATGGTAAATTTTGGAATGTACTTATTTATTTGTCAGTATGTACTTAAATGTAATGTTTATGTTTGGTATCATTTTTATAATTATAATAATATAATTTAACAAGTTTTCATTTGTTAACACTACCTACTAATCTAGCATTAAATAAAATTAATTAATTCATTCATTATCATGTTCTTTTCAATGTATAGTTTTGACTTCTGATGGTTTATACAGCAATTAATATCCAAATTAGTTCAACATAAGGCATCTATGACTATTTTTGAATATGTATATTTAACTTGGAAATCAAACATTGTATGATTGTTATGCTTAATACACTATCAGATGTCAATTTGAATCATAATTCATTAGCCAAGGAATGAATCTCAACAAATGCATTCATTCAAGATGGTTGTGTAACCAATCAATAAACAAGATGCAGTTTGTATGAGTAAAAATGCCTTATAACATATGATGAATACCAATTTAAGTCAATAACTCACTTTATTCTAATACTCATGCATAGAATAACTTGGAAATATCACTGATACTTTTAAAAAGTGTGCATGTGGCTTAGTAAGTCTATACAAGATGGGCTTACTTAAGATATATGTGAACTAGATTTTGTTAAAGGTCAAACTATATTAATATGTCAGCTGTGTCAATAATGTTTCATCCACAATTACTAAATCTGATATTTATAATCATCTTATTCATTTGAAACATACTAATAGAGACAAATTACAACTCAGTTGATAAAACAATTGTTGATATTGGGAAAAACACAAATCACCAACATACTGTTTTCATCTTGTATAGGTCTTTACAAGTCCCTTATCATTAAGAAGGTTCTTATCAACTATTATATTAGTCTTATAAACACTGTATATAAAACATACGGAAATTATAGAAGAAAACTAGCTTCGATCCCAACAATACAGGTATATACATAGATTCAGAATAATTTAACATTTAATATTCTATGATAATGTTATTATGCGAACATATGTTTATTAGTTATAAGTAGAGGCGTATATACGTACATTTGGCCGGTTCGGTTTGCTCGGGCTCTTCTTTCACATCCTCCACCACCGGTTCTTCTTGCTCTTGAGAAGTTTCCTCTACCGAGCAGTCTTCTTCGTCGCTCGACATAACTTTAGGTACTTTTTTACCTCGACCCCTACCTCTGCCTCTCCCTCTACCACGGCCGCGGCCGCGACCTCTACCACGAGCATTTCTCTTCTCACTATTCATTGTCACTTCAAATTCCACAAACTTAATCTAACCTATACTAAAGACAATCGCGTCAGTAAATGTTTAACGTTATGTGTACAATCAAACATTTTTTATGTACCAAGAGACGTTTATTATAAAAGATTTCGGGTTTTGTTTATCATATTACGGAAGAAACTTTGTGGACAAAACTAACATCAGAGGAATTTACAATCGTCACAAACAGCGGTTCATTGATTTGGGACTTAGTGATGCGACGTGTTCATGTACATTTAGTATCGGCTATAATCGCCTACTTTGATTTTTTGAATAATCGATTAAACAAGCGATTAAAAAAATATCTCATGTTGTATTACATTAGGTAATTATTAACTAATACTAAATTAATAATATACTCACTCGTATATAAACGTTATGGTCAGATTATAATTGATATTTAGGTCTATGTTCGCATGATAATATTAGATACATCCCTTAAAGACATTGAAATTTGAAAAGACATAAATTTTCAAATGTACATGGATAAAAGTGGGTAAGAATTTATTTTTAAAACATAATATTAACTGAAGAAATTCTACTCAACGATCATCATCATTTTATTATTGGCGATATGAAGTTTAAAGCTTCCTTATGGATTTTCACAGCGACCGTCTCTTGACTTTCTTGTAGACCTATTGTGGTTCTTGGAGAAATTATAAGTAAAGCAGATTTTAAAAGTAAGTGTTTTGTATTTTAGGGAAAACAGTGATATCGACGACGTCGTAGAAATGTGCTTTGATGGAGGAGAAAAATGAATATTTTCTGTGAGTAAAAGCTTTTTTAGTTAAGCAGTTTCCTGACCTGCTGTTATGTGTTATGTAGTCTACCTATTGATACATTTATTATTTTTGTATTTATTGGGTATGAAACCGGATTTATGTAATCACTTTATTTATAAAAGCTGTAAGTTGTTTAATGCACTTTCGTAACATAACTTTACGAGTTATTACTCAAGGAAATCGCTAGATGGCGTTAGGGGTCACATTATTTTTATAAAATTTGTCTTACTCGGCTGTTATTTATTTAATTTAATGGGGACTATAAAACATTCAAATTAATTTCTTTTGCGTCGTCGAAAACATGTGCATTACGAATTGATTTATTGTTTTCATGTTATATATTCATTGTTTGATGTACCTAGCTATTTTATGCTGTTGGAGGAGTAAAATCGAAGTTACCTTGCCGGATGTTGCTTATTGGATAATAAATACCTAATTTATCATACGACTTAAAACAAAAGAGTTTATGGTATTTCGATAATAAGACAAAACAAGCCACTTCCGACATATTGCTGGGTGGAACGTGTGGAGATACTCGAAACATGCCTGTGTTCAGCACTAGACGTTCAGCAGTTCAGGATAGTGATGAATAATGATGAATATTAAATAATACTTAATCACGCACTGCGAAAGCAATTGTTCCTACTTTAGCACAAAATGGTTATAATAATAACCCTTAGTCCATCTGATGTTACCAATTAGAACAGGCAACACCTTTATAAGAACTCTACCTAGGAGAGTGCCTATTTATTCTTTTTTTTATTAATTTTGATTAAAAGTAGCAGGTTAGGAATATTATCAATATGTTGTAATTCATGAAAGTTTAACGTGAAGTCTTTCAAACCCTCTCACATTAAGAGGGTCGCGCAGAGGTGAAACTAACAAATCTCTTTGTGCACGCTATTTACAGAGATCAACTCGGCCGAACTTTTGTGACTGGGTGGGCGGAGAAAGGGCTTTCTTCGCTCGCAACAATATCTTTTAATCATTTTGATGAAACTGGGCCTGTAGTGCGTCGATATGTTGTAATGAATTCGGTTGTTAAAACAATTGCAGTTTTATGTATATAGACATAAGATCTATTTTGTAACGACGATTTTGTAGAAGCCTATGCTTACTCGAATAATACGGCTTATTTGTAGTATGGTCACAGACTATGTGGGTGTATTTTATTTACTACTAGAATTTCATTCAATTCTGTCTTTATTACGCATTAACACAATTTCGATGTTTCTTATTGTACATACTAAATAGATTGAATGGAGTTCATTAAGCTTTAAATCTTCGCGCTTTAAAAGTTCGTACCGAAATATGTGCAGTATCTATTTTTCGTGTATGTTGAACTATATTTTCATAAATGCAACTTGATTTAGTTATTGTCTCTAACTTGCTATTTTTTATCTCTTTGATAAAAAATGGGAAATTCCTGTCTTCTTACTAGTTCGAACTCCGAAAGAGGTGTACTAAAGTAGAGTTTGTTTTTTCGTTGTTTCGTCCTCCTCTACCGAGGATTTCTCGTTTTAATTTACAGGAATAGGTTCCAGGGATAGCTGGTTTAAATAACACTTCTGAGTAGTTGTAAATCCAACTCCAGGTATATTATTTTGTTTGTGGTTGTCATGGGGATTAAAACTAAACAATTTGGAGTTTTTATTAGCGAATTTGTTTTCGAATGAAAACTACCAAACATGTCACTGTTAATAGTCCCTATGCTGCTCCTAAGACAAAAAGACGGTTAAAATGATTTCTCTCTCTCTCTCTTTAGCCACAGGAAGTCGACTGCTAGACATACGCCTTCCCCATGGATCTTCACATAGACCTGTAGGAAGCGGTCTGCATCCATCGACTTCCTGCGACCTTAACCAGGTTATATGTCTACCTTGTGGGTGGGCCTCCGATACTTTAATAAATTACGATACTAAAATAATTTACTACTGTTAAAAATCGCTGTAATTCCGTACCGCTAAATGGCATTGTGATTTTAGTTCTCTTAGATTTAAGCTAATATCGGTTCGCGGTCAGCAGTTCCGTGGAGTCTATTTGTTCGCGCAAGTTGTGTTGTTTTGCACAAACATTGTGTTTCTACGAAGACTTAAGTGCTGTAATGGTCATATTGTAGGTATGTTGGCAATCTCGGTTGGGATGAAATATTAAGACTGATTTCGGCAGTTGATGTCACCAGTGTATTTTCTCTAATCCGCCCTGTTTTATCTCTTTGATACACGAAGTTTGTCTTCTTCCTATTTCAAAAGAACTCTACTAAAGTAGAGCTCGTCTTTTAGGTGTTCCTATTATAATTACTTTGTTTTTTTGCCACGTTGGGTAGCAGCCAGTATACTCGTCTGACCATGCAATCGTGGACTCAGGGTAGTCTGGAACAAAATTAAATATTGTACATTGATGCCTTAAACTCGGGGCCGTTGGTATAATCTCGGTATGGCCAGTTCGGAAGGAACTTTTTATAAAAGAAAACTAAATTACGTAATAGTTTTGCTGTTATGTCCCATTCGCTGTGATTGTTGGAGCGCCAACAATCCTCCCTATTCGGTTTCTCATCATTTTGGACAATCGACGACGCACGTTCGAACGTAAATGTACGAGGGTTTTCACTCACCATCATAATTTTTAATTTGGAATTTGGACCAATATCAAATAACACCACAATTTCATTCACTCGGTTATGCCGCAGTTACTGCATCATGCAGCATGTTTACATATTTTTACTATGCGATTTAAAGCATGCCTTTAGCTTGTAACATGCATGTTATTACGCAAGTGAGCAGTTTGTGGTGGGTAGCGTCGTGTAGCTGTCGCTGGCAACACAACGCGGTCACGGCCGGTTGTCGCTCCGCTGACGCGCTGTCGCGTCGATGCAAGGGCTTGAGCGCTGCTCTAGCTCCTCATTAGGGCTGCTGACATCACACATGCTTTGTCATCTATTCGTGACGCTAAGCTGTAAGTATTAAGTTTCTGTATATGAAAATTTAAAGTAGAAATTAATATTGTCTTTATCTTGGATTTCTTTATTAGTGTATTCAGCAAATATAATTATTATTTTGTTTTGTAAGACGTATAATAAAGCAGTTATCCCTAAAACCCTATCTTGTCATATCTCTATTACTACTTTTTTTAAACTACTGACTTCAGCTTAATCTTTTCTTAAGTAAGAACAGTTGGCAGCCCTACACTGTGCGAGGGTATCTGTAGTGATATTGTGCGTAATGATCATGGTTGATTTGCCTTCAGCGTGATCAACATATCTTTATGATACTACGTAGATTATCATACACTTTATCTCGTTTATTGACCGTCCGTGACATGCTTTACGGTCTATTAATAAATTCAATAAAAAATAAAAATATTGCTTCAAAGTTGTTATTTTTAATTATCCGGCATCGGTTCTCTCAGAAAATCCTTTGGGAGGAGCCTATATGCAGTAGTAGTGAGGATTTCATGGATTTTTTGCAAAATAGATCTAATTAGTTTACTTATTGAGTGACTAGCAATCAGCATTGAAGTTGTGATTGCTTTGGCCCACACCTTCCATTAGATGTTGGCTGGCCTATTCAGTCGTTTATTCTATGTATGTGTTGTGACATTGGAGCAAATGTATTTATGATGTAATTCTATCCCTCGTTGAACCATGTCCCATATATATTATTTGCCATCAACATAATGTTCTAGAGTAAGTACTTACTTTATGAAGTTGGCTATTAAAAATAATTGGATTAGGTTTTCATCTATAGTCCAAGGTGTTTACGTACATGATCCTATATTTTAAATGCGTATTATATTACTTTATATCAGAAGATTTTTAATAGTTTTATAATCGAGAATATTATCATAATCTCTAACGATTATAGATATTACATAAGTTTTATAATACGCTCCATTTATTAGTGTCCTAATTTATTATTAATATCAATTAAATACACGTGTAGATAAACGTGACTAAATACGTACTAATATTTGGAGCTTTATGAATCGAATTATTTTAATGTTTAATTATTAATTTCGAATACCAGTAATTACCTCGTTTAGCCCAAAAGTATTTACCTATAACTTAATAAAATATATTATATTGAAGTGTCTTAGAAAATTATAATGGAAAAAAACATTTTATAAATGATTACGTAACTGCGTAGGCTGATTACTGGTGACGGATAGTGTTCGTCGTATATGCCATGTACATATTTTGTTCTCCGAAATGGGATTGACCTCCACACACTAATGCGACACTTGAACGTAGCTATTTTTTTAGTAGGATAAAAATATAGTTTGGCAAACATTCTCCACTTCCTTGAATCATTAGAATTTTGCCACTATGACGTATTGATACAATTCCTAGAAAAACATGCGGCAGTATATTTTACGGGATTTGTAAAAAAAAATCGCATATTACTCAAGCGGTGTGGATTCGGAAATTCATTATTTTGTCCGGTCGCTGGATGGCCTAGCCTGGTTATTATTCTATACTAAAAAAGAAACAACCTGACTCTAAACGCTTAACGGGTTCTAGCAACCAAATTACACAATCCTTTATTACCTTTATACAAACAATAAAACATGCAACAAAAAGTATGCTTGGTTTGTACCTTTTCTATTACGGTAGTTATATGTGTATTTATGAAGATATCTCAAGCCATTGAGTATATCAACGCTTTGATCTCGATGTATTACCGACTACAGAGAATATGCGTCGCGAGGTAATCGACCATGATTATAAATCATGTTTCTGTCATCAACTAGCTCCAGTGTTTATCTTTATATAACACAGTTAATCATTAATAAATCGTTACAAGAGCTTGTACCACTCATGCTGAATACATTACAAGTGTTACAAGACAGCAATTTTAAAGAGGAGATGGTATACAAGTTAAGAGAACACATTACCACTGTGACGTCAGATTAGTACTGTGATATACAAGCAATGATTATTAAATACCCGCACTTGTGACGTGTGCAGTGGTGGGGTAGTGGGGAGCAACAGCTCGTCACTCACTCACCTGCTGGACACGGAACGGGTAACAGCGTTGGTAAAACTATCCTGGGGTTTATTGGTACCTCATACAGAACACTACAAGTACAATCAGTATCAGTGTGCCCCATCGCCAAGTGTCGCACTTGAAGAGTTACAATATCTGGGGAATTTAAACATTTTATCGGCATTTACGTATGAAGGAAGTAAGAAGATAGATTAATAAAGGGACCAAAGAGCAGGGATTATTACTCTCAGTTAATTTTTCTTCTTCTTGTGCCCGATATGGCGATAGGCTCGCTCCCTATCGCATCGTGGGACGGAAAATACAAGGCGAAACGTGGGTGTGCTGGTTGCACCTCTACCTGCCCCTTCTGGAAAAAGGCGTTAGTTTATGTATGTATGTATGTTATTTTTCTGAACGAAAAATAGCATCGTTTGTAATTTCACATTCATGTAATTTTCGAGAAAGAGAAAGAGATCGCAGCATAGCAACTTAAAACCTACCAATACGCTTTCATCAGCGTTGTGTTATGACGTCTTTTCAACAAATATTGTACTCTATAAACCAAGCGGTTATAACTAGACAAAATGCTGTCCATTTCTGCTCCCAATATATCTTTCAATAGATTTATCTAGTATGAGGAGTTCTAAACGAGTGCGTTCTGTATAGTTTTGTTTGCATTTCGTGTAATGGAACGCTGCATATTCCTCCTTTCGCGATCGTGCGTGGAGCGCGCCTGGATGTCTGCGGAGCCCTGAACTCGACGACCGCTCACCCTTTTGTTTGTGTTCATTACGATCTAACTTAAACCGTTTGGTTGCCACGACTTTTCTTCTATGCCGATAATGAAATTTAAATACTCAACTTAGTATTTCGTATACTCTGAAGACTGTTGGATGTTATAATTGGATTATAACTGTGGCATTTGAATGTTCTAGAATATTTCAAGTTATATTTGCGTGTCATATTTTGAAGGATTGTTTTTAAAAATACTAACGCCTTACAATTGTCTTAAGTCAACATTATCTTGGCTGGAAAGGTCAGTAGAAAATGACGTTAATCGCCGGCTGCAATTAATAGTGCTCAAACACGAACTGTCAATATTCATGTCATGAGTCTACAATGCACGTGTTTCGTTACCAGTGGCTTTTTCATAATCATTTTCGAAATCATCGATTTAAGTCTGTACTGTGACTATAATATCGCTATTGTTTGTTTATATCGGATTAGCATTGTGATTTGTGAGTCATAAAATTTACATCAGACTATTAGTTTATCGTAGGACATCATTGGGCTAATATTACTACGTAATAATGTGCTACTATTTTATAATAATACGTAGTAAAGAGCTCAATGTAGGACATGGTTATGTTTTTAGCCCTCAATTTCGTACATTCTGTTCTATGAGCATTTTTACATGGTGTTTTAATGGAACCCTTGAGGATTTATTGGAAAATGGGGCAAAAGGCAATGTTAATAGACTAGAATATAATTTATCGGATATGGTAATTAATTAGGTATTCAAATCTCTCCCAAGAAAAACGTATGAAAATATACGCCCGGCCACTGAAGACTTGCAAACTTAATGAAAATGACTGCTTTGAAATGCCTCCGTGGCGCAGTTGGTTAGACGCCGGCTGAGAAACGTGAGGCCGCGGGTTCGATGGACCTCGCACCAAGAGAAATGTTTGTGCGGCGCACCAATATTTCTTCCAGGTCTGGGTTAGTGAGACCGAAAAGTCTCTCGTAGTTCTGACTTACTTGATCTTAATGTGGTGTCAGGACTATGTATGTGACTGTTGGGTTATTTAATTTACCAGCGTAATGGGATAAGATAGGTTAAGCAAGTCGTTAATACAAGAGTATCCACACGTTGTGAGACTTTTCGCTAATATGTTTTAAAGATTTCATTTTTATTGTATTTTTTTATTATGCATGAGTTGTTGCTTATATAAATAAGCGTATCTTTTAAGTTTAGAATTTGTGTACTTGTGGATAGTTTTTATTCTTGACTATTTAAATATATACCTTCCCATGTATGTGTCATCTATTCAAGTGTTCATGTGTTCAAGTGTGTAAATTGCTACATTTCGCTGCATTAAATTCTCAGATTATAATAACTCCAAGAAGTACTTGCTACGTAGCAAGCGGTGCTGCGACAAAGCACTTAGAAAATGTATTGTTCTTATGAGTATAAAAAATCTAGTTCATTTTAAGTTGTGTGCGAATCAACATTCACTATCGATTAGCGTGCTCCACCACTGATTTAATGCAAAAGTTTCGTTCTTTGAAATCACATTCCATGTTCCTCACGAGCATTTAATTCAACATTTATAATGGTCGAGTACGCTTACCCTCCACGTTGCAATGGAAGTTTTATGTTTGCCTTTATAAAACACGAGTAGAACAGTTTACACAAATGTTGAACACTTGTGACCAACCACGGGGGATGGAAACGAATTGAAAACAAAAACCAATTGTACATTCCTTCAGCAAGGACGCGCGACGAATGTAATCATTTGTACTCGTACATATTCTATTAGTCATAACAAAGACTATATTGTGTTCACGTATTGAATTAATTTAATGTTTGAATTAACTCGTCCGATCTGTGGCAACGTTTCATACATCTATTGTACTGTTTACCTTCGTGACCAAGTATAACTATGGCCTTTGAAACTGGGGCAGTAACCTATTCCCTTAATTTAAAATTCAAACAGACTCCGCGACATGCAAACATGGTAATTTTCTGTGCAACAAACGGTTCTCCGACAGCGGCCGATTTAATAAAACACAGTTTGTTTATTTCTTTCAATTGTGAATGTTTGAAGACGCTCTAACCTTTTAGCGTCCAATATTTCCACGATAACGGTGCATATCGAATATGTACGCGACGTGAGAGTCGCATTGAATTGCTGTGAGTTGTGACCGCCCTTTGGCGTTGCAAATGGCGCAATTGCTGATGCAATAATTTCAACAATTTACAATAATTTGCTTTTATTATCAAATGGAACCAATAACAATATCCAAAATATTGTTTTTGTAGTGTTTATAGTTCCCATTTTTACGTTTTATCGTTGAAAACCCTATAAAGTGTAAATTCGATTAAATCTATAAAGTTAATTCTCACCTCACACTTATCAGGTTTCGATGAGCCTTGGCACGAATTGAAATTAATTTCCTTCGGTGATATTATTTTCGCTTTGTATTCAATTCCTTTTGTGTGTTGCATTATTGTCTTTTAATTCACATTAATTATTTCTTAAATGTGGTTTACGTTACGTTAAATTTGTAATTGCGTGCGTGAAATATAATCAGTGCTTTATAATAATTTGCACCAGAATTATTTATTTTTGTTTAAGCATATCAAAACAAAATTAACTACGTCCACGTTTCTTGAAAAAATAATGGTATTAGTAACAAAAATCGCAAATAATTTTAATTTAAGGCCTGATACACGTACCTACGACTTACCAAGGCGTATTACTAGTACCAGTGGATTCAATCTTTACAGGCCGCATCCGAAATCGATAGCCTGCGTGGCATTGACCTACTGCGTTATTCTGATTTTAATATTTAGATTATGTGCGAATACACTCAAGGAGTTTGTTATTGATGTACTTTTCTTACTTCTGCCTTCAAGGTGTTACGTGTTGTAATGACAATACTCCCAGCATTTCGACTTTTAAGACTGCACATTAAGATGCAAGATGGATACATCACTTTATACCAATTTAATGTGAATCATCTGCTTTAAATTTTCCTTGTAATAAATCATCGAATTTATTCTCATGAATTTTGAATTGTGTCTTCTCGGATTCATACATTTGTATTAGATCCTTCGTATGATTATAATATGGACATATTTTGTTTCCAAATGTAATCCTTAAGCGTTTTTTTAACGTGCTGTTGACTTTTTGACCTGGCCCTTGAGGTTAACAAACTATAGGCGAGGCGATTGCCTTTTTACATTTGTTTTACGATTCGAACGGCGCATCTCACATCTGGGTGTTGTATGACGTACCAGCACTAGCAGCTGGTTCCCTAATGCCCTACAAATTTTCCACCAGCAGAATATGAAGAGTTACAATATATTGTTGAGATAAAAATGCACTCGTTCTAAATGTACAAGAATCCTTGACCCAACTCTCGCGCCGGTGGTGTGACATTTAACATCTAACGACTGTAGTTATTGGCATTTTAACGAGAGTTGTTGCACTAAAAATTCCGTCCGGGCGAGTTAAAAAATTCTCGACTCTCGCTTGCTCCGAGCTTATTCTTCGTGTAATTTTATTTGCTCGTCGTACAGAATTCGAATTGTGGCAATGCCGTTATTTCACATGTTATTAACGGATGTTTATTATTATTCAATAACACTAAGGTGCACAATTTGGAAAATATGTTTTCTGATTGACTGGCAAAAAAATAAACTTGCTACGTAGAATGCTGTGTCACTGAAAACTTATATTAGGTAAAGGCAATTATTTTATTGCAGAAATAAAACTTATTTGGTTTCATCTTCAAATAAAATTTACATATTGGAATTTAAAGGTGGATTCTTTTAAAGACCTTCGTGATTATCAGAACTTTAGTTAGTGAACCAGTAAATTCACAAGTCGAAAAAACATGGGAAATATAATTTCATAGTGCATGCACACTGCATAAGAATTACCCAACAACGGTGACGGAAGTATGATTGTAATTGTGCACTAATTGGCGTTAATGATTTCATTCATAAACACGAGGAACAAGTACAGATTGTGGGTTTCACTTCCAGCCAACGCCCAGTCGATTTCCTTTCCGCTAATAACTCCTTGAAATTAATTAGCTGTTCGCGTATTGATATGTTCTCTCTCAATATTATTTTATACTATAGTATATTATAGTTTGTATTATATTATAGTATGTGTATTTGCTAAATCGTCTAGTGGCAGCATTCGTGTGTTGTGAATAGGCGAGACGACAGTATCAAAAAATTAAAGATTTTATGTTTTTAAGGGAAAATACGTATTACAAGGATTTCAAATGATAATTCAGTTTTAATCTATACTTGGAGATTAATAAGATTTTAAATAAAATCAAAGTACAAAATATAGCAATCGGCCATTTTGACATAAAACGCTCTTCACAACGCATGATGTCACGCCTATGTAAACATGACGCATTCGCTGCGCATAGACCACAGATTTAGTAGTACACAATGACATGTTTACCTAGTAGTGACATCAAAGCGGACGCCATGACACCTACTAGCGTTTTTTGTGCACTATTGAAAAATTATTAGAAAAATGGCTTAAAACTGTGTTAAGCCTTTGTTAATTCTTGAAATATAGATTTTTTCGTATATAATAAATGTGTGCCCATATTTTAGAATATAATTTGAAAATCATTCGTCTCGCTTATTATGAGGTCCTGAGTTTGATCCCTAGGTCGAGCATTACCCGTTGTTTCAGTTTGGTGCTTTGAAAAACCTCACCTAACGAGTTTTTGATAAATATACTTAATCATGCAGATAATCAAATAAATAACATAATATATGTATATTGTTGTATGAAGAAATATAAATAATCATTATTGTAAAATGTGCAATGTCTAAAATTACATTTAATAGATTTAAATGTAATGTTACTACTAGGTACTCAATAATAAAACGCAATTTTAAAAAATCATAAGCGGAGACTAGAATCTAAATCACTGGAAAGTGGAGTAGACCATGAAAAATATAAAACTAATTCAAAATGCAATAAAAAGTTGGACGTTAACAATGTAACGAATAGTTTAGCAGCTGGGTGACTCATAAACAATATACGTAATTACTGTTCACGTATGCATCAGTATTTGCTTAGTTCGATATTGGTATCCGCTCGAGTAGCTACTAGTATTTATCCGATTTCAAGCAGGGCGGCAAAAATTAGTCAACCGGGAGAGGTGACCATCACTCACTAGTAGGTACTGAATTTGAACTAAATTGCACTTTCGTGTCAGTCTAAAATAAAAAATGTATCTCAAGGCAACAAGAAAAAAATTAACGTGTCATCGTTTCGAACAGATAGCCCATTAATAAATCACATTCTCCGCCGCCGTAGAAGTTTCTAGAACATACATAGTAGCACCAGTCGCGAAATATACGTTCAAAACAAGTTTCCACGCGTGTCGTACAAAGGTACGGTACGAAAATGACCCGAATTGATGTTGGCGAATTTAATATGCATAATTAATATTATGGCGTGACTCGGCAGACGGTTTCCGGCACGCCTCCAACACTACTCTATCTGACGAGATTACTATTTTCGGTGTTTGTATCTATGCGTTAGTACTAATTATTGTATAGGATATATATTTTTGAATTAAATAAACACTCATTTATTGTCACTCAGTCATGCGTCATGGGTATCAGAAATTACGCGAGAATTTTCAGCGTCACTATAAACAGACAGTAAACAAATATTTGTAGACATCCCAAAAAATGTCGCAGTACGAGAGTCGAATCTTCTGCCTGTTGTTCCACAGCTTGCTTTAACTATAATCTCAAGACTTAAGTCTAGAAAGAGGCTTTCGATTTTTACATAAATGATTCTATGCTAGTGTTTTTTTAATTTGTATTGTCGAAAAAACCTGTTGTTCAACAGTTTTTTGTGGATCCGGATATTCTAATCTATTAATGACTAACTAGTCTTGGAAGTTCTATTGCGCGTTATTTTATTTTAAAATAGATTGTTTCGTTTATTTGCCATGTAAACAGGATTTACACAGTGATAATATATGTGATTAGTATCTATGCATTTACTTCGCCCCGTCCTTATCTTACATTTATGTGGGATCGGTGTAAATAAAATTAGTTGATGATACAAACAACCTGTGGGGCTTTACTCCACCTCGTTAGTCTATCATGGTTTGACAAAGGCATAATAATGCCGCCAGCCTCCGTGGTTGGTTAGTAACCGGCTGTGACACGAGAGGCCGCGGGTTCGATCCCCGCACCGAGACAAATGTTTGTGAGGCCCACAAGTATTTCTGATACCCACGACACAATACTTAATGTGGGGGTCAGGACTATGTATGTGACTGTTGGGTGTATTTATTTATTATTAATTGTAATAATAATGCAGGACGCATCCAATATTTTGCTACATAAATCCTTGTGGGAGGTATATGTTCAGCAGTGGGCTTCCTGTGATTATCGATGATGTTTTGGCACTCTGTTCCATTTCCAGCTAAAATACATAAGCTAAGGATTTATATCATAGGCATCAAACAGGTGTAGATGTTTATAAAGACAGTAATAATGTACATAATATTTCTAGTAGCAAGTACTATTGTATTTATTTGAGTGAATTCATCTTGGAAAAGTATTTATTTAAGTTTTACTTGTCTTCCAAAATTAAGAGCAAAACCAGTAGGAACGCTCAGAACATTTCAGCTAATCTTGGTTAATTGTTTCATTTCTCTATAGAAATGACTTTTGTATTTACATGAAGCGAATTATTGTCTTGAAGAAGGTTTATTAGCATTTCTAATGAGCTGGGTACAATGATGCAATGTTTAACAGACATTACGTAAATATTAGTACTGGTCTGTGTTTCCCACTGCGGTGCAAGATCGGAACAAATATTTAAAATCAATAACATTATTTTGAATAGGATGTGATCACCTCTGCCAGATTGCCTTACTAAATGAACATAAATGACGATACTGCCTTATATTTTGTTTCATTGTTTGACAAGTTATTAATTATTTCTAACTTTTTAGTACTACATATTTTTTTATGAAGTGTATTTCACTAAAATTAATACTTACAATATTTATTAGTTCTATAGGAAATTAAACTCTAGTGTAAATAGTTTTAATGTTCCTTGTTGTTTAATATAACTGTGAATGTTTGTACACGTAAGCGGTAAAAGTGAAACAGTTTTATGAATATGCAAAATTCTATTATAATGTCACACGCACTGTTTGATGACCAATGCTGGTGAGTCATGCTGTAAACATATTTTATTAGGTAACCGCTGAGTCACTGTTCTTTACTATTAGATTGAGGGTAGAGTCAACAAAATAAGGATTTTATAAGAAAAAACATCATTTGGTCATAATATAGACACTAATTTGTGACCTTAAAGATATTTTGAAATAAGTAGTAGACCGCCCCGGGACCACAAAATCTGTAAAGTAATCGAAATTTCGGGAAGTTCAAAATGTAAAAATTAAAACCTAATCCGCGATAAAATCCGTACAAATTAGTTTTATTTCAATGTGTAACATGCGCGTAATTTTTTACTGCTCATCGAATTTGGATGATAAATACATAGTTTTCTTAAAATCATATTAAACGCCTTTTATTTTTAAAGACACGTTGGTACGCAAGAGTTTTAATTACTATTTTCGAAATAACTAGGTATTTACCACCCAAACACGATGATATTTAAAAAGTCGCAAAAAAAGCGTCAGTATTTTTGCGAATTTTTAAAAATCATCGAAATTTTTATTTGCATTGTGTCTGTAACCACTTAAACTACCACCTGGCTTCATTTTCGGTCGCAGGCTTGATATACCCTGTATAAAACTCTCACCAGGGACCAGACGCATAATATCATGGCTAAGCGTGTTCGTTTTCCATTCAATTAAACGGACGGCAACGCTCAAAGAGAGAGCAACTTGAGCTTGTTATACATCCACTTTCTGTATAACTGATCACAATGTTCCAGTAAACGGTATCGATAATATTGCCAGCTGTCCACTCTGTATCGATCCGGTATAATTAATGTTCTGTCGCACCTCTATAGTAGATAATATTTATATAGAGTGCAATGTTCAGACGCAGAAATGTGAAAGAAAAATATATAAAAGGACATGAGAAAGAGAAAAAAAAAACGTAATAAGAGAACGGGTGCTAGTGCATCCTTGGTAGACACATAATCTGTGAGGGCTTTTACGAAACTTTGGTAGCCCATAAATCCACTTTGGGTAAGTCTTTCAATCAGTACGTTTGTAGTGAGTCTATCCTCTGTACAATTAACATATTCCTAATTTAAAATAAATAGGTCATGTTGTTCAAAAGATACGGTCCATGAGTGGTAAATCCACTTTTTTTAAATTAGACGATAATTGAGGAAGTAACACTAGGGAAAAAATGAGTTGAATTATATCAATTGACGTCACAAGTGACAGGTTCAGTCACATCTCCGGTAAATCTTTCAGTCAGCCTGAAGCAAAACTATTGCGTAACATATTCGTGTGTGCGAGTAATCTAATTTTTATTTTTGGCAGAGCGTAGCATAGGAACATCGGTGAAAAGACATTATTATTCGAAATCGTTAAATGTATATCTTAGAATGCGGAATAAAACTGAAACTTCATGTCGCGTAGGCGTTGGATAGTGACGCGTCGAATCGATTTGGAATCGATTGTCGCATTTTCTTTTAGAAAAACATATCGATTTGGATTTGTTTTCTTTGGTAATTTTGATTAAAGATATTTTGTAGAGGAGACTTTTACCATTGCAGAAATTAGTGTGGAAACTATAAGTAACTATGTTTTATTATTACTTGATGGTGATTATTGCTTTTAAAGGGACTTTTGAAATTCTCCTGTTTTTTTTTTTCTATTTTGGGTTTTCTCTACTACATCTTAGCATACCATGACCGTGCTATGAACGTATAAGTGGCAGCGGAGAGATCTCAGTTTAATTGTTTACATTTCGAATCATATTGTTGATGTTGACGCGAAATGATGTTTTTAAATCGAGTCGTCTACGCATTGAATGGAATCAGGTCTTGACTCAAGTCCAATTGTCCCGTCGCACCTCTATGTATTATGTGATATTGAGCAGAAAATATATCGCTATGCCCCCACCACTCCGCTGAAGATGTTCAAGGCTGAATTAATATTGCAAAATGTACGGTTTGCGGAGTCAACATGAATGTGCGGAGGCAGCGCGTGACACGGGAATACTCACACGATTTTACACACACAATAATTGTTTTTTATTCTTTTTAAAGTTATTTATATGAGTCAAAGGATTGTATTGTGCTGATTAATACATACTTACATAAGCCCACGGTTGTATTCTTATAGGAGCAAGCGGAAGGGCAAGTAGCGCCAGTGATGGTAGGTAACCCAATTTTAGGTATTTTTGTTCCCAGATGGGACTCGGCCGATACTGTTCCGACAAATTATATTAAGATTTTTTAAACCGAAAATCTTACGAAAAGTCGTTTTCTCGACCAGGGAATCAAACCCAGTAGCTCTTGGGTTAACATCCATACACGATGGCACTAGATAAAATAGGTCACTGGTGCTGATTCATACTTTGCTTAATAGCACATTTGTCAGAATCCAATGACTATTAAAGTTTTATATAGCATGCTTTTAAATAAGGTATGCATGGTACGTAGTAGTTAGTAACAAAGCAAAGGTCATTCCACCATACCTACTAAAGGTCATCAAACTACAAAAGGTTCGAGCGATAGATTATAGTTTTATTCTAAGGTAGCGTACTACCGTTAGTTTCTACCTAGCCGATAAGAGAGTGAACTTTCACTGTGATTAACAGCTGTTCCTTATCATTTTTTTTGTATTAATATGGTAGTGGCAACCTAAACTATAGATAAGATTTTTCCCCCCAAACAGCAGTGTAAATACACTGTTATGTTCCAGTTTGAAGGACGTTGTAGCCAGAGTAACTACTGGACATAATGAGACTTAACATCTTATGTCTTAGGATGGCGAGCGCAGTAGATTGCTAAGCATTGCTTTGTAGTTCATGGTGTTGTATATAAAAAAGATATTTGTGTCTGTCCATATAAAACGTCATAAATACGAGCCAAAGTGTTCCGTGCAAGTATGTTGTGTTCCGGTATCATCCAGCGTGCATCCAGGTTTGAGCGGGGCAGTGCTAGAGACAATCATTTTATCTGCAATGCACTGCATTTATCAATTGCTACAGTTTAAATCATTTTAACCTGCCAAGATAAAAATATAGTAGGTTAATTTGTTAAGAGCTATTATTTATTTAATACACAAAGCAATTAATTCAGCAAAATTAAAACAAACAATACGAGCTTACTTATGTATTGCCCGTGTGATTCCGGCAGCGGATTTCGTGAAGACCTTGTAGTTTTTTATAATTATGAATGGAAAACCTAGTCTGAGTTCATGGCGGTACATATTTTTATTATGAATTTTGTTATTAATCTAGTTGAGCGTACAAAGACGTCAAACGGAAATTGCAATCAAGTCGCACAGTCGTACCGAGCGGACGTCATGTGGCAATCCCTCGGGCGAAGTAGCCACACTTAGAACCTATACACGTAATACATATGAGAATGTAGTGTGGATTTTTAGAGAACGCCTTGTCTGAGTAATACGTAGTCTTCCCTTTTTTTCTTGTTAGTCGCACATCATTTCAGCACAGTATTGGTTAAATCATGACTGTGAACTAGGTACTTAAATATATTTTTTATTACTGGTTTGATTAATTTTATATATTATTTTAGCGTGACAATAGGGAATATGCATGGAATTCAAATTGAGACCAATTTTTTTTTGTAGATTCTTTATTGCTTTAGATTGACATCTGCATCAATATTTTTTTAATTATGTACTTTTCAATTAAGAAAATAATTATTAAAATCTGCATAAAATGAGTGCAAAATTCAAGGTAGTTGAAACGCAACTCTATTGGTCAATGAGAATTTGACGTCACAGTCTAGTAAGTTAATGTCAACGAGTGCATATTTGTTCGGTATTTGCGATTGAATTAATTTTTGTTGTAATTTCCTAGCATATTTCGGAGTGAGATTAATTGTTTCTACTTAAAATAGCAAGTACGTTTCCAAGAATAATGACTGACAGTGGTTATGTAAAGAAGCAATCGGATAATCTTCCTAAAATTGATGTTTTTAATGAGTACATATTTCGCATCTAATCCGGATTTTACGGCTGCTGAAATCAGAGGTGTTAAAGCTGCAAGGACATTATAGATATTTCTTGTACATAGTTTTACAATACTTAATTCACAAATTAATGGTTAGAAGACATAACATGACCTAAAACTGGAGTCAAACTATAACGGTTTCTTAGATTTACGCGAATGTTGAAATTGAAATAAAACCATTTTTACGGATTTTATCGCGATTTGGTTAAATTTTTTAACTTCCCGACGTTTCGATTGCTTTTCAGCTTTCGTGGTCACGGGGCGGACTGAGGTATTAGTCATCCGCTGACTAGAACATCCTGCATATTAATTAATCCACAAACTACTACTTATAACTTCATAAATCATAAACTCACGCCTTTATCTCCGAAGGGGTAGGCAGAGGCGCCACTAGGACACCCATATTTCGCCTTGTATGTTCAGTCCCACGATGTGATAGGGGGCGAGCCTATCGCCATATCGGGCACAAATTCCTGACTCCGGGCTGATAATGAATAGAAAAATCCAATATCACTTTGCCCGACCCGGGACTCGAACCCGAGACCTCAGCTTTGTAACCGTACCGTAATACAACTACGCCACCGAGGCAGTCTTTAACTGCCAGTACTATAACTTCATCTATTATAGGGATCAAGTTGTGATCCACACATGCATGAGGTAGTAGCATATGATATTCCCTTAATCTACTTATGACAAGTTGATGGAGATACCATGTCTCTTCTCATGATTTTACACCACTTTTTTCTTACCTCCACCCCTCTCGGAACAAAAAAAAATACTTTTTCGGGTGTATTTATTGTTGTATTTTTACATTTAGGCACAATACAGCGCTTATAAGTCGGTTTTTTACTTTGTTCCATTGTAAACAGTCGTAATATACAAAATATTGATAAATTAGTGTTCAACACTTCCACGCTTGTTTGTTTTATTAGACTATGACGTCATGACGTCAGCGCGCCAAAAAAACAGTGTTTAAACTGCTGTTATCAGTTTGATATTTTAAAATATATTTTTTTTGTATTAATATTAATATTTTTACGGCTATTTTTTTTTGCCGTTATATAATGATATGAACTATCATATAAGAACATAAAAAAAATCATGCATATTCCCTATTCTATTGGTATTTAATCGGCGAGGTAAATCAAAAACCTTTGAAAATATGAGTAATACAATTTTCTGAAGAGCATAGTTACAATATGTAGTTCGGCGAAAGTGATCTAGTATCTGAAAGACTTGCCTGTCCAACAGTTTCCACGAAACACATCACTACGTCACGACATCTAGAAATAGACGGTGACCCAGGTTTCTAGACCGACGAGACGCATTCATCATGCCGATGTAGGTTAAATTCTAAATGTGATAAAGGAAAGTTCAGCGCTGCCTTCAAGGTCCGACCGGGGAACAACCCGATCGGACCTCGTAAAATTTTACAACCCGATCGTGTACACTGTCTTACGTTTACTTACACGTTTACGTTTACTTTTGTAGTGAGCATAGCACTGATATATCTACACGAGGTGTAAGGGGGACCGAGTGGTAACACGTATCAGCATACACGGAAATAAGTATTGTATTTATCTACCAAAACATGATGCGTGTGAAATAAAAAAAATTAAACTTAATTTTGCAATGATTTTATTTCGGCGTGTTTATCTATAAGTACTCTCTATTCCAGAGCATTAATACCTGCGGACGTTTCTCGGCCGATCTATCCTATATAATGTGTACCAAAATTAGAAAATACTAGAGTAAATATGTACCTAGATATATTCAGCAAAAATTAAAATATTTTCACTTGCTATCTATTGCTATCTATATTGCTTGACAGTTGACAGCCTCTGTGGCGCATTTGTTTAGACGCCGCGTCGGCTGTGAAACGAGAGACCGCGGGTTCGATCCCGATCGATCCACAAGAATTTGTTTCGAGTCTGGGTGTTTGTATGACTGAAAAGTCTCTCGTAGTTTCTGATACCCACGACACAAGACTCGATCTTAGTGTGAGGTCAGAACTATGTATGTGACTGTTGGGTGTATTTATTTATTTATCTTATTTTATATCGGAGTTCTTATAAATAAGTAAATAATTGAAGGAAACATGGACTGTAAAGGCGTTTGTGATGTATTAACGAGTCCCACGCTCGATGGCTCTGAGTTATCGCCTTGTATACGTATTGCCATAATGATTTCCTTTACCATGGCCATTATCCAATTATGCCAATCATGTTGTTTGATTCGCATGGAAATAGGGCAGTTTTGTAAACAGGTTTGATTGGACGCTCATGCCTCATGGCTGTAAACTGTGTGTCACAACTGGTTAGTTCACACAGGAATATTTTATGGCACCGTCAGTGGAGATAGGAGATGATTTGTACTTTAGTTGTCTCTTGACTTGATACTTCTATGTTAATAATCCAGTTTTCACACGATTATTTCTCGCCAGTTGGTACAATTAATATGCATAGCTTAAACCGGTTCATGATGCACCTTGCAATTTTGAAAAGAGATTTAAATAAATAAATAAATAAATACACCCAACAGTCACATACATAGTCCTGACCCCACACTAAGATCGAGTCTTGTGCCGTGGGTATCAGAAACTACGAGAGACTTTTCGGTCTCACAAACACCCAGACTCGAAACAAATACCTGTGGATCACAGAAATATTTGTTTCGGTGCGGGGATCGAACCCGCGGCCTCTCGTTTCACAGGCGGCGTCTAACCAACTGCGCCACGGAGGCTGTCTATTTGAAAATAAATTATGAACATGATGCGCACTTAGAAGGCGTTTCTAAAAATTCGTCATCTTTAAAAATACCCAAATTATATATTTAAAGATGAGAATTTACAGTACGTTGTTGAGAGCTTTCAGCGCTTTATAGTTTTCAAAAATAATTTGACTATTTAAAAATGTAAACATTGGCGAGATCTCACGGACTACCGAGCCATGCGGAAAAAGACCAACATAAATATTTCTGTGCGATGTTAATTGCCATTTAAATTTTATTCGGTAGCCGCGTACTGAATGGCAAGCACCACTTTCTCGTGGAAGGTATAATGCGGAAGATAGTCGAGGACATCCTTGTTTCCTTGCTGAGTCGAAATTTTACGCCGAGTTCCGCCAACGCGCCCGAATTATGTGCGTTCGTTAATTGGTTCCTTTCTGTATTTCATATTCCGTGCTCTATTGAATGCTAGTTTTACTTGCAATTGAGAATTTATTTAAACGAATTTGTTTAGCGGCCTATTACTGCCTTATTCTAAAAAAAAATATAGACAAAACCTGCATTTTTGTCCGTTGAACTCAAACGTACGAGTATTTGACTTGAAAATTGAATGGAAGATATAAATAAGCAGATAGTACAATTACAAGTGTTTTATTTCCAAATCATTGTTATTTGTTATTGTACCCAATCTTCGCTATGCCTATCTATCTTTTCTGCTAATATGAAGTCGCTGTCTGCAATGTTATATTTTTTAAATAGCACGTGTTTAGTAGAGGTTAGAAAAGATCTTTCTAGAAGCACAAAATCAAATATGAGCCAACACGAGTAAGTAAGGTCATTCAATCTGTGCGCGAGTACACGCACGCTGTCTGGCAACGTGGATAGTGTGGCTTTTACACCACGTGTTCCTCCCGAGGTTTCAACAGAACATTCGAGAAGGATGTTTTTTTATTGCAATGAATGGCGAGACGATCATGCCATTCGCCTGATGGTAAGCGATACGACTGCTCATGTACAGTAGCAAAACCAAACAGCACCATGAATTACATAGCAATGCTTGGATTCTCCACTCCACTCGCCATCCTGAGACATAAGATGTTAAGTCTCAATATGCCCAATAGTTACTCTGGCTACAATGTCCTAATGTATTAATGTCGGAAGGATATTCAATACGCGAGTCTGCTCTGCAGTCAGCTAATGTGGATTGTGCGCATTTTTGACACGGTAAACACATCGTCGACCTAGTTTCCAGCATTGTTTAGAGCGACGGCGCACGCGGCGCCTAGCCAAAATCTATTTTGATTTTTATCTGTGCGGCCGCGCGCGCTGCCTGCTTCGTCTCAATTTTTGCAATGTTTACCGTATCGCTACGCTGTTTGCAACGTGAATCACATATGTTGAAGTGAAAATATCTAGGCCTATTGATGCGTAGTGGATAAGTGCTGGCTGTGGGTGGATGTTGGGAAGCTGCGAATGTGCGTTTTACGCAAAAGTGTATCGAGTAGAGAAACAAAGCGGCAACGTGGCTAAAACCGCGTGCTTCTTAAATATCTGTGGGTAAAAAAATGGTCCTAAGAATCTGAAAAGAGTATTTTTCGATAAAAGCAAAGAAAATAATTTGAGGTGTACAGCATTAATGGATCTGTCTGTATCGAAATCAGCACACGTCCTACTGCAGGGCGGGAGCCTCCTCCACAAACGAGAGTACGATTGAGAGGGGTTAGGCCATATAATCCACCACGCGGGCGCCGGACTTTACATACCATAGAAATTCTTAATAATCGCTACGATATGCAGGTTGCCTCATGATGTTTTCCTTTATCGTTATAGTGCGTGGTGATTGTCTATCAATACGCCCATGACTCCGAAATATCAGAGGTGTGTCCTGGAATTTGAACCCGCGACCACCGTGAACATGTTGGCAGCCGCGTCTGGTGCGTTATCATCAGGCCACCACGTACTTATTACATTTATAGATGAGATTTCTTTATTAAAGCCTCTTAGATTATGTATCTTCACACGTACGAATCTGTTATTAAGAACGCTATATCCAAAATAATTTGAGGTGTGTGTTTTGGGTGTATTTTAACACAAATAGTATTTTAATACATTAGGCACATTTCACTATGAACAACTAAAACCAGCATTCTCTTTTCAATTTAAAACCTAAGAGTGCGTAATCAGAAGCACTAATATTCAGCGCACCGCCTACGTCGAAAATAATATCTGCAATCAATCGGAAATACATTCATAATGATTTATACGCAATTCCGAGTTATTTATTAAATCTGGCCTCATTATAGCCTTTCAATACCGCCAATCAGTGATGCCACGTGGAATCGCTTTCAATGCAAGGCGATTTCGACGGAGGAATGACCAGGAAGCTCTTTGGTTGAAACATTAATTAGTTTTCAATTATAAAGATTTTTTCCAAATCGTGTTATCTATTTAACACTGTAAAGTAAAGATAAAAGCCAACGAAGGTCAATGAAAGATGGGCTTCTTTCACGATGTATTATTTATGGGTACTATAAATATATTTTGGAAAAGTGCGAACACGTGGTTTTGCAGTTTTATGATAACTGAGCTCTCAATGACGTCAGAGGAAGGAACAATTTTGACTACATCTATTGGGTAGTAAATCATAATTTATGTGAAGAGATCATCTTTTAAAGGATTACGTTCTTCCCTTAATGGCAGGTTATCATTGACGCCCATAAACACCCACAATATTTTGAAATTGCATACGCCTTGCTAGATCTTGAAGATAAGTGGGAAAAATAATGAGAAATAATGGGGTCTGTGGCTAAACGAAAAGTGTCAATTTTCGGTGTGACAATGGGACCATTGCGATAGAACAGGTATTAATGATATCACCGATGAAATAATATATCCCTTTTCCTTTAGATTCTGTTAATATTTCCACTTCCCCCAAATTATAGTCAGGGCACGATACACCATTCCGTAGGCGTAGACAAATTGGCACAAACGTGGTGCTGGATTTCCGTAGTAACATGCAGTAAATAGAGCAGCAATAATAGTGACTTCCCTTTATCGACGTGCCCTACAATATAATATAAGTAATATATACGAACATTTTGTGATGGTTTCAGCCGTTTCCGCCTTCTTGGAACATTGCCCAATTCATTTTAAATTTGCGTCAAATCCATTTGCGTACGCGGGCCTCCCGTTAGGTCATAAAAATAAAATCAACTTGTATGTATATCAGGAGACGAGTTACGTGTGTGGTTTAAAAGATATATTATAATGGCGTACAAAACGAGTGAAAATTCGTGTAAATTAGAAATTCATGAATGTTCAAAGAGGTCGGACTAAATTTTAGGATATTTGTTTTAGAGAACACTTTTTCTGAAATGATTTGTTTTATTTTTCATTTCTCGTAATCTACTATTTTCATTAGAAACAAAAGCATCAATCTTGCCTTCTATTTCAACGACCCGTGTTGACTTCAAAGAATTCATATACATATTTCAACATACTACATATCTCGTGAGGTGAAATCTTAGAATTTTTACTCGTATTAGTTTCAAAAGCAATTTGGAATTTATCTCCAGACTGTGTCTTTATCCTCCCAGCGAAGGTTATCATTAATGTGAAGTTCAGCTAACAGCGTGTTGTTTGACGTCATGGCACGCTGTTTGTTTGTTTTCATAAAGTTCATCAATCTAAACACATTTTTATGAGACTTTTGGCCTTCACCTGTGAACGAACGTTGCCAACGTTGGTACGTGATGTTCTAAATATAATAATAACCTTTCTCCCGGTTGAAATGGAGATGGAATAGACCCGAGTCTCCTGCAAAGGTAACCGCTGCCAAAGTTCCATAGATCGCGCTATTTACGTTTAATGTGAAAAAACTCAAGCGTGCGTTCGTGTCAAGCACCAATTATTCGTTATTAGTCTGTCATGCGTCTATTCCATAGACTGAGAGTTTTTTGGTTTGTAGCCAACGCAACATAATAGGTTCAAGTTTTGAAGAAATTTGTAGAGTTTCGGCTTTTAGTTAATTTAGCAATTGGAAGCACGTTAACTTCACAATACCAGGAGATAATTGTATATACATTTAGTGTAATTTGATACACCTTTCTTTTTGTTCAGATACTATTGAACGCAGGATAAAAAGTAGAGTAAACCTAAATATATATTTTTAATGATAGAAGCTCCACCGTTGAGAATATTTGGTATATTCGATTTCACGTATTATTTCCATTTGTGTTTTTATGTGCAATTATAGAAACTTTATAAACGGAAAATAGCAACAAATTGATTGCCCATTCAGTGAACCGTTGGTAACAAATGTGTGTTACGTTTCACAATTTGTTTGGATCGTAAAAAGTACGACTCAGCTGTGGACATTAAATACGACAGTTACAATATCATTTGAGCGAATGAACAACTTTTTCATTTGGATGAAAACAATTTGTTATCTGTAAAATGATAATACTTATTAAAAATAATTATTGATATTTATTAACCTCTATGCCGCTTAAATTTTTAATTCCGTATTATTTTTTTCACTTATGCCGGGATGGAGTGGGTTATATTTTTTATAGAAGTTTTCAACTTCGTATTCTTTAAATAACTAATGAATGTTGACAATCATTATAATTTTTATTAGTAAATACACCATTTTTTTAATCAATAATAGCGTACAGATATTTTTCTATAACGTATATACATAAATAAGCTAAACCTTATGTCTATAACGCTCCTCAATATGTATTGAAATGTAAAGCCTAATTACTTTCATGTACACTTCAAATTGCTCCAATGTGATTTTTTTATAATAGCATTTATTAAAGAATGGGCTAGATATACGGTATTACCGCTTCCCTAATTGAAACATTCTCAGAACTAACAGTTGTTATGCCCTTTTCATTATGCACCCTAGAAGTACGCCATTCTATGGACTACTTTCGTATAACGTTGTCTGGTTTACAGTAAGAACGAAATGTTGTAGAAACATTAGTTGACAAGCGTTTCCAATGAATATTCAGGGTAGCGCGGCGTCAAAACGAGTGGTCCTCCCAAGATAGCGAAGGTTTTTACGTATTCATAGGTGTTGAGCAGTGACTACGCTAACTATCATGTAGCCAATATAAATATTTAATATATAGATTAACAGTTTCGATAAAAGGACAGAAGATCTTGAGACCTGAAGTTATCATCACTAAAAATGAGACAACTGAGTAAGTGATTTCCTAAAATATCCGCAATATTGCAGTGTGACCCTCAATTTATTTATAAGAAATTACAAATTATCTCAAATTCATGGAATTCTTTATATTATGTATAATTTTGTCAATCTTGTTCCCAGTGTGACTGAGCTCATACCTTTCTATGCAATAATTTTGTATAATGACATAATATTCCTCAAATATGTTCACGAAAATGATACAAATCAACATTAAGCAGATCGTCTGTTAATTCCATAGATAAAAAACGTGCTTTCACCCACAACGCTAATAACAATAAAGAATGTTTTAGTGAATTAGCATTTTAATACGTTGTAGGGTCCGTGAGGTGGGAGGGACAGGTCTGGCAGGTGCTCCCACTGGCTTTGTGTGTGTCAGGCATAACGGAACGCTTTGAGTCCAGCGTCAATGTGACGTCTCAATGCAAAGGTTAGCCTGTGGGTATCTGCTCTTTATTACTTTGTCTTAGCGTAAGTGTTTTGTAGAATAAAGTTTTTAACGAAGAAATTATTTCGGTATGTATATTCTAGTGGTTTATCCAACTCTACCACACGTATTGTTGGCATTGTGATATTTATGCGTTTTGAGTAGGACTTAGTTTTTCTATTAAGAGTTATATTTCGTCATCGATTATATTATACGTATTCGTTAATGATCTGGAATCATATTACACAAAATAACTAAATATGTTGTTCATTTAGAAAGAGATGCATTCTGATCAGTGTTATCTATTTTAGGACGATACCCAAGTCGTTCGGTAGTTTATAGTGTAATCGAGCACAGTCTGATCTACAAACTAAACTCGTTTACAATTAAATCGTTACTACACCATTTAATACTTTCGCCCGGCCGTTCTGTTTTTACAAATAAATCATAGTGACAGCTCTCTTTGAATAAGAACGCACATCCGTTTGTTTATGACAACTGTTTGTAATGTCTGACCCGGTTGGTTTCCTGCTAGCGTGTTTTTAGTGGAAACTGCCGGTTAGATTTATATCGCCCTTAAAATTTTGTAGTTACGATGAGGTACACACAACCAAACGTTGATATTTAATTGTAAATCAATGATGTGCATGTAATCCTCAATAATGGTCTTAAATAATGGCTACATAGAGTGGAGCGGACGATAAATTCTTAGCAGCGCGTGGAAAGGTTAACAGCGTCTGAATCAGCGTTTAACACAACGATGATTCAGATGATCAATTCTTTAAATCTAAAATTGTTAATCTTTCTAAACTTTTTTACCGCGTATTTTACTTTATAAACAAATTTCACGTTTCGTAGAAAATTCAAATTTTAATCTATTAACTAATAAAACGGTCTGCCTGATGGAAATTAGGCGAGGTCGGCTGCAAAAACATTACCAGATGGTTTCCCCCATCTGCTCGCTCGTATCCAAAACCACAATGGTTACACGCTGCTTAACTCGGCGAGCCACTCCTAAAAATCACCATTTTATTTCCACTAGCTAAATCATGTTTACCATGTTTGTATTTATAGTACATCAATTACGCGAAGTAATTTTGTTCGCGACGTACGTGTGCGCGATGCAAGATCATTCCTGCGAGCTTCGGCCGATGGACATGCCTTACTTCATTCTGTTTCCTTAACCGGTAGATAAGTGCTATTAAGATTACGGATACATTACCGAAGTTGAGGTGAAAGGAAGCGCATGATGAGACCGTTTTTGCTTTGAAATAATTACGAAATTCATTAGCGAACATTTAATATACTGGTGCCCACTTCATGCAATCATAAATTTGAATAATGAGCGGAAGTGCTATCGGTTTTCGATGGTGATATGTTCCTTAACATTGCGTTTTCAGGATGAGGATTGCGTCATGTGTAATTTATAGCTACCTCTTGGATACGATGCTGCCGAAGGTTACATTAGCTATGCAAATGTTCGTTAGTAGATGGGATGAAATTGTATGGAAGGTTCCGCAACAAATTATAAGAGCGGTTGGTTCTGAGGCGGAGTAGCTACTGGTAGTTCTGGTCCAACCGGCCAGGAAGGCGGAGATTGTAGTTAGATAACTAACTTATACCGAGAGACTCGAATTAAAGCTATTAAATATACCGCTTCGAAAAGGTGCTGTTATAAGGGAGAGTTTATAGGGGCTCTCTAAACTTATGTAAATTTTATTTAATAAGCGCTTGTAAAAGTGAAATGGAAGCCTAGTTGTAACTGTAGGTATATTGACATCAGCCAGTGATTTATTTATTCGCTATAATTATTATGAAATAAAATTTATATCCAATGTTGTTATGATTGTAATCATTCGTAATGTCAATGTGTAGATAATTAATTATAATTGATGATATAAGTATCCGTGCTTCAATTGCAGTACTCAGTACACTTGAACTCAAATGTTTCGACACACAATTTGAAATTATTTTCAGCAACCTCAAAAAGTTTATAATCAAGTAGGTATATGAAAATCTCTATACTAGGATTGTTACTTGTACTATTGGAGTGAATGTAAGGAAACCACTCTTAACCTCACCAGTTATCCCTCAGAACAACGTACACCAGTTGGTATTATTAGCTCGTCGCCCCACGGAAACTCATAAACATCACTTGTGCAGTTAAAAAAGGTCACATTGAAGCGCCATTTCGTTTCCGTTGAAAGTTTCGCCAATTACAGCAAAGTTTGTTCCGTACGGTTTATTACATGAGTTCCAATAATTTGCTTCTCGCTCGCCGATTGGCTTCGGTGATTTATGTATTAGCTTGGACGTGACCATTGCCGGCTGTGACTTTATGACTAACTGGGTATTATGCGATGTCACGAAAATCGTGGCACATGGCTGCCGTCGCTGCGGACATGTCAACTACTACAATATATTGAAGAGAATTGTGTTCAGGTTGTGTTGCATGCTTCAGTCTCTTTGTCATCGATGTTTATATGATAACACACCTCCAGCTTTTTGTTCTCGTGTAAGTTTAATTCCGGTATAATTAATTTGAAATTTATTGACCGCAATTTAATTGTTGGATAGTTAATTTATCCTTTCTCAATATAGTAACTGCTTTCTGGTCATATTTACTCCATGTGTTATTTACCTAGTTCATGTCTCATGTACGATTATTTTCATTTTGCAGTAAACAATATGTACATGGTGGGTTGTCTATAAGTTACATCAAATTCTTGGGACTAAATCTTAAACGTGGGAATTAACACCGATTGCAAATTGTCCTTGCTATTTTAAATAGGCAATTTCTTATCGCAATATCCATTAGTAATCGAGCAATTATGTGTATGCCTAACTTTATTTAGCACGGTGTACGTGTTTAAAGAATGTCAGGCCACGTCACGTAATTCAATCGCGATTTGCTTTACATTAATGTAAAATGTATTTAGATGTTTGTAATACCGATGTAATAGTTCAAGATCAATTTTAAACACTACGCAGTTGATACGAGAACGAAAACGGTTCCATTATGAATCAGTCGAGTGTTACTGAATCGTTAATAATATAATCATTTTTATGTAATTTTTAAATGATATTCTCACTCACTAATTAACATCCGCTTGTAATTTAAAACTGGGAGAACATCACAGTGATTCTATTACATCATATCGAAATAAGTAAGCTACAATAAGCGACATATCCGCAACCGATATGGAATGTGTGATATACGTTTTTTTTATATTTATGCAAGATTATGTACCTATGTACTTTCATGCGGAAAATCTAATTTTATCGGCATCTTGGAAATGTTCCATGCTAGAATTAGTTTTGAATGTTTATTAAATTGCGACTTTAGATATCGGAATATACTATTACAGGTTATGACAATGGCAGTTAAGTATATTGATTACTTTTCGAGTGGCATTTAAATGTGAATGCGTAGATTCCAAATGTGTAGAGACGTGGTTTATTAGTTGGAAGCAGAGCAATAACACGCAGTAAGACATGTCGTGGTATGGCCCATTGCATTGACGAATAGCTCAATAAAGGAAAGGATTTGTGAACATTTTTTGTTACTAATTTCACTTTTAATGATTTATCAGTGTGTTGTTCATTTTCCTTGTGTTTTATCATTATTTTTTTATATTACTTTTCCGTGCAACCAGCTAGTAGTAGGCACATTCGAATTTCCATTTTTTTTCGTGATAGCGCTACAGATGTTTCACAGCATTAGATGTCTTGCCGTTAATTAATTACTTCTACATTGTAATGTTAACATTTATTGCAACTTCTTGGTGCGCAGCCAGGCTGAGGCAAACGGGAACGTTACCCTCTCCCGTCTTCCTGATTCATAGGCAGAAATTGTCGATCACCTTAACTAATCATTGCTAAATCCCAACGATCTTATCGAATTTGTCAATTTATGTCTCATCAATATAGGGGTATAGCACATTAGGAAAAATATCTGAATTCTTAAAATCATTTACCATGATATTGCGTCATGGATTTTGTACTTTGTATTGGAGTGCAAACCCACGTCACATCTTGCCAGACAGATATTATTTTCACACGTTCATACATACAACATATGTTTACTACAATTAGTCTGGTGGCGTGCTGTTCAACGCATGACCCCAAAAAAACGCTTATGTTTATACCATCAATTAATGCTACTACAGCAGCGCTAATCTTTATTTTATGTATTGGAGAGAAGGATGCTTTCGGATGTGCATGATATGATGCTGATTTGGTGCGTATGATGATTTCTAAATGAGTGACCGAATAATTTAGTGGTAAATGGTAAATGATGGCAAATATTGCAAAAAGATCATCAAATAGAAAGATCGATGAATTGGTAGAGTCGTAAAGTTTACCTACTTCGGCAGGTTTTTATTGCATAGGTCCGGCAAACGAGAAAACAGATCACCTGATGGTAAGTGATGGCTGCCGCCCATATTCCACAACGTTTGGATCATGGTTGTATTGCCGGCCCATCAAATCGGGAGGTGAGCGGGAAGAAAAAAGAATGGGAAGGCTAAAGGAGTATTGGGCATGTGGCAATCTCACTTAGTTAACTGTAAAGCTATTGCTTTACATCGATTTCCTGTGAGACAGTTCACAGTGGTACCGGCCCGAACGAGCCTGTCCATTCATGCTGAGTCATGACTGACAACAGGGTGGCTCTACCACTTCCAAAAAGTTATCTATAAGACTGTGTTACTTCTCCGTAGTTCATACAGGTTGCTAAAATTTAGTTTTATTACTGTTCTGGTATCTTGTCTCCCGACAGAGGACGCTTAAAATTGACTGAAAGTGGAAGACTGCCGAACGGCAGACTTTCGTAACGGCATAACATTAGGTTAAACGAATGAACTGCTCAGATAACTACTTCTTCGTCTATCTAACTTATTATTTTATCCGAAATATTACTGCCAATAAAAATTCCTCAACTCTTTAAAGCGCTCTACATCTACATTTGACTTTTAATCAACACAATTCTGTACTTGGCAGCTCGCGCCAGGATCGTTACAATTTTGCTCAGTCACTATAAAAATGTCGCCATTCGAATACCGCTTATACTAAATCTAGTCTCATGGGAATAGTGGCGAGTAACACTAAACACGCATGCGACTGTAAAACAGAGTGGCAGATTAAAAATTCCCGTGTATCCAACCATGCGACCCGCGTGATTTGTGCTCTGTGTGTCAGCTGTTATCCACAGAAATAACGAACTGCGCATCGGATGGATCCGAAACGGCAACGGCTAAATATACTACAAAGCAAAGCACATCCAAGGATTAGCCATCGGAATGAAACGAGATGTCTATGCGTACAATTTTCACGTTATGTCTGCTTTCGTCATTTTGTTAATTAATGTCACGCTATATGGCATATAGTATATGCAGTTGTTTGGGTGGCGTGCGATGTGTTTTGTCTATTATTATTTGATAAATTGAATGTATATGACTTGTTTTCTGTATGTATTTCAAGTGAGTCTGTTGATAAGTGAAACAGCACGTTAGGTTCCGGGACATAGGATATTATACATATTGTCTTAATGTGACTATTTTGTGTTACAGATTAAAATTTTCAGAACCAAAAGAACGAATCCCTATTTATATTGATTTTAGAGTTTGGTGGTGGTATTGATACTGTATTTGACGAGACTACTTCAAGACCTTTTTGCGACTTGATGTTGTGAAGAGTAAACCGAACTACAGAATTGACTTAACAGTTAAAGGTGTTTCTTGAGAAATAACGGTAATGGACGTAGTGTTGGGTCGTCGTAAACGTACGGGTCACAACTGCTTGTGTGTCACGTATTATTTTATTGTATCATACAGAAACATTACAGCTAACACAAGAAGGAAGTTTAAAATATGTCATAGAAGGGCAATAAAAAGTGTGTACTGAAAGGTACATCTATCTATCTATCTATAAATATAATAAATTTGTAACCAATCGATGTATGTACATGGAAGATAAATGAGAAAAACTAATATGGGGGGTCTGTATTAACGTAATAGAATCCAAAACAATGATTTTTAGAATTTTTTTCTGTTCGTCTGTTTGTCTGTGCGGTTGTGCGCGATGAACTCAGAAACTGCTTAACGGATTTCGACGAAATTTGGTATGGAGGTAGCTGATACCCTGGATTAACACTCAGGCTACATTTTATGTCGAAAAATATGGTGTTCCCGTGGGATGAGGAAGGAATTCCGGTATATTTGGTACTTTTTTATACTCAAAGGGATGGGATGGGACTGGATTACAAGCCTAGATTGAGAATGAGACGGGACGGGCGGGATATAATAGGACGGGACGGGACGGGATGGGAAATTTCAAATAATCTATACATATTTTTTTTACATAAAGTTAATCACGCAAACGAAGTTTGCGGGCAGAAGCTAGTTAATATTTTATTTATAAACCTTTTGTACTAATAACTGCGACAGTTATAACTTATAACTAATGCAGTATGATTGTTTTATTTTTTCCTTTACGTGTAAATATTCCTACGTAGAAACAATATGAAATATGAATCGTAGTCTGGCTGTTATATTGTAGACGTATGTATTACGTACAATAACTGTTTGAATGTAAGTTATTTTGAGATGGATCGTTTTAATAAAGTCTATCGTTTTGTTCTGTGGGCGGTTACCAAGAACCTATGAATTCCCTTTATCGATGACTCTAATATAAGGTTTTATGTGTAGTGGGTGGACAATAACGTCCGCAATAAATATGAATGAAATTGGTAAAACAATATTAGAAATTGAAGTTTAATAAACTCATGTTATGATCATTGCATCATTGAAAAGGTGTTAAATTTAAGATGTCTTATTTCATAATATGGTATTTTTTTATTAGGTTCGATGTATTTTAATGCGATCAGTAGGTATATTGAAATAAAATTTTTTACAAATTGTGTTACGAATTTGGTTTAATTTTTACATTTTTAACTTCCGACGTTTCGATTACTTTTAAGTTTTCGTGGTCAAATTGAATTTAAACCAAATCCGTGATAATATCCGTAAAAAATAGTTTTATTTCTATGTGTAACATTCGAATTACCAGAAGATACAAAAATATATATACAATATGTATCACTTATGTTTTTTTTCGAATCAACCGTGGCGCAGTTGGTTAGACGCCGGCTGTGAAACGAAAATCCGCGGGTTCGATTCCCGCATCGACACAAATGTTTGTGTGAACCCCAGGTATATGTTTCGGGTCTGGGTGTTTGTGACACCGAAAAGCCTCTCGTAGTTCCTGATACTCACGATACAAGACTCGAACTTAGCGAATTTTGTTTTGGTCAGAATTTGGTAATTAAATGAAATGAAATGAAATTAAAAACCGTATAGTGCTGATCCTTCTAAGTGTGGTGTAAGTACGGGTATTTACGGGTACGCCATTTTTATCGGTAGTAAAATTAATCCATCAATCATCAATTTAAGGCACATTACAGCAAGGTTAACAAGTGACAATCGGCACATTTAACACAAGTAAAGATAAATTAGCTAATTCTTGTAACAATTATATTATGTCAGTCTCTGTGTTAAAAACACGACGAAGTTTGTTTAGCCGAGGCGCCAATTCTTAATTTATATTTTCAAGTGTTTTTAACAATACAATGTATAAAAACATAGTATTTGAATGTCATCTATTTTAGTATGGGCCGTAATACCTGGGAAAAATACCTGGCATATATTTGATGCATTGTTATTGTAATTATGTATGCTTCTTTTTACATGAGTCATTTTAAGTATGCAATAAAAATATTTTTTATAACTGCGTATTTATGTTTAGAAAAATATGCAAAAATGTAGCGAATTGGATATAGAAATGTACATTAATGGGGCAGTATTACCGTTTGACTTTCGATTACCAGGCGGTCGTCCAGACGTCACTGGATGCAGATCCATACAAAAGATCGCTCTGGAAGTAATTGGGAGAGGCCTGGTTAGTATAGCAATAAAATACTGGAACTAGTGATGATGTGTCAAAATTATATCAAGCTGAAACCGCCGGTGATCTAACTGGACTTCAATTTGTCTCCCATTGGTTTATGCGTGTAGTGTATTCTTGAAGTTCTTGTTAGCATTTAAATATTACTATGATATATTTAAAAAAAATATTTTGTATATGTATATCAGCGAGAAGTTTTAATGTAGATAACACATAAATAACAGCTCAAATGGATCGCTCTAATGCCTATTTAAAGTTTAATTTGTGCGTAAAAAGAATATCTTATTACGTTTTAATGTTTGATATAATTTAATTAATTGTCGTAAAAGCAATTTTATTTCCAGGAAGTTATTATCATGGGCGTATAGTTAATTAAAGGAAATTTTATTAAGTGGTCCACCGTAGCAAATTCTATGAATATAAAAATAAACTTAATTATTCAGCTGTAACTTTAGAGGCTCCAACTAATGGACAGGTGTTTGGTTCGAGTCCGTGTTTTGGTAAAGTGCTTTTTAGGGGACGTATTAATAGATTGGACAGCTCGTCGTTTTATATAAAGATATTTCATACCAAAGTAGTTTAGGCAAAATGTTATTCTATGTATCATTTTTCAAAGGGATATGAAAGTGTAATAATTCAATATTTTTATTTTATTGTCCAATATCTGCTGGGTAAATGTCATCATTTTGTTTAACCGTACACCATAGCCAGCAGGAGCTATTTACATTCAGATTTTTTAGTCTTCCAAATATTTCAGTGTACAGGTATACTGCGTCGCTATTACATGGCATATGTGAGCATGCAGACGGCAGACGTGAAATTAATTTCAAGTTATTTATTAATATTTTTTGCTTTTATTAAAAAGCATTTTATTACTTCCGCCTATATTAAACATATGCAGTTATTTATATAATGTCTAATAATACAAATGTCAATAGTCTGAAACAAGTTAACAGAGTGATCAATTAAATTACCATAAACATTTAATTGGTTTTAATGTAACCCATATATTATTGTTATGGATATTAGAGTTATTTTTTCCTCGCGACACAACTGCGCAGTTCACGTCCGGTTGATTAGTGTTAATTAACAACAAATTGATAATCCGTCTTGGATAAATGGTTTTGTTTTATCGCGTGTTTGGCTGTTTGCAGTCTGTAGACCTACATTCAATGTTTGCTGTCTTAGCGACTACTAAAATACTGATTTGATATCGCTATTTTTGGATGTACATATTCTTCAAGCATCTTAGCAAAAGATGCTTCTTATAAATTGTTAATATATTTTTGTGTTATTTGGTCACCTACAATACAGGCAATGCCTAGTGTAGGGACCGCTGTTGTAATTTTGTTTTATTTGTGCCTGGAGGTTTATTTTCTTGTATTATTTTACCATTAAGGAATGTTTAACTACTTGTTTGTTTAATAAAGATTATTAAAGATTATATTTTTCCGGCGACTGTATAAGCAGTTTACATGTTATTCCCAAATGACTATAATTAAATGACAAATAATGTGGTTCGGCATCTTATAAAATTACGATAAAGACGATACTAATTTCTTCGACTAATAAAATGTTAGAAAATGTCTATCAAGCTCCTGAGTTTTGGGAGATGTTGGTTTACAGTAACGAAAGTTATCGCTTAATGAACACTGCTTACTTATAGGTAATCTGGTTTCTAACAGTAGTTGCTAGCTATTTCTTTCTAATTACTACCTAGATTAATGGTTTCTTAGATTTATGCGAATGTTACACATTGAAATAAAACTATTTTTACGGATTTTATCGCGATTTGGTTTAATTTTTTACATTTTTAACTTCCCGACGTTTCTATTGCTTTCCAGCTTTCGTGGTCACGGGGCGGACTGAGGTATTAGTCATCCGCTCAGTGACTGTTACAATTTAATTAGATTACGATTTGCCTACTACGTAGATACATTGACGATTAGCCTATATATTTGTAAACTTGTGATGGTATAATATTTTTGTAGTATAGATGTAGATGTATTATTTGTGTGTGAATGTGGTCCGATCGTCTAAAATCAAAACCAATAAAGGAATGAAGAAATCTCCTTGCAGATTTTTTTTAGTTACAACTGCCGATAAATTTTTAAGAAAGTCAATCAAAATAGCCGGGTAGTCTTAATCTTTAATGTTTTTTGCAGACACGATTAAATGTTAATTATAAAGAGATACCAGTATGATAATAGTCGAATTGTTCACGTTGTCAACAGTAACACAAGGTTTTTGTTATTGGCTGACCTAAATTGCGTGCAAATATTGTTAATTTTAATAATAAAATTTATATTGGGCTCATTGTTTTCAATCAGGTTGGAAAAAAAAAATTACCTCATTGCTTTAGTCGTAGAGTACATACGCCAACTATTGGATCCAAGTTTCGAGGTCCCGACCAGGTAATTTCATGCTACGAGTATTTGGCTTAATGGAAATGTATGATTTCTAACGGCTCGTCCCTTATAATATGAGATGGAATTACTGATAATCGTTGCGCACTTGTTTACCCCTTTCAAGAAACAGGTGTTTGCTTTCCGCAATGTGTAGCGTTGTCACGATCTATTGCTCAACATGTCCTTCAAAACGGTGGCATAGAGCCCGATATTTCACTGATTACTGCCTAGCTCCTTTCGCAGGTCGTTGCTCTTAAGACATATGATACCCTAGTACCAAAGCAGAAATTATAACTGATCTTTCAAAGAAATCGGTATGTGCTTTCCGCAAATACGTAGTATTTTCACGATCTATTTATTGCTGAAAATATACTTAGCGACGAAGGCTTTGCCTGCCTGATGTTCGACTGATTAGAACTAAGCTTCGTTCACAGGACGTTGCTCTTAGTAAACGTGACACCCTGGTACTCAAACAGTAATTTTTAAGTCGCTGATTCAGCCTAGTCTGTTTCTTTCGCGAACCTCATTTTATTTTGAGATTACTATTTCTTTCACGAGCGCACTGCTTCAATCGCCTTTCAACGTAATGAATCAAAAAATAACTCAGGTTAAATATAAATTACGTAAAATTTGCTCGTAACCAACAATTTCGATCTGAATTTAAAAGTTATGAGAAGATAATCACACCCGCGATATGCTAACCTGGTAGAATAAGGCGGAAGACCTAAACGCTCCACAACCGTAGAGAAGGCATTTAGCTCAGCAATGAAATGCATAATTCTTTATCTAACTTAAAAATCTAGCTTGCTGACAAAACACATAAAAAATTTATAAACCAACTAAAAAAATTAAAGTTATGGATTAGACCAACTTCTTTATAGGTAATAAATTCCTTTATATTTTCTGTGTCTAGGGTATTTTGTTTCAAAGTATAGCTCAAGTTCAAAGGTCCATACTACCCTGCCATTCATGTTTGTATTTTAGGTCACCTCTGTATTGTTCTGTTGTTTACATCCAAGCTGAAATGATGCATAGTGCACACTCACGGCTGTTAATCCGCGTTTATTACGACCACATCACTGCGAGAGCGCGCGGCTGTGACTTGTGTCAATAACTTTTATTCATAGACAACGCGGCTAGTGCAACACTTTTCTTTTTATTAAAAAATATTGAGATTATTGTAATTAATTAAAAAGTATTAATTAAGTAGAATTTTAATTGAAGGATTATGAGACAGAAGGGTTAAGCATTGCCATAGTTTTTAAATCTTAGGATTTAAGCTGCGATTTCGTCAACATAAAAAGTTTGCCTCATTGGACCTATTATTTACATAGGATCCAAAAATAGTCCATGACAGTCTTTTACTCTTTTGTCTACCATTCTCTATAAATAGATCCGGTAGTCATCGATGAAAAAAAAATCGAGTCTCGTAAAATTCTGATAACATTTTTCAAACGGATAACTCACACATAATGATTGCCACACTTGGGCATTGAGGCTAGGATTCTGCGTAGTTTACAGCCCATGTACGCTGCGGTTAAATCTAAGAGCTGAATTGTTGATGATAATCCCATACCACTCCACGCTTCTAAAGTTAAGTCGTCGTTAATTGTCGCCACTTTACCTTGGCATTTGTCGTTAATTCGCGCCTCGGGGGCTTAATTCGACACTAGCCTTATAAAATCGCCTGTCTGCAATTTGCGTAACGTGGTGGATTATCACTCTAAGCCTTTCACATAATATGGTGTGATGTGCCCTGTTATACAGCTTGATATAAATTGGATTTGTCGCTGTTATAGCGGTACAGGTAAACTCGCCCTGGATCACATTATGGGATGGAAATACTATTGGTGAAGTGTGTGAAGGATTAAGGTCACTGCACTTTACAACGTGGGATTCTACGATCAACACAAAGTCCTAGCAATATTGTCTTTGTTGCTTGAACATTTATAGCACCGTCATGTTATACTATGTTGATTGGGTAGATATCTACATTTATCTGGAATATTTTTTCGATATTTTCGTACATGAAAATGAAGATAATTGAATCCACCAAATGTTATACATAATTTAAGTTCAGCCATTATAGTTTCACCGATTCGGAAGACAGTTTTCACAAGAGACGAAAGGGCATGAATCTCTAGCGTTGCTCTTTTCTTAATCAGTTCATATGGGGGATGTAATACTTTTTGTGTACCGTCTAAATATAAACATGCGATTCACACGTTCCTTTCTTTGATATTGGATCCGTGTGTTGAGCCGTGAAGTAGCAATTAGCCGCGAGGCGTGACGGATACTCGGTAAAGTGATGTTCACGGTCCTCGCAGCTTCACGTTCAATTGTATTGCTAATCTGCTTTTTACCCCGTTGTAAGGTGCTGATAATATTTTTATGGAGATATAGGAATGATATAATAGCGGATGCGATCTTAGTTCATAAAATGTATCAAGGGATATAAATATGTATTTTAGTAACTAAAACCATACAGATGGCTTACCATGTGCTAAAATATATTTGGTATAAATTACGTGTATATATCACATTTATAAATATAACATTTAAGTAAAGCTGTTATCTGTGCCATGTTATACATTGATGGACATGTTATACATTTCCTTGAACGCGTCACTCAAACATTTATCAGTTTCTAAATTTAATCTTACATGAGAAATATAGTTCCAGGTAAATTTGCGCCTATAAAATGTTTTAATTTTCCACACTTGATATAATTCTTGGAAATTGTGTTAACTATCTACGCCTGTGAAGCAGTCAGCACATGTTACGCGATGAATACGCACTTTTTGTAGCGATTAGTAACCAGTTAGTTGGTAAGTATTAAAAATGTGTATTCTGGTGTAGTCAGTCATCGCGCATTTCCGTACTATAATATGAACGTTAGCTATTCCAGACTTTCTTAAGAGAATGACCTGGCGAAAGGCGTTGGCACTTCGCCAAGGTGTAGACAACTTTTCGGAGTCTTGGTGTTCGCGTGGCCGGCGTCTCCCGTTGCAAGTGTTTACATAACACGCGACTCGGGAGTAATGAAATCTGTGACTAATGTGCATTTTGCTAGAAATTCTCGGTCGAGCGCCGGCGATAAAATTTTCTAGGAGTTGATAATTTTATCTCGAAGTGGTTTTGAGAATATTGCTCACGTGTGCTCACGGTTTATTCTGGTTGTTTTTGTTAACAAATTATGGAATAAGATAATAACAAATTAGTTAAGAGAACATAAATAATTCATAGATAATAGTACCTATATAACATTTAATTAATTAGGTACAAAACAAGTTTCAATTCAGTCCGCCCCGTGACCACGAAAGCTGTAAAGCAATCGAAGCATCGGGAAGCTAAAAAATGTAAAAATTAAACCAAATCGCGATAAAATCCGTAAAAAATTTTATTTCAATCTGTTACAATTCATTACTTTTATTACCAATGCCACTTTCATCAGTACGTATTATGATCTCGTATGATTTCGTAAAGAAAACACATGAATAAGCACCGGTAAACAGCAATAATCTTTACGGTATTCAATTCATTTAAAATATTATTCAATTTAATATGTATATTATACAAGAGAAAAAACACTGCCACAAAATATTTTTCATCCGTCTGGATTGTACGAACTACGACTTGACGAGATGAAAATTTGGGTTGTTGAGTCTGCTTAATTGGAATACGCGTTTCGTTTTAAGCATTTTAATAATTTGGATTCGAAATCGAGTAGGTATATTTACACTGTAATTTATGTTACAAAATATTGAACGATATGGTGCATCTGGTAACACTGCTGATGGGTGTTGCAGTGGGGATTATTGAGATATGTAGGTAGTCTTTATATCCATCAACATTCAAGTTGCCTAAAGATACATTTATTTTCTCATAGATATGAATAGCAACACATTGTCACCAATAAACCTTACACGATTGGTTAATAGTTAATAGCGAATACGTGCTGTGTACAAACTACAAAGGTGTTGATATTCAGGACGCACCCGGCGCTTCCTGGTGCGGGCGCAGCGCAGACGTAAGGCAATGATGTTCGTTTGTATGCACGTGGCGCTCCAGCCGGGGTGACGACATCTCAACATGAGTGTAGAAGAGTGAGACTCTTTGTTTGCGGGAGAGGGATTAAATCCTAGCGGCCTAATTCATAGACAAATTTAAAACCTATTTTAGTTATCGAATGTTTTGTCCCTTCCGAATTAATTTTGAATTAAGTTTGAGCGAAGAATACAAAACATTGGATAACTAAAATAGATTTTAAAACTGTCTATGAATAAGGCCATTAGTGTTTTGTTGTTTTTCTTTATGAATAAAATTGTATCTGGTACCTATGTGGCTTGTAATGATCGGATTAGGTGATATGTACTAGGATAGGGTTAATATTATAGCGAACAAGGAGATATTACTCAGTATGGATTGTTTCATTCAAACGCCTAAAGGCTATGCTGCTTAGTGGTATAAAAAAATGTTAGTAAATGTTAATGTACTACTTCAGCTACAATGAAGGCACTCTTTGATAACACATTATATTGAAAATTATATTAAGTTTTAGTTTGTGAAAAGTTACACAACACTGTCTATAAACATCTTTCTTTTGATATAAAACTTTTTGGTCCTCGTTGAAAATTCTTTCGTTATTACAAGCAATTTTATTATGAAAAAGCTTTCAGTAATGCGTCATGAGGCACGTTATATTTTATCCCAAGTATAAAATCTACACTAGAATAATTTAATAATTCAATATATTATATCTTCAGCATTTTTCAAACTTATACTTCTACGCTTACAAATTACAACTGCGCAAGATTTAATAACCCGTATCAATAATCATTTGAAATTGACCTCTGGGCTGTACATTACTAATCTTAGTGATAGATATGTGACCCTTGATAGAGATCACTCGCCTTTAACCTTGCCAGACATTAACAGTCTTCATGGGTGGTATGGTGTATATCACCGTGATTGCCAGTATAATGTACTTGTAGTACTGTGTAAAAACTGTAAGAAATAGGTCGGCGGCCTTCCCTTGAGGCCCATCTATTTTGGTTCGAAAAGAATTGCTTCGTACATCAGCCTTTACATGATACGCAAGGGCTTGGGCCAGCTATCGACGGGATATTTGTTTGCGTGAAGCCTGCATCATTTTTATAGACAAACGGCCTTATTCATAGACAGTATTAAAACCCATTTTAGTTATCGAATGTTTTGTCTTCTTCTCTCAAACTGAATTCAAAAGTCATTCGAAAGGGACAAAACATTTCATAACTAAAATAGGTTTTTAACACTGTCTATGAATCAGGCCGAAGGTCTTTAAAATTATTACGGTCTGTAAAGAGTTTATGTACGTGATAGAACCACAATGTAATTATTTTTGCTTGCAACCTATATCGGCTTGAAAAATATTTTATGCCTACAGTTTATTTTTATGTTTGATGTTGTGAGGACAGCGGTGGTTTTACTGCAGGACGATATCACTTTTACTCTAAGAATGTGAACGTGTATGGGCATTGGGCAATGATGATCACTCACTTTCAAGTTACCCATGTACATATGGTCTCTACTAACCTCTTCAAGGTATTACGTCATCTTACTCCATCAGTCTTTAGTCCAATACACTTACCTACTTATGTAAAGAGTCCTACACATAAGCTCTGATCTTATCTGTTTAAAACATGCGGATGTGAAAATGTATATCGGAAAGTCATTAATCATCAAATGTAAAGATTTATGAATAATACAATCATTTATCTTAATTTATCCTCCGACGTAACCTTTACACGACTTATAAATCAGCCAAATATTTCATTCAGGCGTTATTTATGCCATGTTTAATTAAAATGTTCGGTGACATGATTGTGATAAAACAGTCAGTAATTCACGCATGTCCTGTTTTTGAACAGTTTGTATAAAACATATTTGTCATAAACGCTAATGATCCCAATAAGCACATTATTTAAGATAATGATACTAATTTCGCGCTAAATGTAGGTATATAATTTGCGGTGAGCGCTGTAAGCGAGAACATTCTAATGGAAACGCATTAGTCGTTTATCGTAGAGATGTCAATTATTAAGTATAAGTTCTTGGTATATTAGGTAACAGCATTAACCGCAGCATCAGTGGAGTTGTGCTTTACAGAAAATGTAAAACTCCAAACTGTGACCATATTTTGTACGGTAAGCAAATCAGCCGGAATTCCTGCTATTCCTCGTACCTCGTTCTTCTCAGAGAACGTAAACAAACATTTATCTTCTCAGGTTTTATTGGTGTTAATAGTCCGCGGGAGTCACATTCATCATTTTCATAAGGTGATCATGCTATTTGCCGCGCCTGTATTTAACAAAGAGTAGATTTGTACGGAAGCGGCCTGCATCCAGGGACTTCCTGTGACCTTAACCAGGTCGTCCGTCCACAATGTGGATAGGCGTCCGACACTTTGCTAGCTTGTACGTGGCCTCCACTCTAGAACCTTTCGACCCCAACATGTCTATGCGGTGATCCATGGAGGAGGCCTATGTTCAGCAGTGGACTTCCTGAACCTGAAAAGAAAGAGAGAGGTTTGTACGTATCGACATTTGTTAAAATCTATATACTATATTATGTACGAGTAGATGCAAGACAATGCTATAGACACTGATGTCTGTGATATTGTTATCAATGACTCATGGAATATCGAACCATAGTAATATTTGCATTACATGAAATTCACTTGGAGTGACATCAACAGCTCTGCAGACTATTGAATCAGCTGTCGTGGCATTATACGCACAAATTGATATGACTTTGCACGTTGAAATTATTCTTGACAGTTGATTAATAAAATAACTCAGACATACCCGCGAATGTGAAAGATGCAGAAAATAATTATATATAATATAATATGGGTATTTATGTTATGTCACTGTATACTGGATTAACGTGATAGATTTACGTTTCTCACCATTTCATGACAAACATGGTCCACCTTGCCTAAAAATCAGATATACGCGGACTTATTTTATTTGTAGCATAATTCCGGCAAAAGAGAGAGTCGAAATTGTAAATGATTACTGACGTTCATAAATACTCCTCGCACCTGGAGGTCACAGGTGCGATGCAGCCTTTAGAAATATATGGAGAAAGGGCAGGAGAAAGTGTTGGCGGTGTAAATATTAGGTCACCAGTAATTATTACAATAAATACACTATATCCATATATTAAACTGTATGAAAAGTCCATAAAAAGTAGTTACTAAGGCTTAAAAAGAAAATGTATTTGAAATTGAATTGTCTACCACAAACTAGTTAATAAGGTCGTGTTACTGGCTTCGTTTGCGCTGATATCCCTTGAGGCGCGTCTGCTATTCTGACGTAACATCGTCCTACAATGACGTCATAGATCAGAACTACACTGTTACATCTTTCAGCGTAATGCGCTACTAGTTGTGCAATATTTGCTTGAGAAATCCGTCGGTATTTTATTTACCCTTTGCGGTATTTTCGTATTTTGTTTGTGATGCTTACTGTTTGAGGTTATTGTTTCAATCTTAAGGCACACAGGATCATTTAAGAAGTAATTATCGCTGGCTTCGACTATGAAATAAAAATGGTGAGGAAAACTATCAACTTGTCCTCAAGAATCTTCTAAACCACACAAGACTCCTGTAATGGAATAGGATTAAGTTTTTCAATGTTGAGAAAGGCAATATAATAGACAAATTGCTGATAATGTTATATTATAAATTTAATCACGATTAGTGTCGACGCTGGGTATGTTTACCTTGATAACTCTTATCGGATAAGGCAACCACAGTAAAAGAGCACCAATCTTGAAGAGATATTACGTAACATAATACGCTCTCGTAGGAGAGGTCTATGACCAACTCAAATTGAAATAGCTTTATGACAATGAAGATTTGACTAACCACGTGCGTCATAACTACACTACTTAGGCAGTTTACCAAATTGCTGATTCAGTTTCTCGCCTACATCATTTTTTATGGGTTGTTGCAATAGTAATCGTGAGTAAACCTGCATACCAAAGACATCTTTAGAAGTCCGACGTCATACGGTACAGCGGCCCGTGCAGGCTAACATTCAAGTGCACCTCGCACCCAAATTTAGATCTTGTCTCATGTCGCATAAAAACCAACATTCTTCTTCAACATTTGCCATTCTGTCGACTAGAAGAATTGCTAAGATTTTCTACGGTACGTGAAGTCCGTCAACGCGCAACAAGCCAGCGTGGTGGACTATGCCTTAATCCTCTAATCCAACTGTCGATAGTTGGGAGTCCCATGCTCAGTAGTGAGGGTTAATTGGCTGATACAGTACCGCACAGAATTATGAAATGTGTAGAAACTTCATTGCGTTCATTTTTCCCGCGTCGTAGATACCGGAGCAATGACACCGCAGTGACTCACCGAACGATTTCAATTAGCGAGACATTGCCGCCGATATAATATGTAGTATTGTTTAGTCTGCTTTTACGCTCAATGTTATTTTTCTCGTCTAATTAGCTCCTTCATAATGGCCCAAGGCGAGTTTGTTTGATTGTAATTATTATGTACAGACTACAGTTAAGTACGGTACGTCTAGGGAGTTGTGGTAATCAATATGACAGCCTCCGTGGCGCAGTATGTTAGACGCCGGCTGTGAAAAGAGAGGCCGTGGGTCCAATCCCCGCACCGTAACAAATGTGTGTGTGATCGACAGGTATTTGTTTCGGGTCTGGGTGTTTGTGAGACCGAAAAGTCTCTTACATAGTTCCTGATACCCTTGAATCCTTTTCTAAAATCCATCCCATGGTTGTCTGTAAGATATTATCTTTGAGCGATAAGACCGCCAATTGTACTTTTTGTGTATGTGACTTTCTTTTTAATTGTATTTTTTGTGTGTGTGCAATAAAGTGTATATAAATAAATAAATAAATACCCACGACTAAAGACTCTATCTTAGTGTGCGGTCAGGACTGTGTATGTAACTGTTGGGTGTATTTATTTATTAATTTATATCAGCAGCGGATCTAAATTGCATGGCTGCAAATAAAATCATGCAATTGTGATAATTACTAATGGAACCAACTAGAGTTACTCAAAAGACCACTCGTTGTGTATAGTATAATAGTATATAGCTTTGCTGTTTGGGTTCTTGGAAAAACGAGGCATTAAACACCAGCTCTGTATTTAGACAACATTACAACATGAGTAGTTAAAATCGGAGATATTTATAAATAAAATAAATATCCTTTAGACTTCGTTCATGTATTTGTCATAACTCAATATTCAGTTATGAGCACTGGATGGGCTTACTAACAACTCTTGTTAAGCTGCAGAACACACCATAACCTACAAGAAAATATGTTATGAAATATGTACCTAGTGTGTTGCTAGCTAAACAAACCCCTCTTCAAGAAATACCGTACCAACTCTCAATTCAAAGTATGTTCCGGCGCAGGGAAACAAATTAAATACATACATACATATGTACTTCCGAGACTGTATTTGGCGCTACTCGTGGTGGTGGCTACTTACTGGTGGTAGGTCTCTCATATGTGGGAGGCCGCCTGGGTAGGTACCACCGCAATGTCTATTTCTCCCGCCGAACAGCAGTGTAAATGCACTGTTGTGTTCCGGTTTGAAGGACATTGTAGCCAGAGTAACTACTGGACATATCGAGACTTAACATCTTATGTCTCAGGATGGCGAGCGCAGTGGAATGCCAAGCAATGCCTTGTAACTCATGGTGTTGTTTGGTTTTGCTACTGTCCATGAGCGGTCGTATCGCTTACCATTAGGCGAATGGCAGGCTCGTCTCGTCATTCATAGCAATAAATTTTTTTTTAAAAAAACTCGACTTGTTAGAGTTGTAACTTACCCGTTTATGCCATTTTCTGAAACTAGCTTGCACTAACTTAAATTAGACAAAATCTTATGACTACAATATAAATAAATAATAATACACCCAACATTCACATACATAGTGCTAAGTCCTGACGCCACACTAAGATCGAGTCTTGTGTCGTGGGTACCAGGAACTTATTGGTGCAGAGCCGGTTTTGACAATACAGGAGGGAAGGATGAGTTAGGTATTACGTTATTAAACCTCAATGCATCTTTCTCTTATATATTAAATAATCTAATTTAATTACATAATACCAACTAAGACGAAAGTATCACAACTTTCTACATGCGAAATGTCTGTATTCGTTGTGTGGCGACACTCCCAACTGCACTTGTTTCAATTCTATTGTTATAATATTTACAAATAAATGATATTGCTGAATTACATTAGTCACCAACGCTCCTCATAAATATTACAAAATAAGTTATAAATACGATAACAATGTATTCAATTCTGAATATAAATAACAACCATATAAGTATGTACGTTTATTGCACTTGGCTCGGATATTATTTAATTTTATATTACTTTGGCTACGGACTCACTCCGTCCGTTTTTAGTGTTTATTTTGATGGTTTATTTTTATAAGTCGTGACTAACATGAATGTTATATTATACCATGTCATATTTTATGGACCTTTTTTATTTGTAGGTACTTACTATGAAACGTGATTAACTGCGGTCATTATTTAATATTTTAATTATTTAAAAAGCCTAAATGATAAAACTTTATCTATTTTATTTTTATAATTAACAAAAGCTGTTTAAAACTAGCGGTTGCTTCAACAAATTTTGAAGTAGGAATTTTACAAGCCAGTAAAATAATTTAAAATGTTTGAAATCATTTCTCTGCAGTGCACTTATGGTATTTGATTAATAGTTAATTTAAAGCAGTGACTTGCTTGCCACAGATTCGGATTGTTAAGACGTGGTTTTTTATTGATCTTTTATAGAGTATATATTTAAAATTTAATAGTACATTATAACTCATTTTGCGGACTAAGGAAAACATGAGAAACGAACATTATACAATTTGTTTAAATGACTGATATTGTTACAGTTATATAGGAATGTGAATACATGAGCAATTTCTATACAGGATGAGATAAGTTTCTACATACATCTTTTTTGTTAGCTTTGATGATATTATTGAAGCGAACTGATATTATTGAAACCCAGTTAGCACCTTACAGTTCTGGGAACATGCTCTAGCTTCCTTTTATACTGTGGAAAGTAGATCTTTGTTCTCGTAAAAACTCGTATAAATCACTAACTGTGAACGCGGAGTTTGTCTGTCCGTGTGTTCGACTTACGTCCCGACTGTTTATCTCCACCTCGTTTTCAATAGATGTAGTTGTAATATTTTAATTTATAGGTGCTAGTATAATTATATATAAATATATATTTTTAGGTTTTGTAATCATTTCATAACTATTTTGTACAAATTCGAGTTTTGTGTGTCTTGCATTTTGTCAGAGTTGAAGCTTTTCTTTTTTCATACTGGCTTAGCATAATCAACAGAACATCTAATATTAACTACAATATTGTCCAGATAGACTATAGTCTGGCGACAACAGTCTAACTGTAGTCATTCTACATAAATGTACTAGCAAGTTAAAAGATTTCAATTAAGATTCCCAAAATTTCCGCAACTCCTTATACTAGGGTTTTCTGTTTATAAACATACACATTCATATGATTTTTTAATATGTTCTCCACATTTCCCACATAGTGATAACGCTCGCAGCTCGTGTAAAATTTTATCACATCGCTTGTCAACGTTTATTTTGCGTGCCAGTTAAACGGGCAGCGCATGTGGCCCAATTCATCGACGTCAGGTTTCTTGATTTATCCTTTTTTGGAAATTTAAATGGAAAATGTATGCATTTATTAAATTGTACGTGTATATTAATTTTAATAGGTATATTCTGATTATGGAAAGTTTTACGACATATATTTGCAGCTTTCGTGATGTCCAACACGTTTAAAAGTATTTTGAAAGAGTTTATTAATATCAGCCTATATACGTCCCACTCCAGGGTACGGTTAAACGACGTTATGTTATACTAGTTCCAGTTACTTAGTTGAATGAATATGAATTGATATTCTTGTGCAATATTCTAAAGTACTGAAAGTTAACCACGTTAGCTCATAGCCTACAGGGCACTAGATCAAGAAGACGGTAAGGTTAACAGTCAAATCATTTTATGACTTAGTGTTATTCCTAGTGCGTGGTTGCCTGTTGGTAAACGGACCAGAGGCGACAGCCTACATGTTCACGGTGCTCGCTCAAATCTCAGGGCACACCTCTGACTTTTCGGAATCATGTGTGTAATGTGTATTGATAGTCAATCACCACGCACTATAACGGTGAAGGAAACCATCATCATTTCTATGGTATGTAAAGTCCGCCAACCCGCACTAGGCCAACGTGGTGGATAATATGGGCTAAACCCTCTCAATCATACTCTCGATTGTAGAGGAGGCTCGTTCCATACAGTAGTACGTATGTGGTTTGATGCAGTACAGTTATTCCTAGTGTATTAATATGAAGTCGTCTTTTTCATACACTACACTACAAACAGTAACATGTACGCACTAAAAGTTATAGTTATGAGGCGAGTGGGTTTCCAGAAATAAAAATAGATTGAGTTTACCGACGTTGTTTTAGGTAAATGACCCAGTGTGGGAGCTATATATATTTGTAGAAAATGTCTACTCAAACAACGCGAGGAAACGGTTCGAGAAATACAGAATACTCGTAATTGTTTGTAATATTATGGAGTTAAAAGTTTGTGGTAGATGTAATTGACGGGCGCTTCCGCGTCTTTGATCTAGTTTTAAAGTTCGTTTACGGTTTGAAAATTCCAGGTTATATTTTGATTTGCGTGTGGCCCATATAATTCGGTCTAGCTGGCGTTTCCCTTCCATGTATAGTATCCACGACTTTGTTTGGTCTTTGAGTTGCTTAAGAGTTGTATAAAAACGGAAGGAAAATCGATTTCTTCTTTCGTGGTGAAATGAATAAAGATTTGAAAAAATCACGGTTGACTTGGCCACTCGCTCGATAAGAATACTCTAAGAAAAACTAAAAAGAAAATTGCTGCCACATTTGGTTGTGTTGGTCCGTCCTAAAATCCTGGATTTTTTAACTGGGACTTGAGGAAGTAATTGATTAGAGTAACGCAAATATGTCCGTGCCAGTAAAATATATGGTGAAGAGTCTCTACTCTCTATAGTTTAGAAAAACATGCCATACAGCCATTCACTTAAATTTAAAAGTGGATCTAAGACCATTCTCAACTATTCGTAAGTCGTCAACTTGCGCCAAAACAGAGGAGTGCAATCGGGCATTCCGACAAAACTCTACAGTCTACGCGACACACGACACCCGCCCGCGAACATTGATAGCGCCGCGGTTGTGACAAATTATCATGCCACAGCCGAAACTCTGCACTTTTCCCACACTATTACGTTTTAAATATTTACTATTATGTTGTATTTTGTCTGCCGGTTGTATTACTGCGTGTTATTGTGTAATTACTTTTAAAATGTTCGATTTGCCAGTCATTTTCGCTTTCTTTTCGTAATGCTGTAGAGTTTATTCCGATTTAAGGATAGATTGGCGCATCGGTTAGGCATCCTTCGAAGCTATTCTAATAGTCTATTATATTTGTTCCGGGTCTACTATTTTGTATGTAAACTCACATGTTGATGATTTTATTATTGTTGTACTTATTGTAGTGAAAATAAGCGTTTTATCTATCTATTTATCTATGTATCTTATGTTGGTTGATTCGCAGGAAAATAATTTAAAAACAAATATTTTTTATTTTATGCTATATGATGTCTGGTAATTGTAAAACATGGTTTGTGGCAACGATTATCATAATATAAAGCGCCTTTGCCTAAACGATACGCTGATTTAGCAATATCAAGGTTGTTGATAAGTTATACGAATATGTAGAGTGGTTTACCAGAAATATACGTAAAATAATTTAATTATTTAGTTCAGTCCTAAGTCACATATAGAGCATGCTTGCTCAGTTGCTACTCGCATTAGATGTCTTAATTAGATTGAATGCCCTATTAATTCTTAGGCTTAGAGGCTATACTGTGTTTTTCTACTAGAGGGAATCTAGAGCGTACAGAAACACGATACAGAAAATAGGCGAGCTCTGACGTAATTCCACTTTTGCAATTAAATAATTTCGCAAAGTGCCCCTAAGTCAGGTATTTCGAGTGACATGAGCATAGCCTATTTTATCCTGTTAGAAGAAATATAATTCTCATGTAAACATATATTAATGGATTTCCGTCTGCTCTAGAGAAAAACAGACAGTTCGCGGTACAATTACCAATTACGTTGAAAATTTCGTTCTCCCACACAGGTATTCAGTCAAAAATATAAATAATCGTAAAAGTTAATCTTTTCTCGGTAAAGTTTTGCCAATAATGCTATATGCGGATTTCATACGTGGGAAGCGTATGATCAGCGACAAAATTGTTTTCTATATCTTTGATTTTTTTCGTAGATGATACCCGCAATCTAAGTGATATACGTAGATTTGAGCTGTGCTAAATCCTATATAATTATACGAATGCATGAGCAAATACAGTTTTATTAAACTTTTCGCACCAAAGCATGCATGCTCGGGTAGATAATTAGAAGTCGCTCATATGCATATGGCTTTTTTCATAGACAGTTTTAAAACCTATTTTAGTTATCGAATGTTTTGTCTTCTTCGCTCAAACTAAATTCAAAGTCGTTTTAAGCAATAAGGCAGGCCGGCATATTTATGACAAATGGTAATTATTAAAATTCTTTTGGCAATCCATGTTCTTTGACTGTGTCGTCGGAATTACTTTTAATATATATGCTGCTGTCACTATTTCAAGGCGACAAAATAAGAGTTTTAATTTGCCTGTGAAAGATTTTTTCTCAAGAGTGGCCGACTTTCTGGCGTGAGAACAATCACAATCCTAAAACTCTCGTTTTGAACAGCATAACAATTCAAATGCACAACACATGGCGAAGTTAATAAAACGTGTACTTTCGGCAATTGCATCCAACTTTGTTTTCCACTTTCGATGCCAAATAACCGAGAAAGTATCCACTAAATATAGCGTGTGTATTTCTTGTTTACAATCTTCAACGCGCGACATATCATTGACGTAGGAACAAACTCTGAGGCATCGTTACTGCCATTGTTTTCGTGACACCGATCGTTTTGTCTTTTGTTCGATTTTGGCACGGTTATCACAAGTGTATCCTACATGGGGAAACTATGTTCCGAGTTATTAAGGTGTTTTTACAATTCATTTTTAGTGCATTTGTTATTAATTTGTGTTGCTGTGGACTGCTTTTGATTTTGATCACATGTTTTCTACTTTACGATCTATAAACCTTTTTTATAAAGGTCGATTGGCATGCCAGACTAGATGTATGTTGGCTGAAAATTCTATTAATTTTGTAATAAAAAAAGTCTTCTGATAGCAGAAAAGAATGAACCTGAAACGCAACAGACGCGGGTCACTATGATAGGTCCTGAACTGTGTTTATAATAATAATAATTTGATCCATATACGTCCTACTGCAGGGCACGGGCCTCCTCTACAATCGAAAATGCAATTGAGAAGCGTTAGTCTTCGTAAACCATATAAATTCCTAACGAATCCCACGATGTTTTCCTTTAGTTTATCTTTGTTTAGTGGTTGCTATCTGGATGGATGCGAATATCTTAGACCAGCATTTTACCTCCTGTTCCCATCTGATGTAAATCCTTACAGTGCTATTTAAATCAGTTACAATCCCAGCATAGGGTTTGAGGAAAATCTATGTTTACGCACCAATGTGATATGTCTAGCATTCATGATATAATGGAGTTAAGCGTCACGATCTATTATGTACATTGTACGTTTACAAGGCCATGGAAGGCATAGAACATAGCACCTTAACATGACTCACGTAAACAAGATGTATGCGTACCAGTGGCGTATTTTAGATAAAGCACCTTGGACATTTATAATTGCCGTCGCAGAGAAAAAATCTGTATTTGTAACCTATCGATGTCTGTACATGGAAGATAAATGAGTAAACCTTATATGGGGGGACTGTATTATCATAATAGAACCCAAAACAATGATTTTTGTATGTTTGAATCTCATAAATGGTTGAACCAATTTCGCTTAAATTTGGTATGGAGGTAGTTGACACCCTGGATTTACAGGTTACTTTTTATCCCGAAAAATTTAGTGTCCCCGTGGGATGATCAAGGAATTCAAATAAATTTGTTACTTTTTAAATCCGAAAGGCATGTGATGGGACTGGATTAAATGCCTTGAGTGAGAATGAGATGAGGCAAGGCGGGATATAACGGGACGAAACTGGAAAAGCAGTACAGAGAACGACATTGAATTTGAATATAAATATAATGCTACGGGAAATAATAGGGTGCTGATGTGAACTGGACTCAAAAACTATCTGCACCCAGGCGGAGCCGGGCCGGCGCCTAGTATGTTAATATATTCATAAATTATTAATGAGAATATTACTCTTAACTAATTAAGTAATCACTCGATTTTTCATTGTGCTATTCTGTGCCATGGTCCCTATAACTTTAGAGTAAATACGTCTCCTCTTCACACATATCAATGGTAAATGTTGTCATTAATAGTGTTTGTTTCCGGAAGGTCACCGCTGTTTGTTAAGCATATAATTAGATGATCAATCCTTCGATTCCGTATAGAGGCATCGCACGATTCATGGAAATATTCTGTTTGTAAACGACGCTAATTCTCAAACATTTCTATTTGCGTTGTGTTTAGTGTTGTTGAAGTTCGTTCACAGGTCACGCGGAAGGTGTTTAGCAACGTTGTTTTGTTCATATTTTCGGTTTTATCCCTCGTAAGAATCCAATTTGATTTTAGAATTACAAATAGACATATGCTTTAGAAATTGGAAACGTAATCATGGATAATTACATTACTATAGCCAAATGGTATTGTAAATAGAGCTACGTTATAGCCAGTTTTAGTTACGATGTTGCACTTAAAATAGACAGTTATGCTACTGTTTCACTCAGTTACTAAGATTACTTGAGGCCAGAGAATCCTTATTCTTTTTAAGATTATTGAAAGTATTTTCATTCACAGTTAAAACGAGTAATTTTTTTTGTGTGAACATGCCTATGTAATTTCGAAAATTCTAAGCTGTGTACCTTCAACTCCAATCAGACAATCGCTCACTCCGTAAAAATCACAGATATGCAGCAAATCGTACTAAATGATAAAACAAAATACATACATACATAAACTCACGCCTTTTTTCCATAAGGGGTAGACAGACTTGCTACCAGAATACCCATGTTTCGCATTGTCTGTCCCGTCCCACGATGTGATAGGGAGCGAGCCCATCACCACATCGGGCACAAATTCCTGACTCCGGGCTGATAATGAATAGAAAAATCCAATATCACTGCCCGACCTGGTATTCGAACCCGAGACCTCTGCTTTAAAACTGCGCCACCGAGCCAGGCACAAAGTTTTGACTTGGAATAATCTATTGCAAAGAGAACTGTTTACGTTCACTTGAGATTTCAATTGATTTATGAGTTGGTTGAGCTCGGCTACTATATCTTGCCCCGATAGATTTAAATTATTGAATGTATCTAATTATTTGTTTTAGTATACTTGAAGGTAGCATTTTGGTGGATCTCATTAAGGTTGTTTATTGTGAGTCACAAATATCGGCAAGGCCGGAGCGGTGCGTACGTGCTCTCGGCAACGCAGCGCGCTCTGCCGCCCCAATTCCCGACTTTCATTTTATCACCAGCGACAATTCACTAAATCATAGGATATAAACATTGTGTTTTAGAATATTTTTTATCTATTTTATTAATATTGAGTATCTTCTGAACTGATTTCTTTGAATAATGAAATGCATCGTCGAGGACTTAAAATAAGAAAACCAGAAACACTTTGACTTGAAAATTGCAACGCCAGCTACTACATTACTCATGCTATCTATGTGATCATACATGGTATCACATGTATGTTATTATATGTTACTTATCACATTGGGAACTTAATTAATGCTCACTGTAATTTGCAGGTTGCTAGCTTCTAAGATTCTCCGATTACATATTCTTAACACATTATATCATGTTTTAAATCAATTATTATGTTTTCCAAAACTTAAGAAGTAATTAGGTTGGAGATATCCCACAAATAGCTTGCTTAACACTTATTGCTTCCTCAAAAACAGCCGATACGTTTACGCATGTACCGCTATAAACAGCATGTCGTGTGACACTTATGTCGCAGCTCCGTGAATAACGGCCTAGGGATGTTTATGTCACTGTGGGTCGGTACTACTATTCACATCGCTCCGATAAATCCATTGTGGACTTAATTGTTTTTGTTATTTTGTTAATTATGAAAATTTTCCAGTCCTTCACGTGTGTGCGTTTTCCTCGTGGCGCCTTTTATTTCTATTTTTAGAGTTTATAGTTTTGCTGCGGTTTTTCGTATTTATTTTAAGGTACATACATTTGTTTTTTACGAGTAGTTTAATTGCACTCGCCACTCGTAAGGTTAACCGCCGAAATTATTATAACGAACACGGTTCACGCATGTAATAAGTGTCCATTTTCCTCATTTCCAGTAGATTGTGTTATTTATAAATACATTAACTGCATATTTGGTTTTCCTTATCAAATATAAAATAGTAGAATAATTCAGTAATGTACCGGTGTTGATAAATTTTCGCACAAAAAATGGAAATTATTTCATAAGGTGCACTACAAAACTACATTATTTATACAAAATTAAAATACCACACCAAAAATTCACAACAAATCAGCAGCAGTTCAAAAAAGCTTCACTCGAACGAACGCGCTAATTTAGTTGCCTACTTGAAAACGTAACACATTCACAGAATCCGTAACTGGATCACAACAACCCTCGCACCATTCACCTGTGCGAGGGGTGCGGCGCGGGGTCGTCGACCTCGTTACGGCTCCGGCCGTTGACCTCCGGCCGTCAGCTGTTGTGTGCAACAACGCCGCACTATATAGGCATCTCGAGTTTGACCCACTTCGCAACGACACATGTCGCCGGTTAAGTCGTGTTACATAATTTTTTCCACTCATTAGTATTGATAAGCTGTTTGATAATATTTGGTAGATTGGTAGATGGTGAAAGTCTGTGTGCATTTTAGTGTTTGTTGTAAAGAGTTGATTAGGAAGAGATGGTGCCATTCGAATTCAATATTTGTGTAGGAAATTGACAATGAAATTGTATTTTAATATGTTTTAGTCCTCAGATTCACTCCTGTTATTGTTATTTGTTGCTTGGGAAGCATTCATTTCTTTGTCATTATCTTGCTTTATAATAATGGTACATTTATACCTTGAATGAAAGATTCTCTGCAAACAGCTTAAAGATAAATGACCTATAGTGAAACAAAACGAAAATAAAATTAATCATGTGTTTCTATCGATAATACCAACAATTCTCGCAGCAGTTGCTTGAACTATTTACACCAAAGGAATTTCTGTTAAATACTAATTGCGAAAACTTCAGATTAATTACGCTGAAACGTTGCGGCTCTATAGTTGTAAATATTTCAGTTATTGTAAAGTAAATCCTTTGTTAAATCCGACTAATGCTGATAAGAACATATTCGTTTAAATTGATTACTGTTATTGAATGATTGGCACTTTTACAGATCTCAACTTTATTATTTTCCACTGATAACATCATACGATATTATATATATTTTTAGATCGCATCCTTGTCGTATCTCTGAATTTCGCAAATATGAATGTAATCTTATCTTGTGAATTGAATAAAAAATAACACAATGTTTTTGACTTATATAATTATGTGAATCATTGTTTTTATGCACGTCTAAATTGTTGTATTTTTGTAACTTTATAAATTACCTATTGTCTTGAAATTCACGTACGACATTAGCTATTCTATTTGTAATGGTTTAAATTACACCAACAGAACAAGTTTATTGTGTTTTATGTTTATTTATAATTCTAGATTTATATATTTATAAATTCAGTCATGCGAAAACAGGCAAACTTGTGATTAATTAAAAGACATCACCGATAGTAATGAAACGAAGCTCACATTTTATTATTAATAAACAAATTATGCATTTACAATTCCAAATTCAAAATTAAAACAAATAATTCTGAAATGATGTAGCTCGTTTTATTATTTTATTCAATACTCGTACTATGTTTACTGTTCGGTACATGCAAGGGAGGTCATTTCAACGAGAAGTCGTCATATTTTTAGATCTTCGTATTCAGTCTATGATATACACATGGTTTCATGCGGGATGGTATAGTGATATCGACGGGGATAACGGTGTTAATCTTCTTTCGTCCGCGTCGGTGCATACTCTTGAAATGCCCTTACGTGTACTTTAATATCGTCACTGCAGTCTCCTTGAAGTGCTAGTAAAAAATATCCTTGACTTGATATCAAAATGATTTAGAGCGCCGCATTACTGATCAACTTTATCGTAATATCGATTTTATCTTACACATAAATTGACACACGTGCGCAATTTGACTAAAGCACTGCCAAAGCAATTTCGCTCCCTTGCCTTTGATGTAGCCATTTGTGTGTAAATGGTTTTTTCCTGTCACCCTTTGCCAGTAGGCTTAAGAGAACATCCACAGGGATAACCTTTTATTATGTAGCAGGGGTTATAAGCTATATGCAAAAGTTTATACATGGTAGAGTCACCTCGTAACCAATTTTGACTTCAGCCGGAATGGGTTCACTCGATTCGTGTGGTACGACTTTGTTATTATATAGCTTTGCAGGTGCGTTTCGAACGATGGTAACACTTTTCCTATAGCTAGACATATGAACGTTATCGCATCTGGTATATTAATTCATAAATGGTCGATGTGTTAATAAAAAATCTACGTGAGACATTGAGATTAAAAATATATACAATTTCTGGAATCAGACATTCGACGTTCCATTAGTTACATGCACATAAACCATCCTCACGACCAAAGCCATTATTCTAAATACGAAAACTCTACATGCTCGTTTTAAGATATTGCCGGGAGTCCGAAAATATGCATTGGCGTCGGAAATAGATAACCTGTTTTATTTACCTCTACGAGTGTTCACTATATACGATGTTATGAATTCCAAACCATCAAGGTTGTAATAACGAATTTAGCTAGCTAGCTATTTAACGGAATTTTAAATAGCTAGCTTGTAGGCACGTAGCTACCCCGGCGTGTAGTCAGTTTGAATCGATTTATAACTGTAATCATTTAATGTGAGGGCATCAAACAACTTGAACTGTGTGTAAATATACACAGGCTAATGTCTTAATGTTGGCACGGTTATGACATGCTGTATGCGTTTGTGGGAACACAGCGGCGATAAAGGGAATAATGAGTATAAATTAATAATATATCGGCGTACGGAATTATCGGACGAACAATTGCAGGCGTCATGGTCAGACCTGTCCTCGCATTATCCTTTTACCCTCGGCATTATAATAATGCGGGGCTATTGTCCACTGCGTTTCATTATTGTTTACTGTATTATTTATTTTTTCAAAGTCGTTTTTTATTCGTACAGCTCTTAAATAATTCTTTTGTTGATGAAAGAGGGAATAAAAGATTAAAAGACACGATTTTTTTGTTAGAAGCGATTATCTGCTATTTATCTCTGCCTGGTACACAGCGCTGGCGATACGCTGTCTAACGTAATTTTAAAAATAGATTTTGAAACACATTGCTCCCGAGGAAAAATATGCTTCATATTCTCGGAAAGCAGAAAAATAGTACGGATATTATAAGAGCTAAAAATATACAGGTTAAACATAATACGCAATCTATACTTGTCACGACAAACGGAATTGTTTCTTTCAACTTCGCCAGGATATTGTATCCGTGGGGGAACCAGTAAAATAGTTATAAGTGTCTTCTTTTTTTTCATTTAGGGTGAGCAAAGGAACTGTAGCGTGACAGCCTTGGCCATCGTAGTAATTTATCATATCTTTTTTTTCGATATAAAAAGGGTTCTTTCACAATGTGAATTTGACGTATTTTTGTTGTTTTTATTTTCTTTTAGCCCATATACGTCCCACTGCAGGGCTCGGGCCTACTCTACAATCGAGGGTACGATTGAGAGTGGTTGGGCCATATATTATATGCGTGGGGAATGACTATCAATACACACATGAATCCGAAAAATCAGAGGTGTGCCCTGGGATTTGAATCCGCGACCACCGTGAACATGTAGGTAGCCGCGTCTGGTCCGTTACCAAGAGGCGACCACGCACTTGACATATTAAAAAATGTTGTCATTTTCACATGTAGGAGCCAAGTGAGATATTCGAAACTTGCAGTTATCTGTTTGCTACAGCATGTGTTTTGTGCAGTGTTCTGAAAAGAGATAGACTTGTTTTCATTGCTATTCTGACAGTCCATAGTAAGTATATTAATGTAAAGAATGGCTTACCGAATACACGATAAATCGACAACGATAATCATCACGATCATATCAAACTTATCAAACAACTAGGTCACGCTTTAAAACATATTTTCTTCAATACTCACGGGTGTTTTTAAAATTTTGCTTACATAACCGATAATTCGTCGAACAGTTTTTTTCTTACTTCATGTGTGTCGCGTACATAACGACACGTGGTTTTATCTTGTTTTTGGCAATACAAACGTAGTTGGTTTATCAACAAGTTTCCTTCCTCGTGAATTTTATAAACGTCTGTTTTTTTACAATGCCATTAATTTAAATATCGACTTCCAGTTCGTTAGTATAAGTTACAATTGTAAGTACAATTGTGTAAGTTTCTATTTCTCCCGCCAAACACCAGTGTAAATACACTGTTGTGTTCCGGTTTGAAGGACATTGTAGCCAGAGTAACTACTGGACATATCGAGACTTAACATCTTATGTCTCAGGATGGCGAGCGCAGTGGAATGCCAAGCATTGCCTTGTAACTCATAGTGTTGTTTGGTTTTGCTACTGTCCATGAGCGGTCGTATCGCTTACCATCAGGCGAATGGCAGGCTCGTCTCGTCATTCATAGCAATAAAAAAAAAAAGGTGTTAAACTATGTGATTTCATTCTTAAATTTAACCCAAAACAATTTTTTTTGCTAATCCTCGTACCTAATGCGCATGTAGTCCAAACTTAGCAACGTATCGTGGTCGTTCGCAACCGGGTTTCGAATCCACGTCACTGAAACGCATTAGTCAAAGTTGTATTAATCAATTGAAAAACTAATAAATAACACTTAATCGCTACATGATAAAATCATTACAATATGTCGTCCCAAAAAACGAGTGACCCAAAAAGTCTCGTGAGATGAAACAAAGGCCGTACGAGATCGCGGCCGCGGTATCACAACGCGCAAACAAATGAACTCGCAATTTCGCATGCAATAAGAAACTTAACTGAAGAAATGTGTTATTAAATACAGGGTCATGTTTACGTCATCTCTTTATTCTTCGTTTTCTTTTTAATCTAGTGTGGTTGTGAATCATAAGACTCCGGATTTTGATTTCACTAGATAAACATGATTCAGCCTGGAACGAATTACATCCCACAACGGCTATTGTAGGCGATCAGTCGTAAGACTGGTCATTTCTTGACCATGGATAATAAAGCATGTTGTGCCAATCCCACGCCGACGCGGGATATAACCAAATATAGGGAACAAGGCGTGGGGTATTCGAAGTATTACAGTATAGTCCATATAAGGCATTAAGTCCCTCTCTAATTTTAGCAAAACCAATTCTTTAGAATATTATATTAATAATGGCCTATAACACCAAATAATTTAGTATGACAGATATTTATATTCATCAAAATTACTGTTCTAAGTCCCTCCTCATTGTTTAAGGACAATGAGTTCAAAATAGACTCTTGTGTTGTCATGCATCCTCTTTGCCGACTAATCTCATTAATATTTTAAAGTAATAAGATTTATAATTTCTCACGCTCTTGGATACAGGCGAACAATGTGGGGGCTACTGAACTCGCGTGAACTGCGAGGGAAATTAAAATGTGCTCGGTGAAACATATTCTGATAGTATATTCTTCTTATTAATTTCGACTAAGCTGGTAAGGATCTTTATTTGGAAATGAAATTCTCTCTGGTCACTCATATTGTGAGGTTGGAGCGATACGGTCTTATTATATTTGGTGTAGCTAGCCTTACCTTATCTTTTTGGAAAAAATGGTAATACTAGGGAAACCAGCTGCCACTACAACACTGTGTAAGACAGTGGAAATCGGTTATACGCTTCTAGAATTTTGATAAGCAAGGAGCATCATAAAGACAATCTGTGAGATTAAGTTACTAGAATTTCCTTTTATTGTCTGTTTTTTTCGAATAAATAAAAACACAGAAATTATAGTATTAAAATTAATAATTTTGTTTCCTGCTTCATGTCTGGTATTTCCAGAATATAAAAAGCAGGCCCTTTATCAAGAATCTCACGCAATTCCCAAAGAATTTGCAAACATTAAATTGGCTTATACCCAAAGTTTTGCTACCGGCTTTACCACTTCCTTCAGAGGTTACCTATTATTGATCGTAATTTTTTCGTTGTGCGTAGATCGGCTTTTGTGCGCAGATTCGCGTGACCTTCAACGTTTTGGCAGCGCGCACAAATGAGATGATTGACTGATTGCTGTTGCTACCCGGCCGAGATTTCACCCACTTCCCTCGCTTATCTGGGCTCTTTGTTTACATTTCAATTCGAGACAATTTAAGCTTCTCTTTATTCTTATCACGTTTTATCATAACTTAGCTGGAGTAGGGTTGCCGATTCTAGATTCAATTTAATTCAATTTACAAACTAATTTACAACACACACTCAATTTAATTTACAACTTTTAGGTTGTATAACACTCACTCAGCAAGAGCCAAATAAGATGTATAAGAACGTCGTAGAATATTTGGATAATGATTTTAAAACCAGCTGTGTGTGAAATAAATATTTATTTTATAGGAAATTTTGTTCTACCTGTAAATATTATTGAATAATTAATTTCTGTAATACGTCGTTTTAGTCACATGATCGCAAAGAGTGTTGGCTATATATTTTCTTAAATATCCAGTGAAATAATGTTTAAATATGTCATATAAAGTTTGTTTTCGTTGGTTTTCCTTATTTCACATAGCCATGTGCTAATACGACCGACTCTTTTTTTGCGCAGCGAGTCGCCAGGAGCCACTTATTTAAGGTTTTTATATTTTATCGCGTAGCGTCCCTACCATCCAAGTCATAATAGTCACATTTATTATTACATAGATTTTGTCAATGCGTATAATGTTTCAAGGATATTAATCTACCTACACGGATTACGTTCCTCGCAATCTCTTACTGTTAGATAGAAACGGTCTGCGCCTTGTTTATGTGCTGTTATCGAACACGTTTGCATTCGTCGCACTGTCTCACCTGTCTTACGTAACAAGGTTTTAAATAACTCAAGCAATTAGCAGTTTATCTGTTTTGTATTTTGTTTACAACTTGAGCTGTTTGAACAGGAGTGTTTTGATGATATCGCTCGTTTGGTGAATTTCACTGATTAAGCTATGAATAATATGGCTATTGACTATTTGCTTATGAGAAGTTGAGCACCTTTGAAATAATACCGTAAATCTTAGTTTTATTTCAATTTATAACACGTAGATCTAAGAAATCAGTTGAGCAACTGTCAGACAACGTAAGAAAAATAATGTCACTACAAACATTTGCATAAGTTAGAGGTGTATTAGGTAGAGATTTTGAAATAAAATAAATAAGTCATCAAATCGATTGAAAATCCATTATATTTGCAGTTAGAGTATGGAAATTGGTGTTTAAGTCTATACGATATTGTAAATTGTGATGGGCTTTCCAAAAATACACTTTAACGGTATTGATATAAATTGTTTGAAGATCAAGACCAGTAAAGGGGCCTTCGTCCACCAGTGGCGTGATATAGGTTAGATAAGATAAGAAATGGTGTGATTATTCTATCTTTGTAAAGAGGATCAATTTATGTAAAAAAATCGCATTTTTATATAGAAACTTATTTTTACATCGTCAAATTCTGCAATGAAGTGTTTCCCTAGTATAGATTCTGGAAGACAGTTAGTGTCTTCTACTCACCAGCATTTGGTTTGCAAAGCTACCTGCCTTCGTTAGCTATCATAAAAACACAATCTGACTAATGCAAGACTTAGGCCGCGTTTCCACTGACGCGGAGCTGGGCGGAGAGGAGCTTAAGGCCGCGTTTCCACTGACGCGGAGCTGGGCGGAGAGGAGCTTAGCGGTGCACAAATTGACCAATGACTATGCTTGAAATATCCGCTACGCTTCAATGGAAACAGTACGAGCGGGGTGGAGCAGAGGTGAGCGGATATTCATACATCGAGGCGGTGCAGTGCGGAGGACAGCGAGCATTGGGGTACAGAGCGGAGGACAGCGGGGCGGTACGGAGCGGTGCGGAGCGGGGCGGTGCGTGACTCGCGTGCAGTGCGTGCGTGTGACTCTTCGTCTTCAAGTAGAGAAAGATATAAAATGATTGCTTTTTTCTTTTTAAACGACAACATGTTGTATGGTCTTTCCGAGAGATTGAGTGTAACTAAGTGCAAAAATGCGCGATTCCAAAAGTATGCTCCACTCCGCTCTGCTCCGCTCACTGACCACTCACCGCTCTTCATCGCTCCTCTCCGCCCAGCTCCGCTTCAGTGGAAACACTGACCACTTTTCACCGCTCTTCTCCGCTCCTCTCCGCCCAGCTCCGCGTCAGTGGAAACGCGGCCTAACGGTGCACAAATTGACCAATGACTATGCTTGAAATATCCGCTACGCTTCAATGGAAACAGTACGAGCGGGGTGGAGCAGAGCTGAGCGGATATTCATACATCGAGGCGGTGCAGTGCGGAGGACAGCGAGCATTGGGGTACAGAGCGGAGGACAGCGGGGCGGTACGGAGCGGTGCGGAGCGGAGCGGGGCGGTGCGTGACGTTGCAAGCCTTTCTTCACTTGAAATCGATCTCCTGCAATTAGTATCCTTCTTCTGTATACATGGTTTAAGATGACAATGTAATTCATGGAAAAGTTTTCTTGATACCCTATACGAAGTTTCGAACATTTCGTCATCACACGTCTGAAAAAAAGTTGAAAATTCTCCATGCACAGAATGGTACTTTATATGTTGTCGAATGTTTGCTTTTTTCTTTTTAAGCGACAACATGATGTATGGTCTTTCCGAGAGATTGAGTGTAACTAAGTGCAAAAATGCGCGATTCCAAAAGTATGCTCCACTCCGCTCACTGACCACTCACCACTCTTCATCGCTCCTCTCCTCCCAGCTCCGCTCCTCTCCGCCCAGCTCCGCTTCAGTGGAAACACTGACCACTTTTCACCGCTCTTCTCCGCTCCTCTCCGCCCAGCTCCGCGTCAGTGGAAACGCGGCCTAACACTGGAACAACTAACTATTTAATAAGTTGTTTTATATTCATTGTATCCAGTATGTTATTTATTTAGACAATAAGACATGTTACCTTTGAAATGGTAGAATTTGAATACCTATTTTCCTCCACTACATAACATGTTAAATGTTTTTCTGACCACAACGTTGTATTAAATAGTTTTAAATTTTGCTTTGTAATTGAACAAAGCGAGTAGGTATGCACATCAAATTAACATACAAAGGTTTTTTTGTAAATTCCCCACTTATTAAGATTTAATGTTTGCATTAAAATGAAAATATTGGTGGACGTAGTGCTCTTTTACTGGTTGCGTTGTAAATTGTGTATCTGATGGCGTCAGGTCGGATGTTAAAGTCGTTCGTGTAATCGAAGCCTGCTTACTAAATAAGTTTTGTTTTTAAAGCATAGCTTTCTCAAGCAATTAAGCATCTCATCTGATGCTTGCTCTTAGCGGGGTAATTGATTAAATTATTTATAGTATTCATTATAATACGCAAAGATTTTATAGGGCTGTAAATCAGCTCATAATTGCGTCGGTCCACACAAAATTATCCAAACACAAACATTGTGCTCAACATAACTCTGTTATTATGCCTAACGGCCTCATTCCAACCCACAATACTTGAATTCAAAAGGTGACAAAGCCTTGTCCCACTATTACAAATAATTTACAAATTATCAAAGTTACTAAAACTAATGTAATCATAATAAATCTCGCAGTTGTATAATGGCCAGTTTGAACAGAAATAATGATTAAAATATAGAATGTTGGAATTCGTTTGAGTTTGCCGAGGGAGCTATGCTGCTGGTCTTGTCCAAGGCGCGCCACTGAACTCGACATTTGGCTTTCGGCGATCACGGGAAACTGGCCCGCTCGAATCTACAAGAACGCAATACAAACCTGTTCTCTAAGCTATTTGTCTCCACGGCAATGTTTTGTGGAACCGTTGCTTGTGCATAGAAAGGAAGTCGACTTGAATGTTTTATCGAACCATTTGTCATTTATATTGATTTGCCCATTTGTTTCGTTATTGTAGGTACTTGGTAGCATTTCATTTTTACCCAACCATGGGAAGAAGTACTTAATAAATTTGAGTTGCGTTGATTCGAAAAAATATATGGTCCAATTTTCTTTGGTACAATTTAATTGCGGTCTAATAATTTGTGTCCATGTATGGCAATACTTGTCCGACCAATCGTGTTTTGGAAAGAGTTAATTATTTTATCGTAAAACTTGGAAATACAAACATCTGTATATTAAAATTTTAATTTAATAATTTATATGTTTTTTTCCTAATGTCAACAGTGTATGCTCACGGATTCAATTAATAATGAAATTATTAATTAATGCTTAATCAGATATTTATAATCTAGCAAAACCCCGACCAAGATCAAGTTTGCTATATCAATGCGAGTTTACTCATATTTTAAATTATATTTTATGTTAGCCTTGTTGCATACTATTTAGCCATAATAGGCGCATGCAGAATTCCATTAATTATTCAGTGTTTTGTCAAGGTGCTGTTGGAGTATCTATTAAACTAAAATTGCTAAGGGATGATGAATTTGAAATTACTTATACCATCATATACGTATGCATGCTATACCTGCGACTTTCTTTGTGTTTTTGTTGACATTTGTTATCACGAGACGTTATCCATCACCTGTGACAAACTTGAATTTACGTATACATATCAATTTATAAGCGGTGGTATTATTTAAATCGCATTTTTCTCCAAAGTGTTATTGAGTTTGTTGTAATCAATCATGTAATATCGCTTACGTTATCCTTTATTGTTCTGTGTTATTTTGAGGGTTTGTTTATGTCTCGCTACTGAATACCTAAAGATACTACATTTCTGTGAATTTCTTTGTTATTGTTTTTATTTTCTACAGTAAATAATTTGACAGCTTCCTCCATTTAGTAAGATCAAATTCCATAAGGTTGTAGCGGCGTCGCTTCACGGGCTAAATTTCACGGTAATGTCGTTCCGGATTCCAGGACATTATACTTGTTTTATGCTTGCAAACTAGAATAAAGTAAAGTATTTAGAGACTGAGATATTCACAGGCTACACAGCCACCATTAAAAATCCTGTCAGACACGATCAACAGTGGCAGCCAAAGAATGATGAATGTGGGAAGAACGTATAAAAATGCAACTAGTTGAAGAAAACTGTCGGAAAAAACCTTGACTATCCATTGTAAAAAAAATGCTATGTGTTACTATTACATATCATGTACGACATCTGTTATTGTAGATTCAATAAATGCTAATCGAGCTCACCAATGGCCCAAAATGCATGGAAAATAATATTTTAAATTAGTCCTGCATTTTTTTTCGCTTAGTTCGCAGTTGGTGTAATAACAATTGAGTAAAACAATATAACTACTAAGCGAGTAAAGTGGATTGGGGCACCGAGGAGTACGGTAATAATAAAAACTAAAAAGTGTCAAGTGCAAGCTTAACTTCCGAGGGTCCCGTACTTTTTAAAATTCCGTGGCTCTTTGCAAACAGCGAATTCAAATAATTTCATTCTCTTTTTTTTATTGCCGTTGTTGGCAAACGAGGTAGAGGCTCGCCTGATAATCGCTCGTAAGCGGCTATCGCAGCTCATGGACACAGATTCCAAGGGCAGAGACAAGCTGCTGCCTAAGTACTAGAGAAGAGAGGATTGTTAGGCTTCCGGCTATCTCACTCACTTAATAAAATATTACTGTAAGACAATCATAACGTCCCGGACGAGCCGACCCATTCATGCCGTCGTCAAATGACTACGGCGCGGCTCTACCACGTCAAAAATATATATTTGCTCTACTATAACCTACATATTAAACAATAACAAAGCGTTTATGTTCTTAAGGCCTATAATCTAAACATAATTTTATAGTAAGCAATATTGGTACGTAGAGTTACTGCAATTGCATTTATTAAATTATTGATAACTCTCTATCCTTTTACTTAATATCGATATACCAGTTTTCTGAAGTCAATATACGTAACTAGTGAAATATTTTCTTGTAATAATTGTAAGTGGCCATGTTGCCGCAAAAATATTTATATGAAACTATTGTTCTATAAGAGCAGTGTTTAAGTGGTGGACGGTAGCGTACTTTAAGGTACATATGTTTCCTTGATAAAGTGTAATAATAGCTCGTGCTCTTTCTTTTCTCTACTTTAATATTTCTTCATACAGTATCATAAAACTCATTTTATTCTCACAAATTTCATGTTGATACACTATTTTCATATTAGATCAGCTTTTTTATAAGTTAGCTATTTTACAACATATTTAGGAAATTAGGACTTAATTACCTTATATGGTTTCCATAACATGCAACTGATTGTTTATTATTTAAAATTTAACCGAATTGGTGGATGTTACACCTGCCATGGCGCGGCGCGGCGTATGGTTTTGTATACTATACCCGCGGTATCCTAAAAACGGAACAAAAAACATGGCGGTGCCATAGCGCGGAAAGCGAGTCCATGTTATATAACAACTGGCCTTGACTCATAGCTGATCGTTTGTACCAATGAGCACGTAGATAAACTAATGTATGTATATGGCGGGCGAAAACTTTGTACAAATGCGCCATTAGTATGCTCAGGTTTATGGTGTTTATCTTAAATATTTGTACGATCACATCATTGACTTATTTGCTAAGTTAATAGTAAATTAAGCGTAGGAAGTTTTTGTGGGACCTAAGGGTAAATTGGTGAAAAGAACTTTAACGATTAGTGCTACCTCTTGTAGCGTGAGGTGGGTGAATACAGCTCGTTGGTAAGTAAGAAACTCTGGATCTTCTGCATCTCAGAGAGCTAATTAAGACCTCGTTAAGCCAAGGGTCCCGGTTGTTTCCATTTAATTGTAACAGTACTAATAGTAGCAGCTAGCTACATTAGAAACACTTTGACGGATCGAAAATCCTGCTACTACATTGTTTACAAGTTTAATACAATTTTATTAGTCGACACATAGGTACACGCAAACTAGAGTGGTGACTCAAGGATCATACCCTGTCCCATTATGAAACAGACCACACATGCGACCAGCGCGCCTGTAATGGAATTTTTATAGCGTTTTTATATATAAGAATGTAGAAAATCAGGTAAATAAAGCTTGATTATTAAAACTCCTCGATTAAAATAATATGTTAATCGGTAGATTCTGTATCCGGTAATTTGAAGAACGCATGAATGAGTTTTTGTAAACAACTACTTCAATGTAACAAGTGAGACAGAACATAGATATCTTCATGTCCTGTATGGAAATTACATTTCCAACAAAATGCAAAACACGTATAGACTCGTAGCAAAAAATTGTTTTGAATTATTTCTTGCGAGGAGAGAATTTTAAATGTTTGATTCGATGTTAAATACTTTTCAACACTTATTTATATACGCACTTACGTTAACAATAAACTTTGTTTGTTATGATGAGGTGTTTTTTATTATCTTTAACAATGGTTGCGGAGCTGCCAACACTGTGGAACAGCTGAACGTTATGATGTAGATCGCACGATTAAAACATAAACATTGTATGTTAAACAACTAATGTGAGGGCATCAACTAAACTCGGATAAGCAGGTCATGGATGGTAAACAAAATGTACTGCGTTGCGTTTGCAGTAACAAAGTTGCATTGAATGTTAACACTGCAGTAAAATTATCATTGTTATCACACATAGTTGCAAGGAAATACGACTTCCTTGATCATATGTTGATTTCTAAATGGTTTTGCGTTCCCTTACAGCTGTACTTAGCGAGGTGTTGCTTGAGTTCTCTTTGTTTATTTTGAATTTACCTCGTCATATATTAAACTATTTGGATTTTTTTCTGCTGTTTGGATAGAACTATATGAACATTGTAACTTGTTTTCAAAATTACAACAATGTGAATATAAGAGACGATCGTTTATGATAACACTTAGGTACTGTATTGATTGGTGAATAAATACTTGTTTTGTAATACACATGGTTTCAATTATCAAATTATTTTTGATAAGTCGTTAATTATCGTTTGAGATTGATGATATGTATTACAAAATGTTTTATATTTTTGGACTTTGCTCGGAAATGCCAAGATCTAAGAATAAGTATGTTTATAATAATTAATTAATCATTTATCGAGAGGTTTGCACGTTTGACCTTTGTCATAAAAAACACCATAAAATTGTTCGTGACTTGGTTTTGTGATGTAAGTATTGTGTTACGATTTAACTCAAATGCCCGGCTTGAAATCTGTGTTAGCGTTAACAATTCACGCTTTAGTTTAATTTGATATTGTATTTTTTCTTCTGCCTTTTCCTCACAATTACGTGGAGCCAATTTTTTTTATGTTGAAGGACGATTTATCTTTTGAATTTACGACCGACCCTCTACTAAACGAGATAATGTAGAGCAGCGTATGTGACGAGTGGCGAGAGATATTCTGTCTGAACACCATTACACTCTGATATCTGCACTGCACCTAATGTACCACACACGTTAACATATAACTGTGCATGTCTGAGTTTGCACCAGTATACTGGAACGTGTGTGGGCAAATAACTGCGCAAACTTCGTTCCAATTTTCAATTCGAGTCTGGTGCAAACTCGCCTTTGTACAAACGCACTTGAACGTATGTGGCGGCGTTGTATTTCTTTGCTCAGTTCCCGAACTGAGATAAAAATAAATTAATATAAATACATAAGGATTTCTGAAAGGCCGTGTTCCTGAACCTATTGCCTACATTTCAGCTATCCTCTGCGATCCTGACTAGGATACTGCTTACTTCTACTTGAAACTGTTTAGATAAATAGCGTGCCCAATAGTATATTTTAAACCGACTTGAACAAAAGGATGAGCTTCTCAATTCGAATGTACTTTTTTTGTTTGTTAACTTTAAGTTTTTACAACAGCCTATCAATCAAAATTTACGTTAAAAAGTTTTAACGTTTATTTTATTTAAATAGACTATTAAATGTATGATACTGGTGCTTCACTTAATATTATTATAACCATGACGTATAACTTTTTGTAAACTAAGATTTCTTAATTTCGTATTATGTACGGTTTCTCTTTACCTACGCTTAAGAATAAACAATTCAAGTTCGAACACTGAGGCGGGGCCGACTTAAATGGGTCAGATGTTTGTCAAACGCTAATTGTGATACAACCTTCGGATTGAGCATTTCGAGCAAACGCCGTCTCAATCGAAGAACACTAAGATTTTTAAGATTGATGTACACAAATAAATGGTACCTGTCGCATAGCATAGCATCACGTTAAATTGCACTGGACTCCTTAAAATAACGATCATAGTTAAAAAAAATATTAAATTGGTCTTGAACTAGAGAACGAAATTTAAAATAAACAATATGCATGCAAAACAAAAGACATGCTTAAAAAGGATCACGTTAAAGTAATTACCTAGATCTCTCTCTCCCTCTCTGCAGTCACAGGAAGCCACAAATAAGTTACTCAATATAAACAACATTAGGTAACACCCTAGTATAAATGAATTGTCGACCTTAGGCTTAAAATAGAAATAAAGAGTGGCACAAGAGTCAAGACATTACGCCTACAAATTAATTAAATTATTATTTTCTTGAAATATCATTTACTGTGCGCCGGGCTTTAACACTGGAGCCATCAACATCGCCCGCGTAGGCGTCGTGTAATTACTATCGAATGCCTATTGAATAACTACGGAATAAATCCATTCAGAATCTACCAAGTTTGTTGCGGTAACTACATTCCATTGCATATTGAAACCAGCACAATGATATAGCCGGGCGTAGTCGATTTGCCGCTTTAGAATCAACATCGTATCGCCGATGTGGGCTTGTGAAAATTTAATTACATATTCAAATTGGTTTTCGATTGCCAGAGTTGGATGAAGGGCAAACAATTAATAACGACAATTAAAATGTCGACTTGCAGACCAGAAATTAAGCAGTGTTTTACCGAAAGTTGTGGGTTTGAAGACGCATCAACATTATAGAAGGATTCTATAATGTTGTGTAGAATTCATCTTGTCAAATCGTAAATATTAATTATTTTTTATCAATTTATTATTTTTTAGATATTATTGTTTGTTAGATAAAAATAACGTAATATATTATGCCAAATGTGAAATTATTTTTCTCCTGATGGTATCTACATTATACTTAGTGACTTGAATGTACTAATTAGATTTTTTGCAAGGAAGGTGCATAATTAATATGTCCAAGTGAATAAAAAAGTCATGAGATCACCGCACCTAATTGAACCAATGATGTCTAATGATAATGTGTGCATAAGGAGTGGCGACTTGCAACAAAAAGTGAACTCGATTATTTTTATGGCAGATCGAAATACGAGCATCATTTTAAAATGATTTAAATGTAACGGTATGTTGATTATAATTAGATTGGATGCTTTCCCAGTAGAACAAACTTCCGAAAAAACTGGCCTAAAAGCATCTGCAAATTTATAGGTATACTATTTGCATTTAAAAAAATGTTACTGTGACCTGTAGTCATTCCAGTACAAGGCTACATACAAGAAAATTATAGATCCTGTTTCCTTTATCAACATATTAATGCGAGTATTTCCACGCCGCACCGCTTGATATTGAAAAATAATACCACAAATTCGACTTAAGCATCGATATACAAATAGCTTTTAGTAAAAGTGTTGTTATTGGTCGTATAATTTGCATAATAGTTTAAAGCTTGTTTTCAGTTGTAACAAATAGTTGCTTAAATGTTCCTGGGGCGCGGTTCAACTACTCACAACAGGTTTTTAGGTGACTGCAATTGTCCTCCAATTTGATAACGAACGACTTGCAACAATCTTGAATTAAAACCTTTCTCACTTGTATCTCCATAATTTTGTTTCAATAATTGAACCGCAAGATTCTACTTTATTTTATTTTCAATTAAAATACTTATTTAAACAATAGAGAACACACACACCAACGATGCGTTCATACCTACAATTGAATTTGTTATGCTAGCATCCAAAACTTCAACAAAACTTATTAGAATATAATAAGGAAACCTTATACGATTTCATAGTATTTATCAACTACAACACGGATATCATCATTACATAGTTTTTAACCCGCAGTAATAAATTTCCGTATACAAAAAGATCAGTAACGAATCGACGCCGGGAGCGAAATCATGCACTCAATAAATCAAGGAAAATCGATTTTTACCTTCGACCATTCCCTCGTGGAATAAAGGACGAAGGTTCGGTTGGCTTGTGCATTCGTATAAAATATTCTAGAACGCAAACATTCTCGCTTGTTAGGAAAATTAATCGTGATAAGTGCGGTGCATTAATCCGTGGCTCATGTATATATTTACATGCATAATTGGCATTTTCATTTTACCTCACGTGATGATTGCTCAGCTAAACCATCTTGTAGATGTACCACTTTAAAGACAATTTATTGCAGTTTTTCTCATGACAATTGGTTATTTCTTTTAAATTTTCTTTCATTTATGATGCATCTTTATAAATAAAGATCTGTTGGCGTGCAACTCTTGACGACCTAACGGATTCAGGTCAATTTTTCCATAACATATTTGTACTGTCGATATGATGATTCATAGTTAAACTAATATCTGATAAGTAAAACCAGAGTTATAAAATACTCGTAGTTATTTGAAAATTTTAAATTGTCGGACTGAAGACGTCAATTTTGACATATTTATATAATTTTGATAACAGTACACCTGATATCAAAATTACATAATGACATTTAATGATGTAACAGTGACCCTTAATTACTCATCGGGTTATCAAAATAAAACGCCTCGACAATCAGTAAAACCCCTATTCATGCGAATAAAGGTGATCGTAGTAAGGGAAGTCCCAAGTGAACTAATAAGACGATATTACAGTGGCGACTTCAATGTCATCGGCGATTGACAACAATCTACTATCAAACTTGGCAACTCGTTTTCGAATGTGTTTTGATGCATAGAATTAGGTTAAAGGATACTTTTTACATCAAGATTGAGGACATCTACAATATCCATATAGGAGAACATGGACATTTTAGCCTCAGAAGTATAATGAGAAATATAATAACATTACTACTGTTACCACGTTTTTCAAAACGGTATTATACCTACTATTGTTATTAAATTATAGTTAAAATATTAACCATAGATAATATTAAGAACAATCCTACACTTTCTTTACATTTTAAGCTAATAAAGTTCTATAAGGTTGCTAGTAAGTTTGGGAAATCTTAACCACTATTAAAACTGACGGGCGTTTAAATCGCTTATTACGAGATATCATTTTAGATCGCCCGCATGGGCTTATTGGCTAATAAAAACAAATTAATAACTTATATAACATGTTATATATAGACGTTGTGAATTGTTACGTTTGGCTTTAAATACAGACAACATTACTTTAATCTTGTTAGAGTACGAATTTGACTGGAAGCCAAAAGAATTGCGACTTACAAAAATCCTATTTGACTTGCGAATTATGCAATGAGTAAGTCAATCGGAAAAAGTCTTATTGAACATTGTGTAGATATTTTGAAAGTATGTTTGGAGTCGATTATTATTCTCCGAAATAATTTTTTATCAGCGTTGTTGCTGGAGGAATAATCGGGAGTAATTATAATCAGTCTAAACGATAATTTTCGGTAAGCTATCGATAGAAAGTATGGCTTCATGTGTAAAAAACAATTATGTAACCAAAAGAGTACTAGTAGGTAGTATTCTTCCACTAACTGACCAAATCTGACACTTGGGTGGCGAACACAAAGATTTCGATTGTGTATTATCGACTTGTTACCTACCCAATGTCTTTTCTTACGGAAATATATTGGTGGCTGGTCATGTCTAGTTTATCAACTTCAAGGCCTTCTAGTTTATTAGACTGATTGGGGTAAGATTTTGTCAAAGTATAAGCCCGCAGCAATTTGAAAAAGCCTTAATTTTTTGCTATCATCTGGTAAAAGTAAGTCGCATTAAGTGTTACTTAATTAAACACGATAAGTCTTCTATTTTAAAATGATGATTGTGTAATCAGTGTTTTCGTCTGTTATCGCCGGGCGTCGCGTTTCAGGTTATCACTTATCAGTAACAGTTTTACGTAAAGAATGTGAGATAGTCTCGTTAACTATTATTTGCTTCAGTTAAACACCGTGACAAAACATAGGAAATGATTATGTTATGTTTTTCATTCGTTTATCGGCTATTCGATACGTACCCATATCGAATAGCCGATAACCAAACCGCATCGATGTTTTGCGTTTTAATATTCTCTCCTTTTCTCTCGATAACTTATCATAAGCAGATTTATAACTTTATTGTATATTCATCTTTAGAGACTAGACTTGTAAACATCTTAGACTTATAACAAAATTAAATATCGAAGTTTTTTTGTAGCATAAACAGTCAAAGGAACAAGCGAATCAGTCGTCTGATTGCCATCCCTGAACAACCCTAATATTAGGAGCATTGTAGGGAACGCCAGCTTTGTTATTTAAAGAAATAAAACAACAGAGGACTCTGTATTTTTAAATAACTAAGAAACAAAACAAATAACCATCTATAAGTAACAATCAGATTGTATTAAAAAAAAATGATTATTTTGAATTGGCTGATCACTGTGAAATAAAGTTGATCTGGTTTATTATTCTATATATTATACATATAAGCAGAAAGATTTACACAATCGTTTATTTACAAGAACATTTTGATTTGCCTACACTTATTGCATTGTCATTGTCTCTTCGTTAATATTCAGTTGTATTGTCAACGCCTTCCATATTTGAATTGTATACAACTAAGCTTAATTCTAAGCTGATTTGCTTAATACAAACCCCACGAAGGATTTATTTTTCGTCACCAGGGTTTCGGGAGGGCCCTTGAGATTCAAAATTATTATTCCAATGGACCAGACCTACGCATCCCAGTGTTACGTGGGTGTATATTTATTGACCTCGGCTAGAATCTCGCAGTACATTGGTAAACTAGTACTTAGCAGTGAGTTGTTGGTACGCTTTTAGTTTTGAAGACTTGGCTTTGAGGGCTCACCTCTTAAAAGATTCCTTTGTCGGCACTTGCCACTGGAAATTTTGGACGCGTTTACCGCGACTTCCATGAAATGAGCAACTCGCTTTCGTCTTAACTATTTTAGGCCTTGCTTGTGTTTTGATGAGTATGATAACATAAATTTTAATATATATGCATAACATTTTCGGTCTTTTGCAATGCGAGGTCTAAGAGTGTTTTTTACAAATTCTACGAGACCAATTAAAAAAATTATTTTAAATGACAGACTTTTTTTTACATTACATAATTAATCAGTATGAAAATATTCTTGTATTCATATAAACATTATGTTTTCATGTGCTGGTAAAGACTGACTGAAAATCCTATCAACTAAAGCTTTATCCAAATACTGCTAAACGTATGCATTAACGTTATTAGCACTCAACAGTTAACTCAAAACTTCACGAAGGTAAACTTATGTAATAAGCATAATTAGCATATTGTCCCGTTGACGCAAAACGTATTCATAACAAATGAGTTCTTAATGAAGAACTCGTTCACTGTTTAATGAAAATCTGCCTCCACTATACAGCCGTTGATCATCCTTGACCGAAATCGAATCGTGATCAACTGAAGGAACGATAAGTTTTTTACCCCTGTTGTAACAAAAACTTGTTTACAGCGCACAAAAAAGAAATATTTTTTGTCATCAAATAACTGGATTTTCGCTCGGCGTTCGTTTCATTTCCTTTTATAATCGACTCCTATCGGCATTCAGCGAATGATGGTTAATCAAGTGTTGATTTGAAATTTAAAATGTAACTACATGCATCTACCATGGAACTTTCCATGGCCGCGCTATGGAATTAATTCGTATGTGTGTCTGTTTAGTTAATGTACACACTAGTGACTACACACACGTACAAAAGTTCTAAAGTTGTTTTGACGATGACATCATTTGAGTCTCGTATCAAAGTAATCTGGCCAAACTTGTTATGAAGCTAGTCCCGTGTCGAGAGAGCCATGTAAATAATATATTTTTTTATTCTGGTATTATTTCCCCGTGGTAAAAGATTTTATATTTATTCTTACACTGGTATTGTTGATGGAAGTCTTACACCGATGCTTGTTGAGTTTTTGACAAAGTTAACTCATGTTATTGCTCTTTAATTTTTTAAATTTCCACACCTTTAATTCTTTTTATACACAAATCGTTGTAGAATTCGCGATCTAAAATGGGATATTACCCAGCACTTGTAATGCTTTATTGAAGATGGAAGTATCCGAGATATTTAAAATCGTTATCAGTAGGTATCCATCACTGCAACTTCTAAAAACCATATGAAATGGCAGTGAACAACGAGTCTCAGAGAGAGATACTAATTTGTCTTTAACCTACAATATTTTTTTATTGAATTAATTACACCAAGTACGATGTTTAGTAGGTATTAATATTTACTTTTATATAAGTAATTAAATTATATTGGCCATATGAAAAAAAATACGTAAAGCGATGAGCATGTTTTTTTAGTAGCTACAAAGAATCCCAACATATAGATAGTCACCAAAATTACGAAAGTCCAACAGTTCACCAAACACTATGCGGGTTTATGCTTATTATATCAAACGTCAATCAATTACGCCGGTACAAGACTACCGATTCGATCAATATTAAAGAGACATCAAGCCATGAGTTATCGATGGATTTTATGAAAAACTGCTTTTGCTTTACAAAATATTCTTTTCTCGGAGGATATTATTCTAAACTTAGTATGTGACCATCACGGGTGCAACGAACCCGATTTCGCTTACAAATAAGGAACTTATTTTTTCGGCAATTTGAAATTCTTATAAGTTTGGCCTTGACCACGGCCGGCGCCTCGTGGATTAGGGAACTCTGCAGGTGTATATTCTCATGTGTGTTCCGGGCTTCGATCAACATGGTATTGTTAATCGAAGGTTGCGTGATAAAACCGCCTCACAGTTCATACTAAGTATTACTATGATGTACTCGTATAAATCTTTTTCTGTTTTTTTCTGGAAATGTATACCTATTTGAGAATAAGTATAGTGTTCATGAAAAGCCGTCGTGTTGTGCGCGAACATTTAAATATTTTTCTATAGAAAATATTCTCGATTCCTCCGAAGTGTCGCAAAACAGAACTAGAACTAAGGAAAATTCATTATACTGCTAGCCTCCATTGAAGCAATCGATAAACAACAAGAATAGATAGAGTTTATGAAAACTACATACAGGAAGCGGAATGTCTATTAGTAGGTGTTAGTCAACTTCTATCCATTTAGAATTTGTTTGTTTTAAATCTACATGACAATAATACAGCATCCTTGGAGTAGCATGCTGAATACTTGCCGTGAAATGAGGCTGCGAGTGCAATCCCGGGATGGACAAATATTTGTGTGGTCCACAAAGATTTAAATTAAATAAATAAATACACCCAACAGTCAAATACATAGTCCACACTGAGATCGAGTCTTGTATCGTGGGTATCAGGAACTACGAGAGGCTTTTCGGTCTCACAAATCAATACTTGTGGTTAACAGAAACATTTGTCTCGGTCCGGGGATCGAACCTGCGGCCTCTCGTTTCACAGCCGACGTCTAACCAACTGCGCCACGGAGACTAAACTTTACTTCGGGTTTGGCTGTTGTAAGACCAAAGTCTCTCTTAGTTTTTGATACCTATGATACAAGATACGCATCTTACTGTCGGGTCATAATCAATAATCGTTAACTAACTATTAAAAGAGAATTTATTCATAACTATGTAGGAATGTACGTCGTAAGTTGTCATAACAACACTGAAAGCGACGCAGTTTATCACCCACGCATAAGGATTTTCTTCCATCAAAGGCTCGGAGTATGTAAATGTAGCCGATGGCACTGGGATGTAAATATACTCTATTATTAACAAAGCGGCTTTACAGTTGCGAGCCTACTTATAATTTACTGCGTCTCACTTTACGTTCATTGCGTAAACTGCATTGATATTACAAAAAATAGAGTTGTATTTGTTACATATTTATATGCATAACAATTGTTTACAACAGAGGCGTCGGTGACACGTGACTTGCTAATTTTAAGTGCACTAAAAAGTGTTGCTATACCAATTTATTTGTACAAACGTAAATAGATGTTTATACTCTACTGTTCGGTTCGATTCTGCTCTACAAATGTCTGAGGTCAGGTCTTAATCATAATTATTGGTATGCGTACTTATTCTATAGCGCCATCTGGTGTACTTTAGTGATCTTCACATTCAGGTTTCTTTAAGATATTTTCGTTCTTTAATATTATTCTTCTCACGTGTCAATGAATAAAAATGAATAGTTTATAATATAAGTAATATTTTCAGTCGCTTCTGTAGCTTCTATTACATCTTATAAATACAAAACATAATTACGAAAAATCAGAGGTGTGAGAGATTCGAATCACGTTGTTACACTAGACGTTCAATATAGCTATTAAATAGCAAATGCCTTGAAGTTCACGTAATCTGAACAAAGCGCAGACATGCTTATCTAAAGAGGCATCCTTACCATGGACGACAATGCTTAGGGCCTCCCATTGCAATTTCGTCGTGAGGACACCCGAGTGTCCAACAAGTGATGATAGAGTGCTGGTTCGTGCAGTTTAACCAAATCACGTGTGAGGTGGTGTGACACCGTTTGTCATAAATAGCGTCGAGTCAGGTTCATAAACTTTACTATTTTATTTTGCGATATGCTCAAGGGAGTTCTCATTGAGTTTTTCAGTAGTTTTACCTTAATCAAGTTTGGTCAGTGGAGTGGTGCTTTAATAGCTAGTTTAAAGGTAGAGATTTAATCATAAGTGCATCAATATTTAACAGTTCTTTACTGTAGTGTGTGATGTTAAATATTATTTAGGCTGCCATTATTTGTATATGTGGAAGGCACTTTGTCTAATCTGCTGTATTACATACATAACAGCGCGTCAGATTGTAAAACGTCGCTGTTTTGTAATGCGTCTTCCAAACATTCAGGCGGGCAACCCCTTAGCATTTAGGGGTGTAAAAATTTGTTATAAACCTATTGTCATACCTACTAAATATACATATAAAATTTCATCAAAATTGGTCAAGCCGTTTCGGAGGAGTATAAACACTAAAACTGTGACAGAAGAATTTTATATATTAGATGATAAATACTATATTATGTAAAGTTTGTTAATTCCCGATTCATAAAAAAAATAATAATGGTGAGCGTTCGTAACACGGTCTTGTAATTTGCATAAAAACAGGAAAATACAGTGGAAGAAACGAAACAAGTGTGTTCGTATCAAGGTTCTGGCCATGGAAATGATTGAAAAAGCATTTTGTACAGCGGTGGATTTACAGTGGTTGAAGTTGAGGAAACACCAGCACAGGTGCAGTTTATTACAAATCTAACACTTCTTTTAAACATCACGTGAGTGTTTTATCTTCAAAGCGTATATTTTTTAAGGCATTACAATCTGTTAGCTTATTGAACCAACACGTCACTGGTATGTTTGCAATTTACTAAATATAACATTAATAGTAAGCGTACTGTTTACGCTGTAATAATATTTGTATAGTTAAGAGATTGCTTTAAGTGTTAAGGACTCACGTATTTACGTTGGCGGTTTGAATCGCCTTTGCGTTATTTAATTTTCATTTGTTAGAGTGTAAGTAGTTTAATCAAAGCATTGTGTACTTGAAACAACATCGATATAAAGGTACACACTTGTTGTAACGTTTCGTTTGATCACTGCCGTTGCCAGGGGCACTATAATAGGGGTTATTGTCCCCTCGCTTTCCTCGTGCAACATTTTGTTCTCTATACTCAATCAGCAATGCGCCTACGACCCACCAAATATTGTACGTTTTAAGGCGTGACGCTGACAACTTCCTATCACATGAGCCTGAAAAAAATATGACCTTATAATAAGCATTACCTTTATCACCCAAAGAAAGCGTATTAGTAAACATAGGTCTCTCCCAAGAATGAAATATTCTTTAAAATCTGAAACTATAGAAAAAATATAAACGCTGCACTTCGAGATACAGACACGAATGGAAATAAGTGCACGGGTCGTGGAGGAAGTAATTACTAATTACCAACGACACGTTCCGTATATAGCAAAAATAAACGTGACGTTTTATTTCTATGACTGGATGCGGAGCCCAAGTATCAACGTTCTGCGGTTAACCGCACAACACACGACCTAATTACGTTAATTGATTGTTAGTTTAACAACAGTTCGTTTCTCATTTACTCGAAACGTCGCCGCGTATCTGGTATCAGTCTTTTGAACCCTTATTGCCTTTAATCTGCGGTTAACTTACCATTTAGGATTTAATTCGATATTAAAAAGGCCCTTAACCCTATCTAGGCGGTCGACGTGGAATCACGTCCTTTCGTAGATTTATCATGCGGTAGGCGTATTATTCCGTCATTGTTATGGCGTTGTTCTATCGACGGATCGACTTAAACCGCCTTTCCGTACGATTAACGATGTTGTGTACATTTTGGTTTTTTAATTGCTATCACGTTTTAAAAAGCTGAGATGGATTTATGTAATGTTATTATTGTGTGTTATGTCTTATCATTATTTTGTTATGCTGATAAATTATGTTTATGTTCCAGGTAAAGTTGATGTGTGTAACATTTACATATTCTGTGGATAATTATCGCTTAATTTATAATTAAGATAATGATAAACATTGTACATAAACATACAAAAATAACCGTTTCAAAATCTGAAATGTAGGTACACAAAAATTATAACGTTACACAGAAATAATAACTTTGAAACAACAAATTAAGAATGGCGGTCTTGTCGCTCTCGGGCAATCTCTACCATACTATAATGGGATGGATATAAAAGAAGGAAAAATAGAGCGCTAATCTTAACTATTCACGAGGTAAAAATATTCTAAATCGAGTAAATCCAACTACACAGTGACGATAAAACGCAACAAATCAAAGATTTAACTCATGCATTGTTCATTGCGTGTTTACGATGACCGCCGCATTCAAAGACGGATTGATATGAAAGTCTAAGAGATGTACATTAATCGCAGTGAGGTGATCGACACCGCCTCACCGATCCGAGCCCCATATCCATAAAACATCTCAACTGAACAGCGCAAAAAGTCCACATCAGCATTGCAAATATGTTTTTCCGTAACCTTGGATTGGGTGACCGCATAGTAATACACTGTCTTACAATAGGAGGAAATACTTTTAAATATTATATACTTGTTTCACAGACAATGAAAGTGTTTTCGAAATTTACTTTGGTTACGTAACTTTACTTTTAGCTTGAATTTGGAGACTGTCCCGGCCTCACACCCGCCACTGCAACTCCAGTAAGCCAGGATCAACAGCGACACGCATTTTAATGACACTGAGCATTGAAGCTCAGCGAGTCTCCGGGAATGTCTTACTTTGTCTTTAACCAGGCTTGTTTTTAGGCTGGATGCTGAAGAGACTCGTAAACCTCGTTAACACGTACTCTATACTAGCCAACAACCATCTATACCTATGTATGGGTGCGGGACATAGCTCGCCTTCAAGTGACATGTCCAGGGGTCCTTTGTTGCGAAGATGAAGTTGATGTGCATTTTGACGGAATACTTACTCAGCAGGTAGGTCTTCGGCAGCCTTGATATCCGTGAAGAACGGGCATTTGCAGGCATAATTGTATTGTATTGGATCAGCCCATATACGTCCCACTGCTGGGCACGGGCCTACTCTACAATCGAGAGAATCGATTGAGAGTGGTTAGGCCATATAGTCCACCACGCTGGCCTAGTGCGGGTTCGCGGACTTACATATCGTAGAAATTCTTTAAAATCGCTACGGTATGCAGGTTTCCTCACTATGTTTTCCTTCACCGTTAAAGTAAGTGGCGATTGACTATCAATACACACATAAAAAGTTAGATGATCCGAAAAGTTAGATGTGTGCCCTGGGATTTGAACTCGCGACAACCGTGAACATGTGGGCAGCCGCGTCTGATCCGTTACCAACAGGCCACCATGCACGCAGGCATAATGCCTGGTAGAAAAAAGAAATTTTTTTGGTCAACTTTTTTAAGGCTAAGGAGCAGAATCAAATAATAAAGTGATAACTGGGCTCAAGGCCGGATCTGATTTAATATTCCCTCAATACTCGTCTAGAGAACTTATTGAAAAGGGGCGACTTTATTAAATTTTCAAGACCAAACGCAACGCCTAGAATGTCAACTTCATAATAAACACAAATTACTAACTGCGTAGAAATGGATAAAGGTTTGTTTATAGGCTCGCCTGATCTAGAATAAATGTAAATTAAACGAGTGCATGGTAACCGCAGATTAATACAACAGCGGGTATTACGCAGTGTTACAGATATGGTCTAACGGAAATACGGAGCCAAGCATGTTCTTTATTTTTGATTGCATGTAATTGCAACCCAGCTGCAAACATGCTTAAATAAGATCAGTTTTCTTTAAGTTCTTAAAGTCGACCGAATTGTTTATTTCATAAAATAAAATACACTGCATAGGCCTGTTTTATCGAATGGTAGGAAAGAACTGTCTGTTGTCAATTGATACTCTTTCTGGAAGAAATTGCGCTTACCATCATGTACATTGCACAGTACAGTTACTATGTCGAGGCAGATAATAAAAAAATCTGTTGCCGTTTTTTTCGGCGTCGAGTGTACGCCATGGAAAATAGCCCATTTGTTTTGCTGTCAATTGTTATTATCTAGAAACTACTTGTACTAACTATAACGCCCTACCCTTTGAGTAGTGGGCAGTGGCAGCGGCGCCAAGATTATTTTATCCTAACAAGCTTATTTTGTCTATGAACACCTTTGTCTCTTGTTTTAACTAAGTCACGTGGTTTTTCCTATTGTAGTACCGATTCGTGTAATATTTTCGCTCACAGCATCTATCTGTTACAATCTTTTTAGTTTTGATATTTGTCGTTGTTAGTCCAGCATATTTTCCTGCAAGGCGTTTTAACTTTTAATATAATCACGCGATGTTAGCGAAATATGTGGTTAACACATTACTGTTGACTTTAGAAATGTGAAAATTAGCTTCAAATTAACATAGCAGCTTTAGTTATATTTAAAATAGTTATGTACACATTTCATCTTTGTAAGCGACGCAGTAGTTTTTCACGAGTCCTTTGTAATGGAAATTATTATTTATTAGCATTACATAAGTTTATTTAAAGATGCTTACATGCTTATGCATAATAATATGGATGGATGTACTTCGCCGCCATATTGGTGATAAATTACATAAACTGGAAATTATATTGTTATTCCAATAACATTCCGGTTCCTTAACGGTATTTTCCGCCACCATAAGAGTGCGCTATGTAAATGTACAATCGAACTCCATATTTTCTTGTCAAACATATTAATAAAATAAATGTTTGTGTTTTATTCTCAAGGACGGATTATAGTTGAACTTTTAGGGCACGGAGCCCCCTTTTTTAAACATCATATAAGAGTGTTAAGTCACGTAATCTGTAACTAAAATCTTAATTCCATGCATTCTTTTTAGTTTTTTAACGTCACTAGCCATGCATTTTTACGTGGTAATTTTTGGATTTTGACTTTTTATCTTAATTTCCGATTACAACTGACTGTTTATAACTACTAAATTAACTAAAATAGTTTACAACTATAAGCCCCTCCTGTCATACGTCATATTTATATTTTACACGATCATGTTCTTTGCAACTTACCTCAAATCAATACTAATTATGCATTGACCTTGAATTTTCTTAACATAACACAATATTATAGTATGTAAATAGTAACGATGCCATGCCGTGCCGTGAAAGGTTTAATTATTTAGTCGACGTTTAGTTCCCCGATAACACTTTCCAGATACGTCCCCGTCACCCCATTGACATGCAATTGTATTCAGACCATACCGACATCGATTATGCATTCTACATTTCTAAACCTATCTTGTGTATCTCAAACACGATGTTGTATTCTAAGAAGTGTACTAACTGCTAATATTTGTATGGCCCTGTATTTGCATAAGTATTTTAGTGTTCACTCGCAATGTTATACGTGTATTGGATTACGCAAGGATTGTTGTAGCTTCGGTGTCTTTTCACAGAAAATGGAGCTCAATTCGCGTTAACGCTGGTTTTATTGTGGTTTTGGACTGGTTTTGTCGAAGCTCTTTTTAGAGTGTCTGTTTATGTGATTTAGGCTGTTCGTAAGTATCAGCATGAGACGGCGGTTACATAATCTAAATCCAATTATCACATACAATTTATAGGACCACTTAGGGTGAATTAAGTCAATAAGTAGTTGTACTGAATGGAATAGTTGCTAATTTGATAGTTGTGGAAATGTCTCACCTTTCCTTATGCTTACGGCGTTCTCACCCATTGGATAATACTAGAAGTCTATGCAATTTTATGAATAAGCCACACTGGCAAAACAGAGAGCTACAAATGTATATATATGAAATATCAATGAGAAGGCTTTGAACAAAAACAAAAGTACATAATATACTCCACGCTAATATTTACATAATACATATTTTCAAGGTGCGTGCAACTATATAATAGTTATGCGTGAATTAATACGTCATTCGTTAAGTTTTATCCAACTCCAACACCTCCTTGCTAAAACACCAATTAGAAGCTACACTCCGCCAATACAGCCGATGCGTGTCATATTTTATTACTGTCACATTCCATACAAAACTTCCTTAATCTCACACAGGTGCTCGTTGTAAAAAACGTCAACCTGTCAATAGTAAAACTCCGAGATCAGATCACCCCCGTCACACAATCCCACACGTAGGCACCACATTCGGGAGCTCAAACAACGAAGGGAAAAAATTGATCCTCGGGAATACCCCCGTGCACTCTTCTCTTTAAACATAATGGCTGCCTTAACATAAAAAAGTCGCATACAAAAATGAACTCAGTCACGTGGTGACACAGTGGTTTGTTAGTTGTTTGAATGAAGTAAGGGGTCATCTAATAAATTTTCGGTGAATAGATTTACAACCCGCTTTGAATGCTTACCGAGGATGAGTGGTCGCTTGGTTATGTAATTGTATAGTCAAACTTGAAAGTACAGTACTAGAATATCTGAGTAGAGACACTTGGACTGTGCTTGGACGTTGTTTTAAACGTTTTTATTGTCAGGTTGAGCCGTTGAACTAATGAACCCGCTCCATTATGATTTTTTGATTAATGACGCTTGGTTCTTTTGATGTTGCTGCATTTGATTAGCAGCCAGCTGAGGTAACAAAATACGGTTATTTTAATTTTAATAATTGGAGAATATTTTGTGTAATATGTAGGTAATTAACGTTTATTTTAGTATTATGATATAATATTATGTATTAATATAATACAAAAGTCCTTTAATATCATCATAATATGTTGTTGTTCCCTTTTGCTATAGAATACCATTACGATTTCTAAACAACGTCCATATTCTAACAAATACTATACGCAGACGTCTAGAAACGTAACTACAATAGTAATTAAATAAGAACACAGTTATCATATTTATTATCGTTACATGTATAAAGATAGTAATTTATTTCAAAATTATTTATAATTAACATTTGAACGGGTCAGTTCGATATGAAGTCGTAATAATATTGTTAGAAGCGATGTGTGCATTTGAACTTTATCGATACGAAAAGGCGAAATAATTTGAATAGCTTTTAGTCTAATCTAAAATTAAACGTTGACTCATAAAATTGGTTAGCGTTTTGTGCGGATCGGTAACAACAAATAGCATTTTATCGAATTTTCTATGGTGTGTTAACAACGCCAATGCGCTATAGGCCAGCAAGGCAGACTATGTCTTCTCGATTGTATAGGAGCCCTATACCTACTCAGCTGTGGTCGACTGTGAGCTGATACAATCCATCTAGGTACACGGGAAAATGACATCTATTTATCCTATATTTCGATAAATTGAATGGAATTAACATCAAAGTATCACATGCATACGTTTCATTTGTCAGTCCAATAAGAAAACTTCAATAAAAGCGAAATGGAAGCCAAATGCCAACAATGGCCTTTATCGTGGAATATTCACGGCTGTGAGCCCACACAAAGGAAGGGTCCCGAGCCGACATACACGAATGCGCAGCAGGCCCATTATCCGACGCACATAGTGCCACTCCGACGTAAAATAAGGGATGTGTTTATTGCTAAATTTCACCAACGGTTTCACTTGCAACGATTTTTAAGGCGATTGTACGTAAACATAGGATTAAAATAGCAAGGTGTTGTAAAACCTTTGACAGTCCTTTTTGTCGGAGACGCAAAAATAACGTTGGTATTATGAAAACTGTTATTTTTGGCCCAGACAAAATCTATTACGCGTTTAAGAGTTAAGTAATATTTAAAAAGATATTGTTTAGCATTTGGAGCGAAATTCTCATTCCAAAAGCAAGCTTTATTTCGTGTTTTACGCAAACTTTCTTTATCGAACGAGTCTTTGATAAACGCGAGCACATATTTCGTTATATTAATTACTTTTATTCTCATAAGGACGAGAATTTTTTTTTCTCTTCGTTTATTTGGGGAGTTTGAACCAGTATTGACTATGTTATAAGGAGGAGAATATTAAGAACTGGTAGAATTCTAGATCCATGCGCTCCAATATTGAGGTTTACATAGTTTATTTTTTCATTTTTTAAAAGTAATTTAGTGTTTAGTCAGGCTATTTAGTTTGTTTTGTTCGTGCGTATAGTTATTGCAACAATTAAATCAACCCGCTTGACTGACCACTAGTATGAAATATAAATTTAAACAATTGAGTTACTATGGAACAAGGAAAAGGGCAGCCGATGTAGAAGGGCTACGTGCAGCCAGCTGTGTAGTATTAAAGGTGCACGACAATTCCCAGAAATTATGTCAGAGGTCCCCTCTTTTGTGCAATTCGTTGAAAATAAAATTGTAGTTGAAGAAACCTTAGTTTGTTATAAGTAAATTAATTAAATTAATTGCAGATATACAATGGCTTCCGAATTCTTATTCATTCAGTCAAAAATTATTTGCTATACAATACTTACGACAGAAATTAATAAACGACCTTGACTGCTATTTAAGGATCGACGCTTAACAAAAAATCCAATCGAGTTAGATTTTTTGACACAGGTCCATCTGTTGTATTTTGTTTTTTTTTTTCAGCGTTGATGCTTAGATGGGGATTAGGATCGCTTATTGATTTGCGCTGTTAGACACCATCTACTATAAATAGAAAAAAAAATCGGACGATGCTTACGAATTGGGTAGGTAGGTACAATTTATGTAAGTACTATACATATTGCTGTACTGACACTGTGATTCAATAAATTTTATAACATCTACTACGATAGAAGGTGAGTCATTCCAGAGTTTGAATCCTTGCCCATTCAAACTCGAATGCAATAACAAAGATTATGTAAAACCACGTCTTAAGTACCTAAATACATGATACATCATAGATTACCTTTGAAAAACAACAGTTCGATCAAATAAAATATGTAGTACTGAAATTCTCCATCACTTTGTTTAACTACCTACGCAGAATATTTTTAATGTTATAAAAATCTTGACATGTTTTGCCGGCGATAAACATCTAGCTCACGCGATATCGCTTTATCACTTCTCACAGCATCAATCTACGGTCCCTAAAAATAAACCTATTCATAGACACGTAGCTAAGTATGCTAATTGATGGAATTAGAATGCACCAATGTTGTAAAGTTTGATTGTAATGTCGCCAAGTTGGAATGATATTCCGTGTGTATGTAATGTTTAGTTATCGACTCGCGGTGACTATTTGTTTGGGTTATGTTATTGTTATTGTCGGTCACGTAGGCCAGCGAGTGAGATAGCTGATGCGAGGGAGAGACTGCGCAGCTGAGTAGTTGCGCCGGCTGCCAGACAAGGATGGAAGAATGGCGTGACAACAAACATGGCGGAGCCGGTTGCCGGTTGGACCGGTCGGCCCGTACCACGTGCGCTCTGCGTCGTACAGCCGTTCCCGTGCCTTGTTTGTCAACAAATGCCCTATGAAGGTCATTCATGGGGAGAGAGAAGACAAAGGATTCCCATTGCATAATATCAAATTATTAAAAAGGAATATTACATCATTATGGCCCTGTTCGAACGTATGTATGTAGATTTAGATTGGGAACATGATGTAATAAACTGCGCTTGGCTGTATTCATTCAATGTTTTCTTTGTTTCTTTTTTTGACGTAGTTTAAAATTGGAAATAATAATATACGCATGATTTTGCTTATTTAAATATATTTAAGGCTTAAATATGTTTATGTTATATAGTTAATTAAGTATTATACTAATTCATAGATGAGCTAATTACGTTTTACAAAATATGAACGAATCGCACCATGAATTTGTAATGGTAAAAAGCTCCGGACACTAAAAAATCAAACTTCTTGACTAATGAACTAATGTATCTTCAACTTTGCACTAGTGATGGCTGATGATGCAATATACGATATTTAGCTTAAACTGACGAAACGCTTTTAATAAGCCACCTATCTAAAATACTTGTTCTTTTTTAGTTTATTTGGTTTATTATTGTAGAAATTACTTATGTAAGTATACATCTTGGAAAATATATCGCGCACCGGCGCGCTGCCTAGTTACGATGTAAGAAAAAAATAAATGTTAAAAAATATAAACACGTCAGCAGCCGTGTGAGTGAGTACGCATGCGCGGGCGATAGAGGCCACAACAACGACGCACAGCTTTGTAGACCGGCGGTGCGGTGTGCGGCGAGGTGCGGTGCGGGGGTGAATCGTTCTACGTATGTGCGCACCGGGCTGAGCCGGCACCGCGGCTGAATCCTCAGTTGGATTTCAGAACATCGGACGGGCGGGCGTGTGTAGGATGGATCGTTAGCGACAACAGCAGTTTTTTTCAATTCCGCCTTCTAGCAGTGTTTGTTTATTACCTTCCGGCACACTTTCCGCAAATCCTTCTCGACCGTGGTGCTTTTATATATTTACATGTAATTTATTTTGGCGTCGTATTTTGTATCTTAACTTTACGCCGTACCGATTTCACGTCGAGAAGGCGGCCGCCACAAGTTTGAAAGCGGCTTTTCAAGAGTAGTATACCTACTCGTCGTAAATCTCAATTTCGCTGTATCAACGCATCAAGTTATAAGGATGGTGAAGAAGGTATCAGAAGAGAGTGTAGATAGCGGTGAGTAAAATATTCATTAAAATTTAATAACCTGTTCATTCATCTATAATGTATGCGTACAATTTAAACACCGGTTTTTTGTCTATTTCTATCTACAAATACATCTACAATTCTATAGTCGTGTATCTGTAGTGAGTTGTGCCGCTTCTAAGAATCTTCTCGATTGTTATAAATCAGTTGATTCTAATAAATTGGTCATTGGTCCACCGACAGCTGCTTGAATAAAACAATATCGATATATAACGTATCAAGGTTCGCTGACTGAATTGTTCATTGTATTTTTCGCTAGTTTTGGTTTGTGAGTTATTTAGTGCCGCGGGTAGTGCTATCAAAAGAAGACTCATTTTGATTTTATATCGTGACGAGTGTTGCATCAGATTTAGAACCAGAAATAGTGACTACGTGTTCCTACACGTTAGCCTTTATTATTGCGCCGGCACTGAACTTCATTTGTATTTTCCAATAATATACCACGTAACTGACCACTCTCAATACCATTGCAAAGTATAGTTTACGACGGTATGAGTATGACGGCTGACGTGATATTATTTCTGAGTGCATTGCCTAGGGCTTTGCTATTTCTATCCCTCTTTGTACTGTACATTCACTGGCGTTTTATTATTCTTGTAACATAATAATGTTCACTTAACCTTAGGATTTTAGGTTTGACAACCTTAAAGGCATGAAATACAAATATATTTTTTATCTGATTGGTAGGATAAAATTATATTTACCTATAGTTTTTAACTAGACCAGTTTGATAACCACATTTTCGTGTTTTGTAGGTACCTAAGGTTTTATATCTTGGTCGTGTTCCTTTCATTTTTCCCATTAGAAGTGAGTATAGAAATTTGTGAGAGAACCTACCAGTACTTAACAAATAATTTTAGATGTTTAAACATATGAATCTACTCTTCATCTCCAGTTAAACGCAACCAAGAATATGCTAAGATAAAACGAAAGAGAAATTAATGAAGACATAAATCTAATAGAATAATGTCTAATTAAAATCACAGGAGCATTGTGAATAGCGAATAGAACATTGTGTTAAATGTCAGAGTTCACGTAACATCAGCAGACCGTTGACCGGTCACCCACCTAACTGCACTGTTTCGAAATTTCTGTTTCTGCAATATCACTTAAATATTACCACGTAAGGCAATCATAATTATGATAGGTAGTCAGCGATTGTAGGTATTCTTTCTACGTGGGTTTCCCGATAATGTTGCGTGGATATTATGATTTTGTGAGTACGTAGTAATTTTGATCGGGTTTTAGCAAATCAAGCCTCGTATTCTTGGTCCAACTACAATACTTCTACCTGTACCGAATATCTTGAATTTTTAAACTATTGCCTAGACTGAACTCGGGAACTATTATGTCATAGCTGGATTCTACTTTATATGGCTTCGTTTTTGGTGGCAGTCTTGATATACCCGGTCTACTTATATTGAAATGTTATTCTGATGAAAAAAGAAATACCTAACCCACATCTGAATCATAGGCTTCCTATTCAAATTATCCTATTTTTACTGGTGGTAGGTCTCTCATATGTGAGAGGCCGCCTGGGTAGGTACCACCGCAATGTCTATTTCTCCCGCATTATATCTAGAAAATTCAATAGGAAATCGGCAGAAAACAGAGTAAAAACTTGACCTCGGAATAACAAATAATTCAATTTCCTAAATAACGTAACACAGGTGATATATGAACGATTTTTCTTTGTAACATGGATATGTTTAAATACGTGAGTCATGATTATTTTAAAATTGTAGTAGTTTCTGGTAAATTTTACATTGTTACTGCCACATTTAATTTAAAAGTTTTCATGAATGATACAATATTGACTAGTGGGAAATACGTATTTTGAGTGGTAATAGGTAGACGAATATATTTAGTTCTTATCTAATTAACTAAACGGAGAATAGCATAGTCGCCAGTTTTCTTTGTCGTAATCAATATAAAAAGCGACAGAAATCCGTATGGATTCACGAGGTGCAAAAAGCCGGGTTGATGTCATCGCTTGAGAAAATTTGTTTACAGGCAAATATCCCGCTTTCTGTACATATTACCTTTAAGATTTTGCGACACCGTCTTTTGAAGTGCTAAAAGTAATGTTTTATGCTCTGCCAATATCGTGTGATCCGAAGTTATTGGCAACAGGTTTCTTGCACAGACATTATTTTACTTTTTCTGAAATTGTTATTCGTGAATTGTTCAGTTTATCTAATTGAAAATACTATAATAAATTGTTTCTAATAACTATTATGATTTATGTTGACAATTTTAAAATATCCTCGATATTAAGTTTATTCGATTTTAGTTTTTATTCGGGTTCCATATGGTGTCTCTATGTACTTATAACGCAAAAAATTTGGCGATAAAGAACCAATAGAATGGACTGCAACAGTGCCAAAAGTATGATGCACACTAATTAGAAAGATTCAAAACATGTCTCTTGTATAATGTTCGACTTTTAAATTATAATAACTTTAATCTTTCTAAGGGCCTTGTTCACCACCTTCAAGTAAACCGTTGATTACTTACTTTTTGATTAACGTTATTTGACAAGCAAATGTGCAGAGTAACTCGTCGATTTCACAAGTGAAACTATAGTAAAGTGCTGGTTATGCGAATGACATAAGAAATTGAAAAAGTCATTCGTTCAATATTGCGTCAAATGTTCCACGCCCTGCCTCCCGCTTAAGTGTCAACGTGTATTTTTCTTAAAAAATAAAAAAGGAGGTTTAGATTTTAACCTTATTATAACCATTAAGTAAATACGCTAATCGGCAGACGATGCAGCCAGTAAGTTACTTATTAATGTAATCATAGAATTAGTATTACTGGAGCATGGTGAAATCGACACATAATGCTACGGATGACTTTTACTGATGATTAGCCTAATCAACGATTTACTTGAAGATGGTGAACGAGGCCCTAAGTCTGTAATGTGCGATAGGTATATCTTACTTCTTATATTAAACAAATTCTGGTCAAAATTCACCTTACCTCTTTCAATAATTGTTCATCATCATCTTGGCGGATGTCCCCTGTTAATCGTCGTTCTCACTCAAGGATTTCCACAGCCACCTGTTGGAAACTGACTGCATCTCGTAAATTCCTGTAGGTAACCATAACTGGGTCTTAATAACTGACGCCCGATATTCTTTCCACTTCTTATTCGACAGCCCCATACTAATGCACAATTCTCTATGCCTATGGTTTTAAAAGCAAATTGGCAAGGAATGCATGTATAATCGAATGCGATTCGATTAGTCCCACGGTGTTCAGCGTGGCCGGTGACGCGAGTCGCCCCGCAGCGTTCACGGCCAAGGTCATCAACTAAAACAAAACTGCGCATTCGCTTCGTATTACCACACTTTTATATACCTACTTACCAACTTCGTTTGTTGTTATTATTCCCACCGCAAGCCGGATGATACGATGTGAGTGTTACAACATACATTGTTAATTATGATCTATTTATAATAATATTTGTAAACTTTCGGTAATTTTCAATATTCATAATCTTTTCGGTTTTCCAAGCGTTCATGAATCATTGTATGTTATTATAGTTGTGTTTTATATGTATACAGTATGGATATTTAACTTATCGGACTATCATATTAGGAACTAAACTTTAATACACGGACTTCCTCACATTATGCCCTTCACCGTCTGTCGTTACTCGTAATGCGCTCATGCACCAGTACTTTTTTAAATTTCGTTTCTGGTTTTGCTTCTTTAGTGATTATTTAGTAATATTCTACAATACGAGAATGTTTAGGGTGAAACTGTTAATTATTTTGTTAACATATTCGTATACTTCTTCCACGGAAATTTGTTTTAGAAATCAATTGTAAGGGACTGTTATTTCTGTTAGAACTTGAAAAGAGTTAAACCATTTTCTTCTTTTGGTAATTTATCATTGGTATTAGAAAGCAAGTGTACTTTTTAGTTGCGCATAAATAAAACTTGCTAAGTTTTCATCGATTTATCATTTTTATGGATGACTAACCAGCTCCTACCTTTCTCTTATTCAGAACCTCGCCTTAGTTATCTACCTCTGTACGTGAATCAAATAAGAATTTACAATTTGTCACACCTGCAAGTTTTCTCCTACCGTGGTGTTTCGTTATCGGAGAACTGTTTTATAACGCTTAGAAATTTGATTCGTCGTCAATTAAATGCAGTCATTCGTGTCTATCGCATACAGCCGAGTAACCTTGGCCGTGAGCGGTGAGAGCGTATGTGCCGGCGTAATGTCTCCCTCAACCCCCTGCACCCCATTGCGCCTTATTTTCCGAATCGATTTCTGAATTCTGGCGCAGTTGCACCGAGTCCCGCGTACGCAACTCCCGTGCATGTGTGCCGCTATCGATTTATGAATTCATTGAGTGAGAGGGCGGCTGAATGTACACGGCCCGGTATGTTTGTTGTGATGCCTTATTCCACAAAATGTAGGTAAACGTCTGCCTTCGGGCATTTAGATTGTAGTTCAGTAGCGTTATAGATCAACTAGCGATAATTCTTTGCTTGTGTTTTAAATACGCCTTACAGTTAGTGTGTGGTAATAACTAATAACCTGCCTTTTGGTTTTGCCTTAAATCGTGCGAAGGCACCGTATAATAAAGATGCTGCTTTTAATATTCTATTGACACTTAAATGCGGCTTCTTTTATGCTATTTGGTTTCGATTGCTCAACTCTTGCTTGCAGGCACATGGACTCACTTAATGTTAATTATGATCCGCATGTGTTTACATTTTTGCGAGATTATTTGCGTCATGAACCTAATGAACTAGCACCATCTGTTTCATGTCTCGTTAAGAGCAAAATGAACATGTTATAAATAGGTCGTTATACGTGTACACAAACTCTTTTGGTTGTAAGAACAGTTTTAGGTTGTATTAATAAATTGCGATGTTATAAACTGTAGTTTTATAATGAGATGGTTCTGACCATAACGAATGTTATCAATGTTATCAAAAAATTGGTTACCCAACAAACTGAAATTGAATTATTTTTGGTACATCCTCTAAGATCAATGCTTCGCCTTAATTCCTGAAGTTGCGAATCTTTATTACCATCGAGAGGAGCTCATTAATCGTTTATACTAAAAAAGATGTATAAATTTTTTCAATATCCTTAACACGACACTCCTCTAATTGACTTTACGTGTGCATTTAAGTGTCGTGTTAGCAAAAGATTTGCACTTGTTTACTTGCCACCTTGTTTACTTTGATTAGATCAGATCTACGTTCCGCCGTGAATACTTTTTGTGGTTTAAACATTTTTAATGCGCCATTTGGTCTAGTTGCTCCATAGATGTAATGTGGTGTTGTTTTGTGCAACTGTTTCTCATTCAGCAAACGTTACAACTTTTAATTCCGGCTGGTTCACTTTAATGCTGGTTACGTAGCAAACTTTTTAGGTTTTATAGACTTCTTTGAAACAAGATTTAGTAATGTAGATACATATATTGCAAGCTATTTTATGTCCTAGATATTTGTCATTCGTGGCAAAAGCGCACACCGAGCCAAATTCCATTTAAATATCAGTTTGTCCGTGATTGGACAGGGAACACGACACAATTGAATGCCAACCCTGGAAACCGTGCGATATAGAAATAGAGCGAGCTCGTATGTTTGATCTGACCAAATCCATTACCACGCACACGCTTCAGCAATCAACTATTAAACAAAACAAGGAAAACTGCCTTTCTGATTAAATTAGTGGCATGTTCATTAGGAAAGGAGTTAAGTCAGTGAACAGTGAAAGTAGTGCGGTATGCAATGTAGTTAGTACGCCCTAGTTGAAAGTTTCATTAGATGTTATCCGTTAAGTTCGGCGGTGCCAGATACACTGGCAATTTATAACACGCCAGAGTTCCACTTCTGCCGACTTGGCATGATGATAGTGATTATGATTGATCGTGAAGCAGATTTAGAAACGACACCGCGTATGTTTACCGGTTTAACAGCACTGTTATTATGTACGCATTGGTTCAACTTGCGCTCCGCTGTGTACATCGTATCGCGTCTCCAAGTTAAACATACGATTTATATGGAACTCGTTATGACAGTAATAAAGTTTAAGTATGTTTTTTCGCTTCCTTTATACCTCTTGAGGATTTTAAATACCTCATAATCGGAGTACTGATTGTTATGTAATTTTATCGGATCGGTTCGTCTCAAAGTAACAGGATTCATATTCAACTGTGTTGGAGGTTCCTAAAGTAGATCACTGTAGGAAAATGCGCTTGACAATTCTCAATTGACTCGAGTGGATCGCGAATAATGCTCCAATCAACCGAGTGGCTGTGGCTAGTGACCATATCTACATAAATGTAGACACTGCGGTATAGCATCTATTGCAAGTAGAAAGCAACATATCGCTCGGCAGCTTAAGGGTATAAACAAAAATGGAATGGGCGTGTAGTATCACAAAAATAGAGAGCGCCAGCGGCCGAGCGTTAACACCGACCGACCAGATTAGAAAGTAGAAACCTCCAGTCTGAGGGCGCAAATGTCGCCGTGAAAATTTGAGTATTAAACAAAGCTTTATTGGCGCCACAGTCGATGCACTGCCATTATGATTCGGCATAACCCGTTTGAGCCATAAGTGCGGTCAGCACATGAATATGCATGAGGTTGCGTGGCCGGGCGATCAATTTGCGAAACCATGCTGTTTACTATTGTTAGATTTTTCGAATCTATTGTTTCAATTGTTAACTATTACTTCAATCATTATTTATATAATCTTGTAATCAAGGCCGAGTCAGCATTATCATATCAATTGAAAAAGTCTGGTATCAACCCAGGGTCTTCGTGACGTGTTGCTGTTGAGATAAGTGCCCGTTAATGCCTTTATCAAACTTTTAAGGACACTGCATCTTGCTGGGTTTTAATTCGGTCGTTGATTCTTTGACCTGGAATAGGGTGAAGCGATTTCGTTAGGCGTTTGGGATATTTATTAAGAGCTGTGTGAGTTTGTAGGGCTGCCTCGTCAGTGTTGGTCGAGACGTTTACGTAACTGGCCACGTTGCGAGCCGAGTGCCGTGTGCCGCGCCACGTGGTGCGCTGACAACGCGACGATCATGCGATACTTTGCGACAAGTGTACAATTACTCCGCTATTAACAATGTGTCACATTTACCACACTGCAGACTCTGGGTGTCAAACCACACAAGCTTTTACATACACGTGGTACAACGTGTCTTCCACATACTCAAAAATGCGTTATTATTTAGAGTTCAACATGACACTATTTTATTTTAAGTTATCAAGGTGATGTGTAGGTAGCGACACGGCTGTATGCTCAATATAAATGACTCACTGTTTTCACGCAACATTTTCTTCCTGCACATATCGTCCTTTGTTTCCATACAACATCGAACGTGTTTACAAACATGGCGCCAATGTTTATAATATTGCATTAATTTCAATTTACAACATTAAAATAATTTAGCGTATAAACAGGAAGTGTGTCGAAACAGGTGACTGCGTGGGCGTGCCTCTAGCGCGATTGTTACACTCGTATGGTTATTGCGCATTTGACTGGCGTTTTGTCTATTGCTAGTTGCTACTCCCCTGGTTAGGTCATCGCGTGTTCATACTTAACACGTAAGTTTCGCATCGAGCATTAATATGACGGATCGAACGCAAACAGCTTGAAACCAAACATTGTAGTCCACTGAACGTGTTGTAATGCAAATGCGCGTAGTAATTTATGAACTAGGAAACTATTCCGTCTCAACCGGTCACGTACGAACCTAAATCTTATAATGTTAATCGGTTTCCTTAACGTTTTTATCTTAACAGTCGTAATCTTCGGGTAGCGAGCGGTAGATAATACTCGTTCCAATTAGGGTCTTACACTTAAGCGCGTTATGTCCTCTGATGGATTATCTGAAATGTCTACAGAATAAGTCTTAATCCCCGTTGTAAACTACTGTGTCAGCTGAAGTCTGGATAAGAAAGGAGTGCTAAGGCTGGATATTGAGGATGCGATTTGTGTGATTGATATGGAGAATGCGTCTGGCATGGCAGCTAGTTTTTACGCCAAGAGACGTCGCGTAACGTGGTGGGCGTGCGTGCGCGCTGGGTGCGGCCATGTGGGTCGTTGAACCGGCTTTGTTTGCCAACTCAGCGTGCATGCTCGCTCGCGTCACAATTTTAATATCCAATGGTGTCGTCACATTTTTCCTGATAAAGCTTCGGTTTGTCCGCGGCTGTGGGGCATTGATTTGGAACTTAGCAACAATTAGGCAGTCTTTGAAATGCGTTTACTTTAGACTATTCAGTTTTGGTTCACACGACTTGACTCGACGAGATATCGTTTGTCAATTCAGATATATTTTGATTTCAAATTATCGCGCACATAAGCTAGATTGAAGTTTGTCGAACGTGGTGAAAATTCGAAACAATAGGTTTATAGTTGGCACGGATGTGAAGTGAGAGTTGGCCGTCATGAAGAGCCGTTCATTGTGCTGGTACACCAACGACGCTGCTTTATTTATGCGCCTGACATATACCAGGGGAGCTAATGCATTCATGTCGAAGTGTTTTCAGTAACCGTCATGTCGACGCTTTCTTTTACTGATATTTGGGCATGTCTTTTATTTAATTTTGACAAGTGATTGGCGAACCGGCTGCGAAGTTGGCTTTCTTCGCCGGAACTAGTTCTATTTCTCTACGGATAAATATTTGTATAACCTAAACATTGAGGAATTTGTGTTTACTTGTGGTTACAAGACTAAATCATAATGTAGGCCAACGTTTAAACTTACTTTAGCATTACTGATTCCTTTACAGCTGTATCTGTAGTTTTACGGTGTCGAAATTGTAAGGCTAATTGTTTGTGCAAGTCAGCATGAGACAAAAGAGTTCCTTCCCCAATATTTTCAGTACTTAGTATGAAGCTCTCCATGTGCTCCAGGTTGCTTAGTGAATTTTTATACACAATCCAGTAGACCTACTTACTTTCCGCCCAAGATGTTATGTAGGCAGCCTTGATAAGTACTTCCTTGTCAAGCGGACCGATCTTTTGTCTCTAATTCTCATGAATGGATGTAGGCAACTGACAAATGAGTAACTACTGGACAAAATGAGACTTAACATCTTATGTCTCAGGATGGCGAGCGCAGTGGAATGCCAAGCATTGCTTTGTGATTCATGGTGTTGTTTGGTTTTCTACTGTCCATGAGCGGTCTTATCGTTTGCCATCAGGCCAATGGCATGCTCGTCTCGCCATTAATCGCAATAAAAAAAAGTCAACTTACAACCTATCTTACCCCACAGATCTATGGAGCTTTCCTTACTCAGTGTCTGATGTTAGTCCTTCCTTATTTATAAATCTCTTGCCCAGTAAATGTATATCTATTGAAGAACTAGTACTGATGTATGAACATACAAAGGAGAACTCCTTTGTCCCCAGGCGTGGGCCGCTGCAGCAGCCAGTCGGGCAGCGAGCGCGAGCAGGACGAAAGCCCGCGCGGCAACGAGTCGTCGGCGCCGGTGCCCATCCCCGACAGTGAGGACCTGCAGCGGCGCAAGGAAGAGGCGCGCAGGAAGCGCCGCAGGAAGAAGCGCTCGGGCAGCTCCGTCGTCACGTCATGTTTTCAAGGTACGGGTCATTATACTCTATAGGTAACAATCTCGATTGTTTCCCTAGCTTTGTCAGACCTATAAGTGCCAGAGGGTGCTTAGATATTGGGCATTACACCTCAATACATAGCAATCGTTATAAGGCGAAGGCTTGGTTGTGCCCCTGGCTTTACCAAAGTCCGTGAGAAATGGTTTGCTTTCTATCAGGCAAGCGGACAGTAAGGTTGCTCACGTAAGTATTAAATAAGACAAATTAAACAAGTCCAGGGGTTCACCGTGCTTTATTGCTTTGGGTTAGTAAAATGCGTGCCACTGATTCTGACTTGCAGGTGTTGGAGTAGTTCTAATGTACGATATTACATGTTTTTTTATACTGGCACAGCAGAGTTACAAAGCACATCGAATGGTCTGTAGTCTGTACCGACATACGATTATCTCGCCGAATGAGATAAGCCTGGCATATGTATGAATTGAATTCCTGCTAAAATCATGTAAACAATAACATTTCACCTTGAAACACAATCTGTGTTCTACATCGGCCGTATAAACTTTGCAGTTCCTAATTGTATTGTTATCAGAACATTAATTATGGCATGTTTACAAATTATTTAATTGAGTCATAATAATATGTTTACGGTCGAATGTTTGGAAATATAACTTATTAAATTTTGATAGTCATCAAGGTCAGTTAATCGGAAGGCTGATTAAGGTATTGCTAAAACCTTCGTAAAAATAATCACTAATCTTTCAATACAAGACAATAAACTACAAAATATTTAATCTAATGTATCAGCAAATGTTTTAAAAATAATCCTTTAAACTCAGCAATCAAGTAGTTTTGAGAAACACTGTACCATAATAATAAGTAAGAACCTGTGATAGAACCGTACTGACTACAAAAAAAAATCGCTTGACAACGAAATCTATTTAAGACGCAATCAATTTAACTCAAACCACAACTAGAAATGCACTTTCGCATAGAAATAATAAAATTCAATTTCCATTGCCGACAGACCTATACAAGCTTACGGGCGAAGTGTTGGGCGAGGGTGCATACGCCTCGGTTCAGACGTGCGTCAACATATACACGGGCCACGAGTTCGCAGTGAAGATCATCGACAAAGTGCCGGGGCACGCCCGCGCCAGGGTGTTCCGCGAGGTGGAGACCTTCCACTACTGCCAGGGACACCCGAACATAATCCAGCTCATTGAGTTCTTTGAGGACACGGACAAGTTCTATCTTGTCTTCGAGAAGGTAAGCTGCTCTCTTTTTCTTTTGCTTACACAAAAACGTAAATACAACTCTTATTTATTTATTCAAGATAAATTTGACATTACATAGAACAAAACTCTTACATTCTAAGTAATAGATATTGAAAACACATTAAAATCTTTAAATATGTATACGTGAGATATCTATCTCGCGCTGGCCTACACAATTATACTGCCAAACTATATCTGATTATCACAGGTGAATCCGAAACGCGATACACCTACGCGCGTCACTATGACGGATTCTTAACCATACGAACTTTGATGTAACAATTAATCAATGTTAAAGTATTTAGAATTACTTGTTACGAACGTACAATAATAAAATCAAGAATATTATTCAAAGACATTTCCAGTGATAGGTCAAAATAAAATAGGCTCCTGATCAATATCACAATGACGTCACGCGGTCCAACCCAGCAACAGCTCAAGGTCCGAGCCATTAAAAGGCAGTGTTTATGCAATCGTAAATACCTCTAGCAGCTCTACAGGACAACAACCTTTACACATTGCATGTTTTCGAGAAGTAATTGACTTTTGTCACATATGATACCATTATACAGAGTTGTCATGTGTGCAAACACAAACATATTTTACATTTTATTACATTACAAGCGTGAATACTTTAGTCTTTTGTGCAATGTCATTGTTTTTAATATAATTTCGTATGTATGACACAGTCAGTACAATAATTAATTTATAGCATTCATACATTTAAAATAAGAGATTAAGATCGTTAAAGTGACTTGTTTATACATAGTATAGGACATAAAAACATCTTATTTCCCGCTTAATAAAGTGCTATCTTTGTTTTTCAAGTCCTAAAATTACCACTTAAACAAGCTCTCTCAGTTTCAAAATAAGGCATTCTAATCCTTATTCTACCCCATCGCATAAGCGGTATTTAATAGTCTGCATGACGTAAACAAATTTCATTTGATTGCATTAAACGCATTTCATTTCATCACAGCCAGTTAGTCGCGTTCTGTCACGGATCGTCACGCTTCCACAAACCATAACAACAACAGAAAAAGTAAAAATGTGAAAATAATATGCAAATAGATGTAATGTGATTTTGACACAGACGCGTAGGCAGAAAAGTCTACGCGTTTCTCTTTTCCATCAGCGAACATAATTGTCTTGTTATGTTTCGGATTACGGATTACAATAGATTGGTCTTTTGTTTGCACATAACTTTCTTTTGTTTTGATTGTATAATACTCAGTTCTTAGAATTTAATACTTTGAAATAAAGTTCACACGTCAGTATTGACGACACGAATAAGATAAAAATATGTATTTCATGCTTTATATGTCGTAGGATTACAGTGCAAAATCGGTCGCGTATATATTTACATACGATATGTTGGAACGATTTTATAGGGAAACAAAAGACTTGCGTGTTGATATTGTATACATTATATATATTTCTACACATATTCGTTGTTGCTAGGCACGGGTTTACTTACATGATTTAGCCATCGTCGCCCTGACCTAAACGATAAGCGGATTTGAATAAGTACGAACTAACATTCGTTTCATTGTTTTGACGAGCTCTACTATTGAGTCAGATCTGTTACTAAAACAATCAAAACAAAGTACTAGATCGACATAATATATTCGCCTTCAAATAATATCGATTACTTTCATGACAGTACATATTATGCCATTAGTGTTTTCCTATCAATTATTTATGTATCTAGGCGAGCGTAGGTCCTCTGTAATAATTAACAAATATAGAAGCGATGTTGATAGTTCAACACACCAACACACCGATGTCGGTGAACCAATAAATATGACGCACGTACAAGGAATTTCCATTTTTCATACACATTACTCACATCGTTTACTTTGTATTTTTAATGCTCATAATCGGCTGATGAAATATTGTAATTTTTAATAGAAGTGGTGTAAGCGCCTACTCGTTTTTAGAAAGTCGGGAACGAACCTACAATTCCCTTGCCTGATCGGGGGAGATGGATCACTAGAAGCTAACCATTGAGTAGCTTGTTCGTACTTACCTTTGCCACTAGATAGTTATAGTATATTTGTAGGAGTGTCTAAAATATATATTTTACAGTTTCATGAAAACTTAATATAAGCGAGGGAATGCAGGGTATTAAAGCAAATAAGTTAAGTCTTAAAAGAAAATATGTTTATCATTTAAAATATATCCAATATGTTTCTGTTGCCTCACTTAGTCCTTAGCAAAATTAACAGGGATGTAGTCATAGTACCTCACTGCGGCAGAGCACACTACTAGCGGTTTGAAGGTGATTCACTAACCCACTTACACAATTTAAGTCACTATTAATCGTAATACCCAGCATTTTACTGGGATCAGGATGCTTTTGCACCATCTGAATCAGCAACACAGCATTTTGTTCCCACCGATCCATCAACTGGTAAAGATCTTCAAGTTCCTTCTTTTATATTATTTCAAATAATTTGCATTATAAATTGCATTTATAAGGAAGAAATGTCGCAAGTAATTTGTATATTAATAGGTATTAATAAAATGAATTCTGCGCAGATATTACGAGGAAACAGGTCGAGAACATTTATTATGAGAAGTGGGACAACTGAATGTTTATATCTGACAGACAGCCAGACTCGTTTATTTTCTTGACAATTGTTATATTCTTGTTATATAAAAATTACGGTTAGCCATGACCTTAAAATCGAATTACGTGCTAAAAGGTCACTTTATATTTGTTATATAAATGCGAATACAAGATCCTTGATAAATACTGTATTACACTGTCTTATTTTATGTTCTGTAAAAATTAAAATGTTATAGCAACTTTACGAACACAATTACTACAAAAATATTAATAAACAGGGCTACCAAGTATCTGTTTAAAAGTCACCGTAATCAAGTTGAATTTTAAATTTAACGTGCAGAATTGTTAGTAGTATCCATAACAACCCACAGCTACTATTATTGAATGGAACCTAGTCGTATTGCTAGCAGAAGGAAACATAAATAATAAACCATAATGCTGGTAGCCGTCCATCAACGCGCACTGTTATTGTTTTCAGCTGATTAGATAACAATAAGGAAACACTACATACACGATAATTTATCAATAACTAGCCAGTTATGGACGGGCTCATTATGAATTTCTTGCGTTGAGTAGACTATGCTTGTACTTTCACGGAAAAATGCTTTTTAAATAGCTTCCAACTATGTGCTTTATTGAAAATATTTTCATTAAATTAATTAATTCAAGGAGGAAAATAGAACTTAACATCGCACAAAGCAAGCATTGTACAAAGAACGGGTGAAATATTTTTAGCTTGAAACAAACACTTTGAACTTATACAAACTGAATGAGATTTTAAGGGCCAATTGCACAAACTAACTTTGTCCATAACTTTGACTTTGAAAACGTGAATCCCATACATTAGCAATGTCAAATGCGTCTCGAATGTATAGGATTGACATTGTTATAGTTAAAGTAATGGGCAAAGTTTCTTTATGCAATTGAGCCTAATTCTCGTTAAAATCTATCGTCTTAAGTTTTTACTTTTAATCATCTTTTTTAAAATATAAAGGTTATCGGTTTTGTGGAACGTACATTTTAAATCAAATTAGAATCATAATTTGTCGTCGTTATATGGCATATCTTTGCAATATGCATTTGATACATTTTGCCGGTTACACTTTAAAATGAGGCATTCAAATACATTCACATAGATTCTAGGTGATGTTTTTACAAAAAAAGTTGTGGGAAAGTAACAAAGTACACGATGTGCTATTTTGCCACAGGCTGTTATTACCGTTGGTCGATGCACCGACAATATCAAAACTCACGTTTTAATATCGGCTTGTAAACGTGAGCCAGGTTACTGCCTAGTGGTCTGCTATTACACAGTTTATTGCCATTATCGGAAGCCTATTCTCGTCTGCACATACATGTGTGATAAACTGACCGACAGAGATTATTTCGGACTTACATCTATATGTTCGTACCGATTGTAGCTAAAACTTCATCCTACACAGCTTAGCAAATAAAAAAACTTAACCGAACCAACTTAAATTGGTTACACGTAGCTATTGAATAAGGGTATTGTTCTGTACTCAATATCTGAAAATTCAATAATATAATAATTGCGGTCAATTACCTCCAACAACCATCATTAAAAGTAGTTATTATTTGTGCTTATCCCTCCCGAAACATGTTACTTAATATTAACCGACTAAGCGGTTTCCCAAACTGTATGCACGGGGCCACGTGTGAATGTAAGTCGGCAATAAAACAGATTTTACGATGAACAGTTCGTAAAGTATCGAGCGCACTTACACGCCGTGTTATAGGGACGAGCGGGACGCCTTACATCCACGTATAGTCGTGTATTTATATCCAGAACATCACCGGCGTCCGCCAAAAGTCCCAGTTGACTTTGGAAGCCGTCGGTAATTGCCGGATAAAGTTTATTTTGTGAAGTCTTGGTTTCGCGTAATATCAACAATTGACGCGATGATATGAATATAGGATTGTGATGTTAACGAACGTTCTAGAAGAATGTTTGCGTGAGTTTATCCATATCGCAAAAGTCTGGTTTTGATAACATTTCACTGTTATCTTATAAACCTAAAATAATATTGTTGTTTAATGTTTGTGATGTACATGGCACGTACGTACAATCTACTGTTTATGTAATCCTACTATACAATTAGGTTTATGTACGTATGCCTAATGTATTCATGACTTCATTGTCAGTAATCAGTACTATGTAACACGTATGCTAATGTATGTTTTATTTGTCAACAGATCAACGGCGGTCAGCTCCTGTCGCGCATCCAGGAGCACCATTACTTCTCAGAGCCGCAAGCGGCTGAGATCGTGCGCGAGATCGCCAACGCCCTGCACTTCCTACACGGCAAGGGCGTGGCGCACCGCGACCTCAAGCCGGAGAACATCCTGTGCGTTTACCGCGACCGACTGTGCCCGGTCAAGATATGCGACTTCGACTTGGGCAGCGGGATCAGCTTCACCTCCAGCCTCGCCAGCCCGCTCGCCACGCCGCAGCTTATGACACCGGTCAGTTCAGTTACATGTTGAGGTTTTTTGGATAAACAGGCATGGCAGAGTCCGTGTTATAGCTGATGACTCTCGGTCGCGCTGGTCAATGATAATGATGTCTTGCCCATACTAGGATTTACAATCCCTATAAGTTGGTCAATATCCGAGAGGATACGAATTGCTAACCATTAGCAGAGTTGTAGAGTATCGAATAACTAACTCGCAATATTTATTAGTCCATGACCATAAAAATACCGAATTTTGTAATAAACGTATGACTCCATTGGTAAATAAAGACGTGGCGCTTAATGTTGAACGTGGAGTACGTGTTAATTATGATGGTGTAACATGGCGCGTTGTATTCCCACAGATAGACGGTTTGTTTTTACAACTCCATCTCCGTTCCGATGAAGTTATTCGATATTATTGTTGTGGCATCTGCTCGTATGGACTCACTGCCTCAGGATTTCCTTTGAAAAATATTTTGCATGTTGGTACAAATTGTTATTGAATTGCTTTTTCAGTTGTTTAAGTGGAATATTGTTAAATAAACGTACATAATTATAGTATATTGGAGTAGGTAGAGCAGATTAAAGGTTGAAACAGTATTTATGCAGTTATTAATTACGCAGTTGAAACATTTTCAGATTTTTGCAACAGATAAAAACTGTGCACGAGTTTTTCAAAACCGAATAATTCAAAGTTGCAGGGAAATATTTCGTACTTCGTTTCTCTCATAATTTTGGTGTTGTAGAACCAGTTTAAAATATTTAATACTTTATAATTGCAATTTGCATATCATTAATATGCAATCGCAATAACAAACACGATAAATACTAATAACAAATAAATAATTATCAAGTCTGTAATGAATATGTGCAAATAAATATGTAGAAATGACATTTGTGTTGCCCTTCTTAAGTATATCAATTTAAATTATGTTCAATCTAACCTTTAAGTACAAAGACAATAATCTGAATATTATTGTTATTATCAAATATGCAATAACTCTTTGAAATAACTTGTTGGCATGTTGTATTAGTTTCTTTAATTTTTCGTCTAATAAGACGACCATACTTTTGATACACAAAAAGTTATAGCATGAAAATATCGTATATAAAAAGCAAAAATATAAAAAGATAATACCTTATAATTAATAACTTGTAAATCTAAAAGAAATATAACTGTACAATTAAAGAAAATATGTAGAAAAAATATTAACTTTTACGGTTAAAGCCATTGTGAAAAACATATTTTTCCGATAAGAATGGCTCTGGTGATGCGTGTCGGATTGCCACATCTGCCAGTCGCCTTACAGTATCGAACAATGCGTTTCAAATTACTATCAATATTATAATTGTATGACTAACCGACTAAATAAATCGTACGGGTTTCATGTCGATTACGGCCATTCTTTCGTATTCATTGTTAGCCAGCCGTGAATATTTATTTGTTGATAAATGTATTTGTTCATTGATGTGTTATCAGTGGATAGCCAGCCACATAGAACAAAAGTACTTTAGCTTTGATTCTAAGGCAATTCATAGTAGCTTTTTTATTTTTGTTTGTTTTGTCATATGCCGTCTGCAGAAAAATAAACTCATATTTATTTATAAACGTAACGTTTTTTGCAATGATGTTGAACAGAATTATAATGAGCTGACTTGTTTTTCCTGTCCTCCTGTAAATTTCCTTTGTCAGAACATCACGAATGAACCTTATGTCGATAAGATTACTTATTAAATAAATGATTATTGACTAGATAGGACTGCTATACTGGCGGAGTTTCTGCCTCTGATGCCTTACTTGATAACTTTCCTATATTAATCTTTGTAATATTCGTTTATCGAGATTATTGATATTTATGATACCATGGAGTCTCCTGACGGAAAATTAAATAAAATCGTATTTAATATACCTAATTATTTTACAGAACATTTCCAAAGACATAATATTTCTCGGACCCAAGTTGGCACGTCTACTTTAAATGCACATTTGTCATAATATGGAATTATTGTTTAGCAACAGACAATAGAGAATACAAAGTCTTACATAGAAAGGATTTACTTTGAATATTGATACAGAGTATCCGAACATCAGGATATGATTAATTTGGTCCATTTATAAAACGAAATTTTGAATGTCGAATAATCACGTGTGTCACAGATTTCGGTTAGTGGCGGCCGCTCGTGTAAGCGTAATTTCAAAACGTTACTGCCTATTTTAGTGTGAAATCGTCGCCCGAAATAGGTTAGTCAGACGAGCTGCGATCGAAGCGCTACCCCCCGGCATGGCCGGCCCTGTCTATGCGTAAATAGGTTATACGTATTGATAAGTCTGCCAACTGGTTTCAAATTTGCCTACGAAGTTCCTATATTTTATCGATCCTGCTATAAAAGGGATTTGAATCTCCGGTTTTGCTAGGTAAGATATTCGTACCCTATCTAACTATACGTATGGTGATTCACGCAAGTGTGTTGCTTTTCGGGATCGCTCAAAGTACGTAAAGCGTTAATTTTTAGACTGGTCAGAGATAATCATCTTTCGCTAGCCGAAAGCTCCAGACGGTAAACCAATCAATTAGCTGTGGTTTAATGCCGTTTACTTTTTTATATCAAACAAAAGGTCTTACTCAATTTAGTGAGTATTCCTCACAATATTTCTTTTTCATTGTCCCGGCTACCGAGCGCGCTTTGCTTGACCACAAAAATGACATGTAATACCTTGAACTAGGCTCACGAGGGCTGCGGCTATTGGCATTGAATGACTACCAAGACGAAACACCTGACTTGGTGATATTGATACGATATTATTGACACGTGATGGTCACGTGCTTTCGACGTACGATATTCCTGCATCATGGGAATTGTTTGTGGTTGAAGCAAGTTTAATCAGCGGCAAGTCTTGATTACTATTGCTACGTTGTTACGTATACATATAGGATAATTTAACGACCGAGCTTTTTGCGCCGGAAGCTGCGGTTTCAATGTTTGCTTGGATAAATATTTGTATGATAAAAAGTAACTGTCTGTCTGATGTTTTGAAAAAAAAACCTATACTACATAATATAATTACTACTTTCTAAACAATTAACTGCCTGTACACATGCATCGTGTAAAACCCTTCAAAATACAACGTAGCCAACTAATATTCTTTTTGTCACCAGGTGGGCAGCGCAGAATTCATGGCGCCGGAGGTGGTGTCTCTGTTCGCGGGCTCGGCGGCGGCGCACTACGACAAGCGCTGCGACCTGTGGTCGCTGGGCGTCATCGCGTACATCCTGCTGTGCGGTTACCCGCCGTTCCGCGCCGACTGCGGGGCCGACTGCGGATGGGAGCGCGGCGAGAACTGTCGCGCCTGCCAGGACCTGCTCTTCAACTCTATACAGGTTAGTGTTTTTTGTGTGTTTGTGCGATGATTTTAACCCTACTTAGTACCCAAGTTAGTCCAATTTTCATCAGTAGAAGAGCCTCGTGGTCGTCAGTTAGCGATTATAGGCCAATAAAGTACACTTTGTGCGTTGGAATGAATGTAAAAACAAAAGATGTTGGATATGTGAAAATCAATTGTTTAATGCGTTTGACTAAATGCGCTTCATTTCAAAGAAATCGATGTGATGATAATTAAAAAGTTAAGTTGTTCCACGCGTGTTTACTGTTTGTTGTACAATCTCTCACCAAGATAACAGGTACTTTATTAAAGTGGCAGATAATAAGTGTTTGTTACTAATCTGTTGAGATCTTAATGCTATATTTAAATGTAAACACTGCAAAATAAATTCATGTAACTATTCTATTACTAACAAAACAATCCAATTAACGTTGTACCGGAAGTAATCGCATAGAATGAGTTAAAATACTCGCTTTCAGAAACAATTTACTGCTCTTTGTATTCGAATGCTTGCATCGTAATTAGTTTATTCTAATCACTCACTGTCACTTGTTGGCCTTGCTATAATTATGTAGGTCTATTATAGTATTATTCAAGTTAATCAATAAGTAAATTTTGTTCACAAATCGTTTGAAGTTATTTATTATATATTATATTATATTTTGAATTAAGATTTATGTCTACTACAACGTAGCGTACCATGACCTTGCTATGAAAGTACATATACGGCAAAGAATATCCTTTGTATGTAATACTACGGAACGTAACCGACCGGTGACAGCACCGTCCAGTGGTCAGCATTATGAAGTCATACACACATATTTTTTTTTGCCTGAAACGTTCATAGCCTTCCCTCATCCGTAAATTATTCTTGATTTAATTTATCTTTGGATTCTATTAAATTGAATGTATTTGTTTGTCCAGGAGGGTCGGTACTCGTTCCCGGAGGAGGAGTGGTCGCACATCTCGGCGGAGGCGAAGGACCTGATCCGGCAGCTGCTGGTGCGCGAGGCGTCGCACCGCATCAGCGCCGAGCGCGTGCTGCAGCATCCCTGGCTGCGCCGCCCGCCGCGCGACGCGTGCCTGCATCCCAACCTGCATCCCAACCTGCACACGCCTCTTAACATCAAACGGTTAGTTACACCGATGATTTTCATAGAGTGTTGGATATTGACTGCTTCGGTCATGGTTTTAATAGAATGGATGGACAATGGACATTTAAAAGCTCTTACTGCGGTAAATCTTAAAATTCCTGTAAAATCTTAGATTGATCAACTCATTATGTGTAAATACGGGAATACGCAAAATATATCGTATTTCCGTTTTGTACCATACAATTTACAAGTAAAAAATGCTTTGTAATGTTATCCAAATAGCTTTTTTAATCAACTTATTGTATTACTTCCTATGAAGGCTACGGATATTTTTCTGTATTGGCTAGTTTTACTAACAGATATTTGTATGGTCTTACAGCAACATGTCGGCGCGCAACCTGTCCAACTTCGCGGAGTCTGCGATGGCGGTAAACCGCGTGATCCAGCAGCACTTCTCGATGAACTACTCGTACATGGAGCGGCCGGCGGCGGTGCGGTGCAGCAAGTCGTGCTACCCGGGCGCGGGCGGGGTGGGCGCGGGGGGCGCGGGCGCCGCGGACCTGCTGGAGGAGGAGGCGCCGCTGGGGCTGTCGCCGCCGGCCGAGTCGCAGTTGCTGCGCCGCCGCCTGCAGGACAAGCCGCTGCCCGTGCACTAACATTCCATCGAGCCCAGCGTTCCCAGTGCGTCGAGCCTTTTAAACATATATTTTTATTAATAAATAAAAACGACTGAGTAGTTTTTATCGATGGCGGCGCGGCGACGGCGGCGCCGGCGGCCCCGCCCCGCCCTCGACGCGTCGCTTCATTCATTTTGGATTTATGAAATCCGCGATTTGAAGTTGAGCTTGTGTACTCGTGTAGTCGCCTTTCGTTCGTGGCCTATCCCTTGCAATAAATAGAAATTGTGTAATTTTCTATGGCGTTTTCGGATACTAGTCTGTTTATGTGATTGTTTTTGCATTTTTACCGACAATGGAAAAACCGCATCTCACTAATTAAGAATGAGTGAAGTAAATGTTTATATGAAAAGACGAGGGCGATATGTGACATTTTATCTGAGAGTGCAAGTGTAGTGTAGTGTACTGTGGATGTATTTCGATCTTTACGATTACGATGTAATTATATGTTATAAAATAATAATTAAGATTATAAATTCGCTTGGTAAAGTTAGAGAGAGACAGACACGGGGCACTTGTGAGCTATAAGTACGAAATGTCATGTATGAGCTGAGTCGGTACATACGTTAAGTGTTGCATGGGGTTCCATGGAGCTGCCATACCATTGTGATCAGTTTGAATACTTTTATATTGCTGAAAGAATGAAGTGTTGAGATAATGTTAAGTGTAGACCTGCTAGACTGTAACCCTGCGTAGATCGTTGATTGGAGAAAGAATCACGTAGTACAACCAGTTTGGCCGTTATTGTTTACATTTACATAAATTTTATATTTTTCAGATTATATTATTATGTTTTGTAATTATAAACGAGTGGCTTTATCCAATCAATTCTAAACATTACTTACGCAGTACTTTGTTAAAAATTGTTTTCGACTAAATCTTTGATTTGAAATGTCATTTGAAATACAGATGTTTGAATTTTTTCTGTCGCCTTTTATTTTATGTTATTGCCCATATAGATATATGAAATTTATTTATTGTAAATAAACAAAACCTTATTTTAATATATAACAGTTATCTGTTGTTTGTAATAAATATTATAATGAAGTGTTGAATCGATGTGACATGTTCTAGGCATGTTGTATCTGTAATTCCATTCACATCCTACTATGTTATATTGCTATTACACAATTCATATAAATCCTTGCTTATTAATACTAAGTTGAATCGGTTACCATAGAAAAAGAACTACGTTTGCTGGTTGAAAAAAATCCATACATGGTTTCTCGATACTAAGCCAAGGCAAACTAATTTATTTATTTAAATACGTCTGCTGATATTTTTGCATCTTGCTCAGCAAGGGGTGAATTGTGTACCAATAATTATAAGATTCTTTTTCATCTTTTTAGATGCGATGTTATTATGTCCAACATTCGCGAATTTCCGTATAATTCGCCCGTTTCTGAACAAGGTGCTAAAGTAAAAATAAAGTATTCTTATACGCCAAAGATTTGGCCAGTAAAAAGTAAATGTTAACTCTAAACAATCTTGTGAATTATTTTGCAATACATTTAATAATAATCATTTGCCAATTGCTTTTTAAGCGGTATTGCAATATAAGCGCGTGAGAATTTCGACCGCAAGTAGCTGTGAGAATATATTAACTGTAATACATAATTTGCTTCTATTTCAAATAGAATTTTGCCTTTTCCTACGTTTTGGAAATCAAAGCGTTGTAAAATGGCCATTTAAGTTAATAGCAGATAGTTTTACGAACGATAAATTATAGGGTACCATTTAATGTTATGTTAGATCTAATGTTGAACCCTATAAATAAATATAAAAAATGTGTACATAATATATGAGATTGTATTTTCTCTATGTGATTATTTTTAATTGAGTTAAGTCATTTATCATTTAGTCTTTCCTTTTTTTATCGCTTATCATTTTAATTATATTTACTTTTTGTGGTTAACGTATGCAGGTATACTGTATCAGCCCATATCATATACACGTTCCACAGCAGGGCCTCCTCTAGATGTATGATTGTATGGACTGTAGAGGAGGTATACAAACAGTATTTTTATTCTGATAATCGAATATAAGCGTGAAGATTGACGTCAATGTGAAAGTGTAATTAATGATGAAATGAACAGTATTTACAACCTAAGTAGTATAACAACATAACTATTATCTATTTTGCTTCTTTAAACTTCTTTTAAATTTCAAAAGAAGTTTCTTTAAGGCACATTGTAAAAAATGCAAAATAATCACACATTGTTTTAAGAGCGTGAATTCGAAAAATTATTATCATTTTGAAAATGTGAATATTCAGCATTGTAATAAACATCATTTTATTATAAAACCATTCTAGTTAATAGGTATTCAAGTTTTTAATAATACCATGTAAATATCACACCACAAAATATAGGTATTTACTATCTTTGTAGAACCATGTAGCCATCTAGTGGTAACAGCTTTTGGTTAAAGAGGTAACTTTAAAAACTAGAATGCCATAAGCCATTACGAAAGCTATAAAACTTAGCGATTCCCACATAAATTTCGCTCCGAGTTAAGAGTAGTTCATAGTGTTTTGTTGCAACTTTAGGCTCATTTACACTTCTTTATTTTACATGTAAACTGTTTACTCATTAATAATAAGCAAATGCATCTTGACAAGTGTGAATGAGCCTTAAGGAAGGAGAGTGATAACTGGTTCATGTTATGATAATATCCATAGCTTAGCGATCGCAAAGATGGTTGCGGCTTCATGACGACATGTTTGTATCGTACCCGACTCCTAGATTTCGTGTATGATGTGATACTACGATCTGAACTGTACTTTTTGAAAAGAAATTTTGGAAAATAAATAAAGTTTTACTATTTAAAGTTTCTTATTTTTATGCTTCTTCATTTGTGTTGTGGATAGAGGGATTTTATCAATACGAGGTCAGGCTTCATGGCGCAGTCAGCCGGATATCAAACGAGATGTCGTCGGTTCCATCGTCATTCCGACACAAATGTTTAGGTCTAATAATTATAGTTAAGGCATCTATTAATAAAAGTTGGATTTAACGAAATTGGAAAATAAAAATATTGTTCTTTTGGAATAACTGATTTATTATTTTTTTCTCAAGAGGCTTTAATACAGAATATAAGGTCAATAAGAATCTGGGTGATATGCTCATGCATATAGGGTTATTTATTTAATTACTAGTACTACATACTAATGCGAGACCGAGCAAGCGTAGTGTGCCGTCGGGTGTCCGTCCATGGGCGTAGCCACTGTGGGGTAGAGTGGGGCGCTTGCCCCACCCTGGCTCTGACCTGTAAGGTACCTAACCAAATCTAAAAAATTGAATTATCTAGGTACTAACTACAATACCTATTTGTAATTGTTTACTTGCTGTATATAGATAGATATAAACCTATAAATTGACTGATTAACAATTTGGCATACGCTTAGAGCCCAAACGGCTGAAGTTAGAGAGAGACACATTTTTGTATGGAAGATTTCGAGGTGTAGGTAGATGAGCAATAAGAAAGTTTTTTTGATAATTCAAATTATACATACAAATACAGGGTGCTGTAGGGTGAAACCTTTTTATATAAAAAAAATAACGGTAGAAAAGGTATAGTTTGCTAGTTACATATTATTTTAGACTGCTGCCCCACCCTGAGCCCATGGCTGGCTACGCTCATGTGTTCGTCCCAATTCCTTTCTTAAGTCTTACGGCCTACGGTAAACCCCCTAAATTATATCTACCTAACAAAAACGGGACCCACCTTTGTCCGTAAAGAAGGAATAAAAGTATTGGTAAAACTACTGTTACTAACAAAAAAATGGTTTAATACCTAAATACCTACAAAAACTGTAATTTTAATGAGAATGGTGTATACGTTTCCTATTTTTTGTCATTACAGCTATTAACTTCAGCATTAACTTCAATTTTACTTACTTTTAGTCGCAGTGAGTTTAATACGTTCAATTTATTTTAGCTATAATTAGTGTATTACTATACTCTATAAATCGTGGTTTATAAAATACATGTTCATGTACGATTTTTTACCACTATACTGTATAAGATGAGCGACACTAGCGACACCAGCAATAACAACGCTTGAAATTATTAGCGTTTGAAATTGATATTTGATTAAATAACTTATTTCTATCTAAGTAGTTTAATTAAGGACAATCTCGGTCTTTAAATGCTTATTTATTTTTAATGTAAGTAAATATTATCCTATTGGATATTTTCAATAATCGACTAAAATAGTCAAGTAGAACAACACTAATTGACGTGATATGTCAAAAATCAATCCAGAGGGCGCTCTAAATTGCTCGGCCACGTAAGTCAGGGTCGTATTTTTCTTTCTTGGATTATTTTAATTACGTTATTTTACATTCTATCTTAATATGTGAGAATGGTATAATATTTTACAAGTGCTCGTGAAGCTTTTTTGTGTATACTTCGTCCCACGTTTCGGTAAGTATTGTTTAAACTTCGTCTCCCTTGGCCTATCCGTCATCCAACGAGTGAATTAGCATGTTTTAATTGAATCCTTGTTGATATGAGCTTCTTTATCTTTACACAAACATTGCTTAGTTTAATACAAATGTTAAATACACTTACTGAACGATTGCATTCGTTTTTGATGTTTAAAATATTTTTCCATTTCCAGATTGATAAATCATGTCGAATTTACCTCCAAATCCGTATAACAGCCACACGGCGGCTTCTCAAGCCAACGCCAATAGTGGGCAGCTTTCCAACCACAGTCAGCAATTCAGTCAAGTGCCTGCGAGCCAGTTGCCGCCGGGATACGGGGGATTGAAGGACACGAACTCGAATAGCCCGCTACACGGGGCGGTGCCTGCGCAGAACAGTGTTGTGCAAAATGTGAACAACTACAACCAAAGTGCAAGCAGTTCGCCCGCGTTCAACCAACCTGGGATGATGCCTCCATCACAAAATACCTTGCAATCATCACCTATAAGACCACCAACATCTATGCAGCCAAGTTCTAAGCCCACCCAGTTTAATCCTTTGTCATCATCCAGTCCTCGGACTATTACTAATGCCAATCCTTCTCCTACACCCTTCCCTCCTAATTATCAGCCACAAAAGCAAATAAATGAAAATGCACCACCTCTTGTTCCATCTAGTCAGTTTAATCAACCTTTGATGAATGGACCTCCATCTTTTCCTTCAGGACCTATGCCAAATCAGTATCCAGTTTCTTCTAGTGCTTATAACTCTCCCATGGTAAGGCCACCTGTGAGTTCTAGCTATGGTCCAGGATCTATGAATCCACCTTTTGGTCCCCCACCAGGGTCCACCTCCATTAGGCCTCTAGGGCCACCTGTAATGTCAAGCCAGCCTAATGTACCATTTTCTGGACCACCCTCAGGATTGAGGGATAGCCCTTTGATACCTGGGCTTCCTGTAAGTGGTCCGCCTTCTATGATAAGGCCTCCTATGGTTGGACCTCCTGTAAGTGGGCCGCCATTATCTGGGCCACCTTCTTTATCCGCTCAAGTAGCTACAAGTGGGCCTCCTATGTCATTACCACCTATGGGTAGTGCACCTCCTGCAACTGGTCCACCAATATCTGGACCTCCTTCTATGCCCCCTCAATCAACTATCAGTGGGCCCCCTATGCCTGGACCACCCCTAAGCCAAAGAATGGGGGTAAATGGACCTAGTTTACCACCACAGCCGCCATCAATGTCTGCACCTTCAGTCACATCTAAACCTGGTCTGGTTAGTGGTCCATCAATGCCTCCTGTTAGTACCCCTCCATTGCAACCTTATTCGGGCCAACAAATTGCTCCTAACCAGCAATTGGGCCCAACTGGACCTCCAATTGCGCAAAATGCATTTGGTGGGCAAAACATAGCCACTTCACAAATGCCACCAATAGGCCAGAACATGCCTCCTGTAGGCCCAATGGCACAGAATATGCAAACCATGGGCCAGAATCAGATACCCAGAGCGCAACAATTAGGGCCTCAGCCAAGTGGAGTTGCTCCTGTGCCACAGAAGACCAATATGCAGAACAGATATCCTCAGATGCCTCAGGGCAACTACAGCCAACAACCGATGCATCCGCAGCAAGGAAACCAGTACCCCCAACAATACAACACACAGGGTATGACTCAACAGATGAGTCAGCTGAGTGTGACTAAACAAGGATTTGACCAACTATGGGGCCATCACATGGTGGATTTGCTACAGTGTAGACAAATTCTCCCTGAGTACCCAGAGGATCCACCAGAGATTCGACTGGCTCATCAGTTTGCAGATTCACCTAATTGCAGCCCAGAGTAAGTGAATTTAAGCTTTTTAGTAGTTTTATTTCACACACACCTCCATGTGATGTGTTTGCAAACTGTAATAAATATTTAAAAATTATCTGCCACCTAGCCATTTATACAGTAGAGTTTGCTTTGCCTACTACCTCACAATGTTCCTGCCCTTGCTAGAGGTATTAAAATGTGTTTTAAAACTACAAATAAATCTGTTAGTAGCTAAATGGAGGGTTTACTATAAATTTATAATAATTTATGGTTGTTATTGTTATTGTATTGTTGTTAGAGTAATTACATGCAATGTGTTAGCTTACCAGTTCTTTATATTATTGATTGTGTTTGCAATTTAATATAACAAACTATAATTAATATTATAAATTAACATTGAATTCTGTTTGTTCCAAGTTAATACATATTACTGCTGCCTCGGTGGCGTAGTTGTATTACGGTACAGTTACAACGCTGAGGTCTCGGGTTCGAGTCCCGGGTCGGGCAAAGTGATATTGGATTTTTCTATTCATTATCAGCCCGGAGTCAGGAATTTGTGCCCGATATAGCGATAGGCTCGCACCCTATCACATCGTGGGACGGAACATGCGAGGCGAAATGTGGGTGTCCTGGTGGCGCCTCTGCCTACCCCATCTGGGATAAAGGCGTGAGTTTATGTATGTATGTATGTAATACATATTAAAAATAATTGCAAACAAGTCATTAAAAACAATAATCTAACTTAAAGATACTGACTGTCCTATTATGTTGTTTGTAAACATTTTAAATTTAATCACCTACTCTAATTGACTGACTTTATCATATTATGTTCGGAACTTTTAATTTACCACTAACATACACATACATACATATGTGTTTCTATTTTGAGTTTATTTATTTCATGTGCTGTTAAAATGGAATACTTGTTACACCTAGCATTTATTTCTGCCAGCAAATGGTAATAATTTTTTTTTTAGATTTCTTACTTACATTTGTTGTAGCACACTTAAGGACTATTAAGAACAGTTTCCTGACATTATTTCTTTTATAGTTTCGATGGTAAAATCTTATATTCTCTCTTACTACCCTTTATGTATTATCTTGGTTGGTACAAGAATCCACATTCCTGTTCAATCTTTCGCTCTTCTTCTTACAATATTCTGAAAACTCATAATATTATTCATATGTTACTTGCCAAATTATGCTAATTGGTGTTCAAAGTGTAATGTAGAATGAAAATGTCATTATTGATTAATTTTTTATGAAAAACAAACTAGTCCCTCCAATTTAAAACTTAGTGTGATAAAATCATACATTTAGTATATTATATTTTACCTGATAGTAAAATGAATTCTCTGTATAAACATGTTTAAATACACATTAATTCAATGCCACAATTCAGGATGTAATTATCTTGCATGCTATAATTTAAGTAATCTTTTTAATTTTTGTGTATGTCATATATTACTGTGCATTATACAGTGTTTTCATGATTATTTTTGGTTTTTTGTTATTTTAAATTGTCTAATTATTGACTGTGTAAACATCTAAATTCTAAATTTATTTAAGCCAGCTGAAAATGTAGCTTTATAAATTTAAAGAATTTAGAATTAATAAATTTAGCTGTGCCAGTGCACAGCTAAGTGATGGCACAACCCTCGACAAGTGTTGTGTTTAAATAGATTATTGATTTGGTCGACTCAATTCGCCGGTTTGTTCAAAACCGGGTGTATACTGGCCGGTTCCGGAACAGTAATTGATGCCGTGATTATACCATTAAAGGTTAACAACTACCACATAGTATTGAAACACTTACACATACATTGTTCGAACAGTTTTTACGCTACGGTCTCAACCCCTATGCCACTTTTGGGAATTTGTTCGGCGAACTATGAGTCCTACAGACTGATGACCTTACTGTTTACTCCCTTGGGCATATATGGGCATGGCTTTATATGAATATTTTGCTACATCACGCGCTTATCAATTATCATATCCAGTAAAATCTGTAAACGCTATAAAACATTTCTTCTTGTAGAAACTAAAAGTGTCTCGCGTCACACCTTATCAAAAACTAAATGCGTCCGTTTGCACAATCTGCGATACGATACGTCTATTGAAGTAAGGTCAGAGTACACGTGTAGCGGTGAGGAAGAAGTTTTAAATGTAATTATGTGTTGATATCGGTGATGCGACTGACCTGCTTTGTTGACATGCTTTATAAAACGTATATGAGATCAATTGTTAAGGGTCGTCGATCTTATTATGCCTTGCTTCTGTCGACTACAAAATATTTTCGTAAAATCATCCCACTCATACTACGTCAAATACTCGTACAGTCACACCTATAGTCCCGCTCCCAGCCAATATGAAGATACGGCGGGACTTAAGTGGCGGCCATCAGGTATCTCAAATTTTGGACTTTTGGGCCCAGACACTATACTAACGTTTACAGGTATACGCTAGTTTTACATCCCCCTTATTACTATTTTTTTTTGTTTAATATGATAGATCTATCCTATTCACTAAGCCTTGGACACCCGCATGTTATCGACGCGACGCGACGTAGTAATTTATACAATTGTCTGTAATTCGTTTGCAATACATAAGTTTTATGTACACGTCATTTCATGCAGTTATTTGTTATTCAAAATTACAAAATAGACGTCGCGAGCTACATGTTTATCTCTAATTAAAATAGGTCTAGACTGTAATTGATGATATTGGTGTTTTTGAAATATATTTTTTAGCATTACATGACATTCATGAATTGTATCTACGGGAAATTTAAAAGATTCCTTTAAAATAATTTGATTAAAAATAAGCTTATTAGTGTTAACAGTAAACAATTCGTCAAATAATAAATACTCAATAGGAAAAGGTAATTGACAAAGCACATAGTAAGTTAAAAGTCGCTTTGGAAATTTACCACAAATTTATTCAAAGTTCGGTATTAAATACGCGCAATAATTAAATTTTATTCTGTCTATTTTTATTCCAATTAATCCTCATGGTTTTATGATCCAGGCCGAAGAAACATTAAGTGTTCTTTTATTATAAGGTTAATATTGCTAACAATAATTTGCTTTTTGTTCTCAGAATATTCCGATGTACACTGAATCGTATTCCGGAGACGAATAGTCTGCTACAGAAGTCGAGGTTACCCCTCGGAATATTGATACACCCCTTCAAGGATCTCAATGTGAGTAGAAACATATGTATATTTAAATGAGATATTAACTGAGTTCGCACTGCTTGCGCGGTGTGAATGGTTGATGGATAGATTCTATTCCATGATTAGACTGGTGTCAGAAGTATTGAGCAATTTTTAGATATCTTATTTTTAAGACTTATATATTTGGAATACGACAAAAATAAAGAAGAATTGGGAGACTCGACATGGTTCGGTTTTATTTAAAAAATGAAAATGCGATAAGCATAACAAAGTTATTTGTGAGTATAGAGGGTCACCTCCGACGCCCTTCGGAGTGCATTGTTATTTGTTTTATTAAAGTCTAGACTTGTTTGATTTTGCATTAATTAAACGTAATTTAAACAAGTCAATATTTTTCCAACTAATCTTTATCTGTATTAATACAAATTTTCTTACATCAAGATAAAAAAAAATGAAAAGAAAATGTATTAGAAATATACAAAATCATTGAACAATTAGAGTGATCCAATGATTAAATTAAATAAAATATATAATATTTCCTCCATGCCAGTTCAGCATTTAGAACTTCTTTCAAGTCCCTATATTTACTTATGATTATTTATTATATTTATTTCTAGCACCTGCCAGTGATCCAGTGCACGACGATAGTGCGTTGTCGTTCGTGTCGCACCTACATCAACCCATTCGTGTACTTCGTCGACGCCAAGCGATGGAAGTGCAATCTATGCTACAGGGTCAACGACCGTGAGTCTTATCTATTTAATTATTTGTTTGTGATACAAATGAAGGAAATAATAACAAACGAAAAATGAGTTTAAAATAAATAGGTAGGTACTTAGTATGTATGTACATAGTATTATAGTGAGCTTATGGCTGTATTGGTTACGATAGCAAGGGTTTCATGTTCCATGTCTCTAAAATTATAAGAAAAGCACAATTTAAGAATCGTTTGCAATTTATCAAATAAAATTAAGTATTATGTTTTGTACCATAAAATTGAATGAAAAAATTGTTATACAAGGTCAATTTGCTATGCTAAATACATAACAAGAGATTTCTCAACATAAAAACAATAAAAAAAATATAATGTTTTATGAGATAATCAACACAATTAACTTGTTTTTTGTACCGTCTGCTTCTATTATAATCAAAAGAAAAAAATATGTTTTAAATTCTGAGTATATCATATACCGATCTATATATCCTAATTGTAGGCAATGTTATCATTATTATCATACTAACATGCAATTTGAATTATCGTATCTGATGTAATGCTTAGATGGTATGTTTCGATTTTAATCACATATCCGTACATTACATGAAGTCACCAAAAAAAACAATGCCGTGAAAGATATTTTAAATTTATAGTCAGGTGGTTGACGATTAGGCAATCGTTTCAATACCATTCTTACATCTGGGTCAAGGCTGCCACGCCATTGTGGTCCTTAAAAACTCAAGTCGCCTGCCAAAATAATTTCTTTGGGCCAAGGTTGGGCCGGTTAGGTATTTAGTTAGTTTACCTGAATGATATGATTCCTGGCACTCGCAAACTTTTAAAAATTATTATTACAAGCCATACAAAATAAAAGGTAGAATGTTTAGAACCACTTCACTTTTAGAGCTACCGGTTGTTAATATAAATAAATTAATGTCTAAAAGGTGCCATTTCCCCAATGAGCCACTGCATATTTACTAAGTTTGTATGTTAGGAAGAGTTAATTAAATAAAAAATATTCTGAATTATAATCGAATTACATTGTACATCAACATGTATTTCCTTTTTAGTAATTATAAATTATTTATTCCGATGATTTACAGTTCATCAGTAATTTACTTGTTAATTTGTACTCTAGTGCCCGAAGAGTTCCAGTACGACCCGGTGAGCAAGTCGTATGGCGACCCGTCGCGCCGACCCGAGATCAAGTCGGCAACCATTGAGTTCATCGCACCCGGAGAGTACATGCTGCGCCCGCCGCAGCCAGCAGTGTACCTGTTCCTGTTCGATGTCTCGCAGATCGCACGGGACTCGGGGTATTTGCAGGTGAGTGAGGAATAAAAATATGTTAGTCGACATTGTAGTGGTAAACCTTCTGTAGGGTTGAGAGTAAATATAACACACTGGCTTGGTGCTGGTTAGCAGACTCCTAATACATTTGGTATCTCTCTATGATTTTTAATACAATTTTCTAACAATTTTAGTTGCATAATGGTTTCTTAGATTTACGCGAATGTTACACATTGAAATAAAACTATTTCATACGGATTTTATCGCGATTTGGTTTAATTTTTTCATTTTTTAACTTCCCGACGTTTCGATTACTTTACAGTCCGCCCCGTGACCACGAAAGCTGTAAAGTAATCGAAACGTCGGGAAGTTAAAAAATGTAAAAATTAAACCAAATCGCGATAAAATCCGTATAAAATATTTTTATTTCAATTTTAGTTGCACTTTGATATTTTTTACTGTATAATCAGTTTTCACATTGGATCCACCTGGACTAAATTCCAGACTATACAATTTTAATTATCTGTACTAATTTTGGTGGCAACTACCAATTCTTTTCACTCTAAATTAGTATATTTTGTATATTCACAATTAAAAGCAATTTTTTGAAACAAAAATATAGTAATTCTTTTTCTACTAAATATGAACTTTATTCGTATGTCAGGTGGTATGCGACACGCTGAAGAACAATCTAGACCAGTTGCCGGGCGACGCGCGCACGCAGATCGGGTTCATCTGCTACGACGCGCACGTGCACTACTACCTCATGAGCGACGGACTCGCGCGCCCCAAGGAGATGACCGTGCTCGATATCGACGGTCAGTTCATTATTATTTTATTAATGTTTAGTGTCTTTTGTCTGTCCTGTGTTGACTGAGATGGCTGGAAATTAAAAAAAAGTTCATCCATTTCTCCATCTGTCTTTAAAGATGGACAATGTACCTATGATTAATTAAGTTGCGGCAGCCGGGATCTCTTATCATTAGGACCGCGTTCTACCTTACAGAAAAAAAAAAACAAATTTGTCCATCTCTATAATGTTGGCAATATGAAACCGACAGTTTATTGCATATTTTGTTGTGCATACAAATGTAAGGAGATATATTGAGCGTTGCTATAGTAACGTGTGTTACAGACGTGTTCCTGCCGTCCCCGGAGTCGCTGCTGGTGAACCTGGGCGAGCGCGTGGAGGCGGTGCGCGAGCTGCTGTCGGTGTTGCCGCAGCGGTACAGCGCGCCCGGCGTGCCCGCCTCCGCGCTCGGCGCTGCGCTGCAAGCCGCCTACAAACTCATGGTATACATCACACAACCTGCATGCCTTTTTCTCCCTTCCCTCTCTTTCCCCTTTCCCTCTCCCTACCCATTTCTATCGCTCTGTCTCGATTTTCAGCGACAGGGAGGCTTTCCTCAAGTATTTCCAAAGTGGCCTGTTGGAGATTGTCCACATACATCGAGTTCTCGTAACCTTGACTAGGTGGTGTTTTTACTATGTACGCAGACGACTAGTATGCTCATATTTGATATATTTATATGTATTTTAATTGAGATAATAAACATTTGCAGGCCCCTACGGGAGGAAGGATCACAGTGTTCCAAACATGTTTGCCAAACATTGGACCAGGAGCATTACAACCAAGGTATGTTATGTTTATTTCTATGAATTAAATATCGTCTACAAATTAAATAGATGATTTAATGTAGTACTGCATATTGATATTCGTGCTTCTTCCATTGGTCGACCACCTAAATTGTCAGACAAAATCTACATTAACGCTAGCAAACCCCCAGACAGAATCTAGCTTATAAACCGTGATTATTAACCTCAAGTTCACCCAAAATACTGTGTTTCTTACAGAGAGGACCCCAACGCTCGTTCGTCAAAGGACGTGGCGCACCTGAACCCCGCGACGGACTTCTACAAGCGCCTGGCGCTGGACTGCAGCGGCGCGCAGGTCGCCGTGGACCTGTTCCTGCTCAACTCACAGTACTCCGACCTCGCCACGCTCAGTACGTGCATTCACACGATATTTCATTATTTATTAGGCCTTCTTTTCATAAGTGACGATGAGCGAAGATGTGTAAAATTCTATTATAATGGATATTGTTATCATAGATGTGTTACGTTTGTCCTCAAGGCTCTACCTACTCGTCTTTGGTTTAGTGAAAAGGTAGCCTTACAATGTTACAAAATCAATATTATCCCTGGATATTATAATGTATTAAATATTTCACAAATATATTTAGTGTCCTCGTGCAACCTTCTCATTTAGAATTAATAGTAGATACTCAGACTTTACTATTATTGACATATATACCTGCTGGCTTACTCCTCTCACTCGATTTATTTAAGAATAGAATCGACGTGCAACTTAGATACTACTGGAAGTTGCGATAGCGCACGATTATATAGATATCGCTATTTTACTTGGTATTTTTTGTATTAAAAGAAGTCACGTATATAGAGTAGGCTAACTGTTTTCACTGAATTATAATATTATCATCCATCCATCCATCAGCCAAAGGAGGTCCACTGCTGAACATAGGCCTCTCCCAATGATTTCTATAGTGACCTGTTGGAGGCAGCCTGCATCCAGCGACGTCCCGCGACCTTTACCAGGTCGTCTGACCACTTTGAAGTGGCAAAGGGCGGGGCACATAGCGCGGAGAACTGATGGCTGATGGGACCAAAAAGTTCTCGAATGGAGGTCACGTAGCGGAAAACGCAGCGTAGGACGTCCACCCACAAGGTGGTCAGACGACCTGGTATAATATTAGGAAGATATTAATTAAAGTTTGTATAATGCAGGTGGTATGAGCAAGTTCAGTGGGGGCTCGGTGTACCACATACCGCTGTTCCGCGCGGCGCGCACGCATCAGGCGGAACATCTCACGAGGATCCTCACCAGGTACCTCACCAGGAAGATCGGTTTCGAAGCAGTCATGAGGGTGCGGTGTACCAGGTAACCATTACTAGTATTTTACTATTCATTTTTATTACTCGGGTAATCGAGAAACTATGAACGATAATGGTTGAATTATGGCCCATAAACACATTCATACTATTTGGAATTGCAGTGGCAATTGCTAATATGAAAATGTTAGTATGTATGAGGGATATTGGGAGTATTGGATTGATTGGCCCTTTGCTGATGGACCCTACTACGTCCCTACTCGTTATTTTTTATATTGTAGTTTAAAATAATTTCATTAAGACTAAATTATTTCCTGTTTGTACATTTTATTACTTATATTTACAAAACTTGTGTGTCATTCCAGGGGCATATCGATCCATACGTTCCACGGCAACTTCTTCGTTCGTTCGACAGACTTGTTATCTCTTCCCAACGTGTCTCCTGACGCCGGATTCGGCATGCAGCTCACTATCGAGGAGTCGCTGTCTGATCTGCAACAAGTCTGCTTCCAAGCAGCGCTGCTCTATACTAGTAGTAAAGGTAATGTATGGTTCAACCAGTAAGTCGATGATGAATATGAAAAAAGATAATTTGGGTTGTTTTTATTGTCAAATTTTTGTTCCCCGACGTTACTTATTAATTGAAATTGTTATGTAACGATCTTGATAAATAATCTGTCAAAATAAATGAAGTGGGGAATCTTTATATTAAGATAAAAAACCTTTGAAATAGATGTTCAAACAACATAATATACAAATAAATATTTGTTGCTTTGTTGTTAATTTATGTACCGATTTGTGTGCACAGGTGAGAGGCGGATACGAGTGCACACGCTAGCGCTGCCGCTAGCGAGCAACCTCACGGAAGTGCTGCACGCCGCCGACCAACAGTGTATCATTGGACTAGTCAGTAAAATGGGTGAGCTGCGTGGATTATCACTCCATAAGATATTTACAGTTCCATGGCTTGTTAACAAAGATATAAGTATTGTGTTCAGTCAGTGCCGGATTAAGTTGCTATTTTTGTCAACTACCAAAAATTTTATGAAGTACTTGGGGTCTCTTTTGTATGCACGCGCGGTCTTTTTTAGGGCTCTCATATTTATCTCCGGAGCTAATAATATATGCTACATCTACTTTACCGCTAATCCGGCACAATATACACTATCAATAAATTACAATAAAATATCGATATTTTATCTACAATATGTATAACATTCAGTTTTGAAAAATACCTACACATCTGTGAATCATAGTTTCAGTATAAAACATAATCCAATATATTATATTCCAGCGGTGGACCGTTGTGTGAGCGCATCACTAAGCGAAGCTCGCGAGGCCCTGAGCAACGTAGCGGTGGACGCATTGAGTGCGCACCGCCTGGCGCAGAACCTGCCCGCGGGCACGCGCTCGGCGTCGTTACACGCACCGGCGTCGTTACGTCTACTGCCGCTGCACCTGCTGGCGCTGCTCAAACGCAAGGCCTTCCGCGCCGGCACCTCCACGCGCCTCGACGACCGCGTGGCCGACATGTGCGCGCTCAAGTGCCTGCCGCTGCACCAACTCGCGCGCTCAGTGTATCCAGATTTGTATCCGCTGCATAATTTGAGAGATCACCTGCCACGGCCCGCGGAGGATGATGATACTGCGCCCGATCCGCCTAGACTACACTTGTCTGCTGAACGGTACCTTATTAAAACTTTGTTTTCTAATATTATGATAAGCAACTTTAACGCTGTGTCATTCTGCGCCATACCAAAGGACCATTTTTAACATTGGCCACACAAAATAGCAATATTCTGCGTTCCAATCAAAAAACTTAAGTTAATAAATTCATATTTCGTGATTGCGCTATACATGCGTTACAAAATACATATTTTTTGCTATCATCGTTAATCATCATTATTATCATTTAAAACATCAAGCCAGTTATCCAACTTTTAAAATTAGGAAGGTTAATAATTAAACTATTAGGATCTACTCAAATTCTTAAAATGTTTTTATATATAATTCCAGGATAAACTCAACAGGCGCATACCTGCTGGACGACGGGGAGTGTATGTTGATATACGTGGGCAGTGCCGTGAGCCCCGCCTTCTTGTCCGACACGTTCGGCGTGGCGGCGCACAGCCAGTTGGCCGACGAGGCTAGAGTGCTCCCACGCATCGACTCTGAGGGCAACACGCTGCTGCACGCCTTCATCGACAAGCTCAACGACGACCGACCCTACGCCTCCGAGATTATCATACTCAGGTAACATCACCAAGTCGATATGTATTTTCTTTTTCTTTAAGCGTCATGCCGGTTTATACTTTGCTTTATAAGCTTTTTTATCGCTCAATTTTTATTGACTCGTAATTGTCAACCGCGCCGTCCTGAAACTCGAACAACGTCGCCAATTCTAATCGCTTATGCTAGTAATTAGCCTACTTAGCTTCCCCTTGGTGTTACATAAGTTTTATTTATACATTTTCAAATATTTTTTATTTGGATTAGTAAAAAAATATTAAATTACCGGTCTAAACTAATTTTAGTCTAACAATATTGTACTGTTTACTAAAGTTGTTTTAATTTCTACAGAGACAACTCACCATCCAAGACGATGTTCACGGAGAGGCTCGTCGACGACAGAGTCGAGTCCGCGTTCTCCTACTACGAGTTCTTGCAACACGTCAAAAGCCAAGTGAAATGAGTGCCGAGAGCCTCGCGGCCGAGTGTCGGACGGGACAGCGCGCGCGCGTGACTCATACCCTGTGTTAGATAATGTCAAGTGATTGCCAAAGGACTCACGACACTGCCCTACGTGTGTTAACGTCATTCGCATCTCGTCGAGCTTCGAGAAAACTCGATATTGCGGGCGGATTTTTTTAAATTAAAATATTTATCCAGACTGAAACGAACGTTTCATATCGAAAGAACAATAAATTAAATTATATTCTAAAATGAGGCTAAACAAAATTGTTACTTTAATCATAGTAGTCCCTCGTCTCTCTACCAAACGACTGAATCGCGTAGCTTAGTGTCCAGTTTTCGATCGAAACTCGACTCGGATGCGCAGTTTGTGATGTAAATGCCTGTGACTAAGGACTCGTGTATCGAGTTTCCAATCAAATGAATACTCTGTGTATTTTGTGACATTCGTGAGTTTAAAACACCATACAATTTGTGATGTCGCCCTGAATCCCCGTTATAGATATAAAATAGTTACTTAATCTAGAATAAACTGTTATGCTATGTCTTATATTAATATTGAAATCGTATACATAGATATATAGAAATTAATAAACAAAGCTAGAATGTTTATATAGAATGGAACAATAATGTGCACTCACTAATTGTATGGTTAAGTTTTTATTTAAATCAACGTGAACTGATATAAACAAATAACGATCGATGTTATTTGTGTGAAAAGCAATAATGTATCTACGTAGTGTCCTTTAATGATAAAGATATCGATAATTCCCGCATGTAGTATTTATCGTCGGACGTTTTAGGATACCTGTTATCACCGCATTTATTTCTTTTTAAGATATTTTCTATCGATGTAATGAAAACTAACTAACTAACGATGTAATCTTTTAGATAAGTTTTCAAATTTCAAAGGTTCTTTTCTCACCCACTATCCATATAGTGGGTGAGAAAAGTGCAATCATGTATTATTTATTCGTTTTTAAAACATTGAAATAAAAAAAATATATGATAAATATAATTGTAACAAAACTAAAAACTACATGATGACGAACTACGATACACACTAGTGTCGATAATTTTATCGATAAATCTGTGTAATATCGATATTTAAAGAACACTACAAAAGACAACGATTACACTTGCCTATTGACTTCACGAGAGAATGTTTCAATTAGAACGAGAGAAACTGCGAATAAATTGGTTGTTAATTATAAGTATATTTAACTTGTTTTACAGTTAGTGTAAGTGGCCGTATTTTTGTTGTGCATGGTACATATTGTATGGGAGAGTTTGGCATTGTGTTACGTCACACAGTCGGTGCGAAGAGAGTTAATTCATTGAAATATTTTATACCCATTAATACTATATTAAGTTATCTATGTTGTGGGTTTCGCTCAGTGAAGTCGAAATGTTTGAGGGTTGGAAGATCTCGATGCGGATTCGCACTCCCGATGTTTTATGAAACACGTAGAGGTTAATAAGTGTAAAATGGTCATTGGGTTATGGATTGTTACGCTTTTATTTGTTTGTAAAATATGAGATTTAAATTATTGCGAATAATTTATTTAAGTATTTAAACCACCTGTATAATTATGGTTTATAATTTTATCGATTAAAATTTGAGTATTTTAAGTGATTTTCCATAACTAAATTTATCATGACGACATAATTATGGCGTCTTTGACTGGAGTAGTGACGCTTGTTACGTCACAGTGTAAATGAAAGTGGTTATCGATTGTATTAATAAGCAATAAGCGAGCACCTTCTGTGTGACAATTATGAAGTTAATTACGTGTACAGATTGCATGTATGTTTATTTTTCTACATTGACTAGGGCGTGTCGGTACATGCGGTGTGTGTATCACATATTTTCTGAACTATGCAATAAAAAGGAAACAAGTTTATTTTTATTGTAATTTCGGTATAAGGTGTATCTATAATTTTAATTCATTGTATGTATTAGCACTCGATATTAATTCGATTGTAAATTGAATAAAAAATATTTATGAAATTATACATAGATATCAGTTTTATACTGGAACGTGCTCGGTTCTGATATTTTCGAGTTTAAATCGGCGGCATGTCGCGACGGCTTGGTGGTACATGTATACTCGGCTACGCACACACTTGAACTGCATCAGTGCCTGTTATTTATTACGTATGTACCCCTTCCACGCTTATAAAGAATTGAAACTGAATTCCGTCAAAAGACAATATTAAAAGTTTTGTATCGTTCATCGTTCAATATGTGTTATTACTCCGACCTTAGGAGAATGCAATCGTCCGTCAATAGCAAGAAAAATCATACCATTAGTGGAATATGCGTCACGTGCTTTTTTATGCTGTTGTTAAAAATAATTTTATAATGACACTTATTGTGCCACATTGACATTGAAAAAATATTAGTGTCAAACACAGTGGCGGCGTAAGGTAGGTTGGCACCCTGGGCGGTTTCGTATTGAGCACCCCGGGCGGTTTCGTATTGAGCACCCCTACCTACCCTACCTAAAATATACCTAAACTATACATGCTTACTCCGGACTTTTCGTGCTCGTATAAGATCAGTCTTTATTGTTGTTGTTTTTATTTGAAGGAGTAAAAAAAAAAAAAAAGGTACTCCTTCTTTATAGGCAGCAGCAAGCAGGATCGTTTCGCCCACGATCGTGGTCCACGCTCTTCGTTTGTTGGTTTGTTGTCGCTTGTCGGGTTGTCGTTGTCACCCCTTGGTGCTTGGTACCCGGGGCGGACCGCCCCCATCGCCCCCCCTTTACGCCGCCACTGGTCAAACATGCCCTTAATTGAGTTTTAAAGTAACGTGATACTACGTTGTACATGGAAGAATTAGGTACAATTCACACTATAGTGCCGATCATAGCTTATTCTCAATGTGACCGCGGTATGCTAAAATAAGAAATACTGTTGTTGCGGGCACTCGGTTTACGGGTGTCACAGCAAACACAAAGGATGTTGCTAAAAACTTTTAATACCAATTTTTACATAAAGCGGTTTCAAATTTTATCGTTTTAGGATAACTCCCAATGGGCAAGTGACGCACATGTCACGCTGTCACAGCGCTTGAATAGCACCCGATGTGCAAATGTGATATTGCCGCGAAGGGTTTGTAGGCGTCACGAACAAATACAGTATGAAATAATATAGTTTCGAAGAGACTGAGACAGTTTCTATAAAGTGAACATGATATATGATAGGCACGAGTACAAACCTTATTGGATATTATAGTGTGGATTGGGCCCAAGGCTACGTTTCCACTGTAGCGGAGACGAGTGAAGATGTATACAAATCGCCCAATCACATAGGTCCAACACGTCGATGATGTCATAGCAGCCCAAAACGATTGATCGATTCACATCTCTTCTCCTTTAGTGGGACTGCAGCCTAATGCAAAGGTTGGGGTCAAAGTATTGCCTTCGTTGCCACGGATCTGCGCAAGCTCTAATTAATTTATTATTGAAATTATTACAATCATTGCACTAACTTTACATATCGCGAGTTTATTCACTCGTATCGCATAAAAGTAATTTGAGCGATTCAAGAAAATAGGATATTATTTGCGGCGTAACTCGGTTATCCATCGTAACATAACCAAACTATTCTAATTAACGGAAATATTGCTATTTCGTCATAAATAATAGAAGAAAATGAATATCATTGCATGGCAAGTTAAACCAAATAATGACAATATTTTAAAATATTTATGTTAATTCGAAATTTTATTCCATCGATTCAATTCAAGATTTTAATATTATTTCATTTGCCAAAGTGGAACATAATTATTCCATCACAACCCAAAATTTGGCTAAACTAAGTTGAGACCTTGACAAACATAATTGTTGCTTTAGAACCGTGTTTAAGAGTGTTGTTAATAGATTTCTGCCAAATATTGTGACCCCAAAAGCCAGGTCATGGATTTATTTAACGAATATAGCCCGACCAGGAAAATAGAATGTAATGTGTGGATGGGATTCTAGCTTTACGAGGCAACTACCTTGCACACTCATGTCAAATACGAACAAAAATTAAAAAGGACAAAATGGATCAATTTTGATAAGTCAAAATACTGTTAAAATGTAATAATTTAATTTGGATGGTACAATTTAGTACATTGACTTTAAAGGTTCAATCGTTTTCGATTTTGCCAACATCGTGGCAATAGGAATAGTGCGGTGAAAGTTCTATACTTTTTGACAATTTAGCCATTACCTTGGGTATTCTTGAAAACGACAAATATATTATTACTTGACCATTAAAATTGCATAATATGTTACAATACACCAAAGCTAGTTCGACGCATGAAAGGGTACTATCATATATTGTTAATCCCGAAGCTATAGAATTATAGAGCGATAATCATATGCAAAAATGAAGTATATACCACTGTGATATCGGTAGATAAGTAGCTCGTAAAATGAATTTATAGCTTTCGATACCAATACCTACAGGTGTCGTTAAAAATAATCTGTAACTATGCAAGAAACTTACTGCGTCATTTCCATATAGAGGGGTAACACTAACGCTTATCGTTACTATTGCCAGTAAACTAAATTTCAAAATGATTTCCAAAATGATATATTTTCCTGGTCAGGCTTTAAAACTTGTTATTTACGTTGTTGTGGCGAAAAAGAAACTACATTCACAAGATTACATACATTATACCATCACCGATAATAATTATTATCAGTCAAGGTTTTTATCGTGTCTGCACATGCAAGAACGCAGGAAAATGTACGCTTAGTATCATATTTTATTTCATAATTGGCCGATATGCCCTTTCTACACCATCTATAAATATATCTGCTTTCGATAAAGATATTATAAAATAATGATATCAAATTTCCAAATCCACGTGAACTGTGTCTTCGTCTCCGTTTTGTATAACGCAACAATATGCTAAATTATTAGACTTTGGAGCGAGGGCTTAAACTACCAGAAGGGCATATCCAAGCATAGGTAATAGGAATTTTCCTAAATGGTGGTCATCATCGGCTGAACACATCGCATCACAACGCATTGGTATATTTATTTACGGCACTGTTAGCGGACTGAACTCGAGAGCCTTGTAATTTGTTTCAATATAAACCATTCAAAACCACAATTGTTTCATTTTGTGCTTACATTTTAGTTACATAATATAGATTCGAAATAAATATGCCAGAATGAAGATCGAGAAAAGACGTGGAATTATCCATGAGCTTAGAGACTGCTGCGATCTAAGTTTCAAACGACTACCTCGGTGGCGTAGTTGTAGGTACACGGTACGATTACAAAGCTGAGGTCTGGGGTTCGAATCCCGGGTCGGGCAAATTGATATTGGATATTTCTATTCATTATCAGCCCGGAGTCAGGAAATTGTGCCCGATATGGCGATAGGCTCGCCCCCTATCACATCCTGGGACGGAACATACAAGGCGAAATTTGGGTGTCCTGGTGGTGCCCCTGCCTACCCCTTCTGGGATAAAGGCGTGATTTTATGTATGTATGTATGCCACATTTGCTAAATCGTGAACGAAAATGGTTGTTCATACTAAATACGAATCTTTATTTATTTCCCTTCCAATGGGCTAATATACCGCAACAGTTGACACATTCAACGCACGGCGTTAAAGCCTTGTGTTCCATATGAACGGACCAATAGTCGGTAGGCATGAATTCGTTCCTCATAAAGATCTGGTCTTCTATGAGGGTCCAGAACCAGAGGTAGCTTCTCGCCCGTTTGAATTTAGCCGTCGACTCAAGGACGGCGCTTATCGCCCGCTGGCATACTGGATCCAAGTGGTACGGCGTGTTGAATAGAAGATTCTGGATGTTGCAGCGAAATACCTGGAGGACAGGTAAGTAAATAATTACAATATTTTAAAAATTTGTAATACTGCAATGATACAATGATATTTTCATTTTTATCTACCATTTCCAGTGCAATGTCGACGCGAAATATTATATGTTATAGGAATTGCATAGGTACATTTATTTTTAAGTAACAGTATTAAGAAAATCAAAAAGAAGGAAAGATTAGAAGTCGATCTATGAAAAGGCACTTACTTCATGTCCACACATTTCAAGCATACAGTAATTGACGAAATCCACTGGAACTAAATCAACTCTAAAACCGAGTTTTTGTAGACGATCTGCAGATATTACGAACTTTAAGAGGAAATAAACAGTGACGAAAAATTTATTACACATATTTATTATCTCTTCCAACGTATTAATAATATCTAATTAAGTATAGATCAATGTACTAAAAATCACACAAAACATTATTAAATGAGAAAATATATTAATTAAAATATCTTTAATAATTATATAACTACTTGCCTCTAAGACCTCTTAATTTTTGTGGTTTGTGAGTTACCGTGTGGAAGGAATCACAAGGCCCATAATAAATTTTAATGTATTGAAACGACATTTTAAATTAGAACCACTAGAATTTGCAATCAATCAATAAAATAGTCAGAACACCCACCATTTATGACCTGCCTTAAAAGGGCGCTAAACTTTTATCATAATACATTAAAATGACAACAAAAGTCACATGTTGTTTTTAATTCAGTTTTATTTTTCTGCTTATTGATTATTAATGAGGTTACTTATGAATATAAATTGTGCTCAAGACGTTATTCGCGATGAATCACCTGTTTTAAGAGCATGTTTAGGAATAACACCAACTTGAATATGATTGATTAGCGTCAGGCTTCACCGTCCAAACTTCAGGTGGGCACAGAAATTAAGTATGTAATAGACGTTGTTAATCCCTGAAAATGTACCTATAAAGTTTTCCTTGGTTCCTCGTCTAACTTTGGACGGTCTTGCCACTGTCCAAGGATCAACAGGTTTTCCTAGTCATAATTAGAAATAAGATTTTTAAGTTATAAACTGCTTGATAATAGGTCAATATTTAAAAGGGACAGTGGGATCAATAGGATCCCAGCAGTGGCGGCGTAAGGGGGGGGGGCGATGGGGGCGGTCCGCCCCGGGTGCCAAGCATGAAGGGGTGACAACGACAACCCGACAAGCGACAACAAACGAAGAGCGTGGACCACGATCGTGGGCGAAACGATCCTGCTTGCCGCTGCGTAGTTGTTAATGCCTACAAATATTTTTTTGCCTATTTTGCATAGGCTATTTCAAACAGTACCTTTTTTTTTTTTTTTACTCCTTCAAAAAAAATTGGTAGGGGTGCTCTCAATACGAAACCGCCCAGGGTGCCAACCTACCTTACGCCGCCAATGGGTCCCAGTCTCATAGGGATAATAAATTAATAATACTTCGTAGATCCCGAAAATTTAACATGCAAGTAGAAAAGAGTTAATTAATTGGCTACATTAAGAATGTTACGCTGTTTTAGCTTTTCTTGATTTCAATACAAGAGGAAGTCCTCCTCTGAGCGACTGCACGACGTTCATAGAAGGTTCCACCTCTACTTCTAGCGTAGAAGAAGGCGCCGGCTCCACAGTAAACTTCTGGAGGATGGCTGCAAGACCTGCCAAGGATTGCATCTCACCAAGTCTGGCCCCTGGAAATTAAATAGTCACATTAAATTATGGCTGCTCGATAAAAAAAATTACGATAAAATGTTATAAGTATAAAAGGTGGCCTGTTGGAAACGGACCAGACGCGGCTACCAACAGGTTCACGGTCACCTCTGACTTCGGAGTCATGTGTGTATTCATAGTCAATCACCACGTACTATAACTGTTAAAGAAAACATCGTGACGAAACCTGCATACCGTAGCGATTTTTAAAAAAACTATGGTATGAAAAGTCCGCCAACGCGCGCACTCACCACCATACATCGTCTGATAAGTATGAAAAGCTGAACACATTATCTGTGTTTGATTAAAGATATGAGTGTATTTGTGCTATAGTCGGGGAAAGTAAATAGCGACGCTAATAATATTGAAAGAGAAGTTATCAAGCAAGAAATAACATTTGTTACCGAGTTTAAGAACTTACCAATACATGCCCTTGGGCCTTCTCCGAATGGCATGTAGGAAAATTTTGTTTGGTTCTTCATTTCCTCAGGGGCAAATCTTTGCGGCCTAAATTCTGTTGGATTGTCAAAATATTTCTCATCATTATGTATAGCTGATATTGGTATTAATATTTTCACACCTGGATCTATTGTAATATTCAGTTCGGGGATCGTGTACCGTCTAGCACATACTCTGCTTAGAACACCAAGTGATGGAAACATCCTCATTGCTTCTTTAAAAGCCATGCTCAGTAACTTCAATTCAGCAATTGCATCGTAGCATAATTCGTCGTTATATTTTTTTAAAACTTCGTCTATTTCTTCGTGGATTTGACGTTGAATTTCAGGATTATGGGCAAGTTGGTGCAAGGTATAACTCGATGCTGATGATGAAGTCTCAAACCCTGCTGCAAAAAATACGAAGACCTGTCCCACCATGCATCTCATGTCCATATCCATTTCTATTTGCTTCGGAGTTCCATCCGGATTACGTTTTTCGATAGATTCTCCGGTAATTTTGCCTTGAGCTTCAAGCTCCAAGAGAAGATCTATAAAATCATTACGGCCACTCGGCTTGTAGTTTCTTTTTTTGCGAATTTCTTCTAATATTTTAACAATACTTGCTTCCACTTTGTAGTTACCTACATATAAGAAACTTCTTACGACTGGGAATTGTTCCCATAACATATGGAACGTCATTATTCGCAGAGAACGCGGTGAAACAATAAGCTTTCCCAGATTTCTAAACATTGAATGTTCATTATTTATTGTATCCATGTTTATTCCAAATCCACAAGCTCCTATGAATTCTGTAGTGAAACGTGCGACCAAATCCCTTATATCACACGATCCATTCTGCTTAGCGATGCCTTCGGCTATTCCTTGTAGTTTTTTCGCACACTCTACGACCAGAGGAAACATTGCCTTTAGCTTTGCCGTGGTGAATGCAGGCGTCAATCGCTGGCGAAGTAGCTTCCACGAATCGCCATCAGTGTGGAACAAGTTTGAAAATATTGCTTCCACTTTAGGATTTCTACCTAATCCTCGCAAGTAGAAATGTGAGAAATCAACACTTAATATATGCCGCACTATTTCCAAGTCCCTTATCAATAGCAACGGCGTCGTACCTTGATAGTATCCAACGACCGGTTCTTCGGGGTACTTTTTGTATAACTCCGTGGCAACTTGGGTGATGCTTTTGTATCCAAATTGGTTGGCGAAATGGTTTCCAAAAAAAGGCACTGGCGGATCATATTTCACATATCGTTTCCTCCAGTAGTTATGGTTTTTTGTGGAAAAAAGATAGATCGCGAATAAAAGCGACACCAATATAATTAAAAAAATCATCTCATATGGATCGCACTTGTTCAAAAATGAACGAAACCAAAAAAGTTTGTAAAATGTTGACACTTATCGTAAACACACTATATTTAAACAGCACGATTAAATTGATACACGTTTGCCGAAAGAGCGTCAAGAAAGCGTTGTGAATTGTGACTATATTTGTGTAGTTACTCTATCTCTATAAGTAGATACGCATCGATATATGTATGTGTGTGTGTGTTTGAGTGTAAGTGTGTGCTATCCATAGTCGTCTTCCACCTGTTGTCTGCATGTTACAGTTATCAGACGAAACAGTAGGTATTGTATTCAGTCAGCTCTATTTCACTAGTCTAGTTCTAGTTACTAAAACTACCACCTGGCTTTGTTTTTGGTCACAGTCTGGAAAAACCATCTATATGGCAACAACATATGTAAATCTGTAAAGGTATATTTACTTTTTATGAAAAAAAAATACTTATACATATATTGAAGAAGAATGCACATATACCTAAGTATTTTATGTTACAGTAGGTAGCTTAAATGACTTTATTACTAGCTTTGTAAATAATAATCTGTAACTTATATTTGTATAGGTATTTTTTTTTGTAACATTTGTTGTAAGTAGTAATATGTATAAATTAAACAACAATAGAGCATTTTAATATTTCCCACAATCTTTTTGAATAAATCGTTTTATTATTACAATGTTAGGGAGGTGCCACACATAAAATTCATTGGTTTTTGGAAGTGGTAGAGCCATGTCATGTCATGAATCAGCATGAATGGACAGGCTCGTCCGGGGCCGTACCACTGTCTCACAGACAATCGACGTGAAGCGACAGTTTCGCCGTCGCATTTCGTACGGTGAGTGAGAATGCAGGATGCCCATGCCCAAAATCCCTTTCCTCTCCCCATCCTTTTTCCTTCCAGCTCGGGATCTGCAGCAATTATTTGTCTCGACGCAGGCATCGAGCCCGTGGCCTCTCGTTTCACAACCGGCGCGCCGTCTTAACCAACTGCGTCATGAATTAGACTTACACAATATATATGTTACGGGCAACGTGATTAACTGGGCATTATTAATAAGGATCGGTCATTATTAATAATGCCCGACGGCCCGTAGTCCATCTAATAAGTCAGTGTTTGAGACACAGAGTACATTCTATATATGGAGATAGAGTCAACAGTTAGATTAATGGCATTAGCGCCCTCTGTCGGTATACGACGTTTGAATAGGAAACAGGTCTTATCATATTCAATTAATTTGTATAAATTCCCCAGTAATTTCCAAAGCTCGGAATTTTGGCTGAGTAGGCGTTTAGAAATTACTTTAGGGAAAATAAAACTAGCGTTAGCGTAGGTTTTTACTTTCTAAGTAAATAAAATAACAGTTTTGCGGTTGTATTGTTTTTTACTTAGGTTTTTTATTATATTGCTCTCAATTTTCGTTCCTTTACACGCATTATGCAATAAACAATCAAATATCAGTTTATTGTCTGCATTTATCGTATTTAAATGTTCATTAAATATGCCAATAAGTATTATTTTATAAATAATTGTTTAGCTCTTCATATTTTTTCATAACAACAAAAATTACGCGATGTTGAGAAAAGCGCCATCTACTGAAAATGGAGGAACCATTCTAGCCCAAAGAAAAAACAATGTATGAACTGTTAAGCCACTGGTTTGAGATAACTTGAATTTATCACTTGGACCGGGCAGTATGAATAATTTCCTAAGTTAGGTTAGGTTAGGTTCAGTTTACTTCCGCCTGGGGCCCACATCACGGTGGAGGGCGCGCGGATTCCCGTCGACTCGAGGATGAAATACCTCGGTCTCGTCCTCGACAGTCGATGGGATTTCCGCGCGTACTTTGAGGAGTTTTCGCCGAAGCTGGTGAAGGCGACGGGCGCACTGGGGCGCCTGTTGCCCAACACTGATGGTCCTGGCATCCCTTGCCGAAACCTTTATGCTGGAGTCGTGCGGTCCATGGCCCTCTACGGGTGTCCCGTTTGGGCCGAGTCCCTGGGCGATCGTTGCGTCCGCCTGCTGCATCGTCCGCAGCGCATGGTGGCGCAGCGAATAATCAGAGGCTACCGCACGGTCTCGTACGAGGCGGCCTGCGTATTGGCGGGAACTCTGCTGGTTGGACGCTAAGACCCTCTCGTCGGCTTTCTTCCGGCGAGAGGAGGCGTCCGGGCGTGGGCAGAGGTTGGTCCCCCGTGAGGTCGAGGCCATGTTGGCCTCCCTCCGTAGGACTGCCGTGGAGGAGTGGCGTTCCAGGCTGGAGAACCCTAGTGCTGGTGCGAGGACCGTCGCGGCAGTGCGACCTGTCCTCGAGCAGTGGCTGGACAGGCGCCACGGTGCGCCGACATACCGGCTGACGCAAGTGCTCACCGGGCACGGCTGCTTCGGTGCGTACCTGTGTCGCATAGCCGGAGCTGAGGAGTCCGCCGTGTGCCACCATTGTGGCAACTGCCGTGAGGACACAGCCCAGCACACGCTGGAAGAGTGCCCAGCCTGGGACGAGGAGCGCAGCGCTCTCATCGCGGTCGTGGGAAGCGACCTTTCGCTGCCGGCCGTGGTCGCCGCCATGGTCGGCAGCCGGAGTTCGTGGCGAGCCATGCTCTCCTTCTGCGAACGTGTCATGTCGCAGAAGGAGAGCGCCGAGCGGGATTGGGAGCAGACCGATCCCACCCGTCGCCACAGGAGACGTAGGAGGCGCCGGGACAACAACTAACCCGGCGCCGCAGAGGCCACATGGGGCCGCCGTCCCTACCTTGGCGGACCCCGAGACGTGACGCTAAAAGCGTCTCATGCCGCGTCGCTAAGCGGCGGTGCACAAAGAGGCGGTCCTGGCGCGTCTGTTAATCGGTATCCCAGGGCCGTCTCTGAAGTGCACCGATGGTGGCCGACGCGGGGTTTTTAGTCGGTATTTCGGCGCATAGGCTTAAGGTAGGGACCCGACCCAGCGGCCGCCCGACACATCCACGGGCGGCACCAACATCTCGCTGGGCCGGAAGGCGCCGGTGAGTCCGACACACCCCCGCCCCTTCGAGAGTGGGATGGTCCGCAAAGGGATTTTCCCCGCGAGAAAAAAAAAAGGTTCAGTTTAATAATTTTTAAACTATTGTTCTTAAGTAATATTTTTATCGAAATAAAAGTAGGTAACTACTGATGTTATTACATTTTTAACTATTTATTTTTTAACTACAATGTTCAATAGTTTATTTTTGTTAACTTTTCATGAACATTTTGTCTGTTTTTTTTTTACTTAATAAACAAAAAAACTACACTTCACCTATTTTATTACTTTGCCCAAGATAGGGTGGGCATTATTCATTATGGCCGGGAAAAGTGATTAACCATGCTGTTTTAATCACATTGCCCAATTGAGTCGGGCATTATGAATACAGAACAGAGACTTATCAAATTGCCCGTAACTTATACATCTAAGTACTTATAGAAAACGGAATGCCGATTTTCACGAACTAAAGGTCAGCTGTTGCTCACCTTGGTTGTTGGTTGGTAAATTGTTGCAATATTTTGCAATAAATGTAGGTTAATTTTTATTACGTGTTTGTCTTTTTTATGAGCGCCATATATTTCAGCGCGTACGTATTTAACTAAATATGTACATTGTACACTAATAGAGAGGATAGTATTATACACAATCAAATGCGCAGCCATGGTGGGGATTTTATCTGTTTGTTTACATATGTAGCAGTATATACAGATTGTGTGTATTGCCACATTGAAAAACAAAATATTCGTTATTTATCTAAGTGATTAAGAAAACGAGTATCATTCGTTATAGTACTAATTTAATCATTTACGTTTACATTTCGTATGTTAGAGTCTTATAACAGAGAAATAAATACACCCAACAACAATAATCCAATATTTCATATAATTTACTATCTATCTAAAATAAGAAGTTCCATTTGACATTGGGAAATAGGGATGCTGTCAAATAAATCGGTTCTTACAATATCCGATTATTTAGAGATATCGATAATATTTGTTTGTATTTCTTAATCGATTACAGTTTATATTTTCAGTTTACATCATTTCGTTTATTTTTTTATGAATATTTTTATTCTAATGAGACATCAACAATTGCATAAGTCACTTTACTATTTAGGAACAAAAGGAGTGATTTATCTATTACTAGCGGCCTGGCCCGGCTTCACCCGGGTGCAGACGGGTGTTTGAGTCCAGTCCACATCACGCACATGCTTGTGAACACATGATACATACATACAAACAATACATATACTCCAAAGTGAGGAACTTCCTCACTATGTGTGCCGTATCCTACAATACTGCCTTCATTGCCATTGTAATATCCAAATCTATTAATTAATATTAATATTATTATTTCATTATTTATTGATGTATGTTCGTTGACAGCATACCTATTACTAGCTGAACGTTCAGTATTTTTAAAAATTAAAAAACAACTGTTTTATTTCTGCTCGATTATTTAAATATTTTTACCGATTATGCGTATACAAATGCGTTTGAATAGTCCGACTCTACCGGTAAAAGATCTAACGAGGTGACTTTGTAATGACGTCTAGAAAAAAATATGTTGTTTAAAATGGTTATTTTGCTTTATTTAAAGGATTTTAGTTTAAATTTAGTGATTATGGATTGTAAATCTAGTGATAAAATAAGAATAGCTTCATAATTCCATAGATTTACGGAAAGTGTTATTGAAATTGTGTGGGTTACGTCTGCACAAATTTATTTACGTTAAAAGTATGAAACGTCAAATGGAACTTCTTAGTTTAGATAGACTGTAAAGTAAAATACAAAATGAATTTGACTAAATTAATAATTTTATGTACGACTTTGTGCTGAAAGTACTTACTTCAAATTAACTAGGTGGTTGGTAGGTACTTAATACTTATTTAATACCCAATAACTTTTATAGTACAATAACGAGTATACTCCACTCGATATAATTTATGCATTGTGATGTGCAAAGCACATAATAATAGTTTACTTCATCTATTAAAATACCTATCAATTTCCTTAAAATATGACAAAAATAGAGACGGAGTGGAAAAATAGAAAATAACTTGCGAACATCCCTATTCCCAAATTTTCATAAAATATTCAGTGCCGTCCAAAAAAAAGGTTACTGGTATATTAAACCAATTAAACTTAATATAAGTAATTAAGAATTCTAATTTTTAATTACCTATTTTCATATTTAAATAATTTTCAATTACGTTTTGCGGAACTACCAAGAACCTATTAAAAACCTACAAATACAGTAAGATTAAATCTATTATTCTACAGGGCCGAATTAACACTATTGGGGCCCCTAGGCAATACAACTCTCGGGGACAATAGGCGAGACGACAGTATCAAAAAATTAAAGATTTTATGTTGTAAAGGGAAAATACGTATTACAAGGATTTCAAATGATAATTCAGTTTTAATCTATGCTTGGAGATTAATAAGATTTTAAATAAAATCAAAGTACAAAATATAGCAATCGGCCATTTTGACAAAAACGCTCTTCACAACGCATGATGTCACGCCTATGTAAACATGACGCATTCGCTGCGCATAGACCACAGATTTAGTAGTACGCAATGACATGTTTACCTAGTAGTGACATCAAAGCGGACGCCATGACACCTACTAGCGTTTTTTGTGCACTATTGAAAAATTATTAGAAAAATGGCTTAAAACTGTGTTAAGCCTTTGTTAATTCTTGAAATATAGATTTTTTCGTATATAATAAATGTGTGCCCATATTTTAGAATATAATTTGAAAATCATTCGTCTCGCCTATTCCTTTTACCCTTTTCTTACTTTTTAAAATACACTGCTTGTGAGTAGAACGATCCCGCCAGGCGCCTCCAACCTACAAGGAGGTGTCGGGTGAACGAAAACGGCTGACCCGGCGTCACCGCCCAGTGGTTAAGGGCTGTCAGAATTCTACCACGGAATCCCCTGCCTGCCGTAAAAGGCAACTAATTAGTCCCCCTATCATCGGGGTTGTTGGTCACACACCCGTCTGTGCGCTTTTGTTGGGAGCGACTTTGAGATGGACGGCAAATCGCGTGGCCACGTGTGTGTCGTGGACGCTCATCTCACCATGGGCGTCCGAAGTAGGGAATGTGGGGGAATCTGCGCCCTCCCAAGTTGTGAGTTGGCAGTGCGCCGGGCGGCACAGTAAGTCAACTGGGCGCTACTCGCCCGTCCACATCGCTTGTCGCCCGTAATGCCTGTGATGGCCACCGAGAGGTGTTAGTCGATATGCCGGCAAAAAATCTTAGATCTCGGTAGGTACCCATCCTGGCTGCAACATCTGCGCGGTGCGGACAAGTATCCCCACGCGCCAGGCTGGAAGGCCGGAAATTCTGACATGCCCTTTCTGACCTCCCGCGAGGTGACGGACGGAAGCCTTCCGTCCTACCGTTAAAAAAAAGGACCACTGAAAATCAGCGTTGCGCTGTGGCTCGTGCCTTGGTGCAACATCTAAGCCGAGTGGTAACGTACTTTGTCACAGCGATGCGACGTGCATTCTCATTTATAGTAAATATTGTTGTTTTTTTATTTTTTATTATGTATGAACATTGTATGTATAAATTTTTGTTAAGCGTGTATGCGCTTTGTCTTGTGTGACAAATAAATATGCCTTTCTTTCTTATTGAGGAAGTAGGTATACAAATTCTCCCAAAAAAGCTCTTTTAGATGAAACATTTTTCTCATTGCTTGGCCCGCATCGACAAGGGCCGTGGGCCCCTAGTAGGTGGGGGGCCCCTAGGCAGATAGCTAATCCGGCCCTGTCGTCCTAGACGGCTTATTAACTTGTTAAACGTTGTGCATTGTCGAGGCAACTCTCGGGCAGTCAACATGATTATACTGTTGGTCGCGGTTTTACTGATACTTGTATATGTATATTTAACACGCAATCATGACTACTGGGCCAAACGCAATGTGAAACATGACAGGCCTATAGCCATCTTTGGAAACCATCTACGAAATATAATGGGACTAAAAAGCATCACTGAAATAAGTATCGAGATGTACAATAAGTATCCGGAAGAGAAAGTGGTCGGTTATTACAGAGGAAATACGCCGGAGGTCATTGTGCGCGACCCCGAGATAGCAAGACATATATTAAATGTTGATTTTTCAAGTTTTTATCCGCGCGGTCTGGGCAGGAATATTGACTTGGAACCCTTACTTATGAATTTGTTCCAAGTAGATGGTGACCTTTGGAAATTGTTACGTAAAAGATTAACACCAGCTTTTACTACAGCTAAGTTGAAGGGTATGTTTCCCTTAGTGGTGCAATGTGCGAAAAAAATGCAGACTGTCGCAGCAGGAGTAGCAGAGCGCGAGGGAGAATGTGACGTGCGAGAAATGATGGCGCGATTCACGACAGAGTTCATCGGCGCCTGCGGCTTCGGGATACAAATGGACTCCATCAATGATGAGAACTCACAATTCAGGGAGCTCGGGAAGACAATCTTCAACCGCTCTTGGAGTAGCTTTCTTGTGATAGCTCTTTGGGATTTATTTCCGGAACTGAGGAAATTTTTGAAAGTCGGTGATGACAGAGTTCAAAATGCTATCATTACGATATTTGAAAGTATCCGGCAACAAAGAGGTGGAAAACCTTCAGGTCGAAATGATTTCATAGACCTTCTTTTGGAGCTTGAACTGAAAGGGAAAATTCGAGGGGAGTCTATAGAGAAAGTGAACGCAGATGGAACACCGGAGTCGGTTGAAATGGATATGGACACTAAATGTATGGCAGCTCAAGTGTTTGTGTTCTTTGCTGCTGGTTTTGAAACGTCATCGTCAGCTACTAGCTTTACTTTACACGAACTAGCTTTCAATCAAGAAATTCAATGCAAAGTTCAGAATGAAATCGACGAGGTGCTCGCAAAATACAACGGCGAGTTATGTTATGACGCCGTTGCAGAAATGACCTTACTTAGCGCTACCTTCAAAGAGGCTTTAAGGATATTTCCGTCTCTGGGTACTTTGCACAGGGTTTGTGCTCGGAAGTATACCATTCCTGGACTTGATATCACGATCGACCCCGAGGTGAAGATTATGATTCCCGTCCAAGCTTTCCAAAACGACCCTAAATATTTTGACAATCCCACGCAATTTAACCCAGAAAGGTTTATCGGAAAGGAGAATGGACAATACAAATATACTTTTATGCCGTTTGGTGAAGGGCCAAGAGCCTGTATTGGTAAGTAAAATTATTTCATTTTACTTGAGTTCTTAAATATGTCGTTGCTATGTTTGGTGGTCGGAATTGGAAGAAGATGAAAACCCTGTTTTTAATTATAAACTTACCTAAAACTGATGTCAGGGTTGTTTTTTGCATTAGCTGTTATTACAAATATAATGCAAAGTGCATAATTACGTAGGAATCTAAGTATTTTAATACATCGAGTGTTATTCTTTGATTTGATTCTGGGGGTAAAGTTTGAAAATGTGAGTTTCTAGAATCAAATATTTTTTTGCACGGTTTTTTTTTCTCTAAAATATTGAAGTTATGTTTTGTGGAATTGTAAGCCGAGAACAGATTTACATCTATAAAGTACAGCTCTTTAAAGGACAAATGTAAAGACCAGTTAATAATTGAAAAAGTAATTACCTAACCGAGACCCATAAATCCCTAGTTTTTGCGAAATTATTAATTTAAACCCTTACGTACCATTATGTGTTTAAAAATAAAGAGGTGTACATCTTTATTTTAGGAAAACTATGTATATATCACCCATATATAAATATAAAATAACAAAAAAAAAGTTGTCGATTTATTGTGCGAAATTTTAACTTGCATTGTGTCTAAAGTCACTAATACTAGGTACCACCTGGCTTCGTTTTCGGTCGCGGTCTTGATATACCCTGTATGCATTGTGTTTGTAGTCACTAAAACTACCACCTGCCTTCGTTTTCGGTTGCAGTCTTGATATACCCGGTATATATGTGTGTGAATGGGTAAATGTGACGCTATATTGAAGTTGTTCAAGGGCATGGATGTTATATAGTACGTCCATGTTCAAGGGAGAAAGAAAAATACTCTATTAAAGCTTCCGCTCAATTGTAATCTGAGTATAAGTGGAATGAAAAAAGAGAATTAGGTATATCTATATATACTTCGTAGTCCTTCGGTATGTACTTACCAAGATTGTTTTATTTTATTTTAGGGAGTAGGTACTTTTTTTAAATTTGATATTCAAAATAAACGACCAAATGAAGCTGACGTGTGACCTTTGTCAACTTTATATTTTTTTATGGTATCAATTTGAATAATTGACTCTTAAAATGTAATATTGTGTATGGACAATTACAATTTTTAATGTCCTCATTTAATTTTAACTGTCCCCTATATTATGAATATTTTAAAGCTCCATTATTATGTATTGTACATTCATTGTATCACTCCCAAGTCGCAATGCTAACCTTTATTTTTTCTTTCTCGTTATCTTCTGGCCGGTACCGTAGTCTGCTTCCTTACTAAACCTTCGCAATTTCGCCCGCTCTTTAGTGTCCACGGCCGTTAGACTAATGACTTATATTTTCTATGACGACATCAAGATCAAGTCCGCGCTTTTTTAGCCATGTTAAAGAACACTTCCTAAGTACTGATAATAGGTAAGAATTTGAATGTATGTAATTTATTCCAGGTGCTCGTCTCGGCGAGATGCAGTCGTTGGCTGGTCTAGCAGCTGTGTTGCACAAGTTCACAGTGGAACCATGTGCCAAGACCCGTCGTCAGCCTCTTATCTATATATATAAAAGAGGAACCTGATTGACTGACTGACTGACTGACTGACCTATCAACGCACAGCCGAAACTACTGGACCTAGGAACTTGAAATTTTACACAGGGTTTCCTATTGTGACTGAGGGTAGCACTAAGAAGGGATTTTGGGAAATTCTACCCCTAAGGGGGTGAAAAGGGTTAAAAACTGTTGTATGGAAAATCTAAACCATTGAAGTTACAATTTTCAAACTTGGTAGTTTAATAACTCATTTAATAACAAAAATAATTGCATACTTTATTTGTCTAAAAATTAACATTAAAGGGGTTAAAATAAGGGTTGAAATGTTTAGAAGCTGGGTGATTTCCTTCCTACCCGATCAACGCACAGCCGAATCTACTGGAGCTAGAAACGTGAAATTTTACATAGAGGTTTCTATTGTGACGTAGGGTAGCACTAAGGAAGGATTTTTGGAAATTCGACCCCTAAGGGGGTGAAAAGGGTAAAATACTGGTGTATGGAAAACCGAAACCCTTGAAGTTGCAGATATCAAACTTGACTTTTTAGTTACTCATCTATAAACAAGAACAACTGCATACTCTTTTTTATTATAATTATCCCTAAAGGGGTGAAAATAAGGGTTGAAGTATTGTAAAACCGAACTGCTGGATCAACGCACAGCCGAAACTACTGAAACTAAGAACTTTAAATTTTACACAGGGGTTCCGATTGTGACGTAGGGTAGCACTAACGATGGATTTTTGGACATTCATCCCCTAAAGGGGTGTAAAGGGTTAAAAACTGATATAGGGAAAATTTAAACCGTTAAAGTTACAATTGTCAAACTTGGCACTTAAGTTATTCATTCTAAGACAAAAATAATTGCATATATTGTTTATCTAAAATTAACCCTAAAGGGACGAAAATAAGGGTTGAAGTTATGTAGAACCGAACTGCCGGATCAACGCACAGCCGAACCAACTGAAGCTAGGAACTTGAAATTTTACACAGGGATTTCTTTTATAACGTAGGGTAGCACTAAGGAAGGATTTTTGGAAATTCAACCCGTAAGGGGGTCAAAAGGGTAAAATAAATTTGTATGGAAAACCGCAACCGTTGAAGTTGCAGATTTCAAACTTGACACTATAATTACATATCTAAAATTAAAAATAAGTGCGTACTCTGTTTACTTAAATTTAACCCTAAAGGAGTAAAAATAAGGGTTGAAAAATTTGTATAGAAAATAAAACTGCTGATGTTATTCTTATGAATATTTAACTATTGTCCCTTTCGAACGACTTTTCAATTCAGTTTGAGCGAGAAAACAAACATTCGATACCTAAAATAGGTTTTAAAACTGTATATAAATAAGGCCGTTTGTGTATTGATCCGATTGGTCTCAAAATCGATCTGAGTTCCGATAATCTAAATTTGTATTCAGAATTAAAAATGTTGGCCGTAATTTTGAACTTTTTATTTATTGATCCGATTGGTCTCTGAATCGACAACTGACGGACCCATTGATCCGATAATCTAAACTCAGAGTCAGAATTGGAAATAAAAATGCTGCACGTTGATTTTTGTTCAAAGTTTACGTAAAGGTTATAATGGCATAGTTTTAGCGATATAACGTCTACATTATCTTAAACACGCAGACGAAGTTGCGGGCAAATGCTAGTCAAACATACGAGCAACGTTGTTCAGGGTGTAAAGGGAGGTCTACCCCTCAAATTTAAATTGAGGAAGAAGACTGTTTAGGTCCACGACCAGTGCAAAATGATAACTTTTTATTTATAATGTAGCGAGATAGTACTGCCCATAACCGGCCACTCATGCGCGCCGGACTCCTGTACGACCGAGAGTTCTGAGGGGTTATTTTATTCTCCTACGCGAAGTGCGAATGTAATGTATAAAAGGTTTCCACTACTAAAAATCAATACCTCTATAAAACTTGTCATTAACTCCACTTCACACAATCTTACTAAAGCCCCATTTACACGGGGAGAGCTTTTCGTCTCGAAGATGCGATTATCGTAAGGATATTAAAAAGTTGCATCGTGTAAATATTTATCAGAACACGATAATCTATGGTGGTTATGTCATGTGATAGTCGTATACGATTCTCTTGTAAATGGGGCTTTAGTCTATGGTTACGACGTACGATATAGGATTCGAACATTTTGTAGAGTATTTTGGCACATTCGTACAGTTGTACGTACAACGTTCGAATATTCGTCGTCGTGTCGGAGAATAGAGTAACCCTTGTTGGGAGCGCTTGTCCCGTTGTCCACCACGGTAGCCTAGTGCAAGTTGGCGAGACACATTTCCAATAATTACATACATACATACATAAACTCACGCCTTTATCCCCGAAGTGGTAGGCAGAGGCGCCAATAATTACAGTATCTTGTATAATAATTATTATGGCAGTAACCCAGTCTGGGTCTCGCTCAGTTTTATTTTTGTGAAAACGTGTTAAACGTGTAAATTATATACCTAGGTTACTAAGGTTAAAAACATGAAAAATTAAAATATTTCTCTTTTAAGTATATTCTTATCTTGCTGCGAAAAATGCATAATTAATTTTATTTCAACATTAATATGCAACTTTTTATATATTTTTGTTCTTGTATCACGAGTTGTTATTTTGCGAACCAATAATATTAGCATTTTATAAACTTTAGTGTCTATTAATAAACGTAAATAAATTATTACTGAATTGTCGTTATTTACCTACCTGGTATTTATTAACTCAATTTATATTTATTTACTAGAGGCCCCGCTCAGCTCCGCCTGGGTGCAGATACTTTTTTTGCTCCAGTTTACATCAGAAACATATTATTATATCGCATAGTAATTGTTATATATTTAAATCCAACGTGTCTGCCGTCCTCTATACTGCTTTACCAAATTCAATCCTGTAACATCCCATTCTGTCCCGTTTTATCTGGTCCTCATAATAAAATTAATAATTTATTTATTTGGATAAGGATTAATAATAAAAAAACTATTTGCAGATAATGCATTATTTTAAAACAAATTTCGATACCATTAAAAAAATTATAGTGAGCTGGCCTAAAAATATAAATATAGATACACTATCACGCACTTTTTGTACAATGTATATAAATAGATATAGAAGTTAAAAGTAATGGTTAATTTTATTACTGAATCGTAGGTATCCATTGGTTTGGGCTATAATCCTAATTTAGAATAGAAAGCTATTGTTTCGACTGTGTTAATTCAGTAGTCTATGAGCCCTTACTTAAACTTTATGATTAGCTAAAAAGTTACGATCTATTCAGAATAACATAAGCATCTGACCCTTGATTCATTAAACATTAAATACTATATAAATACGTGACGCTACTATAAGTGGTTGTATCCATAGAAACGGACAGCGGTTATTTCTTAATAACCGATGATAATTCAGTATTGACATCAACAACAATAACAATTTATCTTTGTGGACCCACTGTTTGCTCTTATCTAGTGAATACGCTTTTGTTTTGATAAAAACATAAGAGTATTGTTTTTAGCGCACTTACGCTTTAGAGTGTTAGTTATAGTTCTTAATGAAGAGTTTTCATCACTTAGCATTGGACAAATTCCTGAACACCGATCTCATATCGACAGTAACAGAACCATTAACTACTACACCTCTCTTAGGGTTATCTAAATGAAATTAAGTATACCTAATATGACTTGTATAAATATTCACTCGAAATTGTAGAAACACCTGAATTAAAAAGATAAAAATATAAATTTAAAGTGTATAAAACAGTTTCTGTTTGTGAATAATGCAAATTAAAATTCAACATACGTTCTTGCCTACCACGATAGTTGTAGAGTTGCTCAGATATTATAATAAATAAATGTTAAGTAACGTATAGTAGAATAAAAAAACAAGTTTTTGTTTTGACACAAATTAATATAGATATTTTATTATTTATTTGTTTACTAAATTTATTGTACAAAATACCGTTGTACTAGTACTTAAGGCAAGAAATAAAAGGATTTTAAACAACAAAAACAAAAAAATAAACTTTGAAAGACAAGTCTTACTTATATTTTTTTGTAAATTGACCCATATCAGGCCCACTGGGTTTGACGCACTGGATCTACTCGGAACTGGGTCGCGCCGCGTAATATACAGTGGGAAAGTTCGCGTAATATCTGTTGAGAACGTTTCGCCGGGTCTTCTCAGTCAGGTTCGCGTTAGATCTGGTATAAGACCTAAGATTACGTGACGTTTCGGGAATACTCATGATCGTTATTTAATCAATTGAGATAGATAGATATTCTTAGAACTGAGTCGCGCCGCGCAGTTTCAGTGGTATGGAAGCCCACTGAGTTTGTGTCGCCGGTTCTTCTCAGATGGGGCCACGTTGCATCCGGTAGTAATATTACATCGCTGCGCGTGGTTTTAGTAATACTCGTATAATTTATTTCTAACGTAAATAATGTATTTGAATAACATATTTTATTACCATAAAATAGTTAAACAAGACGACTATCGAAAACCAAATTTTGTACTATTTTTTGTAACTAGAGATGAAGTACTATGTATTGACTTGTCATAAGAGCTATCTTATAGTCTGCATGACCATTAAACGAATTTCATTAAAGACTATTATCTTCTTAGTAGTCTGTGTTAAAGTATCCGTCTTGGCATTGAACTTTGGTTGCGTAAATTGCCTACCTGCTGGCTGCTGCATAAATTGCATGTATAATTCCACTCGTGAGCCGTGGTTTGATTGTGTCATGTAATTAGATCGATATCTACTCGTATATATGTTACCGGAAATGTATGAAATTTAGGAATTGTATACATTTCCTAGGAAATGTATACAATTCCGAAGCTATTTAGGAAATGTATAAAATATTCATTCAATAATTATTTTATACATACATATCCTAGGAAATGTATACATTTCCTAGGCATTGTATACAATTCCAATATCGTATTAGGAAATGTATAAGAATAATGGTTTCTGTAATAAAACACGTTGTTCAAATGAGAGTATAATTTTTTATCACAGGTAACAATCATAGCGGTAAATTCTATAATACTCGTATCTTCATATTACCTATGTTACTAATTAAAAATAACCCTTCCGGTGTCCAAGAAGCTCATTTCGGGCTCCCTGTCAAGATTCATGTGACATTCTCCATTGTTCTCCAATGGTAGGTAGGTAGGTTAGGTTAGGTTAGGTTAGTTTATGTTAATTAATATCTTAAATACTTACATTTACTTACATTTCCGATTACTATTTAGGAAATGTATAGATTTCCTAGGAAATGTGTCTAATGTAATTTATTTTACACATTTCCGGGCGATTTTAGGAATTACATACATTTCCTAGGAATTGTATACAATGACGGATTACACACATTTCCGTTAACATATACATATAATAAATTGGTAACCGATCGATGTCTGTATATGGAAGATGAATAAGAAATCTAGCAGGGGGAGGGGGGGGGGGGTGGTCCTGTATTAACGTACTAGAACCCAAAACAATGATTTTAAGAATTTTTGTCTGTGCGGTTGTGCGCGATGAACTCAGAAACGGCTTCGCGATTGAAATTTAGTATGGATTTAGTTGACGCCCTAGATTAACATTAAAGCATCTTTTTATCCCGAAAAATTTAGTGTTCCCTTGGGATGAGGAAGGAATTCCGCTATATTTATTACTTTTTTATATTCAATGTGATGGAACTGGATTACATGCCTTGAGTGAGAACGAGATGGGACGGGCGAGATATAACAAGAGGGGACGGGATGGGAAATTCCAAATAAAGTTGCGGGCAGAAGCTAGTACGTAATAATAGTCTGATTCGATTGTACAATGCAGATTGTAGGTTGTCAATCTTAATCTTAATCTCCATGTACGATGGAGCCTCGTCTCTGTCAGGGACGCCCACAACACCTTAAACGGGCGTCCAAAAAAATAGGCGTAAGTGGGTGTCATCCTACACTAAAGGACCAGCGATGGTTTTGCGCGGGGCGGTAATGCGGACGTAAATCGGGGCGCTTTTCGCCCTGGGATGTCCGGTACCGCCCACAATGCGTGTGACGATTAACGAGGGGTTTTTAGTCAGTATGCTGGCGTAGATATTGTTAGGGACCCAGCTCGGTCACAACATCCGCATTGTTCCGAGCTGGAAGGCCAGTGACACTGAAATACCCCTTTCGACCTCCCCCGGGGTACCGAAAGGGGAGCTTAATAGCTTTTCCTCTCGAACCAAAAAAAAAAGGGTGGTAATCTTTGATAAATTTTATTGTACTGGCTTGACAAGGTGAATACAATGCATTTTATGATAAGGGCAATAATTTCCAAAGAGAGCTTTTAGCGATTATGCAGTATGCGAAGCCGGATAAACAACCCGAAACGAAATGCACTTGGGCAATTATCTTTGACGGTTTTTTAACCATCACGAAGGTCAGTCGCCATTGACTGTGGTCCTAATATAATATCCTTTTTAATCGACATCAAAAAAGGAGGAGGTTAGAATTAGTCAGAATATAGGTACATTTAAATTATTAATTATCAACAAAGTTGAAAGCATTAAAGCGGGTACAACATAAGAATCTGAATGCATATTTACATCATTTGTATTCTTATCAGATATTATGAGCTGTGTCGTATTAATGTTTGTGTTTATTATGTGCATAGTGATAATTATGCTGGAAACGAGGTGTAAGATAATTAACTGTTTTACTGCTTGTAAACTAATAAATTTATATAAATAAATGAATTTCTAAGCAGTCCAACAGCAACATACATTGTCCTCACTGTGACTTCTTGAACTCACTACACTCGAACCCGAAACAAATATTTCTCAGCTGCACAAACATTAATTGATCTTGACATTCAATCGCCTTCTTTTTTTGTATATGAATGTATAATTGTACGCATAATATCTCGTTTAATAAGCGGACTAACTTCGTCTTCTAATGGTCCTTGTCACACACTTACGTAGAGTCGGGTTATTTGAATTTAGATGCGATAGCAACTTGATGGCAATGACACCAATTTGTAATTGCCTTCAACAGTCTACGTTATAGTAGCAGGCTGGGAAACATATAATCGTGAGTTCGACGCCCAGGTGGGGTAATCTACTTTGTATGAGATTTCCTGTTTGAAAAATCTCATATTACCTATAATTTGCGTAAAATTGGAAACTTTCCTTTATTAGTCTTGATCAAAAGTTGAAACTGGAACCGATGTTTATGATTTAACCATAGAACTTATTAACATGCTAATTTCTACTTCCGAAATATAAAAAGTACTTAAAAAAAATTGAAATGGAACTCATGAGAGTGTAAAACATAATTATGTATTGCTACTGTTACCCGCGTATTTTTGACGTCACAAGATTGATTGAACGATTGACGATTGACAGTATCATGTGAAATAATTATTCTACCCATACGTACAAAGTTAAGTAGGTAAACGTGGATCATAAGTTATAGACCTAGAGCCCGTGGCCGCCAGAGTTTTATCATTTTATAAATACTCTAAGTGTGTCTGCACATGCCTCTGACATGGGCATCACACGATCATCAATTAGCAAGTTAGCGATCCTGGTGGCTTTGGAAGTTATCAGCTTTAATGTGTCTGGCAAGATGAAAGAACTATCAAAAGTGTCCGGCTGCCAAGGGAACACCTTTTGCTAGTTATATAAAAAGTTGCGAATATATAAAATTCAGCTTTTATACTATAACGCTAGCAAACTTACAATTTTTTAAAGCTTGAAGATATCATAATATACAATTTTGCCTGCTATAGAGTCTATAAATGACGAAAATCTAGCAGCCACGGGCTCTAGGTTTATTAGTTAAAAAAGCTAGTGTTTCAATGACAACACTTAATTCTTTTTTATATTCTAATGACCTAAATTATGGTGTTTTTAACACCATCACATATACGGTTTTATTGCATTTGTTACAAGTAGGTAATTACACCGGTAAACGGATGTTCCGTAATTTGTTTAAGTATATATAATTTGTTATTCTTTTAACATCCGAGAAACAAATTATACAAATCAAACTACGGCTGATTGAAGTCTAAAATTTTATGCTAATTATATCTCATGCATTTAAAATGATGTCATTGGAACTCCAATTATGGACCGAATTCATGGTATGTGGTGTATAACTATGTGACATGATGATTAATAAACATATTGTACATAAACAGGTTAGTCTAGTTAGTAGGTACATCGTGTTACGCATAGGTAGTTAGTTGTGATTGTTTTTTTTGCGTCTCATAATTTCCCCAGACCCCTTATGTTTTCCATAGTTGGCATTTAATAGGAGTTAAATAATTCTATCCATTGCTACAGTGTATCCTATGAATATGATTAGTTAAACATGTATTTAAAGTCAGTCACATTATATTTTCGACAAAAGTAAAATATGAAGTATGTACATAATAAAATAAAACTGTTTTTGAGATGACCTAATTGTGCTACCGACTGGTCGGTTCTAGAAGTTCATGTGGTTATCAAGCCACGATAACGGTCTTTTGTTTCATGTTTATTTATCGTGATTGTTTTATTATGTGTATATGTTTTATTAGGGCGCCACCAGGACACCCACATTTCGCTTTGTATGTTCCGTCCCACGATGTGATAGGGGGCGAGCCTATCGCCATATCGGGCACAAATTCCTGATTCCGGGCTGATAATGAATAGAAAAACCCAATATCACTTTGCCCGACTCGGGATTCGAACCCGAGACCTCAGCTTTGTAGTCGTACCGCATTACAACTACCAAGTATATCAAGACTGCGAACGAAAACGAAGCCAGGTGGTAGTATTAGTGACTTCAGACACAAAGCAACTAAAAATGTCGCAAAAAAAATCGTCAACTTTTTTTTGGTAATTTTTTACTTATCGTCGTATTTGGGCGATAATTACATTGTTTTCCTAAAATAATGATGTACATCTTTTTATTTTTTAAGACGCAATGGTACGATAGGGTTTAAATTACCATTTTCGCAACAACTTGGTATTTACAACCCAAATACAACGATTTAAAAAAAAACTGTCGTTTATTTTGCGAAAATTTTATTTGCATTGTGTCTGTAACCACTAAAACTACCACCCGGCTTCGTTTTCGGTCACAGTCTTGATATACCCGGTATAATGTGGTCTGGCCATATTAAGAAATTATTCGGTGTTCTATTCTATGATTATTCGGTCATAGGCTTTTAAAATGGGCATGGAAGCTCCATCGGTTATCCAGGATAACTCCACAATACTCCTACATTGAGGAGCCACCGGAGACCTCCATGTCATCGACCGTTATGTGAGCCCCTGCAGGTGGCTCACTCAATGCCCGTGCAAACTGATAGCTACACATTTATTTAGGGCCACTGCGAGGCCCAGCCGCCCTATTCTCCTTACTACGTTGCCAGTGCCCAACGCAGCAAAGGTGGCGTTGTATAAGATTTGACTGAGCGCATCATGTCATCATCATCATTCTTTTGGAGAATTAGAAATTATATTCGAAAGTAAATAATTATAGTTGCGATGCGTTTCAAAATATAATATTAGTATGCAAGTAGCTAGATACAAAGGTAGGTACTTAGTTATTTAATAAAATAACACACATATCAAAACAAGACAAACTATATGATTTAGTTTTGTTTATATGTTTCCTAAACACCCTCTAAAATGAGAATTAGTACTAGGTACTTATAATTTTGCCCGGGTCGGGCAAAGTGATATTGGATTTTTCTATTCATTATCAGCCCGGAGTCAGGAATTTGTGCCCGATATGGCGATAGGCTCGCCCCCTATCACATCCTGGGACGGAACATACAAGGCGAAATGTGGGTGTCCTGGTGGCACCTCTGCCTACCCCTTCGGGGATAAAGGCGTGAGATTATGTATGTATGTACTTATAATTTTACATGCCTTGGAGATGCCAAAAGATATCCCATATTTTCACTAAAAATGTGTATTATTAAAGAAGTAAGCATTAATTTAGACTCTGACAATATTATTTCAAGTTTGATTGTGGGAGAAATAGAACCAGGAAATCGTTATTATATCCCATATTAAAGCAACTGACAAATAATATCTTTCACACATAAAATAAAAAGATCAATATTTTGACTATATTTTGTAATAATTATACACTAATATCACATATTTTTTATGTACATCTGTCATGAATAAATCATACTTAATACATAGGTATTGTAAACAGACAGAAAAGTAACAAAACTATCTACAATTTTTTATATACTAATTAAAACAATAACTAGTCTTCAGTGGAAACTATACTGAAACTTGGGTGTGTTGTAGGTAAATAACAGACATGGGGTGTAATATTCGCACACGCATGGCGTACTAAAAACAGTATATGTGTGTGCAATGCAAAATCATTATCCACAATTTACCTGTCTGTTCAAAAATACTATCCAATCAATTCTGATTTCAATTTAAAATTTTCTAATTTTGCAGTTTCTAACTCCAATTTCAGTTTAGCAATAAATATTTCCTTTTCTTCATTTTCCAGGTCTAATTTTCTCTTTTTTGCCACCAGGTATTCAGCCAGAGCATTTTCCCTAGCTATTCGAGCCTTACACTTTCTCTCCTCCATCATGTGTTTCCGCTTGGCTGTAAAAGTAAATGAATATTTATAAAAATATGCTATTTTATCTTCTACCAACATGTCTCAATAAGAGGTTCTATGCATAAAATGAAATTGGTTTATGTAATTAATTAAAGCTTCAAAACATATTCTAGAAAATAGTGATAAGGAGTGAACAAAAATGACTACCTACTTAATTTAACATGTTAACTGCAGCCCAGAAAAATGAATTCGCCACCCATATAGTTTGAGTATATTATGTAGGAAAATAATACAATACATGGAGATTAGCTATTAATATACAAAAAAAAAAAATGTGTCACCACAGTCAATATATTTGGTAAAACACAAACCAAAAATATTAAATAACAGATACCTACCTAATATGCTAATTTTGTTAGGTCTAGTACACAACATATTTTTCGGTTTTCTAGGAGGCATTTCAACAAATTCCATTTCTTTTATCACCCCCCCCTCATAAGCGCCTTCACCATCACTCTGTTCATCCAGCTCCTCGCCTTCCACAGTCACCTCACCCAATATCACATGTTGTTGAGTGCTCCCAACTCCACCATACTCTACAGAAACATTTTGAGATGCGCTGCTTAGAAGAGAGGTTACCTTGTCCAACACTTCATCTGGTGGAAAGTATTCCTTTCCACCTCCAACCTGTAAAAAATATATATACAAATTAAGTTTTTACAGTTGTGAAGCATTTATTGATTTTTATCATTAGGACCTGGTTTTAAGTGTATGTATAAATTATTTGTAATTGAAATTATTTTACTGATTAGATTTAAAAAACAAACATGTAGCTTTCACAATCAAAATAATAACATTTTAAGAATTACCTATAAAATAAAATTAAGAAAAATTACAAAATATAATGGCTATATAATATTTCCTCTTTACTTACCGCACTATGGCTGTTTCTCATGTTGGCATAGCGTCTGCGAGCTGTCTTCTTCAAGTTTTCCCATTTTAAACGAAGCTGCGCTGGGCTTCGTGGGAAACTGGATATGGAAGAATTAAAATTGTTCGTCAAGTTTTGCCAAGCCTCTTCTTTTAATCTGTTACTGGTCGCCTTCGTTCCTTTATTGGTTAGTATTGTTTTATTCACCGCCACCAGTTGTACAAGAAGCATAGTCTCTTGTTTCGTCATCGGTGCCGCTTTCATTGCCTGAAAAATAATACTATGACAGTTTCAACGTATCACGGACGGTAAAAATTAACATTAATGTAAATACTTACTGAGTTCATGTTATTTCTCTTTTAAGCATTTATTAGAATTTACCAACTGAAAACGAATAATATTGAGATTATTTTATTGGCGTTCCTACTTCCTATCTATGATCTATCAATACATCTGTCAGAACTCAGGTCAAAACGTTTTATTTATTGATTGTGTTTGGTAAGATGCGCGGTGAATAAAGTAGAAAATATAATTACAATGTTTGTTTCTTCATTTAAATGATTATTACTTACGCTGTTAATAATATAACAATTAAATTACAATAAATTGATAAACGTTATTTGTTTTGCGCATGGCATTGCTTAGTGGTTTGCGAATAACAAAACGTTTCATAAGCTTTGGATAGATGACAGCGGAGAGGAACAAACCGATCTAACGTTGGATAAAAATGGTCGATAGTTAGTTTAACCTTGGTTAAGAAAGGTCAGACTATACTCGTAGATAGAGAGAAATATTAAATATCTGTAGAAGTAGGTAGTGCATCTGACTTTATGCGTACCTAATAAGTACATAATTTAATAAAGTGTCATTTCATATGTTAGGTACCTACTTCATATTGAATTAAGATTAAGCGATCACGACACATATTATCTAATAATAATATGGTTTTCATTTTGCAGCAGTCCATGCTTCCTTCCTCCTTGACGATTTAGAAATACTAAATAGTGCCTACGCGATATTGATCGCTGTTTGTGCTGAAATCATTGAATTTAATATCTTCTTATTGTTCGACACAAAATATAATTACATGATTGTAATATTTGATATTGAACCCATAGTAGATACAAAAAATGATGGTTGCCTACTTCTCTAATCAAAAGTTGTCAAGTATCTTCATAGATGGCGCTAAACCAATATCCAAATTATATTTTTATCGAAAAGGGTCTAAACGCCAGATCCTCTGATCTGATAACTTTTGATTGAAGTTTCAGTTTAAGTAAAAGAAATCAGTTTAAGTAATAAGGGCATGTAACGAACTATTAATTTAACTTTTAAGCTTTAACAAAAGGCAGCGCATGACTATAATTATACAACTGCTGAATGAATTTATGCTTTGGAATAAAATAATATATTCGAGCAGTAACGTAGAATAAGCTTTAATCTGTCCACACAATATTATTATTAAATCCAGATAACAGAAGTAAAATACAAACGCCTACGATATTGTCAATGCCATACTCCTTTAGAACTTTAACCGCAAAATCGTACATCGACGTGATTACCTACAGCATAGCTAGTTGTGTAAGACATGTAATAACTGTTGTTATTTGAGTTTCAGCAACCAGCCAATTTTTCAAGAATGGTATGAGAACAGTAGCCTTACCAGCGGTAACCTAAATTGATCGGTTAAAATGATGTCCTGGTACGTAAACACGAAGCGGTACAGAATAGGTCTTAAATTGCGTCGCATTAAGAGGTCAGGGAAAGGCTGCATAACAGTTTAGATTAAACATGTTTGGACATACTGAAGTTGTGTCAACAATTGGTGTATTTAGTCGCTCCATGGGCAGTGGCAGCATGTATGGCTTGTGAGGCGTGAGGTCCTTGGTTCCGTACGCAGGCCAGACACTTCAGTGGTTTAGTTATTGGCTTGTAAAACTGATTTATAAGTTACCCGGGCGTTAACTTTGTGGTTGGCATGGCGTTGGACTCATGCCTGATCAATTACTGATACATGATATGTGATTGGCACTTTTGCCGACTCCTCTATGAATAATAATAATGTGAGCGGATATAATATAACCAGAGGTATTGCAAGTTGACCGTAATGATTGACTCTATTTTCCAATCTCTAGCCTAATTATTGTTTACTTTTTAGTAGGCCTTTTACTAAAGCTTTTAAACTATTATTTATTAAGTACGAAACCCTAAAAGTAAATCAAAATAATTAAAGAATATAAGCCTCATCTTTAAGTACTAAAATAATTCAAATTATTATATAAACTGATATCAGCGACTACGTTATTTTAATGTGCTTGTTTAATTTGATAAATTTTATCAGTAATGTTTGTTTTGCTAACAACTTTATGATTCTTACTTATATTATGAAGATGTCACTCTGCATTATGTTCTTACGTGTAAACTGCTGAAACAATTGTGATGCGTAGAATAACGGTGACAAAACCTTATAAAGGCAGGCGTCCTTGGATTATTTTTTTACAATGCGTCCATAGTATCAGCAGCGATCGGATTTGACGACATTATAATAATTCAATGGTGTGAACAATCCGTTTGATGCGATGCGTCCGATACGCACGGTGCGGATATGTGGACACCTCTGCCTTTAGTCGCTACCGTACCGGCTCGCGTAATTGGCTCTGTCCAATGAGTAAAATCAGAACCTGCATCGTGTCCAAACATGTGACTCAAAATAACATTAATACATAAGCGTCATGCCTGTATCCCACAGGGGTAGGCAGAGACTATGAATCTCCCCATTGCTCAATCCTGACATAGGTAGGTACTACTTTTTCTTACTTTCATTAATCTCTTCATGCATTCTCGTGGGGGTACTTTTAACCTAACCTTTGCGTAGGGTGCCATCATTTTGGGCGAGGTTCAACTTAATAAAAATATATTAGATTGTACTTAATAAAATTAAAGTGCGCAAATTGGCATAAACCTACACATCTCACTAATAACTTTATTACATAATTACCGGTATTAAGTCCGCCTTGTACGTATATGAAGCTTAATAAAAAAATGTTATTTTATTTTACTAAGCTAGGCATATTATTAAAGGAATGTTGGGGTAATAGGCATGATGACTGATTTTGAGAAATTACTTCAGAATGTTCGTATACAATAACTTAGCTTAAAATACATTTTATTTCTGAAAAAAAGTTAGGTTTTGCAGGAAAAAAATTCGTTTCAAATAAAATAATTTATACTCTGCTCCAAAACGCTAGACTAGTAATGGCGTCCGCGTGTGACGTCAGGCTTTCGTAAACATTTGACAGTTCTTTGTTTATAAGTTTGTTGTGATAAATTAATTTCATCAAATTCTTTAATAATGATGAATCCTAATGTGTATCGATGGTGTTCAGTTCCACAATGTAAAAATACATCGATAGAAACTCCGAATAAGTTATTTATTAACGTTACAACGAACAAAAATGTTAGAAATATGTGGCTAAAAATGGCAAGGCGAGACAGCATCTGTATCTTCAAACTCAGTAATATATTTCTGTGAAGACCATTTTGATGTAAGTATTTACAACGTTTATAATGATTCACGCGCCCAGAAAACTTATAATCAGAACTAATACATAATATACTGCTAATAACACAATCGATCAATTATGAGGCTAGATTTCATTCATTTACTTTAGGTATTATACCAATAGCTGTGTATATAAGTACTTGAAAACTTATTCTGGTTCTAGTTACCAAATGTTAAGGAAGTTCGCGTGGAATCAACTGTCAACCAAAGTACTATTTACGAAAGTGAAACGTCACTCGCTTTCTATTGGCGTTTCATCTAATATGGCGGATTCTTAGGTTTTCTGCTTTTATTTTTACTAAAATATAATCAATCGCAATTAAAATCTCAAGCAAATTTATATTCTTAGATTCCCTATAATACATATTATTATTGTAAATCATCATTTCATTAATCCTTTATATCAGTCATCATCCCTATTGAAGTTCCGTCAGAGTTAAGATGGATACATGGATAATGATTACCAGCTGAGCGATTAATGGTTTCTTAATGGTTTCTGAGCGATTATCTATAAATATGTACATCTATGCATAGGTATAATTTTATAACTGATCGATGTCTGTATATGGAAAATATTTGAGAAATACTATTATAGCGGGACCACAGAAATAGTAGGTGGGACTGTATGAAAGCAATAGACCCCAAAACAATGATTGTTAGGAATTTTGCATGTGCTGTTGTGCTAGAGTATCGGCTACCTCCATACCAAATTTCATAGAAATCCGTTGAGCCGTTTCTTAGACAAAAATTCTAAAAACCGATGTTTTGGGTTCTATTGGGTATGTGAGAGGCCGCCTGGGTAGGTACCACCGCAATGTCTATTTCTCCCGCCTAACAACAGTGTTAATGCACTGTTGTGTTCCGGTTTGAAGGACATTGTAGCCAGAGTAACTACTGGACATATCGAGACTTAACATCTTATGTCTCAGGATGGCGAGCGCAGTGGAATGCCAAGCATTGCCTTGTAACTCATGGTGTTGTTTGGTTTTGCTACTGTCCATGAGCGGTCGTATTGCTTACCATCAGGCGAATGGCAGGCTCGTCTCGTCATTCATGGCAATAAAAAATAAAAAAAAAAATATTACGGTAATACAGACCCCCATATTAGTTTTTCTCATTTATCTTCCGTGTTCCGTCCCACGTTGTAAAAGGGGGCAAGCTTACAGACTTCTCTTCGAGATGTAATCGCAGAATAGCATAATACATAAACATCACGCCTTTGTCCCAGAAGGGTTAGGCAGAGGTGCTACTAGGACACCCACGTTTCGCCTGGTGCACTCCGTCCCATGATGTGATAGGTAGCGAGCCTATCGCCATATCGGGCACAAATTCCTGACTAGGCTGATAATGAATAGGAAAATCCAATATCACTTTGGCCGACCCGGTATTCGAACCCAAGGCCTCAACGTTGCCAATCTTAAAATTAGAAAAAACTCAACTGCTAATTATATACTCACCTTACATACGTCCACCTGACAGGACTCCGCCTTTAATAAAACCTATGAATACACAATATGTTCCCATAGCCATTCAATACAATGTAAATGCAAAACAATTAATAGAACAGATTGTGTAACATGTTTGGACGTTAAATAAATGAAAACTTCTCCTGGACGCACCATTTAGATTATAAAAGCGAAAAACTGAGAATATTACTTGGTAAATTCTATAATTTGAGTCATGTAGTTTCCATAAAAACAGTAAGATTGTTGTACATCTCCCTAGATTACTACATTCTGAGCTATGCTCTCCATTGCTACGGCCTAACTTTTAAAACACAATGAAACTACAAAAACTTCTAATCCGATTTCTTAAATAGTAAAAATATAAAAATGGATGACTTGATGTTAAAGTTTAATTTGTTTGTGTAGTTCTAATATATTTTTATATGTATGTCGCAGAATCATACAGATTGCGATTTATATGGCCGTCGTTGCCGTCCGACATGATGATTCTTATTAATCAGTCAGTGCGCACGTTTGGCGCTGTTCCGGGCAAGATTACAATAGAAACAATTAAATATTATTAAACCGATCACAGACTCTACTGACAGACCATTCCGCGTTACCATTGGCAACCGATAACTTATAAGACGTCAATCATGTCGGACTGGGTTGCAATTCCAATAAAATAAGTAACATCATTGCGTATGGCATTCATCCTGCATGGATCAAACTTGTGTGATCTCTAACACGGCCATTCTGCGCCTCAACGCGCTCTCGCGTTGCTTATTGACATCAAAGCCAAGCTAGATGGAACAGCGCGTAGCACACAAGCATAGTATTTACACAAACAGCTTTCAACCTCACACACAAAGCAAAGCGTAACAGCTTTCAGCACGTGACTTCTAACGTTTAGCAATACGTCGTAGCTTTCAGCATTGACCTTCAGTCAAAATAGATCAGATCCCAATCTCACTGCAAAGCGTGGTAGCTTTCAACAGACAACAATGACAAAGCGTTAATGCTTTCAATTTATCCTGCAAAGCGAGGTAGCTTTCAACAAATCACAAGGATAAAGCGTTAATGCTTTCAATCCATCCATCTGCAAAGCATGATAGCTTTAAACAGATCACAAGGACAAAGCGTTCATGCTTTCAATCCACCCTGCAAAGCGTGATGGCTTTCAACAGATCACAAGGACAAAGCGCTCATGCTTTCAATCCACCCTGCAAAGCGTGATGGCTTTCAACAGATCACAAGACAAAGCGCTCATGCTTTCAATCCACCCTGCAAAGCGTGATGGCTTTCAACAGATCATAAGGACAAAGCGCTCATGCTTTCAATCCACCCTGCAAAGCGTGATGGCTTTCAACAGATCACAAGGACAAAGCGCTCATGCTTTCAATCCACCCTGCAAAGCGTGATGGCTTTCAACAGATCACAAGGACAAAGCGCTCATGCTTTCAATCCACCCTGCAAAGCGTGATGGCTTTCAACAGATCACAAGGACAAAGCGCTCATGCTTTCAATCCACCCTGCAAAGCGTCATGGCTTTCAACAGATCACAAGGACAAAGCGTTCATGCTTTCAATCCATCCTGCAAAGCGTGATGGCTTTCAACAGACCACAAGGACAAAGTGATAATACTTTCAATCCATCTTTCAATAAAGCATAGCAGCTTTGAGTTTCAATAAATCATTCAATCATCAATCAGCAACCAATATAAGATTTTTTTTTATCAACACACAGAATTACTACAGAATTATCACTAAAATTCAAACAATGATTATTCAATTCGGTACAGCAATTCAATATAATATAGAAATTCAATTTAAATCAATACTAGGCACACATAATAATAAATAAATTTAGTTAATTTTAATTAAATAGAAACGAACCGATAATGGATCCTAAAGGATCAACACAATCAGACAATTCTGGTAGATTGGCTGGATATTTGCGTAATCGTTACTGGCACACGTATTAGGCCTGTTCCTCAGATGGTTCAACAATGTAACGCTCAATCAAACATACTTTAGTAATGTTACATGGGCCAATTAACTAATTAATTATTCAGGAGTTTTTCTGAACCATCACCAGATCACCACAAAAGGACGAATAGTGGCTTTATTAGTCATAGCGATTTTTATCTTTCGTCGCCTGCTCGTCCATCCTATTCTTATCATATTCCTGGTCTTAACTCGTATATCTTAGTTGCATCATTCATTAGTATTCCCTGACTGTGATTGGCAATTACCTCTTCAATATCTTTGTGTTACTAAGTTTGCTAGAGGCCTGATCTTCCAGATAATTAATTCTGCTTGTCATCTATTTTTATGTCAGGAGTTATAAATTCAGTGCATCGAAATCAGCATGTGCCGTACACATATCATCTATTATTATTAATGTTAAAATCAAAGGTATGAAGACTGTTTTACTTGATTCCAGAACTTCAAAACGCCGCAAAGCACGAAATTTCGTCCTAGTCTGCACTAGGTCCATGTAGCATACAATTCCGGATGTTGTTCGCACAACCAACACTACGCTCTTTTTGTTAAAGAATAGACTCCAAAGTAAATGATGCGCGGACTGTCTATATACGCCATTAAGTGCTGAATATGAACACGCATGCGAATCAATGAACTTAAATTTATAGTACAGTTTAAGACTTTAAATTACCATGGCCAGTAATAAAGTGTAAAACGCAATAATCAATATTAATCCACACATTCTACCTTATAAAAAAAAAAACAAAAGATGACTTCAAAAGAGTTACAGTCAGTCATCATCGTAAATGTCCGGCCACGGAAGTATTGTATGAAGTATCCAACTGCTTTTTCCATGGCAAGAATTCCAGTTTTATTATTTATAACGGCACGACTGTTAGTGACAGAGTTATAAAAACTCCTTAGCGGAGATTACGGGATCACCACGTCAAGAATCGGCTCCATTCGACACTGGATGCACTGCGGAGGATCGTGCCGGATCCACAGCGCCGGGCTGGCCACACTCCGGGCAATTAAGATAGTCGACAGCGTTCTACAACAGAAAGTTCATTCATATGTATCGATTATTGTAATTTGTAACCGCTACTTTATTTATTCAAGAAATACCTTAAAAGTCGTTGGTACTTACCTTCACACTTTACTACAGCAAAGTGACCAAAACCCGCACGATGGCAAGCGCGGTGTAGACCAGATGGAATATCAACTGGCACTATATGTTCCACTCTCGCCGATCGACACAACTATTCTGGTCCGATTACATTCGGATAAACACGAGATGGTGTCGATACGCTTACCTAGGTAACCATAATGGGTATCTATCCACTATTCACTGTCGTAGCCATCCGGGCAGAATGAAAATCCTACCTAATGGCCTTCGACCATCTCACTCACATAATAATAATAATATTTCTACACGTCACGCCGGCCTTCTATAAGAAAATGGCAAAACACCATTCGATTCAGCCCTCATACTAAAGACCTGGCTGCAACGTGTTTTGCGTATGTCACAACATGATTCTGCTAACATCGTGGTTTTGCTAAAGTATGCGATAGGCCTTAGTTAAATTCTTACAGGTTAGAATAAAATAGCACCATAGCCCTTAGCACTGGCATCTGTATTAAACTTTACTAGATACTGTGCAATAAATATCATTTTAACTGGTTCACTTGTTAAGATATGATGCCATCTACTGCCGTGTCTTGTAGCAATTATTTGTCAATTCAATTAGATATTTATCGAACGCCAATTCATAAAGCTGGAGCCATAAGAATAGATAAATTATGGACTAATTGTTTCATCTGTGCAAGTCTTAAACGATGACTTGTGTTTACAGACGACTACCTTGTCAGATACTATTAATCTGCAGACATGCTTATTCGAAAACTAAAATTCAATATGTCGCAACCCAGAATAATATTACCGCGAAGATTCTTGATTAGCATAAGTGCAATACAATTTCGGTACTTAAATCATTAATTTCTACCTAATATAACAATTACACAGTAAGTATTGTATCGCTGTTGAGCATAGGACTTCTCTATAATCGAGAGTTCGACTGAAAACAGCTAGACCACAGACCACTATGCTTAGGCAGTGTACGTTGATTTGCTTAACACATCACAGCAATTCATGCAGGTTTCCTCTCGATATTTTCCTTCACCATCAACGCGCGTGACAATTCACATCAAGAAAAGCACCTGGCCAAACAATATCAATTCGCTTACCTCTTAACTTGCGACAGACTCTTACAAAGGGGTACTCAGCGCCAAAGTAAAAACCAAATAAAAGGTTTTAGTGTTTCGGAGAGCAGCTCGACCACACATAATATGTCAACACGTTCTACAACAGATGTCGATACTGCGGCGCAGGACCCGTGAGGACAGCGACTCGCTATGTGAACTGACGAACCACACCTGTAACATACTGGCAAGCAAGATTGTTGGCGATGGCCAAAACTCATTGTTAAAGCAATTGATGGTATCTTAGTCTATTTTCTATACGTGACAAACCTTATGTCCAAGCTTATCGCAGGCATGACAATTGATCTACGACTGCGGAGTAGATTTTGGACGCTTCTCGTTTTGACCACAATAGGAACGTTACCAAAAGCGTCATAACCTTTAGGTACAATTCGTACGACAAGGTTATTCAAATGTTCACGTCATACCTGGACAATTTATCCGCAACAACCACATGGATCCTCTGAATATTTTCCAATCGCATTAACAAGTTGATACCTTTAAATAATTACTTGCACCAATTGCATGTTGATAAAAGCAAATTATCATTTTCAACGTCAATTTCATCAATCAATCTTCTTTTCAATGTCAATGGAGTTTAAAATGCCAGAATCAACGATTGCTTATGCTGATTTTGCATCTTAATCAATAATCACCATTGTGAGCGTTTATTTCCTGGCGTACTCTCCACATCCGTAGTTCTTTGCCTAGACGTCTGTGATTCTAGAAATCTCGATATTGTTAGAGCTGTCAGTATCTAGCCCATCTATCAGCGTCGTCTTGTTGGTAGAATACCCAATGTACGTGGCCGCACTACTGAGCCTCATGTTCCGACCGTAAATATTCTTCAGTTTGGGTAGCAGGCAATGCGGCAGACACAAGGGATGATTTTGAGATTGATCCCACCGCTGCTGTCGCAGAATCATACAGATTGCGATTTATATGGCCGTCGTTGCCGTCCGACATGATGATTCTTATTAATCAGTCAGTGCGCACGTTTGGCGCTGTTCCGGGCAAGATTACAATAGAAACAATTAAATATTATTAAACCGATCACAGACTCTACTGACAGACCATTCCGCGTTACCATTGGCAACCGATAACTTATAAGACGTCAATCATGTCGGACTGGGTTGCAATTCCAATAAAATAAGTAACATCATTGCGTATGGCATTCATCCTGCATGGATCAAACTTGTGTGATCTCTAACATGTATATGATAAGAAGTGATATTTTGATTACTGTTCAAATGTTTAGAAGTGATATTTAGTTTTTTGTTTAATGTTAACACTTAGAAGTGTGAAACGTGTTGCTAATAACGAACCTCCTAAATATTTTCCACGAATGTGTACAATCGGCAGATTCCATACTCATAAGTCACGCCGAAGATCCACCAGCACCATCGGACTACCATCACCGGGAAGCAGCGCTTTTCTTCCTCGATCGCCTTCGAGGGAAGTCGCGACAACCAAATTTATTAGTGCCTATGATTAGTTTTAGTCCAATTTAAAATAATTTGAAATAATATAAAAAAAATAAACATATACAAGGAACTGAAACGGACGTGACGGCAAAGTCTATAACCTATGCCAGCCTATTCACCTCGTGCTAGCTGGTCATGGTACATACACAAGTACTCGCTAACTTCGATTTTCAGGTTATACTGCGCTCCAACTTCTCTACATTTTCTCTTAATCACACCTAAATAATATTAAAAAAGTAAATTTCCACTTAATTTTGACTGGTGGTAGGTCTCTCATATGTGAGAGGCCGCCTGGGTAGGTACCACCGCAATGTCTATTTTTCCCGCCAAACAGCAGTGTAAATGCACTGTTGTGTTCCGGTTTGAAGGACATTGTAGCCAGAGTAACTACTGGACATATCGAGACTTAACATCTTATGTCTCAGGATGGCGAGCGCAGTGGAATACCAAGCATTGCCTTGTAACTCATGGTGTTGTTTGGTTTTGCTACTGTCCATGAGCGTTCGTATCGCTTACCATCAGGCGAATGGCAGGCTCGCCTCGTCATTCATTGCAATAAAAAAAAAGCGACAAAGTTTGCAAAAAAAATTGATTCGAATCACATGCATTCCCCATAGTGGTGTTATCACTTTAGGCAGTTTCTCATAGACAACCATTGGATGGATATAAGACAAAGCTAGAGAGAGGGTTGTGTAAAATATACTGAAGAAACACTGCAGTAGATAAAACTATATCAATAGATAAATACACATTACACATGCATACATGTGTTTATACACACATAAAAACACTTATCATCATTGCACTAAGATTAAAGTTATCTTACATATAAAACTAGTATAAAAGTCGTTATGCATTAAGAAGGCGACTCTCGGGCAGTGAATATGATTTTATTTTTGGGATTAGTACTACTGGTTCTCTTATACATATACTTTACTCGGAATCACGGCTACTGGGCCAAACGCAACGTCAAACATGACAGGCCTATACCAATCTTTGGAACGCATCTGAAAAATATATTGAGACTGAAAGCACAAACGGACATTGTTGACGATTTATATAACAAATACCCAGGCGAGAAAGTAATCGGGTATTATAGAGGAAATACTCCAGAACTGATCGTGTGTGACCCCGAATTACTGAGACATATATTAAATGCAGACTTCTCAAACTTTTATATTAGAGGAAATGGCAGGAATGTAGAAAAGGAACCTTTGCATTTGAGTATATTCCATTTAGAGGGAGATCAATGGAAATTGCTCCGCAAAAGATTAACACCAGCCTTTACTACCGCTAAGTTAAAAAAAATGTTTCCTTTGGTGGTGCAGTGTGCGAAGAAATTGCAGAAAGTCGCAGAAGAAATTGCAGAGCGTGAAGAACAATGTGACGTGCGAGAAATGATGGCACGATTCACGACAGAGTTCATAGGCGCCTGCGGCTTCGGCATACAAATGGACTCCATCAATGACGAGAACTCACGATTCAGAGAGCTCGGTAAGATTATATATAGTCACTCTTGGAAGAGTCTTGTGGTGATAGCCCTGTGGGACCTATTTCCAGAATTGAGGAGATTTTTAGAAGCTCGTGAAGTAGAATTCGAAAAGGCTATCAATATCATTTTCGAAAATATACGAAAACAAAGAAATGGAAAACCTTCAAGTCGAAATGACTTTGTAGACCTACTGTTAGAGCTGCAACAAATGGGAAAAATTCGAGGAGAATCTTTAGAAAAAGTGGACGCGGATGGAAAGCCGGTGATGGTCGAAATGGACATGGACACAAAATGTGTGGTTGCGCAAATGTTTTTGTTCTTTGCTGCGGGCTTCGAAACCTCGTCGTCTTCTACTAGTTACACTTTACATGAGCTAGCCTATCATCAAGATATCCAACGTAAGATTCAGAATGAAATAGACGAGGTGCTGGCAAGATACAATGACGAGTTATGCTACGACGCCGTTGCAGAAATGCCCCTACTGAGCGCGGCTTTTAAAGAGGCTTTAAGGAAATTCCCATCTCTAGGAATTCTGCATAGAGAATGTGCTCGACAGACTACTCTTCCTGGAACAAATATCACTATAGATCCCGGAGTGAAAATTATGATACCCGTTCAAGCTTTACAAAACGACCCGAAATATCATGATAATCCGACAGAATTCAACCCAGAGAGATTTATGGGCAAAGGGGCTGAGCAGTATAAGTACACCTTTTTGCCCTTTGGTGAAGGGCCTAGGGCTTGTATTGGTAAGTAAACACGTTCTCAATTATTATTAACGACCTTACTCATAGTCATATTTAAAACCTACTTAAGTTATCGAACGTTTTGTCCCTTTCGAACGACTTTAGAATTCAGTTTGAGCGAGGAAGACGAAACATTTGATAACTAAAATAGGTTTTAAATCTGTATGTATGATATAGGGCGTTATTGATTGGTGTTGTTGCCTTATTCGGTCTTGAACAACATGGTAAGTTTCAACTTGAATAGATTGTGAGGATAACCGTAATGTCCTATCTTTTCGATTTAGAAATCATAGCCTAAAATAAATGATTAATCGAATAAAAATATTCTTTAAGAAATGATTTAAATGTTATAGTATTGATGATAAAGCTTCTTGGTTGCTACTTAAATATTGTGTTATTTTACCTTCTAAGAAATTTCTTGAATTGAATGTCTTATCATGTTGCAGAGAATTGTATTTTCGAAATGTCGTACACGAAGGGAGTAATTATTATCCATTGTTTAATTCTACATTAACAAATCAGAGCTACTTGCCACATCATTTTAACAATTCTGATATTGTCTTATATTTATTTAAAAAAAAGACAGCCTCCTTGGCGCAGTTGGTTAGACGCCGGCTGTAAAACGAGAGGCCGACACGACGGTTTGATCCCTGCACCGAAACAAATATTTCTGTGATCCACATGGGTTTGTTTCGGGTCTGCGTGTTTGTGAGACCGAAAAGTCTCTCGTACTCTGATACCCACGACACAAGACTCGATCTTAGTGTGGGATCAGGACTATGTATGTTACTGTTGGGTGTACTTATTTATTTATGTTTTCTTAGTTGGTGAAGTTTATTGGCAAGTGCTGTGGACATAATGAATGTGATTTGTTCCAGGTGCTCGTCTCGGCGAGATGCAGTCGTTGGCCGGGCTGGCAGCTGTGCTGCACAAGTTCACAGTGGAGCCCTCTGCCGACACTCTTCGCAAGCCTCTCATCAACCCCTTGAGCAACGTCGTGCAAGGAGTTATAGGAGGGCTGCCGCTTAAACTTAAGTTGAGGAAGAAAACTGTGTAATCCATCTCCCAATTACGTAATATTAAACTCTTATTCAATTCTTTTTTTACCGAGTTATTTTTAATATTGTAATCCCTGTTAAATAGTCCCACATATGAATCTCGATAACCCACTTAATTTAACGCAGATTCATTATATGTTGTTAAATATATTAAATATTTTAGACCATAAATTAATTTAATAAATATTTTGGATTTTCTGCAATCGTTCTTTTTTTCTATTTTGAGAAAAGATCATTACAAAATTAATATATTATAGTGTGGTAATATACATTGCCAGTATTGAATACTAAGATATAATAATGAGGGATCGGCGTACCATGGATCCATTGAAATATAGGGACTTCATTATTCTATAAATGAATTCAAATAATCACCTTTGAGCGCCTTAGTACCTCAATTAAGGCTTAAAAAACGAAGGGTGCTTACAATATTATTAATTATCATCGAGCACCCCTGCTATGATTGTCTCTGTCGACTCCATTGTCTAACCTAATTAACATTTTACTAAGGGTCTTTAAAGCGTGTTTTCAGCTTTAAATTATTATTTATTAAGTTCGATACCCTAAAAGTAAGTCAAAATAATTCAAGAACAAAAGCCTTATCTATAAGTACTAAAATAATTGAAATTCTTAACTGATATCAGTAATTATGCTTTTTTGGAGTGCTTGTTTTGTTTGATAAATTTTATCAGTATTGTTTGTTTTGCTATCTACTTTATGATTGTTACTTAATATTATGATGTCATGACTTATGTTCTTACACGTCTAAACTGCTGAAAAGATTTGTAACAGTGATATGTAGGGTGACGATGATTCAGTCATCAGTCTTTCAGCAGTTGAAAAAATTAAGAGCATTATAACAGCTCGCGTAATTGGCTCGATCCTCTGAATAAACTCCACCTGCATCATGTCCAAACTGGTGACTCAACTTAATAAATACATATTAAATTGTTCAGAAAAGTAATGTGCGAAAATTGGCACAAACCTACACTTCTCACTAATAACATAATTTTATTTTCAGTTGAATGCATTAATGTGTTTGTGCTATTTATGAAGCTCGAGTGTCGGCTATTCATACGCGAAGCTATATTTTTTTAAAGGATTATTGTGGTAATTGATGTTGCGTCAGTGTTAGGGTGGATGCATACTTGTCGATTAAATGTTGCACGATTGTTTAGATGTGATGGCGAAGTAAGCAGTTAACCGGAATGTGAGCGATCACTGCAATCCCTGAACATTTATTTCCAGCTCCTTCCTTATTTAACTTTGTGATTGATTTCGTTGCGGGATTAAGACAAATCTAGACATTCCCGGAGACTCGCTGAGCTTCAATGCTCAGTGTCATAAAAATGCGTGCCACTGTTGATCCAACTTATAGGAGTTGCAGTGGCGGGTGTGAGGGCGGGAGAGTCTCCTATAAGTCCCTGAAAATTCGTATGTTAAAGGTACCATGGGTGTGTTGTTTGCCTTTGAAGGACTGTTCTGCAAAAAACACCGAAGTTTAAAGGCTGCTTGGATGAGGAGATTTTCATGTCATCATATTTTAAAATATGTTAAGTTATTATCTCAAATTCAAGCTTTACACCTGATAGCTCTACTGCAATGCGGCATGACTAGTGAAAATACACATCATATTCAAACAAGATTTACATTGCAATAAGTACATTGTTAAAACAAATACATCATTTTTAAATGGGAACTTGACGTAAGAAGATGGTATGCTATGCTCGTTTGCCATGCTCGAAGTTATTGGCGTGGCCTCCAAAAGGATCAATATTTTGATGGTTATTGGTCGATTAAATATTTTTCAAAGTTTAGGGTTTATAATAAATAGAGACGTTTCAATTACTAACGACAAGCGCAAGCGACAAACATTACTTATTGTAATGCGGACCGCCTAATTAACTCCATTATGGCAGCTAGGTATTTTATTGTGCGCAATTTTTTTTTGCGTCATAATGTTTTTATTGCTTTCCACGTGGCCGGGACTACGTTGAAGACATGTGAAATGTTTATATATCCAGGCAATACAATTAAACTTTAGACGATATGTTTTTATTTTTATTTAATAGGTTCGGCAAACGAGCAAGTAGGTAACCTAACGTAAGTGATACTTAACAAACAGGTAAGGGGTCACTGCCGCCATAAACATCCACAGCGCTTAGATCATAGATGTGTAGCCGGACCATCAAATTGGGAGGGGAGTGGGAAGGAAAAAGGATGGGAACAGGATAGGGGTATTGGGTATAAATGCATCTCACCGGTGAAGCGTACTGCGACCGAACAAAACACCATTCCTTTTTTTTTTCTCTTTATTTTTTAGGGACTTTTACCATGATTGGGCATGCCAGTCCCATCATAACCTTAAGCTAGGTAATACAATTATAAATAAAAAAAAAAGAAAAATGCCAGGATACAAAAATGATGTGTATATTAACAATTGTCTCTATGAATAAATAAATCCTATAACATACAGGCTTGTTCTGATGCCGGGTTACTCAATACAGTTTGAATTGTGCCCATATCTAAACGATTGAGGCTTAGCCTGGAGATAATAGAATCTATTTCATCTTTATAAAGCACACATTCCAACAACAAGTGTTGCAAATCCTCATAAACACCACAAGTTAAACAATTTGGTGAAGTGACTTTTTCATGAGATGAGCAAAACTTCTAGTTGGAAAGTGGCCTGATCGTAGTCTAAGCGCTATTATAATTCGACTTCTGCATATTTTTTTATTCTTAAACCAAACTATGAGTGAAGGCTGGGATTGTATTGATTTATACCACACACCTTTATCTTTAGAAATTTGATCAAAACTATTCCTCCAGCTATTGAAACACTTGAAACGAAAAGTACTCAAAAGTTCCGTATAGAATAAACACCATTCCTGATGTTCATACAAAGCTCTGTTTGACACTGCATATTGCAATTGTGTGTGTTTCAATCAAGAAATTAAAGTTTTACACCCTAACTAACCACCCTGGCCTAACGCAGGGTTGTTTACAAACCTTTAATCTTTTGGAACTATCGTGGATAACTATGAGATTTAGATACTTTTCTAAATCATTAACATTAGATGTATGTGGCGTAATGCTAACACATAACGTTTGGCCTGGAACGAGCTAGTTTTGTCTCAGTAATTAGGTCGATTTTCAACTAGTTTGTCAATAAATTCTGGTCTATCTACATCAACAAATTTCAATGTACCACTGGGTGTAGAGAGCCTTATTTACACGCCACAGTTTTCTGCCCAGTGCCAAGCAAATTCACTGTCTTTTGTCCGATTTTTATAGTTATAAAATTGTGACCGTACGCCTATATGGTTCGTATCATATCTCAGTTTACTCATCACTTTCATGTTCATTTGTTTTTCAGGAAGAAATTCCTTTGCTTTGTGAATGTAGAATCACTAGTGCCTACGTGATGTTCAACATGTTTCTAAAGATGTATTTAGAGAATCCATTGTAATATTTATTTTGTTCCACCATGATTGTTAAAATTCCAATGATGAAATGTTAGTGCATATTGACAGACAGCTCTCAAAGATGTTTTTTGTTATTATATCCCGGAAAGAAATTGTTCTGTAGATCGTGGGGGTTTGTGAAGCCAGTTTATTATTAAGCCAACAGCGTTTCGTATAGTGAGTGAGATAACTGGAAACGGAAGCTGCTGGTTCGTGGTAGAATTGCAAAACAACAGTGAGATACATAGACCTAACTTCAAAGTACGATCGAGTCTTGTGTCGTGGGTTGATACTTGATACCCACGACACAAGACTCGATTTTAATTTCCTGATGGAACTACGAGAGACTTTTCGGTCTCACTAACATCCAGACCCGAAATAAATCGCTGTGAAGTACACCAATATTTGTCTCAGTGCGGAAATCGAAGCCGTGGCCTTTCGTTACACAGCCGAAGTCTAACCAAGAATTAGATCAGTAATTTTTGTATTTATGAGACAGAGTTCCCCAATTGAATGTTTTCGCGTACCTACCTAACGATATTTAAGTTAATAAAAATATCACCATTTGCATGTGTTGATAATGATGCTGAAATTATTATGATAGTAATTTTCTGACTCTAAATTATAATTTAATTTAAGGTGTGTATTGATGACACTTTATCAAATGTGTGCAACTACAACCTTGGGTTACTAGAAGCGTGATCAAGTTAACAAAGATTATTTAATTATTCCACAATATTTTAACAGACCCACTTTTTTGCAAAACAAAACAAATATTTTTAAATTTTAAACATATCTGAAAAAGCATTTAACATATTTATGTTGAAAAATTTCGCATTATCGAGTGACCATAGCCCCTGCGATACAGCTACGGAAGATGAAACACTGTATTTTTTCTTTGAAATTCCACAGAATATATTTTAGCACAAAATGATACAATCCAAGGTAACAGGAAGCGTCGACACCTGAGACTCGGGGCGATACAAATAGACTCGGAGCTCGGACCTACAATGTTGCGCGTTATTCCTGCTATGCGATTTATTACGGGTTAAATTTATATAAATGTTAGTCGAAAAATTAGCTTTGCTACGGAATGGGAACGATCGTTTGTCTATGGAGTATTTTTGATTTTAGTTTCAATGGTATTCGGGCACAGTTTGTCAGTGTCAATTGAAATGCGTTTAGAAACTGGGTCCTGCCAGTACCACCACCACTAAGAGCATTATAGTCACTGGACTCTAATGCCTAATGACTAATTTTCGTCTGTAGATAAAATTACATGGTGTACGGTGGTCGCTCTCCGGTTGGAATTAATTTCCTGCCTCCAGTTTACCTCCAGGTCATTAGCATTCTCACTTTTCGAACGAATAGCAATAGCTGCGTGATTGTTATTTCACGTCGCTTTTCTCTTTTCAGTGAGACATTTATTCAGCTTCGGTTGAGCAGACCCATTTGTTGATGTTCTTGAGTTTAGAGCAAGACTCTACCAATTGCCATATTCTTACAAGCTTTCCATGTTTATGACTGTTTGGGTGGATTTTTATTAATCTTTCTTATTATCTATTAATGGTAGAAGTCCTCATCAACGATGCTCTAATTAGTGTTTTCACGTCTACGAAACTACGGGGAATAATGTTGGCGAAATAAATTATAAATCGCGTGCCAATGTTGCCTGAAGTAGTGTAATCAGACTATGAAACCAATGAATAGCTTAGTTATTAGATTTTTTGTTGTATTTGTAGTTTTTTTGGTGTTTGATATGGCGACTAGCTCTTTTACGGCATTGTATAAAAGAGGCCCAGAATATTGTTGTATTGTAAGTTCATTAAGTATCTGTTTATCCCTCCAGAAACACAAGCATATTTGTATCTTCTTGGCTACATGTAAAGTATTTTGGCATTTTTAATGGTATGTATATTATATAAAATAAATTTGTCAATATTGATACACATTAGAATGTATATAAATAATATAAAGGAATTGTAAATATTACACACACTAAAAAATAAGACATTATAACCTTATGATACGTCAAGAAATCTAAAACTAAAGAATTCTTCAATTAAAAATGGTAGGTATGTATTTTCAACACGTATTTTAGGTACATAGTTTTATTATAAAACCACTATGCGCATACTTTTCTAAGTAACTGTAGTCCCAAAACCAAAATAACCAATTAAAAACATCAACCAAAGCGAATGACACAAAGAAATCACAAGTGACCAAAAACAGGGAGGCGCATGTAAACAAAATAAGCGTCGTACGAGAATAACTATGGAATGCCGGATATTGCAATTCGTCCGTCACGGTCCGGCATGCCACGTAGCTAGCTAGTAGCCACAGGTGCCTGAATACTGAAACACCAGCCACAATACCACTGAGTCAGTAGTCAGTACGCGACGAGACGACGTAGCGAGCGTACGCATGCCTCGACTCCCGAACACATCGACACTGAACACGATAAAATATTAAACAAAGTGTAATTGTGTAGTCTTGTGGATAGTGGAGAGTGAGATTGAGAAATTGAAAGTGATACAGTAGTCATGAAAGTCCTTACTGTTGGAGATAAGGTAGTGAGTGTTGGAAGCGAAAATGAACCGACTGTTGTGGTCAATACACAGAAACTGACAAGAGACGAGTTGAACAGGTATAGGATAAATTATTGCAAATTAAATTAAAATATTATTATTAAATAAAAAATAAATATCATCGAAGAAATGAAGAAAATACAACACACCATAATAATATGATAACTTAGGTGGGGCAAAATAACAGTGAATTTGTTAAATTAAATTAAAACAAACACTACAAATTTTACGATAACACGATAGGCAATAAAATGGGCTAAAACAATTTACAAGAAAACGTCATTTTCTAAATCACATTTTTTAACAAAACAATTACAAAAGCAGTTTATACTTTAACTATTCAATAGATTTAAATATTGGGTATAAACCCACAAGAATTCAATTTTATTTGTTCTTAAATATATAAAAAAACCATAGGTATTGACGATAAAGAAATGACCCTACTTCTGAATAATAAGCCACAACAAGACTACTACCGTGGATAAAGTAATATATGTAGGTCCAAGTTTTGGGAGTGCATAGACCACACATAGTATTAGCAAGTTCGCTAGGTCAGCCGCCCTGGAAGCTTGCCAGGGTGACACAACCGCGTGGTATTCGATGTTTACGTGCCCAGCCAGTCGGCTTGTTGTCATGAATTGGACAGGAATGTTGCTCACTCAATTATGTTTTCCTAGTTTATGTTCTGTTTACGATGGGATTACTACATTGAGAGCATAAAATTGTTTATAGGGTACGATGGTGTTTACGACTGCCCTTTGATGCTTTGGTCCATTATTTTCTTCAAAACTTGGATTAGGATTAATGTAGTTTCATATTCTTTTGTAATAACTAATTAAATATTTTTGTTTATCATTTGCATTGTGTTTGATTGTATATTTCTCCCACAGAGGATGTCCTCTCGGAGTGTCGCGAGTGACTTCATCAGTGTACGTGTGCGGGGCCCATGCTCTGCCCGGGGCAGTCAAGGCCCTGCATCCTGGACTGATCGTCAGCGCGGCTCCTGAACTTCCACCACCCCCAGAAGACTATGTGCCCAGACACTTCGTCCCCCTACTGGACACGCCCAACTCGGACATCTATCCGTTTATGGAGCGCGTTGCTGACCTGATCAATGAGGTAAGAACTGTTTATTATTGTATTAAATACCTTAGCGTGGTTATGCTAAATATTTAGAATTTATAGTAGTAAAATTATTAGGTTTAATATTTCATGAAAGAACGTCGGTTCATTCTCTTTTTGTTGAAAGCTTTTATAAATTTTTAATAACATGATAACTATATAGTTGTACCAAAACATTGAATGGATTTCTACATATATGTAGATCATTATAATACTCGTAGATTCTTTATTTAAAATATCTTACCTACATCATTTCCTTTTGTTTAGGTGGTCGCAAACGGCGAAGTGGTGTTGGTCCACTGCGTGGCAGGGGTCTCTCGTTCCGTCACCCTCTGCTTGGCGTACCTCGTCAAATGGCAGAAGATGACTCTGCGAGATGCTTATCATCACTTAAAGCAAAGACGGTACGGTATTTCAATGGCCAGCATTTTTTTTAAACCAGTTTTCTCTCTGAACTTCAAGCTTCGATACATTCTTGTTCAACATCATTGGTAGTCAATTCATCGTTTATATTCTTTAATCTTCCCAATACTTTCTGAATGTTCGTTGAAAACATAATGTTCTTTAGTATTATCTACATCAATTTTAATTCATTATTTTGGTGTTATGAATTTCGCGATTCGGCGCCGTAAACTTCCTCATAATATTTACGTTTAGACTAACAACGTTCGATAATATCGTTCAATAGCAAATTTTCGCTGATCAAAATATTTAAATTAGACTATTATGTGGCTTTATATTAATAAAATTTACTTCGGTTCATTGTTGAAGAGTAGAATATTCTTTTGAATCTTATAACAGAATCCTATAGCAGTTTATCCACGTTTTCAATTAAAATAATGTCTTGATTGACAGTCTAACATCAAGAACACCTATTTATAGTTATTTGTAGTGTTTTTGCATAATATTTCGCAAAGAATCTTGGCACAGACAATTAAGCAAATTATGACGCACTCTAATTGGATTACAGTAACTGAAGTCAGCTAGGCGTGTTTTGTAAAACATAAAAAACTGACGTAATTGCCAGCAGTCTGTAAATTGTTTTAGAAAATACATATTTAAAAGACCGAAGCATCATGAGTCACGACACGCGTTGGTAGGGGAACACGTAATGTACTGCCAGAACTTATTATTTTTAATTTTGCAGCCTTTTCCAAATAAATACGTAATTTGCTTACAGACGTCTCTTCGAGATGTGTGTTTAAAAATAGAGTTGTCTTAAAACAAAGACTTTAGGGTGAATTGATGATTCTTGAGAATTCGGAATAGTCTGGTGTAGTGTTAGAATATAAAATCATCTCATTTGTGACAACAATAATAGTTATTGTTCTGAGATAATTTATAACAAAATTTAGTAGCTAAGAGGGCTACCCTAAGAATTAAATACTTTACTAAACAGGTTTTTTGTCACTGACTTATTCCTCTTTTACTTCTAATTCACTTTAATAACGATAATTCATTGTAATAACGGCACAATACAATAGTATTTTTCATCCAACAGGCAACAAATCCGACCGAACACTGGCTTCTTCAAGCAACTCATCAAATTCGAGGAGCGACTCTTCGGAGAAGCGTCCGTGAAGATGGTATACTGCGAAGCTATCGACAAGGAGATTCCAGATGTCTACGAACCCGACTACAGCGGAATGACCTGGTTCAGGCAGCGGTACGGCCCTATCGAGAAGAGCTGAAGAAAGAAAGAGAACGATAGATAAGGATAGCTGTGATTTTTGCCGAAAGGGAAGTATGTTAATATAAGACTGAATGGATGAGTGGTATTTGAATGGCGGGTGAGATTTTGATGGCAATTCTGCGGTTAAGGATAAACTTTTGTTGTCAGTATTTATTAAGCTAGACTGATTTGATTGATCAGAGTCTGCTTTTTGTTAGGGATTGAGGAAGCTTGAAAGTTGCAATTTTCTATTATGTGTTTGAATCATGGCCGCAGGATAATGAATGGAGAATGGTTGGTAGATGCGATTATTCTACATTTGTAGCGTCAAATTATCAGATTTAATGCAAGAAGAGCGTTTTCAAGCACGTTGTTATTAAGGAATAGGGATAATATTAATTTCCTACTTTATTAATTATTATTAATAACACACATTTAATATAAATAATGATTGTTATGCTCGTTCTTATTTAAGTAAACATTATGTGATATAAAAAATATATTGTTAAAAAAGTCTAATCTTACGTTGATGTATCTCATAAGATTGATTTAAATATTTTAAAATTATGGGACCAAAAATAAATAAGCGATTGTTCGATTTAATTTCTGTGTTTCTTTTTATTCTGAACGAATATAGCCGCTAACCTCTCTATTACAAAAAACATTATATGATTGAGTTTATCTGACAAACCAATGGCCAATACCTAATACGAGTATGAAGAGACACTGGGGTAAGGGTATTAGACTGGACACTTCCTGTCCGGGACAAGTCATATATTTTTTTTCAAAGCGATCAACTCACAAACGCTGATTCCTCGAGTTGATTTCGGGTTCTCCTGCATATTTGTTTCGATCAACGTGAGGTGACCTTCTCACGCCAGTCAATACTCTTTTTGTTAGGCTGCAATCTGCATTTCTCCCATTATTAATAAGTAATGTATTCCCAGCTCGAGCAAATTATTTAATAAAGTAAATACACCCAACAGTGACATACATAGTCCTACCCCACGCTAAGATCGAGACTTTTCGGTCTCGTAAACACAGTTGCTCAATATTTTTAAAACATTCTTTGTACAGCACATTGCCTTCGCGACTTCATTGTATTATAGATTACGTTGGCATGAAGGTTGCTGGTTAATCGATTTATGCGTGACTTAATATAAAATACCATACACAAGGAGACTTTTCGTATAGAAGTATCGTAAATTCTATAAACAAGATATTATCACTGCTTTTTAGTAATTAATGTTACATATTCATCAATTAAGTTTTTCTTGACGCCTATGGTCTGGGATTTGCGAATTTGAAATATACGTTATTTCAAATAACTGTGACATTTTATTTATTTATTTATTATTTATTTAAAGCTTCATATACTGAAAGTATACAGGCGGACTTAATGCCTGAGGCATTCTCTACCAGTCTACGTTCGCTTTGAATTATGCCGTATTACACCATACATTTCTTTTGATGGTAATAGTCCATTCTGTAACATTTCAATAATTCTTCGAATAGTACCTGTATGCAGTTGCACCCAATGTATCGAATAGTATCGATTTTGTTTATACGCTCAAAAGTGACAACTACTTTCTTCATACTTGCATAAGCCCATTGCTCGCATCTGTAACATTATGATGACTATGTAGTAATGAGTAATGTTCATTGAGGCAGTGTTGTTGGCCTCGTGGCATTGAGTTGTTCAGAAATAGCCGAAGCACTCGCTCCGTCACGGCTCACAAAGCGCCCACGCTTCCGCGTTGTCCGGATAATTCATGGCATGTGTTATGAAAAAATGCACGTGTACCGCTGTTGCATAAGAATTGTCTCGATTTAAGCTCACTCTTAATTGGTATTATAAAAAGAAAACGAAAAATGAGAGATATTTAATGATTCAACGTTCGGTATGCTATTCGGTATCATTTTCATTTTATTACATTTTTCAGTCGGTTGTGAATTTTTAGCAGATTTGTAGAACTTTGTGTTCCTTCCTTTGCTTGTCCTTATACTACACTTACATGGGGTGCTTGCAACATGAATATTTATAGTTCAGGTTGCAGGATTATTAAGTTTATAATTTTACGAACCGCCGCCTGACATCAACTCCATCGTCAATAAAGAATACGATATTTTCAGATTGTTTGTGATGTGTATGGCTATGACGTGTACTGTACACAAATATCATTAACATTTATTTTGCAGCTGCTAAAAAAACTACACATTTCAACTAAAATGCTCATTCACATTTGCCAAGATTACTATATCCAGTAGATAATTTCATGACGCTTTTTCAGTAGCAGTTCGTACCATAGCACCGCTTGCTCCGCCCTTGTTATATAATTTCTTTTCGACGAAACAGTAAACACGCAGGTTTTAAATATTTCATCGTGTTTTTATTACCAAACTTTACTCCGTTGTAGCACGGTTTTCAGAAACAGTAACTTTCCTACAGTAGGTATGTGAAAGCTTATTTTTTCACATCCAAGTAGTTTTCGCATAGATGGGTGACGAGTTATCATAACAGATCTAAAATATTTTTTAACCGACTTCAAAAAAGGAGGAGGTTCTTACTTCGTAGGAATCTTCTTTTTATTTTCTTATGTTTATTCACCAATTACTCGGAGACCTCTGAACCGATTTTTGGGAAACAAAATGTATCATTACGATAACAAGAACTAAGATCAGGGAATACAAGTTATTGTTGTGTGCTTTAATTCCATCTGAAATATAATCCAGTTCATTTAAATATTCGGTATAAAACTATTAAAATGCCTCATCTACACACGTAGCAGATTGACAGCCAAATACGGTAAAGCAGGGGACGATGGGGGTATGTTACAATTCATAAATACTTTGACCTACTTTATACCCTTCTGATTGACGTAATTACATTCAAGTAAGTACCTACAGGTAGTTGAGCTGTAGAATCATTGGTAACGTTTAACGGATTATCTCTTAACTCTTTTTCTGAGCAACGACGGTTTCACGGAATATAAGTACTAAATAGCAATATTCTAGATCATATCTTAAAAATAATGTAGTCAGACGCAAAAACACTAATTTGCTAGTATTTTTATCACGTGCTAATGACGTTTTCACCTGTATTGGCACACACTTGTACAAGTTCATTGCTACCGCTAATTACAGCGGATGTAATTACGAAGTATTCTTGGACAGTTTTGTGAAGCTTTACGTCCCCGGCTAATGGACATGCCGCAAATAATTTGAACTTTACATGCGTCAATCATGTGTCAAATGTATTTTTAAAGGTTCGTTGTTCTTGTTGCGGACGAATAGTGTTTTCTAGGGTTACCTAATTTTTTTTTCATTGTATTACAGCGACTACCTTGGTTGCGTAGTTGTACTACGGTACGATTACAAAGCTGAGGTCTCGAGTTGGAATCACGGGTTGGACAAAGTGATATTGGATTTTGCTATTCATTATCAGCCCGGAGTCAGGAATTTGTGCCCGATATGGCGATAGGCTCGCCCCCTATCACATCATGTGACGGAACATACAAGGCGAAATGTGAGTGTCCTGGTGGCGCCTTTGCCTTTGCCTATCTTCTGGGTAAAGGCGTCAGTTTATGTATGTATGTATGTATGTATGTATTTCTGTGGGTTCTTGTATGAGAGACTCCAGATTATCTACATGTGGGTAAAACACAAATATTCGTTTTGGATTTTGATGTAATGTAGTTGCGAAGTTCACTTAACGAGCGTTAACAAAAAGTTGATTAAATGGGCAATAATAGGTTGTGTTTTGTCGTCTTATTTATTTGGAATGTTAAAGGTTCTATGATTAATACACAGGAAACAGGCACATGAGCAGCCTTTGAGGCTAGTTTGCAAGGAGACCAGTTTTCGAACTCTAATTACGCTGCTGCATTTTTTCGTAAATAATTTGTTGGGGGCCAAATAGGCCATGTCTGAGGAAGATTATTGCAGGATTTTTTTAAGAGCCCTTAGCAGTTCGGCGAATTTAATTAATTATCATTTCTGCGTTTTAATTTATATAACTAAAATGTCTATAGATAACAAAATTACCGTATTATTTATTTATTTATTTTTATTTTTTATTGTACACAATAAATATAACAATAGGTATATAGAGTACAACAAAGTACAAATGGCGGTCTTATCGCACTAAGGCAATCTCTACCAGCCAACCTTTGGATGGATTTATGACAAGGAGAAAGAAAGGGCAGTATAATAAAGTTTAAGTTTAAGTTTACTATTGCTAGTTTTTATTCTTTGTTATACTTTATGGATGACTGAGCACAATATTTTAGGATTTGTTCCAAGAATTTAGCTATAATACTGACTAATTTCTTTGTAAGAATCATAATTTGGCGTGATTTCATTGTTGTCGAGATATCCTGTGGAAATCCCTCTCATAACATGCGATACTTCGCAGTGGGTCGAATGTTAAATAAAACTGTTGGGATTTTCTTTTTAAGAGCATTTTTGATGAAAATAGATTTCTCGTATAATGTAGGTATCCAGAAAACGAAATTTATCGGTTTTCGGGAATTATTTTTACTGACAAAGTGATCACATTTTAAAAAATCAATGTAATATTTAAATAAGATGATGTGTTTTAAATAAGGTTTGAATTCTGTGCCTTAAAAATACTACTGTCGGTTTCTAGATACTAGAAAATTGTATTGTCGTTTTGTTTGAAAACATAGTAAATGTTTTGATTTCTACGAAATCCCTACGTTTCCATTATTATTTTCAACACTCGCCATTCAAGATACAGCAGCGAGTTCTGATTATCTCTACATGGTTAATCATCAACAGTGGTTGCAAACCAGAAGGATATCACTTTACGATTATTGCACCACTAGCAGGAAGCGGCTAAGGTTGCAGCATAAGAGCTAGGTAGACTAAGGATAATTTTCTGTCAGGCAATCATCCAAATTTAGAAGTGATTCACAGTACAATATATTTGGACACAACAGAAGTTATTTCAGTAAACACGCAGAGATTTGGCGTGTTTCGGTGACATTTGGAGTGTTCCCAAAACGAAAATTTGGCCTTGTAGGTGTGCTCTATTTATGTTCTATATTTGTGCCAAAATGCTCCATAATTGTCATATCGTAATGTTAAGTGCAAGGTTGGGAGCGTCTGCCAAACCATCGCATAAAATAATTGTTATGAATTTGCGCGCTTTATACGTAATTCAACTTTCAACATTGTATGCTAGTTACCTACATTGTTAGACTCACGTCCACACTCTCATCACTGGAACTCTTTTCAGCCAGGATCAACAGTGTCATGCAAAGATTTGACACTGAGCACTGAAGCTCAGTGCGTCTCTTAGGAAAACTAGCTTGTCTTTACCCTTAAAGAAATAAATCAGAAAGTGAAACAAATATGACGAGTTGGAACGGCCAACGGTGTCAAAATATGTTTTATTTCCGGAATTACAGGTAGAAAGCAGTGCACTGTACAAGGATAGTGTGGTTTGATAGAGAAACTATACCACCACTATTCCATAGCACTCATAAGAGGTCAATCGATTGTTCATCAATCGGTGCATGTCTATCAATTAATGCGTATGCCACGATATCAAAGGGCTTTCAATTGTGGTTTTCCAAAGGGTTCAAGGCTAGTAATGAGTCTTCCAACAGGTCTATGTGGAGATCCATGGAGGAGGCCTATGTTCAGCAGTGGACTTCCTGTGGCTGAAGAGAGAGAGAGAGAGAGAGAGAGAGAGAATGAGTCTGACGGCTGAAGGGACAAACTCACCGCCGCGCTTGTCCATTTGGGAATAGCTCCACGTTCTAAGTGTCTGGTCGTTATACATTTACTTTATATCTACTATTTTAAGGGATTGCTGCAACTACCAAGTGATGTATGTATATCTGCCTTATATCTCCTATTTTTACTTACAAATTATGAGGTATCAATAAATACTTAGTTCGAAAGAAAAATGTTATTAGTAGTAATATGTTTATTAACAGTTTTAATAATAACGCCGATCGGGAAGTAAACATGCCTATAATATTTACCTAATAATGTAAATATTTTCGTTTGATTAGCAACGCTTTGGGAAGGCCGCTATATTTACAAGCAAATGGAAATAGTCTGGAATGCTGCGGAAGGCAGTGGCGAAGGCCGAATTCCTCAATAAATAAGACACAAAGAGTTCTGACCGACATTTGTCTATAGAACATGTGTTGTCGGTCGTAAAGATCATTGAAGTAAAAATAAAAATGATATGTAATGTTTGAATGCCAGTGGAGCACCCAACTGGCCGGGATTGTCTCGCCCACACTCGGCTGCAGTCCTGCAAGCCTGGTTCGACAGTAACACGCATTGGGAATGGAAGGCATTACCGAAGGTCAGCTAGTCCCTAGGGCATTCACTTACTAGTAATTCGCGATGATATTAATAAACAAAAAATAAATAGAAGAACAAGTTTTAAAAATATAAATTAGGTATCAATTCAAGAAGGAGTAAGCACTGATGACCATGTGGTAATAAAGGTAAGAGTAACGTACGTCAAGTGAATGACTACAACATTCGGAAAAAACGACCAACAAGAAAAAATAATCGTGTTTGTAATATTAAGCAAACTGAAATAAATCCAGAGAGAGAGACTAGCGGTGAGACCAAAAGTTACTGCGAAAGGAATTATTCCATTACGTCAGTAGGTTAATTAAAGAGTGAATAACCCTAACAGTAACTTTCCATCACCTAAGTGTTTAGCAATAATTAGTATGTTTGTGCAATTTTTTACTACCAAATCTTTTTATAACTTCTTGTTTCATTAGCTGTGTAGCTGTGGAGTTATAGGTGTTTTTTTACAGCGATGAATGGTGAGACTAGCATGCCATTTGCCTGATGGTAAGCGATACGACCGCTCATGGACAATAGCAAAACCACACAACACCATGAATTACAAAGCAATGCTTGGCATTCCACTACGCTCGCCATTTTGAAACATAAGATGTTAAGTCTCATTATGTCTAGTAGTTACTCTGGCCACAATTTCATTCAAACCGGAACATAACAATGCATTTACTCCGTTGTTTGGCAGGAGAAATAGGCATTGCGGTGGTAAATACCCAGTACGTTAACATTAATGTTTTCATGAAACGTGTTCTGTCGTAGGAAAAAGAAAACTTCTGTAAAGGTTGCAGAATTATAGTAAAAAGAATAATTCTTCGTATCAATAATATGAGAGCTTCTCATATCTTTTGAAGGTCGTTTTGAATGCCATGAATCATGCATTTATAGTTCTTAATTTTGATATTTTATTCTATCAAACATACTTTAGGCAATTGTTATAAATATATATTAATATGTGTGTATATTAATATGCGAGAAGTATGTGTTTCTGCTCCATTATATTTTCATCGCCAAACGAGTAGTTTCGAATCAACGTGTGGCTTTGAAGAAGTAATAAATTCGACCATTACAGCCTAGTATCAGTCGCGTGTGTGATTTAAAACAAAACACGTAATAATAAATGTTGTTTATACAAAGACGTGATTTAGCATTATTTATCGCTGTGCCGTTTTATACGAGCGAAGGTTTTGCCAAAAAACAGCAATAAACAGTTAGATATGGGCTTATTAACACATTTATGTTGTTATATTTACACGGGTATTAGTAATGGCGAATTTTTGAATTAATGGTTTGGGTTTTAAAATAATACTAAGGTAGCGTTATGTTGCTTTTTTCATCTCATTTTAAGGCCTAAACATCGTATCACACATATGATGTTTAGCGCTAAACATAAGCATTGCCCAAATAACTAAAGTATGACTTGTTAGATGCGGCGTCCATCTAGTTACCTCCTCCGACGCATTACATCCGCTTTGCTCTAAAAATTCTAAAGCTTGCAAACCTTAGCAAATTAAATCAACTCTCTTACACTCTTCAAATTAAACTACATACATAAATTTACGCCTTTTCCCAGAAGGGGTAGGCGGAGGTGCTATCAGGACACCTACATTTCACCTTTTATGTTCCACCCCATGATGTGATAGGGCGCGAGCCTATCGACATATCGGGCACAAATTCCTGACTCCAAGCTGATAATGAATAGAAAATCCAATATCACCCCGGGATTCGAACCCGAGACCTCAGCTTTGTAGTCGTACCGTAATACAACTACGCCACTGAGGCAAATTAAACAAACTAGTCTGCTTTATTATTCCGCCAGAGTTTAATTAAAACATTGACCCACGGAATGCGGGGAATTGGGACAAAATGACGTATTATAGCGAAACATTTGACGAGTCGCACGACATCCGCCGCCTGGAATGTATAAGAAATGTCCGCTAAGTGTGTGTCGCAGCGTTGAATCCGATCTATTTATATTAATATAGCAACAGACTGCTCGTACATTCCGCATATATATTTTATGCACATTCCATGGGTGCTTTAGCGCCGTGCTGAAGAAAAAATGTCTTTGTGAAAGAGTGCAAATATATGCAGCTAATAAATAAAGTTCGCGCTACGCAGTGGTCTTATTTGGCACTGGTAATGAGAGTTTCTAAATAAAGATTTTGTTTGTCCAGTTTACATCAACAGTGATATTTTTGTAGACTGAGAATAGGTCAATAAATATTATGATATTGTAAATATAACTTGGTACTGGGATGTTGCGTCAGGTTGCAGGATCTCCAATTATTTTTAACTCACTCCCAAATAAATTTTTCTGCCGATTATTGTTATCTATGCCTACAATTATTAAATTACTCAGTTTAATTGCTTTTGGTACCATCATGTCTATAACAAGGAGTATAAATTAACACACCTGGTTGTCCATTTCCTTCAAACCTCAACATCCAACTACAAGTTATAATTTATTTCCAACTCCTCCTATTAATATAATTTTCGATTGATTCCGTTGCGGTTTAAAGACAAGTTAGACATTTCCGGAGACTCGCTGAGCTTCAATGCTCAGTATCATTAAAATGCGTGCCACCGTTGTTACTGACTCACAGGAGTTGCAGTGGCGGGTGTGAGGGCGGGACAATCTAGCAGTTATAATTAGCAAATACTCGGAGAGTGAAATGAAGCAAGCTGTTGCGAGAGCAGTACTTAGAAGCGTAGGGTTCTGTCAAGGTGCCAGAGCCCTAAACATACCACCTGCCGGCAAAAATTGGCGGCCGCACTTCAATTCTTCACTTACGCTGCCAAATGCGAATATTATTAGGGAGAAATATGTTAGGGAATTATTGTACCGTTGAAATTGTCGAAAATTTGCCAAGAGATGTAAATAATATCTACACGTGTGGAGGTGGCGGAAAAGGTATACCTACTCGAGATATTTGTCGGTGAAATAAAGAATGAGCCCATTATAATCAATACCTAATCAAAGATCTAATAAATCTAACAACTATGTATCGTTATAATAAAAGATGACAAGATAATATAAGAAGATCCAGTATATATGTTTGCAAATATTGTAAATGGCGAAGTTGTACTGGGGTACGATTATAAAGCTGAGGTCTCGAGTCCGATTCCCGGGTCGAGTAAAAGTGGTATAGGATTTTTCTAATCAGCCCGGAGTCAGGAATTTCTGCCCGATATGGCGATTGGCTCGCCCCCTATCACATCATGGGACGGAACATACAAGGCGAGATGTGGGTGTCTAGGTAGTTACTCTGCCTACCCCTTCTGTGAAAAAGTTTAAGTATGTAAGTAGGCGTATGTTCCGAAATAAAGATCTTGAGGCACACAAACCATCGCAACACAAACCATTGAGTACGCTTTTGTCTTAGCAGGAATATAAAATTTTCATCTGTCGTAATATTTTTATTGTATTGAGTTGTTTTCCACAAATTGGCAAAAGTAAGTAAGGTCACGGGAAGATCAATGTGACGTGCGAATGTCGCGTTCCAGTGACATTGCCGGTGCGGCGTTATTGACAGATATTCACTTCTTTATTATGAAAGCTCTTGTTTTATGTTTGGGGTTAAGGTTATACGAGCAAATAAATATGTACATAGATACATACATACATGCAGACATACTTATGTATACCGTCGCATGTTGTAGGGCTATCTGCGCTAAATAATTGCTTTGTTTGGTAAAACTGCTGTATCAATAGATAGAGACGCAATGAAAAACAAACAACATTTATATTACTTTCCTTTCTCCACCGAAGGATTAAGGGTCTATTGCCCTTTTAAAAATACAATTTGACAATTCTTAGACCCAGTGTCGATTTCAGTCTGATTTCCTGGGTGAGGTTGCTACGTTCTCTGTATGAAGCACCAAATCCATGCATAAAATCCTTGGCTTACTGTGGTTTCTTATTAATAGCGCTTTGGGCGGTCAGCTTACTGCGCCCTACCCTACTGCTCTTATTACCCACATTCGAACAAATATATATACCGGGTATATCAAGACTGGACCGAAAACGAAGCCAGGTGGTAGTTTGAGTGGTTCCAAACACGATGCAAATAAAAATTTTGCCAAAACAGAGACAGATATTTTTTTGATTTTTTTAAAAATCATCGTGTTTGGGTGGTAAATAATATACCTTGTTTTTGCTATCACTATATCACTTCCAAAGATAGGTTGGGTTATACGTATGTTAGGGATAAAAATCGATCCAGTGGAGATTGCAGGATGACGCTGAATGTAGGCCACTTCCAACAGCTAACAGTACAAATCCTTGAGGAAGGCCTATCTGTTGTTGCGATAATTTATTTGAGGCGGGATCGAACACTTCACTAGCAAAGCAAAAAAATCTTAGAGACCATTTTACTCTGTCACCAAATAATATTTATTCGAATTAAATAATAGTTAACGTTACAGTAGCGAATGAACAAATTGGAATGATTATTCCCAATCGTTTAACCGAGACGCAATTCAGTGGCCTTGGGCCAGATGCTTCCGCTTTTATTCTGGGTTTATCGTCGGTTGTAACAGTTGTTCTCGTAAAAGTCACAGCGAATCGTGATCGGAGAGATCTCGTTCTTTTTATTATATAAGAAAATATTTCGAGTTTCAGTTTAAATTATAGGTCGTAAAATAGTGAAGCTGAAAAATAAAATTAAAATATTTGTTAAATCAATTTAATGTTAGTTGTTCAATTGATATTTGTATAAACACATTTTTTGATATTCACATCCACATTGCAATAAATCCGCGGTAAAAACAATCTATTAGGTATTATCAAAAGATACAAAGTATGCAATACGATACTATATGAATATAATACGATATAAAATAAGATCCAAGAAATTGTCCACATCCCATTAAGTTTGCTAACACAAAGAACACTTTCCTATTCTTGTCTGGTTACCAATCTTGCATCATCATTTTATTACCGCACTACCACCATCCAAATCCGGCCACCGCAGTAACCCAATAATAAATAAAACCTATTAAAATACCTCCCCATCAATTCTAGGAAATTATAAACAAATATAGTAAGCAAAAAGAAGGGCCGTATCGAGGGAGCGAGCACTGAAATGCCAATTGGCAACTGCTCCCCCGTCACTATCGATAAATCACTACGTCGGGGACACACCCACTTTGTTATTAAGAATTATGTACGCCTTGATCTCAAAGATCGCTTTTATTGAATCCGCTGACACTAATGTGACTAAATGTATCATATAAATTGCTCGAAACCTATTATCAACTAACTTAGAAGCCGTTATGCCATTTCGACTATTCAACTCTACTCTTCGTCCCAAGTCACCGTTGCATTCCATACATTTTGTCACTGAAATAGCCTGAAAATTAATTAACTTGTGGAAATGTGACGGGCATGCGTGTCGTTAAAGACCCTTCACACCTCTGCCACGCAGTGAAACCGCTCATGTGTCCCGCAGCAGCTCTCCTAATCGAGGTATCGGCATGCGGTGTCCTGGCAACCTTCCAAAATGACACGAGCCGGTGGAATGCGCTGGTTATATCCCCATCGCTCACAAATCCCGAACCCAAATGTTAATGGCTGTGATGAAACCGCTGGGATATAAGGTGTTGGCAGGTGGGTGGTATTATTTAGCAAATTGCTGAATACTCTTGTGTGAAATGTTAAATTTCACGTGTGACGTCTAGACAGTGGTGCAGTTAGGCTGTCAGCCAGAAACGTCAAATTAGATGTTGAACTTTTGTTATTTTTTAATGGTAAGTCATATTTTTGTTTTGAAGAGCATTGTTGTGTGTCAAAACATTGTTTGGTAAATAATGTGTCTGGCGATCGTAAATGATTTTTATACAGTTCCAAAACAAGTACCCAATGAAAACCACAATGTGGAATCACATTCACGATCTTGTTAACATTGGGCGTCTGTGATCATCTACCTTTTCATAGCAGAGATTATTTTTCCCTGGGTACACTACCTCAATGAGATACTAAAGCAAACCTTTTGAGTTGCTCTATGGTTTTATTCTAACTAAATTATTATCAGCTGTGTTTATTCTTGAATTTCCCTTGCACATAATTGCTGTTAATTCAACAGAAGTCATCAGTACGACGTCATCAGTTTTATTGATGCAATTTATCCAATCTTGTATTGAAGAAGTAAACGGCAAATGCTGTCTTTTGACCAAATGGACGTTGTTAAGATATTAATATTCTTTAATTAGTTTATTTCAAAAAACATTCATTTCAAAACTTTTTGCGATGTATTTTGATATTAACCATTAGTGAAAATAAGGTTAAAAAAGAATAACGAAAGACTTATGGCTACCTTACGTGCCTCTCCGCAGCGGTCAACGCCCTTTTTACTGCTTGTGTATAGACGTAAAGAATCCAGAATATCACCTATGTTTAAATAGCTAAAAGTATGGGCGGATAATGGTAAAATATTTATATCGCAGGAGTGCGTGTTGGTGAGATTTATAACGTGGAGATAAACCGTGGTTCGTGCGTTACTGATGTTAATGACCTTAGCTTTATTTCTAGAGGAATTCTCTAACATTTTGTTATTGGTTCAGATAATATATTTATTTTTGTGTGAATTGCGCATTGGTTTCTGTTACGGTGTTGGACTCAGGAATTTGCGATTAGCGTCAGCGCTAAGAGGCTTCGAGTACAGTTTTGTATTATCTATCTATTCAGCCACAGGAAGCCGACAGAATATAGGTCTCCCTCAGGGATCTTCACATCGACCTATTGGAAGCGCCCTGCATCCAGTGACTTCCTGCAACCTTAACATCGTCCGTCCACCTTGTAGTCATGCGTTCGACACTTTGCTTGCCTGTCCGTATAATATATACAGTTCATACATATCGGTTCCATTTTTTCAGTAAGTAATACAGCCAATGTCAATCCAAATCCAACAATGCTAATGCAATTCCAATGTTTTGTCTACCTTGCGTTTATCGATCCTTAGAAAATTCTTTCAGCATCTTCAATCATTAGGCAATTCCTTTGTGTATGTATGTAATATGTGTAGGTACCTAATAGCTGATGTAATATTATTTAATAAGACGTAAAGTAATTTCTTGGCCGTAGTTAGAAACATTTTTTTGAGTTGAAATTGTTTTGAATTCGAGTAGCTTTTTTTTTTAAGTCTGTCACGGTATAGTGACTGCATTGCACCTGATGGTAAGTGCTAATGCCGTCCAGATAGAGTATCGAATGGTATCAGACGGTAGTGTCATACCATTCAATACAATCATGCCGGCCCGCTGAGATGCCTCTTCACGCTACGGCGGAAGGACCCAGGATTATAGGAAGGAGGAAACACGTGTGATGGCAAACCGTTCCACAGCTTGACTGTACGGCAGCCTCTAAGTAAGCACTTATAGACAACGGAATAATTTTATTATGACTGCAAGAAGAAAGTGTTACGAAATTAGAAAATCGGACGGCAATTTTTTTGGGAGAGAAAGCTGGTGTTTGTGTACTTAAAACATTTATTAAGGCAGAGTTGTTTACCGATATTATGCGAACCTGATGAGTAATCCAGTGACCTTGTGGAAGTCTTTGATGCCGTCTGGAATTTGGACAGCAACATCGCATGTTTACTCAACAGGCACAAACAAATGCCTGCTAACTGATTGAGTCCGTCTGTGTTATGATTACATACGGTAACAACAAAGGATGAGAAAGAGTAGATACTGGAAATTTCTGAAGTATATTTTGAGATTTGATGTCCGGAACCCCGTCCCTGTATAAGGTATGTAGCTGCATCAATAATTTCTTTTATAAATGTTGAATCAAGTTTTGATAGAAACATATTGAAACGTGAAACGCAAAAAGGCAATTGTGAAATGTAATATGAAAGATGTCCATAGCTTAATGCCATAGGTACAAGCCTTTCGCTTCCTGCCAGATCATAAGTCCCGTCGTCGCAGCCTGTTGTAATGAAAAGTCTTCAAGCCAAAATGCATTTTTATAATATTTTTAATTGCGATGAATGGCGAGACGAACATGCTATTTGCCTGATGGTAAGCGATACGACCGCTCATGGACAATAGAATACCAAACAACACTATGAATTCCAAAGTATTGTTTGGCATTCCACTGCGCACGCCATCCTGAGACATAAGATCTTAAGTCGCATTATGTCCAGTAGTTATTCTGGCTACAATGTCATTCAAACCGGAAGATAACGGTGCTTTTACACTCCTTTTTGGCGGGAGAAAATACATTAAGTTGGTACCTACCCAGGCGGCCTCTCACATATTAGAGACCTATCACCAGTTAGCATACTCAGTATTTTTTATTATTATAATCAAAGAATAGTTGAGCGATATTTGTTGGAATATCATGTAATATTGGTAAAACAATAGCAACATCTCATCTTAAAATTTAGTCACGAGATAATTTTGGTGCGTGGCCTGAAATATTACGTGTGCGAGTTTCGGCTGGACAATGATCTAAATATAACACGAAGCAATATTTGTAGCGACGTGAATCATTTCACGAATGTCTACAATGAATGTAGATTTTCATTAATAATTTTCGCTTGTATACGAATTGCTTTTCTATTAGATGTTTTGTTAATGAAATTCCTGGTTCGAAATCGATTAATGATTTTATAAAGCTTTGAAGTTGGATATGAGTTTCCAGGATCTCAAAATAACAGTTATTGAATTTAAAAATCGTAATGACTTAGTTGGAACTCGATTTAGTGCTTGGTACATGAGAGAAGGGTCATCTAACTAGGGTCCTATCACATCTTGGGACGAAAATATTTAATGCAAGTTATCTATTGAGGACTAGTGGCACATCTTCCTAAAAAGTATGTCGGAAATAATACCATGTGTTAATTACGTTGAACCAGACCGGTGATAACGGCACCGTTCTATATTAGTTTAATATTAATTATTTATTAATTATTGCTATCACGAGACGTTTTAATTAACGGATGAATGACTTATCTCAATAATTTCGACAACTAGTTACTTTTTAAGGGCAACGCGCGGGTACCAATGTTTCTACCAATGCTTATTTACAATTGTTTTAATAATGATTTTGCTTAACATTTCGACTTAACATAAAACCGCTCCGAAAAGTACATAAACTGATGTTATTTATTTGTTCCAGTTTATATTATTAATAATTAATTAAACTAGAATGACATAAAATATTTATTTTCCTCAGCCCATTCTACCGGATGACATTAATATACTGTTTTACTTAACCAACAATTTTAAATTATGTTTATAACATTATAATGACCGTATTAAAAAGTTGTAAACGACATTTATTTTGCAATAAAAATAAAATTGTTTCGTCACTAAATTCCTCAACAAATTCTTTGTTTCGAAGGACAACAGCAGCTGTGATTTTTATTTTTAATTTTGTTTACGCATCTTTTTATGGATTCCGTCATTGAGGACGCTCTCATATCCTCAAAAGAGTGATCATAATTTATTCAGTTTAATCTGCTGACTCAGTTTCCACAAGAAATGCTATCTGAAGTGGCTTGGTCTTAAACATTCAGGATATTCTTGATCTTTGTTGGTCGAAAACTACAAGAGTAGGTACTGCGGATATATTGTGTGCCCGAGCCTTAATATGGCGAAGCTTCAGCCTCTAGGCCGAACAAAAATGTCTTTGTCAAAAATGTCAGGTAGGAAAATGTAAGATTTACTTATTGAAATCGAAGGGTAATATATAGGCGACTAGGTATCAAAATAATAATAAAAATCTAGCTTTCATTTTCACGAACAATAAATTATGACAGTCTCATTACAGATTCGATAAAGTATTTTTCATTTCATTTCATGAAAATATGGTGTTTATTTCGTAAACATGAATGGAAATGATCTGTAATTATTACAAGATGTTTTTTTTTATAGTTCAAGTTGTTACTTCGAACACCACACAGTCCAGAGGTTTTAAATACTTTTCTTACTATTAACCAGATTTACAAAACCCTAATTACAAGAAATATTACCAACGATAATTCGCTTGAACTGTTATTTCTTAAGAATACGTGCATCCCGCCATGTTGTCCAGACTCCTGACACGACCAAGAAATTCCAAGAAACATCACCAGCTTATGAAAATTCAGTTGAAGTATTATAACAAAACGTGCATCCCGCCACGATGTCCCGAGGTAAATATACCCAGTTTATTGGGCTTGCATACCGCTCCGAATCGGGATGGCCGGATGCGGGTGACCCATATCCGTCGCCACGATATCCCATCGCGGTATGCGGATAGGGCCACCAGCTTCTATTAAAAAAAACATAATATCGAATTAAAAAAATATATTTTTTATACTCGCATGATAAAGTTACTAAAATGCAACTGATGCTAAGTGCCAAGCCATCTAGGTAAAGTCCCTGCTCAGAAACTTCACTAATCTTGCCGGTCGATGCAATTGTGCAGATCTGCCCAAAACTGAAATAACAGACTGAATCAGTTGTGTGTTACTTAGGTTTTATATCTGGATAAATAAATACACACAACAGTCACATACATAGTCCAGACCCCTGTCATAGTCCTGAGTCTTGTGTCATGGGTATCAGAAACTACGAGAGAATTTTCGTTCTCTCAAAGACCTAGACCAGAAAATAATAGGTATCTGATGTTCACACAAGCATTTGTCTCGGTGCGGGGATCGAACCCGCGGCCTCTCGTTCCACAGCCGGCGTCTAACTAACTGAGCCACAGAGGCTGTCAAATATATTATAGACATCAATATCAATGTTACACTAGATAAGACATTCAGTACAAAAAATCACACCTACTTGCGGTGCATGCACCACACATGAATCAGTTTGCTTCGTGGCAGTGACAGTGCAGTACGCCTTATCGCATACATTTAAAAGTAATAAATGAATGTTTCACCGTCAAACCGCAAGCAAATCGTTTGAAGTTACAATATTTTAATAAAATACCAGGTAAGTGATGTAATATTGCAGTGTGCTTTTAAAATACGGGGGCACTTTATTTCTTTGACGTGTCTCGTCTATCACTAGAATATAAGTCAATGATTATAGATATATTATAGACAATATCAAAATACTGCACCCAGATGAGAGGTAATTTATACTATAGTGATAACTATTGATGAAGACTGGCGACATTTTAGCAGACAGCCTCATTGCAGTGACATCCCTATATCGATCCAACTCGGCTGGAAAATTAAGGTCAGCTGATAATCACAATGTAATGAATAGTTTACGAGTCTTTGAAGGGTACATGTTTTTGATGTGTGAAAATGTTACATTTAAATTTCAAAGGATTACGCATTATAAAAATTCGATATATTCGAATATCGAATTTTATAAATATAATCATCATCGAATATATTCGATATATTCGATGGCGATAGGCTCGCCCCCTATCACATCATGGGACGAGCATACAAGGCGAAATGTGGGTGTCCTAGTGGCGCTTCTGCCTACCCCTTCTGGGATAAAGGCGTGAGTTTATGTATGTATGTATGTAAAAATTCGATAATTATAAAAGTGTTGACATAAAGCAGGGTAGCAGGGTGTCACTGACTTGGGCCCTGGTATGTACAGATTGGAGTCCATAAACTTCAATGATAACATTTTTATTACCTCCTCCTCCTTGCGTCGTGCTCCTCAATTTTGAGGGTTGTGACCTTCGTGACGATGCCTAATCGTTTTCATCCTAACGAGCTTTTTCCATCTGGTTCTGTCTACGGCGGTGTTTTATTACCTAATGAATCTAAATTAATAAAATAATGTTTGTAGGTGGTACATCTGAACGTAATGCTATACAATACTGTTTCGAGCAGATTTGTAAAAAGTTAATTGTGTCTGGTTAAGAATCGATAAGGTATGCCACGTTAAATCAGCATCAGTTTATTGCTTCTTTAATTTACAAGTGTAAACAAGGCCGAAGAAGGTCGGCTGGGCGTGTGAGCAATTTACGATGTTTTGGATATCCGATGAATATTTTGATTCCGCAATGCCGTACAGAGAATAATGAGATTGTTTGGAATCTTAATACATGTAATGTATTTTTAAGAATTTGTAGTACGTCAATGGTTATAGAGCCCGGTCTGCTGCTTTACGTATCCAGTCGCTGCCGGCCCTCTTGTGCAAGTCGTCCCGCCATCTGACCAGAGGACGTCCCACGCTACGTTTTCCAAGACGCGGTCTCCACTCCAGAACACGCTTACTCCAGCGGTTCTCTGTTCAGCGACATATGTGGCCAGCCCATTGCCACTTCAACCTACTAATTTTCAGAACTATGTCGGTCACCATGGTTTTCTGGCGGATCACCTCGTTCCGGATTTTGTCCTTCAGAGAAACTCCGAGCATAGCTCTTTCCATAGCACGTTGAGCGACTTTAAGCTTATGGATTAGCCCCACAGTCAGTGTCCACGTCTCGGCTCCGTACGTCATTACAGGGAGAACGCACTGGTTAAACACTTTCGTCTTCAAGCTCTGTGGTATATCCGACGAAAATATGTGGTACAACTTCCTAAACGCTGCCCAGCCCAACTGAATCCTCCAATCGGCTTCCTTTTCGAAGTTGTATCGGGCTCTGTGGCGTACCTTGGGAGAGGCCTATGTCCAGCAGTGGACTGCAACGGGCTGATGATGATGATAATGGTGATGATGAATGCTTATAGACCAGGAATTGCGCATTGTAAGACGTCAAGAATAACGTAGTATTAAAATGGCATATGTTTGCAATCGGCGAATACAGGTAGGTTTATGGATTTTTCAAAAGAAGCTGACGTAGCTGTGTGAGAGAGGTAAAGCGAGAAAAAGTGTCCGGCTAGCAGTTGACCTGAGAATTTAAGCAAATACCATAATTATTCATCCTAATTGAAATTAAACTATTCACGGTCGGGCGGTCCACCTCGTGACCACGAAAGCTGGACAGCAAGCGAAATGTCGGGAAGTTAAAAATGTAAAAAAAAATAAACCAAATCCACGATAAAATCCATAAAATCTAAGATCCATTATTCATCCTAAATTACATTATTTATTAGCAGTAAATATTCGTAAAACATGGACAGCATCAAGTATGTCATGGCGTCCCATTAAAAGCATTACGAAAATAACTGCGGCTTAGACGCGTAAATTCTAGAATCGGTCGGTCAAAATGATGTCGTGAAAAATATCTAGGTAAGGTTTGTAAACAAGAAAATATTTGAAGAATGCGTGAGATGTCGCGTGCCGTGGTCTAATATAGTACGCTTCAGTAGGGCTGATAGGCAAGCGATTTAAAAAATACACCCAACAGTCACATATTATAGTCCAGACCCCACACTAAGATCTTGCGTCGTGGGTATCAGGAACTACGAGAGACTTTTCGGTCTCACAAACACCCATACCCGAAACAAATACCTGTGGATCACACAAACACTTGTTTAGGTGCGGGGATCGTGCCCGCAGCCTCACATTTCACAACCGGCGTCTAACCAACTGCGCCACGGAGGCTGTCAAATTTGTGGAATGTTTTGTGTTTTTCAGCTGTTTGTATGTTGAAAACACATTGTAATGACTTCCTTACATACATACGTTATCCCATCCCTGTATATCCGAAGGAATAGGTAGAAGTGTCTTAATGAAGCATCATTGGATCGCCGGGCTTATTTCTGTCTCAAGATTTGATAGAGGGTGAGCTTATAGCCTATAGACATTCTGTGCAATTCAAATGCCATTTTACAAATAATCACGCACAGGGAATCGGGAATTTACGATTCGCAATCCATACATTACACTTGCTGATAAAGATATGGTAGGTACATAACTTTATAAGAAAGATTTTATAAAATTACAAGTTATCATCTGTTCATGAACGACTTTCTGCTGGGCATAAGCTTTCTTTACAAGTAAGAAGAATTTCAGTCTTACTGTCTTACTTTACCGTTCTTGCCTAGTATGGATTGTCGCATTCGACATGCCTTTGAATTCTAATACTTAATAGAATGACTACATAAACATTTATTTATTTACACTTCATACATATATTGTTTAGGTGGACTTAATGCCTGAGGCATTCTCTAACAGTCGAACCTAAGGTGATGCAGAGATGAGAAGAGGTAGGTAAATATTCCAGCAGTTATTACCAAAAAGAATATTTTTTTTCAAATGGCGGCCCTACACAAAGCGGAGACGGTCGCGCCGGCGCCGTCCACAGTAAATAACTGCAAGTTTATAATAAATGTAACATCGGTAAACATCGGGCATCGGCGGCGGCGCTTGCGCAGGAAACATGTGGGCGCTTTGTAAAGCTCACGGCTACGCGTAACTATTTTATTGTGTTTTTAGTGGATGTAAACGGGTTAAGTTGCATTCATATATGAGGTTGCATTCATATATGAGGTAATTTTAAATATTGTAATTTTACTTATTACGCGATGGAAAGAGATTGATGATGTGCTTACCGTTGTTGACATTTGTAGAGGGGGAACTCATGCGACATTTTGGTTTAGTCACATATTCAACTGTTCTGTGGGTTAGCCTGTTTAAGTAGTATGAGATTGTAGGCACTTTGCCGTGCTAATTTAGAAAAATGACAATTTCGTTGAAGGGACATTAAAAACTTAAATAGCTTTATTCATATCAAGCACATCATCTTAGATTTTTGGTAGGCGGATTTTTAGTAGGCATTATGATTCATAAAAATTTAAGAGTTGAGTAACACGATAACCAGGGGAAATTAAACGTAGAGTCGCAAACGATTCCCATAAATGAGCGGAACAATGGGTAAGGCGCAAAATTAATGGGTTCAGGCAAATGTGCGTACATTACCAATATATTTGAAATATATTACACTTAATTCAGTCAGAAGAGGTGTCCAAGCACCAAGAAAATTTGATCTAACCTATTGTTTTTTCGCCAAATTGTTCAATTTCAAGCACTTGGCACAAAAATGGGTATTTTGTCAACCACTGCCAAAACATATGGGAAGTTTCCTTGGTATCGTACTTTTTTGCGATATGTAAAAAAAAATATTTTAGCAGAATCCCGTGCTCACAAAAATTCATAATTGTTTTTAAAAGATTATAAATATTGTTCCAGAGAATGATTTACATTTCGTAAACTGTTTTGTAATATTAAAATTAATGACTTCATTTAAAACTAGTAGTAAGTCTGTATGGGATAATAAATAAAAGCATCCTTCAAGAAAGATCACTGGCAGCCGTAATTACTTACGTAATGTAAAATGAGTGTACCTGGAGTCGCAGTTTATTTTAGATTCGAGTGGGCGGGGTTATTTTTCAATATACCTGTACACAGAAACTGCGTGTTTTAACGACCTTCACGGGTACGAATATATTTGTATCGAAAAACAAACTATTATTGCGCAGAAGTTACAATAAGAGTGGTGTTTATATTATTCGAGCTTCGCCTTGCGGTTTCAATAAACAACACCAATTTATGTCTCAAAATAAAACATGGCATAAAAAGTGGCCCATTTCATTGCCCATATATAAAAAAATATGTGAAAAATATCCGGCAACGAAGGCCAAAGGAACAGATAGTCTTTCGAATTTACTATATTAAACAGTCCCTTTTGGCGCAGGGATCTCACAAAATTATTTGGCGCTTGCAGGTTACCATGCTACATACATAAGGGGCGATTTTGTACAGCGAATCTTTTGTAGAATAATAGCCACCATCATAATTTTTCAGCTAATAGGGTTTCTTATATTTAGTAATATTGCTATCCTACCTCCAAATGAAAACAATCAGAATTGACTTTTGTATAGAGGTAACAATTTCTTCTAAGATTTAAAATAAAACAATACTGGCGGATCTGGTACAACATTATTGTCTTCGGTATCGATCTAAATATTTTTTACAAAGTGGATATTTCAGACAAAGAGGTTGCTTGGCACTGTTGCCCAGTTTTATCAACCACAATTAATACGATAATACGAGAGATTTATCATAAAATCCTTCAGAAGATACTTTGGCGTGTATACAAAAGCCGATTGTTTTATAATAATCTGTGAGTCATTGAGGTATTTTCACAATGATCATGACGAACAGCCGTTGACCCGAAATCCTGCATCTCGTGTATCGCCTACTGACGCTTTTAACTCCAAAGGTGTTTCAGTTGGCAAAACAAACTTTCATTCAAATGGAGTGTTACATGTTTTGTTTGAAAGGTTTCAGGCTGGAATTGTATTTTGAAAATAGAATATTCAGTTTTATTGTTTTAATTAATGAACGCTTGCAGATAATTACGTTTGTATAACCAAATGGCCAGCAGCAAATCTTTGAATATCTAGTAGGAGTGTTTCCCAATTTTTATGCAATACTAGCAATGATAACACGTAATGTTTTTCTGCCGTGGATGATGATAGAACTATTATTTACATCGTTTATAGTGTTATTATGATGTGTAAGTGCTGTGTATGCGATTTAGGGATCAATAGAAATCGAAATAAAAATTTAAATGAATAATATTTTTGGGTTGCTCCTGATACATTATTTAGTCTTTCATTTTATTTGCAATGAAGCAGAAAACATTGTTACACTTCGTTATGTACCGTTTCATATTCTTTGGCCTTAATTACATAAATTTTTCATGAACACACTACTCCACTTTTGTACGATTAATAATTGAGAATTCTAGATAAAACTTCAAATAAACAATACTTATTTATAAATGACAAAAAGATCATTTATATCAAACAGCTGTGTGAGAGACAAGATCACAGCGTCTCGAACATGAAACAATAAGTAGTTAACCTCTATTCTCTGTGCCAGTAGGTACTAACTGGTCTTTTGTAGTTATTTATTGCATAGTTAAGCTTGCATTCACACTAAACTAGTGTAGAAACAGAGATAGTATATTTTTCATTACAAAATAACTTTTTGGGTAAAATGTGTATGAGACTGTCATCTTCAGTCACCAGAAATTCACTCCTGAATATAGGTATCTCACAATGATTTGTATTGGGATCAGAAAGTATTTCGTTTTGCTAAGGTTATTATTTGAATTAAATTCATAGATTATATCTTTCATTGTGAAGGTCATCGAAATCCATAATTTATATTTTTATAACAATGATCTTGCAGTATTACATGCTCATGTTTTATACTCGCTTCTAAAATTGTATTTCGAAGAGCTACTGACACTACGATGAAATAAAGATATAACTTTAAGAAGTGTTTGAAGTTATTCATAATTTCTCGAATTTATTGTAACTACCATCTATCACAGTGTTTTCCTCCCACATCATGTTTGTGTAAACAATTATATCATGCATTTTTATCTTTGTAGTGAATAAGTTTTATTATTGTAGTTTGCCGGCGGTCAAGTGTACCTACGCCATAAATTTATTTAAGTGCTATTCGAAGTTATGTTTTATCTATTTTTCTGAACATATCGTGAATTTACGAGTAATTCCACAAACTAAAATATTCCGTCTTATGTGTGTATAAAGGCTTTTAGTTCCCATGGTAGAAAACTTTGACACTATCCTTGGTAAATTATGATTGGAACACCTCGACTGACTTCTTATAGTGGTCTTACAAGCGAAAATAACTAAATAGTATTATTTTTGCTTTCGCTTGTCCTTCCCCTCCTTCACTATTAACTTTCATTCCAATTTTATAAGTAAAATCTTTGGATATAATTTTCTCAAATATTGTGGATGTTTATGGGCGGTAATTAATACGTATCCGAAATATAAATTGCTCTTTGATGATTTACTATCGTATGAAATAAGTTTAATATTTAATTATATTATTGAAAATTAACTCATTGAATGCAAGATGTAACATGACATTGGCAGTCTTTAGAATTTGGATTTGGCGTAGAAAGTAGATAAATTTTTAAAATATTTTATTTGTACATTTTTTGAAATCATCTAATATTTTTGTGTATTTTTCTTTTCTCATATTTATTTGTTCGTTGAATTCATAAAAAAAAAACTGTTTCCACAATGTGGTGGTTTTCCTCTTTTATTCTTATTCCCAGAAACATAAAGCTCGATTAATCTGACACACTGGTTACGCGTGTACATAATTTCGTCTCATACATGTTTTTAGCAATTTATTAGGCGACCTAGAATTAAAATGTTTCAAGTTCTATAAACGTATTTCAAATAACCTCGTTATATTCTGATACATCGGCGACCTAATTTTGTTTCATGTGATTCGTTTTATTTTGGCGACATAATTTAGGCATTAAAGTCTGTTGGAGTGGGCTGCGTCGATTGAAGTACCACTGAACACACACATTTTGTTCTATTTTGGATCGTTTTTTATGTCCGTTTTATTTTTGCATGGCGTTTTATGTTTGGCGAAATCATCTGTTTATTTGCAAATTTTATTAAGGTGTAAGTGAACACCTCGGTGGCGTAGTTGTACTACGGTACGAGGTCTTGGGCTCGAATCCCGGGTCGGGCAAAGTGATATTAGATTTTTCTATTTCTTATCAACCCGGAGTCAGGAATTTGTGCCCGATATGGCGATAGGATCGCCCCCTATCATATTGTAGGACGGACCATACAAGGCGAAAGTGGGTGTCCTGGTAGCATCTCTGCCTACCTCTTCTGGGGAAAAGGCGTGAGTTTATGTACTATGTATGTAAGTAACATTTCAATCGAAGTTCTTGCAACTAGTTCTCCTTGGTATTGTCTTTCATTCAGGAGTGGTCCGCGCAATGTTACTGTTAGGCCTGTTGATAAAATATTATTTACTTTATTATATCTACTACTATTGATCGGGTGATTCTCGGCTAAATGTTCGGGAAGTTATTCAATACTGAGCAAGTACAGTTTTGGAAACAAACAATCACGCCTAAATGCCAGAAGTTTTACGATACAAGAACTAGGCTACAGGAAGATCCTCGTGGCAATGTTGCAAATATATCTTAAAAAATATTACATTATTCATACTTCCAGTGTACGATAAATTACATATGATATTTTATACTTGATTCGATGTTTCTAATTTTATTAATTACTATACGTAGAAGTTTATTCAAATGTTTTAATTGTATATTTTCGAAGGATGCACGTCGTGCCGTAAAAAATAAAAGTGCGCGATATTTCTTTAAAGCAGTTTTACGTTCTTGTTACAATAACATCGACAGTTGACTATATTTCCGACTTAAAATGGAGGAGGTTCTCAATACGACTGTATTTTTTATTTGAGTTTGTCGGCTAGTCAAGCCAATAAGTAAATTAATCAACGTTTAAAAGTTGGTACAATGAAAAATACTTGTACTGTGTATTTGTTACTTTTTAGTGCTATTTTTTTGAAGTCGGTTTTTACTTGCGTAATTGAATATTATGATTTTTAGAGTGACAGTTTCTACGACGCAAAACTGCATAAGGTTTACAGATTTTCAACAAACAATCCAAAGGCATACCGCATTCCGTTTCTATTGGAGCTAGTCCAAATCAGTTAGGGTTGGCAATCAGGTGTCTAAGTGTTACGTCCCATTTGTCTATCTTATATATTTACGATGCATTGCTTGTTAGCTTTACGATTTTGAGATGCGTGCGTTGCTCTGCCCACCAATCTGTGCGTAAGAAATCCATTTGATACCGATTTATTTATCGTAAATGTGCGTTTAAGTGATTTTGAAAATTAATCGCTAGCAATTTTGTAAATGTGGTCGAGTGTCCACTGAATTAATTGCGCGCTTGCCAACAGTTGCTTCAGCTGTATTTCCGAGGATTATGAGTGTTTAATGGACTGCGACTTCAGTAATTTACGCATTCTTCGAGGAAATTGTACGAGTTTTTGCATCGCTGTTTCCTTCTTGCGAGTTTTATCAGAATGGAAGTTACATTACAGTGAGTATGGTATGACTATGGGTAAAAGAACAATCGTGATTATTTTGTTTGTACATTTTCTTTGATTATTTTTAGTAAAATATTTTCTACCGCATTAAATACACTTTAAAAAATTAATTGCTAATGACTCATTAAATATAAAATTAAACCCCGACCTGAGCAATCCCGCTAATAATGTCATCGCGCAGATCAGATACATCGGCTCATAAATTGAATTAGTCAAGTCCGCGATTTGTACCCACACATCAGGTCTGAGATACACCGCGCGGCGCATGTAAATCTGAAACATTTGTCCGTTGTCATATTAAATCTAGGCGATGCGTCGGAACGTCTGGCTCGGGACGGCCTGTATTAATCATGCGCATGCCGAAGTCGGCTTCTTGATTAATATCACTAGCTACGTGCTGGATTTTGTTGAAATTTCTATTCGTTACGAATTGTCTTTTTTAATTAGCTGTGATTAGGCGTAATACGGTTCGCACATGCATCTTCAGGAAAAAGTAGGTAGGTACTTCATTTTAATTGAAGATTTCTTTACTAAACTTTCTTCTTTAGAATCTTATTAAGTAGCCATAATACTCTTTGTTTCTAATAACAAAGAAAGTAGCAACTAGTAATTAACAAGTCAACTTAAAAGAAAGTGACCTAGTATTTTGTTGAATGCGCTAACTACGTTGTTAATAAGTACGTTAATTTTGTATGAAATTTGATGAGTAATTTAGCATCTAATGATCAGCTCAAACTAGCTTAATTGATAAGGTCAATTCAATGGAGTCTAGAGAAAATGTAGGGCGTTGGCCGATTGAACCTCGACTATTCCATTGAGTTCGTTTTAAAGGTTTATTAACGATAGAGAAACCTAATCTATTTGTAATTGTTCTCTCAAAATCTAAATTAAGTGAAGGTATCATACGAGTCGTAATAGGAAAACTTTCGCACTTAGTAATAAAGGTTGCCTGGAAGAGATCGTAGGTACTGATAAGGCCGCCAATTGTAACCAAGTCTTGGGGTTAGGTATTCTTATCTGTTTTATTTTTCCTTTTTTTATAAATGTTGGTGAACAATAAAGTATATAAAGAAATAAATAGTAAAGTAAAACTCGTTAATGTGTTTAACCGATTATTTACTAAAGAAATCGGTGGTTCCAAGACCCAACACTTTGTCTTGAATAGTAATAAGTAAACCGCATAAAAATATTTGTCACAATATTCATACAAAATATTTATTTTATCATCCGAACCAACATGATTAAAAGAATTCTTTGCATCTGACGTGTTCACTTTCGTTCTCTAGTTGTTAAAATTAACTTTCAATCTCAACACATGGTTAGGCAATGTTTGGCTCAGCCAGTTCTTCAGTCTAGTGAATCTAGATGTATTCGGCGTCTTCAGGTGTTGAATCATTTGCCCTAATTCGTTTGTTTGAAGCTGTGGGTGGATTAAGATCCATGTGTTTGACTGCGAGTGATTGCATTCGACTGTGCCGAAGTGCCCTGTGACCTAGATTGAAGTTGCAGCCAGGGTTTTTAAGATTGTTGGGTTTTAAGATATTGGTATTGAATTGTTTTGGTATCTAGGTATTGTTTTTGGTGAATAGGTACACGCCATGCTTTGTCTTTTCAACAAATCAAAATCAGTGCTAGCGGCGTTTATGATGTCTCAGTCTTATTACTAATGATTTATATGATAATATCTTTATATAACTAGGGACTGGGAAATAAAAAGAGACATCCATGAACATCAACAAATTCATAGGCATGGTATTGCATTTTGTTTAATATTCAAATTAATATATTTTAGAAATTGTCTCTTGAAGACCTATGTTTATAATTATGCTAAAACGTTGAACATCAGATGTCGCTACCCTATTTAGATTTTGCATATTAAATATTTATCGGAAATTTTGTTGATCATTATCTACGTTATATATCAGTTGAAAGCTAAGTAGAAATTAATGAATAGATGGCTGGTGCAGTCTAGTCACATGATACATGCGTTTGGCGATCTGTGATGCGTGCGCTGCATAGTCGACCGACAAGCCCTGCTTTCATGCTTTGATGTTCCATCACGTTTTCTGGATGAGGTGTAATTACTTACTTCCTCATTGGACCAGTAATATAAGGAGACAGTTTATTACGTAGGTCCTGTATCACCTATATTCATTACGATAGAAATCGGAGTCGATTTTTGATTTTCATGTAGAATTAACTTTAGGTTACCTAATGAAAGTTTGGTTTACTTTGGCGTATATGTGTAAGTTTCGATTTCAATTACAGTTACTTCTTAGGAGGTTGATCGATCGAAAGAAAATCATATTTTTAAAATGGATCCGATGGATACGATTGTTTAAACTACCGTGGAAAACTCTAGGATAATTGGGTTCTAATATCGACAATACACAGATTAATATATTTGTCCTGTTTGTATATTGTCGAGTATATTTAACAAATATAAATATAGTGTTGTATTAATTTTGATAAGACGTAACATTTGTCGTACGTAGGTAATTATTATATGTAGCGGAGCAGTACTACGTATAGCAATAAAGAGTCGCGGTTTGCCGACCCCTACACAAAACCAATGAGGCTATAGGATCATATCTAATAATATTCATAATTTGCAAACGCTAGGCAGAATAATTTACGAGCACTCAAAACCATTAGCGTTATATGAAAATCATTAGCTCCCAATAAAAGCGATTGCTAAAGAATTTCTGATTCGCAATCCATTTGAACTTCAAGCGGTTTATTCTGGCCGGGTGAATCACGGTGCAACACCGGGATCGTGATGCGTTTCTACATTTAGCACGCTCGTTTGTGTGCCCACTAAATTTAGCTGGACTACAGGGAGTTATCCAGGAGACTGGTGAAGGTATTTGTCTCCCTTGGCTGCCAAAGTCATAAAGATGATATTAAATAGCCTGGTCCATCGATATACTTAGATTTCAAAAAGTTTCCTTGGTCTATATCGGAGTTTTCTAAATCTTCAATCGAAAGGCACAGGCTTACTCAACATAAAATTGATCTTCGACTTTAATCCTTTCTGTAGCTTGTATTGAAAACATTTTGCGTATTGTAGTACAACTACGCCAATAAAGGTTGTTTATTATTTTATCCCTTGGCAACATCCTGGATTTGTCCACATTAATCGCGTTATATTAATGCAAGAATGCGTATGGGTATTAAGATTGCGATACTGAAGTATCGAGACCACTTGTCTCCTCTTGAGGATTGTTTGAAGAAGCATGTTCCTGAGCGAATCGTATATAAGAAGAGTGTTGAGAGCAATTTAATTTTCTTCCAGATGACCTTTATTTTTTGCTTGATTACTAGAACTTAAAGCGAAATAGAATATTTCAATACGCTCTTACTTTTTAAACTTAGTTGAGTTGATCTTTACGGTCATATTATTATAACTTACTTTACAAATGAGGTAATACTTGGAAAATATCCTTAGAGCTTCCTAGTGACCTCGGATTTCTCCGACAGAAGTGCAAAGGTATATGAAGCTGCACCGGAACTACGTGGGTTCCATAACCCCATAGAAATAATTAGTAATAACATAACACGAAATTTTTTCACAATATCCAATATTAGAAAGTTCTAAGTATAGGTTTTGTTTACCGATTTCTGGAGGTGACCGTTTATTCACCTCCGAATAATCTTGCACAAAATATCAGCGGATTATATCGTTAAACAGCGCTGATAACTCAATGAGACAAGCCGTATTTACGTAGGCTATGTCAAAATTTATAGACCTGTTTGTGTTAGCAAAACACTGTTATTAATTTCAGTCTTGCTGCAGTCTCTGCTCTCTTCTCTCTCTGCAGTCTGGCTGCAGATGAATGTTTTTTTAATATAATTAAGAAAATAGCTGGTGGGCAGTACGACCTATGTGTATGTTGACGATTATTTAAATAACTAGTGATTGTATTTCAATACAGTTTTAACTAATATGTAGAGTTTAATTTTGGTGTCATAGTTAATGGAGTTCACAATTAATAATTTGTAATTTAATTTAATCGGAGAGGCGCAGTAATTAGTAAGATTTCAAATAATAATAACTATGATTTATATTATTCAGGCTAATCAGGTGGCAAGTCTATACTCGGGAGAGTCTAAATTCACAAAAGTCTTTCTATAGTTGAAATTGATTGTTATTAATTTGATATATAGATAGATAATAAAGATCTTGAAGTTCACTAAAAACGAGTTGACTATTCATTAAACATTAGAGACGATAGTTTTATAATTGAGCACGTAAAAATTTGTCGAGTAGATTAACTTTATAAGTAAGACGGATCTTTTCAATTGTATAATAAAACCGCTGGAAAAAGAAAAAATAAGCTGCACCTATTTTATTTCTACATAACTTTTGTCGAATCCATTTACAAAAATAATTCTTAGTAACTAAGCTGGCTCAAAGACCATTTAATATTGTGCAGCCAAATAGATAAATAACAGAGGAATGTATTTTACGAAAGCGTGTTGCGTCACGAATTTAATGCTGTACGCAGCATAAATGTACTTATCTTTTATTTTTTAGAATATAAACAACAATTTCAAAGGTCACCCTCAAGGTTACAGTGAATCAGCTGCACGGCGCATCTCAATTTATAAGCATCATCTAGTTCACAGATAAAAAATAATAGATGCCGCAAGTGGACGCTCAGGTGTCCAAAAGAAGCTTGGTTTTCTTATTTCAACTATGTTTCATTTAGTCACCGTCGTCTTTTTATTTGATGCGGTGTGGACATATGAGACTTAACATCTGATGTCCCAGGATGGCGAGAGCAGTGGAATGCCAAGCATTGCTTTGTAATTCACGGTGTTGTTTGGTTTTGCTACTGTCCATGAGCGGTCGTATCAATTACCATCAGACGCATGGCAAGCTCGTCGCTAATGATCGCTATTAAAAAAAAATGTAATCAGTCAGGTCCTGCAAAATATAGTTTTTAAATTGGTTAAGCACCTCGTTGCATCAATGACCACCGTTATGATGCCACAGTGGATACCAACACTGACACTTTTTGTTTTCATTTGAACTTGCGGCATCTATGTAGATTTATGTCTGTGATCTAGCTCCACTTTTTCAGTGTTCTCGACATAAATAATGAGGAGTTAATGTTCAAGATTTCGTAATGGATGCATCCGGTGTAGAGTTATGTGAATTTAGACAACATATTTCCGGATTTTGTTTAAATGTTTGCAATAAAGTTGTTTGTTAGTTTTTTAATGCATGTTTAATAGTATCATGTGGGTTGCGGACGATTTAAAAAATAGCTGTATTATCATGCAAGTGTGTATTGTGTATTGTTTTTGGTACAAAAATAAGGGGTGTTAGAGTCCCTAATAGCGATTTCATTCAGGTTAGCTATATATGGAAAGATGATACATATGTAGACTGAAATATAATTGTAATTACCATCTGTAAAGGGAATTGTGCCTCAAGCTTCAGTAACATAATATAATTTTGTGTCCCAAATTAACTAATAGGTTTAATTTCTCTTCGAAGTATTAGTTTGATTCATTGAAATACGCATTAGATGTATCGTTATAAATCTGATTATATTTGAAGCTAAAAGACAGGTTAAACTATGTTTACAATGCATCATCTAACGTCACACGAACACCATTCGGCACAATCGCATCCATTCTAACACGTTTTGATTTAAAGCACAATTTACATATTTCCAACTTTATACGACCGTCGAAAACATTAACGACATCATGGACAACATTGAAAACGTACTTTTCACCGAATTCCTTGGCCAAAGCTCTATTTCAAGCGCGGAGCAAAAATACAGCCACTGGAAAATGCGTAGGTACTAAATAATAAAAAAGTTATTTTTCTATTACTTTTGGACAGCGCATCGTCGTGGAATTTGGCCGGAGAGCAAATGTTATGTAGACGTGTTTATTTGTTTTTACGATAGTTAACGCACAATGTGACATGTTTTATCATTCAAGGTCGTTGAATGGATACTTTGAGTGGTTTTGATTATGTCATTAGGGGAGCCATTAGTTTGAGAATAAATTGTGATATTTAAACACATTGATTTCACTGTTAAAATGGCGTTTGATTTAAAACCTTTTTAGTGACGTACGTATCGAGCATGGTGCGGAAAACATAGCCAATGTTTTCAGGCAACCTTTTCAGGTAGAATCACTGCTCAATGAATCGTCTCAGTCGACTGATACATGGGGCAGATTCGATTCTAGAGCCACTACTGTTACGTTCCCGGCGGCTTTTGTCAGATTGTCAGTCCTATGGGTTGGCATATGCGCTCAAATACAATGTGAACAAGAGTGGGATAATGATCTTTAAGGCAGATAACATAACCTATTCCGATATACATTTAATTAAGCTATATGGCAAACCTCTCCATAGGGTTAAGAGTTTTAAGCATTTGGGTCACGTGTCACCGAGGATTTACTCGATACTTGTCATTGACTTATATTCTACCGATAGACGAGACACATCAAAGAAATAAAGTGCCCCCGTATTTTAAAAGCACACTGCAATATTACATCACTTACCTGTAGTGGCGGTACTTCCATACAAGCCCAAAAGCCCGGCTTGCCCTACTTAATACGTATATACTAAATTCTGAACGAAACCATTACATTCAATACAAAACAGTAATATTTTACAAAACATATGCCATATTTGAATTTACCGCGTTCCGTCGCGGCATGGCGCTCTTCAATGAAGCGCCTGCGACGCGACGCGACGGCGAGCCGAAGCGCCACCCGCGCTGCGCAACGCTTGTAATAAATTCATTCAATAATTTTACCTCTCAGTTCTCACTAGTACTAAGTAATCTGTGCCTCTCACGTAGAACGTAGCTCCACGCATTTTTTAAAAGACGGTACGCGCAAAACATATATCTGCCTTTTTCTCTCTCGTGTGCTTTTACGAGGCTTTTGGCAACGCATGCTATCTCTTTCACATTTACGGGTGAAATGCTATACTCTGGCACTACGAATGTATAGCTACAGATATTTTTAAATAGCATTAATGTACTAAACCAAAAGCCCAGCTTTTGACCACAGAATTGTTTTGACTGAACATCGTACGTTTGAAGGTCGTCGTGTGTAACATTATTTGTTAACTAAATTATATTTATTGTTATTAAATTATGTTGGTTCTTTTTTAAAATTATTTAATCATTTTTGTAATACAAATAATGAGGTTCTTATATTTTTTCATAAATTATAATTGCATGTTGTAAAGTTTATTTTTTCGTTTACTAGCAATACTGTACGAATTACAACTAACTTCATAAGTATTTTGATATTGTGCAATTGTAAATAGTTCGGTTATAGGTTAATTATTCGTTTTGTTAATGTTATTTAAACTTTTTGATACGAAAATGATTTGTATTGTTTCCTGTGATGGTTTTAGTGTGTTGGTGAAAGTGTTCATTGCCGTTATAAAGGTAATTTAATTCAATTTTATTAAATCTGGCGCGAAAACTACGCCGAATTTATGCATTTCTTAAATTCGTGATAAATCACAAGAGGCATTTTATCGGTTCAGTTTACTAAACTACGTAATTCGATTTCTTCATGCTCCCCTTCATATAGATTATTAAACAGTCGTGTTTTATATGTTTTTCAAGAGACACTTGTGTATTAGAATGTTTTGATTAATTCTAATGATTTCAATGATATTTGTGGTCCTTTCAAAAGGCATGCTATTACTTGTAATAAAAATTACTTGTAAAAACTTAACCTTCATGTATTTGTAACAATTTCTGTCCGTATTTTTGGTTAAGTGCGCAGTCAAACACGGGACCATAGTAGCTATCGTTGTGCTAGTGTAATGCCGGGTATTAAAAGTGCTCGGTAGTTAGTGCAGTAAAAAGTTACGGTTGCATGACCACGAGCTATCTATATTTGTATTACCTAATCCTAATATTGTATAGATTGTGTAGTAGGTCTGCCGCCGCGCCGTAAATTCGATTTCGTCGTTCTTAGTCTTTTTTTTTCTTCTAAATAAATATGTATTAAACCTAAAATAATATTGGGCTTGCCCTACTCCAAAACCCTAGGCACGCCACTGCTTACCTGGTATTTTATTAAAATATTGTAACTTCAGACGATTTGCTTTCGGTTTGACGGCGAAACATTCATTTATTATTTTTAAACGTATGCGATAAGGCGTACTACACTGTCACTGTCACGAAGCAAACTGATTCATGTGTGGTGCATGCACCGCAAGTAGGTGGGACACATTTTTTGTACTGAATGTCTTATCTAGTGTAACATTGATATCGATGATACTTGTGATGTTGATAGGGAACGTAGGTGGCTGGCTGTCCGCTGTAATAAGTTGGCTCATAAGTAATATGCACTATACCCGTTAAAATAGCTCTGTTTAAAACATACTGTCGGTCTTTTTTTTTTTCCCAATTTACAAAATTAATTTTGAGAGACAGGTGTTTGTTGTCGGTGTGAAACAGTATTGGACATAAAAGGATGACCAAATTCCGTTTCTGAGAAGTCTTTCAGGATGCAGGAAGTTTATTTTATTTGTCTGTTTCTTTTTCTTTAAGTACAGTGAAATTGCTGCAGCTTTTGTCTCTGAACTAACAATATGCTCATTTGTAAAAGATCTAGAAGTAGCCCTATTTTCAAATTAAGTTAACGTGATTCAAAATTACAGTAACCAAAGTAATATATTACGTCAGACTCAATTGGGTGTTAATGACTTTATTTATTGTAATATTTTGTAAGCAAATAACTGAGAAATAACGTAAGAATAAACTGAGTCACGGAAGTCTGTTTTACACAGTCGAAGAAAAGTCTGACACAGAAACAAATAATTTGAAGGAAATAAATCGTGCATCTGTTTATTGAGTCTTCAGTTCTGTTTCAGTGGTATTATCATTAAACTCCTTTTTTATAACTTGTGATTCACTGAGAGTAGTATACTACAACTTATCAACAGGTTTGAAGGCGTCACAATGTCTATACACAAGAATGTTATTATCATCTGGATTATGGAGTATTCCTACAAAAAATGTAAACTATATATTAGTTTTTTCTTCGATAAATATAAAAATAATATTATAATGGAAAATATCAAATGCTAATTTATTGTTGTCTGGTCTGTTTTATTACTAAATTGTGTTCCATTTGCGGTTTCGTGTCTATCGATATGTTCTGATTTAATACGTGAAATATTATTTTGGTCAACTTACATCATGGTTATACAACAAATCGATGCTCACTTATAAAGAGTTTTGCCAATTCTTGATTTGTTGTAAAATATTATCAACTACATTTTTTTTTAAATAAGGCTGTTTAATAATTGTCTGATTGTGAGTTATTATCTATACTCATGAAATTTACAACACTAGTGGAATCATAGTTCCTTTGCCAACTTTGATCATCATCTCAGAAAAGCACTGTTGAACATAGACTTCCCCATAAGTTTTCCATAGCCTGTACCCTTAACAGAAGACAGCAAATCATTGGTTAATTTGGTGACATATGAAATTCATGGCACAATAACTATACAAGTTGGGTCAAAACAACTAGCTTTAGTGATTAAATTAGATCGTGAACTTTCTCCGATGTATATATTTCAATTATCGTAATACATTATTAGCGAAAATAATCCATAGTCTAAATTTGTTTATTGTAAATTGTTACTTAATAATTCTGTGGCTGTATCGTGGGCTGAGACATGTGCATACTTTTAGCATGTTGAATTGATGTGTCACGCATAATGCTAATGGTTTCGAACGATTTCAAATTGTTATTGCTGGCAGGTGCATGAGAACATGCCAATAAATCGCGATAAAATTATCATACACATTATCTGGAGATTATATTGAAATTCCTGAAGCGTGTGGTGTCATTCAACCCTACAATTTATTATGGCATGGCGTGAAGTCTATCAAAATTGCTTAAGATAATTTCATGAAGTAAGATCACGATATTCTTATAACCTTCCTTCTCAAAAGTCGGTAAAATAACATTTCTTATTTATATTAATTTCTAAAAGGTTCTATTTTCAAATTGACAGAAGTTAGGGCGATAAACTACACGACCGTTTATGTCTACAGTCGTGTTATAAAAAGTATTTTTCGCTTTATGACAACGTTAAAGTTTACATTACGATGTTTTACGCCGGCGCTACGTCACAGAGTATAAATTACCATTCGATACTCCCACCTCGTCACATGACGACGGAGTTTTTAGGCGGAATTTACACGCACCGCGATCGTCGGTTTGTAGTTTTGGCCCAACTTCAAACAATGGAGGCACTTTGTGGTATAATTGGATTGTGATTTTTAATTCGGATTGTAACAAAGGAATTTTAAAAATAAATTTTCATGGATGGTGGAAATATCAAAGGTCAGTTATTTTGCGTTGTGCTTGTACCATTTTTAAATCCAGCATTAAAGAATTTCTAATCGTAATGATGTGAAGTTTATATTTGTTTAAGAGAGGAAAATGATTCATCAAGAAACAATTTTGTAAAATCACTTTACTGCTTATGCGCAGGAAAAGCCAACATATGGAGTTACTTCTTTGTTCTTTTTCCACACGTCCTTCGTTTCTATGTATTTTTTCCATTAATGTTATGCAGTTTTAAACCTGATCGTCCCTTATGGGTAGATCGTGGAACAGTGCACATCACAGAACAAATAGGAGAAGGTCGAAAGACAATGCAATCAAAGAGGCTGTTAGACACGTTTCTTGACGTCAGTGACATTGTTCTAGTGTAAGATTATCTTACTCATAGTCGAAGGCGGAACGGTGAGCTAATGTGAAGAAAATATGGGTGTAAAAATGGCTGTTGCAAAGAGATTAGTTGCTTTGGAACATTATTGCAGTGTCTGAGTAAAGCACATTTTTTTATTAATTACGCCTATGCGAGTAAGTGTAGCAACAGATATATTAGACTTAGGAATATGCGATTTATTACAGCAGTAGTTTTTTATATTTATTATCGTTTCGCGAATGCAATTCATAAAAGAAAAATCAAATAAGTATCCAAAGCGTGCTTACACTTCTGTCTTAAAATTGTCAGCCATTATCTGACATTATGATGTGTCGTGGTTATATTTTGAAGGTTTTATTTTAGCGTTCAGGTTGCCAACTCTTAAATCTTCCGCATACAGTGTGTGTAAAATAAGATATTTGTTTGTTTTGTGACACATAGATCGCCGAAAAACATAAACTAAACTAAACTTATATTATGTTTTAAAAAAAGTATAAAAATTTGGTAATTTTGTGAATAGGAAAACCTTGTAACTTACTTCTAGATAAGCGGTAGAAACTAGCGTGGCTCTACGTAGAACCAAATTTCCTCGCTCTACAGTCTACTTAATCGGTAGCACTGTTTCAGCGAATTAACAGCATTTTCATGAAGTTTAATTTTCTATGATTGAGACCAAGTTGAAGTGGCAGTGGGCCGGTCACGTCTACCGCATGCAACCACAGCAGTTGGCAAAAATATCCACTGAGTGGCGTCTGGAACACCCAAAAAAACGACGCGGCAAATCTAAGCGTAGGTGGAGAGACGAAATCGACAGATTTCTCCAGGATTGGCCCCAAATCGCACAAGACCGCACAATCTGAAAGGAAGCCTTTACCTTGCAGTGGGGCACTAACTGGTGAAAAAAATTGATTTATTTTGTACATAAAATTACTAGAGGTTTAACATAATATATTTTTACTTTCTCCTGTATCAAATGGATGATAGATCATCCATTTCAAGAGGGCGGCAACGCAACAATTATGTGTATTACGGGCGGCGAACGCCTTTCATCATGAGAGTAACTAGCTCGTTTACCTCTCAAATGCTCTAAAGTCTAAACAAACACCATTCAAACTGCTCTGCTAACAATTTTTTTGAAACTGTTAAACGTGTATCAAAACAAAACACATAAATCATATTCTTCGCACCTAAACAAGCAAACAAAGCTAAGAAAATCAAAGAACTTTTTACGCCAACATACGCCTCGCTCTTGTCAACAGGCTGTAAAGTAGGTTATATATATCCAACCCAATAATAAAGCCATCAAAAATAGTTTCATTCATTCGCGTCACTCTTTCGTACATCTCGTACGCTAAGATTAATTTTGCGCTCACAATTCATAGTAACTCCTACGCAGCCTACGCGCTATCAAAACAGTTCATTCATTCATTCGGTCGCGACGTTCGTTCAGTGTGCACGAACACTAAGTCGCAAAAGTTTGTTTAAAAAATTGGCAGTACTGAAGCTGGCTGGATGTAATAAAAATAGATATGTTTAAAAACAGGTGTTATTGCGCGTTTGTTTGCGTTTACGTAGACGATTTGTTTTCATTGGAACAAATTACTGCGAAATACAATTTTCATCGCTTTTATTGGATATCATCCGTTAAGCAAACTAAACTGCTTAATTAATTTCACAGTTTTGAAAACATGCTGAATGACTCGTAAAATAAAACCTTTAACGATAAATATAACAATTGAAAAAGGTAGAATATTTATGAATATTCTTTGAGCTGAATTCCATTTTGGAGATATTGAATAACTGGATTTTTTTTACTTAAAATATGAATTTACGTACCTATGTCAATAAGTAAATATTTCTTCTTTCATTGTGATTTTGTTAAGTATATTATTCTCGACCTTTTGTATTCGTAATATTATATGGGATATATACTAATTTAAACCAAACACCGTATATTGCTGCTGGTAGGCCTTCCCAAGTATATACATAAACTCACGCCTTTTTTTCAGAAGGGGTAGGTAGAGGTGCTACCAGGACACCCACATTTCGCCTTGTATGTTCCGTCCCACTATATGATAGGGGGCGACCTATCACCATATCGGGCACAAATTCCTGACCCAGGGCAGAAAAAGAATAGAAAAATCCAATATCAATTTGCCCGACCCGGGATTCGAACCCGAGACCAAAACAGTGTATCAAAATCTACATGTTCAGTATTAAGAGCTGAAGCCGTATCGTCCACTACAACGGATATGACAAACTAATATCCTACCTCATTGATGTTAGCTCTGACGTTCAAATTTTTATTTTTGTTCGCGCCAAAACACGTCTTTGTCGAATCGATAAACAATGTAAATAAATGGAGACGTTACATCATTAGTGACTAATCGACTATAATATCTCATAAATTTATTCAATTTGACGATATGCGAGCCAAGAGATTTATGATTGACGTTTTACGATTCAGTTTACATACGTTTAGTTTAATGATATAATGTACTGAATATATTTTATTCGGGTAACTGGGTGAAGGATGCTTAGTTGTATTTGTCTATGAGTTTAATCGATTTAGATGAATAAATATTTGAATTTAGAATTTCTTTTATTTGGTTCTCTGGGTTCTGTTTACATGAAAGGAATGTAATTAGATTGTGGTATTCTTTAATATACTTCAAATTAAAAGTATCCTCGATTAATTTGTATTTTTTTATACAATAAAATGAATCTAATAATGAAACAATGTGTATTATAGAATAAATAAAATCCTACTACTCTGTCAAGAAAGTGACGGGAAAAGATCATTAATACTTAAAATGTTAGTTATTCATACAAATTCATTTTATCTCCTTCAAAGTATGCTCCTTTAGAAATGATACACTTACGCCAACGAATAATCTAATGATCAAAAAAAATTTTAAGTGCTGCTTCCGGAATTGAGTTCAGTTCTCGCCGCGATTTCTCCTCTATGTCTTCTACCGAATGAAAACGGGTGCCACGGAGTGGTAATTTTAATTAAGGATAAAGAATAAGTCAACTGGAGCCATATCTAGTGAATACGATGGTTGCTTGATGGTATTTGTTGAGGTTTTGGTCGAAAATTCGTTAACAATGATGGCCTTGTGCGAAAGCGCATTATCGTGATGCAAAATCCAAGAACTTTCTTTCCACAAATCTGGCCTTTTTTTGTCGAATTTGCTCTCTTAAACGCCGCATAACGCACAAATAATATTCATTATTTACTGTTGACCTTTCGACAAGAATTCCGAGTGCACAACGACGCGACAGTCGGAAAACAGTTAACATGACTTTGACTTTTGATCGAATTTGGCGTGGCTTTTTCGGTTTCGGGTCAGTTGGTAGGTGCCATTTCGAAGCTTGTTGACTAGTTTGCATGTCAAAATCGTAAACCCATGTTTCGTCACCAGTAACAATGCGTTTCATGAATGTTAGGTCGGAATTGACTCGTTCTAGCATGTCCTCAGCGCCTCTTATGCGGTTGAGTTTTTGGAAAAAATTCAGGTCTTTTGGGACTAGCCGGGCGGCCACATGTTTCATACCCAAGTGTTTATTTAAAATGGTACGGATCGGCTCGTGGGACGCAGAAAGTTCGGCGGCTATGTCTCTCAAACTTGAATAAGGATTTTCGGTCACTATTTCCATCACTTTTGTGATGTTAACTTCAGTTGCAGACGTGGATGGTCTACCAAAGTGAGGAAAATCTTCCATCACATCTTGATCGGTTTTGAATACTCTGTACCACTCATAACCAGGTGATTTTAATACATTCGATTCACTGTAATTCTTCTGTATCATTTTCAGTGACTCCAAACACAAAATTCCATTGGCAATGCAAAATTTAAGACAAACTCTTTGTTCGATGTTTTTGTACATTATGAAGTTCGCAATACACACTAGATATGATGTAACAAAAAACATCACTTTATTTTATTTAATTATCAGATGGAGCTGAAACTTCGCACCAAAACGGAGAACAGTTGTGTCAATCTAACAACAACAAAAAAATAAAATAATAAACTATAAACAAATCATCAATTCCCGATACTTTCTTGACAGAATGTATGTATTCCAAATTCTGCTGTGATCATAGATATTAACATTTCCATCCCAGAAAATTAATTCTGTCGTCTCAATCTTAGGATATCATTATTCTCAATTCACATAGCAACTAAAAATACCTGATTGTTAAAGATACTATTAACATATTAATATTATTCAACAATTTATATTACTGTTCAGTTAGAAAAAAAAAAACTGCCACGACGCGACATAGTGAATGTAATGCCCCTGATACTAGGCGCAGTGAGATCTGATTGGTCGCTATGGGATGTTTTCCGCCGTCCTGTGGTTACAATAGTCATCATTCCAGTGGATATTCAAATTCTACCACCAGTTTTTTATAATGTAGCCACTAAATGCATGTATTAATTACTGTACTATATCAGCCCATATAATGCACCATGCTGGCCTAGTGCCGGTTGGCGGACTTTACATTAATCATCAGCTCAATTAATATCTACCTACAAGCATATTCTACGCTTTCATATCTTATAATCTAATATATAAAAAGACAGGGAATGCCATCTATGATCCGGATGTAGAACTATAAAGGAGCATGGGAGAGACACCTTTCCGTCTCTGTTACAAATTTAAGGAAAGATTCACATTGCGCCACTTGCCGGTAGATGGCTCTCATTACAATTTTCCGGATATTTGATATTTCCAGAGTAGCTTAAGAATATTTTCCTAGGTATTCAGTATTAGAATATTTAGACAACCGTGTGATAAGGCTAAAAATGACGCTGATGAAATTCCATTGTTTTCTCCTACAAGAATAATAAACGATTAAGTATAATGTAGGAATACGGAACAAAGATCTTTTAAATAGGAAACCAAACTTTGGTTTCCTTTCTCCTTCAAAAACTCACTTACTCAGTGTTAACGTTTAACTAAATAAAGAGTTGAATTCGCAACACAAATGACTTGAAAACTGCAAATGTAGCATTAATTCTCTTTGGCTCCCATTTAACGTTTCTCCGACTTTCATTATTAAGTTATCAAAGCGGTGTTATTCTGGAAGCACCTTCTCGACGGTTGTGGAAATATAAGATAGTGTTCAAAATTATAACTATAAGTAGGGAAATAATCCTTGTCTTGAAGTCTTTTTGTTCTGTATTTCCTGATGCCATATTTAGATTGAGCCGGTTCAACTAGATTGCTACCTAATTATGTATTTTAAAATATGGCTTACGATTGTCGGCGACGTATTTCGGAAATATTTCCAGTTGAATATTTTATTTTTAACTGAACGGTGGATTGTCTGACCTGGGAAACGACAAAGGTATTTCACGATTTATAATGCACGCACGCTCAGTCTAGTCTAGACAAATAGAATAAACAAAACCACCAAATCTGTGATATCGATATATCAAATACAGCCAGGCGTTCGTACAAAGATTTTTCTGCTTTTGATGCGCATACACAATACAATAAATGCAAAAATATATGAAAAATAAAACACCACGAAAAATATTATTTAGTTTATATATTCTTTTTTCTTCACATTACTTAAACGATAGCATCCGCTGCCATAATAAGGACACAGTTCAAAGAGCGGGAGCGTAAAAAATCTGCATAATCGCCAGGTCCCAAGAGAATTCATTATGATGTCTGGATAAATAAATATACATACATTTGTACAAACGGCACCACCTAACAATGGACAATTTATTATTTAGATTCTGTCGTTTTTCCTCCGCGGATTTTTCATGCAAATTTGTGTGGTCTCCATTTTGTATCCTCTTTCCGAGACAGTGATTACCGGTTGGCAGTATTAATAAATAATTGCTTAGAGTATCTTTGAGATATAATGCTATTTTATATGCAAGAGGTCTTAATAATTTCACAGTTTATCTGCGGATCCAAGATTATTGATTCGACGAACAACAAAGTTCTATGTCAATAAAATTATTACAAGAAAATTAAATCTCTTCCCCTGTTTTTATTACTATCAGATAATTGTAAGCCTCTACTCATAAATGACTATTATAATAATTTTGTCTAGATGAAATTATTATATACAGGGTATATCAAGAGTGCGACCGAAAACGAAGCCAGGTAGTAGTATTAGTGACTTCAGACACAATGCAAGTAAAAATTTCGCAAAAAACTGAAACTACCACCTGGCTTCGTTTTCAATAACAATTCGGAGCTTTCATTATCAGCGGTAAAAACTGACACAAATGTGCTAATAAAGTAATTGCTTTATTAATAATTTGCACCCAACAATCAATATTCCAACTAAGACGGCAATGGAAGTTGAACAGCGATGGACAAGAATAAAATTTAATTAAACGCAGATCTTGTTACTAAACATTTATTGGAGGGCGCACTCATTGTTTTGTCTTCTGTGCTAATAAGAAGATCTTTCACTATTTGTTTTAATTATTCAGAGTCTTATTGAATCTCGGTGACAAATGATTCGATGTTGTGTCGATTGCTTTTCTATGAGAGGATTTTTTATTTATATTTCGGATAAATAATTTTAGATGGGACTGGAAAATGTGTAAGACTCAATTGAAGGTCTGGTTATCATGTGAGCAGTTGTGAAATAATTAATTAAAGTATTTCGCTACACACTACTACTTACTGGTGGTAGGTCTCTCATATATGGGAGGCCGCCTGGGTAGGTACCACCGCAATGTCTATTTCTCCCACCAAACAGCAGTGTAAATGCACTGTTGTATTTCAGTTTGAAGGACATTGTAGTCGGAGTAATTACTGGACATGCCGAGCATTGCTTCGTAAATTATGGTGTTGTTTGGTATTGCTTTTGTCCATGAGCGGTCGTATTTTACCATCAGGCGAATGGCATGCTCGTCACGCCATTCGTCTCAATAAAAAAAATTGTTAAGGAGCGTTTTACGCATACCACAAGTGTAGAATAATGGCAGAAAAAAGGAGTTACGCTTGAGGTTATTTTAGACATAATTTTTGGCAATTCTAATTTTCTATAAAAATACAATAATAATATTACGTTAAAAGAGCTCTATAAAAATTTGGTCAGGCCCTTTATTTATTTATTTATTTATTTACACACTTTATTGTACACCACAATAAAAAAGAATAACACAGTAACAGTAAATCACTTAAAACTAATGTCATGGTTACAATTGGCGGCCTTATCGGCCCTTTAGTCTATGTAAATGTTTAAGCGACATATTTCTATGTTTGTTTACTGTACCAATGTAATTTATTTATCTAAGTTTGCACCACCAGCAAATCCTCAAATTGACAAGACAAGACTGCGGTGTGGGCAGAAACTTTACGATACGATGTACAGCGGTGGGCTAGTGATAGTATAGACGGACATACAATACCTCTCATACGTCCCGCACACCTGCACGCAGCGCTCTGTTCCCAAGCAACTCGTTAACTGAAGGGTCTACCTTGAGATAAACGATACAGACCTGCCTAGTCAATAGACACGGCAAAGGGCTTTTTAGACAAGCGAGCCGCTGGTCACGGGAACGTTTCAATGGTGTGACAGATGCTTAGGCGCACTTGAAGATTATTCAGTCTTTAAAAAAAATCGACGAATGAGTGTAATAATAATATGGGAACACAATAATCGGATCACCACCAGTCGTTGATATCTGCAAGAATGCGATTTAATAGGCGCATTTGATAATGCGCCTATTAAATGATGAAGCTGATGCTTTTAGGGGTCCTGAAGACAAGTAGGAAAAAGGACCGCAATTGCTATTGGACTACCGAAAATCTCACTTATTATTCTCACTTTCAGCAATGGCTATTGGTCTTATGAATATCGGAAATGCCACAATTAACTTATTACGTCACATATATTTTCCGTAAGATAGCTTTGTTTCACCGTTCGAGAGTCTCAATCTTGTTGAAATATAATTTTACTTTTATTTTTCAGACAAGTCATAATATTTAGCTTTGTAAGTCTATGGCCCGCCTACACCGTATAGGACGCTATTTGTCTCTACGTAGATTAGTATGAGTGTTGCCGAAGCGTCTCGCACCTGAGACCAGCTCCATGTAAACAAGCCCTACTGTTTACGTCTAAAACATGCGGACGCAATTTTTGGGAGGCGATTGAAAAAGCTACGGACGCTGCTTCTTTCGAAATTGTTTTGTAAAGGGACGGCTATATGTACCACCATTCTAATTTGTATCAGGAGTTTGTATCGGCCTGGAAGATTCATTGAAAAGATGAACATGTTACTAAATGCGTTTATTTGTGACGAAGCAATGGAACAGCTCGGTAAAATTATGCTGAATTAGGATAGATCAACGTTCATTGCTGGTAAATATTCACCTTTTCGCAAGGCATTCCATTTACATTTGGATTTAAACGAGCCTTTTCAACAAATAGTAGTGAAAAACCTGTGGAAATTACAGTATTAATTAAGTCAATTCGTTTTAGGGCCTCTTCACCATCTTCAAGTAAACTGTGGATTAAGCTAGTCATCAGTTAAAGTCACCCGTAACATCACGTGTCGATTTCACGACGGTTCAGTAACACTAATCCTATGATTACACTAATCATTACTTTACTAGCCACATCGTCTGCCAAATAGCGTATTTACTTGATGGTTAAAATCTCAACCTCATTTTATATTTTTTTAAGAAAAAAATACGTTGACACTTCAGCGGGAGGCAGGGCGGTGGCCGTTTGACGTAATATTGAACGAAATATTCATTCAATTTCTTATGTCATTCACTTAACCAGCACACTGTTACTCAATACTTTATTTTCACTTGTGAAATCGACGGAAGATACTGAGAACTTATTTTGACAGTTAACGTTAATCAAAAAGTAACTAATCAACGGTTTACTTGAAGATGGTGAACGAGGCCCTTAATCTTCGACAAATAAATTTGACAAATAAGTAACTCTAGACGATCTATGACGATTGTGTAAAAGATAATTTCATTATGATTTCCACACCAGACTCGTTATGATAATTTTGATGTATTCACAATTACCCTTGCGAGGTCGTGCCAAAATCCGTCTTCAAGTTATAGATTACATGCGTTGAACATATTTCTTACGCACAAGTACGCATTGCCGATAAATCAAAGCCAACTTTGAATACAAGCCAGAGCGTTCGGAATATCAACTTGGGTCGTTATCTCTGATAGGTAGATAAATTACATGTAAGCATATATCATCCTCAGGAGACGTTTCAATCGAGCACATTCCCATTAGCCGAGTTTCAGGCGTGACAGTCGTTTGAATGAAAACTTGAGCGTAGTTCCAGATTTATTGCGCCAAGTTGCTTTCGCGCCTCTGCTCGGTGTCGCGGATGTGACTCGTGCTTTTGTTTTGGAGATGGTTTCATTAAATTTTTAAGCTGCCCCAATGTTGACAAAGTAACCCTTTTATACATACACTCATAATTATAAGCCTATATCGCCGAAGAGATGGACCGAGGTACCTCCCATACCACACACAGTCAGACAGGCACTATTGCCATTCACCATCCACAGTTCGCTGAGCTTATTTCCGTCCCAAATGTGATGGTCCGCGAATCTATCACCTTGACGGGCATTCATTCCAATTCCATGTTACTCATATGAGTATTTCATGAGCTATTCAAGTGAGACTGGTGGCATTCAAATTTTATCACATTAGGAATATACTTATCATACAATTTTCGATAATTGTGGAGGTAATTAAGAGTTTATTAATGGGTTAATATGTGGGCTTTGATGTGTATAATTTCTGCAGATCGGGTCCAATTATATTTCAGTTTCGATTTAATAGCGGAATGTGCTAGCGTGGATCATAGATCTGTGGGGCAACTCAGAGTTCAGCAATGCAGTTAATATTGCTGGTATTTAATATTCTTACATATTAAAGTAATTATGATTCTTGATGTCGTCAAATCAGCACTTCATTTTACCACATCCAGCCATTCCACGATGAAAGTTCCCTCTGGCGAGGACAACCGTGCGTTTATGTAAGTTGCTAATTACTTGATCAACAGAGCTTCAAAGGCATTTCTCTGCCTGTAGTTAGACTTGCGAGCTGTACGAGCGTTAATTGTCTTGTAATTGAGCGTAATTAATAACGTGTGCCGTCATCACTTGAGTTTCACGAGCATTGAGCGTGTTGTAGGGTGTCATTGTGGTGACTGAAAATTTCTTGAAGGATGACTGATCAGTCATTTATACATATACATTAAATGACTGATTTATATTGCATGAGTTTGTGAGTTTTAGGATTGAAAGCTTTTTTTTCGTATCTATTTATGCTTGATATGAGGCGATGAATAGAATAATTGTTGAGAAGGCGAGCTTTCCGTAGGAAATATTGTAGTTGGTTTTTGAAAATTTTGATATTATTGATTTCGTTCTATCTGTCGGTATACAAGAGGTTAGCCTGGAGGATGGCACTTTTTGTCTGTTTTCACCAATTAAACAGAGGTGGACGCTCATGTAATCATTGGTTATGTACATAGTTTCGTAAGTATGACAATAATAATATGTGCAATCTTTATTTGTGATCAAGCAGCTACGCCTTTGGCTGCGATCAGATTTAAAAAGTAGTTCATCGCAGAAATATCACCTAATACTTCCAATTTCTGTGAATTATTTATGAAGATTTAACCAGTATAGCCCACAGCACTAACCATCGAATGCTACTAGTTACCCTACGTGGTGAAATCAGGTACCGCAGAGGGCGTCGAAGCGCCCTGCGTGCGTGCCTTGGGTGTCGCGTACGATTACGCAATATTGGCAGCATAAACTACTCCGCAGGACTATTCTATTCAATGGATTATGTTGTTTTGTTTCTGATATACGGGAAATTTTAAGTGCTGTATTGTTTTTTTTAAGCTTGAAGCAATATTTTTTTTTTGTAGGTGACTTGTGTTGGTACAGTCGATTAATGCATTTTTTGGTGTATTCCATCTCTAAGTGCTTGTTCACGTTAACTCGCGGGCTTTTGTGAGCGCGCCCGCGATCGCGCCCGCGAGTTAACGTGAACAAGCACTAAGGATATTTTCAGTGAATTCACAAAATAAATGCATCCAATATAAAATCACGCCATTTTAATAGAAGGGGCAGGCAGAAGTGCTACCAGGACACCCACGTTTTATCTAGTATTTTCTGTCTCACGATATGATACAGGGCGAGCCTATTGCTATATTGGGCACAAATTCTTGACTCCAAGCTGATAATTAATAGAAAAATCCAATATCACTTTGCTCGACCTGGGATTCGAACCCATGACCTCAGTTTTGCAATCATAACGAGGCAGTCGTGTCAGTCCAAAAAAATGCAATAAAAATATTCTGAACTTTTATTTAATGTCACCGTTTATACGACGTGTATTATAATAATTATTAATTCCAAACTTAGTTCCCAGTAATTTTTATTCTCATTTATAGCCCTGCGTAATTATAGGATAATTAAATTTTCAGAAGATTGGTAACAATTGTATTATACCCATTAATCTCGCAGTTCCATTGCTTTACACAATGGAATAGTGACGTGCGGGCGGTACCTGGTCTCGACACTAGTGCCATAAATCGGAGCCACTCGCAACTGTCGTCGAACGTGCAATATACGAGAGTTATAGGGCCAGGAAATTAATTCTGTCGGCACAAGTAGGGTTATGCGGGAAGCGCGTACGATGACCACGATTTCGGTTTTTTTTTATATGTTTTTATTCACGTTGTTTTATAATGAGATTAATATGTTGTATTTTTAGGGAAACTTTGGATTGCGGACTGTTAGGTTTGGGTTAAAATAAACGGTATAAAATTATCACAAAAATCTTTCTCGAACATAATAAATTATATTGCTGGATGAATTTGATTTAGGGGCCTGTTATTTAAATGCAAAACCAGGATATTAATTCAGGGAGAAAAAAATATTTGACATACCTTAAACCTAATGGTTTTTAATTAAATATTAATAGGTTGTTGAGTTCATACTATACATAATAATTAATTTAATTTTGGGCTCTTATAATGAAACAGGTAGGTATCTTTGTTGAACAACTGTTGAATGTGTTTCATTTTTTATTAATATTATCATAATATATATTTTTATTGTTTATCAATACAAAATTAAATTGAATGATAAAAACATGACCACGAGCACTCTTTCAAGAGTGCATGACTACGAAGATGTACAACATTAAAAATACACTTACTATGTTTCTATTTCCGCCTAAACAGGTTACCAAGAAGTTACATTGTGTTCAGCGACTTAGAGCCCTGATGCTCGGCACAATTCTCAGTGCGTGCAGATAACGATCCGAGCTTACAGCTGTAGTGGTAGATTTGTGGTCGGAACAGTCTACATCTTAAGATACTGGTTGAGAAGTGATTTAGCTGCTGTAAACGAGTCTATTTGATACTGATGCCGATATTGTGAATTTAGATATACACTGATTTAATATGTAGTGCTAATTATTATGTTTTCAAAGATTTAATATCTTTTATTACCTTTTATTTAAAATATTATTAATTGAAAAATTATTTATTATTTACCGTATATTAGAAAATAAATATCCTTCTTTGTAATAGAAACGGCCAACGAGTAAGATCTTCTACAAAATCAGAGGAATCAAAGAGTGCAATGTGGACTTTTAGGGAACGAGTACGTTTTTTTTAACATCCCTTAGTTGTACATCTGTGGAATATTACTGTTGAATTTGTCTATATCATAAGAAGAAACAACAATGATCAAGTTGAATAGCTCTATTCAACACAAGAAAAGTAATTAGGTTTTTTAATTTATACTTTTCATGATAGCGTGGTCACAGTAGTGGCTATGACAAACGAAATTGATTTTTCCCATAAGCCGCTTAGATAGCAGAACCCAACGAAATAATAACTATGTTTTGATGGTTTCTGTACGGCATTATGTACATACATTTTTATTTATAATGAAAGAATACCAGTGCCGCTCATGTATATATTTATTAAGGGATATATTACTCGTCTTTCATGGCTTGAACCAATAAAAGAGGACTTTGCTCCTTTTATGTCTGGAAATAAGCGTTAAAATATGAGATTCATAATATCCAGATTAATTCGAGACTATGTTTTTCTATATGTGATACATAAAACTTGTTCACAAAGTAATTTCTAGTTGCAATATTTCATAATATTTGAATCAAATAAGGTTTTCGAAAATGAACGAATGCTTCGAGAAGTTATTTACTAAAACAAAACAAGTAAGCACCCCTTGCGTCGGGCACACCTTCTTACCGCAAATTAAAGAATTAACAATATTTTATTATTTCACAGATCTAAAGTCTTAAATCAATAACGACTATGCAGTCATAGAGATGTTATGAGTGCTTAGTCATATAGATATGTTTTATAATACTATTTATTAATCAAACATCTGACCAAGTTGCAACAATCCCAACATTACGTTAATTCACCTCCTAAGCGATCGTTTTGATCATTGTAAGAAAATCACTCGCGACATCTCAGTCTGCCTGCGAGATGAAGGGCTTTTGTGGCCACAAGGAAAAAGTGTATTAAAAATATTAATTATTTGTAATAGCAATGTTATCTTTATAATATTTATATATTATATTATTATCAATAAATATATGTATTTTAAACGACATGATATCTCTAACACATTATCTGCAATACTAAAAATGCAAACCAGGATTTTTGCACCACGGCCTTATCTCCTTTCTGCAAATTTGCTAAAATAAATTTTAATTATTCACAGATCTGATTACACAACAAAACATCTGACCAAACCGAAACAATCCCAACATCACGCTAATACAGGCCCTCAGCGACCGTTTTGTAAGACAGGTGAGGCATAATTGTAAGAAAAGCACTCGGGACGTCTGAGTCTACGAGATGAGGACCGTGTGTGGCGACAAGGAAAAAGCCAAGTGTCCTGAGCACACCGCAAGGAGCGCATCGTTAGCTCGAGTATATTTTACCAGGAGTCTAAGAGTGGTCTGGTATGCAAATTGCGGACATGAGCTTGTAGCGGCCAGTATTTGAGAAGGATTGTAAAGGATATCCGTATTTGTTGTATAACTTTTATTAACTAATAAGGCTATATCGGCGTCTTTGTCGCATTACGCCTTAGATTTAATAGTCTAATGTTATTTGCAAAAAAAGACTATATATGACTCTAGTTTTTTACACTTGAAATCGTTATAGTATAAGAAAATAGAGTCGGAATAGTTTTTCTTTCATTATTGGGAAATGTACATTGTATTGCGATCCATATCGTGTATCAATCAGTCGATACAATTGTTTTTGGTCCGCTTCACTGTCTGTGCCGCATGTACATGGCTTCACAGGTACCTTTTTGCGCGGGTCATTGTGTCAGGGGTTTCTAACAACGTGTATGGTGGTTATTACCAGGATAGGTACGAATGTTCTACCACCAGTAAATAAAAAAAACATTTGGTAGTAATTATACTATAAATATGCAAGAATATTTTAAATTCTTATTTTCCGTTCTTACTTAATTGAAAGACAAATTAACGAACAACTCCCATTTAAAATTTAAAAACATTGTCCTACTGTCCACCTCTTTCTCATACATACAATGTATATTTCATGTGATCTTTCTAATAGTATTCATGATGTTATAAAAGCAAATATATGGTTCAGCTAACGTCACGCATGACCTTGCATTTTTTTAAATTAACAAGTAGCTTCTAAGGTCGTAGGCAAAACTAAGAACATCGTACGTGACTCTGATTTGAAATTATCAAGAAACTAGATATAACCTGGTCTCCTGGCTCCACTGTGACTTATCTGCTGATGGTAATTTTATGTGTATGTAGTGGCTGTTATTTTTCATCATTTGAACAAGTACTATTTTTGACAGCCTCCGTGGCGCAATTGGTTAGACGCCACCCGTGAAACAAGAGGCCGCGGGATCGATCGCTGCACCCAAACAAATCTTTGAGTGATCCATAGGTATTTTTTCGGGTCTGTGTGTTTGTGAGACCGAAAAGTCTCTCGTAGTTTATGATACTCACGACACAAGACTCGATCTTAGTGTGGAGTCAGGACTATGCATGTGACTGTTAAGTGTATTTATTTATTTATTTTACCTATGTATAAGGTGTCTGCCCACTACAGAACAGCATACCACGAGCTAGTGTCTCTCTCTTTCTCTTCAGCCACAAGAACTCTGCTACTGAACATAGGCCTCCCCCAAGGATTGTTAAAGAGATCTGTTGGAAACGTCCTGCATAATTTCCTGCAACCTTAGCAAGGTCTTCCATCTTTTGAAGGTGGACGTCCGATGCTTGGTTTGCTCGTGCATTGCCTACACTCGAGGACACTTGAGAGAAGAAAAAGATGTTGCACTAAAGAGAAAACCGGAAAAATGACTTTCTTTACTAATTTATTCATAAAATACCTCCATCGCAGACTGATGTAATATCTGATGCAAATTGAACGATTTATGTAACTCAAGAGATGGTAGACGTTCCATTACTAAACTGTGATCCATTTATACACATCGAGTATACGGGGCGAGTCGTGTCGGCATCCAGTGACATGACTTGGGCGGGCCCTGACGCAGGTAACTTCGCGTATATTGCCTTATAAGTCTATCGATTGGCGACAGTTCTTTAGTGTTTCGTACCCTTTGAAATGTCAAATGTAAGCAGGAATGAAACCGGCAAAATACGGCTCTGGAAAAATTTACATTTAAAATAAATAGGTACCTGAATTTTATTTTACATTAAAACAAATAATATAGGTATCTAAAAAGGTTTTATACCCGGTAATATCCCACAACCACATGAAATCGCCATAAAATCAGTTTTATTATAGCTGCAGAATAGTTTATTTTATAATTTTACTGCCTGTCGTGTGTTTGACTTTATCTCTTTCGCCCGACTTCACCTAGAGCCGGGATAGTCTTAGGAAATAAAATTATTCGACCCATAAAACTCACACTTAATACATTTTCCTTATGGACTTGTAGATCTCTAGAACCTTAATAGGTATTGAGATAAATGGATATAACGAAATAAAAAACATTCCTAAATAATATATTATGGCATTATGTACAAAAATATGATAATGTTTTTTAACAATTTTAGTTGTTACCCCGCCTCGGTTCAGTAATTCCTCGACACTGAATAATGAATTCCCCTCCTACCCGTAGTGTATAGACGAGTATTCCCAGGCTGTGAACTGACATTACGTCTCCCAAATGGCATGTCATCCAAACAAACTGGGAGGGAGAGGGCACGCACTCTGTAAGGGAAATATCAATCGCTTCAAATTGCGCCCTCTGGGGGAGGACCTTGAATGCCAAACTCACAACTTGCCTAATGATGCATTACTTTGATTCAGTGTTTGCGTATCTATACACGATCTGTTATCCACCTTTCGAAATTAAACTCTATTTTGTATGTTGTAGAGTTTAATATCAATTGGATCTTTGATGGCGGTTAAATTGTTCTAGATGTCGACTTGTCATAAGCAGGTTATCGACTGTTCCGTAACTATCCATTCTTATCGAAATGTCAAATCCAATTGCGAATTCCTCAATGCTCTTTACTCCAGTGCTTTGCGACAAAGAAATGCTGAGCGGTGGTATTTATCGAACTGTTGGCGGTAGCTCCGGCCTGTCTCGATTTGTAGTTACGTTTATAAACGTGTTTAAGATGGTAGCTTTTCTATACGAGCCCGTTGAATCGAATCGCAATGATTATCTGATAGATTTAACAGATTAATAGGCACATAAAACACTGCAGTTTAAAAAAACCATCAGTATAAACTTCTTAAAATTAAATATCTCAAAACGCACATTTATTTATAAAATAAACAAATAATAATTCGAAACAGTCTACAAAATACCACTTCCCCTATTCCCGGCGACACAAGAATAACAAAGTGTTTCCAGAAAGCAGTACAAATGAATCAAAGCGAGTATTAAACGCGCGTTAGCTCGCTTTCAGTGCTGTACTGTGCTGTATAATGCTGTACTGCGCAGTACAGTACTGTACGGCGCTGTAAAATCGCCCCGCATCGCCTCGGCCGGTAGTAGCTATAAACTGAACTCTTTATAGCGGGCCGTGTGTTAGCGGTCTTAAATGTCGCTTATATTGTATGAACATGCATTACCAGAGTTTCGAACGATGTATTTTCGTGGAGGTTAGTAAAAATAGTTCATTAAATAATTTAATTGTTAGTAGGTTTGTAGGTCAGTTAATATGCTACGTACATTGCTATAATCGTGATAAAACTAGGAAAAAAAATGGTAGTTACTAAAACCCTGATAGTTTTTGCCACTTCTATTACACCAAATTATATTTAATTCCCAGAAGTAGCAATAGGGTGTGAGTAGAATGTGAAACGGAACTCTCGATGCGACAGTCCCACTCACATTTGTCCTTTTTATACTAGCATAACAAAGTGAATACAATACATCAGATGGTATATACAGCGCAAAACACCGGTATTTTAGAGGATCCAACAGCGAGAAATAGTGATCACTTTATTCAAATACACTTTCCTTAAAAAATAAAAATAGCCTGTATAAACTTGAGATGAAATATGCCTCTCTAGGACGTTTTTACTGTCTTTCAGTGCGTGTCTTTCAGTGCCACTCGAGAGACCGAGCCCTGAGCCCAGCCGTCGAGTCACGGGACACGAGACACGTACTGCGTTAACTGTCACTTGAGAACAGCTCCGAGCCTCTACGAATCTAAGAGCCTCGTAGGCGTTGGAGCGGAATAAAACGTTCGTTTTCAACACCATATGTACTTGGGTACAGATATGCATCGATAATGCATAATGACTTTGGTGAATTTAATGGTATAGGATGTTTTAGGGTTTACTTTTCTTGTTTTATATGGAGAAGGAGACAAAGGAGTAGACAGATCACCTGGTATATAGTCAGAGGCGTACTGACATAAAGAGTTGTACTACGGTACAATTACAACGCTGAGGTCTCGGGGTCGAATCCCGGGTCAGAAAATAGGCGTAATGTTTATGTATGTGTTAAATATTTCTTTGTTATATTTTGTTACATATAATTTGCTATAATGCAGATACTAAATATTATCGTCCTAATTAGTACCCAATGTAAAATGAAAATTCATACAATGCAGTCTGAAAAAAGATCTATTATCATTTTTTTATGCCTTTATTCACCCGTATAATTTGATCCTAATGTTTGAACGATAAAACTGAGCAGATGGTCGAAATATCTTGGCCAATTCGCACGGTTCCCTAGAGGAGAGTAAAGGATATTTGGTATTCTTAGGAGGCAAGCCCTTGTCCCAAATCAAATCTCAGAATTACTCTGTGTTACCCACACGAAGCGCCGTGTAATAGCTTATTAATAGTTCTTACATATCTGGGGACCTGTAAAGAAACCAACGGTTTCTTTAATTAAGTAATATAATTGTCTGGCTTAAGTGATATTCGCTTAAGTTAGGTTAAATTATGACCGCCATAATATCGATGCCAGGATTCTCATCAATTACATGAATATTAAGAGTACATCTGTTAGACCTTGATGTATTGTCAGCATGATATCATCACACTACTTTAACCTAATGTTATCGGCATACCATTTTGAGGTGCATGTGTTTAAGCTAGAAGTCGCGCAATTTTAACTGTAATTTGATAGATCCATTTCATAGATATTTCTGTAGTTTTTGTTATATTTACACAAGTGAAATTAACGTTTGCGTAGTATTGACGTATTAACGTATTGACTGCCTCGGTGGCGTAGTTCCATTACGGGTACGATTACAAAGTCGAGGTCTCGGGTTCGAATCCTAGGTCGGCCCAAATGATATTGGGTTATTCTATTATCCGCCCAAAGTCAGGAATTTGAACCCGATATGGTGATTTGTTCGCCCCCTAACACATCGTGGGACGGAACATACAAGGAGAAATGTGGATGTCCTGGTGACGCCTCTGCCTACCCCTTCTATAGTAAAGGCGAGAGTTTATGTATGAATGTAAAACTAACGACATGTCACAAAATATTAAATAACAGTAATTAAACCAACATTATTAAACAGTTGCAACGTGCCATTACTCAGCCAAATCTCCAAGTATGGCAAACATTTGACGGACTCAAAAGGAACTGCGTTAGTGGAAACATTCCTACGCTGGGAAAGGGCCAAAGCGGCAAATATCATCAAAGGGCCGTGTCTAACAATTTGTCGTCCCTTGATTGGGCACGTACAACTAGAACACCTGTGTCACCCTTCGCTAAGTGAGGACCCCAAACAAAGGAATAATGCGGCGTAAGCGACGAAACATAGCGATTGGAACTGAGTTGGAAACCACAGCTTTTACTTCTGTTTTTTTTCTTTCCATACCTCGTCAATTTTTAAAGACAAGCAATGTAGCCATGTCATCAAGTCGTCATTACTGACCAAGGGCGCGTGAACCGCTTGCGTGTCAATCTTGAAATCAAATACAAGACGCCTAAACTAAACTTCAAGCCACATTATAACGCAAAATAAATTAATTAATTTATTTATTTATTCATAGTATTGCTCCAAATATTATTTTCCTTTATAATTTTTTCAACTTTTTCATGCAGGCTAACGTAACTGCGTCCATTGCGGAGAAGTATTTACTTTGCAAATCGATTTCCTCTCTGGCCAATCACAATGTAATCCCAATACAACACCACAATAACAAAATCTTAAAAAGCAACCCCCAAAATAAAATCCATATTCACCCGCTACCGCTTACATAGGTACCACACGCCAGCCCTCTCGGTTGACAGGTGCGTGCGATTGTCGCCGGGCCACTTGAATGCTTCATGCAAGGGATTGAGTTTTGAGCTTTTAGCGTGTAGTGTCTCGAGCACTAATCGCGTAAGTGCGACCGTGGCGCGCAAATGGCGGCTTTAATTTTTACGGCTGTTCCCTCCTTCATATTTCACTATGCAGTTCATTTGTTCTCGGCAATATTGTAGATGGCATGGGTGTGTGGATTATTTTGTCGCTTTGACTTTTGAAGAGGTTGTAGATGGAAATGTGAATTCTGTTTCTGATATTATTGTTTCGAGTAAAGGCTTTCTGCGATGTTTGACGATGAGTGCTTTTCGGCGAAATTTCAATTATACTAGTATTTAATTTATCTTTTTGTTCTGCTCATGTTACGTTTGTATAGAATTGTACGGCGATCCCTCATTTTACATTACACACTCTTGCTAGAAGCTCAGGCTAGTTCTTCGGCTTCTTTTTATTGATTGTTAAGGAAGATAAACATTGTCGAGTTAAACTCGCCCATTCTACTGTACTCCTCGAATTGTATCTTGATAATCATGGTCGGAAACTTTCGCAGATTGCGCTGAATAAGACCACAAGTATAATCGAAGTATATATGCGTAAACGTATAGAAAAAGAACTAAAACCATCCACACCCATAACGAGGAAACCTGCGAAATTCTCTACAAGAATTTCCACAGATCCATATTTATTTAGGTACTTGTCAAAAATACTGGGGCTTTTACCCAACACTGGGAAATAATTATATACATCCATAAACATATAGCATTCTAACTCGTCGCTTCTAAAATGGCCTGTATGTTGTAGCAAAAACGATGTTGGCTCGTCAACATCCATCTCCCCTCGTAGATTTATTATGCATGTGATTCACATCGTTTGGCGGAGAGCACCATTATAAATTGTTTGAAAATTAGGACGCATTTTGCGGAAAATTTTGTATTGCTTTCAAAACACACTGGTGTGCGGTATTATGTATAGAGGTCAATGGAATTAATTTTCTTATGAACGAACGAATGAACGAATTTTCTTAGGGACACGGTTTTATTAACTTCTTTCCTAATAGCTTCTGCAATAATGTACAAAAAGTGCAAGGCAATTAATGATATTTTGCAAAAATAATGAACAAATTGTCCTTATCTAACTTTGACAGGCTTATTTTATGGGTTTTATTTCTCTAATGATTAAATGATATAGCATTTGCATACTAGAAACCTGTAGAGTACTCGGGAAATTATTATATTCACGTGAAAACTATTCAAACAAACAATAGAATTTCTCTGTCATGAACAGGATCGCACCAAAATGGAATGACTATCTAAATTAAACTTCGCACAAAGACAAAGTGTATAGATAAGTATGTGCTAAGTGCAGCACACGGTCCAACAAATGCACATCCACGCTTTTATGGTAATTGTTTGGAACAAACGCTAGTGTAAAACTGGGAAGCTTTACATTTTTTATTCGAATGGAAACATTTCCACCGGAGTAGTTTGTGATGTTGACATTTTAAATGTGAAAATATTGTGACAGTTACAGATGGGAGTGCTCGCTGCGCGTGATAGTTTTACGCGGCGACTAACTTTTTAAAAACGGCCCATTATTTCAAGCAACTTCAGAATAAGTGGGTGGTTATGATTCGGATTCTGTGGGTATGTTTGCGGATATCTCCTACATTTTTGCACGGATTTGAACGTTCTATTTATGTTTGAAAGAGATGTAGTGGCGGTTTTTTAGTATCATTAGCAATTAATATTTGGTTTGTTGTATCACCACGAAGCCCGTATGTATTTTTTACTCAAGAAGTGGTTTGCATAATTCGTGATATTAAATTTGTGAGAAGCTATATTAAGAACACCAAAAAAACGAAAAAGTCTACTCCTTAACAAAAAATCTGATTATGATACTAATTTAAATAAATAACATGGATCAGAAACCGAACACACAAATGTGTTACAAATTTTCACAATCAAGGGATTAATTTGGAAGAATGCACCTCAGTAAAGCTCAAAAATCTACGAGTTAATTAAACTGGAACAACGTTATCCGATCAAGATAATTTTCCCCTTCAATGGCCGAGAAAATCTTCTTTACAACTCCGTATAACCTTTATGGGAAGCAGAGAGCATCTCACTTCTTAGTCATTGGGTTTGGCGTTTTTTTCTTATTTGTCGATATAGTTTAATTAAATATTTAAAATATTTCTACAGCCTAAATAAAAATAAAATTATTAAGCTTGGGAAGTAAGGGAACGCAAGACAACGCAACGATATGACTGAGAAAATATGAAAGTTATTCTTAAATAGCTTCTACTACATACATACATAAACTCACGCGTTTTTCGCAAAAGTGCTAGGCAGCGGTGCTACCAGGACACCCACGTTTCGCCTAGTGTGTTTCATCCCACGATATGACAGGGGGCAAGCCTATCGCCTTATCAGGCACAAAGTCCTGACTCCAGGTTGATAATGAATAGAAAAGTATAAAACGAAAACCACTCTTTCACAGTAAATGCGACAAAATCCAAATTCTAAACATTTCCTTGGTCATAATTTATGTAAATATGCAAACGTCGTGGAGCCGATATATTTGCGAAAATAAAAAGGTTTTTTTTATTTTTTTGCCCACTTTAAATACTTCGTTTTGCCGGCGTAATACGCGAGACGGACATTTCCTGTATAAATAAATCCATCATTCAAATCGGATTAGCGTCGGAATTATTTAACAGACAGAATTGTAACCTTGGGCTGTTTTAGCGGATTACCAGGAGTCACCGCGGAAGTAATTCTTGTTATGTATTTTCGTAATAGCTATTTTACTGACGACTGGTTGAAGTAACAACACAAATTTCAGTTTTAAGTTTGCTTTATCATTAATATATGACGGCGAAATAAAACCATGTGTTAATTATATTGAACCAGACCAGTGATAACGGCACTGGTCTATATTCGTTTATTATTAATTATTTATTGATTATTAATTATTGCTATGACGAGACGTTTTAATTAACGGATAAACGACTTATCCGAATAACTTCGACACCTTGGTACTTTTTAAAGGCAACGCGCGGACACCAGTGTTTCTCTGGCGAATACTGAATGTTGAATGCCTCGTCCTCGGTTCCGAGGCGGTTTATATTGCAAACTGTCATGCTCCCACCACTACTCTAACTGTGGGTATGGAAATAGAACCACAATCGGGTCTACTGTAACAATATTACTTCTACAACTACCCGTAGACTGCTTAGGACTTATTTATAATTGTTTTAACAATATTTTAGTAAAACATTTCAACTTTATATTAAACCGCCCCGACATATATAAATGTAAACTAGAATAACGCTACGCCATTGTTTTCGTTATTTATATAAATTAAATAAATATGACTGCAAAATAAGTGACCTGCATAACAGGTCACCTGCCTGAAAATACCCCTTGCAGGAGCTTTTTAGTCGTCATCATAACGTCTGTAACCACAAAGAAATAGGAAGACGTGGGTGCTACCTACATTTCATTAAGCTTGTTTCGACAGGATGGACCTAGCCCCTATTGGTAATATAAATTAATACTACGGGCATCGTAAAAGAAACTTTTCAAACAGAAATATTCTCATAAAATAGGTTTCTTGACCTGGGATGTATGAGGTCTATTTAGATGTAGATACTACTCGTAAAATAAAGTGGATAAAATACAATAGAACTTTGTCAATCCGAGCAGAACAGACAAATTCGTTCCAAAGACAGCGTAGTTCCAGTTGAATAATCCATAAATTTTATTAGCCGACCGTAGTCACCGGCATGAAACCATACTTCCATAACTCCGGCTAAGCTATGGAAAGCAACTGTATTTATGAATCTCATGAAATGGACACTAATATTCCCCTGCAGCATTACCAAGGCTTCTTTATTTACCTCACTATGAATACCGTCATCGGCAAAATGATTATCATATTTCATGTCTGCGCTTTATTTGCTATCTGTAAACTGGATTTTAAGCCTTACTTTGTAAATAATAGAGTCGAAATTACGGATTGCCGCGCGTGAAACGAAATTTGCAACGGTATTCTACATTAGGGTAACCGCAACAAGTCTTAAGTCACCCTCAGCAAGCCACCCCTGAAGTTTGCATGAGTTTTGTCTCATAGACGTCACAGTATTTGCTGAAAGTATTAGGACGATGGATACGTTTCCATTGTAATGTATGGAATATTAATATCGATATAATTTTTATAGAATAAAATACGAACTCATATTTTTAGTGAGATTAGTTTAAAACAACGTTATTTAGGTGTGCATGTTTACAATTGTGTACAAACTATATAATGAATTTTATATTTGAAGGGCTAGATTTCAGGCAGACGTGACGGCCGGATGGAAAAATATCAGCCAAACAATTTTGCAACAAGGATAAAAAATGATAATGAGCTTTTCTCATACCAATATCATCGTTTTAAGTAAGTAGTGACTGATTCAAAGCATGCAAAAAATATGAGTGTAATGAACTCTTAAAGACATAATATAAACTTATCCAATAACACACAGTATTGTTATAGAGATATACTACACGTCTGATGCAGTGGATGTCCAAAACTATTTAAAACTTTGTGATCACTATGCATCTCACAAGAAACAAGTATTTATCAACCTGACAAATAATTCTCGGTTTATCGCGGACTTATATTGATATACCATATAATGCCCCTCTCTCCACCGCGAGTCAACGCGAACGATGGCAGAGCGAGTGACTTCCGATGTTTTCCTCTCAGCGAGCGGGGACGCATTGTTGGCACCGAGTGCTAAGTGAGGCCAGATTTAATGTTCGACGCACACTGATTTATTCGTCTGCCACACATCCACGGCCTGATCTATACGGCAACGTTTTTGGCAGGATTCCGCCTTGTAAACGCTCCGTTTGGCTCTACATCTTCTTTTCAATTGTTACTTAAGTTACGTCGACGTTTTAACTCGTTTTGCTATCTCCTTTGTTAAAGTTATATTTATGATCTCTTTTTGAATTGGAACTGTTTATAGTGGTTAGAATTATCGGTCGGTATGATCTTAATGTTGGAAAAGATTTTCGAGCTCAATTAGGCGCACAAATTAATAAGTGAAATGGTGTAAGAAAGTGTCAGCCTCCTGATAATTATCTGATGACAAAATAAAATGCTGATAGAAATTTCAATTTGTTTAAGAACAGTTCTGCGTCTTGATATTTTTTTTGAATAACTATCAGTCGAAAATTGTCTCGTGACTACGATAAACAACAGAAAGAAATAATCATGATTTAAATTATTAAATAACACTAGACAATCCACACAAACCATATAATATTTAGATACTACATACCTACACATCTATAGATATAGATACACATCTATAGTATATGGGCTGATATAGATATATCAGCCCATATACGTCCCACTGCAGGGCACGGGCCTACTCTACAATCGAGAGAATCGATTGAGACTGGTACCTATATATACATAATATATATGCTGTATACCTACACATAATTTGCTAAAATACGCTAGTTGCTTATAATATCAGAAATATGAGCTCTAACTCGTAACGTAAGTTCTCCTTCAGGAATCCGTAGGAATAAAGTTCCAGCGAGCGCCTCGTCGACACGTACGGGAACAAAATAACAATGGAGTTGCATGATTTATTCGGCTTGTTTCACTATATGAGTTAGTAACTTTAACAACGCTCACAGAACACTTGTTGGAATCTTGTTAGGAGTGATTCGGAATGAAATGTTTGTTCGACGACTTTTGGTACAGAAAAAAAATCTACATATTTACACAGTTGCTACTTGCGCGAAGTATTTTTTTTTAAACCAAATATAATCAATTTATACCGTAGTCTAAGTTTGACAGCTCGCTTTGGATAATACCACTGACGACCACTGATTAGACTATAGATAATGTTATGTCCGCCACACGCGTAATGATATAACTGTGCAACCAGTTTGCACCAGTATACTGAAACGTGGGTGTGTGGGCAAATAACTACGCAAACTTCGTCAAAATTTTCAATTCGAGACTGGTGCAAACTCCCGTTAGCATAAACGCACTTGAACGTGTGTGACGGCCATTAGGTTTTATCATTGTTGCGGTTAATAATTATTGTCACTGACATCGCCGGGTTTAAAACAGTGTATGAATACTGCATCATTTCAGTGAAGACGGCCTTAAAATGTTTTTAATTTATGGGGTTTGCATATTTAAATAATTATATAATAATTTTCGATTTATATTGTGTTTAAATAAATATTTTTGAGTCCCTTCCTCTCTTTTGTTAACTATTACGAACATGCACAATCATTTGTCTTGTTGCGTAGGTTTCGTTTTACACCTAGCCTCTTAACCAACAGCGGAGTCTATAACTAGGGAAAGAATATTTCCTTGCAGCCCTTCACATCCCTGTTCCGGTTACTAGAATAAGCTGTGTAATTCAATTACAACTCCTTCACTGGCTACGGCGAAGGAAAATACAAAAAGTATACTCGCAAGGCTTCATAACTGGCGGTCCCGGGTTCCGTTCTATTGCACTAAACGTTCGAACTGCCCGTAGATTTTTACTTTACGACTTCCATACACCGCTCTCTGGATATTGGATATTATTTTTATGATGTTTTAATATTTAAAACACTTGAGTACGTGTCTGGATTCAGGGAAGGAAGTCTTAATTTTTTACTAATTTCGTTTCCAAATTGACGGCAATAATTCTTTATAAAATATTATTTGGTTGCATACGTATGACGATTACATATTAGAGAAAGTTGAATAAAATCAAAATCAACTTATTGTAATTATGTTAAATAGCTGTTTGCTGAAATATGCGTAACTTTTTTTATGTGTCAGAAATCCTCTTATTAAAAAAATTATAGAAAAATAAAGTCCCAAGGGGATTGTAAATGTATTTTTTTATATAATATAGAAGGCAAACGAGCATACGGTTCACCTAATGGTACTTAAGTGATCTTCGCCGCCGATGAACATTCCTTAGAAATGTATGACATTATAAAAATATTGTAATTTACTGTTACTACACGTACGTATTTCGATCAATCTATTTTTTTACAAAAACAATAAAGCCATTTTTTAAGTCTTAAATATGGTTTATGGGCTCGTATTTATTCGTAAAACAGGCCCGTTCGGCAATTTCATATCATAAACAGGCAGTTAACATAAAGTTTATTTAACAAACAAACCTGTTGTTTTCTATGGCGTGATTTGTCACAGCAAGTGGGTTCCAGTTAGTGCTGCTCTGTTTTCACCATTTTTTATAGGTTGTAGATTGTAGAAATATGATAGCTTGTTTCCTATTGCCTTCGAAGTATTTGATTAGTAAATTAATTAACCTTGCCTTGAAAGAATATAGGTTTGTGTTATACTTTTTGATGGATTTTATTTGCAGTGTGTAGTGTCTTTCATTAATTAAAGATGCTATAAATTCCAAACGATGGAAAAAAACCGAGACTTAAACTTATGGAAAACAATAACGATTAGCAATCAGAAACAGTTAGCAGACAGGAAAAATGGAATCAAACGTAGAAATATAACTAAGTTAAGTCTTTAAATATTCGATACCCTGACCCGACAACGCTGTACTTACCACAAAAATATATGAATATTGACGTACGTCTTATAAAGTGGTTTAAACGATAATTTAATAAAATTACCGGTATTAAAAAAGTGCTGGTATTGCGGTCAGAAATATAAGTCCCAAGTAGAATACACCTCCACCTTTAGCCAGTCACGCTAGGATATCTTTCATCGGGATTTATGATTTTATAGTTTTATTTGACTGTGTCGCTCACTGAAAAACTCGACAGTCCGTTCAATATAGGTCACGGAAAATGACTATATTGCTGTATAAATATCGATTATGTAGCCACGGCAGAGCAGTTAGTGTCTATGGTCTGTTGTCTATGGCTGTACTTGATGGTCTTTTTGTTGACAAAATTAAATAAAAATGTATATGTACCCACAAGGTAATTCTATGTTTAATTTCCAAGATCCTAGTATTTTGCAGATTATCTCAGCTGTTAATATATTTACGCGGGCTCGAACGGCTAGGTAAAATCCATGTACAATTGTTTTCAAAACATGCATCTATTTGAGGTAGAACCAGAACCCATAACGTGCCAATTTTTAATATTTATGTTTAATATCTTGTCTAAATGTTAATCAACTACTAACATAATGTTATAACAAAACCTCACAACTAAAATTGTCAAAATTGGTATCAGAGGTGGTCACGATTAATACTGACATTTATTATAAATTTATGATCTAATTTCATATCAACCACAAAAAAAAAACAATAATATAACCAAAAATAAAGCTCGTATAAAGCTTAATTTCTATAGTAATACGGGGTGCAGATGCTAAAGAATTCACATAACAAATTTCTTTTTACTGGGTCCTAATACGCAATTTTTGCGAGCCCCGGGCGAGGGTCGCGTCAAAGGATATAATTACTACCGTTCGGGACTGCAGACTTCACGTAATCTGCGCACTAATTCCACCATGTCTCATGGAAATTACATTTTAATTTGCAAATAGTTTGTGGGGATTATCATGTGTTATTATTTTCATCTGCCTCGACTGCCTCGGTGGCGTAGTTGTATTACGGTACGGTTACAAAGCTGAGGTCTCGGGTTCGAGTCCCGGGTCGGGCAAAGTGATATTGGATTTTTCTATTTATTATCAGTCCGGAGTCAGGAATTTGTGCCCGATATGGCGATAGGCTCGCCACCTATCACATCGTGGGACGGAACATACAAGGCGAAATGTGGGTGTCCTGGTAGCGCCTCTGCCTACCCCTTCGGGGAAAAAGGCGTGAGTTTATGTATTATTTTCATTCAAGTAATTAAGGGTTAGTCTGCACTTGCACTTAAGTTGCAGTTGTCTAATATGAGCCCTGGCTTCTCGTAAAGAGCTTTAATATTCTCTACTATCTAATGCCACTTCTTACGTTGGGGCTCGGGCAAGAAGTAATAAATAAAATAAATAATAAATAAAATTGCAGCCGCTTTACGATTGATTGGAAATATTATATAACCTTTCAAAAGCAAAATGTATGTATGTGTCCTGTGATTGTATAAAAAAAATACTGCAGTATTTTGATATGATAATTTATTTAAAGTAAAATCATTTGAAAATAATTCTGGTGCGTATCATTGCAACCCATAAATTTTACGTAAGCCATTTTACAAGCGATTTGCTTAACGGTTGTGTAGTTAGCGTAACAAATGCACACACTTTTAGATTTATAACATTAGTAGAGAAAAGTGCTCTAAACGTGCGTTCAATGTCCAAATGTCAACAAATTAACGACTAACTTACGTATCGATCAATCTCCAAAAGGTATAGATCGTCTATGATCTTCTGGTACCTACCCGAATGTCTCGTTGTCAAAAAACTAAGAATAGTTTATCTGTCTTCACATTTTATTACATTGGACATGTTAATCTTATTTGATTGCGAGTATAAATGCTTGTTGTTTATACTATAAAACATATCTTAATCAATAAGTAAAATATATATTTTTAATTTTATATGCAGTTCCAATTTTCGCCACACACCAATAGAATTTGTATGACTTTTAAAGGAAAGATGTAAGGACTTCTTGGTTAATGCATATCATTGACTCAATTTGATAATAGAGCCACTGTTTTAAAATAATATTTTGAATAAGCTACAATTTTATTCCACTTCGTTCTACGCAACTCAGCACCTACATACTTTTATTTCCCCACACGTTAAATCACGAGATATAGAAACAAAATTCAACTACATTCTATTTTCAAAACTCGACAAGTTCGCGAATCTTCGCAAAGTATCTGAGGAGTTTTCAACGTGAAATGTGCCACAAAATTTCTCCCGCGTATAACTTTCTAAACTCGATAGTATACCGTATCAAAAGCGGGACATTCATATTTATTTATGCAGACTGCATAAACGCTCCCGCGAGACCAAAGGGAGATATGCAAATATCACCCTTCGAGCCTTACAATTAGAGGCGATTATGATCTGAAATTGAATTGGAAAGTTGCACCCCGTTTTGTGTTATTGCGTCTTTGAAATTAATCTGTTTTGTTGTGCCCGGATCGTCACGTTTGTCTTGTGGTTATTTGGGTGGTGACGTTAATTATTTAAGTTGTTGTTTCGGATTTTCAGTGAAAAATTATGAGGCTTTAGTTGCTATAACATTTTTGTTTGTATGTTTTAGCTCTGCCCAAAATATAATATTTAAAGAACTTAATTGATGGGAGGGGTGAAAAATAGGGTATGGTTTTATAACTCTTTCGCATTTTTTTCCATGAACGTAGGAATTTCAATTTTCCAATGATTATTAATATGACACTCAATACGTATATTAGGTGGTGACAAAAATAAATTATATGGGTTCTTTTTATTTGTATCTTCCTGTCACCCTCTTCAATATACTTATACGAATGTCCCTATATATACAAAACAAATATCGCGATGGGTATTAACGCCTTTTGTGCAAGGAATTAAGATGTATAAGTGAAAAAAATAAAAAAGGCGGTATTGCGAACGCTGGGGCTTGAACAAAGCGCCCTCCTGTTTGCGGTGCGCGCTATCGCAGCATCGGCAAACGCCAATACTTTTGTTAACTACTGCGTATTTGATACCAAACTGAATTCTTGCACACTGATGACGAAATAACAATTAATAAAAAAATATAAAATACATCTAGTGGTCTTATAGGCGTAGGCAATTTCTTACAGACAATTTTGGTGGGATTTAAAAGACTGATTATAACGCTCAAAGGTGATGTTTTATTCCCATCTGGATCAGTTACTAAGCTAGTTATAATAATCCTTATAATACCATCACATGTAACAACTATGTTCTTTAAATGGCTAAAAAAATCCAAAGGATTGTAATTATTCTAAATTTAAAAACTATTAAATCTTAGGTGTAAAATGTCTGAATTATTTTTCCTCCTCCAACAACCATTACTTTTAATAGGATTAGATTCCAAGATTAAAAGTGTCCTATATTAATCCGAGAGCTGTTCTCGAGCCAAGTTTCATTTAATTTTCTTCGCAGATGGCCGCTATGGCGAGTAGCAGAACGTGCAAATACACTTCACACACGATTTTCTATCATTTAGTATCCCATATTTTAAGTTGATTTTTTATTTATAATTTTGAAGAGTTAACATACATTTAATAAGAATATTAAAAAAATGACAAAATATTTCATCGTGACATTTTACCCATGTATATTTAATGTACCCTAATAATAAAATTTCTTATAAATTAACCTGAAATTTTGGACTTCTACAAACATAAAAGAAAAAAAATATTAATTTAAATTACCCAATAATTCCCATAGCATCGAATACGCAGTGTTCAATGTAAGCGTCTCTTAAATCGTCGATTGTTTGACGTCGGCATTAAAACAGCGAAATGTCAATATTTGTCGGCAGTGCTCTGGGGTGGAGGGCTTTAATCCCTCCTTGCTTAGCAAATACTAGAAGATTCTGTTGCTGTCTCCTCTCTGCCTCCTTGCACCGGGGCCTTTTGTTAATCTCATTAATAAACATGAAAATTGCGGGTTTTAGAACAATGTGTACTTGGGTAATGGGGTGTGCAGACTGAAGGTTGATTTGAATTTTCTTTGTCCTCGATACTGGTGTTGCAAGGAAGTTATTGTTACGTTATCGATGTAGTTGTAGTAATGTGAATCGTGTGGTCTTGCGTTAATTAATTTAGCTCGTCTTATACACGTATTTCTACTACTATGAGCTATTAGTAGGAATGGTTGTTGTGTGCTTCTCTATTAAATCACACTGCGCGACTTTATAAGTAGTTCAAGAGATCAAAGATGTTGATGTTGCTATGCGTAAGCCTGACCTGAGTTTTTGTATTCACATATTGTAACATAAAATATTCGATTTAAGAACACACTCCTTTTTGAAATCAGTTAAAAAGAAGTAGGTACGTGTATTTTATAAGTTTTCACAATGCCCCAAAGACTAACTCAAAAATATCCACCAACTTCCTTGTCAAAATATTCTCCTTCTATTTAAAATGTCATTGGCGCACAACCAACCATAACTCGTTAAAAATTATTTTAATAAATATTTACGCAAGTAAAAACCAAAACCGAAACCCCGTAACCTCAAAAAGGAACAATGCGATCGTATCGGTATAAATAAAGCGGGTCCACCGGCACCATGCAAATCCCCTACGCTTTGCCATCAATAATCGCGAGAGTTCCCGCCGGCCGGTCCGGTGGACCGCCAATCTACCGGCGAACGCTCCGGACTGGCCGGACGCGTTATTTATATTCCCCAAAGCGACCTATTACTCACACTTCAACACCAGCTCTCCTTTGTTCGCGTGTTTGTGCGCCGTTTTGATTTATAGTGGACCTGTCGAAGGTGTGAACGCGTTAAATCATTTGTAAGTTTTGGTCCCGGCAAAAACCTGCGAATCCTTTTGTTGATGTATCTGCATAAATTTTGCGCTGGAGATAATGGCTGGGAGTTTATTGGTGTGGCATTGTTTGTTACTGCTTTTGTGGTATTTTTATAGAAATATATTTTGTATACACTTAGGATTTAAATAAGGATCTGTATTAGCTCAAGTACGTCTCACTGCAGGGCACGGGCCTGCTCTACAATCGAGTGTACGATTGAGAGGGTTTAGGCCATATAGTCACGCTGGCCTAGTGCGAGTTGGCGGACTTTTCATACCGTAGAATTTTTTCAAAATCGCCACGGTATCGTATGCAAGTTTCCTCACGATGTTTTCCTTCACCGTTATAGTGCGTGGTGATTGATTATCAATACACACATAGCTCTGAAAAGTCAGAGGTATGCTCTGGGATTTGAACCCACCGTAAAACAGTGAAATATTTTGAAAGATGCCACCACGCAAATAAGGATAGATTAACTAAAATCTATTAAATTATTATTTAAATATTTATTACTCTCAAATGTAGTAATAACTACACTAAATCGCATATTATGTAATCATTTGAAAAAACGGTCACTAAAAATAAATTAGATTAACTAGGAAACTAGAGAAAAACTATAGCTAACAATCATCATCAGAGACCACAAAAACACTTTGTCCATTTTTATTAAACCGTACCAATGCTTTATGATATGAATTGATAGTTTCTCAAGAGAAAAATGGTAGAGGATGTTGTCAAACTTTTTTACGGGGAGATTTTATTCTTAACGCATCTGTATTGTGGGGTAGACGACAATATTAGACTTTTGTTTGGGTTCCGTGAACTTCATTGAAATTATTTCGGAAACGAAAACAGTGTATATTAGCATTAAGCTGTTGTATAATTACAATATGGTAACTTCAGAATATTTACAATAGCTTAGTGTTGCTTATATTTTTTGTATGTCAAAAGAAAATATTAAAACGTCAAAAATATTTAAGTATCAATTTCGTTCTAATTTCACCCTAACTATAAATCCAATATATAGCCCAATTTTTTCGCCATACTACATAGACCATTTACCTCCACAAATGAAACTAGAAAGAAATCCTTCAGCGTGGACAAAGGCAAGCCGTTAACCCAGCCTAACAAATGTTTAGAGCCAACCTTGGACCTTTAGGCCCAACTTATCCAATTCTATTATAAAGATGCGGTGATACGTTTATTTATAGAGGTAGATAACCCTAAGTCGCAGACAGTGAGGCGTCGTTGTCGTGTGCAGTGGAGCGGCAAGTACGGAAGGACCGTGAAATATGACTGGTACACCACATTTAACCAGATAAGCGACGCGTGAGAGCGTTTCGACTTCGGCTACCGTGGTAGGGGTAATGTACTGGATCGTAATTAGTGAATGGATTAGGTACAAATTAACAAATATTAATGTAGGTGTAATAAATAAATTGTGTAATATTAATATATAATTTATTTTTTACAATTTTTGTAGCACTACATTAATTGCATATTTTGATTTTCTTATTTTTTAGTCCGTGTGTTCATATTAAAAATATAATTTCAATATATTATACAACTCTTTAAAACATTGTAATCATTTTATTATATTTAATTTAATACATGGACTAATTTTCGAAAATTGGTCCTACAACGGCGTTTATAACAATCCATCTCATAAATTTTAAGTTCTTTCTAAGTAAAGCGTAGCGGTGCTACGGAGCTACGCGTGTGCTACGACATTTACTTACTAGTCCAGTCATTACGTCGGAAAAATCGGGAAATAAATGAAAATGAACCGAGAAAGCCAAATTTTGGATATTACGTGGGGGATGGCAAGAAAAGCTTAAGTTCAAATTGTCGACCAAAATAACCTTGTGCAATTTCCGCCATCTTGAAAAAAGGGTTAAATTCAGTTTTTTCATCATAACTTGGTTCCCCGTTGAGATACGAAATTTTTTATAGAATACTTTTTTGTTGCTCTTCTCGCGATCTACAATTAAGGTCCCATGCATTTTTCACGTATCGATCGTCGTTTTCGAGATATCGATCAAAAATATCAAAAATTTGGGGAGAATTTTTTTTCGCTATTTACTTTTTTTTGGTGAAAGATATCGAAAAATGTTTAAAATAAAACTTGTTTCAAGCATGATAAGTTTGTTCTTGAGAACATTCTTTTCATCCATGCTTTAAAAGATCCTCAAGAATGGGGTTGGCGACAAACAAATAACGGGCTCGAACCAATTTGCACCACAGCCGCACCCGCTCCACCTGAACTTTTGAAACTCATTTCGTGCAAATGCAAAGGAAAGTGTGGAGCTGCTTGTGGCTGCAGGAAAGCAGGAATCCATTGCTCCGTTATTAGCCTGCACTGCAGTGGACAGACATGTGACAATGTCGCCAGAGTCGAAATTTTATTCAACGACGATCACGACGATGACGATGATTACGATTTTTCGACCGTCACAACATCATTTCCTGCGATTGAAGAGGTTTCACGACTCGAAGAGTCTACGGAGGAGGAACTTGAACAGCCAGGACCATCCAAACGACGAAAAACGTGTGAAAAAAATTACCACTTGTAATCATTATGTTTGCTGCATAAAAATTATTTCATCAATATATTTCATGTATTTGATTTCTAATTTGGCTGGTTTATGAATTTTTTTTGTATTGCAATAATTCCCTGAACCATTTTCCATCCATTTTGACGCGTGGATACAACCGAGCGAGCGGCTAAATGAATTTAACCCTTTTTTCAAGATGGCGGAAATTGCACAAGGTTATTTTGGTCGACAATTTGAACTTAAGCTTTTCTAGCCACCCCCCACGTGATATCCAAAATTTGGCTTTCTCGGTTCATTTTCACTTTTAAATGTATATAATGACTGGACTATACATAATATAAGAACAACATCTTCTAAGCTAATTTTATACAAACTTAAATTTATGCGTGGTATTGACTGGATATAAATAGACCAGTTCGGCCAAAATGGTACCATTATCTCGGAGTAATCTTATTTGAAGAAACAGATAAATATCGCGTTCCATATAACGAGACCGCTGACAAAAGTCCTGGCATTCAATCATTCAGTGCACTGTTGTGTTCCAGTTTGAAGGATATTGTAGCCAGAGTAACTACTGGACATAATGAGACTTAACATCTTATGTCTTAGGATGGCGAGCGCAGTGGAATGCCAAGCATTGCTTTGTAATTCATGGTGTTGTTGGTTTTGCTACTGTCCATGAGCGGTCGTATCGCTTACCATCAGGCCAAAGGCTTGATCGTCTCGCCATTCATAACAATAAAAAAAAATAGGTGACATCAAAGATAAGTACAACCAACAACCAGGTCATTTTATTTCAAACAATATTCTTTGTATCAATCGTGGTCTATACAAATAGACAATTTCTTTAAGTCAATAACGGACTATACAAATAGATTCCTTTAAAGCGTCATTAGCGAACCATAAAGTAATTACGGATCATTTACCAGTTCAAAGACAATTTTCTTTCTGCATATATTAGCACGTTCGCGGGAACGCTACGGTGTGTGACAAACCCGTTATTAACTTAAACAGCTTACAATTTAATGCGGAGTGTTTATTTCAATGTACAAACAGGCGGAAATACAGTGTATGGGTAAAGACTGGTTTTAAGTGAAGGGTTGTTACTGTTTGGATGGAGAGATACTCGCAGATTCTCGCCAACCGACACTCCTTGGACCTCTCTTTATCTTCAGATGTCAGTATTCATTATGCCGTGCTAGTGTTAAAAACAGCGCGATTTTGATTGCCTACGAGGCTTGAATGTTTGTTTGAGTTATTTATGAATGCTTTATCTTTAATAATACATACATAAACTCACGCCTTTATCCCAGAAGGGGTAGGCAGAGGCATCACCAGGGCACCCACATTTCGCCTTGTATGTTCCGTCCATGATGTGATAGGGGGCGAGCCTATCGCCATATCAGGCATAAATTCCTGATTCCGGTCTAATAATAAATAGGAAAAGCCAATATCACTTTGTCCGACCTGGGATTCGAAACGAGACCTCACCTTGGTAGTCGTGCCGTAGTACCACTACGCCACCGAGGCAGTACATTGTTAGTATAATTATTTTATTAATTAATTAGTGTTTACACATGGCTTCGGAAAACTGTTATTGGCGTATAAAGATCCATAGTAATTTACTAAATTCAAACAGCCTACGATATAATACGGGGTCTTTATTGGCTATGTATTGTACAAACAGACGGAATTACAGTGGTGTGCGGATAAAGATTAGTTTCAAGCGAAGGGTTGTTACTGTTCAGAAGGCGATTATGGTACGTGGGGTTTTGATTGGGAGCAATTTACTATTTGTTTGGGCTATTTGGGATTGTTTGGATTTTAGTTATTTGTTTGTATAATTATGCTACATTGGGCTGTAAGACTACGAATAGGGTCCTGCCTAATTATAGGGTTAAACAATCATGGTCGCTATAATATGAATTATATGTATTTCATCAGTCTATGAAAACCCGTAGCAGCAAGCAATGGTCAATTTATATCAGTAATTTATGTATACTTATATGTTCCACATTTATTATAAGCCGCATTAAATCGTTTACCGAAAATTCGTCTGTAACCTTAATCAATATTGATCTTATTTCTATACAACAACAACAAAATTCAGTTAATTTAGAAGAAAATTAATCTGTGCCTAGGTTTTCTACGCACTTGACTTGTATTTTCCCATCCCTACCACTCGGAATACTAAGTATCCCCCCTCCCATTAAATTCTGTCATGGTTCCAACTGACGCCGTCTATTCCACCAATACAATATGTACGCCACACCTTATAATTGAGCTGTTGCACGCAAACGGAAAACTGCACTTATCAAAGCGGTGTTTATTTAACGTTCAGAAATAAAATGTAGATTATAAATTAAAATAGTATTACAGTCGTCTATGTCTTTTTCTGGATCATAAATAGTCTACTTATCATAAAAAAATTCCCACGCCTTACTTACTCATCTCGGCATTGTCTCAGATTGACGTGATATTCTTCTGATGATGTATTGATATCAGAACAGTAAAAAGACCAAAACACGCTAGACACTAAACAACTTTTATCTATATTGGGTCCCTGCTTTCAAAGTAGCAAGCACCCTTCCTAAAACTTTCTTCATTATCTAACATATTGGTAAAATATAAAATATATATTATTCATATCGCTCAATATGCCTACCCAACGCTGTAATTATAAGGTGTCATAATTTCAGCGATACCAAATGCTTGGTTTGACGGCTCTGTGCTTATACTCTATACAAAAATAAACACACAATTTCCCACATTTATCGACATCAGACTGTCAGATGACACCGCATATTATCGTGAATAGTGTATTAATGTCATACGTATCTAATTGAGCTATTGAAGACGCCAATCTAAAACAAACTAGGGTTATTACAGCGCCGATGGGCCTTTATTAAAAAGTTAAAAGCGAAGTGTTCCGACGCGCCAACGGCTGCGCGTGTTCCCTCATTATTTATTTAAAATCCCGATCCGATTGTCGTATGTACGTTGCTTAAGTGTGGTGCGAGTTGGGAGAGAGAGTCTTACATAGGCTGATTTATAACTGATGTTGTCCTGTGCTTCAGTATACGGTATTGTATTGGAAACTAGATAGAGTATCGATTGGCAACAGATGATTAATTAAATCTTACCAATGATATAGTTATCCCGGCCCCCTCAGTTTTTCAATTGTATTGCTCACTTGCAGATTAATTTATAATTTCCCCCTTAAACCCAATTGTGGATGTCTTGATGTGGCAGTCTTTAAAAATGATTATGGAAAAAGTCATTCGATACGTTAGAGTTAGATTTGTTTGAGAACCACTACGGCCGCAATATCCGCAACATGCTATGCTAAAAAAACTGTCACATTGGCATATCATTCTCGGTTACCTCGGGGTACCGAAAAATGAAACACATTTTTCCTTTTGTTAGAAATGTAGAAAAAATCTTATGTTTTTCGCGCCTTAATGTTTCTTAATGAAACTACACTTATCAATCGCTACATCTAGTGAATCACGCCACCATCGATTCCAGACGAAGTGCTTTTAAAACTTAACCCTTATTTTCTCACTTTGAGCACTTTGAGGGATTACAAGAGAGCAGTCCTCTGTCCTCCGATCTTAGGCAGCGCAAGAATCTCGACTAATTCCGCCAGCAAGCTGTTAACTTCTGCATTTGAATTTTAAATAGGATTTGAGGATAATGTTAATATTCCGCTCGTTTGAATTCAGATTTCTTTATTGTATTTCTTCGCTGGCGTGGCTTAAGTTGGAGTGAACGGAAGGATGGCTTAGTGATTTTTGTATTATAAAATATAGGAAATGGAAGTTGCTATTTATATATTGGTCTGCCCATCATTACCACCAGTAGTCTTCTGATAAGTTTATACTTAAAGGCTTTGTCTCTCCTACAGTTTGTTGTAGAGCGGTCTATCTGAATAGTGCGTGGTGATTGAGTATCAATACACAGTGTCTTTAATAATACAAAAAAGGCAAATTATACAAAAGTATTTTCTTAGTAACAGTACAAGAGCATAACTATAATTTAACAAACCTACAGCTCATTACTTTAATCCGGTACCAAATATTTCATTGTGGTCTGTTTCATAAAGGCAAAACATTCTAACTCGGAAAGGCCAACAAAAGATTCAAATTCCCGCACACAAGGCGGGATTATATCGACGGATTACAAGAAGCCTAAATATGCATGAATAAGTGAAAATGGGCGTAGTGAGGTAAAGCTTTTTAACCGCAGCTGTGTACATTATCTGTAAAAGCATTCCATGTAAACCACAAAGGGAAAGTTGTCCCGGTGTTGCGAGCATTGTTTACGTGGCCACCGGAACACCGACCGTGCGAAATTAAAGTTTTACTGGACGTACTCTGTGTTATGATATATGTAGTTACTATGTTATATCATACTGATATAGCGCCGGGTAAAATACGACTTCTATCATCAAATTCAGCTAAATTAATTTCAGAACATAGAGCTGCACCAAAAATCTATACCGATCTGTTGGAAATCATCATCATCACCATCATATCAGCCCGCTACAGTCCACTGCTGGACTTATCTCCCAATGTACGCCACAGAGCCTGATCTGCTGTTGTTGGGAATATTTGGATCTAATTATTTCGACGAACTTAGCGAGATTGTCTGTCTACTTGGACAAATGAACCTAAAGTTTAAGCCGGGTATTTAAAACTATGGTTGGCAGAATGTAATTTCCATTCGAAACCCTTCAGCATTTTGCAGGATAATTTGGTATCCCTACTAATATTATAAATGTGAATGTAAGTTTGTTTGTTACGCTTTCACGCAAAAACTACTCAATCGATCATCATGAAACTTTGTACTCATATTCTTGGAGGTATTAAAAATAACATAGGCTTCTTTTATCCCGAAAAGTTTAGTGTTCCTGTGGGATGAAGAAGGAATCCCGATATATTTGCTACTTTTTTATACTCAAAAGGATGGGATGGGACTCGATTACATTCCATTAGTGAGAATGAGACGGGGCGGGCGGGATATAACGGGACGGGACGCGACGGGATGGGAGATTTCAAATAAAGTTAACCACGCAGACGATGTTTGCGGGCAGAAGCTAATATAATTATATAACTTTAATAAAAAGTTTGGAAATTATGCGTAAATCTATTAAAATCCATATACTGTCGGAGAAACATAGATATAAAACAAATTCGCAGGTCACATTCATTGATCTAGAAGAGACCACCTACCGCAATAAAACTGTTCAAAAGCTGGCATATCTACTCGTGTCACATCCACGCATAGCATCTGTAGGTCCTTGTATGTGTGTTTCGGGCAGGAGCCGGACGATAAATTCTACGCTTTGTACTCTCCCAGCCGCTCTCATGGTTTTTTAGGATGCATTTTATTAAAAACTCTAGACCATTCCGTTATTCGAAGCATTAGTATAGTTTTGACAGAATGTTTCCAGTATGGTGGAGACATATCTCGTATCTGTTATGTAAAGAAAATTCGAGTTGTTATTTTAGTTTTAGCTTCGTCTTTGTTGTGTATGAATGTCGTAGCGAGAGATATGTTTCAATGAACTTGGTTATAAAGGTATTGACATTATTTATATGTACTTTGATTTATAATTTCATTTTAGACAGAGATGTCCTTGTTATACGTAAGTGTTGTATAAAGACTTGTCACATCATCAATATTATAGTATCGTTCGCGAACCGCTAACAGGATTCTATTCTACTTACTTCAAAAACATATTTTATTACTTAATTATACCCGAAAAATTGATGTAAGAGACTAAACCTTTTAAACAATTCCAGCATTAAGGGTTAAAATTTTAATCAATATGCATAACCAAGACATGCCTTACCGGCTACATTATAAGGGCAGCGCAGATCTAACTAAAAAGTAAAATTATAGCCGTAATAGTTTCCAATACATCTGTTAGATAGATAAAGTAGAACTCCAGTTCACAATTGCATTGTAAAATAAGACGGAGAGTTGAATGGCACCTACAAAATGCAACGTCACATTACGGGCCGTGTAGCATTACGTATTCACTTGGATCTTTCATGGGTATAGCATCGCGGCGTGGCGTGGGTGCGACTGCTTTCTGAAAGAGAGGGAATAATTGTATAAATAAATTGAATATACTCGTATAAATTAGCCCTTAATACGTACGTCTGCATGGCATGACCCAACTTATCAGTTGATAGCGCATAGGTCTTAGTGGACTACGTTTTTATGTAAGTATCTTGGTAATTCCTGTAAAGATTTAGATGGTATGTAATAGACAAACAACTATTACATACATGAGACCGCCATTTTTTCGTATTATCGTTGTCTGTCATAGTACGGTTATTACTGCATTAGTCTACAGAACAAGCTTAACCAATACTAAGCAGATTTATCCCAATACTTGAATAATTGAAAGAAAAATATGTATTGAAATAAATCATTATATTTTCACCAAATTCACTCTGGATAAAGTGGCCAACGATTCTTACGACGCTCATGAAGTTAATATACTAATTTCTAGCAGCCACTTCTGTCCCAATATTAAAGACCCAAATACAAAAACAATACATCTTTGGAATGCGCTCCCTGTAGAAGTTAGGACATGCAGGAATCGTCTCGCGTTTAAGGTGAAGGTTCGTGAGTTGTTTTTTAAACAGACGGCAGAATTGTCAATTTAAAAGTTGATATATAATATAGTATTAGGTATATATAGATTATGTATTTATCTTTGTATAAATATTTTTACTTATATGTATTATATATGTATATATATATATATATATAGTATATGTGTATGTCTATATATTATGTGTGTTTATGTTAAGTATTTATATCCCTTTTTGTTCATTATTTTTCAAACACCCACTTTATCTCAACTCTGCACTTTCCAAAGGTTGACTGGTAGAGAATGCCTATGGCATTAAGTCCGCCTGTATACAAATGTATATAAAGTTTAAAAAAAAAAAAAAAAAAAAATAAACAATACGAACAGACGAACATGCCGACGCCTCTTAGAAGATACCAGAGCAGTCTCAAGTGTAAGAGATAGGCATCAATCTTTTACATCACAAAGAGGCGCTCCCCGGGTTCACAATAAAAGTGCCGCTGCATTCGATGCACTATGGACGGGAATTTAAATGTGAAATATAGGGGATCATCTGCGATACATAATGGGCGTCATTCGTATACGAATGGAGTTCTTGCGAGTATTTTATTTGTAGGAGAGTGACTACAATGCATTTGGTCGTAAGTGTATTGCAATGCGTATCCTCTAGAATGTAATTCAACGAAGTTTGCGCAGTAGTTGCTCACACACGTTCCAGTATACTGGTACAAACTCAGACTGGCACAGTTATATCGTTACTTGCGTGGCGGCCATACAGCTTATACACAGGACGAACTTGAAAGACTTTCATAGATTTCACTTATATATGATACTTTCATAGATCGCTATGAAGAATTTTCCATCATCGTGTCCGTGACTGGGTCGATCAGACGATCTTTGACTTGGCAATCTGGTCCACTACCGACTGACTATCGTCCAACTTGGGGTCATATTTGGAAGTTTCGGGAATCTTAAATTATCATCGGGACATTAATTAGGGTTTTTACTGCTTTACTTTTAATATGACGACTGTGTTTATTCAGCAACAGATATATTTACACCAACTAGGATAGTGATAACAGATTCATTAACGGCTTTCCCTTTCGCAGCCGGCTTGTAAATACAGTGCAATAAAGCCGGCGGGCTTTAATGAAAACAAATGGAAAAGAGCTGCTTAAAAACAAGGCTTAAAGGGGCATTCGCAATGAGGACGCACTTTGACGCTGTATGAGGAATAAACAGCATAATATCGTGCTGTGACATTTTATTCATTATAATGCTGTAAATGGGAATGTGGGTTTGTTTCTTTATTACAGAAAACTATGTGGCAAAAATATAATTGAATATTTTTTCATGTACATAGTTACAATTATATTTGCTTCTCTCCACCAACCTGCATGCAATGTATCTCATCCCTGAGCCATGCTGGGCGCCAATTTCAGTCCGCTGGGACATCTAAGCAATTCACAGCCCATAAATGCCGCTAGAGCTAACACATTTTTAATTTAAGAGAGATTAAATCGAATACCCTCTTTATTATATTAAACTGTAAAAGTACTAATAAAATAATAGATTGTTCGTGTAATATCACAGTGTGCGAGCGCCTTTACCGTAGCGGGACGTGACAGCGACACCTCACAGCGAAGTTTTGACTCCCGACAAATTAAATCAATTAAGCACTCGCTTCCCTTTTGTGTGGCCAAATGTCCCCCATTTGTTCGTATTAGGCAAGATTTTTTTATTTGCCGCTTTTATTAGCATTTTTTAATGCTAGTAACCGTTTGTTGGTTTTTAATTAAAAGCAGCGAGGTGATTTATTTTGGAATATTGTCATTTGTGGTGAAATAATTGCCAGTGTCGCTTTATTATCATGATAGTAGAATTTATGTTTCCAACACACCTCTCCTCGATAACTATCACCAACGTCTAGTGACTTTTATGGAATATCAATTGTAAAAATAAAAAATATTGACTTCAACTTCGAAGAGTATTTTGATAGTTGCGTCGGCTTCGTCTATTTATTAGGATGGTCTGCATAAAAGTTCTGAGTTTCAGATTAAACATGTGCAAGTATTTTTTAATCCATGCGATTTGCTTTAAGAAGAAATTACATAAACTCACGCCTCTTTCCAAGTAAGGAGTAGACAGAGATGCTACCAGTCCCAAGATGTGATACTTGATAATGAATCAAAAATCCAATATCATTTTGCCCAACATGAGCCTCTAACGCGAGACCTCAGCGTCGTAATCACAGTGTATTACAACTGCGCCACCGCGCCGAAGCAATTATACCGCGAAATATATTTTCCGGTCTATTAAAATCAAAGCCATTACATAAAGAACAAAGAAAAATGTAGAAAACAAAAGAAATCACAGCGAAAACAAAACATCAATTGAAACGTGACAGATGGCGTCAAGAGCTATATAAATAGAACGGAATAATAATCTGCATGTACCGACAACGCTTATAATCACTGTTTGTCGGCAAACGAGAAAATAAATTGATTGTGATTTGAACACGAGTGCTTTTATCACGTTTTTATCACGCCTTGGGCATTGTATTTAAGGGAACTTATCTTGGAAGGTATTTTGACGTACTTCATTTTGAGCATATTGTGGGAATACAGTTTCAAACGTTGCTACATAAAAAAATGAATATCTATGTAATTATTTTATTTATTGCTAAATCAAGACAGAGAACAGATCATAGTAACTATATTTTTCAAATCAAAAAAATGTATAGCGTTCTATCGAAATTAATTCTATTAACTTGTATTCATATTTAAATGAGTGCAAAATATATATCACTAACTAACATTTATTGCTCTTAGAAAAAGAGCGAATAAGCCACAAATTTAATAAACAGACTTGTGTTTAAAATTCACCTACATCATGGTTTCTTAGATTTACGCGAATATTACACATTGAAATAAAAAAAATTAAGAAATTTTGAAATAATGTAAATTAAGGGCAGTTAAATTGTAACAGTCACTGAGCGGATGACTAATACCTCAGTCCGCCCCGTGACCACGAAAACTGTAAAGTAATCGAAACGTCGCGTAAGTTAAAAAATGTAAAAATTAAACCAAATCGCGATAAAATCCGTAAAAAATAGTTTTATTTCATTTCACCTACATCGTTCCCGGTGCAGCTATTAATTTATACGCTAATGAATTTTATTAGCGCCTGGAAGCCAAAATACCTCTTCAGTTCTCACTAAAACAAACTGTGGCGATAAACAATAATTTTCTTCGGCCGGGCCCATTTTTCGTTCACCTGCAAGCGGTTTTTGTCACAACTTTGCATATTCAAATAGCCGAAGCACGGAGAATGGGCAACTTTAACAGTAAAACATTTTCGTGGCCGGAATGCAGGAGGATAATCGTACAGAAGGTTTGAATAAACTAATTAGAGATTAAAGATGTATGATGATGAATTATCAGGGAAATAAAATATGAAAATTACTATGTTTGTGCTTGTAGAATAAATCTTATGCTTTATGATATGGTGACTTTGTGGTGCTGTTTTATACAGCCAAGGTTAAGTAGTTGCATTGTGTTTACCTGTAAGCGCAGTGCGACCAAGGTATTTGCCGGTAACACTTCTCGGTAATAAACCTGAAAAATCTGAAAAAGTAGCCTTAAATGTACAATCGTACATTAGTTTCATAGATTCTCTACCATAAAATAAATAAAAATCCCGTGATTATATTATTCGTCACCATCATTAATAGGGAAACATACTACTAACTACTAAGCAGGATTTAGACTTGAAAATCAGTATACAACTTATAAATTCATAAAGATCACTCCGTGTACCTTCTGCTGATTGTTCAGTTTGCTGTGTCCAGAGCAATGTTTGCGCAAAAAAGTCGTGAAAGCCACAGACAAAACCGCGGGCGGAAAGTTGAACAGAAACAAAGCGGCGCCACGCGGTTTTGTTTCAACTTTCCACTACAATGCGCCGTTTGATAAATACTTGAAGTATTTTATATTTAACGCTGTATTTATATTGTTTCACATTTAAGTTGGCGGATGTCGGGCCTCGTCCAGAGCTAACTAAACGCCGGAGTTTCAAGGAATTTATCGTTGAAAGTTTTGTATTCAAACATTTATACCGTTGTTATTTATTTGTTTTAAGTGGAATAATTTATTCAGTTTAAAGGGCGATGTGGTTTTCCTTTTACTAGAAAATTTGGTGTAGTATGTCAACGATGAAGATAGATCTGCAACGGACCTCAATATAAATGGAATCAATTGTTAAAATCCCAAAAAAGATAAACTTAAGCAATGACGCTGGAATGCCAACGCAACCGTCTGGTAAAGGGAAGAATAAAAATAAAACGAAGGGACATATCCTGCTCTTTCATTCTCTTTTATTATGCCCCGTCTGCCCTTTTATGCCCCGTCTATTTTGGACCCTAGGCGATGCATAAGTATATGTACAATTATTGGTGACGAGAGCCTTTTGCCTTAAATTGATTGGCTCGCTCATTTGTCGCTAATTAAAATATTGAAGAGGCAAATCTAAAAAGAAGAGAAATTAATATACACATAAGGATCTACCGCCAAACATGCAAGGTTAAAGCCTTCATAAAGCCTAAGGCTATTTGTTAAGAAAAACCGAACATTCTCTCCAAATAAATATGCGTAAGCCCGTATAGAATTTCCAATAAACTAGGCAACTAACTGTCCCCGACAGAAGCATCGGCGTAATCTCATTAATCTTGTCGTGACAACATAATTCAATGTACCGTCTTTAGGAGATAAGGCGCTGCCAGCGAAGAAAAAAGCGACGTCCCTGAAATTTACTGGGATGAAAATGTTGAGAGGTATGGGAGATATAAAGGAACGACCGATATCAATGATATAGGCGACTAAAGCCCTTAATACAAAAGGAATTAAAGACCGTGAAAATTAGGAAAATGTAGAATGGATACTGACATTAACGACATTATTTGCTTTGAAGTAAAATAACGGAAAGAGCTTAAAGAGAATGTTTTAATGGAAATAATGTATACTATGTATAAATTAAGATTTAAAGATCGAAATACCAAATTCCGTAAATCAAAGAAGAAATTATTTCGGTTTGCGCCCTTTAATCAACTTCGCAAATTCCGTAAAACGTGGCGTTTTGTAGCGAAACCTCTCATCCCAATTCATCAGGTCGTCATATTTTAAGGTTGTTACGCGACTAATATAAAAAGATCTTTTTCTTCATTCAGATTCATTAAGATAGCACCCTCTTCAAATTATCCGCGCTGTAGGGTCGGGATATGCACCTTATTGGATTATCCGAGCTTTGATGTCCGAAGACGCTTGAGTCTCGTTTACACCGTGTTAGAGGTAATAAAAAGGAAGCAATTCTGTAAAGGAACTTTTATTAGGTAACATGGAAATTGGAAAAGTTAAGAGTATTGGGGATAATGAAGATGCAGAAAGTCTGATCCGAGGGTGTTTCGGTGAAAAAATCCTTAATATAATTAAACCTTTGGCGATATTATTAGTCATTTTGCTAATTGATGTAAATAGGTAATTTAAACAACATACTATTTTATGAATATGAGATAATAATACATGTACTCATATTTAACTGCTTCGGTGGCGTAGTTGTATTACGGTACGGTTACAAAGCTGTGGTCTGGGCTCCGAGTCCCGGGTCGGGCAAAGTGTTATTGGATTTTTCTATTAATTATCAGTCCGGAGTCAGGAATTTGTGCCCGATATGACGATAGGCTCGCTTCCTATCACATCGAGGGACGGAATATACAAGGCGAAATGTGGGTGTCCTGGTGGCGCCTCTGCCTATCCCTTCGGGGATAAAGGCGTGCGTTTATACATTCTTATATAGTTAACACACATTTAGAAATTTTATGTATGTATGTATGTACTCATATTTCAGATTCATGCTGAAATATCAGGACTACTTCAAAACACGAAACTTTCAGATAGAGTTTAATGAAAGCTTGGCTATGGTATGACTACCAATTACAAACATTCTAATGGTAGAAAACAATAATCAATTAAATATGTCTAATATCCATTATGCTTTCAACAATAGTCCATTAATCCTTCATTTCCAAACCGAGCGACGAACTGTTTGATTGCATTAATTGAAATGAAGCCTAATCCTTTCACAACACATGTTTGGTTTCCAGTTCATATTGTTTGTAGTATCATTGATCAGCGAGCAACAGCGGGAGGCCTGACAATCACCCATATTCACCCAACTGGGACACAACAGATTAGTTTGCCATGATAATTGACAATACAATCCGTCAGTTAGCACGCCTGCAAACGAATATGTCGAACCGCAGTGTTGTTATCGAGCAGTGTGGTAACTTTAGATACATTGTGTAATGCCATAGAGGCAACGGTGGTTTTGCGGTAGCAGTAATTAACGATTCATAAGATCTTGTAAAAGACTGTTTGAATAAAAAATATGTTGATTTTGAATTTTGAACATATATTAATTTATGGCTTTGAGTAGATTTCTTCTTGGTATTTATTGGACATGATATTTGTGTCCTTAAATGACTAAAAATAATAAATGTAGAGGTAAAATTTATCTTAATATTACGTCAAGCATAAATCCAATGAAAAGCAAATCATGTATTCCAAAAAAATAAATTCAACGCCGTAATAATCACTTGACCTCTTAATTTAATTCAAGACTTTACTGTGTACCTACTAAGTTGTTTGTTTAATAAAGTATTTACATAATTGCTATTTCAATAATGTAGTAAAGAAAATATTAGTAATTTTTGCATAGTTTCTTTCTACAAATATTTCACTGTCTGGCACGGACCTCCTCTACCGGTTGCAAGGAATGTGAACGCTGACCTAAGAGGCGCGTTGATAAAAAAAAAAAGCGAAAAGAAAATTTCCGAATATCAAAATATTTAATACAAAAATACCAAAGCGACTTAACTTACCAACGGCGAACATAAACCGCTGTTACAATGAGTATCGTATCAGCTCGCATCACGTCCAATCCCAACAGAACAGCAACAACAAACACACGCAACAAACATTGCCGCGGAACGATCGCGAACCACGCTTTTTGCTAATCAGCCATCTAGTTCAGAGATACCCAAACTTTATCGTAAACCCCTTAATGTATATTTTGGTTTTGCAAAACCCTCCTTTATTACATAATATTGAACTTTTGCATTTTTTTAAACATTCAATATATTTATGACAGTAAAATATTTTAGAAGTAAACATAAAAGTCATGTGCAAAAATTCGAAAAAGTTTCTCGAAGAGATCGCAGGTAGCGATAAGGCCGCCAATTGTTACCATTCCATTAGTTTTAAGTATTTTATCTGTTTATTGTTCCTTTTTTATAATTTTTGTGTACAATAAAGTATATAAATATATAAAATTCGATTCACAATTGTGGAAACCCGAATTTGTTTTTCAAACGACTTATCTAAGGTTACAGGAAGAAGTTTTCAATGAAAAGGCCAGGAAGGAGAGTAAGACAAATATATTGTTGCTAAAACAGGGCACTATTGACACCGGGGTTCGACATAAATATCTTTGGGTATCAATGGTCTATTCGACTGCACCACCTGCGTGAATTATTGCCAGTGCATGCAAATACGACTGCTATCTCAACTCAAATCTCAATCTATGCACTAATTACGATCAAAATATTTCAGTGGCGCTACTGTTCCTTACTATGTGGTTTATAATTGTAATTTGTAGGTAATTGTTTGTATCGATTGTACTGTAAACATCCAATTTTTCTGTGACATGGTTTGTGTGATTTGTTTGTGGTAGTATTTAAATTGTAATATTGTTTTTGGTGTACTAGTTTATTTGAAGTTTTATTGTTGTTTAATTATTATATGGTGGTAACTCATTTAATCTACTGAGCTGCATAAGAAAATGATTTGGCTTATTGAAAAAGGAATTGCAACACTTGTAAAACTATTTAAAACTATTCAAAAATATAATATTATATATTCAAGTGTAATATTGAAAATTAAATTTCATTATAAGAATGTGTTAGGTTTTGCTTCATGGCTGGTTTATTTATGTGTTTTTATAAAAGTTTCCAACTAATGAGTGGTCACTTCTTTATGATTTATTTTGCTAAACTGAATACTGTTAATTTTTACTTGACATAACTTTGCATTATGCATACAGTTGTCCTTTTAAATGCTTTAAAAGTTTAAGTTTGACAACGTGGATCAGTAGTTTCACAGTATATGTCATATATCAGCTATTGGCGTGTCGCAAAATTTGGAACAAAAATAAAATTAAAAAATATTTATTTAACGCTTTCTTGGAGAATTTTTTTCAATATAATAAACATAAGCGTAAAAATATTAAAACAACTCAAGAATTTCTAAATATTGCTATGTACTAACCTTCTCCCCAATAAGATTTATTTTACGGGCATTTGGCCCTTGGAGGGTGAAAATGCGCTCCTGACGAATTAGCTACATTCCTGCTGAATATTCTTGAGAAATTCATCAAAGGAAATAAATAAGTGACGCAAAAGTGAAAATCGGGTAAGGTGCCACTGCCAGCGATCCTCAAGGATCACGTTTATCACGTCAATCTCCTGTTCGTCAGTGATATAAATTCGAAGTAAAAAAGTGAAAGTGGAGAAGTAAGTGGCTCTCCTGAAGGAAAGTCATCACTAACCTCCCGAACATCCACATCAACATAGATATTCATTAAAGTTGGTCATAAAACAAAATCTCGTTTAATTTATCATTTTGTTTACTTATTTAAATCACTCCTACAAAGGTTTCTACTGCTACGTCTAGATAATAGTTTTTGTTTTCACCTCCAAATGATTGAGACTAAATCGCCCCCACAGCGGCTCCATATATTATAGTTATATTAAGCAAGTGTTATCGCCGGTTGATGCGAACGCCGTGCAATTCGCACGTATAATTCTAGTAATTTTCGAGACCATTGGCCGGGAAAATATGAATTTGCTGGCTATAGTTCAAAGAGCTTAGAGTCGGCTCCACGAAGACGTGCACTCATTTGTTTGCGATGCGTATTAAACGTACTCGCTTAGCGCGGATTGACAATTACAAGTTTAGATTGCTTCAGGTTTTTGTGTATAAGTTTAAAATGAAATTATTTTAAACTTATGTTTGATTTCACGTATGTTTTGACACTCAATCTCTATCTTTATATGGCGTGAGAATTCAAAGGCTTTATATATTTGTCAGTGTCTGTATCAGCCCAAATACGTCCCACTGCAGCGCACGGGCCTCTTCTACAATCGAGAGTACGATTGCGAGGGGTAAGGCCATATAATCCGCCACGGTGGCCTAGTGCGAGTTGGCGGACTTTACATACCGTAGACATTTTTCAAACTCGCTACGGTATGCAAATTTCCTCACTATGTTTTCCTTCACCGTTATAGTGCGTGGTGATTGAATATCAATGCACACATAACTCCGAAAAGTCAGAGGTGTGCCCTGGGATATGAACCCGCGACCACCCATTTATATTTATACAAGAAATTGTCTTGCATAGCCATTACATTAAAATTACATTCAGATTTTTTTATGCATTTAAATAGTAAAGCACGCAAATTTGCCTTCACAATCGCATCAAGCAAAGATTGCACAATTGCCATAACGGTTCTTAATTCAACTCGTTCACTCCGGTGATTGCATTATTGTACCCACTTGATGTTTGCATGAAAGCATTTATATCAATGGAGCACGTTTTTAATATTCAAAAAAGCATGATAATAGAACGCTTGCACAAATTGGGAGTGGTGTGTCACGTGACGTGAATGGTGAGCTCGTTCGTAGTTCACTTGAGTGACTGAATCAGCGGGTCACGTGCTCCGAGTTCATCGGACAGATTTGATTGTGCCGAATGCACGCCGTTTTTATTGACGTGAAGATTTCTGAATTCTGAATAGTGCATTTTGTGACTTACTTGTTTTGGGAATCAAGATACCTTTTTATAGTTGATAGAGTATTTATTTATACTACGATGCTTGCTGGCAAGATGTGTAATGAATGAAAATAAGAAAAATTTGAATGAGTTTTGAGTAAATATTTTAGGCCCAGTTGCACAAACTAACTTTGATGATCACTTTAAAATTGACCATGTTATCGCCATACATTTGAAATCTCAAATGTATGGAATTGACATTGTTAAAGTCAAAGTTATGGGCAAAGGTACTTTGTCTATCTCAGTCTTTATGTCATATTAATATTCTTTTTTATCAATATTGAATTCACAAACTAGTAATAGAATTTTCTTAGTAATGATTATAACCACAATATTGAATCAAGATACCTATTCCATAAGATAACGTGGACAGTACGGCCAAGATGGTTCATACTACAGTAAACTCTGAGAATAACATTTATTATTCACAGCATTTATTCATACCCACGGAGTTTCGTGCCCGAAGCTTTAAGCAATTTTGACATTTCGTCACTGCAGACTAATAACTCAAGTAAATGATTTGCTCGGTAAAAAAGATTATTATATTAAAATACACGATTGCGTGAGTGTTAGATGCGTGTACTTGTTAAATAACTATAAATATTTCGTGTTCTGGTTAAGTTTTGTTAGTGGAACAAGTCAAAACAACAGTTTTCCGCATATTACCTTTGTAGTTGACCTGTTATCGCGCATTTTTCTTTTCAACACGCAATTTTTTTATTTTTATAAACTGTCGTTACAAATCAATTTAGAATAATTGTTTGGCTCTGTGAACACGCCCATGTTTCAGCAGATTTTATTGTATTTTAATCTGAAAAATAACCATAGAAATCCACCATTTATAATCACGGATAAGACGAGAAAAATGATAATCACAATTCGAACTACAATTCATATTTCCTTTACTATAACTTCAAAAACAACACAATATTAATAAAAACTTATACCGAAAACTACAACTGCATAAATAATCCCATAATCCCCAATTCTGCAACTGTATCATTTCAAGTCGGATTTCATCTGACGTGACGCTTTGACACGTCATCACGTCGTCATGTCACGTCACTGGATCTTGTTAGCGTGACGCGTGCGCCGCACGTGCTAGTCGCCGAGTGTTCTAATTGATAATAATTTCAAACATTTTTGTAGGGTATTGCACGCTAATTGGGTGGAGAGCGTGTTGGTGCCTATTATGGGTAATGTCACGTTAAAGAGAATGGGCTGTGAATATTTGGGGTATTTTATGTAAATGTGAATCTATGAGTAATAGTTTAGGCATGTTTTCTTGGAAGTGTTGGAGAAATTTTTAGAGAGTTTTATGTTTTTATATCTCGTTTTAATCTTTCATAGATGATGTATAGTTTATAGCTATTTGTTACGAAACATACAGTTTCCAAGATCTGTCAAATATACTATGCCCGGTTAACCCGGGTTACCTGAAAGATTTATTTCATAAATTACTGTGCAAGTCTCATATCAAAATTTTCAAACCATCGTCAAAATATAGTCTCTGTATCTATCGTCTGTAGTTTTTGGTAATAGATTTGTATACACAATAATCTCCCATAAGTGTTTACGGCCATAAAATAAATCTCCCATACACTTAACATCAAAGCAAGGCGTCTCGAGTTAAACCTGTAAACCGCGGAGAGCGATATAAATTATTTATTAATGTTAACGCTAGGGCTGTTTTCACATTTCGCCGACCGCAGAGGTTCTTTGCAACAAATAGGATTTCACTATGAGCCACAAATCTGGACGGCCATCTGTGCCCGAATCTTGTAGGGGACACACTGCTGTAGGGGTTAGCCAACCAATATATTGGGAATCAACATTTTCTAATTCTGCCCGTTCTTCCATACATCCATGAGATCGCCGCAATATGACTTTTTATCCATATCGCGAAACCACTTGGCTTTTAATTATCTTATCAGCTGCTTAACTGATATCAATGCCTTCAGGAAAAACTTTTTGGGCACTAACCGATTGAAAATTAATTTCTTAAAAATGTTAATGCCTGAATTGTCTAAGTAAGCATGTACATACATAGGTATTCATTAATTGTTATTTAAACGATTACATTAATTGAAGTATTTTTCTAACAAATTAAATTAAACTCTATTTTATTACTTTCCTTTCATTTAACGTTGTTGTTGTAACAAATACAAATACACCCAACAGTCACATACATAGTCCTGACCCCACATTAAGATCGAGTCTTGTGTCGTGGGTATCACAAACACCCAGACCCGAAACAAATACCTGTGGATCACACAAATATTTGTTTCGGTGCGGGGATCGAACCCGCGGCCTCTCGTTTCACAGGCGGCGTCTAACCAACTGCGCCACGGAGGCTGTCATTATAGTAGATTTATAGTATCAATTGGATCCGAGTTTATCGAATAAACATTGAAATACATATAATTACAAATACAAAAGAGTATTATGTTTGAGCCAAAGAAGTGAAATACATTTTCATTTTAATGCCAATATTACATTAAAAAACAATTCAACGGGTTCGAAGAAATATGACGAATAACCTGACACTATTTCCCTTTAATAGTCGAAATTCTAACACCCATATTCTAAGACGTTTTCTCGACTCCACTTGACGTTACTAGAGGAAATCCGTATTCTTAGTAGAAGAAAATCTCCTCCACTCAACGTCACTCAAAAAAATTCCTGTCTCGAGGAAAGGAATCAACTGTCAAACTCAAGGTACGTCGCGACCTACCTTAAGGAAGAAATAAAAGAAATAATCCTACTTTAAAATTGTAATTTAAAAGAGAGAAATAAAGTTTACCTTTTAAAATTCTTAAATACCTAAATATGCCAACAATTTTTTGAGGTGGGTGCCTCTACACGATCTACACGTTTTTCTAGTGAATGATTACTCTTTATTTCACGGTGTCCTAAAGTGTGCCTCCTGGTACGCCGCGCCGTAGAAAGTAAAGGAGGGCGCCGCGTAGAATTCCCTCTGTCTAAATTTTTAGTTTTGTGCTTATATACCTAACTAATATCGCTGTACGTTTCAACCAGCTAGATAGACTAGGGTGCCGAGACAAAATAGTAAATATGTATGTGCGCCGCTGACTGAAAAAGATTGTGACCCCTGCTCTATCTCAAAAACTGCAGAACCGATTTCGATTCAACTTATACGGTGCAGTTCTGACAAAATTACATACATACAGCTCGAATTGGTGATCTCCTCTTTTTGAAGTCGATTAAAAAAAGATTTTTCGTTTGGAAACAATGTTTATTATTTTAAACGAGTTATTAAAGATTTCCAGCGGTTCCTGTAATACTTGTACGATACTCCGTACGAATATCCCGAACGACGATTCATCAATAAGAATATCCTTCGAAATTTCCGGGTTGGATTGAATGACCCTCCTCCTGTCTGCATGCGTTTTTTTTGCAGCCACCATTTCTCCGACTCACTAAATATTTGTCTTCCAGTCATAATCCTGAAGATTTTGAGTTAAATAATTATATATTATTTGTAAACACTTTTGACATGACATTTGACTGTCACTTTTCAAGTGACCATAGGCTAGTTTCAAAGTTTTTTTGTTAAATCTCTACTTTATCTATACATCAGTGACGTAAATGATGACGTTTTTCCTCAACTCAACCTCACTCGAGGAACCTTTAGTAAAAGTATATTTTTAACTAAGCATACCATTTTCGAGGATTCCTTAAATTCATTTTTATGTCACCTCGACTAGGATAAGGTTGAGGAAGATTAGAGGAAACGTGTTAGAATACGGGTGTTAGTGTATGCCACGTCTCTAACTCTAAAGTGAAGTCTAGTCATTTACCATGCCGGTTAAAATAAAAGTTGTCCATGCTGCGTGCACGTGTGTATCGAATATTATAGGTCGTTAAAATTCAATTGTTGCTAGCCTCCCCGCCGGGTCCACCTCCGGCCCCTCTATTGATGTAATAAGTCTATTGAGACTGCATAATTGCAAATCATTTGTGGGTTATTTGTCGTTAGTGCAGGGCCACTCCATTATACTGAGCAGTGAGACGCAAATTTGTTAATCGATTTTTTATTATGCTGTTCATTGAGTGTGCCCTACACTTGGGAATAAAATGCGTAATAATTTACTTTTTGTGTAATTAAAATTGAAATTATTAAATGGAATTTTGTGTCTATTGCTCGAAAGGAATTTCGTTAGAAAGAGTCAGGTATTAAAATTGTAAATTAAATGTTCTGCGACATTGGCACAATCACGAAAAGCCACTTGGAGAATTTATCGATTCATTTCAATAATGGTGTTGGATTTTGGTCTCTTTTTAAAAACGGACTCGTTTCAGTACTATATTTTCGTCTCAAGATTGACTGAACTTCACAAGAATCCTTTAAGCTATGATAAATTAATTGATAATTTTGCAAATTTTATTTATTGAAGTTTTGTACGAGTAATAACATGTTTTCGATAATTTCCCGCATATAGAAAAGCAATAAAAAATGTTAATACTGTCCGACAAATTATAAACGGTTCTCCATCATACTAGTATATTGTTGATAAAAGTTGCTTAGTTATATTCTTCTTCAGCAAAAGTTATATGCGCCTCATATTAAGAAAACTTCCAATGCCGTCATTACATACCGAAATTTACGATTCTTACAGTTCCTGCCATTCACTGCGCTCAGTTCCCATTACCAATTGTTATGTTTATATTTCCTTTTGCGATGCAAATGCAATACTTTAACTGTCGGCAAGGGTCTGATCAGTTTGGCTGGTCGCCTTTAAAATACTTCACGTTAAATGTGTTTGTAGTAGCTGTTCTTTAAACGGTTGAGGAGTTTGTATGGCTTTCTTCGCTGAAAGCTTCTCGCGTTACCCTCTGATATAGCTCCTTGTATACCTTGAAAGTGTATTTTGCAACATTGCAGTTTAAAATGTTTGCGTATATTTTCGGAGTTTAGTTAGGTGAAGTCGATAATTGGCAATGGTGGCCGTTATCATCCACAATAGTTAGTGGTAAGGGTAATGTTTGGTTTTTGTAAATGGAAGATAGATGTTATAGAAAAATCTGTATCCAAGAACATTGTTCCCAAAAACCTAACGGTCACCTTAGTAGTTAAGACGTCAGCTGCGAAACGAGAAACCTATTCCCGATCCCAATTATGAAGATTCAGTCTACCTATATTGGTGATATCATCATGGCATAATAATATATAAATTATTGCCGCAAGTTCCCTGCCTCCGAATGGCAGTTTCACTTCGGAGTTAGTTTAAAGCTTCCTTTAGCGTTACATGTGTATTGATCACACCAATATCACGTAGTGCTATTTATGTGGCTGTAAAATGCAGCCTGCATACGAGCGTAATACAAGTGTTCCAAAACTCAGGCACATTAGGCACAGTTAATTAAGCTTAGGTGAGCAATCCGCTAGTTTGGTAGGTGCCTACATCATGCGTAATCTTCCCCATTTTCCTCGAATCAGTGACTCATCTGTCCCCATCTCGGGTCAATGTCATACGACACTAAATAAGGCGAGACAAATAAATATTCCCATTCTCCTATATATAATAATCAAGCTTGTAAGGCTTAGTGAATAGAGGTTATTTTCGCTTGAGTTAGCAAAAATTGATGGCAGAGTAAAGTTTGTGGAAACTGTAAGAATAACTAATGGGGTGGATCGGGAACTAATAGGGCCGGTCGGAAGTGTGTGACGGTTTCTCGTATTACTTTATTATGTTGAAATTCCTTGAATATACTGCGAAAAGCATGTGAGTGATCTATAGGAGAGATAAAAGTAGTCGGCAGGATTTCGGAATTGATTTTGTAGGAATTATTAGCAGTCATGGCTTTGTTTCATATCCCTCTACTCCGATTTAGCATGTTTTTATTATATTATCATATTTTGAAAACGAATTTAACATTGAAATATCGGAGACGGGTATTTATTCCATGATTAACACCCAAATTTTCTTCTTAGAACTTCGATACCTCATAATGACCACGGCATAGTCCTTACAAATAAGTGAGTAAGATTCTTTATACACACATATATAAACTCACGCCTTTATCCCAGAAGGGTTAGGCAGATGCGCCACCAGAACACCCACTTTTCGCCTTGTATGTTCCGTCCCACGATGTGATAGGGGGCGAGCCTATCGCCATATCGGACACAAATTCCTGACTCCGGGCTGATAATGAATAGAAAAAACCAAGATTCTTTATAGCTTGTTTAACGAGGGCCCAACGGCCAACCGCAGGTGTCCTAGGCTCAATCCTGCTACGCCCATCTCGACACCTAACCAGACCTTATAACCGAAAAATACTTGCAATTATATACAACTACTTACATATTTAATTGCACACCAAATTAGCAAAACAAGGGGTGTAAAAAGTATCGTAACTAGTGTTAAGCCAGCTAGGGGTGCCACGCAATTATCTAGGGTTCACTAATACCACGCTCTTAACCTCGTTTGTCTGGCTTATTTAACTACTAGCTGTATTACCGACGCTTCGAGGGATTACGTATTAGCGAATTCGGTAAGATTATTGATGGTCAAAGAAACATTTGGTCGATGGTTTTGCGAAGAATCTAGTGGTTATTTGTAACAGAATATTATTTTTTATCTAGGCTACTTGATGGTGCGAATACAAATTTATTTTTGGATTTTTGCACTGACTATAGTTTTTCAGCGAATCTTAACTACTAAACAGTGTGTTGATTCCATTAAAAATACTTATGAATTATCTCTTAAGATACTTTTCGACAGGTCTATTTATTCTGTATTCAAATTGTTACAGCGTAGCTCTACAAATCTACGGATCGGTATACGAAATCGATTAATTAAAAAACCTATAGCGATATCGCACCCAACTTGACAATTCAGCAATTATAATCACAACAAAGCATTTGTAATAACGGGATTCAATTGCAGCAAAATTTATGCATTTAATCAGTTTGGTGATAGTGGGCCAGACGGGCGCTATCTCGGCCACATCGCCCAATTACTGCCCACCCCACGGCAGACGAGGGATGAAGATAACATCGCAGATAACGCGGCGCCTGCGTGCTGTTTGCGGAGATTTTATGGTGTAACCATTGATTTGGTTTGGTTCTGTTGCTGTTTCGTTGATTGTTGAAGAGTTTGTCTTTGGTGGAAAGGTTATTGGACATTTGAGACCATTGAGGTCATTTTTTATTGCAGTGAATGATGGGAAGAGCATGCACATCGCCAGATGGTAAGCAATAAGACCGCTCATGGACAGAAGCAAAACCAAACAACACCATGAATAACAACGCAATGTTTTGCATTCCACTGCGGTCGCCATCTTGAGACATAAGATGTTAAGTTCATTATGAATAAAGAATCTTTAAAATATCAGTTTTCGACAGTGCATAGTAAAATTGGTTGTGAATTTAGAGTCTGGTAGAGTTCTTGCTATTAGATTTTTGTACACCGTGGGTGCAATGTTCGCCCTTCGGCAAATGTTTGTGTCACCCACAAATATTTGTTATGGATCTGTGCGTTATATGAGAGAAAGCTCTCTCGCTTGTGATACACAACACAAGCTCCTATATTACGGTGATCCTGAAATCATGTGTGTTAAATAACTGGACGATATGTTTAATTTCAGAATTAATCAATATTGAACGACAAGAAATGAGGAGATCCTTGGGGGAAGCCGATGTTCAGCAGCGGACTTCCTATGGCTAATGAGAAAGAGAGAGAGAGAGAGAGAGAGAGAGAACGACAAGATTTTGAAATCACTATAACAGCTCGTCCGCATAATCATCAACCACAGTAACTTAATTCATAAGGCCACATTATAATCTCATCATTGAAGACGCTATTATATCCTTATAATTACGTTATAACAGATAATGGTTGATTCAGCCTTAGCTGGCAACCTTTCAATCAGGGCTCTTTGAAGTACAAACAATTTTGCTTACCGCTAATGACGTCACGATGACATAGTGCTCGGATAGGGTTGCCGCTCTGTAATTACCCGGAATAAGGGTAATTCGGCCCGCTGAGTGCGCGGTGCTTTTTGCTCGTTAGCTGCGATTTGGGGAGGTAGTGTGAGCGTAAAGCATGTGTAGTGGACAGTGGACAATACTATTAACTCAATTCAAAAGTTATACTTATAGAAATTGGAGAGAAAAAAAATATGACCCGCCTGCGTCAATATCTGCAAGACAACAAGATTTTAATTTGAATATTTTATTTTGGTTTTGCATGATCTTAGTTGACAGTGTTCACAAACGCACTCAGAGGCATAACTTCTCATAATATTGTTGGATATATAGGTACAGCAACAAAATGTAAGAGTAGCAGGAGCAGGTTTATAAATAGGGAGAATATAATTAGAATAATATACATTTTTTTTATAATTGAAGGTAACTTACATCTTATTATTATTTTTTAATTAATGTTGCACTAGTATTTTTACGCCTCAAACACAAAAAAATCTATGATATTGAAAAATTCACTTTCAAACTACATCATCTAAGACGAAAATTTGGTATGTTGGCATTAATAAAATCCCAAAAATAATTCGCAAAAGTTACCAGCAATGCACATTACTACAACCACCGCTGTCACTGAGACCCCACACACACGCTCCATTGAGCGTGAAAACGCCGAGTCACGCCGCTCAGATTGCCGGTGGAACGACCGGCCCGCGTGAAACCGACTCGTACTATCAACAGATACACTTCACTATTATGTGGATTATACCCTCTGCGTCGACAGATTCCTTTATGTTATAATGTTTATATTTGAAAATATGTTATTAATTTATCATGGGCTTAGTGGTTAGTCTATTGGTTTCAAAAAATGTGAGTTATCCAGAAGAATTATATTTCTTCGGATTAAATTATAACTTACTCTGGACTAATCTCTGACTCTGGCTCATGCATAAAGTACCTCTGTATGAAAATTCATTTACGAGTATGGTAAGTTAATTCGATGCTGACTGAGAGAAGAATGAACTAAGAAACAATAAACTTTGTACTTCCGTCAAATCTTTTTACACAATTGTACACATACCTAATTATATGAATTAACCATAATCTTGCAAACCACTCACTTTATCCACAAAACAGTCTCTAAACAACAACAAGCATCAAATGCGGGCTTCAAAACAAAGACACAAACAAGGTATTTTATTCTTTCAACTGAAGATTAACAGCATTAACCGAGCGTTTAGCCCGTTTGTGAATTGAATTAGGAGGGAATGTCTGCGCGGGCCGGCGATAAGGCGGCCCACGAAGCGAGGTTTCCGAACAATAAGCCAATTAGACAATAACCTCGCGACATGAATAGCTTCATCTAGCAAGCGATGTTAACGTTTTCTGACGTTCTTTGTCACTGGGTGGGTAGACGGGCGGTTTTTTAAAATTTGAAAATAATCACCTTATAGGTGTCGTAAGTGGAAAAGCTACGCTGAGTTGAATACAACATAAATAGCTTGAAAAAATAACCTTGCAATGGAATGAGTTCATTTAATGCTCAATAACTCCTCCTTTCCCTTTCCCAACCATTTTTTTCCCAAGCACGGCTGACGTCTTTGCATCTTTCAGGTTTTCCACGAACTTGAGAAGTGGTAATCAGCTTCTATTTCATCGATTAGCCCGTTTGTTTTCATAATTAATAAATATTAGTATCATGTGTGTTGTTCCACGTAAAATCCATCGTAGTCAATAAAAAAAAAATTGTATGTTCTCAGTTACGAAACCGCTCGTGTACATTCGGGGCTGCCATTGTCACCGGCGCGGCGTCGCCTCCACTCGCGACCTGCTTTCTCGGAAATCTCTGTAAGCGTCATTTGCACTTTTCTTGCGGCGGAAAAACATCGCAGCGAGATGAAAAATTAAATTTCACCCGCAGCCGTCGCTACAATGCTCGGTTAACCTTCTTGGAAATTATTTCTGTTTAAATTCCATTATTTTCTTAGAAGCAATGAAGATGAAATCAGTTGAGGATCAACGGACTGGTTAAACCGGGGATTATTTGGGTCAGATTCTTTTAACGGAGTCCTCGAAACCGACGAGCATGTATGCAAAGATTAATGACAGTGGATGAAGCGAAAGAGGTATGTATGGACCGTAGCACTTGGCGCTCAATAGTCTCTGCCTACCCCAATGGGACATAGGCGTGAGTTTATGTATGTATGTATGTATGTGTCTTTTAACAGAAACGATTAGTATTGTTTGTGGAATTCTGTTATTTCGTAATGTTGAATACATTTTTGGAACAAAAAGATAACAATTAAAGGGCTGCCTAACAAAATATTGGTGGGGTAAATTATTTACGAAGTATTTATAAGAGAATTAATACGTCTGTTGCTGGATTTTCGGAATGGATAATTAAAAGCGTAGAAGAATTCAACGGTAAAGATTAGAATCACAATATTATTGTATTTTGCTTATTTTCTTTCATTCTTTCTACGAAAACGTTTGTTAAGCGGATAAATTAAATATCACTGACCCAATCAAGCGCGTCGGTAACACTTTCATATTATAATATACGATTCTCAGAAGATAAGCCTGATTACTCCGTACGACCCCTAGCATTTCCGTTGTAGTATAGTTTGGTCATAGCTGATTCTACCAACAGAATATACTGTAACCAATTTGGACTAGAAATAGGTGTTATCTTTGATTTTCATTATCCTTTCTGTCTTCTAAAAATCTTGTTAAATCCATTACCAACTTTTTATTACCTTCCATGTATATCTTCCAGGTTCTTTACATTTACATAACATGAGAATATTCAATTGTATTTTTGTTTGCGTGTTGATGCGGCGCATGTCTTTATATAATCCCATCGGTATTTTAGTATTTCGCCCGGCCACGTTTCCGCAACGCGACAGGCTTTTAGCGTTTAGTCAATCTTTCTCCTCGCTTTATTTGAATATATTTATTCAACAAGCGATTTGCATTTAATTTTCTTGGTTATAAACAGTCTGTTTTTGTTGTAGTACTTTGAAAAGCCAAGAACTCTTGCGTTTATTTAGTAAAAGAGTAAATGCTTTGTAAGTTAGTTGAGTGCGAATAAAATACTTGTGATGTTATTTTATTTGGAGCCTATTTTATTTCGTTTGATGCTGGAACTTGTATATTCAGTCTTTACATTTGAGAGACCTAGGAACTAAATTTGCGCCTAGTTTTTGACTACTAACTACTGACAAATTCAGAATTGCTAATTGAAGTAAGAACGCTGTGTAGCAATAATAGAGTTTTTAAAATAACATATTAAAATATAAAGTAAAAAGTTATATAATAGTTCACTGTGACCGTGTGCTTACTGAATATCTTTACTCTACTTATACGAATAACCTAAATAAAACTTTAAATGTCTTCAACTTCTGCATAATATAAGTTTCATGCAACTTCTACATATTCAGATTTATACATGTTGTTTTTATTACCTTCTTCCGCAAAACATATTGTGAAGGAAGTTGTTAGTCAGGACAATTTATTGCTGTATTTATCTGTGTGTTGTGTCTGATACAGCGGTTTTTAAAATGACCTAATGGCAGACATACGTCTCAAAACATAAATTGTTATTGGTTATATTAACAGCTAGTAACACTTTAATCAGATGTTATACGAGTATATGGATTCTGTCTAACGTTTTATTCTACACATCTTTCATCTTAACATTCAAATCCTACATACATGAAAAGTATTGATTGCCAATTGTAGTTCATTTATCCCCAACAACGCGCGGTATTAAATCAATAAACAAAATTCAATCAATTCTCATTAATGTAAGCACTATTAGTCATCTCCAAATTCATAACAGTCTAATGTTTCCTTATTCACCAACGTAAATCATCACAAAAACCGAACCAAAAAACTTTGTCTTCAAGACAGTTTCTACAACTCAAATATCAGTACAAAAATAGCCTTTTAAACACGAGCCAATAAACACAATAGGGGAGGAAGGGAACTCAACCATTATGAAGACAGGATAGCAGACTCACGTCCGACGTCTAAGAGCCCCGTCTGAGGCCGATGTCGAACTTTCCCCAACTCGATACACTTTTATCTGTTAATGGTCTCCATCAGTCACAAACCCAATTTGTTTTATGTCGAATATTTGGCGATGGACGTCATTTTTCTTATTTCGTTAATGTTATAGGTGGCTTGGTTTATTGGCTGGATGTGATGAAAGCCGGAGGAAGTTTAAGGGCTGCATTTGACGAGAGTGAAAGGTTGTCATGAAACAAATTATATTCTGAACATAGAAATGATGCAATTGTTCATGTTGCATATTGTTCCATATAATTACATACATACATATATAAACTCACGCCTTTATCCCAGAAGGGGTAGGCAGAGGCGCCACCAGATTATTTATTAATCTAACTAATGATTTTTTTGAAAATTCAAAAATCATTCGTGGGAAATACTTTCAACATCTTAAACCTGAAAACTTTTCATTTTCTACTTTGAAAAACATGATTTGCCCGGTATTTTATAGTTATACAAAAAAATTGGCATGCGTCCTGTAGTTAAATATCTAAAAATGTCTGTAATTTGAGAATCATAATATTACGACGTGCAATAAAATAAGCAAGCATGAATATTTATTTTTTTGTAAATTATATACTAAAAGGATGGGAAGAGGAAGGGGTATTGGATAATACCCAATCCATATCCTTATCATATCCATAACCTTTTTCCTTCCCGCTCCTCTCCAAATTGGGCCGGCAACACATCCATGAACCAGTGTTGTGGATGTTTATGGGCCGCAGTGATTACTTACCATCAGGCGACCTGCATGCTCGTTTTCCGGACCTATGCAATAAAAAAAATATTGCAGGAACTATTAAATGTCTGAAGCGTCCTCGGCCTTTCAAGTTTTTATATATATTTTTACGTAACAGTATTGTCGTTAGTGAAGGCTTCTCTATTGCGTCAATCAATGAGAAATCTGAATATCAGAATTTCTCAGATTACGATCCATTAAAAGTGATTTACACCCGTATTCACAAACAATACTATGAGGACGCATAGTGTAGCCAAACGCACAGAATTGTCAATTTTGATTCAAAAACAATACTTGAGTGATGAGTGACACTATGCGTTCACTTATGGAGGCCCTCAGGTAAAGAAACTCAACAGCTATTTTACGCAACGCATAGTGTCGATTGAAGACGTAAAAGTGACAGTTGTGAATGTATATGCAATTTCATTTTATGTGTTTTGCACTAAGGTTTTGCATTAGGTTTTTTCAATTTTCAATGCAATGGATTGCAGCAGCGAGGAGGAGTTCGACAATTATATTAATGATGTCCTTACCGAACGCAGGACGATAAGCACAAGAAATATTATTCGAGATTTTCAAAATCCTTTTGTTTTTTACAATGATGAAGAATTTCGAAGACGCTATTTGCTAAATATATTGTTCTTCATATGCTATTGCCACTTGTCGATTTAGACCTGACAAAATTAACTAAAAGGGGCCTTCCAATACCAGTTTATCAATTACTTGTGGCCTTAAGATTTTATTCGTCTGGGAGTTTTCATTTTTTTCATTGAAGGTATACTTTTGGGAGACAGTGGGTATGGGTGTCAAAAATTCTTATTAACACCAGTAGCACGCCCAGAATCTTCTAGTGAACATAACTATAATAAGGCACATATAAAAGCCCGAAATACTGTGGAAAGAACAATAGGTGTATGGAAAAGGATATTTCCTTGTCTTTCCAAAAAAAATGGCAACCAATTTAACCACAACTTGCAATATTATTGTGGCTACAGCAGTGCTATATAATATATGCAAAGCGCGTGGTGTTCTTGAACACATTGAACCAAACTTGAGAATATCTGGTGTTTCTACTGGACATGTTCAGACATCCAGTAGAGAAGCGCTCCTTTTTCGAAGAATGTTTATAGCACGCCATTTTTGATAAAACAATTAATATACAATAGTTTTGGTAAAACAGCAAACAGGTTATCGGATGATAAGTAATCACTGACGGCCGTGTCCACCACATCCACAGTGCTTCGATTATAGGTGTGTTACTGGCTTATCAAATCGGGAGAAGAGTGGGAAGGAAAAATGATGGGAAGAAAATAGCGTTATCAGGCAACTGAAAATCTTGATAAATTTGTGTTGTAGGTAATGAAAACAGTTTTTAAACTTAAACTCAAATATTTTTATTTTGTAACATTTCAATTTCCAACTTTAGTTTCTGTGTTTGTAAAATATTATGTAGTTGTTTTTCATATTCTAAAGTATTTTTTTCTCTTTCGAGTAAATTTTTTTCTCGTTGTATCCTTGCTTCATGCAATTCCTTGTCGTGTTCTATATTTAAAGTGCACCGTTTCATTCTCGCCTCAAGTTCACTTTCCAATCGCTTGTTACCTAAACAAAATGAAATAAAATACATACATTACTAAATTATTTATTTTAAAATTATCTACGTGACTTGGATCACATCGGTGGTGCGGTTGTACTACTGTAACACACACTGTACTGTACAACAGTGAGGTCTCGGGTTTGAATACCGGGTTGAGAAAAGTGTTATTGAATATTTCTTTTCTTTATTAGCGAGAAGTCAAGAATATAGTGATAGATGCGTTGTTGCTCTCATTTATTGTTACCTTTACCTTAATATATTATAAAAGGAGAACCTACTTACTGGTTGGAATGCTTGCACTATAATATTTATTTTTTAATTTCGTTGGAGGCACAATGCTTTCATCTGCAAAAGAAATATGTTTTAACATTACTTTATTAATTCTTTGGTTAGTTCCTCCCATGCTCGTTTCTTCAACTGTATATTTTGAGCGTGTGTACGCTTATTCTCGATTACAGGCCGCTTTCGAACTAATTTTATAAGCAATTGCTTCTCGGAAGAGGTGAATGACTGCTTTTTCAAACTAAAATGAAGACCACAATCACGGATTAATTATTTATTGTTATGTACATATTAATTAATGTAAAATATAAAGCTCAATTTGCGATAGATTTATCGCGAGCTATGTTCAATTACTACACAATACGTACATATAGGATAAAAACAATAACAAAAATATTTGACTATATATAAAGCTGAGGTCTCGGGTTCGAATCCCGGGTTGGGCAAAGTGATATTGGATTTTTCAATTCATTATCAGCCCAGTGTTAGGAATTTTTGTCCGATATGGCAATAGGCTCGCCACCTATCACATCGTGGGACGGAACATACAAGGCGAAATGTGGGTGTCTTGGCACTTCTGCCTACCCTTCTGGGAAAAAGGCGTGAGTTTATATATGTATGTACAAAAATACTTACCATTCAACACTTTTACTTGTAGAAGACGTGTTGGCAATTCCGTCCGCATCCATTTTTTAATCCACAAAAATACAATTTACGGCTTAAAAATGTGGGAAGGAAATTTTATAAAATATTTGGCATGTAAATATTTGAAGTTGTCAAAGGCGCTTTACACTCACACGTAATTCGCGGGAGAACGCAAAAAAAAAACACCAGAGAGAAATTAGCAACAGTAATTGACCAATCACTGATCCGCATTGGATACTGTGCGTTCCCATAGTAAAAGGGTGACTCAAGTATTGTTTATGAATAAAAAGGCTGAGCGGAACGATCACTATGAGAAATGTCTTACTTAGCATAGGGTTACTTCAACACTGAGTAAAGTATTGTTTGTGAATACTAGTTTATAACAGTAATATTAATGTTAGTAGCTTAGATCATATCAATACTAATATATAATAATTTATATGTAAAGCATAGTAAGCTAGCAACAGTCAAAGTATGCGTTACTAAAGGGCACGGACTATCTCTATCATCGAGAGGGCTTAGGCGTCCACCATAGCATATTGAAATAAGTGACGGAAACCTTCAATTGGAGATCTTTAAATTTTCATCTTAATATCTTATGTTTTATTGTTAAGATCTCTTTGGTGCATGCGTTTCCTCGGAAGATTGTGTGAAAGTGTGTAAGAATTGTCTAATACACGCATGAATATAAAAATTCAGAATTGTGTGCCCTGGCATTCTGACCGACCATTATCTATCTCTCTATTCCGGCACAGGAAGTCTACTACTGGACATAGGCCGTCCCTAAAGATGACCGATGACTATTTAAATATTATTTTATTTTATAATTGAATAGTAGATATATTTAGTAAAGCCTCAATATCATTGTAAGGCGGTTGCATGCAAGTTACACAACTCGAGCAGTTCGTATGAAGAGCGTTTCGATAGGAACTGCGCAGTACACGAACGTGCATAAATTATTGTTTCGTGCCATTGACCGTTATTTATGCGGAGCAGCGCGATCCTCAGACGCATAAATACAACTCCTAGCCTTACCATTCGCTTTACTACTGGTTTAAGATAATAATTTTATAAAACTCCAAATAATACGACGATTGTGTAATCATAATTTTTCTATTGTTTTCCATCATCATGTTCATTAATACAAAGGGCTCTCCACAACATACAACTCGAATATTAAAATGCCTGCAACGTTTTCTATTGAACCTGAGATGTCCGAGATAATAAGTAAAATAATGTATATCTTATGGCTTAATTACAAAACTGAAGTGACATCGAAAGTAAAAAAACAAAAAACAAAAATAACATCTCACAAAGAGAATGCGGCCTACATGCCAGTTTTACAGAACCATCACAGCACAATCCCCGACTGGGCCATCCTTCGCCTACTAGATACTTCGCCTACTACATCCTAGCCGTTGACAACTCCGTTCTATATTCAAATTCCTATTCTATTCTTCTTAATATAACTGCCAGCACCATCGTCATACAAGTATCAGGTTGCTTTACTCATCGCTTATAAAAATCACCCGTTACAATTTGATCTATAAAATTATTATCTTGGACACATTAGATTACATCATTACGTCTTTTAGAAATTGCTGAGAGCGGTAAGACCGATATCAACACTTATTTTACGTTTATTGACCAAATGCGTTTGTAGATTACACAAGCTATTTTAATTCTTATTGTCATTAACACAATTTCCATACATAGAAAGACTATTTTTTCAATAAACATATTCTTTTTTATCAAAATGGCAACCAAAATTTGTTTATTTAAAAATATTTTGAATTACACTTACTTAAGTTTCAAGATGACACAACGAGGAAGCGAAAATAAACTAAATGGTAAAAGAATAAAGACATCAAGCCGATGGGAACCAACAGTAGGGCCCTGTTCACGATCCAATGCCCGTCTGAATTATAAGATGGCACTAAATTTTCCTATTCAATTTATGAGTTGCCGTAAAATTTGACGAGTTCCGCAAACATTGAAAATTAATTACAACGTTATTATTGTTTCATTGTTGCCATCGACTTGTTTACTTCGCTACCCCTTGGATATTCCTTTGTAATGTCAACAGGATAGTTCATGTCTTAAATATAAGCATCCTATTAAAAATATTTTATGAACTTGTTTTGTTTTTAACTCCAAATAATTATTGTCAATCTAGAATCGTCCGACAAATTGCCGTTGTTAATGAAATTGTTAAAACTGCAATATATCTACTACTCGTACTACATCTCTAAAGCCCCATTTACACGGGAGAGTTTCTCGCCTCGAAGATACGATATTTATACGATACGATAAAAAAGTTGCACCGTGTAAACATTTGTCAGAACACGATAACGTATGGCGGTCACGCGGTTATGTCATGCAATCATCGCATTTGGAATTTATGCCCGATATGGCGATAGGCTTGCCCCCTATCACATCGTGGGACAGAACATACAAGGCGAAATGTGGGTGTTCTGGAGGTGCCTCTGCCTACCCCTTCTGGGATAAAGGCGTGAGTTTCTGCGTGAATGTATAATCGCATACGATACTCGCCGCGAGAAACTCTCCCCCTGTAAATCGGGCTTAAGGCGTTTATTGGAGAACGGTTATCACTTATAATGACATATGTTTGCTCGACTACTCAATGTTATTTGGCTGCAACTAAAAAGGTAATTTTTGCCTACTAAAGCTAGCCTTTTTCAACTAAAAGAATCATCAAAACACTTTTAGAAAGAGCTCTAATAAAGATAAATGAAAAAATATCCGTTTATAAATTATTCATTACTATGCATAAAATCAATCACAACTAACAAACTAATAAGTAATGTCTTCGGGGAAAACTTGGGTCTATTCGGTATCCTTATCATTCCCATAGACAGCACGTAGGGACATCGCTGTGATTGATATAAATGAGCGTGTGTGACCAGCTTTATTTCTTGTGCGTTCGGGAAACCTATGTTGGTGGACATTCAGTATTAGGATATCTCGACTATAAGATGACTTAATTCAAGATAATTCTTGTGTAAAAACTTAATGTATGCAATACCCAGGTCTTTGTCAACGTTGATTTTTTGATCATCGATGTTAAATTTTTACGTTTTCATAGCTCCTACAGTATTTACAAACATTTACTGTCCTTTTTAATCGATGATCTCCATAATATTTACAGCCTTCATGATATCTTCTAAATAATTTTACTATCTAATTATCTGTTTGTGAAGCTGGGGACAATGCCATTGAACTTATACAACTGATGATGCATTTCTCTAGGAGAAGCATTCTACAGGCTAATTACGATAAGGTTTTTATTTTTCTTATTCAAACAAAAGTCATAAAGAAAGTAATATTAATAACTCATCTGAAACAATGTACCGCTCCCGCACCGATCCGAGCGTTCCGGACTAGGTCGAAAATGAAAATAGTTTCAAAGTAAAGAGAACGGGATCAAAAGACTCGTTTGTTAGCCAAGCAAAGGAACAGTTTAAACTTGTTAACTATATAAGGTCTGCAGTAACTACCTTGCTAATTGGTTGGCTGCAATTTTTTAAAGTTTATCTCGGAGTGCTGTGAAAAATGAAATATTAAAAGATATTGTTATGGATGTAGCTGAATTCGTTTTTGAATGCTTACAAGGAATTAAAAAGCAAAAACTGTTAAATATGCGATTCGCTTATACTCTTATATTGTACTATATCAGCCCATATACGTCCCACGAAAGGGCACGGGCCTCCTCTGCAATCGAAATTATGATTGAGAGGAGGAGCTAGGCCATAAACTTTGACATTTAAAAATATTAAAAGGTATAAATTGTCGTGGTATAATATATCTTCAATGACATAACAAAATCTCTAATCAGGAATGAAGAATGATAGCGCATAGAAGATAAAATTTCAGATCCTCCTTGCACATTAACCCTGGCTTTATTATAAAGGCAATGTAAAGGAATTGTTAAGCCGATACAAGCACCTTTATAACACAAAGCTAGATTTAAAAACATTGTTATCTCTGGGGAAATCTGTGGGTCTTCGAACAGTAATGTGGGTGTTGCGAGCGTTGCATCGGAGGCGTTTCTATACGTAGCTATAAATTATACTACATCGGTACATCCGCTCGGAAACGGCCACATTCATTCCGATGTTTTGATATACATGACTAGTATGCTTAGATCAGTATGCTTTGGATTGTTCGTTTGTCCTTTTTATTACGTCACTGTTATTTTTTGTTAAACAAATCTTAAATAGATGTTTTTCAGGTGTTTGTTGTAAATGATACAAAATTGCTTTTATAAATACAGTAAGCATAGATCAACTAAGGAGAAACTTTTTCTTAAAAATAATTCTCACTTAATAGCGGAAGAATATGAATAGCATTATATTGTTTGTAACTATATCAGTAAAGATAGTTGATCATTGATTTAGAGAAATCGGCTGGAACTTAAAAGTCACCAACCCCTTTTACTCCCGGAGAAAATTCACACACAATTTTCACCACTCACATACTTTACGTTACAAATACAACCATAAAAGCGTTCAAACTATCCTGAACCAGCGCACAATTCGCCAAGACGCCGGCGACGAGTTGGCGCCAGTCTTAGTCCCTGCTCCCTGCTCCACCTATATTCACTGCCATGTAATTCCAGCTGTAAGTACCACAAATCTTGTTAAACAAAGAATTGATGGCGCTGCGATACAAAGTGTTCGCTTTATTGAAACTGCGTATTTCGGATTAATAGACACATTAATTTTGATTGCGGAAATAAATGCAGAAATTAAGTGTGTTTTCCTTCTGTTCTGTTTATTGATTATGTTCCTCTTTGTTTATTGTGAATCTTATCAGTGTATTTCACGCTTTTGCAACATTTAAGTGATTTTATACAGGTAGTATTATAGTACCAGCAATGTACTGGATCCTAGACTGTTTAACAATGTTGGCGTATTTACGTTTTAATAAATTTTAATAATGTTATAAGTTTCTATAATTCCCAACTTGTTTGAAACCACTGCTGGGTTTAGATCCCTTTTATGGTATCATACTTTCTGCATGTAAGCCAGCTCCGTAAAACACCAATGCCTTCCACGATATTACCACAAAATGTTTCCGCTCTCAAACAATTTTACTACAGACATATTAATACAAAATCAGCGTCTGCTACTCAAATAAACTGCCGATTGAGATAACCGAATTGCTGACGCGCGCTTAACTTTACCGCTCATGGTGGAAAACTATAACATTGTGAAGTAATTGGGCGCAAAAACAGCAGGTTCGGTGGGCCCGGGCCGACACCGCAATTAGTGAGGTAACGACGCGCGCAGCCTAATGGCTTGGAAGTTTTGTTACCAACCACTAATTACTGACCAGGGTGTGGGTTAAGTGACGGGTGATATGCCAGCGAAGTGCATCGCCCCTGTTGGTAACAGACCAGACTCGGCTGCCAGCATGCGATTTGTAAGAATGTACATGGTACGTAAAGTCCGCCAACCCGCAGTAGGCTAGCTTGGTATATGGCCTAGCCACTTTTAATTGAACTATCGATTTTAGAGTAGGCCTGTGCCTTGCAGTGGAACGTATATCGGCTGATACAGACGTAAACAGTATACAGTTTCATGAAACAATCATTACAACTTATAATATTATAATAATGGTCTTGTTAACACTAGACTACACTATTTTCGTGTTACTAGAGCTAGTATAATATTATGCTTGAGACATTAGAGTCAGTATGCTTGAGACACGCGTCCTTTATAAGTATTTCTTTAATAGAACTTGATAAACTAAGCGTCGTTACAGGTTCATTTAGTTTGATTGCACTGACAGCTTTGAATTACATAAAACCCATGGAAATAAAACAGAATTTAAAAACGTATTAGGTACTTTTAAATCCAAAGAAAAAGGAAAACTTCATTATTAATAACCCATGTTCATATACTTGGAACCACAAAATCTCGAACAGTAAATATCTTATGAGCCATAAGAAATGCGACGCTTCATTAATCGCAATGGAATTTTTCGCTCCACGCTAATGCCTTGATTCGCAATATTTAATCTCAACCAATCCAACTGGGTATTGGCAACTTATCAAATATTTTTGTAGAAAATCTTAATTCTATACGATTTCTATGGATTTTATCTAAACTCCTGGTTTTGATTACTTTTAGTAGAGCACTTCGTTATGGTCAACGGCATTTATAAAAATTTACAGAGTTTTTTTTTACTGTGCACAATCTTACTATATCAATAACATTTTTAACAATCATCTACAGTGGCTGTATTCATAAACATTTGCACGCTTATAAACACCCAGATCAGAACTAATATTCGTAACCACTACAAAGATTTATCGTAAAGCGTTACTTCGAGCTTAGATAGCGGACTCATGTGGGAATACACTTACACCCGTATTCTAAGACGTTTCCTCTAATCTTCCTCAACCTTATCCTAGTCGAGGTGACTTAAAAATGAATTTAAGGAATCCTCGAAAATGGTATGCTTAGTTAAAAATATACTTTTACTAAAGGTTCCTCGAGTGAGGTTGAGTTGAGGAAAAACGTCATCATTTACGTCACTGATGTATAGATAAAGTAGAGATTTAACAAAAAAACTTTGAAACTAGCCTATGGTCACTTGAAAAGTGACAGTCAAATGTCATGTCAAAAGTGTTTACAAATAATATATAATTATTTAACTCAAAATCTTCAGGATAATGACTGGAAGACAAATATTTAGTGAGTCGGAGAAATGGTGGCTGCAAAAAAAACGCATGCAGACAGGAGGAGGGTCATACAATCCAACCCGGAAATTTCGAAGGATATTCTTATGGATGAATCGTCGTTCGGGATATTCGTACGGAGTATCGTACAAGTATTACAGGAACCGCTGGAAATCTTTAATAACTCGTGTAAATAATAAACATTGTTTCCAAACGAAAAATCTTTTTTTAATCGAATTCAAAAAAGGAGATCACCAATTCGAGCTGTATGTATGTAATTTTGTCAGAACTGCACCGTAAAGTTGAATCGAAATCGGTTCTGCAGTTTTTGAGATAGAGCAGGGGTCACAATCTTTTTCAGTCAGCGGCGCACATACATATTTACTATTTTGTCTCGGCACCCTAATCTATCTAGCTGGTTGAAACGTACAGTGATATTAGTTAGGTAAATAAGCACAAAACTAAAAATTTAGACAGAGGGAATTCTACGCGGCGCCCTCCTTTACTTTCTACGGCGCGGCGCACCAGGAGGCACACTTTAGGACACCGTGAAATAAAGAGTAATGTTTATATCATTCACTAGAAAAACGAGTAGATCGTGTAGAGGCACCCACCTCAAAAAATTGTTGGCATATTTAGGTATTTAAGAATTTTAAAAGGGAAACTTTATTTCTCTCTTTTAAATTACAATTTTAAAGTAGGATTATTTCTTTCATTTCTTCCTTAAGGTAGGTCGCGACGTACCTTGAGTTTGACAGTTGATTTCTTTCCTCAAGAAAGGAAAATTTTTGAGTGACGTTGAGTGGAGGAGGTTTTTTTCAACTAAGAATACGAATTTCCTCTAGTAACGTCAAGTGGAGTCGAGAAATTTTCGAGGAACGTTTTAGAATATGGGTGAAAGACTTTTTTAAAGGTATCTTTAAAAACGAACTAGAAAAAATAAAAAAGTATTTTTATTTTGCATTTTGTTTGTGGCACCAGCACAACTATACTAAAACCATCACTTTATAATCCAACAAGCGTCGTACAGACGTCATGGTTTCAATTAGATTTAGTGTTATCTGCAGCATCTTGCGAGCCCTTGCAAGGGTCGCGTCTGCGATCTTTCTGACTGATAAGTTTGGGCACTGCTATGCCTTGTTATTGAGATGAAGACGTGCAATAGTTGCCAATGTTGGACTAAGGATCGTTTTAGTGTAGTTTTATTTGATCCCCTTTTTGTTATTGTGTTATTAGAGTGTTTTAGCTATTTGGAAATGAGTGTTGGAATGGTAAACGACTTAATTAACTTCCGACTTAACGACGGAGTAATGGCACTGTGCAGGACCTGTAAGCTATGAGCTCAATGTTCAATTCTTGGGTCAAGTGATTAACTAGATTACGAGTACTATATTTAAAATGAGCAACAAATAATTAAAGTCAATCACATAGACGACTATCATTTGGAATAATTACAAATTGATCTATGAATCATGTATATCAGCCCATATTCGTCCCACTGCTGGGCACGGGTCTACTTTACAAACGAGAGAATCGCTTAGGCCATATAGTCCACCACGCTGGCCTAGTGCGGGTTGGCGGACTTATGTAGGTACATACCGTAGAAATTCTTTAAAATCGCTACGGTATGCAGGTTTCCTCGTGATGTTTCCTTTACCGTTATAGTGCGTGGTGATTGACTATGAATCATACCAAAAACATATAATTCTCATGTCAAAATACCATGTCATGACTGCCTCGGTGGCGTAGTGACTGCCTCGGTGGCGTAGTTGTATTACGGTACGGTTACAAAGCTGAGGTCTTGGGTTCGAGTCCCGAGTCGGGCAAAGTGATATTGGATTTTTCTATTCATTATCAGCCCGGAGTCAGGAATTTGTGCCCGATATGGCGATAGGCTCGCCCCCTATCACATCGTGGGACGGAACATACAAGGCGAAATGTGGGTGTCCTGGTGGCGCCTCTGCCTACCCCTTCGGGGATAAAGGCGTGAGTTTATGTATGTATGTAAAATACCATGTCCAAGTAAAAGACCTAACCACAACTTTCCAAAGCAATAAATTTGCAGAAAAATAGCAGCTACAAACTGCGGTTTGTAGCAAATAAAGTAAGACATAATTTAACCGCGACAAAGAAGTGAAGAAAATCACAATTCCCTTGTAAGTGTCGATGTAATACAGAGTTGAACGTTAAACTTGCTGCGAGCTGTAAAGCTATTTCACTCGGCTGCTTAGAGAGTTCTCTTTGAGGGTAGAGGCGGGGCGACATGTTTTATTATTTCCTTTTAAACACTATTTGCCCGTAACGTCACATTTTTATTGAAAGATTGATATTTTCCGTTAAATGTGCCCTGGGAGTTCTTTATTTGGTATGTTTATTACGCTCCGGAATTACGCGCATAAGTATGGAGAACAGCTAAGTTTGGTGATATTTAAATGGAAACATAATCTTTTTCTCGACATGACAAGGTGTCGTCTGTTCATCTGCGAAGGTTACAAAAGATTAAAAATATAACTTTTTCCTAAAGCAGATGTTACAACCTAGTCGAAACCAAATATGAGGTACCTAATTCCAGAAAGCGAAACGGATGTGTAAGTAAATAAAGTGAGCTTTGCGTTTTATATTGCAGTGGTCACTCGGACAGGTAACAATTGTGTCTACGGCCAATTATATATTATTATTTTATTATTTTATTTAGCAATTCTACCGCCAATATTTTAATGTTATAATACATACACTCAATAGTCATGTACATAGTCCTGACCCCACATTAAGATCAATTAAGTCTCGTGTTGTGGGCATCACAAACTACGAGAGACTTGTTGGTCTCATAAACGCCCAGACCCGAAACAAATATTTGTGGGTCTCACAAACATTTTTCTCGGTGCGGATCGAACCCGCCGCTTATCGTTTCACAGCCGGCGCGGCGTCTAACCAACCGCACCACGAAGGCTGTTAAGTGGGTGCATAGAATTCGCATATCTATCAATAAATAATAAAAACACTCAATCGAACCGTGTCGAGGGTAGAGTTGTCCGGATTTCAGCAGTGGTATGACATGCTACATATAACGTGCTATGGTATGTTATGGTATATAATATATTTCCGTAATTTAATTAACGTCAAAAGAGAAAAATACCTCGTTTAATTTTGGTAATTTTAATCATGGCAGCCCTTTGATGATGTATTTGTCTCTGTAAAATTGTTATACAAAACTCGAGAAAGTTTTGAATTTTTCCTTTTGACAAAAGCATACGGGAGTTGGCATGCTTTTGTGTAATTACGTTGTGGCTTGTTTTTTTTATGGGTGGGTATTGTAGTTCAGTTAGTAGAACATATAACGTTTTCGTCAAACTGTGCTGAAATAAGGCAGAATTAAATTCAAGTTGTGTATTAAGCGTGATTAGTGACCAAAATGTCAATAACATCAGTATTGTGAAGTTGGAGAGTACTTTGAACCATTACTCCCAGTTTAAATAATAAATAACAAAAGATCCTCATGGGATTTAATAAATACAGTAACATTCTAAATGCTTAAATAATCCAAGTTTCCATTTTATCACTTATAGACAATCAGGACAATTTCTTATAGACAATTGTATTACTGGTAGTTCCATATCTTTGACGTTGATAATTAATACAATACAATACACCCAACAGTCACAAACATCCAGACCCGAAACAAATACTTGTGGTTCACACAAACATTTGTCTCGGTGCGGGTATCGAACCCGCGGCCTCACGTTTCACAGCCGGCGTCTAACCAACTGCGCCACGGAGGCGGCCCATTGTTCCAACATTTGTTTTACTAGACAAGAACATTAAAACATTTATCACTAAAAGCTTACTAAAACGTTTGTAAACATACAGGCAATAAAGCGATTAAAAATATGTGTTCATATCTTACGGAGAAAATCAACAGTATTAAAAAGTCTTACTTCGTTGAAATATTAACCGATACACGATCGGTTCGAGGCGCTCGAGCAGGCAGCCCGCAGTTGGGCCACTTAGTACCGCTAACTCCTTGCAACTCGCTAATTACTTTGCCAAATATTTACTTTGTAGAGATTCCCTTGCAACCCCCGCGTAAAGGGGATACGGTGATGAGCGGAGAAGGCATTGAAATAGCTTTAGAATAAATCTGTGAAGAACTTTTCCCATTCTATTTGATAATTTGTTAATCAGAAATAAACATGGCAAGTTATGATAAAAAAAAACATACACGCTTTCAACGCACGAAAACCGAACAAAAAATAAAATAAGTAATTTACATAACTACTGACAGAGTTTACATAATATTATTATGTAGAATTGCAGACTAAAGCGTTACTACTAATATTAATAATATTTTTCTATGTCTCAATACGCTATTCGAGCAACAAAATGTACGCTTCCTTAGAAAGAGCGTCTTTGCTACTTGGAGTCCGGAGTTAGGATATTCTTGACAGCTACCGAGAGATTAAAACGAGATAAGATGAATGTCGGCGGTAAAGTTAAGTGACATAAATTGGTGGGTACTTATTTACCAGTCCCCAGACGCCACGGATTTTTATTTAAAATAATAGATATTTAATCAGTTTCAGGGGCTCTGAAATAGAGGCCCTGAATACAACTCTCTAGGCCAGTCCGTCGACATTTTTGGCAGTTCCATAAGATGTTTTGAAACAGAGGTCTTAAAAGCTTTGAAAAGTAATATTTAAATTAAAATTTTAAGCAGTTACTATCTATTGAAGTCACATAAGGCCCTTTAGTTGCTATAAGCATTAAAAGTAAAATTAATTCCTAATTATTTATAGCCAATAGTTAGAGATTTATATCAGTACTAGCATTTGCCCGCAACTTCGTCTGCGTGTTTAAGATAATATAGACGTTATATCGATAGAACTATTCTATTGTAACCTCTACGTAAACTTTTAACAAAAATCAACGTGCAGCATTTCTATTTCCAATAATTCTGACTCTGAATTTAGATTATCGGATCAATGGGTCCGTCAGTTGTCGATTCAGAGACCAATCGGAACAATAAATAAAAAGTTCAAAATGACGGCCAACATTTTCAATTCTGAATACAAATTTAGATTATCGGAACTCAGATAACGATTTTGAGACCAATCGGATCAGTAGTTAAATGGCCTTATTCATATACAGTTTTAAAACCCATTTTAGGTATCGAATGTTTGTTTTCTCGCTCAAACTGAATTGAAAAGTCGTTCGAAAGGGACAAAAGTTAAATATTCATCAGAATAACTTCAGCAGTTTTATTTTCTATACAAATTTTTCAACCTTATTTTTACTCCTTTAGGGTTAAATTTAAGTAAACAGAGTACGCACTTCTTTTTGATTTTAGATGTGTAATTATAGTGTCAAGTTTGAAATCTCCAACTTCAACGGTTGCGGTTTTCCATACAAATTTATTTTACCCTTTTCACCCCCTTAGGGTTTGAATTTCCAAAAATCCTTCCTTAGTGCTACCCTACGTTATAAAAGAAATCCCTGTGTAAAATTTCAAGTTCCTAGCTACAGTAGTATCGGCTGTGCGTTGATCCGGCAGTTCGGTTCTACAAAACGTCAACCCTTATTTTCATCCCTTTAAGGTTAATTTTACATAAACAATATATGCAATTATTTTTGTCTTAGAATGAATAACTTAAGTGCCAAGTTTGACAATTGTAACTTTAACGGTTTCAATTTTCCCTATATCAGTTTTTAACCCTTTACACGCCTTTAGGGGATGAATATCCAAAAATCCATCCTTAGTGCTACCCTACGTCACAATCGGAACCCATGTGTAAAAATTCAAGTTCTTATCTTCAGTAGTTTCGGCTGTGCGTTGATCCAGCAGTTCGGTTTTACAATACTTCAACCCTTATTTTCACCCCTTTAGGGTTAATTATAAGAAAACAGAGTATGCAGTTGTTCTTGTTTCTAGATGAGTAACTAAAAAGTCAAGATTGATATCTGCAACTTCAAGGGTTTCGGTTTTCCATACACCAGTATTTTACTCTTTTCACCCCCTTAGGGGTCGAATTTCCAAAAATCCTTCCTTAGTGCTACCCTACGTCACAACAGGAGTCTCTATGTCAAAATTCACATTTATGGATCCAGTAGTTTCGTCTGTGCGTTGATCCGGCAGGAAGAAAACACGCAGTTTTTAAACATTTCAACCCTTATTTTCATCCCCTTAATGTTAATTTTTAGACAAATAAAGTATGCAGTTATTTTTGGTATTGCATGACTTATTAAACTGCCAAGTTTGACATTTGTAACTTTAATGGTATAGATTTTCCATACAACAGTTTTTAACCCTTTTCATCCCCTTGGGGGTAGAATTTCCCAAAATCCCTTCTTAGTGCTACCCTACGTCATAATAGGAATCCCTGTGTAAAATTTCAAGTTCCTAGCTCCAGTAGTTTCGGCTGTGCGTTGATAGGTCAGTCAATCAGGTTCCTCTTTTATATATATAGATTTTATATGTTAACATTTTGAATTTCTATTTTTACCTAAATGTGCATGCAAAAATGTATGCAGTGGCAAATGAAGGTAATGCATTAAATTCATTTTTAGTGCTTTGTTATGTTTAATTAATCTAACGCAATTACCACTGATTGTCTTTAAACAATAAAATAAAAATAAAGTTAGCATCTTTTCGTCGAGACATAAGGTGGTAAACTTTATTTTTGCCAAAAGGAAGGAAGAGTTTCTAAATTGGACTGGTTACGTGTGATCCTCAGATTTTATATCAAATCCATAGTAGGAAATACAAACCAACAATTACACAGACAAAGATGTGTGTCTTCATTCTTAGGGACGAGGCACTACGAGGGTCTTCTCGCTCCCCAACCTCCAGTACACAAAACAAATATTTGCAGATCGTAAAAACCTTCGCAACGACTTGCTGATTTAATCAAATTATTATTTTGATTGGATTATTATGGAAATTTCTATTTTTTTACCGTAATCGACACATCAAAATGTTAGTCTAGTGATTTCAAAAATAAATTAAATTTAATTGATTATTCCGAAATATTAACTGTTTTACTACATATCGAATTCCAAGACTGACATACACCCAAGTCGCCTAAACTAATATAAACATTGCAAACTTTTCAAAACCACATTCCTGTCGACAAATATATTCAAAACAGGCAAAGATTCGCCGGTCCCCTCGCACATCGATCACGTGACTTAATTGAGTAATGGCCGATGCGACAGCTAGCACTGATTGATCGTATGGCTAAATATGATGCATCGCTACACTCTGGGTTTTAGTTTTTGTTTTCTAAACTCTAGTATTGAATTTGATAATTGAATAATAATAAAAATAGGAAGTGTGTATGGAGCTTATAATGAAGTAGTTTCCTGGAGTTTGGCACGTTTTTTATACCTCAGGGCCGAAATTGAGCATACGGTGTGGTTGCTAAAAATAATACAAGTGATAAATATCTACGGATTGATATGAAACAACAGTACAATACTCAATCGCTACGAGTCTATCAGAGCACTTTAAAGTAATTATTATGTAAAGTGTCACATTTGAAATTAGAAAAATATGTCTTCAAAGCAATCTAATCTAGAACATTAAAATAAATATACCCAACAGTCACATACATAGCCCTGACCCCAAACTAAGATCGAGTCTAGTGTCGTGAGTATCAAAAACTACGAGACACTTTTCGGTCTCACAAACACCCAGACCCGAAACAAATACCTGTCACACAAACATTTGTCTCGGTGCGGGAATCTGCGGCCTTACGTTTCACAGCCGGCGTCTAACCAAGGCTGTCAATGATAATAATCTATCTAGGTAAAACCCTATAATATATTTGACAGATTTTTGGTATACGAAGTTCTGATGCGATAACCTGGAGATAAACTGTACTCAAACCTGTATAACAATGGGAAACGTAGATGTATTGTTCTCTGAGGTTGGCAGACTGAAGAAATAAGTTCATAAAGTCTAATAGACAGCCTCCGTGGCGCAGTTGGTTAGCCGCCGGCTGTGAAACGAGAGGCCGCGGGTTCGATCCTCGCACCGAAACAAATATTTGTGTGATCCACAGGTATTTGCTTCGAATCTGGGTGTTTGTGAGACCGAAAAGTCTCTCGTAGTTCCTGATACCCACGACACAAGAATCGATCTTAGTGTGGGGTCAGGACTATGTATGTGACTGTAGGGTGTGTATGTATAATACAGCACGTAGAGTCACCAACTATTACGATACAATTGAAACTGCCTACATACGACAAAGCAAACCGCTGTTGGTCGCGGTACATTTGCTCGTTTGTGGTACAAACGCACTCCGCAGTGATGTGGTTCGTATTACTAATGGAGACCATTGTTAGAAATGTTATTGGTCAACCATGTTAGCTTAGAATAATTTTACCCTCACAAATGAGTTTTCGTTTTTAGGAAATCTGTGATTATTAAACCTTAATTAGTTTATCGAGCGTCTATCTGAATGGCATTGCACTTACCATAAAAGGCAGAGCAGACATTATTAAAAAGTCAGTCGCTTTGTCGAGCCGAAATAATAAAAATTAAACCTTAAATCCTTTAAAAGATAAGTAGACACTTCTTCAATACTGTTCATTATACAATATTTTCAGAATTAACACACATACATACTTTAATCTTCAGCGGAGCGCTCAAATTCCTCCTATATGAATTCAGTTCAGCTTTGCAACACGAGGAATGAGACAAGTCGGTGACGTCACAGCAGGTAAGTTTACTAGAGTATTTTTCAGAATTCATATGTCATGTTCTGTTGAATCGTACTTTGTGGTAGCTGTCCACATTGGAACATTCTTGCACAAAGAGTTCTTGAAATAACTTTCTTACTTTTACAAATCTGGAATGTTTGTTAAAAATGTTATTTAGGTAGGTATATGAAATATACATTATATTTTATTGTAATGTGCTTAACTTTTGAAAAGTTTTGGTCATTAATACATACGTCCCCTAAGATGACGGTCTTTGAAGATCGAATACGAAAGGGTGAGTGTGAGATTAAGTAGTATTATTATCGAACTTTTGACAATTCCACGAAACACTTGGCTCTGCCAATATTTACACTATGAAATAAATTATTAAAATTATTATTTTTCTATATATAATAATTAAACTGGTAACTCTTTACAGTTTAGCCACTTTAAGTTCTAATGCCTAGTTTGAAAGTTCAACAAATTGTCTTAAGGACACTTGACAATGACAAAGCGAGGCCAGTACGCGACCGTTCTATTGAACAGATCAAGAGGGCCGAATTAACGCGAAACAAAGGGCGAACAAGCAAAACGTCACAAACTTTCCATCTCAACTCATCGTGGAAGTTACATCGTTACAGAAAACGTGGATAACTCACGAGTAGTCGGGAGGCTGCAAATATTTGATCAAACCGTAGCTTCGTGTCGGGACAAAGGTGCGGGATTGGCCCAATTTGGCCAAGTCACGCGCCAGCCCACGGCGGTGTTCTGTTCCAATCGTTTTCATTATTTTTAAAGAAATATGTGTTAAATTACGTTTTAGTCATTTGAGGACGTGGGGGAGTGATTTAAATCGACATGTGTTAAGGGATATTTTATTCAAAGAGTGCTTGGGATTTTTTATTGCAGCTTTAGCGCGGTAGGTTAAAACTCTAGCTGGGAAATTAGCGATCAACCGGTGTATTTTAGGTTATTTCTGTGGATCTGATTGCGCTGCACCTAATATCAGATTCATCGTAGTCATATTTTTCTACTCGTGCCCATATACAGGGTATATCCAGATCGCGACCGAAAATGTCACGTTTTTTTCGAAATTTTTAATTGCGTTGTGTCTGTAATCACTATAATTACCACATGGCTTCGTTTTCGGCCGCAGTCGTTATATACCCGGAATAAATAAAAATACGAGTCTGCTCTACAATAATAAAACAAGTTTATCTTTTCTGCATTATGTACTGGGCTTTAAGTGTACACGTTTTTCCTGGCTCCAGGAAAATATAAAAGCTAGACAGACAGATCTCACGCAGCGATTTTTATTGAAACTAACGTACAGCAATAAAGCCGACGTTACGTGGTATTATCAAGTATAATTTAAAGTTTTATCGCTTCCAGTCCAAAGGACTTATTGTTGATTCTTTCCTTTCATTTTTATTGACACCCGAACGCTAATAAAAAATTTACTGACGTTATTATGACTTGAGCGAAGTTTGATGGCGACGGGATGAGTTATTTGGATATATGGGATTAGGAAATATTTATTGTTTATGCGATACAATTTATTTCAGTAATGACAATAAGAATTCGATTTTATAGCAGATAATATGTCAATAATTTATTTTTATACACTTTAATTACACTTTATACATTTAACTTCTTGCTAGTTTCATTTGGAAACAAATACGCAGCTGTGAAAAATCTTCCATAAACTTTTATACATGTAGTAGAGATTATTCATTATTCATAATAATCAATATTGCCAATGAGTTTTCTAGCGTTTAATTTATCGCCACCTGGATGAATTCGTAGCATTATCTCACACGAAGAACATGCTGGAAATAACTTAATTTTAATAACACAAACCAAAGCTCAACCTAAACAAATACATTCTTCCAGGTTAAAAAACAAGAGAACTGAATTAAAAAATAATGGCCAGTTTTTAAACAAAGCAAAACTTTATAACTGAATGTTGTTTAAGCGTTTCAGTTGTTCAGTAATCAGATTTGGCCCGCGCTTTGATCTCAAGACCCCGGTAAAGCTAATCGAGTCGAGGAAACAGTTTAGTATTTCATTTGGAGTCATCCGTCGAGGGCGACTTCATTATAACCGGCCAGGTTTATGTTAATATTTTAAACAAAAGACTGTAGCGGTTGGAGAATTTCAGGTTGACTTTTATTTGGATTGATAATTATATTGTTGGTTAGTAACAGCATGTACGGACAGTGATAAGTTAGTTAGATTTAATTCCTAGTAGGATACTCCTTTTGAGTGAAAAATAATATTTAAATAGCCCAGGGCATAAACGAACGGATGGACGGTCCAATAAAGACTGCAGGAAATTGCTCACCGGTCATTATGAAAATTATTGTTTAATCATCAGTGAACTTCTTCGACTGGAGACCGTGATGTTGGAAAACTACTAAATTTACTGTCATATTATAATAGAATTTCGAATTTGATACGTTCAACACAAAGTTTCTAAATGTAGACAAATAATAATGGGACATATATTTTGTGCAAAATGATTATTCACGGTTAAAACCAAAACCAACAACATTTACAGGAATAACTGTGGTAACAATGAAAATAAATGAGGTCTTATAAATTCTGGGACAGTCTAAATACATGAAAAGCCGCGGTCTATTTTCCAAGTCGGTGTGGCGTTGAGAAAATGTATACAATATTTTCGTACCTTTTGTTGGTTGTACTCGTTCTTAAAAATAATCGACATTGCTACCAGGTTGACTACACTTATTTGATTTTTATTATTATATAATCTCAATAAAATTTGTTTCTTGAGATAAATGACGAGACGAGCATGTAATTCGCCTGATGGTAAGCGATACGACTGTCCATGGACGGTAGCAAAACCAAACAACACAACAATTAATTACAGATGTTAAAAAGGATGTAAGCAACTTACCCAAGTGTGTTTTGAGTTAGGCCTAGCATATCCAATTTCGATCAGGCCAGCATTATTGAATATACTTTATTTGGATTATACTGCTCTTTGTCGGCAGTATCAAAAAGAAAACTATTTCAGGTGCACAGTTCACATCCCATGTATATTTCTGTACTTTTCTGTTGTGTTCCGGTTTGAAGAACACTTTAGCCAGAGTAACTACATAATGAGACTTAACATTTCATGTCTCAGGATGGCGAGCGCAGTGGAATGCCAAGCATTGCTTTGTAATTCATGGTGTTGTTTGGTTTTGCTACTGTATATGTGCGGTGGTCATTGAAATAAAAGAACAAAAAACTTATAACATACCGTTTATAAAACTCGCCACACCTATTCTTCAATCATGAAATAATACATGCAATGTATCATTGAACCTAAACCTAAATATCTAAACCTTCTAATGATACCCATAAATCTACTAGTAATAATATCCGCACACACAACTTGAGAAGACAATTGGCTCGCTCGCTGTGCCAGTGTACCGTTTGGAAGGTACAGTGAGCTAAATTGCTTGCAAATTGATACGTCCCGGGCCTGGTCGGAAACAATTAGAGTTCCTGCAGGGGCGACGTAATGACGCTATAATCCCCCGCTACACAAATTCTATTGTTACTTTGATACGTTTTTAGACGAAGAATGTTACGTTCGGTAATCTAAACTAAATTTCGAAGTGTAAGACATTTGTGAAGAAAGTATGGGTGGAAATAAAAAATGATACTTTATAGTCCTAGTGACCTTCCATCCTCCATCTTAACACAGCGAATATGTACTAACGGCTATCAAGGGTTATTGGTGTTCATAGGAAGCCATGACTGCTTTCCACAAATAAACTGCTAGCTTATTTGTAGTTATAGTATTCGTTAAAAATATTTAGGTACCTATAACACTTTAAAACACGCTTTTGTTCCTAAGATAAAAATCTACAGGCTCATCACCCTGAACACCTACAGGCAGGGAGAATCAGAGGGAAACGGGAAGGGAGAGTAGTAAGGATTCTTAGTCCCCCGCTACGTTTCAGAAATGGCTTTTAGTGAGGAGAAAAATTCCTAAGAAGGCTCGTAAAGATCGCTTGCAATTGTTTGAGAAAATTAGTGCAACATTATGCATAGTACATATCTCTCGAAATTCAGTCGAAAAAATAATATGCATAAATACAAAACATTATGTCGGAGCAGATTGATCAAAGAAATCTTTAAACAAAATGTTCGATATTGTCTACCCACTCACTAGCTTTCTTGTTTTAAGAGTTGTCCCAACAAAAACGAAACCTCAGGGAAATATAATAGCCTCCACAGCATGAATAAACTCAACTTTAAAAACGAATTTAAAGAGTGGAGCACTAAACGCGACACTAGCCACATTGCGCTCAGCGTATCATGTACACATTAACTGGAAAAATACGAACACAACCATGAACAAGCGCGTTTCAGTTCTATCAAAACGGTCCTTTCCACAGTTTTTTGTGTAGAAAAAAATGTGAAAAGTGAGTGAAAAATGAAAACATCACGAACACGTCCCGCCGCCCCGGCCCGCGGCGCATTGTCACACTACCCTCCTGCCGAGCGGAAAAATGACAATCGACATAGAGTACATAGCACAGACGAGCCAAAGTTTATAGAAAATACTATTTTTACCTAATTTATGACTATAAACTGATATCGTACGTTTTATTGCCTGTGCCTGGCTTAGTTTTTTGTTTTAAGCAATACGGACAGTGATAGTTCCGTATTAAATTTCATAAAGGGCAATGCTATCGTAATAGAGTATTTAATGGTGAAAAATTATAAGATTGTCAGCGGGTACAAAACCGGAAATACATCGGCTAATCTCAGAATAATAATACTTGTGAATTTGAATTGAACCATATCATAATAAAACAATGATAAGTTTAAACTATAATAGATACGCAATGATATTAATGTGCAATTTACAAAAGTTATCACTTTAGATTTTGAAATATATTTCCAACTTAATGCAAAAAAATTGTCTTTGTCTTTTCATTAGATGCAATGTAGTCTCTGATATTGGCTATATTATCAATGCTACAACCAATCTGGCGCCCATATAACGACTCTTTGATATTCACAAAGGCCGGATATGGCAGAAATTTTTCAAAAGTTCGCTGTTTCCTGCTTGTTGATTGTATGCATCCAAGTGAAAGAGCGATTTTTTGTGCCCGTATCCTGGCTTCAAAAGACTATCAGCGCCAATGCACAGACTTTTGAAAATTAGTCGGCAGCTCGACACCGTAAGTTTAATTTGGCTGAATTCAAACGCAGTTCCGAGGACTCTGCTGTTTTTTTTACTAGCGTCATCGAAAATCAAAATTGAATTGATGGTCATATTGTTTTTTTCCAGCAGTAGCTTTAGTTTGCTGTACTGTATTCGAATGTAGTGCTGTAAACTGTGCTGTATTCGGACAATAGTGTCATTAAAAGACATAGTTATGTTGTATGGTATTCAGTTCGCTAACAATATCTTGTACAATCTAATTGAATCTTATCTGGTGAATGAAGCTTTACTTTCTAGTATACCAGAGTCTTTGACCGCGTTAATAATAAAATGACTGGACAGATGCATTCTCGTATCTCCAGGGTTTAGGTTAAAGAAGTTCGAAAGAGCTTAATTATAATAATGTACTGGTAGCAGCTAGTACTATCGCCACAGGAATATTGAAATCAATTGTACATACATAATACCCATAAACGCAGAACACAAAATAAGCTCTCCTCTCTTTAAGCATTAAAAAAGATACGAGCCTTTCGATAAAAAAGAATCCTACTGGTATTTCTTGTACACGTGATCCCATAGAGAAATTCTTTTACACAGCGATTTCCTTTTTGTCTCCTTTTCAAATACAGATCGGCGGGTCGTTAGAGATGCACCCACGTAAGTCGATCCTCATCTCATTATATCAATCTTCTTTGACATCTTAATGGATTATATAAAACGTCTTCAAGGGGAGGCATCGGCATTAAGAAAAAAGTTTTTGAGTGGCGTTTGTCTACGCGAACTTATATCTGTGTTGGGAGTAAAGCTCGGTAAATCATAGCTGCCTGGAAAAAGCGAGATGGATACTTGCAGCGGGAAACTGTGAGAAATATAATATGAAGTGTCTTGTGTAGTATTGACAGCTTAATATTTAAGTAACTGTTACGAATATCGAATATTGTTAATTTCGAATAATCCTGAACATCTTGCACATGAAGGAGTTTTTCGTAGTCCTAACCCCATACTATAAAGAACAGGTTATTTGATTGATATCAAAAGTTACGAAAATTAGCCGACCCACAACTGACTTTTACTCATATGCGCTCCAGCGTCAAACTCCATTATAATATGAAAGGCATCAAAATGTGCATATTAAAACAGCTTGGCTTAAAATATCACTATTACTTGAAATAGAATTTTGCATTTAAATCCCCATTGGCGACGTCGCATCTCGGTGCAGTCCCACCCGTTTGCCGGCCGTAGGGATTTATTAGCGCTACCGGATCTGAAGAGTGGGCGGAGATGATACGCACTAGGAATGCATTTCCCTTTTAATAAGACATGAGGTGGCCGTGTTCGAAATTTGAAATTAAAAATAGAATAGGGTGTGATTAAAAAGTAAAACCAGCCAGCCAGGAGTTTAATGCGTTAAAAAGTTTTTGTTTTATAAAAACTGGTAAGTAAAACTTTTTGTTTTTCGGAATTTATTTAAAAGTTAGTGATAACATATTTTCCTATGATTAACTACGGTATTCGATTAACTAATTTTGTCATGTTGTCATTAATTGTTTTAAGCGTGTTGGCGAGCTGTGAATGAATTATATTATTTACTACGCTGATTTAATCCGAAGGCGTTGTATTAAGTTCTATGCGATATTCTCAATAGTTGGGTGGCCTATTGTGTATATCGACAGTTGCACATGCTATCAGGCATAGAGGGTTTCCGCATAGCAAGGCAGAACGGCAAATACATTTCGCAAAGCAATTGCGAATAAATATCCGTGAAACTACGTCTCAGAAAACATAACTTTACTATATCAAAACATGCGTAGGCAGATAAAGAAAAAAAACGTTTACTATGTATGAGCTGAGTCTGTCATGAGAAATGAAAGTCAAATGAGTGCAAATAAAATTTTATGCGTTTGATGGTGGTCGTCTAAATACGGCTTATTTTAGGAGAAGCTTTCATTTTATTTATGGTCAAATTGTAATAAATACATGTTTAAGAAGTAAAAGTTGAAGGTCAAAGTTGAATATTGAAGGTTAATTTTTGCATCTATCATAGCTTAATCTCATCGACTATTTAATATTAAGTACGGGTCGCCATCGAACTTATAAAAGGGACAGTGGACTTTTATATAAAGGGAACCAGGTTTTCATCAACAACAGTAACCAAATACATATATAAGAAAAAAAAATCTTTTAAAACATATTTATAACATTTCAAACAAAGTATTATTCAATAAACTCATTTTGATACATGACACGATATCACTTACATACTGTGTCTGTAGTTGTACGAAGACTTATGCGAAAGATACTGAGGGTCCAACCCTCGACGTTGCAAAAATAAGCCATAGAAATTAAGCACCCCATACATACCTATACACTATACAGTATACACAAGTACGAGGATTAGAATGTATAGGGAGATCCGTGTGTAGTTTTGCATTTAGTGGTGGAGGTATATATTATTTTTATTGTATTTCCTCAATAAGTTTAGTTCCGGAATCAAACAAGGAACTATATACCCTGTATCGAATTATTTCGTTTCCGTCGATGCTTTGTTTATATTGCACTACACATCTCATAGAGTGCAGTAGAATTGCTTTGCCGTGCTCAGCCAAGGTTACAATTATAAGTACATAAAGCAACTTTTGGTTCAAATATACCTACTCGTAATTATTATTTTTTCAACATAAGCTCATCAATTATCTACAAACAAGGTATTATAGATATTCAGACTTTGCTAAATCACTTTTCAAAATGACTGCAAAGTCAATCCTATTTTCACAACGGAATTCTTCTCACAGTATAATCGAATATTAATTTGGCATCGTTTATTTGAAAGTGAAGTCGGTAACGATCGTCGATTCAATGAGTATTGGGCGAAGTTACACTGAGTATTAACATAAAACATCAAAACTCGCATTAAAGTGTCCAAATACCCTCGCTTAAAATATTCCCCCACGGCGCTGTCTGCGTTCGGGAAAGCGAGGACAGTCGGATGAAACAGTACTCAAGGGATGAGATGTTGGCTGTTGAATATCCGCATTTTAAAGCATTTTTAAATAATATCATATCTGAAACTAAAGTTTAAAAATATTTCTTCAATGCATAAATTTTTTTCAAGCAATTAATAATTGCTTTCCATAATATTTTTCACAAAGAAGTAAGATAGACACCAACTTTGTTTATTCAGCGGAAATTATTTGTTTCGTAAAAGATTGTTAAAGCTAATGTTGACTATTTAGTATTGGACAAACTAAAGCAATCGTAAAAATGTCTATAGCCTTAAATAATGTGACAAGAAGATGAGGGCGAGCAGCACTTCACAACGAGAACAATACTCCTGGAGGCATACAGACTCTGATTAAAATCAATTCTTCCCGCTCTATTCTTCTTCCTTGCACTACAATATAAAACAGACTATATATTATTCAGCCACATCATCATACTTGAACAATATAATAATTATCATTTATCGTTACAGGTTTTATGTTGCGGAAAGGGTCCCTGGGCCGGCCCGCCCTACGAGCTGTTAAACCAACTGCCCTGGCAAAAGATTTAGATAATACGAGCATTATATAAACCATGTAGCAGAGCTACGAATATAAAAATATTTTAACAATGGGGTTGTTTATTATATTTTATAACCATGATGGGCATGATGACCATATGAACATTAGTAACTATTGTTAATTAAAAAAATGAAACGATAGTCATTCGATTAATGCAAAATCTTTGGCACAGATGATTTTTTGCCTGTAGCTGTCCTTAATTTTAAATAACAACTGGCAAAGCTTCAAAACATTTTTAGAAGCAAAAATACCTAAAACTAAACTGCAAAATGAAACTCAATTGAATCCATACAAACTTCCGCTGCGCGTATCAAATGGCATGTATCTTCTCTGTCTATACCTGCAACCCTTGCGGCACCACACGAGCACTTAAGGCATTATCCATGTCTGAATCAACGGTTTGATTGCCAGCAGTCTGCCGTGAATGGCTCATTAAACCGTATTTATATCCTTCAGTTTCACTAGGTTCTAACTCTTGCCTAGTTCAATGGAGTCAGAAATGGATACATCAAACGCGCGGAAAATAAAATTAGAGCACGCAGATGTGGCATTAGTTCCATTTAATTTCATATACTTTATTTCTTCTTTTTAATTATCAATGTTTCTGTCGCGTTAGTATTGTAATTCAATGACCACGGTTGGAAAATATTCCCAATGCCCCTCTTCCCATCCTTTTTCTTTCCTTTTCACCTCCGGATTTCATGGGTCAGCAACACATCTACGATTCAAGAGTTGTGAATGTTCATAAGCGGTAGTGATCACTTACTATCGGGTGACGTGTTTGCTCGTTTACCGGACCTATTATATTTAAAAAATATCTTAAGGAGTTGGCACCTATCAACGATAAAATTAAAGGTATATCTGCAAGAAACATAAGATCATATTTATTATTTTACACTGGCCTCTCAGAAGTGCAAAACAATTATTATGGTAGAAGGTTTCAAGGAGATTCAAATATAAGTAAGGTTCATGTGCGTATATAGCGTATTATTTAAAATAAAGAAAAACAAAAAATTAACTGAAGGAAAATAAGTAATTTAGAACCAGTTTTGTGCATCAACTATTAGTAACATACCTAGCATTCCTTCACGCAGCATCGCATATCCACGTCTCGGAGCAATCATTGTTCATAGGCAGACGACCGGATGACAGGCCCGGTGATAAGCATGAACTAATCCGAACAAAATGCACATATTCGTACAAAGAGACGAATGCTCGTAAAGTTTACGATCCGCCGCGCGTACGATGTCCCCTCACAAAGGACGTACTGGGGAGCTTGGGGAATCTTTTGCCTGCACGTTTTTGTCTCTCTGTGATGTAACATTCATCACTTCTGCTATATATGTATGTGATGCATTACTTTTGAATTTTTATGACGTGACAACCCTCTCACAGTACAGTTTGCTTTACAAGTCTAGATTTTCGTATCATCTTCGAAGGCAGATAATTTGACCGTGTATTAGTCTTTGTCACCATCGCTGATATCAAGATACAAACGAGTTGATACTTGACGAACTGTAGGTACTTAAAAGGAGTAAAAACATAACAGAGCTATAAGATTGTATAGGATATACGCCCTTAGATTATTTACTCCTAATATTTTTCATAGTTTTTCTCCAAGGATTTTCACTATAACAAGTTGGAAGCGGGCTATATCTATTTCAGCCCTATTAAAACTACCCATTCGTTGTTTATTCTCTCTATATCCCGTTTTGTTAACTAACGTATGGAGCATAAAAAGCGAGTTACTATCTATCCGATTGTAACGTTAAACTCAAGGCTTCATACTACTCTTAGTGTACTATAGGGTTCCAAGACTTCGAAGTTGGATGAACGCCAATTCATTCATAAAGTCTCTGGCATAGCATAACGAAAGTTGTTGTGGTGACTTACACTTTGACAGTTTTATACGTCGTGCGTGAGGAAAAACAATGGGCTTATTATCTAGACGTTGTATAACAGATTGGATAACTTTGGATTTTTCAAAGTTGCGCATGTATTTTTAGTTAATAATTAATCCGTTGCTTAAAAGTGAATGAGAATATTGGTAGGAAGTTTTTATATACGTGAAGACCATGAATCAAAGGTCAGAAGAATAATTTCGAAGATATACTTATGTTGCTATTAAACATACGAGAAATCACTGATATACTAACGCCTGAACTCTGCCAATTGTAGGGTTAGTTCATGGTCAACAGGGCTCTTACATATATGCTTATATTCGACTTAAATCAGGCTGAAGTTCAATATTCACATTTAGTAATTTAAAGTTTTATAAACCATTCAATCCATAACAATTCTCCGCATAATTATTTGAGTGTAAAGAAGGCCGGAGATTCGAGTTGATAGCATGCGTGTGCAGTTCCGCGGAACGCAGGGGAACATTCAACATTGTCAGCCACGGAAACGCGAATACGCACTTTGTGATGAAACATTTTTGACTTGCACGATCCGTCGAGCGTGTGATCCGGTAAATACGGGTTCTAAATAGAACTTAAAAGGATTGGTTTCATATAAATAATTAACGTTATTAAAGGTTACGTATGAAAAAATATAGGATTGCCTTGTAAGTAGGATGGATTTGTTTGTTTTCATGATAAAATCTATAAAAATTAAGATAATTCGCCGAATGTGTTGCAAAGCGCAAAACTCGAGAGTGGTTGAACTGATTTGAATATATTTGTCTCCAATAATTGCTATTCGATATAGTCCGGGAGCCAGCGACAGATTTTCATGACCAAGTTCCTCTCAAGCGGTAATTAGTAAAATGCATCAGAGTATAGTATTATGAAGCCTCGTGAACGTCAGCTGGCACTCGGTTGGGGGGATGAGCGGTTGTAGCCTCCCACGCACGAAGAAAAAAAAATACATTCACTCATTTCCTCTCAGCTAAAAATTTGTCAAATTGTAGCTTATCTAATATCTCAACGAAAAAAAATAATCAGCTGGTTCCAACATAGTGTATTGTACGTCAGCTGATGTCTCGAACATGAAATTTTTTATTTTATTTTCAGTGATTTCCTCTCAAACAAAAATTTACCTGATGATAGCTTATATGTAACTGTGGATAAATATATAGGTCAGCTGGCTGTATCTTGGTGGAAAAACCGTCAGCTGATACTTTGAAAGTTATTACATAGGAGTTAGGCAGGAGCATTTACTGTCAATATAAATGCATTGAATAATAAAATTGCATTTTTATCTAAAAAATAAAATCAAATAATTAAGAAAACCATATTTTTTCATCGATCGATCGTAAGAATATAAGCTCATTTAAATGCAGAGACCATAACCAACTTTTCAACTGGTTTGCAATTAGACCTGCATATGAAAATAACCGTTCGCAGGGTTCAGAAGTTGCAACTATTGGCAAGTACTTTTTAGCTACACTCCATAGATAAAGGAAAATCTCTATCACATAGATTGCACTTAATTTTACTTTCGTTGATAATTTTTAAAAGTCTGTAAAAAAGGCGAGAAAAAATCAAAACCATCAGAGAATAGATAAAATATTTTTGAGAAGACAGAAGAGTTTGTTTGCCATATGTATGGATTTAATCGTCTAAAAAAGATCAATGAGGCAAGAGTAGCGTCGTTTGAAAAAACATATAAATTTTTGGATACTGAAACTTTCAAGTTACCTAAAAAAGGTATTGATGGCTCTTCTTTACCATCATGCAGATCAGAGCTATATCAGCAATTTTTAAGAGCATGTTACATTGCTCAAATTTGATCACATGCACACCTGAAGGTTCCAACTTCTGATGATCCTGTAGATTATGGTTGGGCAGAAATCGACAACAAGTATGAATTCATCTGGTTTTATGGAAGTCAGTTACCATCATCGATTAATGAAATCACTATTCAGCCTGAAAAAGGTCTGTCTGTATCAGCCCATATACGTCCCACTGCACGGCACGGGCCTACTCTACAATCGAGAGAATCGATTGAGAGTGGTTAGGCCATATAGTCCACCACGGTGGCCTAGTGCGGGTTGGCGGACTTACATACCGTAGAAATTCTTTAAAATCGCTACGGTATGCAGGTTTCCTCACGATGTTTTCCTTCACCGTTAAAGTGCGTGGTGATTGACTATCAATACACACATAACTCCGAAAAGTCAGAGGTGTGCCCTGGGATTTGAACCCGCGACCACCGTGAACATGTAGACAGCCGCGTCCGGTCCGTTACCAACAGGCCACCACGCACTGAAAAAGGTAACATATTTTTATCATTTTGATTATATTATGCTAAAATACGCATCCTAATATATTTTTTAATTTTTGTACTGATGATGACAATGAAGATATAACAGCAGACAGCTCTGACAGCGACTCTGACGATGAATCGGAAAGAGAGGAAAGTGACTCAAGCCAGAGCGAAAACGAAAATGAATAAATCACATTGTTATTCTCATTGTCATTTTTTATCACGTTTATATAATAAATATTATTTATCGAGTAACTCGTTAATTTATACTAAGCTAATTGTTTATTTAATTATTTAAATATATCTAATATCATTTGATTACGTACTTATTCGTTTCAAAAACATTGATACGGAATATTTATTTCAACTCAAATCTCATATTGAAGCAGCGCTATGTCGAATAATTAAAGATGCGTCATTTCCTCCCAGATGAATATTTGTGAGCTGATTGTTAATATACTGATGCGATAAATAAAAAAAAATCAGCTAGCAATAAGTCGAGGAAAAGCTAGTCAGCTGATGCATTTAAATTGACAGTAGATGCTCCTGCCTAACTCCTATCTAATAACTTTCAAAGTATCAGCTGACGGTTTTTCCACCAAGATACAGCCAGCTGACCTATATATTTATCCACAGTTACATATAAGCTATCATCAGGTAAATTTTTGTTTGAGAGGAAATCACTGAAAATAATAAAAAAAAAATCATGTTCGAGACACCAGCTGACGTACAATACACTATGTTGGAACCAGCTGATTATTTTTTTTCGTTGAGATATTAGATAAGCTACAATTTGACAAATTTTTAGCTGAGAGGAAATGAGTGAATGTATTTTTTTTTCTTCGTGCGTGGGAGGCTACAACCGCTCATCCCCCCAACCGAGCGCCAGCTGACGTTCACGAGGCTTTATAATACTATACTCTGATGCGTCTCACGAATTATCTCTTGAGAGGAAATAATTGACCAAATTTGCACCTGGCTCACGGACTAATAGGTATAAAAATACCCTGTCAGTAACCCATGGCATTTAAAAGAATATATTTTAAAGGTTTTTCAAATAAATTTCTCTAAAGGCATTATTTAAATATGAAACTCTTTTCGTACAAATATCGCCGGTGCGCTGTCGCTGTCATTGCTTGTGAAAATGCATTCAAATTGTTTTCGTAGATAGCTTAAACTGTCGGCGGGGGAGCGAAATATCTTCTACATAAATATTTTAATATTAACACTATTGCCAGCCTACGAACAGTAGATGAGCGACCTGCTATGAAACGAAAGGTCGGGGCCATGTCGAGTATTGTATAAATTACTTTTTAGGCATTCATTTGTCTTGATTTCTTTTTTGATTAGTAATATCATTATTTTATTTCTAAATTAACATAATTCTTTTTTTTAGTCTGTGTTTTATTTAAACATGTTTTATTTACGTTCAAATGTACATATAGCATTTCATTAAACAAGTTTATTTTTTGTTAAGTATTATATTTTTCTAATTTTTATTTCTTCGTACTAAAGTAGTAAGCTAATGCCGTTATAAGTAACGCAGATGCTTTTTTCTTTTTATAAACAAACTTGGCCACGTAAATACCCAATTTTATTTTAATTTTCTTCTCTTACAATGCATTCTATTCGTTTTGGTTCTTTGGAAGAGATCGGTCACAGCGATACGACCGCCAATTGTTCACTTATGTGTAATGTTTCTATGATTTATTTTTTCTGTACTTCGTAGTGTTCAATAAAGTGTTGTGTATCTGTATCTAAGTATGATGGTTGAATGGCTTGTCTGTTGTTTCTATCTTCTAAAATGATCCTAGATGGTCTAAATCAATATTAATGCTGTGCAATGTTAGTGTATCCATCGGAGAACTTAAATAAGTAGCTAACCCATTACTTCTTGACCCCTGGGTTAGATATAGCATAATGTATCTAGGTTTCATTTATATTTGTAATATCTGCAATAGGTTTATGTTTAATGCAATTTCGATGTTATGATTTGTATTCGGGGATTATGTTACGAAAACATTTATGACCCATATTCGTTCCCGCGGCACCGTTAAGTATTATCTTCTTAAACCTCTTTTACGGAGCATAAATAATAACCGAGACGTGGCCTCTCACTATGGGCCTTATTAGGCGGCTCAAAGTCACTCAACGAGCTATGGAGAGGGCTATGCTCGGGGTTTCCCTACGAGATCGAATCAGAAATGAGGAGATCCGTAGGAGAACTAAAGTAACCGACATAGCCCAGCGGATTAGTAAGTTGAAGTGGCAATGGGCGGGGCACATAGCGCGGAGAACTGATGGCCGATGGGGCCAAAAAGTTCTCGAATGGAGGCCACGTAGCGGAAAGCGCAGCGTAGGACGTCCACCCACAAGATGGTCAGACGACCTGGTAAAGGTGGCGGGACGTCGCTGGATGCAGGCTGCCTCCAACAGGTCACTGTGGAAATCATTAAAGAGGCCTATGTTCAGCAGTGGACGTCCTTTGGCTGATGGATGGATGGATGAAATAATAAAGCAGGATTTAGCTGATAGACGCAGTTGAAGTTAATAAAAAATATATCGAATATAGAGCACTCACTTTGATTGGTGGTAAAAAATACACCAGTTTCGAAGTAAACAAACTTCACCCACTACGCATTAAGAGGTTTTTAAATTTATTCACCCTTCCATTCTGCAAGTTTCTCAAGGAAACTTCGAGGAAATTCGAGCGATTAATCCGAACCGAGTGCACAAAGTTAAGGGTTATATTTGCATAACGACCCGCCTAAGGAACAGCACGGACATAGGTACGAGTCCTACACTCACGTAAATAACTTCTCTGGTAAGTAATCTCCTATCGCCTCCCGTATACCGTATATACCTAGTACATGATTTTAGGCATTTTGCACAATGTGTTTGGTTTAAAATTTTATCACCGCCTGTTAATGTAACGTTTAATTCAAGATTTGCACTAATATAAGTCTAATTTATAATTCTGCTGGGTAAACTTTATATAATATCTTCGAAATTCCCGAGACATATTTTACGCAAGCTTCTTCAAAAAGCTTTTCGTCACTATTGAAAATAGCGATATTTCATGGAGGTAGTTGCTTATTACCCACAAAGTTACAACATATATTATATAGCTACTATCTATCTTCTATCGCTCATCATTTTACTCTGAAACTAACAAACATTTTCTAATCTCTGTTTACTGTCGTTCGCTAATGTAACTCCGAAAGTTACAAATATTTTCGCAAAGCATTTATGCATTGGCGCCCCTCCAGGCATCGCGTCGCGTTATCCACGTCAGCGCGCTGATGAACCGGTGTAAATCAGCGGTATTTCCTACCAAAGTGCCGTAGTGCACACTAAAAGCGCTATTTGTTATCCTTTTGTTACACGCGCATGAAGTGCGCCGACAAATGTTATGAATGGGAGAACTTATGAGCGCGCTCGCTGCTGAGTGTTTCGGCAATGGGTTTTGTTTAAGCAGTGTGTAATAGCGTACGTATATATGTTTGGAAAAAGGTGTGTTGAGATTAGTGTAATCTAATTTTTCGGAAAAAATCAAAATGGAAAATTAATGAAAATAATCGATTATTGGAGCTTATAAATAGTAAAATTAATATTCTTAATTAAACTGCTGATAAAGTAAACATCCGTACTGTAAAGTCCAAATACAAGGCAAGAGTCTCAATCATTATATATCGTAATTTATAATAACATTTAATTAAATTGATACATAAAACAAGATTTCCAGTTTATTGTACCTGGGACGTTCTTCTTTTTTATCGACAATGACTTGTCTTCTCCGCAAGAAAATTAATATATTACTCCAAAATACGAAACTTCTTATTTTTTTTAATAATAATACACTTGACAATATAATAATTATAATATCCTCAAAACTGTATTTTAATTATTATTATTTATTTACAAAATTAGTGTGACATACAAAAAACGTGACGGAGGTGTTTTACATACAAATAAAGTGTGTCCCTTTATGACTACTAAGGTAAACAAACTGCTCTCGTAAAAAAAATCACATTGAAAGTTTCTATCCAAAAACATTTACTGAACTACTTAACCTTTGTTATTAAATTAATAATAAGAAATATTTTTTTATGTTTCTATTATTAAATAAAAAAATATTTTATTGGCTGTCTCCCGACGTATATGATTTTTGTTGCTACCTTCTGTCACTCATTTTATGGTACAAAATAATGTGCGTTAGCAATTTTGACCTTGGTCACTAGACAAGAGAATAGTCCCCATCCACCCCGGCCCAGGCTATGCAACCCTACGGGCGGCCCCGGCAATACCAGTCAGCCGCTCGCAAACAGTAAAAGAAGGTGCGTGTGTTTAATTAGCGACCGCTCCGTCACGTAAGTTACTACTTCCAAAGATTATTGTAATTTCTGCGTTTTAATATATGATTGTTAGTTTTTTTTATTTTGGTTATTATATCGTCGATTATTTTGCTAATTTAAGGTGTAACCATCAGGTAAATGGAAAAATTGCATTATTCGCGGCTGAAAGACAGCGACGGTGTCGTGAAAAAAGAAACTTAACATTGAAATCGTTGCAGGAGTGAAACATAAAGATTTAGAAAGATATCATGCTCGTAAAAAAATTCACTCTCATAATTTTTCTCCATCGCGCCAAAAGAAGTATAACTTCAAAAATAATTAAAGATATGACACCAAGAGAACACATAAAAATAAAAAGACCGTGGCATATTAGAAGTAAGAAGAGAAGAGAACGACTGAAAGCTTTGTAGAACGTTTTGATAAACACACCGGCTTCTACACCACCTCCTTCAAGTCCCAGACTACTTCCATTAAGTCCTAGTTCACTGACTCCAGCCTTGTGTACTGTCAGTACAAGGGGAAGAAAACAAGTTAGACGGGATAGATCTCGACTTAATATACAAAATATTCAACTTCAAGACCAAATGCAAGAATTATTATAATTTGTTATTGTTTTCTAAAATTGAAAATTGTTATAAGGTTAACTTTGTTCGGCGGGTAAACATTATTTACCTTTATTTATTTACTTCGTTAACCACTATGTCACAATTTTGTCCCCCTTAAAATTTAAGTTCAAAGTAATTTATGAACCATTTTATTGCTAATATTTACAAAAAATAACGTTGTCTAGTATTACATGCTAAACAATAAAGGTGTTACTACATTTTCAAGTTACTTTATTGGGCAACTTTCAAAATATTAAATAGTTTGTTGTCTTAAGAAGCAAAAATGTGACAGAGTGGTATTGGATAATTTTTTAAAAATGTTTATTTTAAGAATTGCGTCTAATGGAGCTAGATAAAAATAGATGTTTATATTCTTGATAAGAAAGTAATAAGAAACTGAAGATCTGATTTTAAATGAGAAATAAAAAAAAAATAACATTCTTGTGACTGAGGTGTTATTTTTTTATACCATTCCTACGAAATTTGAAATAAAACAAAAATTACAAGTAATACTTCGATGCATTATATGTTTTTGAAATCTACAATAACGAGGCAATAATTTAAATTACATTTTACTTAACAAATCACATGTTTACTTTTTTAACAAATATAAAAATTTGCCGGTCAGATTGTCGATAAAAAAGAAGAACGTCCCATCTGTGTTTCGATTCACTTCATATTTTAGGAAAACTTTGAATTTCGAATACAAAAATAACCGGATATCTTTTCAATTTTTCGGAATATTTTCATGACCCAACAGTAGCTGAAATTATCAGACTGAAAACCAATGTGCAATGGTTATTATTAATTATTAATGATCGATATTTAATACTATGCCAGAAATTTGTTGGACAATTTTCCAAGTATGCATACAGACAGTCTACTGCCATTATAAAAGCCCTTCCATAACAAAAGTATAGTCCGTCGTCATACCCTTAAAACCAGTGAAGTGTACTATACCGAGACAATCCGTAATTTTAATGCCATAATATAAATACAAATCTATATCACATTAACTTTACATATAATTCATCAAAGCCCCTCTCATGTTCAACCCTTGCAAGTTATAAAAGTAAAAATGCAAAAGTAAAAACCACAGGTGCCGGTTCTTCACTAGATTCTTGACAAGATGTCGCGAGGGCGCTCCAGCTAAGTGCCCTCCAATTAGGACCAGCTCTTGTGACTGTTTTGCGATGCTCGGAAGCGTTTTTTAAATGCCCTGTATCTAGTACTTTCTTCTTCTGATACTTTTGCGTGTCATAGTGAAGTGGTTTTAGCAAAATATTTTATTATGTATTTTGGTGATGGGATAGTTGTATTTTTTTAATTGATGCATGCAAGCCGCTTTTGATAGGTCAATGTTGAAATATTTGGATGAGAGATAATTTCAGCAGTGGTTTATGTACGGATAAAGGTGACAGTGATAGCTGTGGCCAACCGTTAAGTAGATACCTACACATGGTGTAAACCTAACCATAACGTTCATTAATACAATAAACATTTATGCATATTAAATTTTACTTTTCTGCACATCATCAAAATTTTCCGAAACATCTTTCGTCGTAACATAACGTATTGTACATTGAGCACGAAACTGCCTAATAAAATTGCCTGCTACTAAGAAAGGCAAGGGTTTCAAAACATTTGCATGATTTCCATAACGTTATGAAGATGTCGCTGACCCTGATTGTCAAAATTTATCTCATTCAGCTAGAAGTTTGCACATAGCTCCCAAAATCAGTAGTTGGAGCAAGACAGTTGACGATTAGTGACCACCGGAAAGGAAGGAAGGTCCATCCCTGTTAATGAGCATATTTAGTCACAGGGCTGCAGGGGTAGTCGATGGGGTGGGACCGGACATTGTCGGTTTACATGAGATCAATACTCAACTGGTCCCCTGGCCAGATGGCGGGACGACTTGCACAAGAGGGCCGGCATCGACTGGATGCGTAAAGCAGCAGACCAGGCTCCAGGCTCCAGGTACCTTGGGAGAGGCCTATGTCAAGCAATCGACTGCAACGGGCAGATGATGATGATGAATATGCAACGATTTTTGAATTGAATTAGAGAGCTTGTAGGTGATTTATTTCAATATCATAAGTGACCATCGCGTAGACTCATATTAAGTGGACCGCATTTTAGCTTATCTCACTGTCTATATTTCCGCCATCCAATCAACTTAAATCTCAATAAATCATTAAAAGAAGCATGAATAATTTTCTGTACTTTAACAGCTTTGCACGTTCGAGTAGTTAGAATTTAAAAATCGAATCAATTCAGGTTTTTTATTGGCAGAAAAACAGACGTCGAGCTTAATGGCCAGTAATATTTTACAGGAATTTAAAAACCAAACAGACACGAATTCCTCGTTCTAAAGTAAATAAATAAAGCATACATGCAAGGCTTACACTGCACAGTATACAGGTATAGGCGTAGCGTGCGGAGCGTGTAGTATGTTTAGAAACAACATAACACCTTCATCTTTATGAAGGGTTTTCTTTAATACAAGCCGAATGGAAACTCGTGAAACTCTGACGTGTGGTACAAGACAAACGCTCCAGCGAGTAAACTTTTGCTTTAAAAATAAATGTTATAGGGCATGTTTTATTTTTATCAATAGCATGTATATTATATTTGTATTTACATAATATATCATATTATTTTAATAACACACATACACTTACAAATGATAGGGTTAAAAAATACTACAATTTGTTTAATTTAAGATGCGTATTACTCTTACAAATGAATACAAAATTACATGGTTTTGACTAAATAATCTACAGTACACGTAGGCACTTAGAATATGCTTAATATATTTACTTTACTTATCAGTTGCTAATATAAAAAATGAAACATCTCAAGCATGTACTGATTCTGCATTATTCTTGTAGTAGTCTAGAAAATAAAATAATCCATCTCTCATCGCTCGCACCATCTCAATACGAAGCACCGTGTCGGAACGTGGTCTCAATTATTAAACAATGCAATCGTCAGAGACGCAGCGCAACCCTAGCTTTAATACTTGAATACCTAGAATTTGGGTCAGCGGACGTGGAATATACGATCCGTGTTGCGAGTGAAATTATTTAGTGATGATATCACCACTTGAATTTAACATTCGTGCCAGCCCTAACTGCTTTCCGAATTTATCGCACTTTTAGGTATGACCTTTGAAACGTACAGTTTAGTATTTTTTTACGGTTATTTATTTTCAGACTACGTGAAATTTAATGTGATAAAAATATTTTTAGCTATTCTAAACTATTACAGCCCTTTTAATATTGCTAGTTGTACTTATGATCTTTAATTTTTTCCCATATTTTGATTTTCCTCGATTTATGCAAGTAATTGTTAATTCATAAGGATAATATTACTATAGTCTACAAATAAAAGGCGGGTTTTCAAAATGCTTATATATTTTAATTCGAAAGTTTAAAATCACTACATTTTTCTTAAACATTACAAATTACAATACAGTGTCTATTCTTTCATTATATACATCTAATAATGTTTTTTAAACATATTCTTTAGTAAAATATCCATAAAAGCATTTCTAATTATAATTTCCATTTTCAAATATTTGGTATTTTTTTCATAATTATGGAAAACTAAATATATATTTTTAAATAATCTTAACTTAGGTATACAAATTCCGTAATGGTTAAGATTTCAATGCAATCATAACTAAATTGTTATAATTTAAAGCACATATATTTTTATGACTAAAATCAGTGTTCGAGAAAACATATCCAAGTGTGAAATTACTAAATACTATTTGTGAAGTTCATTGTGATTTCTGGTAGAAGTAACCCCAGGATAAAAAATATTTTAAGCAGACAAATCATACTTTCATAGTTCAAACAGCGTTATAAGGAACAATAATGTTCAATACTTATTGTCATAATAGGCTTCTATTTATACACATATCATCATCAATCATCAATCATCGATGAAACCAACAATAGTCTGTGAACACAATAGAACACAAGACACATAAAAAAAAATTCAATGTAGAAAATTAAATTGAAACACATTACAGAAGAGCCGTGAACACTGTGAAACGTGATCGACAATGCGAGAAGTTTTATCACAAATCTAAAATGCATTCAATTTCCTCGCCATTTGCGTCGGTTTGGATACTAACACACCGCAACAATACAATTCAATTGGGGAAACAACGCCTCTCCACCACCGTGGCGCAATCAACCCTGCCCATCTCCCGAAACACCCGAGACAGATTAACCAACATATTCACATCGTTGTTCCTACACAACCACAAATTCAAAATATTCTCCGTCGGCGAACACGTATTCGAAAAGTAATAGTAATACGAACATATCCTCAACTTCTCCGCCAACAGACGCCAATCGTTCCCCTTGGACGTCTGGCAATCCAACAATTTACAAAGAATCACGCGGTCCGAATTAGTCAAAACATTAGTCTTGTAATTATTGTCAACGCTAAAATTACTCTTGAACGTGTTGTGTTTGTACACAAAGTCGTACCTACCAGACTTTTTAGTTAACGAAGAGTAATTGAAAGGGTTCTCGATAACATTTACAGTGTCGACGGTCGAGTAACTGTGCCGCTTGCAGTTCGTGTTCAAATCGTTCGTTTTCAAATTGAAATTGACGGAGTTGGACTGTTTCTGCTTTTGGTATATGGAAACGTTTAGTTCCAAACAGTTTATCGAGTCCGTTTGGTGCAGGATGAACACACACGTCATCGATTTCACAGTCATGTTCCATATTTGCGAGTACGGTATCTCCTGGTACTTCCCGCCAGTGTGTATCTTCCAGCCCACCCCTACATCCCTGACATTGACGCACAAATCTGAGCAATTCTCTTGAAAATATATAGTTTTGGGATCACAGAGCATCGAGCCTCCCGACTTTTTCTCGATTTCCAAACACTCGTTGAAAGCGAACGGTGTGTCGACGAAGACGTGAGTTCGCAAACTATAAAAACTATCGTCCATTTTGGACACGAATAAAGCCAGTTTGAGAAGCTTAGCGTCTAAGCCGCTGAAACTTCGTCCGACTAGAACGAAGTCGCTTAGAAACTCGCACACGATGTAAACTTTGTTAGAGTCCACTTGAGCGAAGATTGGTGTACCAGGTGTCTCCTGGCCCATTGTGAGAACTTTACGCCACTCCGCACAGTTGATTTCCTCTGGCTTCTGGAGGATGGAGAGCAGCCAGCTGGTGTTCTTCAGTGAGGCACAATGAGGCAAGGTTATCACGACGCCTTTACGGAAGTGGAAATTCTTCGGCCCGCACCTTACCACTGGACTTAGTTGGGTCTCACCTGTTAAAAATATAATAATTTTACATTTTAATGATGCAGATGTAAATTATTATATTTTATAACGAAGAAATCATTAACAAGTTACAGCAATATTTTTAAGTGTACACGAAGTTCTCTCATTTATAATTCAATATCACAATCTGTATCTTAGTTACGAGTTATTTTAATGATATAAAAAAATAATTTCTATCTATGCATTTATAAATAAATATGATAGTCATTAAGCTGGCTTAGAAATTCTGTCCCTTGAAAATTGAAATTACTAAAATAAAGTCCTTATAAAGGTAAAACAGACCAGCATTAAACATAAAGACAAATGGCTTTCTAACTAGTTACAACCACAAAAAAATGACAATTATGTACACAAAGGAAGTTGATGACGGCCTCCGATGAATTAATAACGTATTAATATAGATTCTATATCGCAAGTCACCACTAATATAGTGCTCATAAATAACCAATACAGAAATTCAATCGACGCGTCCTACTTGCTGCCTCGAAACAGAACTAAGTCGTCTGACATTTGAGATTTAGGTCACAACACCGTTAATCCTATTTCGGAGCAGACACTGCCTTACAATGGACACGGGTTAATTTTAACCAGAACTTTCTTGCTTGCTGTGACGCCCCTACAGGTGTCCTCTTTCTTCCGTTCTATTATCTACCTTACATCTTTGTGATATGGTTCATAATCAAATGGCGAATTAGTTCGTCTTCTTGTATTTAGGGATGCCAGTCTAGCGTTATTTTCTACTTCCAATTTAGGTCGGAGAAAGGTCGCGGAAGCTATTAACAACGGATTAAGGGGTGGCTTTGGTCATCTAAAAAGATATTGTATCAAGATATTACTTCTTTTTGAATTGTTAAGCGGGCCTCGGATTAAATGTTCGGATATAATTCAATTTTTGGGATTATTGATATGTTGTATCGTAATATTAATGAGTTTCCATTTTCAATACAGGAATATGAATTTGAAACACGAGTTTGTTTGAAACAAATACTTAATAGACACAAATACATATGAATCATAAAAAATTGTGACAATTATATTATTGGTTTTGAAATTTAATTAATTCAAAACTTATCTTAACTATACCCAAAAATCATTACAGATGGCAAAGATTATTTAAAAACTGTGTTAATTAATAAAAAAAGGAGGTCCACGACAATTATTTGAGCATAATATACGTATAAAAAAATCAGAATAAATTGCTATGTCACATAAAACCACCTAGTGTTTCTAAAACAGGGTGCTCCTTTATATCTGTTTGTAGTGCAGTTTATTTGCCATCAGGTGCATTTAATTTACTTTGTCGTGCCAATATAAAACTTTTCAAATGGTTGCAATCTTTAACTGATTTACGTGAAACTCACCTTCCTGCAACATCGGCCGGTTCCACTCTTCATCAACCACCTCAATGGAATACAATTCGTCTCCCTTATCAACAACCCCATCAGGGACGTACAAACTCACACCACATTTATCCAAACTCAACCATTCACCGTCACTGGTCACCATCTTAGATTTTGCAGTTTCGAAGTGTGTGCTCACGTATTTGGAGTCTGTTGATGTGTTATTTTTTAATGATGGTGACATCTCTACACTCTCGTTGTATGATGAGCCGGCTGAAATAGTTTTCATAGTCAGTCTAGAATCTAATTTAAGTAAACAAAATTCTGGTAAGCATGCAGGCCGTGCAAAGAATGGCTTTAAATATAAGTTTATAGTGCATAATAACTAATTAATTTCATTCATTAGAATTATGTTTTAATTCCGAAAATAGTGAAAATAAAAATATAATAGTTTCAATAGCTGTATGTGCAAGAAATAGTGAAGCCGAGGATCGTGCTAAATGGCGCGTAATTAAGAGAACAATGGCATACAGACTGGAGTTGATTGCTATTAGCTAATGTTCACGAAAACATCAGAGTATTAAAACAAAAAAAAAATACAATGCCCAATATAAATAACTACCGAATATAACAAAGTAAATGCAGAGTGCGGCTTTACTGATCGAAAAATTGGAAATAGAATGCAAAAATCATGAGAAATTTTATTGAAACGTTGCGGTTAAACTAACTATAAGATATTGGCAGTATAAAATAATAAAGTATGCATCATTCATGTTAGTCATGAATTAGAAGTTGATAAAGATGTACAAAATTACTAAAAAATACAAAAAGGAATAAAGAAAATATTTCACATAATTCCAGACTTCCTAAAGTAAAATACATGACAAATAAATTTACAAGCAGTGAAAAGTGCGTGAAGACTCACAGCTCAAAAAGCAGCTTGAGTCAGAACGGTCTGACTCGGCGGCGTCCTTGCAAGCGGCATTCCGTTCCGAACGATCTCTTACCTCGTGGTCAATCGGCGCCATATAACTACAACAAAATATCTTGTTAATATCAGAGTACAAAAAGCTTCAAATTAACTTTTGAATATAAAATGCAAATTCCATTATTTACTTTTCAAGTTACTGAGAGCACACAAATCGTTATAGCCTTTAAAAATAATCGTATGCTAAATTATCGAAAACGTATTTGCCCAGATACTATCTCGAAACATCTATAACGTTTTAAAGTTGGGTGTGTACTTGTATATCAATATCGTTTCTTTCAACGGCCGAAGGAAATATAATAAGAGAGCCTCTATATTGAAAGCTGCCTGAAGGCTTTCTACAAAATATCAAATTACGTGATGCTGGGGTTTGAGAAACGATCATCTGTGCAGAATATAACGAGAAGATTTAGATTACCTTCTATGCAAAGCTAGGCAGAATGAAGTCGTGGACGAGCGTCAACGTAAAACCTGAGGGGAGGCCTATAGCCTGTAGGATTGTATTGTATTGTATCAGCCCATATACGTCCCACTGCTGGGCACGGGCCTACTCTACAATCGATATAATTGATTGAGAGTGGTTAGGTCATATAGTCCACCACGCTGGCCTAGTGCGGGTTGGCGGACTTACATACAGAGGAATAGGGTAAAAAAATAAAAATCTACCAATCCCCAATTCAGAACTGGGAACAAACAACCTGATACAACCTTAGAAGAGTTTGTAGTCATCAAAGTACTGAAGCACAGTAACAGTATTATGGTTTCTCAGATTTACGCGAATGTTTTCGATTGCTTTTCAGAAAGCATTCGAAACGTCGTCGGGAAGTTAAAAAATGTAAAAATTAAACCAAATCGCGATAAAATCCGTAAAAATAGTTTTATTTCAATGAGTAACAGTATTCCTACCTGTTAGCCAGCTGCGGCACTTCGTACAAGTGTTCGTGCCTGGAGGTGGTGTGTCGCGAGTCCACCGTCTGGAACTCCTCGTGGATCGTCAGGTCCGGCTGGTTGGTTAACGTCCTTTTGATAACGCTCCCCAAATAATTTGTACCTGATCACCAAGTGATAAATAGTGAAAGGGGGTGCTCCGTTGATAGAGTTAATTTAAATTGTAATGTTTGAATTAGATATTCTTTCTATCCTGTATTCGGTAGGTGCGGTATTTCGAATGTTTAAAATCAAAAACATATTATTTTTTAGATTATAACTTCGAAAGACACTTAAAGCAGTCATGTAAATAATAATAAAACTGAAGATACTACTAGAACAACTTACCAGAAGGTGGTTTAACATAAGGCGAGTTTTCTGTCATCTTAATTTTCATATATTTGATTCCCAATATAATTACAACAAGAAATATGAGGAATGCTATTGACAAAGCTATGAACAATGGCCAATAAGACGAACCTGAAAAAGTGCCGGAGAGGTTAGTTCGTTCTTTTGACTCTATAAAGAAAAAATATCATTAAAATATTTTATGGGTATTGTAAATTAATTTTGTCGGACTTACCATCATTAATGATTTCAGATTTAGAAGTCCTCACACACAGAGGACACTGAGCGACTTGGTAATCCTTGCCGAGGCACGCAGTGCTGGTCAAACATCTCCGTCGCCGCGTTTGAAGACAATCAGAGTCACACCTTGACCACTCTGACCATTGTGACCAACGACCTGACCAATATTAATGATGTTTTATATCTAAATGGTACCTATTGATAACTACCATATTATTAAAGTCCATATTTACCTAATAAAATATCTGATGATTCATCCGCCAGTTCGTCTATACCATCTACATATAAATCTGAAACAAAATGGGTATTAATGTCATCTGCAGTAAGTACATACATCATACTCAATGGAATACAGTAAGATTGGTATTCATATCTAATTTGTTCGTGGGTAAGAAGAAACTACACAAGAATTGAAAGTCTCACAATACAAGAAACAATTAATCTATCTGTTTAATTTTATAGGTCCGACAGATGTGCAATTGATGATAGTCATGGTATGTGACCATGAAGAAGATAATACTAAAAAATCTGACGCTGTAAGAAGAGTAGATGAAAGGAGAGGGATTGCAACTACTTTATATACTGGTAATAAAGGTGAGAATAGCATACCCATATCACAGTCCATGTCGCAATCTTGCGTCTTCTGTACATTTGGTCCGACGCACGGCTGCCCGCCGTTGAGCGGCCGCGGCGCCGTGCACGTCCTCTCCCTCCTCTTGCCCGGCCGACCCTCCCTCCGGGAACAACACTCCTCCCACGAGGACCATGTGCTCCAACCTCCATTTACTTGAGAAAAATTTAGTTAATAAATAAATAAATAAAATAATTACACCCAACAGTCACATACATAGTCCTGACCCCACACTAAGATCGAATCTTGTGTCTTGGGTATCAGAAACTACGAGAGACTTTTCGGTCTCACAAACACCCAGACCCGAAACAAATACCTGTAGATCACACAAATATTTGTTTCGGTGCGGGGATCGAACCCGCGGCCTCTCGTTTCACAAGCGGCATCTAACCAACTGCGCCACGGAGGCTGTCATATAAATCTGTATCTGTATCAGCCCATATACGGGACGTATATGGGCTGATACTGCAGGGCATGGGCCTCCTCTACAATCAAGAGAACGATTGAGAGGGGTTAGGCCATATAGTTCACCACGCTGGCCTTGTGCTGGTTGGCAGCCTTTACGTACCATGGAAATTCTTACGATTCGTGGTATGCAGGTTTCCTTATAATGTTTTCCTTCACCGTTATAGTGCATGTAAATATACCCTCTTAAATAAATACTCCCTACGGTCTCACACTTGGTCCTCAGTTTACATTAAGATATAAGTCTTGTGTCGTGGGTATCAGAAACTAACGAGACTTTGCGGTTTCACAAGAAATTTGCACCACATACATGTGGATCTCTCAAACACTCTTCTCAGTATGGAGATCGAACCCGCGGACGCTGATTTAACAGCTGACGTAAGCAAATTGATCGACTAATGCCAAAAGAACATGTTGTAAAAAAAATTAAAGACATTTACCAAAAACGCGGTCGAAATAACCTAATTTTTGATTTTACACTCTTTGTTATTGGAATAGAGCGAAATGCAAAATATTCAAATATACATACATATATTTGAAATGCATGAAAGATTTTTCCATTTGCACATACCGAAAACTGTTAGCAGGGCAGGTTCAGACAGCCTTTTTCCTGCTAAATTTTCAGCGACACATGTGTAGTTCGCCATATCCTGAAAATTGTTTCACAATGAAATTCGTTTGTCCGTTTCATGAATTTGAAATGTTTGGTGGGGAAAATGCTGAAACGCCTATTCATGAAAAACTATCCAGATTCAATTTAGTGATTGTTTTATCAACAAGTTTTTTGTTTATATGCAAAAAAATCAACATATTTGGATGAGCCGATTAAAATCATATATTATATTATTTTAATCGGCTATTACATAAGTTCGAGTAATCTTAGTGACTTCCGTTCCTTCGATTACCAATTAGTTATTCAACTGGCTACTCGCTTTCACTTTAATACATTATTAATTTATCATTGATCGGTATTGAATTTATTATTAGACTCTTCATTTCCTATTATCTTTGTGAAATCCAGTAGGTACTACGAAATGGTCAAACATTAATCAAGAAATAATTAGAAAATCATCAAATAAAATTTCTTCTATTCCAATTAAAATATGTAAGATATTTTATCTTCAAATCCTGATATTCATAATATAGCTTTTTAATAAAAAATGCTCATTATTAATGAATATAATTTGCTTTTAATTCCCTCATATCGCTAGCTTACAAAAACATCTTCTACCAATCTCGTATAGTAACTTCATAGCATTATATAATTGAAATATTACTCACCAGTAAAGTCGCCTGCTTGATGACCAGATCGTCTTCCTTGGTGACCTGCACATTGTCATCGACCACGACAGGGGCGCCGTTCTTCAGCCAATACAGTTGGGCGAACGGCGCAGCCGGCGGTGGCTCACACCGAAATGTTACCGGACTGTACTGTTTTACTAGCTGAGACTGTGGCGCCACGGAGAACAACTTCTTTATATCTAGACAGAAAAATTAATCCGCGATAAAATACGTTTTATTTCAAAGGAGAAATTCCTCAATTAAATTCAAGGCATTCATGAACAGCGCCTTAAATCAGGTTTGACAATCTATTGTTCCTGAGTTTCAGTAAAAGTTATTGATAAAACTCATATTTTAATTGCTTTATTACTAAATTATATTCAAAGGTATAATATAATTGGTTTCAATATACTTTTCGTTTTCAATTTATTTCAAGCAGATTTTTTTGTTAGTTTAAGAATTTTCGTTAATTAATCTCATGTACACCTTGACATAATTTAATGAGCAAAGATATTTTTAACGAAATTGCGGTATAAAATTTTATTTAATATTTAAAAACAAGTCAATTTGATAAAACAACACAGAACTACAACATCGACTTTATCAAACTTATAAGGGGTTCTACTATAATATGACAGAATGAACTCGGAACGTAGTCAGCGAAGCGGAGTAAACTTGACTGGTTGTAATTTACGAGCTACTGATAAAAGCTTTCGAATGTCTGAAGGAAAATGCTACAGATAGGTACTTTACATCGTCGAGTTGAAGTAGTAAATCAGTTTTTAAAATTTCACCGCCACGTTACTTTACTGAAATTGCACTTTTCGACAACGTTTTGGCTGCATAGAAAATTGTTATGATCTTGCAAAATGTTTTTGTAGTTTAAAATTTTTACTCACATTAAGTGGCATGTCGTATTGTAAAGGTTTAAATTTCAGAAATGTATTGTTTGTCCAATAATATGAGTAGTATCCTTATAAGTATTTTAAAGTCTAATACGATTTTTGACTACTCTAAAGCGCAGATTACGTCTTTAACAGAAAGCCTTGCTTATAAAGGATTGAAAATCAAACCCAAGAGTTCAGGTACATAGCCTTAACGTGCTGCCATTGAACCAATTTAGCGGTATTCCTGTCACAACATCTAAATTCGTAATTCATAAATAGAGTTATACTTTAATCATTTAATATCACTATAAAAAAATAACAAACAACTACTCACAAGCAATCTCAATAGTGGCTGGTTGACTTCGTATCTGGCCTCGACTGGTCCAAGCGAAGCACGAACACTGGTATTTATCATCTCCAAAATATTCCTCAACATTCTCTCTGGTCACTTTGTGTTCGCCCTCTATGATTCTCACTCCAGTTTGTGGATCGACGAATTCGAAGTTTAAAGCTTTTATTTTTACACCAGTACATTTGAAGTATACCTTCAAATAAAATAAGACCGTTAAAATCCTGTCCCGTTGATAGCTACATACAAAATAGTTAATGCATAACATAATTAAAATTAATACTAATTAAGCCTTTTCAAAAAAGTTTCAAACAGACAATTAAATCAGCTTAATTACTGATTATAAACAGCAAATTCTAGCATATTTATTCAAATTAATTATTTGTTTTCTGCGTATAACTCCGGCTACATGTTTTAGTGGCTTCGTTTGAATTAAAATGGTTATTCGTATAAATTAATTTTGAACTATTGCTGGTCTAAAAATTAATTCTCCTTTTAATGTTTGAACTACTAAATTGTTCTCGTTTAGTGCATAGCTGGTAGCGAGGTAACTGAATCTGCATAACAACATAGCAAAGTTTTAATTCGAAAATTGAATATAGTTTCTGTGTGAAAATCCCAAGCAAGTAACTATTCATATTATGAAGTTATTTCCGCACTTCGCTTGTGATGTATGTACATATACATATAGACCAACCAGTTGGCATTAGGGAAATATTTATAAAAAAGCTAATTGTGTAAACAATTCTTTTATAGTTGCCGTCCTGTTTACTATTTAATCACGATGCGAACATAATACGATGCTTTATGGAACGAAACTTAAAATATAAAAAGAAGAATTACATAAAGTATCATATTAATTGTCCAATGTCAGAATCCAACCAAGTAGCAACTTCACTTACTTCTAAAGCATTAGCTGCGCGACATTTCAAAGTGGCCGGCTTATTTTTGACGACGTAAGTGTTCTCTGGTTCCAGAAGAAAAATTGGCAGATTGTCTTTTGTCGTGTGTAAGGGTATTTTGTCATCTGCCCCTTGGTTTGAATTACTTTTCGTTGTTGCTAAATCGGGTGAATCTTTGTAATTCGACTCTTTAGTGTCATAATCGTAGTCAAGATAGGAATTTTCATCATCGTCGTCTTCGTCCTCTTCATCGTTACGAGGGAATGGTGGTAGGAAATAGTCTTTGGATTTATCATCATTGGCTAAAGATATCGGCTCGTATGTGTCTTCGATGTTTGCTGGTGCAACATCTTTCCGATGATTTGTATCTACAAGAAAAAATATAATTTCGTACTTCATACCTACTTGAATTTTAAGATTATAGCAAAAATATACCAGATGCCTTAATACTACGCTTTTTTGTGCTATTTAAAGAAAGTTACTCAGAAATCAAGAAAAGTAATAAAATAAATAGCATTATTCCAATTTCAGCATCATTTATCAGTAATGTTGTTGCAGTAATCCTATTTATGTAAAACTCTGGGTTCTAATAAAAAAACCAAATTTATTATATCGTATTTTATATCGTAATTCTTAGATATTTTACTGGCAAAAAAATGTACCTTTTACACTTATTCATTACACAACAAATCGATTCAAAAAACTACGTTTAAAGTTAAATAAAAATAATGCACTTACTTCTTCCGCTGTTCTGTCCTTTTACAATGAACGCTAATTGTACGTGTATTACGTAAATGCAAATCCAAAAATTCACTTCCATTTATAAACTTATTATTCGACAAATTATTTAAAATAACAACCGCCTCCCCGCATTCATTTTCCATAACTGTTTTGATTTGTTTTAATTATGTAGAACTACATCATTTATTTATTAAAACTATTTTGTAGTAAAATACACCACGAAACGTTCACAGTCATTCCATTAAAAAATGTATTTCGAGTCACTATTTCCACACAAACACTGAAAAATCACTCGTCAAACAGTTAAAAATCAGATTTGTTTTACCTGTCAGTGATTAACGAAAAAACAATTTGTTAATAATTCAATTTATTGATTAATAATAAATCTTCTGTTTTGTTAATAGAAAAGGTGTTCGGAAAAATTGTCGTAAAAGTTTCGTAATTCACCCTCGGTATCGGGTAGGTGTCGACGTCGCGGCGTTTGCAGCTCGACTGCTATAATAAGGGATGAACAAAGTTTTCAACCCCACAAAGGTCACCGCTGCGCATGCCCTAAACTTTTAAGCACCAGAGTAACACGTCTTTTTTAAGTGTTTTCTTTAAATAGGCGGTAATGAAAATGTAAAAATAGAATGTTCTTATTTTTAAATAATATTGTTTGGAATAGTTTATAAATCCAATGAAATTTTAAGAAATAACGTCTATAGCTGTATGCATTTGTCATTCGTTTATTCGCGTTATTTATAAATTGCTATATACAATTTTAGATAAAAAGGCATAATAAATAAGAATATAACGCATATACGTACCATTCACCATTGTATAGAGATATAAAGGGACTTTTCTACGGTTAAAAGGGGTTTGTAGTCTTAGTACTAAGCCACAAGACAATATCTTGTGCGGATTGCCGACATTTCTTATTTTTTCCTTTGTCTTAGCTCACATTTTTATTTTTATAAGTGTCATTTTAATCTATGCTTGGACCAGAATATAAATAAAGGTGCCATATAGAGCCTATATAATTAATAGATAATAAGACAATGGGATGCGTAGGTCAGACGATACGGTATCCTATTAAACATACGAAAATACTAAATACAAACATCAATACGCTACCTTTTGGCTTTTTGCCGCTGTCGGTTAAAAATAGGATCTCATTCCTTGGCAAAAACAACTCAACATCAATTAGTGTTTCTTATATTACAGTAAGCTATCTCCAATGGTTGTTGAAGTTTACTTAATGCATTCCTTAAAACTTTAAGGTTAGTCTTAAAACCTACATATTAAGAAGTATTAGAATATAGAACAAAATTCTTGATAGTCAAAAAAATATTGAAATCTATCAACTAAACAGTATTATAACGTATGCATGGCTATCGAACGTATAATATAAGGATCAAAACGTATAAAATATATTTTCAAACAATTTAAAGTGAATACCAAGCTCCCAGTGACTCAATAACGCAGAAAAGCAATATACGAATTCAAATACAAATATTAATACTACGGATTCTATTGGATCAGACAACACTATCAAAACTAATATCCGTGTGACGCACATCCGTTCAACAATAACAATTACAACTCAAAGAAATACAATTATTTAGATGTATAAATATGATAAATGGTTAATAAAATACATAGTGGTTATAAAACCTTCACAGCTGATCAGTAAAATAACTGTATCAGCCCATATACGTCCCACTGCAGGGCAAGGGCCTACTCTATAATCGAGAGAATCGATTGAGAGTGGTTAGGCCATATAGTCCACCACGCTGGCCTAGTGCGGGTTGGCGGACTTACATACCGTAGAAATTCTTTAAAATCGCTACGGTATGCAGGTTTCCTCACGATGTTTTCCTTCACCGTTAAAGTGCGTGGTGATTGACTATCAATACACACATAACTCCGAAAAGTCAGAGTCGTGCCCTGGGATTTGAACCCACGACCACCGTGAACATGTAGGCAGCCGCGTCCGGTCCGTTACCAACAGGCCACCACGCACTTATAACATTGAATGTAAAGCCAGCAAAAATAACATTGAATGTGTATTTTATCCACGTTCCTTAACCAGATAATCAAACTAATTATAAGACTTACCCAATTCGTTAGTGGTTTAATGACAGGGACGTAATAAGTCTAATACTGTACAACGTATTCATAAGTGCTTCAAGCTAAGAAAAGAAAGTAATTGAAAATTAAACAAAGCCGATATAGCAATTTCGTTTAATATAAACAAATGCAGTTCTAAACTTCCAATTCAAGGTCCATTGAAAGTTCCAACAAACAATTGCTCATTGTTTACTTTCACGAAGAACAAAAATGGATGAGCCGCGAAAAACTTCAAATTCACATCGGAAACTAGGGCTATATTAATCCCTGAAACAATACAATTTTTCGATTATTCTTTTATGAACATTTAATTTGTTGCATCCGTAGTGATATTTAGTTTGTGTCGGACATTAATATTAGGTATCAAGTTATCAACTATTTATTATATATGATATAAAACTAGACCGCTTTCCGCTGTTCCTACATGAACGCTTAGGTCTTTTAAACTTCGCAACGGATATTGATGCAGTTTTTATCAATAGATATATTCAAGAGGAACGTTTATAAACTTTATTTCATTGTATTTTTATCAGATTAGACAAATTGTGCCATTTTAGCACCATGGGAGTAAAGCTCTAGTGATAGGTTGTGTTAAACATATATTATATAGTTTAAAAATATATATACATAAAACTTACCAGAGGCAGCTGCTGCTTTAGTGCCTTCCTCATTTACTTCTATCACAGCTTTGTGAACTGCTTTCGATATATAAACTGTCATGTCTCTTACAATACGGTCCAAACCAGAATCTTTATTGTTAAATATAGATCGTACTCCTATCTGAAATATTGTCTTAAATATTCATTTATCGGCATCAAAAACATCGTGAGGTAACGTGTATCTTCAGGTACTGAGATCTTCACACTTTTTTCTATGGTATAAAGAGTCCGCCCAACCGCAATAAGCCGGCTTGATAACCTTAGCCCTCTTGATCGGACCATTGATTTTAAGAATCCTAGGCACTGGCACTTTCTAACTGACTCAATGGTCAACGTCAATTTTCATAAAGAGTACTAGAATTAGGCATAGGTTGAAAAATCCTAAGTGTGGGATAAAGGCAAGTAGACGAAGAAGTATATGCTCCTTTAAACAATGACTCAATAACAGTCAGTAGAGACCTTAAGGCTTAATTAACTAACAGTATTTTCTCACCTCCATTGCTTATTATTGCGACTGAAGTAAACTAATAGAAATCCTATCACCCTATGCTTAAATATTATTTCACCTATCCTTTCATCCCCGTCGTCTTCCTTAAAAATATTCAAAGTCCAGCACCACATTATGCTATAACTGTCTTTCTTTGCATTCTAAAACAACGAACCCATTTTTCAGCCCACTTAAGCCTTTACAAATGTACCTTACCTTTTCGTACAGAACTCTTAGGTCCATATCTGATGATATTTTAAATTTCGGTATCGATACCTCCATACGCATGGCTCTTAATTTTTTCATTTCTATGTTAAGGATCTCTGGAGCCAGTTTCAAACTTCGTAATATGACCAGGAGGCCGTCTTTCATATTAGGCAGTACAACGATGAAAGAAGCGTTATCATTTGCGTAAGGGATCTCAACGATCTGCAATATTTCGTATTGAATATTATCTCAATTAAAAATAGTACTTTTTATGACTATTATATCTTGTTTATATCATCACGGAATATCATAATTTACTCGTGAATTGCAACTCAAGGTGTTTGGTAATTAACTTACTAAGATTAGGCCAATCCAAATATAACCTGTATCAATTTGAATTTAGTAAGTTCAAAGAAACTGTGAATAGAGTCTAAATTAATCCTGATAAAACCCTCCCAAATGTATGCAGTGTTTTACATAACACAACCAGACTCAACGACTATTTAACCTAAATTATGAATACTTACTTGGGCTTTTAACGATTTACTCTGATAATAGTTGTATTGGCCAATATTCGATATCATAGGAACAATGACCGGTCCTCTCGGTGACATGAATGTTGTACTGAAAACCCTCCCGAATGGTAATTTCCAGTTTCCCTAAAATACAAAACTATAGATATAATCGTGCCAATGAAATTAATGAAGTTATACAAAAAATACCTTAAAAACGCATTTGTAGCAAATGAATTTTTGAGTGTATTTTATAATTTGTTGATGATCGATATTTATGATTTCCTTAAACTTGTAGATTCCAGCGGCGATGATTATTTTATGATTTATGCCACTTGCTTCCCTTTTTGCTTCTTTTTGCTTAGAAAACAATAAACTTACTGCGAAATAAATGGCATTAACTAGTATCATAGAAGTTGATGGAGAAATATCCCCAGGGGCCAAAATAGTTGGTATCATAAACTTGGTCTGTCGTGCTATCTGAAAATACAATTAGACATCAAATATATGGTCTGCTTTTAAGTGTACCTATGTACAATCTGCTGGATTCATACCATACAAATGTTGTATAACAAAAGAAAACAATAAAAATTTACGATTACAATTTTAAAAATTATACAAAATAATACATAACTCTCATCACATCACCATCTCATCACTTAAAGCGTCTAGTTATGTGATCAGGGCGATAATTTTTTCTAAGAGATTTGAAGGTATTGTTTCTGGCCCGCTGATACTCTATCTACCTTGATGAAACCACACCTTATATCAGATGCAGTGTTGTCACTTAGTATCTTTGTAATAATAAAACACAAGAACAGTGAGACAAATTTTACTTACCCATCCATTAATTTCATCAACAGCTTCTCTAGGATTATTAAAAGAAACCTTCTCCACATCAGATTGGAAAATACTCTTCACTTTTCTACTAAAATTAGATATTATCCTGACGTTCCTATCCACATATATCCGACTGGCTACGTCCAACGTTACTTGCGGCAGAAATTGTAAATCATTGATCAGTTTCTTGAACGTCCTCTTTGCCTTTGAATCAAGATATTTTGAAATGTATTTATTTATATAAGGGGAATTGGTAAAGTAAGTTTGATGTTGTGGGCACGATTAAGATACATTTTAATGCAGGAGCATTTTAATAGAACTCTTCTTAATAACTCAAGCTTGATGTCCTAAGTTCATATTTTAAAATGGATAGTCCTATTTCAATTAATTGTTCGAGTTTAGACAATTAACATTAACAATGACAACAGTAAATATTGTAGTATAGAAAGCTTTTTGCGTTAATCACATTAAGTTGTTAGATATGATTATTTTTAAGAGGGTTTACCAAAGTGTGCGCCACGCCGTAGAAAGTAAAGGTGGGCGCCGTGAAGCAATTCTCTCTCAATTTTATTTTTTGTACCCATGTACATGATTATTATCATTGTAACCATCTACTTGACCATCTCGATAGGCTAGGTGCCGAGACAAAATAGTAAATGTGTATTGACAGCCTCCGTGGCGCAGTTGGTTAGACGCCAGCCGTGAAACGAGAGGCCGCGGGTTCGATTCCCGCAGCGAGACAAATGTTTGTGTGAACCACAGATATTTGTTTCGGGTCTGGGATTTGGTGAGACCGAAAGTCTCTCGTAGTTCCTGATACCCACGACACAAGATTCGATCTTAGTGTGGGTTCAGGACTATGTATGTGACTGTTGGGTGTATTCATTTATTTATTTATGTGTTTCGCGGACTGAAAAAGACTGGGAACCCCTGATTTGATCGAAAAATCACAAGGCTGTAAATAAAAATAAATAATTTATAGCTGGTCACAAAACAAATGAGCAAAATACAACATAACTTACATGCTTACGTTTCGCAAGGCCAGTAGCAGCCAGGATCTCTCTAAGTGCTTGTTTTTCGGCGCCGTACACGAGTTTACCGAGCGGCAGTATCGCCGACACAGGCGAACATAACACATTGTGTTGAGGATCGGTTAAAGCTGCTTCCTGATAAAATACCCATTACTATCAGTCTCTCTATTTCGCTTTTTTATATACTCCTACATATTAAAAAATTCATATAAAAATATTTAAAAATAGTATATTGCGAGGCTGAAGACCCCAGCCACACGTGGTTAGGTATCCAAAGTGAGGGACCTATTCACTATGCATGTCGTGTCCAGTAATACCGCCGTTTAGATATATCTCTTGTGTCGACAGGTACTTACTGAGTCTTAGATCCAGGGGATTCATCAGAAATATAAGCAAAATGTATCTAGCTGAAATCTAATGGAAGTCTTGAACTCCGACTGGCATTACGAAAATTTACCAAAGTAAGTATAATAGAACCCGAAACTAAATATTTCCCATAATACATATTTTGTGTCCAGCTGATTGCTTGGTCATAATACTTACCAAAGCGAAAGACCTTTTCAAAGTTCCCTGAAAATCGAAAGTAACATTCCTTTGTACAGTGACTTCATCACTGTAACTGTAATCCGAGTATGTACGGATCTGCTTATGCCTCCTTGTTGATACCGGAACCGGACTGCTTAAAAGCAACGGCAAGAGTACTGTAGAAGAAAATAAATATAAAAAGATATATAAATATTGAGAATGGTACTAGAGATTTTTCCTACATGCAATATTAAAATTAAGGACTTCGATTAACTTAACCCTAAGTAATGTCAAAAAACACGAACACGCTCGTGCTATCAATGATTATATTGATCTCTGATTATTTAACATAAACAAAAATACTTACCAATAAGTAGCACTTGCATAATAAAATGCCTACATGAATGCACTAAAAAATTATTCGTTATCTATTCTCAGCATTAAAATTCAATGTGATAGTGGATGCAGCATGCATAATTTTCCAATTACGCACACAATTAGATTCTCATATGGATTTATGCAGTGAGCAGATTTTAAATCAATTGAATCATGATATCCTAATGTGGTAATCGGACAAATCATATCAATTAATAAAGGAATGAAATGTGAATTATCGTTGCATTGGACTAGTCACGTATGGCAACATGGGCGGCTGCAGTAGAAGTGAACGGTTGGGCGGCAACCGAGGCCCGGTGGGCCTAGAAGTTTGGTTTGTTTGGTTGATACGATGATCCGCAATCTCACCCACTATAACTTATAACAATCATAGTAGGTGCCTACTAGGCACACCTGAGGTAGAGTTCTATATAGTGTATTATCTATGATAGAGTTTGCAAAGTTACTTATATTCCTTTTATTGTTGGGAAATTGTCATACAAGACTTACCTTTTTATATGAGGCATTATTTTATTTTGAATGTATTAGATAACAATTATTTTAAGTACGTACTCACTTTTAATAACTTTGTATGTTAATGTTCTTTTTCATTTTCTAAATAACTTGACTGATTCTTATAATTGTGTTTGTTTTTTTGTGTTTTGTGAATATTTTTTTCATAATATCAGCGAGATATAAGATTTTTTTTCTTTGCATAAAAGCGCGCGAATTTTTTTGATAATTTGTTTGCTTTTTTTTAAATACTGTGACCTCGGAAGCCTAACGGAAGAGGGAATACAATGTTTCACTATCTATCTACTAACATGCCAGTACCACTTAAATAATTAATAAATAAGATACATTTTTTGTTTATAACAAATCCATAGTATACCAGGTATATTCAGAATGCGACCCAAAACCAAGCCTGGTGGTAGTTTTCGTGATTACAGACACAATGCAATTAAACATTTCGGATATAAGCGATAGTTTTTTTTGCAGTTTTTTAAATTAATGTTTGGGTAGTAAATACCTAGTTATTGCGAAAATAATAATTTAAACCCTAACGTACCATTGCGTCTTAAAAATAAAAAGGTGTAGGTATATCTTTATTTTAGGAAAACTATGTAATTAGCACCCAAATACGACGATAAGTAAAAATATACCAAAAAAAAGTAACTACCTAATAGTTTGTGCTAAAATAATAATTTTATCTCTTGCGTACCACTGCGTCTGTAAAAATAAAAAGGTGTACATTATTATTTTAGGAAAACAATATATTTTCCACATAAACAAGACAATAAAAAAATCGCTTTTAAAAATAAATTAAACATCCAAGAAACTATATGGCAGTATGTTCCCTGATCTTAGTCAGTTTGGTGCTGAACAAATTAAAAAATATAAACGTCAAAAGACCGGAAAATCATAACATGGCTGCTTTTGTTGTGTGTTAAAAATATTTCAATAAATAACCATTGCGGCAATATAAAGAAAGAAACAGTTTAATTGACAAACACTGTAATAAGATTTGAAATAAGCTGCGTGGGTTGTCAGTGCTATTTTACACATACTGTTTGGTATTACTTGCGGATTTGTGTTAGAGTTATCGATCGCATAAAATGATTCCAAATGAGATTTTCGCTGAAGATCTGATGAATATGGTAGTACGCTACGGCTTATACATAGGCGCTGCATTTCAACTGATTTGCGTGCTTGCTTGTGTTACATTAACTGACGAGCAGAGCGAAACGCATCCGTATGAAAAGGTATGAGATTTACTGGAAGATTATCACCTGTATAGCCAGCATTTGTCTCAGGTCCTGAATAAATTGTAAATAATTTAATTTGCATGAACATTACCCCGTCAGTTCTATAGGGAATCGTCCATTACCGCTCGTATACAGAGGAAAAATTTTATGTCACTTAAAGAATCTTAAGAGTTGCGAGTTTAACACCCGTATTCTAAGACGTGTCCTCCAATCTTCCTCAACCTTATTTTAGTCGAGGTGACTTTACAAATGAATTGGAGGGACCCTCGAAAATGGTATGCTTAGTTAAAAATATACCTTTACTAAAGGTTCCTCGAGTGAGGTTGAGTCAAGGAAAAACGTCATTAATTACGTCATTGATGTATAGATAAAGTAGAGATTTAACAAAAAACCTTTGAAAATAGTCTATGATCACTTGAAAAGTGACAGTCAAATGTCATGTCAGAGTGTTTACATAGAATAATATATAATTATTGAACTCAAAATCTTCGGGATTGTGACTGGAAGACAAATATTTAGTGAGTCGGAGAAAAAAACGCATGCAGACAGGAGGAGGGTCATACCATCCAACCCGGAAATTTCGAAGGATATTCTTATGGATGAATCGTCGTTCGGGATATTCGTACGGAGTATCGTACAAGTATTACAGGAACTGTTGGAAACCTTTAATAACTTGTTTAAAATAATAAACACTGTTTCCAAACCACAAATCTTTTATTAAATGAAATAAAGAGTAATGTTTGTATCATTCACTAGGAAAACGTGTAAATCGTGTAGAGGCACCCACCTCAAAAAATTGTTGGCATATTTAAAAGGTAAACTTTATTTCTCTCTTTTAATTACAATATTAAAGTAGGATTATTTCTTTTATTTCTTCCTTAAGGTAGGTCGCGACGTACCTTGAGTTTGACAGTTGATTCCTTTCCTCGAGACAGGAAAATTTTTGAGTGACGTTGAGTGGAGGAGATTTTTTTCTACTAAGAATACGGATTTCCTCTAGTAACGTCAAGTGGAGTCGAGAAAACGTCTTAGAATATGGGTGTAAGTGGTCGAAGGATAAATAGGAAAAGGGGATTATTTTCAGAAAGCAAAATCCCAAAGCTTCATTTACAATTTACATTTATTATTTCAGTCATACACCGACAGTGATGAGTGCAGTTCTGAGCAGTCCTCGCCCGGTCACCGAGCCACCATGTCTCGTGCCCGGCGGCATGACAAGAAGAAACGCCGCTAGCTCAGACACAAGATATGGAAGTAACAAGTGATTTGTGCATGCTGACACAATCATAAAATCTATCCCATTTACAATGGGTTTAAAATCTTATTTTATTTTATAATTCTAAGTAACAGGAGTAATAAGCATTTGAGAAAGCTGGCTACTAAAACTGTGTAGAATGTTGAGAAATAATCTTTCATCAAAAGAAGACTCTGTGCTTACCATGTACCAGCAATGCAGTAATTTTTCTAAGCTAGTATAAAATTAAAAAAATGGTATTATTTATTTTATTGATTACTTACCTATATCAAAATTGATTTAATCAAAATTCACAAGTCAATAACTTAGTATAATAATGGAAATGTAGAACAATGACTATAATACTGCTTATAAATATGAATAGGGCAACACAAATGAGATGCTTAAATATCAGCACATTTATTCTGTATTTCATTTTAATTGGAAAATGAAAATGACAAATGGCCAATGTTGAATTAAATTTTCTGCAGAAAAGCAGACTAGACCTACCATGTAGGAGAGTTATTAAAAAACACCTGAAATTTATTGAAAGTTTAATGAAATATCAACAGTTGCTATTTCATGTTCCCTTTACTATTTTAGTGTGTGGTAAATATCAATGTGCATCTTTCTTCACTCGGCATTATGAAGGTTGTATTTTCTAAATAAATACCTAGGTGAATTTCATTCCATAAATTTTTCATGCTTCTATAATAAAATAGTATGTATACCTACAAATTCCAATTGATCTCTACAGTAGCTGCTAATATTTTTTTATTTATTCCAATTAATTGTTGAGTGATAAATGTAATACTCAAATATAAATAAATTATTACTTTGTGACATGTTTTATAAGAATTTTGACACTGATACAGTGACTACAGTGCCTAAACAAGAAACTAACCACTCATATGGTTTGGGTGTATTATGTATTTTATAAAATATCATGCAAGTTCTCCAATTGCAATGTTTACACTGTTTACAACCTCAAAATGACAGATGGATAGTTACCCATTAGGCATTACAGTCTATGTATTAAAAAAAATTGAAATCTACATTCATAAGTAGTAATATGTAATTGTATTCTATGTGTAGTGTGTAATATTCTCAATGTAATGTAGTCTCTTAAGAATTAAGAATATAACTGGTATTTTTTCAAATCATCACTGTATATCTAGTAGCTGATGAAATAAAAGAAACAAATAATATAAAGCATTTATTTATTTTGTTACATGGACTAGAAATTTTACAGCATTATGTTTATGGCTTTGATTAAGTATACCAATCTTTGTATTTGTTGTGACATAAAATATTATAAACATGCTATAGAATAGTTTGGGTTGATATAATCGGTCAGTAAATTTTGTGTGTCAATTTACACTTCACCAAACAGCAAACCTGATTTCTTTTATAGTTTAAGGTATATTTATTTCGTTATATATTACAATAAATAATTGACATTTTATATAAATTTACCTTACAACTTTGATTTCCAACAACATAATAAGCATGATCAAAATATAATTTTATAAAATCTTTTCACATATAAATAACATTTTGTATATGACAAATAATGTAAGTACAATAACAACATTTAAGGCACCTCGTTTACATTTAAAATACTTCATAATAGCACCAAGTTCTTATTACCAAGATTAAGAGAAATAATTATTTCATAAGTTACTTTTTGTTTCATATGGCACTTTTTACTGGCTACTGATTTATAAGTACTTTTTAAATAACTAAAAGCATGAATTATTTTAGCCGACTATCTTAAAATTTTGGTTTATCACCACAAAATCTCTTCATGCATCTGTCACTACCAATTCATATAGCTGTGTAGTCCGACCATTACAGATCGGGCTATGATAAATAGTTTTTTAACTGATTACAGTAACCTAATGTGTTGCAAAACTGTATAGTAGACAAAATATTAAACACGGTATAAAATATACTGTCTTGTAACACTTTAGAGTATTCCCAAAATGTGTTAAGGGGTAGTTTAAAATTCGTTGTCTTGAGAGAGCAAATATGGGCATTGGCTTCAAACATAAAACATGCAGATTCTACAAATAATGATTGCACAAAATATCACCGCGTAAACCACGCACTCTGGTAAAGACCAAAAAATCCTACACTTTACTGCACGCAATAAACAAAAAACAAAACAAATACATAAGTACATACATAGAAATAAGACTTAAAAACGAACAAAATATCACGTTTGGCATACTATAGCGGAGCGATGGTAATGCAATATACTTAATGCTTCTGAACATTGTTAAATGCAGCGATTGTAAAGCGAATTGTTACGAAGTCGTTAGATTGTGCGATTTCAAAGCGTGCACCAGTTCATTGTCTGAGAGAAACTGTTTGAATGCGTCAAGTTTCTTGAAACATATTGTGATACAGCATGACTTTTTTTTACTGCAACACGAAGTCTCGTCCGATTTTTCGTCTGCACTGTGACAAGTCGCGTCTTTGTTAGAGTGGTCGCAAGAACACTTTATACTGTCAACAAGCGTAGGTGTTGTCGGTGCTTGTTCATCGCATTCGTGAAGAGTGAATATACCTAAATCTTCAAGATTAGAGTTATTATGCCGTCGATGGTAATGTAAGAATGTGTTGTGGTTAGTATCCGTCGCTTTGCCGCATCCAACGGCGCATTTCATTGCGGCATGATCACATTCACAATTGACACATGAGCAAGTGTCTTCCGTACAGCCTTGTCGAACGACTACGGGTTTATCTTGACCGCAGTTTCTGCATTCACCTTTCGAAGGATCACACTGACAATTCGTACAAGAACAGATACCCGCATCAGCAGCCAACTGCTCCAAAGCATTTCTCTTAGCCATTTCTTTACCAAAAATATTCTCGGTTCTAACAACATACATATCAGAAGGAGGTTCGTTGTCGAATAACAACGTATCTTCTAAATCTAAATCAGTGTTAAATAAAACAGAATTAGCGGGGTTTATTTCAATGTTGTGTTGGACTTTAGACGGCGGGGGTGTGTTTAGAGATCTATCATCATCTGGTCCGAAAAATATATCCAAATCCGTATCAAGTTTATTCGGTTCTAGATTTATGACAATTTCACTGTCATTGAATACCTTATCACCAACGTCTAATACGTTTGGAGTATCTAAGTCGAAAGAAGTGTGGGTCATGAGATTTGCAGTAGGTGCAACATCAGTACTCAAATCTATATAACTTTGCATATGTGTCGGAACAAACGTTGCTAATGTAAAAATGCTTTCTGGTGTCTGCTCCTTTATACTCACAGGAGTTTCCGATATCGAAGCGGCTAAAGCGCTCACGTCAACCCACGGCGCTTGTAATTCAATTTCATTTGCCAAAGCCAATTGAATTGCTTTTGATTTTATTTCCATTTTTATCGAGTTGTCTACCGCAGGCTGTAACGGTACTGTCGGCTGCAGTTCATTAACATCTACCCACGTGTTATCTGTGTCTTTCTTCTCAGATTTGACGTTATGAAACGGAGAAAATGTTAGGTTTGCCAAATCATAATCTACGGCAAGATCAGCTTCATTAGTTTTAGTATTGTTAGTGGCGTCATCGAAAAGCAGTTTTGTTATATCTACGTTACTGACACTTGTTATGTCCTCTAAGCTCCCGTCTGTCGAATTGGATTCAGTCGTGATCCTGCCAAATGACTCTAGGAGGCCGTCCCAGTTCATCACGTCGTTCGTTTTCGTCAGTGGTCCTTGTTGTGGTTGCTGCACTTCCGTCACTTGAACAACTTGTACATTTGCCAGTGCTTCCGCCTCAATCTATAAATAAGCAATATAAGTCAATTTCAATGTCTTAAACATCATCTTTCTTTGATTCAAAATATGGGCATAATGCTCAAACCGAATGTACAATACAAATTCTTTAGATTATCCATTTATAGTCTATCTAAACTAACAGGTTCCATTTGACGTTTCATACTTTTAACGTAAATAACTTTGTGCAGACGTAACCCACACAATTTCAATAACACTTTCCGTAAATCCATGGAATTATGAAGCTATTCTTATTTTATCATTAGATATACAAACCATAATCACTAAATTTAAACTAGAATTCTTTAAATAAAGCAAAATAACCATTTTAAACAACTTATTTTTTTTCTAGACGTCATTACAAAGTCACCTCGTTAGGTCTTTTACCGGTAGAGTCGAGACTATTCAAATGCATTTGTATACGCATAATCGGTAAAAATATTTAAATAATCGAGCAGATATAAAACAGTTGTTTTTTAATTTTTAAAAATACTGAACTTTTAGCTAATAATAGGTATGCTGTCAACGAACATACATCAATAAATAGTGAAATAATAATATTAATATGAATTAATTTATCATTAATTAATAGATTTGGATATTACAATGGAAATGAAGGCAGTATTGTAGGATACGCCACACATAGTGAAGAGGTTCCTCACTTTGGAGTATATGTATTGTATTGTATGTATGTATCATGTGTTCATAAGCATGTGCGTGATGTGGACTGGACTCAAAAAAGTGTCTGCACCCGGGTGAAGCCGGGACGGGCCGCTAGTAATAGATAAATCACTCCTTTTGTTCCTAAATAGTAAAGTGACATGCAATTGTTGATATCTCATTAGAATAAAAATGTTCATGAAAAAATAAACGAAATGATGTAAACTGAAAATATAAACTGTAATCGATTAAGAAATACAAACAAATATTATCGATATCTCTAAATAATCGGATATTGTAAGAACCGATTTATTTGACAGCATCCCTATTTCCCAATGTCAAATGGAACTTCTTAGTTTAGATAGACTATAAGTCTACAATCAAAAATAAAATAAAGTGTAATCACCTGGTGTTTCTTAGCGTGTGCCCGAAGGCTAGTAGCGGTAGAGAACAGTCGGCCGCACCCCGGAGCGGCGCACGCGTGCGGCCGGGCGCCCGAGTGCGTGCGTCCGTGCGCTTTGAGGTGATGCGACGCTGTGAACGACTTACCGCAACCTTCTGTTCTGCATCTGTGAAACAAGCATATAGCAATAATAGGTTATTACAAAAATAATTTATTAGTAAATTGACAGGGCAAGTAGCAATGGGATGAAGTTTTTTAGTGTTTTTATATAATATATTTAGATGAAATGTGCTAGATGCTAATGGATGGAGATTGCTATGGAAATACTTTGGGGTGGTTTGTGTTCAGCAGTAAAGAGTTCTTGGGATTGAAATTGACGACATTGATGCTGAGATAAAACAAATATAGTTTTTAAGTAAATTAAAAGATTACAAAACTGAATTAGTAAAATTATAAAAAGGAAAATATTGGCATAGTACCAGAGACAACAATTCAATGTAAATTATACAGAAATAACAATAAAAAATATAATAATAACAATTACAGCCCTACATTCAAGCTTTATAATTTACCAAGCTCATTAGACCAAATAAATACATTTTTTAGCCACCTGAATTTATTTACTAAGACCAAATAATGTATAACGTACTTGTACGGTCTTTCCTGTGTATGTGTGCGAATATGTTTCTTGAGATCACTGAGTGTTGTGAAGAACTTGGTACAACCGTCTGCTTTACAGTTAAATGTATCTCCACTATGAAGTCTTTGGTGTGCTCGTAGCCTGAAATATTTGATTTTTATAATTAAAATACAGCAGGTACGTACCTATAAAATAGATCTAATTTATCTAATGATTTAAATGAGCTTGTATGGCGCAGTCGGTCCGACGCAGGCTGGGAAACAAATGTGTATGTGGTCCACAAATATTAGTTTCGTGTCTAGGTGTTTGAGTGTCCGAAGCCCAATAGTCTCAGTACACAAGACCTGAATCTTAGTGTGGGGGCTCAGAACTATGCATATAATGACTATCAGGTGTATTTATTTTTTCAAGTTATATTCCAGTTAAAATATATGTGTGCAAAAACTTTTTTTAAATACTATAATCACAGCACCAAATACAATAAAATAAAAAATGTGTGTGTGTATTAGTGTACACACGTAAGAAGTGAAACTTCTTTATGACATCATTTTTCGAAAAATGATCTACTATTTACAAATTTACAGAATTGGTAAAATAAAGCTAAATTAAATAAAGTTTAAGTTTAGGAGGGGGGAAATTTTTGAGGGAATTTGGGATTTCTATCGGGGCCAATTTGTAGCCCTCACCGAGACGGTTCCGAGGATACCAAGCTCGGTGGGTCCACGACCTTTATTGGCCGAGATAGGTTTAGGGGGGGTGAGGTAAAAATTTTAGGTGGGGGTAGGGGCGGGGGGGGGGGGGGTTAGGTTACGTGGTGGGTGGTTTCGTTCGTCTACGATGGATAATGCCGGAGATATGAGTAGGGGGGGTGAGGTAAAATTTTTAGGGTGGGGGTAAGCGGGGGGAGGGAGGTTTCGTGGGGAGGCTATTGGGCACTGTTCTGGATTTAGGGTGGGGGAAGGCCAGAGGGGGGGCAAGGATCAAATTACAAAAAAGTGGGTGGGACTTAAAATTTTGGGTGGGGCTTGGAAACGGTTGGGGGTGTGGCTTACTGAAGTGGGTACAGAATGTGTTCTAATGGTATACACTGTATTATGTCCAAATGTGCGATGATACTAGTGTGGGATTCGTACTAAATACAGTTACAATACACAGGATTACTACTAAGTATTACTAATTTACTAAATAAAAAAATGTGACTTAGAAATAAAGATGGCGCGTAACGCAAAAACGTTACAATTTTTGACATAAAATTTCTCCCATACGTCGATAAAGAAGTTTCACTTCAAAAATATAACAGAAGATACTAGATGTTAATGGAATATTACACACACTTATTCCTTTTCTCAAACATGAGGACATTTTTATAAATAATTATGTTTGATATCCCACCTATTGGTGATTAATGTTTGTATTCTTAGATTCGGTTTTATTTTACAATAATTAATATTGTTTCATACTGTTGTATAACATACAATAATATGTAAATCAATATATGCCAAACAATTATAAACTTTGTACTAGTATTAATAAAGTGGCAAATGAACTTTACACAATCTTCTATAATTTACACTTTTTGGCAAATATCCAATAACATTAATCACATCCACTTTCTGAATTATTTATTTTGTTTGGAATAAACCGATTTATAAGATTATGAAATGAAAGAAATATATTTTGGCAAAAACTACAAATTCTAGAATTTAGCTTTTTCTGAGTTTCAATATTCCAAAACAACATTTTTTTAATATAATAAATACAGCATGGCAAATCTAGTGCCAAACAACAAATAAATATAGTACAGAAACTTTATATTCAATGCAAACAAAGCATTAATTATTTTAATTTTGTTTTTATTATCATATCATTGAAAGCTAAATAGAAAATGTAAAATCATGTTTTACTTCATAAAATTATATATCGAATGTATAAGCACAATACGTAAAATTTGCCATAACAAAGGAAATCATGATATAAAATATGTAGAATATGTTTTAGACATCATAAACAATACATTATAATAGTTAAAACAGGTAAAATTGATTGTGGTTTGACATACACTTTATTAATAGTAGGACACTTGAAATGAGCCATAAAAATGCTTTCATATGTTAAGTTGACTCATATAGATATGAGTAATTCCGTGGGATTTAAAGATTTATTAAAGAAATAAATCATAATGCCATACAACTGTCTATTGTACATCATCTGTCAGTCGCCAGTGACAATGACAGCATTGCTTCACAGGAATAACCTAATGAAGGTGTGTGTGTGAGAATTGGTATATCCAACATAGGCAGTTTTCACTATGTCTGATACATTGTGCTAATTATATTACCATAGAATGACTTGAATATTATAGAGCACATGTCTTCAAAATATAAACAAGAGTAGGTATTGCTGATAGTCTCTTATTTAGCAATGATGTAAGATTTACAAATGTAATAATGGTCTTTTATTTATAGGAAAAAAATCTGATAAACATTTATAATGTAACAATCTCATAAGTTTAATCATAAAGATATGTATACTGGGTATATCCACACGCGACTGAAAACGAAGCCAGGTGGTAGTTTTAGTGACTTCAGAGTTCAGACGCAATGCAACAAAAAATTTGGCAAAAAAGGGTAATTTTTTTAAACTCTTTACCTTTCGTCGTGTGTAGGTGACAAATGCATATTTTACCCAAATTAATCATGCATATCCTTTTATTTTTGAAGACGCAATAATAGGCAATGGTTGACAGTTCAACAGTTTTATGTTTAGTTTGTAGTGAGATATGACTGAAAAAAAATACAATGTAGTAACTGTCACTGACCTGTAGAGTGTATTAAAAGCTTTCCTGCATCCACCATTGCTGCACATGAAAGGTTTTGCTTTAGTGTGGGCCCTTACGTGAATTTTCAAACTGTATGATGTAAGAAATGCTTTTTCACATGATTGCATGGGACACTTGAACCTGTATTCACCTGTAAATGCGAATTTTAAACATTTATTATTCAATATTTTTAATTTTATTGATAATAATTATGCCTAAGCCTGCTGGAATATAAATGTGGTACATTATATATTTTTTATAATACAACTACCATTTATAATTAAAGTTTTATTTCATGCTATAAATATGTTTTTTATCTGACTGTTATAAAATAAGATGATAGTCATATTAAATGGTATCAATCTTATCTCTTTCCAATTTTCATAGCTTGTTTTAGTTTGATAGAGAAGCATAAAACCTTCTTTACAATTCATATACCTTTGTGTGTTTTCATGTGTGTCCGCAAATTCCCGACTGTGCTGTATGTCCTTTCACACCCGTCATATTCACATTTGTACCGTGCACTGTTGTCTTCCGTTTTCCTTTTGCTCTTCTCCATGTTTGATTTTGACATTTCAATATTACACTTTGGCATCTCTGACGTCTCATTGTGCCTAAAATAAAATCCACTCATTCATGTATTTAAAAAATAATATGTTTTTGATCCTTACATTTATGCATGCACAGATCAATAGTTTCTATTTTAGGTATCAATTAGTATATTAAGAGCTGATAAACTATTCAAATAAAATGTTAAAGGGTGGAAGTATCGAAAAATTAATATATTATGTAGTTTATGATAATCCTGGTTAAAATTTTATAATATATGTAATACCAAATTATATCAATATAATATTTTGTTGATACTGTCATGTTTCATGACATGAAGATTTTCATTTCAAAAATTACGTACATTGATTATAATATTGTGCATATAGTTACATTCTATGGTATGGTTTTGCTGTATTAGTTTCTTTGAAACTTATTTGTCTAATAAAAGCTTTCTTAGACCCAACATAGTGAATCATACTTCAAGAGTTTTCTAGTTGAAATATGTCTATATCATTGGAATGTCCTAATTGGAATTGGGAAGTTGTTTATTGATAGCAAACAGTAATGTAATACATTAATAACTAATAACTCCTGGTAATTCTTGAAATACATTTTCCTGTTGTTTGTCTTTAGTTTTATCATGGAAATTCCAAAATCGCAAGGTGATTATAATACTCTTAACTATGTGTGCTAACTCATATCTATTCATTCTTTCCACATTGTTTCAAGGGAAAGGTCAATTTATAGTAAACACCTGTAATATTTCTGGTGGGTTAGTAAGGATATTAATTGTTATGATTCAACCATGTTCAAGCGCGAAAATTCCGCTTATTGTTATTCTCAAAACTGTGAAGCATACATCTTGTCTACTGACAACTTAGCACCTTGCCAAATTACCAGAAAAACATACCTTTCAGATGTATCCCGACAGAGTACTCATTGGAGAAAACAAATTTAGGATATTCGCATCACATCGTGATGGTAATGTACCAAAATAGAATGCCCAAAAACGATTTATACGAGAAAAAGACCACTTGTGTACAACCGAGTGGGTGCGAGCGGGACGGAATATTATTGACAAACAGCTGATTGGATAATTGTTTCACAGGGAAAAAAATAGTTTTTAAGTCACAGTAAGCGAGGTATTATCGATACCACTCAATAATAACAAGAGATAATCATAACTCACGATGATAAGCCTTCATGAGAGTCAACAAAATCTTCCGTGCCGATTAATTCGTTTTCAGACGTCACGGCACATTCGGAACCGCTTTTAACATCATTACATACTTTTGAACTCCTGATATCCTTGTGAAACTCTTCTATATGTATATCTTCTCCAATATTATCCAGCAGTATCTCGAAATCTTCAGTGTTTAATGCATTTATGTGTTTTTGTGACGGTTTAGTAGATTGACTGTCAGCGCGCCATGCGGCCATGTTTTTAAGGACAGTGCTGCCCACATTACAAGTGAATGTCACATATAACCGGTAAAATCGTGGTAAAATAGAGATTGTTATCGGTAAATGGTACGTCGTGTGGTTTGCAGATGGCGCTAAATTCAAAAGTTGTAGAAAGAGTTTTCGCTGTTAAAAGCAAAGTAGGCGCTCACACCCGCTTTGAGAACTCCCGACAGAACTCCCGTTATAATGAACACCACTTGTTGTCTGCGCGGGCAGTGCGTCGACCGCACGCCCTTCCACTCACGCGAATGTGTTATCTTAACCGACGAAGAAAAATTCGCGTATAAAAGTGTGTCGCACTAATAAATCAAATATATTTATTTTAGTTCAATTACAGCTGTTCCATTTGTAAAATGTGTTCAAGAAATATTTACTCGTTTTATATCAATTTGGTAAGTTGATAAAAAATCTTATAAGCTTATATCTTTAAATTTTTATTTATTTCCCGTTGTATAAAATTATTTTAATATAGGTATTATGGAGGAAATAAAGGCAATTTTTATATTATTTAAAAATAAAATATGTTAATGAAATTTAATATAATTATTAAACGGTATAAACTATAACCGATAAAAATATATTGTTAACTTTTTTACGTATTCCGAAATCACTACAGCGTTAGCTAGTGATTTTAACACAACTTTCATATTATAACCGATTGTGAACCAAATAACGTCAAGCTTTCACATATTACATTTTCCGGTTCATCATGCTGTTCCGGTTGATCATAATTTTATAAAATTTTATTGGCGCATCACTTATTTAAAAAAATAAAACTTTTCTAAGTCGACAAAGCATTTGTTGCATGGTTGACTGACTCATTGTCCATGTATTCAGAGCGCACCGCTCAAGGAGATAAGTAAAAAAAGTATGAAATACTGGGTGTTTATCTTCATTTTACTGTTAGACGGCACCTAGCCTCCGTTTAAGGCATTAACGTGTCATTAGTTGAAGGTTGCTGACCGACATCATAAGCTGTTTCCATACAATTAGACCGCGATCGAGATGCAAAGCTCAATCAATGTATTAGTCAGATATTACTTGATATTAGTTGATTAGCGAGTCCATGAAATATACTTGTCAATCACATTAGTAGTTGGTTGTATATTAATGTCCGTGTCAGGTACTGTTATGAGGAAGTTGTATGCTTTAACAGATGAGTTTGTGGTTTTGCAACAATATTCAAGCTCGTATTTGTGGTTGATGGAAGGTTCTTATTATAGGGTAACGTTGTAAGTAGGATTTACTATGAATTGTGATATTCGGTTTCATTCATTATCGTGACCGAATTCTCCGCTCGAGCATGCTTATTTAAGTTTTTATGTTGTAATAAACAAACATAACAGTCACAGTATAGATAAGAGCCCATTAGAAGATACTGCGCATTTCGTGTCTTAATTATCAGGAAATACAAAGGATTTTGGATCCCAAATCATCTTGACACAGAACAATCATTTGCCTCAGCGCGGGAATCGAACTTGAAACATCTGGTAACTCATTTCACCGCCATCTTCACTGTTTGCCTCACAAAATCTATAAAATATTGCCAATTCTTCGCATAAATTTATATACTGCTTTACAGTTTAAATATAACGGTGTTTCATTACACATAATACTTAATATGCATGCTTTTAAATCGTTACATGTAATTAGCCCTGCAGTGCGTGAGAATGCAAATATTTAAATTGTAAAATGCCTCGCTAAAATTCATATTAAAACATTACAAAGGAGCACCCGTTACCTTTATTTATTACATCCCTTTGTAGTTAATGTCTTCTCTTGAAAAATATAGGCATAAACATGAATGAAACGCACAGATTGAAATAGGAATCATTCAGTAGATACCAACTCATTTTCTTGGTCATAAAATATATAGAATGCTATGTTCCTGTACCTTCTGTTTCTACCTTGCGTTATCCTGGAAAATGCCAGTGTCTGCCTTTCTGCTCATTCTCATCTTCAACTCATCATCATCATCAACTAAACTTTATCAAATGTGGGTTCAGCAACTCTTATACCTTTACGTGACGACATCAAGGAAACCCTGTTTTGGAACCTTAGCCCTTGGTCAAAATGGCCATTTGTTGCATGTAGCGCTAATATAGCCTTTAAACAGGGTGTATCTAGACTGCGGCTGAAAACGAAGTCAGCGTCAATATTTTCTGTATTTTTTTACTTATCGTTTTATTTGGGATAAGCAAAAAACACAGAAAAAAATACTTATACATCGTTTACCCAAAATAATAATTTACACCTTTTTATTTTTAAAGACGCAATGGTACGCAAGGATTTAAATTATTATTTTATTAAAAACTAGGTATTAAATTAACCATCCAATAATGATAATATTTAAAAAAACTGTCGCTTTGTTTTGAAAATTTTAATTGCATTGTGTTTGTAATTACTACAACTACCACGTGGCCTCGTTTTCGGTCGCAGTTTGGATTTACCTTGTAGTTTAAGTCTATGTTAGCAAACCTTAAAAACATGTTTATTTTGAAAAGAGACAAATAGGAACTCGTCTACGAATTTCTCTACTGTATTTTAACAAAAATCTTAATGTTTGTCAACTTATACCTACATTTAACTTAAATCTTGCATACTAAAAGGTTTATACTACAAATACCGTTCCCGTAAACATATCTTCAATACTAATTATATCAGGCCATATTTGTCTCGCAGCAAAATACAAAGTATGGGCTTTCCCTGTGATTGAAAAGGTTTAGTTCTTATTCCACCACGCTGACTTTGTGCGAGTTTGCGTACTTCACATAACTTTACGTTTCTCCTCCTTTCCAGAGCTCTTGGGTATGCAAATAGCAAGCATAATACAAAGTATGGTTAAAATGGAAGATAATAAGCAATGTATAGGTAATATTCGACTACTAAAAATAAAGATGTAAGCCTTGTGCCGGAACCTGTGATTTTCACTTTGTTAGTGTCGTAACAAAGGTTCACTTTCAAAAAGGTTGCAACCAATCTTAAGTTTTGGCAAAGCCCTTCTCCTTTTTGCGTCACATTTTTCTATTCTTAAAGGCTTAACGCACACTAAATACGATTAGGCTATCTTAGGTGCCTGATTCTTGTCTCAAAATGTGTATTTCATACACAACTTCTATTTTAGAATAAGGATATATTAATAAAACTATGTACCTACAAACCATGTTTCATGACAAAGCTCAGGCAAAAGTATATTTACTAGGTCAACTGTAGGTACGCAGGAAAGTGGGAAAATTCCAATGATTAAATCTATAATCATTGGAAAATTCTTATTGGCATCGACAAGGCTAATGTCAAGAACAAATACGTTTTATAATACTACCGTACCTACCTACCTACGTACGTACTTTTGCATGTGTCAGTTAATTCTAAACCACGTACAAAAGATCAATCTCGATATCACAAAATAATAGAGCCTAATATTAGTTACGTCGTTACCTCTATGAACCTTCAATATAATTCTGATCATATCTACAGATATAAAAAAAAATCTTCCAATCTCTAATTTGAAAGAGTTATTATGATTTGAGAAACCTTTTTGTCAGAACGTAAAAAAAGTATTCTATGCACACAAAACTACATTCTTAACATTTTTAACGTAAAGTTCAAGGGTAACCGCACGTTCCCGTACGTGACATGACTCCGAAACGTTGCACGCGTAGAAAGTTTTCGTTCACATACTTAAAAGTCGTGGTTCCAAATAATAGGCAGTAGTTAACTTGCCAGCAAGTGCACTCGAAGAAGCTATGTTAAATGCAGTTATTACCTGAACAGGAGAAATTCCTGATTTAGTGCATCCCAGAGAAAATTAACTCATTTGTCTCGGCTGCTGTCATACTGGAAAGTATCAGACTACGGTGCAAACCCTTGAGGTAATTTAAAATTTGTTGCCATCACTTCACACTATCTAATTTGATCTCTCGGCAGTCGGCACACGCTGAGTCATTTAACCATGCATGTGGGCGCAACATTTGCTATATCTAAAATCTATTAAGGCTGTTATTATATGGTTTTCGATAACAAAATTACACAGTGAAATTGGTCACGATTGCATCTAAAACTTTCGCGATCTAACGTTACACTTTTTTAAATGTAAATGTTTTGCAATTGGTCACTGCCAGTCGGAAATCGAGCATCAAACTGCCGTTCAGAACGTGCTTTCCATACAATAGACTCGGGGGGCCAGAATACTTTCGCTGCTTTTTCTATATTCTAATTTCACTTTTGCATCGACTCCTCACGTCCATTGAGAAAACATATAATAATAATCTCCAGAGACATTAGTCGTTGCGTCAAATGAGACTCTAATGAAAGGAAATACGTTTGTGATGTAATAAAATCGATAGTTCATTAGTTTATAATCATTTAAATGATAATTGATGCATTAAAGGACGACATCACCATCGATTCCGATATGGATGTTGATACTCTCATAAACGAATCAAAATCAGCATAAGAAATTGATTTGAACGTATTGAATAAAGAATAATTAATTAAAATCATTTGTGGACAGCAATGAAAGTAAGGCTCGGTGCTTAAAATTTATTAATCCACCTCTACACTATTGAGATTTTTACTACACAGCATTAGTATTCTTAAACTCGTCCGATCCGATACTATTGACTTGAATATTGAGTACCTTTAAAAATAATTTAACTATGAACAGAAAACTAATTAATATTTTCTAAACTAATTCATATTTTCTCATGTCATTCAAATGTTACCTGTCAGTTGTGAAAGTGAAACTTAAGAGCTACACTGGACACCCAGAGGAAAGGAAATATGTAAGAGTTGAGAAAAACCCATGTCTACTTTCATTAGTAAGCAATACAGACGCACATTATCTGATCTAATACAGTGGAATACAATAACAAATAACTTACCATTTCAAAATATTTTCGTAAGCCTCATACCCTACACTTAGAAACTGAAATTAATTGAATGATTATTGAATTTAATATATATATTCGAAATTTGACTGTCTAGAAAAACAAAAAGATTTAAAATAAATCTGAAATTTGAGTTTTAATTTAATCATACAATTCTGTATTTTTTACTTACTATTTATTTACTTTTCATACAAGGCGCTTTGTAATTATGAACTGGCTAGAATTAAAATCTTTATAAAATTAAAATGAATTTGTGTGTTTTCCCTGAGTTATAAAAGGTTGTAGACACGTCCACTTGTTCGGATCAACAGTTCAACGACATGTTATTCACACTGTGACCCTGATATCTGACGCTGACACTTTCTTCTTGAGGGTGTTTCTGATTCAACGCACACTCGATTACCCTTTCATTTCCGATGAAACATCATGAGTAACAGCTCAGACGATCTTTGTCCGTCTATTTGGTTGTATTTCCATCCAGCTGATGATAATTTGATTCTATGAACTTTGTTTCAAATATGTTCTTCATTGTTAATACAGTTTACTACATTAGGTCGAGATTTTTGGGTTGGCTGGTAGTCATTTACAAAATTGGTTCAAATGTTTTAAAAATTTACTTTTTGTTCACACTACTGATTCTTGAATTTAAAAAACACAAACACACTTATTTCAAATACAAAGACATAAAAGTTTAAACGATAAATAACTTCGATATCTCGCTGTACCTACTCTCTAAAAATGAAATGATTTTGAGCGCTTAAAATTTTCGCAAAAACATTTCTTTACTAGTATCATCTGCCGTTCTCAATTTAACCAAGTAAATGAAAATCAAAACAAGTGCCTTGACACAATTTCTCGCTGACTTTTCTAAGATACATTGGACTTGCCAAGTCACGATCACAGCACCTCTGGGACTTTAAATAGTTGTTCTAACAAACGTAAAATATTGGTATTTTAATTGTAGCTGATATATGAATGATGTTGTTAACTCCGACAGTTCTAGCAATATAACAGTAAAACATATATTGAATTTTTATTTAAACTAATTATAAAATATCGTATTCGCCTCTAGCAATGCTTTTAAACTTCAAAAAGGACGGGTTTCGTAAAGATAGTTCGTGTAAGGAGATCTGTGTCATTCGGCCGCGGCCCGCGGCATACATTCGGCCCTGACCGTGGCTCACGCAGCGGCTATTTCGTGCGACTTCCGATTATGCATTTATGAATTTAACGAGTTCCTTTTTACTTTAAAGTTAATTTAATTAGTTGAAGATTCTTCTTTAAGGTATGAAATATAAATAGATTAATGGTTTGCAGAGGAATGATATAGTACTTAATAATATTATGTTTTTATTCTAGAAGTTCATAATTTATCTTCGTTTGTGCAACAAATGCAAACACATCGTACACATTGTAGTGTACCTATTAATAAATATTTATTTATACAAATTCCAGGCTCTTCTGTCATGTTACGTGGTAGCCGAATGCGGTCCGCGGTTAAAATTCGCATGGGGGGATGCTCTCCAAGGAACAGAGTGCCCTGGTCCCGATGGCGCTCCATACCCCAGGTAAAATGGTCTTTTATATTTTATTTTATTTTACCGGCTTTTATCTGTAAGTTTATGTTAAATACTAAAAAGACGCTTTTGTAAATAATGACAAATATTTTTTTGGAAAACGTCCCACTGCTCCTCTACAAACGAGAGTATAATTGAGAGGGGTTACGCTGGCCTAGTACGGATTGGCGGACTTTACAAAATCGCTACGGTATACAGATTTTCTCACGGTGTGTTCCATCACCATTATAGTGCGTGGTGATGGACTATCAATACACGCATAACTCCGAAAAGTCAGAGGTGAACCCCGGGATCCGAACCCTCGACCACTGTGAAACACGTTGGCAGTCGCGTATTACAACTATTACAATGAAAACATTATTATGTGGTTGTTGAAAGTTTATCAAACGAAACATTTCGATTTTAAATGTGTCTACATAAATAGACTTTATTTAATATTCCTGTATTCAAACCCAAGTGAATAGTGAAGCATTAAGCTGCACATTGTACAGTCGTTTCTGTTTTCACACTTGGTCAAAGCGAAAAGAAAGTTATTTTACTGTCACTAAAACAACTACTGACAGGTATTTAAGTTTTCGCATTGCCTAGTTAGCTTAGAAATCATAATAACAGGTACGTGTTACTACTTATATCGTACCATGACCTAGTAATACGGGCTAAACCGGCTATTGGCGGTTTCACAGATTGACTAAAGCGTACTGTTCGTTCGGATGTGAGTAAGCGAGATGGTGTGAGTCATATTATTAGACGCGGTACAACGCCGCCGTGTTCGGCTTTGTCCGGCTAAATCTCGGAATATTTCGTGCTCTGACGATGTATTCATATCGATTTTGTGCCTCGGCCAGTCAGAATACGTAACTTGCTGTTAATGTTCTGTGTTTGGATTAAGTATTACGTTACTTTAGAAGTTAAAACTTAAAGTTCAGTGCGCCAGTTTGTAAAGTGTTTGTATAGCCACGTACTTATTAGCGATGGATTCGAAAGTGGATGTGAGTGTAGACAAAGATGCATTTTACCAGCGATTATACGATTTGGTCAAGAAACAGTCGGTAAATACATTACTTTATCCGCGCGAGCGCTACAATCGCATGGTAGAGAAGATAAAATTGTCGAAAACAAATCCAAAGAAGACTCCAGCTGATTATCATCGTTGTAAAAAGTATGATATTGTCGCTACACCCGACGGAGAACGAATATTTGCTGTGCCAGCACCTTTGGACAAACATAACAGACGATTAATGCTGGTGCCGACGGAAGAAATGTATGATATCATACGCGACTACCACATAAAACTAAACCACGGCGGCAGAAGCCGCATGATGATGCAAATTAAACGTAAATATAAGAATATTACTGCTCAAGTTGTTTTATTATACTCGTCTCTATGTCACGTCTGTAAGAACAGGCTTGTGGTGCGTCAGAGGCATTCACAGCCAAAGCAGGTCAAAGTAGACTCGTTCGCGGACTTTGGCGACGACCCGCTATCTGAACCTCAGTTAGCATTAGAACCTAGAACATTAACAATTATACGAGAAACGGGTTGGAAATATCCCGAGCTATATGCGCGAGGACAAGTCGATTTGCTCAGTGTCATGAATGAATCTACTGAAGAATACAAATATTTGTTGGTATACAGAAACTTTGCGACAAAATTTATACATTTGAAGGCCATGAGACAATTATGCATTGACGAGGCTGTTGATGCTCTATTAGACATATTTCTTATGTTCGGTGCCCCAAATATTTTGCAATCTAAAAACGGTTTTGTTATCGCTAAGCCTATTTGCAGAAGAATTTCTAATTTATGTCCGGATATAAAAATAGTGGCATCTGAAAATACGTTCTCCGTAGAAGACTTTAAAGGGAAATTGAATGAGGATATATTAAAAATGCTTAACGACTGGTTGGTAAAAACACAGAACGTTAAGTGGCAGGAAGGAGTTAAGTTTGTTCAACATATATTGAACACGACGTTTCACGAGATGCTATGTAGAACGCCGAGTGAAATTACATTTGGAGTAAATCCAAGAAAAGGATTAGCTTCGGTCATGTCTAGAAACGATTACGATGACTTGCTAACAGAACAGGATCTCATTGCTAGTTTAGAGCAAAAACAATCTTTAGAAAATGTTCCAAGACAATTAAAGTTGGATGAAACGTTGATAATGCCGAGTAGTTTTATTAAGTTAGAAGAAGAAATTATAGAAGACAATGATGAGAATGTGGATAATATGGACATGTAGCTTCCATCAGAAACAAGATAAGTGCTGCAACACGTGTGACGAATTGATTATTGTTGGGGTAGGTAACTAGTTATTCGCAAACCTGTATCGGCGTGTCTAATTTAAATCTGTGTATATTTGGAGTTAATGTTATAACTTATGTTTGAAAAAACAACTACATATAATGTTAATGAAGAATATAAGGTTAATATCGATTTATGAGAAATAAGTATATGTAATAACGACACCAATGAAATAAAATAGAGTTTAAATTAAAATCAAAACAAAAGATCTCGCACCGTTACTGTGTATTGCTGTTCCAGTTTAGCAAGCAAATATATTTTAGGGTCACACAAATTTCGCGCACCTAAACAAACACATCCGCAGAATTAACTTGGAACAATCTTAGTTCCGTTATGCACCAAGTTCTTTTGTTTCATGGGAACATTCCCACCATCGTTCCTACCACGCGCCATAATTACGGAATAATCTCTATGATGTCTGCCTAGCGCCTGATTATGACGCGTAACGGTACATGAAAGATCAATTTAGTTCGTACTTTGCATTCGGGTATGCGGGCTTATTTGATTGCTGATTTTAATAGTGTAGTGAGTTGTTTCGATATCACTAAAGTAATTACTATTTTTGTGGCATACTTTCCGCTTTAAATTTCATTCTTCAATCGTTCTAAATTATTTCGCGTTTTTGTTCATAATGTATCCATACTATATACAGTTAGCTAATGTTTATTTTAAAATTTAAACTACCGGTATATTGGTGTAAGTTGATTATGGTTCAAATACTTATACCTACTAGTTTGTGTCAATTCATAAAACATTCAGAATAAATTAAACTAGCTACTAAGAATCTGTTCTAACCATAAATATCGTAGATGTATAAGCAGCTATATTGTATGGCACTTTTAGTCTTTGTAGGAATTTAGGACTGGGTTCACTACGAAATGCTATTTTTTCTTGCGTCCTAATCATGTGCACTTATAAAGTACTGCTGGTACTTTATTTTGATTTGTAAAGTTATTATTGCAAATTTGGTTTACATTCCCATAGAAATGAGTTATCTAAATATGATTATAAAAACTGTCGCCAATGTTATCAAAATTCGTGAATACTCTGTGGCTTTATATCAATAAATTGTACGTATGTAACGATAAATAAATAATGACATACTTATTGGCCCTGGGCACGGAAAGCTGCCTTAGAAACGAAGCCCTCTATGCTCTTTCCCTACTCTGATACAAATGATTATGCAATTCATAAATATGTACTTACCTATTTCAGCTATGGCCTATGTGTTCTGAGATTTCTGGTAGTTTTTAATACCTACCATAATTGATACGTAATTGATGAGACTAAGACAGGGTGTGTGAATGTTGGCTGTGTTTCTAGAATTTTATTACCGTGACATCGCACAAATGAGTTAGCGTGTACAAAACTTATAAGTACCATTTATAATCGTAGAATGACCAACCAAAACGATTTCATTCACTTTCTAAGTACACATTGTTTGGCCACACCTCGCCTAACGGTACTCCGCGATATTTCCAAAGCATAATACCTATTGTATTTTCTATGATTTATTGAACACTATTCATATCGGCCTACATTCGTAAATAAATATTTTCCAAGAAAAACGTGAAATTGGGTCATGTACAAATTAGGTACCTGATTAGCTTAGAAATTACTCTGATCTGAAATTTTATTGCGTCCTTTTCAACTGCATTACTATACATTTCATATATTTGAATTTTAAATTCCAGGCATTTGGTAAACCGGGCACTGAAGACAGGACCATGGAGCCAGTCGTCGCGGCAAGGCAGAGGCGCGAGGACTGTGGATCCCACTATTATGAGGAGGGCGTTGTTGGAGGCGCATACCACGTATTCTGAGGGTATTCCGAGGATACAAAGCAATAATAGGACCGGTGAGTAAGTTGTCTTAAAACAGGAGGTCTAAATGCTATTAGATATCCCACAAAAACGGTTCGAAAGAATCACGTACGACTGGGCAGGTTTCGAAGAATTAATGAAATATACTAGTTGTGATTTGTGCATCTGTATCTCGCAGTAAGACAACTGACCAAGTTATAAGGTTATTGCTGGTAAAACCACTGGACTGGACCACTAGCTAAGTTATTTATGACAAGATAAGTATTCTAGTTATTCCGCCACAAGATGGACTTATGATTTATTAAAGGTCCGTAGGTCGCTGTAGAAAAGTTTGAGGCAGTCTAATGTTGAGCGTAGCGTAGCGTGTATGGCTGCAGATGAGAATTTTGAAATCATTTACATAATAAATCGTTGGTTCCTATCGATATTATTACATGATGTGTCATGGTTCCAATTACTCCTTAATTTTAAATTCATCCATAAAAGATTTTTTAATACATCCAAACATTATTCAATGAAGTTAACTACAATGCATTAACTGGTACCACATATATTACTTCATTCCAGCACGTGCTATGAGCCTCCCAGGCATGGCACCCACGCCCCCAAACACTTGCGGCGGCGGCCGTCTTTGCAGAACCAGGTTTAATACTACAGCGCCGCTGTACGGAGTGTCGCTGACGTCGGGCCAGCCCGTCACCATCGTGCAGAAGTTCCCTGACCTTCTCCAGCAAGTCGTGTATGAGGTTTGCGAGTAAGTGGAGTAGCTAACTTATTACACTTACCTAATAATTTATTTCCAACTCCTCCTATTAATTTAACTTTTTGATTGATTTCGTTGCGGGTTAAAGACAAGTTAGACATTCCCGGAGACTCGCTGCGCTTCAATGCTCAGTGTCATTAAATGCGTGCCACTGTTGATCCTGGCTTACAGGAGTTGCAGTGGCGGGTGTGAGGGCGGGACAGTCTCCTTATTACACTTACCTTAAAACTTGATTATATTTAGAAAGATTTGATAATTTCATGACGTGTATCTTACTTGGGTTTTACGGACTATGAAACTTTTATTTTATCATTTTCCTATTCCTTTTTAAATGTGTCTCCATAATCCTTCCGATTTTTTAAATAAATCTGGTAATTTAAGGTTCATCCATCTCATAATGCCGATCATGCCCCGTTATATATTTATTATTACGTAGAAATATTGATTTGGTCAATTGTAGAATCGTCTAGATTTTGTATGTTATGGATTAGTGCAAATGCCGCGAACAGATTTTGACGTTTGTGTATAATATAAATAAACACTTTGTTTCATATTTGCAAAGTGGATGTAATCTAATTATTTTCTTACATCCAAGGCAATATTTCACTGATTATGAATATTTCTTTGCAGGTCCAGCGAGTGTTCAGTAGTAAGAGGAACGTGTTCACAAACGTACGTGCCTTATCTATTCCTAGTGCTGCCTCTAGGCCCAGTGACGCTGACAGGCCAGGACTACGTACTAGTGGAGTCGGGGTGCGCCTGTCGACCTGACCCCATGCCTTAGATCTAGTTTCACCATCTTGTTTTCCGTTTGCCGATATGGGACCATCAAGTCAAAGTTCTTTGTCATTTCTGAAGATGCTTCTAGAAGATAATATTTGAGTAGGTATTGTTCTTAAATAGGTTTTGTCTTATTTGACAAAATGGCTGTTCCATACCAAAATCTTGGTAGTCTTTTCTTTTTAATGTTGTTCAGTGTGTGCCCGTTTAATTATATATAAAAAATCCGACAGTTGGCAGAAATATTGTCATTTTTAATTTGTAATTTAACTTTAATTATTTAAAAAACAAATTGTATTGGTTCACGCAAAGTTATATTTAAAATATATATTTTTCTGTTCGACTGGGATATTTGCATAAATAAATGCCACATAATGTTTTGGTAGAAAACTCCAGAGATTTTGAGCTTATTAGCCATTGAATAAACAACGAAATAATTATAAAATTGGTCCCATATTGTTTAAGCCAATGTTTAAATTTTGCATTTACTAGTTTAATTTCCTTGTAAATCTATCTTTATGCTCGTGTATCTCATTATTTAATTTCATTTGATTCGAAAAATAATCGAAATAATTGGTAACTGAGGTGCACAAATAATAAAATCCTGTAAAATCGCCGAGAAATAAAATTAATGGAGTATTTACATTTTTCGACCATTTTGCGGTTTAATAATATCGGTATTTTTAATATATAGACTGAGTTTATTATTGTTAATTATATCATAGATATTTATTATATCGTTGACAAATAACAGACTTGGCTAAAAGACAGACATTATTATACAATAATATGTTGTATTGCCCGAATTGTTGAACCAAAAGGATATACAATTCAAGTTGTTTCGGGTTCGATCCATGCACCGAGACAAATATTTGAGGTAACCACAGGGATTTATGTCGGTTCTGGGTGTTAGTGAGACCGAAAAGTCTCTCGTAGTTCCTGATACGAAATAAGACTCGTTCTTAGTGTGGGGTTAGGACTATGTATGTGACTGTTGGATGTGTTTATTTATTTATTGGATTAAGGGGGCCTGTAGACCCAAATCGCCAACTTGTAGAATATACTACTCTAAGTAAACGAATGCCTTTTTCTTAAACTATCTTCGTTTTAGTGCATTGGCGACGCCAAATTGCATTCTACTCATATAACTGTATTTTCTTCAAATTTCACTTAGAATTTTGCATCGTAAATTTTGCCAAGTTTGGTATTTGTCAACACGGATACCGTTGTACAACGGTAAATATGTATGAGATATATGTGAATTAATATAATGTTAATTTTATATCATCGAACGCTCGTGTTACGTTAAGTTACTGTTACGAATAATGTATCAAACGTTATTAAAATATTATGGAAATTTATGCGTTGTTTTCATTTTGTTACTATATGTGAGTGGAAATGAACGATGAAAGTGATAATACGTTGATATAAATGTCCTTGATTTTGAATGTGCAGTATATGACGTTGATAGTCTTGATTTCAAAGTATTTAGTGAATGTAAATTAAGAATACATTCTTCAGTGAATATATTTTTTGGATTTTTTTAATAGTTTTATAGCGGTGGCCTTGTTTTGTTAAACAGTGGTTATTTACATATTTTTTAATAACTTATAAACCGAATTCAGCAGAACGACTTGTATTCTAAGAAGATAATATAAAACATCAACTAACTATGCTGAAAAACAGGTGAATTTTTTTCAAACACTATTACACGTGACACAGGTAATTAAATAAAAAAAAAACAACAGGTACTTTAAATAAATTTATTAACAATGTATTAAAAAGTTACAAATATTATTTTTCAAATATAGATTAAAAAATATAGGAATTTTATCTTATTCTGATTGACTATGAGTATGTATGTAGTTAAATTAAAAATATAAGAATGATGAAGTGTATAAAGAAGAATACAATCTTTAACAATTCGATAGACTCGAAAATAAAATTTCATATGAAGAGTAATAAAATATCAACTTAATTAAAATTACGAGGCACGGAGTATTGAATAACTATCTAAACTTATAATAATAATGTCTATTTATTATTTGACTTCGAAAATACATGAAATTTGCCCAAATTTTATGGTGATAAATTAATTGAATGAATATAATTATTATATTTTTGACCAAATGGTTATGGCAACTAGAAGAGGTTAGAAGGCTTTAAGCTTAAAGCTTGTATGGAAGAAATGACATGACTATAGTTGAATTGATGAACTGTGCCAATGGTAAGAATGTGACTGTTGTATGAAAATCATTAGTTTTAATATTTTATATATAGTTTTATCCAATTTTTTCCACGTTTAAACAGAGTTCTTATAACGAAACACATTCATAGATCTTTTGACGATGATACGAACGTGTTTGCGGTTCTGACACAGATTAATGATGCATGACTTGACATGAGTATGATGATTATATACAGAATTAAATGAAGAGGTAGGAACACGCATTCAAATGTTACAAAAAAAGTCAATTATCACCAGATATTAAGGTGAAGTGTATGTTACTATTAGTGTGAATGAAATTTATATGCAAATGCATATAATTTAGCCTATATGAATATTCAAAAATGAAACCAGAATGTACAAAGAGATGCAAATAATGGTAAGTAATCCATTATGATGATTATGGTGATATTGAATGAACAAGATAGAAATTAGCGAAGAAAGGCGACCATCAAATCACCAGAACAAAGATGTAAATTTTTGGCAAAAAAAAAACAGATGAAAGTCATAGCAATTGCAAATATCACAAACAACCTTCAATAACAATCAAGTTGTAATAAATTCGGGCAATTTTCGTGAAATAATTACTAATAAAAGGAACAAAAACTTTTAATTGCCGAAATGTTCTTTCGTAAAAGAAATATATTGAAGTTGGTTGAACCCGACTTTGCAATTTATTTTTTATGCGACAATACCGTTGATATTACTGATTGTGTATTTTTTACTTTCATAAATTTAGTTAGTCAGTGCTTAAGTCAGACTGAATATGGCGTATGAATTATTATTTGTAATGGATGTTGAAATTGTTATAATGTGATGAATGCAATCAGAATGCAACGCGTTGAAGTCTTTTCTTATAGACTGTGAATCGATTGAAATCAACAATTAAAAAATCCAATTTCGCCTATCCTTACCTAATCATTAATTTTTATCCAATATTCGTAGTTCAATGGCGGGCTTCTAAATAATAAATGTAGACATTATTACTCATACATCTAAGGATTATTGCTCGTAGCGGTAGTACTGTGGGGGTGGCTGCTGCGGCCTGGGCTGGGGCGCCACTTGGGGTTGCAGAGCTTGGGGTTTGGGCGTCGGGATTTTCACTACGATGTCTGTGGGCTGTCTTTGAACCTGTAACAATAAGATTTTATAGATTTCACCATGACATAATATGCATTACTTTTAATCAAAATTGAATCCCGTAACAATTCATATGAATTGTTATGTTGTGTAAATATTTACGAGATAACAAAATGCCTATGAAATAAAAGTTTGGATCACTGCATCAGTGCAGGGTGTATTTTGAGACCAAACATTTGTAGTTTTTTTATCCTACAAGATAAGTTGCAATTATAATCTATTAACCTTTATGTCAATTTAATGAACACAATATACTGAAATTCTATCAATATAACAAGGTAATTCAAGACCATCAAGATCATCGAAAACCACAAGATAAAACCGCACATAATAGCTAATTTGAACACTACATAATATTCTTACCTCAGCCTTGAAACCCTCCTTAGGGTCAGCGGTGTAAGTGACAGTTCTGATAAAGCCATCGCTGTCGACGACCGAGTAGGAACCCTTGATGACGTCACCGTCACGCTGTTCTTTCCTGTTCTGGTAGTTGGTGAACTGGTCGTCGTTTACGTCGAAACCGAACTGGTATGAAGGATGATGCTGGAAGAGAAATAAAATATTTGATGATTTCATGGTAATTTGTGATAATTTGTTCGGTTCCGTTCATTCAATAATTTTTGACTACGTCTTTCCTAAATATAATCATAGTCATATTCATTTTAAACTTTAAACAATTGATGGGCTTCTCCTAATAACTCACGACCCTTACGTTATTTTTAGTCTTCAGTAATTATTATTTTAAAGTTGGATTTAAGGCTGATAGTAATCATAAAAGAATTAGATAATGTCTTTTTTGTCCGATGATCTTCACAATGCAATTAGGTCCGAATTCTCCAAGCGTTAAGTTCATAACACGTGATGCAATGTGATACAAATTGAAATGTAATTACCAGTCTTGCATATTAGGCTTATAAAATAAATAGATCACTTTCATAATCAGTTTTGTTACGTAGTAGTGGATTGTAGACTAGTTTCCGAGTGAAAGTAGTTCGGGCACCGCACACTTGGGCCTGATCCATCCGCGTTCGTTCGGCCTACTACATTGTTTCTTCGTAAAATGGAACTTAAATGGTAATCTATGCTGTGGCAATAAATGCGATGTTAAATTATGGCCGCTGCACTTCCGCGGTTGTTTTGATTGTATCTTTAATAGGTTTAATTGTATTAACTGTAGTTTAGAATTGTATTGCTATTGAATAATTATATTGTATTGTAAAGTAATATGTATCATGAGGTTATATTATGAGGATGTGAATGAAACTTATGCGTGAACTGTTATTCATTAAGTATTTCACGCTGCAAATTGGTTAGTGCTTCGCGTAGGTCAATTTTTTGGGAATCTGTAACAAATTTTATTGTTCTATCCTATTCTATCAAATATGAAAATAATTGGGCATCTTTTATATTTTACTTTACGCAATTCTAACGGCAGAGATAAAATACACAATTTGCTACAAACTGGCTTATATGTTTAAGGCCGTCTCCGCAAAATTATTTCAGCGATTCAAGTAATCACGTTATGAATTCAGCTACAACAATTGAGTTGAAGTTTTGCAATGATTTCCAAAATCTAGTCATTAATGTTGTATTCTGTTGTTTTAGAAAGCGTATTGAATTCTGTAAAGAAGAACAGCAGGTAACAACTAAATCAATCACTATCACTCAGTAGCTATTAACTTTGTGCAGTTAAGTCGCTGCTTTACTTAACTTTCATCATACTCATAACTGATCCAAATGCCAAAAATTTCGAAATAAAAGAACTGGTTATAAAAATGAAATGAATACGAGAAATACAAGAAATATAGGCAAGAGCCATAAATGGTAAGTGGAGTAATTGCAAGTGGTTTGCATTATAAATCGTTCGATGCAATAAAACAGGTTCAACATTACTTAACGTACCCAAAACATACAGTCGTATTTCAGTCGCTAATGTTACTTTTACTGGACATACGCCCTTGACAGTGATGAAATTTCGTCAGGCTTTTGTTAAACTTCTGTCTTCAACCTTTAGGGCCTCGTTCACCATCTTCAAGTAAATCGTTGATTAGGCTAATCATCAGAAAAGTCATCCGTAACATCATGTGTCGATTTCACCATGCTCCAGTAATACTAATCCTATGATTACATTAATAAGTAACTTACTGGCTGCATCGTCTGCCGATTAGCGTATTTACTTAATGGTTATAATAAGGTTAAAATATCAACCTCCTTTTTTATTTTTTAAGAAAAAAACACGTTGACACTTTAGCGGGAGGCAGGGCGAGGAACATTTGACGCAATATTGAACGAATGATTCGTTCAATTTCTTATGTCATTCACTTAATCAGCACTTTACTTTATTTTCACTTGTGAAATCGACGAAAGATACTCTGCACATTTGCTTGTCAAATAACGTCAATCAAAAAGTAAGTAATCAACGGTTTACTTAAAGATGGTGAACGAGGCCCTTATTTTTATTTCATTTAAGTATAGAAAAGTCACCGCAATTCACCTCGTCATAAGTGTCACACATAACCATCAAGTGATGAAAGACGGGTATCTGACGTACGCAATTATTTTGTCCTGCTGACCCTGGATCGTGATGCGTAGCTCCTGAAGGCGTAATTCCCAACTTGGTTACCGTGGCCATGATTAGGATTAAACCATTGATGTCTAACCTATTAAATTATTGGCAAACGCGACTATCCAGCCTACCATTAGCAAATTACTTGATTAACTGTGTTGAATAAGCTGCTATCGATTTGAAACATGATCAGAGGCTCTCATTGACTCTTGAAGATTTAGAATAGTCCACCTATTTACTTAATCATTTTAATAGACTCATAATTAATATCAATGCATTAAGTTCATAGCATCGAAACACCATGTCTAATTTCTTCAAACCATCAGTAGAAAATGTAGGCGTATGGCAAGGTTGTCTCACCATTCACCACAATAAAAAAAATTAGAATATAATTTTAAAATTGTCTTACATCATAGTCTTCCTGGGGTTCGCGAACTTCCGGTGTCTGCTGAGGTTGGTACTGCTGTCTGTACTGAGATTGCTGTTGGGGCTGCGATTGGTACTGGGGCTGTTGCTGCGGTTGGTACTGGGGCTGGGGCTGATATTGACCTTCGCTCTGGACTGAGTAGGGCTGTGGGAATAAGGTTATGGTTTATGGTTATGGACTACCTTTGTAGTTGTCATATTAGAGTTAGATATCCAGAGAATAAAAGGCTTGGTTGTTCAGATGACCCGTAATTGTTAGATCGAAAGGATTGTGATGGTATTTTTGTTTTTATATACAAACATTAAAAGGAGAAAAATATTAAAAGGGTAGGGTATACAGTAGGTTTTTGGTCTCAATGTTACATTGATACAATATTATCCGTGTCACTATTTAATTTTCTTCGTATCACCAGATTGCGTTGGGAATCAACTCTTCGCGATTTATTCTCAGCTACTACATATTTTAAAACCGCTCTTAAAACTAATTGGTTACCTAAACTTGTAATTTACATTACTCTATAAAGACAGGCTACTTACGAGACGAGCTGGCGCGGGAGCCGCTCCGGGAATATGTGCTGGTCTGGGAATGACCTGTGTTTGTGCCTGCGCATGTCCGCCCTGCTCGGCCAGGTACTGTCTGAGGAGATGTGGCGGGATACCTTCTGGCTGCTGACAAAAGATAGTACCGTTAGTTTCTTTATTCGGTCAATTTAGTGCGTTGGGTTGATAGATTATAATCTAGTTTTCATAAATTATCTACCTAACACCAAAAATCCCCTCACATTATTTAAAAATATTGCAATTATTTGAGAGAAACGAATGTGAGGCATTGTTTCTAGATTTTTTTGGAAGAGTAATGTTTTCCGTTTAACAATTTTGAGTAGGCCGAACGGTGTATTAATTCTGGATATAGTATAATTATAAAGCATTTATCTGTTAGTTAACTAACATCTAGTAACTTGAAACATTGTCGTTAGATTTAAAATTCTAATAGTATTAGCGCCAATTACATTAATCATCATCAGCAACAACACGCACAATCAACAATATGTAAGTATCCTGAGTGGAGCATGAAGCAGTAGCATATGTAATAGAAAGTATTAACAAATTATAATTATATAGAACGCATCAGCAGTGGTAACATTTAATATGAGTATATTTACCTTATTGTGAGCAATCATTACAGTAATATGGATGTAAATGGCTCTTACTTAGCCGACTTACAGTTATTAATTGTCTCTTTATGTAATACAAACGCAATTATATGCTCTTAAATTGTTTGCCATATTAAGGAAGTGTTAACAATTTAACTCAATTAATTTATTAAGTTACGTAAAAGAACCTGCAATAACAATGCAGGCTAAGTTCTTTAAAAGCTATTTTTATTAATGGTAAGAGTTTGTGCTTTCAACATTATGTTGCATTTCGAATTTACATACATACATACATAAACTCACGCCTTTATCCCCGAAGGGGTAGGCAGAGGTGCCACTAGGACACCCACATTTCGCCTTGTATGTTCCGTCCCACGATGTGATAGGGGGCGAGCCTATCGCCATATCGGGCACAAAGTCCTGACTCCGGACTGATAATGAATAGAAAAATCCAATATCACTTTGCCCGACCCGGGGCTCGAACCCGAGACCTCAGCTTTGTAACCGTACCGTAATACCACTACGCCACCGAGGCATTTCGAATTTGAACTATAATTTTCATAGGTTGTTTATATATTTTATGTTTTTTTTAAAACGCTAAGCCAAAACAAACAGTGTAGTAAAATTGACTCGCTAAAATGTTACCTCCACATTCTTTTACCGATTTAGCAAAAGACAGTTTTCCTAACACTTTTTTTTAGGAGACTAGTCAAAGGCCGCTTAAGAAATCTCTTTGGTGTAAACGGAGTGATGGCTTTGTAATTGCGCTGTAACATTACAAACGTCTTCACTGACCGTTTAAATTTCGTCGCGCTCTGATGTAACCCGGGATGGCATTCGTAACAATCTTGTAATTTTATCTTTAGCCATATTTTTTACTGCCTACTCGTGTTTTATATTTATGTCTTTATTGCTTAACTTTTTCCTAGAATTTCTGGGTTTGTAATATTGCCATTGGAGAAACTAAGATCCCAAGATTGAAATTGGTGAAATAAATTGTAGCTGGTTCCGATGGATGTTGTTTTATCCATTTTTAAATTAATTCCTAGATACACTTTAGAACATTGGTAATTTGGGTTTCTTATTTAGGTAGTATGAGTATTCTAACTATTCGACTTCACTAACAAGCGAAGTGCATTGTATACCTAGTTGTTTTTTTATTGATGGAATAACTGTCAGGCATTTTAGTCAGGCACTCAGTGGCACGAATAAGCGGAGGACGCTTATAAAACATTTCTACATACATAATATGACAAAATTACAAAATTTAACTAAGTGTTACGTTCCTCAATTGTTAAAAAGTTAATAGTTTTGTAGAAATAGGTTCAGCACACGTACGAAGTAGTAACACGCAGCTTCAGAACAAAATATATTATAATATTAAGTATACAGAATTATAATTTAGGCACTTTTCCATTGTTTGTTACTTTCAAATGACAAAATAAATTTTAATATTATTTATTATACCAGCCTCCGTGGCGCAGTTGGTTAGACGCCGGCTGTGAAACGAGAGGCCACGAGTTCGATTCCCGCACCGAAGCAAATATTTGTGTGGACTACAGGTATTTGATTCGGGTCTGGGTGTTTGTGAGACCGAAAAGTCTCTCCGTAACTTCTGATACCCACGACACAAGACTCGATCTTAGTGTGGGGCCAGGACTGCGTATGTCACTATTGGGTGTATTTATTATTTATTTATTTTACACATTACATTTATTTCCGATATTTGAGAGCATATCTTTGTACTTAATAACTTCAAGATGTAAATGAATAATAAGTTACAATTTTAGAAAATTTGACGTTTTTAAACCTATAGAAACCAAACATTGCGATAATATCTGTTTAAATTGTTAAAATCGATTTTCATTTTATCGATAATTCAGAATCGATTTAAGCGTTCCATCCGCTTCCCACCCAATACCCATCAATCATTGGCCAGCTTCCGTTGATCTTTTACATAACAGCTCCACTTAGATAATGCTCATTAATATTGGTGAGTTATGCAATCGATAGATCTCGTTAAGAATAAAACGGTCTGCTGGCGTTGTGCAATGCGTACAGAACTGCAGCGCAGGTAATGCGTCGTGGTCAACTAACTACGGTTTTTAGGAAATAATGTATTTTTTAGAGTAACTTGCAAAGGATAATCTTGAATGCCAATTAAAAAAAAAATGCTTTTTGTGGCCGAACAAATTGTTTAAGTCTTTTTGGGAAAATATGTTTAAATTAGGAACTGTTTCAAATATTATGTTTTTAACCTGAGAGCACCAACTACCTTTAAATTATTTAGAATATTTTTAGGATTACATCTTAAAACTTGTTTCTTGATGCTCATATAAATAATCATTGACAGATGGAGTAAAATCAAAGCAGGCTTTAGAATATAATATAATATGTAAGATAAGTTAAATGATAACATATAAGCCCAGAAAGCTATCAATCCGTTTGTAACATATGTGCTAGATCGTTAACATTTTAGACATCTGATTATTAACTGAGGAAGCAAGACCAATTAAAATTGTAGAAAATACATCATAACTCATATTAAATGGCGGATTAAAGTTAAGAAATCCGTACACAGTGTATTTACACGCGCCAGTTACCCCCATTCTCAAGATTGCGCACATCCTCATTGTGAACGTAACCTTAATGACATTTTTTATTACTAATTGGTGGAGGATAAGTTATGTAAGATCGAGATAATTCTTGCATCAATCACTGAAATTCAAAGAAAAATTGAGCAAATTAGATGTAGTTTAAGAAGTTTACTTCATTATCCGCCCTTGTCTACCTTAAGGTCAGTGTAAGTATTATTTTCTGCTTGTTGTTTTCGACTTGTTGAATTGGACTTACGATTTTAAAATTGGCTCTATGTATGACATATTGTTTCGGTATAGAATTTTTAATGCCATATGAAAACCTTCATTAGCTTTCCGATCGAAACGGTCTAAAGAATTTTGTACGGAAAGGTAATTTGCATTATGTAAATAGCCTACTAGCGTCTATGAAGGGCAATAAACGTACATCATCGATTAGGTTGATGCTTGGTCTATTAATAACTACCTAGGTTCTGATGAAAGACGACGCAAAAATTGCAGACGCTAAGGTTAAAAGTAAAACTTTTAATTATAAAACTGGCTGTATAAATTAAAAAGCAAAACAATACAGCCAGTCTTTTCTTCGTGTTTAAAAAAATCCTAGTATAAAATAAACTAGCCTCACAATGTTTCGTGAAAATGCTGCGGTTAAATATGATAATGATTTGATGCAAGCATACGAAAACAATGGGTAAGGCGTGGGCGCACAAACAAAGCGTATAGACACAACTTCCAAATGTTAAGAAGCTTTTGGTGATTTATCTAATAACGACTTTAAAATTTAAAAATATAAAGAATATAAATATACAATATAGAATTTTTTATAAATTTTGGTGTGAAGTCAGAAAAAACCAAACACCGTAACTAAATATACCTAATTGCATTAACATTCTTTATATTAACTTTTGACTATTATATAAATAAAGTGAAAAATACGTAGGAAAATATAAAAAGCAATAAAAAATCATAATGAGTTTATTGAAAAAATGTAATTGTTCTAAATGTACCATATATTTGAATCCCAATGTTGTTATTCCAATTCTCCAATACAAAATGATTGTAACAAACAGTATAATTACCTATTCAACATTGAAACATTATGCTAGTTCTAAAAAAAAAAAAGACAAACAACGATTAAAAAAGCAATGCCTAACATATGATGACTTTATTATTTTGATTGAATTTAATGAATTTATTAGTCTATAAAACAAACATAAATAAAGTAAAACTTACTTGTTGTTGTGCCTGATAAGGATGCTGAGCTCTGGGAGCCGCCAAAACACACCCCAGGACCGCCAACGTTACACACTGCCTCAACATTTTGCACACACAAAAAATAAATTAAAAAAATAAATCAAGTTCCTTTTTCAAAAAAATAAAATGCCACACCACTCGCGTCCACAATTACGTATCGTGCGATGCGTGTAAGTAACTCTCACTTTATATAGAGGCACCCCTTCTAGTGATGAAGGCGGGAGGGGTGTAGGAAAATGTGCATGTGTGCTTCGAAATTTAAATTAAACCATCAGTTTTTCGAGTGTGTACTTGGCTTTTGTTTACTTTCATTAAATTCTTAGTTGCCAGAAACAGATTACGGTTTTCTATTTAAGTATATATAGCTATATAGTCTATGTGTGTATATATGTTCCATTATCTAACGTAGCTTGCAGTAAGTGCAAGTAGAAAGTTTTCAAAATCACCAAATTATTATGCAGCGGAGGACAAAGGGTAAGTTAGACAAAAGCTAGTCTTTGTAGACGACCTCTTATGTCGGCTCTCCTTTATTCTTGAGCGCAGAAAAAATACATGTATGTATATATTGTATGGCAAGATGTAAGTAACGTAGGGTTTTGTAGTTTTCGCATTTGCAAAGGTAAACCATAAAAATAACGTTATATTCCGACATTAAATCTGTTCCTCTATTACAAATCAATACAAAATGTTACGGTGTATTATACATAAAATTTGTTGATGAGCGCACATATTAAATCCCTTAACAGATCGGTATACAACTAGTCTACAAATTCAATGCTACAAATTATTGAAATTTCAACTGAAACATAACGATCACTTACACTTTTACTGCAGTTGTTCGTGGTTAAAATTAAAATAATGCTGATGTCTGAGTTAATGAGGTAGCATACATACGAATATTTTTTGACTTATGTGAATCTTAATACTCCTTTAATTATGTTAGCAGACTGCAGAACTAGATTAGCTATGTTAACCGTTAACCAATAACCAGATAAAGTTACTGTTCAGAAACAATATTGTAAGTAAAACCATGATAATCTTCGTCAAGCTAACAGTTATTACAAGATATTATAAAATAGCAGTTTACATTTGATTTACCAAAGATTATTTCAGGTAATTGGCGAAATTATTTTAAACACGATTTTTAATTTTGTTTGGCAATATCTATTTCGTCAAAGAATATTATAATATAAGTGGAATAATATGAATGAAAATATTGATATAATTATATGTGCCGGAAAATATTGAATATTATGCAGATTAAATTGACTAACTCTAAGAAGCTGTTGAAAATAACGCAATTAATTTCGACAATTGCAATATTTAATGTGTAAGAGAAGTTGCTAACGACACTCTTTCAGAAACATGTTATTTTACGGCTGTAAAATGGTAATAATATGAATCTTAATGAAGATACTCAAGTAGGAATGGAATTTATCGTGAGTAAATTAAGGCACGTCTGTTTGTTTATTTTGAATGTTTAACAAAAATAGTCAAATTTGGACAGACCATATAAAGTGTTATGAACCTATACAGTACACTTCCTATGTGATAGGATAACAAATATATTGATGAGGTTATTAAATAGATAACAGAGGGTTGATCCCTAATGCTCAATAAAACGTTGTGTATTGATATATCATTATACATTAAAATATTTTACTTAATGTTTGCGAAATAGTTCTTATTACAATATTTCTAAGAATAAGGAGAGCGGTTCCAGGTTTTTTTATCAGTATAAATATGATTGTTACGTTATATTTTATGCCGAATTATCTATATGTGTTTATTGTTAAGGTTAATAGCCGTTGCGTGAGAAATTAAGAGTTTTATTCAAGGTTGTTGCTAATTAGTTTTCTTAACTGGAGCGCAAATTTCTACATTAAGCCTGTTAAATTAAAACATTGCTGAGGTGTTTTTCGGATGGGTGTTCGTAAGTAGTTGTTATTGATATACATATGTATTTTTTGAATACTGGTATTTTCTAATTAATTATCAGCCCGGAGTCAAATATATGTGCCCAATATGGCGATAGGCTCGCCCCCTATCACATCGTGGGAGGGAACACACACGGTGTCCTGTTTGTACCGCTGCCTAATCCTTTTGAGAAAAAGACGTGATGTTCATGAATGTATAGTTTTTGGGATTGTTGAATTTTGGTGAAGCCTAAGTAGTTATTTGCATGCAGGCCGATTCCAACAGTACATTGGGGCAATTCTTAGGATGACTCAAATTTCAGTAGTAAAATTCCTGAAGATAGAGATGATGATTTTGCACATTATGTAAACTGACGTCAAACGTGTACTGGGTCGCATTAGTGAGCACTGAAATATAATATGAATATGTATAACATTGTAACGTCGAGCATCGAAGTTTACTCCTAGGTTAATCAATGACTAGTTGACTTCCTTCGCGGAAATACAAAGGGCATTAACCTTTGTATTCACTATGTCTAATTATATTTCTTTTGTTCAGCATGTATGCTTTGGTTTTAAAAGGTTGTGGTGCACTTTTCTACATTTACTTTAATACATGTTTTCCGTTAAAAGGGTTCAGGGTTCTAAGCCGCTGGTAAACTTAAGAATTACAATATGAAATCTCTCCCTAACAACCTAGCCCTACATATCTTGGCCAGATGACCCCACATACCATAATAAAGGTAAGTGAAATATGTCGCATGTCTGGACCGTTATTAGCCAAGCCGGGTCGTGCAGTCCTTCCACTCGACATGTGACAAATGTCACTTATTAGTTCTGAATAGTTTCTAACGCAATTTGTTTTAAGCCTGGCCTTGACTGCGTCGTATATGCCAATGCACTCCATGTACTAAATATCGTTGCGTTCACTTACAAAGGAATTGTTTCATTTTCTTATTGCCTCTTGTCGTGACTTATTATATCATTTTTCTATATCTTTATTAGGAACTGTGTGAGCTTTAGATCTTGTGATACCGGCTGGATGTCCGGTTTAATTACTAGAATTAACATAATTATTGATCTGAATCTCAGTAAGTAAAATTTATTTGTGTTTAACAGTTCGTCATATTAGGATGATTGCTTTTAAATAGTTAAATATAATCTTCAGCTTAAATATAAAGTTGTTTAAGCGATTATCACAAGTCCATTTACTTTATAATTGCTTTATTTGTTGTCACAAAACGGCTTCTTAAAGTTTAAAGTTTACGTGGTCGTAAAAGAACATCCGATAGCATCAGAAGCTCACATTTGAATATAATCTACTAGATTACCAACATCCGTGTCACGCCACGGATCTGTTTTGTACCAACGAACCAGTATCTACTTCCAGTCAAAGTGCTGCACATTAAGCCGTTGCCCTAAATTAACTATCTCTCGGTGAACCAAGTGCAACACTTTCTTACGCAAGCCTTAGAATGTAGGTTTAGGCAGTGAGCCAAATGAAATCAGCTCTATATAAAGTTCTTATGCCAGCAGGTGACGTTTATTATTCGATTCGTTTTTAATAGTTACTATATCTTTGTGGTCCATCTGTTGCATGACTACGCAGAAAGTATACCATAAAAATAAATTGACTCATTTAAATATATATGCATTCGAATCACGAAGTTTTAGAATTTGGATGAAATGTTTGAAATATCATAGTACAATTTCTATATGACTTCTAAAAGGTATCGTGTGTAATAATATTAATATGTACATACATGCATGAGTCATGATAGTCGTCAAGCGGTAGGATACACTGACAGAAGGTGATAGTAATTTATTGATATCAGGAGCGTACTGTTGCGATGGGTAATCTGAATATCTTGGTGTGTCCTCGTGAAATCCTGGAGTCCCTTAATTGTGCTGACTGTGGTCATGGGTTTCTAGCCGGAAGAATTTCGGCATACCCTGTGTACCGAACCCAAGGTAAATAGGGATCCAAGAGGATTATCCCTGTGTTAGAAAAAAAGGTGATAAAAATCTAATAGACTGATAAGTAGAATTATAAATTAAATGAGTTATGTTTTGATGGAAACACAGTAAGTACAGGTAGGTACCTACAATAAACGGTAATGACTACGTTAAAACTATCTCAAGTTATATTGTCACGTCGTGAATTTTATGTAATTCCTTGAACATGTAATATCCGTATGCGCCTGAAAAGCGACACCATAGTCACGTTCCAGCATTAAAGCATGTACGGTGCCGAGAACATAAGCCATAATAAATATATAGGTATACAAATCATAAGCAACTCTGGCAAGTCTGAATATAAGGGCCAATATAGCTATTTTATCATGATGGAATAAAAAAATATATATGGTATGAAATAAATAGTATGAATGAAAAGACGTTAATATTTTCACCAATATTAATTGTTATTCCAACAATGTTGGTGTTAAACTGTCGTGAAGGCATAAAAAGTAAAATCTATGAAATCAACTGTAAAGGATACTGTTAGGAAATCCATTTCTAATTAGAATGTTGTTTTTAATGCGTGGGTTAAAAGTGATGAAAGACTCAGCCCACAACACAGTTAAAAATATGAGTTAAATTTCGAAAATTAAATTATTTTACATTTTTTTTAATCTCTCTGTATTTCAAAATTACATTTATAAAGTTTTTTATTTTTGACCTTAGGTGACGTACATAACTATTCTCTGGGGCCGATATTATCCACACAAATTTTAATATGTTCATGTTGTTGCCATTAGGCAACATTTCTTCTAAAGCCCTCACTGAGGCTTTTTGTAGCAACATTATCGACTATGATCTTTGTAGATACCTTTAATTTTATTCCTCATCGAGCTACTGCCGATGTTGATTTCGAGACTACTGTTAGTATTGCCCTGCTATATTACAACAGTTTCAAAGGCGTTTTTTAGCGTTGGAATGTTCCACGCCCTGCCTTCCGGTGCACGAGTGCCGTGCCACATCGTTCATGCCTCGGAGGCTATCAGCTGTGTGTATATTGTATTAAGTAGACCTGTATCTGTATCAGCCCATATACGTCCCACTGCTGGACACGGGCCTCCTCTATAATCGTGAGTATAATTGAGAGGGGTTAGACCATATAGACTACCACGCTGGCCTAGTACAGGTTGGCGGACTTTACCTATTATACATAATGAAGTAGACCTATTATATCACTGATACTACGAGTAAAACCTTACAATACACTTTGACGTAGGTGTTACCGAGAAAGGCCGTCACTTCTTTAACTTTTAGCTTATACATAAACACACTATACAAAATATCGACGTTTTTGAATAGACACGCTAAATCAGCATGTACCGTGCTTAAGTAACCGTAAAATCCTTCATTCGATTCCCAAATCTCCTCGTATCGCAATACCCAGTGTAGTCGTGTCGTTGATTACAAAATGACGTGCATAAGCACATACAAACAATGACTATAACATATAATATCCTCAAAGGAGTAGGTAAAGGTGCAATAGGCGAGACGAATGATTTTCAAATTATATTCTAAAATATGGGCACACATTTATTATATACGAAAAAATCTATATTTCAAGAATTAACAAAGGCTTAACACAGTTTTAAGCCATTTTTCTAATAATTTTTCAATAGTGCACAAAAAACGCTAGTAGGTGTCATGGCGTCCGCTTTGGTGTCACTACTAGGTAAACATGTCATTGTGTACTACTAAATCTGTGGTCTATGCGCAGCGAATGCGTTATTTTTACATAGGCGTGACATCATGCGTTGTGAAGAGCGTTTTTGTCAAAATGGCCGATTGCTATATTTTGTACTTTGATTTTATTTAAAATCTTATTAATCTCCAAGTATAGATTAAAACCGAATTATCATTTGAAATCCTTGTAATACGTATTTTCCCTTAAAAACATAAAATCTTTAATTTTTTGATACTGTCGTCTCGCCTATTAGTGCCGTCCACAGTATGCCGGCTATGGGATGCGAGTCTGTCGCTTTTCCTAACACAAATACTAGGCACGGGCAAGTTTATTTCATCATGATCAGCCCGTTGCAGTCCACTGCTGGACTTAGGCCTCTCCAAAGGTAAGACACAAAGCCCGGTCTGCTGCTTTACGCATCCAGTCGCTGCCGGCCCTCTTTTGCAAGTCGTCCCGCCATCTGACCAAAGGAAGTCCCTCGCTTCATTTACCAAGACGCGGTGTCCACTCCAGAACACGCTTACTCCAGCGGTTATTTGTTCTGCGACATATGTGGCCAGCCCATTGCCACAAGTTTATTTGAGATTTTACAAATCGAAATACACAAAGTGTATGGCTATAAAACCAAAACTTCACGGTTATATAATATATTCATGCTGCTACTCGTACCTATAGGGTTATCAATCCTCAGGGTTAGATTTTCATTGGTAGCAAGAGGCTCACTTTCAATTATATAATCCACTGTCCAACTGCACATGCAAGGTCCTTCAAACTCGTATTCATTCTGTCAAGCTCGGCTGATAAGCATAGTACTAACATTCACGACTGCATGTAATTTGTGTTAGCAACAATTGCAGCATGGCAACAGACCGGATCGACGTCGTGCTAACTGCTAACATGCACAATTTATATGTATGAAGCTGACCTTTATAAGATAAAATTATCGTAGTACTTATACATTGGGTGCGGATTTTGATCGCTTGTAATGGTAGTTTGAACGGGCCTGTTCCATTTTATTATTGACGTAGTGTAACTAAAAGTTAATATGCAATCGGAGTGGACAGGTGATAAAACGTTTATACATAATTGAGTAATTATTATAATAAGGGCATACGTGGGTTTTTAAGGTAAAATGGTCTGAGATTGTCTGCGGCGTTGTTAATATGCATTCGTTTTCAATATCTTTCAGTATAAAGAACTATGTAACAAGCGTCTGACCAGCTATGCCAAATCATATAAGTCAGTCAATTGTTTTCAGTTTCACCTGTAACGGTATGGCCATGAAATAATCGATATGGATAGCTAGAACGTAGACACATGGTGCAGAAATGGCACTTACAATGGTTTTCATCATCGAGATTCTAATAGATATGTCTTATGATTCTCGTCAAGATTACTCTAAATGTGCCCTTACATAAACCAGATGGAATAAAGATCGTGTCTCCATGTTGCGTGGAAAGCGTAATAAATCTGAGATTTCTTTTACGATCGTTCACAGACATTACCTACTTGTAGGTCCGGTAATATCACTAGTATGGCTATGGTTTAATAGAAATGTTGCTCGAAAGCTACATACGATATTGACGTGTAAAATGAAATGTAATTGGTTGTTAAAGACTATTCTTAGTTGTAGTACATGTACCTAGTTCATTTCCTAACAAAAATATCGAAGACAGTTTTAGTAATAGGTGCGATGCAGCTGATTTGTAATGGGTTTTAATAATATTAGACCGTGCTTGCGTCTCTTCGAATGTAAAAAAGATGCCTTCGTCTTCATGATCATAAATCCAGCAAATTAAAACTAAACTATGTTCCTTAAACAGTATACACCCAAATATTTAGGTTCTGACCCTTAAATGGGCAACTCTCTCATACTCAGTAAAGATTGGTTCCATATTCTACTCTGTATACCTCTCGCTTGACGCTACACGGTTGCTACTGATTAGCCTCGCAACCAAATTAGGTTTCGTTTGGGTACCCAACTCTAATCCTAGTGGCGAAGTTCTAGTAGCCCAATCAGACGATTTTGCTTTAGTAAGATAAATATATTCTAATATCTATTTGTAGAAAGCCTCGCAAAGTTAGCCAGACGCCGGCTGTGAAACGTGAGGCCGCCGGTTCGATCCCCGCACCGAGAGAAATGTTTGTGCAGCCCACAAATATTTCTTTCGGGTCTGGGAGTTTGTGAGACCGAAAAGTCTCTCATAGCAAAGATACCCACGACACAAGACTTAATCGTTCTTAATGTGGGGTCAGGACTATGACTATGTACGGGATCAGCTCTATGCGTCAATCAAGTGATCTATTGCCTATCGGTGCGAGTAAATTTTCGGCGTGTCCACGTCTTGTCCAGCTCGGTGAGCCTTGCGACCGAGTTTTTGTCCCACGTAACTGATAACCAGTCCGGCGAGTACAATCACTGGTTGCTAAATATTTCTGCACTACATTTATACCTATACCCATGTGCTTGATGTTAACATTTGTTATATTGCATCATTAACCTGCGTGTTGTGTGTTACAATTTTGGTGTCTGTATAAGGAACTATGTCGGGAACACACACCAAAATACATACATACAATAAACTCACGCCTTTATCCCAGAAAGGGTAGGCAGAGGCGCCACTAGGACACCCACATTTCGCCTTGTATGTTCCGTCCCACGATGTGATAGGGGGCGAGACTATCGCCATATCGGGCACAAATTCCTAACTCCGGGCTGACACCAAAATGATGGTATCTATTATAATTCATAGAGACAGCTTTCGTGGCGCAGTTGGATAAACGCCGGCTGTGACACGAGAGGCCGCATGTTTGATCCTGCACCGAGATAAATATTTGTGTGATCGACAGGTATTTATTTCGAAAAGTCTCTCGTAGTTTCTGATACCCACGACACAAGACTCGATCTTGGGTCTTGTTGGGTGTTATTTCTTTACTTGTTATGTCTTCAGTATATTGGTGAATGTGGCTATGATATGGACGAAGCATCGTTTATGCACTTAGTGGAGTGGAATGGTTTATTATAATTTACAATACCCATGTATGTAACAACTGAAGCTTTGAGTTTAAAATCTTTCTACTATATTGATCCACAGTGACTTGGCGAAGTGAAGCGATAAAGAATTAAGGCAGAATATTTTAAAAATATTTTTCATAACTGCGGTACAATGCCATTTTGTATCCGGCAATGAAACGAAGACTGCATCTTGATGAAAGATAATAAATAATAACCGTATCTTCAGGATAAATTACCGTGCTAGACAGTTTTATTTCTTGTGCAACAGTACGTAAAAATACAAGTATTTCGCAACACAATATGTTGTTGTTTGCAAATTAGTCATGAAGAATTCTATTGCCTTCACATTACTCTGTTTTGTATACCTTAAAAGATTAGAAGTGAATTGTGCAAGATTTGGAGTTGCATGTTTCATGCATAATTTTATTTTCATGTTTCTTTTATCCCAATACTGAAGGACCTTTCTTATGGCACACGTGTTGAGAATAATGACAAGAGCTGTGTGGGGCAATAAGTGCAACTAAATAGGAATTAAAGACCATTATTATTATACCGATATGTTTGCGATATGAACAATTAATTGGTTCAGGTTTGAGAGCCATGAAAGTAAAAAGTCTATTATAGATTTTAAAACCCAGGATACATTACTTAATGTAGATTATACGAGTGCTGACGATAATAAAAAAAGGATCTCGTCGAGTTACATGGAATTTCTCGAATACAGAAGTTATCACTGTTTTTAGCCACGGTACAATCTTAGTAAAGCGACATCTTGCAGGATACGTAAGCGTTACTTTTTGCTCCGAAGCTCGATCAAGCAGCTAATTAAAACGCTGTGTTTCATAAACCTCGTTGTAATAATGTACATCTAGCAGTACGAGGAATACACGGACAAACTAATTATGGACGTAAGGAAATGGTGAAAGTGTGAAGCGGCCGTGTCGTCCAGTGTTATTACTGAACCGATAAGTACAATGTTCAAGGTAATTGTACCGGCGTGGCAGTTGACGATGTATGTAATTATCTTGTTTATTTTCACCCGTTTTCTTGTTAGCAATTTACAAATACAAATCGGCTAGAAAGAAGTGGGTTTATGTACGAGAACGGAAAAATAGTCTTGTGAATTATTGAACACAAATATTTTTCAATTAAGTGTATTTTCAAAAGATTCGCATCATGGTTTTGTACGCATAATACCAACATAAAAAAACTCTATTGATGAATTGGTTTTGCAAGAGTCCCCACCATAAAAAAGATTAATTTCTACTGTTGCATTGGTTTTCCAAGAGTCCAAGCCATAAATAAAATGCCTTGTTAGATTATTCATTTACTCTAGACAGTAGTACAATAACCGAAGGGATAGGATAATGACTTTAAGTAGCACTAAGCATACATTGTTCAACAATATTGAATGCGGTACTGAACAGTCTAGTTTCAGAGTTTAGAAGTCGAATCAAGATATCTGTCTTGGCTTAGCGACTACTACTATTGTCACTAGACTAAGACTAGGACTAGAATTACTAGTCTATCTAAGCAGCTGTTAGTAAAGTGACAAAACTGTTATGACAATCTAATAAATCTAAAGGTTATTTTGCATCTGATACTAGTTATTGGTTTCGAAATGGCAATAACAAACTTTCTAAATAATTCAACAACATTTACAGGTTGCAAAATACGTCTAAGACGAACTGATTGGTTGAAACTACGGACATCCTTCATAAGCCGCTCAGTTTTTTAATATAGTGGTTAATAATCCTTCCGGTCATTTGTAGCATGAAAATATTGACTTTTAATTATAATTATCAATTAGCAACTTAGTTTCTTACCAATAATCAATATATTTTAATTTTTCATATGAACCTTACCGTAATAAAGTACCAATTGACATGTAGTTAAAAGAAATCTGCATGCAGTTTTTTATTTGATAACATAATGTATTAAAACATTATGTTTTATATTGGACATAGTTTAAATGTCCTTACTACGAAGATATGTCAAGCAGTCTTTGTTATAACTAACTTCTTGGAAGTGATCTTCTTAGCCCATGATACAAATAGGCAACATGTTTATTCAGAATAAATTAATTTGCATGATTAGATCACTTATTCACTTCATTGACGATGCTTAAATATTTAGTTAATAGAATCATAATTTAATTAATTTAATTCATTCAGCTTAAATTTTCAAAATTTTAAAATCTCTGTTTTATGTCGAATCGTCTCCATTTTTATGTTTTGTTTAGAATTATTTAACTTTGTTTTTAACTTTTTTTTAATATTATGTGTAGTAGTTATGTGATGTCATGTCGTGATTGCCTATAATTGTAACAGCAATTTTACTTGCTTTTGTATTTTTTAATGTATAATTCGCAATTGTATGTTATGTTGGTGATCTTAAATAAATAAAATAAATATCTCAGACATGAAGCAACATTTGCCATGTCATAGGTAATTACAGCCAGAAGACAATAATTCAACCGAAACGTAATTTGATAAACGCCTGGCATGTGGTCCCTCATGACAACACATGCTTAAAGTATAATTATATCACAGGGCGGGCGAGTGACAGTGCGTAACACGGTGTCGCAATCATTTTGCTCAAGAGAGAGGCGTGGCTGAGTTCACTGGAGCACACTACACCCCGGTTATAAAACTATTACATGACCGTAATATGGACATTGTAATCGCCCTTGTGTGACTGGGTATTGAAGTTGAAGTTAACGATAACTGTGATATGAAAAACTAAGTAGAATATATGAAGTAACTTGTTGATGCTTATTTCTTGCCATAATTAGTTTTTGGTGTCTTTGGGATAAATAAGAAAGGGGCATTAGAATAATCATGATAATGTTGACATTAGGAAGAGTAAGAAATATACAGCACACTACTCGTATATGAAAGTTTGGTCGTAGATTTTAGGTCCTAGCTACCAAACCTTCTGATTCGCAAAATGTTTCTAACCTCATTTATGTTTGAAGGTCTCTTTGTTTTACTATGTATATTCACGTCTACAACCTCCGATTTGTAAAAGAAGTCGTTTCAATCTAGCGAGATAAGCTCTACTACAAACATTTTGCAATTAGTCGCTGATTAGAATATTACTGTGTCCATGGCAGAATTTATTTGGATAAATCCAAACATTATGAGCTAGTCTGATAAGAATTATTTTCATTAATAATGCAGCTTTCTTAATCTAAATCTTAAATGTACTTTACTGAATAAACTATTTCACACCAATCATAATTTCCAGTTTTATACCAACATGCTAACCAGCTTAATCTGTGTGATACGATAAATAATATTTCCAAAGTGTTAACAATGATGATTGCAACAATAATTGCACTTGTATAAAAACCAGTTGTAAAACGGGAAACCGTGGGTTTATGCCTCGCAATGAGAAAATGATAGTGTAATCAACAATGGTTCAGATCTGAGTATTTGGATAACCGAAAAGTGTTTTATTTTTTATATGGACGATACAAGACATGTTTTAATATGTTCTCATGCCTACAAGGACTTAGGGGTGTATTTATTTAATCGATTCTTCCAATAAGTAACAAACATTAAATTACTTAGTTATGTTCATGGATAATGAATGTCAATTTTCATCAAATGAGCGATAGAATTTCATCAATGAGAGATAGAAAAAACTATAAATTAAACTAATTTATTGAAGGTTCCTTTCATAGTTATGTTTTTTATAAAATACCTAACAACTTTGTGTTTATTTCATAAAACCTATAATTACGCATATTTACGTGATCTGTTCTGAAAATAGAATACATTGCAAATAACGATATTTTAGGTCTTATTTTTTGCCTAAACCAATTACTAACAATAAATTTCGCAGAATAACCTTTATATTTTGGTCACGTTTGTATCTTTGCGTAGTTTAATTGAACTTCGCTTAATTTAATTTTAGTCGAAAGCGATCTAAATGCGTTCACGTATACAAATAAATAAAAGTAGAGAAACATGCAGGAATTCTAATTACAAATTGTTTTCAATTTCTTATTAGTGTATTAGGATTCTACCATCGCTGAAGTCCTTTGTGCTGTACTTATTTTATCAATTAGATGACTATGACTTGCCTCATTGGAAACATAAATCATGGATGTTGGTACATTCAGTAAAAAAAAAAAAGTGTGTGTGTATTAGTGTACACACGTAAGAAGTGAAACTTCTTTATGACATCATTTTTCGAAAAATGATCTACTATTTACAAATTTACAGAATTGGTAAAATAAAGCTAAATTAAATAAAGTTTAAGTTTAGGAGGGGGGAAATTTTTGAGGGAATTTGGGATTTCTATCGGGGCCAATTTGTAGCCCTCACCGAGACGGTTCCGAGGATACCAAGCTCGGTGGGTCCACGACCTTTATTGGCCGAGATAGGTTTAGGGGGGGTGAGGTAAAAATTTTAGGTGGGGGTAGGGGGGGGGGGGGGGGGTTAGGTTTCGTGGGGGGGCTATTGGGCACCTTAAAATATTTTTGGGTGGGGAAAGTTGTGGAGGGGGAATTCGGGAATTCTGTTGGGGCAGGATTGTAGCCCTCACCGAGCCGGTTCTAATGAACCCAGGGTCGATGGGTCTACGATGGATATTGGCGGAGATAGGAATAGGGGGGGTGAGGTAAAAATTTTAGGTGGGGGTAGGGGCGGGGGGGTTTAGGTTTCGTGGGGGGGCTATTGGGCACCTTAAAATATTTTTGGGTGGGGAAAGTTGTGGAGGGGGAATTCGGGAATTCTGTTGGGGCAGGATTGCAGCCCTCACCGAGCCGGTTCCAATGAACCCAAGGTCGGTGGGTCTACGATGGATAATGCCGGAGATATGAATAGGGGGGGTGAGGTAAAAATTTTAGGGTGGGGGTAAGCGGGGGGGGGAGGTTTCGTGGGGAGGCTATTGGGCACTGTTTTGGATTTAGGGTGGGGGAAGGCCAGAGGGGGGGTAAGGATCAAATTACAAAAAAGTGGGTGGGACTTAAAATTTTGGGTGGGGCTTGGAAACGGTTGGGGGTGTGGCTTACTGAAGTGGGTACAGAATGTGTTCTAATGGTATACACTGTATTATGTCCAAATGTGGGATGATACACTAGTGTGGGATTCGTACTAAATACAGTTACAATACACAGGAATACTACTAAGTACTAATTTACTAAATAAAAAGATGACCCGTAACGGAAGAACGTGACGTGTGACGCGAACGCTAAATTTTTTCCAACCCCGATAAAGAAGTTTCACTTCAAAAGTTCCTGGTTCCCAACATTTAGTAAAATCAACGTTATCAACCGCGTCGTCATGTGATTCAATTAGATTGGCCACTGGTCTACTAAACCACAGCATGATAAGTGCCAACATTATTAATTTGATTTAAAAAGCTGTATTCTAAACTTTTACATAGTACGAGTATATGGTTTTAGTCTTCATTGTTATCTGACAGTATATTCAGCAAAATAAATTAAGGTTAAAATAAAAAACAAATAAATTAAACACTAGTACCAACCTAATTTAATAGTATCACAATAAAATCAATGAGTAGAACTAAATAAATTACATAGCAGAAGTCCTGTAGGGATCTTTTACGAGGCGTATTTGTCTCCGACGTGGTGCCTCACTCCCCACTTGTAGTTGGCGTTTTTATCAGTTTTCACGAAGGTATGAACTGGGCCAGTGACTCCGCTGGTCCCTCTGTGGCCTGAGTCATGGTCGTGATCGTAGTCGTGGTCATGGCCTCGCTTTGGCCTTTGTTGTTCTAGGTGCTCTTGTTCGATTGTTGGCTCGACTGTAAAAAAATATGTTGGTCATATTAGGCTGTAATTTTTATTTACTTTTTGGAACGAACAACAAATACGAGAAATAACATGTGAGAGATGTTTGGACCAAAAAATATTTATATTATTTGACTGTAAAATCAGTCGTATAAGTGTTTGTCTTACTTTATATTTCACGCATACTTATAAATTAAATTCAGCTCATTATTATCGTCATAGAAAGCAATAAATTGGAACACAAAGCTATAATTTATAATGTACAGCAGCCAGTTTTTCGTATTCAATGCGGCAACTGAATTCGAACAGGTTTGTGTTGCCAAACTGAACGAACACAAATATTAGCAAATAAATTTAAGGCCGAAACAACACCGTGAAAGGAAGAAATGTAAACTGGATTACTAAATTAATATTGGATTAAATTAGGCTAAGTGGCTGGACTGGATTGAGTTAAGTAGTTTGCCAATGTAGTGGTAGAGCTGTGCTCTCTCTCAAAAAACCAGCGTAAATATTAAGAGTTTTTTTTTTCACTAGATGAGTGATATTGCTGAAGGTTCAAATACCTATATTTTTGCTTTAATTCTTCCGTAACCCTCTTTCGAAGATCAGCACCTACAACTCTCAAGTATTGGTGTTTATCGGCGGCGGCGCGGCGTTTAATTAACTTAAAGTGCCTTTATAGCTCTTTTGTCAAGTCTATGCCATAAGAGGCTGAGTTAAGTCATTGCCAGGTTATTCCTAATTGCCCCCTCCCATCAGGGCTTGCGGGAAAGTTCCCATAATTAGGTTGTTGCTGATTTTGGCCTACATGTCCGTGGTAACTTACATGGGACACGACGTGGTGGCGAGTGTGGTGCGAATCTAGTGACCCTCATAGGCACTCTAGGGACTGGGTAGAAAGGTAGCGACCACGCTGATGTAGCTGCGACCATACATGACAGCATAAACTGCAATAAAACGAAAGTAATTATTGACAAAACAATTTCCAAGGTGCATAATATTTACTTACCGTTGGTACAATATTATTCATTTCCAACAGCATTTATTTTTTTATAAGAAAAAAACAGAACATAAACTAATGTTGATTGGAAAACATTAAATTATAAATACATTAATTAAAATTAATGGACCGATGAAAACCAAATATGTTTTTATTGTTAATTAAAATGTAAAGTGACTATTGAAATTATCACGTGACGAAGTAAGCAAATTGAAAGTAAATCCGAATAATTAGTAGTCGGTATTTTAACTGCTTATTTTTTTGTGACTGGCAGCGTAAATTCATAAAACGAAATACTTAGCAACACACTACAGAATATCGCTAATTAGAGAACTAAAGTTCAATAATGTAGAATACTGCGTAGGTAAGTACATTTTTATACTGTCACGAAAAAGTTACAGCGGTTCATCTGAATGTACCTAATTTAAGTGTTGCCATAATAGATTACACCTGCATGCCGTACCGATATCTAATAATTTCTATAGTATGTAAAGTCCGCCAACCCGCACTAGGCCAGCGTGGTGGACAATATGGCCTAACCCCTCTCTATCGTACTCGCGATTGTAGAGGAGGCTGGTGCGCCCTGTAGTGGGATGTATATGAGCTGATACATGTTAGATTATATTAGATATAGTGGCAAATGATGGGAGATGATTAACTACGGTATATTTAACTATATCTGCAGTAGTTGATTCCAGAACACAAGCATCCATGTTGTTTTCAATCTAATCGGCTTTTTATACCGAGACGACAGTAATGTACCAGATGATAAGCGCAGTGCAGTCCTAACATGAAAAGCTGTCGGAACATACTGTCAGCAAATACGCCATCCGATTTCAAAGATCATGATGATATAATTATATTAATTACAATTAGCAATTGAGCACATAATTGTATATTATGTCAGTGATCTCATTAAGTAACTAACTTGTGTTAAGTAACACTTAAATATAATTAGCCGCAATCATTCCACACTATTATATAAATGAAAGCACGAACTCATTCTGTGCACGCACTCAGAATTGCAGTTAAGCAACGTTAGGCGCAGAAGTCATGTGTGTATGTTTTTAACACTCGGCAAAATTACTTCGATTGGCCTAGTTATGAAATGAGAAGAAAAAGACAAACAACATGTATTAGATGTAGCTTCTAGCTACGCTCTTGTGATATTTATATGATATACGCTCTGCAAGTAAGCTCAAGTCTTGTCTCGATAACTTATTGTCTCGTTATGAGTTCAGTTTTTTAAATATCTTATTAAACTCTCTAATAAAGAGAGTACGAGGCACATGATCGTAGGTCCACCTTAATTCTTATATCAACTTCGTGACAATCTGTAGAGTGTAACGAAATAACATTGATTACCTATTTCCTTTAGGCTAGTTGCCAACGGACGGAACTGACAAACCATAGTTTAACACCTTGAGCCCAAGAGACACACGACATCCTCTTCAAAATTATGTGTGTATTTAAAATTAAATATCACTTATAATAATAGTGAAGGAAAACATCGAGATCAAACTTGCATAATTTGAAAGACGCGAGAAAACGCTTAAAACCCTCTTAATTGTGGAGAAAACTGAAGCTCAGCATGAATTACCTATATAGGCTAATAAACTAGGTCCTATATTATAATATAAAGATGATTCATGTAATGCATTTATGCCATAATGATTGACGTAAGTAGATTCCTAATTTCCTCCGCGATACGCTTTATAGTAATAACGCACAATTATGTTACAGCGATCAGAATATAAAGTATAAACTAGACTAATGATTAAGTAGGAAACAATTATTATAATTGGTGAAGAGATAGTCTATTACAGTTATTAGCGGATGTTGAAAGCATATCACGCGCTGTTTCTATAAAACTTTTCGTAGGTAAAACGGAATCCGCAAAATGATAATTGTTCAGACATTCAATTAAATACCGACTCTTTAAATTATATTCAAAACCGAATAAAAAAATAAAAATGAATACTAACAGAATTTGGTGACCAATATTTAGCTGCCTATAATACTACGAAAAACCTATTATAATAATCAATTGTGGTCATTGGTAATTTTATCAACACCGCTACAAACATCATTAACATAGAAGGTTTGTATTTCAGACAAAGTTTTATTGATACGAACAGACAATAAAAATGGGGACCATATAGATGGGTTGACGACAGAATGGCCATGCGCGACCAACTAAACTAAATTACACCTTAGTGGTCCTAGACCTTTGTGGACCTTAGCGGTTAGTCCGATGTAAGGTAAACAACGACAATAATGAATAGAAGCGCTGATTATACAAAGATGATCATAATGTTAATTAAATAGATGTCTAACCAGAGACATAATAAATGTTGCTATATTTGTAAAGTGGATCTATGCCGGAAAATGAGTCTTTCGAAAAATGTAATATGGCTAGAAATTGATGATTTCCAAAATGTGATTGGAAAATCCTATTTATCAACACTAAAGCGTCCACAATATGTAGACGAATAATTGATTCCACTATGAACTAGATAAAATAAAAATAACACAGAAGAAACTCAAGATTCCATACGCATCAAAAAACATATTGCAAAACCCAAAATTTATTAATCTGCTAAGCCAATTTATTATAATATATAGTAAAAATGCTCACCAATATTTTGGCATCCATGTTTAGAAAATAAAATGGACTGCAATTTGCGTGTACCGATAGGAAATGGCGGCCTGGCATCAAATCTCCCTTTTATAAAGTAGAAAGAAAACGAATTTAAAACACTTTCTACCGGACGGTTTTACGCTTGAATGCGTGTCGACTTGGTTCAGACGCGGCAAATCGATGTCAGTCAAATCGGTTCCGATGGTGAATTGAAGTTGAAAAGGTGACAGTATTTCAGTTAGTATTAGAGAAAAAGAAATTATGTTTCGCAAAGTACGAGGTATACGTTTAAAGGTAAAAGCCAAGTATGAGAAGGATACGGTACACATAATGATTAGCAAAGGGCATATCAATGACAAGTCGGCAGTCACTTTATTGTATTTGTTTTTAAATGTTAAATATTATTATTAATCCCATGAAACAAATGAAATCATGTGCCTACATACCACAACCATGTGGTCTCCAAGAAACGTGATTGACGAATGATCCATCTGCGTCAACAAGTTAAGAATTCTCCAAAGATTATTGCTTCGTGTTTTCTTCATAAATATTTCTTACAATAACTTATTGTAGGTCAATACAGACACGACAGATATAAAAATATTTGAATGAATTGCTAAATAATAAATTTATTCTAAGAAACTACTACTACTAATACTATGATATGATAAAAATTACGTGTGTATACTTATTATGAAGCAAAGGCTGGCTATAAACATGTAAATAATAAGCATATCACGCGCTGTTTCTATTAAACTTTTCGTAGGTAAAACGGAATCCGCAAAATAGTTGGTAGATAATTGTTCAGACATTGAATAAAATGCAGACTCTTTCAATTATTTTCAAAACCGAATAAAAATAGAAATGAGTACATAGTCTTAGTCATATTCATCAATAGTCCAGACTTCCAGAGTGATTGTGGATGCATATACCGAAATGTTAAAGTTAAATCTTCGTCAATGGCCCTCACTAGGCACCACGTCCAACGGAAGCGCAAAGTTTATTTCACTTAATTCTTTTACTAAAAACGATTATCATGTCAACGTGTTTAAATATAATGTTGAAGCTATTTTTAAATGCAGCAACTTTACAAGCTTTTTTACTTACTGACAGGATGCTAAGTTCACGAAAGCTTGCATTCAATGACCTTACTACATGGAGTTACAGAATGTTTTTACATTAAGTGAATTTTCCATACATATTCACTAACATTATATATCCAGATGTTGGATAAGGATAAGATTTTGAAATTTACGTAACGAATTTTCAACAAAATATTTTAGTGAACAAGACATTTGTTTGGGTGTTCTTGCGAAAAGCGCATACCGTCGATCGGTATGAAATTTGGTTTAATAACGTATTTTGACCTCCTAATCACGAAGGGTTATAATGACGAAAATTGGCGCAAACGGCATTTTAAATACGAAGTTTTTTATCCGCCACAAAAAATGACATTGTATGTTTCATAACGCTACCATGAGATAACCGCTGTAAACACACACATACCCTTTCTAGGGAAAGCTAAAATACTCTCAAACGTTTAGGAATGTGTGATGATGCACACCGAACGAAAAAAGATTCTCCTTCATTTTTCATATTCAAAATGCCGTTTGCGCCACATTATTATTTCAGATTATACCTATATTTAATCGAATATTGAGTTTATTCATTTATCAAATGTTGAATTCCATCAAGTAGCCAAATTATATTGTAGTCACAAGAAGTACCGTTAGATTGTCATAACTATTTGATATAACAAAGCCCAAGGGAAAGCGGAATACTTTCCGCTTCCCTATTACCAGCACGGGTCGCACCAAAAGCTGTATTTGTAGTTTACAACTGTATGTATTATTAACAAAGTAATAAACACAACATCCTAGCCCGCTGACATACAACATTTTAATTACCTACATTGGCTACGTATTACACTTATTATATAAAATTAACCATCGGCCTAAGAAAATATATGATACTGTCAAAATAAATAATTTATTCCATTACTAATAAGTACGAGTATAATCACATTACTGGAATGCAGTAAAACAATTACTTTGTCTATCGAATTCTAGTCTATCGAATTTGTCTATCGATTAGGACTGCTCTTCACTTATATTTACGAGCACTGTCTATCACACACAGGTGAACAGGGTACCTGATAAAGGTTAGTAATTAATTAGTATTTGCAATATGATTTCGTTGGATGCAGACGAAAAAGCTGTTGTGGAAATCTTTGGGAGCAGTAAGAATTTGCTTGAATAAAGTCTGTGGCTGATCTTGATAATTAATGCACAACTCATATTACATTTATGCACAAAATCCTCTTATCCAGTAAGTAGGTCGAATGCTTAAGATTGCTGCAGATTATCTAACCTGGCTTAAAATAACCTAGAGAGTGATGATGCGGATTATGGTCAGTGATTATTTTTGAACAAAAACACTTATTCTGGTGGATGTTTATGCAATAATTTCGCGAGGCAGTTACGTTGTCTTTATGCATCATCGGAGTTTCAGAGAGCGTATTTCCGCTTAGGATATATTCCGTGAAAGATTAATCTTTAAGATTGAGATTAGATAGTATTCATAATTTATCTTGTTCTTCCAGCATAGTATTTTCGCTTATGGTTTCTGCGTTGGGAAAAAGTTCATTAATATAATACTCTGATTGTTATTTGTTAATAGTGAATTGCTTAGTAGTTAATGAATGGACAATAAGTAAAATAGGCTCTAAATTGGTTAAATTATATTCTATACTATACTAATTCAAGCTATATCATTTTTACATTCAAATTGTAGTTTCTTGTAAGCAACCACTGAAACCTACGACATGAAAAAATTTAAATATAGGTAATGCTATATATATATTTGCTTGATCTTCATTATAGTATTTTCATTTCTAGTTCACAGCGGGTATAGATAAACCTTGAACTATTGGTACATAACTAATTATACAAATATCTAAGCACTCATGACAATACAGTATGTTCCAGGTGATTGCCGAAACCAACCAACAAATCACTTCGGCGCCGCAACGCGGAGCACCTCCATTAAACATTCATCAGAAATTCATAGATCGTCCACATTTTCTATCTAGCATTTTCTATCCATCATTATTTATATCTAGCAACGACAATAAACAATATGATTGCGTTTATTTTGCCCCTAAGGGGCTTCCTCTACGTCTAATAAAGTATCTCGTGTTATAAACCAGCACACAGGTTCTAAATATAATTCTAACGCTTATAAATCTAGTGTCAGATTTACTATTAACAAATAGCGTATTGGATACACAAACCATATTAAGCTCTACGAGAGTTGAGGAAAGCATTGACAGTTTTCGTGTAGGTAATTGCGAGCGTAGATATTTTAGATTAAATGCTATTTCATGCTATTACAGCTTTAACAGGAAAAAATGGGTGTGATGTTTATGTTTAATAATTAAATTCCAGTGAAACTTCCAAGATTTGATTGCTTTTCTTATTTTGCTACCGTGCTATTTACGTTTTCTATCCTCGTATTCTACACATTCATTACTGGTACCCAGATAATTAAGTTTATGAGGGAATCATGATTGCAAATTACAATCGTACCAACTTGAAAAAGGCAATTTAATCATCAGAGCATATTGCACCTTAAGGGTATTATGATTGTGACAATGGTCATCAAAATTTACTAGCTATAGTTATCTATATACACCCAACGTACCCGCGCACTGACCCCGCACTAAGATACAAGGGCAGTGTTGCGGGGATCAGAAACTGACTCTTTTCGGTCTATGTCTTAGGGCTATAAGACTACAATTCAACTTAGATTTCAGCACGTGTTCTCAAATGGATGGTAAATGAATTTATATACATAATCCAAGTGCCGCATGAGCTAAATTTAGAGTTCCATATAGTTGACGATCTCTGATCGCGGTGGATTGTTACCGTCTTGTCTATAAATGAAGTAACTGTCATCGGCAACACAGAACCACCATCAACCAGCCGAGATGTCACAACGTCTACTGCATGTAACGGTACTCGATTATTACCTATTTCGAATTACTATATTGTGAGTGTCGCAGTGCTAGTGGACAAGATCTAGTGGCTAATCAATTTTGGTGTAGATATTGTCTATTCAACGTCGATTGGGTGTGAAATTCAATAACTCAAACATTATTAGATGTTTATTTACTTCGTTCGCCTGAATAAGGCGTTCACTCAGCTCAATAGTGTGTAATTGGCTGAGCTATTTTTATTTTAATTTCATTATCAGGAATTTTATTTACTACTTTTGTTTTGAATTCTATTTCTCTGAAATTTTATTGTTAGTTTTGTAGTGTTGTTTAATAAAGTTAATTATTTCTACTATTTTCTTTATACTTCACACTTATTTTATTTAGGCCGCTTAGATTTCAACAGGCCTATTTAAATAAGTGTTGAAAACGCCATTGCATTGCATATCATTCTAATTAAAAGCGTGCCTACTAAACCTCAATTTGTTATTTCTGTACCAGCAACCATAAAACTAAATGTATGTTTCAATTTTTGAAACTGTTCTAAATTCAAATGTTATTATTTTATTTTCAGAAATGGTTTTGGTATATACTGACGATGCAAGCGGTGTCAATATGGACACCAGTGCGAAGTGTTACTGTCCGAACACCTCCTAACAATCCATCTACGATAGAGGCGCAAGCAAAATTCTTTCAGTAAGTAGATCACTTTAATTTGAAATTTCACTCTTCATTTAGCTTCATCAGATACGAGTAGAAAGCGACCTCGTAACAATTATTTAAATCTCAACCTTCGTTCCACTCGAGATCGATTGTAATTATGGTATGCAAATAAAGTTTCGTTTAATTTGCGACACAATATTTTTTCTTTTGTTTACTCAACTTCTTCTGATTGTGCAGCGATAAAAATGTAACCAATTAACGCTTGCAAAGCCATTCATATCCGGTGCAATACTTTATGTAAAAAATCTTAGGCGTTCTTTACTTTTGGTAGCCGCTAATTGCAAATTAATATTAACAAACACAGAGTCAAAAAACGAAATATGTCTCGGCTTTTCTATGTATTTACATACGACTAAATCTAAATAATGTAAATGAATTAATTTATGCACTTGATTAAAATAAGGGAGCCGCTCGGTTCCTAGGAGAAGGATAATTATTTATTGAAATAGATGGTGAAGCATATCATGACATATTTAAATGCCTCGATTACAATACATTCCAATGTTTTCCTAGACCTACTTATAAGTATGTTAAAACAGGGTAAGAATTTAATTCTTAACTTCAACATCACTGAAGGTACATACTGACTTATTAAACTTTAACAACTTCACTAATAGTGAAAAAGTATAATTTGCTTTATAGGGATTTTTTCTCAGTACAGTTGAGCCCTTACAAGATAGAGTTCGGTCACGTCTGCGAGGACCCTGACACGTGGGAGCAACGATACGAGAAGAAAGACTTTAAGAACCACAGGGACATGGGAAAAGTAACGCACATTCTATCTAGCTCTGTCACTAACTTTTCTATGTTTCTTTCTCTTTCTCGCTTCGCTTGGCTTGGCTGAAGGTACAGGCATTTGCCCACGTCGGAGGACTTCGATCAGGGCCATCGTTTGGGAAGCGAACGCCACTTCACTGAGCGACATGAGAGGTCAAGACCCTCAGCGGGACAGTTCGCCGCTAAAGTATGCTTTTAATGCTTTATAATTTATTTATATGTTATGTCTCTAATGTTTTCTGCCGCAGGAATTGATTATTTATAGCAAAGAAATTATTGGAATCAGAACGTAATTTAAAATTCTTGCATGAATATGTTACAATCGAATTCATTAATGATGCATACCTAATAATAACTATCATTGTTTAATGTCGCTCGTCACCTACTTAGCTGTTTTGTTTTAAGTTTGTGATGGCTTCAAACACTTATTATAAGTAAAATTAACCATTGTTCTTGCATCTCTTCATTGCCTTAAGCATTTATCTCAGCAGCTAATTTTCTATGATCTGTGCTATTAACAATACTGCCTTCTACGTTTCTTTTCTCTGTCTTATTACCTATTCTAAAATAAAATCGATTCATATAAAACATAATATGTTAAAATAAATTTTGTTTACTATAGGTTCGTTGGGGTGACAAAAAAGGTGGATACGGTGAACATTACTGGGACTTGAATCATGCTGGACACACTGGTAACCATGGCAATGATGACTATGAAAGCGATTCCGATGATGGGTCGTATCATGAAAACGATAACAACGAGCATTATAATGAACCCAGCGGAAACACTTATGGCACTGAAGAATATGATCCAGAAAGGGCTAGTTATGAAGAAAATGGGCGAGTGAAAAGAGGCCATTCATCGCGAAAGCCGGTAGCTGAAAAGAAAGAGTACGAGCATGAAGTAAAACCACATAAGCAGAAAAACAGAGAAATATTACAAACTGCCGCATCGCAGGAAACAAATTACTCTGATGAAGAAGAAGCGTATGTTAAACAGAAAAGACCACAACAAAGAAAAGACCAAAGCGAGGAGTACAACCCAAAACCCGAACGGAATCAATTAGTTTTAGTTGTAAGTAAGAAAAATGACGGTGAACAGCCAACTGAAGCTCCTAAGAGACAACCAGAGCTGAATCATTATGTACCGTACGAAGGAGGGGCAGGAGTAAGGCAACATCATCACCCTGATGTTTCTGCAGCAGCTACAATTCCTAGACTATTCTTAGAACCGTCCACTGGGCATGTTGTTGATAGAGCGACAGGCCAAGCGTATGTCTTGCAACCGATAGCTGTTAATCGTTATAATTAGTTTTAATTGTGTTTAGTACAATATAATTATTTAAGTTGTTTTAGCTATTTATTACTTTGAATAAAAATACATTGTAAATTCGTTTTTTAATAATTGCCCACGAAACCCTATTATAAAATAATGTAATACAAGTTAATTTGTCAGGCCAGCCACCTAGCTTGGGATAACGTAATTGTCTAATACTCTAACACAGTAAACGGTGGTTCGCCTATATTTTAAATTCTTTTGGTAGTAAAGATCTTGAGACTCTTAGTGCATGGAGTAAAGTGACATGTATTCCATGCCAGTATCGAAGACAAATAAACGCTGATAGGTAATGCTTTTCTCCGCTCCTATATGGATTTAAAACAATATGAAATTGTATTTTTTATTTGTGTTGCAAATTTAGAAAAAAAAAAAACGCCATAAAATAATATTTAAATTATTGTTAATATTATCTTCAATCAAAAATTCTCCGACATGTTTCATACAATACCCCTTGCCCTTTGGGCACACGAAAGATCCTATCCATTGTGATGTTTGAATGCAATGCAAATCAAGGGGTCACTGGTGGTCTTTCTCACGTCCCTTTACCGGTCATACAGGTTTGATAGACGAGGAGATAACGTTAACTTTTTGTTGTAACTGTTATTTTTGCGATTGTACCGTTGGATGCAGGCAGACGTTATTTTAAAGTCTTATAGCAAAGATTTAGAAAATAATAAAGTTGATGAATCTGGTATACTGTTTTGCTATTTTAATATAGAGATGGTATTATTCAAGTATTCCTTCCTTCCTTCTACTTAGGCGTTATCCCGGCCGGTGCCAGGGTCCGCCTTCCGGCAGAGTCTCCTCCATTTCACCCGGTCTTCGGCATCCTCAATAGTAAGGCCATTGACTCTCATATCTTCCTTGACGACATCAAGCCAGCGCTTAAAATCCAATTATCCAAGTATTATTATTTTTTATTAAATAAAACTTTAAAAATTTATTATGAAGTCATATTTATCTCATAATCATCTTGAGACTTTTGATGATTATTAAGATCAAAACAGATTAAATTTAGCATGATTCCGGTTATTTTTTCATCTTAACTATTAATAATTAATTTGCGTTTCCTAATATTATTTCTACCATAAACGTAATTAACAATATCTGACATTAAATTAATCAACCACGAATAACATTTTAACAATAAAATACACACAAGCACAAAGACAAAGCAACAATCATAATTATTCACAATTCAGTTAACCGTTAAACAAACAAATGGGACAGGTTGTTTTTATTCCATAGGGGAACAATAATGGACCACAATCTCCCCTTGAGGTCCTTTAGACCCACAGATGGAATACCGGCACGCGACTGAGATGAAAAAATGATGAATGAGGGTTAATATAAAAGGTGTTTGCTGTATCCGAATGTGATGCTGATATAAGATTTCATATTTCAACGCCTTTTATGATAGAAATATTAGGTGATCAATAGCTGTAAATATTTAGCTATTTTATTTAAGGAAATAATGTCGATTCTATACGGATTTTTTTTTAATAAGCTACATGTACATCTTCATGCTATGTGGGCTACTTGAAAGAATTGTTTTCTTTTTTTGTAGGAAGTATGATTAATTTGAGCATTTGTCTTTGCATTGCAGCTGTTTATGTTTTATTATATTTAAGAACATAACTTACCTATTTGAAATTTGCATAATTTTAGTACTCAACAACACATGATTATAAATCGAAATGACCGATTTATCTGCGTTATTTAAAAAAAAAACATTATATAAAATTTATCTCATCCTCATTGGTACAAATGACAAAAGAGTATAAAAACACCGCAAAATTGTCACATAAAAATAATAATAAAATCGCCAGGCAAAAAGAGAGATAAATTATTTTATTGCGTCATTCCCACAAATTAATCCTTGCGAAATAACGGTCGGCACGTAGGATATTCGCAAGACGGTCAAAGGGTAAGGTCCACCCTTGGAAGACAAACCAGTTTGACCAGTTCGCCGTGGGAACATTGTCCACTGTTACTTGCGAACCATCAATAGCCAAGGGTGGCCTACACTTGTTTTCAAAGGGTGGAATATAATGAAAGGACAGCTTAGGGTACACACTGTTTAGTGGAACGTCGAGCAGTTTTATGCAGATTATTTTTTGTGTATTCTGGTCCTAAATATTATTAAAACTTTTTATTCTAAATTTAGTATTATGCAAGTGAGATATAATTTTAGAAAATTTTAAAAACAATATCATTCTATGCCTTAGACTACCTCCATCGGGAATCTCTTTAATAAATGTGAAATAAAAGGTAGCGTTAAATTAGAATTAACTTCTTTATTAAAGTCTTTAGCCGCAAATATTGTGCTCTTGGCAAACTGGTCTTTAACAAAAATGTCGAAGAAAAAGTAATACATACTTAAAGTTAATTATTACTATTTCTCAAAATTGTTGACATAGCTACATCAATATTGCTAGTGCTATTCAAGGAAAATAATTTACTTCAATAATAATGCCAAAAACCCAACATTCAAAGCACCCGGCAACCGTGTGTCACGCACTAGCAAAATTGCGATACATGCAAATAAAGGGTCATTTCACAAGCGCTGTCCCTATTATACTACGGTGTCCTTTCTCACACTGCGAAGCGGTCAAACTGGTTTGTGGACGGACCCTTTTCTATGGATTGTAGGACAGCACCTACTGTCTACCGTCTTCCCGGCCCATTGTCCATGAAACTGGTTTTGTCACTATGAGAAAATGTAAAACGTTTGATTAGGCCGATCTGTTTTTTTCGTGGAATTTATTTGCAAATTACTGAGCACTAGTTGGTACTAGTTTCTAAAGTGGTGCAGCCAGACTGTGGTTACCTTGGACTACTGTAGGAATAGGCCCAGCTTTGAACATAATTTGAATTACAGATTAGCATTAGCTGCATTGTATGCTGTAGCCACATCGTCATATCAGTATATCCGAGCTACAGCTACCTTCGAGTAGGTATTTATAAACAAAAAGAAGGTTTACTTTGCGTATGAGCAGCATGATTTGGACTCAAGAATGGGCAGCGACAACAGCAAGTTTTTGCCTTGGAGGGCATAGAAACTTAGATATCTCGTTAATGTGCTTCTAGACACACATAAGTGCAAGCAGTGTGCGGGAAGCAGGTGAGCCTGTTCCATTGGGATTTTTATGTGCTGTTAAAAATAACTAACTGAAGAGGTAAGTATAAGTATTGGATAAGATTTCACTGAAGTATTAATCTTCGTATTTAAACTTACAGGTATAGATAAGTAGATAAATAGGTATATACCCAAAGTTTCTAGTTGATGTGTCATTAATAATGTTAAAATTACACAGTCCTGCGTGATTTTTGCATGATTAGTCATTATTTGGGTAATATCTATGGCCCGTTTCTTAAATATCTATTTAGCCAGAAAAAATACCTTAATTATATGCCGGCCAAATAACTAAAGAAAGGTAATTTATAGGTACCAAGATTTTTTATAAGTAAGTAGCTTTATTTCATAATTAATATTAATTATCTCCAATTCCCTCATATGACAGATCATTTAACGGCCTAGGCTGTAATTGATAGCAAGTGGTATTATCGGCGATGGATGTTGAGTGTCAAGAATCAGGACTAGAGCTTTAGACGGTGTACTGAAAATAATATTTTAGTCTGGCCTCACAATAATAATATTAATATAAATTATTTCTCGACATGGTAGAACAAGTCCTATCTGTGTACTGAGAAATATAATTTAAAGAATTTTTAAGTTTAATTTTTTTTAAGTTTACTTTCAGCCTAATTCGGACGAAATATAGTCCGACTAACCATTTTATGAATTACTTATTATATTATATAACTAAAAAAACATTTTTATGTTTGCATAAATTATGAACAAAAAAAAGACAAAGTGTAAGAGCAGGATGACTAATGCAACGCCTTTGCTTAGCCGTGGTGCATTGAACAAAAAATTGGGCGGAGACTTATTACCCCTTTCTAAATTTATAATCGATTGTAAAGGGTTAACGATTACGATTATGATCTTAACTCAACATTCTTGTCAGTTTGATACAAGATATCGCCGTGTGCACATCACGTATTAGAATTAAAATAAATTGAACAGGAGATCGTAAAAATCAAACACATTTCTTTCCTGGTGATGGTTATTTACTAAGGATTACATTTTTTTAAGGTAAGCCAAATTATATCAGGATAATATAATACAATAATATTAGTAAATAGGAGTAAACATAATGTGATATTAAAAATATATGGGATTACAAATTTATTCTAGTCTATAATGATTTGGTTACATAATAAATACAAATGAACGAGATTGTTTAATGCTAAACGAATAAGTTTTTTTTAAACTTGCTTAATTACGATATTTTTTTAAACTGCTTTTTTTAAACTCATTTTACTATTTTTTTGTATATTTATTTTTTTATTATTTGTTATTCCATCGTTTATTCAGGCTCGTTCATTCGGAGACGAGCGAAATCTTCGAACACGATGTTATCTTCCTCCTCGTTGGTATAAAGCGTGTTTTCGTAGCGATGTCTCTCGATCGACTGCATCTTCTTCATTGCGTTGAAACGCTGGCGTTCAATAGTACCTGATAAAAAGAAAATCCATTAATGTTCGTATGTATTTGGAATTTGTGCAAATAATTCAGTCATATTGATATGTAAACTTTTTCTACTTAATTAATTCTTTCGCAAATTCATTTACTTGCCTTCAGCGGGATGCAGCAATTTGAATGGCACGTCAGTAACAAGCTCGCCTCCAAGGGTTCCACAGTTCAGTTTCACGCGTACAGAATAGGAGACGACAATACCAATTGCGTCAGATGGGCATTTTCCTTCAGCGATCAGTGTAGAGCTGGCCAAATTAACGTCATCTTCCTTCAGGTGACCGTCCAAAGCAACACCTAAAATATGATTTAGACTTTTTTACCTTTTGAGTTCATTATTTTACAAAATATACTACTTGCTACTCTATTCCCTGGATATATAAAAAGTTATTATTCCCATGTTATGTTTAGCGGAGTTTCGATTGATCTGTTATTCATATTTAGTACTGATAATTACGTCAAATAGGTTTTTTTGTTTTGTTTCTCCTTAATGTTTTTTTAGATTTACGCGAATGTTACACATTGAAATAGTATAAATTAGTATTATTTCAATTGTTTCTCCTTGTTTATACTATACGTCTTTCTATTAAAATTTATTTTGCTAGTACTAACCGCGCACATCCTTGCTGTTGCGAGCCAACGGTACCAAATAGAAGGTCTTAGACAAGCTTGCTCCAGGTGTGATAGGGCAGCCTTCACGACTCTCCAAAGAGGCAACGTGACGGCTGAATTGCGAGTTGATCATTGTAATCTCAACATGTTGCACGACCATGCAGCGGATGTTTCGGACGGATTTCCTTGAGTTGTTTGAAACGATAACATTGGCAGCGAGTTTCTCTCCATGGTAGTAAATCTCCCTATCAAGGGTTACTTCAAGATTGATCTTGCCGTTGCTGAAAGTGAATCCCTTGCTCACAAGAGAGCTTGGTAGGCGACGTCCACGTGAAATTGGAGCGTGTTGTAGCTGTAAAATAAAAACTTTACGCTTAACACTATTTGCGTTTCATTGTATTCTAGGTATAATTTAGATTGATCTAATTCGAGTACCTTCTTGATGGCCAGAGTAACGGAGCTTCTCTTGTGGCTTTTCTGGTCTTCCTGTTCAGCAACATAAGTTCTTACGCAGTATTCAACACCCATTGGTTTGCCTTGATCTTCTTCGGCAGGTTGAAGTGTCACCTAGTTGATAAAATTTTATTAGAAATGTTTATCAATTAGATAACAGCTCATTTAATCTGAATGAATCTTTTACCGAGCTGGGTGCCATCTCGGGGAAGTTGAAGGTAAAAGGGAAGGCATTGGGGCCGAGTTTCTTGAGCAATTTCTCCTGGACAGGGGTTAGTTCCATTTTAGAATTCACCATGGGGACAACTTGGTCTTGTCCGATTACCATTTCCTTGGAAAATTTCACTCCCATCACTTCATCCTCTTCCCGACCATAGCGGTAAGTTGTCACCAACTGTAGAGGAAATGAAACCACGTTACTACACGCGACACTTTTAACATTTTAAATATCACAGAGTCACCACATTTATATACCTGGCTATAAACTTTCCTTCCTTTCAGGTATTCGGTATCGACCACCACAACTCCATCGACGGGATCGCAGTAATCAATGTGATCAATGAAGTCGCGTTTGCCAAGGTAAACCGTGACTTTTCCATTTGGGGTAGTTTTTTTGAATACTTTTACAGCGACTACAAAAGCCATGGAAATGTAGTCCAACATTTTTTAAATTAATTTGGGGACTCTTGTAAAGGATAAGTGTACTTTCAGAAATTGAAATAACTGAAAGATTTTTGAAGGATGTGTTGGAATGTGTTTGTTTTGAAGCGTACACCAGAAATGAATATTGCAAGCAAATTTTCCTTATATATGGGTGCCATGTGAGGTTTCATGCAGATACGTTTACGGGCTAATAGGATATTGACCGTAGGCGTGTTAATGAGATTATTGTCGTGTGACGTCTAAACTGCGCGCAATAAATCGATATGATGGCACAACACTAGTGATCAAAATTGATATTTGCTAATGTCACTGTAATGACGTTTGTTTTGAGGTTTTGTGTTTGACGTTCAAGAACAAAAGTTAGGTCTCGGAGTAATTTTAGCTAACGAACATTTTTTATACATTGAAATATGAACGAAACCTATAGGAATCTAGTAGTATCCCAGTATTGGTATTAATTTGAATATCGAATCTTTTTAAGATAATATGTACACCTGAAGTGCGTTGATTTGTTTTTTTATTTGTTAATATCGATAGCCAGATAATCCAAATGCATAATTTGTTATTTTCTTCAGTTACACGATCAGCATGCCGACGTTTTTAACGCCGGGTCGCCACGGGTACAGTGTGCGGTTCTCAAGGACTCGCCCGGACGCCCTGGCTGTAGCAACGAGCCAGTATTACGGGCTGGCCGGCGGTGGAACACTATTTTTCTTGGAGTTAGCGCCTGATGGAAGCACTATACTGGAAGTACAAAAGTTGGAATGGAGCGACGGTCTCTTCGATGTGGTGAGATATTCCAATAAGATTTATATAGGCTCTAATAGACAAATCTAATTGAAATAAAGATACTCTTCTATTCTTTAAATGTAAATATAGGTATAATATCTTCAGTCCATAAATTGAGATGTTGAAATTCATTTCCTAATCATAAAAATAGGTTTGAAGAAAATGCACTAATTTTAAAACATTATTTTATAAAAAAAATAATATTGTAGATACTTAAACATAAAAATAATACAAAAACCATTTTCAATTAATTTTACCATCAGAAGTTCTATATAGATTCTTTTAGTTATCATTATCTGAAAGATTTTTTAATAATCCCTTGTGTGAAGTGCTGCTGTCTAAAATAAACCTATAAAATGTTTTATTATTTCAAATGCCAACTGCATTGATGTAACTTAGATAGTTGTGCACATAGCTTTACATTAATTTTTAAATGAAATCAATTACGTGACTAAGTAATTGTTCTTCATCAAACCGCAAGTCTGTGCGGTGAAGCCACACAACTTATGAATGTGCGTACCAGCTTACTTCACAACTAATAGACTTACCGGATTATATTTGTATTTATAGACTTCCTCAAACGTTGTAACTTGTCCAGCCATGAATGAGAATGCTATAAAAATTATTGCTTATGAATGCAATACATTTTAAAAGGGAGTTATCATACATAATTTCTCATTAATAGGAAGAAGATATTGAGGTTTCAGTTATTTCACAGTTGTAGAGTATAAGAGGATAATATATCCAAATTAGTACAAATGTTTTATAATCAAATCTTTAGCTATTTTTGGGACCTAAAACATATGCCATAAGCTTTTTCAGTTTGTATTATATCCTAATATAATTATGGTATTTGAAGATAAAACACTGATGAAAATATGAGGACTACAGGACCTTAATTGACAAAATGGTAAATTTAATAATAATTTAGTAACTGTATACATATGATTGAAAAAAACTACATTATATTTCAAATATAATTTTATTATAAAATTTTTAGTCACAAACAAGAATGGATTAATTTTACAATTATTATGACTGCCATAAGTCTATTACAAGTAATAATTTACTTACTATATCAGCATTATCTTTTAGGAATTTACTTTTATATGTGATAATCATTTTATTTACTATGTATTTAATGCTTTGAGTTAATACAATCAAAATATCACAATAAATTATATGAAAGAACTCATTAATACAAGGTCTATACAAATCTTTTTATGGTTACCTGGATAATGGAAACAGACATTTATAGACCAGGCAACATATTACAATAGAAAACAAATTATTGCAGTTGCAAAATCATTCTATTTACAGTAAACAAATTGGCAATATTGTGTCAAACATAGGGAAATAATGCAATCCAACCAGTTGATACAAATAACTATGTGGCATTGTGCTTGTCCTCAGTTACATTAGATACTTTACAGAGGCTGTACATAAATATACAAGAATAGTCATACATAAACAATCTTGTTCTGAGATCTTTTTCAAATGTATGAACTATGAATATTTGTTTAAATTTAGTTAATTATTTCAGATAGACATCTGATTTAGATGTGTGTTTATATAAAAAAAATATTTATAACTATAGCAGCATACCAGCTGAAATCTTCTGCAATTATATTTAATCTCATCTGCATGACACTAGATAAGATTATCTGTGTTATAGCTGTATCACTAACCAAATAATATGTATTTTCTTAAATATATTATTCTTTTGTCATCACCCATGCATCAATCTTTTCTTAAGTCTTAGCAAAGTAATCACACTAACTGCTGATGATAAATGCCAGGTGCTTCAAGTAGGGTATCAACTTCTAAGAAAGAATTAAGATCATGGCTCACAATTTGACGCTAACTATGCTAGCTTGTCCAAAATTAGATTTAGTCTATGGGTACAATAATTTTGGAATGTCACACACTTTATAGCCAAGTATATAAAAATATTTAACATTATCGAAAATATTGTGAGAAAACCTGCATGCTACTAAGACCTATACAACAATTTCTGCAATATGTGAAGTGAATTATAGCCTAAGCAATCACAATCGCCTCCTCAATCATAGAAAACTTCCAATTGCATTCTTAGCAGTGGATGTATACCTATAAATACATTACTGTCTTTTTGTCCTTGCTCAATGTTTCTGCTAATGACTCAACAACATAATTAAATCAAGTTCTTATTTACAGACTTGGTCAGGCACTACCGACAGTGCGGCGGCTTGCGGCGCGGGGGATGGTGCGGTTATAATCTGGCGCGTGGGGTGCGCCGCGCCCTTGCGAGTGTTGAGGGCGCATACCAGTGAAGTGTGCTCTGTTGACTGGCCTAGAAGTCATTTACTCAGTGCCAGCTGGGATACAACTATTAAATTGGTATGTTACTTGTATTTTAAATTTTATTTTATAATAGATTTTGAAATACTGAGACAGCTTTTCCAGTAAATTGTGGCTTCAGGAGGTACAACTGTTTTATTACTAGCTAAGAGACTTCTGCCAATAGCATTTATTATTGAACAAAAATAGAGCAACCGTATTATACTAATTTTATGGCTGTTACTGAGCTAGTTGGCATAGGCCCCATCCTGGGAAATTTATGTTTTTCATATCCTAAATTATTACTCAGCTTAGGAAGCTAATTAAGGGCAATTAGTGTACAATAGGTTACAAAATCAGCCAGTGAATCACAAACTCATTAATAACTTCTATATGTTTGGATTGCAGTGGGACCCAGAATCAGAAACATGTCTCAGCACATTTGCGGGTCACTCTCAGCTGGTGTATACGGCAGCGTTTTCTCCACATTCGCCCGCCACCTTCGCATCGGTGTCTGGGGATGGCCATCTCAAGCTGTGGACTTGTACGGAGCCAAGCAGACCAGCTGCAGTTGTGAAAGCTCATGATGCAGAGGTAGTTGGTGCGACAAATTTTATTTTGAATATATAATTCACATTTTAGAAATGTATTGTGTATCAAATTATTATCAGGGTTGTGTTTTAATAAATACAAATTGATTACATACATACATAAGCTGACTTCTGTGGTCCCTAGGGATTATTGTTAGGTGCCAGTTGTGTCACACGCAATTTACTGAGTTAATTACCTTCTCAATATATGAGGAAAAGCTTGCCTACCATACCAAGAACTAATACCAGTTTTCAGCAACTCTGGTTACATTTTTCAAAACGTAAAATCTCTACAGTATCTTTTATATCTAACAAAATAATATTATGTATACTTTCTATTATAACTAAGTTAATGTATGTCTTTTCCAGGTTTTATCATGTGACTGGAGTAGGACAGAGACCCACGCATTAGCCACTGCAGGCTCAGATGGTTTAGTCAGAGGATGGGATTTGAGAAGACTTACTTCACCAATGTTTACTTTGAAAGGTATTTTTTTTTCTGTACTAAACCTTACATATTCTCACCAGGTATGTAATGGTAAGATGCCTACATATGCCCTATTTTATTTATAAGTAGTAGTGACTATTACAAATTGTGTGATGGAGCTTAGATTTTAATGCACAAAGACCAATGTTTGTTGGATTATGGATTTATTGTGTGTCATAATTCACTGCCTCGGTGGCGTAGTTATATTACGGTACGGTTATAAAGCTGAGGTCTCGGGTTCGAGTCCCGGGTCGGGCAAAATGATATTGGATTTTTCTATTCATTATCAGCCCGGAGTCAAGAATTTGTGCCCGATATGGCGATAGGCTCGCCCCCTATCACATCGTGGGACGGAACATGCAAGGCGAAATGTGGGTGTCCTAGTGGCGCCTCAGCCTAACCCTTCGGGGATAAAGGCGTGAGTTTATATATAATTTTCAATGTACAAACAGCGTTTCTGACTTCATCATCATCATCATCATCAGCCAATTGCAGCCCACTGCTGGACATAGGCTTCTCTCAAGGTACGCCACAGAGCCCGGTCTGTTGCTTTACTCATCCAGTCGCTGCCGGCTCTCGTGTGCAAGTCGTCCCGCCATCTGGCCAAAAGACGTCCCACGCTACGTTTGCCAAGACGCGGTCTCCACTCTTTCTGACTTAGTTATTTCATATTTTATTTACAGGTTGTGAATGTGCTGTAAGAAGAGTTCAGTTTTCACCGCACGCGCCTTCTGTTTTGGCAGCAGTATCTTATGATTTCACCACAAGGTACATATTTATTAATATAATTTTTATTTATTCCGGTTTTCAATGGGTTTATGATTGAATGAATTTTAAACATTTGCATATTATAATAACATCATAACAATAACTGTAGAACCGTTACTCAATGGATACTTTGCAAGTACATTCAATTAGTGGACTACATCCATTAATATTTAATCATGGCTCCTATTATGAACATATGCATAAAACAAAGTAACAATGTATTCTATTCTAGGATTTGGGATTTGAAACGTGGATGTGACCCGTTAGAAACAATCAGACATCACTCGGAGTTTACCTATGGGCTTGACTGGAATGTTCTTCGGCCACATCAGATTGCAGATTGTGGGTGGGACTCACTTGTGCATGTATTCACGCCCCGCTCTTTAGTATGAGAATATGTGACAGGTAACATTTTTTCCATATTGAATTTTAAACATCCAAATCTTAGAACCCAATGACCATCTTAAGTCAAAACAATATACAAATCGAGAATCTCAACCCTAAAAACAAATAGCGTAATACTTGGTTTTGTTTAATAAAGCAGCGTGTTAATAATTTTGAAAATCGAAGCTTTTGATAATGTAAGTTCTAAACATGTTCTGAAAGATGATAAAACCAATGAATAGAATTATTTAAACTCACTGAAATAGAAATGGTAATTTGTCCCTAGTATTATTCTATACATACGTGAGCGCGTCTTTTCGATAGCTAAGTTGACCAAACATGCTTATGTTTAGTCAAAAAAATACTGACTGGTTTCTTATAAAATAAAAAAAGTTCAGATTGTAAAATTAAGTATTAATTTCCAATTTTCAATATGCATTTAGAATGTATTCTAATTATTTAATTTATTTTCAGGTAATCTGGGAGTGTATGTGATATGACAAAAAAGGCTGTGTTTGGTACGTAAAGTTTGTGCCAAAATGGATTGTATAGAATATAAATTTATATTATAATCAGGGTTATACATACGCTTCGCGAGCGGTGTAATGGTGCCTAGCGTTTAAGTGGACATGTCGAAACAGGGAAACATTGTATTGTGAAGGAAGTGAGTGTTAAATAGAAATAATTTGGATCGGATTTTCTGCTAAAATAACTACTTGCATTTCAAAATGTTTATAAGTCTTTTGGATACTATTATTTTTGAAGTCACAAAAGAATGAGATTTGTGAATATTTCTTTTTTTTTTAATTGGTGCAAAAATTAGGAGCCAAAGTTAGAAAAATGGCGGCTTTTCTATTAAAGAAATAATTCAATGGTAAAATATATGTCAGTGCTTAGTAATGTAATTTAGAAAACTCATTATTGATTGTAAAGCCATTTAAGAGATCCTTCTGTTGTGTATTTTAGTGACAGAAACAATATTTCGCGTTTCATAATCGTTTCGTTATTTATATTCTATAATAATATTCATGTTCCAATATAGATATTTAATACAGTATTATATGCCCTTCAATATGTCTGACCTGTTTATTGTATAAAATAGAATTATCAATTGTTAGTAACACATTGAATAATTTTTACAGTAAGAAGCATGTATCTTCTGTGAATATTTTGTCTGCTTATAACTAGGTGAATGGCTGCATTGAATTTATTTTTTGTTATGATATTAACTATTCTACTTCCCGTTAACTTATTTATAAGTAACTTGACTGAGTTTTTGTTTAAGCATTCCGTAAAGTGAACAATTTAAGCTTAATTTTATACCAATTACTAATGAGACATTTTCAATAAACATGACCATAATTATTATGATACAATTTTACAATGCATGGGACTGCTCTCGAAAACGACTTTAGAATTTTCTTATAGTCATCATAATTACTAAAGTACATTGCATTTTTATCACAACCTATATAGAAACCAAGGTTACCCTTATGTTATTTGTATTTCGATTACGAGAAAATATCTGTGGACTTGAATAATTGACGTCATTGGAACAAAAGTTCAGCAAATTCAACAAAACAAATTGAATTAAAATAGAAAAAAGAATAAAAAATAGAATTCGCATCCATCTCAAAACGTTTTTAATGTAAAATAACATAGCAGTTAAGGGAACATAAAAAAATTAAATGTGAACCGCATGACAGCTAGGTTCACAGATATTTCCGACAAGTTATACATTTTCCTACTTAATGGATTTAAGTTTATACACTTTGTTTACACATAGTTAATATATTGTAATAAATGCTTTATATTTAAGCAACATATTTTAACTCGAAGAATCGAACTAACGTTAATTATCGATAAATTCTATCGATTATTTATTGTAAATATTCTTTTGTATAAAACGCTATGGTAATGTATATTGTAGTTAGCTTGTTAAAAATATAAAAAAATATGGCAATGTTTCCTTATTAATGTGTTTTATAGACTCCATAAATTGTATGTAGATTTTAATAAGCGTTTATGTGTGAGGTATCGATAGTAGATATTGATCGTTATTATTTACAATTGGTGTAGGTAAATTTTGAAAAGTTGTTAATTTTGTAGTTTGCCTAAAATAGGAATTTATAGCTTGCAGTCATTTATATGAATCAATTCTTAAACTGATTGTACTATACTGTCAACTATACCGAATAACGATTTTATCGGTACGAGTAAAAATGTTCCGGCACCTAATGTGAAATTGATGTTTCCTAAATTGATAAGATATTGATTTGTTTTAAGTTGTTGTAATACCTAAAAACTATTAAGATATTCCTCGTTAAATTAATATTAAAATATTAAACTCCATCACACGTTTAAACGCACAAATCTGTGTTATTTGTTTTGCAATACAATTTTGTATTTATCCAATCATTAAATTAATGACGAAATCAAATAACGTTGTTTATTTCAGTCACATTTTGTATGCACTTTTATTACACGAATTTCACTATATTGAAAAAGCGACATCTATTGACGCTAAGTAGTACTAGTTTGGTACATGCCTCTTCAGTCGACGGATTCTTCCTTCGATGGCGCTTAGCATGTAGTAGACGGACTTGAGATGTTCTCTATCGTTCTGGCAGATGTCTGTTAGACTTGATGCGGGGGACAAAATAATAGACATGCGTTCCTTTAAATCATTGTATCTACGAAGTTTCCCGGTTTGTACGGCAAGTTCTTGACGAGCGCTTGGCTTCATAGTGCAAGCTTCAACGGCGCTTACGTCACGCTGGTGTGCGTCGGTAGGTGGCGCTACATGTTTTGTTACTATAATATAGATGAGAAAATAGTATACTATACTCAAACATAATTTGAACAGTGAATTTGCCTTTCTATGTAATTCACAAACGTCGGCTTTATAAGTTGACCAACTTTAATTGCTATATATATCTATTTTTTTCACAAAAATAATCCAATTTCTGTTCAACGACACTATAATATTGAAAGTACAAGAGTGGCAAAGATGAGGACGTTATTAAAATTGATTTATCATACTATAATTTTCACACAGGATCCGCTAGCACATTTTATGTTTTTATTTGGTCTCAATTTGTGTACAGATGACCACTAACCAAAACATGATGATGATGATGATGATGTACCTATATTTAAAATATTATGGCAGTAATATAAAATAAGAGGGAAAAGTTCTTACGATTTTCCTTTACTCGGCCTATGTGTCTGGTCAACAAATTGCTGTAGTACCGACAAGACGCCGCCAAATGTGTCTTCAAGCATTCGTCCGAACAGTCTGCTAAAAGAGTTTTGTCTTCATTATAGTGGTAAGCTATAAGAGTTTACTGTTTCATTGTCATCTTTAGTGATAGGAGGTTCCATGATGAACATAGGCCTCTAATGATCTTTTAGAATCGAATTGGTTCCATCGACTTCCTGCATCCTTTGCTGGGATTTACAGTATAGTTGATTACTTAATAGCATAGTAGCGCTTCAATTCGATTAGAGATATTTTCAGGCACCTAAACAATCTTTAGATTTCCTATCCTAATTTAAAAAAAAAAAATTGAGTACCAGAAGGAGGTTCTTTTTACACATCTTTAAGGACTGTTAATGATCGGATTTACGGATTTTTAAAGAAGGAGTATTTACCATCAGGTTTTTTATTTCTTTGCAATTATAAAACTTGGCTAATACTGGATGGTACAAAGACTGCTAATTTCAAATCCCTTAGTAAACAGACTTAATCATCAGTTCGTGTCACTAAGCAGTAGCATCTAATCCAAATTAAGCATTTTTCTATGGGTACTAATCCAACTATCGATAAAAGTATATAAACAGTGATTTACTTTTACTGTTGGCAAAGTCGACGAACGAGACTCGGAACGTTGATCGTGTCTGAGTACAACCGTCAACGTCTCGTTTCTTATTCTTGACCTCATTGTCTGGAAATAATATAAAAAATCTGTTACAGTTTCTAATTCTGAGTTGATCAAACAATTCAATAGTATTCAGTTCATTTAAGAAGTCTTTAAATAGTCATTAGCCTTTCCAATTTACCTGGCTGCGTTGATCGGTCCACACATAGTTTGGTTTTTTGAAAGTTACTACACTTCGATGTCATAACCATAACTGAGCGTACTTCAGGTGTCTGAGCCATCATGAATTTCATATCTAGAAGAGAATATAAAGTTGTGATTCTTAGCGTCGTAAATTAGATAGTATAAAGACCAATATGTACAAATAAAGGTAGAAATATTACCCAGGGGTTGTGAATTCATTGCCACAGTTCTAACAGATGGTAGATCGTCCATACGTTTCATTTCTTGAGATGAGTTCAAACTTTCTTTAAACACCAATTTTGTCGTCTCGTACAACGCTTTGTATACTGTAATCAAATTTTAATTAATATCATAATATTATTATACTACTGTATTTCGAAAGTTTCCAACACGATTTCAATAGTTTTAACCTCTCGGTGAAAGAACTTCTCCAGATATATCATCGGTCTTCTTATGACAAAGTAATGGCATCCTGGTGTTTGAAGTACCCAGCTCAACTGAGACACCTTTTTGAAGACTTGAGTTTATAGGTTCCACTTCTGCAACGGAAGCAAGTAATTGTTTAATTGCCTTAATAAAAAAAAGTATTTTTATTCTTTTAAGAAAATAGTTTTGTCTCAGTTTTAATTCCTACTTCTATATTTAATATTCGTTGTTTCCTCCCTAAAATACAATAATTATCTTCTGTATAAAACTAGACTTACCAACATCACGAAGTGATGGCTGTCCCTGAATGGCGGCGTCTCTGTGACGATCATGTACCACGCAAAGAGGTTCTCGGTATACAAACACACAAGCTGGAAAAATCGAAAACTAAATTAGTCGTAGCAAAATCTGTAAGTAAAATTACAAACGGACACTGTGATAATTGAAATATCTAATACAAGACTTTAATCACACCTAAATGTAGGTAAAACTAACTTAATGATTAATATTTTTATTCTTTATTAGTCTTATTTATTACTATCCATTAAAACTCCATCTGGAACAATTCCCAAAAGCCTCGTATAATTTAATAAGATAGAATATAATGATGATGTAGAGACAATTAGGGACGTCTCAATAGAGCCCATAAAAATATAAAAATGTATTGTCTTGGTAATTGAATAAGCCGGGGTTCTTAAATTATGTTTTCAAATGTTTTAATTCAATCTGTTTTAATTACCAATCATTGCGTGTTTTACATAAACATTATTAATTTGCATATTTTTATTAATTTGCATTAAAATATTATGATCCTGTAAACACAAAGATTTGGTTGTGTTTCGATCAATTTGAATTCTTGGCGATGTTTAAGGTTCTCTATAATTGCGAAATACACAATTATTGCTCCTCACAGATGCAATGCTGTTCTTTCTAAGAAGGTTCTTGAAAGATAGGTGATCTCAATTTCAAAGGTTTAGTATTTCACGAGGATTTTTCAGGTATATTGTGTACTATAGGCATGAGCTTGTGGATTATGTTGTGAATATAATAGTAAAGAGAGAATTTATCACCTTTTGGTTCGTTTGAATTGATGGTAGAGCGACAGCACGGCGTAGTTGGAGGAAGGCCACAACGCGAGGTTAACACACTAGCGGACTTCTGATTTTCAAACACCGTAAAATCAGTGGCTGTATAGAATAAAATGTTCTTGAAAGTAATTCTTTCCAACATAAATTACTTATTAGTGAAAATTTGCACCACCAATTTGGATTTGTGTTTTTTATTCAATTTTATTATTATACTCAATTTGGAGTTGCTTTTTGATGGTACCAGCACTACGAAGAGAAAATATCGAATAACTATGTGATCATAAGTTGTATTTGCAAGATTTATTGAGTTATATTTACCTGCATTGCATATCTCGGGGGATGCTTGTAGCGTAAATTCTTTGACATCTTTTGGAAACAATTTTCCTAAAAATAAAATTATATATGTGTGGGAATAATTCCGTGTCGGGTCAAACCAAACAAAGATTGATCGGAAATTCTTCAGTATAATTTATTCATCTTTAATTTAACCGTCGTACGTCCTTCATGTCTTCCATCGTCTTTCAAACTGTTCTCTCTTATTCCATCCTTTCATACTTGACATCTTAATCATTCATCGTCTAACTCTTTTACTCTTTAGTACTTCTATTCGTTACCTCTTTCACATAAACTACGTTCCATATCAGTCATTCGTCTAACGTTTCATTCTACTCATCTTTCATCATAACATTCAAATCCTACGGATATTACTTCAAGACTTGTAAAGTTTGTATTTATGAGATATTGTTACCTGAAGTAGCTTGGTCCACCATTACCCGATCTTTGTTGTAATCTGTAGTTGAGCTGGCCTCTAAAACTGTTTTTATAGGGATCACATCTGCCAGACTGTCGTTAGATAATGTTATTCTTGGCATTGTGGACACCACTGTAAATATAATGAGAGCTTTTAAGTTTCACACATTAATGTGTTTTATTGGTTAAAATGTATTTTATTGCTTATTAGTTATTTTATATTGTTCCGCAAATTAGAAGTACAATTAGTAGTACTAAGTAGAAATAATTATGTGGTATGTAGAGGAATTCCTTAAACAATATAATTTATTTATTGCGTCAATTAAGTCAAACTATAAAAAAAATGCTAAGACGAAATCTAGGAGAAATAAATTTAATTAAGAACTCATGTAAATATAAAAAAATGTACCCTGTCGTAATGAAATAGTTAGGGAATGGGCAAAGTTTTTGTACTTTTAAGAAAAGGCTCAGGCTCATTTTCTGCTAATTGACATAACATATTTTAAGTTAGTTACTACCTGTGGTAAATCTTTATTTTTCTACTAAACACATTGCCAGTGCTACCAAAATAAATATCCACGACTATTATGAAAAAACACAACTTATGTGCGGGCGCCAGTTAACATGTTCATATTTAGTTAATTTTTTGTCCCTTTCGAACGACTTTTAAATTCAGCTTGAGTGAAGAAGACAAAACATTCGATAACTAAAATACGTTTTCTTTCTATGACTAAGGTCTTCAAAGTGTAATGTAGTACCGTAGTCTTGGTGCTTATTTGTTTCAGCATTATTCAACGGTTTTGTTCTGCCTAATGCGGTGTTTGAAGAGACGGTATCCATTGAAAGTGGTCTCATGTCCACGAGAGAGTTTTCATTGTCGAAATAATTGTAACCTGAAAATGTAAACAAGCATCGATATCAATGTTACACTAGATAAGATATTCAGTACAAAAAATGTGTCCCACCTACTTGCGGTGCATGCACCACACATGAATCAGTTTGCTTCATGACAGTGACAGTGCAGTATGCCTTATCGCATACGTTTAAAAGTAATAAATGAATGTTTCGCCGTCAAACCGAAAGCAAATCGTCTGAAGTTTCAATATTTTAATAAAATACCAGGTAAGTGATGTAATATTGCAGTGTGCTTTTAAAATACGGGGGCACTTTATTTCTTTGACGTGTCTCGTCTATCGGTAGAATATAAGTAAATGTAAACAAGCAATAAAAAAATAAAGTTATTAAAGGCATGGCAATATTGTTTTAACTATTCATCCATATACATACCTTAACAAAAATGTTGCTTATGGATGGCTTATTGCTCTAAAGCAAACGTATAGTGACAGTGATCCAATAGGGTTCTACATCTACTTAAATTAACTAAGCATATTATAAACCTATATTAGGTTTTTCAGGTTACCATAAATTTCATCTTTCTGGAGAGAAGTGCATCTCCTGATCCAATTACTCGCATTCAAGGAACTCGACGGCATTGGATTCGAATATCGATGTGAATTGCTGTCCAAACTTGAATATCGACGACCGATCAATCTTGACAGAGACAGTATTTTATCGCTCAGATGATCTGAAAACACAAATTGAAGTATAGTTCTGTAACTTGTTCGGTACCTGCTGACGTGACAGCTTTTTGATTAAGTGCTTAAGCGACGTCATCAATATTGTCAATAATGTATGGCTCTATTGGATGAAACGATAATTTATTTGCGTGCATAAATTCGATGGAGTGTTACATGGAGCTTGTGGAACTCACGAGCATTTAACAATTCCTACAATTTGCCCTAGCTCTCTTATTGTTCCAGTTTCAAAGGCTTGATGAATAGTCACAACGTTGCGGAATGCACTACGTAATTTTGGACACAGCTCTGTGTGAATCGTATTTCGTTCCGTCGCAATATGCGTCGCTGGAAAGGCATTCATGATTCTGAGTTGTGTTTCGACCACAAGACTGACTGTTTAAGGCGTGAATTTTGACGTGTTTTATTGGGTGATGCCTTAATAACAGATGAGCATAATACCCTAATTTACCTGCTTAAAACTATCTTCCTTAGTTATTGCTGGTAGTGTAATAGGATATTGTGTAGCTTCCTCAATGCGCATAGTGCAAATCTAATATAACACTACTCTAATTCCAAAATTTCTTTGGACCCATGGTAAAATAAGTATTAGTTAATAATGTTATAAATTAAACAGATGTACAAAGTCAATATTAAAACTAGCTATTTCAAACATAGTTCGTAAAGAGATTGCCATCTTATTCTCAGGGAATAAGTCGAAAAAGCAAATCGCACAGTGCACATTCAAATAGCTCGTACCGTGTATTTTCGGATTCCGCTTCTTGGAAAGCTTAGATGGAATTCGATCGCATGCAGATGTTGAAATTTCCGTACTCCTTTGATGTGTTGATGCGGTCTGTGTGGCCCACTCCGTACCTTTTCGACATAAAGTAAAATCTAATCTATACTTGCTGAAGAACTGTTTTGCATTACTTCGGCTCATTTATTATTCATTGATAGTGTCCGTAAATATGTTTTTCAATTACTAATCCTGTTTAATAAACATTTATTTATGAAAGAACCCTTCGGTGGTCGTATTTTTGTTTGCGTCATTTTGTTTTTCAGTTAAAATAGAGCATGTCAGTGGTGACCACCGTGTATGAGTGGTTCATAGATGTAGTATACCAAAATCTATGGAGTGGTTGGTATGGTAATTTCCTAATACATAAAAAAAATACTGGAAGTTATAAAGTCTAGACTAATGGGACTTGTAGACTGGTGGTCTCTTATAAGCAAGAGGCCGCCTTTGTAGGAAGCACTGGTATGTCTATTTCTCCCGTCAAACAACAGTGTAAATGTACTGTGGCGGTTTGACGGACATTGTAGCCAGAGTAACTAGACATAATGAGACTTAACCTCTCGTATCAGGATGGCGAGCGCAGTGTAATGCCAAGCATTGCTTTGAAATTAATGGTGTTGTTTGGTTTTGCTACTGTCCATAAGCGTTCGTATCGCTTATCATCAGGCGAATGGCATGCTCGCCTCGTCCCGTCTCATTCATTGCAATAATATAATATCGATGTTAAACTTACACTCATTTCTTGGTAGCTCCGTGTTAGTACTATAGTCGTAAGATAATGCTCCGCATTTACATTTGCCTACAAAAAGGAATGCCTTCATTAAAAAGCTATGATAATATAAATTATTTTAGGAAACCCAGCTTTGGAGGGCACGCAATACAAAATATTTTTTCCAGAAATAAATGACATATCGATGTTGACACGACAGTTTCGCGTAGCATAAAGACGAAATTGGGGTATTCTAAGCATAATCAAAGAAAAATAAAAGTAAAATACTATGACAAATTACATAAAGTAGTTAAGTTACACAGGGCAGTTAAGTTGTCGGCTACGTGCCACGAATAAGTAAACGGAGAATGCCCGTGCAATTTAGGGAAGTCGGAAGTGGTTGCGGGCGACGGTAATTTACCTTTTCACCAGAGCACAGCTGATTTGCGTAATAATAAGTAATATTGTAATCAATTCTTTTGTTAGTAATGTGTTATACTGAAATTTTGGGTTTTTAGCCGGCTAAAAATTAGGTATTAGTTTTCCTTCATAATATATTTGTGGGCATTCTCGGTGGTAGATATTATTAAAGTCACAAAGCTACAAATAATATTTTGAAATGTATTTTGAGTCACAATTAAAAACATATTTCAAGAATAATGTTTGAAATATATCATGCTAGTTTGAATTAAAGTAAAAGAAAGATTTCAATTGAACACGCTGATTACCAGTCTCCATGCAATCATCAGTTTTCAAATTCGTTGCGGCTTGAGTGGATTTTGTGGTACTGCTCATAAATTGATGATTTGATTGGGAGCATGTAGCTAAAGAGAGAGAAAGAAAAACATGAGATTTTATATTACAAAGATTTCCCATGTGACGACACAATTACCATAGTATTGGATAAGTCGTGGATAGTTGTAAATTGTAATGACTGAAATTAAATTTGTTTAAACTTTTTTATCCCTCCAAGAAAGTTGAGTGGTAGGTGTTGCTTAAAAATATTTTTGGTTATGATTCAGCTCAATAATCTGACAGATTGGTCACCAGTCCATGATAAAATCGAAATAAATATATAGCTGAAATTCTCAAGCTTGGTGGATTAAAAACCGAAACAGCACAATACGCTACCCACTATTTAAAAATCATAATAAACTAATGTATGTATACTGCAAATGAAATATACAACAGAGAGGCATCCGAAAGAATCATTGTAGAGATTTGTCCCCTTTACAATCCGTTGGAGGCGCTATTAGGGGGCATTTGTAAAGAGTTACGAGAATAAACGAGTGAAAAATCACCGCCCTGTACCAGTAATGTTGCGGGACGATCCTCTGCTCGGAATATTAAGGAGACATTTCGACACATTTAGATTTTCATTGAAAAGCAACCATGATATTTGTAAGGAAAGTATGTAGTTTAAGTGCCCCTTGATGTTATTTATACAGTCTAAATTTAGTGAATATTTAAATAAATAAATAAATATAAATACACCCAACAGTCACATACATAGTTCTGATCACACTAAGATCGAGTCTTGTGTCGTGTGTTAACAGTTCAATAGGTTGACTGTTCGCAAATACCTTACAGCCGCCACACACGTAACGATATAACTGTTCAAGTCTGAGTTTGCACCAGTATATTGGAACGTGTGTAGGCAAATAACTGCGCAAACTTCGTTGAAATTTTCGATTCGAGACTGGTGCAAACTCTGGTGCAAATTCTGGTGCAAACTCGCAAACGCACTTGAACGTGTGAGGCGGCCATTAGAGAGCAGATAAATATAATAATACACAATAATACTCTGAATTGTGATACACACATTCCGCTTAATAGCATTGTTTGACGGCTTGATCATAATTTTACATTCACTTTTATATCAACGATCCGTATTTTATGGATCCAACACTCCTATTGGATTTCCTATGACTCAATTACCTGAATAATTGTGAGTTTGTTCTGTCTGCGTGGTGATCTCCTCGACAGACTGGTTGAGTGTGTAAGTAGACATCAATACACTGCGACCAATGTTGCTCAACGGGAGGGTGTCGTCATCTGTATTCAAAACATTGTTAATGCAATTAATGATTTTATTATCGACCACATTAATTATTTTGCTGAGCAGGTATATTTATAGTTTCCCTAAGACTCCAGCAGCATACAGTAATATATAAATATGTAATATACAGGGTATATCAAGACTGAGACCGAAAACGAAGCCAGGTGGTAGTTTCAGTGGTTACAGACACGATGCAAATAAAAATTTCACCAAAAAAGCAACACATATTTTTTAAAAAAAATTTATAAATCATCTTTTTTGGTTGGTAAATATCTAGTTTTTGCGAAAATAATAAATAAAGAGGTCTACATCATTATTTTAGGGAAACTATGTATTTATCACACAAATACGACGATAAGCAAAAAAAATTTTTTTTGCAACAATTCTTACTTGCGTTGTGTCTGAAGTCACTAATACCTGGCTTCGTTTTCGGTCGCGGTCTTGATATACCCTGTATAAATATGTAATATATATTTTTAATAAAACAGTAATATACGAGTATAAGATGTGATGCAACATTTATTGGGGATGCTAATACTATTTCAGGCCACAAAATATTACTGCTTGTTCGGGGTCCTTAAATTTTAAGGAGCAGCAAACTGCGCCTTAACATTCAAAATGTTTCAGAAAAATGCTCTCGTTTCCAGAATGTTTACAGTTGTATGGAACCGTAATATGTTGATATTAGGCGGGTTCTCATTTATGTGATTTTTTTTGCTATTTGCGTTTACCTTGACAAAGGCTCAATAACATTAAATCACCAAATTGAAATTCGTTTTCACCTCTTTATATTTTTTTGAGTAGTGAGATTTAATTTTGCCTATTTTTTTTCATTATGATGTACTTAGTCATGTTTTGATTACACTGAACTTATCATCAGATTTGATGTAAGAATTTTGTGAGGCCAATGAAGTTATGTTAATGATCAGTTACAATAAGTGGAAGTTACGTCAGAATGACGAATAGAATAAGGTAATTTCAAATATATGAATGATTTAATTACCATATTTATTTTCAGACAGTTTAATTCCGGGTCCTGACATCTTGTCCATGGATACTATTAAACATCTGTTGCTGGTTGCAGCCATTTGCTGATTTACTGACACAGGTTGAGTTTCTACTTCAACATTACTATATGATGCAGTTAAAACTGACTTTTCTTCAAGTAAGGGTTTATTACCATCAGCTAAAGATCTAATACTGGTGGCAGTGACTGTCTGAGTTACTGACAAAGGCTGAGTTTCCACTTCAACATTGCAATATGTCGCAGTTATTACTGACTTTTCTTCAAGTAAAGGTTTAGTAACATCTACTACACTCGTAGATTCTTCGATAAGTTCTGGTTGTATTTGTTCTCCAATATCAATAAAGTATTGAGTATCTTTAACTGAACTTGTTTCTCTGGCTTTGGTAATACTTTGTACATGGTATTCCGGGGTTTTCCATTTAACGATATCAAAATTGAACATAGGTGCAGTACTATTTGGAGCCGAATCTATCGTCGTTGGTAAACATGTAGTGTAATCTATTGATATCGGATGGATTTGATTGTTAATAGGCATTGATTTATCTTCAGATAATGGTGTTTTACTGTTCAATCTAAAATCTGCTAATAATTTTGATATACTTTCTTTAGGTTGATAATGTCCTGAAGTAGATACAGATTTTACGTCAACTGAAGTGTTATCAATGACGACGTTAGTAGCCTGTTCCAATAGTATTGGCTGAGCTTCAACTTCAACATCAGTAAATGGATTTGTGTAGTTAAGATCATCTTTCATTAAAGTTCTTTTTTCAACTGCAAAAGAATCATCTTCTAGTGTGTATGGTTTAAATCCAGATTCGGTATAGGCAGTTTTTGCAATTATAGAAACTGATTTATTTTCATAGTCGTAACTTGTAGCTTGACTTATTAACACTGAGTCCATTCGTTGTTCTAATTTGGAAAAAGGAGCAATACATTGTTTTTCCTTAGCAAACGAGTTCATATTGCAGGCAATTGTGACCGATTCAATTATATTAGGTTTGATTTCTTTAATATCAGTATGAGTGCCAATATATGGTAATTTATGTTCGAGTGAAGGTATATTTTTAGCGACTTTATTATCTTCTGTTACATCTGGTTGAGGTTGCTTTTCGATATCACAGGTTGCAGTAGATAATATAGGTGTAACGCACTTCTCTGAAAATTCCAATAATTAATTATTATTTGTCATAATATAAAAGTCTTTTAAAATTACGTGTTTCATTCCTGTCCAAAGGATTTCCTTTCGACAGGCTTATTTAATGTATTAATTGTATTTTGGCAGAATATATTTTTTAACGTTTTTGATTTTATTTCTGTAAATAAACAAATACACGATTTTTATAATCCGCTATAATATAAAGGAAAACACGACTCCAAGGTCTCGTCACAAAAATGCTTAAACTTTTCTTCGTCTGTTGAGAGATAAATGAGCGCATAAAACTTTGAATTGGCCGCTTTGGGCGTTCTAATACTGTTTTACTGGACTTTGTAGTGAGCTAAAAGGAGAATACACCGTTGTAAACTCCAAAAATTCAGCTATACCTTATATATTTGCCTGTTTAAAGTTGAATTATTTTAAAACATAATACGAAAAAAATTAGATATTTTGACTTAAGGAAATAATCCCTTAACAAACATTCAATCACTATTGTCATCATTAGCATCAGCCACAGAAAAGTTCGTGCTGAACATAGGTTTAATAATTTCCATGGGGACCTATACAAAGCGATCGCATCCAGCGAGTTCCTGCAACCGTTATTCCATGGATTATATGTAACGATAATTATTATTTATAACTAGTATTTACAAATATTGCTGTTACTTTTAGAACTTCTGGTGTTCAAACGATCATGGTTTCTTGAAATGACGTATGAAGCACTTTGCAATTGTTTGCCACGTGGATTAACTGTAAGTATAATTAATTATCATTTACAAATACAGGGTATGTTGAGACTGCGACCGAAAACGAAGCCGGATGGTACTTTTAGTAATTTCAGATACAATGTACGTAAATAAAAGTTTCGCCCAAAAAAGCGACGATGTTTGTTGCAATTTTGTACCTATCGTCTTGATAGGTATTTTTACGAAATTTTTAGTTGCATTGTGTCTGGAGTTACTAAAACTACCAACTGGTAACCTTTTCGGTCGCAGTTTGGATATACCCTGGTTACCTAGTTCTGCTAAAAAATCTTTGGATTTGAGCTTAAGCAAATAGAACATTTTATTATCCTTTATGATAAATTCGTTTGTGGAAGTCAATTTTAGCAATTATAGAAATAATTTATTTCTGAAATTGAACTACCATTGACTGTTAAATACGGAAAGTTCTTACCATGACGCGTATGGTCGGTTTGATTGCATTGGCAGCTTTGGAAATACGTACCATTTTGGTAGAGCTCCGTTCCAGTAAAGTCATTAGTAGAGACACCTGTTTAGTTTTGATAAGTTAAATTTTCCACTGACGAATTGGTAAAGTCCAATTTACTGTATTTGTGGTTTGACATTATGAATAATTATGCAGAAAAATAATTACTAAGAATTTAAAGTATTTTAAAAGTAACTGCATTAAAATGATTGCGGAAACGAATATAGTTATGATTTTAAAATTCTACATTTCTAGCTGTAATATAACGTATATTTGAGTTAAATAAACCTGTGGCGATCATTGCTTTCCTAGGTGCGCTAGTAGAGCTACTTTTCATCATAGCTGAAGATATTGACATAACTTTAGGTTCTGGAATAATAAATTAAGCTGTAAGCTATAAAACGGTCTTGTATAACAATTATTACTAAAAAAGTATTCCAAGTCGTGCGGAGCCCTCAGAAAAATATGTATATTATTCTAAATTTAAATCAGCTCTGAAACATAATACTACGACTACTACTACAAACTTTAATTTCTATCTTTGCTAATGTGTAACAAAATACGTCAAAAGTTTACAGATAATTTTTTCTAAAGCATTTTTTGCATTCATCCTATTTTTAATGTACGTTGTAATATCAAAGTGCGTATTATTTACTTGTATGCATGAATGTGGTCGTTTGAGGCACTGCCTGGATGGAAAAATTTTTCTTCTCTAGATCAGCAACCGATGTAGCAGTACCTTTAAAAAAGTAATTTACATAAATACACATTACACTTTCAATAAATTACGCCTGTATCATCAATTGGGTAGGTATAGCTTATTTAGGCAAGGACTAATTCATGTCCTGGCAACTCGTACCACATAGTATTTGATTTTTAAATTTTGGTTTTCACAGCACACATAAGCAGCTAATAGGCTAATATGCGACAAAAATAAATAAAAATGTTACATTGCATTTACTTCAAATTGACTCAGAGAACGTTAACCAAAAATAGTGCAATATCAGATCAACTTTGGTTTTGTAATATTATCACATTGTTTGTCCATACCTGTTGCAGCAGTAGATCTTCGAATCGGAAGTTGTACTGTGTTTGCCCGCGATATCTTTATGGGCTGGCATGATTGCGTCTCTGTGCATGATTAGAAAGTAGTAGAAATAAACAAAATAATATTAGGAACAACCAATCCAAGTTTACTAAGTCTAATATCTTTTTTAAACTGGTACTACAAAATAACTACGTTGCAATCTGATGTTAAATGCATTTCAGTCCGGGTAAAACAATTATGAATGAGAGATCTCAATTTTTTATAGCGCTGCATGGCGAGACGAGCATGCCCTTCGCCTGATGGTGAGCGATACGACCGCTCATAGACTGTATAAAAACCAAACAACACCATGAATTATAAAGCAATGCTTGGCGTTATTAATTAGCTCGCCATTGTGACATATGAAATAAAATTTATTCATAGTCATTCAGTCATTCTCATCCAGCGAAAGTTAAGCGGGCCCTGCTAGAAACCGGACCGCTTCTTATTACATCCGTCCTTATTACATAACTCGGAATTTACTTAGGTATTACATAAACGTGGTCAGACGACCTGGTAAAGGTCGCGGGACGTCGCTGGATGCAGGCTGCCTCCAACAGGTCACTGTGGAAATTATTGGGAGAGGCCTATGTTCAGCAGTGGACGTCCTTTGGCTGATGGATGGATGGATGGATGGATTACATAAACATGTATGCTCAAAGTAGGAAAATGTATTAGTCATCAATCAATATAGGGAATTGAAAGTAAAAGTTACGCTAGTTTGTAAAAATAGTCTACCTTCAAGACACATCAAACTTATCGATCTCGAATTAGCAATCTGGAAATGACACCGTAATTTTTCGTATTTAGTTTCGTTGTAAATATTTAACTACGTACCTCTATTGACTTCTGTAATTCGTGTTTTACTTGACTTTATGTACTCAGTTGTATTTTTATTGATCGCAGACATTTTACACGAAGGAGTAAAAGATGACGTAAGAGTCCCAATTGAATTGGCAGTCCGTGGTATCTCTGGCAACGTAGCGTCGGCTTCTACAACCAAGATATCTCCTATCATTTTGAATTCTATACAAGATGACGCTATAGTTCTAACAGATCTGAAAGTCCATGGCACTGCTGGCAATATCGTTTTGAATTCTATGCGAGGTAACGTTGAAGATAAGGATGAAGTTTGTGTTGTGAATTGAGAAATTTATATAATTCCAGGAGCAACGTAAGAGAAAACTGGCACGGTGTACAAAACTGGGACACATTTTATAAAATAAAGGTTTTCGGTCGTTTTAATTTTATTTATTACTATACCTATTATGTAAGCTGTGTTTTTGGTCCACTAATTTTCTAGCTTCATTAATTTATTATTGTTGGACATAATATTTCTCATAATTTTATGAGTGATATTATTGTCTGGATGTCTTTGCCTTTCGACTGCACAGCGAACGATGCAATGTTAATTTCCTACTAGATACTGAGGGTTAGATGATACACATAATAATATAAATTAACAATTTATGTACCTGCGTCGTTACAAATTATGCATATTTGTGTGCCGGTTTCCAGAACCGGTGACGATAGTAATTGCGCAGATTTTGAATGAGTTTTAACATTCTTTATTGTATTATTGTTGCACGTCATATGGCTGTCCGTGACTGAAAGAAAAGCGTTTTTTATTTTTTCATTTTCTCTTCTGTTGTGTTTGATTCAGGTATTAAGGAATACGAGATTTGTATATCTCTTCCATATTTGCTTCAAGTGTCACGAAGAAGTCACTACAATATACCTTATAAGCAAATGCAGTACAATAGATTAGAGCATTCATCGAAGAGACAACTATCTCTAGTTCCTCGTTAAAATTATATCTATCCACTAAAAACTTATTTTCCATTTTATGTTGGTTGAGCCTGATCTGACACACTAGTCGCGATTTGGGAGGAAACTAATCACCTACTACCAAGCAAAGACTTGAGATAAACCAATACTCCACGGAAGTTTCAGGCGTCCATTATTTAATTAAAGGACAATAAAAATCCGTAATGATACGATTTCTTAAGTAATTAATTCATCAAGAACAAGTTTAAATGAAACAACACTGCAACGATGTCCAAAATATTTAAAAGATAAACGGATTTATAAAAGTGAAGCTAAAGAAACTTAATCAACCTTCTCAGACGCTCATAAAAGCTGGGTGAAATGTCACTTGGAAAGATATTTAATTTGGGACCACAAGTCGATTTTTATCTATGCTGTGAACATGTTAGCAAATTATTTAAAAAAAAATTAATGAGCTTTACCTTGATTAATCATAGAAATGTTTTGAAAATTAGGATGTATTTAATTTCAAATAAACGTAAATACTTACTCAATGCTCAGATGGTTTAGAAGTAAAAGTGATAATAAAAATATTTCTATGGTTGATCATACAAAAATAATTCAAGAAAATGGAAAAGAAAGTACAAACACATTATTAATTAAAATATACGTTTGCGGAGAGTGAACGTATGCTCATAAAATTAAAATTTACAGATTTTAAAGTAACTTACTTGAATTTTGTAGGAAAGAAAACATAGACGGTCCCACGTTTACCCAGGATTTCTTACATATAGGTGTTGCATCTGAAAATGTCATATAAACAATAACTATTATTGCATTTGTTGAACTATTTATAATTAATATTTTATTTTCGAAATAAAATATGATTTGTATAACCTTGAACATTTTAAAATGTATAATTCTATCATTAAATTCGCATGGTCTTATTGCAAACGCAAATTACTTCAAACAGATAATTGTAGAAATTAATAGAATACATACCATAGCTTTTAGGACAAGCATTACACTCAGATGTCAGTTTGAAAAGGGCGGACATGCCGGCAGACTTCTGCTCCCTCAAAATTGTATCAGTGCCTAAAAGCAAAAATGTGTCAGTGTTACGTGAAGGAAATAGTCTCCGCGATTTATGAGGGAAAGTACTTAAACTGGCCGATTCACAAACGTATGCCCTATTTTAAGGGCGTGATATGTATTAACATAATAGTTTTCTAAGAAGGGTACAAGGACACTTTGCGACAGTGATACTTGAAGACGGGGAGTATGAAAATATCATGAGTTATGACATGTCTACTTAACAAAATTATGGAAGAAAATCTTAAACAAAGTTGTTTATATCGTGAGAGTTTCTTGCCCGTTCTTCTCTGATGAAGACAGCCTTGTGAACCGAGTGGTAGTGGAAAAAGTGACTGAATCTAAATAATTGATTACGTTTTATTTGATTTTCATTTATTTGATTTCATGAAAATAGTACTATAGGGTAAAACGTGAATTGAATAGAAATGTATATGTATATGGAATAGTGTATTTGCTACGCTACTGAGAAAACAGGAAAAAAGACTGATACTAAACTGAATTATTCCAAAAATATCAGACAGCGTATTCTCGTTGTATCGAAATCAAATATTCCTACAGGCATATCAAGGTTGTTTGTTTTCGTGATATATTCTCAGCTTGTCATAAAAGTTTTTTGGTTGTAGTGTAATAAATAAGGAAATATACCAGTCTCTCTGTAGATGAATAGGGTCGTTTGTATTTTAGCGTCCTCCCATACTATAGAGCGTTGTAGGTATTGCATCATTTGAACTGAAAACATCGCTTTTTAAAGATATTTGGGTAGGTTTGAGCATGAACTGTTAAGAAAAAAAAAAATTAACTAAAAAATTAAAACGTGTACAATCCAATCATAAAAAAAGTAATCTTCGTAAGAGGTGCTAAAGTTATTTTGTCCCGTTGATATCTAGTTATTATTGATTTTAAACATAAAATAAATACTGTTTACTAATTGTGTAATGAGCTATTTATAATCCTCATCTAAAATCATAGACGTCTTCTAAAAATTTTTACATCCACCTGTTGGAAAAGTCGTACCTACATCTAGCGACATTCCACAACATTTAATAGGTAGTCTGTCGCAAGTCGTGGGAGGGTTGACCCTAATATTATTGAGTTTTATTTTATTCTATTTGATAGATTGTGTGAATGACTTACTTTTCTTTAATTTTGATGGTGACTTAGACCAAAGCGCCCATCTTTCTGCAGTTTTCTTCCACACGTGGTTCCACTTTTTGCGGCATATCTTTATTGAGAGCTGTTTTCTGAATGAATCTAATCTTCTTGTAACTGTAGGATTAATGAGGTTTTAATTATGAAATGTGTACCAATAACTACTTTTACCATTATTCTTCCCCAGACTTCTAGTAGCTTATTTTTCGAAAAAAAAAAAAAACTTAGTTTCCGCATTATTTAAAAATTTTAATATCTCTACATTGGAATACGATTACGCAATAGAATTAACATACCCTTTTTACTAGTAAGGAAATGAAAGCGCTTGGAAAGATACGTAACAATAACATTTTTGTCCCGGATTCGGATTCAACGCATTGTGAAGTAACATGTGGATTTTGCATAAGTTTCCTGTATTAGCATTTTCTTAAATTCTACTCGGAACGCGGAACATTTAAACCATTGTGTATTTATTATAATTTAGCATGAATAGACTAACTAGTGTATCGAGAGCTGGGATATTTCCTGAGTCTTTGACACTTCTTGCAATGTCCTCTTTTGCCGGCACGACTTCTAGTTCTATTTTGTCTTAGCGCTTGTTTCTTCCAGCAGTTATTCTTGTTATAATCTTGGCGAGAAACTGTAAAATCACGAATTTTCGGGATATTTTAGATGTCTGTGTTATTAAACATTAGAATTAGAATCTATTGAAAGTGTGAAAATATTGTTTTATCAATAAATAACACACTAACAACTTATCATGATAATAATAAAATACCTGAGCTGTCCAATAAATTTTTATCTTCACTTTGTTCGCTGTAATAGTATAGTATGCCAGATGTTAATTCTGTGTCATTGGATGATTTCTGTTTCCAGTTCATACTTTCACGAAACTTGCATCGCGAGGCCCATGCTTCGCCACTCTGGCTCTCTAGACCAATGCAATCATCGGTTTGTTCCATTGTGAATTCGCTTGACAAGTCATCTCGCGTTTCTACGTCTGTTCCAGCCATACTACTTACGGTCTTTGGCGATTCACCACCTTTATTGACATTAAATATAACTATGTTATCGATTTTCATATGATTAAAATTAAAAAAATGGATATAAAAACAAATGTAATAATGGTTTCTTAGATACGCGAATGTTGCACATTGAAATTTTTACGGATTTTAGCGCAGATTTGGTTTAATTTTTACATTTTTAATAAGCACCAAATCCTCGCTAAAGAACACCGTTTCCTGCCGAGGATATTTTGCGAGGCTCCTTCTGAGGACATTGAAAATTAAGGGTAGTTAAATAGTAACAGTCACTGAGCTGATGAATAATACCTCAGTCCGCTACTTGATCACGAAAGTTGTAAAGTACCTATGTAATCGAAATCATCCGTAAAAAATGGTTTTATTTCAATGTGTAAGTATATAATAATTATTCTATGTTTATCGCAATTTTATGCATTTAAATTACCATTATTCATAAATTTAAGCATATATCCATACCATCAACCTCGAAATTTGTAGTTTTTTGGAGTATCTCTGATGGGCATTCTATAATGTAAGAATAATCTTTTTTGTGATCCTCCCGACCCTGTTCACTACATTCGTTCGTAGTGTCAATGTATTCTCTACTCTCGAACATTCCAGAAAATACTGAAATATATAAAATCACTGATTAAAATCTGTATGAAATATAAATAAATTATATTTAAAATCGCTTTTGTCGCGTAAAATATTTACTGTAAGTGCTGCGTTTGGATAGTTTATTTTTTTCTATAGATTTTTCTGATTTCAAAACTTTAACTTGCTGTTTTTCTTCATCATTTTCAGTATTTTGCTGTTTCTTTAAACCTGAATCTGGAATAAAATTTTATTTGTTAGCTTAGAAGTTATATTGATAACTCATTGAACAATTAATTGAATTAATAAATTAATCAATTTAAATAATTTATTACCCCCTGTATCACTATGATTTGTCTCATTGCATGAATGGATATACGTATTACTTGAAATATTCGACAAATTATCCTCCTGTGCTTTAATAACGCCTAAATTACCAATTTGTTTGGCTTTAATATTGGCAGCCCCACGGTTTTGAGGGCTCGATGAGCGATATCCTAAAACAATCGATGCAAAAACAATACAGAGTTAATTGAAAGGAAATTATACGATTTTATCTTTGGCTTTGGTTTTATGAAATTTCGTTTAAAAACATTTTATTTTGTAAACATTTTATGATTGTTTTTCATTAACAGCGGAAAAAGTACCGGATTCGATGTCTGCTCCTGCGGATTCCATTTCCGATGTTATCCATTCACTAACGTTCTCGTTTGTGTTTTTGTATATTTGTTGGATTAAATTAACTCTGTCCATGATGATTACTGGTTCATCGTGGCTGGTGTTGATTGCTGTAAAACATGCTTCTATGATTTTGAACAATTATGTTAAATGTTTATTTGTGCGAGAGAACAAAGAAAAAATGCTTTGAAAATTTGAAGACGATAAGCTTATGAAAGAAATTCATGAACTGTAACCAAATAATTCTAATTATATGAATTTGAAGTATAAGTTAAACATTTTCCCTAACGAGCTCTTGAGAAAATAATTATTTGTGTACTTACCCACGCCAATTAGCCGTCTTGTAGTATCGCTAGAGTCTAAAGAAGGCCTTAATTGTGCCGCAGGATTAGTTTCAAATGAATTTAGAGGAGTGTGCAATGACATGAACCAGTCTGTAAATTTTATTGAAGTACAAATTGTAACAACATATTAAGATCCGAAATCAGTATAATAAAAATGTTAAGAGGAATAAATAATGAATTGAGAAATATTGCTTTGATCCTTAATAACAACATAAATTTTACTTTTATAACTTCGGGATAAGCTTATTCCACAAAGAAGACAAAACAAGTGAAATAGTAAGTAAATAACTGCATTACCGTGAAAACGATCATTTTCCATAAAACTGTTGCGTCGATATATCTGTCCCAAAGTAGGTATTGGTTTCGCTGACACTACAGACGATGCTTGCGTACGATCTTCGGGACAGAGATCTGTAGTGATAAGTTTTGACTTAATATTGATTTGGTGTTATTGTTAAGTCTGTTTCATAAATTCCGGATCGCGTTTCAAACGATTAATAAATCTGCGGTAAGCCTTGGCCATGGCTGCGAGAAAAACTCTCATATAGTCTAACACACTACTTACAACATTTCTTTATAGTAATATCAAGTGATATCCTTACCTGCATTTATCAACATTTGGATTCTCTGTATATTCTTAGTTTCGAATAGCAGACGGTCTGATGGCTTCTTGACCGTCGTATCGTTATTAACTGGTTCTTCTTTAACTTTCTTTCTCCGAGGTATACCACTTGGTTTTTGTTTGTCTCCTTAAAGAAGTCGTGCATTTTTATACCTTAGGTAAACATTTTCTATGAAGTCAATTGTGTGTTACTTACTCATATCACTGTTTTTTGGTTTTGCCAATCGACTTAATCTTTTACTTGTCCCGTCAATATTGTGGCCTATGAAGATTGTAATTATTGCATATATAAAAGAAAAAATAAATTGAAAAATAAATCTGGGCTTTTTTTGGTTATTGATGATATTAATGCTTTAAGCTCTTTGTTAGTAAATAACAACATAAATTATAAATTATGATGGAACTCTGTTATATTTAGAATAGTTTATGAATGATGATCGAAAAATAAGTAAGTACCCGAACTGTCTTTCGCGTTTTGTTTGGCAATATTCTTATTGCTCCTGTAAAAGGTAGAATTTCTAACGAATCTTGGCAGCTTACTAGCATTTTTCTTCTTTTCCTGTTCACTTAGTGTCGTGGTTGCTCCTGCAAATATTGCCGATATAAAAATAGTTCTTAAGAAATAATGTTTGAGATGTAAAATACAAACCGAATGTGCTATTTTTTTCTGTTGATTTAACGTTTATTGGCCTACGCCCACTTATAAACAATTTGGAACATTCTAAATGCTTCGCGTTTTCAGTTTCCATTATAGTAGATATTTCCTTTGTGCTAGACAATTTAAGAATGAGTGTCAATAATCTTACAATAACTAAGCATTCAATCACTTAAATTCTTTGTAATGTTCCTAAATAACAACCACAAAATATTAATAATTTTTATATTTTATATCAAAATTGTAATATACATTTTGACAATTTTACAGCTGTCTAAATTGTTTTTTTCTATGTTATCCTTTTTATTAATGAAAGAATTCTCGTTCTGTGTTCATAGATGGACTTCGTGGACTTTTACTGGTGCCGGGTTGTGATTTTAATTCGTCCAATTTTCTTAAGAGATCCTCTTGTACACTATCAACTATTTCTTTGAGGCTTTTAGCTGTAAACACAGAAAAAGTTGTATAATTGTTAACCGCAGTACAAACAGAACAAGTACTTTAAGTACATAAATAATAATTTCGTTAAAAAAATGCATAAATAATGTAGAAAACTTTAGGTTTAAAACAGAAAACATCAATGCAAAATTTATTCACAGGTCAATAAAAAAGCACTGAAGAAATAACAACAACGCATACCTGTTCTCTGATTGAATTCTTCTGCGATCAAAGATATCTTTTTCAATGTCCCAACATGTTTTTCAAGTTCACTGGCAACATCGTTATCAGTGCCAGTATTCACTGATGCGTCTTGCATCATAGCTCGCCTTCTTTTATCAGCTGCTACTTTAAGTAATTCGCTATTGACAAGGGGCATTTTAGGCATTTTGAAAGCTGATATATGTGATGCAGTCTCTATTTGTTCAATAGAGTCATCTGCGACTAAGTTTCCTGGTAGAGGAGGCAGTGATATGGTATCTTTCGATATTAGCTCGGGCGCAAAATATTGTAATGTTTCCATTTTCATCGGTGAATCCTTTTTCGGAGGTGACCTCCTCGAAAATTTGATAGGCAATGCATTTGTAATGCTTTCTATTATTGTTTCTGAAAAGTGTTATTGCAATTGTTAATATTGCGAGCATTACATAATGTAAGGATCTGTTATTGAAGATTTTAAAAAGGAACTCTTTTTAGCTGTTTTACAACACTATCACTTACGAACAATATTTTTCGGTGACTCTTCTTCTTGTTTCCTTTTCGAAGCCAGTTTTCTTGTTAATTCGGCCAGGAACATTGAACAAGTGGGTCCTATAAGGAAGAAACACTTAATATGAGTAATTGTTTCACAAACGTCTACAAATAATATAGTTAGCCTACCTTCGCTTTTGCGTTTCTTTGCAGCTGTTGGTTTTCCCGCCGGTTTTTTACCTTTGCCTTTGTGACGTGTTGGTTTTTCCATGTCTATAAAAATATTAACAATAATACTAAAACTAAAATGACTTTTTTCTATCTAGGTAATCAATACTACAATGTCTTTATCATCAATCACAAGCAGTTCACTGCTGAACATAGGTTTTTCCAAGGATTTTCACAGTAACCTATTAGAAATTACTGAATATCGAGTAACTTTCTACAACGGTGATTACTTCATATGTCCACCTTGTAAGGACGTTTGACACTGCGATAGCTGATATGAGGTCTCCATTCTATAACTATTCACCGCCACGGGCCATTAGCCCTCTTCGCTATGTCTACTGCCTTTCAAAATACCTCGCATAAACCTCTCCATAACACATTGATTGCCTGACAAAGTATTATACATTTCAAATTATTCAACATCATGTCGTTAAATGTGTTTACTTGGCCAGTAACCGTGGGCCTTTTGAGGCTCCGCGTGTGGGCTTAGTCAAAGTAAAATGAAACAGCCGTTGATTGCTGCCGTGTCGCCGGCATAGGTGTTGGTAAATGTTTGCCTTTAGACTATCGTCATTATCACAGGGCCTTTTAGATCGATGAGTAGGGCATGGCCATCGAGGAATGGCACATACTATATTATACTCATATACTATATACTCTAATATACTAAATTAACGCTTTAGCGAGTAGAAGACATCATTTTGATGCTAATCCTCGTCTACCATAGAAAATTTATTGCAGAAAAGAAGCCTCATGGAAGGCTTCAGAAGACCTGTTTATGATCGTAAAAGTCTGGTTGCAGACCACTTTTAATAGGTCACTGTAAATTTATCACCACACTTGTTTCTTAATGATTAGGGCTTCTAATCATGGCCATGTGTGCTCAATACGTACCCTATAGGAATGGCTTTTTGTTTGACAATATGGTGATTCAATATCAAATTAATAATGTGTAAAACATAATAGCGAGAACTTTGGGAAGTCCCGTGAGCACGGGACCCCCGGGCTATAATTTATTACGTACTTTTCTCTCTCCAATACAACTAGAAATTTGTTGAAGTGAAGCATGACACCCGCCAAAATGACTTTATGGGTTGTCTATGGTTCATGTCTAGAAAGGTAATATTAAAATATTATCATTGTCTATGAATTATTGTAGTGTTTTTAATATACCACCTCTTTGTTAACTCATTCTAATTAGAAACTTTTTAAACACTCATTTGAAACACCAATTCCTCTAGACATTTTCCTGTATTTTAAGGTACGATTTAATGGCTATTTCTGTTATTACTTCTAATAAACAAAGTTATCATAACAATGAAACAATATAGTTGTAAAGCCATTTTTATTTATATTTTTATATAATAATTAGTGTAATGTCGTCAAAAATCCGAAGTTAATCTGCAAAAAACAACACAAACTCATTACATTGAATTGAACAAAACCATAATATTTTATTCTGTATTCATACACTTATTTTATAATTATTATGCTATAAACAAATAAACAAATAAACAATAATAACAATAACAATAATATAATAATAACCACTCTCAATCGATTCCCTCGATTGTAGAGTAGGCCCGTGCCCTGCAGTGGGACGTTTAAAGGCTGATATAGATAGATAGATAGATAGAAACAAATAAATATACACAATTACATAAAATGATTACTACAAAAAATTGGTAATATTTTTTATTGGATCTAATGAAAATGCATGCCAAAATTGAGCAAATTAGAGATTTCTATATACCTTCATGGAATTTAAATTTTGCAATACATTCCGAATATTTCTAATTTGTAATCACTAATAATCCATAATTACAGTCACTACTTTCATAAAATATACATAAAACGTGTATTTCTATACCTACGAATCTTTGATTTATAAAAAATCCGTACCCGAGTCTCAGTCCGGAGGCGTAACAGGTTTCTGAAAATGAAATTTATCACACTTTGATGTCGTTGCCTTTTAAAATTCAATCTGTAGAGGCGTCTACACCCGCCGTAACATTATCAACAAGTCGAGTGGAATTTCAGAGGGGCACCTAACTAAATGTATTGTAGACCAGTGTCCCGGAAAAATGCGTGGGGAGCTATTTATTGTACACCTACTCTCTATCGGGTATTTTACATCGCAACGTGGTATATTACTTGAAAAAAAATTGGGTTCGCATGAGGGGATACAAAAGTTATGAGAGACTACAGGTGTATTGATAAATAGGGACATTTTATTGGTGGCTAAGGGCACGTTTCCTGAAGGTTTATAAATGATGAATGTCTTAGAATGGTAACAAAGATGCAAGTGGATTAATTCATGAGTTATCAAAGATGTGAACATGGGTATGGGGCTTTGTTTCATCTTAAAAGTTGATGCGGATGAGCTTATCGTCAAATTGGTCCTAATTTTTAGCCTCTAACAACACATGAGAATTTCGGTGAATTTCCTGGAATTCAAGTATAGAACTTTGCCTACAAGCTGCGTTGAAGCTAACGAAGTGACGGATGAAAAAACAAGTTAAATTACGTCTGTTGGCGTAGGGTCTTCGCGTCTAGCCGGAGGCGGGCGCTGGGCGATCGTCGTTTGAACCACTTTCGCACTATTTGGGTTTGTTGATTGACTTGTCGTTGTTACTGTTGCTGGCGGCGGAAAACCTATAATATAATATTTATTAATACAATTTTTAGAAAATATTACATACACATTGACAAAAATTGAGGGTTATGGCCGTAATCGTCTTCTGCAGCCTTATCTTTGTTGAGAATTCGAATGAGAGTTTTACGACGCAGGTCGCAGGATATGCAGGTCCTCTTAATATTATGTTTATCTTAACTTTTTTATTGCGTGCTATAATCAAAACACAATGTAACTACGAAAAGTCAAATGTATAACCTTTGATTAAAATTCACTATCAGCGTCTTGGCATATCATGTTTGATTCTATTTTATTACAAAGTAAAAAAAATGTTGTCAATTTTAAAATCATGTTTTAAATTGCTAATATTACCAGGCATGGTATGATAGCTCTCGTGTGCATCGAAGTATTCTTCTTTAGAAGCTTCATCTACTGAGGGAACCACGGAGCTTGTTTCCGATATCGTAGCGGATGAGTCACTCTCATGACTTTTGATATGCGGCTGTTGTTGTAGCTCTTTCTTTTTCTTTTTTAGTTTCTTTATCTGTCGGTAATTGTATATTATGTTAAATCACTGGTCTAATAAAAATCTACAAAATATCACCTTGCCTAATGCCTATAATCTTGGATATTTCCGTCACAGCGTGAATAAGCAGTTAAGTAGGTCGACTGTGGAGAATGGCAAGAACTTACTGATGATTGTCTGGTGCCAATAGATTAGCTTAACGCCAGTTATAAAATACTTATATATTTTGGTACTATCGCGTCGTTGGAGTAGGGACGGGTAGCATTAGACCGAGATACACAGACCGTAAATGTTTTGAAGGTATCTGAATATTTAGTAGATCACCATAAAATTATAAAAGTAAGTCTATCAACTCGCATTAAGCGATGGATGTTGAATAAGGTTTATGAACTTTTTTCAGTTCCAGAGAACGATTAAAAATGCACCACTTATGCTTATAATACGAACAAACGAATTAAAAAGTATTCAAATACAGTTATCTCAAATTTCAAGAAGTCAAGGTTTCTTATTTTTCTTAACTCCTATAACGGTAGTGATATTTGCCAAGAAACATCCTTGGCACAAGTTTCTTGAAATTTGTGGATGTAATTTTTGAAAAGTGTATTCTTCGTGATTTATGGCAAATAATTTACGATAAGTATCGAAAATTGAAACGTAGCTCATTGCCAAAAAGCACTGCACAAAATTTACTATCTGATACAGTTAAAGTCACATATATTTGTCTCTGCTGCTATCCTTTCAAAGTTTCAAGACAAATGAGAAACGAGTTTCAACTATTAATCATATTTTGTAGATCTTAAGAATGGTTATACGATATAATGTTTCTTTTTGTAGTACTAGAGTATGTCGTAGAGATTTGGTTTATTATTTACTATCAAACGTATCATATACGAATCCATCCAAATAGCAACCTCAAATGGTGAATAACCCATCACACTGACTCACGCAAGTGTGAATTGTTTCGAATTCAGACTTTGTATATGAAGGCAGGCGTAATTGTTGAAACCAATGTGTGTCGGTTATATCTCAATGAACTGCAATACATTAATCATTGTACTCACTCTAAATATTTACATTTTTCAACAATCCTTTAAGGATGTGAAACGCCAAAATAAGTCCCGCATCTGAGATATAGGAATATATATTATAGGAATCCTTCTATCGACCTCACCTTCCCTCGCCCTGAACTCAAGTAATATAAACCAAGGCTAATTTTTACTAATAATATGTGTGTGTAACAACATATGTGTGGTGGCCTGCTGGTAAATAGACCAGACGCGACTGCCAACATATCCACGGTGGTCGCGGGTTCAAATCCCAGGGAACACCTCTGACTTATCGAAGTTATGTGTGTATTGATAGTCAATCACCGCGCACTATAACGGTGAAGGAATACACCGTGAGGAAACCTTACGCATACCGCAGCGATTTTAAAATATTTTCAACGGTATGTAAAGTCCGCCAACCCGCACTAGGCCAGCGAGGTGGATTATAGGGCCTAACCCTTCTCAATCGTTCTCTTGATTGTAGAGGAGGCTCGTGCCCTGCAGTGGGACGTATATGAGCTGATACAGTAACAACATATATGAATATTCAGCAGACCACAAACTAGTAAGAAGTTGTACCTGTCTTACATTAAGAGCAGCTGTTGCATTCTGGGGTGTAGGGTCGTCTTTCACTAGATCGTGAAGTTCTAGCACGAAAGGCTTCTGAACATCGAACACTGCAGTATTTGATGATGACGACGAAGCTTCGGAATCTGTTAAATCAAGAATGTCGTCTATGTCCGGAAGAGCTGGAACAACATGGAACAATATTTATTATGAAATAATAAGGAATTGTTGGGTAGTTAGTTTGTGGGTCTGGATATAGAAGTTAGGTAGTAAGGGGAAAAATATGCGTTCGATGTTTCAAGTGGAGTCAAAAAATATCTGACTCTAGGCAAAGTTGTACAGGGCTGCTACTATTCGCACATGAGTCAGGATTTTTTATTAAATTAGGTCTCAAATTATAAGAACAAATTCTACTGGTCGTCTTAGTGGACAATAATTAATTGATGTCAATTAATTAATTGTGTTTTATTTAATAGTCTGGAATAAAATTTAGTTTTTCAAAGCAATAGAACCCGAGAACGTTGTTGGATAAGTATGTAAGTATACAATAATTACGAAAGTTGTTTTTGACCAAGCGGAGGTCTACGGAGCTGATGTAAGACACACTTTCTAGCTTTATTCAGGTCGCAAATGACTAACTACTACGTATTGGATGTGCTTTTAATGGAACAAAGAACTAAAAGGCAATAAGAAATCCATTACGTCACAACAATAGCAGAGAAAATAGAACAATAGACCAGCAGCTTTTCTCGATATTACTAAACAATACCCAATTTTTGGTAAACATGTAAAGAAAATGAAATCCGTTCAATGTCAAAGTGCCCTTTAAATGTGATTATGGGTTTTTGCGTAACATGGGAGTCTCGATGATTCTAAACCTTAATTGTTTGAAAGCACCTGTAGTACTCTTGTTTACTCATAACGTAATGATATAAGAGCGAAAACACAATTTTGTATTTAACGATATTTTAACGTAATATGATTTATTGTCGATATTGCTTCATTAAAGACTATTGAGATATTATTGATACTAGTTATTTCTATATCTGTAATTCCAAACAAGTTTCCTTCACAGTCTACTGTTTCTCGCGTGGCTGGTACGAAGCACTCAGATTTGATTCGTGATGTCCACTCCAATGTATAAACACTTCAATGGTTGGGACTGCAATTCTTCATATTATGTTTATTAGCGCCCATACAGGTATCAAACTTTTCAGTTTCAGAATATACAACATTGCCACCAGACCAATCAGGCAATATTATTTATCTTTTTCTTTTAAAAGATGTATGGCTCCATCGGCGTTCGATGATTTTGCCAATGTAGAAGTAGGGCAAGAACAGCGTTCACATAATGGATTAGCAGGTTAATTAAACTGACATTGGTGTTGTTGAACATTGCTACGCTTTTAAATACTTACGTGAGTTATCCATTGTTGCTATTTTTATTCCACTATTGTATTTGTCTGCAGAGCATATTACGAGGATTACGTTAATTTCATTTTGTTATTTTTGACTATTTTTATCGTCTAATTAGTTTTTCCGCTCACGATTAATTTTGCATATCTTTTGACAAATGTTCGAGACTGACAACCCCGTTCGATGTTTAAAAATAAAAATCTCAAAGAGGTCGTGCTGTTTAAAGAGTTTGAATGGTATGAAATAATGTTGCATTTTAAGGTTTTGTCTAAAGTTTTGGTCTAGACAGCCTCTGTGGCCCAGACGCTGGCTGTGAAACATGAGGCCGCGGGTTCGATCCCCGCACTGAGACAAAACCATATATTTCTAGGATCCACAGGTATTTGTTCCGGGTCTGGGTGTTTGTGCGACCGAAAAATCTCTCTTGATTCCTGATACCCATGACACAATGTTCGATCTTGGTGTGGGGTCAGGACTATGTATGTGACTGTTGGGTGTATTTATTTATGTATGTATATGTGACATCGACCAAGTCGACAAAATTGTGTTGCCCGGTAGAGGTAACTGCATGTGAATACTGTATCTGGCTTGTACCGTAGGTACTTACATACCATCAGGTGCATATTACAGGCTACAAATCGAAGTAAAAATAATTATCGTGTATTAATTTAGCAAGTAAATTAAAGCCTTGTCTTTCATAATATTATTTAATGCATGTGAAAGCGGTAATGCGTCGTTTAAAAGTCTTTGTTCACACAAGGGTAAGGTCGGGCCAAATAAAGCGACATTTATTTTTTACACAAGCCATAAAACTCGGAATGGACGTTGCCCTCTGTCGAAGGTTTACGATGCGATTGACAGTGACCTCAGAGACTGGGCGATTTGTGAAAATTTTATCAAGATTTAACTTGAGCGATGTGAAAATGTATGAGATGAAATGTGGTCTTAAGTTGCTCAGTCTGGAATATTTTGGGATTTAATTAGGACGATTTGGGATTTATTTTACTTCGCGAAGAATAGTTGGAGTGTCTGCTGTGATATATTATAATATTATGTGAATAAAGTGTATGCACCTCGCGTTGTTTGAAGTCATATTGTGTGGCCAAATGTAAAATGTTCCCGAACTATCCGTACATTGACTTGAGGTTGCTAAAATTTTGGTCATTTATTTTAACAAATCGAGTTATACAAAATTAAAAGTGTTTTTTAAAATATACGAATGAAATCTATCGTTACTAAAAGCTGAACGCAGAAAATATTTTTCTGGATTTAAATCCGTTCCTCTTTTATAGCCTCACGTACTATAAAAGTCCAAATAGTTTTGAACCTCCGTCGGTTTTTATGGATGAAAGTCGTGTTTACATTCAACTTTGTCGGCAAGCTCATAAAAGGAGAGAAAAATATTTATTGCCAATATGCAAAATCCTTTTTCATTTAGAGGGTAAAGTTTTGTACGATTCGTATAACAGTTATCGTGGGAATGTCCCTAGAACGCATAGATTTATATCCAATGCTTACCAAGCGCAGCTTGTAAAAACTGTCAAGATAATGCTGTGTGCGACAAGGGACATTGGGGTGACCATACGGTAATAAACGTGGGACATTTTAGATATAGCTTTCCTTAATGCTTACACATATGTATGGATCATTTTTTACAAATCGCTATTTTATGCATTAGGTTTTCAAAATTTTTATATGTTAGTTTCATCATAACATCAAGAATACAATATTTAGTTTTTTAATTATGTAACCCTTTGCTCCAAGCATTGCATTTTGCTGAGCTGTGGCCTCATTGCGACTGCAATATCCCACATATGTATTTATATTAACACAGGTAGTGTTGATGTTATTTTTAACATTGTTTTGTGTTTATTGTAGTTAAAATCTTACATTCCTTCAAAATACAACTTTGACAAACACCCTACATACGTTTTTCCCAAGAATTTGAATAGAAAGTGCAGCCAATAACAAGTTGTCTCGTCGTATTGGATCGTATGCGCGGCGCGGACCGTGAAAATGTTCACGTGGACCGAATCACACAAGCCATATGATTTTATTGGAAATATTCCAATCACTTTACATATAGGTTTTGTTTTCATGCATATTCGAGAATATGAGAAATACGGGCGATTTTTGTTTTAAATTATTAAGGTGTTGAATACAAATTGTAATGCAATCGCGTTTGAAGCAGCGCGCCGTCAAAGAAAATATAATAAGACTATCCCACAGATATTTGTATCTTTCAGGTCTGGATTATTTAAACTAAATAAGTCTGCTGTAGCATCTGATACCTATAACGCAAGGATTGCTGTTTTACTGTGGGTTCAGGACCATGTGAGTGGCCATGATCTGTATTATTTATTTTATTTTTATTCTTTATTTTACACAATAAATATAAGAATAGGCGTATATTTTATTGTTGTATACTGTTTCAACAAATTCCTGTAAATATACTAAAACGATAGGCACTATTTAAATATATACGGGGTCATGAACCAATTCCCCAATGTTTTCCACATCCTGTGTGTTTACGATGTTTATCCACGGCGACAATCCGCTTTGATCCGTTACGCTGACTGACTGAATTCGCTGTAAAAGACCATTATAAACGTTATTTACGAGTGGTATGTTTACCACAAGTTGAATGCGGGCCCCAAAGCTTGATTAGTAGTTGCCAACTATTTCTTAAGCGCCATTTACACGGGGAGACTTTCTCGCGGCGAGAATCGTATGACATTATCGCACGACATAACCGCCATAAGTTTATCGTGTTCTGAAGATGTTTACACGATGCAACTTTTAATATCCTTACGATGCTCTTCGAGGCGAGAAACTTGTGTAAATGGGGCTTTAGAGATTTTTGAAAGTGTATTTTAGCTGTTGTAAATCTCACAATACAGCCAAATGCATATTATGTATTATGAACTGAATATTTTTGAACCATGGAGGGGCTATCCACTAGCATGTTGTGTATGAATAGAGACCATAATACTATATTATAGGATGTGCTATTCTTTAATCGTTTCTTTATTTGATAGCGTAATGCGAATATTGAGATAAAAATTGGTAAAATTTAGGCTCTTCTGCTAAACATCGCTTTCAGCAACAGATTTACATATTCCTTTCTATTTAAGTTAAATCCCATATATGCGTAAGATAAACTATATATCAGTGTACGTAATTTACAAGAAAAACAAGTTAAAACATTTCGACGTGTTACTCTGTATGCTACGTTCTCTTAACATATCTCCAATGGCAGTTGATTGGTTTCATAGTTACCTGTATGGACGCCGGCAACGCATCAGTGTGGAGGAACGTTTTTCCTCCTGGTGCCCCGTATCTGCTGGCGTACCTCAGGGCGGCGTGCTATCTCCTCTTCTCTTCGCTGTCTTCATTAACTCCATAACTAATCAACTTCACTCCTCCTACCACCTCTACGCGGATGATCTCCAGATTTACGCTCAAGCTCCTTTAGATAAGATGGTCGACGTGATAGGGACAATTAACATTGATATTCAACACATCTGTCAGTGGAGTAAGGCTCATGGCTTGAAGATTAATCCGTCAAAAACTCAGGTCATTGTTGTCGGCAGCCCCAGGATGACCTCGAAGCTAGATTGGACTAAACTTCCTCCTGTGTCTTGTGATGGTATCACCATCCCATTTAACGACTGCGTTCGCAATCTAGGTCTATATATTGACATGTCCTTCACCTGGGGTCCTCAGCTTCGAGAATTAAGTCGAAAGATGTTTGCCTCAGCAAGGTCCTTGCGAAGGTTACGCAATTTTCTACCTGTTGCCACGAAAATTTCGCTTGCGCAAACACTCCTACTCCCCATCCTTGATTATGCCGATGTCAGCTATCTTGATCTCACCGAAGACCAACTTAATAAACTTGAGCGTCTCCAAAATCTGTGCATAAGGTTCATATTTGGTTTACGCAAATTTGACCATGTTTCTGAATTTCGTGTTAAGCTCAAGTGGTTACCCATACGGCTTCGTCGGAATGCTCACACTCTTTCACTCTTATATAATATATTGTTTAATCCTCTCACCCCTTCTTATCTAAAAGATCGTTTTGTATTTCTCCATACTTCCCATGAAAGATTCCTGAGGTCATCGGAGAATCTGAAATTGAGAATGCCCGTACACACCACGACATTTATGGACAAGTCATTCTCCGTACAAGCTGTTCGATTGTGGAACTCACTTCCAGATGTCGTAAGACGGGCTCGAACACTATCGTCATTCAAATCACAAGTCAAGGAGCACTATCTCTCTCTCTGAACTCACATATTGCTGTGCTTTTACTATTCCATTAACATTTATTTTGTATATATCTATATATATTTAATATTATATGTATATATGTATGTAATTTGTATGTTTGTTGTATGAGTTTATATTTGTGTTTTATTTTATTGTTATTTATCTATTTACATTTATGTCACTATACACCTTAGACTGCCCTTTCTCTCTCCTTTCTTCTATGTCCATCCTAAGGTTGCCTGGAAGAGATTGCCTTGTGCAATAAGGCCGCCGATTGTACTATTTGTGAAATTTTGTTATAATCTCTGTTTGTTTTTCCTGGTGTACAATAAAGAATATATAAACAAATAAATATAAATAAATAAATAAAAAAAAAACCACTTAATTAAAATTAGAAATGTAATAAATAGACAAATACCTTATATAGCTATCAAATTAATCATGTATTAAAATTGGTAATACTGACGAGTGACGGTATCAAATAACTAAACAAAAACCGATCGGCATTCATTTAATCAATAACGCCGAATGGTGTCTAAAACACTTGGATAAGTGATAAAATTAATGGAAATGCGACGAGGAGAAGCTATCGATCATCGCACGTGTCTCCAACACTTGCCTCAATACCGCCTGTGTCCTTGTTCATATGAGGGTTCTTGTGGTTTAAATGGATTTATACTTAGTTTGCAGGAGCCAACTACAGGATTCTTAGTAGTAAAATAATACAAAATAATGGGAAATTATTAATATAATAGTATAAAACAAATAAGTATATAAGACCTTCAGGATCATACTGACACTGAAAGATACATAACATACATCTTGGCACTAAAACATAAATTATCAGTAACGTTGATTTTAGTAAGTATACGATATTTTTCAGTGCTGCAAAATCCATAATCATACATACATACATAAACTCACGCCTTTATCCCCGTAGGGGTAGGCAGAGGCGCCACCAGGACACCCGCATTTCCCCTTGTATGTTCCGTCCCACGATGTGATAGGGGGCCAGCCTATCGCCATATCGGGCACAAATTCCTGACTCCGGACTGGTAATGAATAGAAAAATCCAATATCACTTTGCCCGACCCGGGGCTCCAACCCGAGACCTCAGCTTTGTAACTGTACCGTAATACAATTACGCCACCGAGGCAATCCATAATCGATTTTAATATTTGTTATGCAAGAATGTGTATAGTTGCAGGGATCAAATACTTAGCCTTTGGTTCCACAGCTTATCTTTAAGTAATAAAAAATACTAGTTCGTGTAAATATCTAGATTTTTACAATGTTTAATATTATTTAAACCAATTACAATATTGCTTTTTACGATTAAATTAAAAAATCACGCCTTCGGTATTTGTTTACCTCTATTTTATTTTATTAATAAAAACCAATTCCAATATTGCTTTTTACGATGAAATTAAAATGCACGTACTGCAGCGAAAATCACGCGTTCGGTATTTGTTTACCTCCATTTTAATAAGTCGGCCATAATTTGTACGGTAATTTATTTAAGGTGCATTAAGATATGGATCGCTACCGCACCGGAAATTATTTACGTGATTCAGCAATTAAATAATTGAGGTAAAACTGTACCTGTTGTAAGTTGTTTTAATTAAGTTATTTAGTGTCAACGGAATTACACATTTTCTTTGTTTTTTTTTTAAAACATTGCCGCATTATAGGATAACACCTAAATCTAATGGTTATAATACAGACCCGGAATATTGTATGATACGCAAATATTATATTTCTTATAAAAAGTTCCTTAGCCTGGCAGAGCCTGGAAATAATTAACGCATAGTTTTATTTTTTCTCTATTTGTGTCTCGAAATATTTGCATCAGGTCAAACCTATAGCTGGGTCACTACAAAATAGTATCTTTTCTATATCAGCCCATATACGTCCCACTGCAGGGCACGAGCCTACTCTACAATCGAGAGAATCGATTGAGAGTGGTTATTATTATATTATTGTTATTGTTATTATTGTTTATTTGTATATCTATATGTATATGTATTTATTTGTATATCTGGATATTTATTTGTATATATGTAGTATCTGTTGGGTCGTTCCGTGATTTCGTGCAAATTTCGTCGTTCCGCGGGAGTTAAAAAAATTACAAAAATTCAAGAATGTTATTCAATAAAACAAATCTAGCATGCTTTTTTAATGGTATTCAAAAGAAGGCACTTTTCTATCTTGTGTAGATTTATAGATATAGGATGGCAATTATTATACAAAAGAGCTCAACGCGTACTGCTCGGAGCAGGTTTGCGGACCACGTACTCACTATGTTGTTTGTTTTTGGATTACATATAATATGGCAACGGTTACAGTTACGGCTTAAAACAATAAAGTGTACATCAAATAGTAATTTGATAAGAAAATCATTCATTCACTTCCATAATCGTTCATTACCATCCACAAAAATAGGATGGTACGGATGGGGATGCAACGGAAATGAATGATAATTTGAAAGAACTTCTTAAATAACTGACTAAATATACATTATGACTAATTCACAATTAAATAGGATTATAGCCTATAGACAAGGCGTAACTTATAGAAATTATAGTAATATTAAGTGCTACTTCCCCTTTATAATTGAACGGAATGTAATGAACCAATATTAGGACAAAATACTTTCGAAGACACAAAGAACGTATATAATTTCATCAGCCTGTAAGACACGGCCACGTTGTTTTGCCGACGTGGCTAACTGACCGTTATGAGCAGATTGCGTCATGACTCACGAGTGAGGATTTACAAAGGCGCCTACGAATTGAACTATTCTAGCGATGGAAGGTAATGACATTTTTTGTGTGACAAAATTTTAGGACCTTTTTTTAATCGTTTATACTACGATTTTATTTTTAAAAATACTATTATTAAAATAATAATTAATTAAACTAACAGATTATCGAAGAATTTGAAGAAAATAATTGATCCAAAAAGAAATAAACAGAATCAATTCAATTTCGACACGCTTTGGACACAGAGGGTAATGAGAATTTCAGGCGATAAACTACGATAAATCAAAACTTAACTAAGGGTGGGTTGCAGAAAATAACTTTAACATTAACTAAGGGCTAATCAGCCGTCAAATCGACGGTTATGCAATTTTCGGGTTGCATAAAATGAACAATTGTTAAAATGACGTCACGTATAATATTAACATTAACCGTTCAATTTCGGGCGGTTATTGTTAAAGTTACGGTTATCTTTCGTTATTTGTGTGTGTTCTCTGTATTGATAATTGTCATTTGTTTATCGATTTAAATTATAACCTGTACATTAAAACAATTTACAAAAATACGCTGATAAATTCCGACGTAAAATCGCATCGCATCATTTCACTGGTCACTCTTTTAACTTTTACTATAACAATTATGACAATGGTGCAACAAAAGAATTTTCTATCCCGTGGTCATTGTTATTGTCACTGCTAAAGTTAACTTTACCGTTAACAATAACGTCAGATTTTCTGCAACCCACCCTTAAATATTGAAACTTTCAATGATACTAGTTTTAGGGAACTTGATATGAAGTACATTCGAAAAAAAATATTAAAAAAAAAGGCATTGTTTCATGGTTTTATTTGGCTGGATATGTAATTTGCACGAAATCACGGAATGACCCTGTTACTACCATATATTACCCACTCGGTTCCAACTTCCAATAATATTACTCGTATAGATTTGTGGCTCTAAATTACATTTCTGTTTACACCTCCTATACAATCATCATTAGCTCAAACTAAACATAAGGTATTTGTTGGACAATAATAAACAAAATTTGCAATTATGTTGGGCAAATATCATTACAACATGTAATATATAGTAAAATATATGTGTTTGTCGGACGTCCGACAACACAGACAGGACAGGCGACCTGATTGAGGTTGAAGGAAGTCCCTGAATACAAGCCTGCTTCCAACAGATCTTTGGAAAATTATTGAAGATATGGTCAGCAGAGGTGTTCTTAGAGCTCAATATTATGGTGATTCAGAGGTAGGTTTATACTGCCATAGTGGTATGACAGTATAAACCTACCTGAAATACATATTTGTCGATTTAGAGTTGAGACTAAAGAATGATCACAGTATACCTGATGAATCTCCCTTCTTTTAATTAGACGTCGTACCTTTATTTGCCTACGTGGTGCGTTTGCTAATGAAAGTAGCTTAGTTGCGTTGATTTCTATCCATTCAGTAAAATTAAACTAAAATTCACAAAGGCCATTTTAAACCCAGGAAATCTAAACAAACCAGAGAATGCGCCACTTAATTCGAAATAAAAATAATTATATAAACACTGTTCAGAAACTTTATTCGCGAGTTAGACTCAGTTATCAAGTGAAATTCTCCCGTACATTTTCGAACTGTTTCGAGCAGTCGTGACATGAAAGAATTTCAACGGTCCAAGAACTCTATGTTACTTAAACTTTATTTAATATCCTCGCAAAGTTGTATTAATTGTTCGTACAGTTAATTAACTAAGAAGTACGGTTCAGTTGACGGAATGTAGGTCAACATATTTTGTTATTTCTTACTGAAAGCTACTTCCTGCTTCGCTAATCGGCTAAACAATAGGTTTTGTTAACTTTTGTGTATTTGATTAAGATTTTTCAAATGTTTGTAATGTTATTTTTCATTAGTATACAGACTCAAAAGTAGATTATTTTGAATGAGTACCTAATTACATTTCTTACACTCTTTCACACATAATATGTATTATATTATGCAGTCGTAAATATGTTATGAAGACTTGATAGTTGTCCTCCAATAAGGCCTTCGGTAGAATAAAATAAAAATATTTCTAATAGTACCTATTGATTTTTTTTTGCCTTAAAATGGAAAACCTTTTTCCCAATAAACATTTCTGGCACTTCTAAATTTAAAGGCTATTACCACAACAAAGGCAAAATATTTTTTATCCCACACAAAGAGGTGGAAAGATGATAAACACGTTTTATTACAAAAGTACCACAATGCCTCGTAATAAAATAGCTATGAGTTTTGTTCGAATATTATTGAATAATTCAACGCGTTCCCACACCGGTTGACACTTCACATCTTTATTCATGTCCTTTATTCTTTTATATCGGGAATTTGAATTTTATTGAGTGCCAAAGACGTGCGATTTTTAAACTTTATCGGATCAACCCGTTTTGAAGTCGCACGTGTTATCGAATTTAAAATTCGGGACCGAAAGTTGAATTTAAATTGTAGCGGATTTTTTCAGTGCAAGTTTATGTCAGGATTGCAAAGAAACACAAACCTTAATGTAGGTATTTTTAATATTAAAGTATATTATAATTAAACATGCCTTCAGTTTTTGCCGCACCTATGTCATGCGTTTGTCATTTTGAGGATAAAGAGGTAACTAAAACATTATTATTAGGGCTAGCCGTTTGTCCAATGGAATTATAGGTAACATCACAAAAGCTTAAAAACCAATTTCCATGTTTGTTTCTTGAAAAAATATGAGCATTGATATAAAATTTTCACCTCTTAAGATATGTATTTTTTTCTTATTTATCAATGGCACAAAAAATACGCTTTAACGCTAACAAATCTAGATGTCATCCGATGTCAGTTATTTTAATTAATGGGTGCTTTTACCAGTGATTTAGGTCTCAGATAAACAACTTGACGGGTGGGTAATGAATCTGTTTCTAGGAAGTATTGACCGCAGCCTTGTTTATGTGTTTACCGTTTAATCCAGCACATCATACAACACCCATAAATCTGGCCTGACGTGGCTATAAGTTTTGTTTTTTCAGATGTTTTTCCTAAGTTGTGTTCATATTACAGCTTAGACTGTTTGTGAATATTATTTGTACAATTTATAAGGTATAGATTTATACTGAGAATATACTTTAATATACTTTAATATTGAGGAAAGCAATGTCCCACAGAAACAATTAATGCAGAATAATTCACAAGATTTATACACTTTCAAGATTTATACAGTTGAAAAGTTATCAGATGTTAGGTAGAGACAAGCCCTCAACTCTACAAGACCTAATTATACTTGGACTAACTCTATAAGCCTACATATTGGTACCATAAACTTTAAATTGAAAACATATTATTTATGCAAAATTAGACAGATAGAAAAATATAAAAAGAAAAAAAAATGTATGTCTTAAGACCGCAATGTCAAACGTCTTAAATTGTTATCAAGGGTAGCGTGCGAGTCATTGCACGCCATTTAGCCTTAAGGTTTTATATATTATATTTTATAGCGATACATTGAATCGATTTAAGAAAGGTAATTACTTATTTGTTAGTAATAAAAGATAGTATTCCTCATACTAAATACGGCATTGCATGAAACAAATCATATCTAGATTTCATCACGATTATTTGTTAAATGCTTGACCGGGCTCTATGGCGTACCTTGGAAGATATGTCCAGCTGTCGACTGCAACAGGCTGATGATGATCATGATTTGTTAAATTGTGTGTGTAGCCATCGGCACTGTCCTTTCAAATACCTCCCTCTGTATCCTATCATCATCATCAGCCCGTTGCAGTCCACTGCTGGACAAAGGCCTCTCCCAAGGTACGCCACAGAGCCCGGTCTTCTGCTTTATGCATCCAGTCGCTGCCGACCCTGTCGTCTGTATTCTATGTTGCACATTATCTATCCATGTATTAAAAAAATCCTTAAAATATCTAACTGGCCCCCAACCTATTGTTTACATTTTTAAAAACAGCACGAGTATTTGCATCCCATTTTTTCAATTTATGTACAACTGAGATAAAATTCCGTTCACAAAGGCAAAACAGATGACCCAGATTGTATCGCCATTGTCCATTTCACTAAACGCTCTTTATTTTTACCCGAAACAGTTTAGTGCGGAAACGTTAATTTTAATTAAATCAAGGGTCAATACAAAGGAGCCGGCAAAATATTACGCGTTTGCCTTTGACCTGGTTTGCTGGGTCACGATACATTCAGCAACAAATTTTCATTTGGAATCGGCTGAATGGCGAATGCTGCCTTGAATGGTGTGTGAGCGAAATTTTAATCGTACAGCGGTGATCGAAACCGCTAAGATAAATAGTTATTACAGCCATTTGATGCTATGTAATATACTGATAGATATATTTTTCAAGCGAAAATGAGGAAGTTATAAACATTATAGTTTTTAGAGTATTTTTTTTTTCACTGAATAGTCAATTGTCTAGGCCGCTTTATTTTTGTTTATTTACATCTATGTATGAATAATAATTATAATTGAGATATCTTTTAAAAGATACAATTATTTCATACAAAGCAAAAATATCTAGTATACTTCAGTATAGGGAAACTATTTAGATTAGGTCGTGTTACTAAGGGCCAGGATTTAGGTCTTACAGAGATCTGTTCTAGGTAATCTTGCTCTTGGAGTAAAGTTTCTAAAGTTCCTTTGTTGTGGTTTTAGTTTGGGATACATTAGGTATATTGGGTCTTGGGCTATAGGCATTTTCATCGAGATGATTGAGATTGAATTTAAATAATGTTTTGTTACAAGATTAAGCCCTTCCACTAGTTTAGTGGTCTAATGGCTTATGACCTGTTAGGCTTTAGATTCGAATACCAAGTTGTGAATTTTGTTTATATTTATGGAATCATTTCAAAACTCACAAAATATTAAGTGCTGCCTACCGGACAGACACTGGTCATGGGGATCGTTATAGTGTTGTGTGAACGATGAACGTAATTCTTTAATTTTTTTCGTACAAAGTTTTAATGAACGTTATTGTACAATATTTTAAACAAATAGTTTGATATGAATAAGTGTTTATTGCATTTTTGAAAAGAGCAACACTAGAGTTTCTTGCCCGTTCTTCTCTAGTGAAAACCGCTTTCCGAACCGGGTGGTAGTTCAAAAAATGACTGAATCTAAATAATGTTGAACATTTTAATGGATTCAATAAATTATTTCATTTCATTTTCATTATTAAATGCAAATTTCTTCAAATTATTAATTTTGAAGAAATTTAAGGCCCTCTCTTTTTAATTAGACCAAATTCGTGATAAAATTCGTAAAAATTAGTTTTATTTCAACGGCCCTCTCTTTTGCTTATCAATTAATACTTACAAGTACAGTTATTAGAAACACATCGATTAACCCACCCTTAATATATGTACCTACATGATATGTAAGTTTTAAAAACAAGTACTGAAGACCGCAACCTAATGAAGGTTATGCGTTGTCTCTCGCAACAAATGTTCGCAACAATCCCGCCCGTACATTATTTTGCACTCCGCACTGGGACGTGGCTCGCCCTAACGACAGACCTTTCTGGTTTCATACAGGGTTACTGAATGTTCGCCATTATTTTGGGGCCTATTCTTTTTTTCTTTGTTACAATGGTTTATAACATACATCATATTTTTGGGTTGTCTCTTTTGGATGTAGAGTCGTGAGCTGATTTCGTACAGATACAATGATTTGTCGTTGCTATTGGTCTGTATAGGTTATCATGATATCCTGGGTTGAATACCACATTAAATAAATGTTTGGATCCAAAATTTATTTATTTATTTAGAAAATACTTAAAATCTTTTTTTTTTAATATTAAATCAACGAGTTTTTGTTTATTGTAGTTCATAGATTATTTGCATTTTTTTTATTACCCGATACATACACATACTAAGATAAACAGTTTTCCTCAGGCACTAAAACTTCGAATTATTAAACTTCTGTTTTGTAATACGTACTTCTGTTAAGAAAAAGGCTTTATTAATTAACTTCACTCGATTTATGAAAAGTCTTGACTAAGGAAAAAAGGCAATAAATTTCTAAATTTTCAAGCTATGGTATTACATACAGATACAACTGAAACAGTAAACAAAATGGGTTTTTTTCACTATACATCAAACATTTGTTTACAAAACGGGATGAAAAGTTTACGTCAACATTACGCGCCAATACACTTCTACACTTATTTCTTAGCTTATAACTGAAGCCATGATACACGCAAATAACGCGCAAAACATCGTGCTAATTTCAGAAGAAAGATGAAGTCTGTAGCAGCTAAAAACTAAGTGAAACTAATATCTGAATCTGCTACTTTCCATTGAACTTGTTGTTACTTGAGGCTTTTGAAGTATTTGACGACTTGATATTATCAATTTAGCCTTACTTGAGAGAATATTAGCTTTTTTCGTTGCACTGGTTTTTAATGTTCGATTGTTACATGTGCTCAACTTTACAGCTTTTAATCAAAATTAATTTAGTTTTTTTATAACTTTAAAACTAAAAAGTTTGGTATGCCGGAAAAGCTAAATCATCATCATCATCATCATCATGATTAGCCCGTTGCAGTCCACTGCTGGACATAGGCCTCTCCCAAGGTACGCCACAGAGCCCGGTCTGCTGCTTTATGCATCCAGTCGCTGCGGGCCCTTTTGGGCAAGTCGAACCGCCATCTGGCCAGAGGACGTCCCACAAGCTAAAGCTAAAGTTTTGATAAAGTCTGTCAAATAAGAAAAACTCAAGCATGTTGGTAATTTTACCGTAGTGAGTTTATAGATATTAAGAATTAATCATTTCAACATTTGAAGATATTTTACAATAAATAATAATATGTAATACGCCTAATTTAAATAGTTCTTCATTTGGCCCAAAAACAATAACAAAAGTGGGAAAAATTCATAAGCCGACATAAAATATTCATGAGCTAATTATACAGAAGAATTAATACCGAATACCTTCACTTATGCTTGATCGATTACTTTCGTATAAATAACTTTTCCATTACGCGAAACATCTAGAAACTCGAAATTAATTCTAGTAAACTTAAATATCTACCGAATCAAGTTACGTTTCAGAATGTAAATATTCGTTACCGTCTTAGTACGAAATATCGGTACGAAGCATCGTTCATTTTGAGATGTGTAAACAGTCTTTACTTGATATTATTGTTTATTATTGGAGTTCTAAAATTAATATTATTAATATCTTAAAGTTATGAGTTTTACTTGGTAATATCGTGATAACAGTGAAATAGGGTCGGAACAATAATATGAGAAATTTTATGAGATTGATTTCCATAAATTCATATCTAGAATATCTAGAGATATCCTATGATCTTATATGCTCTCACATATGAGAGACCTACCACCATTTATACTTTGAAAAAGGTATAATCTGTGTAGATTATGCGCGGGATACACTATACAATATTCAATTTAAAAATAATTATCAATCACATACATACATACATAAACTCACGCCTTTTTCCCAGAAAGGGTAGGCAGAGGTTCCCTCGGTAACAACCAGGACACCCACGATTCGTCTTGTGTATTGCGTCCCACAATGTGATTGCAGGCGAGCCTATCGCCATATCGGGCACACATTTCTGATTTCGGGCTGATTATAATGAACAGAAAAATCCAATATCTCTTAGCTCGACCCGGGATTCGAACCCGAGACCTCAGCTTTGTAACCGTACCGTGGTATGGGAGAGGAGGGTAAGACGGGGTGGCGGGCAAGACGGGGTACCCGTCTTATATCGGGTACCGCTTGACCAATTAGGATCGTTTCTACGCATGACGCAGCGCCGCCATAATAGCTTTTAGTTGACGCAGTGACAGATCGACGACGCCACTGTTATTGTTTGTTAAGTCGAAAAAATAGTAAATTGGCGATTTTCTTAGCGTTTTTTTACTTTGGTTGCACCGTGATTGTTCTATAAATATCAGCATTTCGAAGTACAAATAAAGTTATTCATATGGGTCAAAGATTACTCATGCAGGTAAGCACTTGTTTATTTGTGTGCGAAAGCATTGTTTTTAAAGGTTAATTTGTTTATTTATTTGGACATGAGAGGGCAAGACGGGGTATGGGGTACCCCATCTTGCCCGAACTAAAATAGTTCTAATGTTTATTTTGCTATATCAGTAAAAGACTAATGATTAATTCCCAGATTTTAGCTCCATCTGTCACAGAAGCACAGCCAAATATTAAAAGAGAACCAAACTGTCATGAAGTCATTCCTCTTGCAACCTCCACTACAACAATATCATCCCCTAAGCCTGGTTGTTCTAGTTGGTTTGATGACACTGAAATAAACAAGACACCAAGTACTCCACAAAAATCAACATTTACCGTAACCACTCCCCAGCAAATAATGCCCTTTCCAGCAACACGCAAAACTTCTCGCGTTGTGAGAAAACGAGGAAAAACCGTAATTATAACTTCATCGCCATATAAAAATGAATTAGAAGAGACTATTAAAAAAAAGAAGTTGGCAGAAGAAGAAAAGCAAAAGAAAAAAGCATTAAGAGAACTAACGAAAACCAAAAATAAATCTGCGGCTAATAAAAAAAAAGTGGCCAAAAAGAAAAAAGGATCTAAATATGTCCCATCAATAGAGAACAGTGATGGTGAAGTTGAAAATACACCATGTTTGTTTTGTAATGGTTGTTATTCGGAGTCGAATGAAGGCTGGGCTGCCTGTTCTGCGTGCGGCAAATGGGCTCACTGTAGCTGTGCTGGCATAGATGATGAAGATGAAGATGCAACGTTTACTTGCGCTTTTTATCAGCAAAAATAAATTGGATTTTTTTCAACCTCATCTTGCCCCTCAAGGTACCCCATCTTACCCGACGGAGGGGGCATGATGGGGAGATCTGACCTTATCTACTTTTTGTCAATTTTCTATTTAATTATTTAACATATGTTCCTAATTAGAATTAGTTATGGAAGACTGATTACCAAAGATGATTACTGAAATAAAAAAGATAATAAAGACACGAAAATGTTAGTTTTATTGAGATTCAAACGTTAAGTACCCCGTCTTACCCCCTTTCCCCTACTACTACGCCACCGAGGCAGTAATTATGATTAAAACACAAAAAAGTAAAATGAGGGTTAAAACTAAACTTGGTTATGTAAAGAAAGTGTGGCTTGAGCTTAAAATAAATGAAAGTTAGTTAAGAGCTAGATAATGAAACTAGGCTATATATCACACAACACAGAAACACAGTTTTTTTTCCTAGTCACCACTAGTCTAGATTACAATAATGCACCTATCTCGCAACTTCCTCGACTAAGAGAGGTCAAAGTGATTCTGTACTTCTGTCAATGTAATCAGAGTTATAGGACGAATTAAGCCGAGGTCAGATTTATTTGAGGCCGTCCTATAACAGCGCTCTTACAAAGACTTTTTACTATTCTCCTTAGTCCGAAACAAGGCTTCGTGATTGTGGTTTAATCAAATTCAGCTTTGGTTAGTATGAATGAGAATGATACGATTCGTTTAAGCAATGATTAATATTGCAAGATATAATTTTTTTACTTTCGTGCTAGGCATATATTTTGTAAAAATAAGATGAGTATGAGAATTTTATATCTATAAAAGTATGTGATTAAAATTGCGTGTTTGTCTGACTAAATTAAAATTATTAAGTTAATTTAAAAAGAACACCAAAAATAATATTTTTAAATATTTTCATCCTTTATTACTTCAAATTAATAAAGGCATCCATTAAACGCCGCTGTTGAAACTTCCAAATAAAACAATGTTGATTTATTAAAAATGTAACGACTTTTTCTGTCATTCTGCAATCCTGCAGACTGAAAAAGGCACTTTGATTCATTTGTCTTCTCATCCATTTAATAACAAAGTAATTCGTCTTTGTCCACGCCTTGCAATCTCAACTCTATTTAATTTAAGACTTGAATATTTTCCTGAACTTTTTGTAGTCTGGATTATTTTTAGAGATCCGAAGAATTATAGAGGAACCTTTTTTGTACCTATAGTATTTCGTAAAAAGATATTTTACAAGACGACGGGCTACGTAAATAATAATGCTAATTACAATAATATTATATTAATGACCATTATTTTAATATTAACGGAACACAGTGCTAAATAGTTATGAGTCTACCGAAAGTTTCATCAGTGAGTTGTTAAAAGCAACCTGCGTTCAGTTAGACATTACTTACAACTTAACGAATTTCCCAATATACATAAACACATTACCTACACAATACATGCAATAATGTATCTATATAATCAAAATAATAACTACAACTCCAACTTTCCAATATTTGAATGCACAATTTCGCTAGACACAATATTTTGTTAGTACCGCGAAGACACACTCGAGTCTCGCTCGAACTTCACTTTCATATCGGATTAACGGTTTAATACTTCAGCCCATTCCAGTCTCGGCCAGATTAAATACAGTAGTAAAACTAGATTTCGTTTTAATGCATAACACTCCGCCAGTCTGTAAACTATGAATAAAGATTTAATCTTCTTTAAGTGATTAGTATCGCGATTTGTGTACGTTGTGTGTATTAAAAAATTTTTTTAGATGAAGTATTCTTGTTTTAGTGACAGTATGTAGCTACAGTTTTGTGTCGACTGCAATAACTTTAATATAGAGTTCGTACTTCAGGATGTGTGTTATCTGTACTGTATTGTTCTTGCTAGAATGATTCAGAGCCCTATTCACAAGCTATCTTTAGTTTATAGATGACTATGCTATGACTTATAATATTTTGGCAACTAACAAATAGTTGTTAGGTTAGGTTATACACCAGATGTTGCGGTTTCGATTCCACCATGAATATATACTTGTATGATCTTCATAATATATATTTTGTCCAGGATTGGGAGTTCATGCGTCGGTAATTTTCTGTAACGAACCAAATATAGAGAAGTAATATTATTGTGAAGTTAGGTTAAAAAAGAAACAACCTAGCAACAACAGCCTACCGATCACTCAACTAAAGTCTCATCTAAAGTCAAAATCTATATATCCTGCCTCTCGATGATATATATTTTTATATACAAAATAAAACATGCTTAGTCGGCGACAAATCAAGTTTTTTGCCTAACATTATCTCGTTTGGACTGAACCGTTCAATTTGTGATTGGTCGCGAGATTGATGGACACTATCGGGTTTTATGTGAAGAATTCTGCTGGTTTAGTGTTCCTTTTGTGTTATTAATGCGGCCTATCCAATTGATAGGTTTCGTCGTCTCCGTCTGGGAATGTTAAATTTAGATTAAGGTCACCTACATTCTGTTTCATGGGATTTGCAGTGATCTGATATTGGATACTGTTGTTGAATTTTTCTCCATACATTCGTTTACCTAAAACTCACGCCATTTTCCAGAAGAGGTAGGCAGAGATGCCATGACAACCGCGTTTTGCCTTGTGTGTTCCGTCTCACAATGTGATAGATGGCGAGCCTATCGCCGTATCAGGCACTAATTCCTGGCTCCGGGCTGACAATGAAAATAAAATCCATTAACATTTTACCTGATTCAGGATTCGAACCCGAGACCTCAACGTTGTAATCATACCGTAGTACGACTGCGCCACCAAGGCAGTTTGTCTGACTGTTTATAAATGTATATACTCAATTTGAAATGCACATTACTTACCATTGTACATTGTTAATAATTATTTTGTCCTGTCACTATTCAAAAAACAGTTTGTTATTTCTGTTATAAAGCCCTACTTACACAGGGAGATTTTGTCACCTCAAAGATACAATTATCGCCAAGATATAAAAAAGTTGCATCGTGTAAACATTGTCAGAACGCGATAATCTTATGGCGGTTATGTCATGCGATAATGACATACGATTCTCGGCTCGAGAAACTCTTCCCGTGTGAATGACGCTTTAGTCTTTTGTCTGAAACGTTACTCGTAGTTTCAAATATTGAGAACAGGCTAGGATCTTACTACGTTGTTGAAATTATTTGAAATTATTATTTGTCTGACTGTAAGGGTCACTGTATTTATTTTGTTTACGAGATCCCCGCCCGTGACCTGCCGGCATTTTTTTATTCCTGATCCGCGCTGTTCGCTGACATTATATAGCTTTCAGTATTAACATGTGCTTAGTGATTCAGAAGTACGATTTACTGGCATTTAATAGCATTCAGAATTTAATTAAGTTTAAAAACAACTAATTACTTTTTGATGGGCTTTGCTTATGTTCCAACCAACATTACTTTCCAATTCAGTTTTATTTTAAAGTAACAAAAAAAGAAAATAAAAGGCATTTTAAATATAAAGAAACAATTTTACATTTGAAACATTTATTCTATAGTTCGTGTTTTTTTACAGTGTATAAACAATGTACAATTATTTTTGTGTTTTGTTTAATCATGAAAAATAGTATTTTATTTACAGTGACTTACAAATACCTACACATACCTATGTATGAAGTTTAAAACGAGGGTGGTATCAATAAAAAAAACGGGGATGGCGAACAATTTTATATAATTTAGAGAAATAGACAAAAGGATGATTTGACTACAAAAACACAGGATAAGTAATAATTGAAATAGAAAGATGTTAAGATTTTTTTATTGAATATAAGCATTCATAAATATTTGAAAATAAAACTTTTCTTATTACTTCATAATCAAGTAGAGTCATTAATTTTATATTTATTTTTAATTAAGTGAAATGCGATACCACGCTTGTTTTGTTTTTTTCAACATGACATTTCTGGGACGTAGCCTTGCAGAGGTGAAACAGCTTTTTATTTAAATTGCACGAAAAGTTGCGCGTAAATAATATATTCGGGATGTAAAATATGAGATATATCGTTATCGATATTTTCAAAATACACTACTCACAAAAATTAAAGGATATTTTTTTTGATCAATTTTTTTTGGTGTTTTTTGAGAGTCTGTATCTTGGAGAAAATTGATTGTTAAGAAATTTGGAAACTAAAACTTGGAAGCTTGAAATGTCTATTTTGCAGATCTGTGCTCTATTCCTTGATTCCTCGCTAAGTTTATAAGCAATCGTAAGAAAACCAACGAGAAAAAAAAATCCAAAATTTTTCTGGATTTCAAAATCGTGCATTTACATGGGTAGTATTTTTTTGGTGACATCATTATAAAATTCCCGTAGATAATTTAATTGCCTTTAATTTGATATACCAGAAACCTCCGTGACATGATTTGGAGCTGAATTATGGTAAATCAAAGTAAAAATGGCCTATCACACTTTGACATTGGATTACTCCATGAATATCAATCATGGGGAAAACAAAATCAGATTTTCAGTAACTTCAAAACATGTTCTATAAGATGGTATTAAAGTCTTATGATAATGAATAGTATTTCTAAGTAAAATTGTTGACTGAAAAAAAGGTAAAAAAACGGTTATTTATGGATATTCGGAAAACACTGCATATCTTTGGATAAAAGAAACAAACCAAGGATATCGTCGGTAACTTTTCAACCTTAAAGTATTCTAAAGACACTCTGAAAATTTCAAACTGCTCCGATTTGATTATCTTAGTGTTCGGAAGGTTTGAACTTACTGTATTCGTCAAAATTGTTGTAATAAGCATTTTTCGTGTGTGATCGATTTTTGTCACTTCAGAATGCTTTTTTTGGTGATTATCCATATTCTTTTAATCAAATCATTTTTTCTAACGTTTTCGCTACTCTCCGCAATTGTAAAAAAAATACTGGCACTGTTTTACTATAAATCCGACCACGCAACCTCCCCGAAGTACGCTTTGGGTAACGCTAATGCCGGCGGTAAAACAGTGCCAGTCTTTTTTTTTACAATTGCGGAGAATAGTGAAAACGTTAGAAAAAAGGATTTGATTAAAAGAATATGGATAATCACTAAAAAAAATATTCTCAAGTTACAAAACCATTAGCATGCGAAAAATGCTCATTACGACGACTTTGCTGAATACAGTAAGTTCAAACCTTCCGAACACTAAGATAATCAAATCGGAGCAGTTTGAAATTTTCAGAGTATCTTTAGAATACTTTAAGGTTGAAAAGTTACCGACGATATCCTTGGTTTGTTTCTTTTATCCAAAGATATACAGTGTTTTCCGAATATCCATAAATAACCGTTTTTTTTACCTTTTTTTCAGTCAACAATTTTACTTAGAAATACTATTTATTATCATAAGACTTTAATACCATCTTATAGAACATGTTTTGAAGTTACTAAAATTCTGATTTTGTTTTCCCCATGATTGATATTCATGGAGTAATCCAATGTCAAAGTGTGATAGGCCATTTTTACTTTGATTTACCATAAGTCAGCTCCAAATCATGTCACGGAGATTCCTGGTATATCAAATTAAAGGCAACTAAATTATCTACGGGAATTTTATAATGATGTCACCAAAAAAATACTACCCATGTAAATGCACGGTTTTGAAATCCAGAAAAATTTTGGATTTTGTTTTTCTCGTTGGTTTTCTTACGATTGCTTATCAACTTAGCGAGGAATCAAGAAATAGAGCACAGATCTGCAAAATAGACGTTTCAAGCTTCCAAGTTTTAGTTTCCAAATTTCTTAACAATCAATTTTCTCCAAGATACAGACTCTCAAAAAACACCAAAAAAAAATTGATCAAAAAAAATATCCTTTAATTTTTGTGCGTAGTATATAAATTAGTAGAAATGAAACTCAATGTAAAGTAAATTTGGATTACTGTTTTCAACAACATGCGTAAGCGAAGAATGCTTGTTAAATTATTTTAAGATTTAGAAGTCATCATTTCTCATAAAAGTAGGTACGTATGTACATGGAATTAATCACGGAGAAACGCTATTATTCTTTTTGACGATCTATCCCTGATTTTCTGACCCAGCAACTTATATTTCTTAGTTTTAATTTCTTTCAAATACCTACTTTTTTGCCAAAAAAAACTTTTGTTTAAAACATTTCTCCTAAATGTTTCACTAGAATTCGACCTTGGAATTTGACACTCTTTATGCCCAAAGAAGTTTCACTTTAAAATGCTTTAGAAAATAACAAGGCATAGCAAGGGTGGAAAATGAATAATCGGATCAGAAAACTGGGACGAAAGGTACCTAACTAATTTTTATTACGAGTCCGAAATAATAAAAAAAAAATACATTTACAAATACAATCATAATTTAAAAAGTATGGTATCGATAAGTAAATGGCTACGTCCACACGAAATAGAATATGAGTAATCGTAACACCATTAAATATGTTATACAAGAACAATTTTACAAATGATATAGCCTACATGACTAGAGTCTGACTCCTTATAGTTTGGCACCAATTACCTAAATAACATAAAAATGTACTCACAAATTACGATTAACAATACTTAATTACGTATCTACATGTTTTTGGTACGAGAGATCTGTAAGTCGTACAAAATTGTAGACTGAAAAAGTATCTTTTTTTTAATAAATAGTCCCTGTATTCTGTTTGCTACTTACATTATAATAAATACGTTTTTCAAACAGTAATACATATTTATAAGTTTTATGATGCTGCATTTGATTTCAGCTAAATGTGTATTAGAAGTAGTTAATTAGATTGAGGCTTCAGTAGTTCGAAATACGAGAAATTATACTCAATGTAATTATATTATGTGTTCATTTAATATTATCTTCCAATTGAAACAACTGAATGAAACGTTAAATCAGAGGAAAAGAGAGTTACATATTAATTGCGTGTGAATATTTTAACATATATATTCACATTTGATGAATACAGATTTTACCTAGTGTATTAAACAATCAATAACTTTACAAAGTTTCCATTTGACGAATTTCTAAGATAATAAATTGAATGAATAACATGCAAGCACTGGATCAAACTTCCTACCTTAGTGTGCTATGAGTTGTTCGTCTTTAAAATGGATTTAAAAGGAGCTCTCATGACTCAATAACATGCTGTCTTAGATATGCTTGAGGTACTAATATTCCAAGATGAGCGTCTCCATAAAATTGGGTAGGACCTCCATCAATAAAATTAAATAAGTAATTTAAGCATCCTTATTTCTTTATTGTAAAATTTCGTCATCCAATTTAATTTAACAGTGCCTTCAATGCAAAACAATAACAATGTATGGAGCATATATTACGTATTTGAGACTTAATAACAGATCAAACATGAAACAAACCACAGGCAAATGTTAGTACAGCGACCACAAAACACAACTTCTGTATGTCATGACTCATGAGCACAAGTAATTAAATTCTATCATGAATACATTCTAATTTCACAGCGAGATGTATACGGTTTGATATTAAATTTGGCTCCCCAATGAATCTAATGCATATAAAACTTATTTAATAATAGTCCAATGCTAGATACACAAAACTTTGTGAATCGTAAGGTTGAAATTGTGAAAATTGTTTTCACTCTTTGCGGTGCACGCCAAGTATACGTAATTGCCGACAGTGTTATTAGTTTCTTTGCTTTGATATTTCTATTTTAATTCCCAAACAAAAAATATTCTTAATTTCATTCGCGAGTTGCAGACATTATTTCGCTTGTTGTTATTATCTTGATTTTATTTTTTCAAGGATCAGCAAGTTTACAGTATTGTTATTTAAATAGTAAAAAAATATAAACTCATGTTTTAAATCTTTTAGTTTATTCTTTGTTTCTTTTGCTTCAAGCAAGATATTATCACAATATCTCTGCTCCAACTGTAGCCTGTTAGACTGTAGTTTTCTCGAACAAGATACGAATCAACCATGCCTAGCATGATCGTGATTCCCGTTTATCTTCGAATCTTTTAAGATCCAAAGAAAAGCTAATCATTTTTACGTCAAACGAACTCTTGCTTCTTTGTAAAAGATTAAGAAAATTACACACAAGCTCTTACCTTATTGAATAATCTTATAATTATAATTATTAGTGATGTTACAAATACTATGCAAATATTTTGAAACGAAAGGTGTATTTTAAAAACTGTTTATTTTTTCGTTAGTATAATTAAACATTAACCCTAAACAAACCAAAAACACAGTTAAGGTCGTTGTTAACTATACGAAATAACGAACGCAAATTATGCATTTTTTAAACTAGTTGTCAATTTTGCTGTTATTTCGTAACATCACTACACAGTAGTACACACATTAACACCTATAAAATCTTATACTAGAAGTATACACCGACGTACTAGTATCTATGAGGTAACCACTACAAGAACGTGTCGTCGCGTCTGCGGTGCGGGTGGCAGTTGTTATTGTTTTGCTGGCCTTCGGGCAGGTGCAGCCGGACTTTACGCGAGTTTGTGCTGTTGCACTGATGGATCCTCTGCTTTGGGTACTTGATGCTGTCGTCCTTTACCTGCGGGAAATGGATATTCATTACTTAAATAAACGGGTGACAGGTGGTGGTCGCACCATCGCATGGTCGCATGGTCGCAACCATCGATGTCCATGGTTGCAAGAAATCGCTGGTTGCAGTCCTTTTCCAATAGGTCGATATGGAGATCCATGGGGAGGCCAATGTTCAGCAGTTGTCTGTCTTCCTGTGCCTGAAGAGAGTGTACGAGTAGAGACTATCCTACAGAATCTTATTGCAACTTAAGACAACCCAATTTGCACAAAAGCGTTCCAGATTTGCTATTAAATATCAACAAATCTATCGTGCTTGACAACAAACTGTCTGAGACGTTTTATTTAGTTTCGTGCCTATCACCTCTAATTTTATGAAGACTTTAAAATATTTAAGATATTTAAAGGCTTTTAGTTTAAGTCTCGTCCCTAAAGAGGCTTTGATAGCTTCGATAACAAGGTTTAAAAGGCGTCTAAGTGTTGGGATCTACAAAAAATATAAAATATAGAATATACTTGGCAATGTTAGAAAATTATGATCGAATTTTCTTGAAGCACATTTATTATTTTGGCTTTGCTGTGGAAATCCTACAAGTTAGCCTTTGTTTAACAGTGAACTTTTATGGGAGCTGATAATGATGACAAATATCATATACATTCTTTATGTAAACGAGTTAGACATATCGTTAAAAAAGGATTTCTTATAATAATAAACAAATACACCCAACAGTCACATACATAGTTCGGCCCCCATATTAAGATCAATTAAGTCTTGAGTCGTGTGTATTAGAAACTACGAAACACTTTTTGGTCTCACAAATACCCAGAACCGTAAGAAATATTTGTGGGACACACAAACATTTCACTCCGTGCGGGGATCGAACCCGCGACCCTAGTTACACAGCCGGCGTCAAACCAACTGCGCCACGGAGGCTGTCAAAATTCTGATAAAGCATGATGATGATTTGGAATTTTGATTTTTTTACTGAATCTATGCGTTCCTGTGCATTTGTAATTTTCAACAAAATATCTGAAGAGAGAATGTGAAACTACTTACCCTGATAGTAAGATCGTGTCGAGTCCTCCTGTGTGAGGAAGTCAGTAGTTCCGTGTGCGCCCGTGATTCGTTGCCAGCAGGACTATCGCTCGATTTCATAGTGCACCAGAGCCACTTGTATGGCGGAATGTTCCTGGTAGAACGAGACATAAAGCGTGAAGATATTACGTTAGCGGAATTTTCATCCTGCCGCACGTTTTCGCAAACATTTCAAATATGCATGTTGCAGAATTATTTGGATTATTGTTTTATGAGAACAGAACTAAGTACTAATATACAATCATAGTTTGTGTATGTTTTTGTATATTATTTTGGTTTATCTATAACAATAATCAATATTATAAAGAGGAAAGCTTTGATTGTTTATTTGTTTGTTTGCGTTGAATAGGCTCCGAATCTACTGATCCGATTTGATAAATTATTTTACTGGTGGGAAGCTACACTACACTATCCACAGGTGACATAAGCTATATTATATTTTCAAAAAAAACAGGGATCCTTACTAAAACTCCAATTATGTAACCAAAGGTGCAAAAAAATTACCTAATATATTCTTTACATCGCGTGCCCTGCAAAAAATATATTATGTTGTTGATGTGGACTGGACTTAAAAACTATCTGCACCCGGGCGAAGCCGGGGTGAGTCGCTAGTATATTATAATCTAAATACACCCATTGTGCTTCATCTCTTCACCACCCTTAGGTGGACTGCAAGATAATGCCTGAGGCTAATGGCGGAATTAGTAGTCCGCCTACTTTTAGTATATATTATTAAGATTGAAAAAATGACTCCCTTTGACCGCCCTGATCCGCCACTGAGGAACGTTTTAGGTGATCAATATTTTCATGAAACATCAGAAAACATGAATATTATGAAATAATATGAGCAGTACTGCTTGTATAAAATAGTTAAAACAATCATAAAAAATCATCTAGATACCCTCGTAAATAATACTTTCCTTTATAAAGTTTCAGTGACAGGGATATAGAAGTTTGAGCTTTTTACAATTAATAAAAACCAACGGCAGTTTTCATGGAAGTACTTTCATTTAAAAAATATAAAAATATTTTTTAAATCTACGTGCATTTCATACAAAGCCATATAAGCTATTTAAGGTAACGTTTTAAAATTATTTCAAACATATTTATCTACAAAACAATTATTTAATTAAACGTTAACCTTTTAATACCTCAAAGAACGTACTCGACTGGTGAAAGAGATTTCGTAATTAAAACTTTTGACTCAGTGGGAATTTTGTTTCTATTTATTGTCTCTTCAGTTGATGTCGGGTTCTAATGTGAAATAAACAAATGAATTCGTTTAATGTTTGTTAATTAAATTATAATTACATTAATTAATTATTAATTGGTAGAATTGTTTCTGAGTTGTGTGCCCTTTTGAGATAGCTTCGTTTATTTCGTTTCAAGTACGGTCGAAAGCTATTGTAATATTTATTTCAGCATTTTGTTACTATATTCAACTACTCTGTGTTTGTACCAATCATCGCAATTAATGTATCGTAATATTCGACAGCACCCGTGGCGCAATCAGTTAGACGCCGGCTGTGGAACGAAAGGCCGCGGGTTCGATCCCCTCACTGAGGTAAATATTTGTGTGATCCAAAGGTATTTGTCTCGGGTCTGGGTGTCTGTGAGATCGAAGAGTCTCTTGTAGTTTCTTTTACCCACGACATAATACTCGATCTTAGTGTGGGATTAGGACTATGTATGTGATCGTTAGTTATATCTATTATTCATTTATTTATAAATGAAAAACGGTTTGCTCGGAAAGCAGAATGACTTTTTTATCATAATCACTCTTGGTCGTTGTCTTAACACTTTCTAAGTATGATTATTATTCTGTATCAACTATCATTAAGTGTTGGTACAGTCCTTAGATTTTCTTGGTCCTTCGAGATAGACTTCAAGCAGGAACCTAAGCAGACTTAAATTAAGTTGTAAGCTTTCTTCCAATTGTAATCTTCGTTTCAGTGCAGCGTCTTCAACATAATAACGATCAGTGTAATGAATGTAAAATTTAATATTTTGAACTTTCCATCGATTGATTTGGTATCAGAAGTCGGCTAGCGGATTTGCCACGAACATAAATCGGCTATACGAGCCAACAGATTCTTTAAGTGCTCGCCCAATAGGCGTTTTATGGCTTAAGTGAAAGCACATAAAGCGTAGTGTCGTTTACTGCTAAGTGCAGTCGTTTTGTGTTTACTACGCTACCGTTACTGTAGTTTTAGTGGGTTGACGATGTAGTTACGGTATAGTTTGGTTGTTGCTCACCGGGGAACACTATCCTTTAGTGTTTTAGATATCATTTAAACACATTTTTATAGTAAGTAACGAAGAATCTGATGCCCCTTTTCTGGTGTGTTACCTTAATGTTAGGTTCAATGAAACTGTTATGTATTTATTATATCTGAAGGTGTGCCTTAATGTTTTCGATTATTAGAACAATAAGGTTAATATTATTTGATGTTCGAAAGTGTTTTGTACTTTTTCCTTAGCCATCCTCCTTCTATGCAGAAACGTAATAAAGGAGATCCATATTTTTTTCTGTATAAAAATACTTTGTGGGTCAGAAACTCACAGACTCCTTTTGGTACTGGAGAATTTTTCTTTCCTGTTGGATATATTTATAGTGTAAATGAAACTAATGAAATGGGAGCTACCTTCATAATATTTACCTTCGTAATAAAGTAATCATATCTAGCCCTACGCTCTTTCAGCCCCAGAAGTACTGCGAAAAAACCCATTCCACGTATTCAGAAACCATTCTCCTACAATATTTTACGTAATAATGTACGTAAAAAAGGACTTTATTTTGGTAACGTCACAACCTTTTTCACTGCTTCTTTAAAACTGAAGTCTTTGTATATGCAACGGCACTTGCTTATCAAAGAGCTCTTTCCGATTCAGTGCACATTTGTTTGAAAATCTTTTGAAATATGTTCAGTAGAGCATGAGTGAGTATGACTCGTGATTCTTTTTACAATAAATCGGCTTACAAGGGAATATAGTAAGGAACTTACTAAGTTGAGGAGTTTCATTTTCATTTTTTGATGACCCGTGGTGAGTATTACTCTATATTATCTATACATCAGTCTACATAATAGGTCCCACTGCTGGTCCAGATACCCCTATGTGATTCAGTAGGCTTTACCTAAAAGCTCAAGAATCAGGACTTCCTACTTTTATATTACTATAAATAGTTATATCACACAAACATTCGTCTCAGAGCGGGTCTTCCGCCACTAGCTTTTCTCTCACTTCGCCAATTAATCTTTCAAAGATATTTTCTCAGCCGTTGAATTTAAATCCTTTAGTGTCCTGAACTAAAAGGGCTTAACTTCTCGCTTTTGTTTATTGAATAATAAATTATATTTTGGGGCGTCACCTAGTAACAAAGTTCTTACAAAGCCTCTTCTTCCTAAGCTAGACAATACAAGACTTGACAAGCGTAGTAAATCATTGGAATGTTTTCAAACTTCTGAGCCAAATAAATGATGTTTACCAAGATTCTAACGAGGCTGGAAACAGATAATTAAGCCCGAACATACAAAGAGAGATGCTTGACATTTCCATAGCTTTCAGTTATTAATTATAATTATCGCTATTTCTGTAGCTAATTATTAATATGGTTAGTTTGCTTGTGTTTGAAATATTATGTTTGATTTCAAAGCAGCTAAATTTAGATGATTTTGAAATAAACTGATAATTACGTATTACACATGTACAGCCAAAGATATACATATGTGCATCCGCAACAGTAGATGTTGATATTTAAAGTTCACTATCGATTCAACTACAATTAGCAAAGCATAGAATAAAACCCCCCTCTAATCGAAAAAAAGGCCAGCACAGGGATCAGTTATGCATATTATGAACCTTAGTAATTGTGAAACGAAATAAAGATTTTCAATAAACATCACTTAAATGCACAGCATGAAAATAAATCTAAAGCTACATTCGACCATGTTATTATATTTTATACATAAGATTTTCTTCCACTTGATTTAAAAAGACAATTTGTATTTCGCGAACCTTTCATAAATGTTTTGCTTACTCAAGAGAGAATCTAGGTTGGATTGATTCATTTTGGTATAAGCGAGTCCAATTTCCATGTCGATGTACACGGGCGTTCGTATGCTGATTCAAGTCGCGTGGAAGCCAACGCTCCTAAATAGCGGTGTTATGACTGTTAGGTAAAGTACAGATTGGGAGCTCAAGTATTTGCGTGATATTTGTAGTTATTCTGAAGTAAAAGGGAATATCATTGAGAAAGGGTTTGAAGATACAATAAGAAAGATTGAAGGAGTGGCCAGTGTAACTTCAGAAAACAGTTGCTGAGACGATTTATAAGTCGAGTTACTAGTAAGATCTGTTTTTCATTGGATTTTAATTATTGCAAGTGCTAATTAAGCTGCCATTGATATCTGTTAAAACTACAGGATTTTTTAAATTACAGAAGATTAGTAATTTAAAAATGTTCTGTTTAAGCAATACAAATACATCCTTAGAACACGATCGTTAGTGTAACAATCACGAGTTGACTAAATAAACATTCTAGACAATGTGTATCCAACCTTACGAAATCTGAAATCCACACATTTTTTCAGAAGCGTGTAATAATGCGGCTCAACATGATCCGAGCACGTATAGCAACAACTTACCTGAGACTAAGAAATATCCTATTGGAGAATATAAAATAGATGACGGGGTTGGCGGCTGAGTTGAGAGGCGCCAGGCTTTGTATGAGAGAAGCGATCGCCACGTTGACCTGGGTGTCGGGAACGTAGCCGTATACTTGGAGCAGGTCGAAGATCATGTACGGAGACCAGCAGAGGACGAAGACTGCGAACAAGGTATAAAGATGAAAATGGAGGAAATATGAGTATTATTTTTCATAAGTACTGTGATTCGGCCTAATGTACATAAAGAAAAAAAAAATTGGTATCTGGTTGGGGTCTGTCTGTATAAGGTTGTCGAATTTTTTATTAGGTAGGTATCTATCACTTTTATTTCATACTTTTAAAAATAATAGTGTTTCAAATTAGAAATCAATTACATTACCTCTAATTTGAAAGATGAATAATTTTTAAATTTAGAATATTTTTGCTGTGATAAAATTGAAATTTCGAAAATTACAAGCCAATTTTACAATAAGACTCATTCAAGAACCCTGATCTTGGCTTCCAATAATTCGTACCCAATGTTTCTCTTAAAACTTAAAGTTAGTCAATAAGTGATACCTTATTTAGATCCGTTTAATATCGCAAACGAGACTTGTATCTGAAAACTAATATTGAAAAACTTATTTAAATTTAAAAGATAGCTGCATTTACATTTCTATTTGTTCCATCGAATGTATACTAGTATTAGATGGGACAAATTATACAACACAAATAGAATTACATATTGAAATAGATTGATTCGCTTGAGTTGGTCTTAAATCCGATACTATAGTAGATTCTGAGTAAAGGAATCAATAAGATCTAGCAGACGAATTGAAAGAAGTATATCAGTCTGTCTTGTTTTCAATTTCTTATTAAAGAAAAATATCACGAAAAAGCATCTACGACAAATTTTAAGAAGTGAAGCATAAAGATTACAAAATACATGAACGATACGGAACTCGATCCCATTTCCGAGTATAATAAACACAAAGCCTTATGTAAAATGTGGCAAACTTTTATCTTGCTTTACTCCACGGAACTGCCTGATGAGAATTTTAATAGGAAGCAGCGTTGTATAATCGCTTCGTTGGCTAAATAACTGAATCTTAGGGTCCTGTGTGTTATTTCCAGGATCGGCACTCCATTTTGTATGAGATTTTCGAAATGAGGTGTGTCATATGAGCTAAAAGGGACTGGAGTTATGCCCGGTAAGGTTTGAAAATATTTTAGGACAGCCAGTTCAACGATATTTTTAAGTTATTAGTCGCAACTCTATTTATCTTCCATGGCATAGGTACTTGTGTGAACTTATGTATTATAACGAATTCTGAACGAAAACAACTAAGATTCCGATATTATCTGGGAGGAATATGTTAATTCAGACAGTCAACAAACAGGACCTACTCAAGATAAAGAATATTGATATGATCAAGCAAATCATATGGCACGTGGCAGAAAAAAATAATTGTTGTGAACAATCTTTCTCACCGTCACCAGTTAATTTATAGTTTTATTGTTTGAGAAGAAATGGTATACGATATTGTTTTGACGTACTCTGTAGGCAGATGGCTTGAAAAAAATAAGGTTGTGTATTGATTCCACTAAAGTCGCAGATATGTAGGATAGCTAGGATTTTTTTTTTATCGGATTGGCCACTCTCAATCGATTCTCTCGATTGTAGAGTAGGCCCGTGCTCTGCAGTGGGACGTATATGGGCTGATATAAAATATAAAAAATCGGATTGGTAATTATGGCTTCCAACTCTGCATTAATGACAGTGACAGCCTTCGTGGTTGGTTAGACGTGAAACGAGACGCCGCGGGTTCGATCCCCGCACCGAGAGAAATGTTTGTGTGGCCCACAAATATTTCTTTCGGGTTTGGGTGTTTGTGAGACCGAAAAGTCTCTCGTAGTTCTGATACCTTCGACACAAGACTTAATTGATCTTAATGTGGGGTCAGGACTATGTATGTGACTGTTGGGTGTATTTATTTATTTATTATTTATTATTAATTTGGACTAGTTTGTAGCAATATATTTTTTCGCACAATACTTTTAACATACAAAAACACTTTATATAAGTTTCACGTTAAAAGAGAATATATTTTCAAATTCGACAACAGCTGTTAGAGATATTTTAACTGATAATTTATTTATGATGATTTTTATGCGCAAAGTGCTCCGTGCCATAAGAACGGTGACTCACATAGACATGACGGAGGGGATCGTAAACTTTTATTGTGCCCGACGCTTTTTGTGGCGTTGGTATTACTAGACCTATATTTCTTATGGGTTTCAGAAAGATTTGCACTCGTATATCACATTTTTCGGGATGAAAAAGGGATATTTTGTTGATGAAGCAATTAAATCGTTTTTATGAGCAATTTCTGCATTTTTATTTTATTTAAAGTGGCATTTACTCTTACAAACGGACAGTTCTATTTGTTGGCTTTTTTTTAAATATATGTGGTGGAATATAGACTTTTTTATGAAAACCAAATCATTAAATAAAGAAATAACAATTTTGCAAAATAATGTAGCTATACGTCTTAATACAGTTCTATGGGACCTTAGACCTTTTAGGTCCTTTTTATGCCCAATACCCTTACCCTTTTCCTTCCCACTCTCATTCCAATTTGATGGTCCGGCAACACTTTTCATGATCCAGCGTTGTGGATATTCATGGGCGGCAGTGATCACTTGCCATCAGATGACCTGTTTGCTCGTTTGCCAGACCTATACAATAAAAAAGGTAAACAAGAATTTTGATTGCCGGTAAACGAATATTTCCAGTGCCACGTGATATCATAGTCACGTAAAATGTTTTCACTGCGTGTCTACCCATCAAAGCCTACTGTTTGCTCTTAATATAACCAAAACACATTTAAGCCCTATGTAAAGAAAGAGACATGCGATTGGTTACCCATACACCGACCTGATTTAATTTGAAATTAAACGTGTAATCTTGTCATACCGTAAGCAGTTTGAAATGAAATGGAAAATATCATTAAAATAATAAATAAAGAAATTTCATAGTTTAATATTATAACTATCATCAATTTTCATAGTATTATGAAAATATTATAATATGCCTAATTCCGAATGTTGAAGAATTCCAATAATCAATAAATTGTTATCACTAATTCCATTAAAGGAATCCGAGTCAACCGAAGAGGGCGAGCGTATTAGCATAGCTGTTAGATCAATGTTGTTGGAGCAAGTGTACTGCGGTGTTTAGGAGAATTTGGTGATTATGAGAATTCGCTAACATTCGGTTTTATCAGAATAGACTATACAGGGTATATCAAGACTGCGACCGAAAACGAAGCCAGGTGGTAGTATAAGTGACTTCAGACACAATGCAATAAAAAAATTCGCAAAAACTTATCGTCGTATTTGGGTGATATATACATAGTTTTCCTAATATAAAGATGTACACCTCTTTATTTTTAAACACGCAATGGTACGTAAGGGTTTAAATTAGTATTTTCACAAAAACTAGGTATTTACCACCCAAACAGTATACCTAATTTGAAAAAAAAAATTAAAAAAAAATCTGTCACTGTTTTGGCAAAATTTTTATTTGCATCGTGTTTGTAACCACTAAAACTACCACCTGGCTTCGTTTTCGGTCGCAGTCTTGATATACCCAGTATATCATTTGGTTATATGAAATTTAATCCGCAAGACTCTAACCTAAGATAGAAAGAGACTACGTTTGGATACAATAACTAGGAGCTTTTCTATTTTTCGGAGAGTATGTTTACCCCCGAGTCCTGGTTGTAGCATTTTAATCATGACAGCAGTTGATAAATTTTGCCAAAATAACTACAGTTGCTTACCAAAGACGATGACGAATGTCATTTTTACTGTTTTTATTTTCGCTTTCGGTATGATGCCCCGGCTGCTCGCTCGTCGGCTGTCTAAATCGTCGCTGTCTGAAAAGGCAACTCAGATTAATATAAAAGAACATTAAAGATCATTTGGAAATGTATGATGGTTGTATAAACATAAGTTTCATCCAGCGTCCTTAAAGCGGCACTGATGTTACTCTCATTTCACTGAGTTTTGTCCGAATATGTAATAGGGGCAAGTTTATCATCGGAATCAAATTCAAATGGCAGGCAAATATTACGGCATTTTTCTACAAGGCTAAGAGACCATGTACTTAGTTGTAATTAATCCAATTGCCACAAAAGCCTCATAACGCGTACGAGCATGAATCACGAAAAACAAAGATAACCGTGCATATATCACTGAGATAATTATGGGAGATTTCCCGAGACCCCCCGTCTGTCGCGAACGGGATACAGTCGTTAATTCAAATGAGTCCGGTTTAATGGCTTTTGGGTGGTCGTAAAAAATATTGTAATTTTTCCCTTATACACTTTACCACTTAATGACTCGGAGCGAGACAGTGTCATATTCTATGGATGTTTTACATTGCGTTGTCTTTTGGATATGAAATATTCACTTGTCCATTAACATACACAATGTATTTTTAATGTTGTTTTATTGTTGTATTGGATTTAGTTATAAAGAGTGGGGGTCATCACTTTGTCCATGTATTGCGTGTGTTTATAGTGACACAGAGGTTTTGCAATTAATAATGCGTTATCTCTGTTCGATGATTGTAACACTGTCTTTGTTTACTACAAATTGCGTCATACACAGTGTAAAAGTAATGCCAATATGCTATGTAACATTATCTGATTTTAATTAGAAAATCGAGTATAGAATTTGCAAGATACTGATCGGGTTTTTGAGTTGGAATATTAGGCTCTAACAATCGCTAATAATGTCGATACTACGGTTCGATGGCTTACCATGCTCTATCAAATCGGACCTACTCGATATTATAGGATTAAACGTAACCAACTAACTAACTCCACTTGACTCAAGGACAGTAGTATATTAGCAGATAGTATATAGGTAATAGATCTATTTGTGTTAATATTTTTACTATATAGTATCCTAATATTGAATTAAAAACCCTGTTAGTCCATCTCTATAATATAACAAAAAATTACTCATCAATTAAATTATACCCACGAAAAAACTGAAACATTTTATAGCTCTTTAAAAATTCAAGGAATTGTTTACTTAGGTCTATTCGATATTACAGTTGGCTGAATACCTTTTGGATTGGAGATTATTACTAAAAATCTCAGATTCAGAACAGATTCCACTTGGATAAAGTTAGTTAAATAAAATAACGTTTTAATTCCAGAATTCAGCGCAACAAATGTTTCAGGCCGAAGGTTTTGTAGCGTACTAAAGACCACCGGGCATTTTATTCGTCCACATAAACCCGAGAGGCTCTCGTCTCCATATTTCATAAGTGAAAGATATCGGGGTTCAGCTCACGTACAATCTAATTTGCTCCGATGCCGACAGCTTCGGTTTCGCGGCAAACATTTTGTTTTACCCCTTTATTATTGTTTCGGTTTTGGTACGGCTTTATTTATTCCGACTTAGCGATTGGTGCGAATCAAGCAATCATTCTTAGCACGTATTAACTTTTCAATTTGGAGTTATTTAGCGATATGATTTTGATTACAGATATCTTACGGCTTCTCGGGTGTGACGTGAGATATAATATCAAATTAGAAGTGACCGCTTTTGGTGGCAACATTTTGAATTGATTCGTGTTTCGAGAAATTTTTAACCTTCTAAATCTAGTGATATAATATAAGTTCCTACATTAGTGTAATGAAATTCAACTATATATGAAATAGTATTGGCTTAGCTTAATTGCGTAATATTAAGCCCATGCATAAATGTGGTGAAGGAAATCCAGCAGTGGTAGTAGACTAATTTAGGTATATTTATATTATTATAAAATTGGAACATTATTATTTATTTATCTTTATGTCTTAGTCCAGTATAATATCTTTTCAAGATGACTTATCTAGCAGTGGTAGTAGCCTATATACCTAAATAGGTATATTTGTATTATTATAAAATAAGAGCAATATTATTTAATGATCTATATGTCTTAGTTCTGTATATGTTTTCAAGATGACTTACATTGCCTGGTAGCAGTGGCCCGACGGCCTAATACTCTGTTGCTCTTCTGTCGTATAGTGACCACTATGACGCCATAGCAAGCGGAGATGGTGAGAGCAGGCGCGACGAACAGCGACACGAACACGCTCGTCATCCAGATACGCCACTGAAGCTTGCTTATACCTGACCAGCATTGGAGGATACCTGGACAGTTTTTTTTTTATGTTAGTGGCCAGTGTTAGAATCTTTTTGGGCTTTAAATTCAGACTAGTCTGGTGAAATGTATCAATATATGAGCGAGGAGTAAGGCACGATGAGTTGGGTTGTAATGTTTGTAGGAATGGTGTTATGGTTGTTAGTGGAGTATATTTAGCTGATGGTAAAATAATCCCTCTGTTGTAATGAATTTCTATAAGCAAGAGGTACTCGAAATTTCAGTAAATCATATTTCAATAACAAAGCCTAGTTGTTAATACTCTAGAATTTAATGCCAATAAAGATTATGATGAATGTTGTCTTTAGCTTTTTAATCCACAAGGTTACAAAGTAAAATGTAAGTAACAAACAGCCACTTGAAAGCTCTTCACAAGTGCACTGCACACAAAGGCATCTATTAAATTTTACTAAAACTTAATAAAACAAAACTTGAATTATTCTATGAATTCATCCGCCATCTTTTCAAAAACTACAGTTGTATTTTACTGAACACCTTTTGTGTTTAAAACAGTCTCACCACATGCCCAACTTTAATTAATTTCGTAAACTTTACGCGCAAAGAAAATTACGTTTTACCATAGCGTTCTAAAGTGGTACAATAACCCAGCGGGTGCTTGTTAAGTTACGATGTTAGTGAAGAGAGAAGTGCCACAATTTTTTGGCTAGGAGCCATCACCCAAACTTCTGTTCGTACAAGTTGTTTGGCTCGAACATCTTAGTGTTTTGTTTATCTTTGAAAACATACTGTTAAAGAATAAATATATTCGTAAATAATATACCTAACATCTAATAGTAAATATTTTGTCCAATCATATTGACACAAATTTTCATAGAATTTTCTGACCGTACTATACATCAAAAACACAATTAAAAACTGCCATTCATTAATTAAATTATATAATAAAATATAGAGTATAATGACGGTTACACTGCGATTCATTTCTGCAAAAATAAGTTTTTATAATATTACCTTCTACATTGGCTTCATTGAATAGAAACAGCATCGGTACACAAAACAGGAAGCTGACCAGCCAAGCTCCAAGAATGAGGGCACGAGCTCGATGCCCTGTCAAACATTAAAAATATCATTCAACACCTCACTATTTAAAATAATAACTACATTAAGTAGGTACTGAAGATATATCATTGGATGTCTAAATTTCAAGACACAATTATAGTATGAATCGATAACTTTAAGTATTTTTGATAGACTTTATTCATCCAAAAGTTGACTGTTTCCGAAAACGATAGTCAAATCAATAGATCGTAATTAATCAATTACATAATTTACTAGATTTTAATAGTGAAATTAATAAAATGAACTCACAGCTCCCCGTGAAGTTCATAGGATGAGTGATGGCGTCGCATCGATCCACGCTCAGAGCCACGAGCACATAGGTCGAGGAATACGTCACTACACCCTGAAACAGAATTTGCGTTACAACATGCTGCAGAATTAATAAATCTTTCTTCCATTTCTTCCAAGAAATGAATGTCATTATAATCCCCAATTTGCTCTATTTATAAAGATTGGAGTGGTTAGCTAATGAATAGAACCACACGTAAAAATAATTATTATAATCGGTACAAAAATGACAAAGAAACCAAACGCAGGAATATAAAAAATCGAACACAAAACATCCTTTTTTTGGAATCGTCGACACAGAAATTATGGACGAATAAGTAAGTAAATAAAATCGAAAAAAGTTTCCCTTTTTATTAATTGTATAATTCAAAACGAACATTAATCGGAACTTGTTCAGTATTCTAGAGGAGAGATATTATTTTTTATTTATTTTATTATTTACTGCACACACATAAAACAAAAGGCACACAATATCTTACAGATAAAATTAAAGAGTACAGTTGGCGGTCTTATCACCCTAGGCGATTTCTTACAGACAACCTTAAGATAGATATTTATTTTCTTCTATAATTTGTACCGCTTTGATTTATCCAGTTTTAATCTGAGCAAACACTAGCGACCGTGGTACTCGTATGTACGGCATTAAGAACGCCATAGCGACAGTTCATTGAGCTGGATAATGGAAACAACCGGACTATATGGATTTCGGGATCTTCAGTATCGCGTATAAAATATTTGACCATTAACATTACATCAAGCCCATCGTCATGTGATATAAATAAATACACCAGTCACAAACATAGTCGTAGCACCACATTAAATTCAATCAAGTCTTTTGTCGTGGAGATCAAAAACCATGAAAGACTTTTCTCACAAACATTAGGCCACAAGGCGTAAACAAATGCCTGGTGATCACACATTCATTTGTCTCAATACGGACACATCGGACCCGGCGGTCTGTCGTTTCACAGCCGGCTCTAACCAACAGCCATGGAGGCAGTCAACTTAACTACCCAAATGTGCATATTATTATGCAGTTTATACATATGCATGAATGTCGGGGAATATTCTAATGTTGTTTAAATGTAGACAAATGGTTTGTAACACTTTCCGTATAAATCATTTAGCTCATAAGCCATTTTCGTTTCCACAAACATAATTTAAAGCATTATTTTGGTAAAGTGCAATTACATATTATTCACATTCGTAGCTTTGAGCTCCAAATTTACGATTAGAAGTTACAAAACACCATATTATGTTTTCTATTTCAATAGAGAATATATTTTACGGTGTATGTTTTCTTTTCTGCAATAGCTATAGGTTTTTTTGAATATCGAAATTTTAGTTAATTAAAAGCAAACAAAGATATAAGAAATAATAAGAATAAAATTCAAGAAAGTTTTCAATACTCTATTATTTATCCATTGTTCGATGAATCCATATCATGATTTTAATTATAATTTGTAATTCCAAATCAAAACAAATGGAACTTACCTGTAAATATTTCATCATTTTACAAGTTATTGATCCGGCGAGCCACGTGATTGTGATTCTCTGTATTAGATCCGGCAGAACGCTTATTAAACCCACCAGTAAATCTACAACAAAGATTAGTATTTTAGTAATAGTCACTATTATTATCTGATTTTGAGAGACTTCTTAAAGCAAATGACATACTTTTTATTGATTTATCAAACAGATAAAGAAACTTAAACTCGGCATCTTGCGTAGCAAATTATTAAGTATCTAAATATATATTTTTATAGTGAGAAGTGAATTTTTTTCTCTGCATTATTTTCATTCATCACATTTTTGTTTAATTAATTTGCAATCAATTCGTATACAAAATTTGTTACATTTAAATACTTACCGGCAATAGCAAGTTGCATAATGAAGAAGTTCATCCGACTCTTCCGAGATTTAGTGAGCAGTAGAGCCAAGACGACCGTCGCGTTGCCAGCGACAATGGTTACCAGCAAGATCCAAAGAATCGCCAGTTGCGCCGACTGTATACAAAAATTTTAAAGATTATTTGACAATCTAACAATCAATATTAACGGACCTGGCGCGACCGCTAACATGTTTACGGTGGTCGCGGGTTCAAATCCCAGGTCACAGCTCTGATTTTTCGGAGTTTTGTGTGTATTGATAGTCAATCACCACGCACTATAACGGTGAAGGAAAACATCGTGAGGAAACCTGCATACCGTAGCGATTCGGAAGAATTTCCATAGGAAATGTCCGCCAGCCCGCACTAGACTAGCGTGGTGGACTATACGGTTTAACCCCTCTCAATCGATTGTAGAGGAGGCCCGTGCCCTGCAGTTATGTATATGGGCTGATACAGATACAGGTTGTGGATTAGGTTACGGACATTGCTGAGAATAGAGCCAAATCGTTGAAGAAACCGTGAACTGTAAGTACTGCAAAATTGATTGCTCGATGGAGCTTTTAGTGTTACCTGACTGGCACAAAATGTTATTTGTATTTACAAAGGTTTGAATTCATTAGTAACGTTTTTAGATACGCTGTCATAGTGGTAGGAATTGCCCTGGAATGACCTTACAGAAACACAATCGTTTACACGTTAATTTGTAACTTTAAACGACAAATCTTTCAACAGCACTCAACAAACAATCCTAAGGAACTGAATCGAGTTTCTAGTAGTAGTAATTTTTCTAGGAAGTGTCAGTAAAACAGCGAGAATGCAAGTAATAATGCTGAAAATGTAATGCAAAATCCTCCTGAATGGGGTCGGTGGTGTCGCGATGTGCAGACATTATACAGAATTTAAAATATCCTGCCATCGCTAATGGATTTCGGGTTTAATTTATGAGAGAATGGAAATTTATACGCTCGGCTGCGTGTTCATTAAGAATATAATCATAAAATTGTCCTGTTTTTAATTAAACCGTATTCTTTACCATTTACGCTTATGTTAGGTTCGTAATTTAATGATTAATCTTAATAACTAAATTATAGAAATCTTATTAATAAAATATTTGTAACAAGTAATATAACGTAACAAAGTATGCCCATTTTAACATTGCAATAATCGTTTTTGAACATTAAGTCTATCCCTTGCTGGAAACGCTTAGAATTTACCCCGAACTAAATAAGTATAACTCTTGCACACCATAGTAATAACAATAGGTAAGTATAATATTAAGTAAAGATTTAAAATAAATACGATTTTGTCACTTAAATAATCAGATTTACGATTTGTCACTTATTATCAACAAGTTACAGTTGAGTTATTAAACCACTTGAATCTTTATCACAAATTTAGCTAAACATATTTCTGCCTAAGCCGAAATGCCAAATATATTTGAAATAATTAGCCCCGCCTATCGCTCGTCACTCATCCAGCTGTTAAGAGATTAGAATACAGGGTGCTCGTCTAGACCCGTACTTCAGAGGGTCTCTCACGCAATTAACTGCGACCCTAACATCCGAAACATAATCACCGTGTTACGATTTTATTAAAACGACGTTTTGATGTGTTGAGCTGGAAATATCTTCAGAATTAATTTAGAATGTTACTTTGCATATACATCGACAAGTGCTCATTTGCTTCTAAATTCTTTATTATTTTTGGTTTATCGTGAAGCTGGCTTTATTTTTTTAAAACTTCATTGGACACCAGACATATAAAAAGTAGACAACATAACAAAATATTGTATTACTAAATACTATATTATTGGTAATTAAGAATTTGACAGATTAATACAACTAAAGAAATTAAATTACTTAGAGACTAAACAGACACCTATAAATTTCGAGGGCATTACTTAAATAGTAATAACTAATAAGAAAAATTGTCGCCGAAAACTACACCTGTACTCTTTCACTCTTTATTTAAGGATTTAAAAATGAAAGAACTGTTATAATTGAAAGTAAGTAAAAGCAGAACTAGTAGAATATATTATAGGATAGAAAGTTTCCAACTTAATACATTTTAGTTGTCTCTAATAAATGTCTTCTAACTTTGCGTACGTGTCTCGCCAAATCTGGGTACTGTGTCCAATACAAACTTTGATTGATAGTTCGATATCTAAACGTCAAACTCTTGGGTCCTTGTCCAAGTTTAATTTATAGGGTAATTCAAAGTGCTCTATTGCTAATTGTATTAGCTAACTTAACTTTGATTTTCAGAATGTGTTCGTGATGAAATCAGTTTGATCTTAGATATGTACTAAAATTTTAGTGTGCATTTAGTTGTTACTAATCATCGTAGTATCATTGTAATTTTCACAATATTTACCTACTTTAAGAGTAAACACACTCTGACAGTGTGGACCATAGACCCTCAAAATTTCGTCATGGTTGACTATAACAAAACCAACTTTGGAATCGAGAGCAATTTCTTCATACACACTGTAATTTTGATGCTGTTCAGTATTTCTATTTAAAACGGAATATTTTCCAGCACAAACATGTTTAGTGATATCAGCCGCTTTACATAATGCCTAGCCCTGAATTCAGTTATTTGCGAGTATCGTTAAAATAAGGTTAGAGAGGACGAGTTGAGCAAATGTTTTGTTCTAACATAATTGTGCGATACGTCGCGTGACCTCGTTGGCATAAACGTAATAAAAATATATGTAAATAACAGTTTGTATGCTTGAGACATTCTTGGTGGTTGCAACTGATCTAATTATTAAATTATTTTTTTTCAGGTGGTAAATATTTGTTACAAGGGTTTTCACGAACATTAGGACTGTCAGATAAAAACTTCTTGCCATTAGTGTTTTAATAGCTTAGTAATAAAACCAGCCCAATATTTTTTTTAAATTAATAGTAATTGTAAACTTAGTGTAATTTTAAATAGACTCATTCTTTAATAAAATCCCTTTAATGAATTTCCGTCGTATATTTAATGTTTGGTTGCTATAAAGGCGAAAGCGACTGCTCTTACGCTTAGAGACTCCGCTCAAAGCACTGCAAAGCTCTTTGACAGACGTTAAATTTTTCGATTAAAATATGTACGAGGAATCGCATTTAATCTGGTTGCTGCGTTACTGGTGGGACGCTAGGTGACAAAATTGTATAAAAAGCAAAGTGTTAAATAGAAAATTTGGAGAACTAACTTTAATAAATTACTGGCTACTACGCATGGCACTGGTGGAATTATTAATTTATTAATTATGTACGGTTATTCGCAAATAAGTAGACTTGAGGCTCACTGAAGTAGAAGTACATACTGCCTTACACTATAAATTTATGCGGTGTAATCTTCAAAAACTTGCTCTTAACAACTAAAGTAACTTAACTATGGTGAAATTACAACCAAAGAAGACCTTGTTCATATAGTACCTGATAGAAATAGAACTTGTTGATGATGGTCTCATTCCCGGAGTAGTTGGAGTACAGGAGGCTGTCGTTGAGCTCATCATACACGCTGCAGTTAGCGCAGTTTACTCCCTCCATGACCGGCGCTCTTCACATCTTGCCTTCAATATTCCTGGAGAAAGAATAAAAAATACAGGAACTTCTCGAAGGCAAAAAATACAGTTAACGTGAAAATACAGTACATCTATAATTTTATATGAATAATACTAATATAGAGAATAAAATAATAAAAGCCATATTCGTCCCACTGGACGACAAGGGGCTCCTCTTCTATGAAAAGGGGCCCATAGAAAAGAGAGACAATGTAATTCGAAGACGGAATATATAAATATAAAGACACCCAACCCAACTAGAAATTTCGTCTAAACTACGTACATTTTATCTGTTCGCTAAGAAATATCTTATTTCATTAACGTTAAGAGGGAACGGAGTTAATTGCCGAAATGAACCTTAATGTTTAATTAATGAACCTTGTTTCACCCTGAAAGATATAGTAATTGAAAATGTTTTAATTTCTTAACTTATGTCATTAATTTCTAACTCATGAGTGGATACGGAACCGTTATTTCACAACTTCAGAGGTATGTATGTGCTCGCAGAAATGCAATATATTTTGCAATGTGACAAAATTGCTGCATTATGTTCAGAGTACTTTAAAAACGATTTTAGTAGGATAGCGTTATTTTGTTAAAGGAGCACGCCCGCGGCCGCTTAAATTATGTTTCGATAACAATTGAAATATGTTTCAAGTTCTTTATTTTTTATTTACAATGGACATAATAATTAGAGCCGATGATAATACCATTTTAATAGAGCCGTAATAAAATCAAGCATATGTTTTTTTTTTACTTTTTGCATTTATACTAATATTGTGACGATTTTAAAATGTGTTATGTGTTCTACAAGCTATCAATGTTGAGAAATTATATTTTCCTTTGATTGTATAAAATTATAATCATCTGCAAAAGACTTTACATTGTTTCCAACAGGTTATTCGTCACTGTCACTGCTTCAGCGTCGGCTGTGCTAACATCCTTCATTTTCAGCACCAGTTAATGGGATTTTTACGGTTAAGTAACTTTAGTTTTAATAAATTAATGGATCAAACGTCGATACTTGATATTTTAAATAGGACAGCTTAGATTATACTTACTTAGTAATGCACTTTTGTAATATACAATGGTAGGCGGTGGTCTCACGCCATTCTACATAATTATACCGGGTGTCACTCAACTAATAATTGTGATTCGCAAGTCATATTATCTATACATGATATAAACAATTTAAAGATATTATTGACTGCGTTTCGAAAAATCTATTTCAGAAATGTCGTACGAGATGTCGCTGAGTTAAGCCCCATTTACACGGGAAGAGTTTCTCGCCTCTAAGATACGATTATCGTAAGGATATAAAAAAGTTGCATCGTGTAAACATTTGTCAGACACAATAATCTACTTATGGCGGTTATGTCATGCGATAATGGCATACGATTCTCTCCGCGAGAAACTCTCACCGTGTAAATGGGACTTTAAGGATGTAAAGTTGCTAAAGTAACAACTCAGGGCCAGTAGTAAATTAATCTGTATTTTCATCAGTCCATATACGTCCCACTGCAGGGCACGGGCCTCCTCTACAATCGAGAATATGATGGATTAATAGGTTCAATAATTTGAAATGTTTAAATATTAAAGATAAAAGTTGGCAAGAAATTGCACAAAAAATGTGGCTTTTAAATTCTTAAGGATAAAGTATAATTTTATATACACAGACTATACTTATATTCTTGTGGACGTCTCATCCTTTAATAAAATATATATTATTATACACTATAACTATGAATTCAGATCAGATCATCAAATTCCCTCGTAAAAGCGGTCAATTTTACGGTGTCATATAATTATCATAGTGGCTTGAAAGTCATGCAGTGTATAAAAATCAGAAAGTATTTGAGACTTATAATGGGTAGCTACACTAAGTTGTTGCTTAACTAGTGGGCCGACCAGGTTTCGTCTGTTTGTAAATTACTTTTTTAAATCCCTCCGTTAGCTCCAGGGATGAGGACGTTCTAATAAACTCTGCAGCTTTATTAATTATTTTATTGTTAAACTAAAATATAATTATGAAATTGACTTAATGACACAATTTTTATTGCAGATTACATAAAAAAAATATTTTAATTAAATATATTAGGTGTTATTCTTTTTTTTTGTCATGCGGCTCATTTATTTTTCTCTCTCTCTCCCTCTCTCATTTTTATTAGAGATCTTATTTTCTCAGTTTTTGTGTCCCGGTTTCGACGCTACTACCAGTGCTGCTGATGTTTTGCCTGATATGGAGATACCATTAGTGCTGGACAATCTTTAGTGTTTACGAACTTCAGGTAGACATGAAACCTTGACGTAATAAACCCTGCAAAGAACTTTTATGAGCACAAATCAACAATATAATAACTTATTTAGTTTGATAGTTTCGCCATCACTAATTAATTAATAACAGGCGCTGTTCTATAATTAAACACCCCAGACAATCCCTTGATTTCTAACTACACATTTTCATGTCAGCTAAGTTATTACTTTTCTTATTAATAAGGGTTTAAAAGGGAAAGTGTAATTAGCGAAAATTAGATCTTTATAACTAGTTTTTATATCTTCAGTAGTGTATAGTCAAATTGATAATAAAAATGACGTAAAAAATGCAATAAACTCAAAGATAAACAAATTACGCGCAACTTAAATGTAAACGTGATAAAAGTTTAATATTTTATTAAAGTTGCCCAAGAGTAATTAATGTTAACCCGTAACGCTTGCAACGCCACAGACCCCAGACGTCTTAAAGCGGGTTGGAATTAAACTGTTATTCCAAATGAGTATGAAGTTTTAATGCACTTAGAGGTGGCTACAAACGTGCGAAGTGCCCTTGGGGTCTTTTATACCCCACCAGTTTTACTCACACATACGAGACGGGTTGTATGTTGCTGTTGTAACAATCAAGACTTTTAATGAAATGTACTTTGTATTAACCCTCTCTGAGTTTGATTGTGTTTATAAAATATTTTTGTCTGAGGGCGGAATTTATCTGTGAAAATAATAATAAACAAAGTTACAATTATATGTATTTTTAATGTATGATAATATAGAATGGATATAATTACATTAATACTGAAGTTAGATGGTGCATAGAGGTGAACCCAGGGATGTTAAAAATAAATCTATACCCTATGACCAGTATAAAGACAAAAAATTAAAAGTTGAGAGGTATCAAGGGACACCCAGATGGAACGAAGTTTGATTTATTATTTTTTATTATTTATTATGTACATTTGTAATTTTTTATTTTAGAATGTCAAACTCAAACGTGGAATAAAAGTGTCGGTACAACTTTTGGTCATATTTTTTTCCGTCTAGCCCCCTTTCGCAACGCGCGATAAGGGGGTGAATCAACTATTTAGTGCACAGGTTATGATTTTGCCATATTTTTTCAAGTATTGATTTTTTAAATATTTAATAGTTTCAGAAGTTAGAATATATATTCTACTTTACGAATCTGCATACAGCAGAGCACTTTTCTTTCAGAATTGGCTATTTTTAGCTTGTAAGCGCACTGAAGGCTTATAAAATCAGTCACCTGGACAACTAGTTCAATATTTTTTTTAGTGTGAATATTTTTTTATCTGTAATTTAACACTGTAAATATAAATCAAGTCGGGTGTATATCTAAATTTCAAAGTAGTCAATTTGAGATATTACGCATAGTACTCCTAATATTTTAAGAAATAGTGTCTCTTGGACAACCATCAATTTTGTATGACGTTAAAAGTTTAATTTACATAGTATTAAACCAGAAAATATTAAATATATATATATATTTATGTTGCTTTTATACTTAGCTACCCGTCAATATATGAAATTTACATAATAAAATGTTTAAAATAAAACTATTTGAGATTTGATTCCATTTTTATATGGGGACATCATAGTTGTCCGATGGACTTTCGGTTGTCCATAGGAAAATTGGGTTTGATATAAACTCATTTGCAAAAAAAAACGGGCACCTAAGCAATGAACCATTTCAAATGTTACTATTGGTTTGTTTGATAATTATAGGTAGTTTTACTTTCACAATTTTGTAAATTAATAAGCAAATAATCGTTTTCGTCAGTATTATCACAAAATTTTGATAAAATGTATGGGTTTTAATGCTAAGTTCACTAGTAGTGTATGCTCGCTAGTAGTGCATATGCTCGTGAAGTAAAAGTTTAAAAAAAATATTTTTGTTTGTTTTTTCTTTAATAAAGTAAAAGCAGATAAATGTTTAGTATCGAGTGTGACCCCCTCTAGCTGAAATCACAGTTTGAATTCGTCTGGGTATGCTAGCGAGGATATCCCGGATACTTGCTTGCGGAATACGTTCCCACTCCGCGGTAATCACATTCTTCAGCTCTCTGATGGTCTGCGGAGCCGGTTGTACTGATCTCACGCGTCGATTCAGAACGTCCCAGACATGCTCTATAGGATTGAGGTCGGGACTTCGAGCTGGCCAATCCAAACGACGAATGCCGACCTCTTGCACATACGCTTCCACATCGCCAGACCGGTGGGCGCGAGCGTTGTCGTCCATAAAAATTGAGTCTTCGCCTAAAGCGGCCAATGCGGGTTGTGCATGAGGAATTAGAACTTCCGTTATGTATCGATGTCCAGTCAGTGAGCCGTTTTCAATGAAGACTAACTCTGTACGATCCATTGAATTTATTCCTGCCCAAAACATAACAGAGCCCCCACCATAAGGTGTGATTTCTTCAAAACAAGCCTCTGCAAAGCGTTCTCCTCGTCTTCGTAGCACTCGCCGACGTCAATCTTCACCGAACAGAGATATCCTGGCTTCATCGGAGAACAATACCCTATTCCAGTCTTCTTGAGTCCATGACTCACAATTTCGAGCAAACCTAAGCCTGGCAACTCTGTGCTCACGGAGTAACGTAGGGCTGCGGGCCGGGCGATGACTGCGTATATTGGCCGCGAGAAGCCTCCTCCTGACCGTCCATAGACTAATATGCACATTATGGTTTCTTAGATTTACGCGAATGTTACACATTGAAATAAAACTATTTTTACGGATTTTATCGCGATTTGGTTTAATTTTTACATTTTTTAACTTCCCGACGTTTCGATTGCTTTTCAGCTTTCGTGGTCACGGGGCAGACTGAGGTATTAGTCATCTGCTCTGTGACTGTTACAATTAAACTACCCTTAATTTTCGATTATTAAATTAAAAAAAGCTAATTTAAAAAGTTAACTAGTTGTTGCGATCCGATCTACGCAGAAGGAGCTCACTGTGTCTTGAGGTCTGGCAGCTGGTCTTTTGGGTTCCGATTTAATCAAATGTAGAATTGGATCCCATGATGGTGCAAGCTTCAAGCCATCTTCTCTATTGAAATTTGGATGTTTTTTAATTTCAATAGCCTCGCGAAACATCCTGGGCAGGAAACGGTGTTCTTTAGCAAGGATATGGGGCTTATCAAAACGAAGGTAATGCTTGGAGCCTTCCTCAATGTGTTCAGCAACTGCAGACTTCGTTGAGCGTCGGTGTTTGACGTCAGCTATATGTTCTTTTACGCGGGTCCCTATGCTTCTCTTGGTTTGGCCGATATAAGAGAGGCCACAGTCACAATCTATTTTATATACACCCGGTTCTTGCAAAGGTATATGACACTTGACAGGTGGTAAGAATTGACTAATCTTCTTGGGCGGCTTGAAGTATGTTTTAATGGAAGCACGCTTCAGGATGTAGCCAATCTTGTCTGTGACTCCTTTGATGTAAGGTAGTATAACCGGGGCCCGCTCAACTGTGGCTGGTTTCACTCGGTTTCTGTGACGGCGGCGTGGAATTTGGAGCTTGTTGTCTCGCAGTAGGGGAAGTACGGACAAAATGACATGGTGTTTTGTTTTTTAATCATATTTATTTATTTAACAGTCTTATAATGAGTCTCAATCATTTTAAGTCATCTTAGGTTCATTAACTATCAGTAACACAGTCTTTTAATTAAGTAGAAACTATAATAAAATATATATGAAGAAAAAATGAAACTAATCACAAAAACCATTTTGTCCATATAGTACGGACAAAATGACATACTACATTTTTAAGAACACAGTTCACAAATAAATTTCTTGGTCTTCTTTGGGACATCAGCAAATGACGCATGAGCCCAAAGGAAACAAATCATACATCGTAACCAATCTTCGCCGGGCTTAGAACGGGGAAAGAGGTCATTGCAATAAATGCAAGCGCAGTCACTATTGTCGTCTTCTGTCTCGCAAATGAAATCTTCGCTTCCTGAGCTATCATATATCAGAGCAGTTGTAGGCTGTCTGGATGCTCTCAATCTCTTCGCCAAACGTTTTTGCGGCCAATTCCCTTCCCACTTTTTTTTTGCTTCCATGCTTCAATAGCCTTTCTCATGGATTCTTGGCTCCAAGATTGCATATTAGTTTTTCTTTCGTAGTTTCGCGGCATATCACCTGAACAATATAAAAAATATTCATTAACAGAAACTCTACGTACTAAATTACATACCATGTCGTTTTGTCCGTTGTATATGTATGTCATTTTGTCCATATGTAAATAAAAACGAATAAAAAATCATAACTCCATCAAACAACTAATGATTGCAATAAAGTTAATCGAAATCACTGGGTACTGGCATGGTTCATCGATTTTAATAGAAATAATTACAAATAACAACAAACAACTCACCAGAAAACAGGAGAAAACCATCTATAAAATAAACTTTTGAAGGCGCGAAACACGTTCGAACTAGTTACTGCGACGCAACTGTGACAATGGCGCTCAAAATCTCACAGGATTGTAAATATGGCTGCCGGCACGTAATACAGTCGCGGAGACGTAACTGAACCCCCCCGATTTTTCAATAAGGTGACTATGTCGTTTTGTCCATACATGTCATTTTGTCCGTACTTCCCCTACCTGCTTGACGTGTTGCAGCTCAGTCGCCAGGTGTTTCTCGTCACAGATTCCTTGTGCTCTCTGAAACAAAGATTTACCCACGGTAGCTAACTGTTTCGGATGTTGGTGAGATTCACCGTTCAGATATTTATCTGTATGGGTCTTTTTTCTATACACGGTATGACCTAAGGACTGATCAGGATTACGGATAACTAAAACATCTAAGAAGGCAAGAGATTTATTATGTTCCAACTCCATAGTAAATTGAATTTTATTGTTATTATTTTATGTTGTTAATTTTATTGCTATTGAAATTAAAAAACATCCAAATTTCAATAGAGAAGATGGCTTGAAGCTTGCACCATCATGGGATCCAATTCTACATTTGATTAAATCGGAACCCAAAAGACCAGCTGCCAGACCTCAAGACACAGTGAGCTCCTTCTGCGTAGATCGGATCGCAACAACTAGTTAACTTTTTAAATTAGCTTTTTTAATTTAATAATCGAAAATTAAGGGTAGTTTAATTGTAACAGTCACAGAGCAGATGACTAATACCTCAGTCTGCCCCGTGACCACGAAAGCTGAAAAGCAATCGAAACGTCGGGAAGTTAAAAAATGTAAAAATTAAACCAAATCGCGATAAAATCCGTAAAAATAGTTTTATTTCAATAATATGCACATTTCTTACTTCTTCGAGGTTGTTCTTAAGGTACACATACGAAGACTTGCGATTTCTCAATGCGCGACTCACAAGAAACCGATCATCCTGTGTTGGGTACATGGTTTTGTATTTGTCCTAAGGACAACTTTTAAAGTCCCACGGACAACTGATTTAGTTGTCCAAAAGACTGGTTGTCCGAGTGACATTTTTTAAATTATGTGTCTTTTCATAAAGAGTATTTGTTTACTGTGCTTGATTACATTGTTAACATAAAGTGCAGAACTAAAGTGAACTGATCAATAGCAATTGATTAATGTAACTAATCTACTTACTGAATTTTCGCGCCGGTCCAGGGGACAAACAATAAACACACCCACTCCGCGTCACGATGTTCGGCCGCCTGCCGCCTTCGCTGACGTTAATTCAACATTGAGGCTTGAACTATTGTTTACTAGACAGACTTACTTGTTATCTCAGATACTACAGGGCCATCTCTGTTTTGGATTTGTAATCAAAGACTAGTTGTCCGAATGACTCAGTACAATGCACTAACTTTGTGGGACAAGAACAATTCACAAAAAAATAGATAAAATAAAAACATTTTTTTTTTTATAAAATGTTTTCCTAAAAATAAAAACCATAAATATCTGTTCTATGATTTTATATTCACTGTGTCTGAGGATTTATTTCGGTGTAGATGAGTTTCTAGTTTAGAAGTGGTGAAGGGGACACAGAATTTGACATAAAAATTACCCAAATGTCCCCCGGACCACTCTCAAATGAAGGTGACACAATAATAAAAAATATATTTTTGCCTTAAATACATTGATTTAAGTGTGTATTCATTGATTATGTATTATAAAGAAAATACGTTTTGGTATTATTTATATTAATACAAATCTGGGACCTGGTACGGTTGTCCAAAGCAAGAAAAAGTTGATTTACCCAAGGAACTTCGTTCCAATAGACATTAATATCATTATAAACAAAGAAACCCGAGAGTAACATAGCAATCATACCGAAAATGATATTCTCGAAGAAATAAAACACATTTTTTTACCAAATTCACGAAGAATTCCTTCAGAAACGGAGCATAAATTAGGCAAATATATCAGAATAACTGTTATTATTTCGTTTAAGGAAAACCTCGACTAGTTTAATGTGATTGTGTTTAAATGAGTTCAGCAAGTGGTGCCAGGCTTTGTACCGTTCAAATTATGTTCGTAAGCTGTGCTTTGACGAAATCTCGCTTTGAGCACTGAGCTGTTGAATTTGTGAATTTTTTAAAAGCCTTGTATTTTTTAATTCTATTTCTAATAGAATAATGTATTGTTTAAAGGCACTAGTGTTTTTGTAAATTCTCTTTATAACTCAAGGTAATATAAAACGGGAAAGCATTTTATAGCTTGCGCTTACATTTTTTTACTAAAAGAATGTACACAGAATGAAGTTGGAGATGATGGTTTTACTATGCGCGGAAAAAATTGCTTTTATATTTGGTGAGTGATTTAATCCGATGAGGCAACACAAATAGCGGATTTAATTGCGATAATGACAATATTTTCGTATAAAATGAACTGAATTTAAGTTGTAATTAATCGAGGCGCTTTTCAAAGATGCCTATCACCACGACATAGCCATTGAAAACTTCAGCAACTTGAAGCCATTGAAAATTAGCTCTTACCTCCATACATATAATTCACATTTTATGTTAATTTAAATTAGGGCAACGTGAGGTAATCCATCAATCGGACAGAAATTGGATTGGTATTTGAAAGTCATCTAATTTATCAAATTTTCACGCAAAACTTAATTTAATCCCCGATAGCAGGTGCAAATATCGAATTCCAATTTATTACCATACGTACTGAACTAATTTGAACAAGTTGACAATCCCATATTAATTGACCATTGTTTACAATGGATTTATATAATACTAGCGGCTTGGCCCGGCTTCGCACGGGTGCAGAATATTGTTTTTAATTCCAGCCCACATCAACAAAATATAGTTTTCGCAGCGCACGCAATGTAAAGAATATTTTAGGTATTTTTTTAGACCTTGGGTTACATTATTGAATTTGTAGTAAGGATCCCAATTTTTTTTTATAAGAGCATATAGCCTTTGTTACCCGGGATAGTGTAGCTTCCTCAGAGTGAAGGAATTTTTCAAATGATTCAGTAGTTACGGAGCCTATTCAATGCACACGAACAAACAAACAATCAAATCTTTCCTCTTTATAATAGATTTATTGCGAAGTTCAGAGGTTTATTTATAATTTATTACAATGTTGGAAAATTCGTTCTCTCAATTATAATGCCAAAATTAATTGATTATGATAGATTTATATGTAGAATAGTGCTACATTTACTACCGGTTCTAGGATTTTATGCTTCAATCTAAAAATCCATTATGTATAGACTATTAGGCCTGAAATACATACATAAGGCCTGTATAGTTTTCAGAAAAAGTTAGTCAGAATTTCCGCTATTGTACATAAGCAATATTTTCTTGGTTGGAGACGATGGGACGAGATCGAGCCTAGTGGCGTGTTATAGGAGAGGCCTATGTCCAGCAGTGTACGTAGATGAGCTGATGGTGATGATGATGATGAAAATTTTCTTTAACATGCATTAAATAATATTAGAAGCATTCAACATAACTAGGCAATCAAAGCATGTAAAAAATATGTAGTTTTAGTATCAATATTAAGGTACAGTTTTGTGAGGCATTTACGAATTTTATTTATATCATAAATTCTTGAAGATACTTAAGACCAATGGCTTGTAAGCAATGTGGTGTTTGCCATAACGTAATAAATATTGATCCGATTATATACGAGTATAATTGTAATATTTTGTTTATTATTCAAAATCAATACATAATACATCGATCGATGGACATAGAAACACAATACACGGGTTGTAAACTATTAGATAGGATATTAATTATGGTATTTGAAATCAAATATTCCCTTTTATTTATTTGTTTGTAGTTAAGGTGGTTCAGCAATTTTACGTTATCCCTTTTACTCTCCTTTCATTCCCAAAAGCGTCTTCATTTTGTAAACACAATTACAGTATTACTTATTCTCAAAATATAGGGACATTTGCACATATTGAATGCTAAACATACTACAAAATTTAATAATGCAACACCAAAGTTATATGAAACAAAGAACTTCTATAGGTCACCTATATGGAAACTTGTCGTTCGGAAAAGATATCACGTAGTAACTGGGTCAGAAGTTAGAACTTCAGTGCAACCTCGCTAGCTCGAGTCACGTGTCCTTAAAACTGAAACAATAACCGATCAACGAAGGATGGACAATGAACTCTGATTTTCAATATAAACCAATAATATTTTATAAAGTGGTGCACCGAAGTACGCACAATATTTTTAAAAAGCAATTGGAAGGTCCAAAAGATTTAATTTTAAAACATATGCATTTTGTAGTAATTTGTTGTCTCACTGTGTCCCCGTGAGGAGACTCAATGTCAAAAAAGGATTATTTATCGATACACGAATCTAAAACAAAATAAATACAAAATGAAAGCGTTTAATAATCATCAACCTTTAACCAATCTTCCCGTCGGACGATAAAAATATTTTTGAACAAAATTAATTAAACGAGCTGTCGATATGCTTGCTCTAGAAATTGCTTTATTCAAACTCGACTGAAACCAATGACAGTAGTCATGTGATTCTGACCTAACTCGGGTAGAGCTACAAAGGAGAAAATCAAATTCAATTATCTTTTTTTAATTGGACATTATTGGCAAAAAGAAAGCTGTGTGAAGCTATGATTGGTGCACCCGTAGGATGAAAACTGTATGTATTATTCAAATTGATGTTTAATAAGTCATATGTGATTACTGTTGATGTGCGTAATGAAAAAAAAAAACAGTATGTGATATTTTAGTAAGTAGATAGTAATAAGAAAGATACTGGACAAGTGGTAAGGACAGGTGGACAGGTGGGACTTCTAAGCTGCCTTGGTGGTTTTGAACTAAGTACTGTGGTTACACACAAACACTGAGGCTGAAATAAAAGTTCAGTGGAAGTTACCGCTTAACCAAGAGACTTGCAGCCTCCCTTTAAATAGCTGTTCAAAATACGTTACCCACTAAGCCAAGGTACAATTAGTATCAACTCAATGATGGCGGGAAACGTATTGTCAACAAATTAAATTCACGGAAGGATCCCATTAAAGGCAGCTTATTGGAACAAGATGGAGAAAATTACAAAAATCTCATTCGAGAGCGTCAGACGGATTACGTTTCTGTGTAGCGGAGCTCCCTTGGTGCCGCAGGGTAATTGGATTTATTGCTCTATAATATGGCTTTCTGATGCCAATTCTTCGCATAAGAAATTGTTACATTTAAATAATTAATTTCAAATCGATGAGAGTATTCAAATGTAATTTTCCGTGATTTTAAGCGTTATGCCGATTGATACAGTTCGTATTGATAAACTTAAGCTGCAGTATATTATAAAAGCATGCTGTCATAAGTCGTAAATTTATATATCTTTCCATAGGCAATGGAGGAGGTCAAGATTTTTCTTTAAATATATTATAAGGGCAAACGAGCAAACGGTTTACCTGATGGTAAATGATAACCGCCGCCCAAGAATATCTGCAACACCATAGGGCATGGAGATGCGTTGCCGGCTTTTAAGGTGGGAATACGCTCGTGTTTTGAAGGTCGCCAGCTCGTATTTATCCGGAAATGCCGGTGTTGGCAATTGGTTCCACAGATTAATTAAGTAATAATTAATTATTCCAAGTTAATGGTCAACTTGTTTAAAAGTACGTCAGCTAATGTCTAATTTTTGGGTACATTCTTCCTTCTCTCATACTGTTCAAGAATAGTACCTTAGTTGATTACCTTATAAACTGATTCTGTGTTGATCAGATTATTGCAAGTAATGTGGAGGTTAAGATGTTGAGGATTAAGGGTTTTAAAACCATGGCCGTGAAGTGGCTGGTTGAATGTAGCAAACAAGTATATTATTTCAAACAACGACAATTACACTAAAATAAAATCACGCAACTAAACAAGAAACTTCAAGATTTAAAAGAAAGCAAACATGCAACTTTATTGTTAAATATCCGAAAACTTATCGAACTAAACATCTAACAAGCGTCATTAGTGGAACTTTCCCGAACCCTTTCGACAAAGCGATAAAAATTCCCAGTTATCTGCCAATAAAACCGTCGAGACCCGTATTTGTGCGTAAAATTTCTGTTAATCAAAGTGAATCCTTGATCCAACCTCAAATTAACTGGTGTAATGGCTATGGTGAAATAAAATACATCCTAATCTCCCGGCAAGAATAGATAATTTACGCTGGACTCCATCTAATCCCATTATCTACTACGCTGAATTTATTCGTATAGTTTAATTAACTGACTTTCTTTATTTTCTCGTGGAGTATTGGAAGTATGGAGATTGTATCTGCATTGGAAACTAGATGGAAATGCACTGAGACTTTAGTATAGTTCGTGCGGTTTTCTCTTCTTTAGGAGTTTGTTGATTTTTTATAGTAATATTTTTCTTATTATATTTATAGGTAGTTTTGCATTATACTAGTGGCCTGGCTAGGCGTTGCTTGGGTACTATTACTAATTCCCATTTAAACTCGTTAACACCATTTATTTTTGTAACTCTATCTAGGATCACCTGTAACAAAATATTAACTTATTTTCTTGTTTGTTCGGAACATAAAGTTGTGAGCATCGTATAATAAAATACATGCATACATAAACTCACACTTTTTTCCCAGAAGGGATAGGCAGAGGTGCAACCAGAATACCCACGTTTCGCCTTATATTTTCCGTCTCACGATGTGATAGGGGGCGAGCCTATCGCCATATTGGGCACAAATTCCTGACATAATAAATACAACATAATAAAAAAAGGCTACAATATACATATTATAATAAACTACGAGATAAAGACTAACGACCTTTAACCATAGCGTCCCAACAACGTTTACTAGTACTAGTTAAGCCGTAGTAAAATTGAAATTGAAATCTTTTGACAAAAGCCCGTAATATTCAAAAAACGTAATTTAGGTAAAACAAGCGAATCAGATTCACAAAGTCCGTTTTACATAAGAGCCAGATTCATTATAGCTTCACCAGCGATTTCAGAATATTCTTTCAATTTAGTCAGTTCTTTGCCGAGTAAGTGTAATTTTGTTTCGAGCAAAACCACTTCAACACTTAATTCAATTTGTGTAAGGATTTTTTTGTCGGCGAAAAGCAATGAGCTGTCTGTCAGACTTGAATAATGTTGTTCAATGATAACAAACGATGCTGCAGGCCAAATGAAGTGTGAAAATGTTTCCGAAGATTGACTTTGCGCTGATTTCAGTTAACGATCTCAGATTACGTTAGTTGTAGCTCGGGTTTTAATCAGTGGTGCGAGCGAATCGTGTTATATTCGTAGTTTGGTAAATCATAAAACTATTTTTTTTGTTAAGTGGAAATGTTTTTGATAAAAGACGGTTATTAATGGGCAAAGTGAGAAAAGTACTAAATACCTCACTATCAACCGGTCTAATACACCAAATGATGGTTTGTCTTCTATTAATTATTCTATTAATTATTCTATTGTATAGGTCTTTTTTACCTGAAATAAATGAGCTTTATTATTATTATTAATTTAGGAAGCTGGTTGGATTCCAACAAACCTTAAATTTTAACGCTGTCTCTCTCTTTTCTTAACATTGTTTTAGATTCAGGAAGATATCTAAGGCGTGAACGTATCGTTGACATGACTAGAACTGATTGCCCGTTTGCGGAACTAATGCCGTAAAATAGTTTAATCTATACTGTATAGATCTATATCTATAGATATCCTATACATAGACAACTTAATATGAAATAACACATCAATTACAAATTTAGCCGACACCCGTCTCACAAGACCATAATTAAAAAAATAATAAAAATAGTTAATTAAGAAAATATATTAAGGGAAAAGTTGTTTAACACAGTTTAATAAATGTAAAAGTAGCAAGCTCCCAACGTGAGGTATAAAGATATGACTGGGAAAATTCAGGCTAAGAACTGACTCGTAATTATCTTTTTAAAAATATGATGATAAATAAAATTTGCCGGAAAATAGTCTAGCTACTAAAATAAATTAGAACAAAGCATTTTACGTATTCTTATATTTAGGAAATTATATTTTACGACTAATATACATAATGCAGTAGATAGTTAAAGAGCTTAATGCCTTTAAATACTATAAATGTAAACTTATAGCCACGGAATAACTATATACTTATTCTTCCACCCCCATAAGGCGACAATTCACGCAAAGGAAAGACTTATTACTATCAGGGGATTTCTAAAGGCGATGAATAAAGTTTAAATTAAAATAAAATATGACAAAACTCATACAAAAGTTACAATAAAAATATATTATTAATGAAATTCTTTCCACATTGGCGAACTGGGTTTCCCAGCATCTATTAACTTCACTATGACCTGGAATTAGGAATGCGGTATTACCCAGCTGTAATACAAATACGCGAACATTCCTGTATCTTAATATTCATACTGTACACCTACGCCGCGGAATACGTGAACGTTTTTCACGAAAATAAGTATTTGTATTGTATTTGGAAACGAACTCAGTGGTTTGAATAATTTGTTTTTGTACGTATTTGATTTCAGAGCTTATTCTAGTCTTGTCAAGGGAAAGAAGGAATAACAATAGGAATGACTTATTATTTAGTAAATAAATGATTTGTTGTCTTGATCTGGGACTGAAGCTAGTTATCATTATGGCTACAAACAGGATATATCAGGACTGCGACCGAAAACAAAGTCAGGTTGCAGTTCTAGTGACACCAGACACAATGCAAGTAAAATTTTCGCTTAGCGTCGTTTTTGATTTTTTTTACTTAGCGTCGTTTAAAATTGCAAAAAGAATCAGTCGCTTTTTTGCAAAATTTTTAGGTGCATTGTGTCTGTAACCACTAAAGCTACCATCTGGCTTCGTTTTCGGTCGCAGTCTTGATATACTCGGTATAATTAGATTGCTGTAAATATATTATTAACAATAGTTAAATACTACTAATTCATCCAATTTAATACCAAAAGTGTCCGTAATTCTTGTTTGTACCATTTAATTAAAAACAAACATCTCAATTACGCCTCGTTTATCACAATGCGCATTTTCAAGAGAAAAATGACATGCCTATACATATGAATATACATACACACACAGCAAGCACGACATAATAAAAAAGTATATAAAAAACGTCAAAGTTTAAATTTCGAACCGATCCAAAAAGGATTTGACACGTCGCGTCGCGACGAGACCGAGTGACGTCTGTAACGGCGGAAATTGAATTTCACGCATCTATCACCGGCAGCACTTCAATACAGCCATCATTTATTCCGAACATAGCATTGTACCCGCACATCAAATCTATGGCATAGTGAAGTCAATCCCGGATTGGCTAAATTGGCAGAACTATTGCGTTGAAGGACTGCGGCGTGAGTAATAATGCACTATGTTTGTTTCAGCTTCAATAATAAGTATTTGACGGTTTATTTCCGTTTTTTTAATACTTGTAGCCACGATATTTCGTACTTATTGATAGATCGGCTGTCAGTTAACATAATTTAAACAGACAACGAGTATTAAAATTGAAATGTTCGGTGTGCAATCAAAATAATATGCAAATGAATTGTTTTAATTGAATAGTTATACATGATTGTTCCACCTGAATGCACGCTCGTTACCTAAAGGAAAAATTTGCACAAAAATATTTATACATTCACACCTATATTCCTTAAGGGGAAGGCAGAGACAGCACCAGTGTTGCTATATTTCGTCGAATTGTCAAATAGAAAAACTCGATTTAAAATATCTTAGTGCATTAATAAAATATCTTAATTATTATAATAAAATATCTTCCACTAGATAAAATTTTAAATACCATTTAGTGCCATTAGTATAAAAATAATTAAAGATTAAGAAAATTTATGTGTTAATTTATCGTCCCTGAAAACATGGACAAAATAATTTAATTAAGTCAAGGATACACGCGTAATTATGGTCTACAATCAAGGTTTCGCCTTTATATTTGGACTTCAATTACAGACCCATACAATAATCAGACAAATTCGGTGTGCCAGATATCAAATTGTGGCCTGCAATTAGCGATTTAACACGCGTATAGAGGCCCACCAATGCCGAGCCGCGTACAAAACCTCAATTAGTCCAATTATTGATAAATTCCATGTACTCAAGAGTAATTTGGTGTCAATCATGATTTAAATTTAGGTTGTTTAATATGATTATTATAATTATATAATTAAGTTATTATAGAGGTGATGGTGCACACACAATTTCAACTGTTATATTATATTTTTCATATCATCAAAGAATTTGATGATGAAGAAAATAATATATCTATCCATACAAAAAAATCTTCAGCCTCACAACACCCACACAAGAAAAAAATCTTATTACTATACCAGACAAATATTTGGCTCGGCGCGGCAATCAAACCAACTGATTCTCGTTTCACAGCCCGCTTAACCACTCGACACGAAGGCTCTCATACGTATAACTAGTAATTTTAATTCATTAAGGAAGTGAGTTGCAACGTACACGGATGCCGCAAGATAGCTAAAAAGCGGATGTGGTGCCGTCAAAATTAGGCAGATAATATACAATCTAGCGAATATGTAGTTTATTTACAAATTGTGTCTAAAACAGAGTAGATTGTTTACTTCGGACTATGTTATCCTTTATTAGGTTCAGACTTCCGAAGCCTCATTTGCCCATCCGTGGCTTTAATTTTTTTAAGCTCCATGGACTTCAGTTTACCACGTTAAATATTATTATCTTAAAGTAAAATACCTTAAAATTGATATTCATTAGAAACAATTAGCTAAAAAAAATTCAAATTAAAGAGAAACACTGATACGATTGCTGTTTACATTGTCGTAACAACTGAAACAATAGAAGATAATTCAGTTTTAATTAAACACGGCAATTATTCAATGTACACTGCTCAAGTAAACAACAACAAAGTTAGCGCCCGCGAGAATGATTAACTTAGAAAACAAGGATACCATAGATATTCAGGTTTTAAATAATTTGGTCCTTCGAGCCGGATCTTTTTGTCGTACTGAAAAGTTAACGTTCTTTGTTAAGGAGACTTTTTAGAATTTATATTCGTATTTTTTTCTCATTATATTTAAAGTTTAAAGTCACTGAAATATTGGTTTGAGGGTCGTTTAAAGAAAAACAGGAAACTGATGCAATTGCAAATTTTTAAAACGCGCAATTTGTGAATACATTTCGTGCTATTTAATTTGCAACAAGTGACCTAATTTTTCTTAACTAATTTCCTATATAAATAAACAGATTTGAACATTATCTTCAAAAGTAACAAATCTTTCGCCCTTCAGGTATGTGTTATATAATTCAGGAAAAACGTCTTCATGAATAAGCAATGTAAACAGCGAAACCACAAAAACAGCCCATTACATATCAGTATCACGACAGACATCGGGTAGTCTCGTGCCATGGTACCGATGTTCTACGAGGTAGCTCTTACATATTCTTACATACTTATCAGAAATTAGGTCTGGCCGTGCGTGCAAAGGCCGCAATTGTTATTCAAGTGAACAGAGCCGAGTGGAGCCGAAAATTTCCGAGTACTTCCGAAGTTTCCGCTCCGGGATCTTAGCACGAACTCTAGAGGCACATTGGTTGTAAATAAAGGAAACAATGTAAAGGCTTGTGGCGTGCTCTTGATAGATGAAAAATATCGTCATTAGTAACAGCGGGTCGATTTACTCCATTCCTTTGTTTCCCAATATTAGAATGAAGTAAACAGGCAATCGCTTTGATGTTATCGACAATTGAAGATATATTTAATGTATCGTATTGTTCAGTAATGTCGCAGTAAAATATCTTAAGTGCTGTAAGGTTATATTTCTATGTCGGATTGTGGTATATTTTCATGTAATTTCAGTGCTATTTTGTATTATTTTACGATGGAATATAATGAGATTTCGATACATGTTTGTTAGCTGAAATAATAAAACTCAGTCTAAAACTTAACCATTAATAAAAGTATACAGCAAATATATTATCGTTTTAGACTGTGTTGAAACTTATAACAATGCGCTTCAGTAAAAAAAAACGGCAATAGCTTTTGCTTCTGTTTGTAATATCATTCAGAAAATAATAAACTGAACTGCGAGAAAAATAACAATAATTATTCAATAGCCATATTTTAGACACATAGGGTGTAACTTTTGTTATTTGGTTCCGGGCCATTAGTACAAGCTATGCCAAATATGAGCATTGAATGGCGTGTGAGAAAAACGCCAGGCAAGCAGATACAGTTGTTTCCATATGTAATCAGCTTATACCCTTTTTGGCACGAAGCACGAATAAAAATAAGCAACAAACGATTATTTTCGATGTCTTGTGTACTATGTTCTATTTTTTGTCGTATTACGAACTAGATTTTCACGGTTTTTAATTTCACTGAAAATTCTGTTCATGTATCGGGTTTTATATTTGCTTGTAGGGGATTACATATTCTATTTATGCTTTACATAAAAAACAATACTAATAAATAAGGGATAGAAACGTGCTTAATTTTAGATCGAGTAACTTTCAACGCATCGCAGACAAAAATAAGCAGTGTAAAAATTCAATAGACGATGGTCAAAAGCTGGTCGTCAATAAAACTTGGACATCGTAGTGAATATACTGCAGTTAATAATGAATATAGAAGCACATTCGAGTTTTTTTTATTAACAGTATATTTTCTACCTGTTTCGTAGAGGGTAGTTTCTGAAAATTTCCACATAAGCTGTGTGCAATAAACAAAATATGATTGTCAGTGAATAGCCAAATTTTGTAGACGTGCTACAAAGAGTTGAACTGATTTTGTATGAAATGGAAAACAGCTTATTATGCGTACTATGAGCAATACTGGAAAACATAATAAGAAATAATTCAAACGTGCACTACCAATCTTATAAAAAAAGTACAAATGAAAGAAAAACGATGTGGTCTTGACCAAAATTACAGCAAAGCCTGAATGAAATACCATTTGAATATATTTTTTCAACAAAGGCTAGTTACATATGTGCTACCCCCATAGATCCAAGGTTTCCGAGTGCCTGTATCGAATGGCTACCCAAGACCCTTATCAATCCACTTAAATCGAGGCCGATATGCACTCCTCGAACGTAGTGGCAATTCTCAGCTTAATGGCTGTCGATTCCATGTAAGGGTAGCTCCACTTATTGTTGATGTATTGTGATATGTTGTGTTTTGTTATTAAATAATATTATGCTGTTATTTTGACAGCCTCCGTGGCGCAGTTGGTTAGATGCCGCCTGTGAAACAAGAGGGCGCGGGTTCGATCCCCGCACCGAAACATATTATTGTGTGATCCACAAGTATTTGTTTCGGGTCTGGGCGTTTGTGAGACCGAAAAGTCTCTCGTAGTTTTTGATACCCACGACACAAGACTCGATCTTAGTGTGGCGTCAGGACTATGTTTTTGACTGTTGGGTGTATTTATTTACATACATACATACATACATACATACATTAACTCACACCTTTATCCCAAAAGAGGTAGGCAGAGGCGTCACTAGGACATAAGTGTATTTATTTATTATTAATTTATTTATTGGGATGCAATATTTATTATAAAGTTCTACTTTAGGTCACTACTTTGCTAATATTTCTACATACCTAATAGTTTATGGACCGTATATGTCTATAGACGCCCCATGTTTTAAATTTCAAAGTACTCATAAAGTCGGGAGGTAGTAATATTTTTTAATCATAAAATTTCTATTAAAATTCATATTCGCTTATTACACCCCATAAAATGCCTCGCGGTATCCATTTTAAAAATATTCTCCCCTACGTCTTATGAGACGACAAATTGGATTTTTCAACGACGATAAATTCCACTCTACGTTGAATACCAACAAAACAAGATGTACTTGAATATCACGTAATGGTAATAGGAATAAAAAAATTATATGCCTTAAAATCTGATGGGAAATTGATATTTATGATAATAATAAAATACACTTTCCAAATGACTGCAGTAGAAGCCTTAAATAAATATAAAAGACAAATCATATTTTAGTGGTAGAGTCGCTCAATACCTACTATTCATTTCGAGGTTGGTAGGTGGTATTGTGGTTTTTACGAATGTGACTCAGGAAATTGACGAGTACAAACAGTACAGATGCGTAGTGATTCCGTTCCTTAAAAAATGAGACTCCTTTATATTTAAATCGCCAAAGGAAATGGCGTTCATATTTTGACTTTTCATTGGTGATTATGGACAGCAATAATTACTAGTGAAAAGGCAATATTAACAAGATGTTATAGTTTTTAAGATTTTCAATATATTTAATACAATTTGTATTGTTGATAAAAGCATTTTTTTAAGGAAGAGGAATGTCCCGCCCTTACACCCGCCGCTGCAACTCTTGTAAGCCAGGATCAACAGCGGCACGCATTTTAATGACACCGAGAATTGAAGCTCAGCGAGTCTCCGGGAATGTCTTACTTGTAACTTTAACCCGCAACGAAATCAATCATAAAGTTAAATAAATAGGACGAGTTGGGAATATTTTGTCCACTTCCCTCCCTTACAAGAAAATAAAACAAAAGGCAACTTGTAGTTTAAAAGCACATTGGTCACGTATTTACCCAAACTAGAAAAATCATTTATCCCAGTCTTGCCCTTGTAAATTGAATTTACCTTTTCAACTTCATTTTGTTTCTACGTAGTAAACACAGTTAACAACATATTATCAACGTGTCAAAATAATCTATTAAATAAATATAAAATAATCACAAATTCACATATAAAATAGAAAGCACTCCTTATATATGAGGTTAAAAATATATATTATATTCTAACACTGACAATTTCCACATACAAATAAGCTAATATCTACTGCCGGCACGTATCCAATTATTATGTATATATTTCGAGATTGTAACTAATCGGATTAGGAATGAATAGACAATGTAATCGGATTATTGTAATAATAAGCGTGTATGATACAAGCGACGATTCACGTAACAGATGTTTAATAGGCCGCAAATATTATAAGCTCATTAATGTATTGATAACATTAATAGTTGATTTACGGGCGTGCAATTAAATATCTAAATAAAAGAATTTATTTTTCTTAACCCATAATCTTCTACCGCTGAGAACGGAATTTCGCTACAACTAGCTAAGAAAGGCCTCGGGGGGACTTGATTAAGAGGGCGCAGGTCATAGACCGTAGTCCATCACACTCGCCTTTGCGGATTGGCGGAATTCACATACCATAAAATTCTTATTAACATTTCTAGGTCTATTCACGATGTTTCCCTTTTCTATTAAAGTGCGTATTAATTGACTGTTAAGAATGATTTAAACATAAGAATACGAACCTTTACGAAGAAACTTAAATCGATAGTATTCTAAGTTTTTTTTCCGAAGAAATAAGCTTGTTCTTCATTTGCTTTTGAACATCCTTTGCACAATTTCACGCCTCTCTTAATTGTCCTTTTACATTCGAAAAGTCAATATTATAAAGAAAGGGCAGTACATGCAGGGGTCAATGGCCTCTGCATTCAGCTGTGTGATTACTTCCGCACCGCGAAGATGCCTTGTTGGGTCTCAAACTGCCAATACGTTGTTACCTCATATAAACTCCGTAGATTTGGTGGCCATCTACGACATGAACACGAGTCGCGAAATAAGAAAAGAAAACAGGAAGAAAATACGAACGGGCAACGATATGCGAGAGCGTAACTAATACTACACGTCCGTTTCTATAATGCGTGATATAACACTGTTATATTTATATTATATTCTAATTAAACCACAATTATTTTAAAAACTAAATTTAAAACTAACTTCCTCAAATTATTTACCCTTATTTTATAAAGGCAAAGAGCATTAAACGCTATCTTAAATTTTTCAAGAGACTTCAACTTGTTTTTCTATCTTCAGCCTCCGAAACCTTTTAGTATTCCGACATTGACAAAGCCTTCTCTGACGTTTCTTATTGTTTGTATCCTTTATCTTAATCCAAGCGCTAGAAAAACTTGACAGACGAAACATGATCGGGATACACGCTCGCGAATATGAACGCGTAGGCGTAGACAATGCAATTTACAAAAAGAAAGACGGGCTTTTTGTCTAGGCTTGATAAAAAGACCACGTGGCACCTGATACTTAGTACTGTATTGTGTTTCGAATAGTGATCATAATTGTGTGTCGTCGATTGACAAACGTACATTGTCGGCCATGTACAATTTGGTGGATAGGAAGTTTTGCACTGCCTGCTGTTTGCAATGCAGTTGCCTGTGGCTGTCAATGAATCAACTAGGATAGTAAGTAAAATTTGAAACACAAAAATCTTAATGCCAATATAAGTAACAAAATTATTAAAGGTCGAAATTTACTATGTTTTCATAACAAAATACTAATAAGTATACTGAATTAAATTCAGAATAATACTTTAACTTTTCTATGCACACAACCTAAAAGTCACGAAGACCGTTCATCATAGCCAAAAAAACTTGCAGCGTTGTAACTTATCCCTTCATTTCGAGCAAAACATCCTAGAGTTTCATAATACGCTCACAAAAAGGTCTCAGTATAAACGAAAAATTTTGGCCTGAATCGTAAAATATGCTCCGAGGAATAATTTTGTACACCGTTGACTGAGGAAAATTACTTACAGCTTATAGTTCATACTTCATACATTAATTTGTCTAAATTAGGGCGGAGAAATGGAAAAATATGACTTACGTGTGAAGTAAGCTTGTTATAACAATATTCAATTGAATGGTGATGAAAACATGCCTTTATGTCTACTTATATGGGAAAGAGTGACAAATAGGTTAGCTATAGGTTTGTATCTATTACGTTATACTAAGTTTTTAATTCTTATTTGACAGTATCCCGACTGGTGCCAGGTTCCTCCGTGCTAAGTGTTTTTAATTTCGCCCAATCTTTGACTTATTGTAGAAGTGGCGTGAACTTAATGTTTGTATTTGTACGTCAAAAGTCATTAGTTTAGACATAAAAATACAAAATAAATATTAAGTTCACTGTTGGATTCTATGATAATGATTTCTGAATAAATAATACTAAGTAATAATGATTTCTGTTAAGTTCGAATCCAAAAGTGGGACATGCCAAACTTTCGGTCTCTATATAAATACATTTAACTGTAGCTTTAATAAACGCAGAACTAGGTGTTTAAGGAAATAATTAGATCTAGATGCTCTAGGATTTTATTATATCCGAAATACAAATCTAATAAAAGTTATACATTGGTATCTAAAATAAAAATGATGTTACTTGAATATTTTCTACCTTTTGCACAAACAACTTCACATACGCCTAACTTCATAATATTATGTGTAGATTAATGAGTGTCTAAGCTATGAGATTAGTACTATGTCCAATACATAAGTTTATAGCGGGAACGTAGAATACGCGAACGTTTTTGATCTGATTCTGTTGTTTTAGTTACAATATATTAGATTTTTAATATGTTTGTTTATATTATGCTTTTCATTAAATTCAAAATAACATTTTTTTTATTGCATATATCCGGCAAACGGGCAAACAGGTCACCTCATGGTTAGTGATCATTGCCCATAAGATGTTAAGTCTCATTATGTCAAGTAGTTACTCTGGTTACAATGTCCTTCAAACCGGAACACAACAGTGCATTTACACGGCTGTCTGGCAGGAGAAATATACCTACCCAGACGGTCTCTCACATATAAGAGACCTACCACCAGTAAAAGTAGTTTTATTTCTTATTTGTTTACAGTGATATGAGATATCTATATATCTATATATCTATATATCTATATATCTATATATCTATATATCTATATATCTATATATCTATATATCTATATATCTATATATCTATATATCTATATATCTATATATCTATATATCTATATATCTATATATCTATATATCTATATATCTATATATCTATGTATATGCTATATGGTAAATATTTGCTTAATAATCTTTAAATACAATTTATAGAATGTCATGTCCATTAACTTTTTTATTAAAGGATCTAGCTGGTTAAGCTTACTTAGTTAAACTAGCTTTAGTGTCTCTAAGAGACCCGCCGAGCTCCAGAGCTCGGTGCCAATTATTTTGCGTGCCATTGTTGATCCTGGCTGACAAGAGTTGCAGTGGTGGGTGTGTGGACAGGAAAGTCTCTGCCTTTACATTTAGTTTTTACCTACTATGAAAATAAGACAATTCCACCACCCAATTTTTTTTAATTCGCTGTCTCATGTCCCTTAGACCACACACCGAGACACAGAAGGAAAACAGAAGTTTCTCTTTAATCTCCACACGGCGGTAAAGAGTAAGTCACGGGTAAGCTCGCAGTTTATTGCGGTACATTATGTCAACATTTTTGTGATACAATTACATCTTATCTTAAGCTTGACGTACATATTTTTCAAATTGCGATGCATTGGCGTAGTAGTGTTTTTTATATTACAGTGAATAGCGAGACGAGCGTGCCATTCACCTGATGGTAAGCGATATGACCGCTCATGGACATTTGAAAAAAAAAAACTAGAACAACAAGTAAACAAAACAACAACATAATTTATATAGCAATGATTGGCATTCCACTGTACTCACCATCCTTAGACATAAGATGTTAAGTCTCATTATGTCCAGTAGTTACTCTGGCTACAATGACTTCAAACTGCAACATAACAGTGCATTTACACTGCTGTTTGGCGAGTATATTGACATTGCGGTGGTACCTACCTACATGGCTTCTCACATATAAGAGACATCAACACCAGTAAAAGTAGTTTTTATTTCTTATTTGTTTACCGTGATATCTATTTATCAGTATGCTATATAGTAAACATCTGCTTAATAATCTTTAAATACAGTTTAGAGAATTCTTGTTCATTAACTTTTTATTAAATTTATTCTGGTTATTCTGACAATAAAGACAACTTGAATTTAAACCTCATTTATTTGTTAGAAATCGTATGTACTTTTGCGTAGTGTGCATTTCATCTATAAGAGTCCCCGAACCATGGGTATTGACGGACTTAACGAGAAAACTTGTAATTGGCATGATAAATAAAATCGATATATTATTACTTACAAACAGTCTGTAATGTTCTTCATCTTTCTTTAAACAATAGCTCAAGTTTTATATGTATGTGAAGGGCACATTTTACATCATAATTTCTGCGTAATTTTTAGTAATTTTAATACGTCATTATGAGCGGAATAAGGAAGAGATTAAGACATCCAATCTTGGCGTGAATTAATGATTCTTTACAAACACATTATACGAAAACGAGGTAAGCAAAACTTCATACTCATTAATCCTTTAGGGAACACATTACGGCATTTTCTTAATACAACACGTTCACAAGGAACGTCGCACAAAGGCGAGACCCTTCTGGGAAACGAGAAGGCATTCTAAAAATAATGTTAAGGATACAGTACATGTCGCAGGGACGAAAATGCTTCGCAGTCCAAGAGGATAATCATATGACAATGTTTTGAACGTGAATATTTTCGATCTATTATAAAATTTTAGTAATAGTTAAAGTTAAAATCAATCATTAATCTCAAAAAAAAAGAAGTTCTACGGTAAGTAAGTCCGCCAACCCGGACTATATGGCCTAACCACTCGCAATCCATTATCTCGATTGTAGAGTAGGCTCGTGCCCAGCAGTGGGACGTATATGGGTTGATACGATACGATACGAATCAATACTTTATTTTATTCTAGCTACCAAAGCCGGTGAAAATCAACTTTCTTATCAACTAACTTATTAAATTTATGACTTTCACAACTAGCACTTGCTACTAAATTCGCTGACAGAATTACCGAAGGATATAAATTGTTTTTGCGCATATAATGTTAGAATTAGTTCCTACGACATTTAGATTTCTATTATTCAATGATCCGTTTCAAAATATTACTTACATAAAGGAAATGAAAAGGAACTCTGACCTTTAAATCTAGACGCAAAACACCTACGTAGATGTTATTGACAAATACCGGATTGCTAATACTATATTATATCCTTTTCCACGTCAAACGTACTCATATTTTTAAATATTGTTAGTGGGTACAACTTAAAGGGAAATTTAAGGGAAGTAGTTCAGTTCAGTTTTTTATTTATGGCAAACGGTGCCGATGACGACAATTCTGCCAATGTCAAGTGTGCGATGAGTACTCGTGTGTTTTGGTCTATGGTTTGGGTACTGTGAATAACAAATTAGAAACATTTGATTCAGCTGCTGTTAATATACAAGATTTTACGGACTTAAGGGAAGTAAGCAAGGTGACTAAATTGTGTAATGACGGCAATAGTTTCCGGAATAAAAGTTTAGAGGCCCACAACACATTTAAGGATGAAATTAATATGACTAATATAGTATACAGAATGCAATTAATATTACTCATAATGGCTACATATTGAAAAATTCAACGGAAGTTAGCAAGGTGACTAATTTACGGAACTACAATAGTTTCGATAAATAAAGTTTACCAGCCCACGACGTATTTTAAAATTGCTATAAAGTTATTAATAATGAGTACATATTGAAAACAACAATAGTTTAAATAAAAGTTTACCAGCCCACGGTACATTTAAGGACCAAAACGTGTCTGAAGAGAAGTAAACTTCTTTTTACTTTTAATGGTTTGCCTTTGTAACATTGGTTTTTATTATTTTATATTATAAGTTTTTAAAACTGTCTCTGAACTCAGAAGTTAAATCGGTTTCCTTATTCAATATAAGTTGGTGTTGGATTGTGTTATCTTTCAATAATTAATCGATTCCCTGATATTTTTCAAAGACTAGATAGATTTCATGAAACCAAACTATGAAACATCTATAAGGAACTAGTCTTCATATTAAAAAAACCATTATATTTGAATTGTTAAATCCTTTAAATTATGCCACAGTGATTATACCCACAAATGAATTATTTATATGAAACAAACGTAAACAAACACAGCTTTTTAAAGTCAGGTGTCAATATGTCATTTATTTACAATAACTTTTAAAATAAATTTACGTGATTTTATTCAGTAATTCGGTCTTTATCGAGAACAGGGTCATTGGCATTTTGCGCTGTAACACATGTTTATCATATATTGATCGCTAATATATCCGAAACTAATAACTAAAGTAATAAATATTACGCTGTTAAATGGACTTTATGACGCCTAATTACGGCAGAATCAGGTTAACCGCCATTATTATTGTACATGATTTTGTTCTAAAAAATATGTTCTAGAAAATGCCCTTTGTTTTTATTCATTGATGAATTATACATTTCTAAGTTTCATTCTATTTTCGAGGTATTTGGTGTTTACTTCTCTCTCTGTGTCTCTTCAGCCACAGGAAGGCCTCTGATGAATATAGATCTCCCCCAATGATCCCAAGGTTGTAGGAAGTCGCTGGCTGCCGCTCCCAACAGGTGGAGATAATTGTGGGAGGCCTATGGTGTTTACTTTGTATAAGGAAATTGCTTAATCAGCTAAAATAATTTGGTTTCAAACCTATGATCGTTAACGACTACGATATGCAAACATGATAATGTAATTATGGTAGGTAAGATTCAATTTATTGTCGAGATGCAATATATCTCGCGAGCCTGGATTTATTATGGAAAACGTTTGTCATAGAGAAAAAAAGGACGTACATAAGTTCACCCCTTCATACCAAAAGCGTTAGGCAGACGTGCTATTACCACCCAAGTGCGCCCTTATTTGCGTCCCAAGATGATATGACACCTAGATGGCAGACCAGTTGCTATGTAGAGCCATATATTTCAGTTCAGAACAACCCACGCGAAATTTTTTAAACAGAAAGATTCAAAAGTTGATCGACCAATTTGGGAAGCGGCTCATTATTCACAGCATCAGTTGTTGCTAAAGCTATGTAACTACAAAAAATAATTGTTTTTAGCCCAATCCTTGTTAAAATTAGAAAATATATTTACGTATTTTTTGAATAACGTGTACTTTATAAACATTAGGTATACGTAATGGGTTTGATAAGTATGTAAAATCGTTAGCCTTGTTCCATTTTACTTGACAAATTGTTCGCTCCGTCGACAATAGTTAGGGGCACACTCGTGACGCGATTACAATACATAGTTATAAACATAAAATAATTGCTAATAAGCGATATCTTTGTGGGACCGGAACTAACTGCCAAAATATAATTATTATCCTCGGAGTCCAGGGCCCATACAATTATCCTAAAAATTCCTTAGTAGGGCCTATGTTCAGAATTGGAATTCTTAAGGCTAAAGAGAAATACAATAATATACAATTTATACTATTACGTTATTATGTTGCAGTTTGATTCATACTTTTCGAACAATCGCTTGAGCAGCCACAAATAAGTCTGACCGAATAAATAATTATATATTTATTACATAGAGTGGCTAGTATCCCAAAGTAGACGATAAGATTACTTCGAAATATTTTCGTTTACTAACTCTCGTATGTATTATAATTAAGGATTCTGAAGACCTGGAATTCGTATAGAAAATGCGAGTACCCCCTAGAGATATACGAAAAGTGGCATGTAACTAGTATGGCCTCGAGTTTTTACACGACTTGAGGAAGAACATTAGCACCTCATAGATTCCGACCAACTAAACCAATATTAATCAATATGACGATTCTTACATACGCTGTTCACAACCCGAAAACTTGCGATGTCACCAGCAGTATTAAAGAGATCAATGTAACAATAAACAAAGCAGTAAAATACTAAGCTAATGTGGGAATACGCGAGTCGACATATTTTTATTATCTGTAATGGGAGTTAGCTGTGTCAATAAACAAAATCAGTACATAAAGAGATGGCTCGGAGCAAAAATAAGTACGTGATATTACTTTATCCCTGATCAAACAGAAATACAACTTGTAAATTGTTTATTGGCATATTGTCTTGTTAATTGAGTGTTGTGTAATATTGTTACTTAAATATATTATAGACTAACTTCTGCCCGCAAACTTCGTGTGCGTGATTAACTTTATTTGGAATTTCCCATCCCGTCCCGTCCCGTTATATGCTGCCTGTCCCGTCTTATTTTCACTCAAGGCATGTAATCCTGTCCCGTCCCATGACTTTGAGTATAAAAAAATAACAAATAAATCGGTATTCCTTCCTCATCCGTCGAGAACACTAAATATTTCGACATAAAAAATTGTTCGATAAAAAAGTGTTACTCCTGCGTGTCAGCTACTTCCATACCAAATTTCATCGAAATCCGTTAAGCCGTTTCTGAATTAATCGCGCACAACCGCACAGACTAACAGACAAACCGACACACAGTCAAAAATTCTAAAAATCATTGTTTTGGGTCCTATTACATTAATACAGACCCTGCATATTAGTTTTTCTCATTTATCTTCCAGTACAGACATCGATCGGTTACAAATTTATTATATGTATAGATATGAATGACTCTTTTTAGAGAACTTCCCGCCCTCATACCCGCCACTGCAACTCCTGTAAGCCAGTATCAACAGTGACACGCATTTTAATGACACCGAGCATTAAAGCTCGGCGAGTATCCGGGAATGTCTAGCTTGTCTTTGACACAAATATGGAATACTTAAGTGCCTGGCTACATTTACGACGAAAACGCTAGATCGAAAGAAAGACGATTTTGATAATACAAAATGTGCTGCCGCAACCAAAACAGAAGGTAATATTATATTATTTATCATTAATACAATATGAAATTACCTTGGTTCATCATTCGTGATTTGTGAATACGCTCATTCGGGTTTGTGAACTAATGACCCAATTGCCAGAAAATCGTTTGGGTAATTCTAACAATTGATAGAAGGCAAGAACGGATCAAGGCGATAAGCATACCGATTTGATTTATCTGATATCTAAACTCGAATAATTTTAAATCTACCTTTGCAAATAAAATATCTCTTTGGATAGTTAGTAAAAAAGATGGAGAGTGTTGTATTCGTAATATTTATGAAACGTTATCATATTTTTGTGGGACGTCATCGGGCCAGATGCCGTATCTTGGGAGAGGTCTATGTCCAGCCGTGGACTGCAACGGGCTGATGATGATGATGATGATGATAATATCTTTCCTAAAAATCTGATTGTACTTATTGTACATTTAGTTCTTGTGTACCAACTAAAAATATATTTTAAAGATGTTGAATAGATAATTTCATATGTTACTTATCAACGAAAAATTGCATATACCCGAAACAGACTATAAGGAAACATTCGTATGTTATTAAATATTAAATACCTACTGTTTTAAAGAAATAACGAATACGAACACCAGTAAGTTCATAGCTGAAATGTAGTAATATTATGTAAGTTGCGTCTCCTTATAAATTGATACTGTTAATATGTATATTTGGCTAAAATTGGGTTTATAATTCGAAGGAGCTCATGCAAAAATATAAGCAGGAGGATAAATAAAAAATACACATAAAAGAGTATTTTAAAAATATAGAAAAATCTTTTCATATGTCGAGGGGTGACCGCAAATATACACATTATATATTTATTACACATTTCTATAAAGCATAATTGTAACATACAATAGAAACTGTTTTCGCCCCAATTTGTTTGAATCTCACGTATTCAAATTCCCAAACAAGCACGCCAAATCAAACGACGTTACCCGACGCACGGGGAATCCGATTATTGCCTTGGTAATTTATAACCAATTATTTTTATTACCAATGCTCAAAAAACATATTTTTGTGGGTAAGTCTGGCAAAATTGCCATCTTTGGGTATTTTAGGATCTGCCACAGCCCTTAATGGTAGGTAATGTGGTTTTTTATGCGGGAATTATGGAAAGCTGTCGGAGGGCCAGACTGAATGGATGCTGACGCCAGTGGCCGCTCTTGATAGTATTACTTATTTTCTGTTATATCTCGAAAGTTTTTGCAACGGCTGTGATCTATAGTGGGGGCCTTGAATATTTTTCTTATAAATCAAATATTTTTCACAAATTGATACTTTCTTTTCATAACTTTTTGTTGACTTGGGATAAAACTTTGTGTTTTTTTATTGAGGACATTAAGATAACAAAAAAATTGTTTGATATTGACTCAGATTGACTATTGATTGATCGCTGGGCACAAACAGCTGAGGTAACTAAAATAGCTTAGCCTGTCCCTTAACCTAATACCTCATTTACCATCGATTAGGCGTCCTGAGAGATTCTAAAGGAACCCCTTCATTTTAGGGATGTGTATAATCAAGCAATCTGGATGGGGATCGCTTACGAAATTAAAATTAAATTTGCAATAATAAATGTTTTTTCTTTCTTTCTTTCAAATTTTATTCAACATATACCTTTAGCCCTTGGGCTCTCTCGACCCCTCTCAGCTTAAGTGAACGTCAATCAAATCGGGAACTAATATTCCCAATATTTTTCTTTATTGTGTTAATATTATGTAAAAGACATTAATAAATCTTAGGAATTAGCACTTATTATGTTTTTAAATCAAGAATTAAAAATGAAATTTAAAAAAAAAACAGTGAAAATATGCGACTGACATCCCAAGAGTTTTCATCGGTTTTAATCAGAAATGAAGGGGTAACTAAACCCTATCAAATGACATTAGACGTTCATTGATAGTTTCTAATAACTTGTACGGCCTTCGCTCGAAGAGTACAGCATTACGAATAATGTTTATAAAATATGTAGAGGCGTTACTGTATTAATGGTGATTATTTTGTGCTTTACTGCTTCGATTTCAATCAATTCGATAAATGAATTTTAATAAATGTCCGCATGTAGGTGCCCCTATCTTATTTGTGCATCAAATAAAAGTGAATACAAAGTTATGTTTTAAGGTAAACTCGAAAAATATGACCATAGTAATATATCTATAATGCCACACATCTAAGTTACTTATATAAGCTTAATTATAATCTTTAATGTGAAACATACAGATTTTAAGTTATACTACGCTCCGTTTATCCCTCAAATTAGCGTACATCCACAGCAATGAATCCTTTTTCATACCAATAAACAAAATTATTTAAATTCACAAAAAATTACGACTCAATTAATGAGTTCCGCGACAGCGTTATTAGTAATTTACGTCCAAGTTAAATGTAGCGCAATTACTTACAAAAATATTCGCCTTGGGAACTTTTTTAATCTTCAGATTCCACACAAAAAGTTTTCAGTTTATTTACAACTGTTTAGAACACACCGGAGACACTTATTTATATTTTTTATTACTCATAATTTAAAAACACGAATATTTGAGTAGTAATTTTGTCCATAAACTTTTTGGGTGTTATATTAGATCGCTGAATGTGGCTGCGCTATCCCGCAAGCGTCCACCCCGCGCGAAAGCTGGCCTTAGAATCTGTCGGGTTCCCTCGAATGCTGAAAACTGAGGCGATGTGACGCACGCATTCTGTAAGGTCCTTTTCACACAGTCTTAAGCAGGTGTCGGAACTCCGAACGCTGTTTTAAACTTGGAAACGTGTTTTTTGAAATTGGAGTTGTTCTGTGTGTCTATCGAAATGTTTACTTAGCGAAAGTTTTTTCATCAATGAATAAGTATTAAGAAAAGTGTGCTATTTAAAAATATTAAAATGCAACTATTGGTCTATTAAAAAAATAAGGATTGTTTGAGATTCTAGTTAGTCTTTTTTATGTACGCAACTAATAAATGGCACAAAAGAATAAACTCTTTTATTACAAATATCATAACAATGTCATAAAAATATTTTTGTACCGATTTTATCAACAAGCAGACAATTATATAAATTCCGATCTTATTATAATAAAAAAATCCATATCGCGATAACATAATGAAACGTAAAAGGTAATGGCACTCTTGTTTCGGAACTAAAATTAGATATTCGAACGAGATATTTTAATAAGGTACAGGCAATTTGGCGGCAACAACAGAACATGCTAAGAGAACATGTGACTTTATTAACATTTCATATAAATATTATAATGAGAACATAATTGCTTTATTCCGAGAATGTTTTCGTACTTCAACAGATTTTATTAAAACATGACGTGGAGTTTTTTTCTTCAGTGGATGTTACCCGCTATTCTTAGACAGCCTCCGTGGCGCAGTTGGTTAGACGCCACCTGTGAAACGAGAGGCCGCGGGTTCGATCCCCGCACCGAGACAAATATCTGTGTGAACCAAAATATTTGTTTCGGGTCTGGGTGTTTGTGAGACCGAAAAGTCTCTCGTAGTTCCTGATACCCACGACACAAGACTCGATCTTAGTGTGGGGTCAGGACTATGTATGTGACTGTTGGGTGTATTTATTTATTTATTTATTCTGGTTAGCATTAAATTTCTTGTTTGATAGTAACTTTCACAGCTGATTTCGAGTTTATGCGTCAGACTAATGATTTTGTGTCAAATTGATGAATCTATCCAGCTAAATAATATATATGGTTGATTAAAGCCACATTTGATCAACCCGATAACATCGGGAAAATTTCCTCGGAAATGTATTCTACCAAGTATAATGTAATAGGTAGATTGACGTAGATTTATTTACATTCCAATATATTAACATTTTTTGTTATAGTGTGACTATGATACGAGTTTCTATTGAATCGCTATTTCGTCCTGTTTTTATCAACCTCAATTTTAAGACCATTAGTTCTTATATCTTCCGTGACGACGTCAAGTAGGTAAAGTTTTTTGGCCTCGATGCTTGGCCTAGCTATCGAGGCCCAGGCTCATAGTGCCACATGGCTGTTGTCTCATGTATCATAATAATAATTTTGTGGAATAAGGGCGTACAGAAAAATAGTTGCTAAGTATTAAATGAACTTACTTGTCTAGTGCTTAATGGTAAATTATGTTTTATGGCCAGTCCTTTAAAATGCAGTGAAACGAATAGCTTTGTACGTAAATATAACACTCCAAGCTAGGTTATCAAGTACCAACATGCACTTGAAAATGCAATATGGGCTAACATCAATGATGGGATTGCAGCTCGGTTAGAGAGTTAGTTAAGCCGTAGAAGCGCACAATCATTCTATTACGATATTAACTGACTTTATCAGATGGCTAGTGGTTTTTCTAAGTGGTAGTCATGTGGTTAAACCTTGGATAGGTGCGTTGTGTAGAAGTTGTGTAATGCAGAAAAATGATAGACATTTTGCTTTTTATTTTGCGATTCTCAGCCCGTCTGCCGGATTTCCCTACTGTGTTATAATGCGTCCACTACTTAAGATACTTCTCCAAAACGATTTCGATGCTTAGATACATGTTAGCTTATGAGATTAACATGTTACTATTACATAATACGTTTCCAAAGTCTTATGTTCCATTTCACTTTAAATACCTCAAAAATAATAACTGCAAACCCTTTGTACATCAGTATATAATTTCTAAGAATAATTACCGTGGCCTTCGCGCTTTGTTCGACTCCTTTATGGATGTAATTAACTTCAAGAAATCCGATATAAATGGGGCGAAGGCTTAACCCGTTACCCGCGACCGTAATCACAGATTACACGAGGCCTGACAGACCCTATCGATACTGAATCGCCTCATTTTCACTATGGAGATCAAATAAATTCGCCTCTGCATGAAATTAATCCGTAACCCTGAAATAACATTCGCCTTTTGACGTCGAGTCGGGGCACTGAATATTAATTTAACGGTCCTCTTGATGGACTGTAAACGGTGGCAGTTGATTTTTATGTTGCCAGTATTTCTTTGATACTTCTGGTGTAATATGCTAGCCTAGTACTTATGTACATAAACTTATGCTTGTGTGCCCGAAGGGGTAGGCAGAAGCGCCATTAAAGTCACCCACACTTCGACAAGATTTTTCCGCCCCAAGATGTGGTACAGCGATAGTACAATTATTTTAAATATTATTCCAAGTTTTGGTAACAATGCCTGAAGTACATTCATTCGTGACAATACCTTGTTCATAGTGTCCTTCTCGAAATAGGTTCATCAAATATTTACATGAAAATATGAGTTCCCTCGGTTGATAAAAATCTGAAGACATTACACGGAATTTTTATTTTGGATAAGTATTGCTACAAGATGCACTGTTTCAAATATTTTCTATTAATTTAACCTGTTCAGATATACTTTCGCTCAAATCAAATCATTCACTTTGATCACCACTCACTATAACGGTGAAGGAAAACATCGTGAGGAAACGTGCATATAGTAGCGATTTGGAAGAATTTCAATGGTACGTAAAGTCTGCCAAACCGCTCTAGGCGAGCGTAGTGGACTATATGGCCTAACCACTCTCAATCGTACCCTCAATTGTAGAGTAGGCCCGTGCTCTTCAGTGGGGCGTATATGGGCTGATACAATAGAATACAATACTTTGATAAAAGTCATCAAAACCCAAATTCTACGAAATACTTAATATGTCCCTACAATCCTATATTCTATTCGTAATATTGTAAAAAATATAATTTTATGGGTGACTGCTTCGAAGCTCCATCGTAATAAAAGAATCCGGCTTATCACATCAGAGTTATTGAATCGAAAAGCTCACACCGTGTTCATTAGCCAAACTCGGTATCGAAAAATACCCCTCCCTTTTACGATTCGAATTCAGCACGGTAAAATACATTAGAACTGATGAGTCGAGTTCACAATAGATGTAAAGTGAATATTGTCCCAGTGGGAACAGGCTGCTTGTTTGTGTGCATAATTAAATAAATAAATAATAAACACCCAACAGACCCGAAACAAATATTTGTGGGCCTCACAAACATTTGTCTCGGTGCGGGGTTCGAACCCGCTGCCTCTCGTTTCACAGCCGGCGTCTAACAAATAGATTAAAAAATATATTCTAAAGAATGTATTACGTAGTTTATTCGTCTCCTAGACAGTCTTCGAAAATTATCATTACTTTGACCGATTTGAGCACCCATTGTTACAATTCTTAAAGGAGAGGATGAAATTCTATAGACGTCCTTATGTAATCTATAAGCACTTATATTCCCCTCCTCATTCTGACATCATCAATAGATATTGTTTCTTAATAGCTACCATTAATCTTTGTATATCTTGCTAAATATATCTCGAGTTGATCACTTAGCAGAAGATATTTGTAGTACCTAAATGATATAGATAAAAAAATATCATTTTTATTAAACTATACATGATGTATAAATATTAGTTTTTTATCTCGCGGGTTTTAAAAATTTTTTTTTAGTTTATCGTAAGGAGCTAGAACAGTTTTATGTGAGCCGCAATATATTATGGTATATTTTATATTTTCCGGAAATCGAACTCGCCCTGCGCCTATTGCAAGAGTTGTGGAACGCTCTTTTTTACCGGTACGGCTGGCAAAAATGTTTTTAATGTATTTTTATTGAGTAGGTAAGTTATGAAAAACCAAGCACCACTCGATATTTTGTAAATTTTAATTTCAACAATAATTGTGTGTATTATGTACCTATAATAATTGCACATAAATACTTCAATATTGGGCCACGGAGGGGATTCCATATTACATAGAGTCTTTTCATTTTTCTGCCTGCTTTTATACCACATTTGATTATATTTCAGAATAAAGTGACTTATAATTTTACTACATGTCGCCTGATGACCTATTTAGGAGTAGGCCAAATCAGATTTTAGTAGACTTCATAAACTCACAATGTATATTATTTATACCGGGTATATCAAGACTGCGACCGAAAACGAAGCCAGGTGGTAGTTTTAGTGGTTACCGACACAATGCAATTAAAAATTTTGCAAAAAAAAAAACGACAGTTATTTTTTTACAATTTTTTAAACATAATCGTGGTTGGGTGGTAATTACCTAGTTTTTGCGAAAATAGTTATTTAAACCCTTACGTACCATTGTGCCTTTTAATAATATAATAATTTAATAATATAATAATAAAAACTTGTCCATCATTATTTTAGGAAAACTATGTATTTATCACCCAAACACGACGATAAGTAAAAAAAAGTTTTTTTGCGATTTTTTTTGCATCGTATCTGAAGTCACTAGGACTACCACCTGGCTTCGTTTTCGGTCGCAGTCTTGATATAATTTGTATAATAAGTATAAAATAAAGATATGTTGTAATCAACATAAATAATACATTATTGGCAAAGTAGTGTGGTTAATTGACGGAATGCACTCATGTTGATCAGGTGCTTTACGGTTTCAGGCGTTGGCCAGGTCTAATAGTCTAATTAAGTAAATGAAGGACATTGTACACGTTGTTTTATTAACCATCGCAGATATACCGCAATTACTTCCTCGCAAATGGACTATTCGGTTTTTAGTTACTATGAGATTTGAAGTAACAAATATGTGTAGAATTTATTACTGAGGTAATTCCATAGAAATAATATAAATCGGATTTGTTTTATTGTAAAAGTGTTCCTCAGGCTGGGCTTTAATGTTATGAGTGTTAATGTGATATAGAACAACCTTACTCTAAGCATTTTTGCACAAACAGCTAGAAAAAAATATTTCTACAAACGCATAAAATTCTCCAACAAAACCTTCATCAAACACCATAAACTACAATGAAAGTTTTACGCGCACTAAACTCTAAACATTACCGCAACAAAATTATTACCGAATAACACCTAACAACACCATAAACATGAATAATCAAGAACAATGCTTCAACACGATTAGTGCGTAGTTAAAAAGTACTTCCACTGTTAGTAAAACTGTTTCATAAGTAGGTATACATTAAACCCCAGGTCAGAAAAGTCAAGGGACTGATATTCACCGTAAAATTAATGGGGCTAGTTGTGACTAACATCATAATATACTATTTTTAGTTTTATTTGGAATATTCACGTCCGTAGTGGCTCACTATTTATTGGTAGAAAGGGATGAATAAGGAACTAAGCAGTATTGACTTTATGTTGTGATACGACGCTGTAATAATTTTTAGACCTTTTGAAAAACATTTTGAAGAATGGAAAAACGCGGAAAGGTGACAGGAATATCGATGAAAAGCGATATGAAATACCAACTGAACTACGATATGAATTGATGTAAATTTTCCCATAAGTATCTTCGTCTTATTACCTTCAATAATTGCTAATCATTAATATCTGTCTTAAACGGACTGTAGATTACTAAAAGAGAAAAGTTGTTTTTTATCGAATCAGATCTATTTGATTTCGTAAAATAATGTCTAGGTACTCCTGACTTTAAGACTCTACCGATTGTCTTAAATCTCGAAATTGTGAAAGACCAAAAAAGGGACGTTGGCAACTGGTTGCGAGAATAATTAAAAATAGTCAGTACATGTGCAAAAATTTAAATTGAACGTTTTTACGTATATAGTTATATATAATATAGTAAAATAAAGATTATAGAAATCCGTTGCAAGAATTAAAGGTTACTGCAATTTATGGAGCACCGCATCGAACGTAACGTGACTTTAAACAAGGGACCCTTTGTTTTGTAATAGATACATTCGCCCCATATTGACGTCTTCCGGTAGATTACGACATACAAAATCATACTAATAATCTGAAAGTGTTTCTGTGGGTCTGTCTTTTCGTTTTGTAATGTAACAACGGATCGATATTATTTGCTTGTACAGAGTTAATTTATAACCTAGAGAATGAAATTGGTTGCAAAATGTACTAATTGTTAATGTATCTAAAAAATATAACGGAATCATCATAATCATCACCGTTTTTAGCTACATCTAATTGAACCCAGATCTCCACCAAAGATTTTCATAGCAACATGTAGAAAACGCCTTATAGTTAAAAATATTAAGAGAAGTAAATAAACTGCCGACTTTTTTGGTGAGCAAAAACTGTTTCAACCGAAATTCTATTGTAAGTTTACTTCCATAAAAACCAAATTCAAATGGAATATTTAAGTGAATAACATTTTTAGGTAAAAGTGGTCCGATAAACTTTAGCTTCTAGCCCGGATATCCAATAGATTTTAGCTGTCAAGGCAATTCAACTGTTGATAATGTTGGTCTGTGAATAGCTGAAATAAAGGTAGCGTTTTCCTAAGGGACACTTTAGGGTGTTCACAAAGGAAAATCTAAGGTTAGCACTTTTACAAAATTTATCGTTTCTTGATCCATTAATCACAAGCCATGCGTGACTTTAAAATCGCTGACTAAGCATTTTGGTAATTTCATCGAGACAGATTTTTAAATTGTAACTGCAGAGCTATATTGAATTTGCGTTCTACTTTATTGAATCAATACGTCTCATTTCAGTACTCAACATTTCGGGTGTAAAATGTGCAGCCGCGGGTTCGATCCTTGCACTGCAACAAATGTATTATCCACAAATATTTGTTTATATTATGTTGATTCGAAATCCAGGCGGCATGGCATCAGTGCCATTTCATGCAAAAAGAAACATTTTGGCTGTCAAGATTGGTGACATTAGGTATATTATTTCGCATACTTTTACCATTAACAGTTACTCTACAGAGGGATGTAACATTACAACGGCCAATGAACTTATCAAAGTTGACGTCGTTAACAATAAAGTTTGGATCATAACCCAATGGAAGTTTTTATTAGCGTTATTAAAACGAGTGTTGAAGTTTGTATCCAGTAGTCGGCCTTTAGTTTCTCTTTCATACGTATACATTTTAAGTGTTTGTAATATTAAGACGCCTTTCACTGAGTTCAAAAGGGTATCTTCGGACGTTTTAAATCTGAATGTTAATTTATTAAAATATTTGCTTATGTAACCGTTTGAGCTAATTTTCAACAGGGCTATCGCATAGCTTTTGCAAGAATTTTAAATTGTTAAAAGTACCACCGCATCCTGCATTTGAGGTACTTACTACGTAATGAATAGTTTGAAAATTACCTTTTCGGGTAGAGATCAATGAGAGGAGAGTTTAGGGTGCAATTTGTCCCAGTTTTTTTTTTGTCTAGATAGAAGGAGGAAAATGTTAATAAAGAATTTGTCTTACGTTTACATAATTCGCAGATCAAGTCTAGTATGTATGTATGGATTATAATAAAATATATGTAATTCGTAACATGCAGTAATATTAATAAATTTTAATCTATTTAATTTTTATTCTTGTATTAATATACTGAATTGAAATCGATGCATTAATAACTGGCCAGTATTTATTTAACAAAACCTTTATTTTAATAAAGAGAACTGGCCACCGATTTATACGTTCAAAAACAATACTTAAATATTCTTTGCTGTCACAAAAAAAAACATAACAGGTAAAGTGTTCCATAAAAGTTTAAAAGGCATTACCTTATCAAATTTAAAAGGTACTTGCGTAATTCCCCCGCTCATACTTTTCGCGGGTCTTTTAAAATTTGCTAACTGCGTCATTGCGTTTTATGGTATTATTTTGGCATCTTGTCTTATGGTTCTTCGTTTATGTTGAACTTGGAGCCGTGAGGTCAAGGTCAGCCAAGGAGAAGGGCTCGGGTTATGGGGTTATAAAAACTACGCATCCTTATTATTAGGGCTGATGCGCACTGATGCCAAATATCTGCTGGTTCGGATATTTGCGACAATAAAAACATTTTAGCCTGCATTATCGATATCATTTGATAAGAAATATTTTTGACAAGATATATTCGTACTGAAAACTCACCCAAATTTTGGGAATGGATTTAATCATTGGTTCAATTCTAAGGGCGGGCTGAGATCAGCATGTTAATTAATTTAAGCCTCTTTTCAGAAGCCTTGGTTGAGATCATAATCTAAATATTCCTGCAATATGCATAAAATACAAATTAATATTTACATTATTTCCCCGTTCTTCTTTATTGTGCCCCGGTTGCCATATTGTGTACGCCAAACACTATTTCGTGCTCTATTAAACAAATTCCTACTTATTAACCGTTTTAGTAACAATATAGCGATATTATCCGCTTCGGATCAATTCTACCAAGGCGTAAATGGAAATGTTTCGTTTGCAACTTGCCAATTGCCTTTTATCTGTTCACATTGCTGGAGTTTTTTTAATTAGTGTTATAGTAGTCATAAACGCAAAATTTTCTTGGATTAACAAGCCAGTGCTTCCATAAAAGAGGTCTGATTTCAGTTAAAAGTATTCCCTTAGTTCCGTTATAAAGTTGTAGAGTCCTGTTTTAATATCGAGTGACAATTTATGACTTTTTTTTTAGTACCTAATCTAAAATGGGGCTGGATACTGACACGCACTGCATTGGTTAATCATCCGCAAAGTAAGCCTATAACTTGATAACAATTATTGGAGGTCGCTGAATGCAGGTCACTATAAAATAATCGTTCTAGAAAAAATGCAGAGGATATCTATCCTGTGAAAGATATTAATATCAAAATGTAAATACAGTGAATTTTTTTACAAAGGATTTTTTTCAACTCTAAGTTTTCCTCTCAAGGCCATAACGGACCTACTTTTGCGATTTAGTTTCTAGCACATTGTTTAGCCGCACACGTGGCGCCGATATAAAATGTTTTTATATTGTTCCAAGTTGAAAGTAATTTGTGTTAAACAAAAGAGTGTGCAACCACGGAATTAATTACAGGCACCGGGCGAGCAGGAAAAATCACTTGAACGAATTTGTTGGATATTCCGCCTATATTCGACGCCCTGGTTCTTTATAGCTTTGTAGTAGTAAATGGAAGGGTAGGCGACATCATAATGGGTGATCTCCGTCACCTATAAAACTGGTCATGTTTAGAGAATCTACCAGTTTTTAAGAAGGGTGAGGAAATGCAGGTGAGGAGAAATGTTGGAACTGCCTCGGTGGCGTTGTTGTATTACGGTACCGTTACAAAGCTGAGGTCTCGGGTTCGAGTCCCGGGTCGGGCAAAGTGATATAGGGTTTTCTATTCATTATCAGCCCGGAGTCAGGAATTTGTGCCCGATATGGCCATAGGCTCGCCCCCTATCACATCGTGGGACGGAACATGCAAGGCGAAATGTGGGTGTCCTAGTGGCGCCTCTGCCTACCCCTTCGGGGATAAAAGCGTGAGTTTATGTATGTATGTATGAGAAATGTTGGAAGGATTACCATCCTGCCCTACCGGGCATTAGGAGTTTTTGGATCCACAGCAATATTTGGGAATTAAAAAAGTTACACGTAGGATGATAAACTACACGCGGCCTGCGTTTATTATTGATGCTATCACTTAAAGCCGGTCCATTTTTTTTATTTAAGATTGAAAAATCGACATGTCATAAAAATCATTGTCATATATTTGTAGTCGGGGAAATAATTTGTTTATGTATAATATATATGCCAGAATAAGTTTAAGGATATTCTTATTACAAAATAAATATAATGTAGGTACGTTAGATATCACATAATAGAACTATCAAAACAAAGACACTTGGAAATGCCTTATAATGATGAAGGCACAGTATTTTGGCTGTCATGAACGACGCAGCGAGGTCGCTGGGTTCACTAAGGGACCCACATATCCTTCCTGTCATCTGCAGCCAAGGAAATATTTGTATAAAAATTCTCAGCAAAAACGTAGCGATGATACACTCACAAGATAATCCAAAGAAAAACTTGTTAATAAAGATTACTCTGAAGATTGAAAATTGTGAATTTTTCCAAATGTATTTTTCTTATATCTATACTGTTGTATATTAGCCCGTATTAGTCCCACTCCAAGAGCCTCCTCCACAATCGAGAGTACGATTACGAGGGGTTAGGCCATATAGTCCCCACTAGCCTAATGCGGGTTTTTATCACTTTGGTGTAATCCTTCGTATGCGTAGTAAGCACATTGACAACAACCATTGGTAGACCCATACTGTAGAGTGTAGACCTTAGAAAACCATAGTATCGGTCCGGCTTGACCGTGGTGGTACCATTGTCTGTGGTACCGGTGTCATTGTCACAGAAAACCGACATGTGGTGTGAGTGAGATTGCCAGAAACACAGCACTCTATTCGTCCTCCCGACCTTTCTCTTCCCACATTTTGTTCGGCTAACAAGGCACCTACGATCCAAGTACTTACAAATTTTAAATAAATTGGTATATTGGGATCTATTTTTATTATCAGCAGATGTGTCAATTGTAAAAGCACTATCAATACCCTAATCTAGCTATCAGCGTTATAAATTCCATTCCGTCTATAATCCGCACTAGCTTATCAAAGTTTGTACTCAGAAGATCTAACCAACTGACTAACAAGACTAAATTACTACGCAGTGGGATGCCTTCTTATACCTCCACAGAGAGATAAGTCAAAGTAGCAACCAAGACGTTTCACTTCGTCGCAATTGCATCCTTAATCCGTTCCAGACACAGATATAAACCTAAAAAGATGCCGCTAGCATATACGCTTCATATCCAATCGAAGTTTACTTCTTAGGGCTAGCGTGCACGGGCGACTTTTGTCTCCGTGACTGTTTCGTCATTCTTATGAAGTCCGTGGCTATGAATGGAGATGCGCGTATGTTACGACGTGCCAACTGGATGACATTTTGGTACTACGCCTATCGTGAGCGCATTCCGCTTTGGAGACGTGACGTGGTAGTGACCAAAACTTTTATGTCCCTGTGACTAAAGTCACCCGTGCTCGCTGGCTCTCAGAGATGTTTGATTTAGTCGTGCTTCACTGTTTCTTGTCAATTTTTTATTAGACTGCAATTTAATGGTTTGGTTTTTAAGTTCAAGTTTAAATCTATTTCGTGAAAACATATTATAGAATTCCCACACCAAATCACTGTTGCGATGTTAAAGCAGGTACTAAAAAACTGAGACCCTTAGTTTCACACATTTACTTCGAGCTTGCGTCATCTGTCGAAACTTATGTCTGAGGTTCCAGAACTTTCTACAACTAGTTTAAACGTCGAGTAATGCGATATTCAACCGCATCTATCTCGGGATCGACAACTGAATTTGCAACCTTGCTGAGATCATTTCATTTGTCGTTTGGCCTTTCAGTTGCAGAAGCGATTTTAATATCTACCGCATCGATTCAGATTGTCGAATTGGATATAAATTGATAGAACCAAGAAGACAGCGTAAATAAAAGAATTCTAAGAACTGACATAGTATTCTACGTCCGTTCTTCAAATAACTTTTATCTGGCGGCAAATGCATTTACGGGTTTCAAGGTAGTGAAGTGCCTATGGGTTTCCATTAACTTTTAGTAATAAATTAGAGTCTGCTTCATCCAAGCTATTTCAACTTTATTATTCCATTTAATGAAAAAATTCTTACTATTCATTTAATCCACACAATATGTCTAATGCAAACTGCTCATGAATATTTCGAGTACAAAAAGTAAAAAAAAAAAACAACTTTGCAATTCCAAAAACTGTTCTACGCACGTACGACACACGATTTAAATTAAAAAGAACCCATTAAAAGCTCTAATTAAATCGCTCGAATTAAAATGTACACTTTATTCGTTTCAATGAAAGTGTTATTTTTATTGAAATACGTTTGAACGGCGTCGTATTTGTTTTTAGAGCTATGAGATGTGTTTGATCAATTTTCGATTCTAGTCAGGACGTACTTCACAATTGATATTGGTATAATTTATTTGACATTGTTATTTGTATTTAGTCAAAGTTAATAAAAAATAAAATCTTCTAAAGTCAGTAGTAAAAAAGTCAGCAATCCTACACTCTACAGCCCCTTTAGTATTGTGGTTTGTTCGCTTTTTTATGCTTAAATTTACCAAATAAATTACAGAGTCAGTTAAAATTCTTTCGTTAAAGTACATTAGAGAATGAATAACGCGTTCATTACTCACAAGCCCTCGTATTTCATTATAATTTGATTTGCTGAAAATGATTTACGTGCTGTGTTTAAAGGAATATCATGACACTGGAATGCATTAAGGAAAATGCCATGCAGTAAATACACAAATTTTACAAACGACGTTATTTGTTATTTCGGACGAGCTAATATATCGCGACGGGCTCAATTTAAGAATTACATTTGTGACTTAAATTAGATTGTATTGCTTCAGTAATAAAACTCAAAATCTAAGACCGAAAGGTAAGTACGTGAAGGCTATAATCTCAATATGAATAAGACTGTTAACTAAGCAATGCTATCCTGAATTGATAATATGCATTGTAGTATCTATTTGCTAGCCAGCAAACACATCCCATGTCGAAAAAATGGAAGTTGAACGTATTTATCCGGGTTGTTGCTACTTAGCAACAATGGTATCAAACAAAGAGCATCAGAAACAGTACGGATGCCTGGAAATTCTCTCATTTGAATAAGCCTTCGTTAATTTTAAGATAAGTAATTTCGTGTTTCATGTATTTGAAATACAAGATATGACGGTATGAGTTGTTAATGTCAAATGCTGACTTGCGAAAATATTACCAATTATTTGTTTGTTTAATTTACTTTATGTTACAGGCGTATTTTCAATTATTGAATACAAATAATAATAACTAAGAGCAAAAATTGAGCATTGAAAATAAAGAGATAGTTTATTAGTTCCATTATTAAATAGATTTTTTTCCACCATGTTTATTCAAATAAAATAAATTAATAATATAACTGGAGCTAGTTCCTCAGTTACGGTTCATATCCAACTTCCTTAATCTATTTGAGCCATAATAATTCTTAGACATCTCCACATTGTAAAGAAGATCTAAATATCAACAAAACACTTCTTAACGAGAGGAAATTTCCGTTCAAAATGATATTCACAAGAAGTGCACAAACGCCGTGTCATCAGGCTCTCTTCCCCATTCATGTATTGTTTGGAATATTCCGCCTTATTTCATTCGGGCGCGGTAATTGATATTATTTCTCAGCCACGCCGACTTGGGCCTTGCAGTTCAAAATTACCATTCTTTAAGGATTAGAATATTCCTCGTCCGATTTCAGCAATTTAGTACCAGAAGAAATATCAGTAGAGGGATAAAATTTGGTTGTAGTACTTAGTAAAATATGATACTCGCGGTTTTTCTAATTATATTCACATGTGTTTATATTCATTTGACATATAATTCATAATGTGTTTTATCAATTAGTAAAATATGATTTACTATTGCAATCATCGATATCAATGTTACACATTGTAATATAAAAAAGTAAAATTAAGGCAAAATAAATGATTTTATTATTGCTTAACCTCCAAATCATCGCACGGACTTTAACATATGACTAATACAATGCATTTCCATTTAAAGGAATACTTATGAACATTTATCAAGGGCATCAGCTATCTGGTTCATTAGGTCGACCCCTTCCTATATTTCCTTATACGTTATTTATCCGAAATGTAAAACAAATACTCAGAGAGGTTTCCATACATTTGTATCACAAGACAGCAGTTTCCGTGTGTTTCGTAGCCTTAACTGGAGCGCGGAAGATCCCGTCAAGTAGACACAAACTAGCAACCACATCTTGGCACTGTTCCAGCAAAACTGTATTTTTCACAACAAATTTTATGGTATGATTCATAAAGCACCTTAATTTTCACTGTAATCTACGGCTCTTGATGTTTTCTTACTTAGATGTTTCACGGTAATGCATTGTGCCTTCCGGCTTTGTAGACTGGGTCAGTTGGGATAATAGGATATTTCATTATTATTGCTGGAGTGAAGAAGATTTCTATTACATGTGACTTCTTAAATAGGTTTACATATTTAATTTAAAGAAGAAATGGCTTGCATATTTTTAATAACGCTTAAAATATTATTACTTGGCAAATCGAGACGCATTACCTAACGTCTTTTCTGCATAGAGCATAAAGGAAGGAGTATTATTAGATCTTTCGTTAATAATTTATTATACCTAGTATAACGACTCCTTCAAGACACAATATATTTAATACCAAATTGATTCCAATCGGTTATTGTCTTCTACTGTCAAAACACTGCCTTCCCATGCATCGTTCATTATTTTACTGAAGGAAGGCTGTCGACCTTCGCTTTGAAGGCTATATTTAAAACTTGATTGATTGTCGGAAGATAAATCATTTCCTGCCGAACAAAGTACTGCTTTGACGTGTCTTTAAAATATTGAGGCTCACCTCAATTGTTCAGCTGTAGTCGTTCATTTCTTGATATAGATAGAAGGAAAAAATCGGGTTTATAATAGCATTTGAAATAATTTTAAAATTCAGATGCGTTTAAATTATTGATATATATTATGTATAATAAAAAGAAAAAGAACTTGAAAACTAGAGCTGATAATAGTGTTTTGATATTACAGGCGGCCAGCTAGGGATCCTTTAGGAAAATTATCCAATACATCATGTTTTTCTAATCAAACAATTCATACATATTGAATTCTTCATTAAATCAAACTGAGATCTCAGTCTCTACACTTAGTCCTCGAAATTGTGGTATTTAAAAATCATATACCTTATTTATACTATAACTAATTTTGAATTTCTCGTTTTTTTCTACAACACATAAATGATAGTAGGATAAAAAAAGATACACAGATAAAAAAAGAAGATATGTTTCGCCCATATAAAGCCAAATGCGAACTAGGGTACTCAATGAAAATATTATAACAAATCTGAACCGAACCGAGTTCCAGTTTTTGTTACATTTAGAGAAATACTTTTTCCAAGTGGATATGGAGCTGTCAACGAGCGCCCATTTGCAAAGGCGGCAAGTTTTTTACTAAACTCGGGTTCACTGAAAATCGACCTCATCTTTGACTGTTTCGTAATCTTAAATATGAGTTGCTATGCATATTTTTATGGCTTATTAACAACAGCCCAAAGTTTTTTTTATGGCAATTGTAGGCAAGCTTTAAGCTGATTTTTAATTAACTTAATTATTCCGCCCAAGCTTACTGATATGTATATAGAGCTGGTTATCCTAATACGCATTATTTCTTGCGGTATTTGGATCTATCCAGAAAGAAAATTCAAGGAAATCTAACTTTCTCTCAATATAATTGAATGAATATTACAGCAGTTAAACTTATATTAATTAAAATCATCAAACAATGTCTTTGTAGTCAAGGTAAAGCTTACAAAAATGTTGTCAAGTCAAGGAAATTGTGTCATTACCTTCTACTTGGTACTAATGAAAACTTACTAGAACCTCCTAAGCTCTATTCAGCGGCCACAATAGCTATGTATCATTAATATATTTTTTGTAAACAAGTTTATTGTAATTTTATTCGGGTCGTACAAAATTTTATTATCTTTACACAACATTTATTGAGAATAATTAAATCATTCGACTACAATTTATTTTACGAAATAATAAAAGCGTGCTTTGGGTCCGGCCGGCATTTTTATGGTACTGTAAAAAGTTTGCCGTTTGTCTGCCAAGAACACAAACTTTTTTTTGATTTTTATCCACATTTCAACGAACTCGAAGTGTTATTACTACACTCGTGGGTATCAGAGCGGATTGTATGTTTTCAGGAACTCATTATTTTTGAGTAGTAAAATTGTCGTGTTATGAGAATGAAGCTAACTTCCTAATAATACGGAATACTTATCGGTTGATACGATATTCGGAGTATGTTGCAGTCTTTGTATACAGTGGTAAACAGTTTGTTTAAAGTGTCGCTGTTTGTGTAATACTTCCTACTAAAAACTTGCCCAAAACTGGAATTTATGCTCGACATGACTTAGAGTTGACGAAGGTTCATCGCATTTTATCTTGGGATGGAAATAAACATAGCGAAATAGATAGACACACCTATGACTACATGAAGCAGGTGTCAGATTAATTAAAATATGCAATGAATTCCATATTAGGTATAGGATGATATTACGTTAATTATATTATTTATTTTTTGTGATTACCACATAGCATCTTTACTTTAGTTTTTTAAAATTTCTCAGCAACAAATCCTCAAATATAATGTTTCATGGCATAAAAGTAAGCGAGTTAAATAAGATTTCACGATGCAACTGTGTACGATATGACGCAACGTTTCCCGGTGACACAAATAGTCGCCGGCAATATCATGTTTATAGTTCCGGTAGGTATCTTGTAGTTGTCCGGTATTCTTTGTATGTATTGTACGTTATTTCTTATTTCTACCTTTAAGGGGAAAAATGCAATTAAGAACTCCGAATTTGTTTTTAATTATTATTTAAAGTCCAGTGTTGTATCGAAATTAAAGAACTTTTCACTTTGGGTGCTTTAAGAAAATATTTTAAATCAACTCTATTTAGGAATTTATTCGTTTCCCTTGTTAACTCTTAACTACATGTTTAGAATATCTATTGATCACGATTAATTCGAAATATTTAGTTAAAAACCTTTGTTTATTTTAGCAATTTAGCCCGGTACCTTAACACGATTTAAATATTATCCAGAATAAAAAAATCGAAATTTCGATATAAAAACTCGTGTTCAACTTCCGTGACAATTTATCTTCATGGATCAACCCACAGCCTTATTTATTGAATACTTGTTTCTACCGGAGTTTCGGGGAAGCCGGGGGTATTTCTCACCCAATCCGGGTAATAAAATGTACCGTAAAACCTGTTCGCGGATCCTCTGGGTTGATAAAGTCAAGGGCAACCAAGGTTGAGGCCGCGAGTCATCGCCCAACGAAACTTGGGCTTAAAGCGTTGTCTTAATTAAATGGAATTTGTTAATGAGTTTAAAATGGACGCGTATTTGTTTAAGGTTTCAGTTGAAAAATAATTGAAAATGCGAATTTTATGTTTTCAGTTAAGTGTAATGTATTGTGGTGGTATGTTCATTTTTAAGATTTATTGGTAGGTAGATTAGACGTTATGAAAGCTGTGAAATAACTAGTTCAAGTATTTGTATGACTACTGGTCAACTAGTATATCTTAGTTCGAATCTTATTGTGACTGGGTAATTCCTTTATGGATTCTGATATAGGTACGCATGTCGAGTATCTTATTTTGAGGTTGATATCTGTGTGCAGATTTTTTTAGTATTGATATCTATTTATTATTTCAAATAGCCAGCCAAACCCAAAACTATCTAGTACTGCCAAGATCTTTCTTTTCTTTTCTTTCTCATGCCTTGCTAATGTTAGTTTTAAAGTGTATTTTATTCCATGCAGTTTATTTGAAAGTTTTTAAGGTTAGAAGCACAATTTTCAAGATAAAAATACTTTGGCTTCTATCTAGTGTGGCGTCGTTAGAACATCAGCTCAAGTTGAGATACGGTAATTGAGTTTTCGATACTTGGGCAGTAGACAAATTTAAAGAAGAATTTAATAGTTACTTTCATGGTTCTATTGCAGAAAATCTCATCTGCAGATATATTAAATTACCCTCTTAGCTACCAATAATATTGCAAAAGACGTTAAGTTATAGTAATACAAAAAAAATAAAACAAAAAAAAATATCCGCGAGACTATAGTATCATAAACACCATTTCCACATAAGACACGCATGAAGTACAATTATAATGAGACGATTCCCATATCAACCAAAAATCCGAGGCAAATTCGATTCGACGAACGTAAATAAAAAACTCAAACAGGGATTTTCTATCTTGGTAAACATGCCCAATAAAACTTACGATTTGCAGACTACGTATGCTTTCGTCCCACCAATCCAATTTCCTGGATTGAAATAAATATATCACATTTAGGCACATATTATTTTGCTACTGTCGCATAATAATGTGCTGTAAATCGTGTGATCCTGCGGTTTATTGCGATGAATCTCATATGATTTTCTCGGTGCTACAATCTGTGCATAGCAAGACGATAACTAACCTGTCACATCTTAGGATGAAAGATAGCTCGTCAAACTACCGGGAGTCCGAGAGACCTACCTTTTCGAGGATATTGACGTGAGAACATTATATAGGTATCTATTTAGATTTCGTTCAGACATGCGTTTGAACTATTAGCAAACGGTCACCACTGCCCACATATGTACATCCCAGGCTCATAGAGATCTTTGGCATTCCGTAAAAACTATGAAGAAATGATTAAAAGGATCGCAAATGATAAGGGTTGTCAGTGTTCCACTAATCTCAAATAGTAAAAGCATGATCATAAGAACAAAATACGCCACAAAGCTGCCTACTTTACTGATTCCTACTTTATCAGCTCCCTGAAGTAGAAAATAATACTGCTCTACCCCGCATACCGAGCATCAATAAATACAGCGAATACTGAAATTTCCGCGCTAAATACGAAAGCCACTAGCTTGCACATGGTGGCTTGCAGGCTTGAATTCTCATTTGCAAGCCCACTCGACTTGTAGCGGTTCGTGTGATGTGTATTGGAAAATTTCTCACACAGCGATGCAAAGCGGCCTATATTACATATTGAGTTCTGAACTAGTTTCTGAATTATGTGCGAGTTTTTTAAAAGGTACTATTGGTTGCTAATATCGTCGATTGGCGGTATTTTGTAGATTCGTCCTATTTACTTGCCCTTTAAAACGTAAAAATAAATACATAGCGTATTTTCATCATCTGAACTGCTTCTTGAATTACATTTCTGCTATTAAATTAGAATTAAAGTTTCATTTCTCACAGACTGTCATAAAAGCTTCTGCTCACATAAAATACTTTCTCCATCGCGATATACAAATTGAGGATAAGGATTGCTCAGTTATTAATAAAGACGTGAACACAAGTAAAGAGCTTTTCAACTTCTTAATATTTACTCTCGTCCATTAAATCCACAAATCATGCACCATAATATGTATTTACACTGACACCAATAGTATACAGAAACTTCCATACAAAATCCTAGCTCCCGACGAATAAATCATCAAAATTGCAAACACCATAAAAATCTAGTAAAGTTACAAAGTGCAACGAACCCGCCCGATTTATCGCACACATTTACTGCTCAATAAAAATTTTCGCCCGTTTCCCACAATTAGGGGAGATCGTCGCGGCTAGGTAGCTTAACGTTACGATGCTTCGTGTAATTTTGTTGACTTAATTAATTTCGAGATCACTGTTTACTGCCAATTTTCTTGGTCGCGTTCCCGTGAACCTTGTTATTTGGTGAAATGTTTGTCACTTCTGTGTCTTCAGTGTAATTATAGTCTAGAATATTTGTGAATTCAACACGATGCTGTGGAATTTGGGATTGTCGTAATTCTGTAAAAGCTGCGTTTTGTAGTGGCGGATGTTTTGTTATTGTAGAATTTAACGGTGTTTTAACTGCGGTCATGACATGGTAATGATTATTGCGTTTTGTTTCCAGATAAGCGCTTCATTTCTTATGCATATGAAATAAAATAGCTCTTTTGGCAAGAAATACTTTCATTGTACATTGCACTAGAGAAGCGTAAAATCTAATATTGAAAAAGACCTATGCTAAGCACTGGGCTTTCGTATGGAGAATTTAAGAAGTGTTTTTTTGATATCAGATGAAGGGAATCATCTAAAATTTAAAATATCATCCACTTTATTGTAATGTAATGGTGCAAATTAATTCAAGACATTCGCATATCTAAATCTCCTTGGAGATCAAATAGCATTCTTTCGAAAGTTAAGGGGCAATGGCTCCTCTTAACAGCCGTAGCACGAGATTCATTGCCATGAAACGACTTTATTTACGACATCTAATTGTCCACGATCCTGAGCGAAGTATCTGATCTATACATGTTGTTAAATAACAAATGTTTCGTAGTTGTATTGTTACTTCCTATAATTACGTACCTCTATGATCTTATTTTACACGTAATTTCTTTTCTTAATTTATTAAACAAACAGTCCTGATGTATCAGATTCTATAAGACACTTTTATACTACACTCACCTCTATCTCCTCTAATATATTTTCAAGATGACGTATATTTTTTACAACGTTATCTTAAGACCTTATTGTTAACAATAAAACACTCCATACTTTTATACTGATGAATTAAATTTCCAAGACAAAGCTTCGGCCGATCTGATACACTGATCATGAAATCTATTCCTAGTATACAATTATGAAACAATTTCATCATCCACAAATTCTTTAGTACTTCATCACACATGCATTAACTAAATTCTGGTACACGCAGATATTTACGATTTCCTGTATCTACAGGGTCTACAAGCACATCATTGGTTGTTCACACTTTTGGAATGTTACCAAAAATCTTCACTACAATCGGATACATTCGCTAACTTTCCTAATAAACTGTGCGAAGTTCCACGGTACTTAGGAATAGTTGTGCGTTAAACTCCTCTGTCACTCTTTTATAGCCCTGACGAAGACGTTAGCGATGACGCTTTTATTACTATAGATGAGAACGTTGAAATAAATTGTAGTGTTGGTAATGGAAAATGAACATATTTCTATTATTAATCACAAATAGTTACATGAATTTTAGCATGTTGCCATTTAAATCAAAAACGGATAAGACATTTATGATGTCGGTACTAATCAAGTTTATCTGTATTTTTTTAATTATTTTCTATTTTGACGATTAAGCCAGGATGATACGGATGTTCTGACTTGAGCTTAGACATTTGGGTAAGTTCGATGAAACATAAAAAAAAATCGCCTTAGATTATTTATCCAGTGCGTACCTATTTTTACCCATCAAGGAAATTGGTGCGTTTAAACCATATTTTTCGAACGGCAAATATATAAAATATTTATTGACCATAATGATAATTGCAGTTAGCAAAGTAACAGTAAAACATTTAAATACTAAGGACGAAAAGACTACAATATACTTGATAATGTGCAATCCAATTCAAATGGATAACCATCGATCGCTGGTCGTCGGCAATCTCGCTCACCGGACGGAATGCAATAACAAAACTGTTACTTCTGGTCGGTTTCCTATATACTGCAATATTTCCCTAATAATTGTATTATAATTTGATCATTTAATATATTGTGTAATGGAAACATAACTAGAAACTAAAATGATCTTTTTTCCTTCTCTTACGTCCATCCCATGGTAGTCGGTAAGAGATTGCCGGTGAGATGCGACGGCCATTTGTACTTTAATATTAAATATTCGTTTAGTTGTTAAGATTTATTTAGTGTAAAAAAAGAATAAAATACTAAATGATCTGCGTGGTACTTCTTCCTCGTGAATTAGTCTCCTGCATCTTGTTTGTAGCCGAGTTTCGCTGAATATGAAGCGCAAATGTCACATTTCATTTTATAACCTCATTTCCTCATTTAGCATAGGATTTCATGAGATTTACTAGGTTTCCCGTGCGAATATTACGCATAGGTATTGAGACTAATACGTAAAAATAATAACAATGCAACTGAAACACAGCTGTATTGCTGGCAAAATACTACAATTTACATTAGTTTATTTATACTGCTACTAGTAAAATCCTTTTCACGGACCATTGAACTCTTTAAAACGCTTTACATTCCAACGTTGCACGCAATGTTTTCTGGAAGCTATTGTTAGAAAATAAAATCTATCTTAGTCAACGCGAAAATCAAAAACTTTTTATGAAAATTCCCGTGACAAAAGTTTTGACAGGGGATCTTGATTGTTGTCAAACTCAGAAGCGAGAAATTTAATAAAACTTTGTCCAGTATTTCATCAAGTAAAAAGGCAAAATTGTCTTTCTATTTAGAAAGGTCTAGTCAGTCGGGGAGGTTCTAGCCTGTTTGGGTGCAAACTTAATTGTTTTTTCCCGCCTGCGCCTAAATCAGTTGCTTGGTACACGTAAACTTAGTCTCTTAATACATTGACAGAAAAATAAAATACCAAAAAAGTACAGTCTACATCAAGTGCGATTTGAAATTTAACGCAGGAGTTCCTTATATTATATTATATTAAATATAGGCAAAGAAAAGTGATAAATAAAAATTTAAACTGACACAAATAATTGGTTTCAATGCTCTGGATAATATGCGGGGTACACAGGCTGAATAGCTGCAAACTGACTTGGGTCACTACTGCGGGTCTTCCACAATCGTGTACAATGGTTGCTGTCTCGGTGGTGTCGGATTCGAATATTTCATCACCAGCTAAAATACATTTGGATAACGCAAACAGAAAATAAAGCATTAAATCGCTCGAAAAGAACTTAAGCCCCATTTACATGGAGAGTTTCTCGCGGTGAGAATCGTATGCGATTATCGTATGACATAACCACCATAGATTATTGTATACGGACAAACGTTTACACGATACGACTTTTTTATATCAAGCATCCAGTTTTAATTCGCAATAACATGAACCACGAAATAATGAAAGTACCTTGTATGTTAATTAATACCGTACTGCAGTACAAGTGATGTGTCCCTACATCGTTATAATTTTGCGGTCAAAATTAACATAATTCAAAGAAAATCTTGCAAATGAAGTCGTTGTTGACTATTCCGCCGAACTGGGGCGTAATCGGAACTTTTTGTGTGGGTTTTTTAATCGTCCCAAAAAGGTTACTTTAAACAAAATATTAAGTCAGTTTGTGGAGCGAGTTTTTTAGACTGGAAAAAGGCCTGGATATTCGCAGTTTGAGTAAAAATTTGGAATTTTAAACCCATATCAGATAACCATTTGGCTAAAAAATGCTTCGTAAATTAGATCTCGGGGGGGGGGGGGGTGCAGATGGGGTAATATTGTCACGCCTGCTTTCCTAAGGGACGAAGTAAATGAAAAACAACATTTACTTTCGTATTTTAAACTTTTATGAAGCATAAATAGGATTTTTATACAAGTACCTCTGTAAATTTGAAATACTTACGCGACAATATGGGTTAGCTGCCTTTCGTTACAATGGAAGATAATAATGAAAACAAAATAATGAGATTTAAGTTATGATTCTCAAATAAAAAAAATATTTTACAGTTTTTGTGTTGTAAATATTTTTAATTTCATTTTGCCGGGATTGTGTATTTGTTCGACAGGGTTAAAGATACACTTTTTTTTCTTTTCCCAACTCGCACTACATCAAGCTGCAACGACTCATTAAATAAATAACCGTCATGTATTCATCTGAATCCGCATCTGCATTGAATTTACCTTACAAGAGGAGATTATTTAGAGCACCATTATCAAGCCAAAGGGGCTTATTAACTTCAATGATGAAAAATAAACCTATTTATTAGCAAAGAGGTTTACTTTGATCTTATTGAAAATTAATTTCTTATATTGAGTTCAATTACTAGTCAATTAGTTGTATACATATTATTCAATTATGTTCCAATAAGTAGACGCAATTAGAGGATAAATGAAATAAATTGGGTCACTCAACATTTCTTTGAAAATAATATCTTAGACCACAAAATGTTATTCAGTCCGTCCTATATAAATGAGTCTGTATTTTTATAGTAACGACTTAATCGTGTATTGAGAAGTCAAAGGTTGTTTTATAAATGCCATATTCTTTGATGTGTGTTCGATCTTTAAAGTTAATTACCGTTTACTTGAATAGTGAAAGAAAATATTGAAAGAATCTTCATACAGCATGTGTTAAAATAGAAACCACAAATATTGACACGACTACAATCGCAATGTAGGCCGACTTCGTGCACTCGACCAAGGAATAGATGTTTTTGAACCGGGCACGGCAAAATGACTGCACCTGTGCCCCTAGGCGGAACATTTTGAAGTATCGTATAGTAATTCTCGTATAGTAAAGTAAACGTTTCCCGCTGTGAAATTTTAGTTCCAAATACGCTCACAATGGCGCTGTTTAAATTCCCATACAAAATTTTACTATTACTATTCTATAACGATACTGCAAAATGTTCCGGCTAGGGGCACTGATGGAAAGCGCGATACCGAGTTCGATATTCGGAAAGAGTGCCGATTGACAACACAATGCAGGCCCACTTCACTGTTGCACGCTACGGCACATGAATCTGAGATGAGATTATAAGGCAGATGGATATGGTATTTCTACGGTATGTAAAATTCGCCAACCCGCACTAGGCCCGCGTGGTGGTTATAGCCTAACCCCTCTCGATCGTACTTTCGATTGCAGAGGAGGCCCGTGCCCTGCAGTGGGACCTAAATGGGCTGATATAGATACAGGAGGCGATAGACCATCGAAAATGGTGTAATACGTATTCAAGTTTGTGTCCTTCTCTAGATGGAAGACTGATGAATGATAGATGACACAATTCATACAACTTACAAGATATTTTATAAATACACTGCTTAAAATAAACTACGGGTTTCAAGTTATCGCATCGACCAAACGTTGTTAAAGTAGTTCTTAGTAATACTTATACATGTTCTCTGGACGTTTTTTATGAGAGAAAAAGTTTTCCAACTTGTTGGGGCAAAGTTTGATGTGTGGTTCGTATATACTTGATTATTGATTTTATTCACACACATTCATATTTTCATCACAATGATTAGAACTAAAGTTTTCTTAATAAGCGAGACATCTTAAAAACATTTTGCAAGTCGTGTAACTGAAGTGTGCCAAATAACTCACTTTATAGCAAGCTGCTAAATAATTCCTTTGATCAATGTTTCAAATTAAAGTTTATTAATATAAATTACTAACAATTTTCTTCTACTTCGATATAGGTATACAAAACAAAAGAACTTAATATAACTTAGATTAAAGAGATGTCAATATCACAACCGAAGCCTTGCTAATACCCACTTTACTAACTTAATCTTAGCTAATAGACTTTGATATTACTAACAAAGGTATAGGGATAGTAATAAGATTAGATGACAATAGTGAAATTGATGCTTGTGTCGTTAGCCTTTCCTCTATCAGTCTAGATTTACAGTACCTAGACTTGCATAGCCACATATTTTTAACGTCACATATTAATATTATCAGTTAACACTATAAAGAAAGTATTCATAACACCACGAAACTATACTTTATAAAATAGACAAACTTTGTATTAAAACAAAAGTAATCTGAACAAGAAGAAAGAACATTAAGAGTAAGACCAATTTGCCATTAAATATAACAATTGTTCTTAAAATGAATAGGATAATATTCCCCGATACGGATCAATAAGGAAGAGAGGTTCTGGCGAGTATCCAACAGGCAAATAACTGACAAACGCATCCTACCGCAGACCACCGAAATTTGGTAATACAAAACTGAATTGTTCTGTGGTAAACTTAGTGTTTAGTCGCTTTGTTAGTTGAATATTCGAATAATATATAAACTAACATTATGCTTATCTTAATGTTCTGAAGACATTTTGAATAATATTAAACATTTTTGCAATATTGTAAGTGGTAAAATTATTGTAAATATTAGATGATGGTTAGGTTAAAAGTGGTAAAATTCTAAAGATTTGCAAAGACATTTTTAAAGACATGCCTAGGAGTCAGTTTGCGTCAACCCAGATAAAGCTCAGGTAGAAGAAGATTAACGGCCTTATTCATAGACATGTTAAAAACTTATTTTAGTTATCGAATGTTTTATCCCTTTTGAACGACTTGTGAATACAGCTTGAGCGAAGAAAACAAAACATTTGCTAACTAAAACAGGTTTTAAAACTGTCTATGAATAAGACCGTAAGAGTTTATCAAAATTAAGTCATGTAAACGGGTGCAAAGGAACGCAGCAATCCTGCCATACATCTCAAAATAACAAATGACATCGTTAATGTACGTCAGTAAGAAACTAGCTTTGATAAATTACAACCACTAAATCTTAAAACTTCGGATCCCAACAACTTAAAATATAGTTCAAGTTAAATTGTTTCGGTATCCAATACGAGTAACGTAGTTTGATATGTTCAATTTATGGCGAGCTTCGGCTATGGTACCTCTGAGGTCTTCCTCAATTTGATTAGAGGTTTAAAATTGGCAGTCAATTTCGTTCAATCTATGAAGGTAGGAAACACGTTTACGTGCATATTATAATTATATAGTTAAAGATTGAGTATATTGAAGACGCCGTCACAAGTGATACAATAATTAAAAACACGACGAAAATTAATAGGAGAAACAATCAAGAAACCAGTAAATTAACAGCTTTGCAGTGTTGCATTTAATTCGATCAATAAGATTGGTGTGGCCTAATAAACATAATAATCCAGGCCCCTCTATGTAAACATATGTTTTTCATAAGCAGTATACGCATCTAAGACTTTGAACTATCGTATTATTTATAGGTGGTAGTATTTACTTACCATCAAGTGTATTTTCAGCTTATATGTTTAAAGGAAACCTTAATCTCCTATTTTGAATTGAAGTGATAATATGCCATTGAACAATACTCACAAATCTAAAAGTGGTAAAACAATTAAGATCGCTTCATGATTCTCATAGCAATAAAATTTTGGAAAGTATCCAATCATAGTCTTGGTGCATTTGAGATTGCTATAAAATATTTTAATCCTTTTATTTGTGTCATTCCACTATGCAATTATTTTTGTTAAGTACCCATAAAGCTTTCAAATCCGACAGTTCTGTAAAATTGCCCTTACTTAAATCTTAAACTTGATTTTACAGTTATAAGAAGTTAGATTAGGTGTCTGAAGTGCATTGTGGCCGAAACGAAACTATTCATAATAAAGTTTGGCTTCCATTTTGTGCGTTTATAACATATTAGAAATGTTCTAAGATTATATGTTTAATTACAGGTGCTGTAAACATGAACCTTGAAATGAAAAATATTTTTTAATAATAACGACATTCTCAGACATTGTGAGCTATCAGGCTCTAATTTATGAATGGAAATATGTATCTTGCTTAGTAAATTACATCGTGTCATATTTAATTACACTAGCATTATTTTATAGGCTTGATGTCAGCGGATCAAAAAGCTAGCTATGAAATTAGACGCCGCGAGTTTAAGCCCCGAACCGAGAAAAATTATGAAGTGATCAATAAATATTTAATTTCTTGACAACGACGACCCAAGACTTACTTGTTGTGTGTGTAACTGTTAGTAGTGTTTATTATGACTTAGAAAAATGAGCGCCAATCCCTTTTTCTTAAAGTAGAAGTTTCCGACATTTCCGAAGTTTCATAAAATCTCTCCGCGTTCTCTGCTACATGCTTTGCGCGTTAAAATAATTCCACTAAAATCCTTACACTATGCACGACTACAGCGGAATAATATTAAATAAAAACTCCCATATTATGACTAGCAATTTTCTCTTAACTTTACATTTCATACCATGCATGCAATCATAAACTAATCTGCTATTTCGCAAATAAGACGTCCGAATAAAACGTAGTACTATCTCGTATTTGTGCACGCGATACTGTAATGGTGCGGTCGACCCGGGCTAGGATATCTGTAGCCCCGGGCTAACTGCGGAACAAGGTCAGACCGGCCATGACGGCCCTATGTGGCATGTATCGTGCGACGAACCCGATATTGAGAGGGTTTAGATAAACGAAAACAGGATTAATAGTAAAATGATTAGTTAGTATTTGTATCATTTTATTCGGGTGATAGTGACTGCAATGTGTTTGATGTTAGTGAGTAATACCGATAGGGGCGGTTATATCACGCCAGTTTGCTGATTTCGGTGAAACCGGACATACATTGGTTGAAACCAAAAAGCGCCTAGGGATTGTTCCTATTATTTTGGTGTTTTCCACCACCGTGTACCTTGGCTAAATCACCAGCATGGTCTTATTAAAAATGGGATACATTAGTGAAAATGGATTTATTATATGTGAAATTACATTACTGATTTCTTTACATAACGTAGATAGCTGATGAGTAAACATTTCATATGAAAATTTCATCACCGATGTCGGATAAATGGTTATGTATGTGTCTGTCAATTTTAGAAACGTTGAAATTTTTCTATAGAAACTTTTTCATTTTCTAAGTAAGTTGAGACAGTTTCTGTGGAAAATTCTATCAAGTTTTAAAACCAATGTCATGTAAAAACAATTCACCATAAGCAGAGATACATTTACTTTTGAAAAAATCGTATCAATATTGATCTGAAAAAGTCCTCATGTTGTCGTCAAGACCACAGCCCCTTTTGCCTGCGTACAGGACAATGAGGTTATTATAATATTAAACGAACTGATAAATAATTATCGAAGCTTGTTCACTACTGCACTTACATATAAATATGCCTTATATAACACGCAAGCGAACAAGACCCTAGTTTACTCTCGGCCGCCCCTTGCTAGGCCTTCTCCGAAAATTCTCACTCTACCTATAATTTCCAATATCAAGAATAAATACTCACGACTGAAATGTATTCTACCAAAAGGACGAAAAGTAAAATATAATACCTAACGGTGACGTCAACATAGTAACAGGGCAATTCACATCAATGGACTTATCACCCCTCACAAAACATAAATAACACGTTTCAAATATAATAAAATGAAGAAAAATATTTTGTCAAAATATAAGAAATAGTGATCCTTTGAATTGAGGATTCCAGCCGTCCATATCCCATTGGCTGAATAGAATCATTCTCACACAATATACGTTTCGGTGCGTTTGAATTCGTTTCGAAATTTCTTTTGAATCAATTGAAAAGAATATTCCCTTTAACGCGATTTTTTGAGACTTACTTTTTAAGAAAAGGATTTAGCTACCAACGTGTCTCGTGATTTCGTGACATTCGTCGTATATTGAGGTGTAAAATCAAAAAACCTATAGGCATGAATTTTATAGTTTCGATGTAGATAGTTCTGATTACAATTGTTGAACCACTGTTTCACAGAAAGCCGACGTGAAGCGAACTTTGATTTCGTTCGCCCAGGCCATCGCCGGATCTCCAATAAAAGTGTATATCTCTCTCTTCGCGATGAATTTGAAAACATCAAAATTGTCAATTCAATTTTTTTAAATTTATGGCTTTATCGCTTATGCGAAAAAACAGATTTTGTAAAAAAAAAAAGTTAAAAATCAAAATTCTCAAATAAAAATCAAGAACACCCGTCAGTCTAGAATAGTCAAAACAAAACTCTTGACAAATAAAGTTGATCCGCGCCGTTCATAGATGGCGCCAGGATCGCAGACGAGATCAGACGTTTCAACCCTCACAGTACACGATACGCTATCAATGCTATGTTATGGTGATCGAACGTTTACAAGTCTAGACATTGGACAGATTTGGTGCTATCGTAACCGCTCCCACGCAAAACTTCAGCCAATTCATTCCCGTTGATATCGGTTGACGGTTTGTTTCTGACGTTTTGAGCTGTTAACTTTTAGTTTACGTTCCTTTATAAAGCGACTATGGCAAGGCAGTTGTATAATCGTGAAGGATCTACGAGTATTAAAATATGCTATGGAACTTTTACACTCAATTAAAAAAAATCGATAAAAATATCTTACACATAAGAATTTTGGACATTTCATATTCATAGATATTTTTAAGTGCTTCGTGGCCTGTTGGTAATGGACCAGACCCGGCTGCAAAAATGTTGGTGGTGGTCGCGGGTTGAAAACACAGACCAAACATCACTGATTTTTTGAAGTTATGTTTTGATAGTCAATCACCTCGCACCATAGATGCGGTGAAAGACAAAAACGTAAGGAAACCTTCATATCATAGCGATTTGTATGAATTTCTATGATATATAAAGTCCGCCAACCCATACTAGGTGGAATATAAGGCCCCTCAACCGTACTCTCAATTGTAGACGAGGCCCGTGCCCTACAGTAGAACGTATATTGGGCTGATACAGATGTTTTAATTTTTAAATTGTAGGTTAGTAAATTTTTGTGTCTGAACCAGCTATTATTTAGCGTATCTTTACTGAAATAAATTTCACAGGTCTAGCAATAACACAAAATATAATATTTACGCCGAACATGTCATGTGATTATGATACGAAAATGGAAATTCACTCCACGTTCGCTATCGAGTCGTAGGCATCGACAATTCAATTATAAAAGCTACGCCCGACGTAGGTGTACTCATATGAATTATTAGAAATATCGCAATAACTTAACATAAATATCGGTTTCAGAATAACTCCTTTTAAGAAATACTTTTTCTGGCCGACCAAAAATTCTCAATAATTTAGGCTTTTTCACCATGTTTTTCTTCACCTCTAATATGTTTTTATCAAAATAATATTGACTTTGCGATGTAAGACTAAAAGAAACATGTGTGTACTAATGTACGCACGTAAGAAGTTATACTTTTAAAGATAAAAGTCACTTATTTGTATAATTTACCACGATAATACATGTTTAATTTAAAATCACATTTACACATGCATATTTATGAAATATTATTTTTTAGCTCCACTGATATAAAACACGTGTTGTAAGATTTATGAATAATTATGAAACTACTTTGAATATAGTTACGAGTTGTGACGGAAATTTGACAGACAGTTAACAGCTAACTTCATCATGTCGATGTCGGTGTGCGCACGCATCTTAAAAATTTTACTCTCATTTTCCAAACGTCCCAAAAGAAGGAAATTCTAAAATAATATGTTTTAATAAAACTGCAACTATTATTTCAAAAACAACAATAAATTTGACGTTACAATCTTTGAAATACTGGAGTATGACTCACTTGAAAATGTTCGACCTTCCTACATAATTGCCGTTGGAAAATATTTCTTTTCTCGTTCATTATTTTTGATCACATTGTTAAATTCAGCGTACATTACATGGCTCGTGTGTTTGATCATACGCCAATATTTTTTGAAAACGAAGCGAAAAAGGCTGAAGGCTGAAGTAAAATATACATTTATTTTTTGTTTGTGTGTTCTTTATTTGTTGTATTAATTTACTATGATAACCTCATTACGAAGTATGTAGTTTGTCTTCTACCAGTTTTGTTTAGATATCATGTTATATTTTTCTTTTATTTCAACAACGTTAGGAAACCTTTATTCCTTTTGATGAGTCTCATCTAAGTTAGTCGTGACAGGAATTTGCGCCCGGTATGGTGATTGGCTCGCCGTCTATCACATCCTAGGACAGATATAATATTGGCTAAATATGAATGACACTGGTGGTATCTCTGCCTATCCCTTAAGGACATGAGCTTAAATATCTGTGTATAATTACCTAGTGTGATAAGGCCGCCACTTGTACTATTATTTGTATTGTATAGTTTTGCATTTGTATATCTCCCTGTAGTGCAAAAAAAAGAATTAAATAAATAAATAAATATAAAAAAGTGAAATAAATCAAACCCAAACCGAACATTTCTGTGTCACAAAACTCGGTTTTTTGAATTGCCCAAACTTTATTTGGCACATCTTCGATAGCGTTCAATCAAATAAAAATATATCCATTGCTCCCTACTTATACGGAATCTTCAACGGGAATTCGTTTGGGTGTTCCCTTTGGAGTGGCAATTTTCCTGGTTCAGCTTATTCGACAATAAGACACAATTTCGCGACGAGTGACCGAAAATCACATCGCGTTTATATCTTCATGCGAAGTGATATTATTGAATGAAAACAGATTTATTTTTCAATTTATTATTTTTGTACTGACCTGGCAAAGGATGTACCAAAGGTGCAACTTAAAGAACATGACTTTTTGATATTTTAATACTTCTATTTCTGCCTGCTTTTGGTACACTTACATGTGATCTAAGCTATCATTTAATTTTTCAGAATGATTTGGTTTATAACATAAAGAATACACATGACACTATCACACATTAACACTGGTCACTGTCAGAAGTAGGGATTTAAACTTCCCTTACCTTATAAATTCGTGCGGTAAACTATCGGGTATACGACGTCTTCACGATGTTTTACTACGCTGTTAAAAAATCGAGATAAAATTAATGAAGAATATTTTATAAGAATACCACTATCATGGTATTAGTTAATTAAATTTCTTACATCCTTAATCACTCGATTAAAATAAGTTTTAGTTCTCGTGTGCTTACCATAGAATAGATCGTGCCTTGAAACATAAAACACAGTTTAATTCTTTAATAATTTCACTTGGTGCAGCAATACAAATAAATTCAAGCTATAGTCAGTTCTGAAAACATAATTATTTTTATCGTCATCATGAGGATCTGCATTTAATTATGAATAAATTTTGTCTTCATGGCGACAATTTATCGTCATAAATTGCTCCTCGTTATAAAAACTTTAACACGGTTTATCACTTTAATTCATTCGCGTAATCTGATACCATCCGATTAATTACATGATATTATTTAAAAAAACAAAAGCATTGAAACAAGTTTAATTTCCTAAGATAAAAATGTTTTTAATTCTATTAAAGTCCGTAGAGCTTACTATAAAACAGCACAGGCACAAAATGTCCGCAATTCTCGCCACCTAAGGCTTAAATATTCAGATTATTGTGTAATTATATTTATAGCAAAATTTTATCTTTCAACGTTTACGGCAGTTATTGTAGTGTTTATCTAACATTTAAACTAATTGTCTATTGTTCTGTGTTCTAATTTTAACAAAGTTCCTGTTTACTAATATGAAATTAATTCAACTGTATTTAAAACTTTCTGTGTTCAGGTTATTCATTAATTGGAGTGGAAAAGTGACTGCAGCACCAGCACAGCTGACGGCAAATGCAATGCCGCCGAGAAAACCTGATGTACATCAAAAGCACATTATCACTTGCTTTTAGATCCGAGTATGCAAGCTGGCTTAATGTCTTTTTGCTGCGGCGGAAGGATCTATATTAAGTAGGAGAGGAAACATAAGCCGGAAAACTATAATAATTTGAAGTCCATTCTACACAACTTGACTTATTATGCGAATATTGTTTCCAACAACATACGTCAATTTAGATGTCCAAAACTGATAGTCAAACAATAGGTCTGCAACTACTGTATCAGAAGCCACGTTGATTTATATAGGGCAGACGTCACAACTCCCTGGTGAGACAAAGCATAGTGTGTGTATTGCATTATCACGGTATACAGATACCTCGGAGCCATTTGACTTGACCATAAACTGAATTAGAAACTCGCTAGCGCTCCGATGAACGAAGACGTTTAATGCATTGTGTGTGTGGATGGGGCGCTTGGATTTCATTTCTTTGGATAAGAAATGAATTTTTAAACTACGGCTTCCGATTTATACGCAGGATTTAATTTAAATGTGAAGCGACGTTACTACAGGTCACTGGATGAAGACATTTTTTTTATAATATTAATTCACTTGAAATACGTGGAATGTCTATAGTCAATAGTCATTAGCGATTGTTTGCTTACGTGCGCCTAGGCCTCATTATAGGTTGAGTCCCTAAGGTCTGGCAAAAAGGTGCTGCCTAGTAGCTGCATGTCATCAAGAAAGATATGCGAAACAATAGTCTTACAATCGAGGTTACCGAAGACCGAGCAAATTTGTAAAATCTAAACAAGAAAACGGACTCCAGCCCTGGCCGAATTAATGCTAGGCAGAAAAACGACCGTATATGTCTTTTTTTTATTGTTATTGCTTAAGTAATTATTTATTCAACCTTTTTAAATGACCTGTGTCAATACTTTACTGTTATTTCTGTGCATTCCATTTTGTGTCAATTCATGGTTTCTTTCTTTCTTTCTACATTAATTTGTTTTAGGGTAATTACTTACACAGTTACTTCTCTACAACTTCAACAAATTCCAGAGCGGTGGTTGTTTTAGCTATTGCAATGGAGCCTGCTTAATAAAGAATACTTTTAACACCTACTATCCAGCCCTCGTCGATCTTAGTCAAATGGCAGACTGCAGAGCGTTGGTGTATTGTTAAATTGGAATTCCTTAGAGTTTAGTACCCTGCACCAGTCTGGTATAAACTCCTGCGTGCCTGCCACTTGTGGGAAAATGCTTGCTAATTAATCACCACGTTTAAATAAAGACTCACACTTCACCGACAGATATTTTCGACTTCTTGAAGATTTTCAATCTGGGTTATTGTCAGATTGAAATTTAAATAATGTTCTCATTAACTTGTTTGCCGACATAAAAGGTCTTTAGTACTTCTTCTTTAAACATTTTTATAGACCATAGGTGCAAGTAACGAGCAACTGGCTAATGCGCTAGAACTAACTGTAATCAGTACTTCATACTTGACCCTAGCGCCAATAAACATCCACAATATTTTAATAATACCCTCGGTGGAAACGTATGATGCAAAGGTTTCTCTTATTTAGAATACAGTTCTGTTATATTAAGTGTTAAAATATTACAAAAAAAGACTAAAAATATTAATTCAAAAAGAGAAAAAGTACCCTCACCTTATCCGAAACAATACATACAAGCCTATCTTTCAATAATTAAACAATATTTTTTTAAGATTCTCTTAATTGTATTCATAAAACACAATTACAATTTTCAAACAATGAAATTGCACCGAGGAACCGTTTTATTCCACCGGTCTGAGCATCCAGCAGATAAATACGCGTTAAAATGCCACAACACTCATTCTCACAGCACTACCGGCGCTAGACGGAGCCAGGCTATGCTGTAATGTTCTGTTTATTTTAATGAAACCTTTATCCTATAAAAGAAAGTAATAATAAATGAAAAATTGCTCAGTGTTGCTATTAAAAAAACCGAAACGAAACTATAGTAGCAATATCATTACGTACTAATTTCTGCAATAATACTATTATACATTTAATATACTGTGTATTGTGTACTAAGTTGAAAGCTTCGTATTATGCAACCATTTTCATGAACGCATATTGCTCAAGTTTCCCGTGACTTAGTTAACTTCTACGACCGAGGAGAATGGAACGTGTTCCGCAAAATCTATTCTAACGTATACTATACACATAATATAATGCATAGAGTAAACTAGACGTGATTGTTGTTGTAGAGAAAATGTGGGATTAGCATTTTTAGTACCACACTGTATTTAATCGCGAACAATAACTCAGTTATTAGACATAAGTTATTCACTCTGAGTTTCGCGAGTACATACTTAGGGCCAATTGCACAAACTAACTTTACCCATACCTTTGATTTTGAAAACGTCAGCCCCATACATTAGCAATGTTAAATACGTCACAAATGTATAGGATTGACATTGTTAAAGTCAAAGTTATGGGCAAAGTTAGTTTGTGCAACTGAGCCTTAGAGCATCTGCCTCAGTGGCGTAGTCGGTACAGTACCATTATAAAGCTGAGGTCTCGGCTTCGAATCCCTGGTAGGGCAAAGTGATATTTTTGTATTCATTATCAGCCCGCAGTTAGAACGTGTCCGATATGACGATAGGCTCGCCCCCTATAACATCGTAGGAAGGAACACACAAGGCGAAATGTGGGAGTCCTGGTAGCACCTCTACCTACATCTGGCAAAAAAGTGTGAGTTTATGTATAGATGTATACATAGATCAATAACATTGAAATAAAACTATTTTATACGGATTTTATCGCGATTTGGTTTAATTTTTACATTTTTTAACTTTCCAACGTTTCGATTACTTTACAGCTTTCGTGGTCACGGGGCGGCAGTGGTCCGCCAAATCGCGATAAAATCCGTATAAAATAGTTTTATTTCAATGTGTAACATTCGCGTAAATCTAAGAAACCATTAGATCAATAACACTACTGACTTTGAATTAACGTGATTTTTAGGTAATTATGACATGCTTTAGCGATGGGAGATATACCGAGGAAGCCTGCATATTTGACATTTAGAACATGTATATTGAAAGGTGGATACTAGGAACCACATTAGGCCAGCTTAAATGAAAGGTTTACTCTCGAAGGGGTTGAAATCATTCTGCAATGGAACTTAAAAGTATGAGATAAGGGTACGAAGAAAATATATTTTAGAATGGATTAAATACATAGATTTAGATGAATACTCTAGTTCTATTGGCCCGTGCAACTAATCTAATGGAAAATAGAAGTGGATTAACCCTTTTGTTATCGCGTTTCTTTCGTTTTCCCTTCTATTTCAATGCCCATGACATAATAAACGTACTTCTCTCTTGTTTAATTCTTGAAGATAGGTAATTCATAACTCTTTTGGTTAAGTATTTGTTCACGGATAGAGCTGCTCGCTTATCATCACTGAGACAAATATCTGTTTATAAGTATTTTCAAGTAAAGAATTGAATAAACCATTCATTTACTGGGATTGAGCCAAATAAGTTTTTATTAGACAGTTGCTAAGTGAATTTAATAATATTTATGGAAATATCCTCATAAATATGTGAGCGTATTTACTTAGGATCTTTTATTAATTTTATCTTCATAAACAACTGTATTTTTATGACCCACATTTTAGGTCGTATAAATGTACCTGATATCAGTTTGATTAAAATTTACAATATAATCATCTTTGTATGCTCGTATTTTTTCCGGTTTAATCGTATGCAAATCTAACATATTTGATCAACATTCCCTAGTAACGTAGCTTATACTTTTAGGTGAGTAGAGTCCAAATAATTCAGGAATTATTATTATGCCGAAGCAGTCACTTATCTAAGTAGCTATTTGAGTATATTTATTCTTTTTTTCTTTGATTAGAACAACTGTCTTTAACTAATCGAACATGGATAAAAGAAATAAAAAAGTACAGCCTGACTATACAGTCAGCTGCGACCATGAACTAAAATAACTCAGACAATCACAATAAAAACTTTAGTATTTTTTTAAAAGCTAACCTTTAGACCCAAATCTTTCAACAGAAATATTCCAATTGAACAACTAAAGGTTTCAAAAAGGGGGTCTTCAAATACATAACATTAGGGAGAAACGTATCCTTCGAATTCTACGAGGAGTATTTTAACAATATTACTGAAGTAAGCTCTGTTGTTCTGGTATATAAAATGGTATGGCATTTTTAAAACTATTGGTTCTTGTATCTTCATGTGATTTAACGAGTTGTATTACTAGAACTCTTCCAGTTTCTGATAGTATTATGTTAGGTGTCATGTCCTCCTTCATTGTTAAAGAGCGTTTGACCATGTGCTTAAAATACAAACCGCTTTGGAAACGAAAAAACAAAAATCTTGACCAAGTTTGTAAACCGGATTATGATCTTGATTTGTTGCTTCGGATAAATGTTGAACTCAAATAGTATCACATCCTGCGTGTGGATAGAGCAATACAGACTCTTTCAGTCGACTCTTTGAGCTAACAAAATAACTAAAGCTAATTTAAAATATAAACATTTCACGACGCCAATTTTTATTATAAAAAATATCAAGTGATATAAGCTCAGCCATAGCAGTACTGACTTTAAAATCAAATTTAAACCACAATATTAATATTTAATACGTTGGTTTAGGATTCTAATCCCGAGTCTGTATCGTGTAGTGAAGTCTAGACGCGTGCAGCCACGATCGCCGGCTCATATTGAACTATGTGAGAGGATTATAAAAATACTCTTTCAAGTACTTGGTTTTATACGGAAAAAGTAGCTAGAGTTGTCGGTAAAGGAATTCTTTATGTGTTAGTATATTAATGCCCCTGGATTTGTTTGCTTGGTTAGTAAATAATAATTAATATACCCAACAGGCACATACATAGTCCTAACTCCAATTTGAGATACAAATCTTGTGTCGTTCTCTGTTGAAGTAAATACTTGTGGATCACAAAAACATATGTCTCGGTGCGGGGATCGATCCAGCGACATCTCGTTTCGCAGTCGGCTTACCAATTGTGTTAAGTAGGCTATCAAATTATAGTTTCTAACTATGTGTATAGATAAAACTAGGTGTTTCTTTTATACGGCCACGGTCAATGACAAAAATTTTGGGATATTAAGTACAGACCAGTGGCGCAGCATAATCCGGTCAAGGATTGCTCCATGTTCAGGGGATCACGACCCTCAGCAATGAGGAAAAGGAGCGAGGAGGAGGAGGAAGTACAGTCCAATTTAAATAAATTGAATAAAATACACCCAACAGTCACATACATAGTCCTGACCCCACACTAAGATCGAATCTTGTATCGTGGGTATCAGAAACTTCGAGAGACTTTTCAGTCTCACAAACACCCAGACCCGATACAAATACCTGTGAATCACACAAATATTTGTTTCAGTGCGGGATCGAACCGGCGGCCTCCCGTTTCACAAGCGTCGTCTAACCAACTACGCCACGGAGGTTGTCGACCGAAATGGAAAAATAGAGCGACACGTATACTCACCTGCTCGAAACCGAATAAACATGGGCTGGACCACACTTGGTTAAAGAATCCAATAAAATAATATTTAAGTCGAATCTTAAAAAGCACTAATTAACCAATTTGCACTTATGTATAATTAATTAAATGTATAAAGTGATCCTGCAGTCAAACTGTTTTTATAGTTTTGCAGGACACTTATGTAGATTATAAGTTTATTCTTTTGTTATTAATAAATAAATAAAAAAATAATATAACGAATTTTCCATCATTAGTATACGATGGTCGCTATGCTGTCATTTACTATAGCCAAACGATGATTTATATTAGGTTGTATAACGTTAATTTTTTTGGTAGAAATGAGGGTATTTCCTTATTTAGCTTATAGGTCACCTACTGCTGGATACAGATATCGGTCCAAGTTCTTATAAACTGAAAATAATAAGCCACCAGCCTATATTTGTTGGGTTCTATTTTATAAAATTGGTGTTAAATATTATATCATACTTTAAAACTGACTATTAGGCTTCTAGTTCCATTAAACAATTCTCATTGATTACGAGTGCTGCCATTCTGAAAATGTAATAACCAGAAGCGATTTAACGAGTGTTCCGATGCACAAAGACATTCGAGGTTATTGTACCAACCTAGTGAAAATGTATTTTAACTGGGTTACGTGCTCCTTAGCGGTAATAGAAATAGTTTGTGCAAAAATATCACGTAATTTGGTAAATAATAACACAGGAATCCTCTAAAGGATTTAAAGTTTTTAAATTTCAATACAGCACATCGATAGTTTTGTATTAAATAAAAAAAATTTAACTGTTCTGCGTTTACCATCAGGTCCGTCACAAATTATTGCACAAATATTAAGTACCTCAAGTATCTACTGTTAATGACATTTTTCGCATTACTTGCCATAGCTTTACTAATACACCTAAATAAACCAGAACTTACCTTACTTACCAGACATTGCAAAGTGGGAGTAGGTCCTTCATACCTGAAGAACTAAGTGGTAAAGTCTATTTCAACACTTACCATCATGCGAACGATATGCTTATCTCGTTACTCCCGGAGAAAAATAAAAATGAGATTTCAATGTGTTGTGAAAACCAACATGACTACTAGACAGAATACCGGATTAAATCTCTATTCTTAAAAAAAGGATGAGGGTATAAAAAATACATTACTGATACGACACATTTAATAATTTCATCTAAAGAATTATATTTTAATACATTTTTTATTCACAGTACAAAAATAATTGTACAATTTTCGTAAGCCTCTCGTTTGTCTATAATTTACAATTATACAATACATCGATGCATATTATCTTAATTTAAACGGGTACTAATATTATCTTAGAATAATTATCAAAAGATTTAATACTTTTTATACAAAAATCTCTACAATTTATAATAAGTCGTTATTTTTTCCAATTAAACATTAATTTCTCTTACATAAGCGATTTTGAATGAAGCGTAGTGAGCGTTTGTCGACCTCACAGTATTTTTAGTATTAGCTGCAGTAGTAATATTCTAGCTATATACACATACAATTCTAAAATGTCTGGTTTAAGCGTTTTAAAGTATCTCAATACCAGTGAAATTATAGTTGGTATGTTAAACATTATCTACAGCTTTCGTCGACATTTCATTGCCTAAAATACACAATAGAATATATCTGATGCATCATGTTAAATTTATCTGGAAGACATCGTTTTAACCGTTTTAGCTGCAATTAAAGCTGTTTTTCACAAAGAAATCTTGCCAATCCTATTACAAATCATTAGCCTTTATAATAAATGAAATATACCAATAATATACTAAAGCACAAATAAGAAACATAACCATTTAAAATTTAACTTCGCAAGCATTTATGCATTCCAACATTGTCAAATTTGGGTTGTGCAGTTTATTTATTCTTTGGTATTCAAAGCTAAATTAAAATGGTAGATAGCAAGCAAACTATTAGAGAATGTGATATTTTTTTTTTTTTTACAAAATCTTTATTAAAACTCCAAATTCTTCAAGTGCTATAAATGTCACTGTTGAAAATTATCAAATTGATTGTTGTAATAAAAATGGAGCTTAAAAGATGCTGCTTGTGAAAGTCGATAGTCTATGCCTACCTGCTTTATATGAAGGCTTGAGTGTATATTGTACCTATATGTATGTAGAACTTAAAATTAATAATACATTGATTATAAAACTAATACTAAGTACTGGTTTGTAACATAAATGCGCCGTTCAAACATTTTGATCGTTGGACTAGATTTCAATTGTTATAAAGTGACAACTTATATCTAGGATTACATTTTATGTATACGAGTTTTGTACGTCATAAACTATTAATAAAAATACAGATCAATTCTCATTAAAATAGTGTCAGCCATTGTACTGAATAACTTATATTTCCATATCGAAATCCTCACTTTTTTCGACACTCAAATGAAGTCGTTATAGTGACTTAGACCAATGGTTCCAACACGAAATATTATCGTAATGGTTTCGTGATCTTCTTTGAAAAGTAAGATTTATGCTATAAATTTCATAGTAATCTTACTTTATCACGAAGTTGCCTGTTTTGTCTACTAAAGTTATACGTGATAGAGGTAAAGTTAATCCCAATGCAAAATATACTGCCTTCCGTTTTGTACACATACATATCTTGCAAAGTTCTTATAATGCATAGAAGGTCGGTATCAGCTGCTTGATAGTACATATGCTTTAACACAACTGCATACCGTGCCAACCCTACACGAGTAAAGACAGTAATGGCCGGCATCGTGCTCCAATAGAATGTTCGAGAATCTCTGACGTCACAATAAACTTGAATGAGTCCAATAGGGTTGTGCAGCGTGTAGACACGCAGGAGTCGACGTTAAAGCATCACGTCCCTGGCCGGCTCACGGATCACTCTCTGTCAGTCTTGCGTCGACACGAGCACAAGGATTTGAGTGCGACGAGGCTCTTTTTGGGGTCGAGACACACTGCTGCTGCGAGTGCGATTCAGTATCTGAAATAACAACTGACAATTATCTGGATATTTTTTATTCTCTCTCGGTAGTCACTACGCTGCACCTGAAGAAAAGTGAATAAGTACAGAAAGTGTATCAGTTAGTGATGGTCTGCTAACTGTTCTACAGCTTGATGAAGAGGGGAGGAGAACATTAGCCAATGTAATTTTGGTTTAGGCTTGGGTGGGAGTGATAAAAAACTGAATATGTTTATTTAGGTAAACTGAATATCAGCGTAAGTACTAAGGCGGACTTGATATATTTAATTCCTAATATCATATGTGATCCATAATTCCTGTGTTTATATCTTGTAGTCTCATTTGATTTCCGATTTTGCCTTGCAACTGCTCTTTTGACGCAACTGTCACTAAAAGTAAGCATGTATTCGTCGCAGATCATACCTAATATGCGATCAAAATATAAGCCAGTAATATACCGATATATTACGAGTATATAGGCTTCATTCCGAAAGCAAAACTACATAAACTCTAAGTAATAATACTACTTTGATCCTCTTTTCCTAAGCTAAGCGATAACAATGCTAAACACACAGTAATAAAATTAAAATTACCGTAGCAACAGAATGCGACCGCTTGGCATGCGTGGAACTGAGTAGGTCGGAATTGGCCGTGGAGTCAGATCTGGAGCGGAGAGTGCCGCGCCCGTGTCGCTTGCGCCGGAGTGCGCAACACCAAAACCACTTGAATGGAGTCACACGTCTGGAAACATTTTAAAAATTGTTTCATACTTTTTGTAAATAAAAACGGGAATAATAAATAAAATTCGTTGGATCCAACCCCCTATCAGCAGGAAGTCACGAAAAGGTGTGAATCTTGCGCTCAGCAATAACTGTCCTGTTGCTGATGATGATGATTAATTCAAGAGAGGAAATCTATCTCAGTCGTTAATCAAAGGCATATCATAATTCAACATCAACATTAAACAGTGTACACGATCAGCTCTAGCTACTCAAAACCAAATTAACCATTATTCAAATAGTATTTCACAATCGAAGATTTCACAAGATCTTTTCAATCCTTAATTAAAACGAGTACCGCATTGGAATGTGTTATTGTTGTGATAAAGAAACGGCACAAGCAACTCCCTCTACAACTATATTTCTTGTCATGGATAAATGGGACATCGTTTTCTGACATGTATTACCTCAAACTAGAGCAGATGTGAGGCGAGAACATGCAGCATATCAAAGGGTTGGCCGCTGAGTTGAGTGGCGCGAGGCTCTGGATGAGGGTCGCCATAGCCAAGTTCTGCTGCGTCGGAGGTATGTGGTTGTACACTTGAAGCAGGTCGAACACTATGTAAGGCGACCAGCATAATACGAATACTGGAAAATGTAAAAGCAGTATAATTAATTACAAACTAATTCTATTAATACATCTTGATATTAGTACGAGGCCACTGGAGACAAGTTACTTCCATTAGATCGTTCGAAAAATTCATATTCTATCTTCCATTGAAGACCAAGTGTGGTAGTAGTTTTTTTTTGGCTCAAGTATGGTTGTAGTTTATATTTGCCATTTGTAATGTTAGGGTATTGAATGAACGTCCACTCCAGATTGCCTATCCCTACTGAGATAAAGCCGTGAGTTTATTATGTTATTTTACCCGTACGTGGCCGCATGGCCAATTTATACTTCGAAATGGGGAGAGTCGCTTAACGAGTTGTTATTTCTTAATTAACCTATCTATTTCTTACCAAAAACTATGACAAAAGTCATCTTGACGCTCTTTATTTTGGCTCTAGGAATGAGTCCCCTGGAGCTCGCCCGCCGGGAATCCGGGTCGCTTTCCACCTGACCTGGGAACAAATATATCTCAGTAATTCTAATGCAAGCAAAACTATTTGTAGCATTTCGCGGTATTTTGTAGGTGGCATGATATTTATAGCCGATTCTCGGATTCCATTAACAGAATAAACTGAAATTGTAGATGTTAGTTAATTATATTATGGTTATATTGTGTGTTGATTTTAAGTAGATTATCGTTTTCTGCCGGCCTTAAAAATATTAATTTGAAGCGTGCAATACGAATTTCAAAACCTGCTCTAATATTCAAATATTAAAAATTAAAACAAATGAATAACGTCTCCATATACTTTAACAGGGAGAAAACAAAATGATTTCAATTATGGTATTTAATTTATATTGTACTTTTTTATTACAAAATTTGCAAATCTATGAGTGCTCTGAACCCACTTTAATATCAATAATTTTGTAGGTAACACAAATCAGTTTCTAATTTATCATAAAAACATTAAGGCCCTCTCTAATTCTCTATACAAACCATTTCTCATAGTCTTAGTTCTTCTAGAGTTGATTGCCGGACTCATAACAACGGCTTTGCTCTTGGTCCAGATGGTAAGTACTATGACGGCATAGCACGCTGCGATGGTCAACGCAGGGAGTATGAAGATCATCACGGATACCAGGGTCATCCAGATCTGCCACCTCACCGGGGTTCCTAGGTCTATCCAGCACTGCAGTTGTCCTGAAAGCGTTTAGAATATCATTCTAAACATGTATACATAGGTATAACACGGCTATACAGCCTCTACAAAACAAGGCAGTTTTATCATTAGCGTCACTAAAATTAATCCAGTTTTCCGACCAAGGATAACAGAGGGAGATATCTGAGAAACTTAGATTTTAATTCAGAACAGCTAGGTCCTCTGATAAAATAACAGAATTTTGTAACTTTTTAAAATATCATTTGAATATCATTTTTGATATACGGGTGTAGTACATAAAAGTGGTGCTTTATTAAAATTTTAAGCACAATTTTCTCTGATTGACGTAGGAATCAATATCTGCTGAGGTTACCAGAATATTAGTTGTAATTAACGTCATCTATCGGCATATTCTTAAACTACATGCTATTCAAGATGCCCAGTAGATGAAACATTCGTCGTAGTTCACGATCTCACCTTGAACTTGTTTGACTTCGTACAGTATCAAGAGCGGCACAGAGAACACTATGCTGATCAACCACGCGGACACGATTAGCGCTCGTGCCCGATTCCCTGAAATTGAACACAAACGACGCGTTAATATTTCATGGTCACGTACATAGTCCTGATATTGAAATACACATCTTTGGGAAAGACTATCTGAAACTACGAGAGATTTTTTGATCTCACTTAACATGAAGATAACCACCCCGTTTAAGACTGAGACTAGCTGGAAGCAAAATAGACTAATGATAGAAATTTTACTTTGGTTAGCTTTCGGAATAGACATAAAAGTCGAAATGACTACAACATTCAAACAGTGGCTTGATTTTTATAAGATAGTAAAATTATCATTCCCGTCAATAATTCAGAAGCCCACTCATCTTTACCCATATTTTGAATGAATAAATTAGCTAATTTGTCAGTAAAATTAAAAAAAAAATCTAATTTACGTAATTGATAGCATCAACTTAAAAAATTACGAGTAAAACACTTGGTTAAATTTATTTTACGCTATCAATTTTGAAATTCGATTAAGAACGAACAGAATGACATTTCAATCAAGCCAACAGACAGCGGAAATAGGAACGACCGAATAAGAACTTCTAAAATTCAAATTAAGAGAGTAAAACCATAACGACACTGGCCGCTTTGTGGCAAAAAGAAAAATAAAACTTTTAACTGCCTATATATTCCGTACACGACCGCAATGGACAGCTTTATTAATATTGACTTTAGAAGTAGCATAAGGCTGAAAACACATTTACTATTGAGGTATAGTCGATCAATAGATACAAATAGCATAACAAATTGTATCTTTTCCGCAATTAACTAATAATTATTGTTCTTTTCATTGCGTAACTACTTTTTTTATAATTATGAATTTCAGATCTACGTTAGCATTTTCTTTAATTCTCTTCCTTAAAAATGCATTAAACAATATGCAACGGCTACCGAAACCACCCAAAGTATTCAAAGGAAATATCCACATAAAGCCGTACTATATTCGAGTTTAATCCAAGATATGGAAATAAATGAAAAAAATGCCTCATTTATGGATTGAACTAAAAGCTCAAAAGTCGGTGTTCTTCCACATCTATATCGCGGAAAATGCTTCAAAATGACGCATTGTTAATAATTCGATCTCATCGCAACGAATACTGATATAAAACTGAAAAACCGCTCAATATGCAGCCGGCCTAACGGGCAATATTTTAAAAAGAAGTGATGATACAACTGAATGGCCAATGAAATTGGCTCGTAATTATGTATGTTGTTTATTTTAATGGAAAATTGGAGCACAAGTTGTGTGACTGTGTGGAAACGTTTATTGTGAATGTATTTCAATTTAATTTATTTACAATGTGTTTAAATTGTAAATATAAACAATTTATTTGTATTTTGTATATTTATGCGAGAGATTGTCGGATTGTTGTAATAGTTAAGATTTTATTTTGTATATTGATATTCTGTTAATTTTTAAGTTAATTTGCTCAAGATAATGGTTCACTAACCTAAAGATTTGTATGCATTTCTATCGTTCAATTAACCTACTTTCAATGCTTGCAGTGTAGATACCCTTCACAACAAATTTATAATTTTATTGATAAAACGAATTTAGATGTTAAAAAAATCAAAAGTCCTATAGATAATTTAAGTAGCTACACTCAATTCGTTTTCTTTCAATTCAATTCTCAATAGACTTCTTGCAAAATTGGCTTCAAAATTTTGTAAGTAGATAATGTATTACTCCTGAAAATTATATTAGTGAACATTTTCGAGTGAAGCAGTGTACTAATTTTCAACGCACTGGATCGTACTGCGTCTCTCACGCTCCGTTAGCTGTGCGTTTCAACAATAATTACTATTTTGCCCTCTAGTTTTCCACGAATTTTCCGCAACGTAGAAATTCTAAATTATGGTTAAATGAAGAATTGATTTTTGGTAGCAAACAGAGTATATGTCTATCTATGTGATAGATATACATATCTATATCTATATGTCTAGGTATTTATATTAATCTAACAACAAAACTGTTGCTTGTCAACTTTTTTTAAGAATATTCTAGCAATGAGCCTCATAGAATGGCTTTTCTACTTTAATTATTATTGAATTGTCTTTTATATATTATGTATTCTCTTACATTTAAATATTTAAATGAACATTTCCCCGAAGAATTCAAAGAATACGAAGACTCCCAATTGCATCAGGCTGGTGAGTTGAAAGTTGCATCAAAATCAATAAAGCTACTACTTTTTGTACTTTGTAAAATATGACAATACTTACAACTGCCGGAGAAGTTCATAGGGTTTGTGATGGCATCGCAGCGGTCTATACTGAGCGCGACCAGCACGTATGTAGACGCGTACATCACCACGGCCTTGCAACAGGACAAACACATGTAATAACACTTAATATAAATAATAATCACGAAAGAAATAACGTAATGCAGTAAGAAAAGTCTTAGAGATTGTGGTTCTGTAAAGTATTATACATATTCCCAAAAGGAATTAATCAGGTGAAAAGATAAACTTAAAATGTAAATGCATGTGATCACGGGGCGGACTCACGAAAGCTGGAAAGCAATCGAAATGTCGGGAAGTTAAAGAATATAAAAAATCAACCAAATCGCGATAAAATCCGTAGAAATTAGTTTTATTTCAATGTGTAACATTCGCGTTAATCTAAGAAACCAAAATCAACATATGTACATTTAAAATAAAACGAGTTTATTTGTTATGTTTGTAAACGTCGGTAAGCAGACATGTAAACCGATCCGATTATACCGTCAAAATATTTAGCGATGAAAAGTTTATGAAAATTATAATTTCACAAAATTAAATGCTATCATAAACTGGAGCATTGACGTCAATGTTTATTAAATTAGGAAATTAAATAAACGCGTTCGAAGTTCCAGATTAATTTTTAAAATTGACTTTGGGGAAGTATTTAAATTCGACATTTACGTCATTTTACAAGTCAAGCATGAAGAAGAGTAGTGAGTAGACTTTATAAAGCCATAGAGGTAGTTGGTAGGCTAATATAGTTTTGTCATGTAATCCTTTGCGATTTTATTAGTATACAAAAAGCTAATTAAACCTGATGTCCCTACCTAAATATGACTTTAGATCAAACATTCTATTGAATCATTACATTATATTTTGGTCAAGCTAAACTCACTAATTTTACTTTCATAAAGATCATTATTAAAATAGTAAGCATAATGCATCATATTGGAAATGATTGGGAGAAAGCTGTGTTCGGTTGAAAATAACCATTTTTGAGAAAGGAACGTATAGAATATTGACTTTGTTGTTTACAAACAAAACATATTTGGTATGATGAATAACAACGGACTTCACTTCAACACTAGTCATATCCCTAATAAATATATTCAAAGTATTCCTGCCACCTGTTCCATCTGCAAAAACAAAAACTTAACGATCGGCTCCATCGAAAAATGTTCAAAACACATAAAAAAACAAACTCGCGAGTTCACAACCGAGTTTACTCACGCCGACCGAGTGCGTAACATTTTTGTTGTTTAATTTGGCACTATTCACTATTTTGATAAGTATTTCAGGTATAGTTATTAGGTATTAGTATTTAGAACCAGTTGCTTGAAAATGCGTATTTTAACTAGTTGAATAACAGTTGTCCATAAGCTTTGGACTGTTAAATCTATCTATCTATCTGACAGCCTCCGTGGCGCAGTTGGTTATACGCTGCCTGTAAAACGAGAGGCCGCGGGTTGGACCTCCCACCGAAACAAATGTTTGTGTGATCCACAGGTATTTGTTTCGGGTCTGGGTGTTTGTGAGACCGAAAAGTCTCTCGTAGTTTTCGATACCCACAACACAAGACTCGATCTTAGTGTGGGATCAGGACTTTGTATGTGACTGTTGGGTGTATTTATTTATTCATCTATGCAGCCATAGGAAGTCCACTGCTGAAAATAGGCTTCCCCCAAAGATCTCCACATCGACCTGGAGTTGGAGTTGGAGGCAGCCTGCATCCAGCGACTTCTTGCAACCTTGACCAGGTCCTCCGACTACTTCAACAATTAATATATTGAACTTGTAGTGGGGATATAAGACTACATTTTTTTGGCTCACTGGCACCACCACACCTAAAGCTGAATCAAATACTTTTTTGTGGATTACACAAACATTTGTTAAATGGACCGGATAGCCTTCTAATTCATACTCGGCGTCGGAATCATTAGAATTGCCGAAATAAGAACATTCCATTGAGTGCCTACATTCAAGGAATCGTGGATACGACCCTTATTAATTTATCAAGGAACAATGATTCTATCAATTTAATCCCACCATTTAGTTTTTGAAACTTAATTTACCCACTTCAAAAGTTTCATACGTGTCATATAAGTTGGATATAACCCGAAACACCACGATTTAATTAACACAAAGCAAACAAGATGAAATAGTCACACAGAGAAACTTTAAACAAATTAATTAATCCGATCCTTGGAATAATTGAACTACAGCAAAACTGTAATAGGCTCCGTCTACCTTCTCTAATCGAAATTCCTAAAACATCACACGAGTTTAAATTATAATGAATGTGAATATATTGTTTCATTTTAATTAAAAAGAGCGTTTAATTGCCAGCCTCCGTGGCGCAATTGCTTAGACGCTGGCTGTGAGAGGCTGCGGCTTGGATCTTCGCTCTGAGGCAAATGTTTTGTTCGAAATTCGATCCATAAGTATTTGTTTCGAGTCTGGGTCATTGTGAGACCAAAAATGATCTCGTAGTTTCTAATACCCACGCAATACTTGTATCTTAGTGAGGTTTCAGGACTATGTGTGTGACTGTGGGGTGTAACCATTATTGGTTCTATCTATATTTATATCGGATTAAACATATACTTGTTAATTCATACGCAGCATCTCTGCACATTTTGAGCTAACTTGGACATTTAATCCCCTATGCTGGCTCAATGCGAAATACTAAACGCTTGGATTTCTAGAAATAAATACCAAACTTTACAATCGCCTACAAATTTTCCGACAAAAATCTTATACGGAATGTACTATACTGTATCGGCCCATATGCGTCCCACTGCAGGGTACGAGCCTTCTCTACAATCTAGAGTACGATTGAGATGGGTTAGGCCATATAGTCCAGCTGGCCAAGTGCGGATTAGCAGACTTTACTTACCATATAAATTCTTATAAATTGCTACGGTATGCAGGTTTCCTCACGTTGTTTCCTTCTACTATCAATACACACAAGACTCCGAAAAGTCAAAGGTGTGCTCTGGGATTTAAACCCGCGACCACTGTGAACATGTTGGCAGCCGCGTCTGGTCCGTTACCAAAAGGCCACCGCAAATTTTGAAATGCTATATTAATAAACCAAAAAAATATATTTAAATACTATCTCTATCACACTTTATCGCTACCTAAAACAATAGCTAGCCTCAATATCAACCACATCAGTAGGAGCGCCATTTTAATAAAAGAAATCCCCGTGAAATTTACTCATACTATTTCACTTGTCATTCTAATCCCTAAATGACGAAGCATTTTCCTATAGGTGAATGTGCGGCGCGAATCAGGCACGTCATATGCCAAGTTAAAATTTCTTGACATGCAAAATACATAATTTTATGTTTTGTACTTACCTGAAGAAACTTCACAGTCTTGCACATAAACTCCCCTGCAAGCCATGCTATCGTAATCTTCTGGATTATGTCTGGGAACACGTATATAAGGCCCACGAACAGATCTGAAAAATAAAAGATTAAATATTAACGTTTTTTCGGGTTTTGAACTAAAAACTTTACTAGAAAATGAACAATATCTAACCTCTCTGATTAACTATCCTAATTTAAATGGCTGTAACTATATTTCGCAACAAGCCAGATCCACCAAAACTTAAATACAAATATAAAATCACAACCGCAGTTATGTGGTTCCTCATTCCATCTATATTACGATCCACTTTAATAATATTTACACCCAAAAAACCCGCTTCCTATGTGCAATACGCAAATCTTTCACCGCAAAATTAATCTAATAAATCACCATTCATCTAAAAATACCACTCGTCTATGAAAAATATGATACAAGTAACGAATCATGAGACTGTGAGATGAAAACATATTTTCCTAGAAGTATTAATTCAATTTTATCGCTTTTAAAGATTTACAAACACGTCTAGTTGTTTGGAATACATCCGTTACTTCATTTTTACGGGAACGGAAAATCTTCGGATCGTTTTATGAAGGATTTTACGTGAATCTATCTTGGAAATTGTGTGATGCGTATAAAGGATTACGTAATTTAAAAATTGTGTGTTACCGACTGGGCAATGATCTTTCTACAGTGATTTTGGTTTATGTCTTATTCTTGGTTTTATTTTTGTATTTTCTTTTTTTCTGTAATTTACTTCTTTATATTGGTTTACAATAAAGAATATTGTATTGTATTGGTTTATTTATGAGCGCAGTGCAATGCCAAGCATTGCTTTGTAATTAAGGTATTGTTTGGTTTTGTTATTGTCCATTAGTGGTTTTATCGATTACCATCAAGCGAATGGAATTCTCGTTTCGCCATTTACTGCAATAAAAAAATAGTACCCACGATAGCACGTGCCTATATGTATATTTTAAATTAATTAGTAAATATTGTAATTTAAGATTAAAATAACACAAGAATAAAATTATTGCACTATCCCGAACCACAAATACATTTTTATTATTCCAAGTTTTATACACTCAAACCTCCAATATCTTTGAAGCGCCCAAAAGCCTACTACAAACATTGGATCTAACGTGCCATTTATAAATGCACTTTTGCATATAAATAATCCATCATACACTCGCACCCTATTTAACTGTTTATTCAAATCAGGTATCAGTCCAATTGGCAAATCAGCTGTTCAAACACAAACCGAATTGTTATTATCACTGTTAAAATTATGTTTGCTTAGTTTGGCCCAACATCTCGCCCGGTCGTTACTACTGGTATAGATACGGAATCATTGAGCTATTAAATGTTGCCAAATTTAGCTTCTTTATACGTCGTTGTCTACAAAATACGAAATTGCCATACGTTTTTAAAGCATAGTTTTGTATCGAGTAAGGCTGGGTTGATAGTTCTCATTATTAACTACTAAAAAGCACTTATAGTTTAAGTAGTGCTTTATCAGTTATATTGAGTGTTTTTAATTGATTTTACTATAACATACACTATAAAACTAAATTTATCATGTACCCACGATGTATTATATAAAATGATTAAAAATGCAATAAAAAGCCTTAATTTCATATTTCGCGCTTTTCCGATATTTTATAAGTTATACAAGGAATCGATTCCAGAATAAGGAGCGACAAAGCATTTAGGCATAAAAATACTACAAGTGATGTATAAAAATTACGCACATTCGTTTCCAGGTGATCTGAATGATCTCTTTTCTAATGGCGGGTAAAAGTAGTAAAGTAACAATGTTACGAGTACCATCTTAAGCAGTTCCTCAAATCACTCTTTAGAATAATTTTGCGTACAAAAGACATGAAGTTGTTGTCGTGTTGTGACTATGTTGTCAGTCATGACTCAGCATGAATGGTCAGGCTCGTCCGGGGCGGTACCACTGTCTCACAGGAAATCGACGTGGAGCGACAGCATGGCTGTCACGTTGCGTTCGATGAGCGAGATTGTCGGATGCATAATACCCTTTTTCTGATCCCATCCTTTTTCCTTCCCGCTCCTCAATTAGGCCGGCAAAACATCCATGATCTAGCGATGTGGATATTCATTGGCGGCAGTGATCACTTATCATCAGATACCTGTTTGCTCGTTTGCCAGATCTATGCAATAAAAAAATAAGTTAACATACCAGCAATAGCAAGCTGCATGATGAAGAAGTTCATTCTACTCTTCCTCGCGTTGGTGCAGAGTAAGGCTGCGATCACTGATGCGTTGAGAACCACTATCGATATGAACAGCACACACATCACTGTGAATTGGACGGCCTGAAACATACAAACACGATTTTATAATAAACGCCAGTAATTACGATTAATGATATTTAAACTTGACTCTAATTTGACCTAATATAAATCGGGAGTCACGCAAGTATGTCGCGTTTTGAATTCAGTTTGGGTAGATATTAGATATGTCTGCTATCGAAATATCCGACATTATTATGTCAACCGGCGGGAAAGACGGTTGTCTCTCGCTACTGGTCTACTATATTTAAATTACACTGCACTTATCATCACGTGCATAATAGTCAATTTGTGCTGATACCAAGCTAATTTTATCAAAATAAGTCCAAAATCTTCTCAGAATTTGATCCTTATTAGCAACATTATCTAATAGTGTAATAATACAGCATGTGTTATTTTTTATAAAATCATCGGGTTCGATTCCTCGCTAGGAATAATAATTTATCAAAAATCCAAGCAATGCAGTTTTAGTTTTCATCAAAATCGGGCTCGTAACTCCTTTCAATATTTTTCGCTTTTCCTCATAGTTTCGGTTTTGGCCATCCACGCCCACTTGAAAAACTCACCCTGTATATTCCTTTAAATGCATAATATGTCCTTTGTGATAAATATAAATAAAAAATATCTGTCTTTTACAGTAGAAAGACTTCCAAGGAAAACAAACGACCACATAATGAGGCATCTGTGCGCGATTATAACACCAAACTTGTTAGGTAATTACGTACTACATCTCAAGAATTCCACGCGGATACTCAGCATTAACCTCGTTAAGCACCGCCACCTTTCATACCAACTTGCAGATCCAAACTCCGCGAGATTATGAAGTTTCCGTTTGCTCAAACTAAAGGCGAAAAGTTTAAATTGAAACGCAGGCGTGAGATATGATTGCTTTTGTTAGTCTGCAAACGTGTCGGATGTAGAGATATTTCTTTAAGAGTCTTTGAATTGCGGGAGAATTTTTTTCACGTTTTTACTCCACAAAACTATTGGAATATAATAGAATTTATTTGTTAGTGAATCTCATAGCATATTATTTTAGTCAATAAATAATTTGTGCACTAAAACATATTTAGATAATATGTTTAACACACGAAATACGTTCCTACGAGTTTTTGCTGTTCCACACTAGAATAACTATTCACCCATTCTCTTAATTGAAATTTGTATAGCTCCAATAGAAATATTATTTTGATAAACATTTTTTTTTGTAATATGACAAAGGGACAGTGCTCTTGGTGGTAAGTTCAGTCGGGATAGAGAATCCTCCGGGGAGAGATTGCTACTTCTCTAAAGGTCAATTCAATATTCCTCCTTGCTCGCAAAGAAACGCGAAACAGTTGCGTAATTCCGGCGTTATTCATAGACAGTTTTAAAACCTATTTTAGTTGCCGAATGCTTTGTTCCTTTCAAACGACTTTTGAGTTCAGTTTGAGCGAAGAAGACAGATGACGACCTGGTTAAGATCGCAGGAAGTCGCTGGATGCAGACTCCTTCCAACAGGTATATGTGGCGATCTATGGGGGAGGCTGAAGAGAGAGAGAGAGAGAGAGAGAGAGAGAGAGAGAAGACAAAACATTCGAGAACTAAAATAGGTTTTAAAACTGTCTATGAATATGGCCTTTTGATTATGTTTCTATTGTGTGCTCACAATCACAGTATCACTTTCTAGGTGTATATAAATATGCTACAACCAGTACCTTATTTATTTCAGTAATCCAAGCAGTATTTTTATACAGTAACAAAATATTTTCACGTGCCATATTTCCCTGGCCTTGTTCCGTGATGTGTAAAGCATCCGGTACAGAGAGCAATTCCCAGTCGCGACAAACATATATATGCTTTGTTCAAATACACGTTTTTCGGTTGTTTGTGAGGTTTTTTTCTTAGTAGCCTAGTTTCTAGCGCTGTTTTTCAGAGTAATATCGTGTTGTAAAGGAAATTAGATCCCGATGACTTGTGTAGAAAATATAAAAATAAAGACTTGTCAGAAAAAATTAAAATATATATTGTTATGTTGTGTGAAACGAATACAGAAGATGAGTATATTGGGTTTATATTTTTGATACTCTGTTATAACTCCAGTATTATTACTTTATAGTCTATTTTAACCAAATTATTCAGGAGTTTCTTTTTGCTTAGAGCTTTAACATTTTTAATGCAGAGGTCAGATAGAGCATACTTCTTTAATTTACGGCTATTTATTAATTAGCTGGCTTTTAAAAATGGGATCAATAGATCGAGCTACTAGTAGTAGCTAGAGATAATTGAAACATCTCAAAAATAAAAAACTGCGCACCGAAACGGCCACCTCACGATCCATTGCGTCAAAGTATTTTTATTTTACTTTATTTTTCTATTCAGAAAACTTAAAGCTAATACAAAAAATAAACTAACATAATATTTAACAGAAGCCCAATTACACCTTTTCATAGATATATACGTTAATATAATTTTTACTTTTATCTTACAATGCATAAATATGAAGTTGAAGAAGGGAAATTGTTACATTAAACAAAATTTACAAATAGCTCAGCTCATAGCATCACTCAATATCCTCTTAATTTTTTGGATACTCGTACAGAACAGTACTCGTATAAATTATTATATACCTATATATGCACATATTATACAAAGTATAGACATTTAATTTAACCCGCAATACCTTGTAAAGATAACAAACAATCCACCCACATGCGCCACGCGCTATCAGCGACAAAATGATTAAAATCTATAAGCAGTACTTTTAGCCGTGTAAAAAGCTTTGTATCAACACCAGACGATACTGATATCTATGACAGGCTCTCATCGTATCACCGAGCCCCGAATATCCATTACACGATTAAAACCTTTCAAGTTTTATTATACTTAATCTACCTGAAAATGTAGTGGGCGGGAACGCACATCACCTTTTATGAGATTTGCACATTTGCCGCGGAATGTTACGTACTGATAATTTCACGCTTGTTTTAGCTGAATAAGGCTAATGAACTTTGATACGTCTGTGTTTTTTGAAGAGTTGTAGAATAAACATTTCCTTTGTCAGTGTTTATACTGAGAAACAAAACGTGAAATGAAATTAACCAGTCACATTTCGAAGAACATAAATTTTTGGTTAGGAGTTTTTAAAAAAGCATTACATGGATTTTTTTATTAAACGGTTAGTATAAATGAAAAATGGGTGAGTTTTTGAGAATTGTTTTGTCTATGTTAATGAGCAAGAGTAATTTAACGGTTAGTGAACACCGCCCACGGATGCGAATGATAAAACTTCATAGCGACCAAAAATGCATTGTCGCCCTTTAGAAGTTTCGCTCGCCACAAAAACCGCAATAGCATGACTGATAAGTCTCAAGTATATTTAATACGCGTAAGCTCGAATCTCCTCATTAAATTTGTAGTTTAAATTATTTAAACTATGATTCTACCGACTGCAAGAGTCTACGTATAAAATAACAATTTAAGCGTATTCATCTAATGTTAAGTTCAAAATAGATACCTAGTTTCATATTTTAAAGCGTTATCTACTTTTATACTGGCTCCATAAAGAGACTTTTATGCATGTGATGGGTAGAGCAGCGAAATCCCAATCGTGTATCCAGACAGACATGGTTTTCTCTCGCAAATCGATATTTTTATAATGGCTAGGTACTAGATACACACAGACTAAATTCAAAATAAGACTCACGAAATATTTTCTACACATAGGAAATTTAGAAAATCACCGAAAGGGTATTTTATTCCACGGTCAGTTTATTATAGGAACTTTCAAACCTCCGTAACTCTTCAATGTGCTCTGATGCTTGAGAAAAAATGTTATTGACAGCTGCGAGAGCTCTTTATGCCCCGAGGCGACGAGAGACATTTTAACGCTAATAGTTCTTCAAGTTTGCTGAGTAATAACACTGCGTTTGCGAATACCTAACACGGATTTCTTTTAAAAGAATCTATTTGATAATCTATTTTTTATTATAAAGAAATGCACTTTTTGAGTGACTACGATTCGGTAACGCATTGACCAAGCCCTGCTGGATGTCTTTGGATAGCTCTGTTTTTGCATTTTCAGGCATAATAATAACTTTACCGAAGATTTTTATTCAAGTGACGGGCAAATTGAACGCGCACTGGTAAGTTGCCCGATATCGTCTTCCCCCATGATTTCCTACGGAATTTTGAACATCTCCACTTGTTCAAATAAAATTTCCATGCAATTTGCACACTCTCGAAAACATGTTTCCAGTGTAATCAATTTGTACGCAAATCTGCCGTCTTATTTGCATACAAGACTTGCCTAATGGAATCGCGCTTTTAATAAATAAATGATCATGTTTTCACGGTATTAGTGAGTACTTACGGAACTATGAAATATTCAAAGCATTTCCAAGTTATATTAAAGGCAAAACAAAATTTGAACGTTGTAGAGTAACAGGAAATTACTGAGCTTATGAATAAGATCGAGATCGGGCAAATGTAATATTGTACGGAATATCTAATGGCCGCCACTAAGTGCGATTGCGCAATCGCGAATTTGCACCAGTCTTGAATCAAAAATCGGAATGAAGTTTGCGCAAGTATTTGCCCACACACGTTCCAGTATACTGGTGCAAACTCTGACTTGCACAGTTTTATCGTTACGTGTGTGGCGGCCATAACAGTCAACCCGAACTAGACCAGCGAGGAGGACTACGGACTAAGGCTCTCGGTGGTAAAGGTGTCCCGAGCTCAGCAGCAGGTTATTATGGACTGATTCAGTGCAATACAGCAGTGCGTTATAGCCTCTATTTTATATTTTTGTCTCCCTTTTTTTCTACGGATGGAATTAGACAAAAAAAAAACCAACTCCTATAGATTTTACTATTAACTATACGATCAATTTCGTTGCCGGTTAAGACCAGTTTGACATTCCCATGAATGCATGCTGACTGCCTCGGTGGCGAAGTTGTACTACGGTAAGATTACAAAGCTGACATCTCGGGTTCGAATCTCGGGTCGGGCAGTGATATTGGATTTTTTTATTAATATTATCGGCCCGGAGTCAGGAATTTGTACCCGATATGGCGATAGGCTCATCCCCTATCAAATCATGGGATGGAACATACAAGACGAAATGTGGGTGTCCTGGTGGCGTCTCTGCCTACCCCTTCTGGGATAAAGGCGTGAGTTTATGTATGTTATGTTTGTAGACATTCCCGGTGACTCGCTGAGTGTAGCACGGTCATTAAAACGAGTGCCATTGTTGACCCTGGCTTACAGGACAGCGGGTATGAGGTCAGTTAGTATAAAATAGAGAGAAGTTTCAAAAACTCACATCGTAAAAGAAGTATACATTGACCGGGCCTTCGGTGGTGCCGTTGTAAGCCGCAGTGGTGACATCAGTTGTGGTGAACGCGCTCGGCGTGGACAACTCCCCCAGCTCCTCCTGCATGATGCCCAGCTCCATGATTCTGCAGACAAAATAATACCATTTATCGATAATAGAAGTAAGGTATTGAAATTATTCTTTATATATATTACTATAGAACGATCGGTGATGAACCGGTCTAGATGACAGCCTTCCATTGTTATTCCATTTTTAAACAAAGAAATCTTTCTGTTGCCTTATAGGTTTAGGTAATAGTACACCTTTGTATAGAAAGGTTAAATTTTAGTAGGCGGATACCCTTGGGCCAATACGAGCAAGTACTTGATTCTAACTGAACGGGAACTTTCATAGCTTCACAGTTTTCTTCTAAGCGAGAGATAGATTGGAGAAGACCGGACTGCGAATTTGACTTATCAAAATTCTATGTGTATTCGTAGTTTCCTATTTCATATTCGCTTGCCTTGTCCCAAAAGATTCCTGATTACTAAACGAAACTTTATTAAAAGTGAAAAAGGGACGAAATGTGGATTTGATGACCTCGAACATAGGATTTAACGTTTCTCAACCTATACTATCACTGCGATATACTATGTCGCTAGTGCCTAACTTGTGTACTAAAATGCTCTCACCCACCAACTCGCACCGATCCAGCGAGGTTCACTCAATCTGCTTCACGTAATGTAATTTTCACAGTTTAAAACTCTGTAATACTTCCTTAGAATATTAAACAGTGAAAATCATCTTTTGACTGTTTGTTGATGAAGTTTTAATCCTTACAATACTCCGTTTTACTTTCATAATGACTTTGAAGTGAAGTTACTTTTGACTTACTTTCACAAAATTAACAATAGACTTTTGTCATTATATTTTAGAACATATTCCGTTTAAGAACCCCGTAATATTATTTAACAGTAATATTTATTATAAAATATATTTTAATTGGTGAAATGGAACATGCCGTCACGAAAAAATAGAAATGCCAATGACCTTCACATGTTAACTATAACATGAATAACACAGCTTGCAAAGAAAAAGATATCATTTTATATTTTTTTCTACCTTCGTTTTACCAATACAAAAAATTGAGTAAGTATTCTATTCTACTTAAACATAAATGATGTCACGAAATGGCGACGTGTCGATCGCATTCTTAGTTTGATCGCATAATGTATACATATTTAAATAAACTCACGCCTGTTTCACTTTGGGGTAGGTACAGGATATAAAGCGTCGAAGGCCTCGACAAACTTTCACCTCTTCAACTATCATTTATTTCTTCAAGCACGCTCGTTCGTTTCGATTACTCTTTATTTGGCCCCGCCTAATAAGTCTTCTGTTTATTCATTATTACGACGTACATTCATTAGTAATGTTAATTGTGTTCTTATTTTGTATTAAGTAGTGTACAATAAAGTTTTATCAGTCTATCGATCTATCTACAAATAGATTAAGAAAACTTGAGTATGATGCATAACTTTCTACGTACTTTCTACGTTCGTATGTTTCGTGGTATTCGAGCAGGCAAGCTACTTAATGGTAAATGGCAAGTGGTCACCATCATTATGAACATCCACAACAATAATGGTATCGATAGTACATTGCTACCCTTTAATAAAACAGTAGACTATTTTTTGAACGTCCGTAGGTTATATCTACAGATACTAATTTTACAAGGACGTGTGCGTACGTCGTCCATTGCAGAGCAAATTAGTCATATATAGAAATAAAACTCTGCCAACCCTAGAGAAAATAAAGCTGGTGACAAACTGTAAAACCGTATAATTTGCGTGTAGGCACGTTTCTGCTCGAGCACATTCACGATATCCAGCGAAGATCAAGCCGACCGCCACACTTTAATTAACTCCACGTCCAAAAGGTCATCTTCACAATATTACTCTTAATTAAAGTACTGTTGCCTGGACAATGTATTTGCTAGTTGTGGCAGACATTAAATATTTTAATTTGTTCGTGAAATATAATGCAAAACTCTATTGTTAAGTTTACACTTCATCGTGAAGAAGCCGACTGTACTAGAATTGCAGTTAGGCAGTTTACGAAACCGAAAGCAAGTAATAAAATCTTAACCTCTCTCATTTCCTCCATTTTCCGTTCCTCATATAATTTTCAAAAATCATCAATGCAATGAGGTACTCTCGGAGGTCGACACATTCGTGCAGTTCTGCCTGGAATCGGATATGCACCTCTGCACAAACCTGGAACGCAACTCGTCACTTCACCGTTTTTTTTTTTGTTTTTTTTTTATTTGCTCTGTATGGCGAGACGAGCATGCCATTCGCCTGATGGTAAGTGTTACGACCGCTCAAGGACAGTAGCAAAACCTAAAATCACCATGAATAACAACGCAATGCTTGGCATTCCACTGCACTCGCCATTCTAAGATATAAGATGTTAAGTCCTCAATATGTCCAGTAGTTACTCTGGCTACAATGTCTTTCACACAGAACAGTGCATTTACACTGCTGTTTGGCGGGAGACATAGACATTGCGGTGATACCTACCCAGGCGGCCTCTCACATAATATGAGAGACGTACCGCGAGTAATTGTTTTTATTGCATGATGTATACGATAATATACTTCTACGTGGATTACTTCTCACCAGTTGCTGGATCGTTCGTCGGAACCCAGCTGACTCACAAATACATACAATCGGTGAAGGTTAGATGAATCACTTCTCAGTAATTGAGTGTTAAGGAAAATCATGTTAAAAATTTAAATAAACTTGAAATTTATTATCTGTATTAGTGGAACGCTGATATCCCTTTCCGCTTTGATTAATCAGTCCACGTGTTTCCGCCGATCTGTAAACGTATTTCACCGAAACACATGTGCTGCAAAGGCCTTGATGTGTCGTGTAAATTTTAGTTCTTTTTACTTATTCATTTTATATTGGCTGCGTAGGAGGAGTAATGAGTAAGCGGTCCGCCTGAAGCTAATATAGCCTTTCATGGACTTTGACTATGCGTGTGACACAGACGAATCGTTGGGTCGCGAAGCACACGGGCTGTGAACCGTAAAATATGGTACCAAGAAAACTTATTAAGCAATTATTGGTAATTTGAATAATTATAGTGTTACATAGACACTTAAGAATGCAATTATATTATTAATCGATTTCTTCTTTTTGTACGTACCTACATTTATTTCATCATTTACTGTTTTTGTACACCAAGAATACGACCTCACTAAAATGCATATAAAATTAAAAGTATTTATATAATTGAAACGATATTGATAACGATATATACGATATAATTGGAACGAAATCCATCTGTAATAGTTCTTATAAAAAAACCCCTGCTACTTAAACAGCGTTAAAACGTACAGCTCTTAATACTACATTATTGTAAACTTTCTTATTGAGTTTGCGATATCGGCGGGCCTTGTTCAATATTTTTCCGTAAATTATTAGATTTATTAAAACCATTGGCAAATAGTTACCACTTTGCAGACACTGATAACTTCTTTAGTAGTTTTAGTTTACAATCTATTTCTTTAACACTACTTAGAGAGGCTTTCCTCGTGAAAATTGGGAATTGGCAGAATTTTATTGGAGCCTGGTGTGTGTATATTTAATATATTTTCTTTGTGGATTGATTTTGTGTAGTCATATTAGCCGTCAGTGTATAAGAATTTTGAAACGAGTGAACTAAATTAATAAAATATAGTAAGTTTTGAAAATAGCGAGCTCCTGACTTGGAATAATTGCTGGAAGGGCATCAGACAGTACCTGTAAAGGTTCCTCAATAAAATATGTTTCTATAACATACCTGCAAATCATGGCAGAGCAAAATAAACACGGAAGGGGAGGAAATAGAAAGATAAGTAACGATTGATTTTGAAGAGGAACAATTTCCGAAGACGCTGTTGTAGATGGTGAAAGTATATTCATAAAAAATATTTTTCAATTAGTTAGTTATTCGGTTGGGATACGTAGGATTTCTAGTTTTAGATTCTAATTTCTTAAAAATTGATGTGAAGCGATTGCCAAACAAATTTATATTTACATTTAAAACAAATTGTATAATCAGACTTGAAAATAATTACTTCCACACTGAATCAAATACCTAAACAACAAGAAATAAGATACCAGAAGTTGCCAAACATTTAATTATATCAGAGGCAAAAAAATTCAATACTTAAAAAAATCTTCCACAAGTACCTACACGTAAAGAGGGCACTTTTGTTAAACTTCGTTAATTAAATCGAGATCGACAACCGTCCAGCGAGCAATGTTCGAAACAAGTTAATTGAAGCGTAACAAAGAGATCTTATTTGATAAGCGACATTATCTGCCGGGCTGATTCAGCATGTGGGTGGGAGATATTAAAATAATTTTCATTCTTATTAAAAAAAATTGGACTTATGTTTGGCGACGCCTGTTTGTGAAGTCTTAATTAAAAATATTCCGTTGGGACTCTCTTGTTGCCTACGGTAGTCAAGTTAATGATCTGCTTCACGGTTAGTTACGGAAGACTTCGATGTTGGCATGACACAGTGACTAAAATGACAGATGTAATTGCAATACAGTCTAAATGGTGTCCATTCGTAAAATGATTATTTAGGTTGATCGATAGATCGACACAAGTCTTTACAGTTTTAAAATATTGACCATTAATATTATCATTGGAAAAGCTCAGATTTACATGGTTTTTAGCATATTATAAAATTATTTACCTTGTAGTTTTATGACCAACTACTCTTGGCTGACATCAACTTAATCAAAAATAAATTATTACTTCACCACACAGGCCTAATGAAGACTAGACTGCACATATCCTTATTTTATTATCGAGCAAAAAATATCAATAAATAATTCAAAAATAACGAGTGAAGAAAAGATTTATTAAAACAAAAACACGTCCCAATATTTTGGTATAAAAACTTGCGTTATGAAGGGAAGCGTGTCCCGACCTTCTTTCATCTTGTTAGCTTAGGTCTGTGTGTACTCTGTGAGAACTAGATAGGCTACATTTAAGGGTTTATTACCAATACGTGACTTAAATGAAGTCTACGGTTCTTATTGATTTCTTAAGACTTTAGTATTATTTTTTTATTGCAAGGTTTTGTTGAACGAACAAACAGGTCATCTGATGTTAAATGATCGCTGCCGTCCATGAACATCCACAGCTTGGATCATGGATGTGTTGCCGGCCCATCAAACCGGGAGGAGAGCGAGAAGGAAAAAGGAAGGGAAGAGGAAAGGGCTATTGAGCATCTGGCAATGTCACTCACCGAACGAAACGTGACAGCAAAGCTGTCGCTTCAGTCTTCCTGTGAGACAGTAGTACCGCCCTGGAAGAGCCTGCCCATTCATGCTGAGTCATGACTGTCAAAGGCGTGGCTCTGCCACTTCCAAATCATGCTGGGTATGGGTTTTCCGCGCCTCAGATAACGACTACCGTAAACAAAGGCGGAAAACCCATCATACTGATAAAGTTTCAGCTTGTGTATATGCGGTTAATAGCAGGCCAGCATTTACAAAAACAAAACAATATTTCTGGCATTTGTACTTTCCCGCCGACTTCAACAACATCTTACGAGTACATTCAACATCTAACCATTTTGATAAAACTTATACACAATCATAGTCATTAAGTCCATTGTGAAAGTTTAGCGAACTGAACATAAATACCTAATAAACATAATTTATACGTACATAATGATCTAGGCCATGATGTAGAAATTAAGGATGAACTGGTCCGAAGTTCCGGCAATATCTTTCATCCTTAACAACTTATTTTGGATCTTGTTTGCAAATAGACATGAAACACTAAATTGCTTCACGGACTGTTAGTTACACTTGATGAGATATTTGAGTAGCTTAGCATGTTCGTATGAAGGCCCAATTGACAAAGCCTTGGATTACGCAGTCAAAGAAAATATGTTGATTATATCGAGGACTTTGAGTATGAAGAGAAGAGCTAACGCAAACTGTAAAAATAATTTCTTAGTCTTACAGCCCAGTCTTATAGGTAGTCCGGATTTTTTATATAATATTGTAGCTAAGAGAGTTTCATCCCTTCAACTTGAAAATATTCCGAAGTGGTTTTATCACTTATTTTCAGTTTTATTATCTACGTAGGTATGACCTTACGCCGGTCTCTGACAATGCCAAGGGCACAGTCTAGTTACGATATATTGATTACTAAATAGTGGAAACTACTTTAAAACCTTGTTTTATTATTGACGCTATCAAATATATCCAATTTATTTTTATATTGGTAAAAGTAGACAATAGACATCGCGAAACACAAGTCAGGATCGAGCAAAGTGGAGATCCTTAGTCTTTGAATACTTCTATGAGATGCAAGCGTGACGTCTATGTTCAGACATACATTCAGAATGATATGTATTTTAAAAAGGTTGCAAGCCTCAATAATGTTTTTATACTCCAGCTGGCAACTCTAGTAAGCTCCGCACAGATTAATCGGTGGAACGAGCGCACACAGCCTCGTCTTATTTATGAAAGACGAAAAATAACGGTCTCCCCACAGCTATTATGTTGCTGGAAATCGTAATTTGAAACATGCTTTGATGATAAGACGCATTCATATTTTATTTCACGCATTGTGTTAAATATCCACATGAAAATGAAAAGATTTCTTTAACTAATATATCTTTTATATTTTTGTTGAAGGAAATGTGGACTTTATGGAAATTCTAAGGAAACGATTAGGTTATCGCCCTGGGATGTCCGGTTCCACCCACAATGCGTGTGAAGGCCATCAAGGGGTAGGTTAGTATGCTGGTGTAGGGTTTGTTAGGGAATCAGTACGGTCACAACATCCGTATTGTGCCTGACTGAAAGGCCAGTGACACTAACATACCCCTTTCGGCCTCCCCCGGGGTACCGAAAGGGGAGCTTAATAAAAAAAAAGGGAGGACTAGGTTCAGCAGTTGACTTTCAGTAGCTTAAGAGAGAGCAAAAGTCAATCTGATGTATAATATATCGTTTAAAACCTTAACTTTATTTCCCTTTTCATGATTCCTATGACGCTGAACCAGCTCTGGTTGTACTCAAACTAGATTCAAAGCCACACCACTAAACCGCAATGGTGCATGAAAATATTTTCAATAGAAGCATACTTATTACAAATATTTATTACAAATTAATTATGAAAATAAGATTTTTTTATTATAGAATTATTAGTAACAGGCTTAAAGAATGCATTACAAATTATTATTTGTGCAAATAAATACATACCTACTTATAATGCTAATTGATCTAATGAAAATCGTGACTTTTCATAAAGAACTGAACCAAATGTAAAAACATGAGATCAAAATTCCCACAAAGTTTAATTCAAACATTTCATTTCATATTCGCTTTGTTGTTATTACCTACGTTTATTTACACTACCTTTTATTTTACTTTCCATGAACAAATATTAATAAAGTGTAATATATATTATACACAAGACAGTATTGTAAGAGAAGTTATTAGAAATTCTCTCTCTCTCTCTCTCTCCTCCAAGCAACGAATCCCATATGATGGTGTTTTAAAATCTCACATAGAATTTCATCAAGTTCATTGTTGAATTTTTTTATGGTACTCGTAATGTGCTCGTTTTCTTTTATTCTAAGTTTCTCCTTCCAAATCTGTAACATAACCGTAAATTCAGTTTTAAAAATCACACTAATTACTATTAGATTTTCTAACAGCAGTATTGTGTGAAAACCTCGCTCCTAACCGCCTATTAAAATATCACTCGTTATATTGTAAGCCATGCGTAGTTTGCGGTAAACAAAAATGTGTTTTGTAACATTTTCTGTGTATTTTATTGCCGCGTTTATGTTCTTAAATGTTGAAAAGATGGATATAAAGATGTATTAACCTTGGGAATAATCGTATAATTTTCATTGTTCCTGAAATACTTGCATAATCCCGGTAATTCACAAAAATAACTTCAAATATCGCTTCTGTCTGTCTGTCTGTATCAGCCCATATACGTCCCACTGCAGGGCACGGGCCTACTCTACAATCGAGAGAATTGATTGAGAGTGGTTAGGCCATATAGTCCACCACGCTGGCCTAGTGCGGGTTGGCGGACTTACATATCGCTTCAATAGTTAAATATACATTTCCTTTATTAATATAAAGTATTTGATCGTAAAATCAGTTAAATGTTTAAATGTCTTTATAATAAGCTCCGCACAGATTAATCGGTGGAACGAGCGCCCACAACCTCGTCTTATTTATGAAAGACGAAAAATAACGGCCTCCCCACAGCTATTGTGTTGCTGGAAATCGTAATTTGAAACATGCTTTGATGATATGAGTCATCATATTTTATTTCACGCAATAGTTAAAGATACATTTCCTTTATTAATATAAAGCGTTGGATCATAAAATCAGTTAAATGTTTAAATGTCTTTATAATAAGTTCTGCCTGCCTCATAGTCTCCGTCATCTAAATAGTTGTTGGTAAGCCGAGTAGGGAACCTTTGAAATGTTTGACAATTGTGGTATTTGACGTGCCACTACTGGCCGCTACACACGTTTAAGTGCGTTTGCTCAAAAGCGAGTTAGCAACAGTCTCGAATCGAAAATTGGTACGAAGTTTGCGCAGTTATTTGTCCACACACGTTCCAATATCCTGGTGCAAACTCAGACTTTCACAGTTACATCGTTACGTAGGTAAGTAATGAATCTTCAGTAAAATCTCTCCCCGTACGCAGTAGCGTGGTGTACCTGCTTATGCCCAAGTTCACTTAAATTATATTGAGAAAGGTCATGTTCATTTTCACTAGTTTTAGGTTTAAGTCTATTATATTATAATATATTACTATCAATAAAGTAGATTACTCTGTGAATGTTTTATCTAGTTATTACATTACCGAGTTTTTCCAGGCAACTTTCAACAAATATTATTTGTTCATCTCTACGTGCTTCATCTATGACAAAGATGACTTAAATAGTAAAAATTAATGATTATCATCCTTCAGCTTCAATTACGCATTTAACACCATCAGGAAGATTATTGGCTTTCATGTGTCATGACGCACATGTCGACGCGGTGTCATACAAACTCGTTATATACGGACCATGATTATTTATCACCCCATGCTGGTCAAACTTTTCTCCCCATATCGCCAACTTTGCCAATATTCTGTTGAATAAATGGGACAATTTATCTCCTGTTAGAGATGAAAAATCTGTTATGTTGTTACATTAGTGGTGTTTATTTGTCGCGGTGATATTAACGGCATTATTCATAAACAGAATTAAAACCTATTTTAGTTATCAAATGTTTTGTCTTCTTCGCTCAAACTGAATTGTAAAGTTATTCGAAAGGGACAAAACACTTGATAACTTTATTTTAAATCTGTCTATGAATAAAGCCGTTCGAGTTTATGTCCACTACAAAGTATTTCACCATGCCTATGTTATGAAATTATCAGATGTTTTTTATCTAATGCTGAACGCTGACAACTAGATTACGTTAGTGACCGGTGGTATTCCACAGTAATACAAAGAATATTTTTCCCTGGTACTATCATAGCACATTGTTATGCTCAAACACTAAAATAAAATGGCATATAATTTAATTTTCCGTTATCGCTGACATCTCGTATATGTGAATCTAGAATTATGCAACTCCCAAAGCAACCCAATAAAGGCAATTTCCAACAATATTCGTGAAACTGCTGCCACCTGTCTAGTGCCGTTTGACCAGCTACGTGGTTGAAGGACTCTTCACCTGTTCCAGATTCGATATAAATCGCCTACGTCCACTTCAAAGTCTAATAGACATGTCCAAAATACAATTATCACATATTTTACTATACTGACACGGCAAAATGACTACAATGCATCTAATAAAGCCATGTGGTAGTTTTAGTGGTCACAAATACAATGCAATTTGCAATGCAAAAATTTCGCGAAAGATGCGAAGGATTTTATTTTTTATTTTTTTAAACATCAACTTTTTTGGATGCTAAATATCTATTTTATGCGAAAAAAATAATTTACGCTCTTGCGTACTATTGTGTATTTGAAAATAAAAAGGTGTACATCATTATTTTAGGAAAACTATGTGTTTATCACCCAAATATGATGAAAAGTAAAAAATTTCAAAAAATATTGGCGATGCTTTTTTGCGAAATTTTCAATTGCATTGTGTCTAAAGTCACTAATACTACCACCTGGCTTCATTTTCGGTGGCGGTCTTGATACACCCTGTATAATATAGATATCCACCAACGTCAGATGATTGTCTTCCTTAGGTTGACATAATGTCGGCCCAATTTAAAGTACATTGTAGATTTGTATAATGTTTAGTAATATACTTTTATTTTAAGAAAATTGGCTTAATTTACCTTAAATGTGCTACTTTGAGTCAAAGCTATAAAGTGATCTCTTAAACCATAAAAGAAATGTCCAATTGAAGATATAAATTCCTTTTAACTCAGTACTTGAAATGGCAGCTAAGTATTACATTAACCTACTTATCCACTGTCTTTGATACATAGAAACCAGTACATTAACTCGCTCAAGAGGACAATGTTAAATCTTATCGAATACTAATCAAGTCCCTTTTATCTTCAGGCGTAAGCTCTTTTTGTTGTCAAACAGTGTAATTCCTTCGCACACATCCAACTTTTTGTCGTTGATAAAATGGCATGTGTAAAAAGTCGATGGGAAACTTTCCCTCGACCCTAAAGATTATTTTAAACGATTATTTCGTGATAGTGCACAACGTCACGTCCAATAGTTTTCTTCAGCGTACTGTAGCTTTTATATCAAGAGGTCATATCGTAAACGCAAATGTGATCTGATATACATTATTCCGACAGATTACTTATAATCAGCTCCATCGTCAACCGATATTTTTTTGTTACCTACATGTGTTTGCCTACATAGAGCTGTTCAGTCACTTTGCCACTATAACAAACGAGAAAAGCTTAATTATATAAAAAACTAAAACATAATTTTCAATTCAAATGATTAAAATAAACGATGATGCTACGAACATAATTACCATTGGGCACATTAAAAAAATATCGAAAGCGATCTTAGATCACAAATATTGTGGTTAAAATAACTAACAACAGGTTAGTCCATCAATGGTTTTGATTCCGAAATAAGATAACGAAATATTCAATTCAAAGAAATTTAATTTTATACAGTCAACTTTTCGTTCAAAGTATAAAACAATTTTTTGTCGATCGTCTGCATCACAGCGTAGTATAATATATCACAAAGCCTTTATTGGATCGCATTGGTAAAATGCGATTGCAATTTACAACACTTGATTTCTCTCCCCGACGAGTGTTAAACCGATATCCCAGTATATCCTCTTACGGCTCCGTAGTATCGGAAAATGGTGATAGTTTGTAACTATTGGATTACTGATTGGATCTTGAGTACTTTGTTTCGGAGACAAAAGACAAATGGGGTATCTACGTAAGACGCGTTGCTTAGTAACAGTTAGTAACTGGATATTTCTACGTTCTGATTATCTTTTTATACGAGGATATAATATTGCAATGGCAATTGATATAAAAAAGTTGTAAGACAAAAAAGTATTGACCAGCATAATTAAGGTAGTGGTTCAGTTCAAATAAGCAATGCTGACCAACAGTCCTATAATTAAGGACCCTTAAGATAAAAAAAAGATCGAATCACACCCTGGAATCACTCGGAATATGGCAAGGTAGAGAGAAGATCTTAAATGGCTTTCTTTCATTCTGAGATAAACATAAGCAAAGAATCCTTCTAAACCTGAACAATAAGCTTCTCTCAGATCCATAAATAATATCTAATCGAAGATACAACGAGTTATCCCATTTATCTGTGCAAACATCTTCAGAATCGATAATAATAAGACAATAGGATTTGGTTTCAGATTAATTCCTTACGTAAGAGAATGATTAAGTTGCTACGGACAATTCTGACGTGATGAATGATAAATCGATAATTTAATAAATTCCATTGTAATATTGGCAAATTGGCAAAAGGATTGGTTGTTACATTATGGTTCACTTGTATTGACATGGTAACGATTAGTAAGTATAACCTGTCGGAAATATCTGTGAACCTAGCTGGAATGCGGTTCTTTTTGTATTGCCATGAATGGCGAGAGGAGCATACGATGCACCTGATGGTAAGCGATATGACTGCTCACCGTGTCGTAAAATCAAACAACACGGTGAATTAAAAAGCAATGCATTCCAGTGCGCTCGCCATCCTGAGAGATAAGATGTTAAGTTTCTTCGTGTCCAGTAGTTACTCTGGCTACAATGTCCTATAAACCGGAACACAATAGTGCATTTACACTGTCGTTTGGTGGGAGAAATAGACATTGCGGTGGTCCTACCTAGGCAACCTCTCACATTACAGAGACCTACCACTAGTGTTGTAAAACAATTTGACCAGTATTCATTTCCATTGAAATACATTAATATACATTCAGCATATAAGTCTGAAGTCCACAATTTATTTTTGTATTCCCGCAATGTTCTTTATTGAATTATTAAAACACGTGTCGTTATTAAATTTTAATGCAGTGGTACATTAAGCTGCCAATTGATATGCAGCCGAACCGCCGGGGTGCATTGGCCGGTATATGAAATATCCTCAGATATATTCGATGCGAATTCGCTTATTGCATACTCATCGAGGCATACTCGTACGTGTATTGGAAATTGGGAACAGTGGCTTTCTAACTGAATGGGTATGACAGCAAGAATGTTATGCATGAAACGTTTATTTACTGTTATCTGGCTTTCGTAGGCATTTCGGTTCGTAGGCGACTACTGTCCCTCGTAGAGAATACCGTCAATATTGTGAGTTATATACTACCGATTTCACTCACATGATTAATAATATCATATATATATTTTTTAGGGGGTTGAATTATTAACACGCTTTAATAGCTTTGCCTGTATCTATGTATGTATGTAACGGAATCTTTGCAGTCCATTTTCGAGCACTTCAAAACGTGGGATTGAATTGAAATTTTTAACATACTTGTCAAGGACCGATGACAATACAATAATTTGAAAAGTATGTGACATTATCATCGTCAGAACCTTCAGAATGTAAATTTTATTGAAAAAAATTTAAAAGTAAATAATATGCGCGTAGCTGCCGTCCTTTAATAAAATAACCGTAGATAGACATTTTTTAGTAAAATAAATAAATAATAGATAAAAAACTAAAATACACGCTTTAGTAAAAGATTAACAAAAAAAGTAAAAATAATTGATAATGAGTTTCAGATTAGAAAAGGAACTGAAGTGCATTCATTTTATTGTTACTAAACGTGGGGTGCTAAAATAAAACTATTTTTACGGATTTTATCGCGATTTGGTTTAATTTTTACATTTTTTAACATCCCGACGTTTCGATTGCTTTTCAGCTTTCGTGGTCACGGGGCGGACTGCCCAATTAAACCAAATCGCGATAAAATCCGTAAAAATAGTTTTATTTCAATGTGTAACATTCGCGTAAATCTAAGAAACCATTAAAACGTGGGGTGCTTACAACAATTATTACTTATCCTCAAGCACCCTAGCTTTTTAACCATAAAATGATTGTGTTTAATTCAATACTCTTATCTTAAGCTCAGTATTAATTGTTTTTTACTATATTAGTTGATTCTTTAATTAAAGCGTGTATTTTAAAGTATTATAAATACACTAATTAATTCAAATTGAAAAATTTATGTTGAAATAATTCACGATTTTCATCTTTTTTTTTTCTAACTATTATTTTTCCGCTTGATTTGCTTCATCAAAACTATTTATACTTTATTACAGATTGATACTAAAAGTATCATTAAATTATATTAATGTTAAAGTTTTAGTATTCCTTTGAGAACATTTGCCAAAAGCCAAGTTTACCTCCAAGCTACGTAATTAAATTATTAATCTATACAAGATATGTTACTATAGTTTATTCATGACGCTACCGTCTAAAAAGGTTTTAAACTAAACTTCTGCATAGGAAATTGAAATACATTCACTTTAATAAATCTATAATTAAAATTTCAATAGCATCGTTCTATTTTTAAGAGTTTATGATAACAGTTACATTGCAGTTTATAATACGTTACTGTAGTATTCCTTAGGAGGTTTATTTTCAGCGGTGGTGTTCTTCGACTGAAAATCCTGCTGACTATGAATCACTTTTATTAGTACTTAAACTATGTAATGACTTCATTAGTCTCTTCCTCCTCGTCCTTGCGTCGTTCTCCTCAATTCTGAGGGTCGTGATCTCCTCTGACCAGCTTCCGTCGTATGATTTCACGCCATCGATCATATAGTAAACAATTAAATGAAATGTGAGCCTTTGCATTTCTCACGCCAAACAGCAGTTTAAATGCGCTGTTGTGTTCCGGTTTAAAGGACATTGTAGCCAGAGTAACTACTGGACATATTGAGACTTAACATCTTATGTCTCAAGATGGCGAGCAAATGCCAAGCATTGCTTTGTAAATCATAATGTTGTTTGGTTTTGCTACTGTCTATGAGCGGTCGTATCGTTTACCATCAGGCGGACGGCATGCTCGTCTCGCCATTCAATGCAATAAAAAAGAATCTAGCAACACACATCGTGCTAGTATTATTAAAAAAAATGATTTACATTCGACCACGGAGAACAACACCTATGTATAGTAACAGCTTTGATGTTGCGACTCGTTCGGTCAATGTTCCCACAAAGGGTTGATGGTAAAAAATGCCTACGGCATTGAGCCGGTATACAAAATGTTTCACTAATATATCCCATATCAACAGATTGAGCTAATCTTCCATTATTTTTCCAATTATTAGATCTGTTTTGATAAAGTTAAGTATCAAATAACTTTCAATAGGAATGTTAACCACAAGAATAATTTAAAAATATACAGAAACTACGAAACCCTACAATAAATCAAATTCACTTCTTATTCCTTCGTCATAATACATTCGCTTCTATCCCTGACCTTTGGGAATCGATTCTAAGTCTAACATTCGCAACATCTGCGGAGCGTATCTTTACGACTCGTAATTCAAATATGTGTCTTCATTAGCAAACTGTATGAGAATTTTATTGTTGCCAGAGTAATGGCATTTCTCGCTCACTGGCTTTTAGCCCGAGTATATTTGAGGCCTTTCTGACATGCCTGAGATATTTCTCTGTTCTATTTTATTTCCCGTTGTTTGCAAGATAAGCCGTATTTGGCTTTCAGGCATAGAGGTACTAATCTTTACGAACTCTTTACGAGGTACCAGTATTTTGTATAAGTAATTAGGTTTTTTAGCGTTGATATATGGAGATTTTGCCTATGGAGTTAAATGTCCATGTCATACAAAAAGTTTTACTGCTGGAGTCGAACTTGCACGTTTAAGCGCATATTATAACTATTCAGCCGCAGTAAATCGTATTTTAAACTTGTTGGAGATGCAACACGTAGTCAATAAGATATACGCCAAGATTTTCAAATAATCTGTGCACGTGTACTACTACTACCCAAAGAATGGAGAATGCCCATTTATGTATCGGTGCGAAGATTTTTGCCTCTGGATGAAAACTACTTTTTGTGTAGGAAAAATATATACTTTCAATAAAAATAAACATAATTGCGACCCGAGCCCGGAGTTCTTGTAGAAATGAACTTTAAGTCCAGTCACTCTGGTCGCCCCATTTATAGCAATGGCTGATGTATCGTAAAATGTGATGATAATTACTTAATTTTATAAAAATCTGTTGCCCGGGATAAAACAGAAAAACGTTAAAGAACAAACCACAGAAAATGCTATAATGAATTTTAAGCAGTATCAGTATCGGTATCAACGATATTTTTTACCGATACCATGAATGGGCATTCTCCTTTCATATAAGTTATCAATTCTAAAAGCATAAACAAGGGACTTCGAGATGAAATTACAATGATTATGAATACGAAATGTTTCCACCTGACTTACAAAGACAAATATTGGAGTTCTGGCCTACGTTGAACCTGAACCGAGTCTTCAATTATACGCACGGGTACACTGACTCCACGGTTTAACCAATAGCTCCACTTCTAACCTCATAATGGCATCTGGTTTTGATTATAGTAATGAAGATGCCTCGTAACTTGATAGTGAAATTGATTTAGATTCCTTTCGTTTATTCAACTGCTGTTTATTTGGTTTGAGGGCAAATGAGTAATCCTTGGCTTGTTAGTTCTCATTATTAATGTTGTGTAAAGACCCACTCTCGGTTTTATCATCAAAGGAGTAACCGATTTGATACTTTTGCGAACTATAATTTTTCTTCAGATTTTACAACCCAATTGCTTTTGTCGGTGCTAATCGCGGTACATTACATTATTAAGCCCCAAAATAAATTTGGGTGGAACATTAACTACATTTTTTGCTTTTCTTTTTCATGCAGTTCGTGCGTGTTCCTACCTTTCACAATTCATACTGGATATATGGTAGAAAAAGGCGGCCCGGCACCACAATTATTATCTACGTTTTTGAAGTGCGCTCTCTCTATACTATAAATACTCTAAGCCATAGTTCTATCAGCTCGTGGTACATCAAATACAGAAACACCTGAAGTGTTCGCATATTTCACGATTAAGAAAACCAGACACATTAATCTAAATGCATGTTAGAGTTCGGCATTGCTCAAATAGAACGCAGCATTGAGCTAATTCTACTGATAATAGCATAATATTCTTACTTCTTACTGTTATAAATAAGTATTGTATTGTATTGTATCGGCCCATATACGTCCGCCTGCTGGGCAAGGGGCTCCTCTAAAATCGAGAGTACGATTGAGAGGGGTTAGGTCATATTGTCCACCACGCTGACATAGTGCGGGTTGGCGGATTTTACACACCATAGAAATTCATACAAATCTCTATGGTATGCAGGTTTGCTCACGATATTTTCCTTCACCGTTGAAGTGCATTGTGATTGACTAACACTACACACATGACTCCGAAAACTTAGAGGTGTTCCCTGGGATTTGAAACCGGGACCACCGTGAACATGTACGTAGCCGCGTCTGGTCCGTTGCTAACAGGCCATCACGCACTTATAAATAATTACGTACACAGATAAAGTATAAAACATATCTACAAAAACATACGCGCGTATTATTATTTTTATATCTTACTCCACAATAGTACAAAACCCTTCATATCATAGAAGGAATATACCATAACTGATCTATGAGTTCTCACATGAACGTATACAAACAACAGATTAAACAATCTTAATGAATTTGTTTACGACTATCCATTGCGAACACTTATTCAGTCGAGACCACATTTCAGCGAATAACTCAAACAGCTACAAAGGAAATCGACGTATTGGCAAATTAATTGTTTACTCGTAAATCAATCTGAACAAAATTAATATGGAGCTGATTCCTGCGTAATTTAAACTTTATCTGTATGTGTATCAGCCCATATACGCCCCACTGCCGGGCACGGGCCTCCTGTACATTCGAGATTACAATTGAAAGGGGTTAGGCCATATAATCCATCACGCCGGCCTTGTACGGGTAGGCGGCCTTTACATGACATAGAAAGTCTTACAAATCGCTATGGTATGCAGGTTTCTTCACGATGTTTTTCTCCACCATTATAGTGCGTGGTGATTGGCTGTCAATACACACATGACTCCGAAAAGTCAGAGGTGTGTCCTGGGATTTGAAACCGCGACCACCGTGAACATGTTGGCAGGCCCGTCTGGTCCGTTTCCAACAGGCCACCACGCACTCGCTCGTAATTCAAATGATAGCTTTTCGTTTCATTCATACACGCACACATACATAAAATCACGCCTTTTCCCCAGAAGGGGTAGGCAGAGGTGCTACCAGGACACCCACATTTCGCCTTGTGTGTTCCGTCCCACAATGTGACAGGAGGCGAGCCTATCGCCATATTGGGCACAAATTCCTGACTTCCTTTTTGTTACGTGTTGCGAAATGGTTACTGCAGCAACAGAATTATCTCACGGCGCTATTCGTTATTTGCATATTAATCGATGTGTGATTGGCTATCTGATTTTAATTGTATTATCACCGAACCGAGCGAATGTAAATCAGACAGTCACTGGCGCTGTTGGTTACGATTCCGTCTGTAAAATGAGAAGTTTTGGGATCAATCACTGAATTGACACACTAATGTTCGCGTGATTCACGAATATATTTTATTAGTGACAGTTGCAAGGCCATATTCCTTTTTTCAATGCTAAATAATAATTATATATTTGTATTATTTATTAATATTAATCAGATTACATTTTGATCAATACACAAATCAGAATGTAATAAACAAGTGGAAAAAAAAATGCAATAAAACCGAAAGTAATTCATAACCGAAGCGTCTATATATCTATTAATACTTATTTTAAAATGGTAAAATATAAAACAAAAAGCACACAAGAATACGATAACGATATTCGCAAAGCCCTGATGGATGGATGAGGTTTGAAAATCCGGACAACTGTCTGGCTGCCGTCCAACAAAGAATTTATTAAAAATCTCTCCTCTATTTTAGTAAAAACTCTTCAGATGACGTGCGAGGGTTCTGTATCCAACTTTGTATTAGGACTTTATATTATACCTACATAAAAGAAATCTTTCATGTTTTTGCTGACTTTAGAACCAATGTTAATGAACCAGGAGGGACAAAAGTGAAATAAAAACATAATGGTTACTTAGATTTACGCGAATGTTACACATTGAAATACGAAAGCTGTAAGGTAATCGAAGCGTCGGGAAGTTAAAAAATGTAAAAATTTAACGAAATCGCAATATTTAAAATCCGTAAAAAAGTTTTATTTCAATGAAATAAAAACACTTTAGCAATTCGGTGTACAACCGATCTGCGGGATGATGGACATACATTATACAACAATTGTTGCCTCTGAATGTAACCAGTCGAACTGAATACAACCAAAGAGCAAGGATTATCGCGTTACTGGCCATCCTACGAACTTAACGAAACAGCAAGCCTTCGACCGAGCTATCGCTATTGCAGCTATCCATCCACGCTGCAGTCGAGACTACTTGAATACTACTGTACTATGTAACTTCACTAACATACATACATAAACTCACGCCTTTCTCCCAGAAGGGGTAGGCGAAGTTTTACACGCATTTCGCCCTGTTTTTTCCGTCCCATAATATGGTATGGGGTGAGCCTATCGCCATGTATGGAACAAATTCCTACTACGGTCTAATAATGAATAGAAAAGTCCAATATCACTGTTCCCGAGAGCTGAGATCACTTTGCCTTGAGACCTAAGTTTTGTAATCGTACCGCAGTACAACTACGCCACCGAGGCATTTGAGTAACACCCTCCATTTACTAAACATAACTGGCACATATAAATCGGCAAATTTCGGCGTTCGCAACAACCACAACAAACCCCCCGCATTAATACAGGCTGATCATACAATCGCGGTCAGTGTTCAAAGTATTCATTATTAATGCGTAGTCCTGAAACTGATTTGTTTATTGTATAATTATGTAAAATAGTTGGGACATCTGGTTATCTATTTATCTGTAAGCGGGGCACGTTTTGCCGAAGAGATCGTTTATTAAGGCACCGCTCGTCTTGTAACCCGTGCGAGAAATGTCTAATGGAAAACGTCTCACGCGATGTCAGCTTTATCAAGGGAATTTATAAAGTCCAAGTTTATTTTTTACTTTTGAATGCTAATTGGGTTCCTATTATGTGCGAACTCGCGAATTCTCATGAGGTCACGCAAGCTTGGAAATGTTTTTACGAAATTTTGTAGACCTTGCTTGAGATAGATTTAGTATTATTGCTTCATTAGCAATTGCTATATGTAGTGTAAATAGCAATGAACAAAACTTGTTTCGAATGAATAAAAATTCGCAACAAACGTTTTTCCAAAATTAGATTTACTTGATCAAATTATTTTCAGACGATGGGTAAAAACAAAACATTTATCACAAAACGAATTAATGAACACGGAAACGATAACAAATCTTTGATCGACCGATTTATAAGCACAATTAGACGAATGAATTTGTATCAATCCTACAGTTCGCTCTCAATTTCGTGCGATTTCGATAATTGGGAAGACCTTTTAAAGGGTTTTATTGATCGCCAAATTTATTTACAGATCGTTAGCGCTACTAATTTTATAAGCCTCTTATTGAACCCCAGTAATTGGTGTGAACGGGAATATTAATTGATACGAAAAATAATTTTGTAAGAGAAATTATTTTTAAATTGAATATAATATAAAATTTTGTTAATAGTAAAAGCTTGCCTTTTGAAGGCCTTTTGCCATTGTCTTTACTATTAAAAATAGTTAAATTAAACGTATTTGAAATGTTAGCTTTCTGCACGTCACCATATACACTTTAACTATTTGAAATTATATACCATGCAAAGGGCTCCGAAGTTTTGGACTGTCGTATTAAAATGTATGTAAAGATACAGTTACCCCGAGTTCCCAGGAAGTCAATATTCTGGCAATAAAACACCAGCTTGGTTTAATATGTATACAGTTCGTTCTAGTTTTTTCGACCTTGTTATAATAATTAAGCTTTTAGTATTCACCATCTTTCCGCGAGTCGGCGCTTTACCTGCAATTATTTTAGTTTTTGTGCCTTGAAAAATAAAGCACTCGTTGCGAAATATTTAATGCTGTTGCTAAAGAGAAAAAACTTGATGCCTTTGGAAATGAACTTGTATATTGTCTTCATTATTTGTACTCATTTAATGTATGATTAATTTTAATTATAACTAATTATTACAAACTGCTAACTTTTCATCCTATACGTTATTACGTTTTGTAAATATTATATAGAAACGTTGGTGTATATAGAATATATCGTGGGGCGGAACACATAAGGCGACAACTTTTATTCTTGTATATGTGTAAATGTCCTTTGTTTTGTTTAGATTTTAGAATTAATATTGAGATTGTTTATGCTCCATTTATTATAATTTAGGATGTTAGTGTTTTGGTAAGTTTACATTTTACTTGAAATAAATAAAATACAAAGGCAAAACGTGGGCTTCCTGGTTGCATCTCTGCCTACCCCTTCTGAGAAAAACGAATGAAGTTTATGTATGTATGTATATGGGATAAAATAAATGCGCTTATTCGTGGTGTTTTTATTTTTAAAATAACAAAATCCTGAAATTGTGCTACTACTAATCAGTATTTCAGTCTAATTATATCATTACTGAAATCTAGTTCAGCGAAATTGCTTCGATGGATTTAGCATTTCACCGATTGAAAATTACAAGTTTCAAAACTATTATTTTGGTCTAAAGTTTCAAAACCAATTTATAAAATAACAAATATCAAAGTTGATTCAACTTTAATTGTAAGCAATAACTTGTCGGTGTTGCATAAATACTTACTCTTTGAAAAATCTACATTAAATTAGTAATTAATTTAAACCTTTCAAAATTACGAACTGAAAACTCATTAATAGTGAAACTCATATTTGGTCCGCGGGCAATTAATTAGTGCACGTTAATTATTGTTTTTACAAACGTATGCACTTGTTAGGTCCATTACTAAGAATTCATTTCACACGTTATTTTTGTTCAATGAAATTTTAATTAAAACTAAAGATCAAAATGTCTAATGTTATGTTTTATTTTACTGTTTTATTTGTTTACTTTCAGAAACGGATCATCGGTTACTACGTGTATAGCCATACAAAATAATTAATAAGATGTTTAATTTTAAAAATTTCGATTACAATGCTACGATATCTTTTAAAAGACAAAATAATTGTCACGCATTGTTTTCGGGCGGCGTTTGCCAAATAAACAATGCGGAGGCGTCGGTAAGATTTTCTGAGCTATTTAATAAACTGTTAAGTTGAGAAGGGTTGCTTTTCATTGGGGAAGATAACGCACCCTATATATTTTTTGTTCTTATACAAATCGACACAAACAGCATTTTTCATTTTGTCTGTTGTAGAGGCTTTGCTCCTTATCAAATGATTAAGAAATATTACATAATGTAATGTTATAATTTGCCTTTTAAGTTCATTGGTAACCTATGTATTCTACTTTGCGTGTTTCTCTTTTATGTTGAGAATCGCCATGACGACAAGCTGCTGCCTATCCCTTCTAGAAAATAAGCTCAATGATAGCATTAATTGCATCTTCATAATTGAATCTACAAGCTTAATCAAATCTATGTATGTATGCAAAAAAGATGTAACATAATTTCAAAGTCAACAGACAAATAATTTCAAAACCTAATTTAAACATTGATCAAATATATTAAAAGGAAAAACATCGTTAAATTCGCAACACGTGTATCCCTTCTAGCGTGAAGATGTAGAAAATTGTTTTTGCATTTATTTTTGTTTATTCTGTTCATTTAACTGTGGTATTCTGGTAAACACTCGTTAACGTGTTGAGGATCGGGAGGGGTCCCAGTGATGGCGGATTTGTATTTAAATAAATACAGTCATGAAAAGACTTGTAGGACTTTTGAAAAACAATTTTGTGATATTATTTGGAAAATGACTTTTAGTCACTTCTTCAAATTCTTCCACAATGGGTAAGCACTTCACAGGGTAAGTGGCGAAAAAAGAAAACCTAAGCGACAAAAAGTCAAGAAACATGGCAATTATTCAAACAAGATAATATTATACCGATTTACACATATCATAGTTAGAAAATTATGATAGCCTAAATCGAGTCATCATAAAAACCGTCTACGCGTCATGCAGCATAGAATGGAATAGAGCCTAAAGCGCCATTTACACGGGGAGAGTTTCTGGCAGCGAGATTCGTATACGATTATCGCATTATATAACCGCCCTAGATTCTCGAGTTCTGACAAATGTTCACAAAATGCAACTTTTATACCCTTACGATAATCGTATCTTCGAGGCGACAAACTATCCCCGTGTAAATGAGACTTTACTTAAACCGTCTCATTAATGTGCAGGACATGTATGCCCAACATAAGGTCTTTGGAAGGCCTTCTATAACTAGAGAACAAATAAATAGTCATAACATTGTTTACTAGTGCAACTGTTTGTTGTGCAATTCTTACAACCGATATAAAATCGATAGTGAATACAAACATCGACTTACCTGTTTGTATATTGTTAGTGCACTCGCTAAGTAAATATTAGTGAGTTCTATGTTAGAAGACAACAGCTTTGTATGGAAAACATTTGATTCAATAAACTTTAGATGACAAACGACTATTGGTCAATTGAGTTTGTAAAAAGATTTTGTTTATTAAAAATATAACAAGCCAAAACAACCTGCTTTTGGATATTTAGTATTACATTTTCTTTTATTATTACACCCTCTCAGTATTGTCTATTGATTTTCGTTCCATTTTAAATAGTGGGTTTAATTGCGGAAAATATATTATCAATGCCTAAAATTTTATATTGAATTAAGACAATAGATAATTCATAAATTTTTCATTACTTATAAAGTTCGTAAGTAGAATAATAAAAATGACTTTTTTTATGCAGTACAAAATCTCAACCGCAACGTCCGCCCTCAAACTGACCACGCCAAATGAAAACCTCCACCATTCCAGTGTCAAGAATTTAGATTTATAAACGTTTCTCACTGGTATACTCTTTGTAATTCGCAGAGCAAACTGTGTGATAAAAAGTTATCGAATTGAGAGTACCTACTACCAAGCGAATTACCAGTCGCAAATTTATTCCGATGATTGTAGGAAATTAAACAAATGACTATTAGGTTATAATGTGTTAACTGCTATTTAATAACCTCGGTGGCGTAGTTTTACGGTAGTAACACTGAGGCCTCGGGTTTGAATCCCGGTTGGGAAAAATGCTATCGGATTTTTCTAATCATTATCAGACCGGAATCAGAAATTTGTGCCTGATATGGCGATAGGCTCGCCCCCTATCACATCGTGGGACGGAACACAATAGGCAAAACGTTGCTTTCCGGGTAGCACCTCTGTCTACCCCTTCGGGGAAAAAGTGTGAGTTTATGTATGTGTTGACATTCATGTTGTTTATGCTAGGGCAAATACTATTTAATATTTGTGCCCTTTTTCCCCGACTCCGGCAATATTTGTCTGTAATATTTGAGTATTTACGAATCTTTTACTGCGGTTCTTAAACTACTCATACGATTTTGATGTATAATATGTCGGTCAATTGATTAATATTGCAGGCTACAATTCGATTACAACATATCCAAAAAGAGGGTTATGTTTCAGTTATGTTTGCACTTTGCACGTTTCTTTTTTCATTTTCCACGTTAGCTCATAAGCTACTCATTCAAATTTGATAAATTAGGTGTAAATTTACTGCTTAAATCCCGCCAAGCAGAAGTGTAAATGCACTAGCAGAGTTAGTACTGGACATAATGAGACTTTACATCTTATGTCTTGAGATGGCAAGCGCTGTGGAATTCCAAGCAATGCTTTTTAATTCTAGGTATTGTTTGATTTTGCGGTCCATTAGCGGTCATATCGCTAACCGCAAATGGCATGCTCGTCACGCTATTCATCACAATAAAAATTATTATCACAGAACGGGGAAATGGTTTTCAAAAAAAAACTGAAAATGTATTTACTAATCTTGAAACCGATCGTTACGCTCTTATAAGGAATAGTAATATTCTCTAAAATAATGGATTACACATTTCACTTGACCCAAATCTCTATTACAATTCTGGCAAACTCCGTCTCAATAGGAACCCGTCCTAAATATCACTTTTCAACGAACCGCGAGTTTAGAAAGTTCTCCCAAAATAAGTGATCTGGGTGGAGAAAAATAACTTATACAAAGGGTAGAATTAAGGACCGCGAAGCCAAATTGCGCCGCCCTGTGTAAATTGGTTCCTCTTTATCTCTTTAACGAATTCGGAGAATTTTCATTGAAAGCAATATATTTGGCCCGAGGTCGCCGTTTCGACAGCACCAGAATGTTGAATCGACAATAAATTTGCTAATCCACAATATTAATTGGTATTTTTATTTGACAAATTAATTGCCTGCTCATCGATGATTTATTCGTGCATCAAGGACTTATATTAATACTCATTACATTCACACATTAATATTTCAGATAAGAAATAAGTTTTCAGGCTGATGAGAAACTTTTTAATTCAGTAATACATAGACGAACTAAATATGTTTTGCCTATTATTAAGGAAATTTTTGTTTAATATCGGATTCGAACTCGTGAACTGTCAGTTTTAAAACTGGATTTACACCAATGATGTACACCTAAACGATAAACTCTTCAAGAAGTGAAAACTTTTACATCACTTAAAGTTATAGTCTGGTACGATGGGACTGACATGCCTTAGTTGGGTAAAAGTCCCTAAATAAATAAGATAATAAATAAAAATAAAAAATTTATAATCAACACAAACATAAAAATATAAAGATAATTAAGACCATTGCAACTGAATGATTGAAAATGACAAACTATGCTAACGTGTTGTGCCCAATAAGTTATATGAAAACAATCAATTAATTTCATTTGTAAAAAAATAAATGGAAAGTTAAATTATTTAACATTATTATCTTGCAACTAATCCCCACTATTTTCATTTTATTAACAATAATTAATTATATAATAGTAATCTTATAAACTTTGATTATTAACCATACAATCCTATGTTTATAAATTACAAAAAAACGTAGTAATCCTAATTGCAAGCAACACGAATTCCCTAAGAAAAAGACAAACGCCTAGCTAGATTGCCTTCTGGATAATAAACTTCTTAATTGTGCGAAATTCTTCCAAGATAATGGTGTAAGTTAGCTTGAACTCGCAGACTAGGTGCATACCGAGAACTTGACATGCCAAGATCAAGGTGAAAGTTTAGCTATGAAGACGTTAACATTCATCGAATTCTGAACATTGTTAAATCTATTTTGTGAACTTCAATATTCATTAGCTTTTCCTGTCATGCAGGTTATTCTTATTTCGAAATGTTTTACCTAATTAGCAACAGCTTGGAAATGAAAATGATGATTTTTTTTTATTATTGGCACAGATAGAACTAGATTATTTTACTTAATTATTGTGCTAATGGGCTACTCTTTCAGCTCGTATGCTGCGGTATCACCTGAATAATACCGCAGCGCTTCGCATGGCAGGGTACAACACGTTGCCTTACCTTACCCGTTGTGTTCGTACTCTTAAGTGTTGAGGATCTCCGTACCGAGCAATGGACGTACACGGCCTGATTTAAACATTCAGATGGCGGGGGACACCTACGGGAGTTTACGCCACAGTCAAAAATCCTGACAAAATATGTGGTTTGGCGGACATTACATAGGATATAAATTATTATATCGTATCGTATGAATATAACAACAGTCACATACATAGACCTGACCCCACACTAAGATCGAGACTTGTGTCGTGGGTATCAGCAACTAGGAGAGATTTTTGGGTCTCACAAACACCCAGACCCGAAACAAAGACCTGTGGATCACACAAATATTTGTTTAGGTACGGGGATCGAACCCGCGGCCTTTTGTTTCACAGCTGGCGTCTAACCAACTGCGCCACGGAGGCTGTCAAAAAATATGAATATGAACAATTATTTTTAGAATTATAATTGCTTTCTAATGTAAATTATATTAACCGTAATATCACTTTAGGCCGGCTTTCTATGAGACAATGGTATCAAGCCGACCCATTGGTATTGTAGTTTTAACAATCCACAATAAGGCTCTACAACTTATATCATCTTTCATTAATAACATTATTAAAATATTTTTAATACCATACATACTCTTTATCCAAACACATCCATTAATATAACAGTCCTATTGTTACACAGTGAACTTGTTCTCACGAATCCTGTTCAAATAGAAACCAGATCAACCCAGAATCCCATCTCACATATTTTAGAAAACAACGATCAAACAAATCGCCGTGTGGATGTAAATTGATCTCTTTGCTTCAGCCAGCATACCTGTTGCTTTTACATCTCTATAATATCTTTTAAACATATTATCTTCTTTGATATTGTGACAGCTTCCGCGGTGCAGTATGATTTTGAAATGAGAGGTCGTGAGTTCGTCCCAACTAGACTAATGATATATATTTTTTAATTCAGAAGTATATGTTTCGGGGCTGGCTGTAACTGTGGCTTCGACTCACAGAGACAAATATTTGTAGTGTCGATCAGTTTGGGGCCATTGAGAGTTCCAAAAAGCTGTATTAGATTCTAATACCCGCGATACATTTACCCTGGAATTATCCCCAGGTGGCTAGAGCTTTAGATAAAAAACATTCTCGTTATGTGGTACAACTTTAGCAACGTATACTACATTAGGTATATAATGATAAACTCGTCTTGCATGCTTCATGAGAGTTCCATTAATAAAAGAAAGTGCAAAATGCATTCATGTTTTGAAACGTAATTTGTAATACTGCGATCATTTCTGTACGACACGACAGCACATTCAGAACATATCAAAACATATCAAATATAGAATTACATACCTACATTCATAAACTCACGCCTTTTTCCCAGAAGGGATAGGCAGAAGTGCTACCAAGACACTCATATTACACCTTGTATGTTCCGTCCCATGATGTGATAGGGGGCGAGCCTATCGCCATATCGGGCACAAATTCCTGACTCCGGGATGAAAATTAATAGAAAAATCCAATATCACTTTGCCCGACCCGGGATTCGAATCCGAGACCTCAGCTTTGTAATCGTAGGTACCGTAGTACAACTACGCACCCGAGCCAGTCAGAATTACATAAAAAAATGTATATAAATTCATTTTACTATTATCGTTTATACATCAACTAGCTTTTGCCCGCGGCTTAGCGCACGTGCTTAAAATAACTCGGCTATAGGATTTTTATAGATATTATCTTTCGTTATGGATACCAAAGATACCTATTTCAGTGCTTCAGGCATCATGTTACTATTTATTTATCCTAGTATGCCAAATTTTTATGTCGGTCTAAAATATATTTTTCATCACTCGGAAAAGTAGTTTTTGTGGATAAAAGTTACTTTAACTTTACTACCTACTCCTTGTCTCTTTTTAGACTCATAAACATACATACATACATACATAAACTCATGCCTTTTTCCCAGAAGGAATAGGCAGAGGTGCACCAGAAACACCCACGTTTCGCCTTATGTGTTCCGTCCCAAGATATGATAGGGAGCGAGCCTATCGCCAATAAACTCAAAAATCGACTTATAAACAACGATGAGAAAGGAAAACAAAATCTCACGCGACAGCATAGACTTGAACCAAAAACCGAAAGCCCATCCAAAATTACAACCGCATAAATATTTGCGCGTTCCTTTTAACTCTGATTGGTGATTTAAAACAACAATAAAGCAGTCCAATCGGAGCGTCAGTACTCATCTCAAACACCTAAATACATCGTTAACCTATATAAGAAGATTCAATGAAAAATGTGGCTTTTAACATTTATTTATATGTAACTAAATGGTGGGAAATGCACTTTGGCGGTAACACAATTTTTACGTGACATGTGGTTATGCTTTTTTATGCGTACGTGCGCAATTTATAACCGATTGCGATAATTTAATATTCACTTAGTGGGTATAAAAAGTACGTTAAGCTTTGAGTGGTGTGGCCAGGTTACATTACATTAGCCACGGTTACCCTTTAGGCAAGGAAGATCTGGAAATTGGTCATACTTCAACAATGTTTTATGTCGGAAGCCCGACAGACAGATTGGATAAGCAATACTGCGGCATTACGCATCGTTTTTTTATAAAATTATACACTACAAAACATATTTTTTGACACATTAAAATACTGATATTGTATTCCATATTGGTATCCCTGTATTTATAAGTATTCATAGCGTAATTCGATCCACGCACCGAAACAAATATTTTGTGCGATCCACAGGTATTTGTTTCGGGTATGGGTGCTTGTGAGATCGAAAAGTCTCTCGTAGTTTCTAATCTATATCTATCTATCTATATCAGCCCATATACGTCCCACTGCAGGGCACGGGCCTACTCTACAATCGAGAGAATCGATTGAAAGCGGTTAGGCCATATAGTCCACCACGCTGGCCTAGTGCGGGTTGGCGGACTTACATACCGAAGAAATTCTTTAAAATCGCTACGGTATGCAGGTTTCCTCACGATGTTTTCCTTCACCGTTAAAGTGCGTGGTGATTGACTATCAATACACACACAACTCCGAAAAGTCAGAGATGTGCCCTGGGATTTGAACCCGCGACCACCGTGAACATGTAGACAGCCGCGTCTGGTCCGTTACCAACAGGCCACCACGAATTTGTACAGTTTCTAATACCCACGACAAAAGACTCGTTCATAGTGTGGGGTCAGGGCTATGTATGTGACTGTTGGTGTATTTATTTTATTTATTAACTAAAAAAAACAGCAGACCGGGCTCTGTGGCGTACCTTGGGAGAGGCCTATGTCCAGCAGTGGACTGCAACGGGCTGATGATGATGATGATGATGATGATGACACATACATACATAAACTCACTCCTTTATCCCAAAAGCGGTAGGCAGAGGAGCCACCATGACACACACATTTCGCCTTGTATGTTCCGTCCCATGATGTGATAGGGGGCGACCCTATCGCCATATCGGGCAATTTCCTGACTCCGGGCTGATAATGAAAAGAAAACCCAATATCACTTTGCCCGGCCTGGGATTCGAACCAGAGACCTCCGATTTGTAGTCGTACCATAGTACAACTACGCCACCGAGGCAATCGATGATGATGATGATTAACTAAACCTCAAGTATATCTACATTTGTGATATTTTATTATGAACCGTGAAAGAATAAGATATTTCACGCTCCAAAAAGATTCTAATCAACCTTTTTACGACGAGCATAGAAATCTTGGTGATAAAATGTAAAAAATACAATTTATATTTGGGTGTGTCCTCAGATGGGCAGTATTGACCGTGGCACATCATTAACGACTTCGGGAATGATCAATTTCGTAAGTCGTAACGTTTTCAGTAACCCGCTGTCGCCTCATAAAAACCATTCAATAAAACTGATCTGGTCAAAGAGATAAGAGCAAGCGATAAGACTTAAAAATAATGTAAAATAAATAATAATAATAATAGTAGTTTGCCTTATTTGACAATAGGTGTTTTAAAGATTAAGTCGTTGTTTTACAAATATGGCTTTGCATTGTAAAACACGCCTTACATATGTTACACTACATAGTAAAAATAAAGATTTCCCTTTACCTTTGCTTCAGTCTATTTCCCAAACACCATAACTTTCATTATATAAGATGGGGCGTGAAAAGGTAAAACACAAATACATTCCTATGTCTATTTATTTATAATTACTTGGTTTTATACCAAAAATAACTGCAAGTTCTTTTGATTGAAACTCCCAATCAAATTATTATATTTCCATCAAAAATAATACAAATACGACGAGTATCTACGCACTTGGAGGGTATTTTACAATCATATTAACTTACGAACACAATTCCTTACCATCCCATATAGCCTGATTACTAGTCACGAACCTCATCAAAATTGAGAAGGTAACGTTATTCGAATAACCCCAAAATTATTTTATAATAGACATATTATCTTGCAATTTACGCTTTCGCATCGATATCGAAAAATATTTACAGTCGACCTTGAATGAAACAGACAAGAATAAATTCCTTTAACTAAGAGTTATTGAATAATAAAAAGTCTGATGAGTAATAAAATAGAATAGCCAGTAAAAATATGTATGACGCTAAAAGACTGTTACTTAAACCAATAGGTTTCGTTGCTTTTACGACTCGTAGGTGTCGACTAGCCTTTACTCCCAATCAAATCACAATGAAACCAGATTATTACGTGTCATAAGCTCTACTGACGTCATCGTGCTTACCAATCAGTTAATATATTTATCAATCACGCATCTCTGTAATCAGAAAATGCAATAATGACCTATTTGGGATTGCGTAAAAAACTACAATTGGGAAAACAGAACACAGTTTATACGGAATTTATTTATATTTATAAATACTTATGTGTAACAATCGGCTGTCTTATCACTGGCGAATTTAGATGATTTAGACAAAAACTTTATGTGTATCTTCCAGTAAATGACTAGACCGAAACAAAAATTAAATAAATTTACCCAATATTTTTCATATGTAGTACTGTAAGATTTTTGTTTATTTTTTATGTTTTAACTCCCTTTCATTCGCACGAAACTGATATACCTACATATTATTTGGTAGGTGAGGTCTATAAATTGGTATGCGTATTCTGAGATAACCATAATTAACTCTAAACTGCATAGGGTAGCAACAACAAATTCAACTTCTATTTCACTAGACGGAAATAAGATGGACGAAAAGGAATTCGGGTATAAATAGGCTTTCTGGTATCTTGTTATACATAAAATCTCATTATGAGGAATGTTATAAATATCTTTCAAAACCTTTGAAATAAAACTATTTTTACGGATTTTATCGCGATTTGGTTTAATTTTTACATTTTTTAACTTCCCGACGTTTCGATTGCTTTTCAGCTTTCGTGGTCACGGGGCGGACTGAGGTATTAGTCATCCGCTCTGTGACTGTTACAATTAAACTACCCTTAATTTTCAATTATTAAATTAAAACGTTAATTTAAAAAAGTTAACTACTTGTTGCGATCCGATCTACGCAGAAGGAGCTCACAGTGTCTTGAGGTCTGGCAGCTGGTCTTTTGGGTTCCGATTTAATCAAATGTAGAATTGGATCCCATGATGGTGCAAGCTTCAAACCATTTTCTCTATTGAAATTTGGATGTTTTTTAATTTCAATAGCCTCGCGAAACATCCTGGGCAGGAAACGGTGTTCTTTAGCAAGGATTTGGGGCTTATCAAAACGAAGGTAATGCTTGGAGCCTTCCTCGATGTGTTGCAACTGCAGACTTCGTTGAGCGTCGGTGTTTGACGTCAGCTATGTGTTCTTTTACGCGGGTCCCTATGCTTCTCTTCGTTTGGCCGATATAAGAGAGGCCACAGTCACAATCTATTTTATATATTATTTCAATGTGTAACATTCGCGTAAATCTAAGAAACCATTATTTCAAAACCTTGTCAATATTGTTTCACCAAAAAGACTCAACAACGTGGAAATAACAAATAGTAACATTAATAAATGCCTAAAATTGCGTGCTCCATTAGCGTAGATTAAAACGTTATCGCCTTAAATATACGACTGGTATTGTCAATTTAATATAACATTAGTTGCTCTTTTGTTTTTCTATTGTTTCAATTATGTCAACATCATATTTTACATGTGTCTGATGGATTAAAGAAATATTGTGGAAAGGCTTCGAAAATACTTGTGTCATTACAATACTTGACAATATTTTCGAAAAGATTGACTCCCTCGGTGGTGTACTTATACTACCGTACGGTTACAAAGCTGAGGTCTCGGGTTCGAATTCCGGGTAGGGCAAAGTGATATTGGATATTTCTATTCATTATGAGCCGGGAGTCAGAAATGTGTGCCCGATATGACGCTAGGCTCCCCCTATCACATCGTGGGACATAACACACAAGGCGAAACGTGGGTGTCCTGGTAGCATCTCTGCCTACCCCTTCTGGGAAACAGGCGTGAGTTTATGTACATATGTCGAATAGCTTGACGCCAGGAAGGCAGCTGCTCGTAAAATAGTAAGTCAAAGAATACAGCGAAATGAATAAAATGTTGCGGCTACCAAATTTTAAGAATGAGCAAGGAAATATAGAAGAAAACAGATACATACAATCAAAATAAGGGGCTTATTTTAATGAATTTCGGATGTATCTATTACACTATTAATTCTGAATTTATTAAAAAAAAAGGTATTATGTAACATAGCTATTTCATATAGTGTAGTTACATTTCAGTGCTCATTATATACATTAAAAATGGATCAACTATTAAACGTTCTATTGCTAGTACTAACTAGCGATAATACGACCCAGAGACTATTTCACTACCTGTTTAAATAAAGCTGTAGAATTAACATAAACTTTAGACTCTTTAATTATTTCTGAATTTTCGCTTTACTAACTCCTGACTGTATGGGACATAAAGAAAAATGAAAACATATTTTAGAATATTATGCTAATGAAGGCCTTTCACGTTATACCCACTTGACCTAATATACTAATTTAAAAATTTCGACTCAGATTTATTTTGAGAAAAATCAACAGACATTTTCCTAGCTGTGTCCGAAAAATACGATAAAACGTTTTTTAATACTTACGACTTAAAGGAGATCTGAAATTATTGGTCCACTGCTCATTAACGGCCCTTATTCATACACAGTTTTAAAACCTATTTTAGTTATACAATGTTTTGTCTTCTTCGCTCGAACTGAATTCAAAAGTCGTTCGAAAGAGATTAGTCTCTTCGTTCGATAACTGAAATGGGTTTTAAAACAATCAATGAATAAGGCCGTAAGAAATTAATAAATTACACAATTAAACGTGTAATTTTGACTATAAAATGCAATAGTATCCGTCTTTTTTAGTCGTGTGCATAATATTAAATTTATTTTTTAAAGATTTTGTCGCACCTTAAATAAGAACCAGAGCTTCATACAGTGCTTAGTATACACTCGTATTACCAATTTGTATCTAATTACTGCATCATCCTGTTAATTCGATAGCCGTTTGTGCAATAAGTACTAGCTATAAATTCCAATGTCAGAGAAATAGTCCAACCAATTTGTTCCATAAAATTCCATTGGGATAGAAGCACTAAAATAAATCCACAAACTTTTTTATGCGAATTCGATTAAAAGCTACGAATACAATTTGGTTTGAACTTGTAAAATGCAATTGATGGAAATCGTCGAAGTCTGTTTCAGACTATAAATCTCTTTTATTTGTTGATTGATGGATTTTATTTATATAACTTGTATTTTTAAGTAATTGGGCTTAAACATTGTCAACTAGTTTTAAATAAATCAGCTCAGGCCTTTATCTTCAAACAAATTACTAGACCGAGGTGCTACACGTTCCACGCACAATTTGCGAACCTAGGACTTAACACTTGACACCTACACCCGCCGCCAATAGGCCAATGAGTCAATGGTAATCAATAGGTCATTATCATCATCAGCTGTTCACTTCCGGACATATGCCTCCTCCAGTATGCGCCATTCCACCCTGTCTTTTTCATAAGCAACAAATGTGTTTCGCTAGCTATGGCACTGAAAGCGCACACTCACATGTGAAAAATCGTTGGCGCGTTCCCGGCTTTTATGAATGGAACGTGAAATCCTTGGCGGGAATAATTACTGAGCCATCTTCAATGACTGAGTGCAGAAAACACGACGGCAATGCTGTTATTTGTCATCGTTTTTCAGTGAGATATTTTTGCTATCCTGATAACTGGGTCATAATAAAATACGCATTTTTTTCTTAATCGATCTCATGTGACATTCAAAACAGCGTTATTTCTAACAATGGAATAAATAAATATATGAAAAAGACACATACGTAATCTTACTAATATATAACGACTTTTGAATCTCAAAACTCCTAAAATTTAATGTTTTAATGCTCGTGGCAAATAAATCTATTTTTCTTTCTTTCTTTCTTTCTTTCTAAAATGAAATAAATATTGGATCCCACAAAGTTTAGTTCTAACTCACGTATCGAACCCGTTGCCCCTCTTCGTCAGCGTCTTAACCAATTGTGCCACAGTTGTCACGTAATTTTCTTGTCAACGACTTATAAATTATTTACTTCCCGTCCTTTAATGTCATTACAATGATAACAAATACTTCCTATCACCCCTATTTCCACCAAAAACTGTCAGTAAAGTGTGTCATTGTCAGTAAAGATAATAAAAATACATTATTTTTACACACAAACCACCATAAACAATGTTCTTTGTTTAACAGTCTACTTTTAGGTATTGAGGATCTAGTAATTCGGTTGTTGGAACGATTTTTTTAGGGCATCAAAGGTTTCAATCACGTGGGTATGGAAATCGGCCACGACTGAACCTTTTTTTATTTTGAGTCTTCGATGTTATTATAACTCGTTTGTCATGATTATTTCCAATATACAGCCTCCGTGGCGCAGTTGGTTAGACGCCGGCTGTGAAACGAGAGGCCGCGGGTTCGATCCCCGCACCGAAACATAATATATTTGTGTGATCCACAGGTATTTGTTCAGGTCTGGGTGTTTATGAGACCGAGAAATCTCTGGTAGCTTCTGATACCCACGATTAAGATTCGATCTTAGTGTGGGGTCAGGACTATGTACGTGACTGTTGGGTGTATTTATTTATTATTATTTATTTAATTACCAATAGCAGTACTCTTTACGCCGGTTTGTTACCCCCGAAGCGGTTTGAAGAATTTCGGTGTAAAGGCTCACGGAAGAGATAAAATTATTGACCAATAACAACGTTCAACTGAACTCCCAAATCATCATTATACTTTACCACAGAAAATCCACTACAGAAAGTAGGCCTCATAAAAACGACCTATTAAAACGGCCTGGATCCAGCGTTTGACTGACGGTAATTACCATTGCCAGCACTCCAGAGTCATAAATCCCAGTCACGCCAAAACTCTTTCATCACAAAAGATAACTCAAAGTACGAACAATTATCACTTACATTCAGCACAATACGGAAGAGAACAACAAACAGGAGTAAACTGAACTCAAATGAAGGCGCTGTTCCCAAATTATTGGGACATTCGAGCCTCAACACTGATAAATGGCGGGCTGCAGTGAAATTTGTATGGACGCACGGCTTTGGTTATTACGCCGGGATTTCTTAATGAGAATCATAAACAGCAATTAGGAACTTTTTCACTACACTGTCGAGTTTTAAGAGCCTCGCTAAAGGTGTGCGGTTTATGATTTTTAACGTCTAATTGTTGATGCGTAGACTTGTACGTCCAATTTGGTATTGCTGCCATTTGGATATCGGAAAACAACTAACAACTTATGTGCTCTATTCAGTCATAACATAATTTTATTTACACAAAACTAAAGTGTAAGTATTGTAAACCGAAGAATATAAAAAAGAATATTTGTACGTATGGTGGAGATGCAACGACTTTAATATAATTTAAAGAGCATTTGCTACGAAAGCAATATGTGATTTCAATTATATTACGTCATCTTTCCATTATCCGAAGACTAACCGAACTCTACCAAACAAAAATTTCAAAAATATCTGTTTTGTATTTTATTTTTCTGTGCAGAATATTTTTTAAATTTGAATTTCATGAGGATCTAGACGACTAGCTTACAATATCATTGTTTCTATACACTTTCGAAACGTGAGCTAAGTTACTAAACACACCCAACGAAATCTATGAAAGAACAATATTAAAGGTGAAAATGACCATTCACACTTGAGACACGTACTACATAAATGTTGGAAAGGCCATTTATCTAGCAAATACTATTGTGAAATGGGAAAAACTTAATTCAACTGACTTGTACCATGTATTAAAATAAAAACCAGACGAATATGTTTTCTTTGTAAACGCAATATATTTGGCAAGAATACACTTTCGAGTTTAATCTGTGGTGAGAACAAAAATTATTGTCTTCGAGTTTTTGTGGCGAGAAATGTATTACATATTATGGATTGAAATAATATTTAATCATCCGGAAAAAATACTTCTATATATTGCAGCTTTTAAACAAAAAATTTTTGGTCAGAAGAAAGAGTTCATGTATTATTATTTTTTTATTTAGTCAACAGCAGCTGGATAAAGCCTACGTGACCTCAGATCTGACAACATACTAATTGCGCGATATGCTCATAGGCGCCGACCACCAGTTAGGTCAGCAAATACTAAGCTTATATACTCACTATAATTTCAATTGTATGCAAAGTCCGTCAAAACTGACACGAAGCTTCAAAGCTCGCTACATATCAGTCGGAATATGACTATACATGCCACAAAAAGTAACGTTTACGGTCGATCAAAATCCCCACTGAAATTCACATTGCCAAGGTCAAAGGGCGAAGGTGGCTCCACACGTGGCGTTCCATAGGGACCAGCTGAGTTATGATACTCATGTATTGAAAATTTGATTCTTTCCAGCGCCGTATCGGAGTGCTTTCAGTACGGGGGACTTAATAAAAAACAAGGCAGGGAGTTGAGAGGTTGCAATATCTGTTAAACATAGATTATGTTTTACGTACGATAAAATAGTTTTTAATCAATATTTTTGGTAATAATTAACTTCAAGATGCCATAAATTTCTTAAATCTATTTAATTTCAATCTCTGGATAATTGATGCTTTATCTAGATAGTATTGGGTACTGCATTTATAATCAGGTGTTTTATAATGAAGTCAGTATTTAAAAAATAATAATTTTAAGCAATTTGAAGTTTCCATATCGTCTAAGCAGCATACCGGGCTCTGTGGCGTACTTTGGTAGTGGCCTATGTCTAGCAGTGGACTGCAACGGGCTGATGATTATGATGATGATATCGTTCATAATATATTTATTTGTACTGCGGATAACATTAGATTATAGTTTTCACAATGTCTTATTTTAGCTACAACATTAGTAAATGTGACTCAATTGGCAGATATTTATACCAAGGGCCAAGGTGCACTATTCTAAGAATACAATTGTCTTTGTGTCTTATATTTTCAACGCAAATGTATTAATGATTGCATTCATTACTTGCACGGTTTAATAAAAATGTATCTTTGTGAACATTGCAATATTATTTGACATTTTTCATAAATTTTTAGCCAAATATTTCTTGTAAGCCCGTGAAAATACATACATAATCCTAATAAAGAGCATAATATGTTGCATGAATGTTGACTTCTTATTTTATGATTCATGAAATAAAAGAGTGATATCATCGTTTAGTTCTTAGTAACATTAATTATATTGAATATTTTACGACTCCATTTTTCTGAGTACTTATTATTCTTCAGTCTTTATAAGATTATATAATATTGCAATCTTAAACTGAACTCTGCGTTCCGAAAGCCATACATATTATGTTAATTCAGTCTTAATAATTGCTGCGTCATATTTTTTCATATACAATAAGATTCTTATCATTAATATTCAGCTGAAATGTACATAAATGTTTATGTGTTCATCACATATGTATATGTATATGTATACATCAATATCCCGCAATTGTCTTTAAATAACACTATAACCAAAACAATGAAATTAGCACAAAAATAGAAAAATACAGCACAATGCTTAAACCAACATTTGCCATCCAATCAGATGCGTAATCACGTTAGAATACTGTAGGGTTGACCCACAAAATTTTACCTTGAGTGCGCGACTGACACAAACCAAGTTTTCTATGAGAAACGGCATGAATTTTTCATGGAACCGTACTGTCTCGCGATAGTGGGAATGAGGTATCGTATTATTCACACCTCGTTGAAATTTATTTATTTAGGACGACAATGTGTTTGTTACCATCCAAATGTAACGATATACACAAGACCTGTTTAATATTTATGAAACTGAAGTAAAGAAAATAATGAACAAACACAAGGTAAAGCTAGGAATAGCATGATGTTTATTTATAAAGTATATATAAATAGGAGCAAATATATTTTTAAACATGTCCTTCGACAGGTCTGAATACACTCTCGTAGTTTCTAATGCATAGAGACAGCAACGTATAACTTTTTTAATATCTTAGTGTATAAAAATAAACTCACTGATTAAACGAGGCAAACGTCTTTTAATTATACATCGAGTCGTACCTAATTACTCATATAATTATTTCTTATTGACAAAATATATTTTAATTAAATATTTGCGTCCAACAAGTACAAATTGCAATGTTTGAGACAATAAAAAATACATAATTGCCTAAATTAAATTTACACCTGTCTAAATTTTATCAATATAATTCTATATATTCAATATCTTGCCTCTGAGAACACTTGCACAGCAGTATCTGCAAACGGCCCTAAACTGAGCCATTGAAATACTAATAAAAGAAATTATAAAAATGCTATAAAATTCCAAGGGTTTATTTTACAACGTCGTATATGAAACAGCAGGCGGCATACTAACTTATGGTCCCTTGAGAGAAATTATTAGCTCTTACATGTATGGACATATTATATTCATAAGTAGTCCTTGAATACTCAAGGTTAATACTTGACAAGTGAAATTTTGATTTTGCGTTTTCACTTCTCACAGGTATGATCGGTACAACATGGATGTTTATGGATGTGGTAAATATAATTGTATAACTGTTTTCACTAAACAGAAATAAGATACAGAATTTGAAACAAAAAAAACAATGTTCCTAATTTATTTGCAGTTCAGTAGGCCATTGAGAATACTTTCTTATCTCATCTTGGGTAAAATATGATCTAATATCTTAGTTACTAACACCAATATCAAAGGATAAAGTACACGTTATTTTTGTTTTTTATTGAGACAACATGTATCAAAATTAATGAAGTGTAAAAATAGCTTTAAATTGACACATATAGGCCGATGTTCATCTATATTCGAAGAGTGGAATACTTTTCAGTTCTATTACATATAATAACGCCCAAACTTTTCCTCTTACTGGAATGTTTACAAAATTCCACGAAAAAAGCGAGTAATACTACAGCTTGATTAAATAAGTTGAAAAGTAGGAAAGAGTAGCTTGCAAGCCAGTCCATGACAGTATAATATCGTAAACTTTTCTAATAACAAAGATGAAATGTTTCACAGATATTTTTGCAAATATTCCCCATTTACTGTTCCTCTTCGGAGAAAATCTAATCAGTAAATAAGTTGGAAATTCTAGTATTTTTTTTTTTTGGTGTTAGATATGGCAAATGGTTGGGTCGTAGTTTACCATCATGGTTTTATTCGTATAAAGTTCATATATCTTGGTAATTCTTATATAAAACCCTCAGACTTGCAATTTGCCGATAAAAGAGCGATAATTAATTATGATTAAACATAACTTCGAAAAGTCAACGCACTGTTGACCTTTCAATCTACTATTAAGCATGTAATGCAATAAACAAGATTGAACCACAAAATCAAATTTAAAAGCAGCAAAAATGAAAAAATATATATCACTATAGCACGTATAAAAGGAAAAAACGTAAACATTGAATTTAAAATGTAATAAAGAAGACAGATCATTCCGAAACAATCTCATAAAGACGGCGTGTGTCGGCCGTAAAATATTTATAATAATAAAGTCTAAAATTCCAATTGGTATGGTCATAACTATCTCCACTAATAATCATAAGTATGTCTGTGAATTCGGTTAACCGGGATATTCGGGCGAAATTAGAACGATTTTTTTAGATTCTATTTTTGTTCCGCCATCGCTCGCGAAAACAGTATGCCGTCATATTTCACGTTTTTTATTTAAAAATTGCCAATTAAGTCGTCAGATGATGATAAATACGCGTGTTCGTTTTGAAGTGTCTATAAAGAAGTAACATTTGCAAACACTTGTCATGTCTAACGAATAAATATGAAGAGATAAATTACGTGAACTCAATTGAAATTATTCATACACATGTGTTTATTCTCATAATCTTATTTTACACACTGAGTAATAGAAGAAAATAGAAAATGATTGGTACAAATGTTAGAATTGACTTTACTGCACTTACATAAACACAATCATTGTTATACCTACAACATTCATCAGAATCGGCCTAGGTCTCCACTGGAGAACACAGGCTTTGTACAAACATTAATATTCGCACAGGGCTCTGAAAGTGGTTTCTACCTGTGAACCTTATCGCGCTATCTGTGTAAGTGCTGTGCGCCATAAGCCCTGCCCACTGCCACTTCAATGTATTAATCCGCTTTTTGCTGTCACTTTTCATGAACTTTTAATATATGTTTTTTTTTTCGTACTGCTAGCTACAGTTCGCAAACTAATGTTTAAATTTCTTGCAATGTGGTAAGACATAATTAAACAATAGTATTTCAAGTCTGCCTCGGTGGCGTAGTTGTACTACGGTGCGACTACAACGCTGAGGCCTCGGGTTCGAATCCCGAGTCGTGCAAAGTGTTATTGGATTTTACTATACACCATCAGCCCTGAGTCAGGAATATGACCGATATGGCGGTAGACTCGCCCTCTGTCACATCTTGGGACGGAACATAAAACGCGAAACGAACGTGTTCTAGTAACACCTCTGCTAACCCGATCTGGGAAAAAAGCGTGAGATTATGTATGTATTCCAAGCAATACTGAGCTAATATACTCAAAAAGCATATTTTGAGGTATTTTAGTATATACCTGTCAAGTAATACCCATTAGCTGAGTACCGAGCATCACCCATATATTCAAATTAATACCCGTCTCTTACCATATCATTACATCGCCATGATGCAATACAAATGTAAAGAATTGCAGCCGACTCGCGAACTTCACATAACATTAAAAATAAATCGGGAAGCTGTTTCTCACGACGCAACACGTCGTTTAAAATACCATTAAGGAATGCACAATGACAAATACGCCAATCTGTAAATGCCTCACAAGAATTCACGGGAATTCCGCACTTGAAATATTATACACACAGCTTTCGAGTTCAAGCGGTTTTTTTACCATACAATAGCATGTTTTTTATGAAAATTTTCGCTTAATGTTTTATAAACGATCGCTTTCCTAGCATTAACTCTCCCGGGAATTTATGCAAACTACAATTAACCAAACTAAATTATCACAAGACTTATTGTTTCACACTTTACTGATGGTAGGTCTCTCATATTATGTGAGAGGTCGCCTGGTTAGGTACCACCTTAATGTGTATTTCTCCCGCCAAACAGCAGTGTAAATGTACTGTTGTGTTCCAGTTTGAAGGACATTGTAGCCAGAGTACTGAACATATTGTGACTTAACATCTTATGTCTCAGGATGGCAAGTGCAGTGGAATGTCAAGCATTACTTTGTAATTCAAGGTGTTGCTACTGTCCATGAGCGGTTGTATCGCTTGCCACCAGGCGAATAGCATGCTCGTCTCGCCATTCATTGGAATAAAAAAAACACTTCACTGTAGATTGATTAGTTGAGTAAATGAAGTGATCACTGTAAACCACTCTCTAGAATAATTTAAGTCCCGAATTAGACCAACATAACCCAAAACATCTACCACAATGTCAGGATTACTCCGATCCATGCTAGACATATTAAAGCTCGCCAAGACATGATATAGTAATAAAGTTTAAGCCCACAAGTATTGTTCCAAGGAAGGCGTCATTATACCAACCAGTTCGGGATAATCTTACGTATTTGTCGGCCGCTAGGGACCTCAACCGGTTTCCGCAAATTAATCCTAAATTGATAATTTATTACACCGACTATTTTGGGACCGCTGGTAATGCGGCTATTCTGAAATGTACCGGATTTTGCGTAAACATATTATTATTTCCATCTTACTCGTACTTCATTTCATTCGCAATCATGATTTTTTGTGTTGTGATTTTATTGAAAAAATATTAATAATCTAGCACAAATACGCCTCATTGCAGGAATCCTCAATTATAAGAGTTCGATTGAGTGGAGTTAGCTTCTAAATCATACTGTAGCCTTCCATGGTCTACCACGCTAGTATAGTGCGGGCTGGCGAACTTCACATACTATAATTGACAGCTTCCGTGGGTCAGTTGGTTAGACGCCGGCTGTGTGAGAGGCCGCGTTTCAATCCCCGCACCGAAACAAATGTTTGTGTGATCCACAGGTATTGGTTTCATGTCTGGGTAATGTGAGACCGAAAAGTCTCTCGTATAGACTTCTGCTTCTGACAACCACAAGATCGAGTCTGACATAAGACTCGATCTTAGTGGGGGGATCACCCGTGTGGAGTTGCTGGTCTCCCATCGGGCGCGTCCCCTGGGTGGCGGATAGGGGAAAGGCTCCCCTATTGGGGGAGTTCCGGAAACGGCGCGGACCAAAACCAGAAGGGCGAGTTTTTCCACTTATCCCTCTGATAAGCAGAGGGAAATGTGGAGGAATGTCCAGCGTGCAGCTGCACTGCCGCGGAAGCGGGTTATTATAGAATGTATTCTATATGCGCCCGTCGATATCGCAATCCCAAAACGTGGTGTTGTGGTCATGTCTCGCAGCCTAATTTGGGATCGAGGGTCTTGCCTTAATTGGCCGGACCGCGAGGAAGAACACCTCTATAAAAAATTACCCCGAATCCTAAGCGGCGGCGCACCGCGAGAGGATGCATGGCTGATGGGAGGTTCAGTCTCTAGTGCGACCCCCGCCAGGGTACCGGCCGACACCCGTGGCGGGATACACTTAGGCTTATCTAGGCACAGGGGGCTCTGCCTGGATGGACGGCTTCTTCCCCCATATTCGTGGGAACAAAAATGAATATGCAAACTAAAAAAAATAAAAACGATGAAGGAAGTAAGATAGGTGTAACGTCAGTGCCTACGGTACTGCCTCAAGGAGAGGGTGGACGTTTCTTGCGTCCAAACACGCCCGCTACCGTATTTATTGCGGAGAGTGACGGGGGTGAGTCAGATGGGTCTTACATGTCATTGGTGTCTACTGCGTCTGATATGTCTCGGACACGAAAGAGGGGCAGGCCCCCTACAACTGGCCATACAGAGCCTAAGCCAAAGCGCGTTAGCATTCCTGCTGGGTCATCAAAGCCAGAAGGAGATACAACTGAAGTAGAAACGGAGGGTGAAAGCTGTTGTCTGCAGCCATCTAAAACAAAAAAGAAGACTCTTCCTCGTCTAGAGGAGCTAAATCAGATTGTTCAGTCGCAACCAACTGAACAACTAGGCGGTTATATAACGAAACAACTAGCGGCCATTGATAAAGTTACGGAGAAGTCTCGCAACCTTAAGGGTGAATATGCGGTTGAGCTTAAAACTGCCGTACGGTGGTTAAAAGCGTCGACGGAAGAGTTAGCGCGACGGTCGATATCTGATGAGCATACATCTAGGCTTGAGGCCGAGGTAATTGAATTGCGCTTGCAAATCTCCAGCCTTACTAATGAGATGGAAAAATTGAGGATGCAGATACCTAAATCATCTATGGGCCCAGAACAAAAAAAAGAAGGTGCCCTTTCTGGTCGACAGATTCCAGAAAATTTGATTTGGGACAAATCTGAGAAACGACTTCTGGAACAAGTGAACAGCTTAGTTGAAAAGCAATTTGCAGCATTCAAGGCTGAATTGTTTCCAGACAGAGTTTTTAGACCTGCAATCGGGAAACAAGGGAGTACCAATAAGCAGCAGCAGAACCAACAGCTACCATCTACACTAGATGGTGTCAAGAGGAAAAAATCCAAGAAAGGACATCCGCCTGTAGTTGAATTGCCGCCAGTCGGCATGCCGTTGTCACACACATTGCCACCAGCACAAGAAAATTGGAGTCTAGTAACTGCGCGAAAAACAAAATCTAACACTCCGAATCGCTCGTCTGGCGCCATAGAAAAGAGTTCCCGCATACCAGCGCAGAGAAGGAAGAAGAAAAAGGCGATACCCGTGACAGCAGCTGTTGCCATTACTGTATTAAAAGACTCTGACGCTACTTATAATGGAATTATGGAGGAGCTTAAGAGCAAAATCAAGTTATCCGATTTTGGTATAGAGCTTGTTCGACAGAAGAGGGCTATAACGGGAGGGCTCCTTTTATTGATAGAGGGTCCTGAATGTGGCCAGAAAGCGGAAATTTTGGCAAAACGCATACGTGAGGTTATTGTGGACCCAACTATCCGCATCAGTCGTCCAATTAAAACGGGTGACATTAGATTAAGGGATTTGGACGACGCAGTCACCCCACAGGAGGTGGCAATATCTATCGCCGATGCATGTGGTTGCTCCATAGATGACATCAAAGTGGGTGAGATCCGGCGTACACCAACAGCTATGGGAACTTGCTGGGTGAGATGTCCTCTCACGGCAGTTCATAAGTTAAACTCTGCCAAACGTATTCGCGTAGGCTGGGGCTTGGCAAGAGTTGAATTACTCGAGACCAGGCCTCTTCATTGTTTCCGATGTCTTGAGAAAGGACACGTTGGTAGCAAATGTTCCAATGACACTGATAGGAGTAACCGATGCTATGCTTGTGGTGAATCGGGCCACAAAGCGAGTCAATGCACCGCTAAGGTGCTTAAATGTCCTCTTTGCGCAGATATGGGTCATCCATCGGAACACAGATTAGGGAAAAAATGTACACAGTCTTTGAGGAATAGCGGCAGAAGTAAGCAGGCTTCTGCCAATCCAAGTTCAAGTGTTATTGAGATGGCAACTAAAGCTACGGGCTCTAGCCCGCTGGAGATAATGGACACGGCACATTCCCGTTCTTAAAAGTTCTTCAAGGCAATTTGAACCATTGCCGTAACGCGCAGTGCCTGCTGCTGCAAACTGTTGCGGAATGGTCAATTGCTCTAGCCGTAGTGGCTGAACCGTATGAAATACCTGATCATCCTCGGTGGTTTGGGGATGAGCACGGTTCTGTTGCTATCTATTGGGCAGGTGGAAACCGAGATCCTTCATGCACGCTGTTGCAAAAAGGGCAGGGTTTCGTTGCCGTGCATTGGGGTAACCTATTTATTGTGGGTTGTTATATCTCGCCGAATAGTTCTAACGTAAACTATGAGCGATACCTTGACAGTGTAGCTAATTGCATTCGCAGATGTCTACCCCGACCGATAATTGTTTTGGGGGACTTTAATGCTCACTCAAGAGTATGGGGAAATCGCAGAGATGGACGCAGAGGAGAGATTCTTCAAGAGTGGGCGGCAGGACTTGATCTTCGACTGATGAATCGGGGGTCAGTAAGCACATGTGTGCGATGGCAAGGAGAGTCCGTTGTGGACCTCACATGGGCATCTCCTGCTGCGGTTAACTTGCTTTCAGGCTGGCGTGTTGCTGAGGAGATAGTTACACTATCCGATCACCGGCACATTATGTTTGATGTCTTTCGTCGTCGTACCGTGCCCAGTACTGATCGTAGGGCTGATAATGTTCGACGACGTTGGTCTATCAAGCGATTAGACAAGGATTTACTCGGAGCAGCTGCCAACGTGGCGGCCTGGCCAATAAATCCTAATGAGATAGTATCTGATCCAGAAGCCAATGCAAATTGGTTGCAATGCGCTATGACGCAAATATGCGATACATCTATGCCTAGGGTTAAAAGCTTCAAGAAAAAAGCAGTATATTGGTGGACGACAGAAATTGCTCAACTCCGTACGATTTGTTTACGAAACCGTCGCCAGTACACCAGAGCTCGAAGAAGAAGGAGTGCGACATCCCATGAGGTCGCTACCGCATACCGAGTCTATCGGGAGGCTACAATTAACCTACAAAAAGCAATTAAAGTTGCCAAGTCGCAATCTTGGAAAGAGCTCTTGGAGAGCATTGACAATGACCCGTGGGGACGTCCATATAAGATTGTTTTAGGCAAGTTACGCCCATGGATGCCTCCTCTGACGGAGACATTAGAGTCAGACCTCTTGAAGCGAATAATTGATACTCTGTTCCCAACCATACAGTCAAATTCTGGGCTTTTGCCTGTAGCACCTTCGGATTGGACCAACGAATTGGAGGTTACAAAAGAGGAGTTAGATCGAGCTGTGAGACGTATGAAGGCCCGAAATACTGCACCAGGTCCGGACGGAATACCCGGTCGAGCTTTGGCGATGGCTCTGGAAGCACTCGGGGATAGGGTAAGGCGCTTATTTGATTGCTGTCTTCGTACTGCCAAGTTTCCAACAATCTGGAAAGAGGCGAAGTTGGTACTTTTGAAAAAAGGAGGCAGAGATCCTAGTTGTCCCTCAGCATACCGGCCGATTTGCTTGTTGAATGAGACAGGAAAGCTCTTCGAGAGGATTGTTTTCGCTCGAATCAATGATCATTTGTCATGCATTGGACCAGACCTAGCACCCAATCAGTATGGCTTTCGGCAGGGACGTTCTACAATTGACGCAATTCGTCATGTGCGCTTTTTAACGGAACAAGCTATATCTCGGGGTAAGGTCGCATTAGCAATAAGTTTAGATATTGTTAATGCGTTTAACTCTATACCCTGGGATACGATTAAGAAAGCTTTGACATTCCACTCAATGCCTCTCTATCTGCAGGCTATAATTGGAGCGTATTTGAACCATAGGTATATCCAATACGTGGGCAAAGATGGGCGTTTGCATAGAAATAATATGCATTGTGGAGTCCCACAAGGGTCAGTGCTAGGACCCCTTTTGTGGAACCTTGCGTATGACCCAGTTCTGCGTGTTGAACTTCCTGCTGGCGCGCACGTTATTTGTTACGCCGATGACACATTATTGTTAGCAGAAGGAGAGGACTTTGATGGATCTATACGACTTGCTGAATGTGCAGTGAATATTGTCATCGCCAAAATCCGAGAATTAGGACTACAGGTAGCGCCTCATAAAACCGAGGCCTTGTGGTTCTATAAGCAACGAAGGAGAATAGGGCCACCAAACTCATTTGTTCGAGTAGGGCAACATGAAATTCAAGTAAGTAGACACATAAAATACCTGGGCCTCACCCTTGACAGTCATTGGAATTTTGGAGAGCACTTTGACCGTCTTGTCGTTCGTGTCGAGAAAGTTGCAGGTGCCTTACACAGATTGTTGCCCAATCTCGGAGGGCCAAGCGAGGAAATCCGCCGCCTCTATGCGGGTGTTATACGTTCTATGACGCTCTACGGTGCGCCCATATGGTCAGATAGAATGCTCGTACGCCGGTGCAGGACCAAGCTTTTCCGTCTTCAGCGGAAAATGGCCATAAGGATTGTACGTGGATATCGTACTATATCCTTTGAGGCGGCAACAGTGTTGGCACGTTTTCCACCTTTAGATATACTAGCAGAAATGGATGCCAGGGTCTACGACCTAGTCCACCAAACGAATAGCAACCAACAAGCTAAAACTCGCAAAGAAATCAGGCGCCAGGAACGACAGACTGCATTTGCGAAGTGGCAGTCTAGAATGTGCGAAGAGCCTTATTGCCGTAAGCGCGTGATAGAGGCAATCCTTCCAGTCTTCCAAGCCTGGATGGAAAGAAAACAGGGCCGTCTTACTTACCGGCTTACTCAGATAATTACCGGACACGGGTGTTTCAGTGATTATCTGAATAAAATCGGCCGCGAGGCGACGGGAAATTGCTATCACTGCGGTACTGGAGCCCAAGATTCTGCGACTCACACTCTTGCGGAGTGTTCTGCTTGGGATGCTGATCGTCAGATATTATCAAACCAGATTGGCCAAGACCTCTCTTTGCCTGCAGTTGTTTCTGCAATGCTAGGTGCAGAATCTTCTTGGAATACCATGGCCTCATTCTGTGAAAGTGTCATGGTAAAAAAAGAGGCTGCAGAGAGGGAGAGAGAGAGGGTTAATCCCACCAGAAGACAGAGACGAAGGCGGCGTTAAGTAAACCGTACTGGTACATCAATCCGAAGAAAGACTAGTAGATTATTTATATAATATTGGTTTTCAGGCGGACAATGTTATGGGGCTTGTATCGCTGTAAATCATATAGGACAGACACGAGAGAGATAGGTGATGAACTAGCTTTCATCACCTCGCGTAGTGCTACATGAGCAATGCGCTAAAGGGGCTTTGGTGTGTTCCTCGTGAGATCCCGAAGTCCCCTATTTGTGCTGAAGGTGGTCATGGGGTTTTTAGCCGGTAGAAATCCGGCATATGCTGTCTACCAACCCTAAGGTAAACAGAGATCCAAGAGGATTTTCCCCATGTTAAAAAAAAAAAAAAAAAAAAAAAAAGTGGGGGGATCAGGTCTGTGTATGTGACTGTTGGGTGTATTTATTACTATTATTATATAAATTCATGAAAAGTTCCTGCGCCGTTAAAATCCGTGGTAATTGACTATCAACACACACATCAATTGATGTAGACATAGTAACATTTTAATAATGTAATCTAAATAAATGTGTGTTTTCATGTTCCTAATTATATTACAAGTAGCCACAATATTTAATACCAGGGCTTGAATTTAATTTAACACATTTGAGAGCGATACCTTCGTTATCCGAGGCTTCTGGGAGTATCGAAGTTCGATGGCTTAGAAGCCAGGTATGTGTAATAATGACTCGTGTTGCCTAGATACTGTGGTTGCTTGAAATTGATAACATACACTACTCAAAGATGCCTTAGGATATTTGCTTATTAATCTCCGTCGTATACACGTCCAAGAAATATATATATTATGTAAGATTAACAAAATTACTATTGTAAATACATTCTGTTTTTCCTTCCTTTTTTTTTAGATAAACAGGGACTTTAGCATGCGCTGTCGCAAACTCCAGAGACAAACAAAAACTAATTTAAAGATTAAAAAGTATTTATTATTGTTGTTTTTTACAACTGGAAATTTTATGCTTGAGTTAAAAAATATTTGCGATATGCATATTTTTTGGTTGGACTAATGATGACTTATGAACAACACGACAATGTGTCACATCCCGTTCAAACAAATTTCACTGAGTTTGCTGCAAAATAGAATTGTATTCATAAAACCACATTCTTAAAACGATTACAATGTATATGACAACTATTTTAGTGTAGAAATAAATAATAGGTTACTTTGTCCAAAGGACACATGTCAAATTATTGTTAATTCTTACGCTGTTTGATTAATAGTCTTTTCTATTTCAAAATCAAAATAGTTAATGACCAGATATTTATACGAACGAAATATAAGTACATAGAATAATTCCGCGAAAATTTCTTGAATGGAGGCTAGACGGTGAGCTAACCTAGTTAAGGTTCAAAGAAGTAACTTGACGCAGACAGCTTCCAATATAGCGCGTTGGGGTAACACCGTAATAGTACTGCGTAGAGGTAAGAACGTAAACTACTATATAATATATAATTCCATCCTATATACTTCCATCTGTGTTGTTACCCTAACGCACCCTGTATCGAAAAGGGAATGCCTATAGGAGGCTTTTGTTTAGCAGAGGACCTCATATGGCAGAAAATTATGATGAAAAATATGAAAATCATTCAGGATCAGCGCATAATATTTTATACAACGAAAAAAATAGTTGTAAAGGACAAAATAGGGCATACAACACAAGCGTATCTAGTATTACGACGCGTACAAAAAGGCTGAATACAAAAACTCGTTCGACAGCATCTGATAAAAATACGATAAGAGCCTTCGCAAACCGCCTGGAGATAAAAAGCTTTTTGTCTGAACATTTATTTATAATTTTACGAGATCATAAAATGTATAATGTTATAAGCGATGTCCACGGTTTATTTGTACGTTTGTAATTCGGGCTGGTGTTATCCCAAGTGATAATGTTTCGAGTTGTGCTCAGAGTAATAAAAATGTAACATTGGACGAGTTGAAAGAGTTACGGCTTTGTTATATCCTGTCTCAATCGGTGGGTCCAATGGCTGAGGTTGTTTTGTTAACTGCTTTATTTTATGAGATATTTTCAGAGTTCTAGATTATATATTCAAAATCCAAAATTAAGTCAGTATCTGCGATATTTCAATTGCAGTAACCGCTTACCATGGATGCCGTGAGCACAATCTTATCGTCATGTTTCAGTACGGTCACTTTGTAGCCAGTATAAAAAAATAATACATAGGTATGCTATATGTGTACATTTCCATTCAACCACTAGGGAAAATGTGTCATCAGCGAGAGTACATTTTACCGCTCTTGACCCTTGACAAAGATATGAAAGGCGTTATGTAGCGTGGTAACATAGCCTCATCAACTTAGCCTACCGCGTCTTAAGCCGGGGCCGAGACGTTTAGGGGCATTGAGCCCGTCATCAGTATAAATAAAATAGCTTGGTCCTTCAATGTGTTTGTATCATGGAAAAATTACACGGTGTTTAATTATTTTATTACTATTTATTAAATTAGATAAATTAAATGCGCTTGAACTGTATTCCTTTTATCGTCATAAAAGGCTAGTATGAAAGCTATGCTTTTATCTATGTTATTGGAAACATCTTATAATATTATGTATATGTTACCGGAAATGTATGAAATTTAGGAATTGTATACATTTCCTAGGAAATGTATACAATTCCGAAGCTATTTAGGAATTGTATAAAATATTCTTTCAATAATTATTTTATACATACATATCCTAGGAAATGTATACATTTCCTAGGCATTGTATACAATTCCAATATCGTATTAGGAAATGTATAAGAATAATGGTTTCTGTAATAAAACACGTTGTTCAAATGAGAGTAATATTTTTTTATAACAGGTAACAATCATAGCGGTAAATTCTATAATACTCGTATCTTCATATTACCTATGTTACTAATTAAAAATAACCCTTCCGGTGTCCAAGAAGCTCATTTCGGGCTCCCTGTCAAGATTCATGTGACATTCTCCATTGTTCTCCAATGGTAGGTAGGTAGGTTAGGTTAGGTTAGGTTAGTTTATGTTAATTAATATCTTAAATACTTACATTTACTTACATTTCCGATTACTATTTAGGAAATGTATAGATTTCCTAGGAAATGTGTCTAATGTAATTTATTTTACACATTTCCGGGTGATTTTAGGAATTACATACATTTCCTAGGAATTGTATACAATGACGGATTACACACATTTCCGTTAACATATACATATCTCTTCAGCCACAGGAGGTCCACTGCTGAACATGGCCTCCCAAGTATCTCCACATCGACCTGTTGGAAATAGCTTGTATTCAGCGACTTCTGCAACCTTAACCTAATATGATATGATGTAATACGACTGCCTCGGTCTATCTATGCTCGGTGGCGTAGTTGTACTACGGTACGATTACAAAGCTGAGGTCTCGGGTTCGAATTCTGAGTCGGGCGAAGCGATATTGGATTTTTCAGTTAATTATCAGCCAGGAGTCTTCATTCATCAGGAATTTTTATGGTGATAGGCTCGCCCCCTATCACATTATGGTATGGAACATGCAAGCCGAAATGTGGGTGTCCTGGCAGCACTTCTCCCTACCCCTCCTGGGAAAAAAGCGTGTATGTAAGTAATGCGATAGTGAAAAACCGTCAAAGTAACCCACGTTAATGTTTCGAGTTGTGTGAATCCAGCATGCTGAATGCTGCATCGCAATTCATGCTGCAGTTTCGGGCATGCTGAAGTAATTGCTCCGACCAATGAGAGATTACGATATCTCGCCTGTGTACACAGTCGATGTATTGTACGGTCAGTAATCACTTTAGTGTATGAATATAAAAAAAAGAAACAAAGCTTCGGCATGAAATAGATCCTAAATTATTTAGGTAGGGAGTGAATAAGGTCGCCTTTATTTTAGAAACTTTAAAAGGCACTTAAAATTAACGCGATAAGTCTATTAAGGAAAAAGTATACTAATTTTCAAAAATGTTGGAAAACAAAAAGATTATCTTTTATGGCTCACTTCAAACAGCTGGTGTAAAGGAAAATAATAAAGTTGAATTATCTTCCAGGAATGATAACGGTATCTGAATCCAACATTAAATGTTTACCTTTGTATAACAATTTGATACAAATTTTCCCAAGGAATTAAGGTCGAAAATAAAGCGAAATATTTAATGAGCTATAAGGCTTTTTGCAATTTTTCTTTCAAAAGTTATGTACCAGACGGTTCGTTTATTATTTTTAGTTTTCGTAATTAAAATTACAATAACGAATATATTTTGGGATTTAGACCGTAAATATAACAATCAAACTGTGTAAACACTATTATAAAGTTGTGTATGGAACCAAGTTATTATTAGAAAAATTAGGTTCATTTATTCTTACTACCCTTTTCATTGTTTTTATATGTAACATGCATGTAGGAGAAATATTACAGATGATAGATGAAATCGTAAGTTATGTATGCTAACATATCTAAAAGCCAAAAACACAACGACTACACAACTTGAAAATCGAATCCAGAACATCACAGTTTTCTTTTCATAATAGGAGTATATGTAAAACGTAAGAAACCACACAAAATTTACTACAAAAACATTTCTAATTCTATTTTCCTTTACGGTAATGCCTTAACAAACGTCATTCATTGCCTCTTCGTCGAAGTACGTAATCCCTTCTGAATAAGGGCGCAAACCGTGGAACACATTCAAGCGTGATTCACGTAGACATTTTTTATCAACGAACGAACGGATATTAATCCCTTCCATTGGCGAAAACGCGTGAAGAGCACCAGAACTGCCCTCAGTATATAAGTTCTACTAATATTATAACCCAGCCAACCCGCACTAGGCCAGCGTGGTGGACTATATGGCCTAACCACTCTCAATCGATTCTCTCGATTGCAGAGTAGGCCCGTGCCCTGCAGTGGGACGTATATGGGCTGATATAGATAATATTATAACTAAAATCACGGTTTTTGACAAAAAATCATCTCGGTTTTTTTTTTTCAAATTTTGTTCAATGTCTCCTGGGGCTATGAGAAACATGTGAATTAAATTAAATACCATATGTCAATTTCACCCTGTATATGTAACCATCAAGTCTCTTTATCGTGGCAGTACAAAAAAGCTTGTCAAAGAGCGGTACCGTACCGCAATCTCTATTCCTGTCTCTGTTACTCTAACGCAATCAAACTATCTTCCCTCTCGCCTCGTAAATTCCCCGCGTAACTGATAAGCGCGCAGAGGTTTTGTTTGTCATGTCCGCTGTGATTCAGTACCTCAGTATAATTACATACCTTTCTGACAGCTTTATTCAAGCCCACCCGTAAATTTTACATATCCCTCTGAAGTTAAAAACGATGACACGAGGAAGAATTCCATATGATTTGTAAATTTAATGAGCTTGTTAAAACGTGTCGTAAATCATCATTATTTGTATGAAAAGGTCTTGCGTAATTTTACTTCATTGACGTAAATAGTATTTTAAATAATTTCTGCTAAATTGATTACTAAGGTGAAATATTAATTGTTAAATTATTATTTTACCTTGCTTATCAATTTGTATTGTTTTGTTATTTGCCAATCAAATAAATTAAATGTCTGAAATCATTTTCAGACATTAAAATTAGTAATGTTTAGTTAACTTCTGATATGTACCAGAAGTCTTAAAATTATCTTAAACAACGCACAATGTTCCAGACAAAGTAATCGTTCACAAATAAAACCCTTTCTGTTCATTTATTGCCTTAGTTTCCTGTACGTATTAATTTCTTAAAATAAATTATATTGGTCATTCACATACAAGGCATCTTAACAAATACTCAAAACATCGTTAATCAGTTTACAATCCAAAGCATTTTGTATGGAGTTCATTGTTCGTGTCAGCCTCACATATCTGTTTGTTCTCTTTTCTGATGTAGGGTCCTACATTCCCTTGTTTGCGAGAAGGGTTGATTACCACTTATGCAGAGCCGCTTGTTCACATCGACATATCAAGGGCAGTCAAAAAAACTTATCGTTTATTTAAGCGGTATTAAAAGGCAAAATTACGACAATATTATGGTAATATATTGTATTGTATAACTGGTCCGAATATAGCGGTATATGTATGTTAAATAAACACCAACGATACATAAGACCAATATCAGGAGCACAGATTTAACATTAGAGAGCTACACTTATTATTTGAGGGAAACAATTCGATGTTTTTAGATTAAGTACATTAAATAACATTGACAAAAGGGCTTATCTATAATTTATTGTTCCGTCAAATGCGTCCTTTCAGCCTTCAACACAATGACCAAAAGGTGAGTTGAGACCCTTACATTAGATGAGGGGTTTAGCCTGTTTTCGTCCTAATGCGGGTTAGGTGAACGACACTACGAAAATACACATGACATTGTGTCCAAAAACTATAATTATAGAACAAAGTCTCATTAATTTCAGCAGCGGTGCGTTCGAGTTATTCATGCTCGCATAAATTTGCCACTCCGACTGGTATAAAATTAATTTTGGAGTAAGCTGAATAGTGAATAGAGAACTCGTTACATTATTATAGATACATTTATGCGGTCGAGACTGTGTGTTATATTTTTACAATGGCATAGTTCTGAGAGCTGTGGAAATCTTTGGAGAAGACTAAAGATAATAATGATACGGCTGACAAAGGGGTAAGCTGGTTACATATTGGTTAGAGATGACCATTTCCCAATAACGTCTATAATACTTGAAGGTCAGAAATAAAGAATAGTAGGGTAAGAATATAAAATAGGAGGAAAAAAATTGGCATCCAGGAGGCCTATGTATCAAAAGAAAAGCGATAACAAAACGTTTGCTACATGTTACAGTGCAGTGTTATATAAGAAAAAAAATGTTATTAAATGTATGCTGTGCTTGTTGTTACTTAAATTACAGATATTAGGAGGGTCCAAACAAGGCTTTAATTTATAGCAACGTCCAACGTTGTCCGTCCAACTGTCAAGGCTCTCTGAGGAAAATAATGACTTAAAATTTACATAATGTGATGTGTAAATATACAACCTAAAGAGAGAGTATAATTGTGTGGATCGTCTATCTCTCGTTAGATATTATAATATGGTACAAAAATTGAAAGGTCAAGGTAATTTATTTATATGTACATACATATGTGAATACTCAAACTCTCCGTGCGTACTATATCCATCTAAATGTTTATATAAATAAATAAATAAATACACCCAACAGTCACACACATAGTCCTGACCCCACACTAAGATCGGGTCCTGTGTCGTGGGTATCAGGAACTACGAGAGACTTTTCGGTCTCACAAACACTCAGATCCGAAACAAATACTTGTGGTTCTCACAAACATTTGTCTCGGTGCGGGGATCGAACCCGCGGCCTCTCGTTTCACACGCGGCGTCTAACCAACTGCGCCAAGGAGGCTATTATGTTATATTTTGTATAAAATGTTATGTTACTTTTACTTACAGCGCATTGTTTTAAATAGACTTTCACTTCTTTACGATTGATCACGTGGCCCCGGTACTTACCTGAAAAAGAAAAGTAATATAAATAAAAAATACTAAACTCTTACTTTCGAGAATCTCACTTTCTCTCCAAGAAGTCCACTACTTAACATAGGCCTCAATGATCTCCACTTCGACCTGTTGGAAGCGGCCCGCATCCAGCGACTTCCTACAACCTTTCGAGAACACTAACAAAAAATATGAATACAGGGACACATCAGAAACATCAGAAAATTACGGATAAATTTAAATGTAGCCGGTCCATAGAACTCTTGTGACAATTGCATAAATTTTAAAATATTATTGCGAAAATACGACATTTCATTAGAACAATGCATATCATTGCCAAAATGCGACGCAGTTTTGCATTATCATATATGTATATTAGGTATATGCAGTTGAATATACGTATATTATATGCAGTTTAATTGTAAACTACGAGCGATGAAATGTGATTATAATGTTATGTGCGGATGTCACGCATGATGCTGGGACGTGCCAACACAGCGGGAGTAATTGCAAAGCGGCAGGCCACGCCGCGGGGCGTAATGAACTAGTAAATCCTTTGATAAATAAAAAATATATTAAGCAAGTATATAATGCGGATAAATTGCGGTTCGGAATATATTGCACGAGTTTATAGTTCGATTTAATTCGGTTAGGATTATTTCCTAAAGACGACAAGCGCTTGTCGAAAGTTCGATGACAGTATTAACAGCCAATAAGAATCCGAATCCTATTATATATTATTTATATGTGCATATTTTCACAAAACATAAAATCAGATAAATAAATACCATTATTATATTTACCATCTTTTTAAATAACGCAATTTAATGCAAATTCAAAATCAACTGACGCACGCGGTCAACAACACGCGTTTTGTTATGAAATATTGAGCGTTTTACATTGCGGGTTTACGAAGCATGAATTTATTAAAATGATAAACATAAAAGTAAATGAATATCGTTTTCTATTCAAATTGTATGTTATATCCATTTTCGGAGCATTCCCCTTATCCAGTATATTTATAGATATGACATGAAATCCAAAACAATAAGCAGATGACCGTACCAACATCTAGTTTCAGTCACGCAATTAATAAATATATAGAATATCCGTGTATGGGAATGCTACGTTAAAGATTTTTCTTTCAAAATTGCAATAAGGCTTCGGTCCAGTTATAATTAATTTTCATTGTTAAAAACGATTGAGAAAATATTTTCTACACGAACAATAATATATTTTCTATTTTCTCGCAAGTTATTGTGTTTTGAGTTCTTTGTCCTGAAAAGGAAGATGCTCTTTGATTTGGTTCAGTCTTATGAGTATCTAGGCTTCGATATCCGTGTGCAATATTACAAATAAATTATATAGGTACTTGAAGTTTTTTTTATGAATATTTTTATTTTATTTAAATTGAAATTCATTATTTAATATCTTATTTAAAGTATGTGGCAATATGCATTGTTTTTCGTTAGCTGCATTAAAATTGCACAGTCGTACATACTTGAAATGAGCAATTTTGGACATATGTAAATGTAGAGTCTATTGGTATTAAATTGTTCATATTAAAGACCATAAAATAAATTATTACATATTATGGAAGTTCTAGGATTTGACAAAATATGTACGAAAAATTACCTACACATTATGCTATGCACGACTGAAAAAAAATGATATTGCATAAACGGTAAATCCACAACTTAGTTAATGTCATTGACATTAAAATCTACCCACAAGCTCGTAAAAATAGATGCGTAGAAAAGTTTCTGTGACACAAATAATAAAATAGAATCATAATTTTTTACCTAATAGACACGCTCCATATCGCGTATTAATACACGGTCAAAATAATTCATCATTGACCTTTAATATTATTTATAAAGCGGCCAAAAATAGCGACCGCCCACGGCGCATCGCTACAGCGATATAAAAACCGCATCATGAAAATATTGCAAAGAATCGATATAGAGTCAGTTCAGTTCGAGAGTCTAGACCATTAATACTCACAATAATTCATATTGACTCCAGGGACCAACGACAATCTACAAAGGGTCTGTGTTAGTAAAAAATATAATTGGGTCTCTGTTACGCCTGTATCAGGTCTAATTAGACCGACTGGTCTAATTAGACCTGATATAAAAAATATAATTGAGCCTCCATAAAGCAGATCTAATTAAACGTAACATTTTCGTATCAGGTCAAGACTTTTATTCGGCTACTTAAAACGTATTTTTGATATGAAAAACATATTTGAAGTTCACGAATGTGTAAAAAATATGAAATAAGCGGAGGCTCTATCGAAAACAAAGTTACAACAGAGAGTCTACATGACCAAAACATTAGGCACATCTGAGCTAAACAAATATTAGTTTATAATATATGTAGATCTACGTAATTTGTTCGGGTTATTGATGTTTTACGTATACTGTTATGCTTTGTTTACGCGCGGTGGGTTCGAGGTCGGGTGAAATTGTTTAAATATTTTTACTACGCCGATAATGTTACGTATCTTAGGCATGCTTATATTTTTATCAATAGCCAGTATTTCGAGCTAACATGATTTTTTTTTGGCAGAACCTTGCTTTAGTTCGTGAAAGCTATGGTATAAACAATTCGGCTCAACAAAGGTGGTTACAGTCGAAGTAACAGCTTTGCTGTTTCGTTCGGTGAGTGAGTTCGCCGTGAAGTACATATGTAGTAGAGACCCACGCAACTGTGTTACGAATGAAGTACAATTTGAATATATCCGCTTTCGAGCAGGTCAGCTAGCTATTGCATAATTTTATTAAGAACTAGCTGCCAGGCGAAAATTCACCAGGGTGCAGATTCTCGTGATGGTGAAACCGTTTTTGCAACATTTTTCATTAACGCTCTGCTCCTATTAGTTATAGCGTGATGTTAAATAGTATATAGCCTTCCGTAATAAATGGGCTATCTAACACCAAAAGAAATTTTCAATTCAAACCAGTAGCTCCTGAGATTAGCGCGTTCAAACATACAAATTCTTCTCTTTATAAATTAGAATATATTTGACATTGAGGGCCTCGTTCACCATCTTCAAGTAAACCGTTGATTAGTTACTTTTTTATTACCGTTAATTGTCAAGTAAAAATGCCGAGTATCTTCCGTCGATTTCACAAGTGAAAATAAAGCATCGAGTAACAATGTGCTGGTTCAGTAAATGACGTAAGAAATTGAACGAATCATTCGTTCAATATTGCGTCAAATGTCCCCCTCCCTGCCTCTCGCTGAAGTGTCAACGTACGTTTTTCTTAAAAAAAATGAAGTGATTTTAACCTTATTTTAACGATCAAGTAAATACGCTAATTAGCAGACGAGCTGGCCAGTAAAGTGCTGGTTAGTGTAATCATAAGATTAGTGTTACTGGAACGTCGTGAAATCGACACTTGATGTTACGAGTGACTTTAACTGATGACTAGCCTACTTGACGCTTTACTTGAGAATGGTGAACGAGACCTTGAGTGTGAGAGATGGTCGCCTTATTTAATATCGTTCATTAAATATTTTTAAAGTCAAAAGACTTATTATATTCGCAAGTCCATAACTTTTAATATAAAATTTTACAGCTCTTCAATGCTTGCAGTTGATATTCGCTATGGGAGTAAAGGAATATAAATAGTGGTCATAAATTTGACGCATGCCGGATGGTCGTGAGATTGAATCGTAGCACATGGGCACCTTAATGTGAGGGTTAAGACCCTTTTAGATTACGAATGGTGCTAATGTGTTTCTAAGGAAATTAAATTTGAAGTCGTCATAGAAACCACGAAACGTCTAATCGTTGGACGAAATATTTATTACTTCATAAATATAAATTTAGGTGTTATATTAAATAAAAATATAATAACATATTATGATAAAGAAAATGTAATTCTGATATGTAACTTCTTCAATTGCAAAACAAAATCACAACAAAAACGAAAACAAGAATCCTCGTATATTTTAGGAATATAAAATTCAATGCCAAACAAATTTCAGCCTTAAGCTTCGAAAAATTACTATTACAATACACATCACAGTAATTTTGTACCCAATAAAATGCATTGACAGTATACGAAATATAAAAAACCTTGCTATACCTACTTAATACTTATCGTTCCAAATGTATTATTTGCTAAATAGTTTCCGGGTTACAAGCCAGGGAAAGCCCTTTGCCCTTGGTCAATAATCTTATAGGTGGCAACCACAGATATAAGTTTAAATAGAAGGCGGAAGTTCCTTAAATATATGGGAATAAGGAGTATTTTGCTATTTATTGTGACATTTTTTTTTTTTTTTTTTTTATTGCAATGAATGGCGAGACAAGCATGCCATTCGCCTGATGGTAAGCGATACGACCGCTCATGGACAGTAGCAAAACCAAACAACACCATGAATTACAAGGCAATGCTTGGGATTCCACTGCGCTCGCCATCCTGAGACATAAGATGTTAAGTCTCAATATGTCCAGTAGTTACTCTGGCTACAATGTCCTTCAAACCGGAACACAACAGCGCATTTACACTGCTGTTTGGCGGGAGAAATAGACATTGCGGTGGTACCTACCCAGGCGGCCTCTCACATATGAGAGACCTACCACCAGTAAAATACTTTCAGTGCGAGATAGAGTTAAAGTTTAACTATGTTTTGAAGAACCCGATAATGGCATTACAATCGAATGTCAAAAAACGGGAGAGCGCTGCCAAATGTAACTTCGTTTTGGGTTCGATCCCCGCACCGAGACAAATATTTATGAGTTCATATTTTTTAAATCGGACCAGTAATTTCAGAGCCTATTCAATGCAAACAATCAAATCTTTCTTCTTTATATTAGTTTATTATTATTGTTAAAGTAGGTAAACCAAGCTTACTTTAGACACGTGAAGCATATATGCTTGCGGCATCTAAATTCGTGTCTTTGATGGCAGTGTGCATTTCATATCAATGGTTTTCCTTATTTTCTCACTCAGACCATTACGGCTTAATATTAATTTCGAGGTCAAACTCTCGTCCTTATTGCATTGAATCTCTCGTAATGGGAAGACTTACAACCGATGTTAACAATAATTTCGAGCAAGTAAAACGCTGGCCGACTTTTTAATTGTTTTTGGTTATGGTAAAAATATAATTAAGCATCGTGCCGAGTAAGTATATTCGTTTATTATTGTCTCCGATTTAATTTAATTCCTTTCATAATATACATATTGTGTATTCACAAGGAGACGTAAACTTTACTAGCACGCAAGCGATCTGCGCATCTCGTCACTCTCGCTAACTAATAATAATATACTCGAATTTTACAATAAATAATTTCAATAAACATGTAAAATTTTCGGTGATGGCTATGGCTATTAGTAAAAAAGGCTCTTAATTATCATTTATTGTTAAAGCATTAAATCATTTGCCTGCCTCAACTGACTGACTCGGTGGTGCAGTTGTATAACGGTATGATTGCAAAGCTGAGGTCTCGGGTTTGAATCCCGGGTCGGGCAAGTTGATATTGGATTTTTCTATTCATTATACTCAGTCAGTCAGTTCCTGTCGCTTTACAATCATATTATTCATCGTTAATTGTAACAAGGCACGTTTTGCAACTTCCTCACATTGTGAACAATTTCGTGCAGTTGTCTGACTTTAGTTGACAATTGCGGTAACTCAATGTCCGCTTGAGCTTGCACTTGAAGCTTATTGTTCAAGTAGTTGAATAAGGACTCTATATGGCTTTCGGAATTGTATATTTCGAGGCATTATTACTGATTATGATTATTTAATTTGTACTGTACTGTATCAAGCTCATATATGTACGGCCCACTACAGGACACCAGCCTCCACTACAATCGAGAGTACGATTGAGAGGGGTTAGGCCATATAGTCCAACACGCTGGCCTAGTGCGGGCTGACGGAATTTACATACCATAGAAATTATTACAAATCGCCATAGTGCGTGGTGATTGACTATCAATAAACACATGACTCCGAAAAGTCAGAGGTGTGCCCTGGGATTTGAACGCGCGACTACCGTGAACTTGTTAGCAGTCGCGTCTGGTTCGTTTATCAACAGGCCACCACGCATTTATTTTATCGCATTCTAGATATTGCTATGGAAATCTTTGAAACGTCTAAGTTCTGTAGTGGCCTTATTGCGGAAAAAAGAGATAGAATTCCCTTTCAATCGCATGATGTTTAGCAATCTGTGCAGGCACCAAAATATTTATTTTGTAGTTTATCATACTGAATATTTCTCATTCTTAGGCGCTGACACTTAGGCCAAAAAATTATTCCATAGTGTATTTTTATTTAATGCAGCTATGTCTTTGAACAGATAATAAACCATTATTTTCAGATAATGGAAACATATTGCGTTAAAAAATTAACAAATGGTGATGTAATCGCTAGGTGCGATCTCTTCAAAACAATACGTTTTAAAACTCAGTGATTTCTTTAAGACCTCGTAAGTAGAATATAATGAGGGAAACATTTATCCCCCATTCACAATCCGGACAACCAGGGAAATCACGAATCACAATTATGAATGAAATTAGGAAGCATGATGAATGAATACGAAATCAGATTAACGATCGCAATTCCTTTCGTGATTAACTTTTCTCAGCGTATTTAGCAACGTTATTGGAAATAAGGGCTTGGGGGAAGATCGAATTTCGAACTGTAATAACTCTGTTCACGAAACGGAACCGTTTTTATAATTGCATATTTAATTGAAATTTAAAGAAATATGGAATTGGGAGTTTTATATTGGTAAAATTTGAGAGAACGTTAAAAGGCGTTAGAAAATTTATAAATGATTAAAAGATTTCATAAAAATAATTTTATGAAATAGAGTCACTAGTAAAATAACTTAAATAAATTACTAACGTGGCCACTGAACAAGAACGTAAAACTTTAAAATAGAATAATTAAGAATGTGAAATCAAAGGTTCCTAATGTTTACGTATTCATAAAGTCTGTATAATAAAACCTACAACATTGTTAATATTATTATAACATAAATAATAATTTGAGATAATAAAAAGACTAGGAAGCGTCGAGATCAAGCGGGGTATTACAAGTGGCTACCAAACACGTCCGCTACATTTCATTCTATGTATAATCTATTAAAAAAAGATTTTAGAGTTATGACGTATTGTTACAGGAAATTTATATTAGTAACACCCACGAGAAAAATGTTGGCAATGCTATAAAAGCACTCGATGTTCCGCAAGTAGGCGCCGGCGCCGCAATCGCTTTGATTACGGCTCCGGCTACACTGCGTCATACAAAAACAGGCATAGCTTCTAATAAATTGTTTATTTCTTTATCAAACTAGTTTTTCTAACATAAAACGCATTTCATTTATCGCCGGCCAGTATTTTTATTCTTTGAACTTAATAAAAATATGATTTACGGCAACATCTTCGGTCTACAAACACGTTTGACAGATCCAAATTCAAACGATAAAGTCATCATAGACAAGTGCGGATGTTGTTTGCGATGCGATAACGGACATGATAGGACAGGATGGAGACTTCGATTTTAAACTTCTAATAAAATATTTTCATTTTGTGTACGATGTGATTGCTCGTGTTAATTTGCTGACATAATAATTTATTATAACATCAAAGTTTCATCAAATTTTAAGTATAGACTTGCATGTTGTAGTCAAATAAAATTACTTCCACCATGATATTTTTCGGTTTTTCGATTGCCTCGTTAGCGTAGTTTTACTACAGTACGGTTACAACACTGAGGTCCCGAGTCTGAATCCCGGGTCGAGGAAAGTGATGTTGGATGTTTCTATTAATTATCTGCCCAAAGTCGATATAGCGATAGGCTCGCCTACATAACATTATGGGACGGAACACACAAGGCGAAACATGGGTGACCTGGTTGCTACCAGCTAGATCATCATGCGTGATCAAAATCACATTATACTTTAGCCATCTTTTGGGTCAAAGACTGACACTGTCAATTATCGGCAGTCGGGATGGAGACTAAATATGAATTCCGAAAATAAGTATTTATATCCTGTTTTTTGTATAAAGCGAACTATTGAACTCTAAGAGCAAAGGCGTGAAGAAGCCTAGTGCAGTCATTTATTTATACCCACCTCTGGAAAGCCAAAATACATTATAGCCAGGTGGGTTGAATCTGTTTTAAGTGATGCAGGGATTACGGCATCTGCTGTCAGTGTAAGATCTGTGGTTGCCTCAAGAGACTGGATGGCTCATTTTTCAATTGACGATATACTGGTTATAGGTAATTGGCGCTCCAATAATACCTTTCAGCGTTTCTACCATAAAGAAATTATACCTGCGACAAAATCAAACACTAAAATGTTAGATCATCTTTAAATTTTTTTATGATAATGTGAAACATTGTTTTTCTAGTAAACAACTGTTGATTATGTGATAATCTGTTTATTTTTAAAATTTATCAAATCAGCAAATCCGAGCATATCTGATCATTGCAGAAATCATTCTGTCGATCATAAAAGCAGACTTTGTGTCCGCTTTCAAACTAAGCTTTGCGTCCGTCACCACCAGGCGACAACAAACATCTCTATTATTATAGTTAGGTTTCGAATAAACGGTACAGTTGCTTAATAGAAGCGTTTTACTTTCCGATAAAACGGTTTTTAAGAGACTTGCCTTTATTCGAAACCTAAGATATCAAACCTGCCTGGCGACCATTGAGGTAGGATAACCATAACGGAGTCCTCAACGAACACCACTCCGAGTTTCTCACAACTCGAAAATGCCTGCTGGTAGTGGGAGATATGCGACAAAAATAGCAATAATACCGAAAACAGAAAGGATTGGCCATCTTCACTATTTTACTTAGGTTTCGAATAAGGTTAAGTATCATAATAAGTTATCGTTTTATTGAAAGGTAAAATGCTTTTATTAACAAATCAATCGACTCTTTTAATAAAGGACCCATTGAAATAAAATTTCAATTTTAATTTATCTTATCAACAACATTTGGTTTTACATCCAATACTTCAATTTATACCCAATTGCTTCAAATTAATGTCATTTATAAGCGTAATTAAATGTAAAATAAATACATTACGACTTCCATTCACAATAAAATCGTTAACCAAAGTAAATTTGTCCAATGGAATTGACGCGAGTTGTCATAATGCAATTTCGATACTTTATCGATTTAATCGTTTCGAAACTGTCCTTAAGGATTGTTAAGGACTTAATATGACTTACTTAAATGAAAGTAAGATATTACTCGAAATCAAAATTGCTATCAAAAAGTAAACCTCTTACCAATCAACTTCATTGCGATCAAATAAAATAGAGAAAAGCCGTGCGCCATTGTAGCGTTTAGTAGGGCTAAAATTTTCGCTAAAATGACAAATGATTTCGATTCTAGTATTTTTTAAATGAAATGTCAAGAGTAAACAGCCAACCTAATTATGTTACGTCGCACGGTAAGTAATTATTAATTGTTAACTATATCGATATTTTACAAACAATACAGATTATTCCGTTTTAATTACATGTCCTATGTTTATCTTTAATAAAATGTATTTTTTAAATAATTGTAGTATTAATTACTCTTCATTTTTTGTGTTCTAACTGGTAAGCAGGTGGACTGCATATGACGTAACTTCTGTTCTGAAGAAATCAATGAGACATTAACTACTTTTTAATTGGTGAATTCCAATAATTGTACTGTAGACAAGTAAAGTATAAAATATATGGCAGCGGTTCGCAGAATATATATATTGCCTTAAAAAAACCCACGAGAACTTCGCCAAAACAAACTTTGAAACAAAACTTGTCTTTTATATAAAATTATACTTAAATATAAATAATCTTGTGGCTCACGCTCGAAACTTTGAGCAATAAAATCTAAGTTACGAATCTGTCGAAATTTTTATAAATATTGCCAGTACCTACCTAATATTGCGCACTTCAAAAGGGAATGCATTTGTTATGATATGTCTCGTAAATATTAAAGTTAAGAGACGACGTGTGCAAAGAAATTTCTCAAGCTTATTTCATGCACGAACATTTAAAAAGCTACAAAATAAAATGTTGTCTGTCTCGAATCCAGTTTAACGCTCCGTAAAGATGTTTCTTTCTTGTCTAAAAATAACTTCATATTGGCGTTTAGTTATTGCTTCGAATTTAAATATAGCTACTAACCATATTTTGCGTAATCAATTCAATTGCGTTTTGTTCGTGCACTTGAAATCTATTTATGGGTGCGATAATCGGAAATATCCGTACTTGTAATATGTACACGTGTATTATTTAATTAAAGGTGCTAATTAAAATATGGTAAATGTTTTTGGTAACCAATTCAGCAATTTATAAATTAAGCTGTAAGACTGGCCTAATAAAACCTTTTTTTATTTTATTTCCAACTGAATTAACTGCAATACATTTTACAGCGGTCATAAAAAGGCAGCGCTTTTAAAGGTCTCAAATCTAACGTCGTCTTAATAGTTACGAGTATCTTGTCAATCAAAATTGTTGCCGTGGCTATAAATAGTAATCAATAATTTTAACATTCTATGGAAATAAGTTATTGTAAAATTATTAAGACCATCACGTGAGCTGCAACTTTACGCAATATAGTATTTTTTGCAATAAGTGTAAGCGACGCTATTTCGAAGTCTCAATATAAAGATATATTATTATTTCAGCAAGCGCTTGGAGCATTGCGAGCGTTTCCCTGGAGATTCCAATTTTATAAAGTGGACATGCAGTCCAAAGTAATTGTGACCAAAGAGAGATTAAAATATCTCGGCGACTAGCTTTTAAAGCTTCACTTATAGAACTGTATTTATAAGAAAGAGACAAGGGGTGGACTTAATGTCCCATATTTATGTTTAAACAACATTTATTTTTATACCTCACTTTGCAGGACACGGGTCACCTCTACAATCGATTCTTATGATTTTTATAAAAATAAAATAAAACATTTCAACAGCAAAGAAAACATTTTTTTGCTATATTTATTAGGGAATAAAGAAAATTCTGCCCATCTGCGACACTATTCCCAAAGCTTTGTCGATTCGTCAAATAAAAAAGAAATAACGCCGTGGCGATAAACAAAGGTGAAAGTTTATCCGTTGACTACAGATGAGACTTGACGACGTGATGTTGTTCATCTTGTTTTTTATTCGAACAACATTGGCGTAAACAATTGTTCTCTTTTTGTTTTATTTGCCATCAAATGACACCTATTTGGCTGTGTTTGAAGATGAAGAACTAACCTGAAAACCCCAAGAAACTTTGGTAACCCATACTAATTAAATAGTTAACCACGTTTTTTTTTTTATCACCCTGGATTATTTCTTAAATTTCATGGCATATGCATCTACATCAAATTTCAGTTGAATTTGTAGTTTTTTAGTAAAAAAGCAAAGATTTAAAAGCCGTCGCGCTCAGCATTCCACTCTATGGGCCATGTTCCGTACCAATACATTACAACTGCTCACGTCCCGTCACGGCTGCGTCGCGTTGCCGTCCCGCCCGCTGTTTGATTAGACCTTTACGCTAGCAATGACCCCCAATCAGTTTGATCCAATACTGGACCCAACCGTGGCCGTGAAACTTTGATCACGTAATTGGGCGTATACTCGGCTGAGCCCCTGACGAAATTACAGGCTAGAATTTTCGTGATCTATAACCTCAGTAACTGGGGAGTAAAGGGTGATTGACACGGGATTGATGGTTTCATATTAGGGGTGAAATGGGCTGATCATATCTGGTCACAGTAATATCATTACGGATTACATAGTTAGGTCTTGTAATTCGGTTGGAATTACATTGGAGTTTTCGTGAAATTGGAGTTGCAAGGATAGTGTCATTGATACAATTGGAACTTTAGTTAGTTATTTAGAGATGGCTTGATGGATTCACATGTCGTTGAACATAGAAACCCTCGTGATAAACTCTTATATCTTCCGGCAACATTAAATCAAGATCTAAAAAGCACTATTTAGTCAACTTGCCCTGATATATACATAAATTTAAATTGTATGCATTGATCCTGCAGTCAAACTGCTGACATAGTTTTAAGTCAAGTTTATCCTTTTGTCATAAATAAAATAAAACAAAATAAAAACACCTAGTGATAATTGAATAAAGATAGACACCTAGCATTAAATTGTAATTATGTGTACCTGGGGATCGCACCCTTGACCACTCGGTTAGCGATCGGCCATCCTGCTACATTTACAACAACAAAATATAAACTGCCTCGGTGGCGTAGTTGTATTACAGTACGGTTACAAAGCTGAGGTCTAGGGTTCGAGTCCCGGGTCGGGCAGTGATATTGGACTTTTCTATTCATTATCAGCCCGGAGTCAGGAATTTGTACCCGATATAGCGATAGGCTGGCCACCTATCACATCATGGGACGGAACATACCAGGCGAAATGTGGGTGTCCTGGTGGTGCCTCTGCCTACCCCTTCGGGGATAAAGGCGTGAGTTTATGTATGTATGTATGAAAATATAAACCAGACGTAGGTACCTACTCTACGTAAGTGCAACTAGTTGGCCGAGTTCGCGAGATTGAGTAAATAGTGTTGTTCAATCTGTTTTATTTTACGAAATTTAGTAGCTTACGTCGAACACCATTTATTTACTAGCAATTCAAGTATTTTCTCGCGGTTTCATCTGTTAACGATTACGAAGCACTTGTAAGTACTGAAGTCAGATCTTTGGTCTCGTGGTAAGTAATGTAATATATAATATAATTATATATAACATATAGTATGTAATGTATTTGGGCTACCATCGATAAGATCCTGGGTTGAACGGCCAAGGCAAGCACTAGACTATGCATAAATTTTGCTTTAAATAAAATTATGTAATCTCTTAATATGAATTTGTACCCGACATGACTGCCAATTGTTCGATAATTTCTTCCTATCCTACCTCCCTACTACATTATTTCCTTTGTTCTCTACTTTGCCGGCAGCATACCTCACTACCATCATCGAAGAATAATAATGATGTATTTATATTTTTTATATTTTTTATATTTTTATATGTATATTGTATTTTTTTTTAAATATATGTATATAAAAATGTAAAAAGGAAAAGTACAAAATAAAGAGAATCTATTAACATGTATTTAGGAATATAATTTAAACAAGAAATGCACACAGTAGTAATATAAGAGAATAGCGCAAAGTGAGTAAGTCATGATGTTTCAGTAGCTGACAACTTTACAGGAAGGTCACTATAGTACCTGGGATATTTGACAATTGTTGAGTACAAATCATTCCTTTAACCTACGTACAACATAAATTGAATCTTCGCTATGCCCGGATTAATTTTATCAATAGGATCTCGCTCAAAAGCTTAAGTTACCCGCCTGTCGATTCTCTACTTGGACAGCAATATACTTCCTTAGTTGAAAACATAAAAAAAATTGCATTGGCTCTTTCTACGACGCCACATGTTCAATAAAAAATAAATATACACGTATACAAATACTAAAGATTCTACGATATTGTAACAGACAAACGTGTCCATTTCCGTGCGGGTTGAACACTCAAGGCCGCGCCGGTGAATCTGCGCGTACAGTTCTGTCAATGTACAATCAACACTCAATTAATTCGCAGTGAGGAACGTTCACAAACAGACCGGGCTATACGAAACTAGACGTACCATTATCGCGTATCTAGTGTCTGTATACTCTTCGCCAGTGTTTCCAATTGGTGCAATTTTGATCAGTCTGTTCAACCAGGAGTTAGCTGACATTCTGTCAGACGTTCGTAGTATAGTTTTAGGTCAGCTTATTGTGGATATTCTATTTAGGTGGACTAATCTTACCAGCATTTTGTCGTGTTTATAAAGAAAATTTCAATGACAACTTTGTATTGGAGTATTTTTTGTTTATAACTAAGATGAAAAAAGAGCGTAAGACTGCCTCGGTGGCGTAGTTGTATTACGGTACGGTTACAAAGCTGAGGTCTCGGGTTCGAGTCCCGGGTCGGGCAAAGTGATATTGGATTTTTCTATTCATTATCAGTCCGGAGTCAGGAATTTGTGCCCGATATGGCGATAGGCTCGCCCCCTATCACATCGTGGGACGGAACATACAAGGCGAAATGTGGGTGTCCTAGTGGCACTTCTGCCTACCCCTTCGGGGATAAAGGCGTGAGTTTATGTATGTATGAAAAAAGAGCAACTGTTGGGAAGTTAAGTCAAATAATGTAATGTAAACTCACGCCTATGCCTTAGGAACTTGTGGTTCTGTTAGAGTTACACACAGTTCGCGGAGCTTACTTTTGTCCTAAAAGAAAAAGAAGTACAAATACCAATACCACGCAACCCAAACGAGATATCTGAAGCCGAAAATCTCACAAAATAAATTTATTTAATTTGATACACACAATGTGATCGATCCCGGAGCCTCACAACACTCAACCCGTACAAGCTGCCTTTAGACCAATGAGGCTACAATTTATATAATAATATGTTTATTATATTTATATATTTTCATGTTACTTATAAAGTTTTTTGCACTTCACTTCTCGAAAACTATAAATCATTAAAGCCCAATGGTGCTATTACTTTATAATGTTAAAGATGTTGAAATTATTATTTCCACTTTTGCATCAAAATAAAGAGGGAACACGTAATTCGTAATGTCTTAGCATAATTAAAATAAACGTGCCCCGTGCAAGCATAAATTTGGTTTATAACTCTTGATAAATCGTAAATTTTTCTCCACAACTTCGTGATTTATAAAAGCAATTTGAATTCGATCTTTTCGGGCCCTTGGGATTTTTCCCTGACGTAATAAAATCTTATTATTAACCGCCTTGAAAGATATGAGTTGTAAATTATAAAATTTAGTAACTTATAACATTATTTTTGGAAAGAATATGTATAAATGAATATTAAAATGCTGATATTATTGCGAGAATCCTTAAATTAAAGAGATACTAGAATAATATTTCATTTTCGTGAAACCCAACATGTAAGCTCTATTTTTAAATTGTGAAAAATTAACATGACAGCAAGGTTTTTTTTAAGACTGAGACTACAACGCACTTGATGGTAAGAGCGGTGAAATACGAAAAGAGAGCACGGATGAGAAATGACTATTCTCACTAATCAACCTTTCACATATGTATGTATAAACTCGCGCTTTTTTCCCAAAAGACGTAGGCAGAGGTGCTACCAAGACGCCCACATTTCGCCTTGTGTGATCCGTCCCAAGATGTGATAGAGGGCGAGCATAGCCTATGCCTTTTTAAAACTGGATAAAACTGGCTTCAACCGACACTACCTAATTGCGTGTGTTACTATAAAGACTTTCCACGATCGTATAGGTTAAGGTTTCCGGACGGATACCAAATAACCGCTTCAAAGGGCAATTTGTGTTATAGGCTGAAAGGCACAGATTAGAGTTGAGACATTCAAGAATTATCCAAACTGATGATAACGACTTATTGGAAGCTGGATAAAGACTAAAGTTCTCACATTTACTGTTATCTCTATTCTTAATTACATTGACTTATGCTACAAATATTTTCGTTTATTGTAGACTCACCTTAATATTTTTATCGGATTAAAAGGTTTAATAACTTTTACCTAATAATAAAATACATTATTTTAATTGTAAACAAACATTTGATATATTATTTACCTAATGAGTTTATTCAATGAAAATCTTTATTTTTCTATTATTAACTTAAGTTCTAAAGGCCAAATTTTATATATCTAAATAAAACTAATTCATTTAACTTTGTTGAAAAAGTATCGTTACGAAGCAGCGAGCACGTATTTTTATTTAAGGCTCACGTAAACTTTCACTATAAGGCTGAAACGTGGGCATCATATAACCATGCAAACTTAATTCTAAATTAAATATTTTAGCTCTATTTTCGTAATTAAATTATGTAGTTATGATAAAATCACGATTACCTAATTAAAGCTGGTCGATCTAAATTCACCCACAGACAAACATCTAAAAAGATGCCTCAAGCGTATAAACTTGACGTGTCCAAAATAATTACTTATTCCAACGATGTTTGACTTAGTCGCACATCGCCGTTTCCTTTTTTTTATTGCGTTTAATGGCGAAATGAGCATGCCATTTGCCTAATGGTAAGCGATAAAAACACTCATGGAGAGTAGAAAAACAAATAACACCATGAATTACAAAGCATTGATTGGCACTCTACTGCGCTCGCCAGCCTGAGACATATTAAGATGTTAAGTCTCAATATATCCAGTAGTTAGTCTGGCTACAATATCCTTCAAACCGGAACACAACAGTGCATTTACTCTGCTGTTTGGCGAGAGAAATAGACATTGCGGTGGTACCTACCCAGACGGCCATATGAGACCTAACACCAGTAAACTACTTCGCCGTTTATAGACATTTTTACTTCAATTGCGATACTTTTATAAGGTTCGTAGAACTTTAAATCGGCTCCACGGAAATTATTGAATATCCGAACTGTTATGTTACTAAAGTTCATGATAATAAACTGTCATTGAACTTGTGGCGTCCATTTAGATTCAAGTCTGCGGTGGCTCCACTATCTAACAATATGGTATCAAGTACCTCCGCCTTTGCTGGCTCATTTGATTCGACTAGTAACAGTCGAAGATCCAATAACAAGTCCCCTTATTTCATCACTTGTTTCAATCCCCATACTAATGGCCGTCACACACATAACGGTATAACTGTGCATGTCTGAGTTTGTGCCAGTATACTGGAAGGTGGGTGGCCAAATGACTGCGCAAACTTCTTTGCAATTTTCGATTCGAAACTGGTGCAAACTCGCGTTTGCGCAAACAAACAGCCTTTACTACCAAAAGCCAGCATACTGGTATATCGTCTTATGTCTGCTTGTGATACAATAACACGAAATATAAAGAGAACAAAGTTTCCAGGGAAACCCTAGCTCTTCGAAACAAATACAGTACTTAGATTACTTGTTCAGAAGTTTGACAAATTGGTGGTGTGCGCCGTCCATACGTATCCCTACGTGCTGAGCTCGCAAATGTTAGTATTATACGAAGGGATGAAGCGGTTAAGTAAAAATATATTCGGGACAGTCTTCTGACGATGATGGAATGCGTCCTTTGAAAACAGCACCTGCGACATCAAGTTATGTGAATTATTGAGTATTGTGGTGATGATTTGCTTGTAATTTAATATTTGATTCTATAATGTGAATGCGTCGCTGAATGTCCTTAAAATGTAAACGAGATAGGTCTTCTTCACTATTCTACGATAGGGCGGAAGAGACCTCAACAACAGACCTAAATAATAGAGAGAAAGAATTATTCCGGTGATTGATATTAATGCTTCCTACAGATCACTATAATGCTTCCGAAATTGAATCATAATATTCAATTTATCGCTTCGTTTTAAAGTCATGATAAATTATATAATACACTTTAATTTATTTCTATTACGATTAATCTATCAAAATTTGTAATAGTACATCATCAATCTATTAGAAAATAAACAAGGTATTTTTCAACTCTCACTTCGCTTCTAAGAAACACTTATTTATCCGTGAAAAGTAAATCGAATTGGAAATTGAATTATCTCCCTTCAGAACCACTCGTGTAGTGTCAACGAACTTTCATCAATGTGTTTTTAATTTATAACAACATTGACATTGTAACGAAGAACTTCAAAGAAAACTTTTTTATAATGCTCTCCACCGTTGCCAAGATGACCGCCTAGCAGTGATATACACCCCAATATAAAGTTATTCAAGAGGCTTATTAAGGGAGTATATAGTATTATATTCTAATCTTACACAACTGTTGACAGCTTCTGTGGCGTTATTAGAAGCCGGCTATGAAATGATTGGCAGCGGATCCTATGCCCGCAATAAGACAAAATTTATTTCTGTTATCCAATATTTGTTCTGGGTCTATTTCTAAGACCAAAAAGTCTCTCATAGTTTCTGTTACACACGTATATTCAGACATAACATCTTATGTCTCAGGGTGGAGAGCACAGTGGAGTGCCAAGCAATGCTTTGTAATTCATAATGTTGTTTGGTTTTCCACTGTCAATGAATGGTCGTATCGCTTACCATCAGGCAAATGGCATGCTCGTCTCGCCATTCAACGAAATAAAAACAAAACACAGGACTTGTGTCTTATGTTAGTGTTAGGTCAGGATATGCAACTGTTAGGTGTATTTATTCATTGAGCCCAACTTTACTCATTATGACTGCCCGATGCGTAGGAGTGTGCGGCCACGTAAAGGTATGATTCAAATAGGATAGTCAAAAACCGGACAAGGCTATATAAACGTTATGAAAATGTTTTTAAGATTTTCTCTGTTATTAATTTATCAGCGTTTATTGTGTCTACTTTTGGTACCTACATATATGATTGATGCACAGGTACGCCTCTTATTGAATCGGGACTCGGAATTGTATTGAAACATAAAAGATACAGCGCAATATACAGAACAAAGTAAAAAAAGAGACAGTGAAAGCGTAGTGAAACAATATGTCAGTACGAATTCATATGTCATCTTACTCATATGTCATATAAAGTATGCAATTATATGAGTGAACCCCGTCGGGTTGCCGACAGCTGATGTTTATTTGCCTGCCTTCAAGACTCCGAACTAGACCAGTTTCCCGTTGTTTTGTTTATTGTTCTATACTCTATACTGTAGTGGTTTAATATCCTAGAAGTTTTTGGGGTAAGAACAGTCTAATTACGTGTAAACCACGAGGTTAATTGCTTGATCTGATATGGTTGTAGGTAAACGTATTCAGAGAAATGTTAATATTTCACAATCCGTTGACTGTCTAACATCGATCAAATTTTAATTTATGTAGTAAATTGGATAACGTATACATATAAATAAATTCGTGTCTATTTGATTTAGGGATCCAATTCCGTACGATTTTAGGCAAATATAACAATTTTATTGTGCTGTACTGTATCAGCCTGTATACGTCCCACTGCAGGGCACGGGCCTCCACTACAATCGAGAGCACGATTGATTACGCTTACACAATAAAATCTATCTAACATGATAACACACTAAAATATAAATAATATAACATGTATGTATGTATGCAAATATAGACTGTTCCTAAACCACACCAATTGCTGGAAGCCTCGTCTGACGAACGACTGTCAGTTACAACACAAAAGTACAATTGAACGTGTGTTGCGAGTCCCGATGACAGAAGCAATTTAGACGAACAAGTTCAGCAGAACGACCATTTTAATCACGGAAACACGCGAGTCATGTATTTATATAACGTGAGAAAAATACGGGCTGTGTTAACTGTGTTGTCAGAATGTATACACAGAAGAAAAGCGTAAGAGACAATGGAATTAGATTTAAGTATATTTGAAATTCAGTGGGATGTTTATAAGCTGGTTATTTTATTTCGGTGGACTGCCTCGGTGGCGTAGTTGTACTACGATACGATTACAAAGCTGAGGTATCGGGTTCGAGTCCCGGGTCGGGTAAAGTGATAATGAATTTTTCTGTTTATTATCAGCCCGGAGTCAGAAATTTGTGCTCGATATGGCGATAGGCTCGCCCCCTATCACATCATGGGACGGAACATACAAGGCGAAATGTGGGTGTCCTGGTGGCGCTTCTGCCTACCCCATCTGGGATAAAGACGTGAGTTTATGTATGTTTGTATTTAATTTCCATAGGGTTAATAGAAAACCAAGACGCAGGAGCACTTTTTTACCCAAAATCATAACATGCGAGCTACATACAGGAGTATTATGGGGCCCAATTAATATGAGACTGATACGATCTTAGAATGAGTATCATAATATTAGAGTTAGTTCCTATACTACATGTAAAGCTACTGGCCACGCCATTTAATGCAAAGAACGAAAATCGTCTTGATCAAAATTAACGAAGTCAAAGTAAAATAGCCAATTTTAAGTAAGAAATTTTCCTCCTTGGAAGAGCAAGCAAGGAATATAAGCATCAGCTTTTAAAATTAACCTCTATTTAGAAGGTACCACATTGCAAATATTTTTATTCGATATTTCCCAATTTACTTCCACATCAGATAAGAAAATAAGGTATAACTTTCCCCATGTTTCGCTCCAAAATAACAACAAAATTGGATCACAAACATTTAACCCACTCTCAACCGTTTTCGGAGTTAAAATTATAAAAAAATATCCGTGTTCCTCTCCAGATTCTAATCTACGTTTTTGCCAAATTTCATTATGGTTGATTCTAATATTTAACTGTAAAAAAAAACAAACAATCATAGTTATTGTAGGTATATGAATGAATTTAATATGTATTATGAATTATTGAGTCCCTAATTTCATAATCATTTCAGATTTATGATCTGCTATTAAGCCGTCTAATACGCAGCAAATTACGTTAGTCACAGCCAGAGGACTTAAAAAAAACCAAAAGTTTTCTAATACTAATTTATTTAATAGATGTTACTTGATCGATGTTAGATACAAGATTGATTTTATTTTACAATTAAAACTTATAGCTACGAATTGGGGTCGCGGAGTCAGCGTTTTACGCTGCCTCGTGCCGGATGTTTCCACACTTATTGATTATGGAAAATTTCCATTGCATTGAGGGCGTCAGCAATTTTGGTATCGGCGTCGCATGTAACACCTCCCCCCTCAGATCAGCAACTATTTGAGAACATTGAGCGAAAATGTTGCTGGGGTGGAAGTCCGAATTTTTCCTGTTTCAGGGGTTGCATACACATGGTCCTGGCTGGATGCTGTATCCTTTTCAGATTGTAAGGGCTTGTTTCCTTTAGATCTTTTCAGGTAATGCCGTGCAGTAACTCCAATACTTATTGCGGTTATAACGAGAACCACAGTGTAGAGTGGTATTGTGGTATGATATATAGCGTGGTCCAAATTTACTGGATGCTGTGCTTGGATTTTATCTTCGATATCATGTAGTCCTTTCAAGTTTATTGATGTCAGCTCAAGGCGAGGGATGCTGGTATCATCTCTTGTAAGGTAATCACTCGGTACGTCCGCAATTTTCAGTGGCTGGCCTTTAATTTGTCCGTTGATGTTAATAAGGGTAAATTCATCTGTGCGCAGCGAACATTTCGGTGGAATCGTGACGAGGTAGCTCCCACTTAGCGTTACGTAGTCCTGACGTCCACATTGTAGTTCAGCTTTCGTTGGTCTCGGGATGACGATCGTATAATGTTGATCATCTAGCTGCTCCATAGCTTCCTTAGTGAGAATGATTTCCGTCGGCTGGCATGACTTATGTAGGGGCTGATTGTTGATGAGGCTCTGGATACAATCTGCATGTCCTCGGGGTTGATGATTGATGCTCTCCTCGCATAGATGTCGACGATCAAACTTCGGGCATTCAGCCTCCATGTACATAAAACTTCTCCCATTGGTTGCCATAAATGGGTATGAAGGGATAAAGGTCTGGTGGCGTTTATTAGGAACAATGGAAAGCCTATACAACTCGAAATTATCTGGGGAGACTATGGGAAATTTAAAAATAATAACTATTCTTTTGCCTATGTAATAAAATCCTGGTTTGATTATGTTATAGTATTCTCTTAACTCCGCGTCTAATACTTGGTCCTTATTGTATAAAGATTTTAGCTTATCTATTATATTAACTAAGTTTTTTATATCTAACATACTATGATGAGTGCTCGATGCACTTATAAATGCTAAGGTATTTTCTAACTTAATTAACTCTAGAGATAAATCCTTCACATTATCGCCGATAATCGTTAATAACTGAGCAAATTTGGCAAATTTTATTAATGTATAATCTGCGTGAGCATTTTCGTCTAATAAAATTTCCAACGTCTTGTTAATTTTTTTCTGGTTATCAACGATATGTGTGATTAAACTAGAATATTGTGTCATCCAGTTTTTGTTAAGACTTATATGTTCATTTAGCTCAGATAACATCTTGTGTTCATTATTTTCTAAGACATTAATAGCGTGATTGTACCTTTCAGCATCGGAATGGTCCAAGTTTCCGGTTACACTCTTTATTAAGGATCCTAATCCGTCAATTAGGCCTCTCTTTACGCGGTTAGGTTCTAATCCTCTTAATTGTGAATTTAATGCTATTAATTTATTGCTAAGATAATCTATCTGTATTTCAAATAAAGCTAGTGTATGATTGTCTAATGTATTCGTAAAATAATTAAGTTGCTTTTGAATAGAATTAATTCTGTGCTCTATGTCAGATAATTCAATATACTGTAAGAAAGAGTGATAATGAGTAATAAGTCTTGTGGGTCCGAGGTTAAATGGTAGGAGGCCCGGTCCATCGTCAAGACTTTCAAGTCTTATGTCGGCCGCCAGGCTCAGTTGGACTATTAGTAGTAGTCGAATCCTGTAACAATCGAGATGACTTGCATGTACGTTTAAGTCTAGACTTGGCGATGGGTCCTTTCTTTTTAGACGTATATATGTGAATTGGAAGGTCTGCAAGAACAGTGTCCTGAGTATAACGTGGCGCCAATTTTTGCCTACTCGCTAACGGGTTGCTTATAAAGACTTGTTGGTCGGGTTGATACTGTTCTTCTGGTTCTCTATTTTTATTTCGGTTATTCATTAAGTTAGTGCGATCGACCATGGCAGATTCGTTTATAAGATCATATACGACCTTCATCTGATCCCGGTGGTTCAAGATATACTGTTGCATGAGATGCCCTGTTAAGTCTACATCTAAGGGGTCCCTGGGGTCAAAATGACCACGTATAATATCATGAGGCCTGCACTTAGTGAAACTATGAACCGAACTATTGTACGCTAATACCGCATAAGGCATTTGGTTCACGACAGGTTCATCTTTTTGTTTTAGTCTTAATATACGCAAATGTTCTAATATGGTGGAATGGAATCTCTCTATAATACCGTTATCGTTAGGTGAGTTCGCCAAAGTCTTATGGTGGTTGATTTTATGTAATCTTATAAATTCGGCAAATAACTGATTCGTGAATTCGGTACCGTTATCTGTTACAATAGTTAAGGGTAGCCCATGGTGAGTACAAAATGTTAACAACCCTTGTAGAATACTAATTGCGGTTCCGTCACGTAAATGATAAGCCTGTCCGTACTTAGAAAATGAATCGACAAACGTTAGGTATTTTTCAGCTTGAGCGGTAAATAAGTCCATATGCACTATTTCGAAGGGTTTAGTGGCTGGGGGCACGATGTTAAATTGTGGCCTGATAGGGTTTCTATCATATTTTGACTGGCCACAAATTGTGCATTCATTTATATATTTAGTTATCTCCTCTTTCATCTTCGGCCAATAATAGCGCCGGGAAAGTGATAAGTAACATTCGTTAATTCCCCTATGATTGGTCTTTCCTTCGTGATAGTGTTTAATTATTTCTTGCTGTCTCAAGTACTCTTTGACATCTTCTAGTTCAGTCTTTGCTAAGACTAAATTCATAGAAGAGCTTTTAAAATTATTTTGTATAATGGGAATTATGGAGTACATCCCCAATGGTGGTGAGATTTTAAGAGCAGTTTTAACCTTCGGGTTAACGTATTCCTTAATCGCGTTAACTACGTCTTGTTCTAAATTAGATTCTGACACTTGAATATGAGTACGAGTGTGTGTGTCAAATGGTTTTGTGGCGGTGGTTCGTCGTTTAATATCACCTACTATTGTAAAACAAATCTGTCTATGAAACTTATTCAATGGCTCATCGGTAATTGGAACTTCGAGAATCGGGTTTTCGTTACTGGTATGAACCGTCTCAGTTGATGAATCAGCGCGACTAGGTGGTCTCTCTGATGGGTTAACGAGCATCGAGTCGGTTTCTTCGTTATTAATTTCGACTCGAGATAAGGCATCTGCATTCGTGTTGCATTTGCCTTTTTTATAGACTATAGTATAGTCGTACTCGCTTAACTTGAGCCGCCAGCGTGTTAACCGGGAGTTCGGCTCCTTTAGGTTCATAATCCATTGAAGGGGCTTATGATCAGTCAGAATTTTGAACTTACGGCCGAATAAATAGGGTCTAAAATATTTGGTTGCCCATACTATGGCTAACAGCTCTTTCTCTATGGTACTATAGTTTTGTTCACTGTCGTTTAAAGTTCTAGACGCATAACATATAGGCTTGTCTGATCCTATTGGTCCTTGCGAAAGGACGGCTCCTATGGCTACATTAGATGCATCGGTTGTCAGATTGAACTCTTTTGAAAAATCAGGATACTGTAATATCGGATCGTTGGTCAATAAATTCTTACATTTTTCAAAACTCTCGATATACTCAGTGTCAAACGTTATCTTATGAGACTTTTTGAGACATTTAGTCATTGGTTTAGTTATACGCGCGAAATCCGGAATAAATTTTCTATAATAGCCTAACAGCCCTAAAAATTGTTTAATTTCCTTACTAGTTTTAGGCAGCGGATATTTCTGAATAGCCGTTATTTTATCAGGGTTAGGTCTTATACCCTCTCGACTAATTATATGGCCTAGATATGCTGTTTCCAATTTCAGAAACTCAGACTTATCCATTTGAATTTTGAAATTGGAATCGCGTAGCCTTTCGAACACCTTTTCAAGATTGACTATGTGTTCCTGCAGGGATGTACTAAAGACGATAATGTCATCGAGGTAAACTAGACAGATTTCATTTTGTAGTCCCCTGAGCACATTGTCCATCACTCGTTGGAAGGTTGATGGTGAATTCTTTAGACCCATTGGCATGCGTAAGAATTCAAAATGCCCATGCTCGACATTAAAAGCTGTCTTTTGAATATCGTCGGGGTCCATCTCGACCTGATAAAATCCTGATGCTAAGTCCAAGGTCGTGAAGTACTGGCATCTACCTAGCTTATCCAAAACGTCCGTGATGTTGGGGATCGGATACCTATCGTCTACGGTTTTGTCGTTTAATTTCCTAAAATCGACGACTATTCTCCACTTTTGTTTCCCTGAAGCATCAATCTTTTTGGGGACTACCCAAATAGGTGAGCTCCAGGCTGAATCGGATGGCCTAATGATGCCCTGTTCTAGCATTTTAGTAATTTGGTCTCTAACTTCTTGACGATGAATAAATGGATATCTATAATTTTTACTATAGACCGGTAATTCGTCTGTTGTCCTAATCCTATGCTTGATTTTATTCGTAAACGTCAAGGGTTCCCCGTCAAGATAAAATACGTCCGCATATCTTCCACATAGAGCCTCTAAATTACCTTTTTCTTCCGCGTTCAAGTGATCGGTCCGCAAACGACTTAAAACATTTTTAACGCGTTCTGAGTCCGGCCCTGGCCTTATGCATTCGATATTACATACCTGTACGCGCGGTTGTTGTTCAAATGTAATAGTAATATCATTACAGGTGGGGTTTTCGATTTCAATGGTGCCTATCCGATCCGTGACTTTGGTAACACACTCGTGGATAATGCAATTAGAAACTATTTGCTCGGGCACATGCACGTCACCGTCTGAGTCATATATCGGCACATTAATCAGTTTGGATGAGTAGGCCGGGATCGTTTCGTGCGGGTTCGATTTCCGACACTTATAACGCATGAGACGTATTGTGGCATGTTCCGTAATTAACAAATTATTCTTTAAGTCTATGTTACAATTCTCTAACAAATCCAAACCTATAAGTCCGTCAAAATGATTATGGAATCTATATATGAAAAATTTCGCATATCTTTGTTCGTTAAATTCTTGAAAATGGGGTATTGTAATTGAATGTTCATGTACACTGGTAATTCGCGAATTAGTTACTTCAAACGGATCAAAATCACGCGGAACAGTGGGGAAAAATTTATCACATGCTTCAGGACTCAAAAAAGATTGATTCGCGCCGGTATCTACTAATAACTTAAGTGGGGGATCCGCTATCTGAATGTAGCGTAGTTCCCTTTTGGAATGTAAATTTAATTCTATCTTTGTTCTTTGTTGGGACGGCCCTTGGAAAAATCCTGCTCATTGTCAACCGGACTTTGCGCCTCGCCATCGGTCACGTTATTTGCGTTTGTATGATCATATTGCGAGCGATCGATATCATATTCATATCCCGAGTTGATATCGTGGTAATGTTCCAAATAAGAATATTGATATGGTTCATAATAATAATCGCCGTAATAATTATCGTAATAATCATTATAGTCTGCAATTTCGTTGAAATTCATTTCCCTACTTTTGAAATAGTTAGACGGCGGAGGGTTGCCATGAACTCTCCAATCGCGTCCCGTTATGTTTGGTGGTAATACTTTCGGTACGTAATGGCTAACACCGCTCATGGGTTTTGGCCCGGAATTATGTGGCTGTACGTTCCTAGGTGGTGGTAATCTAAAATTGTTATTCGGGTTATAGTTTGGCGGCAGCGCCCGGAATATTTGCTGCGTACGCGTGGGATATGTAGGCATACGTTGCTGTGGTTGAGAAATCTGAGCGTTAGGACGCCATTGCGGTGCCTGCTGCGGCATATAAGGGGGTGCAAACGCGGGTGGTGGTTTCGGCCAACCTGAACTAGGGGAAGGTACACTAAACACTTTATGTGGTGCGCTCGCATGTGCCGGCATGTTACGCCTATCAGGTACAGAATCATTTCGCTGCTGTAGGTACATCACATTTATTTCTTCTTGGACAAATTCCAGAGCCTTTTCAATTGTCTCGGGTCTCATGCATCGAATACGTGACCCGAGGGGTTCTTTTAATCCTCTAACAAAGGCTTGTTTAGCTAATTTACGGTAAAGATCACGTTTAGCCTCTACTGTGGTTTTTACTGATTCGTGTAAGGATACATACGTCATAATTGTACTAAATAAGGTTTGGCATCTGTCATAGAACTCTTGAGGAGAATCATTGCCTTGAGTCGCGAGAGAAAGATCATTATAAAGGGCGGTTTCGTCCCTTTGATCGGCAAAATTATTTATCAAAGCGTTTTTTATACCAAGCCAACTGTCGGGGATGCCGTTAGCATTTATTGTTCTAGCGGCAGGACCCGTGATTTTATTTAAGATGCCATTAATTAAACACAAATTACTTAATTGGTAAGCTGGTTCATTTATCATGTACTGTGCAACTATTTGGTCACAGATTTGGATGAACCGAGTTAGAACATTCGGGTTCCCATCGAACTCAGGGACTGGCCGCAGGGCTTTATAAATGTTATCTGGGTCAAACGACATTTTTTCTAAATTTCTACTACTATCTAAAGCGTAATTCCTATGAACCTGTCTTGACGAGACAGATTCGTCCCCTTTATTTCTCGGGTGGAAAATTTTGGAAACAGGAGGCAACACTTAGGGTAAAATTTTAAGGTACTTACATAGGTTGGTTTTTCTTGGTACTGAAGTTCGAGTACGTCCCCGGCCGTGCCCTCGTAGGTTCGGATTCTAGACGATGGCTTAGGAGCCCGCCAGCGACTTTACGGAGTCAAGCTAGACAACGATTTTTGGAGCCTTTGACCGCCACGCACTGACTCTAGAATCCTACCGACTGCGCCAATTACGTTAGTCACAGCCAGAGGACTTAAAAAAAACCAAAAGTTTTCTAATACTAATTTATTTAATAGATGTTACTTGATCGATGTTAGATACAAGATTGATTTTATTTTACAATTAAAACTTATAGCTACGAATTGGGGTCGCGGAGTCAGCGTTTTACGCTGCCTCGTGCCGGATGTTTCCACACTTATTGATTATGGAAAATTTCCATTGCATTGAGGGCGTCAGCAATTTTGGTATCGGCGTCGCATGTAACAAGCACAATAATAAACCATAAAATAATATGAAGCCGAGAAGGCGCTAAAAGATTTATTACCAACTAAATTATTAGAAACTTCAAATGCTTCATGCCAATCTGTATTTGCAAATTTATACACTGAATACCTGAATACCTGTTCGTGAGATTAAATGACGAAGACTTTTTGATATTTCCCAGAATTAAATTCCATCACTAGTCGTAGAATATACTCTGCTAAACATTTTTTTTAAACAATTATTTTTACATAATAATATGAATACAATCATAATATTATGATTACCTTACAGCTAAACGCGCTTCATATCATAATTTCAACAGAATTTTGCTCGAAATAAATAAAAATATTGTCCCTTGTAGGAAGCAGATAATGCATCAGAGCGTAATATTCTCTGATAAGTCCATTTCGGTTTACGATGTACTATAACCGAAACCTAAACATGCTGCTGATCAACATCACAACATTTCTGAGGTTTTTTACGATGCCTTGAGAAAATACTATCTTCCGCTTCGTTTACTAGACCACAATGTAGATAAATTATAATTTCTAACGAACGTGTCAGTACTCGTTCCTGTTTATGTTTTGCTTTACGCTGTACCATTAATAAAATATTCACCAGCTATACATAAATTTAAAGAGAAAAAACAAGCTTTTCTACTTTACTGATTCAGAAGTTATCGCTCCCGCTTTCAATTTTCATAATATCAGACTAGTATTTCTGGAATTTAGCACAGACAAAGTTTTCAGTTGTACAATAGTCATGTAGGTAAATCTATATTTTTGTCGAACTGTGGTAACACTATTTTGCACCATTGACTTGGAAATTTAATACCCACTTTGGAATTATACTGCTCCTTACCAAAGCTCAACGCGTAAGGTATCTTAATTCCCATCAATACTATAATTGAAACCTATAGAAGGAAATGTTATATAAGCACTATTGTAATCCATGCCTTCAGCTGACTCAAATAGATTTACTCCCATGCCACTTATGTATAGCGCCATCTATGAACGTGTGTATGTATTTCTGTTTCCACTGCACGACTTTTGACGTCAATACTATACATTCCTTTGGGAACGGAGCAAACAAAAGGCTCAATACCACTGGGTGTTGGTCAGGAAGCAATATCGCATAGTTTATTTCATTTTTCAATGAACAAACCAAGTTTAATTGCACCGCAGCCGTCAACCTTTCAAGCAAATATCAGCTTCCATCCCCAAGAGAAAGAACACAATAAATAATGTATTGAAAGATTTATTTGCTCGTTCCTTAGTTCCTTTACTGAGTCAGAGAATAAAATGGAATAGTAAAAGACATTGTGGAATTTTCCACAGCTGCAAATCTAGTTTCACATATACCTATTGATCTGTCAATGCGTTCTATAGCGATTGCGTTTGTTATACTACTGGTTTTAATAAGCTTACGTCTTGCTTAATCTTTTTGAACTTCTAAGTAGGAATTGAATAGTGAAAATACTTTTCTTTACACTTAATTTACATTTAATAAACTGGTTATTCGACATTGATTTTTAAAATAGAAATAGTTAAAGGATTTATTCAAGACTCTATAAAAAAATATTACCAAACCACAATAATTTAAATGAATTATGTTGTTATATTTTTCTAATGGTTTATTTACTACAAAGTGTTATTTTTTGTACTTAATTGTTCGTTAATGCCTCTGATGGAAGTTTGAGTGCTTCGACAAAAGTTTGTATAATAATTTCTATAATGTGACTTGATAAATTGGTTTCCATTTCACTTAAGAACTTGGACCGAGATTTGTACTATTGTATTGTTTCCCTTTCTAGCAATTGTTTGAGAGTAATTAATGTTGTTGATGATGTTATAATTTTCATTAAGGTTTTAGAGACGCTGTTCAAACGGCAGCAAATTTATAAAAAAATATTCAATATAATAGAGCATCTCAATTTAATCCTAAATCTAAAATATAAACTGTTTTCAAAAGACCGGAATAAACATTGATTTAAAAGATTTTTTCGATATACAAGAACGACTTTTGGTTTCCCTTGAGATCAGATGAAGTAATCTCTGCTACGGCTCACTGCGCGCTAAGTGAGGTTGTCAAGGGATTTATTGGTATTAAATTATTTTTAATTAATCCGCATTGTTTAGTGGGACGATTGACGATTGATGTTATAATAAATCTCAAATAAAAAATATATTCATTATTCAGGCTTACAACAGCGAGAATCAAATGAGCCATCTAAATTGTCAGCATCTAAACATTTTTACTTTTCTAGTTTGACAGAATTACCAAAATCCAAAATAATAATTTAAAAATGTGGAGAGAAAACCTAAAGTCCCGAATGTTTAACAGTCAGAAACTACCATTCTAAATTTAAAAATTTAAATGATTTAAAGAAAGAACGGATTCCATATTTAAAAATAAATTAAAATAATTTAAAAATATTAAACATAATGATAGCTTGAAAATATTTAACCCGACTCAAGCAAAAAAGTAAAACAAAGAAAAATAATTTTCAATCTACCAGCTCGCAGTTCATTCACATAACCGTTACGCACTCCTCCCCACTTAATACCACCGCGATTGCTTCAAAGCCATTAACTTCCTATTATTACACATTTACCCTGTCCCATATATCTCGCCCTAAGTCCTTAGGCTACATGCAAAAAGTCAAGGACGGAACCCTGGTGTAAGGGAAAAATTAGAATTTATTCCTTCAGTCCAAGGGCGAGGAGCCAATTGAAGGCAAATGCAGGGTCAATAGCGATCTGGAAGGACGCAAATGGAAACATGTTCTGATAATAAGAGGGAATAGCCATGACTCGCTGTAGGAGAGCTGTAGAGAGCTACAAAGTGAAACTTGTAAATTGTAATGCTGAATGTTTACACAATAGCTGATAGGGCTACTGAAATGAAATTAAATTAAATGAAATTCGTTTATTGGTCACGTAGGCAATGAAATAGCTCTCATAACAAGTTAATAAATATAGTACTTATTCTCTATTTACAAGATATTTGTATTAATATTATTCATATTAAATTTATTACTTTTAAGTAATTAAGTTTCGGTATTAAAAGGACACACTATAATTTTTAATTATGGTTTGGTTAGTGGTAACTGAATTCCTTCTTGAGGTGTAAGTAAAGTAGTCATGGAAATATGTTGCAACGTTTTGTTTGTGTTGAGTTAAGTTAATTTATATGTACAGTTCGTTGCCGTCTCTGAGGGATTTGTCGAGTCGTCGCCACTGAGCTCAAAAATAAGAAAATGAAGAATTTATGTACATACGGGGATTATATCAAGCAGTATGAGCGAAGTCCTTTACTTACTCCAACATGACAATGTAACAAAATTATACGTACAAAAATAAAAAGTCATTCATATAATATGAGTTTAATATCCAGCAACATAAAATAGACAGGTAATATATTTTTAGTCAGAAAAATATACCCACTCTACGTTTTATATTATTACAGATTAAAAGCGCAAGTATTGATCCGATAACAACATCACATTTGTCAGTTACGTATGCTACATTTTTCACAAAAGCCTAAGGTGTCAATGCCTAGCCAAGACTCGCCTATTTACCATCAAATTTCACTAAAACAAACTTATCGCATCGTCCGTGAAACTTAGTTCAGCTGGCTCGTGAAGTAGAACTCCTACGGGCATTCAACGTAATGGACCTCCTCGAAATGTTCACAGTGGCTGACTCGAATCACGAATATGTGTGTACATATTAATTACGCCAAGAGATATTCATTCTAAAAGATGAGGTCTTGTGTGTATTGACATGACTATAGTGTAGTTAGATAATGGAATGTTTTATGTATAGAGAAATGCTAAAGAGATCGGTAACGCTAGGCGCCACAATACTGGTCCGCCATGTTAGTAAAATCTTCAAGCATTAAGGGTGTCCGCCTCCGTGGCTCAGTTGGTTGGACGGTGGCTGTAAAACGATAGGCCGCGGGTTCGATCCCCGCATTTTCAATTTCATTGTCTCGGATAAATGCTTGTGAGGCCCACATATATTTGTTTCTGGTCTTGGTGTTTGTGAGACCGAAAAGTCTCTCGTAGTTTCTGATAGCCACGAAACAAGACTTAATTGATCTTAATGTGGGGTCAGGACTATGTATGTGACTGTTGGGTGTATTTATTTTTTTATTATTCAGTATACATGAAAATATTTCATACAAGAAGTACTTCTAAGAGTATATGAGCAAAAAACTCAAATAATATAGATATTATAAATTGCTTAACGTAATATTATGTTAAGAAATAAGATGGTGTTAAATCTGAAAAAAATATTAAATGGAAATGGTTAACATTGTAACAAATTATGATCATTTACTATGATTCCTATCAACCGTTTTCAACGCTGTTCGCAAAACAATATTATTTTCTTTACTTACTTTTATTGTTTTCAATTTAAATATTTCTCAAAGACGATCGCATTTCATTCAAGCATCGATATCTAGTTACAAAGCAAAAATAATAATAACTGAAACTGAAAACTGAAAACAATTGATAGAAAATATTTTTAGACAATTTCAATTTAACATTTTCGTTCCAGAACAGTTATTTGAATTAAAAAAAGTCTACTCTACTCCAAATTAGTTCCAAATTAAAAACAAATTTCATTTATTCTTACATTTAACCAAAACGTGACCGAAATTCTATTCGTACCTTCTCTATATCGGGGGCTCGTTTTTTATTATCGCATCTTTGACATCGGAGTCGTCAGCTGAAATCCCTATATCTTGATTTATTTCTATCAGCTCAGTTCCTATATCCGGAATGTACTGCGTAAATATTAACGTTATAAAATCGACGCATTAAAAACAAAATAGGTCAGGAAATAAAAAAATAACTAGCGAGTTAGTTAATTAATTCATATCTGTGCCTTGTATATTAGTTGTATGTAATAGGTTATAGAACATACCGGGTATATAAAGACTGCGACCGAAAACGAAGCCAGGTGGTAGTTTTAGGGTTACAGACACGATGCAAATAAAAATTTTACCAAAACGGCGACAGATATTTTTCTAGAATTTTGTAAAAATCATCTTGTTTCGGTGGTAAATACCTAGTTTTTGCGAAATTTGTAATTTAAACCCTTAAGTTCCATTGCGTCTTAAAAAATAAAAAGGCGTACATCATTATTTTAGGAAAAATATGTATTTATCGGCCAAATAAGACGATAAGTAAAAAATTACAAAAAAACGTAATCGATACTTTTTGCAAAATTTTTATTTCAAAAAAAAATTACGACTGCGTACCAATCGGCTCGCGGCGATTATGAATTTGCTCAATTCAAAGTATATGTATATTTTTATGTTTTCTGTCATATTATATGTAAAGAAAACACGGACCTTTATTCTTAAATTGACATCTTTAAAAAAAATCAAAATCATTTCTTTTTTAAAAAATTACAATAATATCATTATTCGTATAAAAAGCAAAAAATATATATTTTACAGAGTCCATTTAAAAAAAAACAGAACAACATAATACAGCTGTAAAATAACCAAAAATATGTAACACAGGTTATTGGTGTAAAAACTAGTACAGGAAATCTATAAAGTGAAATCACGCGTACAGTTTCGTCTCTTCAATAAATATTTTGAACTTTTATCAATCCCATAAAATTTTGCATACGCGTCCGAAAAATATTTTTAAAGAAAATTACAAAGAATACTTTTCTGTTTTTACATATTATATACTACTACCCAAATTATATATTCATTATGAGTCAAAGACTCTTTATCATTTAAACTTACAACCCAACCAATTTTGGACTGTCTTCTCATAATGAAAATCGTTTTAGAAAGTACAAGCGTAATGAGATACTTACAAAGATGATTTTCAAGTTTTAATTGGCTGCCTACGCGATCGCATCATAATCAAACCTTTATATTTTACAAAGACATATATAAAGGTTGTTATAAATTCACAATTAAGACGGATATATCATACAGTCTTTTTATTTTCTGTTCTATTAAATTGAAAAAATCAAATAGCTACCAAACCGAATTATAAGACAATAAAATTTATTTATACTAATATAAGTATGACCGGGATGGTTGGCGCTCACTTGGGGAGGCCTACGTTCAGCAGTGGACGGCGACAGACTGAGTATATAATATAAGTATTTATTAAAAAAATCTTATACTTTTACGGCTCTATTTATATACAGTTTTAAAATATATTTTAGTTACCGCATGTCTGTCTTCTTAGCTCAAACTGAATTTAAAAGTCGTTCGAAAGGGACAAAATATTCGATAAGTAAAATAGGTTTGAAGCTGTTTATGAATAAGGCAATTAGTCTCTGAGGCTTGATGCCGTAGAGGAGGTATTATACCAAACAAGTGTACTGGACTATATTTCCACACGTGTGACTACGACCCGAGCGTAACAGGGACTGTAGAATACTCAAAATGAAAATGCAAAGAACAAAATATTTTCGTCTGTACCTTTTCTTTTATCCTTACAATTCATTAGAGAAACTTTAATTATCCAATTTTTTACAAATTCATTGTGGTGATAGATTTTTTATATCATATTGCATGATGTAATGCAAAAAAGGCAAGGTTTAATTTGTACCTACCTACCCATTTACGAATTACACAAAAAGACATCTTACCTTGTACATTCTTTTTCCTAAATCTGGTCATATAAAGTTAAAGCAAAAGGAATTAATATTTTCGTCCTTAAAAACTAAGCAGAAAGGTTAGTTTTGTTAAAAAAATATGCTTGAATCTCAATGCGGCTTATATTCAGTTATTACACTTTTCTCGCCAACAAAAAGGTCGAGTAGTTTGGGAACCAACTTGCGAGTACAGAGAGCTCCCAACTTTGAAGTTGGTTACTGGAAAGTAGCAGTTTGTGTTTTTCATATTAATTTGCAATTTTCAAGTATAACGCGCTTCTTAATTTACCCTGAAACATGGTCCAGTAAAAGTAACATTTGTATTCACTTATAACTTGCTCTTCTCCTTTTTATTTTCCTATATTTATATGGAATCAGCGCAAAATGTTGTATACAATATGTCGTAGAATACTTTGGTTGTTCAATTAACGACTGGTTGACGGCTTGACATTAAAACTGTATATATCTGTATCTGTCTGTATCAGCCCATATACGTCCTACTCCTCTTCAATCGAGAGTATCTTCTGGAGTAAGCTTTTTATCTATAATCTTGGCGCGATCTATAAGATTTCACATATATAGGTGTACCTTCAATATTCTCTTATACTTCCCGGGTATGGAAATTTTGTCACGGTGCTTTCTTTCATTGTTAAAGCAAAGGATAAATAATTGAGAACACAATATCTAAATTTGAGACAATTGTGGTATGTTGGGTTGGAACCCGCGATCTCCAGTTTGGGAAACCTGTCCTCGCCTGACCTATTACTAACATAAAATGTTTTTTTTAAATATATATATATTTTTCCATTTAAATAAGTTTAATCTTTTGCTTAAATTCTAAATACAGCATCCGTTTTCAGACTTGCGAGTAGTCTGAAAGCAAATGCCGTAAGCTCTCAGCCGAATCGTGGCTCTATCGTAAGCTTTCGTGCCCGTTTTGCTGCATAGAGCCAGATTTTCGGGAAGATAAGATTAAGTATATGCAGTACATATGTACAAACAAAATGTAGTAGAAAGTTTAAGTTCTTCCATCTGCCTTGACCCAGCGCTACAGACTAAAGCACTTGTGAAATCAACGGAAAATACTTAGCACTTTTACTTGGCAATTAACGTTAATCAAAAAGTAACTAATCAACGGTTTACTTGAAAATGGTGAACGAGGCCCTAATTATTCTATAACTTAGCTCAAAAGTAAGCGCCGAACCCGTGTAATAATGTACCTAAATGTAAATTCCCACTTATAAAATCAACGGAAAATACTCGGCACTTTTACTTGGCAATTAACGTTAATCAAAAAGTAACTAATCAACGGTTTACTTGAAGATGGTGAACGAGGCCCTAATTATTCTATAACTTAGCTCAAAAGTAAGCGCCGAACCCATGTAATAATGTACCTAAATGTAAATTCCCACTTATAAAATCAACGGATAATGCTCGGCACTTTTATTTGGCAATTAACGTTAATCAAAAAGTAACTAATCAACGGTTTACTTGAAGATGATGAACGAGGCCTTAATTATTCTATAACTTGGCTCAAAAGTAAGCACCGACCACATGTAATAATGTTCGTAAATGTAAAGCAAGCAAAAGCAGGAGAATTTGTTTGTGGGCGGCGCCAACGTATTAGTAAGATAAATGCGTGATTTTATTTCACCGGTACCCTAAATGTAATGACAAAACGTGTTTACGAGCGTGCGTTTCCTGTGAGAATGTTGTTATTTATAAACACCTAAAAGCATGAGTGCAACATTTATGCCGACTTTTATGAATGGTTCACACATTGAACATTTATATTGCGTAAAATCCCGGTGTTGCATAATCAACAAATCGTCGTACTGTTTATATTGCGTATTTTGTTGCATATAATTTTCGCAACAATATTGCCCATTCCAGGCTTCATTTTATATTTTCTGGTCATAATCTCAATAACGGATGCATTTCTAGTGTAAGCGTTGCTCGGAACTAAGTGCCGCGAACCTACTGCTCGCAAGTTTTGTCAAATTGTGTTAATTGTGCAAAACATGTTAATAAGCTGTGTACTATGCAAATGCTTCGTTGTTTTGTTGCCCGCTTTAACCCTGGCAACGTCTACCAGAAAGTCTTATCAAACGGCAATATTGTAAATCTCCGACATATATGTATTTTTACCAATAATCGCTTTTAATACACGAACAGAAAAACACTTCTAAATATCAATTACTTATAACTTAATCCTCTCCTTATTTTCTGCTTCTTAAACATAATTCAAGATCTGAGACATCGCAACTCCGGGCTAAGCGATAAGAACTTTTAAAGTACGTTTACTATAAAATATGGAACGGACGAGTTTAGCTGATGTCCAAAGTTGTTTTGACGAAGAATACATGAAATATGTCTTGTGATAATCTTCAGCATATTTTATATTCCATGCATTAATAATCCTTGAAGGACACCCTCTGTGGCGTAGTTGGTTGGCGTATTTGTGTGATCCACAGGTATTTGTTTCGGGTCTGGGTGTTTGTGAGACCGAAAAGTCTCTCGTAGTTTCTGATACCCACGACACAAGACTCGATCTTAGTGTGGGGTCAGTCACTATGTATGTTACTGTTGGATGTATTTATTTATTTTATTTAATCTTACGACTATATTAATTTTTTCGTGAAGTTATTACGACTATATTAATTTCGGAAGTGCGTGATGGTAATGGACTAAACGCGGCTGCCTACATATTCGCCGTGGTCGCGGGTCCAAATCCTAGGGCACACCACTGATTTTTCGAAGTCATGTGTATATTGGCAGTCAATCACCACGCACTATAACGATGAAGGAAAACATCGTGAGGAAACCTGCATACCGTAGAATTTTGTAAGAATTTCTATGGTATGTAAAGTCTGCCAACCCGCACTAGGCGAGCGTGGTGGACTATATGGCCTAACGACTGTCAATCGTACCCTCGATTGTAGAATAAGCCCGTACCCTGCAGTGTGACGAATATGGGCTGATACATATTAATTATATAGACAGAGGCAGAGATGTAACCAATGCCACAAACCCACAGAAACCCAAACCCACAGACCGCCGAATTTAATTTGAGATCAAACAATAACTAGGCAACTATCCTACCACTCAAATTCCAACGTCAAGTCATAAAAGACTATCAAAACCAAAAATCTATTTAGTTATTTTTTTATTATTTATTAAGTAATAACAAAAGAATAAACTTATAAGCTACACAACTGTCCTGCAAAACTATACAAACAGTTTGACTGCAGGATCCATTTATACATTTAATTATACATTAGGGAAAAATTGGTTAAGTAGTGCTTTTTAAGATTCGACTTAAATATTATTTTATTCGATTCTTGTCTTATGGCCTCGGGCAAACTATTGAGAGTATACGGGATACGTTTTTTTAGAGCTACTCATTAATTATAGACTTCAAAAAACAGTATGACACATAACAGTTCCAAATTACAATTACGAGAGAAATTATATCGCTTGTTACTTTAATAATTACAAGCTTCAAAGAGTTCACAGAACTCCGCATGCACGAAATAATTGCGTATTATTATAACAATCACACGTCTGCATTTCAAATGGGTTCGTTGCTTAACTTGTTAAGTACTTGTATCACTGTCATAGAAACCGAGGTGAAATAATAGCTTTGTTCTCGTGTTTCCTTAAATTACTAAGAATTTAGACTCTGTTTATTATTTTATAGGTGCGTTTGATGAATTTCTTTAAATTATTAAAATGTTTAATTTCAAAGCAATTTATTACTAATTAGATCGACGGTCTGCCAGCACCGGCCTACGGAGCTACAAGTTTTCCGAGCGGTAAAGAGATTTTCATTACGTGCTCCTTCATTGTACATTCTTCCCCTCTATTTTTCCTCTCCGTCTTCTTTATTGTACCTCCCAATTTTTATCCATAATGATCAAACGTTGACAAATAATGATTATGAACTAAATCGAACGTCGCTGTATCCATTCACAGTCGTTAGATGTCGAGGCTGAAAAGTAAAAGTATATTTTTAAAATATACGCAAAACTATTTAGCGATATCCAAAAAATGTGAACAGCGTTATACAATTGACAATGGACAAGTACGAAAATAGTTTGATGAGTATCGATTTGGCTATATCCATATTATAACTAACACGTTGCAATTTCTCACGCTATTAATACCGCGGAAGCCCACGCTAAAAATAACCGATAAAGATAATTCCACAGCGCGGAATAAAAATAAATGTTCACAAAGCCGTCGAAAACAGCAATCACGAAAACTACCAGCTAGCAATGTTAAAACACACAAATAGAACGTGGAATCAAGCATGGTGGCTAAACAATAACTGAATCAAAATGACGGTCCGTTTGAGTTCGTTATACCGTCCAATGGTCCGAGAAACGAGCTGCAAAATACTGTACGTGGGCCGCGAAAATGTCATACGGTAGTGTGGATGGAGATGAAAGTGACGTGGGTGTGACCAACATTGCATCATTTATAAGGTTTATTGGTTCTTGTAGTCCTACGTCCAAATTATTTCATAGTATGTTCTTCCTTAAAAATTGATTGGACTGAAGTTGAAGTCACAAAAGGATCAGAGGGAGAGTCAAAATCGAATTTAAGGGCCAATTTACGTATTAAAAACTTAATGTAATTATTTAAAGATACATTGAAGTAAAAATATTGTTTAAAATTCCGTCAGCCAGTAATTGCATTCAAGATTACAATTAAAATTTTGACGCATCTCATCGCGCCAATGTCAAGTGGTCAGCAAAAGAAATAAAAAAATAGAAGACTCAAATATCCAGAAAGTATTAATTGGTGCGGGATTCATACTAAAATAACCTTTATTTATATATTCGTAACAATCAAGATATTTTTTTTACTATCATGGTATTATGACTTCGACTATTATGACAACAATAATACTTTTCATAATACATAATGGATTAAATATGTAAACGAGGTTTTGCAAGTATCCTACATAAGTATCATTATCGCTATACTTGTATAACGTAGATAAAATGACGTAGCACTCACCAGTTACGTAAGTTTTAATCAGCGATGACGTATTTATGACGACTGCGATTTACATCACAAATGCTAAATACATATTTCGCGTTTTGCATTATATCAATTATGTAATTCCAGCAAATTGGTATACGGTATTAGTCTGTAGCCACATATTATTGTATTTCGTCAATCTCCAATTTCTTACTAGGGATAACCTGAGCGGTACCCGAGTTTATTTTACTTATTATATTCCTTCAGGTTTATGTTTTTGTTGACTTTTAAATCGTTTTCAAAAAAACGAGGTTTTTTAATACGGCGCGTATATCCGTGATCCTCTCAAATAGTACTTATCCGGTTTGGATGGAGTTTTCTTTATTGAAGTACATAGACCGTATTGATGCAATTAAACTATTTCTTCATTCTAACTGACGTCATCCCGGTCAGTGCCAGCGTCAGCCCTCCTGCTCAATGTTCGCCACCTCGTGCGGTCTTCGGGATCCTCAATTATAAGACCATTGTCTATCATGTCTTCTCTGATTTCAAGCCAGCGCTTTTATATTTGGCTACGAAATTTAGGCCCTGCTATGTTAAGGCATGTATTCCCGATGTAATCCTACAGCTTTCTTAAGACATGGCCAAATGATGATGCAATTTAACATCGGTTAAAATATACCAGTACTAACTATAACCGGGACTGGCACAAAGCTAATAGGAAGCATGAGCTGGATTCCAGCACATTGCTATCATGTAAATTCGTTTCATAAGTTGACATAATAGCTTACGAAGATACATGTTAGTGGATCGATAGGTAAATACGATGGTTAATAAATTTGAATGCACGTAACTCGTTTATCCGACAAAAATATGGCTTGATTGTCCCACTTTCTTCACATTGATATAGATATTGGTGTTATGGGAGATAATTTGGGTAATATAGGGCTATAAATAAATATTATTCAAATTCAGATGTCGTCAGGTGAACTTATGTAGGTGATACAGTCAGCTGCGTCAATAGCACGTCGTAATAAAATAATTAACTTCGACAAAACTTTTACATCTATAAGAAAAGCATAATCTACGATTAACCTACATCCTTAAATTAACTTTTAAGTTACAATATACCGACAAATATAACTGTTAAAAAATCGGTCAACTGCTAACAAAATTGTACAAAATTATACCACAAAATATCAAGTAATTGCTACATTTAATTATTGTGTTTTAGTAGTGGCAAATAATAATTCATAATCATTTCTCACCAGTCGATGCTACACTAACTACATGCACACATATGTACATACGGTGTAGTTACTCCACCAAACCAATTTTTCTATTGCAATGAATGGAGAGACGAGCATGACATTTGCCTGATGGTAAGCGATACGACTGCTCATGGGCAGTAGCAAAACCAAACAACACCATGAATTACAAAGCAATGCTCGGCATTCCACTGAGCTCGCCATCTTGAGACATAAGATAAGTCTCATTATGTCCAGTAGTTAGTCTGGCTTCAATGTCCTTCAAACCGGAACACAACAGTGTATTTACACTGCTGTTTGGCGCGAGAATTATACATTGCGGTAGCCGTCTAGGTAGATAAGGCGGCCTCTCAAATATGAGAGAACTACCAATGAAAACATCCCACAGCAGGCTAAACCTGTACAAGCCCGCTTATTACCGCAGTCCAAGATTGAAAGGAGTAAACGTCCCACATCTGATAATGGACGCCTAATGAGTAAAGTCGAATGAATTCCCGCAATACTGAGTCCGTTAAAAAGTTCACACGCTCCGTTCGGAAGATAAAAAGGCCCTTTTAAATTCAGATCGAAATTCCTCCCATCCTTTTTATGCATTCGATGTCCATGTCGTTAATACTGTATAGAAATTTCATTAGTATCGCACAACAGGTCGTTTATCTTGTCGTTTTTATGATAATTTATTCTATATGATTGCGATTACGTAATTAGGGTTAGTTTAAATATTAAATAAGGAAAAATATGTGGTTGACGTGACGAACATTTTTTTTATTTATATGATCCACTATATGTTGGGTCTGGGTATTGTGGGATCGCAAAGTCTTTCGTAATTTTCAATACCCGCAACAGTCATTTAAGTATCTTATTTTGACGTCAGGACTAATATATCATGTAACTTCTGCATGATTTATTTAGTAATTAATTCATACAAATACATAAACTCACGCCTTTTTCCCAGAAGAGGTAGGCAGAGGTGTTACCAGGACACCCACATTTCACCATGTATGTTCCCTTCCACGATGTGATAGGGGGTTAGCCTATCGCCATATTGGGCACAAATTCCTGAGTCCGAGCTGATAATCGCTGCGTTTACGGTCCATCCAAGCGTTCTTAAAACAAGAAGATCGCCGGCTGTAATATTATGAATCCATTTTCTTCTTTACTTGCAATTACCCTATACTTCCGAAGGGTTACATATATATTTTGACTACGGTTGGGATTTTACGACAAACGTTTGCTTGACTTTTCTATTTCAGCCGTTTTTCTAAATGGAGAAATTTATTCAAACTAGGAATCCCTATTTGAAAACAATGCTGGTTCATACGTAATTATTTTATTTTTTTATATACTTCGTAACCCTCTAGGCCCAAATAACAAAGGGTAGAAAAGTCCCGTAGTTTCCGATACCAACGATTCACAAGTCTCGCTTCGTGAAAGAAAATTCAGAAATACAAGATATTTTTCATGTCTAAAAGTAAAGAAATAAACTCGAAATTAGATATTTAATTGCTTTATCAAAAGACAATTAACACATAGGTTTGCCAATTTAAATTAATAGTATTAATACAGGTATTAATTAGGTTACCGAATTACAAAAACAAAAATACTTTTAATAAATTGATCTTTGAAAGCGTTTAATTGAATTAGTTTTATTTACATCAATTAACATAACTTTACATTGTCGCCAGGTGACATTTTTATTCGTAATTTGGGCTCGATGTCTGGGTCGGGCAAACCGCCAAAATTTCTTATCTATTTTGTAGCTCTTAACATGTTTACTCAAAGCGGAATAAAGCAGGGCCGACAAATGTCAGTAGCATTAATCTCATTCTATAATTTTATTGAAAAACTAGCGTCTGTCCGCAATCTTCGTCTGCGTAATTAACTTTATTTGGAATTTCCCATCCTGTCCCTTTATATCCCGTCTCATTCTCACGCAAGGCATGAAATTCAGTGCCATCCCATCCCTTTGAGTATAAAAAAGTAACAAATATACCGGAATTCTTTCCTCAACCCTCGGGAACATTATTTTTTTCGGGATCAAAAGTAGCCTAAGTGTTAATACAGGGTGTCAACTACCTTCATACCAAATTTCATCGAAATCTGTTTAGCCGTTTCTGAGTTCATTGCGTACAACCGCACAGTCAAACAAACAAAAATTTAAAAAATCCTTGTTTTGGGTTCTATTACGTTAACACAGACACGTTTTTCTCATTTACCTTCCATGTACAGACATCGATCGATTTTTATATTTAATTGTAAATATACATCTCACAGAAAGTCATCCATTCTAAAACATATTTTATAACGTATTTCTGTGATTATAACAACACGGAAAGCTTACAACATCAAACCGCTTAATCATAATTCTAATTATAAATACGTTCATTTTATAACCCTTTATAATGCTAACCAGCCCGCGGCAATGTTTACTTGTTGTGTAAAAATATACTGATGGATTTGTTATTGTTTACTGCTTAGCTGCCCATTCGCACATTATTCTGTCGGTTTATAAAACCTTTGAAAATAAATAACATTCTATAAATACACGTAAAGACACACACGTTGGTGTAGCGGTTGTTTTTAATATTACAAAACATCCGATAATGTTTTGAAAAGCCACACAAAAAGAATTGTCAACAAGCTCTTGAGAATTTAACTCGCGACGAAATTATTCGGAAAGAAAACTCATACGGCCTTATTCATAGACATATTTTAAACCTATTTTAGCTATGGAATGTTTGTCTTCTTCGCTCAAACTAAATTCCAGAGTCGTTTGATAGGGACAAAACATTCGATAGCTAAAATAGGTTTTGAATCTGTCTATGAATAAGGCTCTATATGAGGATTTGAAAACAATGTCTCTTCATACCACTGCAGGTGATAAAAATATATACATAAACTCAGACTTTATCGCAGAAGGGGTAGGCAGAGGGGCCACCAGGAAACACATATTTCACCTTGTATGTTCCGTCCCATGATGTGACAAGGGGCGAGCCTATCGCCATATCGGGCACAAACTCCTGACTCCGGGCTGATAATGAATAGAAAAACCCAATATCTCTTTGCCCGACCCAGAATTCGAACCCGAGACCTCAGCTTTGTAGTCGCACCGTAGTACAACTACGCCACCGAGGCAGTCGATATTAATGAAGCGAAATATGTGTCTTGTGTCGTTGCTGTCAGAAACTATGAAGGATTATAAGCCACACAAAACCCAGAATCGAGACAAATATTCGTTGATCACACAAATATTTGACTTGGTGTGGAGATGATACCCGCGGAGCTTTATAAAATAATTTTCGCTACTACGTCACGGACTATATCGAAAGTAAACATTATAAATAATTTACTTTATTTTATGTGATTCTGGTGATGTTTGATTGATCTGGCCCTCTTTTAAATCACTTGTCAGTTTGGTCCAAAAAATAACGCGGTAATTATTATTTCCATATGCAAAAGTTTCATGCATAAACATGACGAATCATTTGCGGTTTTATGCTCGCGAATGTAGAGTGCAGCTTCCAAATGTCCAATTTCTACTTATTTAAACCCGCTACTGAAACTACTCTTCCAATTATATTATATTATATTATCACTCATATGAAAATGTTTCTTATTTCTTCTGCTTTCAGCAACAGTTAAACATTACAGTGTAGGTTAAAGATTGACATAGTATGCCGTTATATAAATAATGACCGTAATATAAGTAATGTTTGGTTTCTTATTGGTAACGAATCGAACGCATTTTTCCGATTTGTCGATCGCTGATTGGAATCCCAAGGCACTCATCTGTCATCTGTCATATGTCACAGCCTGTATCTATGCGCCACACATGTACTGCCCTGTAGCCCATAAACATCCATTGCAGGGCACAGGCCAGCTCTACAAACGAGTGTACGAATGAGAGGTGGCAATTTAGTCCACCAGGCAGGCCTAGTGCGGTTCTGCAGAATTTACGTACCTTAGACATTCATACAAATCGCTATGATATGCAGGATTCCTCACGACATTTTTCTTCACCGTTATTGTGTTTGGTGATTGACCAACAATACACACATTACTCCGAAAAGTCAGCGGATGGAAAGTCAGTGAGATTTGATGCCGCGACCACCATGAACATGTTGGCAACCGTGTCTGGTCCTTACCACAGACTTGAATGAGTATAATGGCAGCTTCTTACACTTGTGTGAATGATGGCTATCCGATCTATTACAAATATACTAGTAGCGAAACTAGTATTCGTCGATTTCGCAATGCCAACCTCCTTATTTACATTAATAGTAATTTACATGCCCTGTAATTACGGTTTCTGTTAAACAAGAGTACACGAATGAGGCTGTACCAGAAACTAATTAAGTGTCTATTTTTGTACTTGTTTAAAATGCTACTGAATTAATCGGGCTTAATTTATTTGTCGTGAATGAAGGCTCGGATGTTGGTTAATGTCCTTATAGGTCAAGTGCCATGATAAAGACATTTGTGAGGTTCTGGGTTTAATTCCCAGATCGAACGGTTTATGAATGAGTTTGATTACGTTATTTTATACGGAAAATATCATTCGTAATAGGATTGTTTTCTAAAAAGTTGAAGTCGTAACATCTTAACCAAAGTCATTTCTATAGAGATACAAAAACATTTAAGTTTACCCTAAGTATTTGTGGGATACTGTATTTAGAAAGAAGCTTTTATATTCAATAAGCAACGGCACGATAAACAACAAAGTAAACATGCGTACTAAAACTTCTAATTAATACATAAAAACAGATATTTAACTAAAATCCACTATGTATCACAAACAGAATTCTGTAATATTGCTCTTTATTACAAGCAGACGACTATTTTAATTAAATTGAACGTTTAATTCGTAATAGATTAAAACTAGACGCGACATAAGCAGCGTAACATGTCTGTAAACGCATCACAGACATCGACACAGTCAAAGATAATTGTTATTTACGCTATATACCTACATAAATAAACAAATACACGCAACAGTCACATACATAGCACTGCCTACTAAGACGCTAGTCTTGTGTCGTGAGTATAAGAAACTACGAGATTGTTTCAGTCTCACAAACACGCAGACCCGAAAATAATTGTGGATCGCACTATTTATCCGAACCCGCGTAGTCTCGTTTCACAGACGGCAGTGGTGAAGCCTCCATATATGCCGATTATTTCCGGCTTCCCTTTTGTAATTTTTGTCTATTATAAAAAACACTTTATACTATTACAACTTTTTAAACAAGTTATATGAAGAAAACAATCAAATAATAAATAATACTAAAATAAATATATCGGCTTCCCATTTGAAAAAAGTCACCCTTCGCCACTGACAGACGGCATCTAACCAAGTGCGCCAGGGAGGCTTTCAATTAATTTACGTTACACACATAAGCTCGCGGCTGTATCTCTAAAAGGATAGCAGAAGTTTCTCTACTGTCTCTACATACGCCGAGCTTATTTTTTTCCCATACATATGGCGAGCCTATAGCCATGCCAAGCACATAATATTTGCATACGCTTATTATTGATTAACAAGTTTGCACAGTATTTTATTAACTAAATGGGTATTTGTATTAAGGTTATACTAAGTAGCAATTATGGCTTCAGGCTTAATAGAAATTAAACGCTAAGTTATGTACTTCTTTTTTGTTCGACCATACATTGCATCTAATGGCAATTGATGGCTTCTTTCAGATAAAAGATTAACTGCTACGATTATTATCTATTGCCGTTCCATTTTAATGTCTTTATATTTTTTGCAAAACCTTTAAACACACACAGCTCAAATATTAGCATTTTAACGCAAATGAATCTGTCATCAAATCAATTTCCTATCAATTTTAAAAAAGGTTAAGTAGTGTTCATTGAAATCCACCAGATATAAATCAACTCTTATGAAAACAGCCGATAACTATACTCCAATATCCTGACTTTAAATTTTCCATTGTAAACATAGTTGCAATGCGGATGTATCATCAAAACATGCCAATATAAAATTATGTCCCATACTTAACCGTTAAATGTCGTTTGATGCGTGCAGCGAAGAATTTTTTAATAAAAAAACAATTCACCAGTTTTTTAATAAAAACTTTCATGTGTAAATTATGACGGAATTTTATATTCTTCGTGGCTTTGAACTGCTTTTAGAGTATTCCTTAATGCATTTTTAGCTTAGTTGCTCTTTTACTTGGAGATAATGAGCGCGTACAAGATTTTTTGTAAAATGTTGCGTTAGGTGTCTTTTGGTTCATTTTAATAGTTAGTAAATCTAATAAGAGATAATAGCCGCTCACAAGAATATTCATATTGTGGTATAGGCCTGACAAATATTTGCAATTTTAATAACTTTTGTCGAATTTTCATCCCCGTAATAATGGTGTTTTTGGATTTTTCAGCCCGCAATTCTGTGGATGCATGATATAAATTCTAGGCTGTATTATAGAATAAAATATTATAAATAGGATTTCCCAGGTCGATTCGCTAGTCTAATGGCAGGATGTATGTAGATTGTGAACTAAGAGGCCCTAAGAGTGCTTTAATATTAAGTAATTCATTGTAGTCTACTTTAACAAATGTATTATAATACTAGCTTTTATCTGCAGATTCATCCCGGTGTCGAAAATAAAGCCTTAATGTATTTATTTTTGTTATTCTAATGCATAAGATATTACGATATTGCAAAGTTCCATCAAAATCGGTTCAGTAGTTTTTGCATAAAAGTAACAACTTACATACATTCCCACGAAATTTCACATTACAATATTAGCAGGATTTATTTATTTTTCCTAAAACATAACCTTGTGGAATCGTTCTATCAAAATGTATAAATGTAATGTAATTTATGTCTGTCACACATAATGTATTTGCGTAAAACATTTCAAAAAGTTGACTTCTATAAATTCTTGCAATTAATCTTCCGTTTCCCTCGCGAGTTTGTTTTAAACTGACATAAACAAACTGTTTTACTATATGAACGTATTTTGTTTTGATATCATACTAGTATTTATAGACGCGGAAGTGTGTATGTTGGTTTTTCTTCTTTCACACATTATTTTTAGTGCGATGAATGCCTCGGTGGCGTAGTTGTACTACGGTACGACTACAAAGCTGAGGGTCTCGGGTTCGAATCCCGGGTCGGGCAGAGTGATATTGGGTTTTTCTATTCATTATCAGCTCGGAGTCAGGAATTTGTGCCCGATATGGCGATAGGGTCGCCCCCTATCACTTCATGGGACGGAGCATACAAGGCGAAATGTGGGTGTCCTGGTGGCGCCTCTACCTACCGCTTCTGGGATAAAGGCGTGAGTTTATGTATGTATGTATGAATACCGAGACGAGCAGGCCATTCGCCTGATGGTTATCGATATGACCGCTCATGGACAGTAGCAAAACCAAACAACACCATGAATCACAAAACAATGCTTGGCACTCCACTGCGCTCGCCATCTTGAGACATAAGATGTTAAGTTTCATTATGTCCAGTAGTTACTCTAGCAACATGATGAGAGCAGATGGATTGATCATGTTGCAGATAGTTTATTTACAGTATGACGTCAGCTTTTGCATTATTAGTAGGTATAGGCTCTTTTTCACACTCATTGTATCTATACCTTAAAAGGCATAGGCAGATGTAAAAATAGCAGCACCTACTTTTAGTTCATACTGGACATCAAATCGAGTCCCAGAAAATTCTAATAGCATTTTCCAAATTAAATAAATAAACATATGGGACTTGAGAATCGCGCTTTTTTTTTCTAAAAAATGCGAAGTTCAAATGTGAAAAATGGGGATGATTTCCTACGCTGAGTAATTTGTGCTAAACTATTTAACTGATATAACTAAAGATCGCTCAGGGCAGTGGTCGAAACTCGAACGCGATTCATTAACCAATAATAACATTTTGAAATATTTTTGAAATAAATCAGATCAATAACCGAAAAGTGCAAAATTATGGCTATGTTTTTCTACATCTTTTTATTAACCAAAACATAATAATGTAAATCTCTTGGGAAACAGAGAAAATCATTTTTGTCGTAGCCTATTTATATAGCGATTTCTAGGCTACTGGGGCTGAAGTTACTAGACGATATGTATAGGTACATATATTTGTATCGTCAATTGATGCCTCTGGAGCGGTCCCACATAGAGTTTCAAGAGTTTTGCAAACAAACTGGGCAGTAAGTAAAGCTTGCGTGAAATTAGAACCGTACTTAAATAACATTACGTATGGTTAGCCTATAGGGCGCATTATATACAAAATTAACTGTGTGTGTGTTTTTTTTTTCTTACAATAATGTTTGTAATCAACCCGGTTATTCGGAAAACAAACTTTATGCGTTTTTACTTACTACTTAATTAATTTAAATATGTTTATTAGACTTATGTACATAAATTTGGCTTTATTAAAATTCACAACATAATTTTCACCATTCATTTATCAAAAGTTAATTGCAAATAATATTTAAAATATTTGAAAACTCTTAACTATATTATTAATTTTAAGATTCGTCGTTATTGAGGACTACTGGTTTTCAATTTATCCTAACTAGGTTAAATTCATCCGGATAATATTGCCAGATTCACAAGACTTCGCTAATCAACTAAATTATTTTATTTCAGTTGTAACATAATCTATCGGATACTTCCGCATTTACTTCTGAATGGGATCAAATAACATTATAAAGGGTATTCCTAAACAAAGGTAAGGAAGGAAACTGTATATAAAACATAATTTAAAAAGAAGAAAATATAATTATGTTATAAATATTGCATAAAACACTATGATTAAACATGTATCCTGTATGTACTAGTCACATATTATTTTACATGTAAATAAATTATAGTTGTAAAGACTGGAAACTTAATGTTTATACAGATATTTTCCATTTCCTTTATTTGATTATATGAAACTGATGAAGCACTATAAACTCCTTTAAGATTTTAGCTTCAGTTCGCAGTATTCCTATCAAGGAAAAAGTTTTGCGGCGACCGCAGCTTCTGTGTAAATTCCGCGAACTTATTATGAACATTCAGAAAAAAAATATGATATGCATTGGAAATTATTATAACGGTTCTATTCTCTTTATTTTTTTACTTAATAATTATGATAAATTAAAAACATAAATTATATACCGATAAATGAGGAAGATTTTTTTTCTATTTATTTCGAGCATACTATGGTTTATCTACGAAAATTATATTAAAGTACTATTTACTAATAATTTTATTTTGTTTAGTTATACAATATTAAATAAAAATTAAAAGACCTATTCATTAAATTTGAAAATCATTTTTTTATATTATTTATTAAAAGTATACAATAATAATATTTGAGAATGCCCATTATTCAATTTTAATAAATATTCATGACTAATTGGCTAATACAATATCGAAAACACGTAAATTCGACAAATTGATAACACTGATAACAATTAATGCACGCTGGAATTCCCTCCATTGCGTATTGTTCTAAAAAGCAATTATTGTATCCCTTGTTTATCATAAAGGAGATAATTCAATACGTATTCAATACACTATAGTAACAATCCTAATTAATTCCTCTTTAATTAAAGTACTATTCAAAACTCAGCGGTAAATTGATCCCAGGAGTTCGAGTCATAAAATCTACCCACCTTATAAATTTAATAGACCTATTTTAGTTACCTCTAAATACTTAATTACTCACAATTATTAATCTCCAAGCCTCACTCAGCTACAGAACTCGCCTTCTCAAACTAGGAAAACATTGTCCCAATAAAATATCGCACAATTGGAACCAAACTTTTTAAACTTGGAACAGTTTTAAAAAACATTGCGGCACTTCGGAACTTTTTGAAAAGTTTTATCCAACCTGCCAGTTCAAGTCACATCGCTTTGGAACATTGTTGCTTTTTAAATGTTTTTTTTTAAGTTTTTCGATCGCGGACTAAGGCGGCGAGCGGGCGGCCGGCGCGTTCGCACTCAACCGCAGTTAGACGACAAGTGAAATGAACAAGGAGCGTTCCCACTTCGTCCCGTATATCAAACGTTATACCATCGGTGTTTTTTTTTTTGCAACCCGATTCGTGTCAGTCAATTAAGGAAGATTACACTCAGATTGAACGGTGGCCGGTTTAAAAATCAGGGGATCCCTAACGGATACATAAATTTAAAATTTACTGTCTAGTAAGTTAAATTCTGCAATATCTCTAAAAGTGTGCTAGTCAGAAAAACATTTCGTTTAGCAAAAAACCTCGCTAGTATGAAAAAGTGATGAATTGAAATGTTAAGTAAACTACTGCAGTAGCTTTATTTTTCTGACAGTCTCCATGACAAATAAACACGATTTATTTATGAACTCGCAGATCTGTATAATTTACTCGTTGAGATAAACTTGCATGTATTCTTATCTCGAATGTTAAGGTCGAAACGTTGTCTTTTTACCTAGTTTTATTGTAAACACCATCGGGTTAATAAACTTATTACTGGTAGTGCATGTATGTAAATACTACGCTTCGTGATAAAATTATAATTATAATTATTTATTGACACATCATTTACATACTTCGTAGTTCTTTCCAGAATTCTTATGTACGATGACTTCTCCTTCGTCGTTAAGATCAGCTAAAATTATTTATATTACTTAAATAAAGCTCGAAACAACGACTCAGTTCATTGCACTAAGCTATTGTTTATATTACAGAAAATGGAAGCACCATGTATATTATTTTTAGTTCGACAATTAGCTACCTAGTAAAAGTATACATTTATATCTAGTCGATGTCTGACCACGAACAATATATTATTCAACGTTCCTTTGTAAACTATTGCAAGCTTAACACGTACCACCTTTGTGTTACATCCGTTTGTCTGCGAGCTTTAATTGTTTCGGATTGCACAGCTCATTTGTATTACCTAAGAATAAGCTATATGCACATTATTATGTTAATACTATTTAGTTTATTCTACATTAATATACACCCAAATAAATAAATATACCCAACAGTTACATACATAGTCCTAAACTAAGATTGAGTCTTGTGACGTGGATATCAGAAGCTAGGAGAGACTTTTCGGTCTCACAAACACCCAGATCCGAAACAAATACCTGTGGATCACACGAATATTTGTTTCGATGCGGGGATCGAACCCGCGGTCTCTCCTTTCACAGTCGGCGTCTAAGCAACTGCGCCACAGAGGCAGTAGGTATGTGAGGGAATATCTTTTCAACTAAACGGATTCTAGAAATTTGTTGACTAATATAAGTTACTTTGGCTGCAAGATAAATCAATTTGCTACTGCGCTTCAATCGCCTTTTGAGGTTATCGGAGTCCCAATAATCCAATATCTTTCCTTTTCTCTCATGTTAACCACACATTTCTATACCTAACATTTACTCGTCTGTGATACCTACACTGTATCTGCTCATTATCGCACCCTACTGAACACGACAATATTCTACAGCCAAAAGATTCAGTGATTCATTCTAAAGGTGAAACGTGGGTGTCCTGGTTCCACCTCTGCCTACCCTTTGCGGGAAAAAGGCGTGAGTTTATGTATGTAAAAGATTCTGAGAAAGCTTACTCAAGCTCACTTCGACATGCTGTAAAATAAGTTTATTTAAATACTCGTGAAGTTAATAACTTTCCTAACTTCACGCCGGACACTAGTATCATAATGTAAAATTAACTATAGAGCAATTAAGACCTAAGTTTGAAACTAGGCGGAGATAGTTGTCAAATATTTAGGTAGTGGTAATGTTGCGGAAAATGCATGGCCGCCCCGCTGGTAATTACATTGGAAGCTGTTGTGCTAAGCAGTGCGTATAAATCCTTTTCTATATCAGCCCATATACGTCCCACTGCAGGGCACGGGCCTACTCTACAATCGAGAGAATCGATTGAGAGTGGTTAGGCCATATAGTCTACCATGCTGGCCTAGTGCGGGTTGGCGGACTTACATACCGTAGAAATTCTTAAAAAACGCTACGGTATGCAGGTTTCCTCACGATGTTTTCCTTCACCGTTAAAGTGCGTGGTGATTGACCATCAATACACGCATAACTCCGAAAAGTCAGAGGTGTGCCCTGGGATTTGGACCCGCGACCACCGTGAACATGTAGGCAGCCGCGTCTGGTCCTTTACCAACAGGCCAACACGCACTTCCACTAAATCCTTTTACCTTGACTTTATTTGTTTAAAAATCTGTATATAACCGGTATAGGAAAAAATCTGAGAATGCCTGCATACTTTATAATTCTTTGTATGAATTTAAAAGTCGAACGTTCAGCATTCCGCAAGGATTATAGGCTATGGTACGATAAATAATTAAAATTATGGTTAGTGCAGTGCAATTTTATTATAGCTCTTAATATTAATACTTCTCATATACACATGCTTGGAACGCAATACATATGCGTGGTAAAAATTCAAACACGAATATCCCACCACCGACCCTAAAGTCTCCGACAATCCCACTCGTCGAAAGAAACAATAGAAATCTGAAAATTCGTCTGTTCTCTAAAACCATTTAATTTTAAATTCTCTGGAAGTCCAACGCCCACACAAACATATATACATAAACTCACGCCTTTTAAACAAAATACTGTGACCTTTAGCTGGTATAACCAGTTTCAATAATTTGGCTACCTAATAGGTTTTCATTAATTCCAACACTTGATTGGCTACCTTTAAACGCTAAAATGAAACTGAACACGCACTTATACCGTCCTCATTTTATTAGATCAATTTCAAAGGTAATCTACGTTGCTAGTTTCTCATATAAGGTAGACAGACGACCTAAATTTGTAGGAAATCGCTAGGTGTAGGCCGGTTTCAATTGATCTCTATGGAAATGGTTGGAGAGGGGCTATGTTCAGCAGTGGATTTCTTAGCTGAAAAGAGAGAGAGAGAGAGTATCTCGTATGAGTTGCCCGGAACTGGAATTAGCGCCTGGCATGGCGATAAGCTTCCTTCGTATGATAACATAGAACGAAAACAAGAGCGGTAAACCGTGAATAGCAACTGTGGCACCTCTGCTTAAAGGGTTGGTCTTATGTTTGTGTATGTTTCCCTTATTACGTTACCTTTCAATTCAGAAAACACGCTTGGCCAGAAATAAGGCAAATTTCCGAGATTTTGTTTGATATGGGGCTGGTTGACAAGTAAGGCATGACTTTTTGCAATATTCACAAGAATCATGTTATTTTTAAATCCACTGCAATGCGCATAATGATAACATAATGCAATCTAAATAGAGTATCCACTTGGGAAAGGTTATCGTACGCTGGTCGAGAAAATTACGTCTGCCTGGCTGAAACGGGATGCACACAGGGGGGTTACTGAATGATCCGAAACGAAATTCCGATGTTCGAACGTTCGACGTCCGAAGTAAATTATAAGATTTCTACTTTTAAAAATCAACACTTTTCTCCATGATACTTATCACTCACTCCGAACTATGGTTTATGGTTACGACGTACGATGGAGTACCCTACCTAGGCACATTCGCGTAGTTATACGTGCGACGCGACGTTCGAAACTTCTTCGTTTCGGATCATAGAGTAACTCCCCGAATCAAATAGTTGAACCCGAAACACGATATATTTATGTATTTATTTAAGTATAGAATCTTTCATAATTTTTGATGTATTCATAGGATTTGTTACTGCCAACACAAAAATCGACGCAACAACAGATTAATTATAAATTTCCTAAGTAAGACTTTCGATCTCATTTCAACAGAATCTATAACAAGATTACCAATTATTATCGACGACAACTAACACAAAATAAAAATAAAACTCCTTGGTTATTTGATATAGCATTCCTACTATTGGCTATTAAAAACATATGTAGTTCCAGACGATGAAAAACGAAAATCCAGACGATTTTCATCTATCGTTTAAACAAGTTTGATATAAATCCTAACAGAGTAAGTTCGGAAGTTCAGTGACACCGTAAATCTGTGTAATTACGCTAAACGACGGCGCCTTATATGGACACTGGCTGCGAACTTAACAATGTGCATTGTGGATATTTAAAGTGTGAGTATAATGACCGTTTGTATTTTTAAAATATATTTAATCAGTGAGAAAAATATCTTGTAAAGTGAGTTTAATGTGGGTATTATCATTCCTTGCAAATATTTTGCCGTATATGTCAAGATTTATGTAGCGTTTTAAAAAATAAATTACATCGTACATAAAGATGCATCAAGTTCTTGTTATAGTGTGACAAGAGGTGTGATGGTTTCGGTTTAAAATAAAGTTTGCCTAAATTGTGTTCCTATAAAAAATATAAATTAACACAAATAGTAGATTGATCTTACTGCCTCGGTGGCGGAGTTGTACTACAGTACGATTACAACGCTGAGGTCCCGGGTTCGAATACCGGGTCGAGCAAACTGATAATGGGTTTTTCTTTTTGTCACCCGGTGACAGGAACTTGTGCCCGATATGACGATAGACTCGCTCCCTATCACATCGTGGGACGGAACACACAAAGCGAAACGTGGGTGTACTGGACCCTGGTTGCACCTCTGCCTACCCCTTCTGGGAAAAACGCGTGAGTTTATGTATGTAGATTTATCTTAGTCTTTAGCTATAAAATAAGTCCACTACTGAACAAAGGAATCCGCAAAGATCTCCACAGAGAAGTTATTAGAAACAGGATGAATCCAGCGGCTACTTTTACCCTACCATAATTGGAAATGTAGTTCGGAACGACTGGATTGACATTTAATATATGCTGCCAATGAACTATGCCCGAATTACCCAAATCATCGGACAAATGGCAGATTAAATTCAGTAAATTGCCCTCGTTACTTTAATTTCTACAAATTCCATTCTATGTTGGGAACAGATCTTTTTCAGCTATAATAAAACATATTGCCCACACATCCTTAAGCTATTTCTTATTGTATAAAACCTGTATATAGTTGTTACAAAAAGTAATTCATATTTATTCTCAGTTTGGAACTTATAAGTAATAGCATAAAAACTAAAAACAAAGACTTTAATATCACGCAATAATTTGATTATATTCATTGAAAACAAAAGATTTCACGCAAACAAATTGTCTTCGCCAAATCCAAACATTATAGTACACATTTCCACAAGATTTGACAATAAACATTGCGAGGCTTTCCTCGGTAAACGAATTTGGGAAAATGTTCAATTTGGACTGAAACCTTCTGTTACTTGTAAACAGGGGCTTGTCAGCTCGGCTTTGCGTTTTATCTCATACAATTTCAAAGGTAAACCAATATTTCTCATATCCTGCCATTTTTATGGAGTATTGAAATTGTTTGTATGAGGGTTTATAAATAATACCAATATATACGAGACGCTTATATTATGATCATGCTGACTGAATAAACAATACTTGTAGTTGACATACAAATTGTATGTTGTAGTTGTTGACTGCCTAGGTGGCGCAGTTGTACTACGGTATGATTGCGAAGCTGAGGTCTTGGGTTTGAATCCCGTGTCGAGCAAAGTGATACTGGATTTTTCTATTCATTATTAGCCCGAAGTCAGGAATTTGTGCTCGGTATGGCGATTGGCTCGCCCCTAATCACATCGGTGGGACGGAAAATACAAAGCGAAACGTGGGTGTCTGGTTCCTACGAGGGGAACCTCTGCCTACCCCTTCCGGGAAAAAGGCGTGAGTTTATATATGTATATATGTTTTTAATTCATTTAGCAAGCGTTCTTCATTAAATTCCCGAGATAAAATATTTTAAAAGTTATCGTATTTGTGAAACTTTTCTAATTACTCCTCGTCGATCAACTTATAAACTAACCGACAAGCGAAGTTTCTTTGAACTATTATTTATTAATAGTTTACTTACTAATACTCAGTTAACTTTAGAAGAGAATATTTTAATAAACACTTTTAAAAAACTTCACTATGTAAAGTGGTATAATTTACATTCAAAATGAATTTGAAATTGTGCATTTAAATCGGAACATAGCAGAAAACTTTGGCTAAAAGTACCTTTGGCCTCTCCTATATTGTAGCTACAAATTATAGAGTATTTCTACAACCATAATTGCCAAATGTTACCCCAAAAAAGGTAATTTCTACACAATATGCGTAGTTAGTGATTTTTCGTGAGCTACTCTCTTATTTACCATGTTTATTCCTTCCTGTTTTTTTCCGTTTACCTGTGTTTTCGCGCCATTACCTAGCTCTATCTTACGCAATCAGCAGTAGGGAGTTTAGCCAGTAACTCGTACCAGTGATTTCCTACGTGTACTATTTGATCTAATCAGTGGGCATCTGTTATTTGGTATGGAAATAAAAAACTGAAAAAAGGTTTTTAAATGTCCTAAAAACAATGTAAAAAATTAACGATTCATTACATCACGATGTAAGCTAAATTAATCATAGATAAATGTATACATTGATACATAAGCTCATGTCTGTATTTCTAACGGCATAGGCAGTAGTGCTACTAGTGTCTTCCAAAGTTCGCTGACCTTACATGCGTTCCAAAATGAGAGAGACGAGCCATTTGCCATTCAGGATACAAATACGTACAATTAATACACATGTAAAAAAACGTAACAGTAAAACTATGTTTATATATATAACTATAAACTACGAAATAAAGGTTATAAAAGTCAATATTTCTTTATATATCTTTTGAAACATTTAAAAAACAGATCATTCGAATGACAAAGATTTTACAAACATCATTATTTAGACCAAAAAATCATAATAATTTCCAGCTTATATAATTAACTGTTTGGTACCTAATCTTTTATTTATAGAACGCAGACTGCTAGACGAAAATAAGACTAGACGTAAGATTCCAGCTCAACTAGGATTGAGAGAAAAAATAAGACACAAAACAAAGTAGATTTACTATGCATAGTTTTCATTTCTTACGAAACCATCTTCAACAAACATATTTGTAAGATACTAAGGGCCTTATTCATAGACAGTTTTAATACCCATTTTAGTTATCGAATGTTTTGTCCCTTTCGATCGACTATTGAATTCAGTTTGAGCGAAGAGGACAAAATATTCGATAGCTAAAATAGATTTTGAAACTGTCTATCAATAAGACCAATAGACGATAAAACACTTACAAATCGTGTTTAAGAAATCTCTAGCTCAGGTTTATACTCATAATTCATTGGCGTAGGCCGCACATTTCTGTTTTCTTTGATTATTATATCATATAACGAAGTGCGTGGTGGCCCGTTGGTAGCGTCCCAGACGCGGCTGCCAACATGCTCATGGTGGTCGCGGGTTCAAATCCCGGCCACACCTCTGACTTTTGGGAGTCATGTGTGTTTTGATTGCCAATGTTCACGCACTATAACGGTGAAGGAAAACATCGTGAGGATAACTGCATACCGTAGCGATATGTAAGTATATAGCGATATGTATGTATTTATATGGTATGTAAACTCCGCCAAATTATACTAGGCCTGCTATTAGTACTAGTTTTGATTGTAGAGAAAGCACGTGTTCTGCAGTAGGACATATATTGGCTGATACAGATACAGATTTCGACTCGACTAACTCTCGTTGATATTTCCATGTATTAAAGGAGGTCTGTACTGTAGTAATTTCATAATAATTTAAAAAATGGGTTATATAAAGGTTACAATGTTAATGTCAATGCCTCTGACTTTTCGATTATACATATTAAGTCATAATTAATCATACAATCGCTTTAATTGTGAAGGGAAACATCACCACAAAATCGATGTAGCTGAGAATTCACTAAACTTCGCTGATCTTCATTAGGTCAGTACTCAGTGTGTCCAAACAATTTTGCTTCATTGAAATATAATAAATAAATACACCCAACAGTCACTTATTAGTGCTGACCTCACACTTAGATCGAGTCTTGTGCATCAGATCTTGTGGTAGGTCTCTCTAGGTTACTGGTGGTAGGTCTCTCATATGTGAGAGGCCGCCTGGGTAGGTACCACCGCAATGTCTATTTCTCCCGCCAAACAGCAGTGTAAATGCGCTGTTGTGTTCCGGTTTGAAGGACATTGTAGCCAGAGTAACTACTGGACATATTGAGACTTAACATCTTATGTCTCAGGATGGCGAGCGCAGTGGAATTCCAAGCATTGCCTTGTAATTCATGGTGTTGATTGGTTTTGCTACTGTCCATGAGCGGTCGTATCGCTTACCATCAGGCGAATGGCATGCTCGTCTCGCCATTCATTGAAATAAAAAAAAACAGAAACTACGAGAGACTTTTCGTTCTCACAAACTACCAGACCCGAAAAATATTTGTGGTTATTACTAAAATTTGTCTCAGTGCCAGAATTGAACCCGCGTCTTCTCATTTCACAGCCTTTTATACAATCATATCGCCCGGACGCTTTAGCAAAGGATAGGGATAAACAAAAGAGCACTTGTGAGAGACAACTGACCTTGTCATTGCTGTGGAAATTGATTAGTATAATCACGTGACGTTTTATAACGTTTATAAGTACAATGACCCAGTTTTCAATTGATCTCAATTAATCTCACCAACAAAGGCTCAACAGAATTCAGAATTGGAATTAATACGGTTAATCCAATACTCGCCGCTGATTCGGTCCCATAGTTTTTATACAAGTTTCTTTTTAAATTTGTCTAAAATCGACATAATTCAAAAGATCGTCCAAACCTTTTCTATTCCTTGAAACGCCCTACTTTTATTTGATTTGTAAAGCGTTCACGCGTAACAGACTTATGATGATGATGAATATGACCGCCATATGTGTAAATGTAAAGAGTAATCAACCAAGAGTAATATTAAGGGTCATTATATTTTTATCAGATCAATGACCATTACATTCATAATTTCATACCTGTGAATGAAAAGGAAAAAGGTGAACTAAAAAGTTACTTAAAATTTAAATAACATGCGCATTTTTCTAACAAAACATTTTGTAAAGCTTGCTTAAAGTTTTGATATCAACAACAAATTGCTTTAAAGAAATACAATTGAATTCTAAATAAGTAAAGTTTATTTATATCGCATGCTCTGTATATCAAGATACACTGGCGAGAATCCACACTATCGCGCACCGTGACAACTACACATTCAACGCAATGCAGCTTCCTTTTAAAAAGCCTTTGTTGAAGAGGCGATAAGGAAATAGCATCTAACGTCTACTATTTCTAACTAGAAATATAGCTATAAAACATACTTGTAATGCATGAAACAGTCACACACTTAGCTATGTTGTGGGCATCAGAAACTACGACAGATTTCGGTCTAAGAACACAAATCTGTTACCAAATATTTGTAAACATTAATCTTGGTGGAGGAATTGAACCCAGGGCCTCTTGTTTCGTATCTGGCGTCCAAGCTAACTGTGCCTCCGAGGGTGTTAGCTATAACATATAGGAATTGATTTCTTATATGTGAATTATCGATTTTTCTTATTGGTAAATTGACAGACCTAGCTTAAGAATCGAACTTAGGAAGGACAAGTGCCATTTTTATACGCTGGCGGTAGACACCCAAGTCCACACAACATTTAAAACACATAAGATTGATATAAAAAAGTTTCACCAATAAAAAACGGAACCTCTTCTCGACATACTACACTAGCATGGTGTAGCTATCACATGTCTTTATCAAGCATCACATGCGCCCGTTGAATTAACATTCATGAACTCACTCCGAACGGCGGTTACGTTAAGATAACAATTTTTATCTACCACTGGTCGATATTCTACTTGTATTACACAGCGGCATGTGCTGAATAGATTATTCAAAATCGAAATCCTTAAAGCTTTTTGCAGGAATATACTGTTTTTTTAAATAACTACCCAATATGTTCCGATATTAATAAATAAGGGAGGTATGTTATTGCAAATTTGTCTGAATGTTTAACTGTTACTTTTATACATATGTATATTATTTACGTTATAACATAAGTAACACTTATACGAACATACCATTTTCTTCTCCCTTCGGAACGACTTTTGAATTCAGTTTGAGAAAAGAAGAAGAACGTTCAATAATTAAAATATGTTTTAAAACTGTCTATTCATAAGGATGTTAGTATATATTTTATTGATACCCAGGCCAGTACTGAGGATATGATCAACTAGAATCGAGCTCTTTATGAAAGCAATAAAATACTCTAAAATCTCTATCGCCATTAAATAAAATAAAACAAAAAAACCTTTATCAAATTAATTCAAGTGGCAAAAGAACCATGACCATACATCACGGACGCAGAAATGTCTTATAGCCAGCCAATTTTCCTTTTAGCCTACTTTTTCCACTTCCCTTGCTTATAAATCATCCCTTCATACATTCCCTGCGCTGTTGACCGCACTTATTTCATTATCGCACGTTACTCGCATTAAAATACAGTTCAATAAAATAGTATTTTAACGCGAAGAAACCTTCATGTACATATATCGGCAAAGTAACAAAGGAGCAAAGAGTTAATATATATTTTTTATTGTTATAGTTTTTATAGGTGCTCTAGTTTGTCCCTATTATCATCATCAGCCCGTTGATCAGATACAGGCCTCTCCCAAGATACGCCACAGAGCCAAGCATGCTGCTTTATTAATCCAGTCACTGCCGGCCCTCTTGTGCTAGTCGTCCCCCCATCTGGCCAGAAGGCGTAGGCAGAGGTGGCTACCAGGACACTCACATTTCGCATTGTATGTACCGTCCCACGATATGATAAGGGGCAAGCCTATCGCCATGTCGGGCACAAATTCCCGACTCCGGGCTGATAATGAATAGAAAAATCCAATATTACTTTGCCCGACCCGGAATTCGAACCCGAGACCTCAGCTTTGTAATCGTACAGTAGTACAACTACGCCACCGAGGCAGTCAACAGGTAAAATGAGTTTAATAATTTCGGAATTCAATTGAAGGTCATAGTCATGCTTGACTCACCCAGAGCGGTATTAGAATTGTAGCATTATTATACTACAACATAACATCAACTTTACCCTAAAGATCGAAGCCCATGAAAGTCTGAAAATACCAAACTATTCTGAAAGTGTAGAAAATGCAACAGAGAAAATAATATTCTTTACATGAAATACAGACCTACTCAATTATCAAAGTGTGTTTTCTCCGTTGTTTGACACACCGTCACCACCTATAAATTACCCCAAAAACAATGTCTGTGCATGATCAAAGCGGACAGTGTTCCATATTTTTTCATGTTTGCTCAAACTAGAGCAAACATTGCAGTACTATTTTTAATCTCCAATATTTATAGTACGGGTCACGTTCGCCCCTACCCGTTCTAAGTGAGATACTCGTGTTTTCCCATTTTTCCCGCAAAACTTTTGTTAACGAGCCGAGGACACCCCGAATTTACACGTACACTTCATCAACCACCGAAAAAACTTTCTGAACCCTTTCCCTCCACAAATATTGGTAAAAGAATATTTTATTTCGTTATACAAACGCATACTGAATATAAACGAGGTCTTTGGTAAGCGCGCCCCGTCACGCCGGTTTTGCATTTTTTGTCTTTGGGAATAACTGTGATACGACACATTATCATGGAATAATCTTCTTTACTGTCAGAGAAGTGACAAAACAAGAGTCGAACTTCTGAATTTACTGGAATAAAGAATAAAAAACATATCAAAATTAGTGGGAATGTAATTTTCGTAATAGTCGCTTACGGTAACGGCAGAGCAATAATTTATAAGGAAATCGATAAGACTGCTTTTGTATTCTTGCTCTTTACGTCAACAGCTTAAAAAAACAGACGTTATCTATGACATTACAGGCACCTATTTGAGAAGGATATTTGGAGAGTTGCAAAAGAGATTCTGTTTAATATAACTATTCTATTTTTGTATAGCATCGATATTGCTTGATATTTTATACGCATTATAAGCACTTTGACATGCCAATATGAAAAAAACAAGTCAAAAACATGCAATTTCCCATACAACAATTTATATCCCTTACTTTCTTATGGTGGAAGATATAACACTTCTTTGTCAAAGATTATGTTCACTTCCGAAACTTACTCCTAAAAAACAACTAGAATTATTTTCTTTATAAAACATGTGTTTAGCTTTTACATAAAATGGCTGTATAGTTCATAAAACACACCCACTTTATGAAGCTGTTAATTAACCCCTAGACGAATTAATATTATTTGTATCTAAATATCCGTTTTATGACTCCACATATTAGCAAAGTGTTAATTATTATTTGATAAAGGTCATATTTTATAGTACCTTTTCATTATTAAAGTGGCACCTGTTAATTAATTACCTTTGAGTTATACCGAGCCCAATTTATTAAAATTATTTAGAATTTTAGAAGTTTTCTCCTCTATCCCCGAAGTCTAATACCTTATATTTATGAAATTATAATAGATCGAACTTGGGTCTAAAGTAAACTACCTACGCGGAAAATAATTATTATAATTGGTACTAAAACAATGAAATAATGTTCGAACGGAAAGAAACAAGCCCCCAATCACTTTTTGCAAGCAAATTAAAAACTAAATAAAATTATTAATACCCATCATGATGAAACGGCTCAGGGTCACTCAACGCGCTATGGTGAGGGCCACGCTCGATATTTTCCTATGAGATCGAATCAGAAATGAGGAGATCCGTAAGAGAACAGAGTTTACCTACATAGCTCTAAATATTAGCAAGTTGAAGCACTTAGCATGAACTGATGACCGCTGGGGCTGAAAGGTTCTAGAGTGGAGGCTACGTACAAGTAAGCGAAGTGTCGGACGCATACTCACAAGGTAGACGGACGACGTTGTTAAGGTCGCAGGAAGTCGCTGAATGCAGACCGCTTCTAACTGGTCTACGTTGGAAACCATAGGGGGTGACCTATGTTCAGCAGTTGACTTTCTGAGGCTGAAGAGAGAGAGATGATAAAATGAAAAAATATCGCTTACAAGGGGCAAGTGTGCTTTTGCTTAAAGTACTTATGACAAAAGAAAATTATGTATTCGCCGAGTTTAAATAATACATTTGAAATATTGGCTTGAATATTACCTTACATTTTATGGAAGATATGATTAATATTTAAACGCTAATATGCATTTCAATCATTTAACTTATTTATTCTAATGCTCATATGAATATAGTAAAAGAATACACTTAATATACAAAAATATCATAAAATTCTCGGTACGATATTGGACGTAATAAAATTACTATAAAACACAAAAGAGTGTATGAAAAAGAATTTTCCAATTGGCAGTTTGTAAAACTTCTACAGCGTATGCAATTTATTACATTTTAAAAATAAATTAGTACTAAGGACTTTTGAAAAACATATTTTTATTGCATTAAGGACCCCAGAATTTTACGAGATGGAATAAAAAAACAAATGTCTGGATAAAGGCGGTAATCTGTGGAGTTATAGCGCGGTCTGTAGATTATGTGTCATAAAATGTTTCTTTTGAAATCGTTGTCAACATATTGCTTTACTAAATTATATAAGCTGTTCGGATAAGTCAAGTCTACAACGAAATATTTACGTACTCGCATTAGGCATACAAGCCAGCACAGTGACATGTTACAAGTTGTCTACACCCAGTGATTTCTTATAGTTAGAAACAATTTTCTGTTTCTAAGCAAGGTATTGGCGTTTTTTTTTCCTGATATATTTTGCTCTGTAACACTTTACAATTATTTGTATAATGCACGAATCTAATCTAATATACACAATTATAGTAATTGGTAAGTTATTTTTGAATTTAAAAACTACTTATCCAATCATTTTTCTGACAGAAACGACGTCGGCGAGCTGTGAATGGGTCTACAGGCTCCTCTGACTAACTCTTCCAGGATTTAGACATAAGCATTTATGTAATTTAGCGGTATTAAAAAATAGTCAAAAAACATCATGGTTAATAAATATTCCACAGTAAGTACATTCAATAAAATCACTATTTCAAAGTACTTACAGTCAAATTATTTTTGTGATAACTCAGCCCGATTTAAGTAGACGTTAAATATACAACATGGCACCTGTTACTGACGTTATTGCAAAATGATTGGTTTTTCTACCTCACAATAACACTAAGACGATAATAAAAGCTTGTAAACAGTTCTGATTTCAGCAGCGAGTAATGCCGTTTTCATATGTGACTAAATGCTGATTATTAAAATTGACGAAATCTTCTTCTTTAAATGCGTATGAATAATTAAATAATTAAACAGGTGTATGCTGTATAAACAGCATACACCTGTTTAATCATTCATTTGAGGCAAATAAATCTGGATTACAAGTAGAAGGGTCTTAGAATTAATTATTTTTACTCTGCTTTTGTTTAATTTGGAATAAAATCATTTCTCCATCAAATCTCGTATATACCGGGTATATTAAGACTGCGACCGAAAACGAAGCCAGGTGGTAGTTTTAGTGCTTACAAACACAATGCAACGAAAAATGTCGCAAAATAAGCGTCAGATTTTTTTGGCAACTTTTTAAATATCGTCGTTTTGGGTGCTAAATACGTAGTTTTTGCAAGAATAATATGTATTTATCGCCCAAATACGAAGATCAGTAAAAAGTTAATTTTTTTTAGTTGCATTGTGTCTGGATTCGCTAATAATACCACCTGGCTTCGTTTTCGGTCGCGGTCTGGATATACCATGTATTTTCGAGGCTATTTGTATAACCCTGTAGATTATAATTTAATATACCTGATAGCAGCCAAGCATCCATACACACGCAGACCACTGGAAAAAAAATGCGTACAAATATGTAGTACCTTATAAGTTATATTTAAAGGCTGCCGTACCCACACCACTGAACAAAATGCATAGTAAATCCCTTATATTTAAAGTAGACACAAAGCAATTGCTAGTACAATCGTTGACAGTCATGAAGGTATCTCGGATTTCCTCTTCTTGACTCCCAATACGACCGCTGTTGGAACAAACATCCTGTATAAATTTAATATTCTGGCAAACATCCAAAACACCCTTGGGATCGTTTTCAAACTTCTGAATGTCCACTTGAAGCTTTGTATGGCACATATAGTTGCTTTTTTTTATTTAACAGTTACACTATTTTTGTTCGTTCACCTTTTTCTAACTGCTCTATGTAGAGCAAACACGTTAGCGTACTACTAACATGACCTAATAATAGCTCGCTTTGTGTATAAAATAACCGCAATCTTATTTTATTAATTCTATTTGATTTGAATATATTTCTTTCAGGCACTGCATTCATCAGCATAATCATCCGTTTGTACAGTCCGGTTTCATCGGTATAATATGTGTATCTCTAAGCATATGCCTATATTGCCTAATTTTCATGCAATTTTTAAACTAATTCAGCAAGCTAGGGTTAAAATGTTATTTTTCTATCTCTCTACTGTATCATCCACATGTCTATTCCAGTGTATGGATACTATTCGGTCTTACTTTATATAGACTAAAATGTAGCTGCTTAAAATTTCGATGCTAAAACCCCTGTGAAGGCTCAGTTTACAGCTAACCTGGGTGTAGTAGCTATCAAATCAATCCATTACTATTTCATAGTCATGCCGTCATCAAAATTCAGGTGCAGGCTACTAATTTACACGTAATAGCTCCACGTGAAAGGATGCTCAGGCGTGCATAAACATATCCATGGCATTAGACACGTAATAAATAATGTGCTAACAATGTTATTCGCACAACCTTCGCGCAAGTTCTTTGAAAGCCATCTTAACATTTTTCTTTGTCTGACAAAGCGTGCTCGTCGTACATGGTAATGCGTCGAACAAATAAATCGGAACAACTCTGTGCTGAATTGAATAGAGGCCAAGCTATTCTTTTTTAGTTACTTTCATAGCGTTAGGTGGATTAACATTGGTGTTTTTGTCAGTCATCGTTTTAGACATTGACATCAATAAAAATTTTCATGATGTCAACCATTTTGGTATAATAATTTATAATAAATAAAAGGAATGTAGAATGTGCAGTGCTAAAAATAGGCCTTCCCTATAGTGTTTCCAAAACATCCGGTCAGATGATCAAGAGTAATCAAGAGATAAGAGAGGAACTATGAATCCTTATTACTATTATCAGCGAAAGTCTTAACTTAATAACTATTAAATTGTTCAAGGTACTTCCTTAACTACCAAATAAAGCAATTTACTCGACGCAGAACTATTTTCCGGGTTCATAGTCAACCATTTGAAATATCCACTAACGAAATCCAATCCAAACATTACTATTTCCCCAAACGTAGCGACTAATAATGAAATTCCTTTCCCTCCGACATGACGTCAAGAAATAACTAGTGACTCGACCCGGATCCACCTCGAAAATTTTGTATTTTTTACATCCAATAGTCGTGTATCTCTAACTCTATATTATGAGACAAGTATTGTGCCACGGGTATTAAAAACAGAATCTTTGAATCTCATAATATCCAGACCCGAAGTAAGTGTCGAGTAGGTTCCGAGATTTCGTAATTAGTCAGTAATTGGTATAATGCTTTTATAAGTAGCGTATTGTTATACATATAAGGCTATTTGAAAGGCTATTCGCTAAAATGTTTTCAGGTCACTTGATTTAAGAGGTATAATAAAATTATATTGTAAATGGCTCAGACACAAATTTAACTAAAATACTCGGAGATTTGTTTCTTTATTTTTCAATGTTTCAATAAACTTTCTACCGTTAAAATAAAGAAATGTTCATAACAATGTGCTCACGGCCTAATATTAAGAGTCCCGAGTATTTTGCACCCAAGTATCGTCGCATAGGCCACTTCCCTTATTATGTGCCATTAGTACTCCTTAGTGGCCATTACTCGTGTTTCCGTTGCTAGATAGAACCAATAATGTTCAAATACTTGTTAAAATTATGACTCACCCATTCATCACAATGTTGAAATTTATCAATGGGTAATTTCTTTCCGATCGATACATATTTAATCAGCGTGTATCCTGTTGGGGTAGGCATATACAGCGCTGCTACGATTTGAATACACATTTTTTGCGTTTTGAACATAGGAGGCGGGCAAAAGTTCATCGTTTGTTGGTTTATTTCTATTGATAAGTGAATCAGTTGACTGCCTTGGTGGCGTAGTTGTACTCCGGTACGACTACATAGCTGAGGTCTCGGGTTCGAATCCCGGGTCGGGCAAAGTGATATTGGATTTTTCTATTCATTATCAGCCCGGAGTCAGGAATTTGTGCCCGATATGGCGATAGGCTCGCCCCCTATCACATCGTGGGACGGAACATACAAGGCGAAATGTGGGTGTCCTGGTGGCGCCTCTGCCTACTCCTTCGGGGATAAAGGCGTGAGTTTATGTATGTATGTATGTATCAGTTGCCTTAAGTACACTAGAAAATTTCTGGTTTCTTAGATCTACGGAAAAGTTACACATAGAAATAAAACGAATTAAATTGGTTTTATTTCAACCAAACCCGCGATAAAATTCGTAAAAAATAGTTTTATTTCAATAGAAAATTACTTTTTGTGTAGGTACTTTTGATGTTTTACAAAAATGAATTTTGCAGATTCATCGTTTCTTTGTTTACGCACTATGAAAAAATATGATACTCCTAGTTATGTTCTCCAAGTACTTTCTAGGCTAAGAACAATCAGCAATAATCTCACATGCGGGCCGTTTTATGCAGTCACTTATACGTATTCAGCGAACTATAGGAGGCAGTAGTAACTTTAGTCCTTCGCAAAAAAGGTATAAACCTGTTCATTTTTATATCAATGTATCGTAAATGAAGCTAACAAATCTGATAATATTTAGAAATAACAACGTATTGTAAATTGATACTAAAATTAAGCGTAACAAACAAGTTTTCGCCGTAAAATCAGGCACGGCGACAATAAAATTGTACGACTTTACTGCACTTGTCCTGAAATCTTTTACAACGGTTTGTTGGTTTGTTTCGATCCGAGAACATTGTTGTAAACAATCTAATAAAAAAACACTTCGTAAAACAATAAGAACGAGACTGAACGGAATTTTAAACTTATTTTAAGATGAATTCTAAACTATGATATAACTTTGCTATTCTTCTATTTAGTGCGCCATATCTTTTTTATTTATCTACACTAATACTTCAAAGAAAGTCTATAAGTTTGGATGTTCAGAATAATCTCTAAAACTACAGGGTCTATTTCAAAAGTTTTTTAGGTTTTAAAACTGTCTATGAATAAGGCCGTTATAATTTAGCGACCTAGAGTAAGGCCCTACCATATCTTTTTGTAAAGAACATATTTTCTCTTGTCACAATTTAATTTAAGCGACATATCGCATTCGAAAGTAGTTGTATTAATAATTCTTATATATACCTAGTTAAGAAGTACATAAATAAAAGCTAAAACTAAGTTAATGTTGAATAATACTGTGCAATTTAGATCCAATTTACTAAAGCTTGTTATTTAATAAAACTGAGCGTTTAATTCGTTTCAACATCGTTTAAAATAAAGCGAAGAATTATGACAGCAACATATTTTATATGTTCAATATATTAGACAGTAACTTAGATCATAAATCACAACGTTCGCGTATAAAGAAAATTGGCACTTATGTGTAATATAAAAATAGCATTTTGAAGAAAGCTATGAAAGGTAGCTGTTATTTCGAAGGTACTTAGGTTAAATGATAATTATGATTTATATTTGTATTATTCATTGATAGTTTCACCACGTATATCATTTTATTTCCTTAAATAAAAATAAAATAACATCACATCTGAGGACGGAAATTAAGTACCGCAAACTGTGGATAGCACTTGTGTCATATCTACCTACCCCCTCGGAGATATACTTACATATATATGGGGATATAGTCCTGAGCTATACGCACATGTGGTTGTTGGAAATGTAAAAAAGGAATGGACTAAAAATATATCTTAAAGAAAACGATAAAATTATGAATCGCAAATTTAAAAAAAAAACTAATACTAAAATATCAAAATTTTTCAAAACAAAAACAAAAATGTGTGAATTTCGGAGTCTAATCTGAATGTCAACCGTGTCATCCTTTTATTAAATTTTATCGCTGGCTTAGTGCCGAGTTAGACGGGATTTTGTGAATATGGACCCTAATTTTGATTAGAGGCTTAAAACTGGACACTTGAAAAGGTTCAGGATTCCACATATATTTTGTTGGAAAAATTGAATTTTTACATTTATTTTTATTACGATAGCGTCTTTGACTTTGAAAAGACAATGCTTTTATTTTGACATAATATTTATTTACTCGTAGAAACCGTACTGGTACTTTTTTTCATACTTACGTCAACCTTTTTTTTATTGCAGTGAATTGCGTGACGAGCTTGCCATACGCCTGATGGTAAGCGATACAACCATGGACAGTAAAACCAAACAACACCCTGAATTACAAAAGAATGCTTGGGATTTATTCAGACACACAACACAACAGTACATTTACTGCTGGCGGGAGAAATAGGCATTGCGGTGGTACCTACCCACGCGGCCTCTCACTTATGAGGGACCTACCACCAGTACTGACAACTATTTCTCAATACTTTATTTACACTGTATTCCACTTATCAAGTGCATTGCAGTTACTTCATCGTTTCATTATAACAATATAAAACGCTCCCTAGAACCCACCAGCTGTTTATTACATTTTATTAAACAGATCCAAGACTGTGCGACGCATTTTTAATGGAACAAAGTGAAGAGAAACGTAGATTAGACGCAGTCTCAGCCCCGTCTAGAAGTTTAAATCATTACATGAGATGTACTAAAAGATTTCAAAATGGAAGAGAGCAACCGCACTTTGATATATTATTAATCTTCTTGAGTGAGCGTTTAATTTGGTCTTGATTTATCATGACATTTAATTTGTGTTGTAGTAATTTTCAATATGTCGCATTTCAGAAAAAAAACTAATTCGATTAGTTTTATCATCGTGATGAAGTAATTGCAGTGCTTTAGGCATATGACGGATAATACTTCGCTCTAGTGGCAGCATGCATGCGATGTAAACCGTACGGTCCTGAGTACGATTACCAATTCATTTTATGTGAGAACGTCGGTTTAAAAATTCTTATATGTGATGCACAGGTAATTATACCCAATATGGCAATATCCAAACCGAAATCCATACAGAAACACGTTGAGGCAGAAACAAAACTCGGCGGACAGTGGGTGATAGAAGCGGCCTCTGTGACCACACTTTTCCTACTGACATGTGTTTGTGGTTGTGTGTGTGTGTATAAAAGAAGATAATTTTTCATCAAAATTATTTTATTATGCCATATTATTTCGTAATATACGGTGGTTTACTGGATATATCCAGATTGCGATCTAAAACGAAGTCAGGTGATATTTGCATATGCATTTTAGTGATTACAAACCCAATGCAACTAAAAATATCGCAAAAAAATAACGACAGTTTTTGCTTATATTTTTTTTATAATCGTCAAGTTTATGTGTACCTAGTTTTTGATATAATAACAATTTAAACGCATGCGTCTTTAAAAAATAAAAAGGTATGTATTTATCACCCAAACATGTCAATAAGTAAAAAATTACCAAAAAAATCGCGATTTTTATTTGCGAAATTGTTAATTGCATTGTGTCTAAAGTCACTATTACTATCACCTGGCTTCGTTTGTGGTCGCCGTCTGGATACACCCTGTATAATGTAATTCACTTCATTCATTGGACATTAGATGCCCTTTCCAAATACTCCGATTACAATTAGCAGCCCTCTCACACCACGCACGTAAACATAGTCGTATTTGTATAAATTAACAATAAAAAAGTTTATAATGAATATATTTTCATCTCACGATGGACTTGATTGCTAGACATAAATATTGCGTCGGTTAAATATACACTGAGGAGGATTTTTATAATGTCAGCGATTTGCCCGAGATAGCGGTCGGGTCGCAAGGGTCATTTTACTTAGATTACCTTAAATTAAACATTATGTATGCGTAATTCAAGCAATTAAGATAATTTTGTGTATATTTTTTGTTTTATGTATTTTTTTTTGTATTTAATTGGTAGGGGGTCTAAAGCATGATAAAACATCTATACAACTAAAATTGATAGCAATATTATAGTAAGTTAAAAAAGTGGATACCTTATTTGAATAACAATGCTATTTTATTGGACTGTTTATTTAAGTAATAGAATTGTTAAGCCGCCCTAAAGCTTTTAGTAGGTTTAACGAGTTGCTATTGTAATAACAGCATCTAATACCAATGTTTTTAAGTACTGTAGTAGCGGTACGGAGACTAAATTTTTCAAAAGCAATCTACGCGGGTAATCACGAAAATGTCTTCTACCAGCTCAGCTTAAAATCCCTACTTCTGTATTATGGTACCTAATACCACTATCGTCGACTAAAGCACTATTATTTCTACAATTACATTAAGAACTGTATTTCAGATGTTATCCTGTTATTTTATTACTGCTATTTGTTCACAAACTTATAAAACTTTTATTTTATTTCAGATGGGTTTGAGTTTTCTAATTTCTCCCAAAATTAATTACAACTTTATCAGCAACGTCAGACTTAAAATTTTCACAACTAAATGCAGCCTCCGGCCAAAATTAAAAGCGAACTGTTGAAAGCGACTTATATTTTTCCATCGCGATATTTTGTGATTTCTCTGCATTTTACTTTTTGAAATATTTAATAGTTGTGTGTATTTTGCTCTGATCAACATACTATAAATATATTCAGATTCATCAAATAATATTTGCGTGGTGCGCGAACTCTATACTCGTATTAGATCTCAGTCACTTTATTTATGTAGAACTTGTACATAAACTACGCTGTGAAAGTCATAACTATGCACACACACATACATGTCGCATTATAGATAAAGTAAGGATGTTGTAAAATGCCAATCTCAAAAAGATTCAGTCAGTGTTTAGCAAATCATCAAGGAAAATACGTCGCACCATACCAGATTCAGACAGAAAGTTTTTCCTGCGAACTGGGACCACATAAACTACGACGCTAGCACATACACAGAAAGGTGAATGTGAAACAAGTGAATACTGAAGAGTGCATGTGCATGCATTGAGTATGGTTTAAGTGCTTTTCGCTTGCACTTTCGAAGTCACTAGTCTCGAAGCGCATTGGGAACATATTCGCTTGTCTTGAAACACAGCTTTAATTTTAAATGTAATACGACATAATATGAGTTTGTGTCGAGGTTGGAAATGCTACATTACAGGAAGTGGCTGGATGTATGCTGTTTTCGTTAGGTCACTGTGGAAATTCTTGGGGGAAGCTAGTGTTTACAAATGTTATTGGGTCTGAAAATTATGACATGAACATTCAAATGACATTTACATTCGTTAGGTTTTAAATTATTACATAAAGTATAAGTAGATAATATTATATTTAATTCATACTGATACTTCCTTTAGAATGTGTTGCCAAACAAATACCGGGTGATACACAAATGACGTGCACATCTACAACTTCCAGAATACCGTGTTATAGAAATAAACATTTCTTATTAACAACAGTAGAATATGGCGCAATCATAGCCATGTGGCCCAAAGATTTGACTATTACGTTGTTAGCACTGCATCTGAACTAAATATAAACGAATGGATACAGCGCGTTAACCCATAAAGATTGGAAAATGGTTCCGGTGAAAATTTCATATACATGGCGTGCTGATCGCTTATGGGATGTAATTATTTTGCCAATATCCATTAATATTTCATGGCTGATGTTGAATCATTTAATGTTTCAGGCTCGCTCATAATGAGTACTGATAGTGCCCTCTATATGCAAAAATTGTTACTACTTAATTATTGTACGTTGATTTCGCTGATTTTTTCTGAATGATACTAATTGTAAAAAATATGTAGTTATAGAAAATATCCTTAGATACCTGTCATTAGAACCGTATAAACATTGATTCAGAATTGAAATAAAACTATTTTTTACGGATTTTATCGCGATTGGTTTAATATTTACATTTTTTAACTTCCCGACGTTTCGATTACTTTACAGCTTTCGTGGTCACGGGGCGGACTTGATTCAGAATACAAAAGTAAGATAACAGGAATATCCAATTTGTTTGCTTCATAAATGCACAATTTTTATTAATATTGATTTCAATGTTGCTGTCACGAAAAGATACATAAGCCCTTTTTTATATTTCTTTGATTCTACGATCATAATTTTCATTAACTGTATACTTCTGTCATGATTAGTAACAATCGTTTCTGAGCTTCTCAGTTTTCCAAATACTATACATCAGTATATGCGCTGTAAAAAGCAAATATTACGGAGGGTGATAACATAGTGTTTAATATTATACCAGCACTGTAGTGATAACAGTTACAGCTGGACAATGTTAGTCTTGCGAAAAGATAGGATTTTGAATTTCGAAAATCGTTACTCCTTTTCAAAGTGCGATACATGTTTTTATTCCGACTGTTCGCAATTTGAGAATTCGTATTCCCTCAGTGTTATAAACATACATACATAAACATATTCGGAGTTATAAACGTGTCATGAAAATGATATAAATATATTAGAATACTAGTGTTTTACTGATTTTTAGACCGTAAAAACTGTATCTGTTAAAGGAATAGTAAATGAACGATAGCTTTTTTAGTAGGTACCTATTTAAAGAATAATAAATAAATACACCCAACAGTCACATACATAGTCGTGACCCCACACTAAGATCGAGTCTTGTGTCGTGGGTATCAGGAACTACGAGAGACTTTTCAGACTCACAAACACCCAGACCCACAGATTTTGTATTGTAAGTAGGTACCGTAATTAATTCCTCGACGAAACATTTACAAATATGTAGTATATGAATGACTTATACGCACTATATGTCCAGTAATTTATGATGTTGTTTGGTTATCTACTATCCATGAGCGGTCGTATCGCTCTATCGTATCTAGTCGTATGTCGTATGTGCCATTCATCGCAAAAAATAAACCTATCCCTATCAATTCTAAATTAACACAGAAACACATTAAAACTTCCAACCTTGAACTAGACTAACGCCAGTAATCCAAGAATTATCAAATCAACGAAGTATAAATTCTCACACTGATGCATCTTGTCGAAGTAACAATTAGCGATTCATTGGCAAGTCTTCACGCTTGCGAGCTGTACACAGTGATATCGTTTACCTCCCTTACACATGTGCTGTCTAGACTTGAGACTACGATATAACGCCTTGATTTGTATCATTTTATAGCTGCCCTCTTTTCTAGAACACGTTTATTTATTTATGTAACTAAAATAGGACTTAAACTGTGTATGAATAAGGCCGTAAGGATACAGCAGCAGATTTTTCTGTATCCAATACACATTAAAGTTTGAATGGATCGGCTAAACGGTTATTATTATTTATGTGACCACCGTCAAAGGTTGTAATATTGCGTTTCGTTTGGTCAATAAGATTGCCGGAGGCTCAACAGTTCTCCACACCTTCTGTTTTCCTTTTACCAATTTCCTTACAGCATCCAACGATTATATGTGGAGTTATTGGACGGTCGGCAAAAGTTATTGGGCGGTGGTCACCACTTACCATCAGGCTAAAAAAAATATTTCATTTATGCGAACCATGTCACAAAAAAGTACTTAAAAATCTCTTCCTTGGATCGCCTTGTATAAAGCAGTACATTTGTGTTGCAATGTTTACATCGTAAATCGAACTAACCACATCAATAGATGTTGTCTTCTGTTCATCTTGCATTTACAAATAAACAGAAATAACGTTTACGAGTATGATTGATGAAATACCCTCTCAAAGAGCATCGTACGATACGAACGCCCCGTATAATTTAAAGCTTGTACCACTGATAATTTGTGCTCAACCTTCGTTCGACCCAATATCACTCATAAACTCGAAAATAGATTGTTTTCAGACACGTTATAGAGCACCTTTCCCTGCCCACATCCTTAAATAAATGTTTTTAATTAAACAAGGTCAGGAAAAGTGGGTAATTTTTTATCACCTTTGTAGGCAAACGAGCTACGGGCCCCTCTGATGGTAAGTAGTCACCACCGCTCATTGGCTTTTGCAATCCCAGAGGCAGAAACGAGTCCTTGCCTACCGTATAGTAAGAAATCTTATTCGTTGATTCGCGCTATTTTCTTTGTTACGTACATACATAGCTATATCAAAACTATTTTTTGTGAAATAAGAAACCTAATTCCCAACTTCAATACTGTGTTTGAGGCTAGTTGTAGTATTTAATTTGTAAATGCTTGGTGGTCCGTTGGTAACGTACCAGACGTGGCCGCCTACAAGTTTACGGTGGTCGCAGGTTAAATTCCTAGGGAACACCTCTGACTTTTTGAAGTCATGTGTATATTTGATAGTAAATAAACACGCCCTACAACTGTAAATTAAAAGATCGTGAGGAAACCTGCATACCAAAGCGATTAAAAATCCGCCAAACCACACTAGGCCAGCGTGGTGGACAATACTATATATGGCGGCACTAGGCTGGAAGGCCCGGGATTGCACCGGTCTTAATCATAAAGGAGCTTCGTGTCTGGCAATGGGACGTTATAGACAAATATTTTTCTTCTACTTCAGTGACAGGACTAGACAGTCTACTGCTGAACATAGACCAAGAATTTCCACATCAGCCTGTTTTAAGTAATCAAATATTAATTGTTGGACAAATATTACATCAATGTAATTGAGAACAAAGACCCTTACCTTTATACTGCGCACTACACATTGATCTGGCAGACATGCACTTACCGGCAGCTATTTCCACGGCACTTCTCTACTGCTCGTAAATATCGGAACGCATCGAACGCACTAAATCAAAAGCTGTTTAGCTCGCATGACTCATTCCCAACCACTCTCGTTTTGGGTATTCCGAATTGTTTGTGTGATTGAACTCTGGAATATATTTCCATTATTTCTGCACAGGTATTAAAAGTGGCTATATTTGAAGCCCATTTATTTGGTAAGTGGCATACCAAAATTATAATCACATTCGGCCACAGGAAGTCTACGACTGAATAAGTTTTCCACTGCTACCTGTAGTGCCCTGCATTTGTCGAATCATCTCCGAAATACTAAGACTTTTGTCATTCAAACGAGAGTAGTTTGTGCCCATGGAATTAACTAGCATCACTAACCCTTTTCTACTTTTCGTTTTTCTAACTATATTAGGTACTATCAACGCTAGATAATTACACTAACAGATTCAGATATGAAATCAATGAAACATTGCTCAATCATATAGATAAAACAGTGCTGAATATTTTAAAGCGTAAACATCTATACTCTACTATATGGAGCAGTGTTAAAATTCTGCCTTGACCGTAACACCTACATTTTGTTCAATGTTCCCACGCGTTTGCACTCTCGATGCGGGTCCCGTATTCATGAGCCTAAGTGCATTAACGACTGCGAGTTATTTTATATTATCGGGAAAGTGGAATTGAAGTAGAAAGTAATGAAGTTGTATGATGAGGTTAACAAATTGCAGTAGACTGTAGAGGCATCCAAATTTCACTAGCATTATTTTTTCTCTCTCTCTCTTTCTTCAGGAAGTCCACTGCTAAATATAGACCTCCCTCAAGGAATATTATAATTATTTATAGATGGCATTATCATAGCATTATGAATAATTAATTTAAATGCGTAGCGTTAGATGATAATTTACTTTACCAATTTTCAACAGTAAACTTCCTTGGGATTTAGCTGGTGATCATGATGATGACGAGGTTTAAGACATTACGTTTCAGAGAGCTATATCACACCTGATGTAAAATCCATAGACAAGTATTTCCGACACAATTTTAGTAGCACCTTATTCTGAAGGTAATTAGCATTATCCTACGTATGTATCTAAACTGAAAACCTTATAACCGAGCGTAAAGTCGTACGTTTTAGAGAATATGTTTGTTTTATACTAACGCGTGAATTTAGGAACAATGTTCAAGTTCTCGAACTTCAGCAAGATTCACAACAACGCGAAGTTTAATTGTGTTTAAGAACCACGTATTAACAATTTAGCGAAATTAGCAGTAAGGATTGCTTTAAGAATTATTCGTATTATAATCTAATCGCAAGTTTGATATCAAGTTTTGAAATTAATAAACTAAAACAATACGACTTTATGCTTCGTTGATTACATTTTATTTAATAAATAATTTATTGATTACTGTAAACGACGGATCAATTATTTATTGTGAGATTTTCGATTTAAATTATTTTACACGATTAGTCCAACACATATGTCCTTGGTTACATCATTGGACAATATAATGATGATATATTGGGGCAAATGTACCATTCTACATTCAACTTCAGAAATCCTTGCCTAAAGGTCTAACACATTATAAGAATTTGTGTGTGAAAATATTTTTTTAAACTCAATAAACTAACACAAAAAAAATTACGAAGCTGAAAAAGTTATATTTACCATTAAGAACAAAAGGCGTCCTTTACAAAACATTAAAATAATGTCTTTAAATAAAAAAGCGCTGGAAACTAAAATGGAAATATGTGGGTGTCATTTTAACTGTAATCTATGTAATTTATCAGACTTTCTATGAGTTGGAGACGTGATCGCACTGTATTATTTCAATTCCACGAGAGTGGTGGAATTTCATGACACATTTCAACTGAAGACTTCGATATTAATTTTATGAAATACACCGCTTGAAAATTACTTTGTAGATATTACATTTTAAGTGCAAATGTCATTTTGTAGTGCATTGTGTTTGATTGTTAATTGCTGTCTATGTTTTTTTAAATTATTGGTTTAGTAAGTCAGTCACCTATTTTTATTTGTTGCATAGGTCTTAAGGCCCTAAACTTGATGACAGGTGAACCTCGTTTTATTTGCATAAAGTAATTAAAATATCGAACAAACACTAAGAACAAAAATCTGTCTGTTACTGTATCAGCCCATATACGTCCCACTGCAGGGCACAGGCCTCCTCTACGATCGAGAGTACGATTGAGGGAGGTTAGTCCATATAGTCCACCACCCTGGCCTCGTGCAGGTTGGCGGACTTTACATACCGTAGAAATTGTTTAAAATTGCTACGGTATGCAGGTATCTAAATAAATAAATAATGAAACACGAGATGATAAGAACAAATAAAAGCGTTGCTCATAAGTTTACAATGATCACGAGTGTTAGAATTTATATAAGTTTGCATTAGGTGAATGAGCGGTCAATGAACGTTGAATTTCCACGGAATTTCCCACGACCTTTTAGACTCTACTGACGTCATTCACAGCTTATTCTAGATGTTTACACGCGAATGTTTCCGCAAAACAACGAAAAAAACGTATCTCATATATATTATAATGTAATGTAAAAAAATGTATAAATAATGCATTCAATTCTTATGTTAAACTACGTATTTACCATTCTGTTAAGTTACACTTCAAGCATCCAGCATAAATTCATCATTAAATCTGTTTTGAAATTTAGTTTATAACCATCATAGGTACATAATTCCTCAGAAATGTGCAGCAGTTCGCAACAAGAGAACTTCGAGTAATGGTGTGCTGTTGATCGTATCTTACCTCCAGATCACGGACTCCAGAACTTCCATCATTATAAACAAAACAAAATGTTTATACGATATTTTTCCGTAACCCCATACCTAGTCCGTTTGTTTTTTTTTTATTATAAAAAATAGCTACGTTTGAGAAGGTTGAGATTACGAAAACCACCTTTTGTAGTATCAGGGGACATTGACAAATAATCCCGTATACATGAAGCTTTGTTCTCGCGCCGCCACCGTACAAAATAAAGGAAAGAGAAAATATTAGAGACCGAGTAATCTGAATACAATTGTTGCAATAAAAATCACTTTTTCTCCTATTTTCACTTATATTTCAGTATAGTAGTAGTAGTAGTATTTTCACTTATATAGTATTCCATTTTCCGAATGAATTCGAGTTTCTACGCTAATTAATTATTTTACAGATCAAACTACCCCATTTACATACTATCTATATATTTTGCGCGTCTGTCTATATACAACTATCAAATCGTATTTGTACGAGATGTGGGTTACTTCAATTCGAATTGGTATTGGTTACAAACAGTATTGAAATCTCTTGAGGTTTGTATGTTCTATTCAAAGATGTTCTCGGTACAAATATTTTGATAAAATTTCGCTTGCGGTTCAATCATATTATACTCGTATGCTACATACATACATACATAATCTCACGCCTTTATCCCCGAAGGGGTAGGCAGAGGTGCCACCAGGACACCCACATTTCGCCTTGTATGTTCCGTCCCAGGATGTGATAGGGGGCGAGCCTATCGCCATATCGGGCACAAATTCCTGACTCCGGGCTGATAATGAATAGAAAAATCCAATATCATTTTGCCCGACCCGGGACTCGAACCCGAGACCTCAGCTTTGTAACCGTACCGTAATACAACTACGCCACCGAGGCAGTCGTATGCTATAAAGGCTCAAATCAGTTAAAATTTTAATTGAATTGATACTACTAATTTTTGAATGTGTTACGGATGTAGAGAACTTCCTCAATAGGAAATATATTATAAAGATTACCAAATGTTACAATATAAAAGAATGAAATCAATATAATCATAATTGAATATAAGAAGTTAGAGAAGAAAGAGATGAGATGTATTTGACATCAATGAACATTTAAATTAAATTATACTTACTTAAAGCTTTCATTGCAACCAGTGTTCGCTGGAAGCACAGCGTACCTTCATTGTCTTGTGGTTGGTAATAACGAAAAAGCAATGTCAAAGACGGAAAACAGGCAGGCATCATGTTGTCTCCTGAACATAGGCCTCCTCATGAATTTCCACTGTGACCAGTTATATACGGTCTGGAGCCAGCGAGGTTTTACAACCTTACTGCTTGCTCAAGTAAAAAAAATTACATTTAAAATAAAAAAATCAAAATAGACAAATACAAAAAAGTTATTTTTTTGTTATACATTTTAAAATATTACCTATGTATTACGTGAAAAACTGACAAAATGTTTAGAATCCCTTAAGTGTGAAATGAGAAATAAATCTTCCATTACACGGAAAAATATTCTATGTCGCAGCCGACAAGAAAATTCCGAATAAATCCCGGGACTTGGCACAATATTGGATGAGCAGAATTGCGAGGGCGTCCGTCTACCATTGCTTAATAATTTTGGGTTAAAATTCAGCGACATACTTGGAACCCTATGTTAAAGTTTCAGCAGTTAAGTGTAATCAGTCTCCATTTACAGAGTTCTAGTGAAGTATTTCAAGGCGTTCTATAAACAACAGTTCGAAAATTCAATTAAAGTGATAATCTTTCCGTAAAGTGAAATAACTAATCGTCTGTAACACTTTCACGTATCGCTTCATTGATATCATATATAGTTGCAGTGTGTCGTCTTGACGTAAATATAAACTTTTCATTTATTATTTTATCACACTTCTAACAAACCATCAGCAATATACACAGTCATATTATAAAGTATTGCTTTTAAATTCCACCTCTTTTCGAAATTATTTGAAATTTTACATCAGATTCCACTGGTGGTAGGTTTCTCATATGTGAGAGGCCGCCTGGGTGGGTAGGTAGGTAGCCACCGCAATGTCTATTTCTCCCGTAAATAGCAGTGTAAATACACTCTTGTAGTCCGGTTTGAAGGATATTGTAGCCAGAGTAAATTCTGGATATAATGAAACTTTACATCTTATATCTCAGGATGGCGAGCGCACTGGAATGCCAAGCATTGCGTTGTAATTCATGGTGTTATTTGGTTTTGCTACTGTCTATGAACGGTCATATCGCTTACCATCAGGCGAATGGCATGCGCGTCTCGCCATTCACAGCAATAAAAAAAGACAAAGTTACAGAATTTGTTCTTATTTAGAACATCGGGTAGTACCTTTTACAGTTGCTGAACTCTTGTAACATCTCTACTCTAATACAAAGCTTACTGAATATTTTGTACCAAAATCACATCAGCGATTTTAATCCAAGATAATAATGATTAATACACAAAGAACAAAGACTGACGCGAAACACAGCAATAACAATCGCAGTTTACGACCCTTACGTTGCACTCCTGGATGTATTGCACTTGAACGCGAGATCATTGAATACGAATTTGAATTTGAAAAAGAAGGCATCCTCTTTATAAATAGTTTTTGTCGCGTATTCCCACCATAAAGAATCTTTTTTAAAGTTATTATCTTTATAAATTGTGGCCCTACACCAAGGCATGTGTTCTGTCGTGTCTGGATTTACAAACATATTTTTATAATATGCAGTTGTTTCAAACAACTAACGGTTTATTTTATTCTTATGGCAACTATTGATAAGTTGTATAAAACGTTGCGAGGATCGATAAGCTATTATCTAATTGTCAGTTCAATTAAAATTACAATAAGGAAGTATGCTGTATTGTATAACATATTTTGCCCAGAATACCGTTATAGTAAAACCATATAGTTAAATTTATTAAAAATACGATTAATCTTCCCAATACAGATATTTTCATTACTAAAAAGCGTGCTTGAAAATCAAAAATGTACAAGGCAAAAACAAACCCTATTACAAAATATATTTTTCTTAGAGATAAAATCTATCCATTTGGCTATATCGTTGCTATTCATCCTGAAGTTTAATCCACTTTCGTCATTCACAAACGGGGATTTATCAACTGGATTCTCCTATTTTTGTTAGCACCAAAATAGCAGTATTTCTATATAAATCGCACACCACTTCAACAACAACAACAACAAATATGACGCCTTTTTCCAGAACGAGTAGGCAGAGGTACAACCAGGTCACCCTTGTTCTGGAACCAATTGCTAACAGAAGCATTTCCGGACAAATACTACCTCGTGACTTTTAATAAAAGAGCGTATTCCCACTTTAAAGGCCTTTAGCACGTCTCTATTCCCCTTGGTGTTACAGATGTTATTAGGGCGGTGATTTCTTAACATCAGGTGAAACGTATGCTCGTTTCCCCACCTATAATATAAAAAAATGTTTCAGCATCGCCGACGCATTCAAGATTGTCTCCAAGTAATACCCGAGGCACATTGATAGCTCATAGAAGATCAGTAGAATCACAAAGGATGATAAACAACATTTTTCCGCTCACAAATCATCCTCAAGAGAACATTAATGTTATCGTCTTGTAATGAACAAACCAGAGGTGTAATAAATCTTTCCCAGCACTTAACCGCCACGAGTATGGCAACACTTTGTACCAATAATAGATACGCAAACACATGCCTCAAGTACCACATTTCTGGGTAAAATGTTATGGAATCCGTACCATTTCGTGATATAAATTTAAGTCATAAATCGTGGAAGATTTAGTATTAAAACTAGAAGAAATATAAAGCTATATAATTTTTTGTTAGGTAGATTTTGAGAGCCGTCTTAAACAATTTTTATAGCTAAATATGAGGCCTATCTTTAACATTGGATATTTTGTGACTAATGACGATGCTAGGATAAAGTTTGCTAAAGATGATACTAATTAAATTAAGATGGGTGCCGCTAATGTTATTTTTACTAAGGCGCGAATAAGCTATACCGCAAGTGAGACAATTAAAGCCACAGAATCCTACGATATAGGGCGATAAAATAAAATACACATTAGCAGTAAAAAGATGAGAAGAAACATTTTTGCCACAGATGTAAGCTTGAACGCCGTAGAGAAGCCTCGGCGGATAAAAACAAGTTCATGATAAAATTCTATTTCTTCCCTAAATAAAACAATGAGCCGCCCACATTGTAATGTATAACTACTTGAATACACAAACGCGGTCTATTTCTGCATTATTGCATAACTTTAAGTGTTCTCACAACAATGTTTTCCTCGCTGAAAACATGTGTGAAGTAAAATTTGTAGTGACGTCACAAAGCGCATTAGCTTTTAAAGAACAAATGTATTTACATTTTGTCTTACATTGGATCGGGGAAAGATTGTTCTGTGCGTCATACTCGTAGTTGTTGTTTGAGGAGTTAAAGGCACTGTCACAGCTATTACAAACGACAAGTATTTTGCAATATTCGTGTAAATATTTTTGAAAATATATTCAGACATTTTTAATGGCCAACAGAAGTCTAAGAGCTTATTTCCCATCTGATGATAAGTGGGTAGTACCATCCATAGTTGCCAAGTTACTTCTTTCATACCCCGTTTGGCGTTTGGAAAATAACATTCGTGTCAATAAAATTGATCTATAATAATACTTCAGAAACTTCTACAGAATGGAAGGGATGCAGTATGTGCTCCTATATTTCCCACAGTTTTTCTATCTATTACACGGGATATCTGTCTTTATCGGATACAAATATAACCCCATACACACAAAAGCACTCCCAACAAAGACTGTAAATGATGAAGTAAGCAGACACCAAATAAAAATCATTTGAAGCTCATTATTAATCACATATTTTCGGTGTTTAACTGCAAAAAGTAACTAAACAAAATACAATATAAATAAAAGTAGAATAATGTATGGGAAAAGATTATGAAAGTATTAAGAAGGATTTTAGCATGTGCAATAAAGAAATGGGCCAATCGAACACGGCCGTCATCAAAGTCAATTATACGGCGAGTGTGGAGTGGATTTATTTACTTTTTAAAAACCGATGAAGGATTTATTGGTTGTAAGAATGATAAAGTAAATACCATCGGTAACATTTAGTTTTAAAGCTCTGATTGATAAAGAATAAACATTGTTGCTAGCGTTTGCAGCAGCTGGGTTAGAATAGTTAGTTTAATTAGTTAGTTAGTTAGTTTACTGGTGGCAGGTCTCTCATATGTGAGAGGCCACCTGGGTAGGTACCACCGCAATGTTTATTTCTCCCGCCAAACAGCAGTGTAAATGCACTGTTGTGTTCCGGTTTGAAGGACATTGTAGCCAGAGTAACTACTGGACATATCGAGACTTAACATCTTATGTCTCAGGATGGCGAGCACAGTGGAATGCCAAGCATTGCTTTGAACTCATGGTGTTGTTTGGTATTGCTACTGTCCATGAGCGGTCGTATCGCTTACCATCAGGCGAATGGCAGGCTCGTCTCGTCATTCATTGCAATAAAAAAAAAAAAAAAAAAAAAATTCACATCTGTATAATACTTGCATCGCTGATGATGAATTTCAGCTACTAATGTTGTATGAACAAATAAATAACTGCTTTATTCAGACAACGTAATATTTTTACAGTATCTTAATCATTCAAAAGTATAGTAAGTCCACTGCTTAACAAAGAATACCTCCAAAGTTATCAGTAATCACTTTGTGACAGCCTGCTTCTAGCTATGATCTGTCCAACTGGAAATTATTTGCTGTCAAAAAAAGTACTTATAGCACTTTATAATTTTCTAATCAAAACGGAAGATTTATAGGTATTGAATGGGACCTCAACTCCTCCATTTTACTATAATTCATCTAATGGGTGTCATACGATATCTTAGCGAAGCCCAATACAGAACAACGTGCGGATTTTACAAAGAATGTTTATATTGACTTTGCCATTACAGTGACGCTTAAAGGCGACTAATAAAGCGCACGTTTATTCTACTAACATTATTTATTAGTATCAAAGCTGAATTATGTATATGTATATGTTGTTAAGGCAACTATCAAAAGACGTTTCCTTGGCATCCGAACACTTTTGATGGTTCTTTTATCTTGCCAGACATATTAAAACTGGTCGGAACCTCATAATAGCTGGTCGTGTGATGCCTATGTCAGAGGCATGCGTAGACAAACTTTCAGCTTTTATAAAATGACGAATGTCGGGCGGCCACGGGCTATTGGTCTATTATATGCCTGTATTTGTAAAAACAGTTTAGAAAAAGTGCAGACGAATCAAAATGCTTACCATATTAGCTGTTCGTTGTTACTGCCACTTTACAAAACGTGCCATGCTTCATGCAATCAAATGAGATGTACTTAATTATCCACAATCCAATAACAAGCCTACATATTTGAGACAAACAAATTATTCCCACTGATCTATTCACACAAAGGCTTGATTTCCACTAATCTCCTGGGTATCTTATCCTCAATTAGGGAGCAAACACTAATTACATGTCAATGAATACTCTGTAAATCCAAGGCTGAATATGACAGAAAGTCTACACGCGTTTGTGATTAAATAATTAGCTATCCTTCGTCTTGTTTCTATCTATAAAGTATAAACCAAATAGATGTGTGACGCAAAGCAACAGTTTGTTACGCACTAGAGGGAATCGTCGATTTGTTCCTTTGCAATATATTCTAAATTATTCGTAAATGTGTTGTGTGTGCACAATTTATTTCAATAACGAGGATATTATGTGTACAAAATTTACACAAAACCGAGCAGATTAGATAATATTACATATTCCTTCTTTTCCGTTCATTATGTTAGTATTTAATAACCGCCTGTGAAAAATATTTACTTTCAGTTTTAACATGGTTAATTCTTTTATGTTCAATATCTACACCAAGCCAGCTCATTTCAGGATTTTCAGAAAGGCCTGTAATCACATACAGTACTAATTACTTACTGTTGAGTGTTGATTTTTGGACTGCCTCCGTGGCGTGATTGTGCTACGGTACGATTACAAAGCTGAGGTCTCTGGTTCGAATGTCGGGTTGAGCGTAGTGGTATTGGATTTTTCTATTTATTATTAGCCCAGAGTCAGGACTCTGTGCCCGATATGGCGATAGACTCGCCCCCTATCATATCATGAGACGGAACATACAAGGCGAAATGTGGGTGTCCTGGTGGCGCCTCTGCCTACCCCTTGTGGGATAAAGGCGTGAGTTTATGTTTGTATGAGTGTTGATTTGCCATCCACAATAACTCATGAACAAATCAATATTTAGTTATTTAGTTAGCAATTATTGCAAACATTTTTTGTACTTTCTGATTCCCATCTCAAGAGACAAATAGGCACTAAAATAATACAAATAAACAAAAACAGTAAATGTCGAAACATTATTCAGTAACTTAGCGTCATTAACGTCCAATCCAGATCAATTTGTGAGTTATGCCAACAAATAAAAGTCGAGCCGAGACCGGCGCGTGTATTCGACGAGTCCAATAATATTTTTATTGGCTACAATTTTCGCTAAGCAACAAATAGAAACTAATATCCGGCCAATTTTCACAAAATAGACGTCCAACTTGATTATCTGTATTGTAAAGGTTCGTCATACTGTTATAGTTATTAAAATGTGCTATTTATAAAAATATCTAATTGTAGCCGGATAATTGGTATAGTAACAAGGTGTGTGGGCTGTGAAACTTTAAAGCTTCTATCCCAGTAATCCAATACTTGTCAGTTTTTTTCTGTTTGTAAAATCTCATATCCTCACAGTTATGGGTGGAAACATGCTCGATAAGTGTATAACAAGGCTATTTACTAGAGATAACGCAATTCCTTTGAACTTAATTTTATTTTATTTTAATCCCACCCTCATCATCTTCAGTTACTGGAGACCTCTGTCCACATCTTGCTAGAACAATAGGTATTCAATCAATTCAACTACAATGTTTTTTATTAATCCAAAACCATGGGCACGTAAAATAAATTTTCATACATTTCTACAATGGATTCAATAGAAATTCAATACCCGACATTTTTCCTGAATATGCCCAAACGAGGCAGCGTATCAAAGCACCGGCCGATATTGCCTTCAGCTACGTAATAGGGGTCCAATGTATTCGACCTCCGTAGAAGTAGACGCCGGGGTAAGAACAATAGTAATGGCGATTTTATATAGCTAAGTATTAAGCAGTAAAGCCAATGCATTTTCGCACGTGACGTTTTTATGTTTATTTTCTTAGTAGCATGTTTATTGTTTTTCAATAAGAATAGCGCGTATTGACTATTGGTGTAGTGTGAAGTGTCGTCAGGTTGAGAGAATTTTGAATTGATAGATATTATTATATGTCTGGTATTGGTTTACTGAAAGAAATTGCTATGCAGATGATCTGTCTTAATTTATTTTTAGCAAGGTGTAGAAAATTTTAACTGAAATATTCTAATAAGTATGTTTTAAAATTGTGTTTTATAAATAAAATAAATAACTAGTACCTACAATAATAATATAATACGAGTATAAAATATGATGGTATTTAAAAGTTTCTTAGATTTATTTCAATGATGATATTTGACAGGCATAATCAGAAAAATCTGCAATGATAATTTTATCCCGTGTCAAAATCCTTGCCTCGCCCAAATCTAAACCTAAATAGAGAAAATGTTTAGTCCACTGAAACATCTATAAGGCAGATTCCATTACACTAAATAGGATTTGGGCTGGAAAATCTTTTATTGTACACAAAGAACGCGAACACCGGCTTTTATAAATGGTAGCATAATTTGCCCATCTACGTGTTTGTTACCTTGCTTACCTTTATTCCTTTTTATCTCAGACGCGCTAAATTTCTTGTACAATATAGAAAAGGTAATTCGACTTAATTTCACTTTAACACGCTAAGTAAGGTAACATATCTATTTATTATGACATTATTAACATTGTAGCATTTTTTTGGATGAAAATGTTAGTAGAAGTCGACCTGCACCATCAAAATCGGTGATACCCTCAACAAGGGTCAGGTCAAAAGTACCCTGAATCGACGAGAATGCATTCAAAGAGTTCGATGAAAGAAGATTAAGCAAAAGTAGTATAATCAATAAATAATAAATATACCCAACAGTCACATACATAGTTCTGACCCCACACTAAGATAAAGTCTTGTGTCGTGAGTATCAGAAACTACGAGAGACTTTTCAGTCTCACAAACACCCAGACCCGAAACAAATACCTGTGGATCACACAAACATTTGTTTCGGTGCGGGGGTCGAACCCGCGGCCTCTCGTTTCACAGCCGGCGTCTAACCAACTGCGCCACGGAGGCTGTCAAAGTATGTCAGGATCGAGCAACGAAGATGTCCATAGTTTCTGTCTATAGGATACAGGCGTGACGATTGTGTATATATGAAGCATTTTTTTACAGATCTTGAGGTGTTCAGATGCCCGTGCTAATTACCTTACTTTACTATTTAGCTTGAACGACGACCTTATCTGGCACTATTTACTTTTAAAATAATTAATCCATAAGTACATAAACTTAAGCCTTTAACCCAGAAGGGGTAGGCAGAGGCGCCACATCGCCAGGCGCCATATCGGGCACAAATTCTTGACTCCGAGCTGATAATTAATAGAAATACTCAATATCACTTTGCCCGACCCGGGATTCGAACCCGAGACCTCAGCTTTGTAGTCGTACCGTAGTATAACTACGCCATCGAGGCAGTCGGCCGCCACGCTAGACATTTACCACTTTATATAACGCCTACAGTAAAAAAATAGCAAAGAAAGAGTTTTGCACGTGCTTGCAGCAAGTCTACATACGTCACTGCAGGTTTAGGATACTGTCACAAATAACCTTTTGTAATTTAAATCCGGCACCTCATGAATTACAACACATGACCCAATAAGTACCTACTGCATAAAATTTTTTTCATTACCACCAAACATATTTTCAGTAATATAACATTTGTTCCGTCCTTACATGACTGATGTAATGCATACTCTCAAATTCCCATCATACATACTAAATCATGGCATAAACTTAATTTACAACACTTCGAAGTCAATCTACGGCCTATAGACTATAATTAATAAGCCATTAATAATGTGGTAATTAATCATCGACAGTAATTAGCTCAACTCCAACTGTGTAATAATAATATATAATATATTAAGTGTATACAACATAATACAGGGTAGGTGAAAGAAAGTTCATATAGCCAGTATTGACTATAACATGAGTTAGCTGCACCGCTTAGAATACTACTGGGTACTTCGACCAATTATGTACACTTCTTAAAGACTAACGAATCCTAATAAGTTTATGGTCGCGTTACGTTCAATGAGTGAAAATGTTGAAAGCTAAACTGTCCCTGCCTCTTTACGTTCCATCTTCCTCACACAAAAATAAAAAAAACATAACAGCCCACCATGAGCAATGACTTTTAAAATGAAGATTGTGTTTTATGATCATTTTCCGAAACAACTAATACATCGAAAAACTGATAGGGTAAAAATAAAAAGGAATATATAAAGAAACTCATAAATATACCACAACACAATAAAATATATTCTCTGGCAATAAGATATAAACGAAATCTATTGAACCTTAGCTTCGTAATATTTCACTACAAACGCATTTGTGAGAAAAATGTAGCGAATAATTCCAGCACACGCAAAACCTATCCTGAATTACGCACAAAAAAAAATTAAAGGCACCTGGATACCTTCATTTCTATTACGAAAAATTATCGATATCCCCACTTTCTACCTCAACATGACGTCACAAAATCGGTTTTCACGGCGATTTGTAGGCTTTTCCAATTTTCCCCCAATTGCCCCTTTGCTCATTGAAAAAAATTATGTCATTAAGAACGTCAGATGTCGGTATCACGGATATAACGTTCGTTCCATTTACGAGTATCATTCAATTTCCGATTTTTATAGACGAATGGTTTTTGAACAGAAACGTTTAATTTGTCTTAGAATTGCATATCTCCGATTAAGAAGCAAACCCTCATGATAGTTAAAACAATGATATACTTTATATGCCTAATAGGTGATTTATCATAGAAGCTGAATGTCGTGTATTTTGGTGTTTTATTGAGAGGTCCGATTTTGGACAGGAATTTTTAGACTAGCAATAAATATTTACCCATATTTTTAGATTATTGCCAAATGATTTGGTAAAGAAATAAAAACAAGACTGAAACCTATGGCGACCAATATCTACGTGAAGATACAGAATACATAAGCGCCGCCCTAAAAATAATCCAAGATCACGTTCACACGACATAAAATTGACAGTCATGATCGTTCAACGTCTCAACGTTCAACGAGCATTAAATCCCCTGTCTCCTCATACAGGTAAAATTCTAAGAAATTCTACAAGGCCATTGGACTTGCAAGTCATGCAGTCAAATTGCAGTTGATTTACTAAGATAAATGTCGAATTTCCGCGTGAGGTAGAATGGAGAAAATCCGATAAGGTACGCCTACAGAGAATTTCCTTTAATAGAATATTCTTGCGGTATTCTGAAGTTTGTTTCGTGTAGTATAAACCTCATTGATTATTCAGTAGTTATGTTAGGGTGTTTTTACACGAATCAGGCAATGATAAGTGTTTTATCTTGTATTCTACGACTTGTATTCTATATAGAAATCAAAAAAATCTTATGCTTTTGATTTCTAAATTTGCTTAACTCTTGGGCAACCAAAAATATTAAATCATCTTCGCTCAATTGACATTACAAAACAATAATTAAGTATTCATTGGAATATTGTCACTGATGTTAGTTTATAAGCAAGAAACATCCCATTGTGTCTTGAACTAAAAGCGTGCATCTCATTAGCGCCTGTATTGAATTTCCAAATGCAGGATAAATACAAACGTAGAAGACCTAGATAACCTAGAGAAACGAACGAGAAGTAGATAAAAATAGATTAATAATTAAGAAGCAATTTCATTAAAAGGAATGAGAAACAAGTGTATTAATTTGAAGCAATAATTACAGATAAGCTAAAGTGACACCAATAAGGAAAGCCTTAGAAATTGATGATCATAAATAAATAGGTGACAGATGTGGTGGTACTTGGCACACGTCGGTCATTCGACATCACACTTGCCTGCTCATGATTGATCGGTCTCAATTACAGGGGCGACCTCTGAACGTTGTTTATTTAAGAAGCAGTTTATCTTTGGACAAATATGTATCAAATGTACCGTAGATTGGATATAGCACATGTATTTATATGTTCTCTTTTTCGGTTACAGACGATGGCCATAATTCATAAAGCATAATACATATTTAAAGGTAACAGACTACAAAAATATAAAAGAGTAGTGAGGGATAGCATATTTAATTACAGAGAAAACATTGTGGATCCAACCCACGCCACTCATCTCTGAACTTTAAGTTAAGTGAATTTAATAGTTAATGATCACTCCCTTCAACGAAGAAAGACATCGAAAAAAACTTGCATACGATAATGTTTTTAATGATTAACCCTATTTTATGTAGGTACTAGATTTTGGCTTCGAATGTATACCTAAAATATACCTAATCTATCACACTATAAATTTTAATCAAAATCAGCCCAGTAGTTTTTCCATGAAAAATTAACTATATTCCGTATTTCCTCATACATTTTCACATTTACTATATTAGCAGGCATAAAATCTTCGCTGGCTCATAGTACCTTAACAAGGACTTCAGGAAAATAGAAATAATTTTAAACAATGATTTTCTTGATCTAAAATAAAATAAACAAACTGCAATTCCCAACTTGTTACACTGTTTGTAAACGGTGTTACACTGGTTTCTTAGATTTACGCAAATGTTACACATTGAAATAAAACTATTTTTACGGATTTTATCGCGATTTGGTTTAATTTTTACATTTTTTTAACTTTCGTTTAAGCTTTCGTGGTCACGGGGCGGACTCGGCGGGTCCGAAAATGTAAAAATTAAACCAAATCGCGATAAAATCCGTAAAAATAGTTTTATTTCAATGTGTTTCACTGTTTATTTCGAAACTTTCGAAGTCTGTGTTGAGAACACAGAGGTACGTAATTTATGGTTGGGAAGCATGTTTTTGTATGTTTGTCGCTAAACTCGGTTTATTTAGAACAATTTAGAAGGTGTCGCAATGTTTTTCGTGTTATTCAAAACAGTTTTGAATTGCGGTTAATGCATAACGGCTTTATTCATAGACAGATTTAAAACCTATTTTATACCTATTACCTAAACTTTCGATAGCTAAAATAGGTTTTAAATCTGTCTATGAATAAGGCCGTATGTAATTAGGGGAATTTTGACTGAGTATGGTTCTCCGTATTAGTGTAAAATTGAGTTGCAATCTATCGAACAACGGCACCTATTTTTAAAATAATCTATTTACAGAACAAACGAGAAGTGCATGAATAAGTTCCTACAACCTCAATTGGTAGGGATGCCACAGTGAGCGCCCATGTCGCCTCCCAACTTAAGTAAAGTAAAACGTGGGCGAGCACCCACGGACTCGCGTTCTGATGGATTCTGTGCCTTGAAGAATTAAATATATTTCTTTAACTTTCTAAAAATAACTGGAAAGTATTTAGGATCATTCAAGGGACTTTCAGTGGTCGAAAATGACAATGGTAATGATAATTGCTGGCTTACAGGAGCAGCAGTGACAAACGTGAAGACTGATGGTGTAATATTCTCACAATCGCAGAATATGTAAACTCAGATTTTTTCGTTACAATAGAATAAATGCTACTGGAATTAGGCATTACTTCAACACCTCAGTCATTGCTAAATTTGAAATACGGGGCTCTGTAGATTTTATCTCGCCCATTTTTCATTTCGGTCTGAGACGCTACTGTGTCCTAAGATCAGATCCATGTAAATTTAGATTTACTACATAATTACAAGTAGTAATAGGTGACTACCAACAGTTATTCTTTGTGACAATATAAAATATTTTTACATTTGTACTTAAATCAAATACAGAAAATATTGTTAATTAAAATTCCTAAAAATATATTAATAAGAATGAAACGATTTATATGTTTCAATTTATTGTATAAATTTATTCTATTCAGGCAAAAATATGATTACTGACTTGGCAAATGTGTGCCGACGAACGAATTCTACAGATTGGTAATCTCGCTAAGTGCACCGATACATCCTTACACCACGCAAATAAATCAAATCTGCAACACCAGTCAATACATTTACTCATACGAATTTATATGATTTGTAGAGAAAAAAGAAGGATCTTTTTCATATATTAAATATACGCACATTTATAAATATAATATCTTAATCACTTGATGTAGGTATCTATCATCAGGCTTTGTGAATAAGACGACCATAAAAACACACACAGCTTTCACGGATGTATGGATTTATTTCCTTTAGCTATTCATAAAGCTTAGAATATTTATAATAACTCTAAGCCACAAAGTAACTTCTTTACTGCCCGCGTAGGCAAGCGAGCCAGCAAACTACTTGATGATAAGCAACATCACTGCCCATGGTCTTCGGCAGCACCAGTGACTGTCAACCCGGCGCCTACCGAAAGGTGAAAACTAACATCCCCACAATCGACAAAATAGCAGCTTAAGTAGCCAAACGATCGTCAGAACCGAATTAATTTTCATCATAATTTTACCCTTCTTATTAATTATTGCTTTACGTATTTTGTAAACACCCACAAACTTTTGATGGGCACTTCAAGGTCCATACTGTTTAAATTTGAGACCTGTGTTTAATACGGAGTTACATTTTCATCACCTAATCTCTTAGTATTTTATTAAAAGGTCTGACCTTAATCCTAAATTTAGGGATGTGTACTTACTCGTTAAATTTTAGGAGCTCTGGAGAGCCAAAACTGAGGCTTTTGAATAAATAAACAGATACCTCTTACAGATTTAAGATATCTATATCAATGAGTACGTAGGTATTATGTAGATAGCAAAATCACAGAAAGTGTACGAAAGGGTAAACTATCCAAATTACTAATCCCAACAATATTCTTACTAAAAGGGAGAAAATAAGAACTTATGGAATGGAAGCAAAATTGAATGAGACCCCATAAGAACTGATGATTCGTATTTAGAAAAGTTTTCTGACAAAAAGTGCTTTACCCCGTACGGCCGAGTAAATCCCCATAGACCGCAACGCCATGACTCCCCATAATAAGTTGAGTAATAACTTATGAAAAAATTAGGTCACCCACATACTGACGGCTTACGCGGCCGGCACGTATGGGTTACATTGGCGACTTTACATTTTTTTTCTAACAATGTTATCTTCCGACCATAGAGTAAGTAATCACTACGTAAGCAACCTACGCTTTGCCATTTCAGGCTTGCTTTATTTATTTTATCGAAGTTAGGTACCTAGTAAAGCTCTTTCTGAAAATTCAAAATGATTAAGTTAATATTGAGATTTCAAAGTCTATTGTTATGGTATGGAACTAAAGAATTTATTCATGTATTATGAGTTAACTGTTAATTAATACATAACTATAAAACAAGGAATAGGTACTGTACGTGCAGTGTTATAATAAAGGCATTATTATTTATTAACCGCTTCTGGATTGTTATTTTAATAAAACTGCGTAATGCTAATAAACTTCAGCTATTTCTGGTAAAAAAAAAACATAATGAACTGTTAAATACTTACAAGACTTGCAAGATTATTACCATTAGGCATTACGCAAATTGTATTTATTAATGCGTTAAAATACAATATTTTTTTTTATAATATAAACCTGCGCCTTTCTATAAAAAACGAGCAATTTCCATTTCAATTTTATCTGCTGCCAAAAGTCAAACAGAGATGGCGGTGGCAGCAAATAATCAAGTGGTGGATATTTATGTTTTGTTATTTATTTTAATATTTATCTTAATTTACCCATTAATATTATACATTATAATGTAATTTAATACACCTTACAAAAGCAATATGTATTTTTTTTATTCTAGTAACAACATTAAACATTTCTGTCAAAAACGCTGCTGATGTTTTGGCACTTTTCTGTTTGTTTTTACTTTAATTTGAAAATGTAAATTAAGTTTACGTGATAATTCAGTGTAATTGACAGTGAAACATGGCTAGAAATCAAGATTATAATTATACCTATTCGCCTTTGCTGTCCGGGTAAGTGTTTAAATTCGATTAACATAGATATTCTACACCACATTCCTCGCAATTAATTTTGATATATATATATTTTTGGAAAAACCCCTCATTATAAATGGCAATATGATAAAAATAATTTCGTCACTAGATAACATTTTATTTTCGTGATACGTAAATCCGTTTTTGATTTTGTGAACCATATGACAAATATTTTTATTTTATGATATTTAAAGTCATTCCAAGTAATTGTGAGAATCTACCTAAGGAGTCTTCATTTAAATTCAAAACAGGCTGCATAGAGCTGATATTATCTCCATGCGTCATGTTGGGATTAATTCTACGGACTATTTACACAGCTGTCTCATTAGCAAACTGCCACGGAGGCTGAAAAAATGATATAATTATGTAGTAAAGTTAATTCACTGTTTCCTTGAAACAAGATAGATTTTGCTAACGACTATGACAGTCAGGTGATGATTATAACTTTGTCAAATATTATCATGGGATCATCGATGGGCTAACATCATGGGACGGAACATACAAGGCGAAATGTGGGTGTCCTGGTGGCACCTCTGCCTACCCCTTCTGGGATTAAGGCGTGAGTTTATGTATGTATGTGTCAAATATTATCAATAAGTATTCAATACTGTGATTTAATATGTATTATGAAAATAAAATTTAGTGAAGATACAACACACCAAGATAGCTTTTATTAAGAAAAAAATTGATTTGATTTAACGCAATATTTATTTAACTTATGTTATAAAATAATCTGCAAAGCTGCTTTTAAAAATATATACTTTTCTTCGCTCATTTTAAATGTCAGTGACAAAAATACTTTGTTATTATAATGTGAGTATAAATATGTACTCAGCTAATATTACCCATAACATTCATCAAACATAATATAAATTTAATAATGATACAGTCCCTAAATATCCTACTGCAGGGTACAGATCTGCTCTAAGTCCACCAACCCACCCTAGGCCACATGGTTGACTAAAGCTAAACTAGTCTTAATCATAACAGATGCAATTCTGCACAGGATTTGATTATATCTGACATATTATGTTATTATTTGTGGTGTGATTCAAAGAATGCTATATAACTGTCTGATGCATCATTCTAGTAAGAAAATAGTCCAAAATACAATTTTAGTTGTTTAACGTGCTGTTAGTAACAAAATATATTAATACAATAGTGCTTCCTACAATGAGCCTACAAAATGTATCATAGCATGTTTTTTTTTTATATTATAGAGGCAAATGAGCAAATGGTTCACCTAATGGTAGGTATCTTTTATCCATTACCTCACCATACACCAGATAAAAAGTTTTCTTCAAACAATGGTCAAAGTTATCTCAGTTGGCTAACCAAAATAAATCCATACACTGTTTGTTTTGTGATAAGTCTGTTTTTATTGTCTTTATCTGTTTATGTGCGGGGATTTGTTGTGGAACATAAGGAAAATATTTTAGAAAAGTAGTGGGATATAATTATGGCTTGATAAGGCCAGATTTGATGTACCAAAATCATAAGGCCCCCAATGCTTCACCGTTTAGTAGTAATAGGATATGGCAAGAAACAAAAGATGAAATATTGAAGAAATTGGTGTGTATCCTAAAAGGATATGATCAGGTAAACCTTCCTTTTGTTGCCCTTATCCCCTTAATGTTAGTTACATGGTTTCGGGGCGACACACCTTTTCAGTCATCTTGCAAGATGATTTGGCTAATAATATAATTTATAGGCCTACCTAACAACAACCCTTTTGGTATAAGGGCATTTAATCTACCACACTGGGCTAATGCAGTTTGTTGACTTTACATATCGTCTAAATTATTATGAAAAACTCCTCTATATGCCAGTTAATATGAGTGTTTACTTTCGCTATTAAAGCTAGCGACAATTTATTGATAATACGTGGCTTTGTCCAATCAGTGATGTGTGTGTTGGGTTAGCGTCTGTGATCTCCGATTTACCACTTCCGTCCTTACCATACAGCTATCGCTCGCTGCAAATAAAATAAGATTTTATATTATACAACTTTATTGGACACTTAGTAATCAGTGTATAATGTATACCGTGGCGCAACACACAATTTCTATAGGTGGTGCGGCAAACCGCAACACTGGAATTACACATTCTCTATTATATATTGCAGCCTATTCGATCGGGTGCCGGTTAGCCGCAAGGTAGCGTATTGGAATTAGAGCGCCTTCTAATCTGTCGCCAAGCGGTGCGCGGATGCAACCATGGGGGTGCCACTCTCTTGCATTCTATTCATAAAGGTACTTGTCGCGCCATCTTGAATGCATTAGACACAAACCACGGGTCCAACCTGATGTTCTTTTTGTTTAGTATTACTAGATGTCGCGGCAAGTGCCAATAAAAATTAAAAAACTAAAAGTATAAATAATAAACAAAATAAGCAGTCTTGCTTTTTAATAATTATTTATTTTCCTTATTAATTTAAAAAATTCAAGTATATTTTATTTATTACTGTAACCATTTTATTACATTCTTTACATTTTTTTATTTATGTACATACCCTCTTTACAATTTGTGTCAAAAATTGACACAAGTTTTTCGAAAACTTTCGTGTGTGTACTACTGCGATTCAATAGCTATAATTTTGCGACTTTGGCTTTTAACTGGACTTGTTTGATATCTTTTGCGTTTGACCTCGGCTTCCTATTACTGGATTTTCATACTTGCTTTCCGATTTGGCTTTATTTTACTGGATATTTCAAGAACAACAATGGCGCCAAGGAAGTGTTTCTGGAAGTGCTATTTTGAAATGGTGTGTACGTCTGAGGACGTTATAAGCCCTAACCACTTTGTTTGTACATAGATAATGCAAGAATCTTTTCCTCCGTGATATATCTTCTGCCTCGTGGTTTACTTTTGTACTTCATTTGGAGTTTGCTAAATACCCGGATGGACTCGGGCAATTTTTCGATATAATTTAAAAATTGTGCTGAATGTAATAATTTTCTTGCACTTTCTATTTGATTTTTGCATTTTAAAATCATGTTAAATATGGAGCATATATTATAGAATTGTCCTTAATTTCTATCAGAGGTGCATGTATATATTATTTACGCACACGAGGAAACCCGTAGATGACACATAAAAATATAATACTAACTAAGAATTATAGAAATTGCAGCATTAAACAATTTATATCTTGAAAACTCTTGAGCCATATTTGATTATGCTTAAACTAAATGTGAAAAGTCATCTAGTTTAACCTGAGAAACAAACATACAAAAAGACATAATATATACATGCACATATGAAATTTTGCCTATCTATTGAAACATCGACATAGACAAACATGCAAACATTGCGCAATTGTAACAAAATGATAAGTCCGTTTTTATGTCGGGTAAAAATAAAGATAATGTTATTGCAAACGTGCTGTTTTTTTAAATACGGCAAATTGGTGCCAGTTCTCTTCGTTTTAAAATGAAATTATTGGGATTTGGATACAAAACGATGAGCTGGTGCCGAATTGTCGTGACTTATGACCCCTCCATTCTTTAGATAATAAAAAGGCATGAGCAGCACCATCTGGCGGATTTTATTTAAAACTGAATATTTCCAGCGACATCTCGCGCTCAGCAAAGTATTTTTTTTTACCTCAATATTTTTGAAGAGTGGCATATCTATTTCCTATATAGTGTATTATCTATGGATGCAACGCCCCAGTCGTACTTTTTTTACATAGATTTTCAAACCATGCACTAGCACTAGAGGGTAGCACTTACACAAAATTGTGTGTTCTTATTTCATGTTAAAATAGCTTAAATACACCTGGCCAAGGCTGCGTTTGCATTTAAGTAGAAACGAGTGGAGCGGAGTAGAGATGTGTAGAAACCGACCTACTTTAAATCCACATTTTACTGTCTTCGCTCCGTATCAAGAAGAAATTATAGCGGAGACGATAACAAATGTATGAAATTGTTTTATATAATATGTAAGGTATTCTAGGATTGAATCAAAGCCGAGCGAGAACGGCTGCAAGCTCACGATCGCCGCTGTTCCATTGCTTTGAGGTTCCTAAGATTGCCCATCCTATACCACCTACCTCTTTTCATAGCTCTGTAACGCTCATCTTCGCTTCAATAGAAAGGCTGGTTGTCAGGTGGTTGATGCCGGTGCTATAGTTTGAACCAATAAATTACGGTAGTTTTGTTGAACACATCAAGATTACTGTACCTACTGCACCTGTTGTCGAATGCAATTCTGCCTGACTTCTGATAAGAGTACCGACTGTAGATAATTATAATCTTTCGCCCGTTAAAATATTATGCCGGCGCGGTAACATGCAGATGCATATTAGCTGATATCGGACTTACCTTGAATGGTGATCCATATATACGAGTAGGTAGATACGAATATCGTACCATCTGCAGATTACAAATAAATCGTTATCAAATCTAGGGTAATAGAAGCCAAACTAGTTCATTCTAAAATTGGGTTTGACCGATAACACATATTATATACATAACGTAACGCCTGTACCCCACAGAAGTAGGCAGAGAATAGGCCCATGGATCTTCACATTATACAATGTAAACGTACCACTTTCACTTCATCCATGTTCATCACTTTCTCATACGATTTCGTCTCTCCAGGATATTCTTGACCATTCCCTTGTTTCCAAATTCACTGATTTGGTTAGCATGTGTTCTGTGGTGGACCTCTAGCTACTCTTATATCCATAGTCCACACTCGCTTTGTTTATTTGTTTCCTTAGTTTTTGATTATCCACAAAAACAAATACCTACAAATAATGTGCAAATATTACAGTACTACCTTTATCAGATTGCTCTCGTCGCTAGCACGTAACAATTTTGATGTCATCAAAAATACATAGAATTCTCAACCTCAGATAAAAAAATAGTCATATCTATAGAATAAAGGTCTGTGTCCACACATACACACCATTATCCTTCTGTAAACAGAAGCAGACCAACATGAAATCTTTGTATAAGTTACTATGTAATGCTGCCTACTAGACCGTTTCTTTACCGTTCGGTGACGGTCCATAGTTAAAAGTTATATAAACAAATATTTATTTGCCCAATATTTCATAGCATAGTAGTTGTAATATGCGAATTTGTAGTGAACAGTTAAAGGTGTCAGTTAAGCTTTTGTACGTTAAAAACATATGCAAATTTATTCGAATAACATTGAAAACACAGGTTTCAAAGTTAATTGTGACGCAATTTCATTAGTTTTTCAGTTGTCGGTGTATTTGTTGCTTTAGTAAATGTTGTTAATTAGTTCAAGACTATTGATTGTTACTGATTGGCGTGTAGGTGTTGATACTACTACATCCACATTTATATCTGGTGGTAAATTATGCCATCTATGGAAAAAATATAAGGCTCGGTGGTTTCTATGTTCAAGTTAAATTTTAGCCTTGAGGTTTTAACGGGACACTTACGAAAACACTTGTATTTTTTTAGTTAGACCATTGTCCCATCGTGGTTTTGATGAACGACTTCGAAGTAAATCTTTTGAACTGCCATCATAACATATTGTTTTGCATGGAACATTTGAATAGATATACCTACTATTTTAAAAAGACCTCAAGGAGCCAGAAAAATAAGAATGTTAGTCACAAACATTCCGATGATGCCTAGATGCAATTTTGTCGATTGCCATGGGGTTATCGCCCCACAAATTGCCGACTAAGAACTAACAAATAAAAATACGAGATTAAATATATTGCTAACCATATTTATCAGCATCGGAAGCATAAACGATTAATAAAATGAGTTCCAGAACATATTTGGGGATTCATATTTGAATAGAGCGTTCACCGTTATCTGGCGCGTAGGCAGCGTGACGTGTGCGCCGTGCAAGCAAATTCGCATTGGCAGTGTTCATACAAGTTATCGTGCCGTTCATAACAATGCACACATATTTTATAACAAGTGGGGGTGCGAGACCGCGCGAGTGAGCAATCTAAATCGTCAGGCAAGCCGAGTCAGTTCGCACAGAAAAGTGAGAGGCGCGGGCGTCGAGCGTCGACTTGCCGGCCTCGAAAACTTTACCTTTGAACTCCGCATAGACCAATTTGAACTTTATCACCCCACATTAAAGTTTAGATTGCGTGTGTTGTGATTTTTTATGGTGTGTCGAAACGCAAACGCTGCCAGTGACCCCATTGTGAACACCAGTGCAGTGCAAAATGAATGAAGAAAATTCTGTGGCGGAGGATATGAAACGGCAGGCGGCTATGTTTTACAACACCACGCAGAGGTTTGTTTGAAATTTGATTGTTTGAACATCAGCGGATGTGGTGTTGAATTCTTGCGTTCATCGTTAATATGCATTCGCAAAATTCTCACGTATCCTTATGTAAAGGTGATAAAGTCCTGATTCGCTCGAAATTTGTTATATGATCACCAACGGACACCGTGGTTCGTCGTCCAAATTCACATGAATTCACGTGGATTTTTTTGCTGGTATTGTAAAACTGCCTTCACTAATAAATCATAATATTTAAAACGAATCAACCGGCCGAGAACTGCCTTCAATAAAAATCCGTTTAAATCTATAAAGTATAACTCGTCTAGTAATTATTTGCTTAATTATTTAATGATGCAAATTAACATGCCTTTCAAATTCAGAACAATATTTAACTATAGCCGTTGCACTGGTTTTAATTGGCAATAATATCTCCGTTAAATTGCTCGGAAATACAGTTTTTTATGTTTAATTTTTAATACCCTTTAGTGAAGAAGCCGTCACATCGTTTGGGTCCGAAATGTGGTCCGAAGCCAGTTATTAAATGATTCTGCGGATGCGATCCCCGCTCGGAGGCGAATGTTTTTGTGATCCGCAATCAATATTTGTTGTCTGACTGTTGGAGGACCGGAATGACTTTCGGAGTACGGATACGGGATACCTATAAATTCCATGATACAAGACAGGCATCTAACTGTGGAATCATAACCAATAATAGGTGTCGTGTTCTCGCTGTTTACAATGAAGATTTTACAACATACAAGTTTACTAAACAAATACAAAATTGAAGGCAATTATCATGTGTGCTCGAAAACTATATAGAATCAGAGATACACATAAACATTATAATTGGGTGGTCATGTACGTTTTATTCAATTTTGCTATTAAACTAAGTAACAAGACATGTCTTATGCCTTGGATATCGCGAATTAGAATGGGGTTTCGTGTCTTCAATACTCAAACCAAAAGCTAATATTTTTTAATCACATATTATTTCGTCTTTACTTTAAGAAATTATAGCTGATACTACAGATAACCCATACTATTCCAGAAGTCCTAAGCTATAAATACTGACTGCCATGGTCATTATTTACGATCATCTTTTAAAGAACACATTAATACAACCATCCGCATGGCAACTATGATTAATATAACACCAATTCCTAGCCAAGAATTTGCTCAATTCAGTATCTACACTATCTTCTATTCTATTTTTAGTACAATTCAGCACAGTTCGCATGATCCTTTCGTGATAAGAACAACTAAGTATTCCTCAGAGACTCGCCCAGCAACGGTGTTCGGCGCTACTTCAGTACCTGCCATCTATCACGTTTCCCACGAGAAAAAGATAAATAGGGGTTTCCTTTGAAAAATACATACTCTACAGTCTACATCTCTGAGCTTATGTACCTACGTTGTAATATTAGCTCAATGGTCAACATACATATTTTCTCATGCCATGTGTATGTGCAAGTCTCGTGCATATCAACTTGATATCGACATTATTTTTTAATTCAAGTAGGTACCTACATATAGCAGTCGTGCCTTACTAGTGACGTCAGATGTCTCCAATTTAATTTTCTCAGTGACGTAATTATTTGTATGACGTAAAGTTATGTCTTGGTAGTGAATGCCTTGGCGCCGTTTGTAATGTAGGGTTGGGCTTAAACATGATCATATTCTCAATAGGTATATTATGAATTTACACAGACATTACATTAATGGGCGAAAGGGTGGTATATCTCTCTCTCATATTTATTTTATCAAGATGATAAAGTGACCGTAATCGAGATTTTTCCATCGATTTCTGGTAAATGCGAAAACGTGTATGATGATTTGTCCTAATATTACTCAGCAATTGAGCTTCGAACTGATATGATTATTTCTATACAGATAGTTCATGGGTTGCAAGGAGATATAAAATACTACTTTTGATCTCCAAAAGATAAATTATTCCCATCCGTTAAACATATTTCTACACACGGGAGAAATCAGAGTATTTGCCATGTTCATATTATAATTTATATTTGCCATAATTCCTCAAATCCATAATGCTCAAGAACTCATTAAATTCACGTTAGCTTCTCGCGTCGGTGGTTTTTCTGACAATTATGAAGTAAAATTGCGAAAGCACTTTCTCTCTGAATACACCACATTTAATCAAATGGTTGGCAGCCCTAGTCAGTAGTAGATATGTAAAATCACTTGTAATTAAATTGTCTGTATTTTATTACCAAGTAGTCTATTCCCAGATTTTATTTAAAGGGTAAGTAAGTAATTATAAAAATCCTACAACGATGCAAAAAAACATTTTATAGTACAAATTATCTTATTAATTGATGTTGCTACAATTATTCGTGATGAGTTTCTAATAAGCAATAACAATGTAAACGCCGTATTTTACGATTGTTCAATGATAATTATGTTACTATGAAGCAGCGGCATGTATTTGTTTACAACATTATCTCTTACGGTGAAAAAGCAGAAGTAAACACGTGCCGTAAACAAGTTGATAAGTTGAGTTTGTAAACATAACGTAGGGTGGGCCAATAATTTGTGCAAATAGCAAAACGAAGTTCTCAAAAACGATTGGAGCGGAGAGCGCGTGCGTGGCGGGGAATTGTCGATTGCAGGAGTGCCTGCGACAAGACGATACACATTTCAATGATGTTCTTTCTTTTTAAATGAATTTTAATAAACCCTTATTACCATAAATAAACAATCAACATAATGACACTTGTATTAACCCCCCACTCCCCCTAACACTAGTAGGTTGAAATAAAAATCCGCTACTGCGCATAAGTTTTCCCAGGGGATTTCCACAGCGACCTGTTGCATCAATATAACTAAATATTTAAGATTCTAAAATAGTTTTATTAGCATAACATCCTCTTACTTGCCCCATAAAAATGTGTTAATCACTCGACGATAAAACTAAAATGAGGCAGCCGCACAATATTCATAATTAATATGCGAAACCAACTAAGTCAATATCTTAGGAGCGTAACATTTTTTTATTTGTTTTTCTGCTTGTTTATATGTTGTGCAAGCAAACTTTACAATAATACATATTTTGTAGTTGGGTTATGTCCTACATGACGATTAACAGTCATTTAAATTCAATAGGTTGTGTAGGAAAGTTACAACATTCAAAGTACTACATATAGCCGAAGTAGCTTTAGACCTTTCTTGCCCTAACCTAGTTTCAATAGGTGTTGAATCGATAAGCCGCTTAAGAATAGCTTCACGAACATAAACTGAAGGAAAATATTGGCGAAGATAATTGTTGTCTATGCTGTAATTTGGATATACGAGTAACTGTGCTATCAAGCACACATACAAGTTACTCAGATGAAGTCGTTGTTTTATTAGTTGGACCCGTATGTTCAGAAGTGGATATTCTCTCATTGATGAATATAGACAGTACAGAAGTGTTGTTTGCTACATGCGGGTATAATTAATGTTTTCGATGCTAACATACCGGATTCTACTTAACCACGTCATTGCTGAGATAAATACCTACTTATTACTAAGATAGCCAGTAATCTAGTTGCAATACTACTTGCTTTAATACACCTCATTTTTATTATATTGCGTGTACTATGTTAGCAATAGCTCATTTTCGTTTTCTTTTTCCCTGTATATCCATTTAAGAATACTGGCGTGATTGTGTTTTGTTATTTTACGAGTCAAAACTTTCCAGACATCAGATTCATGTGTCGACATGGTAATGTACGTAACATTGTTGGATCGCTGTATGTAATATGCGTCTGAGCATCGCTTTGTGCATGTTTATAAGCCGTAAAAAATCACGTTTTATAACACGTTTTACATCAAACCATCCATGCTTAACTGAGCGTTGTTGCGAATGGGGAAAATATGATTGCCCTATGCATCGAATTATACGATGATTGCTTTTGTTAATAGAAACTATCCTAAATGTAAAGAAAAATACGTTTGGTACCAAAAATTGCAAGCCAATTATGGTTAAGATTCTTCGTAAGGCTATGCTATGCATGTAATTAAATTTTATCAGCTTCTCTTGCTTTCCGGAACGCTCACCATTTGTCGGAACGAGTCGTAGGATCTGCTATAAATTCAAGAAAAGTAAAATCCATTCGTTGCGTGCTTAATATATGGAAGCAACCATGCTGGAAAAATAAAACCTAAACTAAACATATATTTGTGGCAATTTTCCTATTAATTGTATCTAATTAACTATTATCTAATAATCACTGTTTAAAACATACTTGAATATATTTATATTGTAAATGTTCTGGGAACTTCCTTGTAAAAAAATAATGCGCACCAAACATTAATACGAGTACTTCTAATATTGCAAGAACTTGCTTATTATGTCTTTAAATTTTCCTTCACTGTGAGAAGTGACTAGAACAATGTTCAAGATTTCATTTGTTAAATTTTAATGAATCATATTTCTATTTATATCTATTGCATTTATATTCAAATTAATCTCAAACACGATCTATTTTATCAATTGAAGATGGAGTACCTGCTTGGAATTTACCAGGCATTAAAAATGAAATGAGAAAAGAGAGGGGATGAAGAAAGGAATGTTTAGTCTCCTTACTCAATAAAAGAAATCCATGATCAATTAGTTACATCACTTCGGTTTTTGACCTATTTGAGTACATTATGTAATGCAGATTGGCGATACAAATTCGCATGTCTGAATCTCAATCACGTTCAAACGAGCACCGGTCACGTGCGTCCCCAGTATCATTGAAATTTTAAATGTAAAAAAATTCTCGTCTCTCACTGACCTTCGCATTTCCTGCTTTTATGATACATAGTTTGTTCATATGATAGTATCTAGTGCCGTCACATGTCATGGAAATATTTACTCTTGTTATATTGCTATTATATCGGGCTTACTCGCTTATTTAAGTCAACTATAACTTTGCTAACTGACTGCAACCCAAGCATCTGTATCTGTATATGTATCAGCACATATACGTCCCACTACAGGGCACGGGCCTCCTCTACAATCGAGAGGGATTAGGCCATATAGTCCAACCACGTCTACCGCGTCCAATCAAAGTAAGGACAAAGAAAGTATTTTTCCGATTCTTTTAAGACAGTTAAATCAGGGATAAGCCTTTGTTTGCTACACTCATTATTGAAGTGTAACTTTCCGAGACGTTTGCTATGGGAAACCCCGGTGAATACACGGATGCTCAAACTACAAATTATGTTGTGTTTATAAAAACATTCAATTACAATGCTTAACCGCGATGTTTTGTAATGATGTTATTAAAACAATATTTGTATTTGATAACCGCTACGTTTTGTTGATAGAATGTCTTACACAAAAGGGGTAAATCGTATCAAATGTTAGGCAACTTGAGGTTGATACAGCTCACTGTTGGTGTGTTGACAGGTTAAGTCCAATCTGTTTTAGATTATCGCTGTTATATTTCTTAAGCATACATGCCAAAATCAAAGCCATGTGAATGGATTTCAGCCATTCACGATTATAATCTATCTTCCTCTTTTTTCAATTATTTCATTATTACTAAAAGTAAGAGTCTTCAATACTTCGTGCCTACCAGTATTGATACATCTATTGCAGTTATAACTAGAACAATATAATCGCAGACATAACTCTTAAATCAGAATAGTATAATTTGCCATACCAATAAACGTTAGAATACTAATCATAATTATTACCGGTTCCGACAAGTTTCAGTTATGAGCTAGTCGGTACCCAACCTATTCTGCATTGTCACGTTCACAAATCAACATTGACTACAGTTTTTTTTGCAGATAATAAACAAGTAAAGAATAGTAAAAACGTGTGTTTACTTAAAATGTTGTAGAGGTTTTTAAATCCCCTTGGAATCTAGTTTAATTAAACTCGTTAAAGCTGCTATGGTGATTTTACAAATATTATTATGAAAGTCGCAATAATATTTACGAAAGTAAAGTATTCACTTTAATAGGTCATCTATTCCATTATCAAAAGTACGAACTGTTAATTATGCTCTACCATTCCGTATGTTCGGATCATTCATTGTTTGCTAAAGGAACAGTAACATGATTGTGAAGATGAAAACAACAAACAAATCCACTTTTTCGTTAGGTCTATCAATTATCCTAACACACTTTTTAAAATGCCTTTTCACACCTTTCAAACCAGCGAACTGTAGGTCTTCATCATAGTCATTTGTAGTTCTGTTATTGCACCTTCTTTCTTGTGCTTGTCTATGCGCCACGCTTATGTACGTATAAATACTGATGATCCCAAAACTTATGAAAAAAATCAGATTCAACAGGCTTGACCCGATAGAGCCGCTATTACGGTTTGAGTAAATTGTATATTTCTACATTGAACATTTCATAAAAGCTGCTTGCCAGCGAAAAGTTATTCAGATTCAGTCAAATATTTGTTTTTATAAAGTAATCTTTCATATGGTGGAATTTGCGACCTTAGTAAGACCTCATAATACCATGCTTGCTGCTACTAGCATGATATGTCGATATGTTACCTTAAGATTATTTAACCTCACTCAAATGAAATCATATTTATTCACTACACGCACAAAATACGACCGTTTGAGTACACAGTTAAACCTGTTTATGTTCTTATTTCGTCTGTTAGTTGATCAATGTTTTGCTACTTGTCAACTAAAACATTGTAGTAACGTTCTTTATGTACAAACAATAGAATAATAAACAATTAAATAATTATACAAAAGATATTTATTGGTTAATGGGATGGATTTTCGTGACGGCACGTAAAGTGAACATGGTTTTTGATGCCAGCAGAGTTAGCCAAGATTATTCATAAAAATACCTGTGTGTACCTCGGCGTAAGTTATGCCGATAATCGGGCTTATTTTGTTGTCATTATTTATATATTAATAACAAATGAAGATTACAAATTCAACTAGCAAGGGTAGTTAATTACCCACACAAAATGGTTTGACTATTTTTAATTTCATCCGAGAAAGCCTACAGAAAATGGCCAAATATGAACAAAGGTCAAAAGAAATTTTCCATACGTAACCAAGTGGTTACTGACGTTGTTATTGTGCAGTAACGACGTTACTGGAACATAAGGAAACGGTTTAGAGCTTTGCTGTTTTACCCACAATTACCCCAATTACTTTTCCATCAAACCCTAATAGCGTTCAGGACGGTAGGTTAGTCCTTGTGCTCCCATTGGGCCTTGTTTATCCCGCGCTTTATTTATGCGACCCTGGTAATATATTTTTAATTCTAATGGCTTTAGAGGAAAATATATTGCATCGATTGCGAGTCTTTTAGCCCAATTACTAGAAAAGTAAGCGGTAATAGCCCTTGAGAATTTATAATTTGGAAGTTTGTTTTTATTAATTTTAGAAAAGTTCTGTAGAACTATATTGCTGGTGGTGGTTATTGATCTCCGTCGGTATAACAACCACCATGTGCTGCAAAAATTATGGATAACCCGTCATAGTGGCCCATGCATAATTGCGTATCAGAATCAGTCTTTATATATCTGGTTTCGATTAGGTTGGCATAACTTTGTTGACCTGCAAGAGATAATCATCTTTCGCTGCTGATTATCCGAGTTACTTTCCACTTACCATCGGGTGTATGATTGTAGTGTCAGTGTAAATAAATAATTAATTTGGAGAAACATCGTGAAGAAACCTGCATACCGTAGCGATTTTAAAGAATTTTTACGGTATCCAAAGTCCGCCACTATATGGCCTAAGCCCTCCCAATCGCACTCTCGATTGTAGAGGAGGCCTGTGCCCTGCAGTTAGACGTATATGGGCTGATACAAAAAGGAGTCATATAACTTCACGGTTGAGTTTATCAAGGAATTCCGGAAGTATATTTTTATTGAATTCAGAGTATTTTAATGACATATTTGATTTATCACTTTGAAGTTGTTAAATAAAAAACACTAAAGTTTACGTATGCCTTCATTATGAAGTTATTTGTGGAAATATAAAGCGATGGTTATCGGTCGGAGGTCATAATCTTTAATTTATTATTCATAAGTACGCCGTCGTTCGAAGGGTAAATTCACCTCGGGGTCAGTTCTAAGTATTTGTTGTATAAACGTTATCAAACATGCGTCAACTGAATAAACTGTTTTCAGTTAGTACATATTTGTATAATGTTGTAAATACTTATATTGATTTAATATAAACACAAAAAATATTATGTTTTGTTGTTCACTTCATCTGCGTTATGAACTGGGAATGTATCCAGGGTGAAAAGTGAAAACACCTCATTCCTTTTTCAGACTTTAAGTAGTAATTTTCCGCAAATATTAAAGGATTGGCACTGTTGTGTAAGGATAATAAACAAAGGAGACACCGGCTTTATTGATGGATTTATATTTCAGTATTTAAACCTTATAATATACGGCTCTCCCATTCTACGGTATCAACCGCCCACCTTACCATACGAGGATGTGTGAACGTAAATAAAGATTTTAAGAAAATATTGACCATCACATTTAGTTGTTGACAACAATTATCAGGAATGACGAGAAAACACGAGTGAATTATCCAAGCCGAGAACTTGCCAAATATGTGAAACCTGAACAAATATCCTATGTTTTTACATCGTCTATTATTTGCAATGCTGTAGATACGACCAGGAATTATTATGACAGGCCGACTATAAAAGAAAATGGCTGTGTTTTTGTGGGCGTATCCTTTCAAGTGCGTAAATTCCTAATTTGTTCCTAGTGTTGAAATTGTGTGCAATTTATAGGAATTGTTTACAATTGATTAATAGATATATTTCGTACCGTTCTTTAATCAAAGACTGGAACTCATATAAATTTGGCAACGGATGAGAATAATAATATCAAAGCATTATCAATCAAGCAAAATCAATCAATCTCAGACTGTTTTCGTGATACATTTTGAATTACGACTGAAGATTGAGAGTGAAATAATTTTATCTTGAAATTAAAAACCAGTCAATTCTAAATATTCATCTCCATTGTTTTCAATTTATGAATTTGGAGATTACAAAGATTTGGAAAGATTGACGATATTTATATGATACTTATTGCAACTTATTTTCGCTCTCTAGAATTTGGCAATATTTGGCAAAGAAAATGATGCGAGAGAGTTAATTAACAATTTAGCAATCTCTACTCGTATATTGTTTCTGTTTCTATATTTTATAAACGTTTCTTATAAAAAGATAAAATAAGCGTTGAGGTATCGATTAAGCTAGAGACGCCAATGTCGCATGATGTCGGAATCTAATTTTCTTCGTTGTACTTACGAGATAATAATGAGTAAAATAGCATGATTTGTCCTAAATCACCTCAATCCATCTTAGTATGAAGCAAATAGCCGAGTTAGTGCGGCTGTACTTAGTGCCGTAGTAACACTAATGTTGATCGGAATATAATGATAATTTTGTACACCAAAACGAAATTTACGGTGTTAAAGCTTATTTTATAAATGAAAAGGCACTATTTACCCAATTACCCAAATCAATCACCCACTTTTAGAGTTGTTAGAATTTCGGTTTTGGGAAACTCATTTAGACTAAGATATTATATAACTATGGACTGTTCTAATATGCTGAATATGAAACCATAATATTCTTTTATGTAAGGAATAAAAAATAACCTTTTCTGGCCACTACTGTAATGTATGTCGTGCACGAGACGGGACTAAGGACTAAAAATCAGTCACAACTCGCAAATATCCTTAGGAGTAAGCACTATAGGGCTATCATGAAATCTTTGTATTTAATTAGCTGTATAAATTACAGGAATATTACCATTCGAATTTTAAAATATTTCATAACCAAGAGTAGACCTTAGCATAACATCTTAGCAATAATCAGTGAATTGGTGACAACGCGATAAGTGGTTAGCAGTTATCTCGCTAACTGTTCGTGAAGGAGAGACGTCATCTTCCTTATTATAACATTTCATGCTTCGATTCTGTAACAATTATCATTATTTAAGGTCACGACGCATAATGATTTATGGAAATTAGAGATAATTGTTTTATTATTCATTTATGTATTTTTCCCATATGTTAAATATGAATGATCAAGAATTACTGCAGTAAGCTAATCTTATTCCGTGTTGATTTATAAGAATCTGCATTTTTCCTTGAAAGTCCCGGTGATTATAGTATTTCCACAGGGAAACATAGGTACTGGAATAATCTACAAGTCTAAAACCCATCGAAGGTAGATCCCTTCAAAAAAGAAAACGCGTAATCGTATCCCTATTAAAGCAATCTAATACATTACAAATACATATGTTTCTTCGAAAAGTTAACACAGGAATCGAACCACAAATCTCCGTCTGGACATTCTACCTAGTCCGTCAGTCACAGCTTCATCTGTTGATCATTGAACTGTTACGTGAGATCAAGACATTCTCACAAACTTTCGCTTTTGAAATATAAGCGGTATATATTGCATTTTTTCTTTTTCATAATACTGTAGCTATTAAGTTAGCGATACTCGCAACAATATTTTAAAACGATTTTTTTTACAATGCACTGTTGATTTATTTTGTTTCTTCCTAATTATTATTTGTAGCTTCATATACAACAATAGAATCATTAATGACAGTCTTAGCTTCTGTCTCTCGTGTTAACAATAGATTCTACTATCTGTCTTCCTATTTTTATTATTATTCTTCTTCTATCCTATTTCATTCTTCTATCATCTACCATTGTTATTGACACTGCTACTAACTACTCCAAACGAAAATTCTACAAAGAGTATATATATCCAATGAATCAGTCTTTAAATACAAGAACTGCATAAATTACGACACATTCTCTAACAGTTGTTATCAAAACTAGCTTGCTGTTACGTGATTCGCTAATAAAAGTATTTACAATATAATATTCTGACTAAGTAGAGAATGGTCTAGCATAATCGAATAACTATTGCTCCGGTATAAGCTATCTTGAATGATGTCAAACTTGTTGTTAGTACCGCTTAGGTATTATTTAGAGAAAATATTGGTAAATTAACTAGACTTTGGGTACTAATAAAAACTTAGCGAACTAGTAAAAGTAACGTTTAATAATAGCAAGGGTGGTGTTTTTGTGGCATAAATATTACGTAATTCTAAACATAGATATATAAGGTGTCGGTTTTAATTTATTTAAATGGAGTATTTGTGTTAATATCGAGTTCAATGTGCATTTGTTAATCGGAAATTCAACTTGTTTAATTAGAGAACCCTGTTTCTATTTTAATTAGTCAGTTTCATTACCAAATACTCAATCAAAAAGATCTACTTTCAAGTATAACCAATGCTGTCATTTCCCAATAAACTCTAGCAATATTTTGCATTAATTATCTAATTTTAAGTAATGCTAGACATGAGTCTAGAGTTTTGGAGACATCTGTCAGTAGTGTCTGTCAGATTGGTGGTGCAGGTGACTCGCATAATGTTAATATTTCACTAGCTGCATTCAACCTCGTCTCCTCCAACTTTAATTAGAATTATTATAGTCTACTGGAGTTCTGTTCATTTATTTTGTTGTGCAACTTTGTATCCTGATTGTAAATTGGCTCTAAAGTATATAATTTTATTTATTTATTTACATACTTTATTGTACACTACAATAAAACAATAACAGTTAAATAACTCAAAACTAAAGTCATGGTTACAATTGGCGACCTTATCGCTACTTGCGATCTCTATAATATATAATTTTCAAAATGATAAAATCTCTCTTAGCACTCAATTAATACAATGGAATTTGAATTGTCAGAATTGCGAAGGTGTTTGGTCGCGATGTATTTTTATAATATATTTTAGCTACAACGTTCCATATTGATTTGGGTTCTTCATCTTTCTTTTAATCATCTTAAGATAAACTGTATTCCCACAAGTATTACTACAAAGTTTTCAAGTAAAACAAGGCTCTATAGCCAATAAAATACAGTAATAAATATTTCGTTATAATTAAGAACCTTGAGTACTAAATTCTTCAAGAGTAGCTACAAACGCAAAACCAAGTTTTCTTACAAAACATTTCCGAGTCTAAGCTAAAAGAATAAATCCGATATATTTTATATAGGATTTAATTTATGGACCAAGGCCTAATGACGTCCATTCATCTAACTACATGCTTTGGTACCACACCCATCGAATACACAAAGACTATTTGTTAGGAATGTAAATGATGCTATAGCATGATCACGATACTATACCGATCAAGTAACTACGTGAACAATACGCGAAATAATATATTGTTGACACGGACTGGACTCAGAAACTACCGCACCCGGGCGAAGCCGGGAGCGACCGTTAGTTTTTTTATAAACCAATGCGCTTCTTCAGAAATCATGATAACAATACTAACATTTGATTGAAAGTCTTACTTGTCTCTTGAAATTGCGGATCTAAACAAGTTAATGTTTTGTGTACCACTAATCTTTTCTCCGGCAGGCAATACATAAAAGAACATTTTAGTAGAGCTTTCAATTCCGGCAATAACTCTAGTGGATGTTGCTTATCAGCGATGCTACAAAGGAATTAGGCCATCGAGATCTTATACAGTTTACGGGTGTCGGCAGTAAAAAGGATTTTTTTACACATCTTTATGGCGACGAAGCCTGATCAATAAAAAAGTTTGATTTATAGACAAAAGAAAATGTTTTGATGGATAATAATCTAGAGATACTGAAATTTAAGTTAGATTAAGCTTTGATATATTTTTAGTTATATATATAGACTTAATAAAATATTTCCGTGCCATTGGATGATTTTTTCAGTGCAAATTACTACTATTGATTGCAAGATATGTGATTATGGTTTCAGATTGAAAATCAGCTTATACTGTAAACTCCGCTTCTAATATTACTGACCACCGTCAATCCTGGCTTACGAGATTCATTGTGTTGTGTGTCGTATTCTTTCTTTCAACAATTTTGTCCCTATTAGTAACATTAGACTGAAAAAAAATACATTGTTGCTCGGTTTAATTAAAGTGAGACAAAGAATTTGCCCTTCGTTGTTGTTCTCATAAAATGTCTTTGAATGGTATGACTTGACTTAAGTGTATCGTTCATTTTTCCTATTTCCGCATGTCTCAGCGTTTTTTGCGTTCCATTGCATCGGCTTATATGTCTGCCCTGTATTATTTGTTAGCTTTGAGGGTGTAAGGAGATTTTATGCTATTGTTCTTTTTACATACTATTGATATGAGTTTCTTACTTCGAGTATGGGTAAGGATTGTGACGTCTCGTCTAATACCGGATCTAGAACCAAAGTCTACGTGCTTGATCTAGAAACTAATTGTGTTGATATTAGACTATCTAGAGACAAAAATATTAATAAGAACAAAGAGTCTAATAAATGAGTTAGAACACAAGTGATTAATGAACGCAAACGAAATGACTGTCATAATCTCAAAGAGAGGAAAGTTAATACATTCACAAAACAATACCAAAACTTGTGTAGGTACTACGTATAGAATGACATTTAATATGTAGATTGCAGTCGTCATAAAGTCACATGCAAGATTTATAACCTTAGTTCTAAGTAGAAGATTGAACACGCTCCATACAGAATTACGATGATTAAAATTAAATTAAAATTAAATACACCCAACAGTCACATACATAGTTCTGACCCCACACTAAGATCGAGTCTTGTGTCGTGGGTATCAGAAACTACGAGAGACTTTTCGGTCTCACAAACACCCAGACCCGAAACAAATATTTGTGGTTCACACAAACATTTGCCTCGGTGCGGGGATCGAACCCGCGGCCTCTCGTTTCACAGGCGGCGTCCAACCAACTGCGCCACGGAGGCTGTCCGATGATAAGGCCAATTATGCACAACGTATGTACTTCTATAATAAAAGCGATCGATCGAAACGGCTTTGATTATATGAGAATTGTGCTTCGTAGAATAATAAAATTGAGTTTGTGATTACAGGGTTCTCATAACTGTTGGAAGAATGGATTATGATACAAAAATAAAGTTTAAAAGAAATGAAGTTTTTGAAAAGAGGGAGACGCTTATTAGTTTGAACTACCTTAGCTATAGCCTCGCTCGCCGAGCTGATACTACTGTCTCATAAAAAACCGACGTGATTGGATAGGTTTCCTGCCGTGTTTCGTACGTTGATTGAGATTTCTGGACTCTCACAACCCCTTTTTTATATTTCCCTTTCTATTTTAAGCGTCCACCAACGCACCCACTATCCTAGTTTTATTTAGATTATCTTCACTGGCGGTAATCACAATCCATGAGCCAATTCTATAAGGTATATCCTCTATATTTTTAAACGTATTGTACTGCGCACATTTCGATATATTTTTAACCTTTCTTCTAAGTCGATCCACGCGAATAAAGAGTCTTTCTTTATTTTATCATCTAACGAAGCGAGATGTATTCACTCAAGTTATAGACCGTAACCCTCGGTTCAAATTTAAATAACAATCGGTTATATAAATTGCAAAGCAGTAAAAAAGCTTTAAAATGACAATTGGGTCGCAACCCAATTAGGTAGGCCGACGCCATTTTCGGGATCTTACGCGATTCCGTGACGTCGAATTAATTCCTCCGCAGGGAGTTGGCCTAATGACGTGTACCATGGAACTGCAGAAGATCCACATTTACGAGAAATTCACATTAATTGCGACTTGTATGGTTTCGTCCCATGGTGATAATTCTCGTGATAATAAATGTGGGCGGTTGAGGACCGTTGGTTATTGAGAGCGTACCGCCCACACAAGTAAAAAAGTTATCACTGTAAGACAGAATTTGCAATCATTTGCTGATTAGAAATTCAAAGACTCGGTAGCGTATTTTGTTAAAATGCTGGCAATAAATTATGATGCCGCAGATTCAATTCTCGCACCGAGATAGTTTTTTGGGTTCTGGATTTGTTTTAGACCTAAGTGAGATTAGATAATTTCATGATGATTGGTATTTAAAAAGTGCTTTCTAGTTTTAACACCCACATCTTAGTCACCAAATTCTTAATAGTCGTAGACCAACATACCAAATATGATGTAATATTGTCCCAATAGTTTCAAACATTTGCAAAGGTACGCCTCGGTGGCGTAGTTGTATTACGGTACGGTTACTGAGGTCTGGGGTTCGAGTCCCGGGTCGGGCAAAGTGATATTGGATTTTTCTATTCATTATCAGTCCGGAGTCAGGAATTTGTGCCCGATATGGCGATAGGCTCGCCCCCTATCACATCGTGGGACGGAACATGCAAGGCGAAATGTGGGTGTCCTAGTGGCGCCTTTGCCTACCCCTTCGGGGATAAAGGCGCGACTTTATGTATGATGTATTTCCAGAGGATTTGTCGTAAATGAATAAAAGTGGAGGAAAAAACATGAAACAGTTCATACTAAACAATAATAGTATCGACTGAAGGCACTACACAAGTCAAAGCACATTGAAAACAACAAAATAAAATAAAAACACAATGAAAGTCACTTAAAGCGTAATTGGATTGTTTACGTTCAGTTCAATCGAGTTGAATACACTGGCTGAAAAATATATAAATAAACCACAATAATTTATTTTTAAAGCCATTACGGTGCTGAAACCACACCTTGGTCGCCACAAAAAGGCTGTAGTACATCAGACATGGTCGGATGCGTGTTACGGTCATTTGAACGTAGCTAATGCCTATTGAAAATATTTTTACTGTAAATAAAATATAAATTGTGTATAATGACTTACACCTGTATTTTGCACATTTGCATACAAAAACAGTTGTGTTATTTGTCACTCGTTACTGTGGTTAGTTTTGCGTTCATATATGTCAGCAATATTAACATAAATGTTGAAAATGCTTTAACTAGACGCCACAGCTAAAGGGACTTTTTTTAAAGAAAACTTTGTGCAATAATAAATGGTTAAGTAATTTAAATGCAATATTTTGGTTGATAAAATAGCATTCTTAGCAAATAAAGAATACGTTCTTTTATTTAAAAGTTGATTGTGACATTTATTTATCACATAACCCTAAGATCTAGTCTCATTGCGTTTACTATGTATTTATAAAAAAAACAACCTGTGTTAATTCTACAAATTAACTTTACGATTGCAGCAGACAACAGTTGAATATTACCAGAGGTTTCTAAATCAATTTTCCTGTATCTCCTATGGGTATAATAAAAAGAAACCACATGTATGTAAATGAAACATATACCAAATATTAACTCGAACCTGCAACAATATAACGGTGAAAACCGTATCTCATTTCGTGTCATAGTTTTGCGTGATGTGCAAGCTAATACAAAGAAACATCCTGTATGTAAATGAAATATATACCAGTTTTCAAGTTAGACCTGTACCAATATAACTGTGAAAATTGCATCTCATTTCTTGCGGTAGTTTTTGAGTAATGTGCAAGCAAACAAAAAGAAACAACCTGTATGTAAATGCAACATATAGCAGTTTTTAAGTTGAACCTACAGCAATACAACTGTGAAAACCGCATCTCATTTGGTGCAGTAGTTTTTGCGTGATGCGCAAGCAAACATACAGACAGACAAACAGACAAAAATTCTAAAAAAAAATGTTTTGGCTTCTCTTACTGTTATAAAGACCCCTCGCGTTAAAATTTCTTATATATATCTTCCATGTACAGACATCGACCATTTACATTTTTATTATATGTATAGATTACCCATATTTTTAGATGTCAACGAAAGAGGGAATGTATGTTAATATGACTAACCGTGCTAGGACCTAGCACATATTTTTTTTTATTGCCGTATAGGCAGCCGAGCTAGCGGCCCGCCCGATGGTAAGCGGCTACCGCTGCCCATAGACCTTCGCAATGCCAGGGGTCCAGCACAACAAAGTCGCTGCCTACCTTAGTATAGTAGAGTACTATCCTTAAGGTAGGCAGCGACTTTGTCTTTGTCTCTCTCTTCTAGATATAGCTGTCTTTATGACTGAACATCTTTACAATGGTTTACTCTCTCTCTCTTTCTGTCTCTTCAACCACAGGAAGCCCACTGCTGAACTGGCTCCTCCAAGGATCTCCATAACGACCTGCTGGAAGCGGATCCAGCGACTTCTTGCAACCTTGGCAAAGTTGTCAGTTCAATCCTTATATAGAAAAACTGCTATACTACATTTCATATCCAGATATATTAGAATGTAGCCTTGATTTCAAAATGTGCAGTTATTTACTAATTTAAAAATATAACACCTTCACGGTTGCATGGCTATAAAATTATATTTCTTACTAGCTGTTATAAGCGGCTTGCCACGCGTAAAGTCGTGTTTTTAAATAATAGTAAATATTAAACTAAGTACTACTAAATCTAAAATGCCTTGTAATAATACAGTATTCTCTTACAAAATGTTACGTAATATTTGATTCTAGACTAATCTTAAGAATGAAGATAATATTGTTGGCTATGCGTTGATTATAAATATACAGAATGATTAATATACGTATAGATTTATGCATGTAGATGTTACATTTAATCTTACTTTGATACACTTACACCCGTATTCTAAGACGTGTCCTCCAATCTTCCTTAACCTTATTTTAGTCAAGGTGACTTTACAAATGAATTGGAGGGACCCTCGAAAATGGTATGCTTAGTTAAAAATATACCTTTACTAAAGATTCCTCGAGTGAGGTTGAGTCAAGGAAAAACGTCATTAATTACGTCATTGATGTATAGATAAAGTAGAGATTTAACAAAAAACCTTTGAAAATAGTCTATGATCACTTGAAAAGTGACAGTCAAATGTCATGTCAGAGTGTTTACATAGAATAATATATAATTATTGAACTCAAAATCTTCGGGATTGTGACTGGAAGACAAATATTTAGTGAGTCGGAGAAAAAAACGCATGCAGACAGGAGGAGGGTCATACCATCCAACCCGGAAATTTCGAAGGATATTCTTATGGATGAATCGTCGTTCGGGATATTCGTACGGAGTATCGTACAAGTATTACAGGAACTGTTGGAAATCTTTAATAACTTGTTTAAAATAATAAACACTGTTTCCAAACCACCAATCTTTTATTAAATGAATTAAAGAGTAATGTTTGTATCATTCACTAGGAAAACGTGTAAATCGTGTAGAGGCACCCACCTCAAAAAATTGTTGGCATATTTAGGTATTTAAGAATTTTAAAAGGTAAACTTTATTTCTCTCTTTTAATTACAATTTTAAAGTAGGATTATTTCTTTTATTTCTTCCTTAAGGTAGGTCGCGACGTACCTTGAGTTTGACAGTTGATTCCTTTCCTCGAGACAGGAAAATTTTTGAGTGACGTTGAGTGGAGGAGATTTTTTTCTACTAAGAATACGGATTTCCTCTAGTAACGTCAAGTGGAGTCGAGAAAACGTCTTAGAATATGGGTGTTGGAAGCATAAAATGTTATTTTATGATGATTACAGAAATTATTTGCGCCGTGACACGTCTGGCAACATTCTATTAAAATTCTTGACTTTAATGTGCAATTACATCGATACCTACATACGTCTGTGTGTTTGTGATACTAAAAATATTTTATCTAATTCTCACGCTATTATTTTTGTATTCAATAAGTTGTTTTTCTTAGCATCTTTAACAATAATGTAGAAACGTTTTATTCTATATATTGCCGGTTTTAAATGAAAATATTTTTTATGTCTATTTTATTTCTCTTTATTTATTATACTATTTTTTTACATTTATTTTATTTTTATGTCTATTATTATAACTAAAAGTAAACTGAGTGATACAATAAAAAGTGATTGTAAGTATCGTGTCGTTTAATAAATATTTCCAGGAAACGCAGTCGCGTGTAATTCTATATCAAAATAAATGGACCAAGCGACCTTAAGTTAAGCACTTTCGCTTTTAAGTTTTACCTCAACCCTATTTTAACGTGACACGCGGAATAAAAATAACTGTTAAACATATTTTAAATAAGTAAGGCCTAACCCCTCTCAATCGTACTCTTCGATTGTAGAGGAAGCTCGTGCCCTGCAGTGGGACGTATATGGGCTAATACAATTATATTTAGACTGTCTACAGTTTATACAAGTCAATAATAATACAGCTTTTAAGGGATTAAAAAACTTCTACGATTATTATCAATCAAAATACATTGAAAAGATAGAATATTGTATAGATAGTCGTCTTATGCTGTGAGAGACTTGCTAGGCTATCAAATAATATATGTCTATAAATAAATATTGTAATACAGCGCTATCGATTTCCATAACGCCTGCAATATCCAAACCGCAGGATAATTTTATGAGGTATTAAGTTGTGAGATTCGAAGTGACCTACAACCAATAAGGTTATACACAAAAGAGTATAAAACAAAATAAATTATGTATTTATGATGTCTCCATCAACTGATGACATTTGCTGCTGGACGTTGACCTCTCCAATTGCAAAATAATGAACAAGATTCTCGGGTTTTCATCTTAGTTCTTACCTAGAATGGGTATTCTACAATGATCTTTACTTTACCTTGCTTCAGAACGTGAAAATATACCCCTTATACTAATATACAGACAGAGGATTTAATACGTAAATCTGGATTACGAGTATAACCGGCCAAAAACAATATGTTAATCTACACTTTAGTTACATCCGAGATTTCCTAACAAAAACACTAGATAGATAAATAAATAAATACACTCAATAATTACGTACATAGTCCTGTCCCGTATTAAGATACAAGACATTAGTCGATAGTATCAGAAACTACGAGAGACTTTTCGGTCTCACAAACACCTAGACCCGAAGCAAATACTTGTAAAGCACACAAAGTTTGTTTCAGTGCGTGGTTTGAACCCGTTTCACACCAAGATCTTACCAACTGCGCCATGGAAGCTGTCAAATGACAGTTGACTTTGCCTGGCTCTTTAAAAAAATACATACATATGCCACTTATTGACGCATTTATTATTAAATGAGGGTGCTTAACTCCTATCGGTAGGAAATAACACACGTGAAAGCTATCATATTCCTAATGACACATGATATCAAGTACCAGAAATATTGTGGAAAGTCCATTTATAACACTCCATATAAATAGCGAAAAACCCTTACTCACCTTTTATTACTCTAAATGGCTTTATTGTTATAAAAATTCTCTTATCTAATGATATGAATTTATCTTTATTATAATAATTGTGTCTTGTATTGGCGTTATATTTTGTCCTGTTCGTCCATCGATCAATTTGTTCGTCAGTTAAATGTGTGCCGTATGTGGAGATAACATTGTATGCGTTTGATTGTGTATTTTATTGAAGGAAAAATTTACTCCTTTCAGTCCTTATACGATGAACTGAACACTGGAGCCTTTTTAAATTCTAAATTTAGGGATTTTTCACTAAGTGAACATGTCGCCACTGGAGTATTCTACAAAAGAAGAGTTATCGTTTAAGTTCATATTATACTATTAATTCTGTGACGTGCCCCACTTTAAAGTGTTAATATCATTATATTATATCAAAACGGCTATAAAACGTTAAACTACGTAGGTATCCAGATTGAAGTGGAACAGCCATGTGGAAGCTTGAAAAAGCTGCTGCATGTGAGATTACTGTCTCTCACCGGAGGATGTTTGATTTGCATTGATAACCCTACTGATGATAACTGTTTCTTGAATTATAGTTGAATTTAAAATAAAAAACTTTTATCAGGAAATTTTACAATAGCTTATTGTAGTAGTTTAGGAATCAATGAAACACACTTATTACTTCATGAGGTGTAGGTATATCCGCACTCAACGGTTAAGCTGTTCACTCGGCCACGGTCGGCAGCCGAATGCCCGCCAACCTCGTACGCGCATACACTACATCCCTTCTTTATTTTAAATTTTTTAATAAATTTATTATATTTCGTCTACTGAATTATTACGAATATTAGCTTTGATAATTATAGACCCTGAACTATTTACTATGTTTAAATCTATAATATTTCGGCGATATTCTTTACGAGTTTAATTATTCCGGATAGTAATATTATCAGCCTTTACTTTGTCTTTTATTGTGTTTACATTATTTATTTATTGTTTGTATTTAATTACTGTGCGTATTAAACTTGGCTATAATCTTATTTTCCATCAAAAAAAATTTTTTTTTTTTAATTATACTTTTCTCTATTTGTATAACGTTTTAAGTAACATTAATTGTTTACTTAGATTATTTTTCATATTTGGTTTTCAGTTTCAGTTCTTATTGTTTAATATTTTATGGTATTAATAATCATGGAAATACATTATTTACGATAATAAATGTCTGAGTGGACCATAAGTATCAATAAAACGACGCGCATACATTTAATATTACCACCGGATCTAACGCGGCCCTGCTGAGAAGATCCGGCGAAACAAACTCAGTGGGCTTACATTACCACTGGAACTACGCGGCGCGACCCAACTCTGAGTATATCCAGCGAATAAGACTCAGTGGGCTCGTTTTGGGTCCAATTGGTTAGATGCCGACCAATTATTTGGAATATGTACCATGAAATGGAGTATGAACTAAGTTTCGTAACTTAGGTAAACTATTTTACTCATGGAAGTTAAATACATCATATAATTTACTATTGGATTTTCCAACCAGCAATTATTTTTTTAGCTATTTGATTTGGTATTGTTTGCTCTACTATGCACATATATTATTTTGAATTTATCGGCTTGAGTTTATTTTTATCGGCTTAATTTTTTTTTTTTTACTTTTCTCTTTCCTCTAGCTTTATGAGGCGGAAAAGGTATATTTAATAAACCCGACTTTGTTACGAGACAAAATAATTGTCTATTTTTTAAAGCAATATATCTGCCGTCTAGGCCGATGCCGACATTGATATATCAATGTTACATTTGGTAAAACATCCTTCTTCCTTAATGTGTTATACATAGGTGCGGTCCAGGTACCGTAAACGATTCAGTCCACATCGCCATAGCAGTACACTCGTTTGGATACACTTAAAAGGCTTTTCCGTCAAACCGACAGTGTCTGAAATGAAAATATTATTAAATCACACGAAGTAAGTGATATAATTTGCAGTACAATTAGATAGCAAATGTCTTGTTTTTTTTTTATAGCTCATTAAAGCACCAGGAGAGTCCAACAATTGCTTCTCTCATTTTCGTGCAGAAAATTGCCCTTCGAGCAAGAGAGACGGCTTATATTAGACATAGATAATTATTAATGAAACCTTCATATCAGTTGATCAAATAGGCATAAACTAGCTTAAATAGTAGTCGCCAGGGAACTAAAGTCACAGATATTGCTCGTAGAATTAGCACGCTGAAGTGGAAGTGGGCGGGCCACGTCTGCCGCCGGACAGATGGTCGGTGGAGCAGACATGTATTGGAGTGGAGACTGCGCTTAGGTAAACGTAGTGTAGGACGTCCTGCAGCACGATGGACCGACGACTTGAAGAAAGCGGCGGGTAGCAGATGGATGACGGCCGCTCAAGACCGGGATGGTTGGCGCTCACTTGGGGAGGCCTACGTCCAGCAGTGCACAAAAGTTGCTAAGGGTGGACATATTCAAAAATGATTAATTATGAGGCATGATAAATTGAACAAGAAACTCAGTTTCTTACACACATAAACAACATTTCGTCCATTGAATTTTTTTTTATGAACCTTCTCATAAATCTGCGATGCTCTGTTATTCTTTGACCACCATCAAATGATTGAATTGGATATCGTTATTGTCGTTGGTAAATTCGGGATAAACAGTTTATATGACGGGTCTCATCTATCGGTAGAATATAATATCTTAATCCGTCTAGATCTTTTCCCACTTGTCGATTTAATTCTAGTAAAACTTTTGTAGTGCTAGCTAGTCCGACTACATGAAGGTGTAGTTTGTTATTAAAATAAGTTACATTGGGAAGTCTCGATAATGCATGAGTCAATTCGTGCCTTTTTCCGCCCATATTGTGATAAGGTCCTAGCCTAACACTATATGGGGTACCTGACTCCGGGCTGATAATGAATAGAAAATTCCAATACCACTTTGCCCGACCCGGGATTCGAACCTGAGACCTCAGCGCTGTAATCGTACTTTAGGACAACTGCGCCACTGAGGCAGTCATTTATTTGCATGGCTTGTACTGATACTCAGTAATAGTATTACATTTGCATAGCCTTTTACTAGTTGCACTGACTAGTGTATTCATTTCGTGGATCTAAATGTCTCTAGTATGTAGGTTGTATACTTAGAGGTACTTTAAAGAGATCCTTATTTAATTTGCATGGCCATTTATTATTCATTTCTGAATACGTTGCCCTTTTAATTTTGGATTGTGTCGCTCTACAGACATTCGATAGGTAGGTAGTATTTGTCAGAACTCGAGAGGTACAAAAAATACCATATGAGAAACATTGAGAATATAATAGAACACATTTTCAAACACTGGTCAACATTGGTTTAGTTGCCCCTGTTGTTAAATCGGTTTAGGATAATTTTAAGCCTATGAATAGTTTTATTCACGAAACTATGAATAGTTAGATTGGTTCTAGTTGATGTTTTAAATCTATTTCATATTTTACAAAAAAACAGGAAAAATGAGAATTAATTAATAATAATTACGTTCTTGATTACCAATTTGTATCAAAACATTCACTTTCAATTAATGTAAGTACATAGAAATGTAACAACAGAAATAATTTCAAACATAAGTTAAACTTCTAAAAAATCCCTTTTATGAGCTTTTCTTCTCTTTCTTTTTCAGGTATAGTTTCTTTCTTTATACTTTTCGAAAAATCTCTTTCGAATGACTAGCAGTAATAACCTGTCTTGTGAAGTTCTCATCTACCCCGAAATCTTTATTTCATCTCTTTTGGAATCTAGTAGGATTTTTCTCCCTGCTCTTTACTTTCGGAATTTATCATAAGTTTTGTAAGGGTTATGATCATAATCTAAAGACCCAATAGAGTCCGCCACTCATTTTTGAAAAGTATCTTAAATCTGAGGTAAAAGCTATAGTTTTTTTTTATTGATCGGTAATTTCTATAAAAATCCATTAGCATTTTAAACTTCCGCGCGTAAATGTAAGAAAAACTTGACGCAATGTTTCGTTTGATTACGTCACTCTGCGAGCAAATAATCTATGTAAACAACAACACTGTTGTTAGCAAAGAGTGAATTTTTGCAATAAACATGAATTACTCTATAGTAATATTTTATTTAAAATAATGTACAGGAAGAATAATGTTCGAACTTGTTTGTTAACATACTAGTTTAACTATTTACTTGCGGTTTATGTCATATCGCTAGCCATCATGGCGGCTACCATTCCATATTATATTTGTATGACAGATGAATGAAAATGGAATATTGCAAAAAATGAAATATTTAATTAAAAATCGTATTTTTTGAATTCGTAAATCAAAATTGACATAATATTCTGATTGGTTAATACTGTACTATTTGTTGTATTAGATTTTTCTCACTTATAGTCAAATACCCTATCTATTCTTCTTTCTTCTTCTACTTCTTCTTCTTCTTCTTCTTCTTCTTCTTCCTCGAGTGCCTCTTCAGTGCTGAAGGTTGGACGTCAGCTTCTTGTATTTTTCCTTGTCCTTAGCCAGGTGGAATAGTTGTTGAATGGTGCTGATACCAGTCCACTTCCGGATGTTTCGCAGCCACGATTTTTCCTTCGTCCAGCGCGTCTCTTGAATTCCATCTTGCCCATAATTATTAATTGGAGCAGCTTATTATCTATCGCCATACCCTATTCTAAGGCCATGAAACATTCAGGTTTTAAATTTTCCATACTCAGTTTTTATTTTTATATTTTATTACAAAGCATTCCCCATTCATAATCAATGCTTTGTCAAAACTGCTTCCTAATTCCTAATCGAATTTCAACCAAATAACAAACACTAGGAAAAAAAATTATCTTCTGAAGACGTTCTTGATGTGTAAATTATTGAAAATGTCCCATACGCTAGAATCATTAAAACTGCGCCAATCCAGTAGTTTCGTTAAAATATTCGAATGCTGTGGACTTGATAGCACAGAAATTCATAGAGATATCCAGGGCAAAATATTTAATTTCATGAACTGTGCAATTTATTTTTTTATTACTTCGATCAGTACAATATTTTTTTATAATTTGCAATTAAATACGACTAGTATTATAGCCCAATACTGTAAGAATCACCAATAGAAACAAAAATCATACAATAATAAAAGAACATTATGTTCACAAACTTTATTTTTATTTTTAACGCATGATATGGTACCTCTTACCGAGCAGCGTTCCTCCTAGCCGTGGCTGTTGGCTGTATAGTTTATGGGCCTTTGCTCGACAATTAAAACCTTTCACGGAAAAAAGGCGGGAACCAGGATGATGATGAATATTTTTGTAATATACCACTTTTAGGCGTAATATTACTTAATGTTATTTATGAATATTTCCCAGTAATTTAAAAATACCTACTATATTCATATACTCATAACTCGTCTTATTAGACTAAAGTATATTGACTTAAAATCACATAGGTACCTACATGACAAATATAAGTTCCTTTATACTTTATAAAAGTAATTAATACAATTATAGACAACTAAGTCCTTGCAATAGGTATTCTTGATGCATATCAATATAGCACAACTATATTATTATTGTAATATTAGTGACCTATCAGTCTGAACACCGACACAATCACTTTTCCAACAATCATTAATCTTGCGTGGCTCTTTTATAACATGCTCGTGTTATATCTACTGGATAAAGGCATGACTATCAATAATTGTCATTTATTTAGCTGTGGTTCATCATGCACCTATATCATAGCAGTCACGTAGGCAGGGTCTCATAAAAACGATCACCCTCCTATTATTTTTAGCAACCTTGGTATGTATTTCATTGGTAAGCTATTAAATATCTAACATACCTATGTTAGTCTTACCTTAAACATATGGAACTTCTTCCATTAATACTCGTGGTATACGTTTTCATAATTCTAATTCACTGTTTAAGTAATACTTACTAATTATTATGATAACATGTCAGCCATGCGCATGGAACCATCTGTCGCGCATTTATTTCCATTATAATTTGTTGTTATTATATTTCTTTGCATAATTTTGGTTACTTTTATCCTCGTCGCCACTTGTAGTAGTTTAGGAATCAATGAAACACACTTATTACTTCATGAGGTGTAGGTATATCCGCACTCAACGGTTAAGCTGTTCACTCGGCCACGGTCGGCAGCCGAATGCCCGCCAACCTCGTACGCGCATACACTACACTTATCATTCACTGCCATTTATAAGTTCATCATAAATCACATTAACTCATGTATATGTATGAATTATTATTTTTTATCTTCACTGATGTAAAGCACGTGTTGTAGATTTATGAATATTTAAGAAACTACTTTGAATATAGTTGCGAGTTGTGACGGAAATTTGACAGACAGTTAACAGCTAACTTCATCGCACAGAACAATGAGGTACATAGAAAGAGCCTGAAAATTACTCATATACTTATCCTGTTTTTTCCAATGGGCCAAATCATGGGAGAGAATGAGACAAATAGTATGTGCTAAGGACGGCTCATGTTCACTCATGAAACGTCAAATTGCTATGTTGGGTATGATTACGCAGCCGAATTAAAAAGTGAATTTATGTCAAATTTACAAACCGGCAACGCGCCAACACAATTTAGTTACGTTATACTTTCGTGCGCGCTTGACATAGTCGTCTCCCGATTTTTTAAAATATTTTGTGTTATTTTAATAATTAAACAGTGCCTGTGTACTTTACAATCAAGCCAAGCGAAATACCAATGTCTTGCATTATTGCAGGATGCAGATCGCGTTCTTCGCGCACTCAAAAACAAGCTGAAATCATCAGCTTCCATTTGTGAGTCGACAATAAACAAATAATATTTGCTAAAAACTTATACAGGGTTGCAAAATATCTAATTAAACTTAAACTTTATTATGTTGGTGTCATATTCTAATAACCCGCAGGCCATTCGATTCAGTAATTTTTAAATATTGTTAATTTTTACCAATTTGGTAGTCATGTTCAATAGTGATGTGGTGCACATTTTATCGATAATATAAATAATGTATATTTTAGTTTACTAGCCATGTTACATAAGTTGGCTTGTACTTTAAATACTTACCTGGTAGTGTAGTTGTAAAAAGCGCTCGGCCACTGCGCGAGACCTGTGGTCTAAAATGCCATATGATATAATCTTAGTGTTTCATATTATAATTATTTTTCAATGCAGATTCCCTACAAATGAAGCTATGAAGCAAAAGTGGATTGATGCTGTCGCACGAACAGATTTACAATTGAAAAAACAGCACCGTATTTGCTCAAAACATTTCACCAGTGATTGTATTATTAACAAAAATCATAAATGGCGTAGACTAAAATATAATGCTGTCCCGTCATTAAATCTCCATTCAGAAATGGTAAAATTATATTATGTATTTCATACGTTGGATTACTTAAAAATAAATGCACATATCATAATTATATTACACGTATAGTTGATTAGTTTTGTCGTTACCTGTTTGGGCGCCTGTAACGCATCAGTGTGGAGGATAATTAATCTTCTTGGTGCACTATTTCTGCTGGCGTTCCTCAGGGCGGCGTGCTATAACCACAATATTTATAAACTCCATCACAGATAATTTTCGCTCTTTCTACCACCTTTATGCAGATGATCTCCAAATATATTCCCAAGCACACAGCGACACAGTAAAAAAAGGCGTTGTTTTCGACACATCTCTTTCTTGGGGTCCAAAACGTTCTGGCCACGGGCATTTGGTATATGTTAGATGTTAGAGACTCGGTTGTAATATTCAATTCTGTTTCAGGATGTTATTCCGACGACATCAACTAGCTTCGATCCAGTACATTTTACATGATTCATGTATGAATATCTACCGATGTGTTTTATATCAAATTAAAGTTTATTTTATCATGCCTACGAATTTGCTATAAATAAAGTTCATCTATCGATATCGATAACTATCAGACGAGATCACAGCACAATTATTTCTAGTTGTCAAAATTAGAGTGTACGTTGAAATGTCATTATCGTTTCTTCTATGGACCTCATTGTTCTGTGCTTCATCGTGTCGATGTCGGAGTGCGCGCGCATCTTAAAAATTTTACTCATAATTTCCAAACGTCCCAAAAGAAGTGTAACTTCCAAAAATCACCAATATAGTCTGTTGAATTTATTTCCATCGACAAACCTTTAGGTAGTGATTTCAAATCCTAAGTTATTCTCGCTTGAAAGAGTATTAAATATAGGTAATAGGGGAAATAAGAAATATAAGTGACTTTTCCGAGATAAGATTTCGAGCGATATCAATCCGACGGAGTTCGGAAAACCCTTTTGCGAAGTTTGTGTGCAATCACATTTCTACCTAACCCCTCACCGATAATATGTTAATTCCTTAGAAGTATCACCGTTTATTGATATAAATATCCATGTGAGTCATTTATGCATTAATGAATCTGTCCCGCAGTATTTTATTTTTTGTTTTAAAACTAGTATTCTTATTTATAAGTATAACATGTAAAGATTTGAATAGTTTTAGCTTTACAATTAAATTGCTTGCTTATTGTTTCTCGGGTCACTCAACTGTAAATAAGCACCTTACCACCGCTCATTAGGTTCCTCTAATGTGGTATTGTTCCCACCCACATAAAAACAAATGAAGACGGCTTTTAATTCTTATTTTCGTCTACTTTGTAATTCGTAGTATGTGTTAAAAATAATTAATATGCTAATTAAGCTGTTAATTCCCATTATGTAACAACTTAAACACAAGCGTCTTTATTTTATTACACAGTAAAAGTCAATTCAATTGCGCAAATTAACCAAAATTACGTTGCCACATACATATTCAACAATAAATTGCGTCAGAATTGTACAAAGTGATTCACGTTTTTCTACAAACACTGGCTTATTTGTGCATTTGTTTGAACGCTTTTCGCGATAGCATTGTTCTGGATTGTCGTGGTTTTGCCTAGGGTATGGAAGTAGTTCGATTTTTCATGACTGTATAAGTGATTTAATAAAAACTTTCGGCAAGTACAACAACGAAAGACTATTTTGTATGGAGATTCCCAAATGTCTTTGGATAAAAGAAAATTGTAACAAATTTCTAAGGCTTATAATCAACAGTATTTTTGTGTATGAAGTCAACGCATCTATGGCCACATTCACAAAATAAAACAGTTAACAAATCATAAACAATAAAGACCTAGGGCCTTATTCATAGACAGATTTAAAACCTATTTCAGTTATCGAATGTTTTGTCTTCTTCGCTCAAAGTGAATTCTAAAGTCGCTCGAAACGGACAAAACATTCGATAACTAAGATAGGTTTTAAATTCGTCTTTGAATAACGCCGCTAATATAAGTGACAAGAACAAAAATGTGAATTCAAAGTTCAATGTACGCACGCTGCGACACCAAAGATTTAGTATTTCGTTATAAATATAAAATAAGCTAAGCCGTTTCCACAACTTGATTTCGTATCTGAAGTTGAATTTTAAAGTTTGGAACCGTCAAAGTTAATATGTGCACGGAAATAACACGTGACCTTTAGTCTACATGTGAACTTTACTTATGACGTTTTTGTGCTGTTTAAATGAGAGGTCAAAGAACAATTGCGTATATTTTCGTCTTTGCGCAAACGAAATACTTTTTTTTGTTCACACTACCACTACATTCAAATTTCTTTTTTTACTTGTATCACCAACATATGAAGAATAGTGAATCCAGAAGCAGATGATTAACAATAACATTAATTGCACGTTGATATCACAGCTTATGAAAATATAAAGTATGAGTAATCCAGTTTATTCATTGTATGTTTTACTCGTCACTGTACTAACATTGTTCTTGCAATAGTAGTTTAAAAATTTTGTTTGTCACTAGATCGTTAAAACCTTTCTAGGCCATAAAATCAGTCATTGTTCGATTATCATTATACTGATGTTCTCATTTGATTGATTTTGCGAATGATCTAATCGCTTGTAATATTTTGTTTTTTAAATTCAGCCAACCTAAAATACTCAGTTTCATTTAAGTGTGAATTAAACCCAAATCGCAGTTCAATACGAGTAGATCGGTAGATTGCAATCACTGAAGTTATGTGGGTCTTTAAATCAGAATGATTAGCAACCAAATTCGTGGCATAAATTTGAATCGTTGAAGGCATCTGATGGCATGGTTAATTTTCGGTAATGGTTGACCTTATTCAGACCTTGGTTGACATTCTAAACCTTATTACCGCATACCTTAAATAGCGCCAAAACCTAATGGATTATATTAACGATACATTCTGTTAATAGGCGAGCTTTAAGCAAACTGCCTCATTTTATAATGGTTCTAGAATATTATATTAATTTTACTCTAAAATAACTAACTCAAATCAAAGACAATTTATAATTTTTAACTTTACAACTTTAAATTTGCCTCGTCCTAGGATTTTCGCAATGATAATTGAAAGCGATATATATTAATTGCGTTTGTGGAGACTCATCGCTTTATCCATCCACTGTCTTCACTTAAATAATCGTGAGCCACAGGATGTCTATTGAAAAAATCTTAAAGATTCCCCGAGCGACGTGTTCTCCTATAACCTATGGACACGGCAACTTATCGGGGTATCTGTTCCGGCCTTCCATTCTATCAACCATAGAAACTACTGCCGAAAAAACCTCCACTAAAATATTTCCCAGCGCCATAGATCCAGTGACTTCCTCAAACATTATTTTAGGATGCCAGTATAATTATTATATTTATTTTCCAGGGAGCGGTCAAAAGACCATCAGATGACATGGCGTTTCTGGCAGCGGCGGAGGCTCGTGGTGGCCCTGCTCGCGTTCTTCGGCTTCTTCAACGTGTATGCGCTGCGGGTGAACCTCTCAGTCGCTGTGGTTGCCATGACAGAGCCCATGGAGACTAAACTGGAAAACGGGACTGTAGTGTTAGTGAGTATGAAGAATTTAATAGCATTTAGTTTCATAAAATCTGTTTTATACGTCAACGTAGAAATACATTCATATATTGGAAATTAATGGCCTTAAATTAATTTTAACTGATTTGTTGTATATTACAATGAATTGTATAGAAATTACCATACAAATCAAATGTTTCAAAATTAAACCGTAAGTTAAAAATATTATTTGATAAGTAAATACGTTTACTTCTTTTCCGACAGCCACTGTAGAGAAGCTCGCCGCATCTACATTAAAATATTTCAGTCCAAAAAATACGGACAACTTCCCTTCTTTTAAACTTAGGCAACCGATCAACAGCTATCGAACAAAGATACTTATTCCTGATTAATTGCCTAGGAAAATTTATTTAAACGACACGCCATAAAACTGCGACACTCGCCAGGAACTAGACGTGGCGATAAACTTTTATTAGCTAAAACGTAATCAACCGCTCTTGTAATAAATAATCCATGGCGTAAAATAGATGTTGACTTTTGGGAAGTAGAAGCATGTAAATGGAGTATAAGATCATCCATAGATAAGATTGTTTATTTAATTACTAAGTGTAATGTTGGAGGTAAAGTGAGAATTTTAAATTCAACTTATTTCTCAATTTAAAAAGGAGATGAGACATATTGCTTTATGATGGAGTTTTCCAGTGCTTCTGCTTACATTAATATCATAGCACCGTTGGCGACCTCTTAGAATAGAAATGGAAAAGGCGAAAGAATATGAAGAAAAAATAGGTCAGCGGCCATCTCACCGAATGATACACGACAGCAAAGCAGTAGTTTCTTCGGTTTTCTATGAAACTGAAGCACCGTCCCGGTCGAGCTGTTGTCCGCAATAAATATATAACTTCTTATAGCGAAGCTCTAGCAATCCAGTAATTACATTCAATTAATTTCAGATCCCGGAGTTTGATTGGGACTCCAGAACGAAAGGATTGGTGTTGAGCTCGTTCTTCTACGGGTACTTGTTCACGCAGCTGCCCGGCGGCTGGCTCGCGGCTAAAATAGGAGGTAACAGGTTTGTTCCACTTGCTAGAATACATTTTTATAAACATATTTTTAAAGATAACACCGATCATTGAAACACAATTATTACTATTTTTATAACTGATTGTATTTCCTTGTGTTGGTTGAAATAAAGAGTTACGGCATGGTACATTTTGTAGTGTTGGCTCAACTAGATTTGTATTTAAGAAAAAAAATATTAAAAATGTCAACCTTATTACCATATTTTAAATTTGGAAACAGAAAATTGACGAATGCTCTGCCTGGATATTTGTCGCAACCTGATGGTTTATATAGGTAGCTATAAAACGTAAGAGATTTGTAATAGCTCGTATAGTAATCTTTTTATGATTTTCAGGGTGTTCGCGATAGGAATAGGAGCGACGTCTCTACTCACTCTCTTCACGCCACCGCTCGCTCATACAAGCACTGTACTGCTCATTGCGGTGAGAGTCATCGAAGGACTTTTTGAGGTAAACCAAAATTATAAATATATTTCAAAATAATACTTTATGATTATAACCATATTAAAATAGATTTTCGATCTTCATGTTGTCATTATTTAAAATAACATTACATATCTGTAATGTTTTATTTATTTCCTAACGTGTGACGTCAGTATACAGTACGACACCATATTGTATAATGATCTTTTATTTTCTAAAGAAATACCAAAGCGGTACAAAGCCTTAGTTGAAACAAATTCAATCGACATGACTGTAGCCTTAGCACGAGAAACTATCGAATTCGTAACGTAAGCGTATCGAGGACTCGATACGATAACCAGAGTACGACGGTAGTCCGTAGCACGAAGCACATTCCGTCGTTTATTATAATTAGAGTTTTGTTTACGTTACTTCTCGATTACGATACGAAAGTAAGATAAAATCATGCGTGCTCGCAAAATTAGTTCCTTTTATGCACGATAGAGGCGCTGAAGAAATCTCATACAAAATTTCTTGATTACGATACGAATACTTTTTCGATAGCCGTTCGTGCTAGGGCCACTGTTCTAGTATAATGACTAATTATTACATTAATATTGATTATGTAAGCCTCCATGGTACAGTTGGTTAGAAGCCGGCTGTGAAACGAGAGGCCGCGGGTTCGATCCCCGCACCGAAACAAATATTTGTGTGATCCACAGTTATTTGTTCTCGTAGCTACTGATACCCACGACAAAACTCGATCTTAGTGTGGGGTCAGGACTATGTATGTGACTGGGTGTATTTATTTAATATTCCGCAGGGCGTGACGTACCCGTGCATCCACGCAGTGTGGTCTCGCTGGGCGCCGGCGGCGGAGCGCGCGCGCCTCGCCACGTTCGCGTTCAGCGGCTCGTACGCCGGCACCGTGGTCTCCATGCCCGTGTGCTCACTCCTAGCACACTATACAGGATGGCCGGGGATATTCTATGTATTTGGTATGTATTGAGTATGTTTAGGCACTGTTTAGTAAGGCTACACCGGGTGGCCGGGGATATTCTATGTATTTAGTATGTATTGAGTATATTAAGGCACTGTTTTGTAAGGTGTGGTTAAGAAGGAAGGTTTTGTGAGCGGAAATACATGTAAAGTACACGGTCTTTGTAAATCGACAGAAATCTGTTTTATGATGCTGCCATTTGATTCAAAATATCAAGGTATTAAAAATAGTGCTATTTTTATTATTATTTATTGGCTTTTCAAGTTACATAAACTCATTTGTGTTAGTAAATAAACAATACATAAATGTAACGTTAGTAATAAGACATCACACACAACACGACCGCTGCTGCACGTTCATGGCGAAGCATGCATCCAGCAGCAGTGGTTTACATAAACACAGTCTAGTCTAGTTATTGAATTACTTCTCATTTGTTTAATAAATTGTATGTTTTCTAAATTAAATCTATATTTTGTCTAGGTATCATGGGGTTGGTTTGGACCACAATATGGTGGATCGTAGTGAAGGAATCTCCTGAGAAAGATCCACATATAACACCAGCTGAACTCAAGTACATACAGGTAATGTTCATTCTGTTTTCCTCCATAAATAAACGTTACGTATAATATCTTAGTAGAAATGCCTGGCTGACTGTAGTATGGCAAACCTATATGACCACACATAACACCCTACTAACGCCATCTAGTGATGTATGAGGTAAACGATTTACGTCGGAGGTATCAATAACAATTTTGATTAAAAAAGCTTGACACTCGAAACGCCTAAGTCAAGAATCCCCGATTTACAGAAATATAATATTTTTCGTACAGCCGCACGTATTTTAGTACATTATATTATACTATGATTTTCGTGTATTCCAGGACTCTCGCGGCACGCAGGCTGTAGAAGGTACTAAGATCAAGCACCCGTGGTGCGCGATGCTGAGCTCCGGACCCGTGTGGGCCATCGTGATGGCTCATTTCAGCGAGAACTGGGGGTTCTATACACTGCTCACGTTTCTACCCACTTTTATGAGAGGTATCGATAACTATTATAATATTCCTTTGTAATATAAAAATGACAAAACATTCGATAACTAAAATAGGTTTTAAATCTGTTTATGAATAAGGCTGCTGTTATACTTTACATAAATACGTCTTTTAACTAGTTTGTATTTGCTTTCAATGTAGTTATTACTGCAAAGCCTTGGGATCTTATTTCAGAGTGCCGATAGATGGTGCTAGGATCACATAAGTACAGTCTGCGTGCTTCAAATACTTACTATTAACACAGTAATAACTTATTTATGTATTGCCTAAGTCACACCTACCAGCATCGATGCGCATTTTATGTATAAAAATAGATTTCTGTTCAAATCCTGATTAATAGATTAATTTCCTGATCAAAGAAACAGCCTTAACCACTTCAATGTTACAGACGTGTATAAGTTCGAGACGTCACAGACGGGTTGGCTATCAGCTGTTCCATACCTCGCCATGGCGATAATACTACAAGTGGCTGGACATCTATCCGACTGGATGCTCAAACGGGGAATACTGTCCAGGACTAATATTAGAAAACTGTTCAACTGCGGAGCGTTCCTGTCCCAGGTAATATTTTAATAAATTATTGTGAAGGTAAAGGAGTATGTTGTGTTACTTGACTTGTTTTATACATATTAATAGAATTTAGAGACTATGTTGTAATAGTATTAGAGACTTTGTTTTAATAGAATTATATATAAAGGTAGACAGCGCCATCTGTTGGTGTTTGTTAGAAGTTTGGTGTTTGAAAAATATTGCAGGTTAGTTTAGACTTTTGAAATGTTTAAAGAACGTTTAATGTTAATATGTAACAATTAATAACATGTATAATTTATGAGCGCACAGGTTTTTTCTTTTTTAAATAGGCTTTTTTAAGTGATCAACACAATGTGAGTTACAGTTCAAATCTTCATTGTTGTCAGACAATAGTCAAAATCATACTATTACTGTATTCCCTTAAAATAATACCTAAAATTTCACTGAATAAAGCCTGAGTTTATAATTGAAGTATAACGCATAAAAACTTACTAAATTATTTTATGACATACTTTGGATACTAATACATGACATAATAATTTCACTTTTCAGACGATATTCATGGTGGCTGCTGCGTACTCGACTACAGTGACTGAGTGCGTGGTATTCCTTACCATTGCCGTGGGTCTTGGAGGATTCGCGTGGTCTGGCTTCAGGTATGTTAATATAAGTTTAATACACATGCAGTCACTGTGCCGAGCCAGAATAAAAAAATAAAATAATAGTATATGATACTAGCATTGATTTAAAAACCATTCATGTCAATGGATACAAGTTATTAAATGTTCAAGTTATTTATACGAGCTAAAGAAAGATCAAATTTGTGGAAGCGGTTTAAGTTGGAGCAGTTTACATGTTGTATAAACTATAAACTCTTAAAAATAACGCATAAGTACTCAGTAGGAATTATAGTGATTGATTACAAACCGAGTTTTTAATGAGGCATCACCCCAAATACTTAGGTTTTATATTGTTAATCATGTATAAACAATACCGAAAAGATAAAATAAGTTGGTCTCAACACTAAGTTTTAAATAGAAGATATCATAATTAAAAAACAAAGCTATATTTAACTCTTTAAAACTTCACGTCATCAGTCAATAAGGAAATACTAATCAATTATTTACTACAATTTCAGCGTAAATCATTTGGATATTGCGCCACCTCACGCCAGTGTACTGATGGGCCTTTCTAACACCATAGCGACGCTGCCTGGCATCATCAGCCCGGCGCTAGCAGGAGCCATTGTTACAGACCAGGTGTGTATATAATATCATTATTGTATCCTTAAAGTAGGAAACATATAAAAGACTTGAAACATATAAAAGATTTTTGTAATAAAATTCAATTCTAAAATAATTGTTTCTCATTTACGAAATAAAGTCACATTAAAGTAATTTTTGCTCAGGAATTTGAGAAAATCTTTATCGGTTGTATCTTATGTATTCTTTAATCAGACAATAAAATTGTATCTATAATCAACAATAATAAATAATTATTAAGCACTCCAATTAAATTCTACAAATTTTTATTATTGAAATTGTCTTCCACAAACACTATTCTCGTAGATTACTATAATTTTATATTTAATGCAATAAACTAAAATCCAATAAATATACTTCCAGTCGGCCGAGCAATGGCGCATAGTGTTCTTCATATCGAGCGCCATCTACCTGATTGGCGCTGTGGTGTACTTCCTGCTGTGCTCCGCGGAGCTGCAGCCCTGGGTCGTTGACCCCGACTCCGACGCGTCCTTCGACACCGACGGAGCCTCCGTCACCACCGCACGGGGATACGACAATAAAGCACTAGAGAATAACTCGGACATGTAGGTGGCTGACTTGTAGTCGTGACATGTGAACTTTGTCGTGCAAAGGTGACCTGCAGAGGAATTTAATTTGTAGACAAATTAGAAATATAGTTTTTGACATACAAACGATACTCAAGTTTTTAACGCACTAAGGGTTCTTTATAAGTGTCAATAAATATCTGCTGAAACCGCTATAAAAACGTTGAATGGCGTGAATTAATTCCGTCATATCCCACAAAGACTAGTTTTGTGAAAAAAAAAATTCGAATTTTGGTTTTTCTTAATTAATGCTACATTTACCTTTGCTTTAGATTTTTATAATATCAAAGACCTCTTTTACTTTTTACATTTTATAAATAATGCCTAAATACTATTATAAGTTTGTGAATTCTTGAGGCACAGACAAGACATCATATTATATTAGCTAATTGAATTTGACTAAAATATTTAAACAACTTGTCCTATTATGTAATTATGATGTCTTTGATTAATTATTTATAATGTTCATACTCGCAAAATATATAGTTGTCTCCATTGAATATATTTGTGATAAATATATAAGGAAAAAAGGTTTATTACTAACTTAGTAAGTAAGAAAATGTGATTGTTCTATTTTCCTTTTCTGTCGTATTACGAAAGCGCAGCTATCCACAAAGTCTACGTCCATAGACCAATATATCTGATGGATTATGTATCAGCCTGTGGCGAGCAACATCCATCATCACCTTGCTTCCTGACTTATGCGCACATATCGTAAGTGGCACGGCCACTTCACTAGTGACCCCGACGTGATTCTGTTGAGCGATTAGACGGGCTACTGGACTTGCTTGCTCGCCACAAGCCCATACATGTCCCACTGAAGGGCACGCGCCGCCTCTACAATCAAAACTACGATTGAGAGAGGCTAGGACATATATTTGATGGCTTTATTTAGATCTATATCAAAATATGTGATTTTATTGGAATTGGGTATTCTACCCATTTTCAAAAGTCTTTTAAGTTGTTCCTAAGATTAAGACAAACTATTTAAAAAAATATCAAATTTTTATTCGATCGGCAAGTCCAATAAAAATCCATTTAAAATTTAAATTTTAAATTTATGCGCGCAAATATGTGAAAACGCTAGGCGCCATGTTCCTTTAAAATGATACGTCACTCAACCAGTAAACAAAATGTGTTTGTATGAGCTCTTGGACACCGGAGGGGGTATTCTACTTACGGAATGACGTAGAATCGTTATCCATCATGGCGGCAGCCGTTTCACATCTTTTTAGGACAGATAAAAAAATTGAAATTTTCAAAACGAATTATAAAATTTATTCCTTGGAAATAAAAACTGAAATTAACATATACTTATTGCTTAATGCTCTACTATATACATTTATAGTTTTTAGATTTTTTCTTTCTTATAGTAAAATACCCCATTATCTATCATTTTCCTTATTTATGTTTCTGCCTATTATTGTGAGTATGTTAAAAAAATATGTTCTGTTAAATAATATGTTTACTACACTTACTCCTGTTATTTATGTACCTGGTACATAATGTAAATTATTTGTAAAAAAATACCGACAGAAAACAAAAACATCAGAAACTGAATGACGTAATGTATACAAGTGTTTTTTGCAAAATTACTACCTTTACTCATGACAAATTAAAATTCCCCTTTTCTTACATAATTCCACTTTACTGAATGGCTAGCATTGCAAACAAATTTATAACATTTGTACTTAATGAAATTATCAAGATTAGACATTTAAATGTCCCAAATGTAATAAAACCACAAGGTCTGCTTATATAATTATGTATGTTAGTTAAAATGTGATATTTTAGGATTAAGCGTACTCGTCATTGCTAGTAAATTTTTTTCAATGTTTCGCAAAAAGTGTGTCATATACAATGTGTAAAAATTGTTTTTAATTGGACATAAAAATGTAAAACTATAACTAAAAAGTTAATAAAAAATGATGTATTAACACAGTTCAGACAAAAAAAGTAAAATTATTGCAGACATAAATTACGTCTGCTCTACTTTTTAAATATTTAAATTATGAATGCACTTAATATAGCAAATTCGGTTTATGGGCTAACAAGGACAAATGTTTTACAAATTGTGTATGAAGATTGAATACAGATTCTCATATACCTAGAGTTAAAATTAAAAGTACGTAATTATAAAATCATATGACATTAAACATTTCAAACCAAACTGTAATAAAAAAGTGCATACGCACAACTTTATTGCAGACAACTCTGCAATTGATTTAAAAGTTTAATTCGAATTTATGAATGTAAAAAATCGATAATATAATCGATTAGTACATATAATTCGTGACGTTTGTGACTCTTTGGGACCATTCATATTAACAAACTTAAAATTCATTTAAAACGATTGATCTATCATTATTTTTAAACAGTGATTTAGTATAACACGACTTAAGTTTGCTAATGAGAATGGTCGTCTAGTTTATTTTAGCTCATTGTAAACTTTTGTATATTATCTTGCTTTGTAATATGTAACGTATACGTGAAAGAATTAAATGATGAAATTAAACGTTTGGTTTTTTATTTCACACAGTTATTTTATTTCTTAACAATATTCTTATGGAGTAATGTCTCATTTGGAATTATAACTTTATAATAGTCATAGTAATAAACAATTATCATATTAAGGTATTTACATTTATATATCCCCAACATATACTTAGTTTAAACAAAAATAAAGTGGGAAATAAACTCAAATATTACAGGAAAACTTTTTAATGCCACAGAAAACTTAGACTAGGCCGTATGTTTTATTCAGTGCGATTAGGTTTATGTTACCACTTTACAGAGCTCAAATAACATGAGACATTTATGATAGAAGCCCTGAGTCGAAGTAACTATACCAAAATATATTTCAGAGTTAGTACTTGAATGGTTTTAATCAACATTTTACATCAACGCCATCTATCGTTGAAATAAGAAAATGTCAGTAAATATTTAATTAAATCAATTTTATATGTTTAATACATTGATAAAGGAGATAAAATATAACATAAATAATAATTATAATTATAAACGGTTGTCTTTTACATTTATAATTACAAAACTTTCAATGATTGAACCCTTAGAATCCAGCCGTATGGTAGCGAAAATAAATTAGGGGAAAAAAATTCTTTTATTTACTTATTTATCTATTTAATATATTATTTTAATTCTAATATTATTTATTAAGAAATGAAATCAGTCAATACAATTTAAAGGATATAGATGTATAATTTATTCAGAGTAACATGCTGCATAAAAATTACTGAATTTGCATTAATATTCATACTAAGTACCTAATACACAATATATATTATTTACACATATTTAGAAGCATATACAATACTGATTTATTTAAAACATTACACTTAAGACAAATGGTGATCTAAAGATATATAATTATCTAAGTTCCGTAATACCCCTGCGGATATTCCTGTTACAAATAATTTGAAAATAAAACCTAATTTCGAATATTTACTCCTATATTTAATACAATTTAAGCAGTACGTTATCTAATAATATTTTAAATAATTATTTCTAAGTTTTAAGAAATGAAATTGTTAAAAAAATAAGCTTTAAATATGAAAAGTACTGTTTACATCTCGAACGACCGCCAATTTTGAACCTATTGCTACGTCACCGCCGGTACTTGTTTGTCGGCAAGACTATAAAGGGCGCCGACACTTTGAAGAGTGGCCTTTTCGCCGATCTGTTGATTTGCAGTGCGTATCTCTTACAGTTGATTTTAAAATCTTATTTTAATCGTTTACAATGATTGAACCAAGCAAGGATTTGACTAGGAAACTCTTGGACCTAATGCAAGACACGGGATACCCGCTGGTGCAGCACAATGGACAAAGGAAGTACGGACCGCCTCCCGGCTGGACGGGCCCACCGCCGCCTAAAGGCTGCGAAGTGTTCATAGGCAAGCTGCCGCGGGAAATCTTCGAGGACGAGTTGGTGCCTATATTCTCCCGTGTTGGCAAGATCTACGAAATGCGCTTAATGATGGACTTCTCCGGATCCAACCGTGGATACGCGTTCGTGACTTACTCGACACCCGGTGAAGCTTACAGGGCGACCAAAGAACTGAATGGCCTGGAAATACGCAAAGGCAGACACATCGGAGTAGTGAAATCTGTTGACAATTGCCGGCTATTTGTGGGCAATATCCCGAAGACTAAAAGTAGAGAGGAAGTTCTAGAGGAATTGTCCAAACGTGTGGCTGGTATTGTCGACGTTATTCTGTACAAGAACGCGTATGACCGGAGACTAAACCGAGGATTTGCCTTTGTGGAGTTCACTACGCATCGCGCCGCGGCTATGGCCAGGCGAGCCCTCTTGCCTGGATGCTTAAAGCTGTGGGACCAAGAAGTTATGGTGGACTGGGCAGAGCCAGAACCCGATGTAGACGATGAGCAGATGAGAACGGTATGTATTTTACAAAAAAAATATTTACATATTGCGATTTTTTTTAATTTAGCACCGCGCATTTGATTACGAAATTGAACTGCATGTGTTTTGTATATTTAAATTAAGCCAATGCGAATTGTTTTGATAACGCGTATCTGATTGCACTTTATTAGTGTACGCCATGTTTGATGTAAATATTATGATTTTTGATACGCGCACGTACATAGGTAACTTATTTATTTTGCAGGTTAAAGTTCTCTATGTACGAAACTTCTTAATCAAAACCACTCCAGAATGTATTCAATCTGTATTCGAAGCTGCTATAAACAACAAAATTCAGCGCGTGAAAAAGATTTACGATTACGCCTTCATACACTTCCACGAACGCGAACACGCGGAGTTAGCTATGCACAAATTGCAAAATGCCGACATAGATGGCAGTAATATCGAAATTCGCTGGGCAAAGCCTGTTGTACGAGAACTTTACAGAATACAAAAGCTGAGCAGAGGCAATGCGAAGTTTAACAACCTTGACTTTTCTCAAACACTATTGCTTTACAAACAGCACCTGGAGAAAAAAGAATACGCCAACTCCGGAAAGGATGACGAAGGCATAGGATCTGCTTGTGCTGGATCAGTTTGTGAAGCAAATGATGTGAAGACTTTCACCTATGATCCAAAGCTTAACCAGTACCCTATGGCTCCAGCTAAACTTGACTCCATGTGCAAGAGGTAAGATACTACCCACTACATAAAATAATTTTAGCTTATATGTAATATTTTCTAACTAAATTGTCCATTTGCAGATATATGTGGGCACCGCCTGTTTATGAATACCAGAAGAATTGTGATGGATCAGGCAATGAAATATGGATTGGTAAAGTGGAACTGCCATATGTTGGACTACCACTGCTCACCATACCCAGACACATTGGTCCACTTGTTACTTCTCCATGTTACTCCATGCAGCAAGCACAAGTGGAAGCGGCAGAAAGCGCTCTTAATTACATGAAGGTAAAACATTTTTTAAATTCTAATATGCCTTGTAGCTCCAGTCGTAGTATGAATACTCTGGGTCCTCTATTTAAGGCCAAGGCTAGGTAATTCATTCATTTCGGTGTTGTGTGTGTGTGTGTGCGTGTGTGTGTGTATGTCATTTTGTTTGTATGATGGCTTCTGCACATTGGATGACAATTATTCCCTTTGCCTATCCCATTCCTTAGTCTTGCAAAATTAGGTAGGTGTGTAATTGTGTAAAAGAGGTAGTTGGTCAGTAAAATTTAAAATGAGTTTAGGTGCCTCTATAATGGTTCATAATTAAGTACTGATTTCATATTTATTTTCAGATGTTAAGGGCAGACATGATCCAGCGTTCAACATTGACACCCATGCAGCCAGTATACCCATCTGTTCTTCAACCCATGCAGAGCTGCATTGGCTACCAATACCAACCAGTCTATCCCAGCCCGTCACCCATGCAAGTCACAGGTCCTGCCATCTGGAGAAGTGTTTGAAAACTAGATTTAATTTTATTTTTGTAATTGTTTAGGCAAATTTGTACCTTATCATATGCTGATAAGGTAAAATTTGAACTTGAGTAGGGTTGACTAAAAGTTTGAGATACTGTTTTAGGCGTGAAGGTCTGTTAGGTGTATGACAAAATTAGTATAGATTGACCACTGTTATTTTAATCATCATTGTGTAATTGGTGACTACAGAAAAGTAATTTGCAGTTTGACTTTTTTAAAATTAGCAGACCATTTTAAATTGTCCGTGCTTATTTTGACAATAAGAAAGGCAATAATATGATGGGATTTTTGACTATTTACATTCGAATTCAAACTTTGACCTACGTATAAATATTTCATATTACTTTATATTTTACTTGGATAAGTTAGTTTTAAGATGCCAGGCAATATTTACTTCCTGTAAAGTGCCTTTGCAGTGCTTACTTGTGTCTATATACTGTATATTCAGAGATAATGCACTGTACCCTTATTTAAGACTTCTGAATCCATATTTTGTAGACAAATTTAAATAAAGACTTGATTACAGTATTAAGATTTTCAATTTTCCTGTGTACTTTCCTTTGAGGCCTATTTCTATATTTGTGCTACGTCAGTATTATAGGTAATGCGCATATTTTATCAGATTTACATATAATATGAATCTACCGGTGCAAAATTTACTTTTAAATATCTATTGTGTTTACCAAATTGAATGACCAATTAGGAACTGGAGTTGTAGACGTAACGCCGGGTATCGACATTGCGAGGCTGCCTGCTGCCCCACGAACCTGCCTCAAAGCGCGCCCAGCGTGAGCCGCTGTTTTACAATACTCATTTGTAATGCATCGTGCGCACTTAACGTAGAAGACTATCTTATGTGTTTCATCCGCCAACGTATGTAGGTGCATACGATCAGATATTAAAATACTTTTTACCGTAAGCAAAGCTAAGCTACAAGCCACGCCAGAGAGGACGGATGAAAATTTGCACGAGATAACTAGAAAAGAAAAAAAGCCACGTTGGCGGATGTAACACATAAGTTCGTCTTCTACGTTACAAGCGCACGATGCATTACAAATGCGTCCCTTGTGTATGTCGCACTATTTGCAATACATCTCGTTTTTTGTTATTTAGTATCTGCTTCCCGCGAATTGAATGTATTATATAATAACATATATAATACATGACAATATTTTTCGTCTGGTTATTGACAATGTTCTTAAATTTGTGTAATAATTGAAGCTAGCATCGCGATTTAAAAAAAATACGTAATTCTGCTTAAATCTGTTTATTGATAAAAATAGCAAAATCTTAATACAATGCCTTTCGAAGTTATTCCAACATACAAGATTGTTACTAGTACGGGCAATCGTTTGAAGGGATGCACGGAGAACCCTCCTCTAATCTCAAATACCCAGGTTTACAAGCGCATCCTGGTTTACAAGTTTGTTTCGAATCGCATTTGAAGAAGGCTATTTTAGAGATGCAAAGTTCGGGTGGGCATGTCTTTTTACAGTTTGTAAATTCTTCGTTGACACCTGAACAGGTTTCTGTAAAAGAATAGTAATACATATAGAAGCTTTCAAACTTGCTAACATCGAGATCATTACAATACCTACCTATAGCACTAACGCAAGCGATTTGCTTTGTAAGAATTAGACTGGTAGGATCAGGTACTACAATTTATTGTAGGCCGGGGGTTGTGAATTACTTAAGCTTGGGTAGTCCATTAATAGATAATGGACCGTTTCAGGGTGTATGAAAATCAAGCAGTATAATAATTGTAAAATGTGTATGTTGGGCTATTTGGTACTCGAGATGGCGATTTGATGGCATATTTTCTGAAACATACGCCATTAGCAAAAAATGGGTAGTGTGAACAATTGGCCGGGCGAATTTCAAATGAGGAAATAAATAAATGGATATGGGGGTACATCGCGTATTGAAATATCTTTATTAGAAAAAATAGTTTGGTATATCATATTTCGTATGGCAGAACTTACACTAATAATATGAAAATGTTATTACATCCGTTAAATCTTAGTAATATGATGTATAAATATCAAGGTATGAAGTAACTGATAAATCAGTTGCAATCTGGTGAGTTCTTCATCTCCGGACACTGGCATATTGGTACGCAGATATTTTCGTACGATCTTAAATAGCCAGGCTTGCAGAAACATTGAGATGTGCACTTTTCCTCTGGATTGCAAGCGTACCTTGCAACTAAAGATGTGCAACCCTCCGGCGGACACGTCTTTTTACATTCATACTCCTCATTAGGACCGATGCAAACGCCTGCAAAATTGTTTAAAATGACAATAGCGACAAAACACTAAGACGAGGAGAGTTCCTCGTGACGAGAGACGTAAGGGAAAGTCCTACAGTACCGGCCGGCATACAGTACCGGCCAGTTACAAATTCTCTAAATCTATAATAGATGGCACTGACAGTTTTACGCTATTTAGTGCGGTACCCTCGTGCAAGTATATGCCCCACGCGGCGTCTACCTGTCACAACCGGTTTACTGTCAGTGTAAAGATTTCTGTTGCGCGCGATGAATGTATGCTACGTAATTAAAATTCTGTAGGTGATTTTCGAAGTTCAGGGATTCAATTTAAAAAAAAATATCCTGGTAAGTTTAGTATGCGTATATGGCTATTAAAAACCGAATATTATTTCAGCCTTTGTACGTTTGTTTTCATCTGAAATCGAAACTCTTATTTTTTCCGTTTCCTCCAGTGCCGGCCAGTACGCTGTCCTGCAGTACCAGCCATTCCTTAAATTAGTTTAAAAGGTTTGCATTACTTGCAAAAATTACTACTTAAGGCCCTCTTTTACCGAGGTGTTTAGGTATTAAACGTCATCTCACTCCGCGCACCCGGAGCTCGGCGCACAGGGCACACTGACATCAGCCGATGCCACAGTTCAAATTAGTACAGCATGCTAACTCACCATGCCATTTCAATAATTTATTATGGACGCTCTATAGTTCGTAATGGCCTTGCCTATATAATATTTTATTTTACGTGGCTTATAATAGTATTTTTAATTATTTATTTATTATATTATTTATAAAATGCTTTATTATTACATTATTAATGTTATATGTTTTAATCAATTTTTATTAGTTTTTTCTTTGAGTTTTTAATGTAACGGTTGTTTATTATAGACTAAAATAATTAATATACACCGTTCTTTCTACTATACTTGGCGCATCCGCGACTGCTGTCCGCTACTGGACATAGCCTCACAATTTTTTCCACAGCATATAGCCTAGGCTATTTGTTATTTTCTGCAATTTATAACCAATGGGGTCCCACAATTTCCCCAAGTCATCGGTCGATCTAATTGGAGTTCTCACATTGCACTTTACGTAATATAGTACTTAGTTATTATTATCTATTGAATTTATTTAATATACTGCATTTCTTCCCACCGCGACCTGACCTGTTCAATCCCGTCTGTTCCGTCACTTCCCGATCGGTCCCGTTCCATCCTTTCTCATCCCATGCCTTTATATTTTCTGCTATCCCATCAAAAGAAATATATCAACTACCCTAGTAATTTTGACTATGAATTTAGAATATCGACACTAAGATAGGGAAACTAAAAAAAGGATTGAATATTTGGTATGTATTACACATTGTCTATGCCTTGCAAAAAAGGCGGAAAACCGATGCGCGCGCTTTTGCACCTTTCTTCTGTCAAGTCAGAAATAAACTAGCATCTCCTGGACTGATTGTCTGATTGTGCTTCCACATTTATATCAATATTACATTTTATCTCGAACGTTTATAATAATATGTATAAGTATAAAGTTTTCCCATTTACATTATTTCTACAAATTCATTCCTGTCCCAAGCGCGGCGCCGCGCTAAGAAACTTTGTTCGAAAAAATCAATACCTTTTCGCCTCCTTAGGTCCAACAAAGAAAACTAAGCATGTCATTATTTTAGTAATTATGAGTTTTTGACATTAATACATTGAAGCGATTATGATTTTGAATACAATATTTCGTCCCTTATTTCACCCCCATAATATTCTTTTTTCATAATTGTTCGTCGCCATTATTAACACACTTTTACTAGCTTCGCCTGTGTGTAATTCTTAATGACTACCGAAAAATAGTAAATTTAATATAAGTAATGTTGTCATAAATATCTTGTAAATAGAGAATAAGTACTATGTGTATTGACTTGTCAAACGAATTTCATTTCATTATATGTATTACATTCTACTAGAATAGTTCTTACATAGGATCATTGACACCATTACACAAGTCAGATTGGTATGGTATTTAGAATGGATGTATATTTTGCTGAGAAGAGAAGCACTTTGAAAATAGTTTATCAGCTACCAATGATTTACAATTATCGTTAAGGGATGAAATGGAATACAGTGGGACAAATGAGATGAGACCGGTCGGATCCGGATTGCATTCGATTGGAAATAATGAGACAGGATGTAACAGAAAGCAAAAGAGCCAGATGAGACGGGACGAAACAGGATGGGAAAAGAGACCGTAGCTACTTAGGTTGAGTTTTTGAAGAATGCAACCTTTTTGGTACGTTTTTTGTATTTGTAATTGTGAATCCAACTTTGATTTCCTTGTACATTTTTTTCCTTGTTGATAGCTTTTTCTATTAGTGGTTGTAAATATTTTCCTGGTTAATTAAATCTTAATTATTTTATTTCATTAATATGTAAGTGTATATGAAATATTTAAGCAACACGTGGAGTGTAAGCTTCGTCAGCAGGCACTCCCCACAAGTTTAGGAATAGAGAAGTTTGAAAGGGAATGAGAAGTTTTTGGTGTGGAGTGGAGTCTAAAAAATTGTGCACCTGGCGAAGTTGTGCTGGGTCGTTAGTATAATATACCGAGGGACCGAGGGTACTTCAAGATAACCGTCATTCGACATACACGAATTATTTGAAAATATAAAAAATATCGTTTCGGGCTATTTAATTCCATTCAAGCTCGTTTTAGACGGATAACTAAATATACTTTTAGTTATCAACGGGATTTATGTGTATCAATATGTTGTGAAATAGCTTAACTTTCACCTAATATAGCAGTGCTACCAACATGACGAACAAAAAATATATCTACGTATTTGAAGACGAAAATGTATGATAATGTTCTCTCTATATATTAAATACTCTAAGATGTAGAGATTACCTAAAATATTTTCCATACAATGACATTGTAATACTGAATCCATCAATAACTTCAGTTTCATTTAATATGTCATTCATATTCATATGTCAATTTTGTTCTGTACAGTATATCAAATGTATTTATTTTTACTGTGGCGAATTTACGCTATTGTTTTAGTGTATTTTGCAGTGACATTTCGTGAAAAAATCGGCGTGGGTCCGACCTCGATGACGCCTCGGCGTCGACTGACGAGCTGGTTCGAACGCGTGCATCGCTAAAAATTTAGTTTTTATTTCTTCATAAAAAAATTACAACAATATTATAAAATGTTTTCTTACAGATCCCTAATAAATTAAAAAGCCTATCTTTTGATATAATTTTTACATGATTTTGATGGAATCTCTCAGTAACAAACGTGTTTGAAAAAGCGATTTAGACCCATCTTTGAGATGATTTTTGATCGAATTAATTATAATAATTTATGTTTTCAGCTTTACAATTCCCTCGGTTGTTCTCCCAATTTTGCTAAAATGCTTGGTTTTTGCGTCTAATAAAGGTATCCACGGAGCTGTAGACGTTTAAAAAAAGTAAAAATCGGTATAACCTGCCCTTAATACACGAAAATGCCAAATGATACAAATGATGGTCGGACGAGGCAAAAAAGGGCGCCCGAGATCCGGCAGATATGCATAAAGCTGTAAAAAGGTACTGAATAACAAGATGAGTGCACGTCAAGCCGCAGAAAGCTATTAGATACCCCGAAAAACGCTGAATGACAGAATTAGTGAAGAGAAAATGAAGAGTTACTGCATGAAGTCGTAAAGCTGAAATAAGTGAAATTATAACGAGTTTTCCGTACAAAAAGATGCTGGAAGGGAAACAAAATAGATAAAAAAAGAAATAGTTTTCAGTTTCAGGAAAAGGTGGTAATAGAAAAGGTAAGACTTTACTGTCAGCAAGAGATGTCAGTAAGAAAACAAAAAAAAATACAATCGAAAACCTACCTTCTACTCACAGACCGATTGAAGAAGAGACAGTTTGCCCTTTGTATGCTGAATGTCATGAAGAAGATTGGATACGGTGCGGAAACTCTAAAATTTGGGTCCATGAGGCTTGTGCAAATATATCGGAGCTATCCGATCAGTATATTTGCGATTATTGTATTGCGTAAATGGTTACATTCTTAGTGGCCGATACTGTAGGCCTATTTTTTTTAGTCTGTATTTTCTTATTCTTGGAATTGCAATAATAAAGCTGATTTTGTCTAAACGATTTGGTTGTTTGTTATTTTTATTAATAGCACAATAGTTCTTTTAAATATATCAGGAGGTATTGAATATTTAACATTAAGAACTTTGATTTTTTTGTTGATAAACCTTAAGGTGACGGTACTGTAGGACTCTCCCCTATACGATTATCGCATGACATAACCGCTATAATATCGTGTTCTGACAAATCTTTACACGATGCAACTTTTTATATCCTTACGATACTCGTATTTTCGAGGCGAGAAACTCCCCATGTAAATGGGGCTTAAATCTTAATGATAGAAATTTACATCAATTTTTTTCACGAATGTGGTGTTACCTAGCCTAAATATATTAGCTTTTTAAAATGCCCACCAACTAGGAATTTTACGTATAATATAGACTGAACTTGTAGGTACGTTCACACATTATTTTTATACTTGCCTCTGATTCCCAATGGGCGTGGCGAGCGTTTCGGCCGCAAATGGGGATTATCTAAAAATCCAAAAAAATATTAAAGTTAGTTTCATAATGTATGGTATTATTGTATTAGTTGATTAAGTAGTAGAATATACTTATTTAAGTACCGATATGGTTATATACATACATGTACAGTACCCAAGTAGAATATTCTAAGAGTACCTACCTAGTCTATTTTAATCAAGCAAAAAGTAAATAAAGCCCTTTAATTTTTGTCGGCATCAATAAAACCATTATGTATTTGATATTTCGATTAAATATTGTTGGAATTTAAATCTCTAAATAATTCTTACTCTAAAATCCCGCCTCAAGAAATATTTACTTAGACTTTTCATCAATTAAAAGCACTCAACATAACTTAAAAGAAATATGTACACGTAAGTATAACTTACTGCACTTCTCAATAGGAATACAATTCCACTTGTCGTCTCTCGCGTATCCATCATTACAGTAACATTTCGAGTTGCACCTAATGTTTCTGATGGGACAATTCTTCCTGCTTTGTTTATGAAGCGAGGCACATACATTGTCGCAAGCTGGGCCGCATTGGTAAAACTCATTTGGACGGGTACAGTTCTTAACTGGAAACAGGATTCAAAAATAAATCCATTTGGCGTTAATTTTACGAAAATATAAAAATAATATAATACTTATATTAAGAAAAAATCCAAAGTTGGTAGTTGGTTTCCATTAGGTATGTGTTTTAGGGGAGACCAGGGGCGAAAATAACGCATCCCGCGACACTTAAAAAAGTACTTAACAAATTAATTTGTGAAAAAAATATGTTATGTAGGTACACTGATTTGCTGTATGACGGACATAAGTAATTTCGATACACTACACAATTCAATTACACAAAATAGCATGTTGTGTAAATACATACTGCTTGGCTATCATTTTTAATAAGAATTTTTTGAAGGTATTTGGAGAAATTGATTTGCAGTGGCAAATAACTGCGCCGCGGTGATATTGAAATAATTAGGTAAACAATAGAAAATCTTACGAAAAAAGTAATATATTCTTCACTAGATATTTTGAATCAAGTGATCTGCTACTACCGCTTTAGTACTTGTAATCGTTGAAAAGAAAGTGCGGATGAGCTTTTAGCAAAAACAAGTTTTATTCGGGTGATACGAAAAAATAATTTCTATTAACAATCGAATGAAACTAATGTACTTTCATAAAAGTAGTGGAAGTTTACCTGGAGGAATGTAGGGCTTTGGTCTATTTTCAGTGGTATCTGGAAAAGAATAGGAAAAAAACATGAATAAAATGATGAACGATTGATAAGTACCTACCTAGTGTTTCAGCAAACTATGAATATTAAGGCGAAGCAGTGGAGACAATGAAAAACAGAGTGATGTGTCATGTGACCTTAGTGTTTACTGTGTTCTATTATGTAGTGAGCGTGTTTGACCTATGTGTTATATATCGCCATGTGGCTGCGCGCCATCACTTCACATAGGCAGGTAATCAGTATTAGTTAAATATTAGTAAGTACTTAAGTTTTATGATAGCCATGGTGATACTTTCCTGATACTTGATTAAAAAGGCTTCGGCTAACTCGGCAAACAAAATTTATTTCACATATTTTATAACTCCTGCGCAAAATGTCGTGCTTCTAGAAATCCACCGGTGTAAAAAGTTTGGCTCAAACTAGCTTTACATGGTCTAACTATACTAAGGCTCAGTGCATGCACATTGCATGTAATTGCACAAATGCAATGAAAATGTATGGGATTGACATTGTCAAAGTCAAAGTTATGGGCAAAGTTAGTTTGTTGCAACTAAGCCTCATATGATTAAATATTAGCATGTTTCATGTGCTTTTATTTATTTAACACAGCTTCCATCTTAGTTCGGCATAGAACTCGTATTTTGGGGCATACTTTATAAAACTTATGCCCAGGTGTCCTAATTTGGATACGAATTATTTAGTTTTTATGAATGCTTCTTTTATTTTTGTCACAGCCCAGCTTGCACGCCGTCACACCGTGTTTTTCATGAATTTACACACAATTTCGTAAGTTTTTTTTACCTTTTACCTTAAAAAGCACCTAATTGTGCTAATATTAACAGCTTGCAAACATCAAAATCGTGTCACCAAATCTTTAGAACTCTACGAGCTAAGATTATTGTGTTGGTATTGAATACTTTACCTTGTGGAGCGTTTGAAACATGGCGTTTATGCTTTATGGCAGGATTGTCTGCAACAAAAAAAAATATTTATATATATTTTTTAATTTAACGCAGTAGGTTTATACAAACAGATAAAAGTAATTATTTTATTCGATTTATTCAACAGTTTAACGCTAAAAACGTAAGCATGAGAGAACAAAACGAAGAAATCTATTTCCTTTATATTTGGATATTTATTCTGACCTTACAGGTTTTCCATAAATGCCCTTGGCATGTTTTTTGATAAATTCTTCATTACCATATTTTTTATGAGAATTCTCTTGCTCGAGAAAATTCGCATTTGATAGTTAATTTCGTGTAACCAGTAACTAATATCAATTTATATTTTAAATGCCTCAATAACTTACTGCACTGCTCCACTGGAACACAATTCTTTTTTGCGTCTCTGGCGTAGCCGTCGCGGCAGTAACATTTGGAGTTGCATACAATGTTCTTGATTGGGCAATTGGTTCTACTTTGATAGTGCAATTCGGAGCAAACGTTGTCACACTCTGGTCCGCAGTCAAAGAATTCGTTTGGAAGAGTACAATTCTTGGTTTCTGAAATTTTTACATTAATATTAATATTTACAGTTAGCAGAAAAAAGTTAAATGTTTTTTATATCTTCTTTCTACTTAGCAATAAAAAGACACGCTATCGACGCCTCACAATAATACTTTCTTTATTATATAAAATTCTTACTTCCAGAAATAATTAATTATACCGATATTACTAATAATAATAATGAAAATGAATAGGTTCAGTGAGTACCTAAATTAATAAAAAAGGAATAAGAAATAAAAAAACCAGTTTCCCATTATTGATTTTTTATTGTAATAGATCCTATATCCTTTTATATCCTTCTATACTAAAGCCGATGCAGCCAAAAGCAAAGCATTTACATACGTTGAAGATGTGACGGGGCAAGTAAATTAAGCTTCTATACCTTGTTGAACGCTGCGTGCAATGCGTGGGGAGTCGTCTGTAAATAACAAATTTTAATTAATGATATTATAAAATGTTATATGGGACATTACTGGTATAACACAAAATGTTGTTTTTGTAGCATAAAACCAATAAGAATAGTTTATAAAAATATGAAGGGCTCTTTACTCTAGCAATACACTTATTTAATATTTATTTATCCCTTTTTTTGCCATCTAGGTAAATATACAATTACAATGAAAAAATAACATAATAAGAAACACTACTCTTAATTCATTTTTGTTTATGAAATAAAACTTAATAAGATACGTCTAATAGAAACATCAGGCTAGGCTCACATCCCCGTCGGAATAAATTTAATTTAGTAAGATTATTTTGTCTCTTAACAAATGCAGACCTGATGCTATATTTACATGACTGTTTTAATAAATAATTTAATATCTTACCACAACCATCTTCAGGGATACATTCGCCATTATCGTTCCTGATGTATCCTGGATTGCAGCGGCATGTTAGTTTACATATCTTCGGACTTTCAGCCGCACAGCTGAAGGCTATGAGCCGATTTGCGCAAGTTCTTTCCGGAGGACACGAGCTCACACATTGTCGCTGCTCATTAGCCCCATCACATACTGTAAATAAATGTTAATTGTTTAGTACCACATTTAGAACCTACCTATGTACATTAAACCTTTGCGACTACACGTCACTTTTGATCTAAAGGAAGAAATTTTGAAGGAAGATTATGGCCGCAGGTTCGATCCCTGCACGAAAAAAATATTTGTGTGATCCACAGGTATTTGTATCGGGTCTGGGTGTTTGTGAGACTGAAAAGTCTTTCGTAGTTTCTGATACCCACGATACAGGACTCGATTTTGGAGCCAAGACTATGCATGTGACTGTTGAGGTTATTTATTTATTGTATCAGCCCATATACGTCCCACTGCTGGGCATGGGCCTACTCTACAATCGAGAGAATCCATTGAGAGTGGTTTTAGGCCATATAGTCCACCACGCTGGCCTAGTGCGGGTTGGCGGACTTACATACCGTAGAAATTATTTCGTGAGGAAGCCTGCATACTGTAGAAATCGCTACGGTATGCAGATTTCCTCATGATGTTTTCCTCCATCGTTATAGTGCGTGGCGATTGACTACCTATCAATACACACATAACTCCGAAAAGTCAGAGGTGTGCCCTGGGATTTGAACCTGCGACCACCGTGAACATGTAGGCAGCCGCGTCTGGTCCGTTACCAACAGGCCACCACGCATTTATTTATTAATATGATTTATTTGCCGAAAATGTGCCTCATACAAATTCCGCACTGACTTGCTAGAACCAGTTTGCATCCAGCTAATTAATATACCTATTAGGTTTATATCATAGTTCCATTAAGAATATGATAGGGGGCGTTATGAAATAAGCACCCACAATATACACGTTTTCTGAATCTTATTTTACGTCTAACTGCCACGGTGGCGTAGTTATACTACCTACTGTACGATACAACGTTGAGGTCTCGGGTTCGAATCCCGGATCGGGTAAAGTCACATTGGGTTTTATATTCATTATCAGCCCAGAGTCAGAAATTTGTGCCTAATATGGCGAGATGCTCACTCCTATCACATCGTGGAATGAAACACATTAAAGGCGAAACTTTGATGTCCTGGTAGCACCTCTGCCAACCCCTTCTAGGAATAAGGCGTGATGTTTATGTTTGTATTATTTTATGTGATATTCTCCCATTTTACTGCTACGACTACCGAACGGTTGCCGATGCAGGGTATAGTAGGGGAGACTGGGTACGGTTGATACAAAGGACGGTTGAAACAGAGCAAATATCTCATAAACGGTTACGCGGGGACCTATGGGTGCAAAGGGAAAACGAAGCGGACGAAAGGTCCGAACACGAATACAGTGTCGCGACGGTTCCTGCGCGTTGTTGTTGTGTTCAGGACACCACATTGTTTTTTATTACCCAAAAGTAAGTATTTTTCTTCTGACATTAACGCTTATATTATCTGTTCTTTTTAAATGAATGTGTTAAGTGTGTGTTTGCGATTATTACGAAGCTTGTAGAATAAAGGATAGTGATTATTTTTAATGTATTATCATTACTGTCGAAACTATAAAGTGTATTTTACAAAAAGTAGGGTTGAAACATTTTTTGTGGGTACGGTTGAAACAGAAAATATATTTATTTTTATTATTTATAGATGTCGGGGTCCGAGTTGGGAAGACTTCCAGAGGGAATATTGACTTATCGAGCTATAGTCACGCATATGACGAGGTGAAAGCTGAAGATCCACTATGGAAAGCGGCGGAAAAACATGGTGTAAACCAATGTTCCCTGTTAAGAAAAATTCGTAAGAGAGATGCGACCGGCAAAGATGATAGGTACAAGTATGGGTTATAAAACACACAATCGTGTTTTTAATATACATATATTTACGTAATAAAGAGCCAAAAACTGTTATCTGATAAACCATAGAAAGAAGAGATAAGAAAAGAGCATGAAGCAAAATTAAAACGGACCAAAGTTAAGCAAGTTAAGAAAAGAGAAAAGGGTAAAAGAAGAAAAAGGTAAAAGAGAAAGTTCAAAAGGAGAAAAAGGAAAAACTAAGCAGGAATTGTCATCAAAAGCACCAGAAGAGGAATGAATCTTTTAGAAGTATTAAAATCTTGAAGAATGATCAATGTTGTCATGTGGTGCAATAATTATTAATATATTTAGTATTAATGATAAATAAAACATGTTTCATTAGTCTTAATTGTATTATTTGTATGTGTTTCAACTGATCCAAATCGCTGTTTCAACCGCCCCCGGCATGGGTACGATTGAAACAAATTATTGTTTTTTTTTAATTTCATATATTTCTAAAAATAGTTATCCGAATACTATAATGATACTGTCATATCGTACCTAAAACTTCAAATTTGAATTTCACGCATCATTATCGTCAGTTGGTTCGTAAACAACAAAATTAAAAACGATACAAGCTAAATTGTTTCAACCGTACCCAGTCTACCCCTATGCTGTTTTTGTGCACTAGTTAGATGAAGTATTTTTTCCTTACATTATTTATTCCGTTCAAAAACCGTAGAAAAAAACCCGAGATATGTAATAATTTAGTGGTACCTAATGGAAATAAACGGTATAATATCTATAATTAAATCTGTATGGCTTACCTATTTCAGGGCGTTATTAATTTAAAACCGGTTACAGAACACCACAAAGTAGGTATGTCTTGCTAATTATTATCTGTTGACGGTCTTGCATTTATGAACGAAGAACAAACGTCACGTCTGTCAGTGATATAATTTGTAAACAAATAATGTAAAGTGCATAAAAAGTTTGTTAGTAAATAAAATGTGCGCTAATTACCTACCGAAAATGTTTCACAAGGTAACCTCCAGTCAATTACACATATTCTCAAGAATTCTTAGCTACCAATGTTTGAAACATGTAAACATAACCTACAAATTCAACCACTTAACACGAAATGTACATGATATGCGCCCCGGCGTTACTGAAACCTTCACAGGACATAGTAAATGCAGCAGCTTTACATATAGGACGCATAACTGTGGCGAGTTGCGACCAGACCATATAGGTCAGAAAGTTACAATCTGTGGTTGGGTACAATATTCCCGTCTTTCAAAATTTTTACTGCTTAGGGACGGCTACGGTCTCACCCAATGTACTGTCGCTGATTCGAAAATAGAACTATCGAATCTACAGCTAGAAACTGTTGTTAAAGTCAATGGTACTGTTGTTATGAGACCAAAGGATATGATAAACCACGAGATGGTTACCGGAGAGATAGAAGTTATTATCGATAGTATAGAAGTTCTCAATGAAGCCGATCCTCTTCCATTCAACTTGAGAGACTATCAGAAACCAAAGGAGCAATTAAGACTCCAACACAGATATTTAGATTTGAGATTTTTTGAAATGCAACACAATTTAAGGCTTAGGTCACAAATCTTGCATAATATGAGAAGATTTCTTGTTGAGAAACATAGTTTTGTTGAAGTTGAAACACCTACACTGTTTTGCCGGACCCCTGGAGGAGCGAGGGAGTTTGTTGTCCCTACCCATCACCCTGGATTATTTTATTCCTTGGTTCAAAGTCCACAGCAATTCAAACAAATGCTTATGTCTGGAGGAATTGACAGATATTTTCAAATCGCAAGATGTTATAGAGATGAGACAACAAGACCAGACAGACAGCCAGAATTCACACAACTTGATATAGAACTGTCTTTTACAAATCTAAATGGGGTTTTAACCTTAGTTGAAGATTTACTTTATGAAACATATCCAAAGCCATTACCAAGGCCACCTTTTAAAAGGATGACATACAAAGAAGCTTTAGAAAACTATGGCTCTGATAAACCTAACCTAACCCATGACTTAAAGTTTATTAATTTAAAAGATTATTTCCTAGAGAAGCGAAAGAATCCAGAATTCAATGCTTTTGCATTAGCATTTCCAAAAGAGTTGGGAAAATTAACTGCCAAGTATAAGGAACAAATCAGAGATTTAACAAAGAAGTATAAGACAAAAGTTGTTCTGCAAGAAAATATGACAAAGGAGTTGGGTATAGACTTATCGGATAAAATACAAAATGTTGTGGGAAATAGCATGGCAGTAATTTTATCATTAGGTGATGGTGAGAATGCTAGTCTATGCTTAGGGGAGATTAGAGAAATGTTAGCATCATTACTAAAATCCAAAAATCTATTACAATTCAAAGACACAATAGAGCCATTGTGGGTGGTAGATTTCCCATTGTTTTTAAAAGGAGAGAACGGACTTGAGACTTGTCATCACCCATTTACATCACCGCATCCTGAAGATATTCATTTATTGGATACAGAACCACTCAAAGTTAGGTCTTTGGCTTATGATATTGTTCTAAATGGTAATGAAATGGGAGGAGGATCCATTAGGATACACAATGAAAAACTTCAGAGAAAAGTTATGAAGATATTGGATATTGATGCTGATAAATTGCAACACTTTTTAAATGCTCTAAGGTTTGGATGCCCTCCTCATGGTGGAATAGCTCTTGGTCTTGATAGATTGGTGTCATTGGCATGTGACGCTGAGTCAATAAGAGAAGTTATTGCATTCCCTAAATCACATGAAGGGAGGGACCCATTATCCGGTGCTCCAAATGTAATATCAGATGAAGACAAAAAGTATTATCACATTTAACTATTTCTTTAAAGATTATTGTAAATAAATGATTTAACATTTTTGAAAATAGAATTCTGTCTTTATGTATTACCATTATTAAAAAATAATATTACTACTATTTAATTATTATATAAATGAAACTAAATATTCTTCATCATACTTTCATATTCAGTGTATTAACATATTATTTAAAAAATCAGACTAAGATTCCGGATTATAATTAATAGGTATGTAGAGTTGTTAAACAGGTCAGAGCAAAGATATTCAAAGAAACATCTACATTATAAAATAGCTGAATTCCAGTCAGATGAGTAAAATGAAGTTACCATGTCTACAACCGGCTTGTCTTGTTGTGATTAAATAAAATTGATGCACACAGACAATTAAGTGCTAGGCAGTTGTTATGAATAACACCTCGGCGGGAATTCACCGCGACGGAACAATATTTTTACAGTTTTTCCTCATGCCAGCAGCTGACTGCCGACTGACGCAAAAAATTCTCACGTGTGTTACCATGCTTGGTTTATTTAAAGTCCCTTCGTTAGTTCATTATACTGTTATACCAAGGAGTTCAACCATGTGTTATAATAGTCTTTGATAAAGTTCCAAAAGCTAAGCATAGTTTGTTTTTTTTTATTTCCCTTTGAATGTCAACATTTGTACAGTGGGTTTAACTTCAACTGGGAATCCAGAAGTACTAGAGGTCACGTCCAACAGCGGGCGGGACGGGACGGGGGCGCTCGCGGCGCGGCGACGCGACGTTAACGGGATGTGATCAGATGGAAATTGTAATGTATTGGTTAACCTATGATTGACATGGATGCATGTTGTGGAGAGGTCTTATGTAATTGTTGATTATATGTACATTACACACAAAACAAATATGTTCCAATTAGGTTTATTTTAGTGCTCATTTATTTATTTGATTAAATACGTCGTATATGGACTATGTATTTATTTTAGGTGGTACTTGATGGAGAGCCTCCGTGGCGCATTCGGTTGAACGCCGGCTGTGAAACGTGAGGCCTCGGGTTCGATCCCCGCACCGAGACAAATATTTGTGTGATCCACAGGTATTTGTTACGGGTCTGGGTGTTTGTGAGAGCCAGTAGTCACGAAGGATTCTTAGTAGTTATTTTCTGACGTGATTTTTTGTTTCCGCGCATTAACTTTATTCATATTTTCTACGGATTGCCCCGGTTCCGCAGTTACAACTTTGGGGTCTCGGGTTCGAATCCCCGGTTAGGTAATTTTTTCTTTTCACTAACATCCCAGAGTCAGGCATTTGTGCCCGATATGACGATAGGCTCGCCCCCTCTCAAATGTTAGGACGTAACACACAAGGCTTAACGTGGGTGTCCTGGTAGCACATCTACCAACTCCTTCTGGGAAAAAGGAGAGATGTGTGTGTGTGTTTGTTAATTTTCTACAATAGCTCCAGATAAAACATAGGTACACGACAAAACATAATCATTTCCTGCGTAAGTTACATTTCCGCCTAAATTGCTCTTTAATAATAGCACATTTTTTATATATTTTTATCCTTGATTACGTTTATGTTTAAACTGCTATTATATAAGCAATATAAACACATTTATCTATTATAGAGCACATAATAGCCACAGGGTTACAAGTATGTGCCCCAGTTAAGATGTAAAGTTATTTATAATATTATTTACATGCCCTGTTATTCACGTTCACGTTCACGCATGACTTCAATGATATGGCAATTAGTGGATATACACTTTAATCTCTTAATAGGATAAATCATTAATAGCAATTTGACACAATGAAGTAGGTAGTTTGTTGTTGTGAGTTTTGACTGCCTCGGTGGCGTAGTGACTGCCTCGGTGGCGTAGTTGACTGCCTCGGTGGCTTAGTTGTACTACGGTACGACTACAAAGCTGAGTCTCGGGTTCGAATCCCAGGTCGGGCAAAGTAATATTCGGTTTTTCTATTCATTATCAGCCCGGAGTCTGGAATTTGTGCCCGATATGGCGATAGGCTCGCCCCCTATCACATCATGGGACGGAACATACAAGGCGAAAAGTGGGTGTCCTGGTGGCGCCTCTCCCTACCCCTTCTGGGATAAAGGCGTGAGTTTATGTATGTATGTATGTATTAATAGCAATTTACGTTGTAAAGCGGAAATCACAATTTGAATCGAATATAAAAACTTATTCTAGTGAATTGCTTACTAGTGCAATAGTACTAATTTGTTTTCATCAAAATATGTAAATAATTATTTATAAAAAATAATAGGCATTGCGGTCATTAATTACAGATAATACAGATTTCCATATCATAATTAAAAAAAAAACGAATAGTAATTCCTACACAAAAAAGGCGATAAAACAAAAAAAAAAACAATACTAAATAATTATGATTCATCACCCAGTTTATATGATGAATAAAAAATCATAATACAAACAATAAAATATACAAAACTCACTGGGGCCTTGAGAAGCGCACAAAGCGACGAAGCAGGAAAACAAAACGATGAGAGCTCTTTGCATCTTGCCTGCTGGACTTGTTTTGCCGCTAGCGAGGGCTACAAAATCTTATATACCTGTTTAAAGCCATTACAATGCGGGGATAAAACCACTACAAACTATTTTTCCTTAGTAGAAATACTCGAAATCTGTTTATGAATTGATCGAATCATATGAATGAAATTATTTTCCGCATTAATTTACAAAAAATATCACATCATAATTAGTCTGTACTGTACCCTTAAGGACATTTTGATGATTTTTACACCGGCAAAGACAAAAGTCCGATAGCGGTCTAACTGAAACGGATGCAGTGCGGTCCACGTAGAGTATAGGCTAGCAAGAGATCCTGACTTTCTCTCACAAGGTCACCTCCACTTCACTCTCTCCATTGTGCTAGCATATACGAAACTGGATATAGGTATGTACCTATATGCCATCAAAATTCTACGCTGTGCTTTTCAATCTCTGGAATGGGCATAGTTTTTGCAATTTTAATTTATGAGATAGGAATCTTTTGTGTATTCTGATAGCCAAAATAGGTACTGGTTGTCCTTGGGACGAGTTCAGTATAATATGCGAATCTTGCACGGTCATTTACATTTATTTTATAACATTCCCGTGTTTATCTACATTTCTCAGACACATGGTAGTGGCGGCGTGGGCGTGTGAAGTATTAAGTTCGATTCCAGGCCCGACAATCCACTCAGTCTTTATGGCCCCTCTGAAGTTTAGACTCTCTGAGCGGCACTAGTTTATTTTTAACCCTTGACTTGATTTTTATCGCCGTAGCCTCTTAATTAAGTCAAAATATCAAAAAGCTGTCTCATTAGTTTAGTAGCACCGTTATGTACTGAACTAACCGATGGTTCCATTTTTGTTCTAGCAATGCCTTTTGTATAAATTTTTCGATTTGAAAAAATACATTTGAGTTGTTAGGGCCTTGTATGGCGATAGCCTGCCTTCCTGTCACATCTTGAAACGGATACAAGTACTCAGCATGCGATCTTTTTCCCTATCATATCTAGGAACGGATTCACTCTTATAAGACTTACAGGTGTCAGCTTCAGCGTGTATTTAAATACATGACTTGGCTGGGACTTACTAATTTTCAGAATGAGTTGACGTCAGCTATGCCGCTATGGCTAATAAATACAGTGGACCTCCCGTTGACACACCTTTTGTGGGGCGGTATTGGACTATGGAATTTGTCGGATCATATAGACCTCCTGTACAATGTTTTTTTTTTGTAAATTGAGTACCTACTTCTTATTGCAGAATAAAATTAGAACATTTGGTTCTCTTAAAGGTAGGTATGTATTTGTCGTGTCATTACTTCTCATATTTTATTTAAAACTAGCGGCCCTTCCCGGCTTCGCCTAAGTGTAGATACTTTTTGAGTCGATTCCACATAAACTCAATATGACTGCCGTCCTCTAAACTGCATTTCCCGTCCCGTCCTGTTATATTCCGTCCTGTCCCGTCTCATTCTGTTCCATAATTGAAGGCATGTAATCTGTGCTATCTTGTCCTATACTTTTGAGTTGGACAGAGAAACAAATATATTTGAATTGATTACTTATCCTACGGGAACACTACATTTTTCGGGATGTGTTAATCCAGGGAGTCTGCTACCTAGATACCAAATTTAAGCGATATTGGTTATGTATTGGGTATTTATAACTAACCGTTTATTAAATATAATAGAATACATAATGGGATATTTTTAGGATATAGTTATATCTACCTATTTTAGGGGTAGTTTTATTTATGGCCGTCACAGGCAGACGAGCATGCGGCCCGCCTGATGGTAAGCGATTACCGCCGCTCATGGATCTTCGCAGTGCTAGGGGTCCTGCACAACAAAATCGCTGCCTACCGTGAGAAATGAAACAACTTGTTTAGGTACACCGTATTATATTATGAATTCAGATTTACACTTTTATTAATAACACGTTTTTTTTATCAAATAACTTTAAAATCATATAAGTAGAATTCAACTCGTTGACTGGTAGCTGCTGGTCCTTAAAACAATATGTTACAGACTTTTAATTAATATAATTACATATCCCTTCTTGGGTACAGCGGTTTTATCACAGCCTTATTACAAGATAGAAATATAACAGATTTAAATATCGGTATTGTCCATTTGGTAGTGTCACATCGTAAGTATAGTCTATCTAAACTAAGAAGTTCCATTTGACGTTTCATACTTTTAACGTGAATAACTTTGTGCAGACGTAACCCACACAATTTCAATAACACTTTCCGTAAATCCATGGAATTATCAAGCTATTCTTATTTTATCACTAGACTTACAATCCATAATCACTAAATTTAAACTACAATCCTTTAAATAAAGCAAAATAACCATTTTAAACAACATATTTTTTTTCTAGACGTCATTACAAAGTCACCTCGTTAGGTCTTTTACCGGTAGAGTCGAGACTATTCAAATGCATTTGTATACGCATAATCGATAAAAATATTTAAATAATCGAGCAGATTTAAACAGTTGTGTTTTAATTTTTAAAAATACCGAACTTGCAGCTAATAATAGGTTTGCTGTCAACGAACATACATCAATAATTAATGAAATAATAATATTAATACAAATTATTTTTTTATTAATTAATAGATTTGGATATTACAATGGAAATGAAGGCAGTATTGTAGGATACGGCACACATAGTGAGGAGGTTCCTCACTTTGGAGTATATGTATTGTATTGTATGTATGTATCATGTGTTCATAAGCATGTGCGTGATGTGGACTGGACTCAAAAAGTGTCTGCACCCGGGTGAAGCCGGGCCGGGCCGCTAGTAATAGATAAATCACTCCTTTTGTTCCTAAATAGTAAAGTGACTTATGCAATTGTTGATGTCTCATTAGAATAAAAATGTTCATGAAGAAATAAACGAAATGATGTAAACTGAAAATGTAAACTGTAATCGATTAAGAAATACAAACAAATATTATCGATATCTCTATATAATCGGATATTGTAAGAATCGATTTATTTGACAGCATCCCTATTTCCCAATGTCAAATGGAACTTCTTAGTTTAGATAGGGTATAGTATAATTGGCATCAACTGTGCTCTATTCTATCGCCGGCTTTGCGTATAGTTGACAAGCTGGTGCGCTGGACATTTCCGGACAGGAACATAGTGGTATGCAGGATCCCGTAGGACTTTCTCTTCTATAGCCATTAGCACAGACACATCCCGGTTCACAGCACTCTTCTGGACAAGGGAATTTCGAGGTCAATGCCGCGCAAGTGTCTCCCGGACAAGTTTGTTTGCATTCCGTGTATTCCTCGTACGGTCCAGGACAAACTGAAATAAATATGAAAAATAGGTTTTAGTTGTATGTTGTACGCAGTCGTTGAATGAGAGTCGTATTTGCTAATAGAATGAAGTGCGAAATGATGGGCTATACGCGTATTTTGGCTGGTAGGAGACGAGCAAGCAATGCCTAGTATAGTTCTCCGTAATTTTAAGTTACATTAATTATAAAAAGTATTTTACACAGAATATTCCTAACATTTCAAAATAATAATAACAATCCAGCTCATAGCCGTCTGACTGCAGGGCACAGGCCTCTACAATCGAGAGTTCGACGAAGAAGGGTCAGGCTATAGTCCACCACACTGGCCTAAATTGCTGAACATAGCCTACCATAGAAATACTCGTAAATCTCTATCGTATGCAGGTTTTCTCACGATGTTTCCTTCCATCGTTCGCGTGATAGTGAACTATCGATACACATAACTACGAAAGGTCAGAGGTAAGCCCTGGGATTAATCTAATGGCAATCTTGTATCTCATTCGTCATATCTAGATTATCAATAAGTTTCTTACTTGGACTCGAGTTTGGACACTCTTCATAAGATACACACGTGCCATTTTCAGCACGTACGTATCCTTCTTTACAAACGCAACCAGCTTGACACCCCTTCACCTTCTCTGGTTCGCAAGTAAAGGCCTCGTTGCCGCCTGCTATATCTGAACAGTTCTGAGGTCGGCACAGCCTCTCAGAGCAGTTTGTGTACTCTTCGTTTGTCGGACAAACACCGGCTGTAAGATAAAAATATATATATGACATACAATAAAGTTGCTTTCTTATTTCAAGGTATTTTTTTTAAATTAAATTCACATTATTGTAATCTATAGTGTATAGGTAATATGTAAATGAAGATGTGTATCTGTACACGCAGAATTATGTAGCTAAAGAACCTACAACATAGAACATCGAGATTGCCTCGAGCTATACGACCGCCATTTGTACTTTAATATTAAATATTCGTTTAGTTATTAAGATTTATTTATTGTACAAAAAGGAATAAAATAAATAAATAAAATATAATAAACATGTTAGTCCATTTTGTAGTTTAGAGACTTTCTGATAATATATTTTTACGTATTTATGCTTCGAACAGCTTCCCTGTCGTGATGCGTTCGGTGAGTGAGATTCGATGCTCTGTACCTTTTTCCTCTTCTCATCCTTTTCCCTATCGATCTGATGAGCCGGCAACACATCTATGGTCCAAGCGTTGTTGTGGATGTTCATGGGCGGCAGAGATCACTCACCGTTGAATAATAAATAATAAATACACCCAACAGTCACATACATAGTCCTGACCCTGCATTAAGATCAATTAAGTCTTGTGTCGCAGGTATCAGAACTACGCGAGACTTTTCGGTCTCACAAACACCTAGACCCGAAAGAAATATTTGTGGGCTGCACAAACATTTCTCTTGGTGCGGGGATCGAACCCGCGGCCTCTCGTTTCACAGCTGGCGTCTAACCAACTGCGCCACGGAGGCTGTCATTACAATTAGGTGACTTGATTGCTCGTTTGCCGGATCTATTGAATAAAAATATATGCTGTGTGATTAATTATTACAAAAACTTACGACACTCCGCATAAGGTATGCAAACGTCCTCATCGTTTCTCCAATACCCTTTGGTACATCTGCATTTGGGGCTGCATTCGACCTCTACTCCAATGATTCCGACGATCAGGCAGCGACCATCCGGTGAGGCATCAGCACAACTGTCACTAGGACAGAACGGAGGACACGCGTTGAACTCTTCATTTGGACGAGTGCATTTAAATGGTGCTGTAAAATAAATAAATAGCATCATACATACATATATAAACTCACGGCTTTATCCCAGAAGGGGTAGGCAGAGGCGCCACGAGGACACCTACATTTTGCCTTGTATGTTTTCGTCCCATGGTGTGATAGGGGGCGAGCTTATCGCCATATCAGGCACAAATTCCTGACTCCGGGCTGATAATTAATAGAAAAACTCAATATCACTTTGCCCGACCCGGGATTCGAACCCGAGACCTCAGCTTTGTTGTCAGTCGTACCGTAGTACAACTACGCCACCGAGGCAGTAAATAGTAAATACACCCAATATCCACAAACATAGTCCATACCAGTCATGCGACAAAAGTATCAGAAACTACGAGAGATCTCGGTCTCACCAACACCCGATTAAGCGTGTTTAAAACTCAAAGATTGCATGGTGAGGCCCCGTTGCATCAAGTAAATTTTACAATAGCCCTGCCTTTGACAATATGGACGTACACATTTGGCATCGCAGATCTAAGGAGTCGACAAGGTTAGTCACAATTATGTTTATAGATGATTGATTGCTTGGTTCATGGTTGTTTAAATCTACGTGGTTTACTTGGAGAATCGTAGTTGCATTGTTTTCTTTCGGATAGAAAATCGAAAGAGTAAATACGCCTGAATCTTACGGGGTACCTAAAAAGAGACTGTGAATTTCCATTTTGCTCGAATCTGACGTGTCACTCACTTTATCTTCTCTTATCAGACTCTTCATATGTTGGCCATCTAATGCTCGTATAATTTATAATACCTGCAAATTATTGAAACATCTAAGAACTTACGACAATCCCTAGTAGGTATACAGGAGCCGTTGTCAGCGCGCTTGTGGTTGAAGTTGCACACACAAGCCGACCCTACGCATTGTAGGGTACAGAGCACCGGCTCAGTATCTGCTTCATTCTTTGGACAATATTCGTTCGGGCAAGCACTTGCGCAGTCCGTCAAGAATTCGTTTTTGGGACAGGGCGGAGGGGCTGTGAAACAACGAAATTATATTAAATAACTAACTACACCCACAGTCATACACTTAGTACATTACTTTCTCGGAATATTAGAGATATTTTAGATCTCACAACACCTACAGAAGAAAGAAATACTTGTGAATAACGCAAACATTTCTCTCTGAGCTCGGGGATCAATGCCGAGTCACCATGTTTCAGAGCTTTAAACAATTTCGCCCCGTCGTCTTTGAATTATCTTTGCTGCCATCAAATTAACACCTATTTAAAATACATACCACTCCCAACAGAATACGCCGAACAAAATATAATATAAAGTCTTGTACAAACAAAAATAAATTAATGTTTGATAACGTTTTTGTGAGTCATTTTGAAATAACAGAATATATACAGGGTATATCAAGACTGCGACCGAAAACGAAGCCAGGTGGTAGTATTAGTGACTTCAGACACAATGCAAGTAAAAATTACGCAAAAAAATCGACAACTTTTTTTTGTAATTTTTTAGTGTTTCGGTGATAAATACATAGTTTTCCTAAAATAATGATGTAGACCTGTTTATTTTTATACACTCAATGGTACGTAAGGGTTTAAATTATGATTTTTGCAAAAACTAGGTATTTACCACCCAAACAAGACGATGTTTAAAAAATTCTAAAAAATATCTCTCTGTTTTGGTGCAATTTTTATTTGTATCGTGTTTGTAACCATTAAAACTACCACCTGGCTTCGTTTTCGGTCGCAGTCTTGATATACCCGGTAGAAACAACTGTTTCTACTAGGAACTCTAAAATAAGTACTTACTTGGTTTAGGTGTACATTTAGCTTCCAAAACACAATCGCCGTTTTCATTTCGCAAATATCCTTTTTTGCAAACACACCCGGTGTTGCAGGGCTCAGATATTTCTCTCAGACATAAGATGGCTTGGTCCTTCTGCGTGCAGTTCTGAGCACGACAAACGTTTTGTGTGCAGTTGCTGTACTCTTCGTTTTCAGGACATATATTTGCTGAAAAATAACAGATAAAAACATACACCCAACAATCACATAGAGAGTCCCAACTCCATGCTAAGATGCAAGTTTTATCGTGTTTATCAGAAACTACGAGAGAATTTACGGTTTCACAAAAATCCACATCGGAAACAAATATTCGTGGCTCACATAAACATTTGCCTCTACGGGGAATGAACCCACATCCTTTTGTACGATAAAAGGGCACGTTTATCGAATAACAATAAGGCTCAGTTGCACAAACTAATTTTGCCCATAACTTTGACTTTAACAATGTCATCGCCCTTAGATTATATACTCGTCATATAATCTAAGGTCATCGCCATACATTTGTGATGTATTTGACATTGCTAATGTATGGGATTGACGTTTTCAAAGCCATAGGTATGGGTAAAGTTAGTTTGTGCAATTGGCCCTTAATGTATAAAGTATTAGGTAGTGGGTCCTATTAGACAGATAATATACTTACGGCATTCCTCGTAAGGTATGCAAATGCCTTTATCGTTTCTCCAGTAACCTTTCTTGCACCTACACTTAGGGTTACATATCAAAAGGGTGCCAATTCTTCCGAGTATAGCGGGACACTTGCCAGTGGGGCTGGCTTGACTGCAGCTGTCGGTAGGGCATAAAGGTGGGCATGGATTATACTCCTCGTTGGGTCGGGCACTGCAGTCGAACGGAGCTGTAAAATTGTAATTAGACAATTTTAAATTTCGAAATCTATTATATATTATCTATTATTTATCATCATTATCCACTTTAGCCATAGGAAGTCCACTCCTGAACGTAGTAGTTACCTACTCCTTAAGGCGTATACGTAGTCTTTATTACATCGTCTCTCCACCTTGTAGGTCTACCTACTACCTATTCGACGCTACGCTAGCCGGTATGTAGCCTCCCCTTGTGCCCTGCTTATTTGCATAGCTTAAAGAATGACACATTTTGTTGTTAAAATTGTTTTTAGGCATAAAAGTGGCCGCTGGAAACTGCCAGACACGCATTTCCTCTCCAGCTGACATTAATTTGAAAAGTATACTTATTTATTAAATTCAGGGTGTTTCTTACGCTATCTAGTGCAGTGAATTATTAAAAGAGCTTCATAATACAAAATACTTACGGCACTCTCTGGTAGGTATGCAAGTTCCATTCGCCGCGCGTTTGTGATTAGGCAGACAGGCACATCCTGGCCCTCGGCACTCTTGAGTACAGAACCTTGGCTCCGTGTCTTTCTCACTCTTTGGACAGGGACTATCTGAACAGCTGTTCTTACATGAGACGCTTTGCTCGTTTTGTCCACATGGCAATTCTGTCAACAATTTAGAAATTTAACGACTGTATTTTAAGCTATCGGGCTTTGTTTGATGAGTGAATTCGGTAATTTTTACGTCTTTTTGTGTAGTTTGTTATTAAATATTAGCTATTGTTTTTTATTTATTTATTTGTAGTGTAATTGTGAATATTTTTTAATCCGCCGGACACTGAACATGTAATTTTACAAAGTGACTACATAGTGTACTACATCTAGTGCGCCTGATAGTAAGTGCTGTGTAGTCCAGATAAAGATACATACAGTATGACAAAAAAACCTCTGATCCACGTTGCGCATTTGGGTATTTCAATTGTACCTAGTATTAAAAAAAATACAAAAGAAATATATTATAATAAAGGATAACATAATTATCGTAAGTTTTAGTACACATTTTAGTATCAATATTACCCTAAAATCTAGTAAAGTTTTAAATTCTGACAACAATTTCTTTAAATTTATTTTATTAAGGATAAATTGAACACTAATGATGCCTGATAATACCTTTATCGATCAGAGAGCGTTTTTTTGTCATCTTGTATACCTATGTATAATAGTCTCTCATCGCAAGCTATATCTCATATCATTGTGTCTGAACATCTGTAGTCTGTACCTAAACAGCTGAACTGAAACGCAACGCACTTATGCACCTATTTGACAAATGTTTACTTAATATGGGAAAAGAATTAATGAGTTCATCGCTGTCTTAGCACCATGTTGAGATTAATCGTGATGCGTGACAACCTGAGTACAAATTCTTCGTCACTCATTTGTAATCTTGTGACGTATATTCAACTCTTTCAATTTGAAAACTACCAGTGGGTTTGGGTAATTTCCCACAAGAGTTGGTTTACGTCAGTTAATTTTTTTTTATTAAGATGATGTCACGTTTTCTGGCGTGGTCGAAATTCTAGTTATACTTTATAACTATTAGCTACAGCAAAATATTCACCAGTTAATTATTTTAATCATTGTTATAATTGCAGATTTTTTTATTCGCGTATTGTTTCTAACAAATTATATATTTTCGGAATATATAATTATATTGCTGCGATGTGCTGCTGTAATAAAACCATGTCAATTGTCAAAAAAAATCAATTTCTTTGAAGCCTATCTTAGGTTCACGGTATAATTAATATATTTATTTTAATGTTATTTCTAGCCTATATTGTTCCACTGCAGTAAATTTCGTCTTCCACCTCTTTCACCATGTAATGCCTTTTTCTTCTTCTTAATATATTTAATTTATAAACATATCTACCTTGGCACGCTCCGAGTGTACACAAACAAGCCGCCAAAACTGAATATAATACCCACATGATCACGACCAGACAACTTATGTCAAAAAATAACTTGCGATCGTTTTTAAGTAGCGTCGGAGCTACGTGTTTTATTACTTTGCCAGACATTAAATATATATATTTTCCTTATGGATATAGCGATATTATTTGTGTTGGTCGGCTGATATACTGGGTATATCAAGACTGCGACCGAAAACGAAGCTGGGTGGTAGTTTTAGTGGTTACAGACACAATGCAAATAAAAATTCGCAAAATAAGCGACAGTTTTTTTTTTGCAATTTTATAAAAATCTTTGTGTTTGGGTAGTAAATACCTAGTTATTGCGAAAATAATAATTTAAACCCTAACGTACCATTGCGTCTTAAAAAATAAAAAGGTGTACATCATTATTTTAGGAAAACTATGTAATTATCACCCAAATACGACAATAAGTAAAAAATTACCAAAATTAAATATATTTTCTTTCCCAAATTCGATATTGTGTTGCATCTTTCTAAATCATTTTAAAGTGCGGCCTGGTTGTAGCCTTTTGGTAACGGACCAGACGTGACCGCCAACATGTTATGGCGGTCGCGGGTTCAAATCCCAGGACACACCTCTGACTTTTCGGAGTTAAGTATGTGTTTATTCATAGTCAATAACACCGCGCACTATAAAGGTGAAGGAAAATATCGTGAGGAAACATTCATGACGTAGCGATTTTTAAGAATCTCTACGGTATTAGGCCAGTGTGGCGGATAATATGGCCTAACCCCTCTCAATCGTACTCTCGATTGTAGAGGAGGTCCGTGCTCCGCAGTGGGACGTATTTGGGCTGATACAGATACAGATCTTTTTATCAGTTATGAGAGTTTAATGTTGAAGGAGTTTTATTGGAAAATATTTTTTTTGATTAACGATACCTACATTGCATTATGCAAAGTTTCGGATGACATGAGAATAGGAATACGAGTAAGTGGAATAAATGTGTGAAGAAGACTGACCCCACTATCATGTGTGATGTGGGATTAATAGTTAAAGAGAGAGAAAGAAATAATAAATATTAGCATTTTATTAAAGAATAAAATAAGGAAGATATGAATTTATTAAAGAATAAATTCATATCTTCCTTTATTTATTTATTTCCTTTGTTTTTTTTTTTATTTTTGCCATCACCTGTTGTCACTTTCTAAATATAGAGATATAGTTGAAATTACTTAGCGTAGTCGCAAATCCAATGGGTAGTTACGTTGTAATAAATAATAGTATTGATTTTTTTTTTCATTTCTACGTTTTCAGCTCTAATATTTGGTTCAGATCAACCAGCTGTTATTCACTTGTTTTTAAAAGCAGTTTTATAATACGACTTATTGTATTGCGTGTTTTCTGCCAATATAATTACAGTCGTGTTTGACTAATTAAATCATCATTAATGTCTATTCCGTGATTAATTTTAAGTTGAGCACCGAAAAATATATTCCTTTATCTACATTTACTTACGACTCATAATAATGTTAACTTGTGTATTATTTATTTATGTCTTGTATCTTCAATAATATCTACGTTTTAGTTGTAAGCATTTATACAACGAAATGTTAGAGTGGCACACTATGGTAGTAAACACTAAACCCGATGTGGTAACCTACACAGGAGTTTCGAATTTTGAGCGTGACTTGCATGTATCTGGCTTCGATGTGACCGAATTAATTCTTTCTACTAGTGAGGGATGGTTGTACAAAGCTAGTTCTCACGGGTTGATAGGTACTCTTTTTGCACCGCACTGTCCAAAAGTGCTTTTGACGATGCATTCGGTTTGCCTTTGCCATTGTAAAAACCCATACACGGCATTTTACAAACTGTTATAATTTCATAATCAGTAGCAATCAAGTTTTAACTATTCTGCAAAATATGCATGACAAGACAAAATATTTCCTCTACGCAATCCGATGCAACCAATTATCTTACCGAGTTCTTGAACATCACAGTCTCATTTCCCTTATAGATCAATTCTCTATCAATATTCTATCTAATTTAAATCAATTTTTTATCATAATTTTATGCCTAGTGATAATTCATTACAAACATTAACTTACTACATTGCTCATACGGAACGCAGGCGCCGTTCAATCGCCAGAAGCCTTTCTTGCATCGGCATGCAGGCTTGCATATCAAGCTTCTCAGCTCATTGGAGGAGTCTAACTCCGCAACGGCTTCGCTGCAATCCTCCCCAGGGGACTCGGGATAGCATGCTCGGTACTCCTCATTAGGTCGTGAGCATTGAAACGGAGCTGAAACAAATTGGGTTTATTTTATTGGAAATAATTTTAGTACATTGTAGACAGAGTAATTACTGGACATAATTTGACTTAACATCTTATGTCTCAGGGTGGTGAGCGGAGTGGAATGCGCTTACCATCAGGCGAATGGCATGCTCGTCCCGCCATTCATCGCAATAAAAAAAAATACAACCTGGCAAGCATTACAAGAGTCCTCCACTCAGCATTTAGTAGACATTTACGCTGAAGAAGAGAGCGAATTTCAATACTTACTTGAATAATTAGAAATAAATTGATCTGCGATTCCACGTAGGATTTATTTTGAATTTGAGTTTTATTGTACTAATGATAAGTTTCAGTATTTTACTTTCGTGTTAAGTATGAAAAATAACAGTTTTTGTTCAGTTTAACTTTCCAAAGTTTCGAACGCGATAAAATTCGTGGTCACATGGTAAACGCAGCATGTTAGTTCAAATTAAATTAATATTAGTATTATTTTTACATGAGGTAGTAACTAGTAATGGATCTAGAACTTACGGCAATCCTGAATAGCTACACAGGATCCATTATCATTCCTTCGGGTGTCCATTCCACACACACACTTAGGTGGGGGGCACTTCTTCGGCCGAACACAAGGAGAGAAGTCGGCATCTTCGCTCTTGGGACAGTGGTTGCCGGGACAGTCCACGGGACAGTCATCTATGGTCTCGAACGGACCACACCTGACCATGCTAGTTTCATTCCGTTTAGCTGCAAAGATTGATACGTTGAAACATATATTTATTTTAACGACTTATCCGGGATTTTGGTCATAAAACCTTGATTTTCTTCATATATAAAGTATGTAAGGTGGACTTAATGCCAGTGGCATTATTTCCCAGTCGACCTCAGAATTTAGTACATGTCCAATATACATCCATGTTACATAGATAAACCCACGTCTATTTACCAGAAGAGGTAGACAGAGGTGGTACCAGGACACGCACTTTCGCCTTGTGCGTTCCGTCCCACGATGTGATAGCAGGCGGCCCTATCGCCATATCGGGCACTAATTTCTGATTTTGGGCTGATAATTAATAGAAAAATGTGGCATTCGAACCCGAGACCTCAGCGTTGTAATCGTACCGTAGACAGCTGCGCCACTGAAGCAGTGAGAATCTGAATTTAGCACATAATTTAATAAAGAAAATTATGTAAGTAAAGATAGTCTTGCAGTTACGTTTCTTATCGACCAGTATACGATATTTTCTTTTCTTTTTCTTGGCCTGATAGCGCTTCTGCGATTCCAGACATACGAGTCTCTGAAATTCTTCCGACTAACTCAAATATTTAAACAACTAACTTGATAGATTTAAGTAGATATAATCTAATATTATGATAAAAATACCTTAATGTAATGATTTTAGCTTAAGATGTAATAACAAATACAATGTCTTGTTACACTGTTCTGTTTCCGCTAGATTTTAAAACAATGTTTCCTAAAAAGGAACAGACGTGATAATTAAGTCAAAGACTGCTCCACTTACTAGGAATAACACGTCCTAATGTGATTCATAGAATTGTGTTTTACGCGTGTTATGTCTGCACATCTGTATTACTGAGTATTTTTAACTTATTATACTAAACTCATTCGTACAGTTCATTATTTTAAATTTTCAACCTACCGATATTAAAACGCGGATGAAATTGTTGTTATAAAAGAGTGTAATGGAAAATGGGAAAGGGAAAATGGTGAAAAGTTGAAGCCCGGTAGAAGAATGAAAGGCGTCTCACAGCTATGCCACATGGAGAGAAAGTATCTTAATTATTGTAGATCGACAATTTTACTGAAAGAAGATAATATATTGATTTTAAAAACAATTTCATCTGCATTCTATGAATTTTAAATAATCGCCTGCTTGAAGCGGTAATCGAACACCCCAAATGGTAGAAAGCACCCTAAATTTTAGGATAACCATGAAATGGCTAAATCCTAAGGATTATTTTTCTCTAAAATGATGTCTTCTATCTGTAACATTGTCTATCTATAATATTAAGGATATTTCCCCCTCATATCCCTTAGTCTTGGGACGCCTTGTACAGGTTGACATGTATGTGATGATATGTGAAGATGATAACTGAAATCCAGAGATGTAGGCCGCATGCGCCCGCCATCTTTTGTAAAGTGCGTGTTTGATGGCGGTGAATTTCGTTCACTACAAAAATACTCTATTAAACTACGTATTGATGCACGTTCCTTTTTTAATACACTGCAATGAAGATAATAATGAAACATACATAAACTCACGCCTTTATCCCCGAATTCCGAAATTTCCGTCCCACGATGTGATAGGGGGCGAGCCTATCGCCATATCGGGCACAAATTCCTGACTCCGGGCTGATAATGAATAGAAAAATCTAATATCACTTTGCCCGACCCGGGACTCGAACCCGAAACCTCAGCTTTGTAACCGTACCGTAATACAACTACGCCACCGAGGCAGTCATAATAATGAAATTGATTACCAAAACCTTAAGTAACATTTTATGAACTCTAGGTAATCCAAAAGTAGTTAACAGCACTTACGACACTTCTTATAAGGCACACAAACTCCGTTTAGTCTCCAATAGTTTTTCTTGCACCTACAAGCAGGTCTGCATTCGACTGGTATTAAAATATTGCCTACAGCATGGCATTCTCCGTCAGGGGTCGCTTGGGAGCAGTCCTCGCCCGGACAATATGGTGGGCATGCGTTGTACTCTTCATAAGGGCCATCGCAATCGAATGGTGCTGAAAATAAATGATGTACCTACTTAGGAATATTTTGTGAAATATTTATGATATTTTTGTTTTCGCAATAAAAGACCTTATAGACTTACTATTCGTTAAATAAGAAGAGGGCAGGGAGTTTGGCTAGACTCAAAAGGCAAAATACCTCATGCAATACACAGCTGACAGCACATTTCCAAATTGAGGTCATAGTTGAGGCCATTGAACTTTTTTTATTATTTAAGTTTTATTAATACACTATTAAACACTTAACTACAATTTCCAAGTGTTACTAATCTACTTAGATATGTAAATTAATTCCGTCACAAAAAAGAACATGGCCTTTATTGTTTACCTTCATTTGTTCAATTAAGAAAATACTTACGACAATCTATCGTCGCTATGCACGTTCCATTATCGGCCCTTCGGTGGTTGAATCCACATTTGCAAGCAGGTGGGGGACATTTAATAGGTTGGGGGCATAGAGGATTCCCATCGTCTCGGTTCTTAAGACAGTAATCGGAAGGACAGACTGTAGGACAGTTGTCAACGTATTCATTGTCACCGCATGTCAACGTTGGTTCTGTAGTCTCTGTTGTTTCAACTGGTTCAGTCGTCACACTTGTATTATTTGTTTTAGCTGAAATAAAACATGTGTGGATCATAATAACAAATAATTACATTTAATTAATGTCATTTACATTAATTAATAGCATCAATACATATAATATACACTAAAGCATGTCAGCTAGTTTTAAATATTTTTGATAGATTTCGAGCAATTACATTTTAAAATTCGTATGTCGGTTAAAATGTTTAACAGACCGGTAAATTAGAAAAGAATACTACGAATATTTTATCAATTTCAGTTACAAAAAACACTCTAGTGGCTTTCCTTCCTATTAATTTCAAAGGTTTAAAAAGCATTGCAAAAGCTAAAAGCCGTAGCATGAAGAGGGAGGCAACTTTGCAGGCCGGAATGATTGTATCGAATAGCATAGGACCGCCATCGCATGCCATTCGATACTCTGTCTGGACGGCATTGCGCTAACCATTGGGTGCAGTGCAGTCATAACAGACTAAAAAACAATAAAAATAAAATAGATACTTACGACACTGCTCATAAGGGACACATATTCCATCAAGTCTCCAAAAGTTCTTCTTGCATCGACAGGCTGGAACACACTCCAATATGATCCCTATCCGTCCGAAAATGTGACATTCACCGTCAGGGGTAGCTTGGGAACAGTTCTCACCAGGACAGTATGGAGGGCATGGATTATGTTCTTCGTTTTCTCTATTACATTCAAAAGGAGCTGAAAAATTTGAACGTTTTATAAATTTTGAAGACATTTGAAATATTTGGGGATAATAATGGTTGTTGTTATGATGGTAATGTGTATATATTTATGTTGGGCCTTCTTGGCTTCGATTCAATTGAGAGATGTAAGATTTGTCAGTCATAAAAAGCTCCAATTAAATTCCATTACATATACAGTGATAAAGTATTAGACTAATCTAAAACTGAAGTTATCCACAAAAAACTTACGACAGTCTCTGGTAGGGATGCAACTACCATTACAAGCTCTTCTGAAATTGAATCGGCATTTGCATGCTGGTGGACGACATTTTTTAGGCTTAGGGCATGGTGATTGGTCGTCGTATCTGCTGTCAGGACAATAGTTGACTGGACAGTCTGTGGGACATTCGTCTACCACCTCGTTGTCACCGCATTCGGGTGCTGGAGTGGTCGTAGGTTTCTGCGTTTTTGGACTCTTGGTGGTGAGTTTTGTTGTTGTCTTCGGCTTCTTAGTTGTAGTGATAATATCGTTTCTTTTTTTTACTGAAATATATGCAAAAATTAACACAAGTTTAACACAAAAAGTATTTTTTTGTGCGCACTAAAGTTTCTGGAGATCGCAAATTAAAGAACATTTGCGTTTACAGGTGTTATTTGATCTAAGCTAAACATTATACCAGTGACTTAAACAGACCACTTACGGCATTTTTTATACGACACACAGATTCCATTAAGTCTCCAGTAGTTCTTCTTGCATCTACACGCCGGTTTACATTCAAGCACTGGAAGATGTCCAGGCAGATGACATTTGCCGTCTGCAGTGGCTTGTGAACAGTTCTCACCGGGACAGTACGATGGGCAAGCATTGTATTCTTCGTGCGGCCCTTTGCATTTGAAGGGAGCTACAAAATAATGTATGGTCAAGTTGTGATGTAGGGATAAAAAAATCAACAGGGATGCTGAAGTCTTAAACATAAAAGTGATTAAGAGTTTTATCCCCAAACGGATAGTTATACGAACGTTTTGTTATTGTAGTAAAGTCAATAACGCATGGTAAAAAATATTCAAATTACACATAAGAAGTCAAATATTACTATTTCAGAATATCCTAATCAACAATCAACTTACACTCAACATCTGCTACTCGTACAAGCACGGTCTTCAATATTGTTATATTTGTATGAGTGTATAGTTATGAATGGGCTTATTAGGACCCTGCGTGTTGTCTAAGAATTTTGTTTTGTGAGGATGTGACTATTGAATATTTTGAAATAATAATAATAATAATAATGGAGTATATCCATAGTTTTGAACCACATGTCAAAATTTGAATACTTAATTGAAAATAGCCCTGTATGTAGTTTAGGTTAAGGAAAACAGCAATTTATTTATTCTAGTTTTAATATTTTTCTTTTATTCTCTATGTATGTAGTGTTCAATATATAATTTATTAATATAAATAAATTAATATCCTATGTCGTAGTATACTTACGACAGTCCCTAGTTGGTATGCAAGTGCCGTTCTTAGCTCGTCGCGAGTTGAAGCCGCATTTGCAAGCCGGTGGTGGACACTCCTTAGGCTTGGGACATTTGGACTGGTCGGCTTGCCGGTTTCTTGGACAGTGGTCGGAGGGACAATCGACCGGGCAGTTATCTAAAATCTCATTGTCATCGCATTTTGGAGGTGCGGTAGTAACTTGTGATGATTCGGTGGAGTCTTCATCAAAATCTGTTGCTGTTAGGAGAGTAAGGGGTGTAAATATATTTGTTTGTGGTGGGATATATACATTCATTTTTATATATTATATATAATAATTATTTCATTTATTTATTTGGTTGAAACTTCTATCCCACTGTAAAGCAGTAGGTAAGAATTTGCTTAGTGCGATAGGATCGCCATTTGCACTATTTAATTCATGTATTTTATAGTTATAAAATGATCTATGTGTGATAAAGAGTAATCTGTATCTGTCTCCGGCAGGGCACGAGCCTCCTCTACAATCGAGAGGAGTTAGGTCATATAGTCCACCACGCCGGCCTATAAATAAAATAAAGAGAAAAAGAGTAATAAAATATAAAAATTGATTCGAAATGGAGCCACTGGACTGGGCTCAGTTTCATTACTGGATATTGTGGAAAAATAGCACATTTTCTCACCTACACCAAACCTGTTGAGTAGGACCACACCAACAACAATAAATATAAAACGTGCCATACTGACGCGAAGCCAGTACAGTAATGGTTAATTTATACGCGATAACGTATTTCAATAATCATTAGACTGGTCGTTTGTTCAAAGGGTATTTAAACAGGTGAATAATTGTAACTAGTGTGTGACAACAAATTGTTACATAGTTAGGTTATTCATTTGAGTACGTTTGTGTTGGTAAAATATTTTGACACAAAAACACAAAACTGACTACACGTTTTTGAAAATAGTTTACTCAATGTTGTCTTTTAGTCTAGTTAAATACTATAAGGTTAAAAATGATTGTTGGGTTATGGTTAAACTCGGCAGGCTATCTAACCCCATCTTGTATTTCATCAAAAAAAACTAGTGATACAAAACAATCAATAGCTTTCTTGCGGGAAGACCAGCCGGCTGACTGCCGCTTTAAATAATGTGGGTTCGATCTCCGTACACACAATACTATTTTACGAGTTGTTTCTTTTTATTTTTTCTTTTACTATTTTCACGAATGTAGGTATTGTGAAGAACCTATTTCCAGAAGGGTTGATCAGACACGCGAACGGAAATCATTCTGTTATACGGATAAAGAAGGAATGATTTAAAAATCGCTCCGGATTCTCTATCGCATTTACCACGGGGAGTGCTCTAAAGAATGTTTGGACTTATCTGCTGCTGAGTTCCGTCACCGTTCAATACGGCAAACCTCCAAATACCATCCAACTCACTTCGGAGGTTGAAAATCCACCACAGTATATTTCTTCCGACATCCAGGTCGCCTGGGTAGGTACCACCGTGATGTCTATTTCTCCCGCCTAACAGCAGTGTAAATGCACTGTTGTGTTCCGGTTTGAAGGACATTGTAGCCGGAGTAACTACTGGACATATAGAGACTTAACATCTTATGTCTCAGGATGGCGAGCGCGGTGGAATGCCAAGCATTGCCTTGTAATTCATAGTGTTGTTTGGTTTTGCTACTGTCCATGAGCGGCCGTATCGCTTACCATCAGGCGAATGGCATGCCCGTCTCGCCATTCATTGCAATAAAAAAAAAAACAATAAAAAAATTCTTCCACGTACTACAAATCTCTGGAACTACTGCCAACAGCAGCGTTTCCGTACAAATAATAAATGAATAATTTTCCATGCTAAAGATCGGCCACGCATTACTACGCCTTGTGGTGTTGCAGATTTTCATGGGCGGCGGTGATCAACCTACTATCAGGTGAACCGTATGCTCGTTTGCCCCCTATAATAAAAAAAACCTATGAATTTGCTGAAAATATAAAACATTTTAAAAATCACGAAACCCTAAAACAATTTAAGCTGTGTTTAATAACGATATTCTTGGTCTCCCCGGCATACAAAAAGTTCTCGCAGCCTTCGTTTGGTTAAAATGTTTCTTTAGCAAATACTTCCTGTGAACTGACTGTTATTATACTAATTTTAAATATATTACCGGTAAATTTAATGTTTGTTTTTTGTAATTTAACATTTTTACATTATTACTCAGCATGGGGTGGTTTTATTGTTCCGCTTTGAGTGTGAGAATTATCGGTTTTTCATACAGAGCTCATATTGAGACCTGGATTTTCAACAGCCAGGTAAGGTGAAAAGCTTTATTTATTAAGAAAGAGACCTAATAGTTTCTTAAAATTCATGATAATAATAAAACAAATTAGGTACTTTCATAGATTGTATTAAACACAACATTCAATATTCCGGTTGTTACTCTTCACGTGTGGCGTTTAAAGTCCTTTGGATACGCAAATAAATTATCTCGGTCTACTATTGAACAGTAATATTGTTACTTTAATATAAAATACACCTGTAATCACAATAATGATATCACCAATAGATAAGTTTATTATTCATTTTGTGGCAAATTTATTTTAAAAGGCTTACCTAAACATGCTTCTTTCATGCCCGAAACTAATGGCATGAAACTAACTCTAATGCCCGAAAACTCAAACGCCATTTAAATATGGACATATTGAGACTTAACATCTTATGTCTCAGGATGGTGAGCGCAGTGGAATGCCATGCATTGCCTTATAATTCATGGTGTTGTTTGGTTTTGCTACTGTCCATCAGGCGAATGGTATGCTCGTCTCGCCATTCATTGCAATAAAAATATTTTAAATGTATATATATATATATATAATTAAGTTGCACTTAACTATCCACGTGCCACTTAATCAGTACATTTAAGCTGGACCAGCGTAGTGCAACATAATATTTAAGTGCCGTTTGAGTATTTGAGCGTAAGTCGTCTAAATTCTTATGGCGTGTGGCTAAATTTGGAACTACAAATAAAATTTTAAAAATATCTATTTAACTTATTGATTGAGATATGTTCTTATATTGTATATCAGCCCATATATGTACGACCCACTGAAGGGCACGGGCCTACTCTATAATCGAGAGAATCGATTGAGAGTGGTTAGGCCATATAGTCCACCACGCTGGCCTAGTGCGGGTTGGCGGACTTACATACCGTAGAAATTCTTTAAAATCGCTACGGTATGCAGGTTTCCTCACGATGTTTTCATTCACCGTTAAAGTGCGTGGTGATTGACTATAATCAATACACACATAACTCCGAAAAGTCAGAGGTGTGCCCTGGGATTTGAACCCGCGACCACCGTGAACATTTAGGCAGGCGCGTCTGGTCGGTTCACAACAGTCCACTACGCACTTTTTGTATTATAAAAACAAACATTTATGGTCTCAATCAAATAATATTAACATGTCCAATGTAATAAAATGTGAAGACAAACTATTCTTATTTTTTGACAACAACGCATTCGGGCGCCAGAAGATCGTAGACCTTCTACATATACATATGTATATGTTACACCTAGACTCGAGCCGTGGCCGCCAGACTTTCGTCATTTTATAAAAGCTGTTTAAAATTTTCCGATCGTATAAATTATATACGATATTATAAAAGCTGAATTTTATACATGTTGTTAAGGCTACTTTTTTGTAAATCCATTCAAAATAAAGCAAGTTACAATCATTTTCATTGTGTAGTTTGAGTAACAGGAAAGGAATGTTCCACAAGTATAGTGACGTCACCATTTATGTTGTGTATGATACTCTAAGCATGCGAAAGAAATAGCGAGATGTTTGTTCCAAAGTCTCCATTATTACCTAAAAATGCTAACAACTGCTTTTTTTACAACAAATTATTATTAACAGATATATTTACTTTGAATAGTATTTTTAACAAAACACATAATGAATAGACACATGCCCTATATTAACTCGGGACTTTCTGAAACTTTAGTGCATTGATCGTAAGGGACGCATACGCTGTTCTTCCTCCAGTACCCTTTGATGCATCGGCAGGTCGGCTGACATTCGATGACAGGTCCCAAGCCAAAGAAGGGACTGCAAAGTCCATCAGGTGTCGCGTCGCTGCAGTCATCCGTAGGACACAGTGGGGGGCACGCGACGAACTCTTCGTTTGGGCGGTTGCAGTCGAACTTTGCTGTGGAGGGAGAAATATGTTTAACTTTCCATATACGTTGATGATGGAATTTTCCGACGTGCCATTGTGTAGATTGTTCATTTAATACCTTTCTCACAGCAGACCTTAATTTTATTCAGCGTTATGTGGCGTTCTATAGACTTTGCCAATCTAAACGGACTCTGGAATTTATCTATACTTGTCTACGCGTTCAGTGTTTAATACAATCCTGTGAGTTCATGAAGTCATTATAATCTATTTCCAAGCGCCAAACAACTGATTGATGTAGCGGGTGAATGACCTATTGATCTACTGTATTGATGCTGGTAATGCATTTAGCAGAAATAGTACTGGTTTTTCATATTGTTGTATGAGTATGATTGTTATAAACGCAGGGGAAATACTTACGACATTCCTCTGATGGGATACAAGTTCCATTTGGACCACGTTTGTAGTTGAATCTGCAGTCACAAACTTGTGGAGCGCAAATATCGGATGCTGAACAACTTGCGTCGTAGTTTTCATGCTTGGGACAAATCCTCAGCTTACATTCTCCTTTACAATCTGTTAGTTGCTCGTTTGGTTTGCAGCTAGGACCTGCGAAAATAAACATATTTTAAATATTCTTTATTATTTTCTAAAGCAGACTTAGACGATGCCTATGTTAAAATGTTACGACTGTAAACCTTTGTGTATAAAAGATTATATCGTTGTTTGCGTGTAATTATTTACTAAGTAGTTGAAAATTTGCTTACAATGTTCAGATGCATTTAATTTATCGTACCATGCCACAAAAACATGAACTCGAAATAAGCGCGAGGTAAACAATATTATTCATAGTAAATGAGCATTATACAATGGACAACCACAATGCCTCGATAACAGAAAAATGATATTCGAGACATAACGAATCGGTAAAACATCAGTAGTAGGTTTTTCTTACCTGCTAAACAATTCGTGACTAACATGGCCACGAGAATAATAAACACAACGCGCGTCATCTTGTCAGATTGCAGCATCCTCGACTGGTCATAAAATCATAACCGACTGTTACTTAGGGCTAGCGCGCACGGGTTAATTTTGTCCCCGTTTCTAATGCGTCACTCTTATGAAGTCCGAGGCCTTGTAAGGAGATGTGCGCATGTTACGACGTGACAATTGGGTGATATTTTTGTCACTATCGTTGGCGCATTCGGCTTTGGAGACGTGAAATGGCAGTGACAAAAACTTTTATGCCTCTGTGACAAAAGTCATCCGTGCGCGCTAGCCTTTATAGTCATAAGAATTAAAAACCTAGAACAAGTTCCGTATTGATTTATGTTACAAACATCAACAAAGGTTACTTTAAGTTTAACGCCATCTATTAACAGTTAAAAGAACCTTAGGAGATTTATCATGAAAGGTTCTGCAGATTGTGGAGTAATTATGCACTGCTTCGATAGATGGCGTTGTTACAAAACTTTGTAGATGCTTAAAGTAGAGCCTTCTGAAACAATAGTCTTGGTGTGCCTAATTTATACTACAGCGAATGGAGCAACATGTTCGGTTGGTGCCACTGTCTGTGTAAAACGACACAAAGGGGTGGCCATATTGCGTTTATACTTTACGTTCTTTTAGCGACTTTAGGTTTCAAGGGCATTTAAGGCCGAGGTTAAACACTTACCATAATAAAAATACTTATGTTTTTGTTTGCTGACAATACTATTGAATTATTGTCAACTTTCAAGTAAGTAGGATGTAGAGTTTTTTTCGAGGGAGGCGGAGCGGTGATATTGGGCTCACCGGTCTTACGACTCAACGTTGAGCCACCCGGGAATGATATTACCATCCAGGCGACCGTTAAGTTGAGTCCCTACTAAATTCTTACAGCGGCATACCAACCCAAAACCTCACGGTGGTCGTTTTCAGCGCATTGGAACAGCTCCGGGTTCCTGCGGCAAAACGCCATAGCCTCGCCGGAACCGCTCCTGCCCAATGACGCGCTACGGCCTACTACACTCATTTGTTGACACCTTCAGTGCCCACGGCAGCATGAGAACATACGCTCATACTGCCCATCTCGTAGTCACTTTTAATGGGTTTTACACCGTCCTCCACTGCTTGCCCGCGACCACCATTGCCCTCATTAGTCGCCTCTTACGACAGACAGGGGGATACCATGGTGGAATTCTAAAACTCGCCCCCAGTCCACAAGGCAAGGTTGTACAAGTATTGACAAATACGCCGTAATCGGGTAAAATAAGGTTGTTTCCTGCGTCAACTTCCACTCAATCACTTAGAATTATTAACATCACCTTGAAACTTTGAATCCAAATAGCGTGAGCTTACACTGACTAGAACCTTGTGGAATTTCTTCATTCCATTTGCAAAGTCGCCCAATGCACTTAGATTACAAAGTTTTGTGATGAATTCTCCTCATTAGGAGAATGAGCAACGAACCGATTGTTGCTCATTTATAGTTCTTATATCATTCAGTTCAACATGAAGGCAGTTTAGCGCTGCTTCTGTGGGATTCAAGCAAAACTATCGTAGCTATTTACCGCACAAGCGTGTTTACCCACCGTCCTTTACCAAGTGTAAATAACTTTGCAACTTTCCCTTATTTAGGTTCAGCTATTTCAACGGCTACTGTGGGCGAAATTGAAACATTGGCTTTTGGATTTATTTTTCTTTTAGCTGTATTCCCAGTAGGATTTCACACCGGCAACATTTTAGAAGCCTAAACATCCATTTCAAATACAAAAATGGGGAACTGTCATTTAAACATTTTTAGTCCGTATTTAATCCCCTAAGGACTTGGCGACGAATATTCAAAAATATTTTTTACTGCTCGCTTATATAATATGCTTTTAGAGTTAGACCTATTAGTTTGCGACGCGCGTTGTCTATCCACTAATTAGATTTGCATACATAAGCATACGGCTGTATTTCAAGAGGGCCTGTAGGTAGAGGTGGAACCACTGCCATCCACAGGTCACCAAACTAATTTCCGTCCCAAGATATCCCACGATAGGTGGCAAGCCTAAAGCCATTGTTAGATATATAACAAGTACATATTATAATGGATGTGGATATGTCCGGCAGTTTGTAAAAGTATCTCGTACAATCTTTTACTTAAGACACAATACTTATTTAATGATTTAAACGTGGGGTTAAAATGTGCATATGGCTGTTGAGTGGATTTATTTATTTGTTGGTGTTAGTAAAGTAATGTGAAATCGTAGACAGAGTATTCTCTGTCTACGTGTGAAATGAATTTTGAAAAAGGATAATTTTGACAATGTGAAATACCTTTACAGTAAAAAAGTTCTACAACGATTCCCGTAATTTTTACTTGTATTACTAGTTCGGTGCTTGCCCTCTGGTTCCATCTGTCATCGTTACCCTTTTTATTTTCATTTCCCGGCTGTCCGATTTGTATGAAACAAACGGTTTGATAGCTGAACACGTGCTCGATATATTACGTCAAAAGTCTCCCCAACCAGTAATAAATAATCGTATTCTTTTACGTTTTTTCCAAGTAGTCATACTGCTGCCATTTTTATCTTTTCTGGAGAACAATGAATGAAAAATTGTTGGTAAAATAGAACTAAGATTTATTGAAAGAGCGAATTTGTAGAAAATCGCATTCTTAATATTTATTTATGATTGATACAGACAACACTTGTGAAAATTAGGTGTGTTAACCATCTAAGGAATTGTCAAGTTTTAAGACATGTTGGGTCTATGGCAGCTGGAAACAAAGTGTACAAAGCAGATCAATCACTTAATGTTGTAGGTTCTTCATCAGTGAACATGCTTAATTATTCCCCTTCGAATACTGCAAAGGCCCAAATAGCTCCATTTTAATAATACGTCAATTTGTAAGCAACGCCGGAGGAGCGACGACTGTCGGCGAGCCAATGTCGAATTCATTAATTAGACATTCTCTGGGATTATATTATTTCATGCCGAGTACATAAGTTACGTATCTTATACAGTTGCAAATTGAAGCGAAGGGATTATTTTGTCAAAGGAAATTATTCCTTTGCTGGTATGAATGGTGCTGTTTTTGGGCTGCATTTCCTTTTCTTTTTTGTTTACTAATGAGTTATTTTGAACTAATAGAAGGAATTATGCATTTTATTTATAGATTATCTGTGTTTCTGACAGTGTTTCTCGTCTACAACATTTCAAAAGTCTTATCACTAAATTCTTTATAAGCGTTTCTGACTTTACAAATACGAGGTTGTAATATTTTATCTCCCATTTCACTTTTTCAATAGATGAATTTTGAAAAATAATGTCATGGAACTTCCGTTCAAGAATTATTGCTTCTAGAATCTAAATCAACGACCTTAGAATATGCTTTGTCAATTAATCCTTATGATTTTGCCAGTTAGATTTATAATATTCCTCCGATTAATTATACATTTGATGTTGCCTTCTGGGCTCATATTGGCAACTACTCTTTCGTCGAAAATTCCATTAAGTGAACTTACGAAACTTCGTGGATTATTAAGCACTTCATAAGCGTCTCGGAATCTCCTCGGGGACTTGCGGTTCCCTTCCATTAGTAATATGACATGTTGCATCAATATTTCTCTTTGCTTAGTAAATCTATACGATATGAGTATATTGCAATTATAATATTATACATATACTTCTGTATACGTACACACATAAAATCACACCTTTTTTCCAAAAGAGGTAGGCAGAAGTGATATCAGGACACCTGCGTTTCGCCTTGGGTGTTTTCGACCCACGATGTGATAGGTGGCGAGCCTATAGCTCTATCGGTCATAAATTCCTGACTCCAGGCTGATAAGGAATAGAAAAATCCAATATTACTTTGCTCGTACCGGGATTCGAACCCGAGACCTCAGCGTTGTAATCATACCATAGTTCAACGGGGCCATCGAGGCAGTTTAGAAAAATAACATTAATAATAATTACTAATAACCATAAAACAACATTACCATACAAAACAAAAGCCACATTCATTTAAATTACAGTGATAAACCAGTTGGTTCCCCAACATAACGGTGAATCTTGACAAAGTTATTTAATTTACATATTTTAATGAAATGCTCCGCGGAATAATTAGACACATTAAATATTGTTTTCAGAACGAGGCTGATGCTTTGTGTCCTTTTGATCCGTTAGATTTGCCCTGTGTTTGAGAATTAATGGATCGGAACGTCTACGAAGTCTTTGATTGAGGATTAGGTTCTCTAACGATGTTTACTCTACTTAATTTAGAGGACGGATTTTGTATCTCGGTTGCTAATGGTAATATTAACTGCACCGGTGATGAAGATTTCTTCGTTTAGATTAAATTATATTTTTCCAATAAAGAGTTGAATTTATTAAAGTCTTACTTGTTCTATGTGAGTATTTATATTTCATTTTAGTGCGCATATTAAGAACGTTCGTAAAATCTTAAGTGAACACTACTCTTTGTTATGCTAATGCTATTATTTTAACTCGAAAAAGTAGCTTGCTGGATTTTTTTTTCGTGTTAACTGTGAGATAATACGTTGACGTAGATCTGTCCACGTGATTTTGCACTCTATCCCCAAATGTGTAAGTTTGATTTCAATCAAAATTTTTTTTTGGGCAGCCGCAGTAATTCAATATCGTCATGACCTTTCAGTACATTTTGAATTTCACAAGAGTAGATTTTCCGTCTGCTTAACAAATTTATGAATTTCTTCTTCGGCTAAGAAAAGGTTTTACTGAGTTTTATTCTTGTACTTGGAATTTTCTCCTTGTTACTCTATCATTGAAATGGGTTGGGTTTTATTGGATTCGAATGGGTTTAACGTCCGAATTTTTATGTTGCTGCTTGGCTTTGATGTAAAGCGAATATATTTAGCTGTATAAATAAATACTAAGTGGTCTGCAACGGGAACATAAGGCTGCTTTCACTGTATTTGCATTATAAATGTTTGTCTCCTCGGTTTCCGTTTGGGCTAATTGCTGCTACATTGACCTATTCTGTTTAAAGCGTTTTGAGCGGTCTATCCTTGGTTTATGCAAAGCACCAGCTTTCTTAAACTAATGACTATACAGCAGTTTCAGAGCAGCTTAATTGCCTCGGTTAAATTCTTCGAGCTATTTTTGAGTGAGTTATTAATTAGAGCAGAACCAACAGTTCATTTGCTATTTGGTAGAATTATGTTGATTTATCCAGAGCTTATCAAAACGTAACTAATGGATTCCTTCCATAAGATTTGCCAACCTATTGCTCACTTATTTCTGCATGCAAAGTTAAAGTTTGCAGCATTTAATGATCCTTATTATTACCATGAGATCTATTGCTTGCAAATTCTAATGCCAGTCCTCTTTTATTGTTAACTTAAGCGCATTTGGTCTATGGAGTGGATATTTTAAAACCGTCGTTATGTTTGACTTACCTTGTGCCTATAGGATAGACAAAAGCGACGGCAAAACTAATAAAACAATAATTTATTATACATAGCGTTTAATTCCCATCAATCCATAGATTCAAGACACTAACTTGAATTTATAGACAACAAAGAACTCTTGTCTTTATACTCGTATCATATATAACCATTATGTTGCAATGACATCGCAGTAAATTCTCAAATTTTATGTACAACCTTGTATTCCGATTTCTCGGGCTGTAATTACTTACTCCCATGCAAATTCGTTCTATTTTCCTGCCTAAAAGAAAACAGTTTTCTATACTCATTCAGTTCTACGATAATGTGAAGAAGGTTGAGCCAATTCCCGAAACTTGGCTACTTCCCTTCCTTATGTTATTGGACTCTTCGCAAGTGTCGATTCCCGAGGGATGTCGCTCCGTTCTAATGCTGACAAAGTTCGGTGAAGATTTATTGGTAAAGCGTAAGTTTTAGGATGATTTCTGAAGAAAAGTTATCTTTTCATGTACGCCCATACATATGAAAGTTAATATTAAAGTGGTAATTTCTTTTTATGTACTGTGTCAAATATAATTTATTATATGTTCAAGTGTTAGTCTAGGTGGTATGTTATGTAAAATAAAGTATTATCTACAATCATTTTCTACTTGACGACTACTGTTCAGTAGACCATGGAAAACTTGTTTCAATTAGTGGCTTTGGTGAATTTTTTTTAAATTCTTACTTTAAAATCTACACTAGACTATTATTATCATGTAGCTTGTTCCAATATTAATAATTACAAGTCACCGACAAAATTTCTCTACTTCTTGCACCCATCATCAGCTGTATACCAACGCAGTTTGATCAACGACTACAAAAATGCAGCTATAAGCAAAAACATCTAAAGTAAATTGGAAACTAATTTACTGCGAGTTTGTAGTCGGTGTAAGTTCTACGTCATCCGACAAGACCGAAAAAGGTCCCAAGACCCAAACAGTAAGGAGTTGCGGCCGCGACTTCGTGGAACTTTAACTTGCCCTCGAGTTTTTCGTTGGTGTAAATAGTGGAGCTTTGGTGTTAGTCATTAAGATTTTTAACATATTTTTGTTGATGGTCAACCATTATGGTATGCCATGCTTGTGTGTCGCATGTTGGGCTCAGCCAGAGTACATCTGGTTTCGATTGGGCTGGTGTAATTGTTGTTTGTAATTGATTAAGAATACATACCGGGTATATCCAGACTGCGACCGAAAACGAAGCCAGGTGGTAGACAAATAGACAATATTTTTTTTCTTATTGTCGTATTTGGGTGATATATACATAGTTTTCCTAAAATAGTGATGTACACCTCTTTATTCCTAAACACGCAATGGTACGTAAGGGGTTAAATTAATATTTTCGCAAAAACTACATATTTACCACCCAAACACAATGATATTTAAAAGAATCTAAAAAACTATTTGTCACTGTTTTGGCAATAAAAATATTTGCATCGTGTTTGTAACGACTAAAACTACCACCTGGTTTAGTTTTCGGTCGCAGTCTTGATATACCCGGTATAAGCCTCCGATAATTCATAGGTAAGATTTGAACCGAAACCAGCGACTACCGCCTTAGGAGTTTGTGTCCACGTCGTCTTTAGCAGGCAACTGTTCAAATATTTTTTTATTGCATAGGTCCGGCAAACGAGTAAACAGGTCACCCGATGGTAAGTAATCACTGCCGCCCATGATCATCCACAACGCTGGGTCATGGATGTGTTGCTGGCCCACTTGGTAGAGGAACAGGAAGGAAAAAGAATGGGAAGAGGAAGCGGGTATTGGGCATTCGGCAATTTGTGTGTAAATCGGAAATAAATATTTACATAACATTGCTTGTTTTACCAAAATTCCAACTTCGAATATATTAAGCTGAAAACATTACTCGTTGTCGGTAATTCTTCGCCTACAGACCTTTGTGACATTTATCGGTATATTTCGGTCAAAGGACGCAAGATTGATGATTGTCCGATACGAACAACCACGCCTATGTAGAATTACTAAATGGAAAACGTCAATACCGAGAAAAATAACCCATTCTGAGAAAAACCATTTCACAACAAGCGATAACATTGATTTATTGAGATATAAATTACGGCCATTTTTCGGGCAATGTTCTTTTTTGTTAAAGTAATATTATGTACATTGCTTGTAATAATTACAGCATTCGTCCAGTGTGGTTGGCAGTTTTGGTATTGCATAGAAAATTGATAAAATTTATATTGTAAGTTTTCTCACAGTTTCTTCAGTGCTAATACATAATATCTTTAATTAAAATTTCAGCCGAAATCTTATATCGCAAGCCAAACGGCACCGTAGTACTTAAAAAGCGAAATAATTTTGAGTATATTTGATTATGTTTAATGTGTCCATATTCCATTCTCTTCTATAAATTCCATTGAACCGTTCTGTATAACCAACCAAGCAGTTAAAATACAATGCCCATTAAATTTTTAAACCAAATTACGAGTAGAAACAATGTAAATTAAGCACAATTTAGCTTTAAAAATTCCTTTATACACCGAACAAAAGATTTTTAACGTATCCGAAAATACGAAATGCAAATGGATCGCCCCTATCGCTTAGAAATACGCGATACGGCCAGATTTCCGTCCAAAATAACAAATGGCAACGAATTCTCCGCGAGACAAAAGCCAGAGCCGGTATAATGGCTTAATTATTTATTCACAATCGTAGGAGCGGCTCAGTGTACTCGTATAGAGTATTTAAACGTTACTTAATCGCGGCAAATGTATGCCGTTTGTTATGACTAATAATCTTCGTGCATGGGGATTTGCTAGGATTGGTTTGAATATCTGCAAGCAGAGCGAGAACGAGTTGGAGTGTGACATCATTGACTTATATTCTACCGATAGACGAGACACGTAATAGAAATAAAGTGCCCCCATATTTTAAAAGCACACTGCAATATTACATCACTTACCTGGTATTTTATTAAAATATTGTAACTTCAGACGATTTGCTTTCGGTTTGACGGCGAAACATTCATTTATTAATTTTAAATGTATGCAATAAGGCGTACTGCACTGTCATTGTCACGAAGCAAACTGATTCATGTGCGGTGCATGCACCGCAAGTAGGTGAGACACATTTTGTTTACTGAATGTCTTATCTAGTGTAACATTGATATCGATGGTAATCATGGTTTTAGTAATCACATGGCAGTCTCCGTGATGGAGTTACTTGAGAGTCGGGTGTGAAACGAAGGTCGCTGACCCGAACCCGCACCGAGACATGTTTGTGTGCTCCACAAGTATTTGTTTCGGGTTTGTTTTTCAGAGACCGAAATGTCTCTTGTAGTTTGTGATACCCATTATACAAATCCTGGTATTTTACTGTGCGCTCAGAACTATGAGTGTGACTGTTGGGGGCATTCTCCAATCGGCTCTTAATCAACTGTGCCTTGGAGGTTGCTATTTTCTCCGTAACGTCCGCTCTAATACCTTAATATATTTGACAGCCTCTATGGCGCAGTGGGTTAGACACCGGCTGTGAAACGAGAGGCCGCGGGTTCGATCCCCGCACCGAGACAAATGTTTGTGCGATCCACAGGTATTTGTCTCGGGTCTGGGTGTTTGTGAGACCTAAAAGTCTCTCGTAGTTTACCTACAAAACAGGACTTATTTGATCTTAGTGTGGGGTCAGGACTATGTGACTGTTGGGTGTATCTATTTATTTATATTATTATATTTACTATGGACGTAGTAAAATACCTGTATAAAAGTTATATCCCAATGTATGCGTTAAAACTTTGGTGGTATTAAAAATCATTGCTTATATTTTTATTGACGAATTGAATCCGACTTTTATCCATTTGTTGCTGCAGTGCGCTTGTGCTTTTTGTTCCATTGTAAAATAATATCCAGGGCGTAGTTTCGAACAATGAAGTTTTGTTCTATTCTTTGAGAATCAACTTTCCAGCGTCATCGAAATATCAATTATTTGCATGAAATTCTCCGAAAGTTTGGTAGAGCCGTTATGTCTGTCGATAGTTATATAAAGAAAACAACTACAAATGCAATACATTTTTTTTTTATTTCATTCGTATCGTTAGTTTACAATTGTTAATAATCATTTTTTTAAACAATTCATAATTCTAGTCACTTCATTCCCAAATAACTGAGAAAAGATCAAGTACCACATATAACGCTTTCTAAAAATCAATACTAAGTATCAGAGATTTTTCAGTCCATGACGTAAGTAAGGAATCGGTCCCACAGGACCTATGGCGGGGTTCCAAATGAGTCGCCCTGCCAAGATAACGGGTTAGAACGGGGCATCGTCCATCTACTGGCACTTACCGTTTCCTTTGCGCTCTCTGAATTACTTTACGCTTAGATAAAATTGGTTTAAAAAAAATCATGGAATCTATGATAGGCATATAAAAATAAAATGTGAAATGTTTTTGATGAAAGAAATGCTGGGGTATATTTGGCAATAACAATATTATTTCTGTATGCAGTAAATATTTGTGCTAGGTCTAGACGACTAATAATAGTACAAGCTATCAGAAACATGAACTAAACCAATAAGATAAATCATAATCGTAAATGGGATACAGATTTTTAGATCGAGGCTGTATTGTACCAAAAACCCATCGTAGTTACTAGTATCTCCGACAAAAGGTCAATTTTTCAATATCAACTATTAATCAAAATCAGAAAAAGATTTTTGCATTTAGTATTTAGTTTCGTAGCTGTATTACATATTTATGACAAAATTTTCCATTTTATCAGCTTCGCCCTTACCTTGTCTTATATTTTAAACGAGTATTAAGTTAAAAGTACCAGATTTCTATGAGGCGTCAAGGCTCTGGAAGTTAGTAGGTTGAAGTGGCAACGGACTGGCCACATATGTCGTAGAACAGATAACCGCTGGAGTAAACGTGTTCTGGAGTGGAAACCGTAGCGTGGGTCGTCCTCTGGCCAGATAGCGGGACGACTTGCACAAGAGGTCCGGCAGCGACTGGATGCATAAAGCAGCAGACCCGGCTCTGTGGCGTACCTTGTGAGAGGCCTATGTCCAGCAGTGGACTGCAACGGCCCGATGATGAAGGAACCAGGAACTACAAATGCTCAATATTCACTGTAACGGAATGTTAAATCCCCACAAACTAATACTACTACTAGAATTGAACAAAGCTTATCCAGGAGTGCCTATGGCCTAAAATGTTTGGCCTGTGCCGCGCCGCACCGCGCGTTAATTCTCCTTTATTGCTCCGCACGGGCGCCCGTAAAATATAATAGCATACACTTTCAAATCAGCACTTCGTTTTTAAACCCTTCCCATATTCGATATTCAAATTGAACGAGGTTTAAGCCATATGCTGCCTCCTTTTGAAATTATAACTGCAAAGTATCTTTCGTCATAATGGCCTAGTGGGGATGTATATGTACATAATATGTAAACTGTGGGGTTTACAGATAGAAATTCGGGGTTGAGATAATCCAGTTTGTATGAGTTCTTTGTTGGGAAAAAACTGACTTAGGTGATGGATAATTTCCTGAAAAAGTTGAAATCATAGAAGTTGATTGTAAAATTACAAGAAAATTGTGTACATGCCGCTTAATTGTGTAATCTGACACTTGTAAGATATAGGCATGTAGAAAAAGATGGAGTATGACTGCCTCGGTGGCGCAGTATTTCGGTATGATTGCAAAGCTGAAGTTTCGGGTTCGAATGCTGGTTTCGGCAGTGATATTGTACTTTTCTATTCATTATGAGTCTGAAGTCAGGAATTTGTGCCCGATATGGCAATAGGCTCGCCCCCTATCATATAGTGAGACGGAATACACCTTTGAGGCGAAATGTGGGTGTCCTGGTAGCACCTCTGCCTACCCCTTCTGGGAAAAAGGCGAGTTTATGTGAAAATGTGTAGTCTAGCAGGAGCCTCGTGGTTAACAGTCGAATTATATAGTTACTGAATCTACTTTACATTTTAAGGGCCGATATATTTTTTTATGAACCTTTATCATCCCACTGCTTGGCTAACGTCTCCCTCCTCTTTCATGTATTATATCATTGAAAAATTGGATGCTGTCAAATTGATCTTTTAATAAAGAAATGTCCAGTGAGTCAAAACTAAATTAATATTTGTATTTACGGTAGTTTATTAAAAATTAATATCTTGTGTAATATAAAATTAATATTTTGTGTCTGCTGGGTAATCGCTTCATAAATAAAAATTATTATCATACTTACTCCCAGACTGGAATAAAGTCCAGAAAATTAAATAAGACAGAATTATTTTTACAGCGAAGTAATAAATAGTTACAAATAATCGATCATTTATTGTCGAGAATTAGCGATGCCATTTTTTTATCGTTTACACAGCCTATTCCCGGTTAAAGCCAAGTTAATTATAAATGTACGAGATACATAATAGCTTCATTTTATTTTGGCCTCATAAATATTCGGAGCAAATATTTAACATCGTTGCGAAGAGCTCTTGTGAGCTTGTTGCAATATTTTAAGCCCCCACTTATGTAATTTTCCAGATGTGTGCCAGCATTTCAGTGCCGATCTTTTTCATGCAGCCTTTTGGGTTCATTTAATACGCTATTAAAAAGAGATTAAGTGCCACCGGCTGGTCTCCGTGTAATTAAAATGTTTGTGACAAAAGAAAAGGTTCTTTTGATCGCTTTGGTAGTCGGTGATAAAGTAATTTTAAATGATTTGAAACGCAATTAGCGCGATAATAATGTAAAAATAGTGAAGCTTATTTTTTTTATATTTATTTATATTGCAACACTACTCAAATAGTCGTATGTTATTTTATTTAATATAATAATAATAAACTCTACATGATATACTATGATACCCTCAAATAACAAAAAATATATATTTAGAAAAAAAATAAACAATGTAGATTATTTTAAATAAAGGTAAATAAGAACCTTTTGGACTAAGGAACGTATGGTATTTCTTTAATCCTACTAAGCCATGATTACTTTGAAAGGAAATACAAAAAAAAATCTTAAGAATTCCTGAAAATATATCCTTCTCCGGATTAATAATGTACCTACTAGCGTTTTTCCATGCGGGGTCAACGATAACTTAATGTCTGCACCACCGAAGCGAAAAAACTCGATTCTGGAACGGAAACCGATCATTTCGTTAAGGCGTACGTACTACAAAGGGTCGGAAGCCTTTTTTTTGTCCGAATGAATAAACTCCAACGAGTTAAGTAAAATTACAAATGGTATTTTTCTCAATCAATTTTTATACAAGGCTAAAGGCTAGGCTGTTAGGCTCGCCCCCTATCGCATAGTGGGACGGAACATACAAGATGAAATGTGGATGTCCTAGTGGCACTCCTGCCTACCCCTACTGGAAAAAAGGCGAGAGTTTATGTATGTATGTAATTTATATACAAAAACCAACAATTTCATAAATGAATTCATTAATTTTATCTTTGTGAGAGAATAACTTTTGTTTGTCGGCTGTAAATAAATTCACAAAAAAATAAACAAGCAAATTACATATAAATAATAATTCAATTACATGATACAGAACAATACGAGTGAACAGTAGTGTAATGCAAACGAAATCCACACAATACGAATAGACGAAACCCGCGGCCGAACACCGCACGCTCCGTGTGAAATTTGCACGACAAATGCCTCGCAAGGGACTCTGTGGGATGCAAATGATAGCATTGTTTAGACTCGACAGGGTCGCTGCACGCGCATAAGTAATGCAATTAGAACGTACACTGCACACTGCTGCATACACCGGCTTATGCGCTTAAGACCCATCGTAATTTATTAGGATATTATCTGCCGCCCACGAGCGAGTAAATATTAACTGTCTGGATAAGTCGGGGGAGTTTTAAATGACTGTCCTTTTCGTGCGCCATTAATTCTTTAATAAAATCCAAAATGGCAGCTATAATCGCAAAAGAGTAAAATGTAAAAACGATAATAAAATGTAATCGCTGTAAAACTCAACTGACATAACACATGAAACGTATTCATAGATTCGACAAGTGAATGAGAGACAAATTTTAGGACACGAAAACCATCACGTATTTACAAACGACAACTAATCATCACTAGTGCTGGTTACATATATAATTATGCACACAATATGCGTGCCCGATAAGGGTATAGAGAGGATGAACATTTTATTTTCAGCCTAAACTACTAACTACTTCATAAACTAAACCAAAACAAATTTATAAGACAGCTTTCGATAAATACACTCCCCTACAAGGAACATGACTAATGGAGGGTGTACATCAGTATATTAACGCCCGCGAAACTAATATACGAGCCTACAGAACCCCGCCGTAATATTAATCACGCTAAATTCAGATCGCGTGAGGTTCGCAAGATTTTTCTCCTAAAAATTTACGCAAAAAATCTTAAACCAAAAACATTTTCTAAGGCATAACTATGAATAAATACAATATATGCTAGGATGGCAGTACTAAGAAAATTGGTTTCAAGGCAACATGGGTTCGGCAAATTGCCTGGGAAAAGCGGTTTGAACAATGGGGTAGAAAGAACATTATCTTTTACAGTAACTTTGGAACAAAATCGCGGCTATAGAACAGATTGCGTTTGGGTTTAACTTTTTTAATAATTCTAAATACAAAAACTGGCAATGGACCATACATATCTTCATTTTCTATTTTAAAATCATCATATCTCATACGCAGTCTACTGTTGAACATAGGCTTCCCCGAAGAATTCCTCAGCAACCTTTTGTAAGTGACCTTTGTTCACTGACTTTTAGTAAGGCGTATATACATTTAGAAACCTTGTATTTTATCGAACTTGTTACAAAAACTGAACTTGGAACTTTACTTTCTCGCCCTTTTCAACCATAAAAATGTGTTTACTTTAACAGAAACAATATTCGTTTGTAGTTTTTCTATGTTATTCTTTTCATGACGGCTATTTTCGATTTTATGAAGGCACACCTACACAATGGTCTGTTATTAACAACTCCCCCGACATTGACCAAACAGTTAACATTTACTCGCTCGAGGGCGGCAAATATTATCCTAATAAATTACGATGGGTCTTAAGTGCATAATCCGCTGTATGCAGCAGAGTGCAGTGTACGTTCTAATTGCATTAATTATGCGCGTGCGGCGACCCGGGTGAGTCTAAAGTCTAAACAATGCTATCATTTGCATCCCACATAGTCCCTTGCGAGGCATTTGTCGTGCAAATTTCACACGGAGCGTGCGGTGTTCCGCCGCGGGTTTTGTCTATTCGTATTTTGTGGATTTCGTTTGCATTACACTACTGTTCACTCGTATTGTTCTGTGTCATGTGAGATTATGCACTGTTGCATCAAGTGTCATTTGGAATTTATATTTTGTTGTTTTTTATTGAACACTTTTTGGCTATTGCTGATGATGTGTTGATCTGTGCAGAGTAAAGAGAGAAAGCATGATTAGTATCTAAATATATTATCGTTTAGTACTCCACCAACAAATAAACAAGCGGTTGACGTTATTGGAATGGATTGTCTTCCGTTGAGTTTATTAAATTCACTGTTTTTTATACTCAGTCACTGTGAACTGATCTATATTTTTTTATTTATGTGAAGTCTTTCTTTAGTCATCCACTCTAATCACAACGACGCTTATTTTATAAATATTTTGTGTTAGTTTTGAGCAAAATACATTTTATACATTACAATTCCAAAAATGAATTATGATTTTGGTCAACTGTTTACCGCAGTTGCGGAAGCTTGAAAATATTAATCCCCACGGTCCATTTCATTTTACAGATATTAATCGTTTAACATATTTTCATGCTAATTTAGTTTTATCTAAATTTATTAGCGATTGTAGATTGATGAGGAGATTATTATTGATTTATTTCCACATAATTAAATTCAATTGTTTCGTAACTTTGTTAATGCAATTGTATATCCCCATATGCCCAGATTTCTAGGGCTACAGTTTGGTCTATTCAGTGGAATCGCACCTCAACCGCTACAATACATTACTACATAGCAGGTTTTCAGTTTTTTACCATTTCTGATTCATCAATTGTTAAAATTGCGTATGTATGGCACGTAGATAGGTATTATGACCTACTATAATTTACAAATCATTTTTGATCGAATTTTGGGAAGTGTTACTTCCAAAAGATCAAGCTATCTACTGCCTCCGAGTCTTTTGAGATTCGTTTTCGATCCAAGAAAATTTACAAAAAAGATTTCAATTTACCCAAGAAGATTTCAATTTAGCAAATTGAAATGTTACACCGAAGTAAGTTTTTACGGAGTGAATGTTTGAGGGAGATGCAATGTCTTTTCCTTGATGTCGCTTTATTAAATTTTCTTTGGTTTACGCAAATTCAAACTGTAACTTTTACGTTTTGTATCGCTGTTACTGACTCATATGTTTTGTTTTGTTTCCAACTTGTACAATGCACCCGATAGAAATTGCAGGGCTATACAAATTAAGTATCCATCGGCAAGAAATGGTCATCTTTCGCTGGTCGATCTATGTAGAGTCGGCATTATTGTCGGCCTCGTAGAAGACGAATATTCATTGGCTTTACCCTTCGATCAACAATACATATACAATACATAATATTGTTGATCGAAGGCTATACACTTCCACGTCTTACTAACGGGTTTTCCATCATCGTTTACGATACGAATATAAGATTTCTTTTTACGAATACGAATATAAGATTTATTTATTTATTTTTTCTATAATTAATAACAATGCACCCAACAATCACATAGCTATATCTGACCCCACACTAAAATCGATCCTTGCGTCGTCGGTATCAGGGACTACGAGACTTTTCGGTCTCACAAAAACTCAGACCCGAAACAAATACTAGTGGTTCACACAAACGTGTGTCTTTGTTCGGGGATCCAACACGTCACCCTTCGTTTCACAACCGGCATCTAACTAACTGCGCCACGGAGGCTGTCAAGATGTTTGTAGGATATAGTTATGTTGTCATCACGCAATGATTTAATGCTACAGCAGGATCCAACGCGACTGAGCCCTAAACGATCCGGTGAATCGAGCTCACTTAATGAATGATATGGTAACTATCATTGCCTATATTGACATTGACTATTTGGCCTCACCCTTCTCAATCGTACTCTCGATTGTAGAGGAGGCTCGGGCCCTGCAGTGGGACGTATATCGGCTGATACAGTACAGTAACTAACATTGAAAGAGCTGTGCTCAGCTTTTCTAGACTCGAACAGATGATTATGCGAATATTCTCAAACTGTTTAAATAAGTTCCATAAATGTAGGTCCTCAAAAAGTTTAGGGTATAACGGAAGTTCTATAACTAAATACAACAAGTATTAGCGATGTATAGAACGACGTAGTTTTAAGTTAGACTAAGCTCTTTAAATAAAGTTTTAAAAAAAAGGTAAAAAAAAAACAACTATTAGCGATCTAGACTTATAAATAAGACGGTTTTGACTTCACTCGATTACAATACGTTATGCGGAAATTGTTGTTAATACTTTGACATCGTCCGGACCATAAGTTAACCGTCGCTTCACTCCGAGTATTAAGTTGTTTCATTGAGTTTGCACTGGCGGGGCGGGTATAGGAACTTTATTTTTAAATTTAATACAAACATACTTTATGAGAAAATTTACATTTCTCTACAGTAGGTTTGTTTCTGCATCTTTAGATATATCTTTGATAATATTGTTGAATACGAGTATTCATCCCTCGAGTATCTATACCTCATGTTTGCTTTTGCATAGTGGGTGCATATAAGGAAAACGGTTTCCATGATTACAAAGGCAAAATATCTGAAGGCCATACCGACATTTATCCGTGCAGAGATCAAACCCGCAACCTCCTGACTTCAGAGCGCAAAGCCGGATTTGAAGAGGCCGCGTCAATCGGTTTACTTATGAAATGACCGCTATGAAATTGAGTGTAAACTTTAGGTCAAAAAAACTTTATTCACAAAAGAAATTGGCCTACCCTAATAAATCATATTCATGAGTCCATTCGTTAAACCCAATAGCGTAACCACCTTAATAAAAACATGGATTATTATTGAATAAAATGCAGTGTTGCCAAAAAAATAGGAAAAATTTCATTACTAAATAATTTCATCACGCCTCCCAAAATTTTGTAGCTGAATAAATTCCCATCGAGATTGAATCTGCCTCGAGGTGTAAGGAAGTCGACAATAATTAACATAATTTAATATTAATAACTCGAAGATAATAATCCTCTTATAAGTCTATAAGCGGCTTACTGTTTCAAGTGAATATTAATTTCAAAAGGCCTTGTGAAAGGACTTAAGAAAACATACAATAAAGCCATTCTAGTAGAAAACGAGCGGGAGTTCCTTTCATTTATTAAGCTAGACGTATATAGATTATACATAGTATAATATATCTATTCATGATACACATTTTTAGAATAGTTGAGAATCCTAATGTAGAGTGATGTAGAATTTCATCACTTTAATATTTCAATGCTTAAAATCCATAATGTCTTATTTATTCAGTTCATTTCAATAACCTCCATATTTGAGATTTGTCTTCGATTACCTTACTAAAAGTCTCATATCGAGAGGACTATTCCCGAGTCACATTAGGCAAGCGAGTGTAACCGCTGGGAAAATCTAGTAATACATAACCAAGAGCCTAATGCCCTACAATAAAAACCATATTATGTTTGAAGCAAAAACTTTATATTAAATCGTATAAGCATGTACGCGATACTTCGCAAAACTCATATCCAGCGGAATGACGTAAAAATTATTTTTTATCAACAACAGCTGCGAGTCACAGATAGGTTTAATGACACACCATCATATGAAAAGCTTCACATATTAGTACAAAATGATATTCAATTCTAGTGATAAAGTATTCTATACGTATTATAAAAAAATAAAATATGTTTGAGTTACGTTTCCAGCCTAGTTATTAATGTGCGTAAAAAATATTAGCCTCAAGGAGCCCTTAATAAGTTTAAGTTTTTTTTTGTGGCCTATAATGTGTCCCACTACTGGGCAAAAGCTTCCCCTTTTTTCCTCCACTCGACTCCGTCCTCTGCGAGCTCATACCATTTTGGCTCTATTGCATCCAAGTCGCCTTTCCACTGCATCTTCAGTCTTCCGTGTTTTCTCCTGCCATTCGGAGGAATCCAGCTTGTACCCAGCCTGGCCCAACGGTTTGGATACATTCAACTTACATGCCCTTCCCAATTCCATTTCAATGTAATCGCCTTGCGCCGTGCGATCCAGTAAAAGTTTTATTTACTTTAATGTAAGTTTTGTATGGTAAATATTGTACATTATTTTTATTTATTTCTAAGTAATTTTCACTACCAGAAAATCCTTTTCGTATCAAAACCACCAATAAACTAAAAATACTATAGTAATTTATTCTTCGAATACAATTACTAATACAAAACAGAAGCACTACCCTTGGACCCAGACCGCTCATTTAGTCCGAACCTAGTATTAATGCATCAGTACATAAGATACAAGAGCATTTTGAGAAGCACGCCTCACCTCAGACCTCAGACGAACATAAACATCCTGCAGTGTTAAATATATATGAGGTGGAACGTGGCCGACGGTACACTGCTAGACAAATGTGAACACCCATACATTTTGCACCGGATTCAGCTTGATGGATATATTTTTATTTCGCGTACGTGCTTTGCTGTTGCTGAAGCTAGAATTATTGCTTTGCTTTTTAAAATGGATGTAGATAGAATATTAAGGGATGGTGAGTGAATAGCAGTGTTCAAAATGCAACAGTACAATATTAAAGCTTGTAATGTTTATATAAAAATAAAATAAAGTATAGAGTAAATATTGCTGATATTTTCATTTTATTCAAAAATAAGAGTTATTTCGCATGCTGGCACGACACAATGAATACAATGCATGCAAGTAAAAGAGCAATCTAATTAATAAAATGTCTTCATAGATAACAGCTATCTCGCGTTGATATCTACCAAAAACTTCGCGAACCTAAAAATCGTGCAAAACTTTCTCCATATATGTTCTGTCGTTATTTTTCCTTTGCCTTTTGCTCTCGTCGCTCTTATGCAATTAAAACTAAAAATAATTAAAAATTACCCATGTATATATTTACCGTAGTGCTACTTACCTTGGCCAACAGTGTACATGTGCTTGCAACTCCATTTCAAGGTTGCGGTGGCTAGTTTTGTTTTATGTAGTCCGCGTGAAGTTTTAACGACCCCTCGCCCACGCACTGAATATTAGTTTCAAGTGACAGTTTAATTGTGTGTAATCTGACTTAATTAAGCTTGTGACTTGTACACGTTTCGTATAAAATTAAATTAGAGTGTACTCATGTGTATTACTCATAAAACGTAGTAAGCTATTTTACTATTCTAGATTATTTATTTTCTCGTAGCTACAAGCAAACAGGCTCTGTTTGTTTAAAGTTAGTAGTAAGTGACCGTTGATGAATCACCATTTCGCACACTGCATTTAATGGCTTATGCAGAGCTGTTCATATGGAGGACCGAATGGTAATAGATACGTGTCCCTTGCGATTCTAAACAATAATATTGACCAATAGTACAAAAGATATACACAAGGGCATAAACAAAACATAAATTAGGTTTCCTACGACGAAAAAAATGTTACGAAGAAAGAACAAAAAAGGGTACAAACATTATCGGTTTCAAATCCCTAGGACCCACCGTTAAGACTTACTTTTCAGGCTTGATTTTACATGCCAAGAAAAGCCGGTCTTTCTTCTCTTATTTTTCTTAATGGACTTTTACATGGCAATTTATTACACTTCGTTGTTACAACTAGTGAACATTAAGTATTTATCTTCTAATCTTATTGTGTTCGTAATTTAGTTGGCAATGCGTTTGTTTTGCAACAAACATGGGAAGATAGTACTTAACGTGTTTTAGTCGAAGTTAAATACGCTTTGTTTTTATAAAAGAAATAACGTACTGTTTTCTTATACTTGTAATAAGCTTATTATTAAGTAATTAATAAACATTTGTAGAATTTGTTAATTATAATTGTTCGTAATTTATTTCCAGCTAACCTTTGCCATACGGCCTAACCCCTCTTAATCGTTCTCTCGATTTTAGAAGAAGCTCGTACCCTGCAGTGGGACGTATATGGGCTGATACAATACAATTGCCATGAACTTCTGCGCAGTTTAAAGAAAACATTTGCATAAATAACATTAAAATATCTACGTTTTTACAAGTATTGTACAGGTATGTTTCAAGTGTAAGAAGATATAAATAGAAGAATTAAATAAAAACCTTACGTATTAAATTCACCTCTACAAATGTATGAAGTTTAAGTTAATATATAAATATTTTTGCGTTATATGGTAACGACTATAAAGCTAGATATGTTTTTGGTACAAATATGTCATGATTGCGATGTTATATCGGGAGAAACTAGTACATACTCTAATGTAACTTTGGTACATAAAATGCCTATTATTTCTAAATAATGGCCTATTCAAAAGTCTCTTTGTTGTATTCGCGAAATGAGTTTAGATATCGCATAATGGATATTATCTAATGGTAGTGGTCATGATATTTTGGTCATAAAGTTACGTTTCAATACACCCAGCGTATATTGTGTTTAATGAAAAGAGACAAAATAAGAAAGCTCAAAGATTGTTGCAACAAACTAATAAAATCCTTACATGGGATAAAAAGTGCAGTGTTTATATTTTCAATTCTTAACATCTTACCAAAATATTGCTTAGCAACGTTGTTTTCATATTTTAATGTAATATTCCCTTAAACCCCGCGTCTTTATTCCTAAGTAACCTTCCAAAAATACTCTTATTACAAATAAAAAGAAGATACTATCGTCTTTTTATAAAGCCCCAAAAGACGTAGGTATAACTTCAAAAGATAAATAAATATTTCTAATATTTTTGCTGCTTCGAGTAAAGATCCTTACTTAAACAGTGACTTACAAACTCCGGCGGATAATCGCGCACTGAACTAGGAAGATGGGCTGTGCGGTGCTGATAAAATATGAATTTTCTTAACCACAGTAATAAATCATACGAACATCCCTTTCGTGAAGTACAAAAATGTAGTATGAAAGCCTAGAATTCAGCACTTTATTTTTGATAATATTTATTTTACGACTGCACCCCATGGGGGTAGGTAAATCAAAGGAAACACTATATTTAGTCCCCAGCAAAACCTATACCATTTAAACTTCTAATCCCTTCTAACCAAATTGTCAGATATACCGAGCAGATAGTGTCAAATAAATCCTGATTTACTGAAAACACAGCTCATAAATAGTTCAATAAAGCTATCACAAAATTGTAGTGTGAAGCAATCATTTACACTTAATGGTAGTGCGAGTCAAAGTTTCAAACGTCGATGTATCGCCTAAACTCGTCACAGATTAAGTACAAACGGATTTTGTGAATCTGGCACGTTCGGAAACGTGCCGATAAAGTTACGTAATCGGTTTATGTGAATGTGAATGTTTCTGAACATAGTTGTGTAAAGAATTTAGGATTGAAATGGGAACCACGAGTAGAGTTATACAGGGTATACCCAGACTGCAACTGAAAACGAAGCCAGGTGGTAGTATTGGTGAATTCGGACACAATGCAACTAAAAATGTCGCATTTTCTTTTGTCGCATTGAGTCTGCACTAAAATAATCACCTGGCTAAGTTTTCAGTCGCGGTCTGGATATACCCGCTATATTCTTATGAATTTCGTTTGTTTTCTACAGAACACCGAAAGTATAACAAGGATTATTATTATTCCTTTTATTTCCGTTGTCCTAAACGCCGAGAGTATTTAAAGCCATATAATTTGATAGAAACAATACATTTTGACAGCACTGTACTTTCCATTAGACAAAACGAAGTCACTTTTCATAAATAAAAACAGAGTTATTCATCTCTTGATAATATTTAGTTAATCCTTTTAACAAACGTACAGCAAGTTGCAAAAAGCAAGCTGCATCTGCGTATCGTTGACAAACTAACTCAATTTGCAAACAAATAACTCCGGAATTGTCTGAACGATACAAAACGGGGCTGCAACGAGCGACGGACAACTTTCACAGGCACCGTTTAAGCCGATTGTACGCTGTACATCAATATACAAGTTTTTAAGAGTCAATACGGAATTGTGTTGGGCGCGCAATGTATTGTGACTAAGTTTGATTCGTTCGCATCCGCAAGAATGGCAGATTTTAAAAGTTTGCTTTTCATAAATGTTTTCGATATTGGAATACTTTTAGATTTGTTTTGTTTACTTCAATATATCTGTATCAGCCCATATATGTCCCACTGCAGGGCAAAAGGCACAGGGTCCTCTAAAATTGAAAATTCGATAGAAAGCGGTTAGGCCATATAGTCCACCACGCTGGCCTAGTGCGAGTTTGCGAATTTTACATACCATATAATTCTTACAAATCGCTATGGTACGTGGGTTTCCTCACGATGTTTTCCATCACCGTAATAGTGCGTGAAACGTTTACGTTCAAACGTGTCTCAAAATGTAATGTCTACGTTTTGAAAAATTGCAAATAATGTGTTTGTTTGCGACCGGTGATGTAAGTTATGTTGAAGGTAACCTTAGTTGTACTCTGACGTAATATTATACCTCGTTGGAATTGAGATCTTTTCAGCAATATAAATTATTATAGTAATAAGGCTATAGTCTCTTAACATGGTATCCAGCAGGTAGACATTAAACGTGGGGTGCATTCATACAAAGAAATTAAAACTTCAATAAATCGATTATGATTGTAAAGTACAGTATTTTACCTCAGAGTATGATCAGGATTTATCTCAAACATTTCCATAATTTTTAACAACTTTATAAAGACAATGACCGTTTTATACGAGAGATGCATTTAAGGAGCGACCTTCGAAGCCACTTAGCATTTGATACGGTTTGCAACTACTCCTGAGGTACACGAGGGAAACTTTTGTCTGTGAATTTTTAAAGGAATAGTTAGTAGTGAAAACATGAAAGAAACTTCTTTATAAAAAGGTTCTGTGGTTGCAGTTTAGAATACTAAATTCCCTGGAGGGTTAACGAATTGTTTGAAACGCCATTTACACGCGGCGGGTTTCTCGCGGTGAGAATCGTATACGATTATCGTATGACATAAAGGCCATAGATTGTGTTATGACAAACGTTCACACGATGCAACTTTTTTATATCTTTCCGATAATCGTATCTTCGAAGCGAGAAACTCTTGCCGTGTAAATGGGGCTTTAGGATGCGTTCGGTGACCGAGCAAGTAACTCGTTTACAGGAAAGTTGTCGTATATGTTGTTTTATCTTTTATTTGTATCGGATAAATTGAGCACATTACGCCAATATTTCTGGGGGTGATCGATTATCGAAATGTCTCATACGTGTCAATGCTCGTGATCAAAACCTATAGTCATTATGTAATGTTAGCTTAGCAGGTATTGGAGTGTTGGTCTACGTTGGTGCAAAATCCGAGTGGAATCGGTTTTTTAACACAAATCAAAAGATGGCGTGAGGTCGGTGTTATGCCAAGTACAAATTATATTGTTCGAAGTGCAGAGAAGGAATTCATCTTCTGCCATAAAGTTATATGATGTATATAACCTACCAATACAACGATAGTATCCAAGGCCAGTAAAATATACTTGCAATTCTCTCATTCAATCAGAATATCGATAATTTCGCCGAACTATCTTCTTAATGGGTGAGTGCCATTTTAAAAGATAGGCGAGGAGAACGTTGCCAAACCGCCACCGCATTCAATGTGCGGTCGCGTTTCCGCTAACTTTTTAATTTACGGCCATTTTTTGTTCGCAAATGCAAACGACGGAAATGTGCATGGAATTTTACGATAATATAATTAAGCAATATATTTTGTTATATTGAGTGTTTAATATTAGTATTTCGTAATAATTTGTCGAATAATTATTGTATTGACGTATGACGTATTTTTAGATTATACAAATATTCTGACACACAAATAGTCTGAACCCATCATAAATGTACTAATGGTTTCTTAAATTTACGCGAATGTTACAAATTAGAATAAAACTGATTTCTACGGATTTTATCGCGAATTTGGTTTTATTTTTTTGAAATTCGCGATACAGTCCGTAAAAATAGTTTTATTGATATCAAAAACAACGAGAGACATTTCGCCATTACAATAGATCCGAAACAAATAGTTACCTACTAATGATTCACACTAACTTATGTCTGGATTTGGGAATCGAATCCCGGCTTTTCTATATAAAACTTGTGCGAGGTTAAGCCATATAGTTAGTTGGCAGGTATAAGGTATTTACAAAATGGCAAAGTTCAAAGACGATCTAAGTTTGTGGCTGACGAGAAGTCTGGATTACGTGAGAAACCTCACATACTAAAAGTCGAAAGTAATAAGTTTCTTAGCCGTTATTAAGCTTTTATTTGTGGCCAATATTGGAGACCTTGGTCTTAAAACTTATTAGTAAATAACATCATATTTTACATTAGGTATTTACTCAAATTTACTCAAAATCATGTATTTACTAGATTGGTTCGAGAAAATGTGTTGTTTTGTCGGTCAATATAATCGTGCCGGCATTCTCATAACCAGATGAACATACATACATACATAAACTCACGCCTTTTTTCCCAGAAGGGGTAGGCAGAGGTGCTATTAAGACACCCACATTTCGCCTTGTATGTTTTCGTCCCATGATGTGATAGGGGGCGGGCCTATCGCCATATCGGGCACAAATTCCTGACTCCGGGCTGATAATTAATGAATAGAAAAATCCAATATCAGAGACCTCAGATTTGTAGTCATACTTTAGTACACCAGATAAATATATTACAATATATTGTACTGTATCGGTCTATATATGTACGTCCCACTGCAGAGCACGAGCCTCCTCTACAATCGAGAGTACGATAGAGAAGCTGAAACCACATATTATAATACAGACTCGAAATCCGATACCCTTGCGTAGATGATTAATTAATTAATTAATAAAATAATAATAAATACACCCAACAGTCACATATATCATCCAGACCCCATACTAAGATCGAGGCTTGTGTCGTGAATATCAGGAACTACAAGAAACTTTTCGTTCTCACAAACACACAGATCCGAAAACTACCTGTGGTTCACAGAAACATTTGTCTCGGTGCGGGAATCGAACTCATGACCTCTGGTTTCACAGCCGGCGTCTAACCAACTGCGCCACGGAGGCTGTCTATATTCATTGGACTATAAGCATCCAAAAGCCTCTCTTTATTAGAATCAGTGTGCCTACTGCGAATGCACAATATTTGCCTTTGAATTTCGCATATTTAGTAAGAAAATAAGTGATGACTCAAGAGGTCAGCGGGGACTTCCGACCGCTGTTGTTTAGTTAGGTCGGGGAAAATTGCTCGGGTCAATTTTCAACGAGTCTTGAGTATTTATTCAGCTCTTCCTGTCTCAACTTTCTGGCGATATCTCAGAATGTAATAATGACTAAGGATTGTTTGATGAGGCTTAACAGGCGTGCAGAAATAGGATATCATGTGTAATATTATTTTGCCTAAAATAACTGCTTTCCTTTAGTTTGCCATATGACATTACTTCCCAGAACTTGGCTCTTATTAAAAACATTACCGGATGGTGTAATAATACAGCATGTGTTTTTATTTTCAAAATCATCGGGTTCGATTTTTAGTAAGGCAAATTGATTTATCAAAAATCTTAGTACCTATGCAGTTTTAGTTTTCATCAAAATCGGGCTCGTAAATATTTTCAGGATTTTTCGATATTCCTCTTAGTTTCGGATTTGGTAAACCACGCCCATTTGAAAAATTCATCCTGTAACAGTGTGTATAATAAAAAGCATTCTTAATCATTCTTATATTTTCTTCTCCTTCAGCCACAGAAAGAGCACTGAAAAAAGTAGGACTTTCCCGAGAATCTTCGTAACGATCTTTGGGGAGTAGTTTTCATAAAGAAGCTTTCACAACCGTTATTAGGTCGTCTGTCTGTCATGTGGGTAGACGTCCCACATTGCGGTTGTCGATACATTGCCTACACTTGAGAACCTTTCGGCCTATATTTTACATAAAATGAAATTTCTATAACATTTAGCACGCGCTTAGGGTCCATAGAGTGACGATATTTAGCAGATTGACTGACTACATTTGAATTACAAATGCCGAGGATTGTTTTCAATTACAAACATTTGGAGAGGCAATGTTTGGCAATTGTCTGCCGTGGAATGACGACGAAACTCTCAGAATCTGGTCTATTTATAGGCTTAATTTCAAACTCACTATTAGCGGAATGTATTGGCCAACTGTACAAATGCAGGAACTTAACAAAACTAATTTAGAATGGAATTAATGTTCGTAGTTTACATTAGATAACAGCTGCATACGAAAGTGTACAGGGTTGCATACTACCAAAAAAATTTGGCTTAAAAAATATATATAAGGCATAAATATATGCTGCCAATTTTTTTTGCTGATAATAGTCCTAAAAATTCTGACCTCTATAAGAATTAATGAAGTCACCGGATAAAATGTTTGCATGGTCTTCGCAAGTTTAGCGCTGGTAACCCTCGTGTATAAGTGGAAGAACTAATTTAAAAATTTCTCAATAGCGTTTCAAACATCGATCGGGTAAGCATAGTTTTCGGGGGCGCTGTTTGTTTTTATCGGGCCGTTAAGTTGCATCTGAGTGTTGCCGAGATTGTTTCTGTACATGTCCGGTATGAAAGACCGTTGTAAACAGTTTGTGTTAGAAGAGATCACGCTTCAAGTTTTGATTTATTTGCACTGATGGGATGTTAAATATTACGATTATATCCCTTATAAATTTCATTGTGTAATCGTTTCAAACATTTTTATTGAAATTTGTACATTACGATAATATCTGTTGTTATAATATTCTATTTTCAAATTTTGAATTAAGATGGTCTAAAATAATATTTAACTTAAAAAGTCTTGTGCCTGAATATTTGGATAATAATGTTGTATATTCTGCATTGTTACTATTAAAATAGAAAATACATTACACTATACTAAAATAGCAAACAATATATATGTGTTATAAGGAACTTCTAAAATAGCACCCAGGGAATATGTGCTCTGATGGATGATCAACATCCATCTTGCCTTAGCGCTTGTTATGATGTATAAATATGTTATCTGAACCATACACGAATAGAACATAATACGTGATATAAAATTTCGGTTATAGGAACTAATCGGTGTTTGATAAAATAAATGCTTGTTGTTGGCACCACTGTACTAAAATTTGGTTAATGATGTATATAAAAAAAGGAAGATTTTGTATACTTAACATTATCTTATGTGCGTGGTGGCCTGTTGGTAAACGGACCTGATGCGACTGCCAACATGTTCACGGTGGTCGCGGGTTCAAATCCCAGGACACCTTTTACTTTTCGGAGTCATGTGCGCATTGAAAGTCAATGACCCCGCACTATAACGGTGAAGGAAAACACCGTGAGGAAACCTGCATACCATAGCGATTTGCAAGAATTGCTACGGTATGTAAAGTCCGCCAACACGAACTAGGCCAGCGTGGTGGACTATATGGCCTAACCCCTCCCAATCGTAGTCTTGATTGTAGAGGAGGCTCGTGTCCTGCAGTGGGACGTGTATGGGCTGATACATTGTCTTATCAAGATACTTTTAAAACTAGGATGATAAAGTGGCTGTAATGAACTTGATGGTATATGCAGTAGAATCGAAATAGAATATGCATACAATTATTCCGAACTATTCCAAAATAGATTAGACAAATATATAGCACGCAATATCGTCAAATCTCTGACCTAATAACTGAAGCAAAATGTTTAGAACTATAACGTAAACTTATGTATTTAAACAAACCTTTACACTGTTCAGAATTGTACCAAAGAACAGTACGAGTAGTTTAAGCACGATTTCGGAATATATAAGTTTGTTTTATTTGTCTGCTTGTAGTCGAATATTCATTGTTCAAGCCGTGACATTTGGCTTTATAATTGCGGTCAAATGCCAACAATGAACTGCCCAAAAGGCTCCTTGAAGCATGAATTAGTTCGGACTAAAGGGTTTCTTCTCATCCGTAATTGTTACAAACTTTGCGAACTGACCAGCGGAGATTTCAAGTGTGGCGGGGCCAGTCAAATAAATTTAAAGCCCCTTATTTCGAACAACTCTAACGAATGTTGTTTATACGAATATGTATATTGTGACTTATTTAAAGTTCAACAGGAATAAATTCTGAGCTGTATCATAATGTACTTCGAGGCATAGTCTTTCAAGAATTAATTAACTATGCATTTACAGATTTAATATTTTTTATGATACCTTTACACTAAATTATTTATTTTGTATAATGTTTTTTAAATTTTATAGCTGTGGTCTACGAAATTCTAAACATGTTCGACAAAGGAAGTACAATTATCAGACAAAAGACAAAAGCGAAGTTATATCTTTTTTTTGCAACACAAACGTGAAAATCAATTATCAAGAAAGGACTTCTTTCGTGTTCTAAAAAGACCAGCAACATACCTACAATTCATTAGTGCTTATGATTACTTTCAGCCATCTCATACTGTTATTTCCCTTTTCGCCTTTGTAGCAAAAACACTCATGTTTTCGGTATAAAAGCGGATCAAATATTTCTTGCTCAATTTTGCGAGCAACGTTGTCGTTACGCCATGACAAACACTCCGCAGATGGCACCTCAGAGGGATCCAAACAAAGATGCAGCCACTTAAACTAAGAGGCTTTTTATTCTTTTTCAACTTCGTTACGGATTCGCGGGATTTGGGGGCTCAAATGTTTTGTTACATTATTCTTGGAAAGTTCATGTTTTAGATTGATTAATTTTACAGAAATTTATATGACTGGAGTACTTTTGTTGTGGACAAAAAACGGCATGCTCATCTCGCCATTCATCGCAATAAAAAAAGAACCAGACACCATATAGAAGTACTGTACTGCAATTACGTAATGCTCGACAATCAGGAGTGATTTTATGTCAATCAAAGCAATAATGCATCTTAATATCCTATAGCACAATGCATAAAAACATATTATATTATTTATCTATCTATTCAGCCACAGGAGGCACACTTCTAAACATAGGCCTCCTCCACATCGACCTGTTGGAAGCGGCCTGCATCCTGCATCAAAATATATTTTCGGATCTGGGTGTATGTGAGACCGAAAAAGTCTCTCGTAGTTCCTAATATCCACGACACAAGACTCGATCTTAGTGTGGGGTCAGGACTATGTATGTGACTGTTGGGTTTATGTATTTATTTTATTCATATTATAATTGCCAAAACCTACAATAAAAATATTGAATTTTTATTTCACTTCCCTGTATTGCAGATTTGGTCCATATTACCAACCAGCACACGTACGCATTACTTAATCGAATGCGACACAATATACGAGCGAAATATCAAAAATACTTCGCTTTAGTGATTTCGCATGAAACGTCTTTGGGATATTATTTCGAATAGTTAATACTGTTTTCAATTGAAACAGTTTATTTCAAAGTACATTTCTAGGTTTGTTTTTGGTCTGAAAGTGGGAATGGAAATACACCGTGGGAATGAAAGTATAATGAAACAGTATTTTGTGTGCCAAATAAAGAGTGTTTCATGAGTGAGGATTTTATTTAGCAAGGACCGTTTCATTTTCCATTTTAGTCCGGTCTATTTCTCCCAAGAATATTTAAGCATTAAAGCATTTTTGTTCTGTGATTTTTAATTCACACGTGGTTTATTTATAAATCCTGCTAGATTCGCTTTTTAATAGAAAATATTAGAATTATAATGAGTTTAGTGGAAAAGAATACAAATACATAAATACGCCCAACAGTACATACATACATAGTCCTGACCCCACACTAAGATCGAGTCTTGTGTCTTGGGTATCAGAAACTACGAGAGGCTTTTCGGTCTCACAAACACCCAGACCCGAAAAAATACCCGTAGATCATACAAATATTTGTTTCGGTACGGGGATCGAACCCGCGGCCTCTCGTTTCACAGGCGGCGTCTAACCAACTGCGCCATGGAGGCTGTCAAATGTAATTTACTATCACTAGATTTCAATTTAAGATACAGAACTGGGCTAGACATAGTGCTCTCTCGGCAGTCAGATTCAGGCGGTGGGTAGTGGCTTTAATTTAAAAACTTGTGTGGTCGCTTTGACGTTTGTAGGTACTTATTAAAAAAATACAACATACGCCACGTAAATTCCGTCACTACTTTATAAAATTACAAAACGTTACAATTATCACACAACAATAATGTTATTTATGACCTCATGATGTGACTCAAATCCATGCAGCATTACATCAATAAACATAAATCCGGCTCGAAGGACCACCCCGCATGCCGATAAGCGTTTTAAGCGCCGCGATAATATTTCTTTCGCTATACAGTGCCGCGGAGACAGTCGAATGAAAGATTAATGAGAGAAGCGGGCCTCCTCGGCCGCAACGAGACAAAAGGTGCCGGCAAATACGCCTCAGCGTGTTTTCTACTATCGCCGCGTTTTTTTCGATTGTTTCTATCGCGTGGCTGCGACGGCCTTTGTTGAGATTTCTTTGGCTGTGTGTCTTGCTTAGTATTCAATTCTCATGAACGCAGTCCTCTTTCGCCCACAATATTCTTTTTCCGTGTCAGTCCATCGTTTGTTGCGACTTTTCTGGATTATCGAAAAGTTTAAATATTGAGTTTTAGTCGGTTGTTTATTTAGCTTTTTGAATTGAACTGCTGATTATAATTGATATTAATATGCATGTGCTATGATAATTATTATTTAATTATTTGCTTAATTTGAAAATAGTCACATCAATCGTAATCTTTAAAAATATTGGGCACAAACAACTTTTGAAATCAATTTTCACAATTCCATAAGAAGCGATATCTCATGCAAAACTAGACTAAGATGTTAATAAAACTTTCATATTACAACAAATTGCATTTGGCACGCAGCAGTTATTGTTGGGAACTAATGCTAGAAGTTGCGTCGTATTTATCGACTTCTATTTGTAAAGTAAAATTACGCTTTAAAAATAATTTATTGCTCCCGCTATAACAGCTTATTCGCGGCTCCGATAATTCGTACAAAAACAATAGCGAAAAAGCAACCGGCTGCCAGCTGCGACCAAATTATATCGCAATTTCTCACAAAATGAAGAACATTAAATATTTCATTATATCCTCGTACCCGACTAATTGCGTGACGAAATAGGGGCGTGAGTGTATCCGAATTTTGCTGAATACTTAAGGCGAAGGTTTCCGACAACGGGGGTATAATTAAATAAATAATAATTGATAAATACACCCATTAGTAACATACATTGTTCTGACCCCACACTAAGATCGAGTCTTGTGTCGTGGGTATTAGAAAATACGAGAGACTTTTCGGTCTCACAAATACCCAGACCCGAAACAAATACCTCTGGATCACATAAATATTTTTTTCGGGAATCGAACCCGTGGCTTCTCGTTTCACAGGCGGCGTCTAACCAACTGTGCCACGGTGGCTATCAATTGACCTTAAAAATACATGAAGCATATAAATTAAGATATATAATCTTTTATCCGACAAAAGAAAAATTTTTATTTTATGCCTTTTGTTATTCTGTTTCGACGGTTCGTTTGCATTCTCTTCAACGCATCGAATACATTCGCAAAAGTATGCGTTGTCAATGGGCTGATACAATACAAAATTCCTTCTTTATATTTGTTATAAGACCTTGATTACATCATCAGACACCAAAAGACATTCACAATTCTATAAATGCACCGCCTCTGTAATCGAGTTATCTAGAGAACAACTTCTGCCGCTATATCGGGGCACGTTCCTGCAAATTGGGACATCTATTTACGATTCCGCTCAATGACATGCCGCAGGTAGCGAATGCATAAATACACCGTCACGACCTAACTCTGAATATTCCCATATGAATGGCTTTTGATTGTATGGTCTGCGCTAACTAAGAAGAGTAATAAACGTCTATTACGTCATTGGGATATGATTTGAGTTTGAGAAGTTTGAGAGAAAGGCTACACTTACACCCGTATTCTAAGACGTGTCCTCCAATCTTCCTCAACCTTATTTTAGTCGAGGTGACTTTACAAATGAATTGGAGGGACCCTCGAAAATGGTATGCTTAGTTAAAAATATACCTTTACTAAAGGTTCCTCGAGTGAGGTTGAGTCAAGGAAAAACGTCATTAATTACGTCATTGATGTATAGATAAAGTAGAGATTTAACAAAAAACCTTTGAAAATAGTCTATGATCACTTTTTTTTTTTTTTTTTTTTTTTTTTTTTTTTTTAATGGCAATTGTATATACATTATGCCAATCTCAAGTTAGGGAAACTGGACAAGTAGGTAATAAATATTGGAAAACTTAGGAATTTGGAAAGGATCAGTAATGTAAGCAACAGGAATTACATAGGAAGAGAAAAGGAAATAAATATACTTAAATGTTTATATTATTTTGAATTATAAACGTACTTAAAGTTTTATACACATTATAATCATTAGAATTAAGGAGAATAGGGATAGAAGTTGGAAATGGAATTTCAAGTGATTTTAATTCATGGAACAAGGAAGTATTATCATTTTTAGAGCAAGAGAAAAATATGTGATTCAAATCTCCGACATCTTCACCACACTCACATTGCGGAGATTGCACAATTCCAAACCTTGCCAGATGATGAGGAGTGCAAACATGTCCCAGACGCATACGAATTAAAATAGATGTTGCTCTTTTACAAAGGTCTATTTTGCAGAACCAAGGCTTGCTTGGAATATTTGGTTGAATGCTGTGATAAAACTTTCCTTTAAACTGACTATTGGTCGACCAAACATTATTCCAGGACTTCAAGAGATAATGTTTAGGCAAAGTTAATAGGTCATGACAACAATTCTTATAAGGGTACAAATCTCCACTTACGATAGCTTCTTTAGCGAGTTGGTCAGCTTTTTCATTACCAAAAATACCCGTATGGCTAGGGATCCGAAGAAAAATGATGTTAGCTTTATTATGAACACACTTACAAAGCATATTCCTACAGTCGCTGATAATAACGTTACTGTTCGACTTAAACGGGTTTTTAGCTAACGCCTGAAGGGCACTCATGTTGTCTGTAATAATTAATACATTTTTTAAATTAAAAATGTAGGCATATTCTAAACACTTGAAAATTCCATAACATTCCCCCGTAAACACAGACGTTTCCAGGGGAAGTTTAACTTTTTGGGTAATGTTATACTGCAGGTGATATGTTCCTACCCCGACAGTTGATTGGCCCTTTTTTGAAGCATCGCTGTAAATTTGATGCCATTCAGGCCACTGAGAATGCACGATATCATTGAATTTCCTGTTCCCGTGAGGGTCATTTTTACTAATACCAACATCTATGATAGTTGGAGTTGTTATTAATGTGCAATAATCGTGCTTAAACAATGGGAGAAAATGCGAGCTATACGAAGGAGCACTTAATAATTTATATTTCTTATAACTCAAAACGAGACATGGAGTTGATTTATGGAGCCAGTAAGATGAAGACGATAATTCAGTTATTAATATAGGCAGTTTATACTGCAAGGGATGGTTTGAGAATTGCATAACCCTGAATAAAAATCTATCTGATAAATATTGACGTCTTAAATGTAACGGGGGCTCTACACACTCCACGCCTAGGGCATTTAAGGGACTTGACCTCATTGCACCCGTAATTAGCCGTAATGCTTTTGATTGAATTTTCTCTAATTTTCTAAGGCCAGATAAATTGCAGGGTTCTAACAAAAAGGTTCCATAATCTAATATTGACCTGATCAGTCCATTGTAAATTAATCTCAATGAAGAGGGGTGGGCTCCCCACCACACACCAGATAGACATCTAATCATATTAAAAATCTGTTCGCACTTTTCAGAAATATAGTCGCAATGAACTGTTGCAGTCATTTTAGAGTCTAATATAAGACCTAAGAATTTCACAGACGTTTTAAATGGAATGATTTCCTGGTTGTATTTTATCAATATGGGGAATGGAATTTTTTGTCTGGAAAATAACATAATATTACTTTTAGATGAGGATAATTTTAATCCATGGTTATCCAACCATTTATTCAGAAGGGTGAGTGAACTGGTCAAATTTTCAATTAAGTTATGAACAGAATGATCCGAACAATATAAGAGTAAGTCATCTGCATATTGTAAAATAGCAATTGAGTTATTTAGACTGGAATCCAGGTCGTATGTGTATACATTATACAATATGGGGCTTAGTACCGAGCCCTGAGGAAGACCTTTCCAAACAGATCGTGACGGCTTGGATTCAACATCTAATATTAAAGTTCTTTCGGACAGCATATTAATTATGAATCGGGTTAATAAAAAAGGAAACTTTAATTTATATAACTTATTTCTAAGAATTGAAATCACAACGTTGTCATATGCTCCAGAAATATCTAAGAAGGCAGCTATAGTGGAGTGATTCCTGGATAAAGCAATACGAATATCAGTTGTGAAAATGCTAAGACTGTCTGTAGTGCTTCTGCCCTTTCGAAAACCATATTGACTATTAGAAAGAATATTATTATACTCAAGAAACCATTCCAATTTATTTTTAACTAAATGTTCGACTATTTTTATAATAACTGGAGATAAGGCTATGGGACGATATGAGTTTAAATCGTTGGCATCTTTATGTGGTTTCAATATTGGCAACACTAATTGTCGTTTCCAGCACGGGGGGATATATCCTGTCTCAATTATTTTATTTATCAATTCTAAATAATATTTTAACGCGTCATCTCCTAAATTAGAAAAAAAAGAATAGGGAATGCCATCCTCTCCTGGGGCTGAATCTTTAACACTAGTCACAACAAATTTTAATTCGGTGAGTGTAAACAAACTATTTTCTGATGTGCACGGAATATACTCAGAAAAAGGAGCTATTACTTCTTTTTGCAGCACTGTTGGCGGGGCTAAATGGTCCAAATATCTTTCAGACAAAGAGGAAGGAAATGAGGAAGTGCTGGGGGTAAAGGATGAGCGAAATCTTTTTAAACAGTTCCAGACTTCAGTGAATGATGTTTCAGGGGAAATTGAAGCACAAAAATTTCTCCACCCTTCAACTTTTTTATTTTTTAACAAATTACGTGTATGGTTCATGGTTTTTACCAAACTATTAAAATTATCATCAGACATAAAATTTTTATACCTAATTTCAGCCTCTTTTCTTTTTTTAACAGCTTCAGTACACTCTTTGTCCCACCATGGTGGAGAAGGTAGTCTTTTAGACACTTTTTTATGAGAAAATATCTCATCAGCTGTATCCAATAAAGCTTTAGTAAAAGCTTCCACATTTTTAAGAAAATCAGGAGATTCAGAATAAGAATTAATTTTTTTTTCAACTGAAGACTTGTACATTGCCCACTTTTCAGAATCTAATTTATATTTTAAACGTGGAGATTTAGGTTGTGATATATTAAAATTAAGTTTAGGGTGGGGTAGTGATATAACAATTGGATAATGGTCACTTCCAAATGTAGATGGAAGGGTTTGCCAATTGACAACAGAAGCAAGGTCAGGAGTGCATATGGATAAATCCACAACACTTTTTCCTTCGCAGGGAGGGGAGCAACGAGTGGCAGACCCAGTGTTTATTATGCACAAATTGTGCAAATCTAGAATGTCCAGTAAATTTTCACCATTAATATTTGATGAAGCGCTTCCCCAAGACCTATGTTGGGAATTGAAGTCACCTAATAAGATGAAAGGTTTAGGAATAAGGTGCAATATTCTACTGATTTCATTAAAAATGTTTAAAGAGGGATGTGGTACATAAATTGAGACAAATGAAATATTATTAATATTAATGCAAATTATGGAAAAATCACTAGAATGCGACGGAATGGAAACAATTTTAAAAGGAATATTTTTGGGAACTAAGATGGCCACACCACCATAGCCATCCTGTCTATCCTCCCGTATGCAAGTATATCTGGGGATTCTAAAGTTAAAGTGAGGTTTTAACCATGTTTCTGATAGACAAACTACAACTGGACTAAATTCATTAAAAAGGTATATCAAATCACTCTTTTTATTATTTACACTCCGACAATTCCATTGTATTATATGTGTGTAATCCATTGTTTAATTGAGTAATAGTTGATTCAAGTATTGGTGCAACGTTGGACGGTACAAGAACATTATTATTAGATAAAACATTTAACAATGTTGTTACTATTTCAGTTATAGATAATTGATGAACTTTTTTCTTATTTTCTTTTTCATTGGGAATGGCACAACCATTTCCAGGTAATGATATATTATTATATTCATTAAGTGAAGCATTATGTTCTATTTGGTCATAACTAGGAGAAAAATGTGTACGAGGTTTAGGTTTTAAGAAAACAGTTTTTTTATAGGTTGTATTTTCATTAATAATTTGGTTAGTTTGTGTAGCAGTAAATGAATTTTGAGGGTTTGATACAACCTCAGAATATGGTTTCGAAATTTTTTTATGAAGCTTAGCAGCTTCAGGATATGAAATGCAATTCTCTGCCATTGATATCTTTATGTTTTTTTGCCTCAGAAATTCTGGACATGTCTTACTGGTTGCAAAATGATAACCAGAGCACATGCAACACAATCCCATATGGTCATCTACAATACTACAAGACTCTCCAGAATGATCCTGAGCACACTTGAAACAGCGGGGTTTTCCACGACATTGAGCCTTAGTATGGCCATACCGACAGCAGTTATAGCATTGGATGGTTGGATAGTGGTATAGCTCGACTTGTAAAGCATTGTAGCAAGCAAATATTCGCTTAGGTAAAACCTGACCATCAAATGTTATAACTACTGTCTGAGATGGTTTCCAGGTAGCAGTACCATCAATAATAGTTTTGAAGTTTAATCGTCTAACTTTTAAGATGCAACCACAACCAATGGGAACAGAAAGATTCTGAATAATATCTGCATCAGACCACTCTGTTGGAATACCCTTTACCGTACCCATTCTTGTTATACTAAAGGTGGGGATATATGCATTGAAATTGTTTTTGTCTAAAGCCTCACTGGCCAGAAAATAATTGGCATCATTAAAATTAGAGAATGATAATGTTGCTCTATTGCGACCAATTCGCTTGACGCTACCATTTATTATGTTCTTAAAATTGTGTTTTTTCAGAAAGAGGCCAAAACTAATAGGATGTAATACTACATTATCATCTGGATTTATTTGTTTTTTTTTGTACATGTATAATGTATGGAGCCAAGTCATCGGAATTAAAAATTTGCCTGGTTGCTGATGAATCTGAGGTTTTTTGGGACATGTTTGGACCCTCCATTGTATTGCTCTTCGGAACTTGTTCATGACAGTTAATGTCAGAGCATGTACAAGATTCTTTTTTCTCATCAACAGCCATTTTATGAATCCTTTTTTTTTTGTTGCACTGCCTGCATACTCTTTTAGACGCTTTAGCGTAACTACGCTTTCTTGGATTTACATTAGAAGTAGAGCAATCAGTATCCATGCCAGATTCTGACTGTTCTACAGTGACATAGGCAGCTACATGAGGACTGGAGCCTCCCCCGGGATCCGGGGGCTCCTCCATTCCCTTTAAACTATCTACAAAGAAAAATAAACAACTAACTTACCTACAATGAGAAAATATTTGCAAACTACTTAAAAAAGAACTAAATATAATATTAATATACAAACTATTAACAGAACTGATCACTTTATAACTATATTTTACAAATAAAATTAAAGAGTCAGAAAAAATGCTCCCGCCACAACCAAGTTTCCCGCGCTTTTTTCGACATTTTCTCCTATGATCACTTGAAAAGTGACAGTCAAATGTCATGTCAGAGTGTTTACATAGAATAATATACAATTATTGAACTCAAAATCTTCGGGATTGTGACTGGAAGACAAATATTTAGTGAGTCGGAGAAAACAACGCATGCAGACAGGAGGAGGGTCATACCATCCAACCCGGAAATTTCGAAGGATATTCTTATGGATGAATTGTCGTTCGGGATATTCGTACGGAGTATCGTACAAGTATTACAGGAACTGTTGGAAATCTTTAATAACTTGTTTAAAATAATAAACACTGTTTCCAAACCACAAATCTTTTATTAAATTAAATAAAGATTAATGTTTGTATCATTCACTAGGAAAACGTGTAAATCGTGTAGAGGCACCCACCTCAAAAAATTGTTGGCATATTTAGGTATTTAAGAATTTTAAAAGGTAAACTTTATTTCTCTCTTTTAATTACAATTTTAAAGTAGGATTATTTCTTTTATTTCTTCCTTAAGGTAGGTCGCGACGTACCTTGAGTTTGACAGTTGATTCCTTTCCTCGAGACAGGAAAATTTTTGAGTGACGTTGAGTGGAGGAGATTTTTTTCTACTAAGAATACGGATTTCCTCTAGTAACGTCAAGTGGAGTCAAGAAAACGTATTAGAATATGGGTGTTATAATATTATCTCTTTAATAATGTACAATAGTCAGTCATAAAGTCGTTGACGCCTCTGGCCAGGACTCACGATGGCTGTTTATATTCAGTTCCCCTAGCCGGAACATTTTGAAGTATCGTATAGTAATTCTCGTATAGTAAAGTAAACGTTTCCCGCTATGAAATTTTAGTTCCAAATACGCTCACAATGGCGCTGTTTAAATTCCCATACAAAATTTCACTATTACTATTCTATTACGATACTGCAAAATGTTCCGGCTAGGGGCACTGAAGTTATTGTTCTTGCTTGTAAAAATTATTGAATTCACTTCCAAATATGTTTTTAATAGTTTATCACTACGAGTTTTTTTTATTATAATCAATAGCCACCGATTGGATTCTCAGTATCAGTAATCGATAGTAATCGATTTGCCCATTCCTGTTTAATTGTGAATATTATCAGAACCGGGTTTCAATACGAGCAGCATGTGAATTGAGCGCTGCGATTCTTTATTCGTTTTCGATAAAGAAAACCGATGGATTCCTACGTCGACGCAAACTTTTCACTCGGAATATATTTAAGATTTTTTGAAATTTTATTTCGATTATTTTTCTTATTAATACATATAGCCTTATCCCCTTCATTGAAACTCAAACCATATCTGGAAATAAACTTGCCATGCATGGGCTTCATTTATCATTGACGTCACGGCTTTTGGAATTATTTTCAATAGTTCAAAGTCAAGCATGTTCCCATTCTACTCTTATTTTATTTTTCTTCAAAGTCAAAGCGTGTTGGAACTATAAAACATTCATGACATTGAAAAATGCAGGCATAACATATATTAAATGTAATCCAAAAATAATCTCACCCATTTCATTAAATAACGTTAACAATTTAAAGCGCGAACTTTGCAGTGTGTCACGATACTCTGTGGTTTTTATTTAAAACCTAGGACAAGCGGAGGTGAAGCTGAAAACATGAATAGAATGAACTTTACTCTGAATTCTATTTGCAGAGCTGTGACATGGCCGCTGTAATCAGGATAACATTCTTCTGTCAGGTTGATGTTGCTCTTTTAGTATGCCACGTATTTTAAACGCCGAATAGTGATGCTTTTTTGTTTCTGTACTCGGGTTGATTTTCTTCTACTTTCAAACAGGGAAAAAGACCGAGTGAACTTAGTACAAGTGCATAATATGATCGCGCCACTACAAAGTGATTAGAACTCATCTGATAATTAGTGAAGCGTAACCAATATCCAATGGTCCTACTTTGTCCGTGTACGGGACCGCCTTCGAACAATCCCGTACAAGGGTGTTCAGGATACGTGCTGGTTGTGCGGAAATAATACCAGTGATTCGATTAGGCAGAAACAAATTTATTTCGCACTGAAAAGTACGTTTACACTCTATTTGACTAGCGCGGCGACAGCACGGCGAGTGACGACACGACGGTGACGTCACGGAGTAGCAGCGGTTTATACACGTTGACACGTTCACTTCTTTCTTGATGACTACTTGCTGACTACTTGCTGTTGCTTGAGGTTTTCTTGCTGACTTCTTCTAGTGCGCTTGGAGAGATCCGAACCGAACTGATTTTACCCGGCCGGGGCTGCTATTTTTATTTGTAGTTCGGGCTTAATCCCCAGTGCCGGGTCCGCGCGCGACGGCGACGCGATCGTCCAATAGGACGCCTTAGTTCGATGCGTCGCTGCGTCGGCGCGCGGGGCGGTAGTTCGGTTCGCGGGGTGCGCGGGGCGTTACCCCATGTGTTCGTTTATTTACATAGTTAATTCTAATAAGACGATATAATTCTAATACACAAAGATCTACAATTCCAATAGTTTTAATACAATAGTTCTTATATAATTAGCAATTCTTATGCAATGTTATATATGACAATTTAATTCCTATCACAATGTTATTTATCTATTTATTTATATTTCTATATATTTCTATGATCGCAGCCTTTATTTACTTAATGTTTAAATCTTTCAGACTTATAAGAGTGTAATACAAATAAGATTAAATAAGTTAAGATTTTGTACATAATTAAGACACTTAAGACTATAATGCAGTCGTCCTGCACATTTCTCCCGCCGTGCATCGTGTCGCGACGACGGTGCATCTTCATTGGGTGCAGGGCGACTGCTCCTCTTCGCTTCGGTGAAGGAGGATGATTTTCTTGGCTGGCCGTCGCAGCACGCCGCCCTTTGTGGCGACGTCGACGGTCCGCACGACGCTGTCCGGTCCCGGGTATGTGGCGCTGATGCGCCCACGCACCCAGGTGTTCCTCGGGAGGTTCTTGTCGACGATCCTGACCAGATCGCCGACTTGGAGTTCTAAGCCCCGTCCATGGGGCTCCCGCCGGTTGCGGAGTTCGGGAAGATATTCTTTCAGCCAACGCGCCCAAAAGGCGTCGGCGAGGGCCTGCGTTGCACGCAGGCTGGCGTACGGGCTTGCGCCGTGGTCCGCTGGCAGGCTCATGGCAGCAGGGTGTCCCTGACCGCCCAGCAGGAAGTGGCTAGGCGTCAGGGACTCAGGATCGGCGGGATCTACTGACACATGTGTAAGCGGACGACTATTAAGGGTTAGTTCGACTTCTGTTAGAAGAGTGTGGAGAGTTTCCTCAATCGCCGCTATACGATGCGCGACGTATGGTTTATAGGACCTCGCGCCGGTCCTTATCCATGCGAGTACGGTACGACTGTCCGTCCAATATATAGTTGCGTCGGGAGTTCTGCTGTGTTCTTTCTTGACTGCTGCTGCCATCCTCGCGCCGAGCAAGGCTGCCTGTAGTTCGAGGCGCGGGATAGACAGCAATTTTAATGGCGCCACTTTCGCCTTGGCGGCCGCGAGTGCGGTAGACACGCCCCCGTGTCGGTCGTCCGCACGCCAATATAACGCGGTCGCGTACGCCCTTTCGCTCGCGTCGCAGAATTCATGTAGCTCCAGGCGCTCCGCTGTGCTGTAATCAGGATAAAGACGAGGAATGCATATCTGGTTAGTTTTACGTAATACGATGACCCATTTTTCCCAATGTTCTGCCAGGTTTCCTGTAAGTTGTTCGTCCCACTGGATTCCGTTTCGCCACACTTCCTGTAAAAGTTGTTTTGCTGCGATTGTAATGGGAGTGATGAGTCCGAGCGGGTCAAAAATGGACATTATAATTTTCAGTGCTTCACGTTTTGTCGGCGGCCTTTCGAGTAAGCTCGGCGGGATGCGGGTCGCGTCCAGGTTGAAGTGGAACGCATCCGCCTGCGGTTCCCACGTCAAACCGAGTACCTTTTCCGCCGATTTGCCCTCGAAGCTTATGGATGCATTTTCTATTTCCTCGCCTATCCTTTCCAGAAGCTCAGGTGAATTCGATTTCCATTTCCTTAAGTAGAAATTTGCCGCGCTGTGTATTTTCTGTATTTGGCTGACTATGGTCGCGGCTCGTTGTACGTCGTCGAAACTATCCAGATAATCATCCATATAATGCTTCCTTATAATTGCCGCCGCTGCTTCCGGGTATAGATGTTCGTGGTTTCGCGCGTTCGTGTTCATTGTGTAAATAGCGGAGGCGGGTGAGCACGATGCTCCGAATATAAGCGACTTCATCCTGAATTCTTCCGGTGGGGCGTCGTCTCTGCGATCTCCTCGCCACAGGTACCTGAGCGCGTCCCTGTCTTGTTCCCTTAATTGGACGCGCATAAACATTTCCGCGATGTCTGCGGTGACGGCGATCCTACGCTCGCGGAAGCGCATGAGTACTCCCGGGAGCGGCTGCAGGAGGTCGGGTCCGGTCAGGAGCATGTCGTTGAGCGACACGCCCCTGGTCTTGGCAGCTGCGTCGTGGACGACTCTTAGTTTTTCCGGCTTCAGTGCGTTAACGACGGCGAAATGCGGCAGGTACCAGGTCCGTCCTGGCGTTTTTGTGGTTGGTGCCGGTTCCGCGTACCCTTTGGCGACCAACTTGTTCATCTCGGCGTTGTACTTCTTCTTCAATGCAGGATCTTTGTCGATCTTCTTCTCGACTCCGTACAATCGGCGGAGCGTGTTTTCATAATTGTCGGGGAGCGACGCCTCCTCCGACTTCCATAACAACGCCGTTTGATACCCCCCCTCGGGTAGCTGGACCGTGTTGGCCTCCAGTATCTGGAGGGCCTTTTGATCGGGGTCGTTTTCCGGGCGCTTCGGTGACACATAAGTGCTGTCGGCCGTGATATATTCTCGAACAATCTTCTCTATGTCGTCGTCCGCGGCGGTCTGGCCGACAAAGTTAACGTGGTGTCCGAGGCTTCGGGTTCTGCTGCCATGCACCACCCATCCCAGTGGTGTGAGCGATGCCACCGGTTGGTCTCTTCTTCCTGACCGCGTCTTCGTGGCGATCAGGAGGTGCCAGTTGTCCTGTCCGATAAGAATCCTCGGTACCACCTGGCTTGTGGTGATGGTGTTCAGTACTTCTTTGAGGTGCGGGCAGTCACTAATCGCCTCCTGAGAGATTCGTTGCGCTGCCAGGCGCAGGTCAGGAACAGTTCGGGCGTGTATGTGTTGAGCGTGACGACCTCGCCCTTGGATCCTTATCTTTACATGGCGCGACGTTTTGTTCTCCTTGGTATGCCCGTCGTATGTACTGATGCGAAGCGGGTCATCCGGTCCGTCCGCGCCTATTTTGTCCGCGAGTTCCTCGTCGATGAGGGTTACCGTGGACCCGTCATCGAGGAGCGCGTACGTCTCGTGGACTCCCGCCGGTCCCGAAACTCGTACCGGCGCTATTTTCAAATATGATACTGAAGAGTTCCACGCGGAGTTTACTTGTTCTTGATCCTCTTCAGTCTTGCGTGGTGCGCTCCTTGTTGAGTGCAGCAGTCGGTGATGCAGGTGCTCGCACCCGTCAATGTCGCACCTCTTCGTTTTGCAACTGTGTTGCTGTGTGCGGCGCCGTAAACATCGGAAGCATAGTCTATTTTTCTTCGCCGCGTCCCACCGTTCATCGATGCTTGCTTGTTTAAATTTTGTGCACTCCATTATGGCGTGTCCCTCCTTGCGGCATAGGGCGCACGCAAAGTTCGGCTTGTGAGTGGTTTCTGCAGCGAACACCTTCTGTCGAGGCTTTGGTTCTGGTCGGGGTGCTCGCTGTCGTTCGCTTGTGATTGCTTCCGCAGTTGCAAACGGGCTGCAGATTTGTGCTTCTTTCTGCAGGAAGCGTTCCAACTTGGAGAGGTCCGGTTCCTCTCTTGGTTGGACGGCGGCAAACTCGTACCACTTGTGTTTAAGTGTCGGAGTTAATTTCTCTATCACGGCGCGTGCGGTCTCCGGATTATACATGTAGTACACGCACCTTAATGCTCGCAGTGTGTTTACAGCGTTGCTGATCTTCGTGGCGAAGGTGCATACGTCCCGCGGAGTTTCGGCGAGGCGTGGCAGTATTCGGAGCCGCTCAATTTCGGCCGCTGCGATGGACTCCGGTCGGCCGAAACGTATTTCCAATGTGCGCATAACACTGTCTGGATCCGCGTTCGTTATTAAAAGGCCTTGCACTGCCTCTCTGGCTGTCCCGCGCAGGCTCCGGCGCAGGCGGGACATGTTTTCCAAGTTCGTGAAGTTATGCGCGGATTCTTCATACGAGGCGCGGAACGTAAGCCACTCTTGATGGTCACCGTTAAAGAATGGTAACTCGACATACCTCGTTTGCTTCACTTGTGCGGCTTGCACGGCGTTCGTGATGGCTGCAGCCAGTTGCTGCATCTCGGTCTTCCGCTGCGGCACGGCGACTGCTTCATCCGGTGCGAGCGGAGCGACGGCGGGTTCTGTTCTGTTCGGCGGCGGCGGTGGCGGCAGCTGCGGCGGCGGTGTGGCGTGGCCTTGTTGCCACGACGCGTTGGCGGCTGCGGCAGCTGTGAGGCCGTCGGCGGTAGCAGCGGCGGCGGAGCCCCATGGCGCGGTTTGCGGTGGCGCTTGATTGCCACGCAACCACGCGGCGACGAGCGGCGGCGGCTGCGCAACCCCGGAGTTCGGTCGCCAGGACGCGGCAGTGGTCACTGGCGGAGGGGCGCGCGCTGCTTGCTCGGCAAACCAGGCGGCGAGGGCGGGCGGCGGCTGCTGCTGCTGTTCTTGATTGTTCGGCTGCCAGGCCGCGGTAGCGGCGGCGGCCGGCAGCGGGTGCGTGACGTCGGGGTTCAGCTGCCAGGGCGCGGCGGTGGCCGCTGGCGGCGGGTGTGCAGCGCCGAAGTTCGGTCCCCAGGACTCGGCAGTGGTCGCTGGCGGAGGCGCTTGCAGATCGAGAAGAGGCGCGGGTGCGCCCTCTTCAGCCGACGTCGGGTGCGGCGGGTGTGCGGCAGTGACTCCCGCCGGTGCGAGTGCGGCGGCATCGGCGCGCGGCGGCGGCGTCGCCTGATGCGGCTCGCTGTCGATGGCAAGAAGCTGACTATTCCGCAGCCATGTGCGGACACGGAGTTCTTGTTCCACTTCCGTGACGGTCGTGTTGTCATCTTCAGAGCTTGAGTCCGCTTCGATTTCCTGGACTCGAGCGGCGGCGAGCTCGACCTTCAGTCGAGCGAGTTCGGCTCGGGCGGCGGCGAGACGGCGTGACTTCGAGGTCTTCTTGCTTCTTGACGCCGTCCGCGATTTGTTCTTCTCCTGGTCTTCAATCCCGGCGGAGGTGGCGGGTTCCGTCACCTGAGGTTCGACCGCGGCGGGTTGCTTTGACTGCTCTGTGACTGTGGTGGTTGCGGTTTCATCGGTGCCGGTGACGGTCGTGGCGGTGCGCGAGGTACCGGTCACGTCCGTCGTGGCAGTGGCGGATGTCACCGTGGCGGACGCCGAGGCCGAAGCCGAGGCGGTGTGCCTTCCCACCGATCTAGTCACTGGCATTATTCCACACAAGTATCCGGCGAACTGGAAGGACCAGAATGTACGGGACCGCCTTCGAACAATCCCGTACAAGGGTGTTCAGGATACGTGCTGGTTGTGCGGAAATAATACCAGTGATTCGATTAGGCAGAAACAAATTTATTTCGCACTGAAAAGTACGTTTACACTCTATTTGACTAGCGCGGCGACAGCACGGCGAGTGACGACACGACGGTGACGTCACGGAGTAGCAGCGGTTTATACACGTTGACACGTTCACTTCTTTCTTGATGACTACTTGCTGACTACTTGCTGTTGCTTGAGGTTTTCTTGCTGACTTCTTCTAGTGCGCTTGGAGAGATCCGAACCGAACTGATTTTACCCGGCCGGGGCTGCTATTTTTATTTGTAGTTCGGGCTTAATCCCCAGTGCCGGGTCCGCGCGCGACGGCGACGCGATCGTCCAATAGGACGCCTTAGTTCGATGCGTCGCTGCGTCGGCGCGCGGGGCGGTAGTTCGGTTCGCGGGGTGCGCGGGGCGTTACCCCATGTGTTCGTTTATTTACATAGTTAATTCTAATAAGACGATATAATTCTAATACACAAAGATCTACAATTCCAATAGTTTTAATACAATAGTTCTTATATAATTAGCAATTCTTATGCAATGTTATATATGACAATTTAATTCCTATCACAATGTTATTTATCTATTTATTTATATTTCTATATATTTCTATGATCGCAGCCTTTATTTACTTAATGTTTAAATCTTTCAGACTTATAAGAGTGTAATACAAATAAGATTAAATAAGTTAAGATTTTGTACATAATTAAGACACTTAAGACTATAATGCAGTCGTCCTGCACAGTCCGAAATAAGATATTTTTTGAATTTAAAGTTAAAAAAATTTCTTCACTGTGAATGGAGCTTACTATTTTCTTGGCAACGACATTAGACATTGTACTCACGTCTACGATGGGCTGGGCCGCCTTCAAAGACATCGTCAGATCAAAGCACTTTTTACATGTTTCGATTCGGACGAACAATTGCTAATTACAAGGGAGTCGGTGATTTTGTCTTGGCAATTTAAGGTTTGTCAATTGACTATATATTTAAGGTCTACGTTGTCAGTAAATCATGTACCTATTTGAAACGTGTATAAAGGAAATGAGCATTGTATAAAGGAAATTACGAGAACGTTTTCGCATTGGTTCTATAATATGTATTCTCATGCTATATACAAACTATACTAAAATTATAAAGATGAAGAGAGGTTTGAACACTCAGATCTAAAACTATCAGAAGGTTATAAAAAAAAAGTGGATTATGGCCGCTTCATGTACTTTGGTTTGTACGTAATAAATGTTTGCAATACACGATGCATTACCATAATTATATACATAAAAAATGCATATATTTTTATATGCCATCAACCTTTAAATGTCCATATCCGAGCTAACAATTGTATTACCAGATGACCCGTAACGTGGTTCCAAATGAAAGCTTCACCATTCATACGTTAATATACATATCCGACCAATAAGGGCTTAAATACACATCAGTAGTAGCAACATAGGGGCGAAAAGCCTATCATATCTTTTCTATTTAAAAAATATTATTATAACCCACATACGTAATTACGGCTTACAATACTAGGTGTTTCATGAATCAATTAACCTCAAAACTTGGCACAAACTGCGAGCGTGTTTGAGAAATCTGCATAAATCCACACGTAACTATTGCGTTCAATTCACAAGAGACACCGCTCCGACATACTGTTCCCATGACTGATTCTGAATATGTGATGACGTTACTAGTCTGGCCTGGTTGTGCCACTTTGCATGTAAATTACAATTAGGATCTATGGATTTATTTTAATTTATAAATAAATAAATACACCCAACCTAAGATCGAGTCTTGTTTCGTGGGTATCAGAAACTACGAGAGAGTTTTTCGGTCTCAGAAACACCCAGACCCGAAACAAATACCTGTGGATTACAGAAATATTTGTTTCGGTGCGGGGATCGAACCCGCGGGCTCTCGTTTCACAGCCGGCATCTAACCAACAGCCACGAAGGCTGTCTGATTTGTTGTACTCGTAATAACAATATTATATATAAAACTTATTCAATTTTGTACCCATTGTTGACATTAGAACCTATTTAAAAATTATATTTATGACTAATTGCTTTACAAACATATTTTCAATAACTTTACGAATAAATATAGTTATAGTTACACAATAAGATATAATTTCCTGTAATTGTTTTGTTATCGCATATAATCTACAGTAGAGGGTAGTTTCTCATCCTTCGCGCTGGGTGTATTCTCATATTCGAGTTTCGTACGCGCTTTCGATAGTGTGGACTGTGGCGCGTGTTCCGGATCCGGGTTATATTTTCTCCTAATGTGTGTGTTTATTGTGGATTAGCAGCGAACAGTGCTTTGTACTAGCAAACCGAGGTTCAGTGGGTCCATAGACCATCATTGTTGCTGCCAAACAAATAGCTTTGTAAGCGGGAAATTCGCTTGACTTATTTCACCTTTCGGCTGTATTATCATTTCCCTTTGTGTATTACCTCCCTGACTGTGTTTCGCAGAATGCATGCAGATCAAATAGTGTGAGAATTTAACAGTGTAGCACAATTTATTATCATAAAAATCTATGGGCATTCACTTATATTATAAATCCACGTTAATCTTCTTTGTATAAAATTATAAATCAGTCATATTTAAATTTGCCTATTCTTTTAAATAAACAGATAAATATGTCCGTGTTGAAAAGTTTATAGCATTCTGTTTTAGCGTTTCTGGTGTCACACTTTTCCCTAAGGAATGGAGTTCTCTGAGCATTCCGCTCGTCTTAACTCGCTGAACTTGTCCCATCCCGGCGGGTAACTAAGTTTAACACGTCCAATAAATAAGGAATATACTCGCAACTATCTTTAAAACCTGCAGACAATAGTATGCAGGTTTTTACTGTATGTATATTTGTGATAATATTTAGAGTATTTAGATTTTTAATTATTGTAAAATGTAACAAGTTTAATGTCACTGATAATTTTTATAGCATAAAATTAGGTTAAATTACACTTTTTAAGAATATTTTTGACAGCCTCCGTGTCACAGTTGGTGAGACACCGGCTTTGAAACGAGAGGCCGCGGGTTCGATTCCCGCACCACAAATATTTCTTACGGGTCTGGGTGTTTGTGAGGCCGAAAACTCTCGTAGTTCTGATACCTGCGACACAAGAATTAATTGATTGTGGGGTCAGGACTATGTATGTGACTGTTGGGTCACAGTGGGTGTATTTTATTTTTTATTTACGACCCCAATACATACTACATTAATACATAAACTCACGCCTTTATCCCAGATGGGATAGGCAGAGGCGCCCTCAGGACACCCACATTTCGCCCTGCATGCTCCGTCCCACGATGTGATAGGGGGCGAGCCTATCGCCATATCGGGCATAAATTCCGGATTCCGGGCTGATAATGAATTGAAAAATCCAATACCATTTTCCCCGACCCGGGGTTAATTCCTGGTACTTTATTCCTTTTGTTTATTGTATACAATTATATACAAAAAACTATTACGTTTACTCACAGACACATTTATAAATCTCAAGCCGGTTATATGGCACCTATTCCACGTTACAGGCAGGGCCTTTGTCTCATACATCATATTCTTCAAAAAAAGTCAAGCGATATATCTACAAGTAAACATAAAATACTAAACCCTCCCATTTGGGTCACGTAATAGCGTCTTGTAATGTATATTACGTTTGTTTGTTGTCCCCAAAGGATAAGACGGGCATAATTTTCTGGTTATATTGCTCACAAAACATGATAGTGAAGTGTGAACGCTCTTTAGAAATATTGTTACTACATATTTGTACCAGAAGTATCTTCTCATGGTAAGTATGTTTATATGGCTAATATCTATACATATATTAGTGTATAGATATTAGCCATATAAACATACTTACTGTGTACAGGAGCGAAGTTATATATTTTTTTATATCATTGTACAAAGAATCCATCTTGTAAAAGTGTATCACACTTTATCTTCAGGCCACAGTTTCCCAAAAAAACATATATTAGAAAAATAAAAAAATTCGAGCACACGTCCCGAATGACAATATCATTCTGCAGAAAAAACTTCTACTTATCCGTGTAATGTTATTTAAAGGCATTTCTCGACCATTCGTCCCTCACACAGGGCTGCGGACTGTGAAAGCTAAAAGAATACGTAATACGTGCTTAGGCATGAAAAACAAAGTTATGTGGTCATTTAGGATAGAATATTAGATTCTGTAAAATATTTAAAAATCGACCCTTATACATACGTGCTGCTGAGAATGAACTTTTGTTTGGAGTAATTTAGGAGGCAACAAGAAGGTTTTTATTTACGGAAAATAAGAATGTAATTATCCACACTGGTGGTAGGTCTCTCAAATGTGGGAGGCCGCCTGGGCAGGTATCACCGCAGTGTCTGTTTTTCCCGCCAAACGGCAGTGTGAATGTGCTGTTGTGTTCCGGTTTGAAGGACATTGTAGCCAGAGTAACTACTGGACATAATGAGACTTAATATTTTATGTCTCAGAATGGCGAGCGCATTGGAATGCATTGCTTAGTAATATAATTTGTTGAGTTTTGCTACTGTCCATGAGCGGTCGTATCGCTTACCATCAGTCGAATGGCATGCTCGTCTCGCCATTCATTGAAATAAAATAAAATATATTGACACACAAAATCTCAATATCATTATATCAACATGTATTGTGTTGTATTAGCATCATAATTCACTCGTCAGTTGCTTATACTCACGACACAAAGACGTGTCGGTAATACAAAAATTAATCTCAGTGCACAAATCAAATACATAATTACACAGCTTACTACTTGTTGCAATACGAACACTTAAAAAAAGTCGTAACCCTAATTCCGGCTTCGAAACTTAAATGCCAGAATATTCTTGTACTAGCAACCCTGCATACACTACATTAACCTACACCTCGAGACCTCAGTAACGCGGCTTTTGTTTCTCCTTCCGCCGCAGGTCCGCTGTCTTCCGGACAGTTGTAAAGTTTTTGTCCTGAAGTTAATTAACACAAACCAGGGACTTGTGCTGACAAACAGACGGTCTGGAGTTTACCAGTACGTATTTAGAAAAGGTCCTAGGAGCCATGGTATTATGTAAAATCCTTGATAAATTTGAGTGTGTAAAGTCGTTAATAAGTTTGAGCATCACTTTTGAAATTACCCTATTAATGTTACTCGCTGAACTGGTTAATATTAATAAAAATAAAGTCTATAATAATATCAATACATTAAGTAAATTCAAATACTTACTAGCTAGTATAAAGTTCACCATAGTTTTCGAACTATGGTGAACTTTTTGGTCCGAAAACATCCTCAAAACAAATTCTCGTAGACCCAACAAATATATGCTTCTGTTTGTGGTTAACGGAGGTTATATATTTATCAAATCCCTCAGTATAATTAGCACTCTTAACAACTTGAAAACTATTTATTTTCCCGCAAAGAATTCCTTTGAATCTAATTAGCGCAAACTAATTAAAATGTACAAGTTCAAATTGGATATTTTAATTGGATAACTTTTTTCGTTTAGGCGTTCTCGAACATAGTTAAATAGGTTGCGTATTTGTATTCGCCGTTCAGCTATTTATCTGTATATGAGAAAAAAATAACCTTTCTTACAAAGCGCATAAAACCCAATTTATATTTGGTAACTAATTAGATTTTTAACATACATAGGTACGAATATGTTGAATGCAAAATGGGAAAAAAATCTGGTCTGCTTTGCTAGTTCGTTATAGTAATACAAAAGGACAAATATTATGCAACTTTGGAAACTTACGCCCGAATACTGAAACGCCATTTAAATATTAAGTTGCACTTAACTACCCACGTCCCACTTAATCAGTACATTTAAGTGGGACTTTTGTATGTAGTTAACTGGAACATAATATTTAAGTGGCGTTTGAGTATTGAGGCGTTAAAGGTTTAAATACATAAACAGTTATTTATAAAACAGTTTAGTTTATACACATTTCAGATCCTCATTAAAACATACATAACAATAATACAACTCATACAGCTAACCGATAGTGCGTGGTGGCCTGTTGGTAAACGGACCAGACGCGGCTGCCAACATGTTCACGGTGGTCGCGGGTTCAAACCCCAGGGCACACCTGTGACTTTTCGGAGTTATGTGTGTATTGAAAGTCAATCAACACGCACTACAACGGTGAAGGAAAACATCGTGAGGAAACTTGCATACCACAGCGATTGAAAAGAATTTGGTATATTAAGTTCGCCAATCCGCACTAGGCTAGCGTGGTGGACTATATGGCCTAACCCCTCCCAATCGTACTCTATATTGTAGAGGAGGCCCGTGCCCTGCAGTAGGACGTATATGGGCTGATACAGATACAGCTAACCGATCGAGGCAGACAATAAAAAACGTGACCAATGAAACAGATCGAAAATAAAGAATATTAAATGGCGTCCGACGCGCGTGGTATTTCTAATTCCATGATTCGTGTACCATCTCTGAAGTGGTAGACGGAATTACTAGCCCACGTAGCCTGAAATTGGCGACTGTGAAGGCATCGAATGTAATTGGCCCGTCTGTGGAATAGCTGAATAGCCTGAAATTGATTCAACAAGCTGGCGTATTTGTGACGATGAAATTAAAGGTCCACCTTTGGAATATATTCCAATTAAATACTAGAAGAGTTCTATCTAGAAAGGTAACCATCTTACAAGTAACCTGAATTTTTTTTATTAATTATAATCTGTACGAGTCCATATTATATGCCATACTGTTTGGCACGACCATCCACCGCGTGAACCTAGGCTGTAGTGGCAAACTACATCTTACAATTTCTGTAGATAATTATTAGTTATGCAAGTTTCCCCGCAATATATCCATTACGCTTAGAGTGAGCGATAATTATTAGTCCCAGATTACAAACAAACATTTTGTGTATTTCATCGAAACTTAAATCAAGTATTAATTGAGGCTCTAGACTTTTCTAATTTGCTAACTTATACTCTTCAGTAGTAAATTCAATCCATGAGATTTTCCACAATGAGAAACTCGAGTAAATAACAAGGGCGATAATTACATCCGTCTAGTTTATTGAGCATACATTTTGCAAAATGTTATTTACGCTACTTGGCGAACTTGGTCGAAAGTTCTTAAAAACAGCCAACAAGGCTGGTGGAAGTTAAATTACTGAGTAATCTCCCTTCGATATCTCGAACAAGTTTCTCCGCTCGGAATAAATTGAGTATTCAATGTTACGCGCACTTTTAGATGCGAGTTTGTTAATGTTCAAACAATATTGGGCCTACTTTCTTGCATTACATATTTACAATTTTGGAGTTAACTTTTGGATTTTAACTTGTGCGAAATACCTACTGTAAATTTATATTGGTTAATCTCCCCTTATCTACTAACTGTTGGAAGAATACAAAATTAAACCAGTAGGTATTTTGTGGGTAGAGGAAAATCTCAAAAATTACTTAGTATATCTTTTCAATTGGCCCATAATCAGTTGAATGAGTTTTGGGAGAGACATATATTTAGCAGTGGCCAAAGAGGAAAGGATCTGAAGCATTGTGAATGGGACCGCAATGAACACCGACCACCACAGTAGGCGATAATGCGCTGAAACAGTATCTAAACCCACTATTCATCGATAAAATTAATCAACGAAAACGTCTTATCGAAGATTTTCAGCTCCAAAAATATATTACCAAGAATAATATCTGGCCGGTGATGCTATATTAATTTGTGATAATGAGAGCAACAGGGTACCGCATTCAGCCACGCTACTGGGTATTTGACCCGCTTAAACAGGATAAAAAGAGATTCACTTTGCTCATTTAAATTAAATTTAATTCATATTATTTAGCGCAAGTGGGTTAATGGATTCGTGGCGGAAAATTTATAAAAATAACTTGAATTGAACCCTTAAAATAGTAAAGTATTTTTTTTAATTGCAGTTTTATTATCGCGATATATTTCGATATTTTTAACAGAACGTTTGGTAATATGGACAATTTGAAACAATGTGATTACAAAGATTTTTTGCAAGTCTTGTTAATTGTAATATACAACAACACACTTCTATACATCCAAATAATAATAATAAATATGCATCTGCGTATACCTACATAATTGACCTTTAGTATATAAGAATCAAAAGATTTCTGTATAAAGAATAATAAAATCATTTTAAGACTCGTGAGACAGCTTACTCCCATAATTATGAAAATCTTCCTTCTGACATTTTGACTTTTAAAATTATGACGTTATAAAAAACATTCACATTTCAGAGCTATGGTTTTTCACGTTTAAGATGATTAAGCTTCTTAAATATTCATGCTTGGCCGACGGACGCATTTTTACTTTTAAATGTTGTTTAAAAGAATTGAGGAAAATATTATGAGTATTCTATTCTTATTATCCGATCCTTAGCTATCTCTCAGCCTATTTAAAAAACCATTTACTAAAATACTTTCTTCTTCCTCGTCAGGACTAAACATTCGCCAGTTATATGTACTGATGTTTATTTCCATTTACGAATAGTTTACCTCTGGACTGCTATCAACTATTTAACTTTTCACACATGATGCATTTTAAATTAAGAATGTTGTGAAACCCCCACAACATCTCGCTTTAAACTCGGCCCTGTATAAGTACGTGCTTATTTCTGTCTCAAAGAGGATCGCGGGAATTCTTTATTAATTACGTTACTAAAGTTATCACTAACAGTATGATGTGCTTCTTAAGATATTTAACTACGCGTCTTAACGTCCCTTATTGTGTTTTTTTTGTATTATGAATTCTAAGTGGATATTTTCATGTTGCGATATTTAACAAATAATAAAATAATATCAGTACATTATTTTGTAATTACTTTGCAAGTGTGTATATATGGTTTACCACTAAAGTATTAACAAGTTAGCATTAGTGTAATCGGAATGGTAACGATGTCGCGAGCATTCTAGGTTAGGGCGGACAGTCCTCTCCACAGACTTAGTCATGTTACATTTTACTTTAAAGTCATACATACATACATAAACTCTCGCCTTATAATCCAGAAGAGGTAGGCACAAGCGCCACCAGTACCGTAGTAAAGCTATGCCAATGAGGCAGTCATGTTAATAAAGTCAATTATGATAAAGTGCGAGAATTTGCGTAGGTACCCAATTCCTCAATAAAATCTAGTCGGGTCTAACACCCTCTTAACTATACAGTGGGCCCATCTTAAAGTATTTAAAACAAGAAATACATCTTAGGACACCTGCATAATTGAAAGTTCTCCATAATACAATAATAAAGGTATGTTAAGTCCTAAAGCCAAGTTTAAAGGCATAGAGGAGATCCGTTTCTAGAAGTGCAAGTTATTGGACGACATTATATTATTTTACACGCAAAGAAATATTTTCCTATTATGTATGATATTGTGCCAAATGAGGTTAAATATACGAAATACATACTCACTGTTGTCGGAAAAAATCCATTAGTGTGGGAAAAACAATGCCATTATGGAGTGGGTCATTAGTCGTAGCTTGAGACGTTATGAATGTGGAACTTACTTGTTATGTATGAATTAATTATAAAACCAGGTATTTCTATTGTACAGGCAAGGCGAAATAACTGCACCGGACTCGATGGTAAGTCCTGTCAAGATATTGTCTATCCTTCACCAAACGACATAAATATATTTGAAATATTACATTAAATCGTTATCATTATCATCAGCCTTTTATTGTCCACTGCTGGACCTAGGCCATTGAATGATCCTACTTATTATTAAATGTTTTTTTTACGGTGGTCACTAACTAGGCGGTAACCATTATTCCACTAAATTAAAATGAAAAGTTTTTTTTGAATCTATTAAAGTGTTCAACATAATTTATATTTAGGCATTTTGTGATCTACCACCCAGGTCGGAAAGCGGTTTTCACTAGAGCAGAACGGGCAAGAAAATCTAGATTTAGTAAATAAATTCCATGTAAGTTACCAACGGTCTTTGTTTCGTTCCTACAGATATTACAATTTGTCCAAAGTCCAAATACTGTATTAACGTTATTCCACCTGCAAATTAAAATAAGTATATTCAGTTACCATCAGGTTTTTTGGTTCAGTTGCGATTTGCCCCGGCTGTGAACTGTGAAGCACTAGACTCGTTTACCAGGTTCGAATGGGATTTGATTTGGTCGGGATTGGATTCATGCTCGTTTGCCGATTGACTCGCCCGCATTACGTCATGGACGAAAGACTTAAAAATGTGGGTGTACCCGAAGGTCGACAGTTTTACGCCTTCCCGAATACAAGAGTTCGTTGTGATTTACGAAAAGAAGATCATAAAGTATTGAAAACAATGTAGTGGACATGATAAAGAAAAAAATGGTGTATTGGTGTAATGCTGCATAATAACGGAAAAATGCGAGCTTAAACGAAATAGATTCTGTTTAATAAATATTTATGATTGGTGTAATCAGAGTAAATATATTAGTATTATTTTATTTTTCTAAGAATTAAAATTTATGATTTCATAATCACTGTAGTTAAGTGAAATTTTACTGTATATTGTGCCCAATTAAACATAACAAAACATGATAAATCAATAGATTAGCTATATTACACGTCGTAGAAAAACCGACGTATTAGACACCATGTATTATTTATCTCAGTACTGTGGATATAAGGGTACGCTAACCGTGAAATAAATTGGTAGAAATGACCGAAGTGATCCTAGACGTCGGCCTCATCCCTCCTCAACGTCACGTCTCTCAATCTCTGGCAAAATGACTTCACCTAAAATATAAGGGTTGAAACCTGGAATAAAATAAGCAGTTCATATTTCTTGTATATCTTATCAGGTAAAGGGATTTCTATTCGGTTCAATTTCAGGATGTATGGGAAAAATATTGTTGTTTGCTTTATAATATTTTGTGTTAGATAAGATTAACTTTTTTAGGTTGGGTCACTCCACTTGTATAAATAATAAAATTTTTAAAAAGCTTATGTGCTACATAGTTCGTAGCCTTTCTCTTTTATATGTGCTATTCATTTCATATTCTGTATGACCTTCACTGCATATTTTCTTTAATAACAGCTTCATTCTACAAACTTAAAATATTAACGAACACAACTCACTGAAAATATACCGCAATATTTTCGCGAACCGTCATTCTGTAATTCCGCTCGCGGCAATAACTTCACGTCAAATCGAATATTCTCGAACTTTCTTTAACATCACTTGAGCGCTCGGTTCTATAAATAGTAATGTTTTTGCGTGAGACTGCAACGTATCGAACGGCAGCGCTGACGTACGCCGCGGTCTCACTGCACGGACACGCTCGTGCATCCTCGCTGCACGTAAGCCGCTAGTGAGTGGCAGTCTTACTGTAAGAAGCTGCTAAGCTGGCGATTTTGTCAGCACTTGGTTACTTTACATTGAACTTTTGACTGTTCGAAGGTTTTCAACGTGTCAGGTCATTTGTTTTGTTTCTATATAATTTTTATTTGGCTTTAGAAACATGGGGGACATTTTCTGTGTAACAAAAGCATATTTTAAAGATTTCCACAGAATCGTATTAAAGGTTTTCTGTTTAAAACTACTTTCTACGACATTACCAAGTCTTTAAATCTAATTTACACAACTTGTTTGTTTGTTTTCAATGTACAGTTCATATAAATTTAGTATTTAGTGTAATTATTACCGTTAATGTAATATTAAATAGATTTGCTATCATTCCAACTGGGTACCAAATTGATTCAAATTAATTTGGTTCATTTCGTAGACAGAACCGTAGCTGCTACGGCGTAGCGTCGTAGACTATGTTATCTCTAAGACATTTTATCCCTCGCTTATGATTTGGGCCAGCCGAAATTCTTGTTGCGAGGCGTTTAGTTTTCTATCCGGCTAGACTGGGATAGATTGCATGTTACTGTTGATGTATACACTGTCTTATTCCCTATTCAAACAACTTTGTTTATATCAAGTTTTTGCCATATATCATTCTCTCAAAGAAGTGGCGTTGAATTTGTTGTTTGCATATCATTATCTTCGTCGCCGTTAGTCGGTGTGGTTGATATTTGTGCATATGGGAATGGTTTCTTTTCTTTATTTGTAATCTACGTATGTATAGGATAATGACGTTTTAAAAAGTATTACAGTTTATATTTAGTGCTATTATTTAACTGTTTCTATTGATTAAAAATACTTAGATTATACGCCTTTAGATCATCTTTTGGGCGCATCAAACCCGTTTGAGTATCATGTCTAGAAGATTTTAAATACACATACATACAGAGTACCCAAATATACAGAGCACTATAACTGTTCCTTAAAAGGATGGGCACGGTCATGCCATCTTAACATTTTGCCATATTAATTTAATAATTTTTTATCATCTACTATATATACATTTTTCATGGTGACTTACTGACCTTACTCCTTTCAAGATATTTGTGGAAGTAATAAATAATAGAGCAGTCATATTTCATTCCTCCGCTGTTGTTAAAAATATATTATTCGTCAAACCATGCCGCGCTTTCGTTGAAGTATTTCGAATTGCAAATATCAAAAAGTAATATGCAACGCCGCCAACCTGGTTGGAAAGGCACCGGTGAAAGAAAAACGTGCCAGTAGCAGGCGCGAAGTGGAAAAGAGAATTTTCACAGCATGATGCGTAGGTATTACACGGAATAAGGCGCGGAATTTCTTGAATTTCATGAATTAAGAAAATATTTTTTGCATTAATTGCCTTGGAGTTTGTCATCGATATTTCAAGAGGGTAGTAGAGCTGCTGGAATAGAACTCTTCGAATACAAATCGATGAGCACAATATTAATCCATTGCGGCACAGTGGAAGAAGCTATGTTTGCAAAGTTAACACTAATAGGTAATACAAAAAATAACGATACAATTTTACTGTTTCATTGCAATATCGGCTCATTCAATTGCTTCTTCACGCTAAAATATAAAGAGGCCAATTTTATTCCACTATCCAAACAAAATAATAAAACTATGTGCTGAATAATGCGAACCACAAAGCCTAAAACACAGTATGTCAGCACATATCAAAGTAAAACCTGACGTAGAAACAGCGATAGCATTCAGCTAGCGCCTCTATTTACAGTAACGCGCACACAAAAGCGTGCGAACAAATTTATCTGTCGACGAATTCTCCGCGGACCAAGTTGGCAACGCGCCACAGCCTGTGGCCTGGTGACAGGTACGCAGTTAAGTGTTAGGGGCTTGACCCTCGTGTCCTATGTCGTAATGTCGGTATATTAAGTAGGAATGATCTGAAAGAAATACTGAAGATAAATAATTGATAAGGATACTTTAATGTGGTTGAAGTAGCTTATTTGTAATATTAGCGTAGAGATAAATTTTAGACTATTCGTGTTTATTGTCAATTTTGTAATATGGTGTGACTCATAACACTGTATTTTAAAATTGATGACTAAATCATTTATTTACAAATCACTAAAATATACACACACATTAATTCGATGGTAGTAAAAATGGTGATAATTTTTCTGGGATGGTAGCTCTACATTGTCCCTCAAAAAATCCGTCTAAATACATTCCTGTGACCACTCGCGCCCCACATTCAGAGGTCAACGTACTTTTTGCCAATAAATATTTTTTGTTTACGCCACACAATTACATGTCCACTCCTCTTTGTGCTAACCGCGAAATAGTGGTGTAAATGGGATGCACTGGCTACACTTTTTACGAGTCTGGAAGATTAATAGCTGCATTTTTACCGCTACAATTTTTGCACGGTAATTTTACTCTCACTAATATTGTTTTATAGTTAAGTCATAATTTAATACGCACTGTGTAATATGTAATAATTTATTACATAATTTCAAACACATTTTTCACAAAGACTCATCATCTATTCACTCATTTTTCTCAGATATGCTCAAGTAAATTTTATTCCCTTCATCTTCAAATATAGGAGGTCTGCTGGTAAATATAGCGCCTACCAAGAATTTCAACAGCGACCTGTTAAACAAACTTAATTGTGTAAGCCCTCATATCTTATATTTCTGGCAATGGTAGCAAACCCACTAGAAACTCCAATGAATTGTATTGCACAGGTGCAATCGAGTAGCTACATGGAAGCCATGCGCCATGGAGCATCGCTTCACAAGTTTACGTGCTCGAGCGGAACTCCACAACCGTCTGCAACGCCGCGTAAACTTCACACATGAATAAAATATGAGATATTATTTTAAACGTACGTTGTCACTCGGAAAATATTTGATATTACTGAATTAATTTTTTGTGTTGATTTATATTTTAGATTTGTAGTTAAATTATGATTAGCTTTTGTCTCTGGCTTCACTCGAAGTATTGCAGATTTGTAAATAAAATTCAGTTTGTTGATCGATATAGGAAATTTTAATATACACATAATTAAGCGAAAATTATATTTCTATCCTTTGGAAATTATATTTCTGGATAATAAGTAAGTTGTGTCCTTTACTATAATAATATTGAAAATGTGTAAGCGAAATTTCATGATAATCGGTTTAATAGTTATGGCGGCTGTATAAAGGCGGACTTAATGCCGTAGGTTTTCTTTACCAGCCAACCTTTATGATCTACTGCACTTAGTTCTCGTAAAGTTTATTTTTGTTCATATTTTCATTTAAAATGGTATCTACATCCGTTTCATTATAATTTGCTTTAAATGAAATACTCTGAAGATTGAAATTATTTGTCATAGAAAACAAATGACAAAGAAATAAAAACAAACAAGCTCTAATACAAATACCAATGTTGTTTCAAATGAAACATTTCATTTATGCCCTTTGTAGTTTGTACCCTTTGTCAAAGGAATCTATTTATCCTTTGTCACGTATCTCATGTACCCTTTGTCAAGGGAATTTAAACACCCCGTGAAGTAAAAAATATTGGATTCTTTTTAAATCTTCGAAGCAGGACTTGCTGTGCGTCTTGCATATCTAGTATATTGTATCTATTGAACCAGCTGGATATTGCATAATTTTAATATGGAATATATTAAATTGTCCCTGGATTAAAGTTATTGGATGAGAGCAAAAATGAGAGTATTAGGTTATCCTTGCTTTTCGATTTTGAAGAGAATTCAAAAAATTGTCACATTTTATTTTTTCTTGACGATTACAATACTGTCCCATGATATTTTCTATAACGCCGCAACCAAAGAGTCCATTAGGAAATATGAAAATATTTTTCAGTAAACAGTTGAAATAAAACACTGCATTGAACACTTCTTTATTTGTAATATTTAAAGATATATAAAGTATTTAAATAGTGGTAGAGCCACGCTGTTTTTAGTCATGACTCAGCATGAATGGGCAGGCTCGGCCGGGCGGTAGCACTGTCTCATAGGAGATCGACGTGAAGGGACAGCTTTGCAGTCGCGTTTCGTTCGGTGAGTGAGATAGCCGGATGCACAATACACCATTCCTCTTCCCATCCTTTTTCCTTCCCGCTCCCCTCCCAATTTAATGGGCCGGCAACACATTCATGATCTCGGCGTTGTGGATGTTCATGGGCGGTAGTGATCACTTACCATCAGGTGACCTGTTTGCTCGTTTCTATTGTTAAAAATATATATATTAAGTTTTTTTATTTTTTATTGCAATGAATGGCGAGACGAGCATGCCATTCGCCTGATGGTAAGCGATACGACCGCTCATGGACAGTAGCGAAACCAAACAACACCATGAATTACAAGGCAATGCTTGGAATTCCACTGCGCTCGCCATCCTGAGACATAAGATGTTAAGTCTCAATATGTCCAGTAGTTACTCTGGCTACAATGTCCTTCAAACCGGAACACAACAGCGCATTTACACTGCTGTTTGGCGGGAGAAATAGACATTGCGGTGGTACCTACCCAGGCGGCCTCTCACATATGAGAGACCTACCACCAGTAAAAGTGTTTAAGTGCTTATTAATACTCATTTACCACAATTCCCATTTTAATATTGTACTAATAGCCTATTCAAAAAGCAATCACCAAGGGTTTGACATAAAACCATCTAATCGTTTAATCAATGCCGTCTAAAAACCAATGACATCATAAATATAACTTCGTTCTTTGGATATGACTCATTCATCAAATGCACGCATGACAGCGGCACCACTGAGCGCCGGATATATCTCGTATCCGGAACATTCGAGCACTTAGGGGTTTTCTCAATTTCCTCCGCTCAGATATAATTCGTAACGGCATAGATATTCATGATATATTTTTGTCTCATGTGTGTATAGGAAAAGCTACCTAAACGAGAATGAGACGGACTATTATGGAGTTCTATCTAAGGTATAGGGGTGATCAAAGACCCGTGTCAAGTGCTAAGACAGCTTAATTTTTTTTTTTTTAATCTGGCACGGCATTGTGACTGCATTGCACCTGATGGTAAGCTATTACCTATATTATTATTCTTGTTTCGTGTGTTAATGGATTTTTAAGCCAAATTTAATTCGTGTTACCCATTATTGCCACTGTTATTTATTTATAACCGTAATAGATTTTAAAACATTTATTCTTTATTTTTATCATTACTACTTTTTACTTTACTGTGTCGTTCTATTAAAACGGTTGATTTACACGGTCTTACATCCCCGAGGTCATTAGCTTATCTGCGAGGCGGCAGGCTAGGCTTTTTCAACTTAACCTGACAGTGACTTGTCTGCCATTGAAGTGACTTATGGCTCAAGGAGGCTCATTTTTATTCAAAGAAAAATTATACTTTATTACTCCGCTAAAAATAATGACTCAAACGATAAATTGAGAATTACTTCCTTCCTGACAATAATTGCTTTTGTTTTGCGGTGAATTTTGGGAGTTAACTAAATAAATGTCCGTTTTAGCTTTTAAGTACTAACAGTTTATTGTTGAATTTATGTTTGGAGTAAACAATTCTGCTAATAAAAATACAATCCTCGCAGAATGGAATTTTGAAATTGAGATATTTGAACAGACAGACATTCACAAAAATTAAATTATTAATTTTAAATATTGAAATATATTTTTCAATGAAGTATCCCGTACACCGACCCTTCATGTTTAGTGTAAATATAAAAGATAGAAGATTATTCATGGAATGAAATAGACGTAACGCAGCTTAAGATAAAAAACGAATCGTCTCATTATCTAACCTCTTCTAGAAACCAATATCTGCTGCGCAACACATAAGGACGGAAATAAAAATTAAAACTTAAATTAACTTCGTCGTACAATCGTAAATTCGGAGAAATAATGAAAATGGAATTTACCCATCTACTTATTACTTCTTAAGCTGAAAACTAGCTCAGATTAAGCCCCCATCAATATTTTAATTGCAACATTTTGATTTCTTGGATTAATGGAATTGAATATAAATTGGCACATTACTGATCTCAATCGTAATATTACTTGGATGTCGGCGAATGGAGGCGTCAGTTCGGGCGGAAAATTTCTAATTTGCCTGTGAGTTATCCGTCGGCGGTAGGCTAAACTTTTTGATTGTTTTTTAATTCGAATCTCAATTATTGGCTATTTTCTGGGTGATTCAAATTCTTTGACAAATCTGACTTATGGCTTCTATGACAGACGGCAGTTTTCTCTTTTTTGCCAATTCAATTGAATGCCCTTTATAAACTATCAAGATACGCATTGGCCTTAGTAACTTAAAAAATGGTTCAAATTCAGGTTTCAGTACGTGACCTAACAGTATAGGGTTTATGTAATAATTAAAAATAACTGTTTTAACAACTTTTTGTTTTAAAAACAACAAGGAATATAACTGTGAAATACTTTTTCAAACATAACTTTTTATATAGTACTAGCGGTTCGGCATTATTGGACTTGGGTTACATTATTGGAGTTTAGTAAGGATCCCTATTTGTTTTGAAAATATAATAAAGCCTATGTCATCCGGGGATAGTGTAGCTTCCCGAAAGTGAAAGAATTTTTCAAATCGATTTAGTAGCTTCGGAACCTATTCAATGGAATCAAACAAATAATTAAATACAAGTATAGATTAGTATAGATCTATCGACTATGACTTTTCTGTACTGGTGTAGTGATAGACATTAACCGCGTACTATAAACTGTAATTTCTATGGTATGTAAAGATCGTCAACCCGCTCTATGCCAGCGAACTCCATGGCCTAACACCTCTAAATAGTATTATTGGTTGTAGTGGAGGCCCGTACCCTGCAGTACGTATATGGGCTGATACAGAAGATCCGAGGCAAGCTGAAAACAAGAAAAGAATACATAATATGACTATGCACAAAAAAAAAGGCGACCCTTTTTTAAATTCCATTCAATTTATTCGTAGTAAATTAGGTTTTAAATTTATTTCTTGGTATTCACTCTTGGATTAATTCTCGAAAGTCTCAGAGTCGAGAATTTTTGGTCGCCGAAATCTCTTATTTCCTTAGCAAGATGAATTTTCGGGAAGATGTTTTATCTTTAAAAGGTCAGACAAGAGCACGGATCGACTGAGGAATTCTTAACCTTCGGGGTGCTTCGGGGTTTAACGAAGCAATCGTTTGTGTGTGCATGTATGAAATATAAACTTTACAACGGATACAAATAATTTTTTATAGGATTTTCGACAACTATTTGAACTTGAGCATAAAAGTTGTTTGATTTTTTTAATCTGACATAGTATTTGATGTTATGTGCAATGGTTCCTAAGTGCTGTATCGATCGGCAACATTATTATATACCTTAAATTTAAGGTAAGTTTTTTAAAATATATAATATATTTTTAAATGCGCTAATTATTTAATAAATGTGTTAAATGAAAAATATATGTATATCGAAAAGCATATCTTTATATCCTTTTATATCTCAGCTCGATGTATTGAAGTGGCTTGATTGAAATTAAGAACATCTTCAAAACCGGTTTGCAATCCAAGGTAATATGAAACCTCACCTCGACCTTTTCATCAGCGTTCGTAAAAAGTATTTTAACAAAGATTCGTATTTCGTGTAAATATTAAATCCGGCTCTCAAAGGCCGGCAATCTCGATTTAATCGCGCCGTCGGACTCAAATATACCGACATTAATGAGGATATTTCGTCACTACTGGGTTTTTGTCATTGTCCCAAATACAGATACTTTTTACCGGCCATAATTATGTGTTGTTGATCATTTGGGGTGGCTGTTTTAATATTCACTCTGGATATATACGCTATGTTGCTTTAAAAATCGATTTTTTTTTTTGCGGTATTCTCTTGTAGACTAAAGCATGGAGCTGTTTGGTGAATGGATCACGGTCGGTATTTTTTCCCCAAAATCTCTGTAATAATTTTTAATTAAAGAGATTTCAGGATACATTCGTTTAGAAATATCCGCAATTTATTTTTATTGACTGCTGAGAGATTTAAATCTCACGCCGATAAGATTCTCTATCTGCACAGCACTGCGCTTACTATCAGGTGCATTACTAGTATAGATTTTTTTTTTAATTCCGATGTATGGCGAGATTTTAGCAAAACCAAACAACACCATGTATTAAAAGTATTAAAAAGCAATGCTTGGCATTCCACTGCGCTCGCCATCTTAAAACATAAGGTGTTAAGTTCTATCATGTCCAGTAGTTACTCTGCCTACAATGTCTTTCAAACCGGAACACAGCAGTGCATTTACACTGCTGTTTGACAGGAGAAACAGACATTGTGGTGATACCTACCCAGGCGGCCTCTGACATATGAGAGGCCAGTAAAATTGGCGTGCCAGTATAAAAAAGGTTTATAGTAACGTTTCAAGCTATAAGTCTAATAAAATCTAATACTTGAACAACTGTTCATCATATTTTATATTTAGCATATCCACCCTCATCATACCCATGTCAAAATATTTTACGGTGTGCCAGCGTTTTATAGAATTTGTCTATATTATTTTTACGCTCCAAATAACGGGTTCTGGAGATTTGATATCGCCTTGACAGATAAAAATCGCTGTGAAGACATCGTAAGCAAATTCTTCTATGATATTTATTCAAGTGAATACTTTTTTGGGGTATTCGACGTCTTTTTGTACACATAATATAATGTATGTGTGTGGCTTAGCGATTATAATAATATTCATTTTGAGATCGGCCGTCTGGCTGACGATGTCGCATTGGGCAAATATTGAGACCTGGGAAGCTTGTACGCCGATTTTAAAGGCCATAGAAATTATTGTACGATCTAGGTCACTGTCTGTATAGTGTTCTATTTATATATGAGAAGGCCTTTAGGTTATAATTCGATACGCTGGCTTCTTTGGCTTGTTTGCTGAATTATATTCTAATAAAACTCCTACTATTTGTTTTCTTTCTTTCTGATTAATTTCGATGCGGATTAAATACAAGCCAGTGTCAATTATCAATATACACATAACTGCGAAAAGTCAGAGGTATGCCCTGGGATTTGAACCCGCGACCACCGTGAACATGTAGGCAGCCGCGTCTGGTCCGTTACCAACAGGCCACCACGCACTTCACGTGTGTATTGATAGTCAATCACCACGCACTTTAACGGTGAAGGAAAACATCGTGAGGAAATCTGCATACCGTAGCGATCTTAAAGAATTTCTACGGTATGTAAATCCGCCAACCCGCACTAGGCCAGCGTGGTGGACTATATGGCCTAACCACTCTCAATCGATTCTCTCGATTGTAGAGTAGGCCCGTGCCCTGCAGTAGGACGTATATGGGCTGATATAGATAGATAGATAGTGTCAATTAAAGAATCGCCGAGCTCCGTAGCTCAGTGCCAATTCTTTGCTTGCTACTGTGGATCCCAGCTAACAGGACTAGCAGTGGTAGGTGTGTGGGTAGGAAAGACTCTAACTCAGTAGATGAATTTTAGAGTTACTACTAATTAGCCTTCTACCGAGTGGACACAACATTTTTGTCCCACTATCTGAGCAGAATCAAATGTCTTTATTTTATATCTATCAACCAACAAACCCATGTTCTCCTCTACACATAAACTCACACCTTTTCCCCAGAAGGGGTACCAGGATAACCACATTTCGCCTTGTATATTCCGTCCCATGATGTGATAGGGGGCGAGCCTACAGTCATATTGGGCACAAATTCCTAACCCCAAGCTGATAATGAATAGAAAAATCCAATACAATTTTTGCCCGGCTCGAGATTCGAACCCGAGACTTCAGCTTTGTAATCGTACCGTAGTACAATTACGCCACCGAGGTAGTCGTGGTATAAATACAAAAACTTACCTATAGCAAACACACTATAGTTCTCTACGTTAACGTTAACAATATAAAAAAAAAACCTAATGATCCTTTCTCGATAGCTATCCCGCGCACCTGAAAACTCCCACAGAAGCTAGATAAGAACGCTAACGACTGTTTCGTGGAAAACTAATTGCTTCCCATGAGGAACAGAATGTTTCCACATTTTTCGCAGATAATTGCTTTCTCTGATATCGAAAAAACCTTCCACGTTTGTTTTTTATGCAATCATTTGGCGTGACAAACTCATTTATCATCATTATAGTGTATGGTGATAAAATATAGATTGACACTTTAAGTGGCTTTATGATTATTTGCTATATAACTAATTTATTTGGGTGTTTGGTCCATGTATTATGGCTGTGTCCCTTTTGTAAATCGTTTATTAACATAACGTTACTAAACTGAACAAACAATAAAAATAGTCTTTTAAAATATTTTTATCGGGTTCCATCGCGTTTTATTATACATTTTTCACTAAAATCAAAGAAATATTTGAGATATATTACAAAATTTTGTCAATTGACGAATAAAGCTACCGCTTCGTGTCGTGATGGCTGTAGAAAGGAATTGGCCAGACACTCCCCAGTAACAATAGAATTATTCACAATTACGCGGTAATTTTTTTTGCGAGGATTGTTGTTTAGGAATTTGAGGAATTATTTGCTTATGAGGTTCATTGTTGGAGGGTCTATAACATTCTGTATTTAGTTCCTTATACTGCGTTTATAAATTGTTAAACCATTGTTGGATTTGTGTTTGTTGGTTCCCCTATACTTTTTCTTTTAAGTTAACATAGTCGTGATGCAGTTCGGATTTGTATTAAAGTGATAGTTTCAAATATTAACTTACTTATAACTCAAAAATCGTAATATATAAAAAAATACAAACCAGTAAAAGCAACAACTCTATTGCAAAATAAAAATAAAACGTAAAAAATATCATTCATACTAGGTTTATAGATCCGTCGCGGAAAGCTTTTAGTTCAGCTAAAAATAATTTATGTGCCAACACGTTCCGGATTTCATTAGTCGTATAGATCTGAAAACGTTATTATAATTTAGTTGAAACGTGTGGTGAACTATAAATATTCAACATTGATATATTCATCTATTTATTGGTGTAAAGCTAGATTGATATGTAAAAAAGATTAATATTTATTGATGTAAATCTAGATGTATATACAAAAAGGTCAATATTTATTGATGTAAATCTAGATTTATATGCAAAAAAGGTAAAGATGATCATCAACTTCGGGACATCAATGTATGGATAAACTCTCCGCTTTTAATAACCTTTCAGTGCAACCTGTTAGAGACGACATCAAATTACTTACTCGACTTTTGATAGGTAATTACTCATCAGTCTCAAACAGCTTACATCGAACATCTTACTCTGCCGTTTAGCTGTCCAACATAACAATTCGAACTGTAAAACAGCAACGCAAAATGTGCATCGCCTATTAAAACTTCACATCAATACGTGGCAATTTTGATTCCAATTAATAAATATTTTTAAAATTTATTTTTTATACAATGTGACACAGTTTATAAAAGCGACTATTGAACAATTGTTGACTTGCCCTAATTGTCATGAAATGTAAAATGATTTGATAATCATTCGTGAGACGAATCAAATCGTGGGACGAAAAATACAAGACAAAATGTGGGTGTCCTGGTTGCTACAAGGGGAATCTCTGCCTACCCCTTCCGGGAAAAAGGCGTGAGTTTAACTATGTATGTATAAAATGATTACACAGTTGCATAATTCGGCGCTGTTCACAGCGAGGAATAAATAAACCACTTAGCGGAACACGGCTTATCATCAAACGCTACTTACATTGACGTCGGAATATTGAAAAGCACTAAAAATAAAATCTTGCAAATTACCAACTGACAAAAGAAATAAAATTGTAAGCTCAAAATACCAAAGAAAGAGATTGCCACGGTAAAAAAAAACCTAACTTCGCTTCTAACTTCAAAAACATTTGAATATACCAAACGAAAATATTCGTTATTCTTGCCTTTTATGCTTCGTAAGATATAAAAAATATTAAGACTATTAAAGGATAACAGATGTATTATACAAAACCCGTAGCATAAGAAACGTCGGAATCCAAATGAAGGCAAGCGGAAAATAACCAGAGGTATAAAACTTCTATGACGTACATATTTTCGACGGCGAAGTGCTTGTAGCTGTTTATACAAAGAGGCAAGAAAAAACATCCCTTTTACGATTCGTCAATAGCGGACATGTCACAGTAAAAACAAATATGGAAGATTCACTACGGGCGATAGGTTTTTACGACTAGTAGTATAATGCTAAGCTACTATAAGGCTTTTGGTAGGCGTATTGTAGATTCCTGACGTGTTTCTCACAGGAAACTCATATCTATAACATCTGTTTAACAAAGCTACAGTCATTTTTATATTGAAAATCGTTTATTAAATTTAAAAACCTTCAGCTCAATCGGTTGAACATATCTGCTTCGAAATTGAGTAGCAAGATTCCACCCGAAAAAAAGAATGAAGAAGATTTGCTTGTATCATTTTGTTAGTACAATAAATAAAGCAAAATATAGCACTAAGGAAAACTTTTTTCCCGTTGGAGTTTTGCTACATCAATGTCTGCAGTGGAGAAGTATCTATTTTCGAGCCACGTCGATGTCATTTCCTTTCCCTTTTTTACCCAACTTGATACTTATAGGTTGTTTTTTTATTTTGTGTTTATGAACATTTATATTTCGAAGCGCAATAAGTTATTGCAATAGAATATTCTAGTTTGGATAGTAAAAGAAACTCGTAAAAAGCAGATTTCCTGATTTGGGATTCGAACCCAGATCCCCAAGATTCATGGCCTATAATTGTACTTAATAGTTCGTTTGTATTATAAATAGTCTTTTCGATTTATTATAATCCCAATTACTCTTATCCCAGCATCCATAAGCAAACACCCGTTTTATGGAGATTCTTTCATAATGTTATCATAAATTTCCTGTAACATTCATAAAATGAAAAATATATTCAAACAAATCATTTTCAAGGCGTTTCAGCGCTTCCCAGGTACGAGGAATGGCAAAAGCTGGAATGGCAGTTTCCATGTCAAATGAATGTTACATCTAAATTTTATTTTTCACCCAAAACAAAGCAGAATTTTATATTTCTCGCTGAATGTCATCCATCATCATCCATCAGTCAAAGAAGTCCACTGCTGAGCATAGGCGTCCCCCAATACTTTTCACTGTGGCCTGTTGGAGGCAGCTTGCATCCTGCGACATCCCGCGACAGTTTTGAATGAATGATGAATTGAATGTATGGGAAAAAAAACAAATAATCGTTGTTATATAATCGAGTTGCACGACTGCTTATTCTCGAGGATACAGTTGTGAACTTACCCTGAAGATTTCTGTATTATTGAAAAATATTACATAACTCTACAATTAATATTGAGTAAAATATTATATGCTAAAATACCTGGAAAGTAATGAAAGCTACGTTATTTTTGATTACACGACAGATGCAAAGCATCGCTCTTACCTCGACATGGTTTTGTCGTAATTAAAATCATGTGAAAATGTTGGCATCTTTAAACAGAACTTGAAAAATTGCATAGTTCAAATACAGCTTTGTAGCCTTCGCATCATAATTGAGTACATAATACTCTGTTCGTATTGCACTGTAATTAGGTGTATTGAAGTCAGATCCTCGTATCAATATACAAATATGACACAAATATATTATAATATGTTATATTAAATATGTTATATTATACAGCTGAAGCGTCTCTTTGTTTGTTTGAATGCGCGAATCTCAAGAATCACAGGATCGAATTTAAAAAAAACATTGATGGTGGATAGTCCAGTCATCAAGGAAAGCTATAGGGTATTTTTTATCCAGGTAAAATACACAGCGGGACATTTACCCTGGAAAAATCTTTTCACGGGGATGAAGCCGCGAGCAATACTAGTGTTCTTTATAAATTGTGTCAGTCAAGCAAATACATAATTATATGTAATGGTAGTTACAAATGCAAATAAAACATTTATTATGAAAACATCCATCTAACAGTTTCACAATAAATACAAGCCGCACAGCTCCCAATTGCATTAGCGACGTTGATCGACCGCACGCCGCGCGACCACCGCGCTTGCATTTTAAATATTAACGTATTAAATTAATTTAACTACGGATTGGCCGACGCGCGGACATGTGTGAATTTTAATGTATTCCATTATACCTAAACATTGTCAATTTCCGTAACATTCAATTTATTTACAGATTTAAGCTTGTGATTCGGTTTGGTGTAACACCGTGTGTTATGTGATACACATTAATTTTTATTGGTTAATTGATTGATTAAGTAAAATGCACTTTGGTATGCTTTTGAAAAATTATGTAGGTATATTGTACTCTGAGACGAGAAACCTATCGATATAGAAGTAGTAAGGTGGGCAAGAATCCTGCTATGAAAAGAAAAACTACGGATTTAAGCTCTGTAATTATTAGAATCGTCACCAAAATTACTTCTTCTCTTAAAATTTATGGTGGTGGTAAATCTCTCATACGTGAGAGACCGCCTGAGTAGGTACAACCGCAATGACTTTTTAAAAGCACTGTTGTGTTCCAGTTCGAAGTACATTGTAGCCAGAGTAATTACTGGACATATTGAGACTTTACATCTTATGTCTCAGGATGGCGAGCGCAGTGGAATACCAAGCTTGTAATTCATGGTGTTCTTTGGTTTGCTAATTTCCATGAGCGGCCGTATCGCTTACCATCGGGCGAACGGCATACTCGTCTCGCCATTCATTGCAATAAAAAAAAAACCATGACACAGGATGAATTCGTAATATGAATACGATCGATTTAAACATGTCAATTGGACATGAAATCGCACTATCTGACTATGTGTCATTACATTATAGAGGGTATATCAAGACAGCGACCGAAAACGAAGCCAGGTGGTAGTATTAGTGATATTAAACACAATGCAAGTAAAAATTTCACAAAAGAAATAATCAATTTTTTTTGTAATTTTTTACTTATCTTCGTATTTGAGTGATAAATACATAGTTTTTTCTAAAATTCTGACGTACACCGCTTTATTTTGAAAGACGCAATGGTACGTAAGGGCTTAATTACTATTTTTGCAAAAACTAGGTATTTACCCCCAAATAAACACTATGATTTTTAAAATACTGTAAAAAAAAACCGTCGCTGTTTTTGCAATATTTTTAGTTGCATTGGGTCTGTAACCGCTAAAACTACCACCTGGCTTCGTTTTCGGTCGCGGTCTTGATATACCCTGTATACAAATACTGTGAAAGCAATACTATGTTAAGCCGATTGAACAATATCAATTAATGTGTTTACATCTGTTCCGATGCAATTATGGGAGTGTTAGCCAGGCATCAGATTCGGGTACCTTGTCAACATTAATTATATTATCTTATTACTTTATTATTTCTATTTAAAGCATAATACCCCTGCCCTCTTCTCTTCAACGCTTGGATCTTCACATCCATGATCCAGCGCTGTGGATATTCATGGGCGGCAATGATTGCTTACCGTCAGGTGACCGGTTTACTTGAAGATAGTTAACGAGGCCTTAAAAGAAAAAAATGATTACCCAACTGAATATTGTTACTTATCAATTTGTGCTTTTGTCACCACCCTTTCTCGCTTCTTTCTTCTATGTCGATCTTAATGTTGTCTGGAAGAGAGTGCCTTGTGCAATAAGGCCGCCGATTGTAATTATTGTAATTTAGTTATAATCTCTGTTTTTTCCTTCTACAATAAATTATATATAATAAATCCAGGCTCTCCCGCTAGTCCCACTTACATCAATGATCTGACAGACGTAGTGTCCATTACACGGCGACCTTAGAACCCGATCAATCAGATAAGTTTTTATCTAAAGGCGTCTCGAATTAATTTATTGCCTGTCGCTCGTGTAAGATCGATGGGATGCGGCCCATGTACATCACTTAACGCTGATGATAAAAGAGTTTGGTAATGTGTCTTGATTGTAGTAATTAACTAGAAGACATGCCCGTGTTCGCTGATTTTATCGGATATCGGTCCCATTTCCATATCTATAGCGATAATAAAATATGCTGCCATAATTATAATAAAAGAAAGTCCAGTGGTAGGTAAGGTCCATAGGTCTCTCACATGGTTTACTAATACTTCTACTTAAGGGTAAGCAGGCGGGTTGGCTAGTAGGCTTGGTAGTCGCACTGTGCCTGCAACTCTTCCTTTATTGTCATCAGGCTATTATTTGTTTACCGTACCTATAGTTGTACCATATTGAATTTTTATTTTATCGACTTGTCAAAACTGCTGTGTAATTGCCTGTATATGGTTATCTATACGTCGCCGATACATTCGATTAGCTGTTTTAGATACCTAAAACAACAATGAACCGTCTTGTTTATGGCTTACAAGGCCATTTTCGTATTAACTCGGCTGTTTCGCCATAATTAACGTCGCAGACACAGCAGAAATCATTAACAGTAAGTAACATCCAGCCCTTGGGAAATACTCAATTGGACAACACCCAAGCCGTTTAGATCAAGCTTGTTAGGCGTTTATCTGTTTGACCCTTGTGAAGGTCTACTGTCAATTATATTTAAGCCTCCTAATACAATTACTCGATTAACACGATTGAGAGTAGATCGATCCGTCTCTGGCGTTTTCATGACTCGTGAAGCAGGTGTATTTGTTTTCAAACGATTTTGAGTGAGGGTTTTCACAGGAATAATTATTTGGTATAGTGTCCTGAGGAATGTTCTACCCACATTATGTCTGTAGCTTAATCGAAAGTTTAAAGTTTTGATAATATGTGTCTAGGTATTTCCAATATTTGGAACTATAAATGGGAACAATAATATTACAGAATTTCATGTGTCGTGCTATTTTTGTATTTAACTATTCTAATAATGTATAAGTATTTCACACAATATAAATTATTAAGTGCTACCTATATGAAAAGAAAAACATTTAATCTGTCCGAATTTACACACATGCAGAACCCCGACTCAGCGAAAAATTTACCAGAGTCACCCAAGCAAACAATCTAACTGGGCTAATGTTTGCCTTCTTTTGTCTCCTCGTCTAACATTGAGCCAATGAGAAGGCGCAACTAAGACTCAAAAGAGCACACAAACTTTGCTATTTTTAGGTAATTGGCCAAATATTTGCCATCCTTTTAGCGTGTGCCGGGCTGAAACGCTCGGTTTGCGCAGATAACCAATTAACACTGTTTGCACTGGAGGCATATCCGATCAGAGGCTAAATGTAAAAGTGCTATCAGTACACGGATACACCAATTAACTGGCTGAAATTGACACTAAAATTCTGTTATATCTCAATATGGGACATGGTGAATATTTTAGTCTGAAAATTCTGAAATATGCTTAGAGGATACTAAATCTTGATTACTTGGTATCTGACATACATATTGTATGTATTTGTCATTAATAACGTCTAATACAAAATAATTTGGAATTGGCCTTTAAAGACAAAGATCAGTGGTGAAAAATAGTGGAGTCCTTTGCCCAGTCGTGGTACCAAGTAGACTAATGATATATTTGGTAATAAATAAAAGTAAAATATGGTGCTATAAAATGTTAAAAAAATTCAAACCTGTTTATCATCGTGAAACTCCGAGAGACATTAATAACGACCTGGAAAGTTCAAAGGTAACAAACATTACTTTAAATCGTCAGCAGTTACTATGCAAATTGATTCATTAATTTCTACCCACTTCCACAGTGCTGGAATAGGCCTCTATTTGTGCAAAACCTCCTCGATACAAAGCCTTTCGTTTTGAAATTCCATTTGCGGTATATCCGCTTTCAAATTTATATGGATGGATTTTAACGGATTATAAAAAATCGATAACATCGAAACTGTTTTAAATCGTTTTCTTTCTCTCTTTAATCGATTGCTAAAAGCCTACAACTAGTGCTGACTACTCGATGTGCATCACATGATTTTCGTATCAAATTTATTTGCTTTTTAGTAGTAATCAGAACCAATTAAACAGACCAGTCACTGCTATCAATTTAGAATAATAAAATTATGTTCATCCAGCTCAGTCGTGATCCTTTAAAAGTCAAAAAAATGACTGTCTCTCGGTCTAAACTGTTAATGAATTTTAAAACTTTGATGGAGGACTGAGCCGCGTTCAATCATTGTCACCTGGAATTATGGTGGGCTTGGAGTTTTTATAATATAGAGGGAGCTTTGTCATACATTTGCGTCTTCAAAAACGTTGATATTTATCGTTCGTAATGTTGGTAACCGAAAGTTTATTAATATTTATTATCCGCCTAAAACGGGTTTGAGAGGAATTCAATAGATCTAAACATTTTATTAATTTTATTTTTCAAATAATTCATGCAGGTTGGACAACCTGTTAAACGTCAGCCAATACGAGGGCAGAAAAGTGGCCCGGTACCACCATTTTTATCTACGGTTTTGAAGTACCAGCGCTTCCTCTATATTATAATTATTATAAATACTCGAAAAGGTTGCGTTACGTCACAAGTTTGTGGAAGTAGGTTCAGTAAATTAGTTGAATTCATAAAAATGAAAGATTACTGCCCGCTCAATGTTTATTTTGTTTCGGTCTAAAGAATTACTGAGATCGTAAATAAATCTATAAAAAATCTATAATTATTCACTGCATTTTATACATCAATAAAACGAACGTGAATCACACGCTATCACTTTTTATTTGCCAAATACACCAATGATTGTTTCGTATATTTGCCAAATAAATCGTTATTTGCCAAATAAGACTCCAATATAACCTTTGGCACATTCAGATCGTGCTGTACAAATATTGTCTCCGATACGCAATCACCCCTACCGCCTACGCCTCGTGTACATGGCACCATAATAGCCGCAACGGGTTATTAGCTCTGGACTTAAGAAAATACCAAAGGGATCAACTATACCCCTCCACCGTCCCATGCACGCAGTTATTAAATTCATGTTGCGAAGTGTTGGGTATTTCTGGAATTTTAATAGTAGCTTCATTGCCTATTGCGCTTTTCAGATATTTCAAGATTGCTTAAATTGCTGGAGCCACGAAACCGTTTTAGTTTCGTACTAAATATTTAATAAACTAATACTTTCGTACAATAAAGTAGAATAAATAGAATTGAACGTAAATGTCGCTATTCATCGATGTTATTTTTTATCTCCTGCTTGATTTATTGTTTTAGACTTAATTTATTATGTAAAGACAGTTATAGCAGAAACTGTATACATATTTTTAATTTCAATATCCTCTGTCAGGGAGCCATCAAAATTCGAATACGCCAGATAGGTACGAAATAAGTTTTGTAAAAAAAAAGTACAAGCTAACAAACAAATCAATTAATTAGAGTCTGTAATTTACAGTCAGTATTTGACCTTTTTAAATGGATCTAAACATAGATGCCATAAAGAGGTCTTATAGTTGAGATCTTAGTCTAATAAAGTTACGACAAAGTCTGTAAGTGGTAGATATGCACCGTTAACTTTGCTACTTAGAACCGACGGTGTAAAAGCTTTGCTGTTATTTTGTTCGCTTCGTCAGGAACCTGTCCATAATCCTAATCTTTTCCCATCATTAATATCTTCTATCTTTTCTCCACAAAGGTTGGTATTGCGCTTGAGATTGTCCAGAAGTTATGAGTGTTCCTAGGTGACAGTGTTAATTTCTTATAAAGCTAATAATTAGCTCAATTGGTGGTCATTTATTTATATATGAATAATAGATACAGTAACATATACGAATTTCCATTGCCAGCAGTAATTTGAAACTAATATTATAAGCGATAGATTTTTTTAAAGTAATAGTGTTAGTGAGAAAAGAGAGAAAACCATAACAAATGTTATAGTTTAAAGAAAAATATGTCTACGTGTAAAAATTAACATGTCTAATACACTCGAGAATATATAACTTTCCCTTGACATTTTCTATTAAAGCGACTGACAAATGATAACACATTACTTTCATTCAGAGAGCTACATATGTAGGAGTACTACATATGTATGCGGGAGTGAAATAAAAATTAGTCTTGCGGAAAAGCTCGCTATGCGATTACCGCCTCTATCACCTTTCACATTAGGATCAAATATCTATATACTGGATTTTCTCTGCTGTCCAAGTTCGTTAGGTATTCTTATATGAGTTTCTAGAACAATTTATACTCATAAATATTTATGGAAAAAATTCTTCACTGTGACTACGAACTGGTGAGTTGCAGATAACTTATACGAGTACTAATAGATTGATGTTTAAATCTCCATTATAATCATAACTGAATAAGGCTTATCATTATTTAACGTCTCGTATCGTATTTTTTCTATAATTATTGCTGAGTTATCTATCAGGCTTATGGACATATAAATCCGAGTGGTTTATTGGCTTTTTATTTTTACTCCGAACTTTGGTTCCTTAAAAATTCTAATCCAATCTTTATCAAATTCTTTTTCCAAGTTTTTAGTAAATGTGATATATTATTTTCCGGTAAGTACCTGATTTCCTGTCGATTTTTTTTCTCTTCAGAATATACTGTTTTATATTAATTGGCAGACATCAATGCCATGACGGTAATGTTGTAATGAATTGTGGTAGAACAAACAACCACCCCATGTCAAATGGGTTTCTTGTGTAAGCTGATATTTTGCGTGTGGATACTCTGGTATAATGTTATTATTATGTTGGATGTATAAAGCCCTTGAAGGGGCTTTATTTTCCCTACAATTAGCGTATGAATAAACATATAGCGGAGTTTATGAGAATATTAGTTTTTATTTTAGATGTAAGCAATGCTGAATAATTTAATTGATTAAAAAGGGGGTAACGTAATTAATAATACAACAATTTTTATAGATGTACAGAAAATATTGTTTTGTAGCTTAAAAAAATATTTAGAAGAATATAAATATTATTACCGTGACCTCCGATTAGATCGAAATGCGTCCATAAATATTGTTCTGCAATTAAAGGAGAATGTTCAAGCAGGTAACAAAAAACTAGAAAAAACTTAGTACATATATGTTTTTCACATAAATAATCGTAATATTTCACGAAGACCATTACAATACATGTCAAATCCACAATGTGACACAAAATAACATATTTTGCAATCCTGATTTCGTGCAAATTTCATTTCACGCCCATAAATACAAATACAATTTTATATTACACATACTTGAAGTTTTATGGTCTATTTACATGAAGAGCAGGCAACTCGGTCGAGCAAAGCTTCCTTTACTACCAGTTTATCCCTTGTGTGAACGAAAATCTTATGCTATATGTAGTAGCATGCTTGAATGTACAACATTTTTGCATGTCGATATTTAAATGGAAAGACAATATCGCTTTATCCAGCAATAGCTATGTCAATAAGAGTAAACTGGGTTCTGTATGTCGTCTCATGGAGTAAACCTTCGTATTAAGAATTGAATTAAAAGTGGTCACCGAAGTGTCACAGACGCGACGCCTTTTAACCTTCTTTTTCAACCTCTCCATACTTAAAGGATGATATTGTCCCACGATTTTCTAATATCAAGGGCAGTAATGACTACCAAAAAGGAATCCGCAGGCTTATCGACTTATCCCATAAACTCAAAATAGATCAAAGTCAATACGATTCAAAGCATCGAACAGGACCAGCAAATCAGATTCCTAGCGTGACACATGATGAAGATGGGTGAAAATAGCCGTGCAGCGTGATTGATGAGCGACCGATGAATACAGAACACTTTGTTTTGCAAAATGCGAATACAATAGAGGCATCCGAACATGTTTATATCGCGGACACGGCGGCAGATTGTTAAATTGTACGTTGTCCTGGTTTCTGTTTTGAAATATACGTTTGTATGTCCGCCTCATTGGTTTAGTGACATCGTGCGTGCATTGTGAACCATGTTTTGTTTTATGGGGCATCCACACGGCAGTTACTTTTTATTGAAAGTTTCCAAATATTACTCAGCAACATCTTATAACAAAATTTTGTATGTTAAGTAATTTTGTCTAACATGTGGTAACAATCGCTTGCTCCACTAAAGGTAACTGTGGATGCATCATTAGGTATCCAGTTAGAGCAAACAGCCTTCAGTTTTTTGGTTTGAATAATCTGATGTGAATAGCAGACTTTGCTTGTTACGGAATAAGTTCGGTGAACTGTGGGCAGCAATAGTGATACCTGTCCATACATTTTCTAGTATAGCTGTATAGGTATAGGTGTTAGTGTTATAGCTACTATGGGTGTTAGCTTAAAGTATTTAAATTGTTTACCTGGTTTTTAAACTTCACAATGACAAAATCTTCAGTTTTTCATTAAGAATGACTAGAGATTCCGGGAATTCTGTAGGGACCAGGGACGTCATAGTACCTATAACTCGATGTGCTTGTCCATTCGTAATTAGAAAATAAAGTGAGCTTAATATTGTTGTTCCCTGATCATTATACAAAACAATAATTGAAAAGAAGTAGATCGACATTCTTTCTCACTCTCAATCGATTCTCTCGATTGAAGAGTAGGCCCGTGCCCTGCAGTGGGACGTATATTGGCTGATATAGATAGATAGATAGATATAGATAGATCGACATTGCATTAGGTTTGCAGGAAGTCGTTGGATGCAGGCTGCTTCCAACAGGTCGATGTGAAGATCCTTGGGGGAGGCCTTTGTTCAGTAGACTTCCTGTGGCTGAATATATAGATAAATCGACATTCTTAATTTTTGAGCCAATTAATCTGGCATTTTTTTATTTTTAGCTGCAAAATATGCATGTAACATGAACTGTCAACAAAAAAAGCAAAGCTATTAAAAAATGATTTTTATCAGACCCATCGTTTAACTGAGCACATTCAAAATGTTAGACTCTTGTCACACTTTTTACAACTAACGAAATGAAAAAATGTCGGACAATTTAAAAGCACCGTTGAAAAAACGGGACCCGGGTGGCAATTCAAAACTTTTTGTCAGTGATTAAATTTTTATTGAATTGGGATTCCGAATGAGCCGTACGATTTTCTATAGAATTAATTTAGCGTTGTTCGGCAATCAAAACGTTTGCTGTCGTGATTAAAGATAATAAAATATTGGCAATTTCCGAGCATCGAATAATTTCACATACTGTACATTTTGTTCTGAATAAATTATTAAATTACATGGCTTGCACTACTGATAAAATTAATAAGTAGTTCTAACTGTTGAGCAATTATTCTATTTAGTTTTCATTCAACAATAAAATAAAAGCCATGTAATTACAGAAGCCCATCTTTGCCTCCGAAGAGGTAGGCAGAGAATGACAGACTCTGTGGTGCAGTTAGTTAAGACGCTGGCTGTAAAACGAGAGGCCGCAGGTTCGATCCTCACACCAAGACAAATTTTTGTGTGATCAGCGGGTATTTGTTTCAGGTCTGTGTGTATGTGAGACGGAAAATCTCTCGTAGTTTCTGATACCCACGACACAAGACTCGATCGTAGTGTGGGGTTAGGACTATTTGTGTCTTTTGGATGTATTTATTATTATTAATATTAATTCACTTGTACTCGTATAATAGAGAGCAAGCATGTCAACTTACAAAGAAATGACAGTCCCTACTCCCTAGAAAGTGATAATGTATTTCAAAAGTTGACAAGGCGGAATGCCAGGCTTGGCAATCTAACTTATGACCTTATAGAAACAGGTTATGTTTGTTAATCATAAAAACAAACTTGGGTATTATATGGGTCCTATTCAACAGATCTGGAACGTTGTTTTATTAAGACGCAACCGCATATAAAGCTAAAACATTCATAAACAATGTAATATCAAAATTGAATTATATCACATCTCTAGTCAAACCCTTCCATTATCACAGTGCCTTAGGTGTGTCAGAACTAACCAATTACCTGACTACCGATTAGGTACCTCAGGAAGGTAAACCATCAAACACAAAAGGGTGGACCAAGATTAAACTCGATAACCGACCGTTAAATTACCCATCCTTCCGTTTTAAGCCCGATATAATTAAGGGCGTGATATAAAATTTGTCCCGTGGGCCCGTCCCTTTATCGGGAGGCGTTCGTTAATTAACCTCAGTGATCAATCTCGAACAACGCCCTTCATTGTCCTACTGAATTAGGACTTTGTTCCCAGTGTAGGGTTATACTGAAAATTGATTGAGTTGGATTATTAAATAATAATCTGGAGATACTTGAGTGTTGATTTTCAGGTGTAATTTGATGGTATTGTCTTGAAGTATATATGCATGTATTGTATATGTAGTTTATATTATATTTGACATGCTTGCTCCTAACCGGCTCGTTCGTGGATAGTTACTGAATGTATTTATGTACGGTACAAATTGCAATTAATCCTGAGTTTTAGTCTTTCCTCTCGTTTCAACAACAATTCTCGACTAAGAAATCATTTAAATTTTCTGAAATATTGTTATTCGGATATTCCTGTTCTTGTAAAAAATACAATATTGCAGCATTTTTCATACATTAACAATTTTAGAACTGATTGATATATACGATTAAAAATAACATAAATAATAGTCGAAATGTGGTGACCCTACCAACTTCCGATTGGCATTATAAACAGCGTCATTGTTGGGGTAATTTATAAGCGTTTTATGAAAAACCGAGCACAATGAAATGCCTCTAATGGTTATTTATTTGATAAATTTAGCCAACATCCTTAACAACGCCTTTTACGGACGACAATATAAACATTCTTTTGAGGTAGGTAAATATATTATTATTTACATATTATTTTACACTTGGAAATACCGTTAGAAAATATCATCTATGTTATATTTTCGTAATTATGTAGAATCTTTAAGCTCGCACTCATCAAGCTTTTATCATTAAAACCTAACCCTTCTTAGTTCTGTAAGTAGTTCATATCATTAGACTGAATAAAATATAGGATTTATATGATTACTTTAACCATCACTGATTTTCCTATAAATTTATCTAAACCTCAATCTAGATTCCAAAAGGGAATAATTTTGGCGCTGCATCCAATAAGTAAAAGCTAATTACGCGCGTACGTGTTCACAAATGCCGACTATTTGTACGAAATGAGATTATCTGCGATTGCACGTGGACAATAGTTTGAACTACTAAGCTAGATTTGTCCCTAATTTTCCCCATTTGAAATAAATACCTACTATTATATAATGTTCTGCATAATTCGACAGGGAAGGCTCTCAATATCACTTACGGAGTGTTTTTAATGACAGAAAAGCCTCTCTGCTTGTAAAGGTTTCTTGACGGATTATACTTTGGCATTTTACCTGCTTTCTGCCCATTACAGCTAAATTTTCATAAAATTCAACCTATTTTAATTACTTTTAGAACTTACTAAGAACAGTTATCAAGTCCGTATAAACTTAATATAGTGGCATCTCTTCCCATTTGCTCGAACTACTTTATTCTGCTAACAAGATCTAGAATAATCGTTTTATATTACACGTCCTAATGTAAACAATCACAATGAAGACCAACCACAAGCCCCAGAAGTACAATATAACCACACAGAACCTAAAATGGAAACTCCAAGAAATAAAGATACAATAAAAGTAAACAAGGTTATCCTTTTGCTAACGAAGTTTAGTCCTCAGCAAACTTAATATCTTCAACAAAACGAGGACTCGCTAAGTTGCTTATAAAGTTTTGTGCTCTGAATAGATAAGTCTGCATGGAGCCGGGTTAGGAAGTCTATATTATCGGAATAACAATCAATTATATTCACATCATAAACCTCGGTAACCGTAAAACTCACAAAGTTGACACATTTTGTATTTGTTAGATCGTGGGAAATCACTTTTGCTTCTTTTTTTGTTTACTAGCTCCATAAAGTAAGATCAATGCACCCGATGGTGTAGTGCACCTAACAGCGAGATACCATTGTGAATATGGGTCACTATTTGGAAAACTATAGACTGGTTTCAAATTATTCTTTCTCTTCAGCGGAATCACAATTATATCAGCCTTGAATCCAGTTAAGGATATAAGCCACTGGCACACTTTTCATTCCTTTCCGTTTAATTTTCAAGATCATCACCTTATCATCTTGCAATTTTATCAGTTAAGGAGAGTTTATAAATCCTAAAAGCGCAAATAATTCAATCAGATGCTATTTTCAAGATTTGCACTTGAAATATGCGTTGAAGCTATTAACATTTTACGATATTCTGCAACATGAGAAATGATCGACCAACTTAAGACACATCACACAGAACAATCAAGACAATAGATTAATATCCAAGCATATCCAAGCCACTGAAGTGTTCGCGTGCCATAGACTATAAAGCGGTTGTCAAGCTCTCGTGTCAACCTCTTGAGCCCTAATCAAAATCATGGAACCAATGTTGGACACTGGTAAGCTAGCGAAAAGACTGAAGCTACAGTAGGATATTGAATATTGTCTTTATAACATGCAATGCACTAACGAGAGATAGTTATTGCTCCTATTCCAAAATCATGGAGAGTGGCTATACGGCCAGTGTGAAAATTTTATCAGCTCATAAATTTTTGTTTGAAAAAGATTTTATTGCACCTTAATTATGTTTACGATGCAGTTACTCTTTACCTTGTACTTAATAAGTTTTTAATGGGCATTTCATTCGCATTTTCCAACAAATTAAATTTTAACGTTTTAAAGCATTTTATTTTAGGAATAAAACTGTGAGTGCTCTTTGTGGTTTTGGATAATCCGGGCGATTTAACATAATTATTCAAAAAATAATGGCATTTATTTACATTTAAAAGTATTTAACACTCGTACTTTATGTTCTAGGGTTATGGACTCGGTCTATTTCTATTTAGAGCCTCCGTGGCGCAGTTGATTGAGTGCCATCCGCGTAACGATAGGTCGCGGGTTCGCCTACCACTAACAAATTTATGTTTTTGCAGCTTAAAAATACTGGTATTTGTTTCGGGTCTGGGTCTGTGTTATGGGAGCGAAAATTTTCGCGTTTTTTTTTATACCCAGGACACAAATCTTGTATATTAGTGCCTGGTCAGGACTATTTGTGTTATTGTTGTGTGCATTTATTTAATTCGTCTTGAAATTTATTAAGCAAATGTGCATATGTGTAAATCCTAAGACGAAAATCGAAAATAACTTTGCATTTACACTTTATCAATTCGTTTGTACGACTTTTTCTTTAATCGCGATGAACATATCCAGCCATTTGTTAGCGCAATCATCTCGCAGCAATCTGAATTACTCGCCGTAGGGTAAATATGAATTTTCGATGGAAATACGCACTCCGCCGGGCTCAATGCGGTATATACCAATTATTCCCGAAATTTATCACTTTCTACGTAAGAGTGGAAGAGATATCCCCACGCAGAGTTGTTAACCCCCTTTGCCTGATGGTGTTGGTGTGTTATGATGGTGTGTGTGAGGTAGAACACAAATGACGGAGAACACTTGTATAAACGTATTATATTTTTGAAAGCGGATTAGGTATACACAGTACAATGTTCAGAGAGCGACTGCCGCTCATTACAAATATTATTAATCATGAATCTAATATTGATTATTGCATCACCCAAAGTGGTGTGATTGCTTAGTGGGCAATTGTCTATAAAAGGTATCTAATATGTAGGCACATCACTTCCCTTCCATTTAAAAAAAATCAAAAATTAGATTGTAAAAATTGCAATATATCGATTAACACTAAATATAAAAGTAAAAAAATGTAAATGAGAATAAAATTAGTATATAAAGATAATAAAAAAAATACGCTATTCGATTACAATTATACCTATGTATATACGAAACTGCACATCACTTATAACACAAACAAACGCACGCAATCCGACTTCAGGCTACGGAGTATGACGCTACAGGATGTGGTGGGTCGCGTCTACTGCGACTAGCACGCGATCCCTGCAGCTCTCTTCTTAGGTGCTTGGTGTATTTCTTCTTGCAAAATTTCCAACCAATGTAAGAGATGGTAATGATGAGCGTTGCGATGAAAATAATCGCAATAAAGTTCAGCTTCTCGTGCGTTATTTCGTGCAGAAGACTTGTGTTTGCTTCGTTATTTTGTCCATTCTGAGCGATGATGACTTCTTCTCGACTTTGACTTTTTCCCATTTCTTTGTTAAGTGGAATGGATAAAAATCGATGTTGTTTGTCAGAACACTGGAGTGTGAATGATGGTGGAATGGAATATTTGTCAAGTAGGCATAAAATGCACTGTCGGCTTAATAAGGCGTCCGGATCGGGTTCGATTTTGATTGTTATTGTTAACAGATCCATTTATGTTGTCTCTATGCGCTCCGAGATTTGTTGTGAATTCCTTAGACTTATTTGGCGGAACGTATTGAGTTTCTGAGTCTGTGTGGACCAAGAATGCGGGTTTCAATCGATCTATTGAAATGGTTCTAATATTTTCAGAAATCATCACTTTGAAACATTTATCCCCTCTTTCTATAACTTTATGTGGTCCATAGTATGGGCATGTCAGAGGCTTTGTGGTGTGGTCGCAACGAACAAATACATGCGTGCACGACGATAAGGCTGGATGAACGAATATGGTTCCTTGTCTATGTGGCCTCTTTGGGACGGCAGCAAAATTCCGAATACGTGCCCGTAGGTCCTGTAAGAACGTTTCATTTTCACGGATGTTTATCGTTGACGGCTCAAAAAAGTCTCCTGGCAGTTTCAAAGTTGTGCCAAAAGTTAATTCGGCAGCCGATATGCCTGTGTCATCCCGTAAGCTAGTTCTCAGGCCTAATAGAACAGTAGGTAGTTCGTTTACCCAATCGTCCTTATTTCCTCGCGCCATTAGTGCCGATTTTAACGTCCTGTGCCACCTTTCTATCATCCCGTTCGCTTGCGGATGGTATGCGGTGGTACGGATTCTTGATATGCCTAAACGTTTTGCCAAATTATTAAATAAGTGTGACTCGAATTGGCGGCCTTGATCCGTAGTTATTTTGGCGGGACATCCGTATCTTGTGATCCATTGCGTGTAAAGAGCGCAGGAAACACTTTCAGCTGTGATGTCCTTTAAACATTTAACTTCGGGCCAACCGGTCGTCCTGTCTATCATGGTCAATATGTATCTATATCCTTGACAATATGATAGCGGTCCAACAATGTCTATATGTAAGTGTTCAAAACGGTTACTATCTGGAAATGGGCTGAGAGGTGATGTTGTGTGGCGCTGAATTTTAGATTTTTGACATTTAATGCATGCTCTGGTCCATTTATTAATATCCGTATCCATAGATTTCCAAAAATATCGATTTGAAATCATTTTTCTGGTGGCACGTGTACCGCTGTGACTAATATTGTGAATCGCTTCGAAGGCTGTAACACGATAATCTTTAGGTAGATAGGGACGCGCATGTTGTTTTGATATCTCACAATAAATCGGTTCGCTGCAATCTGGATGCGCAATTGTTTTGAAGTTGAGATTTTTTGCTTTCAATAGCTCCTTCAATTCCGCGTCGTTTTGTTGACTTTTTGAAATTTCGTTGTAGTCAAGCGGCGATGGCATATTTATCTCTTCTATTCTAGATAGAGCGTCTGCAACAACATTTTGTGAGCCTTGGATGTACTCTATCGTTGTACAAAATTGACAAATGTAGTCCAAGTGTCGAAGTCTTCTCGGTGTGTCACTACCGCTCGTAGCCTTTTTGTGTAAAGCATACACGAGTGGTTTATGATCCGTGAATACAGTCACTTGTTGACCTTCTATCATGTGCCGAAAATGCTTGACTGCCATATATATGGATAGAAGTTCTCTATCATACGCACTGTAACGTTGCTGAGCTTCGCTGAATTTGCAGGAGAAGAAGGATAGTGGCTTCCATATTTTATCGATTTTTTGTTGAAGCACTGCTCCTGCGCATGTTGTGGATGCGTCAGTCATTATAGCTAAAGGCGCTCCGGTGACTGGGTATGACAGCATGACGGCCTCTTGTAATTTCTTCTTACATTGCTGGAATGCGTTTTCCGATTCCACATTCCAAAGTATCTTAGTTTTATCGTTGCGTTTGGTGTTATGCAAATAGACATTCAAAATTGATTGATATGTAGCAGCGTTTGGCAAATGGCTTCTATAAAAGTTAATCATCCCCAAGAAACGACGCAATTGTGCAACTGTGTCCGGTTTAGGATATTCTAAAATGACTTTTACTCGTTCAAGCATAGGTTGTATACCGTCCTTAGAAACATGATATCCCAAGAAGTCGATTTCGGACTTCCCAAATTCGCACTTGGCTAGGTTGATAGTTACTCCATGCTGGTTAAGTCGTTTGAAAACAATTTCCAGATGCTCTCGATGTTCAGATTCCGAGTTGGAAAAAATGATGCTATCATCCACAAAATTAAAAATGAAGTTGAGTCCTTCGAAAACTACATGATTCATGAACCGCTGGAAAGTCTGTGCTGCATTCCTTAAACCAAAGGTCATCCGTGGGAATTCAAATAGACCAAAAGGAGTTATTATTGCGGTTTTTTCTATGTCTTCTGGTGCAGTCGGTATGAAGTGATATGCTCGGTGTAAATCAATACGGGAAAAAATCTTCTTTCCAGCAAGCAAGTATGTAAAATCATGGATCCGTGGGATTGGATATCGGTCGGGTTTTGTTATGGCGTTCAAGCTACGATAATCACCACAAGGTCTTATTTCGCCATTCTTTTTAGCGACAACATGGAGAGGGCTGGACCAGCAACTCTTCGATGGTCTGCATATGCCTATTTGTTGCATGTATTCAAATTCTTCCTTCACTCTCAGGTATTTGTCTGAAGGCAATGGTCGAGCACGAGCGAATACGGGTGGTCCTGTAGTCTCGATGTGGTGCATCACATTATGTTTGGGAGTGTCCTTATAGCATACAGGTTTTGTTATGTCGGGATAAGCTGATAACAAATCATAGTATGGATTAGTAATTTGAATTGTTTTGATTGAGTCTTGATTACAATTCACAATAGAGCCAATAACATTTAGACTTGTCACTGAATCAATGAGTCTTCGACCATTCACGTCCACTAAAAGTTTATGATGGTTTAAAAAGTCAGCACCGAGGATTGGTTGTTTCACATCTGCTAGTATAAAGGTCCAAGAATGAGGTCGCCTTAACTTTAAGTTTAACACTAGATTTTTAGTTCCGTAAGTTCGTATTTCACTCCCGTTTGCGGCATATAGTTTATAAGAGTCACTTGCACTATTGTTAAATGGCTTCTTGGTTGCAGGCAAGACAGAAACGTTGGCTCCCGTGTCCACCAAAAAACGTAGGCCACTGTTTAAGTCGGTCACGCAAAGGCGGTGGGAAGGTGAGAGGGTACAGACATCCGCCGTTGTCTGCACCATATTTAGTTTTCCTGGTTCTGGGTGTTTCGTTTTTTCCATGCGCACGGTTCTGAACATTTGTTAGCTCTGTGGCGGAATCGCGTATGATAATAACACAACTCGTCGGCGTCATCTGATTTGCGCTGTGTCATATTACGGCCACGAGACCTTGATCGATACCGATTGTAATTTTTATAATTTTGGTATTTCTTTTGGTGTCTTCGCGTATTTTGCAATTCCATAACTTGGAGAGTCAACTGGGCGATTTGTGCTTGTAACATTGTAAGGTCGTTCGACGTCGAAGGTTTGCTGTTAACCTCAGCCACTTGCAAGGGACGTGTAGTTTCCAGTATTTTGTCCGCAATGTCAGCTAAGCTCTCGAGATCATTGACTTGAGTAACAGCAAGAACTGCGCGAACTGAACTCGGTAAATGTCCTTGCCACATTATACTGAGCGTTTCGTCAGGAATTTTTGCCCTGGCTAGATCTCGCATTCTGCGTAAAAGCTGCGAAGGCTTTTGGTCGCCGAGGTCGATTTCACTCAGAAGTTTTTGAAGTTGTCGATTCTCCGATTCTTCATACACAGCCAATAGCCTTGCTTTCAAAGCTTCATATTTTTTAGTTGGTGGCTGCTGCAGCAAAATGTCGCTAACTTGTTGTATTACCTCCTTTCCAAGTTTTGTGACGACGAGGTTAAATCGCGCTTCATCACTTAATTTCTGCGGTGTCAATATTGCCTCACATTGCACAAACCATAAGCGAGCTTGGTCACACCAAAATTCGGGTATTCTGGATGAGACGGTTACTGTTGCCAGCTCGGACGCTGCGCTGACCGGAGGTGATCTGCCTTCAGTAGTCATATTGCAATCACGTCGGGGTCACCAATTTGCCTGATGGTGTTGGTGTGTTATGATGGTGTGTGTGAGGTAGAACACAAATGACGGAGAACACTTGTATAAACGTATTATATTTTTGAAAGCGGATTAGGTATACACAGTACAATGTTCAGAGAGCGACTGCCGCTCATTACAAATATTATTAATCATGAATCTAATATTGATTATTGCATCACCCAAAGTGGTGTGATTGCTTAGTGGGCAATTGTCTATAAAAGGTATCTAATATGTAGGCACACCCCAATTTATTTCCTGTCGGGTCGATATAACATGATTTTAAGGCATCTTGTGGTTGGATTTGTGTTAAGATCTTACAATTAGTCGCCTGATACATTTCCAGATTTTGCTTGGATCTGTATTAAAGATTTAATTTAACTTAAATATTGCCCCACTAAAGATCTGCGTGCATCTTTAATAAACTGCTTTACCACTTTGGAATCGATAAAATTATACAAAATATATTGTAGAGACGGTTACCACGTGTCTAATAAGAAGTTTTTAGTCCCTGTAAAGTTATTCATAAATGAATTGACTAGTACTTTTAGTTATACATAAATCGGAGTATGGTCCAATTTACTAACTGTAAAATTATAGCCATAGCGTCGCTTGCCAACTACCGCAGAAATCAAATGAGCATAGTGCAGGAGAAATTATGAGGATTCATATCTACTTACTTTTTGGTTCTTTTTCTTCAGCTACAGTAAGACCACACTAAACATGGCCTCTCCCAAGGAATTTCACAGCGACCTATTGCAAGTATAAATAAATACACCCAACAGTCACTTGCATAGTCCCGACCCCACATTAAGATTGTCCAGTCTTTTGTCGTGAGTATCAGATACTACGAGAGACTTTTCGGTCTCACAAACACCCAGACCCGAAACAAATACCTGAGTTGACACAAACATTTGTCTCGGTGCGGGAATCGGACCCGCGGCCTCTCGTTTCACAGCCGGCGTCTAACCAACTGCGCCACGGAGGCTGTCAAATAATTAGATTAGATTACAAGCATAATTAGATTTATGTTGTACACATATTTAATTGTTAAGCTCCGTTCAAATAGCGGTAAATTTTTTACGTACTTATTGATGCATATTGATTAGTAATAACGTAGATTTGTATGTATGTATTTTATTAATTCCGTTGCAATAGTTTTACTTGTAGATTTCAAGAAGTTGACGAAGCTTAAAGGAGAACTAAATTGTAAATATAATTTAGCTGTGATCCTTTTATTGGTAGAACAATTTCACATGAGCTTAACCATCGGGTCAACAACCGTTTTACGCGGTGCAGAAATTGTCTGACCCCAGTATACATTTGTCCTTAAGTTGTTTCTTAAATGTGTGAGTATTTATAAACGAGACTTGTAATTCCATGAGCTATAGTACCTATATCTGCAAATCCATCCATCCATCCATCAGCCAAAGGACGTCCACTGCTGAACATAGGCTTCTCCCATTGATTTCCACAGTGATCTGTTGGAGGCAGCTTGCCAGCACCCCCTGCCCCGTCGTAACCATGGCCGCTACCATAGCCAGGAATAGCGGGGCTGCCGGGGACTGGGGGCCTGGTCCTGGTGTTGCTAATCATTGGAGGTTTTTGCCAATACTCGCCACCCTTGGCAGGCGGGTTGGCGAGCGCAGAAGGGATAATATCTGCAAATGTTATGTTTAAATTGATGATAGTATGTATTTTGTAAATAGTTGCTTTAGACTATTGGCATTTATAGCATGTTTCGTAGCAGGGACTGTGAACCGTGAAGTTCTAGATTGGGTTCCTAGGTTCAACCTACCACGGATTATTCTGTTTCTGTTTGAATATGACAAACTCACAACACCCAACTATTATCCTAAGTCGGAAGTAATATCAATTGTGGATTTCAATAGTGGCACTTTCCCCTGTCTCTTCCCATACAGAAGTGAGCCTACGCGAGTACACCATTGGAATAACTAATAACATATTAATTTATATTCACAGATCGTCGGTCCGCTCCTTTAACTTCCCTTAACATTTTCCAAACTAAATTACATCCGAAACAATTTAGAAACTCCGAATTTTACCCCACATATCCTCAAACGCAATAATCTTTATTATCCCATATTTACACTATTACATAAATACTATTACAAAAGGGAGAGATATCGGTTGAATACGTAATCCTCTTTCGCGTTAGCTTCGGGGAAAAGCTATTTCCCTCACATAGGTATCAGATTAAAATATCCGAGCAGACATCTAAGGTTACTTGGAACGACTTGCGCGGTTCACACGTCCGGAGATAGCTGGATCTAGCCGAAGCCTCTTCATAATGATGGATTTTCTAGAGACTCTTTCAAATATGTATAAAGTTTTAGGGTATAAAAGAATACAATGAAGTGGAATGTGAAAAGGGCATCCAACAGTGATATATCTAAAGCAAATAAGAGTCTCACAAGCATGATATATTACAGTTTTTGAGTATGTGAAAGAAAATGGAAGTGAAAGGATGATAAAAGTATATATCCAATAATTAACATAAAAACACATTCAGATATCCATATATTCAGGTGAAAGCGAGCGTATTTGATGATACATTCAGACGTAAACGATACATCAAAGACATTCTGTGATAGAAGCCTCTATAACGCAATTCTCAAAGTTAATTTAACTTTTAATTATTTTGTTGTTGGTTCTTGTAATTTCATTTACATAAATAATTTTCAAAACGAACCTATTCTCTATTCAACGGCGAAGAATGTAGTCCTTTCACACAAACCTTTAAATGACTAACGTTCCACAGACAGAGCACTCGTATTGTACATATCTATGATAAGAGCACCTTTTATTACATTCCATTACCAAGAACTCTTAAGTGACTTTATGAAAATGGCGCCATAATTCTTCATTGTCCATTAAAAAAGTTGTAAAGTATATTGCCACTTAGAAAAATCTTATTTGGACTTTTCCACCGCCTTTGTGTTAGAGATGTTTGAAAACAAAGATAATAAGATTAAGCACAATGTTTTTCCAAAATAGTGGGTAATAATAAAACAACTTTTGAAATAACGTTTCATTCGGTCAATGACTTTACCGGAGGCACTGTAGATTGTGGTTGGATCACAGGGTGATGTATTTGTGTTTGCCAGGTTAGATAGATTGTCTGGTTAAGGCACGATAAAGTGACACTACAATATATGTATTATCTGATATTAAAATTAGTGCGATCCAAATAAAGTATGATAAATAATATTATGTTTCTCATTTTTTAATTTTTATTAAATTTTTTTTTCAAATGTTATAATTTCTATTATTCCAAGTAATTTATTAATTTGAGGTATTTTCACGAACGCCTTAACAGGAGTAACTTCTATTTAAATATACTTTGTATTTTGTGTTGTATTTTGTGTAAGTTAGTAAAATTTGCAAATATCACTGGTTGTCCTAATAATAAAGAAATAATGCTTGCCTACTCAAACCTGAATTTATTCAAGCTGAACTCAAAACGATGTCCAGGCAAATATGCACATGAAAGGCCAAACATGGTGTATTCAAATCCAATGTTGACACTTGACGCAATGCACATCATACATGAACCGGGCAAGATACAGTCAGCATTACGTTTATTGCTGACCCGTAACTGGCACGGAACATCAATATTTATTAAAACAGGGCTGCACCATCATATTATATGAAATCTGATATTGCTCGCGTCTTAGCTCGCGTGAAAAAGTTTTTCCGGGATGAAAGTCGCGCTATAAATTTTCTCGGGATAAAAATTATACTTTTTAAATGGAATATCAAACACTAACAGATATTTTCATTTCGAACAAGTAGTTCTTGAGATAAGCGTGTTCAAAGAAACAAAAAAAAAATCTTCAGCTTTATATATTAGTATAGGTGTAAAAAAAAACAGGGTTGAACAAAGTTTCTTGGGAACAAAATATCACCCGGAAACTCAGTAGAAACGGGTTAATTCATTCATAAACATGAAATTATAATGCAGAAGTACAGGGTGAGTCGCATTAATATTTATTGACAGAGTACTACCATGTGCGTCCTGTATTCAAACATTTTGTTGTAGGGCTGGAAATTTTTATCGATTGGCATAAAATCACTCTTTGATTATAAAATATACCAAATAAATTTCGATTGGTTGCGTTGACTGCATTATTACGGTAGATATTACAACGGAGTATATAGACTTTTATACTAATGAAAACATAGGTAGGTATATAATATAATAATATTTATTCAACTGATATTCAAATTCTGGCACTACAGTGTTACCTGGTTCAATTTAAAAAAATGATTTTTTTTATTTAATTTTAAACTAATCCGCGGTGAAGTCCGTAAAAAACTAGTTTTATTTAATAGTTTCATCAATTTATGTGACGTTTGTTTAGCAATGTAATAAGACCGATAATATTAGGAGGGATCTTATTTACTAAATAGAATATTTAATGAAGTTTCACAACAATATTACCCGCGGTCTAACTCGTCAAACAAAGTTTCGAGACTCCCCAGAAGAATATTTAAGGAGAGACTTATAGTAGCTGAGTCGTTCAATAGATTTTTGGTTATGTCACCCAACTGGAGTGGCGTAGGTTTGAATCAACAATAAATCAATTTATCATAATAAATGCTCAGTCAAATAATTTTCAGAAACAGACCGAATCGTTTAACTTTCAAATGCCAATTCATATAAATGCAGCCTCCATTTTCCTTATCCAACTTATCTAAAATACGAATACCTTAACATTCATATACCAATGAATATGCAACGGGGTCGTTTTAATATTTTCTGCTCCGTACAGCCCTAGAAATCTGGTCATATGTCGTAACTCATAAGTTATGATGCAAATAATATTACGTAGGGACGTTACTAGACCGTAACAGTCGCCGATGTGCTGAACTATGCGTATAAATACGTGTATTTATAACTTACGGGCATGAGTGTCTCAATAATAATTTGATCAGCATATTATTAAGGGTGGGATAAATGTTCTTTCACAAAGGCTGAATTCTAGACAAAATGTACTTTTCTTGTTTCCAGGGTTGACTTCATACAGTATTGAAGGCCACATATTGATATTTAAACAGGTTTTGTAAATAAAATAGTTTTGAAATATTTTTATCTATATGATTTGTAAAATGAAATATTTTCTCAATGTCTTAATTCATCTTGTAGATAAAATAAGAAACGCAAATAATTCTAATTGTAAATGTCTATTTACATACATATAATCCGTGTTCTAAATGACTATCGCCCATAATAGATTATTATTGACGCCTACATTTTAATTTCTAAGACATCCTTTCCTGTTAGTTATTAGTAAGAGCAACCTTAATATAGATGCCGTATATCACTTGCAATATTGGTTGTCTGACATTAGAGACATTCCGCCCACATGCTCTCCATTGAAGCTTCGCTGAGATGTGATCGATAGTTGTACGCAATGATAACGACATTGAGCATTGAAGTTCTATGTTTCTTTATTGGACTACTTTTAATCATTGATATATTAGTAAATAAATCTACTGGAGAAATTGGAAACGTACTCTCCTATTGCCATAATAGTAAAACAGAAACAAAATATGAATAGTTTAAAAGGACCTCTGATAAAATGTCAGAAAACTGCAAATTATATGCATATCATTACGCATATATTTTACTCATTGAATCCATAATTCTTAATTGATAGCCATTAAAACTTTCTTTAGCCACACGAATTCTCACATGAAACGGAACAACTACTATAAACATTAATCACTATATTATTTCCAGACCATTTTATGAATATTACAAAATAAGAGCCGAACAACAGTAATATTACCGATACAGCTTCAACATCGTAAGAAGTTTGTTAGTAGATATGAAATCTAGAATGTTTTGTTGTTTGTTAACACCTTTTATCAATATACAACCTAATGTCCATGTTGGAACATCGTTTTTTGTTTTATATGATAATACGTTTCTGCTCGAGTAGCAACCATCGTACACAAGGTATAAAATCTAATGACTAGTTTCTCCACTATTAAGTGACAAAAATATGACGAAACGTTGCTGATAAGACGAATACAAAAAAGACATTCAAAGGATACTGCAGCATAATATAATAAATAAATAAATACACCCAACAGTCACATACATAGTCCTGACCCCACACTAAGTTCGAGTCTTTTGTCGTGGGTATCAGAAGCTACGAAAGACTTTTCAGTCTCACAAACACCCAGACCCGAAACAAATACCTGTGGATCACACAAATATTTGTTTTGTTGCGGGGATCGAACCCGCGGCCTCTCGTTTCACAGGCGGCGTCTAACCAACTGCGCCACGGAGGCTGTCATATATTCACTATGTTCTAATAAAAAGATTGTATGTCAATAGTTTGGGCATATTTAAGGCTTTACCCTCTAAAAGTATGTAGTTCTGTTACTTTATTATTTCATAAGTATATTTTTTACAATTCCAATGAATATTCGTTGATGAGAATTCCTGCAGTGATCATAAAATTTAACTGCAAAAATCGTGTATCATCGCCTCGCGAATATTTGCTCAATTTATTTATCACCACTGCATCGAAAACCGGCTCGTTAGGAATAAATTATTACGGCTCATCCAAATAGATTAGTTTATTTTAGCAATTAAACAGCGCTTTCGATGAAAAATTACCGCATATGCCTTCAGCACAATTTTTCTAAAGCATCGTGTTCGTACTGCCGTTTCGTCATGATTTTCCCCAAACTGAGATTTATGCCTTATCTTTGCTAGTAAATTATTAACATAAATTTCATATACGAAAACTCTCAAACCTGAAGCAAGCGACTGTGAGCCATTTTAAATGCAATTTTGATAGCCTCCGTGGCGCAGTTAGTTAGACGCCGGCTGTTAAACGTGAGGCCGCGGGTTCGACCCACGCACCGAAACAAATAATTGTGTGATCCACGGGTATTTGTTTCGGGCCTGAGTGTTTGTGAGACCGAAAAGTCTCTCGTAGTTTCTGAAGCCCACGACACAAGACTAGATCTTATTGTGGGGTCAGAACTATGTAGTTGACTGTTGTGTGTATTCATTAAAAAAAATCCAACTCAAATATTAAAATCACCTACTGAATTACTTTTGTAAAGTGAAACTTGCATCCTTGGGTGAAACAAACAATAATTATGATTTAGACAATTAATTTGCACATTCAAATATAAACCGCGATCTGACCACAACACCACAGACCGCGAGCGTGGGCCATGCAAATAACAAAACATAAGGACAATATTAATTATCACATTATTATAATTGTCGTGTGTTGAGGTTACAGTCCCTATTCAATTCCATGATGGAGAAAATTGTATCATGAGTGTCTAGAAAAATTGTTTCACAATAAATAGATAAGATTGGCTTGAACGATAAAACGAGCAAGTTCGCTTAAAGGTGAACGCCACTCCTGCTTATAATCAGAAGCAGCACCACTCAGAACATATGATTAGCATATAGAACTACACTGCGCTCGATACAGAGACATTAGGTGTTAAATAAATACAGAATAAATACAGACATTAATTCAAATCTTTAATGTTGGCCCTGGATTGAACCATGATCTTTAAGCACCAACTAGATATCCTATTTACAGTAAGTAAACTTCCTGTAATATCCCTCAGAACAAATTACTACAAAAAATACTATGAAGGAAATACGAATACTTTGCATTCTTTCTTGGGCGGTGAAAGAATGACTTAACTTTTTAAAATAAAAATAAAGTTGATAAACGCCCGGAGTGAATATCGCGTAAATAGCTTGAAAAGATAATTACCCTTTTGTTTTGTGCCGCTCCAGGCTTCCGGGAAGTTGTAATTAGTAACGACATGCTTGTGTTCGATAGAGATTACGACGGCGATTTAACTTAACAACAGCTCGTATACGTTCATAAAGTCTTAGAACGGAGAATTTCTTGTATGTATTCTACTCAATCTAAACGTGGAATGGCAATAATAGTGGCTTAAGTTAGTTTAATTTCACTATAGAGTGGCGACCTTAGTGGAATGACTAGACCGTGGTAGAGGAACCGAGCATTAAGTACAGTAGTGCGGAATTGTAGAAGCGTATTATGTCCAGCTTTTGACTGGTGTAGTTTGATAATAACGACGAGATATGTATTCAGCTATTCAGAATGATGTCGTATTAGAAGCTTGTGTAGTTATTAGATTTTACAAATTATTGATAAGATGTTTTAACTGGTGGCGCAGTTGTACTAAGGTATTATTGCAAAGCTGAGGACTCGAGTTCGAGTCTCGGGTAGGGTAAAGTGATATTTTATACTCATTATCAGCCCGGATTCATGAATTTCAACCCGATATGGCGATAGGCTCACCTCTAACACATAGTGGGACGGAAAATATAAGGCGAAACGTCGGTGTCCTGGTTGCACCTCTGCCTACCCCTTCTAGGAAAAAGGCGTGAGTTTATGTATATATGTATGTTTTAATCGATGATAGTTGACTTACGAACCGGGTACATAAGTGTTGTAGGTAGAAAAGTCGGCAGGGTTCCATCACACATAAGTAAAGCCAGATAAATAACCGAAATATCAACAACCCTGTGTACTCAATATTCACAAAACATATCCAAGCTACTACGCAGTTTTATCTCAAAATTCGTTTCAGACACAAAACATAGCAAAAACTATTAAAAAAAATAATGTTCTAAACATAAATCCGCATTCTGTTATATTTTCGTGTCCAAATATCGCAGTTTAATTCAAAAAACGGGCCAGTTGGTTGCAATTTGCGCTCGGGACGTGCGCGGAGCGCGGCGGCGCACTGGATTTGTCATTCTTTTTTCACTTAGGTTGTCATTTCCATTAAAACGCGTCGGCTGATATTCGCTCGTCAGCTATCTGTTAGATAAAACTGGAACGCGACTAGATTTGAATATTTTCATGAATTTTACAGTTGGAATGGCGTGATGCCTATGTTTGGTCCAATTTGGTTATTAGTTCTATTAGTTTTATTCCGAGTCTTTTTAATTCCAAGGGTTATGGTATAATGACCACAGTTGTTAAGGACAATATTCAAATCAGCTTTGGATCCAATATTGAATTTAATTTTTTCTTAAGGACAGCTTTGAGATATATATTTTTAACGTTTATAATTATTGTATTAATAATTCAATAAAATTTGGTAGGAATAAGTCAATTTATATCATCAATGCGCAAACAGAGCATTTTTACGGCAGAAAACAATGAAATTCTTTGGTACTATGTAGTGCAGAACAAATATCCTTGAGAAATGAATATATCTCCATATGTAGTTAATTTGATACTGTTATGCTGGCATGGTCGGATCTAGACAATAGATATTCAGAGGCTTTTTTGATATTCGATATTGATTTCAAAGCGTCGAAAACCTTTTCATGTAGCTCAGAATTCACATAAGCCGATATACCTATCTTCTATTAAAAAGGAAAAAGTGTGTGAGTGTGTTTCACGCTTAATTTCTTGAAATTTTGTATGTAGGATTCTGACACCCTGATTTGACAATTACCCTACTTTTTTATCCCGAAAACAATAATGTGCAAATGTATAATATTTGCTACTGTTTCAAACTCAAAGAAAGGGAAAGTAATAGACTATATTGAGTATATAGGCAGATGATATGAGACAGGAGAGACCAGGTATGCATGGGACAGCATGAGACGGGATAAGAAGGGAATTAAAGGGACGAGACTGAAAAAGCAGTATAGCAGACAGCACATTGAGTTTAAATATAAAACAGTCAGGCCGGGCCGCTAGTCTACTATAAACATGATATTTTTCAAAAAAATCTCCAAGTTTATTTAAAATAACTGACAGTATTTATTTTTCATATTGTCCCGAACATCGTTTGGAAAAACGAGCAATTTTTGGCATGTAAAGCCGAGAATGCATGATAGTTCGCCAGATGGATTTCCCTTAGGCTTGTCGCTACAGCTCGTTTGATTTTAGAGAGGAAATAACGTGCTTCCTTGTTGCTATCAGCTATTCTTATCGTGAACATCTAACTTTAGTATGCATGAAGGTTTTATGTCTTATTTATGTCTCCAATATGAGACATAGTACGTGTAGCGTTTTATAAGTTCGTGTATGATAGGTCGCGATCTCTAACTTTGAGCAGCTGTATCTATGAAAGATGATGCGGTAAAATACCTAAAAGTTATCCGCTATAATTTTGTTGTACATAATATACTTTATTGTTGACCTAGGCGGATGAGCTGGTAATCCGCTTCGGGGACTTTCATTAACTTGAATCACGAACAGATCGCTATCCTTGTTGCGGGGATCATGCCTGCCCATAAGCAGAAGCAACAACACTTTGGACTCATTATTAAACACTGCGTGGCACTGCACCACGCTCATTACATTAGACGTTAAGTCTTAATGCCCAGTATGTATTAGCTGCAATGTCCTCCAAATGAGAACACAAAAATGCTTCTACAGTGCTGCTTGGCAGTAAACATAAACAAAGCGGTGGCACCTACAAAAAAGCCCCTTGTATACCCATGTATATATGGACGGGTAGAAACACAAATATAATATTATAATATATAAAAACTACGAAAGTCTCTCAAAACAGTCCAGTTAAATCTCAAGCGAAATGGCTCTTGAAGCGTTTTTAATTATCTGAATATTGCGAAAAATTCAGAAGCAGTATAATTTTATTGCATTCCCGAGAAGCGGCGAGTTATAAAATTATTTAAACCGAGCGCGCTAGAGGGCTGTTGTAAAAAAGCCTCATTACTGCAGCGGTGCAGACAAGATATAACACAGGGAATATGCGAGGCTAAAACAACGTGTCCACTTAGCGAGTTTACACTTACACACACGCGTAATATGGTAAACTGTGTTGAGGTTTTAATAGAAATATATCAATTTGTTGCGTTTGAGAGAAGCCGAGGTTCGAGTTTTGTGACGTGCAATTTGGGAGGTCTAAGTTTTGCAGCAGACTGCTTTGCTAATGATGACTATGTCAATCTTCAATAGATATTGAAAGGTAATTTTTTTTTTTACAAATGATAATTAATGTATGTCTTAATTTTTTTTAAAGTAGTAATAGCCTCATAGAAAGTAAGTTTATGAAAGGCCCGATAGCTCTTACTTTTCCTCATCATTATCAGCATCTCTATTTTGTCCCTGTTTCGGCATAATACAGCATTACCAAATAAAAAATCGGAATCACTGGTTCAAAGTGTCATCCTAGATCACTACCTGTCAAGTGGTGAAAATTCAGAGCAACTATTCTAGATTTTCGCTACTCAGTTCGACAATTTACTTCATGAAACTATTCATCATCTAATTACTAGATTAGGCTAGCAACAAATATTCGGATTTTCATTCTGTTCGGTGTAAACGCATCCTTATTAGATGCAAAGTCTCCTCTGTAGATGGCAAAGTAAATGTCATGCCGCATTTCATGATTACGTTTTTAAAATTTGCGACAGCTGAAAACGCTCTAACTAATTTTGTAAAAATTTCCACGATGCAAATAGTTTCCACTTTAAATAGGTATTTGAGTGTTAATTAGTATGATTGTCGTTAATGGAACAAGGGTTCTTGGCAGCTACTGTCTCTGGAATTGATAATATCAAAGTTTAATTATATTCTGTAAGTATTAAAATCGCTGAGTGCCATTAAGCCGCTCGGAGGGCTCTTTGGCAATCATTTCAAAATAGGTTTTGGTCGTGGAAAATTATTTTTAGTTTAATCGTTTACTGCATTATTATTAGTTAAAAGCCTTATCATCATATTACGATTTATAACTACTTTATTACTGATGACTGACTCACCCTACGAGAAATATAGACGTCTTTCTTAAATTTGTTCGTTTATAATTTATTTGATGTCAGTCGCGTTCATGTCCCTACAGCACATACATTACACACATAGATTAAAGAACAGCTTCCTTCATAACGATTGATAGTCGAATGAATATTATTCAGCGGCTTGAGCCAGTCAAGAAAAAAAATCGAGTTCTAAGATGGTTTCGCTACTTCAATGGGGTCATATACTCTTTTGGGTTTAGGCAAGACATTTACACTACCCAAATTTAAATCGAAATTAATCCGACAAAGTAGTATCACATGAATACGCGCTATTAATTGATTAACGGACATTCCAACTGTATATTACTAAATTCAAAAATTCTTATACACCAAAGTAATTGAGTAACTTTAGGCCGACACCAGCTGATAAGAAGGCTTAGGGGTGTGCCATAAACATGTCTCGGAAGATATATCGCGGACCGGCCCCTCGTGCTAAAGATTAATTAGCTCATCACGCGACGTGAAATATGAACACGACATTGATCGGTAGACTACGGAAATTATGCCGGTTATTTATGAGTGTCTTAAAATCTTGGTAATTAAAACTGAAATTATATTTGTAGTATGTAATTTGAATGCCTCATTGACAGCATGGCAGCTAGAAGGTTAAACCTTGATTCGTATGGTTTGTCGATTATGATTATCTAATTAATTTTACAAATTAAGCCTTATATTTCTAAAATTTACATTGATGTTTTGGATTAATAGTCACCTGTGAGGATTAAGATGAAGGGATGAATTGGATTGAGGAAATAAATGCCGATTTCGATACCATTGCTAATTTACACGTACAAAATCCCGAATGAATTATATTTCAATACGAATAACAAAGTTAAATCGCCTAACGAGGCAATAACAGAACTTCTCCCCCCTCCCCCCCCCCCCTTGTTTTTCTTGATTGCGAAAGCACTTAATAAGATATGTCAAAGTTTGAGCTGCGTGCCTGACTTATCTCGCGGTTCTTGTCAAATTTATGCGCGCATTCAATTCCCAGGGAGTGGGTATAACAAGCCTTAACACCCAAAAACAAAGGAATTTCAACTTTATTCCTACACCCACAAGGGTTAAGTAACTGCATGAAACAGTTTGTAAAATGTACGTCTCCGTTTTATTAGTGAAAGAAGTGCGTGAACATTTTACGAGGACGATGATTGAGCGAAATCCCGCCGAGATCAAAATTAACGCTCGACGCGAATATATCTGGGTGCGCTTAACTTGAGTGATTTGTTGAGAAAAATGAAAGTCTAACTACGTCGGGAATTGTTTTTCCCTTGTAATGGGTCGTGCCCTTGTTCCGAAAATTCTAAAGAGGCAGGCGCGCGATTTATTACCAAAAATATTAATCCAAAAGATTCTTTCACTTTTCCAAACATATTTTTTTTGTTTTTAGATATTTTCAGCCATTTCGCTATTTAGGAAAAATCAATAGCAATATAAAACTTATTTTAATTGATGTTATAGGGAGAGTCCTACAGTACCGTCACCTTAAGGTTTATCAACAAAAAAATCAAAGTTCTTAATGTTAAATATTCAATACCTCCTGATATATTTAAAAGAACTATTGTGCTATTAATAAAAATAACAAACAACCAAATCGTTTAGACAAAATCAGCTTTATTATTGCAATTCCAAGAATAAGAAAATACAGACTAAAAAAAATAGGCCTACAGTATCGGCCACTAAGAATGTAACCATTTAGGCAATACAATAATCGCAAATATACTGATCGGATAGCTCCGATATATTTGCACAAGCCTCATGGACCCAAATTTTACAGTTTCCGCACCGTATCCAATCTTCTTCATGACATTCAGCACACAAAGGGCAAACTGTCTCTTCTTCAATCGGTCTGTGAGTAGAAGGTAGGTTTTCGATTGTATTTTTTTTTGTTTTCTTACTGACATCTCTTCCTGACAGTAAAGTCTTACCTTTTCTATTACCACCTTTTCCTGAAACTGAAAACTATTTCTTTTTTTGTCTATTTTGTTTCCCTTCCAGCATCTTTTTGTACGGAAAACTCGTTATAATTTCACTTATTTCAGCTTTACGACTTCATGCAGTAACTCTTCATTTTCTCTTCACTAATTCTGTCATTCAGCGTTTTTCGGGGTATCTAATAGCTTTCTGCGGCTTGACGTGCACTCATCTTGTTATTCAGTACCTTTTCTACAGCTTTATGCATATCTGCCGGATCTCAGGCGCCCTTTTTTGCCTCGTCCGACCATCATTTGTATCATTTGGCATTTTCGTGTATTAAGTAGTAATTTTTGCAAGTAATGCAAACCTTTTAAACTAATTTAAGGAATGGCTGGTACTGCAGGACAGCGTACTGGCCGGCACTGGAGGAAACGGAAAAAATAAGAGTTTCGATTTCAGATGAAAACAAACGTACAAAGGCTGAAATAATATTCGGTTTTTAATAGCCATATAAGCATACTAAACTTACCAGGACATTTTTTTTAAAATTGAATCCCTGAACTTCGAAAATCACCTACAGAATTTTAATTACGTAGCATACATTCATCGCGCGCAACAGAAATCTTTACACTGACAGTAAACCGGTTGTGACAGGTAGACGCCGCGTGGGGCATATACTTGCACGAGGGTACCGCACTAAATAGCATAAAACTGTCAGTGCCATCTATTATAGATTTAGAGAATTTGTAACTGGCCGGTACTGTATGCCGGCCGGTACTGTAGGACTTTCCCTTATATGTTATATGTCTTATGTATAATCGAAACCATTCAAGGTTTCGCACCTGAAAAAACATTTTATGAGTCATTGGCCTTTACTGACAACTAGTATGGGCGGTGAACCACGTGTTCGTGGGTTCGATACTTAGGGCAGGTGCTCCAGTTGTGTGAATTTGTAATTATTTATTATTTATTTATTAATCTTGATAAAAATAAAACGCAATATAGGTGGCCCTAGTGACACCTCTGTCTACGCAATCGAGAATATAGAGACGTGAGCTTATATATAAAATACGACACCTTGAATATTCGCACACATAAATTCAGTCAAACTATAAACACGTTCTGAGTTATTAAACTTCAGTGGAGATTCTCAGTAACGCTCAGTAACACTTAGTAACTTAGTTACAGTACTCAGTAACACTTGTAAATCAGGTGACTGAATATTAATTTCATTACTATGGCCTCTCAGTCACAGTTTTGAATACTAATCAGTTTTGTTGAAAGCAAGTTGGTTGATTTGGTTTACGCGTGATGTTACACTCCACTGTATTAATTACAAACTTGCTAGTTGCTACTGAACCCGAGGATCGAGTTGGCCTTAACTTAATTCTTGGTTAGAGGCGCTTTCCGATCTCCTTGATTAAGGTGCTATATTAAACTACAGTGCCAATTGCAACTGCAGACTGTAAAACAACTATCCAAAAAATCGTGTTATTCGTTTGCTATAAAATTTTATTTCAATATGTTATTTTTACTGATATAATGATAGCATATCGATTTAAATTTTATCACAAACGAATAACACGATTATATTTTAAATGTTACATCGATATGTTATCATTATATCGATATACAAAATTTTACCTAATCGATTAGTTTTCGATGTCTGAATTCCTTTCGCGTGCCGGGGATTCATTAAATAAATCATAAACCTAACTTATAAATAACTTTAGCGAAGCTGAATAGACATCTAAAATATTCAGGACCCTCTTCAATTAATGGCAAGCATACTTAACCGAAAAGGCGATCAGTAATAGTACGTTCTATAATAACCATCCTCATGTTTTGGACGTTACGAAGATATTCAAGTGGTTGAACATTTAAAAAGGCAATTTATGTGGATGAGTACTGCTGGTATTGCTTTACGAATTTGAGTATCTCTGTTTTCTTACGGCCTTAATCATAGACAGTTTTAAAACCTGTAATAGATGTCGAATGTTTTGTCTTATTCGCTCAAGCTAAATTCATAAGTCGTTCGAAAGTGTCGTAACATTCGATAACTACAATAGGTTTTAAAACTGTCTATGGATAAAGCCGGTAATGTTCAAAATGTATATAATTTTCTTATCAGAAAATGGGTTAATCTCCACAGCCACACCATATAATTCCGCCTAACTAAAGTCGACAAACAAAATCAAAACAACCTCTACTAGACGATAATCCGCAGAACGTAAACACTCATTAGCACCTGCTTTATGCATAGGTATTCCACGCGAAAGCGCTAAAAATAGGAACACAAAAACTCGCTTATGAATGAAGCGGGAATGTTTTAGGAATCGCTTCAATAATACCCGTGCAGTATGCGCAGTCGCGGGCACACGCCTATACGTATGTACACCTGTACGCCTACATGTACAGTCAACGCACATCAACTGGAGTTACCACTACTCAAAATCAGTCTTTATAGCAACAATCTTTAAATGCTGAGTTCATTTTCAGTCGTGCCGACAAATATCGTAGGTACTTGAGAGCGAGCTCGAGCTCTTTTAATAATACTATCCGTAAATTGTTCAAAGCGCAGCATACACCCTAAGATCACATCAGATAAGTTGTTTTGTGTTGACTGTACATGCGTACGTATATGGGTCAGCCCTCCTTACATCAAATTGACAAATGTGAGCGCCAAATACTTCTCCAGCTGCTAATAGACTTGCTAATTTAGCAGATTTTTTTTTGCCCGCCCCGTGACCACGAAAGCTGTAAAGTAATCGAAACGTCGGGAAGTTAAAAAATGTAAAAATTAAACCAAATCGCGATAAAATCCGTATAAAATAGTTTTATTTCAAAGCTTTTTTATTGCTCCAAAAGGGTTGCAATAAAACTTTTTTGTTAAGCAGGTGTGTAGTGTTGTAGTAGAATATTGCATTCTGAATGCGTATGGTTTTTGTTATATGTCATACATATAGTACATTTTGCTATGCGCATATTATATACATAGTAATAATTACGTCAGTTCGTATATGTCCCATTGTCATTTGCTGGGCAAAAGCCCTCGTCTATAATTGAGAGGGACATAGGCATTAGTACACCACGCAGTCGCTGTGCGATTTGGGGACTCCCTCAAATCGCATGTGAACTCTCACATGCCCTTAAAATTCTCAAAAGAACTTCCAGGATACATTTTTCATCACGATACTTTCCATCGCCGTTATAAATAAGACCACACACGCAACTTCAAAATTACAGATGTATTGCCTTGATTACGAATCCCCGATATCTGCCACCAACTATACTCATTCCTCTACTCCCATATGACTTACAAGCACTAATGGTCGTTATTCAACCAGTTACAAATATTCTACCACCACATTCTATCAGCAAATATTTTTTCTGACCCTAACTATCACTTAATAATATCGAATAAGTATTAAAAGTGGGTATTATATGGCACAAGTGCAATATGTGACGTAAGCAGGTTACTAAACGTATAAGCTATGATGTGCTACGTGGTTGAAATTTCATAATGAATATATATGCAACATTAATTTTAAGAAGACATATACCAGTCTCGTCCTTGCTCACCCTTGGATACCAATTCACCCTGTGTCTATAAGTGCAGAGCAATATGTGACGTAAGCAGGTTAGTAAATATGTATCAAACAAGCGGCAGCGCTTTGTTCTGGCGGACAGTGGCCCCGTGCCGTGGCCTGCATCATCAAACTACAATATGCCTGCAAAGCCGAGCCGAAGCTTTTAAATATCGCTGAAGAAGTCTTTGAATTATATAATGCATGCCATCAAGAGTTACGCAAATAAATTTGCATTATGAATTTCAAAAACATCATTACTCTCAAAATAACGTTAATGGTTCCGTCCTTATTCACCCCTGCATACCAATTGACCCCAATTCTATAAGTGCAAAGCAATATGTGACGTAAGCAGGTTAGTAAACACGTATCAAACAAGCGGCAGTGTGATGCGCTTTGTTCTGGCGGACAGCAGCGTCGTGTCGTGGACTGCATCATCAAACTACAATGTGGCTGCTGAGTCAGCCTGATGCTTTATTAATATTGCTAAAGCAGATTTTGAATAACATGACCCGTACACTGTTATGCGAATTAAATTGCATGATAACGAGATTACAATGTTAAGGGTATATATGATGACTTAACCCGATTGATGCAGATTGTAATAACAGTTTCAGAAAATTACAAATTATTTCCACCACATAACCAAAAAATGTAAATCAAAGTTACTAGCGAAAGTGTTCCCAGTAGGTACCTATATTGTAGGTATATTGTAGTATGTGGTATCAAAAACCTTATTATTGCGAGCGGGTTAACAAAGCTATACTCAAGCTCATTCAACTACGCACCGACATTTATAGACATTCAAGGCTGTACATTGCGGAATGGCACAGGACAGCTGCGAAGCAAGTGCCCCTCATGCGAGACTCACTGAAGGACACGAAAATATCCCAAAATTTGAATATTAATTCGGTTAGATTATAAATTCACACATGAATATCAAAGCTGTGGTCAAATTAGGTTGATTATACTTTGGTAATATCAAACAGCACTAAATAAACAAGATGCAAATTAGACCTAAACTGAAATCTAAACAGGCATTAGCGTGGGATCCAACGCAAAATTACTAACAATAATCCGGCCCTATACAAATTTTATAAATCATGTTTGGCAAACAACTGCCCTGATAATGTATGAAATACAATTATTAAGCGAAGCCTGTGTTTACCGGCGAAACCGATGCTGTTATTATCGAAAACATACATAATTATATCTGCAATTTATGTTGTCTACTGTTAATTTATTATTAATTGTGTATTTAGAGCTAACGAAGGCAGAAATTATAATCCAGTTGATGGTATTAACCTACGCGCATGAGAATGCCAAGTATTTATTTATTTAGTCTTTATTGTACACGACAATGAAAAACAATATACAGAAAAAAAAAGTACAACTGGCGGTCTTATCGCTCTAAGCAACAGACAACCATATGATGGATTTAAGAGAAGGAGAAAGAGAGGGCAGTTTAGATATAAAGTTAAATAATACTAGTTTAACATATAAATACACAAACATAATATACATATGACTCATAAATACATAAATAAAAATATAAATAAATAAATATACAAGTACATATATAAAAACGTATATATATCAAAATAAAAATAAAAAAAATATAAAATTAAAAGAGCAATATATTATGTAGTTTACAGCCAGTGAATTCAGTGTTCCCTTGTGCAGACACAAAGCCACTGCAAACTTATAAAATTCCTTTTTCCGTGGCGAGGATTAAAAAAAAGGTTGGTCATAATACTGCCTCGGTGGTGTAGTTGTACTACGGTATGATTACAAAGCTGAGGTCTCGGGTTCGAATCTCAGGTCGGGCAAAGTGATATTGAATTTTTATTATTCATTATCAGCCCGGAGTCAGGAATTTGTGCCCAATATGGCGATAGGCTCGCCCTCTATCACATCGTACGGGACGGAACATACAAAGCGAAATGTGGGTGTCCTGGTAGCATCTCTGCCTACCGCTTCTGTGAAAAGGGCGTGAGTTTATATATTTCATTGACTCTCAATCAAATACACTCCCACGATGACAATAATCCCATTAACAACATCCCAAGTTAACAAATATTGCCCATTAATAAAAACGTACAACGAAACTCATTCTGTGACAAAATAATTTATCGCACATTGTTGGAGTTAATTAAAATATTATTAAAGTATCAAAGTGATGACGTTCTATAAATTAATCATTACACTTTGATATTGCTGTAGCAGATAATAAAACGGAGCGAGGAGCAAGGCAACTCAATTACCAAGGGACCTATTCTGGGAGCTTTACCTCATGTAGCTGTATTCGGAACTATTATACAAATAGATGTTTGTGAAGTTGGATGTACTATGAATAGATTATCATAATAACGATATCATATAAATGGATACACCCGAAAATCACACACATAGTCCTGGCCGCATGGACAAATAATGAAGGAATAAAAAAATGTAGGTAATACTCCACATTATCAGAGACAAGCCGTCCATATAAATTGTTATCAATATTATTAACTTCGTCGTTCTAAAAAAAGCCAGAGCAACCTGTTGGCTTGCTTGGCTTCGACCACCTGTCACCTTCATCGCTTGAAATATATTTAAATATAATTGTTTCATACATACATTTGACCAACTAACCTCCAAGCTTTTCATTATCAAAACGTTTATTAATATTAAATCTTTTGTAGCTTATATGGGTCTCTTCGAGTATGAGAAAAGATATTTCAAAAATTTCCAACAACAGATTGCCAATGTTTTTACAAAAAATACTATTTTGCTTAGGTAAGATATTTTCTTTTGTTCCGTAAAAAATTACAAGTATATCATTAGTGTTTACCATAATAAGCAGTTATCTCCTCCGCTAAATATAGAGAAATATTTTTTTTTTATATTAGCCTATAATTACAAGGTGAGGAAAGATGGTTTTTCCTATTTTCGAAGAATAATTCTTTTTAAATAAATCTATAAAACTTTTCTTTACAAAGACCTTCCATAATGCAATTTAAATAATTTAATATAAAGCGTTTCAATAAAGGTCAGGTCCTTTTGTGAAGCATCGAACCGGATTCTCGAAACGATATCGCTTTGTATGAACAGAATAGGTACGTCATACAGTCACGTATGCAGAGTTCAAATCGAGTTATCAAATATAGAACAACGACAGCCTCACGCCCTGCCATGACATATTGTTTAACGAACTCCGTAAATACACGTGAAATGATGCGAAATAATTTGTTGATTTTTATGCTGGTAGATATAGATTATTGAACTCCGTAGGGTGGTGCAAAACCCAAAATAGTAAACCACGCAAGTGTGGCGAATTTCGGTTTCAGCCTTAGTAAATCCGATTTCGAATAGGCTGACATAAATTAATTGTGTTAGCCATGACTATCTGTCACCAGTCAATACTCTATCTTTACTGTACTAACTAACACACCTACCATTAAATGCAGGATTTAAAAAAATCATTACGCTCACGCCCGAATACGCAAACGCCATTTAAATATTAAGTTGCACTTAACTACCCACGGCCCTCTTAATCAGTATATTTAAGCGAGCTTTGCATAGATGGCTGCAGCATAAATAAATAAATAAATACACCCAACATTCACATACATGGTCCTGATCCCACACTAAGATCGAGTCTTATGTCGTGGGTATCAGAAGCTACAAGAGACTTTTCGGTCTCGAAAACACCCAGACCCGAAACAAATATCGAACATAATATTAAGTAGCGTTTGTATATTCGAGCGTAAGTATTAAAAACGCGTTGCATAATATTCCCTTTGCAGTATCTATTCGTCCACACCGATACAGTACATAGACAATATATTACGTTGCTAGCTCGTTCCACCAACTTTGAAGGGAAGTTCGAGTGTTGTGTTCGTGAATGTTCCGTCCGATTAATGTACACTCGGGATCGAAATATATTGCTTTTTGGTAAATATCGCTGCTTTGGAGATGAGGTTTATGATATGCTATATTGTATAGTAGTGGATAAAGCTGCATTTTGATCCGTTGAAAATGGACCGTGTTAATGTTTGTGTGTTGTTGTTGTTATATGTGTCACACCTGTTTCGTTTCGCTCATAAAACAATCATTATCTGCTTTGTTCCCAACCCCTCACATATCGATTTTTAATAGACGGTAATAACCAGGCGTAAGTGATATTCACGGTGGGTGGTGAAACATCAACAGGGGCTTTTTACGCTGTCAAACCATTTTTTCATATCAATGGATAATGGAAAATTATTAATCAGTAAGTTTTCTATTCTTACTGCATGTAACAACATATTACCTGAATTCGGTGATAGTCATCAGTTTACTTGGTCAAGTAAACTTCGGCTTCATTACAGTAGGACTAAGTCTATGAGCAGGAGTGACCGCTTACCATCAGACGGACTGTTCGCTTGTCTGCCTTACCACTGACAAAAAAAGCTGAGTAAGCTATGGGACTATAAACGGGCAAAATATATCTTCCACTGCTGTGCTTGAAGTTCTCGGTGTCAAAATTCTGCAACTGCAGCTAGTAACATACAATCTAATATTACTAAGTAAATAACTCCGAAAAACCTTTTCTCATTTTCTCCTCTTGGTTGTTTCAATTAAAATTCTCAAATTAGGTCACAAATCTCGCGCGAGTCTCTTTATTTATTTAGGGAGAATAAAATACTCAACAATTTAATAAACCATTTTATTTCTTTCCATTTATAATATTCCATTTTTACATACTTTAGAGAACACATTTTTATAATTTGCTATTAGTTTGTTTTTTATCATTACAATTTGTGTATGTACTTACTTTACAATCATCATTAATATAATTTACATTTAAAATGACTTAATTTTACATATAATTGTATATTTTTTTACGTAAATCTAAACAGGACGAATTAATTCAAATTTTAAGTTCGCTTTAGAAACTCTGGACTCGTCTTTTTGATGATGACCTATCTTAAGTTTTTGCGAAAACGTTCGTTTAATTACAATTTATGATTTCGTTTACCCCAAAAATTATTTAATTTAGAATTTAATTAGAATGAAATAAAAGGTGCGCGAGTAAAAGTACTTTCCGTTTATTGGTTCTTGCTGCCTTGATAGCTTTTACTAATTGATTGGAGGACTTGGCGAGTGCTCAAGCGTACCACTTTGCTCAGAATAAAATTTTAATTCTAGTGCAAAAGCAATGCCTTTTCACATAAAAATTTACATGTAGTTCACGTGTCTATCTATGAAGCGGTAGAGAGATCTGCGACGAGTTTAACCACAAGCAAAAACTTAAATATACACGAAATTTATATTTGTCTCAAGCAAATTACATTTTCTCAAAAAACCGTAAGTATATAAAGAATATTGCCTCGTGATTTATGATTGGCAGTGTATCGCCTATAAACCGATTCTGAGATATGTATGAAATAATTATAATAAACCTATTCGAGATAAGTTCAAATGATCAGTCTTCAATAAAATTAAGTCTCTTTTAACGTAATCCTGTAGTACTAATGACTTTAATAATTTTTACCGAATGCTAGCTTAGGACAATAAGACCTAACTAATAGTTTCTAAATTGATCTGCCATGTCATTTTATGTAAGAAATATTTTTTTTCTACAAAGGGAGAAGACAATTGCGACATAAGTCAACAGCGATAAAATTCTCATTGCGAAATAGAAGTTTTTATTTACATAAAAATAATATGACGGTATTTCCATCGATAGAATATATTTCAATTTAATAACAGATATTTATTTATAATTAGTTTTTTTTATATATATTTGGAACTCAATCATTGTATTTACAAAATCGTCATGTATTTTGCGTTCAATAAAATAAAGAAATTGTGACGAAGACTGTACAAAATGTTGTTTCCTTTGCCGAATCTAGGTCAAAGGATCGTCTTGTCATTGCATTTTTTGTATGGATACAATTTATTTTTACGGAATATTTTCCTCGGCTGCTAAATTATTGTAGCTATAGTTATAACGTAGTCAGCAGTAGTAGGGTTAAAACTATAGCAACTTTTTTATGACAAAAAAAGTCATTTGAATATTCGAAATTCAAATGTTATCATATCATTGCTTAATGTTTGCCAATACTTCAAAATTACTTATTAAAAATTCGACGTGAATAATCGCTTTAACGACGTAACAAGTTCGTGAATTTTATTTGGTAATCAATCACTTAAAGGGCACTAAGAAGGGTAAAGTGAGCAATGTCATGATAAATTCTTCATAACATAATGACAATTTCGTAGTCAACTTTTCGACAATATGTATGATTTTTTTTGATAAAACTTTGGTAGAACTCTATATACATTTTATTAAGTTCCTAGCGAAAGGTACATCTAATAAAGATATAGGTAGTATTTTTTCAACATAACATTCTCATATAATTGAAATAAATAAACGATACATGAAACACATTTAGAGTTTTATTATTGTTATATCTATCTATTCAAAGGATCTAACTACCTACTGATGTTCCATTTAACGGAATTTACATACAATGACATCTTAATACACAAAATATATTCTCTTACGTGAAAGACTGTGTTGACTCTAATAGATACATGATAGTGCATTTCATATACATAATATTACACCGATTTAATTTGTTTAGAATTGAGCTTTCTATATTATTTTACCACACGAATAATAAAAAGATCTAAATATTAAATTTCACACCTCACGATCTACAAATATACAAATTGTGTTAATTACAAAATACCGATTTGTGATTTTGATAGCTTAATTAATTATGATACATCGAAACTACGAAGAGATAGGACTATATACAATTTTACATCAACATTTTTACAAATATTTAATTGAGGACAATAGCCTGGCGACATGGTTGAGAGTCGCGGGCGAGAGTCGCGCTAGATGTTGAGTAGTCGGAGTGAGCGGTGAGTGAGAAGAGCGGCGCGCGGGAGGCTCAGATGGCGGGCAGCAGCGGGCTGGGGGACCGCGCCGGCCGCCGCGCGCCGCCGCCCCACGGCTCCCCCATCATATCCTCGTCTCCCTGCACACGCGCACTCGACATACTCTCAGCGTCACACTCCTCAACTTCCCAACTCTGAGATCGAGAGCATCATTTAAGAGTGGGATCTCGGCCTCATTAATGCCGGACAGAGGTCGATAACGCGTTAACTGTATCGCCAATCGGTAAAAACATAATAATACAATTTGTTAGTTAACAGCGCCTCAGATCCCAGTCACCTTCAGACCTCACAGCCCATTCTCGATCGCAAACGAGGAGCAGCACGAACTTAGCCTAGTTCGGTTCAATAATCTTCATTTCTTCCATACCAGTGCTAAGGATTGTGAACGATGTGATGAGTGGAAAGGACTCGACTACGTAAACTAAACTAAGTTGATACTAAACAACATCATTCGCAGTCGAGATTGGGCTTAATGACAACCTAGATCTCTCATGCACGGCTTCCTTCGACTCTACAGGGTTGCCTACATGTTGCCTACAGGGTTGTCAGTGCAAGTGATTTAAATCACGTATTACGGTGTCAACACTTACATATAAGAGGTAATTACCATCATCGTGTGAGGCGCGGGCGGTGCCAGCGGCGCGGGGGCGGGGGGCGCGGGCGGAGCCATCGGGGGCGGCGGCGCCGGTGGCGGCTCGGGAGACACGGCCGCCGGGGAGAACGATGACGGAGCCAGCGGCGACTGAGCTGTTTACCCATGATCCACTCATGAAGGCCATGACAATGTGGGAACAAGTTGAAAGGAGAAGTAAAGTATAGAAATGAAGTAACCTGCGGCCGTGAGAGCGAGCACGAACTGGCTCCAGTGCACGCAGCAGCCGCAGCACAGCTGCAGTGCCGCGCGGCGCAGCGCTCGGTGCAGTGCCATGAACAGCAGCGGGTTCACCGCCGCGTGCACATACGAGATGTGCAACGTGATTTGGAAGTATAGCTGTTGAAAAATATCTCCGCTTATATAAAGTTTACTTTTTATCGAGACAGCCAGAACACTACAGTTAATTCAAACAGTATGAATACCGACGAGTAATATTGGATCATAAGTAAATATGAATATATCGGCTAACTTTAAGTATGCCTGCATTACATTTTATTAACAAAACAACTCGAAACACATTAATTACCTCATAGGCTACATGTGACGTCAATGTCGGGTGATGCAGCAGCGTGATAATAAACAGGGGACCCCAGAAGAGCACATAAGCAGCAGTGATGACTAGGAACATGCGCACTCGCCGGACTCCCTCCCGTTCCACTCGGGCCAAGTATCCACGCAGCCGACGACCTCCACCAAGGGGAAGGTTTGCACTGCCCGATGGACGGCACTGACCATCCGACAAAGTTCCATCAATAGTCTGAAAATTACAATGCTAGTAAAGAACTCAGTAACACAAATTCAGCAAACGAATAGAACAGACGAGAAAGGAATCTCAAGGACAGAGTAGTACAGAAGAACAGAGCCAGAGAAAGGAACTTGGAAGAAGTCGAAGATGATAGTAATATGCATGCAGTACTCACCCGGGGTCCAACGCTGTTGGGCAGCGAGTCCATGCGCCTGTTGTCTCCTGCCATGCTGACAAGCGTAGTCACTAAACCAGCTACTCGAACTGCCTCTACGTTAGCCTGCATGCGATAAGATTTAAATTATCGAACATTTCCCAATGTTGGTCCAATTCGGCCAGGTAGCATCGCTTTTACGCACTTGATATGTATGCAGCATTTCGTGTATGCGAACATCCATTTAAAACAAGTCGAATTCCGAAAATTTAAATCTTATTTACGGAGCACCGCAAGGAATATTGGCAATGTACCAACAAAAATTCCTACTTCGGCCAACGTAAGGCTTGTATGCACACAATATTGTATAGCGACGCGAAATTATGTGGATGACTTCGTGGGTTTCAACGACTTTTGGAGCGCGCGCTAGTTCACGAATCTACCAACTGTGAACATTTGTATTGCACTACACAACTTTCACATTCCGCGAGATATCAATGCCTGCTTTCATTTCAAAGTCGTTGATGTAGTGATTGTGTTGGTGGGTTCGAATGGGCATGGAGAAGTTTGTTTCCAAACCTAATATGGCGGTGAGTATGGTATTGCAAATGAATATAACAAAGCGTTCTGTCTACTTGGTCCTTAACCTCTCCATGCCATCCGTTATTTATTGTGGGGCTAATTGATTGTGTTTGTGAGTGACGCCACGCACCTTTGTGAGGTCCCTGTGAAGTTTCCTCAAGTGGAAAAGGGTTAAGCCGACGCAGACGGCGTTGACACCGATCCAGAGAGCATTAAGCACGTAATGCCGGAAGGGTCCCCTCACGAGAGGGCAAGACGGCGCCGGCCCGTAGGAGCCATAGGAGCCCGCACTGGCGGCTAAAGCTCCAGATAAGAACGTTGGACCAAGATTTATGGTGATTGACGCGAACCAAATCATGAATGTACCGAAAAGGACGCACTGAAACAAATATCACACTTATAAGTAGGTATATTGCGGTAAAAAAAAGCTGTATTTTATTTTTCGAGCCTTCGTACATCACATTGCAAGTTAAAAGTTATGACGCAATCTTGCATCGCATTAAAGAGAACATTATCAAAGGATCTTGATAATCCTATACTTATAAAGACGAGGCTTATCGGCAATTCCAATTCATTAAAATGTAATATTTGTCTAAAATCCTTGGGAATTATGTAAAATTAATGTTTCAGCAGAACCACTTTTAGAACTTCGCCTTCACGATTAATAATAATTATATAAGCGGCTCTTCACATATACCTCTTCAAACGACTTAGGAGCGTAGTTCTCAAATATCGGCAAATTATTACAAAACCACAAACGCGAGATATTTGCCTTTAATTATTCCGATAAGATAAAATACGTAGCGAATTTTAACTAAATCAATATAATATATTTAATAATCGAATCAGCTATAAATTTTATTTGGATACTAGGACATAAAAAATACGGCTTTCTCTTCACGTTATTGTTTTAAAAAATTGTGTCGTTGCCTACCTTAGTTTCATAAATTTTTCCGTGATTTTTATCAACCAGTCAGTGGGAAAGATACAAAACATAGAGCATAGTAAGAACCGCATCGCATAAGGTATTATTTTTTCCATGTACTACTTATGGTAAGTCTTTAGCGCCGATGTAAAAGCCGGCGGCGGCTAAGCAGGGTGGTCAAATTAATCGGCGCTCACTTTTTGACGACAATCAATACGGTTGTAGCACAATATGTTATTTTATCTTTTTATAGAAACTCTAATACCCACGTTATTTATATAACTCTCATATAACTCTTTTAATAGTATTTCAAATAAGTATTGTTTTTTTATTACACATTGAACGTCAAACCAAAGAAATTTGCTTGAATTACAAACAAAAGGCTTTTACAATATTTTTCTAAGCCCATAAATAACTGAGTACGTCATTTGTCGAAACGAAAAGGTGAACCGCGACATTAATCATAAAAATGTAATCGTATTTTACCTGGGGACTGTCCATGAGCAGGGGCGCCGATAAATCAGCCTGCTCCTGTTCGTTCTCTGGGAATATTGGACTGTCGTTTAGGACTGTCGTGAGCATGTTTACTGTCGACACCGTTACCTGCACAAACAATTTATAATATCAATTAGAACTGTCATAAATAAAATCGAAAAAGTTACTTACGAAAACATCAATATTTAAACCTAAGTTATTTACCAAAAAATAAAACTATATTTTCTACTTGTACAATTGAAAAGTTCTTACGGAATTACATAATATGTATAATATTTATTTGTATTTGTAAAATATTATTTAGTTTTGAACGTAAGATTAGATTTGTGCACGATCTAAGTTCAGTCTAGTTTGTAACTACATCGTAACAAAAGTCTTGGTGCGTATTATAGGTACTTGATGCATTAGTAGAATCATTGTCTCCTTCCTTTAAATAGCGTGACGGTGCTTATTTTTCTTTTACAAAATCTTAATTACCATAATTACCAAATTTTACACTATCATTGCTTCATTATATACTATTCTCCCAGGTATTAAAGCTTAGTTTTAAATAGCTGCATTGTTTAAAATTTTATATTCATCATCATAATCCCCTATATTAGCTCATTTAGGCTCGACTTAACGCTTTATACGCTGTGATATTTGAATTCGTCCTCGACCCTAATTTTCATTCACAATGAAATGACCTAGAAAATTAAACTCTCGAATTTCAGCAAAGACTTATTTAGTACCCCTATCAAAATTAAGTAAGGAAGATTTATTCATACGAATTCTGAGGGAGACGAGATCTGGTGTTAAGAGCTCATAAATCACGAGATTGTGCGAAGTCTTCGGATTTTACAACACCTTTTGTGTCTAAGATAGGTGGAATTTATTTAACTAACTTATCTGTATGTGAAATGTGAATAATTCTTTTATTTATTACTTGCAAATTAAAATAAATTTCAATTATGTAACAAACTAATTCGTAAGCAGTACCTAAATATATTTTGAGGTAAATAATGCTTAAAAGCCTTCGTAAAACTCCAATCTGAGTTGATGAAGATATATCGAGACTGAGCAGGCAAACGCACAGAGGCGAACATCGTAAAGTACCACTTAGTGCAATTAATCTTACGAGAACTTTTTTTTTTGGCCTCTATACTTTTGGCACCGGGCCGTGCAATTACGTTTATTGATCTGTTTTTCTGGGAAACATTAATTTGTTCTTAGAGCGTGGTGGAATATCCTTTTAAAAGTTTACATGGATAGTTAAAAGTATGTGTTGTGATAAACTTAAAGCAATAAAGAGTAATACGTAGATTTTTTTTTTTATTTACATACATACATAAACTCACGCCTTTATCCCCGAAGGGGTAGGCAGAGGTGCCACCAGGACACCCACATTTCGCCTTGTATGTTCCGTCCCACGATGTGATAGGGGGCGAGCCTATAGCCATATCGGGCACAAATTCCTGACTCCGGACTGATAATGAATAGCAAAATTCAATATCACTTTGCCCGACCCGGGACTCGAACCCGAGACCTCAGCTTTGTAACCTACAGTAATACAAATACGCCACCGAGGCAGTAGATTGACTTTTGTTTAATGCACGATTATACCCTTATACTGTAACTTATTTAAAATAACTGATTAGAAGTACGTCTTCTAAAAGCAATCTTCTACCAAAATATAATCCATTTGTAAACGAAGGCTATTAATCTCAAATGAATAACTCGAGTATTGACCACAACGATTATGTCAATGAAAAAATCAATTCACTAGCCAAGCCACAGCAAAGGATGACAGTCTTTTATAAAGACCTATTTAATAACTGCTCCACAAATGTAAACGATACCATATCAATTATTATCAAAGACACGATTAATTACTACTTGACATTTTAAATTTGAATTGAACGTCTGGTAGCACTATGTTTAACACTTTTTACAATAAGTATTGAAACTTTGAGATAAGCGTAATTTCACTAACATTAGGAATATGAAATTTTGCGAGGACTTATTTATTTTTCATAATCTAACACAAACTACTGAACTGATTTTGATGAAGCTTGACAGTATTATGGCTTAAACATCAGAATAACTAATACGCTATAAATTAACTAACATGGTACATTATTCACGCAAATAAATATCTAAATTTAGTATAAAAAAAACTTACCAATAGCAGGAACGCAGTTTCAACTAAAGAACATTTGTAGACGGGTTGGCATCGGAACACTGCTATTCCTAAGGGCAGGAGAATGGCAGCGCGGGCGCAGTCCACGATCGCTTGGTGGAACAGCAGACCGTGTGACCATCTGTATGGAGACATTGTTGTATTAATTGTGTGAGCTAGTTGGGAGTGGAAAAGACCGCCAGGGTAGAGGTACCGAGTTTCTACATCTCTGACCATTCACGTTAAAACCGATATCAACAAAATACAATAGCTAATTGTCACAGCAATAGAACAGTGTTGGTTCAGCGATAAAGATACATTCATTCTGTGGAAAGACATTCCTGAAGAGTGAAGACAGCATTTAAGCTTTATATGTTACTGTAAATATGGTTTAAAATGTGTTATTAATCACTCCCACAAGACACAGGAAAAATTCTGGCGCGAGACAGTTTTAAACAAAACCAAACCGAAAGAAACAAACCCACAGATGTCGCCGTTTATAAAATGGCAGATAAGAAGTCCCTGTCGCATAGTTTTAAATAGGTTAAAAGTATTCTGTGTTCTAGTTTAAGTCTTAACGACCGTCTCACGCTCGCTCGTCTTCGGAATGCTTTTATAAATATCCAGATATCTTCGTCGCCTAAACAATGGAGCTAACACAACTTTATATAAGAAATTGTGACGGCTCATTTGTTTAATGGAGGTGTAAGGACGTTTTTTTTGTTTTGGATTTCTGTTTTGGTAGTTAATAATAATAATAAATACACCCAACAGTCACATACATAGTCCTGACCCCACACTAAGATCGAGTCTTGTGTCGTGGGTATCAGGAACTACGAGAGACTTTTCGGTCTCACAAACACCCAGACCCGAAACAAATACCTGTGGTTCACACAAACATTTGTTTCGTGCGGGGATCGAACCCGCGGCCTCTCGTTTCTCAGCCGGCGTCCAACCAACTGCGCCACGGAGGCTGAGTTGAATACTTTTATCGGCTTTTAATGCCAAAATAATAATAATTCTTTGCACAATATAATGTAGGTTGTGCATAAGGTCTAGTCCACAGATTTAATGAACATAATATCCACACAATTTAATCAATAAAATTGATTTCTTGAATTCAAAATTACTGTAAACTAGTTAACCATATTGTCAAACAAGCCGCTGTTTCATCAGAATTTCAACACCGAAATTCGAACTCTTTATTACTAATCTAGATATTATACCACAATGGAAAGTCACTGGTCGTTTACAAATACACTTAGGTTTTTAAAATAAATAACAGAACTTGCAATTGCAACAAGTTTTCACTTTCCAATTCATTTGCATACTAATAAATGCAGACTTCAGAGTAGTATCTTAAGATTTTAGTTTCTTTTTATATTCTCGAGCATTTAATGTTGGACGTCTGTGATTCTAAAGGTACATCGAATGATTGTTTAATTTGGTCCATTTCAATGAGAAACTTTGTGTATAAAATCAAAGATAAATTCAGTCCTATATCTTCAAAGAGGGAGGTGAAGCAGCTCTAAGAATTTGTCAGTGTTTTAGTTCAATTCAATTTATGGCACAGTATTTTAGTCTCTTGACGACATCGAATCCACAATGAAACAGACAATAAACTAAGTTCCCCTGTTTTCAGTAGTTAATCAATGCTGCTGCTAGAACAATAAAAAATATCTATTATAGTACCCTGCTGTATAACTATAACACACGCACCACTTATGAAGACACGTAGTATCCAAAACTATATTTATAGCCAAAAGCAAAAAATATCCCTCAGGTTTGTTCGTTCTCCAGTATCAAAACAGGGGCATTCAGTGTCTCTCCTTTCAATCATTTTGGAAAAGCGTAATGGGTTTGTTATATATTATCTGTCTCACGCCAAAATGTGGGTCATTTTTCCGGTTGAAGACAAAAAGTCTCGCGTATTTTCTGATACGACACACGAAAACTACCTCTCGCCGGTGGACACTGGATCTAAATTATCGATTAGATGCATTTTAGTTAATTTATTGCTGTAGGATAAAAAAAACTCATTGAAATCAATAAACATGACAAAAGATTCCACGCAGTACAATAGCTTAATTTACTTCCATTTTCATCAATCATTTCGCACAATTCCATCAATACGAACTCGCTTCGATTTCATCTCGAAAACTGTTGCTTCTATAATTAATAAGTTAATTCACATTCACAATATTCAGATCATTAAGAGGTTTGAGCGTTTTATTCTGTTGTTCAATATCCAAATGGAATAAAGACGCATCTTGCGGTACAATTACTCGTACGTATTCAGGTTTTTTTTTTCCCGGAGATTTCAATATTTTATAATTGATTTGTAAGAGACTACAAGTCAGTAATAAAACTATAGACATCAAATGCCTAATATTGATAGTATCTGGGTATATTTAAAAAAACTTGCACTGAATTATTTAACAATGCAATAGGAATCTTATAATCCCCAGCGGATATCAGAGAGCAATGCCCTTCAAAAGATTTCCCAAGAAACCACACTTCAAAAGGCTTAATAGAAATGGATATATTCACGGGAAATCATTCGGTTCTATCAATTGTTATTGCAGGCGGCGAATTCGCCTCCGCCCGGAGCCAAGTTGCGTAATGCAGATTTATATTATTCAAAAACTACTGGATTTTCCCACGATGATTTACCTTCGAATCGTGCCTGGAATTATTAATTCCTAGTTTTCTGTTTTACAGATAAATCATAGGATTAACTTATCAGACACTGCGTTTATCTGACAATTTAATATACGTAATAAGGCAAAAGATATTATTTAAAATAAACAAATATTATGCGGAGTTAGTAAAGTACAGTGCGTAACTAGACAGCTAAGGACAGGACTTCGTAAGTTACATCTCCGCGCAAAGCCAAATGTTTATGTAATTAACAAATATGAATATTATTTGTACATTGAAGTCGTAGTTTGTAAAATCCGTAACGTAGAAAAATTCAATTTTTATAATTTGTATCGGCGGCTTTGTGCGGGATTGTAACGTCTATTGCTTATTATTTAAGTATACTTAATTAATTCAGATATATTTCGTATCACTGTTGTTCAAACAAATAGCTCTAGTCAACACTCTTCGTTTAGACGTTTCCAACAGGCTTAATAGTTAGTTTGTAGGTAATATCAAATACAATATAATTGGCCCCAACCCAGCGGTCTGGCAACACGTGTACCCGTTTACTATGACAATACGCACGGAGAGCAACGCCAGTAACATAGTATCGTGACCGTATTGGCTATTGCAAGACAGCAGTTTGCACGCTCACTGCGCGGGAAGTGAATTACATTGACGTCGACTTGTCACGCCAGATTCAAGCTGTGGTTCTAAACTTCGGAATCGGGTGTTATTGGTGCATCATTTTAGGGCTAAGTGACGAAATACTGTACCTAAGATAGTCCTTTTACGTGTTTTGTAAACTTATGATCCTTGCTGAGCGATTGGCGTCGTGGTTGAGCAATTGTCTTTCTAGGCTTCTATTCATAAAAATGTTTTTTGAATTAATTTTCACCCTACTTGCATCCTCTATAATTAGTCTTCTAACCACATCAATCTTTATGACTTTTTTTTAAGCAAATTAATACATTGTTAACGTTAAATTCTACTGATAAGTACGTATTTAATAAAATAATACCCCAAAGAAAAACCAAGCGAAAGAAAAAAATATTACTCATTCTGTCAGACCACCGATAAGAAAAAGTCTTCATTGGCAGGCAATTTATCAATCCATGTAACTGTCACGCACTCGACCCTCAAAACGTGGAGTTGCCAGACCAAAAATTATCGCCGGCCATAGATAATAAATTAGTTTCATCCAACTTTGTTCTCTTCTAGTCCAATCATCCAATAAATCCTGATAATACGAGCATTTATTAAAAAGAACCTATAAGACCAACGTTCATTATTTAACGTAATGTATCACGTTTCATCATGATAAAGATATAAAATGTTTATAGAAGTAACGGATTTAAAACCTTGGAGAGCAACCACATTTATGGCAAACAAAAGACTAATAATAATAGAAATAGTCATTAATCCAATGTAATGCTTCAAAGATACTACAAAAAAAGTTGTCAAAATGAATTTATTTATATTTACATCAACTTTCACAGAAGCAGATTACTGGACTAACGTAAGGCAACATAATGTTAAAAAATCTCGTGACATTTATGGATTATTCAATGAGTTCAGACATTAAAAACAATATAAGACATTTGATTTTATCTCCATATGCCATTACAGCTATATAGCTGGCAACCCTATTGTGTGGGCGGACGCATTAAGACACCCAAAAGGATAAAATCTCCCCGACACCTTGGAAACACATTATTAAACCTTCTAATAGGAGTACATGTTGATACTGAAACTCGCGGAAAAATCCAGAAGTAAATCTTTTAATGGATTATTTCTTCTCTGTTGGATTATGAAATGTTTCATACTTCCAGTTTTTTGTTCTAAAGCCTGCATTTTCAGGATGAAAATTATGATTTGTAAGAGCGTATCCAACGTCCATTTAATACGGTATTCTTTGTTGCAAAAGAATACTTTTTTTTGTTCACACTGTAAAGTAACGTTTATAGGTAAATGTAGTTCCGTGCATATGGATATATATCAGGAGAGTTCACCGTATGGAAAGATAGATGGTCACTTGAGAAAACCCGATCAAACTTAATAGATGTTTGTATAATAATATATTTTCAGGATATTCTTATTTTGTTTTCTAATTAAGTTTTTCGACACGGTTTGAATATCATTTCAAACCAACAATCTAGGATTTAAGAGACAATTTCTGATAAATGAAACCGTAGTCGACAACAAATTCAGATGTACTGACTTCATATCTGACAAACCTATTAATGCCCTATTTTTTTCTCTACCTATCTTTAATACTTATATATTCAAATTCCCGTGAGCATCAAGGACATCATTTTTCATTTACTGAAGAACGTTGAAAAAATCGATGTTCTTAGAATTCAATAAAAAATTCATAAATTAAATAAACAAACAGAAGATTCATAAGTAATTGAATTTTTCGCACTTTTGAGCCATCAATCCTCTTACTCGAATGTTTCAACGAAAATAGGTCAAATGTTTAGATCCGGGTTAATACTTTAATACTTGAATAATGGTGTCTGAAAGACATGCATACTCTGGAAATTATGAACTTGATCGGTAATAGGACCCTTTCTCTCCTTAAGCTTCTAGTAACCATAAAACAAACGTATCTTTAAGCTTTAATGTTTAATATAATTCCCATTTTTATATTCATAACAAAATATTTTTTTCTACAAGGTTATTTACAAACTCGTGCTACATTCGCCGCACCATGTAAAACAATACTATGAACTCGAGCCTTTTACAAATTCTAATCCTGAATGGAGATTTTTCTGTTATAACGTAACATGCCAACTTTCCTTTACAATCCACGCTCGCGAGTTCATACACTCATCGAATATCGAGGAAAAGTTAAGTTGCGTTTTTCTCATTTCCTGCAGTTTTTGATGCCTTTGTTATACTCGGCTTTATCGGAACGATGTTGATTACACGTCCATTTCGTAATTGAAACGTGATATTTTTATTAACGTCGACCTGTTGGAGATTACTATCTCACGTCGACGAATTCTCTATTCGGTCCATCACTTACCATCAGATGCATTGCACTAATTTCTTCATGAACGTTAAAAACAATTTATAAATTACTTTCATAACCACCCTTAATGGATCATTTATGTTGATATAATCTCGGTCGATAGTCAACATGGGTTTGCGCAAACTGAAAATCGAATATTAATTGTTAGTTTGAAGATCTAAAATTTATTCTAACTATAAGCGCATATCTTTTCCAACATTTTCCATTCACTAGTTACAATCCGCGCTAATGCATGCCATTACCGCTTATACTTTCTTTTCACGTCGCTGTTGCATGCTATTACATCGTTTCATAGCAACAGCTAATTTGCTTCCACTGAGTGTTACAGCAACAATGCTATATTTCAAAGTATATATCGATACCTCGTGCCTAAAAGGACGTGTAATACATTTCGAGATTTCTGTTTGTTTGCTTTATTGTAAGTGCGATTCAGTAAAAATTGGAGAAAGCTTATAATATAACTTACGCCCTTTGAACCCTGCGTTATTGATACGTTAAAACTCAGAGAACTAGTGTTGCGTACTTCATTTTCTACCGGCTTATATACAAATGTAAAAATGTATACATCTATTATAATTATTAGACTTTTAAGTGAAGACAAATAGTTCGTTCACTTTATGCTGTTCGCGCCTTTATATAAGGAATTCATTCCCCTTCCGACCGCCAACCAAAACACCAGGGCTCTCGAGCGGAATATTAAATTATAAAATAGCTTAAGCTACCATTTAGCCAGAATTAATAGTTACTTATCTTTAAAATCTGACATTGATTTTTCCAGCGGAGTTTCTAGGTCATTCTGTCTAGGACTTGTGATTTTTATAGTAGATACAAAGAAGACGATGGATAAAAACTGATTCATCTTGCTCTATAATGTAATATCATAAGCCAAAAAATATTGCACGCGTTTTGCAAACCGTGATGCGTCGAATGTACATAACTGTTTCACAAGGACAGGCAAAAGCAGAGCAATTTTAATTCATTAGGCATCATTTAACAAAAACATTGATACCACTGGAGCATTACAAGACAATGCCTTTGCACCAATATCAGACCTCTGAAACCCTCTTCATTACTTTTAATTTTCAGCAAAATCATTTCCTCAGTATTGTTACAGAAGGCAGCCAGAGCCAATAAACATTGTTGCTCAAATCCGATTAGGTCGGCTTGTTGAGTCGTCGCCCGCAGTAATGCATAAGAGAACGAATGAAATTGTTTTCTTAGTTACGTTCTAGTACGCGAATGACGTCGTTAAAACCATTGGGTGTAAAGAACGGTATACAAACAGAGTAATCATATACTTTGAAATAAAACAATTTTTTAAGGATTTTATCACGGATTTGGTTTAATTTATACATTTTTTAACTTCCTGACGTTTCGATTGCTTTACAGCTTTCATGGTCACGGCGTGTCACGTCACGTATACTGTTATTGCTTTTGGTATTATGTATTTCAGTAGCAAAGCTATGTTTAACTCTGGCCGAGATTGGACTTCCCATAGGTTTTCTAAGCACTTTAAAAACAGTTGCCATATCTCAACTCGACCTGGTCCCATACTTACATACCAACACGTACTTACGTACGTGTAAACAGTTTGTTACCATATTTCACAGTGATTTATCTTGTAATTTCACAATGATAGATATTGGGTATTTATACACATAAGTGCTATAGGATACGTGGTCAGTCTTGTGTAAATATTTTCGCCCGCCCACACGGTTTTTACGGTGCCCAATAAATTGCCAAATATCAACAATCGAGATTGACAGATCAACGTGCTCTCCGACGAACAGAAAGGCTTAAAAATCATATCGACCAAACAATGTTTCAGCCCGACAAATAACACAGCTGTGATTCAATACATAAAGTAGAAAAAATGTTACGTTATGAAAAACAATTTGCCTTAATACAATACAAGCAACAGTTCATCAAGCTAAGATAGGCCGCAGATGAATCCCAGCCTTGGAGTAGGACGTGATGAGTTGTTATAATTAACGTGTAATCGGCAAATACACATCAAAGTAATATTGGTATGTTAATTTCCCTGTGTTTACACACTTAATGAACATAATATTTATCTCATCAAAAATACGATACAAGCATATGAATAATACATACTATCTTAATAACACGTTTTATGGTTAAAGTATCTACATCAAAGACGACACAAAGAAACCTCCTCAGCTATTACTCCGAATATTAATATCTAAAAAAATATTTCGACATTCCGTTTACGGCTTCCATATAACATTGCTCATAAAATTGTGACATTTGAATAATAATAAACGTAAATCTTGCCCAGTTTTCCTATGAGGCCGCCCATTTAATATGTCTCTCCTGTTATTACAACCCAAAAGGCATATGGGAAATATTTTCTTGTTTTTCCTTAGTTTCTGACCCTTTTATTTGGTCTGTTTTGTTTTGTTTTGGACAAACAAAAATGACCATCGTATTACATTAAAAGAGTAAATTCTTTTGAAAAGAAAATTGTGATATAATGTTATTTCAGATTTTTGATATTTATTATTTTATCACCGTAATAAACGAAAATCTTAATTTACTTACTAATAAATTTAAATTAATTTAAGTGCCTTTTCATATTACCTAATAATAATCAATTTAGGCATTGCACTTCTTGAGCAATGTAGCCCCATATCAAAAACCAATGTTGACGTAAATATAAAAAAATATAACAACAAAATAAAGTCAGCAACATACCTCCTCAATTGCTTCTTGCTCAGTATAACAGCCATGAGGGCCAAGTTAGCGGACATCCCGAGTCCTGACAGGGCGAGCAGCGCCGCAGCGCTCGCCGCGCCGCCTGGCGGACAGTGTCGCGTGTTGTTCAACATCGAAGCGTTCGAGGCACCAGCTGAACCGAACCGGAGGTTCGCACCTATCATAGCCACTGCTGAGCCTGCTGTCGAAAGAAATATTATTAATAATAAACTATTACGATACTGCACATTTTTTACAGGCACTTAATTATGGCAATAATGTAAGTTTATTGCTTATGATATCGTTGTCATCCTATGTTAACAACTAAATGTCAGATTAGCCTTGCTAATCAAATGGTCAATGCAGTTTTTTTTTATTTGATTTGAGTCCAATGAAACACAACATGATTTTAAGTGGGCTTAGTCAACATGAGGCAACATGAATTAAAATTGTTAATTATACTTTTGTACTTTTACAAAAAATCGAACAACATTTACGAATTTAACATATTACTTGATAGTTCTGAATTTTCATTGTGTTTGTATTGCGGTATATTTATCACGATCAATTGTGAGTTTTGTATTACTCACTACTGAAACGAATCTTAAAGAAAATCTCTTTTGAACTCACAGAAAACTGTTACTATAGTTTATTCACGCTCAATCATCTTGCCGTATTTCAAACAGGCGTGTAATCTCAAGGACATGTGCATTACTCTCAGTTTTTCTCGCTCTTTCACTGCGAAAACACTCATCAATCTTATGATGCTTTCACGACGTGACGTTTTGAGACAAAAGACTTAACAAACGATCGTAGTTCGTTGTAAGAAAACCTTTTCTTCAGTATTTAAGAAACTAGAGCGATTATCAAACACTGCAGTGTATTATATTTCGCTTTACAAAGATTTTTAAACGTGGAACAACAATCTGCCTTTTCGTATAAAGACTGACAGCTATCATTATTATATCAATCATTAAATTCTCAAATTTAAATTCGATTCCCATAAAACCATTCCATTATTTACATACCTCGACGTTTAATATTGTAAACGTTCGATATGGATGAATGACTTTCCAATCACGACATTCATTAGTCATCATTTGAACGAGGTCATAAATTTACCTGCCGACATTTTGGTGAGGCGTCCGGTCTCAATGGAAGCTCCTAGTCGAATGCAATGAATCACTCTGGCAGCCAATCACAGCGGCCGTCCCCCCTCCAGCCCATTGCATTTTCGCACCAATCACGCTGTCCACTGACATTACAAGTTTATGTCCAATTTCAATTCACTTTTTTCGTTGATTATAGTTTAACACTTTTTGCGGTTATTGTACTTGCTTGTCACTGTGTTATGTTTAATGTCATTTTAAGCGTCCATTTTAGCTTTAAGGAAAATTTAGCTAAATAAAATATTGAAAAATTTATAAATATTATCATAGAAATACTTTGAAAAATCTTTTAACAATAAATATGAGGATTCAAATAAAATATTACGTCGGAGCGGTTATATGTAAAGTTGAAATGTTTCACAAGAATATTGTTAAAAACAATTGTAAATAGGCCCTAAGCAATCTACGGGTAGTTGTAGAAGTAATTTTATTACAGTAGACCCGGTTGTGGTTTTATTTCCATACCCACAGTTAGAGTAGTCGTCCCTACAGTCTGCAATATAAACCGCCTCAGAACCTAGGACGGTGTATTATACATTCAGTATCCGCCAAACACTGGTATCCGCGCGTTGCCTTTAAAAGTAACAAGTTGTCGAAGTTATTCGGATAAGTCGTTAATCTTTTTATTAAAACGGCTTGTTATTGCAATAATTAATAATAATATAAACGAATATAGACCGGTGCCGTTATCAAATAAAAACATTTTCTTAATTTCCATTAATTATAATAAAATTTCACAAATTACAATATTTGTTTGGATAACGAAAGAAACAATTATTTCAACAACAAATCCTGCGCTTAATGTCTCTAACCCATCAAGGAACTCATCCGTAAACCCAAAGCTACATAATAATGACAGTTTACTGAAGAAAAAACACGAAAATATATTCCAAAGATTTCACGTATTCACACATTCTGTATTGTCTTTCTTCAGACAAGTAGAGAATGCAAATGGAGGTCGGTTAACAAAACGAGGCGCAAAGTGAATATGAACGAGGGAAAGCTAAAGATACGTCCGTCTTAAGAACATCTCGCGCGAACGTGTTTTTTTAAATGGTAGGTATTTACTCGCTGAAAAGCTCTTAAAATAGCTGTATTCTCTGATTCGGTATATCGACTTGGGAATGGAATCGACATGTTCTTAAGAACCTTCAATTAGTAGTATGCTTAAACATAGGCTCTAAGAATAATGCTGTGATAAAATGCCTTATAAAATTGTGAGTTCATAAATACAATCTGACTAATAAAACGATACCAATTTGTTTCTTTATAATTGGATATCATAAGAGTTTTGCTAAAGGGTAAATATGTAAAAGAACAAGGATTTTTCATAATAGACAACGAAATAGTATAGAAATGATTCTGACCTGAGTTTATTTTAAAACCGACATAATTTATAGCGATAACCCACGAAACCAATAGCTGGGAAAATATATCAACATTTTTCAGCACAGAAGGATGAAAATCCAAATATTTGTACCCTAGCATCCGAAATTGACTTTATTAAGCGTGCACGGCAATGATCGAATTATCATCCAGTGACCTGCTGGCCCATATATCGGTTATATAAAAAAAGCAAAAAGTTCTTGTTTGGCGTAAGAACGCCACAGGAAGACCTGTGTCAGAGAGATTACGATCTAAAAGAAAGCAATGTAGCTACGCCGTCTCTGTGTGGTTCAAGTAATTAATTTCTTATCAAGCGAACTATCTCGTTCATTCACTGAACCTTTTCTATTTTCTATATGTATATTATATACACTCCATTTATTACCCCATTTGTTTAATTGACTAATATAGAGATACGAGTAGTTTGTCCGTCTAATGATAACGGCTATAACTGTCCACAATCAAGAGCAACTCGTCTCAGATTTTTGTAATAAACACTGAATGACACTGCACTGCGCTCTGTACTCCGAGAATTAGGTATTAAGTATATACCTAATAATTTCACTGCTTATGTCCTCATATGAACATGAGTTCAAAAACTTGAAACATCACGCTAGAACACAGCAGTGATCACACTGATGACTGGCGGCATAAACAAAGTATGTATTTCAAAGTAATATTCCTCTGTTAACAACCCAAGAGGCAACGACGCACACCTCGAAATAGATATCGCGATGACCTCGACCACTTTAGTAGCATATGGATAGCAACAGCAGGAAGTAGGGACAAATGGAAAGAGTTGAGGGAGACCTTTGCCCAGCAGTAGGACAATATAGGTTCTTAAAAAAAACAATTCAATCAGATAAACCACACTAACAGTAGCTATTAGAGCTTTCTGCATATTAAAACAGTTTCGCGTCACAAATCACTTAACGGATTACACTCTGCCGCGTTCCCAGTGTGCAGATGCAAAAATATTTTCCAAGGTTGGATTGTCGAAGTGAATATTGTAATGGAATTAGATGTTTTCACTGTACTAAAAAGAACGACATATAATACAATGAATCAGTGGGACTGAGATCGGTCAATACATATGATAATAACAAGGGTAATCTTAATTTACTTTATATATATATTAATTTCAAAGATGAGTATAAAAATAAATGGTTATGATTATACATTTCATCTCTGTTATTACAGCCTTTAATAAACTAGTGGCCAAGATATATTTTGCATAATAAACCGTAATGCTTGAATTTTAATTGAACATTTAATTAATCCCGAGAAAACCTTTTAGTACTTCACTGAATGATATGCCTCGCAAACCCGCAGACTCTTTAGCATAATTATAAAGAGTGATTGCTGTCCACTGAAACGAACAATTTATAGACACGATTCAACGACAAATATTTACATATGCGTACCATACCACACTGATTTTATATATTGATCGAAATATCTTTGCTCAAGGTTGTACAAAGTATTTAGGATATTTCAATAATATCTAATATGATATAAAAGCGAAACGATATTTATGCAAAGCCGTGACAGAAAAGTCCATTGCGATACGGCATATCGGCCTATTGCAACATATTTTTGTACTTAAAGGAAAACGACTTGGGGAAACCTGTTTACCATAATTTTCCAAGAATCTCTATAGTATGTGAAGCTCACCAATTCGCATCAAGGTATTGCAATAATACACGCTAATTTCTTCAGAAGCTGTTTATTCAAACATTCGATACATCTTCACAATCCATTATAAGTTATTTACCAACACATTCAGTGAAAGTAACACTATATGATAATTGATTGAAAGGATAATGGGAGGCAAACATTTGCGTGACTAGTAAATATTTGTTAGCGGTCTGCCTGTGTAAACCTTAATATTATGTCATTCGTAGTAAAACGACGATTCGTAGTAAGATGATGACGAAATTAACTCGTAGCAAACCTAAAAATAGCCCAAAACATTTTCAACATTTTTCGATGGTCAATTTAAATTTTAGAGCATCTAAATTTTCGCAGCAATTTTTCCGTGAGTCGGTCAGCGAGCGCGTGCGGTAGGTGAACGGGTCAGAGGGCCGCTGCATGGGGTTTTAGCCTCGACAAAAAGTTGAGAGAGCTGAACCGTGAATCTAGGACCACGTGTTGCCACCCGACACCGATCTATTACATCGTTTTTAAGCTGATGCTCGTGGCGAAACGAGCATTTATGCTGGCAAGGCTAAAGGAGCGTTTTGTATATATTGTTTTTTTTTTGTTAATTGTATTATCTATAGAGACATGCTAAGAGGTGTCGATAATGATATTGTAGAAGATTCAGAGGACGCTAATTGACAGCAATTTGTAATTTTTTTGCAGAATTGTTCTGTGAGTTGGTCAGCGAGGCGTGCGTTAAGTGAACGGGTCAGAAGTCAGTGCGTTTTAGCCTAGTGAAAAAGTTGAGTCAGCTCAACCATGAATCTAGGACCTCGTGTTGCCACCCGATACCGATCTATTACATCGGTTTTCGTTAATTTTATTTTCTTATGCGATTAGATTATATAATTATATCATAATCTAATTTTCATTAATCAGTTTAGAGGATGAAAGTGTTTGATGTTAATGAATGTTGACGGTATTATCCATTTTAGAAATCAATCGACGAGAGCTTACAATTTCCTAAGTTGACCGATTCTTAAATCTTTAATCTCAAGCTCCGCATAATTTAAAAAGACGAGTCACAGATGGAATGTTAAGTCAAATAAAATAATATATTGTTTTGAAGTTAATGAAAATTACGTTGGGCGATTCCGTCAGATTGATACTTACAGGCAAGCTACTGCATACAACAAGTCTTACTGAATAGTATGAATAATAAATAAATTAATATCAAATTGATCAAAGACCCCTATTCAGAACAGTCGATCATATTAAACTATTCTCTATTCCTTCTTTGTATCAGAATGTTAGTAGATATTAATTCAACATGCCAACAATATAAGCTTTACTGAACTCCAAATGTAATGGACAACAGTAAGTTCCCGACGTTATTGGGCAGTGATCGTTAAAAGCAGCTTTTGAACAGTGTGGCCTTATTGACTTTCAAATGTCTATATAATTCAATCCGAGCCATTATCGACTTAGCAAACTGAACCAGTCCCTCGGCTATTGGAATTATTGGGCGAGGGATTTATTATTAAACGGATTTCCAACAATCGAATTGCAAAGGCGTATCGAAAATAAGTTTAACTCAAACTCAGTGTAACAATTAAGATGGCTTTTACCCGAGTGCTGCAAGAAGACGTAAGAAAGGATAATGATTTGAGTAGTCTGTGTCTTTTTGATTTTTCTTTGTTGCACTGCAGCACAACAACTCCGCATCCGTTTGTAATAGAACAGGTGTCAATCGTTTTATTATTATGGGCTGGGTTATTTTCGTAGGTTCTGCATGCGATAGCTCTTTTTATAATTTAGTCAGCTTTAAATTGTACTGATACAAGCAACTAGCGAACTAACCGACAATGTAAAAAAACATATACAAAATATATTAAAAAACAGATCAACAGTAATGTGAAAGGTCATTGGTTTGAAATAATACCAGCGCAGACTACTTTAACGCATCTCATTAAATATATTTGTAATCATGTATTAGTAAAAAAGAATCAAGTCTTCTACCTAACGGTAAGCAATATTTTTTAATGCGATGAATAAATAAATAAATAAATAAATAAATAAATACACCCAACAGTCACATACATAGTCCTAACCCCACACTAAGATCGAGTCTTGTGTCGTGGGTATCAGGAACTACGAGAGACTTTTCGGTCTCACAAACACCCAGACCCGAAACAAATACTTGTGGTTCTCACAAACATTTGCCTCGGTGCGGGGATCGAACCCGCAGCCTCTCGTTTCACAGGCGGCGTCTAACCAACTGCGCCACGGAGGAGTGACGGGCCTGCCAATCGCCTGATGGTAAGCGATACGACCGCTCATGGACAGTAGCAAAACCTAAACACAATGAATTACAAAGCATTGCTTGGCATTCTGCTGCGCTTGCACTCCTGAGACATACTATGTTAAGTCTCTTTATGTTCAATAGTTACTCTGGCTACAATGTCCTTCAACCTGGAACACAACATTTACACTGATCTTTGGCGGCAGGAATAGACATTGCGGTGGTACCTACCCAGCGGCCCCCCACATAATATGGGAGGCCTACCACCAATGAATAAATTTAATTACCACCGCAGTAAATTTATTTGAATTACCACCGACCTTGATCGTGTTCAATATCAGGATACCGTAGGTACGTTTCCGAACATCCGAATAAACGATAAAAAGGGAAAGGTGTTAATGGATTGTTGGTTTCCCGCAATCTTAGACCCTTTTACCGGCACGGAGCAAATGTATAACCCAATATGTTTTGCGATGTAGCGTAGATTCGTTTTTTTCTCTGTTTTTAAGTCCTAAAGGTATCATCATTTACGACACGTGTTATTACTTTCAATTGTTTTCGCTCATTATGAGACCAGATAATTATTTCAATTTGTCAAGTTATCGATGGCCAATCGAATATGTCCCTTAGTGACTACACTCTTTGGAGAAGTCTATGATTACCAAAGGCCTCCTTGTACTGAAAATAATGCTGTTGATAATATAGCACAGCCTGCGAAAGTGTTCAGTAAACCTTAATACTGTAACAAATGCCTCAATCGTTTTATTATTTTTATGCTACACACTGCAACAAGCGTACCTACAAATGAAATACATCCCGGCTTCAAAGGCGTGATTATCGCAAAGACTGCGCTAACCACTTGTTTTTCTTAGAACAGAACCCTTAACAAGTTCCCAACATTTAAGTAACAGTAAAAATAAAATATCACTTTAACCACAGCTTTTCTTTGAAAGAAATCTAGTCTGGGTCTTTGCATTGCACTTATTTAAAAGCGTTACAGTGCCATTAGCCGGGCGAATATCCCTGGCTATGAATAAAATGCTTAAATTCAACCTTTAATTTGAACTTTCGGAATGACGACATGCGTAAATCGTGGCCAGATGTAATTGATTCTTTCGTGATGTAAGCGATACACTATGATACAACCGCATGTGTAAGTTAGTAATCACATGTTTTTACACACATACACATGCATAAACTCACGCCTTTTTCCCAGAAGGAGTAGGCAGAGGTGCTATCAGCACACCCACGTTTCGCCTTATGTGTTCCATCCCAGGATGTGATAGGGGGCGAGCCTATCGCCATATCGGGCACAAATTTCTAACTCCGGGCTGATGATAAATAGAAAAATACAATATCATTTTACCCGACCCGGGTTTCGAACGTAAGAGCTCAGCTTTCTAAACGCACCGTAGTGCAACTACGCCACCGAGGCATCACATGTTTTTTAACCACAATATTTCTGATATTCGGTTTTATTCCTATATGAGACCTTAGTTCATGTTCATAGACAGACATTGAAGTGATCTTACAAGGTTTCGCTTTCCTCTTTGCTGCGAAACCCTAAAAGATTATTTGTTGATAAACTCGCGGAACTTACGAGGTAAGTTCACAACATTGCAACGTGTAAGATTTCTAATTCAGTGCGGTAAATTTCTCCTGACTTCGTAGACTTGAACACATTGTAAGTGGCATAGCTAGCGTGCGGAATGAGCAGCGAACTTGTGCCTGGGATGGGGGCTGCTATAAAATTTGGCTTGGCATGCTGGAATGCGTTGGCTCTTACTTTAAAAGTCTGAATAATTTCGGAATTATAAAGGAATAATTTTTGTTGTTGTAAATTTATATTGTCGTAGCTAGTTCGTTATTATAGTAGTAAGTTTGTATGTAGTATCCACTTATAAATATTATATTATGTAACCTATATTACTATGTCATGATATCTAAGATATATATCTATCTACATTGTAATATACGTCCTAAGACTGTACCCACATTAACAGTTAAAATCGTAAACAAATAATATCACTTGTAATATTTTTGCATAACATGTAGTACCGTAACTTAACATTAGGTGGCGCCGTACTTCGTTTGCGTCTTATTCCAGAAAATATTACTAAAGAAAAGCAGGTGCCGCCAATAAATCGCAACATATTTAGCATTTACATTATTAGTACCATTACTCCCATCCGTCGACTAGAGACAGATACTGAGGACAGAGAAGTATGGAGGCAATTAGTTTAGAGTTTATTAAAGTTTCAACAGTCAGCAAGAAGAATTCACCTGACGCGAGACAGATGTTCTCAGCTCTAAGATTAGTTTTGGTTTATTCACCAGTTTAAATAATAATAAATAAATACACCCAACAGTCACGTGCATAGTCCTGACCCCACATTACGATCAATTAAGTCTTGTATCGTAATTATCAGAAACTACGAGACACTTTTTGGTCTCACAAACACCCAGATCTGAAAGAAATATTTGAGGGCCACACAAAAATTACTCTCGGTGCGTGGATCGAACCAGAGGCCCCTCGTTTCACAGCCGGCGTCTAACCAACTGCGCCACGGAGGCTATCAAAGATGTCTGTTTAAGTTGAACGCTTTGCGATCGATTCTGTCTACACCGTCGGGAGTTCCTCTACAATCGAGAGTACAATTGACAGGTGTTAGGCCGTATAGTCCACCACGCTGGCCTAGTGCGGGTTGGCGGACTTAGTTGATATAGGAAATCAAAAGCCTCTTTTCCAGATCGAGCAAACCACTAAACAATTCATGTGGTGGTACTTAATTAGTAAAACTCTTCATTAGTGAGCTAATGAAGATTGATAACTATAAACAACCGCATAATAGAAACAAGCTAACTATGTTACCATTTCTATTATTACAGAAATTGCCTTTAGGAAAATATACCGTTAACCGCGACAATATGTAAATGTATAATTTTTATTGCGTCGAGCAAAATTCGGTGGAGTATGGTCTGAATGTAATAAGCAATTGTGCCCAAAATGTCACGTTCACAGTCCCACCGCCACATTTAAGGCTTGCGAATAAAAATTCACTCATCACAGAGCGCTGTGGAATTACGTACAATCAGAAAAAAAAAATTCACGTCGGCTAACAAAGAATTCTTTTGTCCTCTGACGAACTTAACACTCCAACATATTGTGGAAAAGGAGTTAGATATTAGTTCGCTGCGTTAGCATAATACGGTTTGGTGAACAGCTGTACTTTATTTGTCCAGTAGATATTCCAGTGACTACATCTGCAGCCATTACCAAGCAGTCATAACCTGAACTGATGTCAGACGTTGCTTTCTGGGGCACGGAGCGAGTCGAGATTCTATCAACCAAACATAATCACCAATGGGCTTAATTAGAAAATGAAATTTCCACAAATAATTTCGTCCAAAAGTTATAAAGTTTAATCCGGCAGTAGTTGTAGGGCCACTTTATACGACCCAGTAACCTCGCGCGCAAAAATGAATGAAAGAACTGGTGCTTGACCCTTCCACTGGTCCGCTACGAATTTACGAATTACACGTAAACACACCAAACCTATTTAATGTTCATGAAGGTACACACTTTATTCCGACTTTTCACGTGTAAAGCTCATATAAATAATGCTTTTGAGGTACAGTCGAGCGCAAAATCCATCGGATTGGTATTGTGATGTCGTGTAATGTAATCATTCACCAATTTCATCAAGCTATTTCGTGTGTGCGGAATACGCAGTATTAACAGTGCAAACGTATGGGTTGAAAAATAATTAATAAATTATTTCCAACCAAAACCACCCAGTTGATACTACGCTACTTACATAACACAATTAAGCTGAGGGGACGTGAGTTTGCAACTAGAATAGGGATGACTGACCAAACCGCGTCTAATAGCTAGATTTTCCTAGATTATTAGAACTTAGATTTTCTCCGTGCCTCGGCGATATAATGGCAGCCATTAAATCGCATCAGATGCTGTGTACGTAGACTTGGTACATACGAATCTATCTACATTAAATTTGACTTGACATGCAATGACCCTATCAAGAACCAACTAGGAGGCTTGCCAATGTAAATAAAAGTAAATAATTTGTACAATGCTCGAGCAGAATCTGCATATAAAGTAGTTATGTAGAAGGAAGACTTAAGATTTACAAAACGACTTACAGCTGGCATGCAGTCGCCTTTACTCGAGTCGTTTTCACTGCGCGGGTAGTCAAGGGAGCATGGAAATTCATCGTAATTCCTCCGCTTATATGGCACTATTGTGTGAATGTAAAAGATTAGACGTATGAGGAGTTTTACTTTTTAATTTATAATATCATCGTCGGAGACTTACTACACATTTTATTTAGCAAAAAAAAAGGTGTAAATGAGTACATTTAAAATAAATCTACAGCAAAATTTTTAAAATAAACCCCAAATGTAACGACCCTTAAAAATAATTTCAAGAAAATAAATATTTGTAGCCAATTAACGCTCACAAATTGTTGTTAAAAATTCGCAATTCGCGATTCCTTTAAAAAAACAAATGCTATTAACACGACAAACGGCAACGTGAAAAATTTGGGCCTCCCGGGGGATTTCACGTGTTCCAGCGCGGGTTCCATCTGCGTCCGAAACTCCAAACAAATTGTCATTCAGTTGCAAACAAACGCTTGGAACAAATACGCTTTTCACGCTGAAAACGTAGCTGACAACAAATAAAATACGTCACAACACACCGTGACGTAACTCATCACTGTATGACAGATCGAATCCCATCCAATCCTCCCACTAAATCCCACACAGAGACAAATGTTCGTATGATTCACTAAAATTCGTTTCAGGTTCATGTGTTATCAGACTGAAAAGTTTCTCATAGTTTCTAATTTCAACAATTTATGACTTCTATCTAAATGTGGAGTCAGGACAGTATTTGCATATTGGACGCATTTATTAGTTTATTAACATACCAGCTCGGCAATATTAGGAGAACTGATTCTACCAATTGAAATACGAGCTGTTCAATTATACAATATTAATGACTCAAAATGAACATTCCTACATCTCTAATATTAATATACGCACATTGTGCCTACCAACATTTTCTATTCAGAATACGTTACTAAAAGCACTTATAATGAGGGTAAATAAACCTTTGTACGCACGGGGTCGAGATAATTAAGTATGCTTTGCTCTACCGGATTGAGTCCGACTTTGTTCAAGTAGAATATGCTATATTGTTCTTTAGAATTATGTATTATATTAGTATGTAACAGCATATTACGAAATTATGTAGGAATAGAAAATTGACAATGATATTAATTGTCTAGTATTCGTCACATGGCGGTTTTATGATGCCCATTTCATCATGACTGCGACAAAAAAACAAAACAAACAAAAAACAATTTTAATTTTAATTTTCAGAATTGTCCAGAACTTAAGATTTGTGTATCTGCTCATAAGTATTCACTACAGTCGAAAAACATCAAGTCTTTAATAGTAAAAGGGTCGCAATTGGATTATGACACCCTTAGCAATCTTGAACAAAACAACACTAAAGTTGTTACTTTCAGTTGTAATAAAATTACAGCAGTACTAGTTAAATTGATCCATTCGTCTTGTACAATGGACTATAAGTTACAACGTAGCTCTTTCATTTACAAAACATATATAATAATTCAATTATTTACCAATTTCAGCGAGCTAGCGTGTCTCCACGAATCTGGCGGTACGAAACTACTAGTCAATTAAATTTTATACTAGTGAAAATGTAATTTTGATTTTCGTACTGACAACTATGCAAGGTAATGCTAGATATTATTAGTAATTAGTATTAATGAACAGGGGTATGTGGCGATTTATGAGGGAGGCCTATGTTCAGCAGTGGACTTCCTGTGGGTGAAGAGAAAGAGAGAGAGAGAGAGAGAAAGAGAGAGAGAGTATTAATGATGTAGTTGTACAATATTCATCCTAAAACGTGCAAAAGTATGATAACACCACAAAAATACATTATTGCGTCTAATTATATGTAAATGCAGAAGCTTCCTTAACCAGTTCATTATATTGTGAAATACAGTCGACGTAAAAATTACAATGCGGTCGGATCTACCGGCGTAATAAGAAATTTACAGCATCACGGGCAAATTGCACTGTAAAGTACGTCTTACAATAAGAAAGAGGCAACGGAGGGTATTTAAATTGGAAGGGTCTTCGTACAAATCACGCCGCGATAAAGGGGCTCTCGCGCAAATTGCGCTCCAAATAGTTTTTCTTTTCTTTTCTCTCTTTGTGTGGATGCTTTGCGAGAAATAAAGGTGACATACGAAGGATAATGCAACTATAAGGAATGGTTATTTAAGAATTTGTTCGAATTTCATATCTATATAATTAGGATAGTGTTTTAAATACAAAGAATAATGTCCAATTGTAATTAGCACAGCAAATAACTGTCTATTTGTATTTGTTTCAGAATGGTCTCAAAGGGAATTGGAGACAAGCGACCACAGTGGCTAGCTGAACGTAAGGTAGGTGATTTTATGTTATTGCTCCTAATTGTTAGTTTTGGTATAGTTATCCAATAATACAGAGACCACGAACCTAATAATTTTTCTGACTCTTGTACTGAAGCTCCGAACCAGCGCTTTTAATTTTAAGTAAATAATTTTGAATAATATAGCCAATCACGTTTTGCAATCCATTTATCGAAGTACTAAATATTAATCTCTACATATTTAACCCAATGGCGATAGGTTCGCCTCCTATCACATCATGAGACGGAAATCATAAGGTGAAACGTGAGTGGCCTCTGCACCTCTGCCTACCCCTTCTGGGAAAAAGGCGTGATGATTATTTATGTACACGTATGTATTTAACCCAATACACAAGTACAGCACCAATTATTTCACCCACGCCCAATATGACTCCAATGGAACTAGGCTTCATATTAACACGTCGTGGAATGGCGGTAACTCATTTCCGATACGCAACTTAGCATAATAATTTGTGTACTGAAGCAAATTCAGCGACAGGTTTACGGAATTTCCAAGTTAAAGTGTACTGTACGCGGCCGCAGCGTGATATATGCAGTAAAACAAGTTTGTAACACATAGTAGTTTAGCGACAGTGGTGCAATGTTTAGAACAATGCCGCTTAGTTAATACGACTTAATTATAATTTTGTTCAGGTATTTACATTAATCTCAGGTATGCAGGTTACGATATTTTCCTACTAAATAATTAAGCAACTGTGTATATCGGGGTTCGGTTTCAGCTGGCCTATATCATATTTTGAAAATACCAGCGTACTTTTTCAAAATGATTAAATATCGGTATTTCTTGACGATGGTTACTATAATTCCTAATTAGACAGTACTGGGTTTACCGTTTATCAACAGGTAGATTTTAGTCACTTTGTCGTATATCAAAGGAATAATCAGTAGTTTGTGCCTTAGATTCGAACATGTGACCTCTAGTTTACCAATCCGCATCTAACTAAATTATGGCTCGCTTATTTACAACACTGTTAAGGTAAATCCAGACATAGTATTGAAACATTGTACCTACAGGGTGCGGACAATCGCTATCAATCAATTGACACAAATGTACACAATAAATCTCTGAAACAAACATCGGGGAGAAGATATTGTGTTGTGGTCCAAACCGCAATTTATCGTCTTGTACGACCCAGATCGATGGGACAATCTGATTTACAAAGCAATCAAGGATAAAATAATAGATACCTACATTTAACGTGAGCAAATAAATTGAAAGAACAGGAGAGATTTAAAGAACCTGCTGTACTTGTACTTTGAATAGTGTTCGCTTATTTTCAGCGGCTTTCTTTAACAATTTTATTAATCAAGTTTAAATACTTCAATGACTTAAAGTTGAATAACTGATCTTAGCACATTTTACAGGTCTTGTTGTACCTTTATCTTGTACCATTAATTTTTTTAATTGGAAATATCAAGTCGGAAGGTCACTGAAGTGAACGAAGCGAAAGTGATCAGTATCACACAAGCAAAGTGGAGATCCATAGTATCTGTATCTCTCTGCATCCCATAGGGGTATATGGGATGCAACCGTGATAGTTAGATATGAAAAGTTAAAAACCGGGTTGCGTACAAAAGGTCCCCCTATTGTACAATTTCATTTTTATACAGACATTGCAGAGTGCAGGGTAGTCAGGTGCGCTTGATGGCGCAAATTTGAGTTTTAAATTACTTTTTATAAGAGGAAGGCAGCTATAATTTTAATTTATAGTTGTTAATATGCATTTATGCATGATATTAATGAAAATAAATAATAGGCATATAATACGAATACCAACACATGACCGTTTTTATCATTATGTCACTTTTAAAATATGAAACTTCTTGCAATATGTATATTACTTAATTACTCAGCTACAATTGCTGAGTAATGAAAGTGTGAAAAAGCTTAATAGAAACTCACATTCGGCTTGTAATAAGTAAGATTTTTTTTTAATTAATTTAATTACCACTACACATTAACACAATTAAATAGCTATAGATGTATCAAAAACTAAGAATAGTTTTTCTGCACATCTACAATCTACAATCATCATCGATCAACCGTATTAATAATTTTATCCACTGATCAAATATTTCATTGCGGGTTTCGGGCACCAAAACATTTTCTTGGATAAACAATAAGACAACATGCCTCGCCAGTAACCGGCACTTAGAAGGGCTAACATTATCTCGAAACTTGTGGCTAAGTGATATTTGGTGTCAGATAGCAGACAGACCGTATAAAAACAAAAACAAATATATTTCACGCAGTATATATTATGTTTAATGTATATTAGACTAAATGAAAGAGGAATTTGAGCAACAGTCCATTACGAAAAGATATTAGGTTCTACTAACGTTCGAGAAAGTTTACGTCTAAATAACGTCGAATGCCGAGGAAGTAATTGTAAAACTATAAAATAATTTAATTTGACAGAATATCTAAGTAAGGCTATATATTCATAGCAAACATTTTAATACCCATATTTTACGATACGAAAACTTTCTTTAGGTACAAAAACTTTCTTTAGGTACAAAAAAAAGTATAAATAAACTCGCGCGCTGTGATATAACATCAAAGTAATTATTATATTACATTGAATATCTAAGTATTGAATTACTTTTATTGAAAGTTTTAATTTTAAACAAATTGAAAGCCAAACTGGACAATATTGCAACTACCTTCATCCTTTTTCGTCTTCATTGTAAAAAATGGACACAAGGAATTTAAAAATTATTATTTAATTGACAATTAACAGGTTTTTTTTTTTGAAGACATTTTAATATTTACATGGAAGCATGAACTATGATTCAGATAAATCCTTTATGTAGTGTTTAAGTTATTTAAAGAGCATGGATTTGATTGAGATCGAGATTGATGTACCCTGAATAAAATCAATCAAACCTCGGTGGCGTAGTTGTATTACGGTACGGTTACAAAGCTGAGGTCTCGGGTTCGAGTCCCGGGTTGGGCAAAGTGATATTGGATTTTTCTATTCATTATCAGTCCGAAGTCAGGAATTTGTGCCCGATATGGCGATAGGCTCGCCACCTATCACATCGTGGGACGGAACATACAAGGCGAAATGTGGGTGTCCTGGTGGCGCCTCTGCCTACCCCTTCGGGGATAAAGACGTCAGTTTATGTATGTATGTATGAATAAAATCAATGCAAATACGCCGGTTAAATGTAACACCGAAAAATAAAACATTTTCTGCCGTGTCCCTTGAGAACGACGCTATTTCTTTATTCCATTTTTGCGTTGACGTTCAAAATATTTGTATTTTATCAGCCCATATACGTCCCTCTGCTGGGCACGGGCCTACTCTACAACCGAGAGAATCGATTGAGAGTGGTTAGGCCATATAGTCCACCACGCTGGCCTTGTGCGGGTTGGCGGACTTACACACCGTAGAAATTCTTTAAAATCGCTACGGTTTGCAGTTTTCCTCACGATGTTTTCCTTCACCGTAAAAGTACGTGGTGATTGACTATCAATACACACATGACTCCGCAAAGTCAGAGGTGTGCCATGAGATTTGAACCCGCGACCACTGTGAACATGTAGGTAGTCGCGTCTGGTCCGTTACCCACAGGCCACCACGCACTTTCAAAATATAATATAATATAACTGTTTTGGCTGTCCTAAATAGAATTAGGATTGCCTCGGTGGCGTAGTTATACTAGGGTGCGATTACAAAGCTGAGATCTCGGGTTCGAATCCCGGGTCGGGCAAAATGATATTGGATTTTCTATTCATTATTAGCCCGTAGTTTGGAATTTGTGCACGATATGGCGTTAGGATCGCCCTGTATCACATTAATGGACGGAACACAGAAGGCGAATCTTAGGTGTCCTGGTTGCAACTCTGCCTACTCCTTCTGGGAAAAAGGCGTGATATTTATGTATGTATGTATATAGCATATGTAATATAGTAGGTTCATATATCTAGGTGCAAACAGATTTATTGTCCACCTCACGCCTCGGTGAATAATCTGTTTACCTTGCACTATTCTGTGCACTGTATATTTTCAGGCCAGTATAAAATAGAAGGCCAAATGCAGACTCTGTTATATCATACCTGCATTCAGTGGAACTAAAAATAAGAGCATTTTTTCGAACACGTGTAGCCGCGTGGGCGCGGATACAGCCAACTCAAAGAGGCTTGTGATGGATTACAATCACTAACACCAATATCCATAGAAACTGTTCGGAATATTTCTTTATACTCCGCTTATTTTAAGAAGATTAAAATACTATTGATTACTTAAGAACAGAAGCTATTGGGTATTGAAAATCAAATACGTATCGTAGATTTTATAAACAGTAAAACGTTAAATTTAACATTGTTTTAAAATGTAATGTGGTACACGCGTCAGGAGCATACATTATATTTTATTTAATCACTTTAGTCCATGTACCGTCTGTGCTATATAGTATATGGCCTAACCTCTCTGAATCATACTCTCGTTTGTAGAGGAGGCCTGTGCCCTATAGTGGGACGTATATGGGCTGATACTGTATAGTCTGTACTGGGCATAGGCCCGCTTCAACGGGACGGAAAAAAGCTTGGCAACCTTTAGGTGGCACGATTATCACATCTGCCTGCGTATGTATTATTATTCCCTGTAGAACATAACGCGGCATGGGCCGACCTAGTGCCCGCTTGACTGATTACATGAACGTTGCAGAAACCAAAAGTACAAAGAAGGTATAGGAATCTCAAAAATCTTTTAAATTGTCATAAAACTTAAAGACTGACAACATTTTCCCTAAAACTAGAAAACTGCGTTCTGCAGTGGACACTGGATAGAGAGATAGATTATCCAAAACCCATTGATCCAATTAACACAACAACCAATAAAAAACATTTATGCAGGTTCCATAAAGGCTATTGTACACATGGTGGGAACCTCATTGAGCTGCGCGTCACGTTTTGTCTAAACCGACTGAATCGGCGCGACGTGATCGACCAACCAAAATGGCAAAAAACGCACATGTTATTTGAAAGCAATTTTTATCTAAAACATTCGTGTTATGTCTGGACTTTAACAATTTTCATTTAATTCACTTGTAAGGTGTCGAATTATAATTACCAAAAATACAAAGTTTTGTTCGTTATTATGGTTCAAAGATCCGGAACCGCTAAACATGTAAATCCAAATCGTAGTTCTAACGTCTTGAGAATCTTGCTTTGTCTATTAATTTTAATTGAATACGTTTACTTATTAGTTTTATATTTTTGTAGTGTAACGGCATTATTCATAGACTGTTTTAAAACCTATTTTAGTTATCAAATGTTTTGTCCCTTTCGAACGACTTTTGAATTCAGTTTCAGCGAAGAAGACAAAACAGTCGATAACTAACATAGGTTTTAAAAGTTTTTATTAATAAGGCTGTAAATGTATAAAAAGTACAAGTAAAAATACAAACACCAAATGTCTGAGGAATGTATAAAAGTATTGAAATCCATCCAATTGTTTTGCGTGGTGCGCGCAAAGATGGATCCATCATTTTATTTATGTTTGCTTTATTTATATTTAAGTATTCCTCGCGGGTGCTTGCGAATTAAAGCTCTACAATTTTGAAACAATACATTCGCAACACAATACTCGCTGTACATACACACATACAAAAATTCACGCCTTTTTTCTAGAAGGGGTAGGCAGAGCTGCTACCAGGACACCCACGTTTCAACTTGCGTGTCCCGTCCCACGATGTGACAGGGGGCGAGCCTATAGCCATATGGGGCACAAATTGTAGATGTGGCTATTGGCGAACTCTTATTTGTATTGACGGGGAAACATTACAGACTGGATTGTGAGACTTTTTGAGTCAAAACGTTAATTTGTTACAGCATTGAGACAAGAAAAAGTCCTAAATTATCAATACCATCGAAGTAATTAATATTTTTTCACATGTCATATCTTTAGAAGTTCTACATTTATTGTGTCTAGAACAGATAAAAAATATAATAGCTTATCAATACAGAGAATATCATGAACTCCACTCGGTCTAACTGTGTCCATACAACGATATCCAACTTTGCAACTTTTCCCCCACTAGGCTTACTTTCGAAGTTCCACGGACACGGACGTGCCGGTTCTTGCCCGCACTCATAACTCCGTACATTTATCACATCTGCAGTATTATACGATGGTAGGTTTTAGTTTTTACCCTATTTCTCTACGTATTAGGCCACAAGTCTGTTCTTTAGGCGCCGTACAATTGTCGGGATAATCGGTAGCAGCATTCTTGCTCATAGAACATAATATGCCAAAAATTATGCCAAAATATTGCTTTGTTGTCTAAATTTAAATTCAAAATTTAATTTATTATGTTTTTTTTCTAGTTAAAGTGATTTAAAAAGCTAGATATAGTCAAAATAAGCTACTCAAAACCGTTTTTCAGCCAAAAATGTACATTATACAGCAGTGAAAGAAAATGTATGTTAATCCTGATCATATTTATTAGAGATCATTATGTTCAAAAACACGTTATCGTAAAATTTTCTCGGTAGAGAAATATCATAAATTAACTATTAAAATAGCAATTTTAACTGCATTATTTATAAACAAATCTTGATAAAATTAATAACAGTGATGTAGTATATAACAATAAGGGGCACTGTTGTTTTTATTTATCGATTTAGAGAAAGATATTTAATTTATTGCTAAATAGCGAGTCAAGTCAAGACAGCCTCCGTGGCGTAGTTGTTTAGACGCCGGCTGTGAAACGGGAGGCCGCGGGTTCGATCCCCGCACCAAGAGAAATGTTTGTGCGGCCCACAAATATTTCTTTCGGGTCTGGGTGTTTGTGAGACCGAAAAGTCTCTCGTAGTTCTGATACCTGCGACACAATATTATACAGAATATTTTATTGGCCTCTATCGCCATTACAATTCCTAATGAAAGGGCATGCAAAATAGCCGACACGTGTTATTACCACATTACTTAACCCAAAGCATCGTGGACCATTATTATTTGTTTTATTCGTACGTGAGATCATTTCAGAAATTCATTAGGGTTCTAATGTAATTAGAGCTTTGTGACCTTTGGGAAGCAATCTTCGCTTTCATGATATTATCCTTAATTATACTTTGTAAGAAATTATTGAAACGATTTCCTTATTATTATAACAATTACGGACAGAATTATTGAGCATATTATTTTTCGTAATTCCAAAATTATATAAATAATTAAAATAATACCTTTATCAATAATTCAATACTTTTTAATTCGAAAATTAATGAGGTTATAATTTAACCCAATCAACAGCAACCCTCAAAAAACAAATAAAAAACCGAAATCATAAGAGTGGCTACATATACAGTTTACTCGCAATAAAAGCCCAATTTGATGCGCTAAAACTAGAAACACGAACCACCCACTCAATAAAGGCACAAAACAAATGTACAATAAACAAAGGAAAACTTAATTAGCCAGCAATTCCATTTCGCTACCTGAACAAACACGCGCCGGTACCGCGCCACGCGTCACTACCGAGTTAGGCAAATCTCTAACCACAATATACTGTTGCATACTCCATACCTAATTTAATTCTGTTAGTAATATTGTAGCTTAAGTGCCAGTATTACTTGTATATGATAAACAAACATTGTTGTCTATGATTGTTGTCGTTGTGTGTTACTTCCGTCCGGTCGTCCCTTGACGTACGTTTCACACTGTCTAGTGTGCTATATATATTTTTGCTCAATATACAATCCATATTAATCTTGCTTGCCAGCCTATTTATTTATACAAACTCATCAGGTTATGGGCCCAGGACGTCATAGAAACATAAATATTGATATATTCCGATAACAGGAAAATACGCTGGTGCGTTTTTCGGCATTGAAGTTTTCGAATATACAATAAAAATATGGCGAGCTCAACAGCATCTATTTCCATCGAAAAGTTAAAAGGAATTGATAACTATAGTTCATGGAAATTCATGATGAAGATGTTGCTGATACAAGAAGAACTATGGGAATGTGTAGAAACGGAGGACAGCAATAGTAAAAAGCAACAAAAAGCATTAGCAAGAATTGCTTTAGCTGTTCAACCGCCAGTAATACCGCATATAAGGAATGCAAAGACAGCGCACGAAGCTTGGACAAACTTGTCCAAGGCTTATGAAGACAGTGGACTTTGCCGCAGATTAGGGCTTCTGCGAACATTGTTTGGAACAAAACTGAACGAGAGTGAAAGTATGGAAACATATATTAACAAAATTACCGAATTGTCACAACAGCTTAGTGAAATAGGATCGCCGTTGGAGGATGATTTTGTAGCTGTAATCATGTTGAGCGGATTGACGCCAGATTACGATCCTTTGATAATGGCAATGGAGAGCTCGAATGTTAAACTTACTAGTGAGAAAGTAAAAGGTAAGTTGATGCAAGAAAACATTCGTAGAAGTGACAAGAGTGATGTTGGTACGTCGGCTTTGCTAATTCGGAAACCACCACGATGCTCCAGATGCAAGAAAGTAGGGCATTTAATTAAAGATTGTCCCAAGTCTACACATAAGAAAGTTATGAAGACTAATACAGACATACCGAAGATCTTATTAACTGCTCTGTCAGCGAACACATCCAGGGATGTGTGGTATATAGATAGTGGTGCTGCAGCACATATGTGTGGAGACAAAAGCATGATAAGTAATTTTGTGAGTGATGGAAAGTCCATGGAGGTAAACATAGCAAATGGTGATAAGTTGTACACAGCTGGTCAAGGTTCTGTGAATGTTCATTTGAAAAATGGTATTGTAAAGACAATAAGTAATGTTTACTATGTACCTAAATTAAATGCAAACTTATTATCTGTAAGTGCTATGGTCCAAAGAGGTTATAAAGTAGTGTTTAGTTCTGGTATGTGTCACATTTATGACAACAAGAGGGTGATAGCTACAGCCACGTTGTGTGACAGTGTATTTTTATTAGATACAAGAAAAACACCTATTTTGAATTGTAATATTACTAAGAAATGTAATAAAAACCTAGTTGTAGATAATGTAGGATTGATGTCTCGCACAATGCCTGCTGTCACCGAGAAGAATGATAGTGCTTCTCAGCAGGTATGGCATCGTCGTCTTGCACATCTCAACCATCGAAGCATGGAATTGCTGAGAAAAGGTATGGTACAAGGAATTTCTTACAGTAATAATAGTTTTGATAAGTGTGTATCTTGTATTGAAGGAAAGCAAACTCGAAAACCCTTTCCAAAGAAATCTTTCAAGAGAGCCACGGGTATATTAGAGTTGGTGCACACTGACTTGTGTGGTCCGATGCCCGCTACATCATTTGGTGGTGCAAAATATTTTCTAACGTTTATCGATGACTTTTCTAGAAAAACTTTTGTTTATTTCTTAAAAGCAAAAGATGAAGTTTTTGATGTTTTTAAAAGTTGGAAAGCTCTTGTGGAAAACCAGACTAATAAGAAAATAAAAATAATACGCAGTGATAATGGCACTGAATATATAAATAATAGATTTCAGGATTACCTGAAAGAGTATGGCATTGTACATCAAACGACTGTGCCGTATTCGCCGCAACAAAATGGAGTGGCAGAGAGAGCAAACAGAACTATAATGGAGAAAGCGCGCTGTATGCTGTATGAAGCAGGCCTGAACCAGAAGTATTGGGCTGAAGCTGTCAATACAGCTGTTTATTTGAAGAATCGTTCTCCTTCATTAGCTGTTAAAGGTTGTACTCCAGAGGAGAAGTGGACCAATAGTAAGGTATCCATTTCGCATTTGCGTATTTTTGGTTGTATTGCGTATTGTCATATACACAAACGGACAAAACTAGAACCAAAAGCAAAGAAATATATTTTTGTTGGGTATTGTGAAAATTCTAAGGGCTATAAATTATTAGACCCTGAAAATCCGAGAAATTGCGTGAAGGCTCGTAACGTAACATTTTTAGAGGATAGATTTATTAAAAAGTATAATGTTTCAAATGATAGTAAAGTGAATAATAATGGTAATAGAATCTCTACAGAAACATTAAATGTGGAACATATCTCCAATCAGGTTAATTCTGACAATACAACTAGAAGTCAACCTGTGCAGAGATGTAGTGTGATAAAAGTTAAAGATTCTGATGAAGAAGAGAGTTTTGATTCATGTGATTCTGCGTATAACTCCAATGGAAACAGGTTAAAAACTAGAAAAATCTACTGATAATGGATGTGAATAATTGAAGTATAGAACTTTAATAGGGTCGCTGATGTACATCGGCATAGCAACACGAACTGAGCCAATTTAATGATTGCTATTGTGAAACCCATTAGAAAGCAGCGAAGAGAATACTTCGTTATTTAAAATATCGAAGAAACGGGAAGAAATGAGACAGATAGAAGATCCTACACTGGATATGTGTTTAAGGTGGGTAACTCTTTAGTATTCTGGGAGAGTAGAAAACAGCGTACTGCTGCATTGTCAAGCACCGAGGTTGAATATATGTGTCTATCTGATGCATGCAAGGAGGCTATCTTTATTAAAAATTTATTGCATGAACTTTTGGGTGTATTGCTTAAAGTTACAATTTTTAATGATAACCAATCAGCACAGAAGTTATGTAAAACTACTGTGTTTCATGCCAGAACTAAACATATTGATATTCGTCACCATTTCATTAGGGAACATATTGATAATGGTTCAATTGAGATTAAGTATTTATGTTCAAATGAAATGTTAGCTGATCTGTTGACAAAACCTTTAACAAGCTATATACACAATAAATTACTAATGAAATTATTGTTAGCTTAAAAGAGCAAATGTATGTTTTATAGAAAATGTTTTTCTTTTAAGTTTAGTGTTAAAGCTCTTATGTATGCTAATGAAGAATATAGGTAGGTGTATATTTTTGTTTGTGGACAATATTTGTTTAAGGGCCAGTGTTAGTAATATTGTAGCTTAAGTGCCAGTATTACTTGTATATGATAAACAAACATTGTTGTCTATGATTGTTGTCGTTGTGTGTTACTTCCGTCCGGTCGTCCCTTGACGTACGTTTCACACTGTCTAGTGTGCTATATATATTTTTGCTCAATATACAATCCATATTAATCTTGCTTGCCAGCCTATTTATTTATACAAACTCATCAAATTCCAATTGCATGAAGTCAACTTGTAGTAGTCAGTATTTTATCCATTCATTCAATTATTCAACATCATTCATTCAATCCAATCATTTAATCTCAAATGCTTACCTCCAATAACGAGGATAAATATCAAAAAATTGAATGAGTTTTGACTTCCTTTGATATCATTAAGCCTGTGGCTATATCACTCACTAGCATTTGCCCGCAACTTCGTCTGCGTGTTTAAGATAATGTAAACTTATATCGATAAAACTATGCCATTGTAACCTTTACGTAAACTTTTAACAAAAATTAACGTGCAACATTTCTATTTCAAATTTGACTCTGAGTTAGGATTAATGGGTCCGTCAGTTATCGATTCAGAGACCAATCGGATCAATAAATAAAAAGTTCAAAATGACGGCGAACATTATCAGTTCTGAATACAAATTTAGATTATCGGAACTCAGATATCGATTTTGAGACCAATCGGATCAATAGATAAACGGCCTTATTCATATACAGTTTTAAAACCTATTTTAGGTATCGAATGTTTGTTTTCTCGTTCAAACTGAATTGAAAAGTCGCTCAAAACGGTCGAAAGTTAAATTTTCATAAGAATAACTTCAGCAGTTTTAATTTTCCATACAAATTTTTCAACCCTTATTTTTACTACTTTAGGGTTAAATTTAAGTAAACAGAGTACGCACTTATTTTTTGGTTTTAGATGAGTAATTATAGTGTCAAGTTTGAAATCTGCAACTTCAACGGTTGCGGTTTCATTACAAAATTATTTTACTCTTTTCACTCCCCTTAGGGGTTGAATTTTCAAAAATACTTCCTTAGTGCTACCCTACGTTATAAAAGAAATACCTGTGTAAAATTTCAAGTTCCTAGCTTCAGTAGTTTCGGCTGTGCGTTGATCCGGTAGTTCGCTTCTACAAAATTTCAACCCTTAATTTCGTCCCTTTAGGGTTAATTTTAGATAAACAAAATATGCAATTATTTTCGTCTTAGAATGAATAACTTAAGTGCCAAGTTTCACAATTGTAAGTTTAACGGTTAAAATTTTCCCTATATCAGTTTTTAACCCTTTACACCCCTTTAGGGGATGAATATCCAAAAATCCATCCTTAGTACTACCCTACGTCACAATAGGAATCCCTGTGTAAAATTTCAAGTTCCTAGCTCCAGTAGTTTCGGCTGTGCGTTGATCCGGCAGTTCGGTTTTACAATACTTCAACCCTTATTTTCACTCCTTTGGGGTTAATTATAAGAAAAAAGAGTATGCAGTTGTTCTTGTATCTAGATGAGTAACTAAAAAGTCAAGTTTTATATCTGCAACTTCAATGGTTTCGGTTTTCCATACACCAGTATTTTACCCTTTTCACCCCCTTAGGGGTCGAATTTCCAAAAATCCTTCCTTAGTGCTACCCTACGTCACTATAGGAGCCCCTATGTAAAATTTCACGTTTCTAGCTCCAGTAGATTCGGCTGTGCGTTGATCGGGTAGGAAGGAAATCACCCAGTTTTTAAACATTTCAACCCTTATTTTAACACCTTTTATGTTAATTATTAGACAAATAAAGTATGCAATTATTTTTGTTATTAAATGAGTTATTAAACTACCAAGTTTGAGAATTGAACACCTTTTATGTTAATTATTAGACAAATAAAGTATGCAATTATTTTTGTTATTAAATGAGTTATTAAACTACCAAGTTTGAGAATTGTAACTTCAATGGATTAGATTTTCCATACAACAGTTTTTAACCCTTTTCACCCCCTTAGGGGTAGAATTTTCCAAAATCCCTTCTTAGTGCTACCCTCCGTCATAAATAGGAATCCCTGTGTAAAATTTCAAGTTCCTAGGTTCAGTAGTTTCGGCTGTGCGTTGATAGGTCAGTCAATCAGGTTCCTCTTTTATATATATAGATTACGGCAAAACTATATCATTGGAGATAGTCATAACTTAGCTACCTATTGTTTATACTTGAAAATCACTAAAATGTTTACTACAGTATCATTAAACTGTACTAAAACTAAAATATTACTATATTATTATATTGTACCTAACTAAATATTAATTGTCTCAATGACAAGCGCAAATGCTTAAGGGTGATTGTTTCAAAGAGTTAAGCCAAAATCCTAAAAGATAATATGATTATTGAATAATACATTGTAATTATAAATTATGATTTAATACAAACCATAAATTACACAAGAAGGGAAGCCGATGGGAATCGGGTTATACCTAAGCATAGCCACTTAAATACGCAGGTACGCAATATAGCTGACAAAGAGGGTGAGACACTTCTAAAGAGGCAGTTGTAAATGGCTCCATTACAAGAAGGTTCGAGAACTGTCGCGGCGTCGACTTAGCAGTGTCAATGCGAAAGCCTCAGGATTATGTCGGAAATAAATTCTGTGAGTCGCTTGTCATTCGGCCGGCGTGAACGCACACAAAGAGCAAAAGGGCGGAATATTTTATAGCGATGTCTTGTAGGATGGGAAATAAATGAATATTCCATTTGAAAGTGTGATTGAATAGAGAGCATGTTACAAGACAGTCGTTAACAAAGTTCGTTGTAACAGGATTTTGAATTCTAGGTTTATGTTTAAAAATTGTGCAGTATTTATGTGAATATTGTACATGCAATCTCCAGAGAGGTGTGGAGGTAAGGAAAGCGTATTCTCGATAGTATCAAATCCTACGTGACTTGGCAAGCAAATTAAACTGTCAATCGCGTTATTCATACTTCAGCAATAGCCAATATATTCCCACAAAGTTTTTATTGGTGATTGTTGAAAATAATAGAGATTGGTTAACAACATGACTTACGCTGACGAACATAAAATTAAAAAAGACTACTTAATAAACATATTCGTACAAAATTCTTTATCTGTATGTTAGTAATATTGTAGCTTAAGTGCCAGTATTACTTGTAGATGATACTCAAACATTGTTGTCTGTGATTGTTGTCTGTGTCTTACTTCCATCCGGTCGTCTCTTGACGTACGTTCCACACAGTCTGTACTATATATATTTTTGCTCAATATACAATCCATGTTAATCTTGCTTGCCAGCCTATTTATTTATCAAAACTCATCACTGTAGTCACGAACACGAGAAGAAAAAGATTAGATATGCAGTGAGATAAAAGGAATGGAAGTGGAAGTTCCCCTGAGCCGAGGATTACTTAAGCGGTAATATTAAAAGCTATAAATCCAACGCTAAGATAGAACACTCACACTCTGCAGGAATGCATAAAATGACCCAAAAGGCTCTTGGAATTAATTTTTGGAATTAATTTCATCTACATTCCGTTCTCAAGAAGGCCCTTAAGAATCCGGCCCGCTGATGGCTGACCTCGTGAATAATTTTAATTGGTTGTAAGTTACACGCCGCCATTAAATAAATTATGACAAGTGTCAGGATTTTATATAGATATTTCCGTTTCAAATATTATAATACATTCTTTGGTGTGTAATAAAAAATAATAACAATATTCTCACTGTGAAAAAGTCGAAATTGTTTCACAACCACAAGGCTATTATCCTCACTGCGATTTGAATTCAAACTCCTTACATTAAAGTTCAAATATCAATGCAATCTTTTTGCTCTCAATATATTCTTCTACTTTAAAGTTTGTATTGAGCGTAGCTTTGGGATAGTTTCCATTCTCTCACATGATGGTATATATATCCAGTCTTTTGTTGGAGTGGGCTGCTAAATATTTATGGATGAGATTGGCGTATTACCGTACCGAGATAAAACACTACTACACGAAACTACACAAATATACAAAAAATACTTGGTAGAATTCAAGTGGATTTTAATACTATTAAAATTCATTCTGATATCATTTTATTCATGTTTTATTGAGTGATTAAAATAGTTACTCAAATTATTTAGATGGAATTTTCCATGCTAACGGATTTCAAAAATTAACATAACATTATATAAGAGAAATGAATGTTATTCTGAAAATTCACCTAAAGAAAATAGAAAATACAAGATGCACGTGATCTAAAACGTTATCTAAAAGCAATATCATACGTCGGAGTATCGCGAATAGAAAACCAAAAGAAACTAAAGCAGAAACGTCACTTTCAGCAAACATTTTTACCTTCGGGGTAAAACGTCCGATACGTTTAGACTTTGCTTTTAAATAAAGAGTGAACTCCCGTGGTACAAGCTGACTGCAAGCTCTGAAATCTATTCAAAGTAAACGCCAGTTTTTGGGAGCGTTTGCCATGCAGAATAGACGTCCGAAAGCGAAAATTAGCAAGCGCCATAGAAACCTATTATGCTTGGCTTCCTTTTAAATCCGGTTGGAAAGGAACATTTCGAAGCGCTGATTTGTACTGTGGATAACACTGCAATTTTGAGAAAAAATTTCGTCGGGAGAGTTGAAAAACACGGCATTGTTAGTGCTTATGTGTTATTCATGAACGATATGATGATAAGCACTGGAACAAGCAAGCTGTGAAGCATGAAAAATCTAAAAATAAAGAGAAACTGGTTGGGTCCCTCGTTACATTTAATTTTATGTGCCTCTGGATAAGTAAACTGGTTAACTTAGATAACTGGTCAGCTTTAATAAAGACATTGTTTATTAAACATTAATTAAATGTACCTATCACCTGCACAACATATTATTATGATTAGCAATAGGCTGACCGCTAATGGGCAATAGGCTGACCACTAATGGATAGGCCTTTCTGCAAGTAGCACTGGTCAAGTGCTTTGGCAAATAGATGGAATTTATTATACCAATGATCAGCATAAATTAGTTCATAAGAATATTTTCAAGCCACTATTTATAACGCGGCTTACCAATAAATGCTACCATGACAAAACAACCCATATTTTCTACAAACAAATGAAAAACATTTATCATGACAATGCAATAAAAATACACAACAAGCTTTCTTATACAACTCAATAGAGTACGGGAAAATAAAATAACAAATATTTGTATGAAATTCCGAAACTAAACTCGTAACAATGCGGCGAACATGCGGGCTCCATGGTGCGTACGTTTGACATACACGCTTTGAACGCGACACGACGTGAAATTGTAATCAGGGGGCGTTACCCTGGGAATGTTAATATTGCCATGGTTTATGGAACTTATTTTTCATCTCTTCGCTTGAGGAAAGAAATATTGCCAAGTGTACTTATGTGCAGAGAAGATATTTTATATTTTAATCTGGTTTTTGAGGAAGGAAATTGCCAAATTAATAATACTTACGTAAGTAAAGTTTACTATATATCACATATTGTATATTTTAATTCGAGTTTTTAAAGAATAATAATTTGTCAAATGCACAATGCTGAAGCTATATTTAAATAAACTTACAGTAGCTGATAGGTTTTGGAATTTAAAATGAATACAATTTCAAAACATTTTTCTATATGGTCCCTTATGTGTTTTAGATATCTAAATTATACCTGTATACAAAAATGAATGTGAGCTAATCTCAACTGAAACAGCTTATTAACTATAATAAAAAAAAACATGAATTTCTAATGGTTTTTTTATAATATTCTAAAAACGTAACGAAAAAATGAATATTTAAACAGAAGTCTGAAACAAACAGTCCAATGGTGTAATTTAGTCTACAGTTGGTACTGAAACTTTTTCTTGGTAGCTCTAGTTATACAACTCGTCCGTCTAAAATTATCCAATTAGGAAACTTTTAATGTTTGTATGTGAAATCCAGGATTTTTAAAAAATGAATGAAACACTTTACGAACTTAACTCATTACATTTTAGGTGTGTAAACTTACGTACGTTCATTCATATATATTTTTTTGTATTGTATCAGCCCATAAACTTACCACTGCAGGGCACGGGCCATCTCTACCATCGAAAGTACGATTGTGAGGGGTTAGGTCATATAGTCCACCACGCTGGCCTGGTGCGGATTGGCGGACTTTACATACCGTAAAAATTATGACTTTTTCATATACATACGTACTGTTTATTATTACTTTTTTCAACATTAATAACATGGAAAAATGTCATAAATAAAATTGTTACGTGTCGCCCCTAACGAAACTCCCAAAAAGTTCCCACGAATCTGCACAATCGGCAGATTCCATACTAATAAGTCACGCTGATGACCCACCTGCATCGTCGGACCACCATCACCGGGCAGCAACGCTTTTCTTCTTCGATCGCCGTCGAGGGAAGTCGCGACAACCAAATTTATTAGTGCTTATAATTAGTTTTAGTCCAATTTGTAATAATTGATTATATTAAATTTTGTCCTAATTAAATTTGTGTTTTTAAAAACCTCCTTCCGAAGGCGACTAACGTAACTAACCTGTAAATAACACTGTACTTGCCTCTGATTTCAAAGCATACGATAATATTTTCTGAAAATTACTTATCAAAATAAGTATTTGGATACAGGTACCTGATCATTTAATAAATATTCTATTTATCTCATATATCAAAATATCAAAAGGAACCACACAAAATTCATTACAGCGTATCATAATTACTTGCGCATAATATAAGCATTACTCCGGCTCATCCTATTTCATTGGGAGATTAATAGAGCGGCCGGTCAAGGATTACTACATTTATATTCTATTAATAAAGTTTTATCCCTCCGTATCCCGCTTAGTATTTGACCCATAACACGGCCGCGCGACCAGCATTTCAGAGACCCTTAACCCTCATACCAAGAGATCCTTGTTAATACGATAAGATTATCCCCTGGGGAAAACAGTATTGTGTAATAACAAATATGGTTTTAGAGCGGATGACACGTTGTTATATTGTAAATTACAATATGTTTACTGAGTTGGAATTTATTTATGAAATAAACACATATTTATAATAATGAATAAAGAATAAATAAAAGGTTAAATTACTCCAGCGTTGTGTTTGCTACACTTGCTTTTTCTACTACTAACATAAAAGCCATATGGTAAAGCAATTTTGAATAACGTATTACAATAATTATTATGTTTAAAATAAATTCTATTTACATTTTATAATTTCTAAAAATAAAAGATTATTTTATTATTGGATTATACAAAAGCTATGTGGTAGAACCAAGCTGTACCTAATTACAATGTAATTGCAGCTTAAATGTGCTTGAAACTCTTGGGGTGTTCCCGTCCAGAACAAAACTAATGTATCGAATAATCCCGGGTCCTTCTACCGCAGTCTAAAGAAGCAATTAAGCAGGTCGGCATAGTTACGCCGTATGGCGGGATAGCACACTGGTCTATCATCGATAATTACGGTTTCTATATGACATTACAATTGCCATCAAATGCTTTGCAGTCTATGAGGAATAAATAAAAAACTCGTGCGATAAAATCTGCTGTTATTTATCGAAATTTCTAACATTTTGTTCAAACTACTTCGGAAATTGACTCGCACTTCTTACGCGTGCTCCGTATAAGTTTTCCACAAGAGCTTTTGTAGTGAACTTACCACTTCGGAATCTAAGTGTAACTTTGTGTAAACCACTTTCAGCTTCATTACTTGCTTTCGAAACATTCAGGTAGAAGTAGTTTGTTAAGTAACCGAAACATAAACACCGAACCGATATTAATAGTGAAGGCTTTACCTAGTACAAGAACTAATGAAGGCGAATTACATTACATACGGTAGAGCATTTTAACCACAAGTTGATACACAAAAGCAAAACAAAGCAAAGACAGTTTACTATGTGCCATCCTTTAGAAGTTGAACCAATTTATGTACATTGAAATAAGAATTACCCATACGTTTAGTTTAATGAACAACTTATACTCACTTCTCTAATCGATAACCGAATCTACGAGTATTGTTTCGAAAGCTAACAACACTACACAAACCTTTTTCCGGCGGTATTCAGACTTTTCATTTGCCGCCCGCTCGCCGCCGCGCCGGCCCTCAGAGCTCATCAATAAAGTCCGAAAATCGTCCCCGCGGGCGCAACTTGCAAAACCCCACTTTCAAGTATGCTTAAAGAAGTATACTTAAGTATAAGTACGCTGGCTCCAATCCAGCAAAGGTTACTAACTTGCTACCTAATTTAGAATTTTTATTACAAATTCCACATTTTTCTTGCAAATAAGTTCGCGAAACGGTCATACATATGTATGAAATGGATATGGCGTAGTAACTCTGCTCTCGGACTACGACCAGCCATTTTCACATAAATAGTGCTATATTTGGCTTAGAACCAACCCGGGAAAGTTTAGCCATGTCGAACGCAGCCTATTTTATTTTCTAGCTTGTTGCATTATATCGTCCGAGGCAGCGCCTGCTTTAGGTAGAGAAAAATTTAAAACTTTTTAAGGAGTGAGGATTTAATAACTTCCTTCGTAATTATATGTGTGGGTCATATTCCTTCCGATGCGATAAACAGTGTTGTACAAAATCCAATCCAATGAAATGTATAATTTCCAACGAATTCCCATTAGAATTAACGCAATTGTCCAAAATGTTAAACACTTCAGCTCAAATAAGGCTAGTAACTTCAAATCTGAAAAACAACACATTATAATCATTCTTTACCTCCCCTTAAAAAACATTGGTCATATTCCCATCAAATAAATCACAAACAATTTAATTTTAAACTTAATTTGACGCGGGTATAGAAAGTGTCGCCACAAATAAAAATAAGAATAAAGCCCCATTTACACGGGGAGAGTTTCTCCCCTCAAAGATACAATTATCGTAAGGATATAAAAGAGTTGCACTTGCATCATGTAAAAGTTTATCAGAACACAATAACCTATGGTGGTTATGTCATGCGATAATCGCATACGATTCTCGCCACGAGAAACTCTCTGCGTGTAAATGGCGCTGGGCGAGCAAGGCGAAATGTGAAAATAAAGTGTTATTTGCAGCACCCACACAAGTGATCAGCTGATGTAATATTGATGGGATGTTTGTTAAAAATAAACACGTGTCAGTGTTGTTCAGGATGCTTTGCCTTTATGATACACTGTTAGTTTATGGGTGCTTGCTTTTTACGATACCCGCGAGTTATAATGGTGATTATACCTCGCGGGTATCGTTAAATTTTGAGGGCAACAGAGGTGAAGTACTTTGCAATTTTAAAAACAAATATTATAATATCTCCACTCTTTCGCAATTTATTCTAATTGCAAAAGGCAGTATATATAATTAACAAAATATTGTTATAAATGGGAGTTTGTGTGCCGGTGTCACTGGCCTTCCAGTCTGGCAAACTTACCGATGACGTAATAAAAGCTTATTACCCATGACCATTCCAGTGTTTATTAAAAAATAAATTATTTAAAACTACACAAAAAAATTAAAAGAGCTTAGAAAAATGAAATTTATTTACACTTAAACAAAGCTTATACCCAAAAATTCCATAACAAAACAACAAAACGCTAAACCAACACCTCTCAAAAAAATACCTTTATTATTTCACAATGACCCAAACAAATAATTAAGGTACAGCTTCGCAAATCATTTTGAGTGGAGGTTTCCACTCAAAATGAAACACAAGGTTAATCCATGGACGGGTTTCGCGTAATACTGAAATCCTTCAGTTGTAAGCCGAGCCAGTTGCGAGGGCAAGTTTGTAATCCGCACCTCGTGGCGAGCAAACCAATTGTTATGAGCGAACTTTAACAATACTTAGACTTCCTCAGTCTACTTAAGATATTGTAAGTATTCATTATATCGCTCGTTGGGGATTTTGTGAAAGTTACTAACAATTTTAATGAGAACACTGTGCGATAAGGGTAGCTAGAGTGTTGAATAAATGAAATTTTAAATAATAGAAATTATTAAATAATTCGTTAATTTTGATGTCACAGCGCATGGTAATAACCATCGGTTATTACTCAAAGATTCCTCGTTTTCGATTATTATAAAGCAGAATCGGACTTCAAATCCGCTCTCAAACTTATTTATGTAATGAATTTACTAATTGTAAATTTAGTTACAAAATATACTTATGGAAATTTAAATTGTCGATAACATTTCACGCAAACGTTTTAAACAACACTTTATTGGCTATAGTATATTCATATATTCCTATACCCACTTTTATTAATTTATACATTGTAATAGACTCATCCCAAAACAATTCAAACTATAACCAACTTCGGTACTATTCTAAATTGTAACAATTTGTTAATTGGAATTAAATTCAAAACTAGAACTAAAGTACATTAATTCAAGAAATTATCCACTAAGCAACCGCTCGTTATTCGCGAAATTTCAGACAAATGACGCTCAATTGTTCCAACTATCGGAATTAGTTATGCAATGAACGCGAGAGTGAAAGCGACTCATCGCATTGCTACACATTTTGCCTTTGATCGATATAAATAATTGCTACTCTGTCAAATGTTGGCGATAATGCATTTCATTGAATTATTGAAAAACGAGTGATCCACTTGATAGTAAATGATTATAGCTTTCAGCACAGCACGCTACATTTGTGTGGTTGCTCTGCAAATTGAAATAACAATGGTTTACATAAATTACTACATCAAAATATGTACTTATACATAAACAGCTGTATTTTTCATGCCACAAACAATAATTTATAATATGTAGTATATACAGCTACACCAAATAATAGATATAGCAAACATTAATCAAACCAAAATTAAAAGGCACGAAGGCGCGACGACTTTTGACTTTTACACTACTCGTAGACAGTTCGTAGAACTGGCTACGCCGTAGATACTCTACGTTCATATCGTACATACAATTTCAATTTTAAACCATAACATAATAACATAAAATTTATTTTATAGTTATTATTAATATGTTTTTAATAAGCTATTGGTGCACTATTGACTGCCCTCTCTTTTATCCTTCTCTTATTTCCATCCCAAGGTAGTCGGTAAGAGATTGCCTCGAGCGATACGACCGCCTTTTGTACTATTATCGAATGTAATGTTTTATTTGTTATGCTTAAATATAGTGTACAATAAAGGATATAAATAAATAAAATAAATAAATAAATAATAACTTGATTTATCTGGAAAAAGCTAAAACTTATACTGTGATAGATTTACGAAGGGTGCAATAATATATACGCAATATCTGGTGTAAGAAAGACCCAAACTTTACATAGAAATACGTGACGAGAATATTATTCAATTTATTTCGTATCACGTAGCTTTCCTTAGAGACACTGGAAAAAGTTATTCAAAACTGTAATCAACATGAAATCGCATGAGGTTCGCAAAAACAATTGTATAATTGTTTTTGCGAACGCCTACCGTTTTTGTTCCATCCTCCTGATATAACATTTGTATGCAATCAATTTATTTAATTATGTGTAAAGTCAGGAACATAATTTGTAGCGCGGCTCCTGTAACTTCCCCTTACAATTTTTGTTATTTCGAAACCTGTTTTGGACTACTGAATTAAAAAAGCACCTAAACTGTTATCACCTACTTGAACAACTACAATATTGAATGAATCCTTTTTCAATTGGCAGCTTTCGCAAACTAGGTTTTGCTTAATATGAAATGTTACATGGAATAATTTCACACATTCTTCGAAGCGCGAAAACATTTCGCTTATTACTTATAATTGTTTCCGCTACCTACTCTGCATTCAAAAGCCAATAAAGCCTAAAAACCGACTATAAATTAAGCCACAAGCTACTCTCGTGTACCCAATTTTAAGCTGTACATAAAGTAGCCAATTTGTCACCAATATGAACCGCAGCCTGTCCCCTGCCAAATTAGCGACAGGACATCGACACCCCGAAATTAATTAGCTGATAATTTTAAATCGATTATCCGGAAAATTGGCCCATAATTAAAATGGGCCGATAATGTGGCGTTGACCGCTCGCCGCCGATAATGCTGTGCCAACACAACGAGCCAAGACATCAGACAGACTCCAGTTTGGGTATATAGGACACTTATCTCGATTCGATATTTATTTTTAGTCTATATTTTATAGACGACGAAATGTTTTGGTTTGTCAACAGTTAATTTGGTAAAATGTTGTAGAATGAAATTTGATTTATAAAAAATATGCACATGTGCTAATGTGCTTATCACTTAATCACTATTTTATTTATTTTCAATATTAATCAACAGAGATAATAAAGATGCAATGAATTCAGGTGCAAAATCAGAACTCCGAACACTGTCTATGATATCATTATTTATTAGAGAATCCCGTGAAAAAAATAATTATACAATAGTACAAAGGTTTTTGAATAATGTCGTGGCTGAGTAGAAAATTATTTCGACTTCGGTTAATTTTCCCAAAGTTTTCGTAACAATTCATGAGACCCATTGCAAAACGCCTAGCTATTTTTAGTATGCATTATGGGTTTAAAGAAGATAAAAACATTTCTGTATGGGATTAAGCCAACAATTCTTTACAATAGCCCACGTATACAATCGCACTATAGAAATGTCTTTGGCGGTGAATAGACGCTAACGCGCGTGCTGACAGTATCGCCGCAACTGTTCACACTTTCCATATGATTACATCACATCCGCAATCCCATATTGATATAAATGTATATATTTATTACCATGAATGGCGATTACCACTGCGCTCGCCATCCTGAGACATAAAATGCTAAGTCTCATTATGTCCAGTAGTTACTCTGGCTGCAATGTCCTTCAAACCGGTACACAACAGCATTTACACTGCTACTTGGCGGGAGAAATAGAGATTGCGGTGGTACCTACTCAGATGGCCTCTAACATATCAGAGCCTACCACCAGTAAATATGTGATATACATATTATGATATTATATTTTATTTCGTACTTTTTATATTTCTGTATGCCTGTTGAAGTCCGCTTTCATATTAAGGTGTATTTCTGTCATGATAAAGAATGTCCTCCCACACTCATTACTGCAACTTCTTTGAGCCAGAAACGAGAGGTTCGCACTAAAATAGCTCCGACCACTATATCTCGATATCTATCGATACATATGTATATAAGGTCAAGACTATAAGTCATAGGCAAAGGCACTAGTTTCATCCTCAGTTCACCGAGATACATATTTCAGTCCTAACGAACATATGAGGGGGAGAAAGTCTATCACCTACCAGACATATAATCTTTCAGTTCTGGAGAAGCTGAGATTTTTAAAATCGGAAGTGTCACAGTGGATTTTTTATATGGGAATTAGACCTAGGACCTTGCGATTCTCAGCTCACACAATATTAAGTAAGCTACCAATAGGCAAATATCTTAAAGATAATGCTTCAGTAAAATTATATTTATATTAGTATCTAATCAAAATGTATGAACAATTAAACCATCTTCAACAAAACTAGGTAAAATATAGGCAATAGGCATGTAACTGTAGTTTACTGTCCAGATCTAGGTTGATATTAATTTTATATAAATCGAGACATTTAAAAATAGCAAGACAGGTGACCTATAACTTTAATGGCCTAAGAAATGAAATAGAAAATAATAGACTAGGCCGATAGTCTCACTTAGTTCAGATTAACAGCACACAATTTGAGTGATACCACGTTTGCTAATCCATCCAACATGCAGTTCTGAGTTCTGACAGATTAATTAGGGGCCGCCGTCAATCGTGAATGTGCGAGCGGAACCCACCGTCCGTAAACATTGAGTCCCGATTCAGTGTAATTGATACGCTGGAAATATTTCCTTATTTCTTCACGGAAGCAATTATACCAAGGTATTATGTGACACAAATGGAATTCTGCTTTGTGCCGTAAAGGCAAGTGGAAATTCCATCTTTTCCATTATCCGTACTCAAAGTATTATTTTATAATGGGTCCGTTTTAGTTGGAGTTGAAACGTTCGGGTCTATTGTAAGGTTTGCAAGTATCTTTGTCCGTTTAGATGCTCTATAGTGCCGTAATAATAGACTAGCGTTCCCAATTAGCAGGACATTGTGTTAGGTTTCACGGATATTGTCAATGTCGAAAGCAGCAAATTGTGCGACCACACGCAGCGCATACCACGCGGTTCACGCTGCCGTGCATAAAACCAATAAGGCTTCGACACATAAAATATGCATCGGTACAACCCAAAGCAAACTTGCACGATATGTTTGCAACTGTTTGGCAAACATATTGAGCTTATTTAGCCATAGTGAAGCTGGAATTGAACAAACATTTGTTTCGTACAAAATAATATCACCATGAAAATTTTAATATTAAATTCTTAAAAAACCCATAAAACTGCGAAACGTTATTAAAATGTATCGTATATTATTGTTATTATTTTGTTAGCCTACTATACTTCGTTTCCATTAAAGCGGATACGAGTAAAGCGAATAGGAAATGTGTAGGAACCGGCCAATCAATTCGATAATGGATATCTACATACATATTATATCTATGATATTTTATGAGTCTATGTTATTAGGCGATTTCGTTCGACATTTTTGTTCTGTTCCGCTTATGGTTTATTGGAAACAAAAAGTGTCGTATAAAGGTAGTTTTCCTAGAAGTGTTACGTTAATATTAAATCGTTCCTACAACTACATAATATGGGTGCCATGTGTAATATCTGGGGCGAGGCTAGGATCATTACGGACATATTAAAATGTGTTGTCATTCGCGAATATTTTGTACGTGATATGAGATATTTTACAGACGTGTGCCCGCCAGTTTTAATATGTAATTTCGAGAGGATACTTTGTTGGACGAAAGTGTAATAATACGTAACAAAGCAATCTAGTAGCGCATACCGCGAAAATGACATGATTTCAGTACATACAACGAAATCCTAGTACACTGTAATTTATATTTATCAGTCTTAATCGTGGTATCTAGTCTCTATGTAGGATATAAGCGCTTTCAATATAGCAATGGTAGGAAAATTTCAGACGAAACTCAATTTATCACGCATCTGGTAGGATAGGTGCATAGCGCCTGAATTTACATCTGCCATAAAATCTCATCGAACAAACACATAAGTCGCGGTGGCTCATTCACACCGATCGTTCCACACATTCACTCACATATATTTGCCCCAGGATCTATGCCACCTAATCTGGCTCTTGCGGTGTGAACGAACACTAACTAATGGGTGCGTAAAGTGCAAGAGAATAGTGATAATCACGAGCACGTCGCAGTGGCACAACAATACTGCAATACATAAACAGGTCTGGAAAAATGAAACAATGAAAGCAGTCCCTAATAGAATGATGAGAATGTATTCTGTAGCAATTACTGTATGCAGTCGAACGTTCTCTTGGCATGCATTATTATGTTACAGTAGGTGTAAAGGACGCTTCCAACGGGTCTTTGTGGCGATCTATGGGCCTATGTGGCCTATGTTCAGCAGTGGACTTCCTATGGCTAAAGTGAGAGAAAGAGAGAGAAAGGCAGGTGAAAAATAAGATTAATGTATGTTTGGACCAGGCGGAGTGGAGAAACGGCCTTTCGAAGTGGATTGAGATGGGTGAGAGTAGTGGAGATCCAAACCCAGAATTGAATATATTTTTTATTCTGGTACGGCGAGTGACTGAACTTGATTTGATGATAAGTGCCGACTAAATAGTATTGAGAATCTGTAAGCCCTACTTGAAGCACCCCAGTTTAGTAATTAACACGTGGGTCATTAATTCGCTTCCCTGCCGAATAGGAGGTACGGTAGAGAAATAGAGGTACCTGAATTAAAAAACCTCTAAAGAAGTTTAGACTTAAAAAATAAAACTTGATTTTGACGAAATAGTACGGTTTTACATTCATAATTTATGAATGACTGAAATACATAGACGTGAAATAAACCTCTTTGAACGTTCGAGGTGCGAATCCCCTTGGCCCACAAAGATGATGTAACGACTTAAAATATCAAAGTTCAGTCTCAACAGCGTGCTCACAGATTGTTTTGAAAGTGATAGCAGTGAAATTATTTTATAAATTCTCTACAATGAATAAATGAGGCACTGACTTATCCTAAAAGGCCAAGAAAATTAAGCGCCACGGTAAACCAGCGTTTTGACAAGCCGGAAGTATTTTTCTCTCGGTACTATTATAGCGATTTTTTGTGGCGTGTTTAAAATATAATTTATAAAACATTCATTTAATTATTGTAATGCAACTTAAATAGAACCCACAGTTTTTCACCGAGCTTGTTTCCGTACCAAAATGCGGCAGTGGGTGGAGTCTATCAGCATGCCAGATAAGTCCAGTCTATATTTGTCATATAAAAAATGTACACAAAATATATTGCTAGACCAATCGGACGCAGTAACTTACATTCCACAGCTACCAACTTCTCCTAGAGCAATGAGGAAAAACCTTCTTTCTTAAATACCAACAATCAGACTCGCGAAAGTTATAGAAGCAAAACGAATGTTTATAGAGACACGTAAATCCCATGAGAGTGTTATTTGTGCCGAGTGCAAACACAGAGGTACGAGGAACAACAAATATAAGGAGCATGTCAACAAGATACATGCGGGAATATTTCATTGGTTACGAGCGACGCGAGCTGCACGAATATTTAATCCATATGGCAGTTGGTTGTAGAATACATTCGTATATTACTTTATAGAGATTTGAAAGGCACTGTAGTGATCACCGGGCATTATGAGACTTAACAGCTGATTGTCTTGGGTGCCAAGCGCAATGCCAAGCAGTCCTTAATAATAAACTCTAACGGCCTTATTCATAGACAGTTTGAAAACCTATTTTAGTTATGGAATGTTTTGTTCCTTCCTAACGACTATTGAATTCAGTTTGAGCGAAGAAGACAAAACATTCGATAACTAAATAGATTTTAAAACTGTCTATGAATAAGGCGGTAAGTGTCTACATCCCATTTATAGGCAGACGAGAGCTTTCCCACCACTTTGCGCCCGACTCTTCCTTGCATTGATGCTTATGAAATACACTTCGTTATAGAATACAACTAAATGTTCCCACTGGTGGGAATACATTTCTCTCGCATTATATCTGTTGGTATATGAACCATTTATCCTTATTATATTGCAACAGCGGGGGATTATGCGGGACACGTGCTTTACGAAGCTTTTCGTGTCTTTGCCGCCAAACGTAATCAGACACTATGACATAATTAAATAGAATTTTGTCAGTTGGATGAAATAATTCTAAAAAGTAAAAGCTAATCTATCCTAAAATCCAAAAAGTATTCTCGGACCTACAGAAATTTTCTTATGACTTCGGTTTACAAAATCCAAAATAAAAATTGTAGATACTTGAAACAAATGTTTAATAGGGATGTACCCTGCGAGTGCAACCTCTCATTTCAAGCCCAACTTCTAGGCCAATAAACTACGTGTATAGTGATACTGTGTTTCTCACTGGGTGACATAATAAACGAATGACTGTTGGGTGTATTAAGGTACTGATTTCCTATTTATTTTCCTAATCTGTCTTCACTTTACGAAAGAGAGGTTTCATGTTAGTAATAGAGCCGTATATTAATATTATACCTATATATTAAAAAATTAGCATAATTTTGGCAAAACTCTGGACAATTCGGTATAAAATTTCAGTATTTCGCATCGTGTCGTCCTATTTCATCTTATGTGTGAAAAAATGTTCTCAATGTTACAATATTGAACGACAATTGTTATATTAAAAGAAAGTATCTTTACAAATTGTTTTGTGAAATAATACAAAAATTAACTAAAATTCAAAATGACTAATAGTGTGTAAAATGGATCTGTATTAAATTGAAATATTGTGTAATTTACACATTTTTATTCTATACGTCATGTTATGTAAAAATTTGCAACATATAAGCGTAATATAGAATAATATTGGTTAAATTGAAATTGGAAGTCAGTAGTAGTTATAATAAACATAAGAAACCATATAAAATTCGGCCGATCATTCATTTTAACATTACGAGACGTCATTTGATATTTCGACAATATGGGATTCACCCAAACGTATAATAATTGATTGGCATCCCTGGGGCTCGAGCAATGAGCAGCTCTAAACCTAAATATGACGCTATGATATAACACCAATGTCAACTAGTTAATTTGGCGGGATCCCTATAGACACATTGGGTATTGATGCATTAAGCTCAAACTACACACTTACAATACAATCGATCCAAAGTTTATTGAAAACGATATTCACAAACAGGTATAACTTAACATAATCTTACTTGTATGCATTAAACTTCACATTTGGTTTGAATAAACAAAAAATAATTATTTCAATCTCATTAACATTTGAATTCAAAAAAAGAAAACGTATACTTTTTCGACAACCAACAGAAAATAAATAAATTTATAAAATTATATTCGTATCAATTCAAAGATACTGGCATAAAAACGTCACAGAGAATGATTCGAAATTCAAAAACCGTATTGTGAGCGCGGCACTATTATGCCGAATCCGATACTCGGGTGAGAGTGATACGGGCGGCCGTCCCGAGAGTTGGGTGGATACTGGATGCTGGATTTGCCGCAGGAGCCTGCGTCACAGCCGCTGGACCTCGACACCTTTTTGCGGGACCCTTATTAATAACCAGCCATGACGCGAACACGCGCAATGTCAAATCTCTTTGAATGTAGTAAGGGTCTTTTATAGATGAGTGTTAATGAAACTCCTTGTTAACGCGGTGCGGCACACGAGCAATTTTCGCACAAGTGGTTTACGAGGGACGCGATCGTTTGTAAAGAAAATGATAATTTTTGTGCCGGGAGCATTTTCGTAGCGGTGCTATGCTTACGAATACTTATTTATAAAAATGCTTTACTTGCAAATTATACATGTAGAACTTGACTCATTTGCTTATGACAGCTGCGATTATATGTCCAATGCAATACTTAATGCTAATAATATACTTTTGTGAGACATTGAAAATAACTTTAGTGTTTTTAGAAATATTAATGACTTTTAGTTACATTTTTGTAATTACGTAAACAAATTGAATGTTGTTAATATTCGAGTATACGCAGAATGTTCTTTCTTTAGCAAAAAGTAAACGTTATAACTTTTGGGACGCTTGTAAAATAGGAAAGCGGTAATTTAAAGTTTCGTTTTACGATTTTTTTTAAATTTCATTTCATTTCACATAATAAAAACTTTATTATTGTTTATTAAATTATTGCGGTTCGTATTAGTAGTGGGTAATTGAACAAGTGGATTTTATTGGAAAAGTTACTGTGAGAGTTTTTCAGCGTTCGATATGGTTACACAACTACGAGTACTTAACGGCTGCTATCACTGGAGATATCAAGAACCGAAACTCTCGGCATATCTCGCTTTTTAAACTTTTTTATTTAGGTTTAAATACAGTGTGTATGTGTTTCCTTATTATAACTCGATTTTATGAACTGGTATTGACTGGGATGGCAACAAGATGTATAAACAGCTTAAAGCAGAGTAGTCCAATTTCGGAACTACTTTTCTTTCTAAGAAAATACTGTAGGTACCGAAAGATTTTTAAATAATTAATTTAGAATTCTTTTTCATTTAGTTTGCATAATCATTTTGTTGTAACACTTAAAATACTTTTAAAACTTAAAAACATTTTGACTCGTAGCGGTCGTCTTATGACAGCCTCCGTGGCCCAGTTGGTTAGACACCGACTGTGAAACGAAAGGCCGCGGGTTTGATCCCTGAACCGAAATTTTTTTGTGTGAACCATAAGTATTTGTTTCGGGTCTGGGTGTTTGTGAGACCGAAAGTCTCTCGTAGTTTCTGATACCCACGACACAAGACTCGATCTTTGTGTGGGGTCAGATCTATGTATTAGTGGCGGTACTTCCATACAAGCCCAAAAGCCCGGCTTGCCCTGCTTAATACGTATATACTAAATTCTGAACGAAACCATTACATTCAATACAAAACAGTAATTACGAAACATCTACCATTTTTGAATTTACCGCGTTCCGTCGCGGCATGGCGCTCTTCAATGAAGCGCCTGCGATGGCGAGCCGAAGCGCCGCCGCCCGCGCTGCGCAACGCTTGTAATAAATTCATTCAATAATTTTGCCTCTCACGTAGAACGTAGCTCCACGCATTTTTTAAAAGACGGTACGCGTAAAACATATATCTGCCTTTTTCTCTCTCGTGTGCTTTTACGAGGCTTTTGGCAACGCATGCTATCTCTTTCACATTTACGGGTGAAATGCTACACTCTGGCACTACGAATGTATAGCTACAGATATTTATATATAGCAATAATGTACTAAACCAAAAGCCCAGCTTTTGACCACAGACTTGTTTTGACTGAACATCGTACGTGTGAAGGTCGTCATGTGTAACATTATTTGTTAACTAAATTATATTTATTGTTATTCAATTATGTTGGTTCTTTTTTAAAATTATTTAATCATTTTTGTAATACAAATAATGATGCAATTAAATTTATGAAAAAAATATAAAAACATGTTGTAATGTTTATTTTTTCGTTTACTAGCAATACTGTACGAATTACTACTAACTTCATAAGTATTTTGATATTGTGCAATTGTAAATTGTTCGGTTATAGGTTAATTATTAGTTTTTTTAATGTTATTTAAACTTTTTGATACGAAAATGATTTGTATTGTTTCCTGTGATGGTTTTAGTGTGTTGGTGAAAGTGTTCATTGCCGTTGTAAAGGTAATTTAATTCGATTATATTGAAACTGGCGCGAAAACTACGCCGAGTGTGTGCATTTCTTAAATTCGTGGTAAATCACAAGAGGCGTTTTATCGGTTCAGTTTACTAAACTACGTAATTCGATTTCTACATGCTCCGCTTCGTATAGATTATTAAACAGTCGTGATTCATATGTTTTTCAAGGGACACTTGTGTATTAGAATGTTTTGATTAATTCTAATGATTTCAATGATATTGTGGTCCTTTCAAAAGGCATGCTATTTACTCGTAATAAAAATTACTTGTAAAAACTTAACCTTAATGTATTTATAACAATTTCTGTCTGCAATTTTGGTTACCTGCGCAGTCAAACACGGGACCATAGTAGCTATCGTTGTGCTAGTGTAATGCCGGGTATTAAAAGTGCTCAGTAGTTAGTGCAGTAAAAAGTTACGGTTTCATGACCACAAGCTATCTATATTTGTATTACCTAATCCTAATATTGTATAGATTGTGTAGTAGGTCTGCCGCCGCGCCGTAAATTCGATTTCTTCGTTATTAGTCTTTTTTTTCTTCTAAATAAATATGTATTAAACCTAAAATAATATTGGGCTTGCCCTACTCCAAAACCCTAGGCACGCCACTGCTATGTATGTGACTGTTGGGTGTATTTATTATTTCAGCTCGGTCACAACATCCGCATTGTTCCGAGCTGGAAGGCCAGTGACACTGACATACCCCTTTCGACCTCCCCCGGGGTACCGAAAGGGGAGCTTAATAGCTTTTCCTCTCGAAAAAAAAAGGGTGTATTTATTATTTATTATATAAATCCATGAAGTTATGTACATATACATATCTACAGATACAGTTGGAACAGGATAACTGACTCCTTACAGCCTGTTGGCCTGACCGCAACACCCGAGTCAAGGAGACACTGGCGAGTGGGTTCTTAATGAAAGAGGGATAAATTTCGCAGATACGACATAACATCCCGCGCGTCACGGCAGATTAAACATGGCCGCCTTCAGGACAATGCCATTATTTATCTCCTTGTTTACATTAAGAAATACTCGGTACAATATTTTAGTATTTGGTATTATTGTTTGTATAAATATTGCTTTATGTATATTTATATATGTTTATTTTGTTATTACATCGGGTTTTGTTCAAGATTTGTTTAGTCGTATATTCGTTTCGGATTCGCGAAAAATAGAAAAAATACGTTAATGTACTTTATATGTGTATTTTGAATCTTATCTTATTACTTCTACTAGTGGCGAAATTCAAAAGACTTGAAAATAAACTGGATTTACTTACTCATATCATTTTTCATAATTTATCACTATGTATGACATATTATTTAGGTATACATGTTTAGATAAACTTATAAATAGTGATCTCATGAATGAGAAAAACATGTGAATCAACATATTTTCACTTCAATAAAGCGTATGACAAGGTCAAATACAATATACAAACAATAAAAAAACTAAACAAATGATAAATTTGATGTAATATGTTTAATCTAGGTACAATTCTGTACTTTTATTGCTCAAATATCATCGCATCGCTCTGCTGTCGCACCATATGACGAAATCTTGATTCAAAACATTCCTGAATATATTTACATAATTCAGCTCGTTAAATCTGGATGTAATATGTTGCGTCTTGTTAGATAACATTAAATAAAAATATGAAACAGTAATAAAATCTTTATTTTCTAACTTGCTAGATGTGTAAAATAAGTGCGCTGTGTAAACGGTTGAAGTTACGCCACAATCATGTATGACGGGATTGTTCCTCCTAAAATGGTCTAAAAAAGTCCACGATAACATATGTCAATCTTTCTAGGTTGGCTCACTTTAATGGTACCTACAGTAAAGTAGCAATCTTTTAATGGTAATCAGATTTGTCTTAAAATATTGCATAATTGCGAATGGGTTTCTATTTTTATGGTATTAATCCTTATCCAAGTAAATAAGTTAAACAATACAAGTATTTTATTTTAATTAATATTTTTTAAAATATCGCCGCAGCAAAATAATGTTTAAATATCGTCTGCGCATTTTTATTATGAGGAATAAATAAGACGGGAAAAGACGGGATATAACGGGACGGGATAGTAAAAGCAGTATAGAGGATGGTAGTCACGTTGAGTTTACACATATAACAGTTAGTGCGCGAAATAATATGTTTCTGGTGTGGACTCGAGTCAAAAAGTAACTGCATCCGGTCGGAGCTGGGCCGGGCCGCTAGTAAATAATAAATAAAAAATAAGACCTAAAATCCTCTAATGATACAGTAAATAAACTAAGTTGACTAAGCTTGATATCTAAGTGCTTCGTGGTAAGTGGCATGTAAATCTCGTCGGGCGCGTTGGGGCTGAAGTTTGGTCAACAGTGCAACGATAACGAGCCACGTCCATCCGCACAAGAACCCTCCGAACTCCTTTACAGTGTAATAATGTACCGTAGGGTAACTGTTCCGTTTTCATTTGGTTGAGACTGTTTTTTAACAGCGTAAAGGGTTTTAGTGTACCTATGCGTTAACCATTGATAAAGGGGATGTATCTATATAGGATAGCGCCGGGACAAAACTCCACTAAATGCAAACCATAATATTTACCGAAAATCTAACACATAATATTAGCCTACTGACTGCTTTTGTAATCCCAAAATGTACTGTAACACGTCCAAACTTTATGCAAAGCGGGCAGCGGCTTCAAATGAGCAAGTTCCGAACTGAAAACGTTTCAGCTTACCCGAATAATAAATATGGAGCGAAGAAAATCCTCGGTTGCAATATCGCAGTTCGCACTCGCATCGAATATAATTTATTGTTCGCTTTTGACACTTGCAAACACTTTTGTTACGTTTCAAAATATAAGTTCGTGTCTTTTGGCAGTTGGCAAAAACGTTGAATTGGGTTCAAAATGGCATTGGATGGATAAATTGTTCTATTATTTTTATGTTGCCTTATCTTCTTTATAAAAATGACTCATAATATAGATTTGTTGACCTCATTCGCATACCTACAGCCCTACATGCTACCTAATAACTTGGAGTAAAATTTTCTATTAATTTAAAAAATGACCATAAAAATGGAACAAGGACTGCACGAAAGTTTCAAAACATATCCTACAAAATATGGTAATCGGCACACACAATAATTATGTCACAATTAGCTTAATTTATATACGCAATCCTAATACTAACTTTTTATTATTATCACACTATTACCTCCAATAATTACATTATAGATAATACAGGCCATCTGAAACACATTAAACCAGGCTGAGAAATTAGCCGAACGTAATTGAGGCAAGGCATTACCTTTAATTTTACAACGCTTTAAAAATCATTGGAGCCATTAATACCACCTTGCTGTGACTCGTTGGTAATTCTAATTAACGGATTTGCGATATACGACCTGTGCGAGGACACGATAAACTCAAAATAATTGGGTATTATGATTCTACTTTAAACGGATTGCGAGTGTTTTTGTCTTTGTTTAATACATATAAATTTATAAAAAGTAGTTCATTTACATTGCTTCATTAATAATACAAATCATTAATATTTGGCCTCAAAGAAAACTTGAGATTGAGTTAGTTGTCGGATGACTATCTAATTAGTATTTTTCTTAATCATTCTGTAGTATTAATTTAATAAATTGTGGCACAACTCATAAGCCGACGAGTATAATTAATAGCGTGCGTTTTGAGATTCCTATGTTGCTAGTCAGTAGTAAGAGATGAAATCTTCAACAATAAGTGTTTTATATAGAAAATATTGTATTCCGCACATATAAACGGGAATAGGAGATGCTATTAAAAATTCAACAAGCATAACATTGTGTAGTGAAATGACGCGGGTGCGTTGAAAATCACAGTATAATGAGAACCCTTTAATCAAATTACGAGCGTATATGTCGCCTAAATAATGGTTTAGTGACAATTTAGGCGCGATAAATCTCCAGGACCATTAAGGTTAAAGTGCCATTTCCAAATTGTATAGGCATGCATAATGTAGTAATTTAACGATCACGTGTTAAGGAGACGGTATTGAATAGTATTGATTTTTGAATATATTTTTGCCTTTGCCTAACACATTTATAAACGAAATAAATTGCTCTGCAATTGGCCTAAACATGACCACGAACACTCTGTCAAGAATGCATGACTACAAAGAATAATTTAATATATTTTTTTAATATCATTTTGCAGTGTTGTAAAATCAATGATTCTGATAGTATTTTTTTCTTATTGATTCCATTGTTTAGTACATGCTAAGCTCTGCTACCTTAACGAAAGTGTAAATGTTGCTTAATATATTAACTTTACGGCTAGGATTAAAACAAATACTTTGATGTAAGTTTATACTTGTATTATAATACCTTGTGTATTTGTGAATTAACCAAAAATTACTTTATCGGCTCTAGTTATTTAATTTTAATGCACCTACTTATTTTAATAGGGTACAACAAAACCATAGCATGAATCAAATTACTGATATTTCAAAAGCTTTGTATTAAATCTGGACATAAGTAAAAAGTTGGATGAATCAAAGAGCATCAAGGTATTTTGAACACAAATTTTAAATTAAGGTAACGTTTGCAACAGTTTGCAGAAGTCATTCATTCAACTGAACGCAGCCCTCCAAATAATATAGAATAATCCAATATTTCTCTAAACTTAACTAAAGATACTTAATCGCCAAACTTTATATTAAGTAAGACTTCTCCCTCCTGTATACACACCGTTAAAACAAAGTACCTATTCGACTGTACTTGTAGGTGCGGTGCGGGTAACTTTTCTAAGTTCATATCATATTTATTGCATAATTTAAACCCGTACAAAGTTGTTAGGCGTCTACACGCTGCGGTTGTAGATATTAAGCTTCGTGGCAATCTATTGCATAATACATTCCAAAAGAATGTAATTATATCTAAATACACTAGAGGTATTTATTCATAATTTAATTTAGAAATTAAGTTTGCGGCACCCTTTGACACATCGTTTGTTTCGCCAAGTACGCCCTCATAGTTTGTAAAAATAAGATACATATGTCTGAAGCTAATAATACGTATTAAAAAAGTAGAGTGTTGACAACGGTCGATATATTGGATGATTAAGATGGTTAAAATCATCTACGTTTCTAATGGTAACAGAATACATATAATGTCATAATTATGGTGTTAACACAATGATTAAGATTCTTTTCAGTGTGTGAAAATCGGCGAAAAAAATTCATGTTCGGTTGAAAGAACAAGTTACGTAATCTATGAATTAAACTGTTTAATTTTAAATAAATCGAAAAAAACCATCCATAGTGGATCTTTATTTAAACTAAAACCGTATTTTTTTTTATTAAAACCAACATCTATTATACAAGTGGTTTTCAACCTATAAGTCAAATAATTCTACAACACAGGGATCAATGCCCTAGTAAGATTCTCAATAAATTAAATATACGTAAGCCCGTCGTGTTTTGTCTGGCAACACCACACCGCACAATGAATCTTGATTCTACTACAGTATTTTACACTAAAGAGATTTATATCAGAGCCAGCATTATCTTACCAAAATTTATGGCGACAGTATACAATCGCAACCAGTGCCTACTCAGCTAAAGCGCTTCAGACATTTCTTACCTCATTCTGAATATGTGTTTATGTCAAGACACAATTTATGCATAAATAATTTCTCAAGTTGCCAAGTTTTCTTAAATTAAGTCTGGGCTCAGTTTAATATAAGAGATCAACCTAATTTAGTATCAAATCTATTATTTATGCTTGTAAAGATTCTGAAGTCGCGTGTTCTAATGTTTCTAATAAAGTAATAACCAACAAAAATGTAATATTTTGTATTGTTTATCTACAAAGTGCTTTCATGAATTTTTTTTGTTGCAGTTCCAAGTTACCTCATCAGACCTGTCTATCGACCTTGAACCGTGTGGCCCTAGGTTTGATGCTCAGCCCGGCACTCCACTTTGTATGTATGTATGTTTTCAGTACAAAGTTGTATAAACCACTCACACATTATTCTTTATCGTAATTGTGAAACTGACTTCCAATCTTTGGAGTTTTAAGCCTTAGTATAAATGTCATGGGCTCTCAGTTGTCAAGTCATCCCTAGGATTAACGTGGCGCTATGAACTTTCCAAAAAATAGATAACTAGAAATTCTTGCTTGTTAACTTGGTTTCTGTTCAAAAATATACATCTCGCTGCAAGAGTTACATGTCGTTCAATCCACTGAGTTATATCTTTCTCCGATATAATAAACTCGTTTGCAATAGAGTACAATAACAATTCAATGCTCCTTCTGTATACACACCCGTCTACACAGATATTTTAGTTCTGCGCAATATCGTGAGAGCCAGCTCGTAGCAGATGTGAAACATTATTTAATAACTAGATGGTTTTATTTCTAACACTTACCAAAACGTTTCTTTATTATCGTATATTTAGTACTTGTATCCTTATATTTGTAAGAAAACAATTGTCACAATATGTCCTTGATCATCGATTTTATGGGCCACACGAAATAATTTGAGAGCGATCTGGAACACTTAATTACCGGCCCTGTTGGTTGGCTTTTATCTATTCTTAATTAACTGCTCTACTTCTAAATTCAGACCGAAGCAATGTATTTTGTGTTACCAGACTAAGACTAGGTGAACTTCTATTTTTTTATATCTTTTTATATTTAACCGATTTAAATTGTTTCTATCCCCACCTTATCAATAAGAAAAAGACCATTTAAGTTTAATCGCTGAATTCTTAAAATACCATCGGTTTTAGCATCAATGAAAAATAATAAGTCACACAATTATAGATAAAACGGCTAAACCACTTACAAAAACATGAAAAAAGACTAAAGTACTCTCGGTGACTCACATTCTCTGTTTAAAAAAGCCATTTCTTTTAAATAAATGAGAAAGGAGGACCTAAACAAATACGGCGCAAACCATTAGCCACCCGGCTCATTCACCCAAAGATGTTAAATCCAATGTGTATTTTACTTTAGAAGATATTCGCACAATTGATTGTTGAAAGCTTTTAGTATGCTTATTGCTGGCACCACTTGGGATTATATGGCATTTCGCCTTTTGCAAATACTTTAAAATGCACATTGATACATATAGGAAAGTCTTTCATTAGTTAAATATCTTTAGAGCATCTCGTATGTTTCAATAATTATGTGTAGTTGAATGCTTGAAATTAGAAAAGTCCGCTTGTTCACTCCAAGCATTTACGATGCTTTGTTTTGTTGACAACTCGCTTGCAGCTACATTTGGGTTCCTTTTTGGAATAATCAAGAGAAAAAGACGAATGAACAAGTAACTCTCGCAACGAAAAACGTTTCAGGAGAAAAACAGTTTCGACAGAATTGTGTTGATATTTTAAAGTAAAAACTTGATATTTACGTATGCTCTAAAGAGCATTGTGTACTATCGCCCTTCACCTCCCATTCTGAGAGTATTGCAGTAGTAAAACGAACCAATGATACAGGTGTTCTTTGACAACGGTAATAATAACTGAAAACTTGAAATTTATGAAAACTTTAGTTCTTTGAAAAGATAGGTATCTTTTCTAGACGACGCGACGTTACGGCTCTCCCCACATGTAATAAAGTAACTCTTTGATATTTTTATTATTGAAAAAAAACCGTACATGCCACCTACAACGTACATAATAATATTAACAGTACGATGTCTAAAGCATGTCTATCAGTCCAGATTACTGCGTTATAGAAACTTTATAGAAACTTTTCTATAAAGGTACGAACAACATAATATGTTACGTTTACGAAAGAGATTTGTGATAAATATACCTACATGAGTGATATTTTCCTATTTGTCCTGTTTGTTAGCGGCAGGTAATAAAAATACTATTGATGGATCTGAAAAGACATTAAAGACGCATCAGATATATCTCTCCCATTCACGTATTACTTTTCCTTAACACGAAATCCTCGCATCAACTCCTTCACGCTTTCCATGCGTAATAAAAAACTAGTTTCGGCTTGGGACTGTACAGATGCAAGATACATATGTGTGTAAGTAAATACAGTATAATATTAATAAAATCGGTTTCTTTATGTAGCTAGCTTTTATCATATGCATAAACTGACAATTTCAACCATACTAGTTCAAAATTCTGACATTAAACTCTCCATTAAATCCATTCACACGTTCGCATTCGACATACGTGATCGACACTAATAGTGTAGGAACTAGCTGATGTTAGTTCTAATTCACAAATTCCATTTCATATGATGATGGATATCTTTTGTAGGAGTATTAATTTAACACATCAATATGAAAGCATACTTTAATAGGCATACAGAAATACAAAAAGTACGAAACAAAATATGTCATAACATGTATATCACATATTTACTGGTAGTAAGGTCTCTCATACGAGACAGGCCGCCTGGGTAGGTACCACCACAATGTCTATTTCTCCCGCCAAACAGCAATGTAAGTGCACTGTTGTGTTCCGAAAGTGAAGGACATTATAGCCAGAGTAACTACTAGACATAATGAGACTTGATATCTTATGTCTCAGGATGGCAAGCGCAGTGGAATGCCAAAGCATTGCTTTATAATTAATTGTGTTGTTTCGTTTTGCTATTGTCCATGAGCCATCATATCGCTTACCATCAGGTGAATCGCATACGCGTCTCGGCATTCATCGAAAAAAAACCATCAATTGGGGCGCATTATCTGTAAATTTATAACATCATTCCATTTCAAATAATTTTTGTGCAAAATAATAACAAACTAACTTACTTCCGCCTTCATTAGAACACGATTTAATGAACGCTTCCCTAGTACCTACCTTGAAATGTAATGAATAATGATACTAAATCGGAACACGTGTCAATCGATGTAGAAATGTCGACGCCACACGCCGGTTCATTAAAACCTTGCCACCGCTTGTCTCGTATAAATAATTTACACGCCTGCGAAGAAATCCCTTTACCGTGTACTACATGGGTAGATCTTTGCAGCTATTTATATAAAAAAGTTATGTAAATTGTGATAGTCTGTTGTTGCCATCACTTGGTATTATAGGAAAATTCATCGTGACTAAATTAATTGAAAAGTTCTCTACAAATACTTACGATTTGACTCTATGTTTAACCGGTAATAAAATCATTGACGTACAAGGAAATTAAAATAAATCAATTAAAAGAAAAAAAATATAATTTTAATTTAAAACTACATACAATCCTTTGAGAACCTCTCTCTCTCTCTCTCTTACTTCCTGCTCAGCGTTTTGTCCGGACTAGCGCCATGATTCACTTCTTTGACAACCTTTGCCATTTCACCTGATCTTTAGCATTCTCGATGGAAATACGATCCAAAAATCTTCCATCAACAGTAAGAACAGGCTTCATAAGGTATTCGCAATTATTAGGAAGCAAAAATTATGCTAAAGCACAAAACAATATGTGCCAAGTTCAGTCAACGTTTTATTAATGTTATTCATTCCGCTACATAAATAACAAGTAATGTATGCACCAAACACAAACTAAGCAAGTTCAAGGCAAGCCAGATATCGGGGATCTGCCATCATTAGTTTGGGCGGAATCGTCCGCAGTCACGTAGTTATCCGACGGCGCAACTTCCACGCTATATAAGCGTGTGACAAGGACGCTGCACTACCCAGAAGTTATTGATGGTATTTTATATTAAGTACGGGTATATTATATCCGCATGTTGCTACATGTGATTTACAGTCACTTGTGTTAATAAATTATAAATACTCAAGAATCGAGAGTACGATTGAAGAGGGGTTAGGCAATATAGTATATAGTCTACCACACTGGCCTGGGCTGGAGAACTTTACCTACTATACAAATTCGCTATGATATTCCTCACGATGATTTCCTTCACCGTTATAGGGCGTGGTAGTTGACTATCAATACACAATAAATATAAAGCGGAATAAATGTAATGTAATGTAATTACTAGCCTGCCACCTGGCACTTGGCTAGTGTGATAGATTATGGCCTAAACACTCTCAATCATACAAGAGGCCAGTGACATAGCGAGGGACATGCGAGTATATGGTCTGGATTGTATAATAATAAATTAGTGTACCAATTTACTTATTTTATTGTACGAAACGTAAAATATGAACACTGAAGTAATATTAAATCCTTATGTTTATATGTTAATTACATTCTCTATATAAAATAGACTATAAAAATAAATCCTGCAGTATGTCTAAGAATCTAATATTTATTACCTTATATTAAAAATTCCATATAAAATATATAGTTGAAAGTTTACTCAATATTTTCTAGCTCTGTTATTTAACTTGGAAAGAGTAATGCACAAGCAGCGACATTTCGTACTATAAAATTTTATTGGGTATAATTTTGCGGATGTAAAATTTTATTTTAGCTCTAAAGGTATGCTTATTTGAAATCACGCCCCATTCCTCATCGAAATTGCTAGAGTAACGTTTGTCAAAGTTTGAAATATTATTTGCATATAGTAAATAAACAAAAATTGGTTCATTCATCCTTCACCAAGCAATGAAATGTCTTCATTGTAGATCGTTTATGACCTAAGAATCACAAGGTAGACCATGTGACCCTTTATCCTTAAAAAAAGACATCTAGTGAGATACATCCATACTAGAAACGTAAAGATAAATCCGGAGAATCAGTTGTCTACTCTTAATCAATCCAAACACAATTTATTTAATTTGATTTGAACAGACATTCTTTTCTTCAAATCTCGCGCAATTGACTCCTGCGTATATTAGGACCATTTGTATAGGCCGGGTAGGTTTTCAATCTCGTTCGGTCGGCTTGAATACGAAAAAGATAGCTGCGTTTACTTACATGGATATTGAATACATAGTCTACTAGCTATGAGGATTCTTTAGTGGGCATAGAATTGGTGAAATATATTTTTATTTGAATTCATTAGTTATTAAATTAGTTTCACAGCCCACACATATTATAGAGTTTTGTGTTCCAAACAAGTTTCTATATTGTAGTCATAGAAATTAAAAAAATCGAGATGAGAAATCAAGAGAATTTGTGGAGCTTAATGCAAATAGCGGTTATTGTTTTTAATCATTTGCAACTTGTTGAAAAAATGAACTATCTAATCCACAAGCCCTGTTATTATCTATAGGCGCACAATTAATTCTCAATAGATTTCCAAAAACATAAGATTTAATTACTTTCTACATTGTTCCAAACAGTTCCCAGTGTACCGCGTCAGTGAATGCGGCGGCCGATGTCGCAGCCACTCGATACCCGATTTGATTTATTTTAAGCACACTGCTCGGCTACGTGACGTATACACTAAATTCACTCCATATCGCGACGCCAGTGTATCGGGTATTATTCAGCGTAACTTGTAATGTGCTGTGCGGATAACGTCTTATGCAGAAGCTTGGAAATATTGTGAGGTTTTGGATTGAAAACAATTTTTATATATATTTTTTTTATTGCCGTTATATGCAGATGAGCTAGCGGCTCGCCTGATGGAAAGTGGCTACTGTTGCCCATAGACCTTCGCAGTGCCAGGGGTCCAGCACAACAAAGTCGCTGCCTACCTTAAGGAGAGTACTCTCTTTAAGCCTCGCTTGAAGAAGGACAGGTCGTAGCGCAATGTGTTGTAATTTTATAGCTCGTGATTTGTGGTTTCATTTTTATCTTTGTAACGCACTGAGTATTTCCGTAATGCAATGTCAACTCTGTACATAATCTTCATCTTCTGAAGTCTACTGAAGAACATGTCCCCTTTCTGTTAGCGATTTAGTACACTAGGTATCTAAAAATTATATAAGTAAGAATTTGCGATAATAAACCAACGTTAACGTTGACGTAGGTACCATTTTTCTATATAACCAGTTACATATAATGCACATACATACATAAACTCACACCTTTTTTCCCAGAAGAGGTAGGCAGAGGTGCTACCAGAACACCCACGTTTCGCCTTGTGTGTTCCGTCCCACGATGTGATAGGTGACGAGCCTATCGCCATATAGGGCACAAATTCCTGACTGGGCTATAATTTAAAAAAAAAACCACTATCACTTTGCCCGACCCAGTACTCAAACCCGAGACCTCAGACATATATAACACAATATGTATTATGTTTATTCTGTTTCGTGAAATTGCGAAATATTTTTCGCACATTAAATGCACATGGCAGCAATAAAAGCCGTAATTCTAAAATACGTTCAACAATGAAGCTATTAATAACATGGCAAACCCAGCCCGCGGCAGTAAACGAATAATTCCTATCACTATTCATGTCAAATGACGTCACTCTGTCATAGAACCAGCGTTGCGCGGTTTCATATTCACGCGCGATTCATGAACATTTCTGAATGTTCCATTATAAGGGTGCTAGCAAATTCAATGCTATATGAATTCCTGTAGCTTTTTAAGTGATTCTTTAATTAGGGTTTACGTTTTTCAATACCGTAATTATCATAGTAATAAAAGTTTGTCGTAAAACACCAGAGAGAGAGTTATTGATATAGAAATATATAGACGCAAACTATATTGTGACTTGTCATTATTGAAATAGTCAATGGTTACTAAATTACATAATTAATCTTCATCTTCACATAGACACACAGAAAATCGGCTGTTGTACATAGGCTCTAAGGATTTCCAAAGTTTACCAGTTGGAAAAGGCCTCTGGATGCAGGCAGACTTGATTATATAATTTTTAACGCACTGAAAATTTCCAGAAACAGTACCTTACATTCTTTTAAATCGGTCTATGCACTTTTATACAACGCTATTCTAGCGATTCAGAGATAAATCACGCGAAACCCCAGTGCAATATGAAATTCCTCCGAATGCCTAGACCTTTACACCGAGCCTTTTCAATTCGGCTTGTTTGTGCCGTTAACACATTTCTCGCGATATTAAAGTCGCGGTTCTTTTGTTGAGTAAATCCTTAATACTTTTTCGGTTAACGAGATTCTATTGTTCGGGTTTTTTTGTGTAATTCAGTGTGAATGTTCCTTCGATTAGCATATGGTGCGTGGCATACATTAAAGGTGCGAAAATATGTTATTATTATCTTTATTGGAATGGACTAAATATTTTAAACATTTCTCATATTATATTCAATTAATTTGGTATACCTTTCACACACTCACTAGGCCAGAAAAAATACTTCTTTTCGCAGGTATTTTTCGGGTTCGAGACATAGATAGGTATCTCTTATATGTAATTAGTCATATGTACCTACTTACGAAGTATTTTATTACTAATGTACAAAAGAGATCGACGAGTTCGAGGTAGAGTTTCTCGTCTCGAAGATACGTTTATCATAGGGATATGAAAAATGTCGCATCGTGTTTAAAACATTTGCTATATACATTAGAATACGACAATCGTATAGAGATTATACCGGCGAGAAACTCTCTTCGTGTAAATGGGCTATTAGATTCGATTATTTACATACAATGATTCTCTGAATTATGTTGAAACATCTTGTAATATCTCATCCTCGTTACTAAACTGTTTGGATATCTTTTTTACACAACATCAAAAGGCCGCATCGATAAAAATGAAACATAAATAACTTATATAAGGATTTACGACATCAAAGCGTTATTTAAAGTGATCGATAAGAAAGGAGGATTTGTGAGAAATTATCTTCCACGCAAAAGTAAAATTAAGTTATTTTTAGGGGCGAAAATCAAACCCATCTTCCAACCGTTCTTGATCTTCAAAGGGCAATAAATAGTTCCAGAAATTATTCTGTTCTACAATTTCTCCGTCCTTCTTGTTTATGAAGTCAACAGACGCTGAGTGAGCGTGTTTTGAGTTTCACGTGATGTAATTTTAATTATAAAATACGTGTCTAAGTATCGTAATAAAAGGATTGATTTTGTTTGTATTTAGCATTCCCTCGTGCTTAGAAATATCCTATATCATGGACGGTCTAAAAAATACAAAATATTAAACAATTTATTTACGTAATCGACCCAACTTTTAAAATATCAACTACTTCACAATTGTGTAAAAATCCGTCATTATCCTGAACTTGTATTATCAGTGGTATATCAGCGAGTGAAATCGCTTTCAATCTATAAGCTGTCTCCTAAGTAATGTCACCCCGTTAAACCAATGTCCATTTGGATTTACTGTCAACTCCATACGTCGCGCTTGGTCATCCTATAAAAATGTTTGAAAGTGCCGCGTCCTCAGCATGCGGCCACAAAGAGCGCCATCAAACACATAGTATCCGGCATTGCTTGCCTAGCTATGAACAATAAACTGCAACTTAACAGCGTATCTTTACGACATAGACGTTAAACGCTTTATTAAGGTCCCCCTGAAGCGACGCTGTCACACCCATTACACTTAAGTACACTTAACTAAGCCTGTGAACAGTGGTCAAATAATACTTTACGACATACTTCCGTGGAATCACATGAGAATTAGCTTAGCATTGTACGGAGAATACTTTTCCTTATTTTTATTTCAGCTGGTAAGTAATGAAAAGTTCAAGTGTCGGCCTGCAGATGGCGCTTTAAAATTACGTTAAAATATTGCTGCTCAAATCTCATTGTTTGTTTTTCATTTTATCCCTTTAAAAATTAACATTGTTTATTCAGACCGCTAAAACAGAACTGGGGAATAATTGTGAATATAATTATACGTGGCAGAAATAATATACGATGTTTTATTTAACTTCAAACCAAATTACCTTCTTCAAACATTGAGCTCACACTCATGAATGTATTTCATGCAAAATTAGCAAGCCTTTTCTCAAAATATAAACGAGCAGTCAGAAGCAAGAAATTAAAATCAAAAAGACTTTAAAATAATAGTGGTCGTCTCCGCTGACTCGCCGAACCGCCGCGCCGCGCCGCGCTGTCGGTTTTTGTGCAATTAAAAAGTTTGTTACGTAAAGAAGATTTACACGAAACTGGTTCGTTAACAATACGTGTTTTGATTTGAGAATTTAGAGCGAAAGTTGTTTTCCCTTTTATCGTGGACCATATTTGTTTCGATAATGCACAGTAAATCAAAGTCACGAAAATAGCTTTTTTCAGTAACTTATTCGATAGGTCCGGTAAACGAGCAAACAGGTCACCTGATGATAAATGATCTCTGCCGCCCATTAACATCCACAACGCTTGGATCATAGATGTTTTGCCGAACAAAGCTATTAAAACACAAACCACGAGATAAGCAGCCGCTTTTATTGCTTCTCGTTCAAATTGAAACTAAAATTCCTAACTAGGAAGCGGTGTCAGAGAGGTTAAATTCTTTTAAACTTAACACAACAAATTTCAGTCACCATTTCGATTTAATAGTTCGAAAGAAGCAGAATTGGGTCTCAACATGCTATTAGCTTACGCGGAAGTTGCTCAAAATGGGAAAGTTTTTATACAGCCCGGTGGAGCTCGTAATCCGGGATATACTTAAGGGGAATAAGCCCTGTCGTTATGGAATGACGCAGCGGTACCGGGAATAGGGTCCACCCACTTCTTGTCATCAAATAAGTGACTGTCGACGGAACGAAATTTTTTGAAATTTGAAGAATTATTACTTTAATTCAAACTACGCCTTTTTTTACGAGCTCTATACGGTATACGAGTATAATGAAACCTTCAAAAATATGTTAACATTGCGTGATACAGATTGAACCAACATTTGAAAAAACTTTATTATTCCTTCTCATCATTATCAGACATTAGAAATGTATCCCACAGGGGAAAAAATACCTATTCAATGGCTTGTCATTAATCAATAGTCCCAGCTTATTTGATTTTTTATTAGACTGCCACCATTCCGCAATAACCCCTTAACCTGCTTTACATAATATTTACTACACCACTTCACACCCTCCAATAATTTTCCTAACAGATCTTAAGGAATACATCATAATAAGTATTTTACTGCATACAACACCCTCAACATTAATTAAAGCTTCATAAAATTAAGACATAAAAAAGGACATCCAATTAAGCAAAGGGACAGCCACAATGTTGCCATTTTTTATTACACAAGTAAGGTAATATAGAGACAGCTAACCATCCCTCACGGGCGAGATTCTCATTACCTGGCGGCCCGTTTTCCAGCCATCAGTCTTGGCTACTCATCTAGAAAGGCTGCGGGCGCATTAAACCATACTCGACCTTTACGGCGAAAAGATAAAAAAAAATCTTTTTACTATCCTCATAGCTTGATGGCTTTATATAAGGGCTGTGACCGGTAGGCTAGACAAATAGATGAAGCTATGTATATAAAAAATTCAGTGGACTGCATCCGACTGGTCGAACTAGGAATGTATTTTATGTATTTTTAGTTCAAACAGGTTAGAGATATGCGATTTATTAGCTAAATTGTTCGATTCTCAATGGAGCAATTTCCATAATTAGTAACCTTATTTAGCTTGTTTTCTTTTTATGAAAATAACCTATTGAAATTATAATAATCTTAAATGTATGCTGAATTTTTTATGATAAAATAACAAGTATATACCTATTATAAACTTTTTCTGCGTCACTTTCTTAGTTATTTATATTGCATTTACTTCATAAATTCGTAAACGTTTTCCTGTTCGATTGCAACTGCTGCGCCACAGATTAAAAATAATGAATATTAATGATATCCAATTATAGGCGTCGGTGCCACAGGTGCTGCAATTTATGCGCCAAAAGAGGCAATCCATTTAATATACTCCATAGTCGAAGCAAGATGACTAACAAATTACATTTATTGCTATATTCATTCTAGAATTTTATATGATAACAAAAAATATAATACGTATAAAACTCTATATTACGCATTGTCTGTTAACTTTTATGTGATACAAGGATAAGACTGAATGAGTATCACTTAAAAGAATACTAAAGATAACAGAAAGCACTAAAGATGTAAGACTTTAACTACGTTTTCATAGAGTATAACTACTAATGGTATACATATATATCCATATTTACATATAGTTGTGTATAGTGCCAATACATGCCACAATAAATTGGTTGTTCTACTCGTTTTAAGAGCAACTAAGTGACTAAATGAACTTTGTCTTTATCTGATAAGTGATGAAAAAATGTGCATTTACTATAGATTCTATATCTAATCATACTTACTCAGAGTCCTCGCCCACAAGGGAGTCCCGAGCATAGGATCAATACGTATCAGTCATACAATTCGATGATTTCGCAAGTAAAACTCCGTGGTCTCGTGTTCCCAGCATTTCCACCGCGGCTTGCGAGACGTGACGCGCTGGACTGACGCTGAATAAAGTTCAGCACAGATACATCTTTGTATAACGTATAGCCGCAGGGCTCGAGGCATCGCGAGCTCGCTACTGTATGTTGGAACGATAAGCTCGTATTAATAATTCCAGATTAGCTAATAGCTACCTATAGGGAGATGGAAAAGTCATGAAAGAACCGTTTAAGATGTAAATCTTTGCACACTTTCCTACGTGGCAAGAAAGCCATAATATTTTCTATCAAAATTTAAAATATGGATCCAGTAACTATATAATGATCCTAGTGGTTAAGCCATCATCAGTAAATTGCGTTTTTCTATAAATAAGTTAAATAAGAAACTATTATGACAGTGACGGATGCATCGTCTCTAAGAGTAAAGTTATCAATGTCTGGATCCAATCCCATTATTACCAATGTAAAAAAAAGGTCAGCACTAGACAGATATATGCGATGTCTAAAAAAGACACTTTACGTATTTTATTTGGAATCATTTTGAATTATGCAGATCTTAATGTTTACTGAACCACATATAGAATTTATTGGAACTTGTGTCAAAGCATTGAGGAATTTACTTATTTTTTATATAATTTTATGAATACAGGATGAGACACATAAACAAAACAATGAAAACAAAGATGATTCTCAGGTCGATTACTTAAAAATTAAAAAATGTTACAAATAAAATAAAAGTCATTGTATAAAGTAAGCAGTTTATTACAGAAAATATTACAATATAATCATTCAATTCACAATAGAACCGACGAGAATGCATGACAAGATTAATGTGAGTCGATGAAGCATCAGGATCGATCAGAGCGGAGAACGATAATCTCAGCTTATTCCCATGGGTTATAGACGAGACTCGTAGGAGCGTTTGTATTTCTTTTACAACGAGAAGTGAGAATTATTATTTAACACAACTCAGTTTTAATATTTATGGCTCCTCCTCTGGGTAAACCGTTTTACTTGACTGCACTACTATTGGCTTAGAATCTGAAAAAATAAGCGACATTTTATAAAAAAAATTGGATTCTAAATAAAAACCACCTAAGTACATGCTATAGTATATTTTCCAAAGAAATGTATAGTTACAGTGTAAATTATAATATTTTATCGCGATTCCAAATCGCAATAAAATCCGTAAAAATAGTTTTATTTCAATGTGTAACATTCGCGTAAATCTAAGAAACCATTATAAATTATAATATTTTAAGGCCACTTGATTATTTTAAGTCAGTCAATAAAGATATACGTAGAGGCGATACTAGTTAAGTCATCATAAAATTCAGTGACAAAAACACATATGGTGACATAAATCTAGGCTTAGAGGTCCCTGAAGGGAGATCGAGCGGTCAGCACATCGTAAATGCTAGACGTCGTAAAACTTTATTTGCCATTGAAAATAGGTTTTCCAATATTTTAAAGATTCCAAAATAAAGCCTTTTATAGAGCATTGTTCTACGTGTCAATCTGGTACGATACTAAAAATAACATTGTCTTTTTTTACTGTATAAGGAGTTTTATCTAACTAATTTAAGGGCCGATAAATAGTTTAAAGCTAGAGGAGTAAATTATTTTACCGATTTCATGAACTTACGTTTAAAAATAGATGGACACTTAAGTTTCAATGCCATATTAATGTTTAATTCCAATGCATGTATGTATCTCCAAAAGGTTAATCATAGGTGACACAAGACAAACTACGATTCGTCGACCAGGTTTCATTATCAAGTGTTGTTACAGGCTGGCCAATTGCTACGTTAGAATTAAATTCTTCTCCAGGGCAAATCACATGACATTAAATTATTTTAAACCAAATAAACTCGAATACAGTGGATCGTTACAGCCTAGGTATCGAACCCAGCATCTTATATTTCATGATCTCTATATTCTGCTGCTAAGTCCAGGAGACCATTTTTTATGTACTTTAATCTAAATAACATCAGTTTCCAAAACATTACCTCCTTCTCGTTCCCACACAGTCTCAATGAACTCTTGAACAACAGTTCCGTTCGGGAATACTGTAGTTTTAGCTTCCTTCTCCACTAACGGTTGGTCATGAACTTGGAACAAGTAAACTACGTCATAGGGTATTGTACCGTTTGTCAGTTTCTCCCAGAAATCCGTATCAGTTTTGAACCACACAGCTGGTTCTTCCGCCGACGTTGAATCGTTTACTTCTGGAAATATGCATTTTTATGTAAGCTCCAAAATAATTTAATGTTATTTTATTAAAATTACAATAAATTCAGTAATTCGAATATGGATAAATTGATATCATGGTATGACATAAAAATGTATCTTATAGAAAATAAGTACTATGTGTATTGACTTGTCATAAGAGCGATTTAATTGCCTACGTGACCAATAAAAGAATTTCATTTCATTTAATTTCATATCTTTAAACTAACAAATTACTCGACTTACCCTCTTCAGAAGCAATAGTAGTAGGTATAATATCTTCGTAATCGCTACTTTCTGTACTGCTGTTATCATCTGATTCTGGGGTTGCAGTCAACTCATAACTACTCGTATCAGTTGGCAAATAAGCAAAAGGTACTTCATCAATTTCATAAGAATTTCCTGTACCTTCGTAAGTTAACGAGATCTCATCAGATTCTGTTTCATTGGACGATTCAGTAATATTATCACCAGAATAATTTTCTGTGAATGGATTAAGACCAGAATCAGTGTCATTTACACTTTGAAGACCTTCAATGAAAGGATTTGTTTCTGTGGGTGGGCTAGAACCAATGTCATTGTCACTTGCAATCAGTGTATCTGATACATCATAAGGTATTTCTTCATTTAGAAATGCACTACTTTCAGTAGTGCTTGTAATAAAGGGATTTGTAGCATCTACACTGTATGTCTCAGTGACTGGCTGTATATTTTTCTTGTTTTTGTGTCTTTTACGCAGCTTTTTATTTTCTTGCGTAATAATTTCAATGAATGGGTTTGTAACACCTTCATGAATATTTTCAGATACTGTATTTGGTGTGCTATATGAGTCAGATTCCGTTGAAGTTAATGATATATCTTCAGTACCAATATATTCAAAAGGATTAGATGTAGTAATAGCGTCAAATGTTGTGAATGGGTTAGTATTATAATTGATTGTCACATACGAATTTGAAGGGTCATTAAATTCGTTACTGGCTACCGAATCATATATATTTTCAACCTTATCTGGATCTATTAACTTTCTACTCATGTCCCCGAATGGATTTAAACCGTCAGGGTTTTTTTCCTCTTTATTTACGCCTAATGTCGAAGATGTTTTTGGATATATAGTATAATAATCATTAGTCGTGCTGGCCGCATCTACTGGAGATAGCGTAGTATAAATTAAATCTTCTGTATAAGGATAAACTGTGTTGGAGTCTTCAGTGTCAAACATAATATCTGCTGTTTCTGTAGTTGTTTGATCAGTCAAAGCCAACTGTGTAATGGCTTCTAAAATATCCATAACATCATAGGCATCACTAGCTGATGTCACTGAAAAAAAATACGTACAGTTAATTATTTTTTGGATCAGAAGTTATAATAAATGTCAACTTTTAAACTAATGTTTTTGTTATTATTATTTATAAACTAGCTTTTAAATATATAGCTAATCTTAATTTACATATTTAGCAGTTTTTTTTAGGTGTGCATTTATTCTATTTAAAATAAAAAATCATATTTTACCTTCTCTGATATGTCTTCCAATTTTGTTCTTTGTTGCATTATTTAATTTATCAGCTGAAAAAAGCGCCCCAAAATGCTGCTGTATAAATTTACCAATGGCTGAAGAGTAGTTAATTAACTTTGATAATGCATCAATTTGTTTCTCTTCATCAAGGTCATTAGTATTTTCAGTTGAGGTAGCATTATCTACATATCCATCAGCTGAATTTACTTCTGGTCTCAAAGTGGAATAATCTTCGGTGGCAGTCAAAAATTGACCTTCAGTAACAGAGTCCTCGGTTGTATTATCCATCGATTGTTCTGTAAACGCTTGGACTACATCGTCAGTATTTGAAATTGTAGATGTTGCAAATTCTGAAGGAGTGTCAGTGTACGTCAGATATTCAGTTGTTGTTTCAACAAAACTTTTAGGGGTATTCATTACCCGATATTCTGAAAGGTCATATTCAAGTAAAGGTGATAAAGTGTTAAATTCTGTTGTTGTCTCGTGGAAAGGCGTCGTATAATATTCTGTTGTGGTTTCCTCAGCATATGCTGAACTGTCAAGTGGAGCTGGTGTTGAGGTTGTTGCAAGTGCACCGTCGTCTGATAAGGAATCATCCTCATCTGGAATATTTACCGGTCCATCAATACTTTGAACATACGCCTTTTCTGTAACGTATGGTGCTCGAGAATAATGTCCATATGTAGGAAAATGGTTCCGTTCCGGAAGAATCTGTTGACCACGTTCTGGTATTTCAGGGTGAAAAATTTCTTCTGTAGTTGCTGGGGGTATTAATTCCAATGTGCTTTTGTGAGGGTTCGTAATAATATCCCCTGCTTTAAACATGACAAAGTTGGGATAGCTTTGAACTATCGATTCTAAACTGTCTACATGCTCCACTGTCCCATTAGTATGTAGTACGAGATAGCGTTTATGATTTGAAGCTAAGTAGTTTTGAATAACAGGATCTGATATAATTTCGTTTACTTCGCGTCCTGTCGGATAGCAAATAACAAATTAACGAAATAATGATTGTCAATAAATTTAAAAAATCATATGAACTAGTTACTTACTTGTCTGTGATGCAATTGGTAACTCAGGCATAGAGTTATGAGGTGCGTTTGAAACACGTCTTAAAGTTTCAGGTATAGAAGACAGTGGCCGGTTTTGGAATGGATATTTATGGTCCAAAGGAGACGGTAACATATTTAACGACGTGGCCTGCTTATCAAAATATCTTGAGTTTTGTGGCAGCGTGTCCTTAAACCTATTTCCAAAATTTTCTGAAACAGATCGCTGATACGGCACTCTTGCATTATAATAGGGCCTGTTAGCTGGATGTTGATAATTTCTTTCGACGGGAGGCGTATATCTTCCGTTATCTCGGTCGTCATATTCATAGTACGGCCTCGCTGGGCGGTACGATTGAGGAACCGCTTCTAATGACGATTTTTCTTTAAAAAGAGTGCCTTCTGCTGTTGCGGACGTAGATGGTTGACGATACAGTTTATTTCGTCCATTTGGTCCTTCGTAAAATAGCCTCTTTTCTCCAGGTGCGTTAGATAACGCGCCGTATCGGTTGTCATAATTTCGTTCGTAGGAACGAGGATCTGTATTCCGATGATTCGCGTTTTTCACAGCTGGATAGAAGTTTTGAGGTCGTGCGTAGTTTTGGTGTTGTTGAGGTTTATTTTGATTCGGCGGCCAGTTAGAACCTTGATGTGCTCCATATCGTGCCTCTTCCGAATGAGAAATAGGTTCTGAAATATTTTGAAAATATTTAGACCTCACCATATTTACACAATCTTGACAATAATAATCCTAATTGTTAACAAGTAAAAATCACTTCAATTTCTGTCTCGAAACTAAAACGTGTGAGAAAACTTAGCAAACATTTTTATCGCACGCTAAACATTCACGAGATAAATATGAAATGATAGGACGTTTGCGAAACAATCTGTTATCTATATACAAACATAACAAACTCACCGACTAAACTTAAGCAAAAAACCAAAATGAAAATTATATTCTTTTGATAATCCATGGCTGGCTACATCGGCGTTGGCATCACACAACACTGTTATTTCAGAGACCTCGTCATTGTTAATACTGTGTAGTTTCGATCAAACAAAGAACGTAGAAAAAGCTGTGCATACATAATCCTTTTGTCCATTTATTGTTTTACGACGTAATGCTCACACCCGGTCAATACAGTGCGTTACGTCCAAACATGAAGTAGGGCCCCCGATTTCGAATAATATTTAACAAAGCAAATACACAGCACAATACAGCGATCACATACTGAACTCATTCTTATAAAATGTTTAAGGCAAAACATGTACATCACATTACGTAGGAAATAAATGTTGAAACAAAACTAAGTGTTTACGGATTGTATCGCGGATTTTGTTTAATTTTTATATCTTCCCGACGCGAAGTGTCGATTACTATACAATTTTCCTTTACAGTTTTAACTACCCTTAATCTATAATTAGTAGTAAAATTGTAACAGTCACTGATCGGATGACTAATAGCTCAATCCGCCCCGTGACCACGAAAACTGTAAAGTAATCGATACTTCGGGAAGTTAAAAAATGTAAAAATTAAACCAAATCCGCGTTTTATTTCAATGTGTAACATTCGCGTAAATCTAAGAAACCATTAGAAATTAAATGTCTATAAGTACTTCATTTTTCTTAGAAAATTCAATATCTGCAAGACCAAGATCGTCGACATAATAATGTTCCATTTAAACTTTTAATTGGAGTCTTGTTTGCTTAACAGTAATTATGCAAACATTAAGCGGGTTGTTTGATAGTATGTACTTATTGCCACGTATATAACGTTACTTTTTATGTGACTCGTAAAGCATAGGTAAATTTTCCTCAACTACAGCAAACCCGAGAGAGTTTTAACATACAAAGTACGTTTGTGTACATTCTATGCGTGTGGATATGTTCATTTGGTTGATCATAAGCCGTAAACAGCTAATATTTTTCGGTAAATAACGTGTCATTTGTATCATCGTAACACTGAAACACTCAAAACTCTCCCATTTTAAATTTTACTACATTATTTTACATCTCAATAAAACCGAGCAATCAAGTGTAAAAACTAAAATCAGAGTGTGCAAGTTTATAAAATAAAAGTTATTCCACTCATAGTATATATATTTCTGCACAAACTACATTAAAATCTCTCTAAGTGTACTTAAATCTTTGTTTACACATTTTTTCTTATCGTCGACTGCTTTACGTTTATTGTTTAATTAACGTCGCCATTTTTATTCGTGTTTGCTTCAAATAATTATTTTTCCATGAAACGATCAACAATTACGTGTTACTTTTCTGCATAAATTGCAATAACAGTATGTAATCAATTGAATAAATGTAATTAATTAATGAAAAATAGACGAAATACTTACTTGAATTTGGGGTCGGCAAACTTAACACTAGTTTTTATTTTGATTATTTCTGTTGATTGTTCAAGCGCTTAAAGTGATTGGAGTAGATTAATTATTATTTATTTTTATTTACTTCAAAAAACAGTTGGCTCTAGGTGTGGTAGGATAAAGATAAAGATACTATATGTATAATTATTAATCAGAGGTCGACAACAACACAATAAAATAAAAGAGATACCTTTATTATAATAACTTTTATCATAATAAACCTTTGGTATTACTAGCAACTAGTAAGGCATATAAAAATTTCATCCTCTAATTTATTAACAAAAATACTGTTTTGCATTACAATACCACACCTGAGCAATTGTTTTAATATTGATCTTGCTTTGTAACTGTTTGCGTTGTTATAAAAGAAAATCGGATACAATTTGCGTGCTTATGTAGTTGTAAAGTTTAAACACTGTAGGTACATAACAATGTGAACGGAAAATTTTAATAATAAAACAAATACTTATATGTATTTTAATTTTTATTATATATGTAAAAATGAAAAAAAATTGTATAATAAATAAAGAGAAATAAAAACAAATACAAACTACAATAATTACATAATGTTAAAACAGAAGACAGACAAAGCTACTTATCAAGGTTCATATAATTACCTAATCATAATATTCCGTTTTCAAAAAATGGGAAGCAAACAACAATCATGGTTGTACGAGGAAACAAAATAAAACAAAACAAAAGAGGAGTGTTTTCTCTTATTTAACTTTCTTCTGCCTTTTCCTACTTTTAGTAAGGGAATTGTATAAAATAATCAATAATATGGGAGACCAGAGACAAAAGTAACGATTTTCAATTTTCTTGTAATATCTCACAGACCTTATTAAATGAAAAAATAATTATAATTACTACACATTATTTATTGGTCTTTTGGCTATCAATTATCTTCAACTTGATTGCAACCGCAAATACAGATTTTGAGTAAAATGACCAAATAAAAACAGTGGACTTTGTTACAATCATCCCTACCCTAGAATGGTTGTAACAGTATATAGGGTTGGTTTTAACATTGTAAATAAAAATTGATTTCAAATAAATAATCCTGCGTGATGGCGTGTTGGTAAACGGACCAGACACGATCGCCAACATATTTACGGTGGTCGCGGGTTCATATCCCAAGGCACACCTCTGACTTCTCGAAGTTATGTGTGTATTGATAGTCAATCACCACGCATTATACCGGTAGAGGAAAACATCGTGAGGAAACTCGCATACCGTAGCGATTTAAAAGAATTTCTACGGTATGTAGGTATGTAGGGCAGCGTGGCGGAATATATGGCCTAACCCCTCTCAATCGTTCTCTTGATTGTAGAGGAGGCTCGTGCCCTGCAGTGAGATGTAAATGGGCTGATACAGTAAATAATACTTGAAATTCAAATTTGTAAATAATGCTTTGTTAATAAAACATAAATTGCTTTCATTTATCAATATATTAATTTTTATACAGTTTTTAATTTTATAGATATTATACTACCCAAATTATCATAAAAAGATAAACCAAAATCAATTAGCAAAATAAGTAAAGAGCTCTGGAACCCTTTTGGATTTAATTTATTTTCTTCGTGTTTCTGCTCTATCAATTCATTCCATCATTCTTCCTTGATTTTGGCTATTATTATTACTTAGAAATATAAAACAAAAATACTCTTTGTAATTAAAAGTACACTTGTTACTTTCGTCCTTGCATTAAAATCTTCCAGATTTCATTTTATTTATTGAATGACTAATTTAAGTGCTACTAATGTTCTTTTACAGCATTAGGGGAGACTAGGGACGAAAGTAACAAATGGATTTGTGAAAAAATATGTTATCTACACTCATAATGCTGTATGACGGACTTTAGTCATTTCGAACCCCCCTATACCTAAGTTGTATTCACAGCACTGTGCCATCAGGTTCTGGTTGTAGCGAGTCGATGCTGCAAGAATAGCCCCAGAGTAACTTTGCGCTGTTTTTTTCGTACAAGTATATAAAGCATTACCTAGTTAGGTAGGTACTTAAACAATATAATCACGAAATTTGAAATTTCCATTTGCGTCAAAAACGGCACGAAACTTATAACAACCTTATTAAACTACGTAAACTCGTGAAAATTGGTCGTGCCCTTACAACTTTATTACAAACTTCTAAAATTGCATGTAGCGAAATTACTCCAACAGAGATGTAAATTAGAAATTTAAAATTCTGAAGTAGCTATGCGGGGAAAATACTTTTTGGTAAGTAGATGTAAAAAACAAATTTGTGTTGATAAAATAGATAATAATAAAGTTTTTGGGAGCAGGTAGGTGGTAGGTGAATAAATTAACACGAACTATTCATTTCCACAAGTTTAAAACCTTTGAATCAGCTTCAGAATTGTGTTCAATGTAACTGTTTCCTATTAGATACTTTTTTTAGAAAAAGCAGCACCAATTTTATTTATTTTACACTGTCAAATTTAGGCGTAAGTTATATTGTTATGTTACGAGAGTCTGCATGGTGTTTTCTTGATGTATTACTTTTATTTCCTACTATAAGTAATAAAATTAAAACTCAGCAGAGGTACATCAGAATTGTAAGTTATAAATAATGTTACAGATGGAGACTGTCCCGCCCTCACACCCGCCACTGCAACTCCTGTAAGCCAGGATCAACAGTGGCACGCATTTTAATGACACTGAGCATTGAAGCTCAGCGAGTCTCCGGGAATGTCTAACTTGTCTTTAACCCGCAACGAAATCAATCAAAAAGTTAAATTAATAGGAGGAGTTGGAAATAAATTATTGTCCACTTCCCTCCCTAATAAAGCGGGTGACAAAACAATGAACTAAAGAGAATGTTACAGTTACAAAAGATGTCCACAATTTTTCAAGTCATTCGCGAAAAGTCATGAAAATAGGCAGAGACACACTTCACTCGACTCCCACCCGTCCCCGAGGCGGACCGGCATCCCGGAGCTAATAAAAAGCAATAAAACACAGCAGCAGCCGCACTGTTAAATCTGTAAACCGTGAACAATTCCCTCTTCACCACGCCTCGGAAATGCCTCGCTATTTCTCACCGTCATATATTTCTACCTCGATTCGCTCCATAAATATCTTTTATGACCTGAAACTGACGAATCAATTCAAAACGTCTGAGGCTAATCTGTTATTTTATGAGATTTTTATCTTCTAGTATAGATTAGGTCAGTTAGCCTATGTTCAGCAATGGACTTCCTGTGGCTGAAGAGAAAGAAAGAGAGAGACAGAGTATAGATTAGACTGCTGTTGTAGACTACGGCACCGATCCACTCTCATAATGTTAAGCAGCGCCTAAAAAACAGTAGGTACCTACGAAAACCTTTATGCAAATAGGTCATGTGACGTATCGCACTTTCCCCTGTAACTCCACATCTTTACCTTCGTGTCAACTACGCCTACATAATCGTTTGACCGATGAGGGATAATCACATACCACGAGCTGGGGCTAATCTATAAGAATTGCATTAATCATAAGATGCATTGTAGTCACTTTTTCGTATTAATTAAGTCGTAAAAAGTACATTCAGCTGAGATTATTTGGCAAATCATCTAAACTAACATTTTACAAATCGCGTCACGGGAGCGAGCAATGACGCTGTTCTCAAAATAAAGTTAACGTCGAGAAGCTCGTGCGGGTAATGTCTTTTTGCGACTTCAAATCGTCGCTTTATCCTAATCGGGGACATAAAACACTCCAAAATGTGAAATGCATTTTCACTAAGGATTTTTGCCAGTAACGTATTTTGTAACTTACTAGGTAGATACCTACCTACCTCTGTTGAAACGAAAAAAAATATCCGTTCTCAATACCTATTTCATTACAACATCGTGTGTAGCTAGAGAAATAAAACATTTTATGTAAAACAAAACTTCATAAACATCAAGTAACGGTTATAAAAATGATCGAAGTATTAGCAATTTTAAGTTATAAAAATAATACATAAAATTTATATGGTACCTACTTGTAACCTATTGAATTAATTCTACAATAGAAAAGATACCTATTCAGTTAAACCATATTTTATGTTCATACACCCACATTTGCCCTTTCAGATATGTACGTGGTCCCTATTGTGACACGGCGGAAAAATCTTATTCGAACATCAAAGGTCCATTCAATCAAAGGATCCCAGGTAAAGAAGATAAGCCGCTTTCCGAACCATTTGTTTTCAATAGTCACATGTCTGTGTTAAACGTTGCCATTGTGATGGAATCTTTTGAGCTGTCTCAAAGAATAAACTCAATAGGAAATCAGAAAAGAGATTTAACATTGTTCACTTGTTTATTGGCCTGTGTTGTTCGCTGTGCGTATCGCACCTTATTAGTTACAAAAAAAAAGATTCCGACGAATTAAGAACCTCCTCCTTTTTTCAAAGTCGGTTAAAAATAGGCGTAGGCGTCCGGATCACTAACGCCGTACACGATGGTAGAAAACCCGTTATTGTGACCACGCAAATATGTCGTGTTTGGGGTTTAACCTGCGTATACCTGGTTTTAACCAGCCTAGCATAATTATATGGATCGAGCGATGCCGAAACAACCATCGCAGAAATAACACAGTCAAACGATAGGCTGATAATAGAACCCAAGATGTCCATGAAGCTCAACGAGAGAACTGAGAAAGAAACAGCAAAACGACTCTAAATTTTGAATTTTGCTTTTTGCTCAATCTGCACGGTGTCCCCGCTAGTAATCATAACTCAATAGAGGTTAACAAGAAGGTTATATTTTAGCATATTATTATACCCAATCATCGCCCATAATATATAGCCACTAATTGCAATTATATATATATATATATTATTGCAATTAGTGGCTAGACAAGCTTGCCATTCGCCTGATGGTAAACGATATGACTGCTCACAGACAGTAGTAAAACCATACAACACCGTGAATCAAAGCAATGCATGGCATTCCACTGCGCTCGCCATCCAGAGACATAAGATGTTAAGTTTCATTATGTCCAGTAGTTACTCCGGCTACGATGTCCTTCAAACCGGAACACAACAATGCATTTACAGTTTACAGTTTACACTGCTGTTTGGCGGAAGAAATAGACATTGCGGTGGTAGCTACCCAGGCGGCCTCCTACATATGAGAGACCTACTGCCAGTAGATAAGTATATAAGTTTTAAACCATGGAATCAAAAAATGGAATCCTTGTTCAGGCAATCCACTTTTTATGCCTTTTTAGGTAGTTCTCACATGTGTAACCCGATACTGGAATTTTAACCTACTACCTACTGTTAACTGTGTGTCTGTCAACAAACATGTCGACGCTGGAAAGCATAAACGCTGTAACCACCTGTAACCCTTGACATAACGAAAATCCGTTTCTTACATTGTTGGAATTAAAAATTGTGTACAGCGTAAAATTTTGGTGATTTTTGAAATATCTCAAACTTTTTATTGCTGTAATCCACCGTAAAACTAGTGTTTTTTGGAGTGATGGTACTTAGGTACACCCTTTGATCGATCGTAATCTAAAGTTTGACCATGGTTATTACGTTTATGCGGTAAAACATTTTTAGACACACTCAGGTTACAGCGTTTATGCGGTATTTGATATGAGAAGATTACTCATTTAAATCCTATTTGTTTTTAATTAAACTTATTTGATCAGTAACAGCGATTTATAAATCAACTAATTTTATAAGTATTAGGTATATAAAGAGAAAAAGGTTGAGGAGTTCAAACGGAATGTCATCTACATTACATTCAGAAGATTAATAGGAAACAAAAATTCTATAATATAGAAGAGTTAAAAATCAGTGAGAGGTTGAATCGTAAAAGTAAAGGGTTACTCATTTTAATATTTTTAGATTATTTTTATTGCTTAACATTTAGAGTAAGAGAGGTTTCTACAAACGAATATACAGGAGAGTGATGAAGGTTAATTTAATATCATAATTTTGTAGTCAAAGAGAGAGTTCATAATTAAATTTTAAAATATTCGTTTTTAACTTTTTAAAAGTCATTTATTAAAACTTTTACCATTGTTACAACATTTTATTGACATTTAAGTATAGTCTGTTCTATTGGTTACAGTTTTTTTTTAAAATTAAAAATTGCATCCGTTTACAGCATTTTAAAGTAAAGAGTATGCTAATTACGACATTTATGCTTTACCAGAAAACATGACATAATAAATTTTCCATATGGTTACATCGTTTTCAAGGTCTTAAAAAAGTTCTATTTGTTGTAACCCATATTAAATCTTGTCCAGGGAACTTTAAATGAAATAAATAATGACCTAATTATAGCTTAGCACAAACTGCACAACATTGCCAAAAACCGCATAAATGTAGGTGTAACAGTTCATCAGTTATGATTTTTTTTTCTAAAATTTCAAAAGTTTTTTGGCTCTAGTGTAAAGTTCATACTTTCAGGGTTACAGTGTTTACGCTTTCCAGCGTCGATGTGCTATTATTAGGTCCATGGATATTCAAAACTTATTTCAACATATCGACACCTCCCACGCATAAGGTCTTAACCACATTTTTACTGAAAATCAGATTTTTAACTCATTGTAGTTACGCACATCAGCTTTATACATCCCTGAAATTAAAATCTTCAAATTGTTAATATCTAACGAGATTTTGAAACGCCTATAGTCGTATCTTTTCAAAGTGCCCGCGCATATGGTCCTATCACAAGTAACGACGATTTGCGTTGTACTATTGGCTCGCGCGAAACCAGTCAAGGTTAGTTACCGCCGTCGTATGACACTACCGGCACGCGCAGTAAACATGGGACCTTATATAAAAATTATCAGATTTTGTTTGTGCTTCGTGCTAATTAAGCTGTCATAATAGATTTATTTCTATATGATAGCAAAATGAACAACTTTGGCTCGTCAAGAATCTTAAAATTTGCTCTAAATAATTCAAATGAAAATCTAATCTCCAATGAATCTCATCGATCTGGTAAGTTTTGCTTGGTAAATAATTTAAACCATGAAATATTTGCTTAATATGACGCTATTTTAATTTGATCTATTTTAATCCATCGCGATATTTACGAGTTTTTTTTTATGTTTTATTGTTTACATTTTGTTCAGCGCATAACGTCGTAACACGCTAGTTACGACGCTATGCGTTGTGTATTTTTTAACGTTAGGGGTCGTAACTGGTACTTGCGACTTTATGCGCTGGTTTTATTTAACTGAAATGGTATTCATATAGTCGTTTTTAGTACATACAATGATATGCTCCGACCACAATATGAAATAAGACTTTATGCAATGTAACATTTCCTAAATTTAAGTAAAAAACTGAAATGTTTCAACATTGAATGATTGTGTTTCTTAATATTTTTCTAAGTGTCTTTTAGAATCATCTGATTTACTTGAAATGGAGCAGTACTAGAATTTGTACGAATCAATATGCGAAGAATTCCTAATATGCGATATACAGGGTATATCAAGATTACTTTTCCTGGGATGGCTTAAAATCAAAAGTATATCAAACACTCATAAGAAATTTTAATGAATTAAGAAGTAGAATAAACGAGTCCGCAGATGAAATCAGTAGAAATGAGTGTACTAGATCCTTAAAGAGATCTTTCGTAGCAAGATGTAGGACGGAAGTCAAACAATTCCAGCATTTTCTTTGATTTTTTTGTGCACTCTTGTTGTCTTTCACCTTCAATGTATAAGTATGTATGTATGTAATGTATGTATATACACCTTCAGTGTATAATTTGTAATAATAGTACTTAAATTTAAACATTTGAACAAAAAAATGATTAAATTTGATATGGAGGGTTTTTGAAATCTTGGGATATTTTCAGTTAAAAGCTTAATATAGAGGAAATCCTCAAAAGAAATATAAAGTGCAGTAGCATTTTATAATCTTGATAATGTGCGCCAACTTTGATAAAAGTTGCGACGGGTGGTATAGTACATTTCTTTTACAGTGTGAGGTGTCAATGTTGACCATTTATTAATTGAAAATTGCTTTCGTGAGGAATTTTATCAATTTTCTTATAAAGTAGACCTGTTTTGACATAGTTTAGTATGTAGTTCTAAACCTTAGCTATTGATAATTACAAAACGTGAATCCAAATAATAAATAACACAAACTACTTGTCACACTGTCACAAAGTTTTGCTGAAGGTAATTTTTTTTTGAATTTTTACTAAAAAGGCTTTATCTTGAAAACCATCAGGGATAGGACTATGTTTTTTTTTTTCTTGCTGTGCCGTCATATCTTGGTCTATCCCTGGTTGCCGGTTTGTTGTCTAGTTTTGAGACACCTGTATATTTTTCCTTTTTGCAATCTTTCATACTTATTTCTTTTTAATTTATAAATCTTTTTTAGTTCTTTATAATATTACTAAAGAGATTTTACGCAATTGAGTGCAAATTAAGATTTAAGTTATCATTATGACTGATTATGTGACTAAAGTATAAAAGTTACGATTAATATGTTTGTTTTAGTTACCAAATGATAATTAGGTATTTTAAGTTGATTATTATGCTATTACATCCCAAAACCTAATTAAACTATTTCAAGACTGATTAATTAAGTTGATCTTGTTATTAGGTATAAGTTAAAAATGTTACTCGAAAAATATAATGTAAGATAATATCGTTTATGGTTTATGCCAGTATTAGCTGTAAACTTAGACTATATTAAAGTCGATTGGAAAAAAATAATGGTTTTAAATTTAGTACAATTTCAAACCCATATAATATATTGTATAATCTATTATTAATTTTAATAACCCTGTCCATTGCCAATCATTTTAAATAAACAATAATTATTACAAACAAAAACAACGTTGTTGCACTTGATGGTACTTATGATACATACATTTTCTTACGACCCATAAAGTCTTAACCCGTTGTAACTTGATGGTATAGAATATTTTCACCACGCATATAGTTGTAAGTCGTCGTATCTTAATAATGTGGCAGTTTTATCCCAACGCGCAAATTCGTAAGTATGTAATTTTCGTTTTTCTCGCTAATTAATGTTTTCATTTAGTAAATAGTCCTTAACTAATCAAGATATAGAGGAACCTTTAATTAAAAACCAGACAGGAACTAAGTATTTGTATTAAATTTTTCATAATCACATAATTAATCTTTAAATGCCCGTACTGAAAACTTGTCATAATCTCGATACGCCTTTATGCGTGGGAGGGGTCGATATAGATACCTATTACCAATTTTTTGCTAGCATCAAGTATCAATCCAGCACGCCTCGTTCGTAGAGACCAAGCATTGATAACCATTTTGCACAGGAAAGAGTTTAAAAAAAATTCAAAATAAATACACCCAACCGTCCAATACATAGTCCTGACCCCACATTAAGATCAATTAAGTCTTGTGTCGTGAGTATCAGGAGCTACGAGAGACTGTTCGGTCTCACAAACACCCAGACCTGAAACAAATACTTGTGGGTCTCACAAATATTTGTCTCAATGCGGGGATCGAACCCGCGGCCTCTGTTTTCACAGCCGGCGTCTAACTAACTGCCCCACGGAGGCTGTCATATTCGTACTTACTACTTAGGTGCATGGGATACAATTCGACCGAAAAAATTCATGAAATTATATTCTGTAGTGGATGGATAGCCCTATATCATTTAAAAAAAACTTATGTTTCACTACTTCCCAACATTAATAAATTTTAAATATTAGTATATACTATGTACGAGTACACAAATAGAATGGCAAAATATATCAAACGAAAAAAATGTAGATATATTATCTTAAATACAAAAACATTTTTCAATAAATATTACATTTTTACTTAATCTGTGTATGTAATAATATTTCAATCTCAAAGCATAGAACTGATAGCATGGAAAATGAAAACATTTTTATCGCGCTAAGTAAACCTTACAGGTGTGACAAGGACAGTTGTCGCAAGCGCTAAACAATTTTGACATTTACACCATTCGATCTGGAACATAAACTGTATTTTTTAATTGATTGAATTTTTGTGATGATATCACAAATAAATTTGTGATTTGTAAAGTGTGTGTTGTTTAGTGTAATTTAAATTATTTTTAACAATTATTTACTAACAACAAATAACGATGTGTCCGCAATTGTCGTAATGTGTCTAAAAATATGTCAAAAACCAGTAAGCCAGCGGAAACTTCAAGAATTGATTTCGATCCTATTTTACCCGAAACAGGAGTGTTGTTTTACGAAGAATGTCCAACTGAGTACGAAATCGAGCGGCCTAGATTGTTGCCTTTGAAATCCAACACTCAAATACGCTTCGAACACCTACAGCACGAAGCGACGAGAACTTGGAGAGAAAAACAGAAAACTGCGAAGAAAAACTAACCTTTGAGTAAAACTAGTTTAGCAAGATGGTTTACACGTTGTTCGTGGTGGAAATAATTTTCGCTTTTATTTTGGCGGCCACTTTGCTGTACAGATATGGAGATTGTTACAGGAATCATATTATAGTGACTGTGTCTGTTCTAACAGCATGGTACTTTTCATTTGTTATTATGTTCATATTGCCCCTGGACGTCGCTTCGGTGAGTATCATAAACCTCAATTTGATTCCAGCTATTAATTGCCAATACCAATTGTGTATGTTTATACTCAAATTTATTGACAAACATTACCAAATGACAAAGACAAAGGGTTTCTAAAATGGTGATGAAGTTCAAACAAAGATTGTGTTCTCAATTCAAGTTTATCTATATTTTTCTTAAAAAACTTGAAGATTTAACTGATCATAATTATTTTTATTTGAATTTCTCTAATTGTGGAATCACATTAAATCCCAATCAAGTGTTTCTACCTCCATAAATTCCTCATTCTTTCTTGTTACAGACTGTCTATCGCCAATGTCTCCAAGAGAACACCACAGATCCGACTAGCCTGCAAGCTCCGTCGGGCAATGAAAGCACCACATTGCCTCCACCCGCTCACCACTGTGAGAAACCATGGAGCTATGTACCAGACTATGTGTTCCCAAATCTGTGGAGAGTTGTGTATTGGACTTCACAGTGCCTCACTTGGTAAGTAGAATATTATAAATTTTACAAATATTTTCATTGTACTTAATTACTATTTTATTTTATTTTTCTCTTTCACTGTGGTAGGTAACCAACTTACATAATTGAAAAATAGGAAAAGATATTCTCTTATATATTAATTCATTAAATGTGGGTCACTCAACTTATCTGTGGAAATAACACACTCGGACGGTAATAACTACAGAGAACTTGTTAACACTGTGTTGTGGTGGCAACTGATTAACATCCAGGAGCAGGGAAGTTTATTTGTATGTAGCTTGTAGGTATACAGAATAATTGGACCAAAACAGTACATTTCCTACCAGTCTATCTATTTGTGGTACTAAAATAAAGTAAAGCAATTATATTAAAAATATTGAATACTCATGTAAAGATCAATTATCACTTTACATACATAAACCCACGCCTTTTTCCCAGAAAGGGTAGGCAGAGTTGCAATCAGGACACCCACATTTCGCCTTGTATTTTCCGTCCCAGGATGTGATAAGGGGTGAGCCTATCGCCATATCGGGCACAAATTCCTGACTCCGGGCTGATAATGAATAGAAAAATCCAATGACACTGCCCAACCCGGGCCTCAAACCTGGGGACTCAAACCTGGGACCTCAGCTTTGCAATTATACTGTAGTACAACTGTGCCACCGAGGCAGTCCACTTTACAATTGTTATGATACATATTATTTGCATACACGGTACATAATATTACGTAATTACCACATATCCTGCAGTATTAACATTTAGATAAAGTGTGACAAATTTGATAATCCATGTCCACTAAAACATATGATACAAATATTACTTTGAACTTGACAATTATGTATATCTACAAATACATGTTGTAACTGTGTAATGGAAATTGTATGTAGATGGTGAAACTGATATTATACACATGGAAATTATTTATTTAATATTATTTGGTGTGATTTCATCAATATAAAATTCTATAAAATATATTAATATTGTAATTTCCATAGGTACATGTGATTACACTTTGTGGTTCATGTTTTGTCACTTGATAACAGAAAGTAAACCTTATCTTTCTGCTAGCATTAGTTTACTCATGGAGAAATGGTAAAGTTTGATAAGATATAATCATACCTATTGGTCTTTGTAGTTAGACAAACAAGTTGAAAAGAACATACACACATACTCACGCCTGTATACCCGTAGGGTAGGCAAATTTGTCACTTAGGCCATTCACATTTTGCCAAGCTTATGAGTCATTACGTCCCAAGATGTGATAGGGATGTGATATCGCCATTTCTGGCATAAATACCTGTCCCTAGCTACATATGTAGGTTTGCTCAAACTAAAAAATTTACATTACTTCAAATGATCAAATTGGGATTCAAACTCTTACGGCTCACCATCCGATCCACATTGACGCTAGGTTATTTACTTATTTTTATTTCCAGGCTCATAATGCCGATGATGCAATCGTACAGCAAAGCGGGCGACTTCACAGTGAAAGGAAAGCTAAAATCAGCGTTGGTCGACAACGCAATTTACTACGGTTCATATCTGTTTATATGCGGCATACTGCTCATATACATAGCCCTTAAACCGGGCGTGTACTTGGACGGACCCAAAATAAAGGCTATAGCGTCATCAGCGAGTAACACTTGGGGACTTTTCCTGTTGATTCTACTGCTTGGGTACGCTTTAGTGGAAGTTCCCAGGAATCTGTGGAACAACGCCAAGAAAAACTATACGCTGACGTACAGTTATTTCAAAATAGCTAAACTGAGCACTGATAAATGCGAGGCGGAGGAAACTGTGGATGATATTTTAGATGTAAGTACGTAATACATAATCATACACACTTTCCCGTTTCGGAAAACGTCATTTATCGTGAGTACAATTCGAGGCCATGACTAAATTATATGGTATTGATTAAATTATATCTTCAATGATATCCTGTTATTATTGAATTAATTAATTTTGGAATACAATTATTTTATTCGCATCTACATATAGTATGTATAAATATACTCTGGGCTAAGGAACACTTATAATTACTATGAATATTTAGGTGCTTTAAAAACCATTTCATGAATAGTTTAAGTGATTCTATGAAAAGATTTTACGAGGATATTCTATTGTAAAATATCTACATGTATTTTTTAGAGTTTAAACGCAGTGACAGCTGCAGTGGGGGCAGGGCACCCGTTACATCGTCACGTGGAGACGATCATACAGAAACTGCCCATACAATTGCGAGACAGACTTAACTCTCGCGCCCCTCCAGAAAGGCCTACTTCGCCTTCACTCAAATCTCTAGTCAACTTGCATAAAAAGGTATTACCAACAACAAGTACATTATTTATATACTTTTCATTAACCATAGTAATTTATAGAATGACATACAAAATGTTTTATTACGTTTTAAGTACTTGTGCCTTTCTGTATACGGTTTTCCTATTTGATTTGTATTAATCTCCTTTTTTCTACATCTTTAAGTTTTGCATTGGGTCGTATTTGTCGTAATAAATATTTAAGTTGGAGTTTATAAGGACTTCTGAAGTTTATTAATTTTCAAAATGGTAATGGTACGTGTTTTAGACTATAAAAGCGCTACACGTGCTGCAGCGTACCGAAACGCAATGGGGCTTGATGTTGGAACGCATATTTCACCTGGAAGACATTTCGTCCAATCAGAGATCGCCTGACAAACGGTTCCAGCATACTTTCCACACGCCGCGACCAAGACTGCAAAGGATTCTGTACCCGCCTATGTTAGGTGAGAAATTAATAATGTGAACTCCAAAAAATACTATAAAAATGTTTATTTAAAATTAAGTTATATTAAAAACTAATATACTAACATACTTGCATGACGGGGTTCGATGATTACTGTAGGTACTTTGACAACAGTGCTTTGTCAGTATTAATGATTTTGTGGGTATTTTATGCGTTTATAAGTCGTCGGTTGTGGGGTGAAAGGCAGTAGTTATCAATCCAATGACTTTTAGTGAATGCATTTGTTAAAAGCTTCAATATCGTAACAATCGCACCGTGAAAACCATTGGAGAGCGATATAATCTATCAAAAATTCTGTCAGACAATGGTGTCGTTCATTTTATAATAAAGACTAAGCTAGCTACAATGAAGTTATTCCCTGCGAAAAATTATGATCGATGGAATGTAATTTCAGAATGGTATTGGGAGTGTTTCCTGAAGCAGTATTTCCTGAAGACAATGGCGGTGGTGACGGGCATCATGTCCATCGCAGTGGTCTGGTCGGAGCTCACGTTCTTCTGCAAGAAGCCTGTGCTGTCGATATTCGCCAACATTGTTATCGCAGCCAACAAAACGTATAACTACGCCGCTATTGTGGTATGTGGTTTTTCATTTTAATTTTTTTTTAGAAGAAATTTAAATTTCCAGTCAATAATACCTTTCTTTAATAACTAAAATCCAAGTTAATCAATGTGTGCTAATCTTTAAATTCACTATCATTTTAGATTAAACAATACATTGGTCTGTTCATTGCGGCTAAAAATTAGCTATGCACGCGCTAGTCCCGTGATAGACGCACGCACAATACGCACAAACGTGCGCGTACGCAACAGTCAACGTGCTAAAACAATCATCGGAGCAAAAAACACACATCAATAATCTATCATTCCAGACGGTGTCAACAATAGTGATAGCGTACATGTTCTACTGCGCATACTCCACGGTGCTGAAGATCCGGCTCCTCAACCTGTACTACCTGGCGCCGCACCACCAGACCAACGAGTACAGCCTCATATTCTCCGGCATGATGGTGTGCCGCCTCACCCCCGCCATGTGCCTCAACTTCCTTAGTTTGGTGCATATGGACTCGCATGTGATTACGGAGTGGGTTATGGAGACTTATTATACTCAGGTGCGTGGTATATTTTGGATGCATGGTTTGTATGTATTATTATTAATGTTAAAATTCTACTTCCAGCATTCAATTAAACTAACTACACACTTATCTACCTATAAATTTATATGCCTATAATAAATTAGTTAGTTTAGTCTATAGTTGATTACAGTTAATTATATATTTATCCAGATTATGGGGCACATGGACGTGCTGGGCATCATAGCGGAGGGGTTCAACATCTACTTCCCGATGCTGGTGGCGCTGCTGTGCGCGGCCACGTGGCTGTCGCTGGGCAGCCGCCTGCTCACGCTCTGCGGCTTCCAGCAGTTCGTGGGCGACGACGAACTCACCACCGATCTGGTGGACGAGGGACGCGAAATTGTTAAGCGGGGTGAGTGAGTTTATCAGATTTGCTTTTCATTGTGGTATAAATTGTAACAAACTTCTAGACGATAGAGTTTAGAGTAGTCGCTTTTAGGTATCGACTGTAAATTGAAGTGCAGAGCTACCTTGGTCTCACGTGATTCGTCGGTCAGTTGGTTGCCTAGTAGCGTACGTGTGCGAACGATCGAACCAAGCCGTTTTTACTCCAAATTGTTGTTGCATATTTTATAATATACCAGTCACAATCCGGTATTCAAGGATCGATGGTGCGCCATGAGCAGTTGTAAATAAAGGAGGAAAGGGAAAAAGTGAAGGATAAAAATGAAACCAAAAATGACATTACATTAGTTTTCTTTGACAATGGTCCACCCCGTCGAGGTGACCCATTTATTATAATATAGTCCAATTAAGTACGAAGCGGTACCACCTCAACTATAATACATTACACACCACATAGTCATAAAATATTTAAAAAAAAAACCAAACTACAAAAAACTAATACACAACTTACGCATTCTCTTTTTGTTTACACAGAAAAACGCAAGCGTCAACGCGCGGAAGAATCGCTGACTCGGCGACGTGACTACAACGAGCGGTTCTCCAACTACCGCACCAACAGGGACGCCAGCGATGGAGGTAATACCAATACACGTATTTTACTCTGATAGTTTAGTAAAAAGTACTAAATCTCTCCTGTTATATTTAGTGTAATTTATGTAGTTATGTGTATATCTGATGCACTTTTAGAGCAGCTAAGTATTTTGAAACCTAACGAATCCTAAGCTGTTGAACAGATTACCATTAATACACTTTAAACTATAGTTCGTTATTGAATTTTTATTTTTCTTCTTATGCCTACCCTTATCCCAATTACTTGGGATCGGCGCAGCATGAATTTTCAGCGATAGTGCAAAATGATTTGACTTTAAATTTTAGGACCGACAGTGTCTATCCTTTCTGCAGGATTTTGAATTAATTTACAAATTATATTTCCAGTTATGTAATCTATTTGTGTTTAAAATTCTAAATTAGATAGTTCGACGAGGAAACTGTGAATAGTTTTGTTGGTAAGCCAAATGGTTGGGTGGCGGGATATCGTTCAATATCAATCCTCTGTTTCGGGACATGTTTCTGTAATAGGTGGTGGTAATTTTATGTACATCACTGTATGCCTTCCCTTTGTGTTAATGAGCACTACTCTTCAATGCACTACCTTTTAACTCCTATGTGTTGTCCGTTCTGTTTATCAATGTTTTTTGTTAATGCAAAATATTTGAAATATAAAATATTTAGAAAATATAAGTTTAAAATCATTTTTATAATGCAAATAAGAATGTAAATTAAAGACATTGATAAGCTCAATGCAAGTGTGTTTTGAAAGGATCGTCATTTATTTTATGATGCTAATTAGTAATTACTTGTCTTATTGTATAAAATCAAATATGCTTACTTACTTGAAAAATCTAAAGATCCTATCACACAACACTTGGTACACAAAACGGACCGTGTCTATACCTTCAAACACTAATGTATTCGGTTATTGTGCATGTGGCTCACATTTCAGCCCGCACCGGGCTGCTCAACGACGTGGACTCAGACTACTACGTCACGCCCAGTCCTGAGCGAAACCAACCCTCAAACTACCCACATTCATACCAACGATCTGAGCCTTACAACCGACCAACATTAGCCTTGGAGGATGAAATCGACCAACGCTTTGGTGACAGCACCGTGACGTCACTCAGGACCGAGTTTGAAGGACGTAGGGATAAGATGACCATGCCGCCTAGAGGTCTGTTCGACGATGTATAGAGTGTAGTTTTGTGGAGGTATTTTGTGATAGCAGTATGTACTCGAAGCTTGAGAGTCCAGTTATATATTGTTATTTGTGTTATGCAGATCTTATATGATTTATTTTGAGACTCAATGTTTTGAAATACCAATTAGGTTAATTTAGTAATTACCAAATTATAAATCTGATTTGATATTACAGATTTTAAAATCGATAGTTTTCTGACATTGTTCTACCAAATTTTAAGATATATGTATTTATAAATTGAACACCGAATTCCATTCTTTAAAACCCACTTGTAATTTAGAAATGCTATAACAATTTGATCTGGAACTAATCTGTCAATTAGTGGGTCAATCAAAAGTTTATTTAATTCTAAGCGTTCACATGCGCATTTATAAAAAACTTATATTCTCGAACTTGTATAACATCAATATAGTTAACAAACCAGTATTAATCCCATGCATTACCTTTAGTAGACTATCGGATGGCCTAACTCAAATCTAATAATCAATGTATATAAATGACATAGTATGTATAAAATGTCGATAATCTTTGGTCTGCTAACGTTTATTCATAAAATTATATAAATCATACAAGCAAAGACAAGTTAACTACATACAGTGAGTAAAAAAATATCTTCACAAAATAAATTACTGATTTAAATATACACACTTATAGATGTAATAGTTAATATAATTTGTATGTAAATTATAAATTTGCGAGTAGTGATGAATTTATTTAATAAGTGTTTTATGTGATTTATTTATGTACAAATATATATTGTAATATATTGTCATTTTGATATTGATGTGCAATACAATCTCAAAAACAACACTTTGTGAGTTTAATGTTCATTAACGGACATTATTAATAATTATTCACTAGACACATCTCGAACGGCACTGTATCTAAATATCGATATAATAAATATATTAATAAGTTGAAACAAAACTTTCAAACTATTTTACAATTCACATTGTAATTCCTGTAGCATTTACGCAGCTGTACCTTTAAGAATTCGCTTTCATATTTCAGAGTTTTTATCGATAAAAATATCGATTCATTCAGTCAAATACTGACGCATAAAATTGTACTGCAAACTGATATCTTATAGAATCAATTATTTACTCAGCATTATAAATGGCAAATGTTTTCACTCGCTTATTCTTAATTGTAAGAAACAGTTCCAATGTTACACAATTTTGACCTGTACCTTTGTCTGGCGTCTCGATTCAAAAACTAGGAAACGTACGTATTATAATGTTAACTCAGAATTTAAATCTTATAGGAAAAAAGCTCTTGACAGTGAGGTTGTTTTTTAATTTTAACATTTCAAGTGTAGTGGAAATTTATTTAAATGAGATTGGATATAAAATCACTACATGCTGATTGTTTTTTGTAACAAAAGTCGCATTATATGATAATCTTAAATTGAATGAATGAATGGGAAATCTTAAATGAATGGGAAGAAAAGGTTTTCTTATCATTAATAATAATTGAATTGATGAGAATAAAATAAAATTTACTTAAGTCTGCCCCGTGACCACGAAAGCTGAAAAGCAATCGAAACGTCGGGAAGTTAAAAAATGGAAAAATTAAACCAAATCGCGATAAAATCCGTATAAAATAGTTTTATTTCAATGTGTAACATTCGCGTAAATCTAAGAAACCATTAAAACTGCAGTCAAAAACTCGACGTTATTTATAGATTAGTCAATGTATGTTTAAGATAGTGTTAAACTAGTATTGTTACAATAAGAAAAACCGCGAATTATTATCTTATATCGAGTCGAATAATCGCGGATTAATGTAGAAGATAGTCGCCGCGATAGTATGTAGAACGCGCTTGCCTTCATTTAAACTCATATTGAAGTTTTGATACTTTTTATAAAATTCACTTGTTTTGGAAATTGGACGTGTGGCACATGTGATGTGGTTGTTTGGTATAATAATTAAAGGTTGTTATTGAGCTTAAGTTGCTAACTAAATTACGATTGTGATTTGGCGATTACACGTTGGAATCCCGGATAAACTCACAGAATACACTGATTTTAAAATTCTGCTAATATTGTGCATTAGTCTACTAGTTAAGCCCGATATTATAAATTTTGTAGATTTGCCAATAGATGAAACTTTATGTACTGCAATCATTCTGTTACTGAGGTTTTGTTATTGAAGCGACACCAGTTCTTTGTATTTTTCTACTTTCCACAAAGTTAAGTAGAATTCAAAATGGCGAGTTTATTTTTTAATATTGGTAGCATCTCGATAGATATTGCAGCTTTGACATTTTTTTAATATTAGTCATATATCGCTGTACATATGAAAATAAATAGATTATATTTACGCGGACCTGACTGTATATGGGCATTTGTTTGATTTTTCTGGTTCTACTTGCTCGAAAACTGATAAACGATTCTACTAACTGAAAATTCTGTAAATTATTTAGCAAATACTTTTGTATTATTACGATGGGTGCAAATAGCTGTATATGAATATAACGAAATTTATAAATTTCTTTAAAATATTTTGTAAATATTTTTTTAGCTTAAACAATATTTATAAACGCCATCGTGTTAATTTGTTATTATATTTTGTTTCATTCCATAGTTTTATCAAGTTAGCATTAAAATGACGTGATATTGTTTCTTCAAGTGTTTTATTTATTTACCTAATGCCCACTTACACATGTGAGTTACGGGGCTGAATTCAAGCGAGAATTGTATTGCATTATCGCATGCGATAACCGCTATGAGATTATTGTGTTCTGGTAAACGTTTACATGATGCTAATTTTTCATTGTAACTTCTTTAGCACCGTTGTGATTTGAAAATTCAGCTAAACGAAAAAGCTAGACTTAAAAGAGAGAAAGGAAGGAGGTTTCGTTTAACCTATGTCGTCAAAATATGTACACAAAAAGTACTAGGGCGACAGAAAGGTTTCGTTAAACCTATGTCATCAAAATATGAACACAAAAAGTACTAGGGCGACAGAGAAAGGAAGGAGGTTTCGTTTAACCTATGTCGTCAAAATATGAACACAAAAAGTACTAGGGCGACAGAGAAAGGAAGGAGGTTTCGTTTAACCTATGTCGTCAAAATATGAACACAAAAAGTACTAGGGCGACAGAGAAAGGAAGGAGGTTTCGTTAAACCTATGTCGTCAAAATATGAACACAAAAAGTACTAGGGCGACAGAGAAAGGAAGGAGGTTTCGTTTAACCTATGTCGTCAAAATATGTACACAAAAAGTACTAGGGCGACAGAAAGGTTTCGTTAAACCTATGTCATCTTAATATGAACACAAAAAGTACTAGGGCGACAGAGAAAGGAAGGAGGTTTCGTTTAACCTATGTCGTCAAAATATGTACACAAAAAGTACTAGGGCGACAGAAAGGTTTCGTTAAACCTATGTCATCTTAATATGAACACAAAAAGTACTAGGGCGACAGAGAAAGGAAGGAGGTTTCGTTTAACCTATGTCGTCAAAATATGAACACAATAAGTACTAGGGCGACAGAGAAAGGAAGGAGGTTTCGTTTAACCTATATCGTCAAAATATGAACACAAAAAGTACTAGGGCGACAGAGAAAGGAAGGAGGTTTCGTTAAACCTATGTCATGAAAATATGAACACAAAAAGTACTAGGGCGACAGAGAAAGGAAGGAGGTTTCGTTTAACCTATGTCGTCAAAATATGAACACAAAAAGTACTAGGGCGACAGAGAAAGGAAGGAGGTTTCGTTAAACCTATGTAATGAAAATATGAACACAAAAAGTACTAGGGCGACAGAGAAAGGAAGGAGGTTTCTATTAACCTATTGTTCCGGGTGAACATGAAATTCATAGAAGTTTGTAATATACTCTTTAATAGGTTTAAATTTTACATTAATTATAACAAATTGTCGAGTCGTAAATAGGCGCGCGGGCTTCCCCACGCGTAGAGCTTAGGCGACTGGCGAGGCGGCGCGGCGATGCGGCGCACGCGGCGCAGCGGCGCCCCTCGCGGGCGGCTCCCTCCCGGCACCCGGCACCTCCCCGCAGACCTCCCGTGTCTTAGCGGACGCGACATCCTCCCGGCGCTGGAACGCTTCACTCGAAAGGGTTTCAGGATTCGGCAGGGCCACGATACGGTTGAGCGCGCGTCGTACCACTCCTCCTGCTGTGGCAACGTCTGCGACGCGGACCACGCCGTCACGTCCTGGGAACAATTTAGAGACACGGCCGAGGCGCCAACACAATGGCGGGGTGTCCTCCTTTAGTAGGACTAAGTCGTCTTCTTGAAGGCTGTCTGATCTTGTGCGCCACTTGGTTCTTGTCTGTAGCTCTGCAATGTACTCGCGGCTCCAACGCTGCCAGAAATGTTGCTTGATCTGCTCCAGGCGCTTAAACCTGTCGAGGCGGTTCATTTTAATTTCTTGAAAGTTAGGAGATGGCAGCGAAGTTATTGGTCTACCAATCAAAAAGTGGCCCGGAGTCAAGGGATAATAGTCGGCGGGAGAGGAACTCAAAGGGCAAAGAGGCCGACTATTAAGGATGCCTTCTATTTGTGCAAACAGGGAAGATAATTCCTCATAAGTTAAATGCGCGACACCCAATACTCTAGTGAGATGAAATTTGGCAGATTTGACGCCTGCTTCCATTAGACCATTGAAGTGAGGAGCGTATGCAGGTGAGAAGCGAAACTCAACTCCTTCGTTGGCAGCAAAATCAATGAAATTATGGGCATTGCACTTTAAAAAATTGTCTAACTCTCGAGAAGCAGAAACAAAATTGGATCCATTGTCGCAGAATATTTGCCTTGGCTTGCCTCTTCTAGCTATAAAGCGTTTTAAGGTTAAAATGAAAGCGTCCTTTGACAATTCGCTCACCGCTTCCAAATGAATGCATTTGTATCGAAAACATATGAAAATACACAAGTAACATTTTGTAATTTTGCAGCCGCGGCCTTTGCGGTCAGTGATCAAAAATGGTCCGGCAAAGTCAGTTCCTACTGTCACAAAAGGAAAATCTGGAGTAAGTCTTTGGGCGGGAAGGTTTCCCATAATATTTTTCATTGTTTGACCCCTGGAGCGTCTGCAGATCGTGCAGTTGTTTACAACGCGCCTTGCCAGATTTCTACCACCGATGGGCCAAAAGCGCGCTCTTAAAGAACATAGTAGAGCCTGGGGACCTACATGTAATAGCCGTTCATGCTCTTGTTGAAACAAGATTTTGGTAAAATAGTTATTAGAACTCAATAAAATAGGATGTTTCATATAAAAACTGTATTCTGATGCTTGAATTCTACCACCTACTCTAATTATTTTATCATGTAAAAATGGATTTAGTCCAGATATATTTGATTTAGGATTTAATGTATTTCCCTTTAAAAGTGTGTCATATTCCTTAGAGAATGATTCTAACTGTGAAATATATATTAGTGAATACAAAGCCTTGTCTAGTTCTGGTTTAGTTAAAGACCCAGTCGTTTTAGATGTAGAATTTTTACAATTTTTAGCAAATCTGTGCATGTATCCTACTACCCGTTGCAAATTTCTTAATTTGGAATATTTATGAAAGTTTATTATTGGCAAGTCTGAATGAGAAATAGTGACTGGATGGGCCTTTACTTCTGGCAAATCCTTTAATTCTATGGTTTCTGGTTTGCAAGGCCATTGAGACATAGGCAGTGATAAAAACTTAGGGCCATGCCACCACAAGTCACAACTGGCAACCTGTTGAGGATTAACTCCACGAGAGAGGAGGTCAGCTGGGTTATGTTTAGTGGGCACATGACGCCATGAATCTGTTTCTGATAATTCTTTAATAGCAGCGACGCGATTGGAGACAAAGGTTTTTAAATTGGAAGAACCGTTGCGTAGCCAACCAAGTACCACGCTAGAATCTGTCCAATAGTAATGTTGCAATATATTGCGTCGCAAAGCTTGGGTCACCGCCGAGGACATTTCAGCAGCAAGTAGTGCTCCTGAAAGCTCGAGGCGAGGTATTGTGATAGGATTCGATGAAGGAGCTACGCGAGATTTAGCACATAGAAGGTGGACGTCCACCTTTCCCTCTGCGTTAGTAGATCTAAGGTACAAGCATGCGCCATAAGCGTGTTGAGAGGCATCACAAAAACAATGCATTTCGACTGAAATTGGGTCTGCAATAGACGTCCACCTAGGTATGGACAGCATCGAAATAGACTTCAGACCTTCAACAAATTGCTTCCATGGTTTAACAACTTGGCTGGGTGCAGGATCATCCCAGTCAAGTTTTAGTGACCATAAGGTCTGAATTAGAATTTTGGGAATTATAGTACACAATGATAATAAGCCCAATGGATCAAAGATTTTAAATGTGGAAGATAAGATAGTTCTCTTTGTAAAAACTTGAGAGTGTGCCTCAATTGCCGGAAAATGAAGAGTATCTGTGGAGGGATTCCAGTCCAGACCAAGTGTGTTTGTGGACTGGCTCAGTGCTAACTTTCCACTAGACTCAATTACGTTAGAAGAAAGCACGGATGGCAAATTAGAACGATATTTTCGCAGATTAAAACCACCTTTAGCAAGAGTCAAGTGTGTTAATTCTTGTATCATTTGTAATTGGTGTTCATCATCGCTAGATGTCAACAAATCATCAACATATAGGTCCTTTTGTATAATAGTTTTTATTAAATCATTGCAGCATTCCTCGCCTACTTGCCAGAGGCACCTAGTCGCGAGATAACTAGCACTAGCAAATCCATAGGTAACAGTATTAAGTCTGAGCGTTTGTAAAGGTTTATCTTCCGCGTTTCGCCACAGAATCAGCTGCAAGTTTCGGTCAGACTCGTGTACCAATACCTGTCTATACATTTTTTCGATGTCAGCAGACAGTACATAGCGGCCTAGTCGAAACCGAATTAAAATATTAAAGAGAGAATCTTGAACTGTAGGACCTATCATTTGTATATCATTTACTGACAACCCGGATGTGGTACGAGCCGATGCATCGAAAACAACACGAAGACGTGTGGATTCACTGTCCTCACGAATAACCGGGTGATGTGGAACAAAATAGCTATGCTTAGGTTGGTCATTTTCTGAAATAGACAAATGTCCTAATTGAGAATATTCTTCAATGAAATTTGTATATGCGGTTTTAAGTTTAGGTTGCTTACGAAAGCGGCGTTCAAGATTAAGAAATCTCTGCTTGGCTATGAAATAAGAATCACCTAAGCACTCTGGATCCTCTATGAGAGGTAGCCTAACACTAAATCTACCTAGTTGGTCACGTTCAGTGTGCTGTAAAAAATGAGCTTCACAAGCCCTTTCTTTATCAGTAAGAAGTGGCCTTTGTGGCAAACTTTCAATTTCCCAGAATTTTTGTAAATCATTGTGAAGATCTACTAAGTTAGTGCTGTCTGCACTAATGGCAAAATTACATTTAATTGAAGACTTGGCATTCACACCGCTGCCAAGCTTAACATTATGTATGGGTCCTGAGATCAGCCACCCTAACTTGGAATCATGTAGCATAGGATTGCCATCACCTAGAGAGCGCTGTTCGGTTCCTATGATGGTCCAAAACAAGTCAGCACCTATCAGCAATCCTATTTCAGAAGGTTCATAAAAGCTGGGATCTGCTAGTTTGACAGACTGCAGATCAATATGTGCTATATCTAACCGGAATCTAGGCAGTTTACCTGATATTTGTGGTATAACTAAACATGAAGTTATAGCACTGAAGGTGCCTACCCTTGACCGGATACATACATTGCAACGCTTGGAATTGAGTTTGGCAATAGTGTTCCCTATGCCGACAACATTTTGGACATGAGAGTCAAAAAAGCTTAAATTTAATTGTTTTGAAAGACTTTCAGTTATGAATGAAGACTGGCTTCCATTATCTAATAATGCCTTAGCAGTGACAACTTCACTTGTGGCAGGATTTACAATATCAACTAGACAGGTACATAATAGAGTTTCAGTGAAAGAAGCAGTTGACATTGAAATAGGCACAGAATCCTCAATCTTGGTGTGAGGTTCTGTAGGAATGTGTAAAAGTGTGTTATGACGTTTTTTACATTTTTTGCATGTGCCTGAAAGTTTGCAGGCATGCAGAGTATGACCTCTTCGCAGACAATTTCTACATAGTTTTAGGTCTGCTACTATAGCAAGTCTATCATCAATAGATTTCGAATGAAATTGTGGGCATTCATAATTGCGATGATCTTTGTTACAAAATACGCATTTAATAGGTCGTGGTAGTGTATAGTCACCCTGCTCAGAAATGACAAAAGTTTTTGTGTGTGAGATTGAATTGTACTTTGTACCCTGATTAGGATTGAATTGTTTGGAATTTTTGTCTTGCTTACTGTGATAAACAGATTCTAGAACCTCAGCGCGACCCTTTATAAATGTCATAAAATGTTCTAAAGTGGGCACTTTAAGTGCGCTGACATTTGCCTGAATATACTCTTCCCATTTTAGTAGAGTGTTGTTATCTAGTTTTGATGATATCAAATGCACTATTAGAGTATCCCAGTGTTCTGTGGGTTGTTTTAATGCGTTAAGCGCACGTAAGTTTTTTATAACATGGTCTGCAAGAAATCGTAAAGCCTTGGCAGACTCACGCACTGGCTCTATAGTTAACAAAGATTTTAAATGGTTGTTAATTAATTGACGTGTGTTATTGAATCTTTTACATATAAGGTTCCAAGCTTCGGGATAATTCATTTCAGAAACTTCGAGATTGCAAATTACCCTAGCTGCTTCACCCTCTAAATAGGAATTTAAGTAATGAAATTTATGAATGTTCTGTATCTTTGCATTATTATGTATAAGTGAACTAAATGTATCTCGAAATTCTAACCATTTACTAAATGTTCCATCAAACTTATTTATTTTAATGACTGGCAAACGAAATCCTAAGAGTTCATGGTTGTCGTCATCGCGTATGGTTAGACTGCCTGGTTCACCAGACGAATTTTGAGTCGTACTGAACATCGCAATAATTTTCTGGGCCTCAGCGATCGAATTGTAAAAGGACTGCTCAGTTGTCTCTCTAATTTCTAACTCTGTACTTAAATTGGTCTCGTCCAAAACTTCAATTTGACTTTGCACACCATCGAATTCGACGAGTAAAGCCTCTACTTTAGTCAACCTTTGCTTCAGCACGTTAATTTGTATATCGTCTAACAATTCATCTTTTAGGATTTCTAAATGATTAATAAATTTAGTCACACGACCTTTAATTGATGAGCGTTTTAACGCCAAACACTTGTAATTAGTTTCCTCCATAGTAACAAATAAACGTGTGAAATCAAAATGGTTATAATCGTTAATTCAAATTAGAAATGAAAATATTGTATGCATACGCTTGCGCAGTATTACTACTACGCTCCTCACTTCGCCGGACGCGCCGCGCCGATCTGGATAAAACCGGTTCGCGCCGCCCGTTGGCTCGCTGCCTCGCCGCTCGCGCCCGGAAGCGCGAAAGCTGGGATAAGTACTTGAACGAAGCGACGCACTGCGCGAAGCCCACGCTGCGCACTGCAGTCGCTGAAATAGATTGTTGTAGGCCCTTGTACAACCAAAGCACCGTAAGCTCAAAGGATTTATTGCAACAGTCGCGTGCTGTAGCACTAGACGGGTGAATAAGGCGTGCTGTAGCACTAGACGAGTGACTAAGGCGTGCTGGGATTAGAATTTAGCAATAAATGGGATGCCACACTCACACAAACTTAGATATAAGGCTAGCAATGTTAACATGCGGCATTAATCAGCTGCGTAGGCGTTAGTAGTTAGTTGCCTAACCAATAGGTAGCCATATTGGATGCCGCGCACTTGTTATGAAATATGTAATTAAACGTAATAAACTAGGAGTTTGGAATTGGAACGGGCTCACTTTAGGTTGGTGACTCCACTTCGCATCTGGTTCACGTAATCTTGTCGCTCCAACGAGCCGGTGTTGTCCCAGGAGCCACTGCGCCACGTGCCACGTGTCTTGTCCAAACTGGTTCGAGTCGGTTTTCTCGCAGGATTCAACGAAGATCGCAGGTCCTGTCGCGGTCGCCACTTTATGTTCCGGGTGAACATGAAATTCATAGAAGTTTGTAATATACTCTTTAATAGGTTTAAATTTTACATTAATTATAACAAATTGTCGAGTCGTAAATAGGCGCGCGGGCTTCCCCACGCGTAGAGCTTAGGCGACTGGCGAGGCGGCGCGGCGATGCGGCGCACGCGGCGCAGCGGCGCCCCTCGCGGGCGGCTCCCTCCCGGCACCCGGCACCTCCCCGCAGACCTCTCGTGTCTTAGCGGACGCGACACCTATGTCATCAAAATATGAACACAAAAAGTACTAGGGCGACAGAGAAAGGAATGTGGTTTCCTTAAACCTATGTTACCAAAATAGGAACCCAAAAAGTACTAAGGCGACAGAGAAAAGAAGGGGGTTGCCTCAACCTATGTCATCAATAAATGAACACAAAAAGTACTAGGGCGACAAAGAATGGAGGTGATTACTGTAGTTAGAAAGTTCTACCCACAGTTAAATGTCTAGCCGAAATTATATATCTACCCGCAGTTACATACCCTCACTAAGAATATTCACCAATTCAGTGAGTTTATAGAGATAATTCCGACCCATCACTGGATAAAAAGTGATACAATTTTGCATTAAATATAATTTGGTAAAAATATTATAGAAATAATAAACCTTATACTCGTAATTATGCCCATACTTCTGATACTCTATCAGTATCTCATTCTCCTCATCATCCTTAAGATAATCATATCTTTGAAGCGAAAAACTCTCCCCGTGTAAATGTAAATAAATACTTAAAATATTCTGCATATTATACAAGAAATTAAACACAGTGTTCACAAAAAAAAAACACTTTTATTTATGGACATCCATAAACTGTAACTACGAATAAATAAATTCGTTGACTTAACACATCTGCTGTAGCACACTAGCGCCATTTCGAATCGCTTACGATTATGCGCCGGGACAGTAGTACGGACGTTAATACCAACTCATGGTCGTCTTGTAATATATCCCATTGTGTATCTTAATTATGAAGCAATAAGACATAAATTACAATAACTTGCAAATTATAGCAATTCTTTAACGATACCCAATAGGCGCCATGTATGTTTTAGCCACACAGCTATTTGACTTAATTTATTGCGCCGCAGCGAATGTGTTAAATTACTTAAATTGGACTTTAATGTTGTCGACTTTGGTTCTTATTTCATGTGACGCATCCTTGGACAGATCCTGCGCGTATGTCTGGTAAATGCTTCTTAGTTTGTTCAATTCTTCTGTTTTATTGAGATCTGGAAAAAAATATTATTTTAGCAGAATAATTATATAAATAAGTAGTATCGACGCATGTTAATTATAGCGAACAAAACATATACCTTTTAATTGCTTAACAAGTATTTCCATAATATTCAGAGCATCCCGCCGATGTCGGACTTGATTGCTGTTTTCTGAAAAAAGAATATGAATTTGAAACTAACTATAAGAGACTGGCAATAAAAATTGGCAAATGTTATGCACTCTTAAGAAATATGAAAGTTTAATCTACATAAAAACAAAAATACATATTTACCTATCTACTACATAACAGGTTAATATGATCAATAACTTCGATATAGCTACTGTGTTTATTGTCATTTAAAAAATAAAACACATCGAGCACTTACTGAGCGTATAGTCAATTATCGACGAGACTTGTTCTACAACGTTGCTGATGGCTTTATCCTTATTGGAATGTATTATATTGTCAGTCTCCATGGGTTCGCCGGTGTTCGATAGTATAGTCAATCGCTCCAGAATGCGAGCAATGGACGATAAAATTGCGAGCTGTGTCGACCTCGAACACGACGCATACGAGTTTGCGCAGTGCTCGAAAAATACATCTTGATATTTTCCTGTAATTCAAATTATAACTTGTAAAATGTGCTATAGAATTTATCGATATTTATTGTAAACATAAAGCTGATTCGAATCTACTATAATATCGATAATACTATTATTGCTTGCTAATCAAATCCTCTACAAACAAATTGCAATAGTTATGTGACTGAGTTCCCAATAACTTGAAGGATAAAAACTTTTTGCAAAAATAGATTAATTCACCTTGTGTGTCGGCGTCTTTCGGCCAAGCTTTGCCTAACAATTCGTAAGCAGCTTCCTTCAGTGCAGTCAACTGTTCCCGCCTCTGTCTTGCGCCCTCATTGTCTTCCTCGTCCGATTCCTTTCCTACTGATAGTTCATTCTGAAAGTAAAATCAACTTGATCTACACCAGTACAAAAACAATTGATCATTATAGTCTAGAAAAATACTGTTACTTACATTATATTAATACGTTTATTATGGCGCGCACATACATATATGTATTAGTGCGCAAAGCATGTGCGGTTTTAACACACCAGGTGTGTTTTTTACACCATTATTATATAATATTTTTGGCTCTGCAGCCCACTTGAACATAATATATTCTATCGATATAAATTAGTAATTAAATCACCTTGGACAGTATATCCTTGACGATCTCGTAGACCTGGTTGAAGCGGTCGCAGTGCGTGGCGGCGAGCGCGCGGCCCAGCGCCGTGATGGCGTGCTTCTTGTACACCATCTCTTGTTTGCGACACTCCACTAATAAGGCGTTCAGACACTCTGAGGCCACGGTGGGAGATATTTCAGGCTCTCCTTCTTTTACACTGGAAATAGGAATTTAGCATTATTTCCTATATGAAAATGTTTCGTGATAAGTTATTGAGCTTGAACTTTCTGTCATTGTTCATGGTAAAATGTGAGTATTTTTATAATATGGAATAGATATGCAAGTGGTCGGCTACTCGCGGTTGTCAAGGCTCCTGCGCAATACGTAGACGTGCAAGGTTTATATCTTTACATGTTATGTAACGAAGTCCCTGTGGTGTGATGAAACGCGGACCACTTTTAATTAGCTTTCTCATAAATGGCCTTTCCCTGTCACTATGTAGGTCTTACTACGGGTCTTAGGCACCACTACAATTCATTGGCGGTTTAACCACGTTTTCAACTGAATATTTTCCTATGACAAAATGCACTCACGCGCACAACTCAGCCAATGCTTCGATGACGTTGTTTTTCCCGTCGAAGGTCTTCCCGTGCACGGCGGCGAGTAGTGCGCGGATCAGCTGTTCGCGTTGCTCGCCTAGACCAGAAGACATCTCCTTGCATATCGTCTTTATAGCGTTGGCGGCCTGTAACAAAATTATTTTTATACAGAAATACTCGGTTTTTTTATATTTTCTAAATATATTTTCAATTTCTACAAATGGGCGAGCAGTTAATCTAATAGTTCGTCGTTTTCGCCACCACCTTAAGCGACAAAAGAGCAAATTGTTAAACTAATTGTTTTAAATTTTCATAATGACCTAAAACATGACAAAGGTCTAAAATACGTAGACGGCGTTTGATCATAGATAGGTAAAGAAAGATTGTTATGAATCCGTTAATATGTTATTTAATGCTTGCAATAAAGTCAAATTTAATTGAAAATAAACAAAATGCTTTATAATGTTGAATTTAGTTTGGAAAAATGAATAAGATGAACTGTAAATATACCTGAATTTTCTTGGTCCAGCTGCTAGAATTCAATGCTTCTTCAATTTGTGTGCGAATGAGTGGCAAATGCTGTTTAATTCCGCTCTCTCTTGTTGGGCTGATATCTGTCCATATCTCTTCAAACATTTCCACAGTTGATGATTCTGTTAGAGATAAAATATTTTTAAAACACGTTTTAATGATATATACACTTGCCTATTACATAGTATATTATAGATTTTGCGTCAACTCTATTCGACTGCGACACATAATTATTTTTTTTACTGGCAAGTTACTTCAGTGAACCTCATGGTAATGGCCGTGCAGTCTTCATAGAGCGTCTACTGACGTAAGACGGATACCTTCTATCGTTCGACACATTTATGCCGGCTTGATTGCATCCAAATATACCCATGCAAATTAATAAATGAAATGCCTGATAATATTGGGATTAAAGTTTGTACTAAAGTACTATAGACCTACCGTCGTCTTTAGGTCCGTGCATGGCTAAGAACACGGTAGGAGCGAGTATGGCCTCGTTGTCTTTGATATGTTCTATCTTGGCTTTGGCGACCGACTTGAGAGTGAGAGCCACTGCCGACCGCGACATGTCGTCTTCCTTAGTTTCGTATAGTGTGACTAGTTTCTTCATTAGCTTTTCTGCTGATTGAGGCTACAATAACAAAAAAAGGATTTTTAATAATATACTAGGTGGGTTACATGACTTATGATTGATGGTTTAGTATATTCTCATTAATTATTTTGTGACCATCATTAAACTTGATATTGATCACAAATATCGTTATACATTCTTATTTTCGACAAAAACCAAATGTATTTTAATAATTCAATAAGAAAAAAAAACTAAAAACACTTACGAGGAGAGTATTACACCCGCACATAGTTGGATTTTGTGTTAAAAGATTAAATATTCATAAAAGCGAGGCATGAAGTCCTATTCCTTACCTTTGCATAAGCCGAAACTTGTCCTAAAGCTTCGGCATAATTCTTCCTAACAGTAGCGTTTCTATCAAACGTACCATTGAGGAACGTGGACATAATTTTGCCGGCGACAGGTTCAAGTTCTGCCCTCAAGTAATGGCCGGCTAATACTATGAAATGACAGCACGCTACTTTGGTGCCCAGCTGTGGTGATTTTGTCAATTCAAGGATTTTCGGGAGCATTTCTTTCACGACTTCAATATCGACATATGGCATGCACTGTAAGAAAAAAATAAAATCACCTTTTCATATCACAAATTCAGAAAATTACCTAATATCACTGAAAACAAGTACAGAACGTCATTAATCATTAAACAATTCTGTAATGAATATTCACTATTATGGTTTTACCACACGGCTAACGGGACGGGACGGCGACGCGACGCAGGCATGACATTGACGAGTCGTTAAGAATTGTAGTGTATCGGTTAGTATAAAATATGTCGCATTGCCGTCCGTCCCGCTCACTGTTTGTCAAAAGCTGTAACATACACATGACTTAAATATCGATATATCTTATTGATTAAAATCGGTATCCATCATCGCTAGTGACGCAGAGTAGTGTAATAATCTGATTACGCACATTTAACAACTCCATCAACATACAAAATACATCAACAGCCTCATAGGTATTGTAGGTATGCGCACTGCTGTGTCATTTCCACAAATAATATCCTTTAGATATTGTTCTGGCGCCGCAGCTAAGGTTTCTATTCAAAATATAAAAGTAAAAGCTACCTTAACAACAGTATCAGTAGTATAATGATGTTTGGCAGCATTAGCCCGCATATCATCGAGCAGTTCCCTGGTATTGGTGTCGACGAGCGCGGTACTGAGGTAGGACAATTTGGTGGACTCCAGCTCACCCGCCGCGCCCACCAAAGCGGGAATCAATTTCGATAGGAACGGCTTCAGACCCTCACCAGCTGCTGATACCAACTTGGAGACTGTTTGTAAACTGCAGGAAAAAAAATCATAGTTTGAGTGCAGTTGGTGTTTGTAGATGTGATGTGTTAATTAGTTGTTTATACCTTTAGTTAAGACAGGAAGGTGACAATGAACTATTGAAGCCAAATAAGTGAAAGCAACAGAAAATTACAAATTAAACAATCTCGAAAAATTCCACAACTTGAAATGCATTTTAGAGCGAATGTTACCATATAACACACGGTACATTGCATGGGAATCACTGTATATTATCCTAATATGGGACTGATGTTAGTAATAAAGCAAGAAAACAAACACAGTAATCCATAACATCTTATTACTTCTATTGTAGTCAACTACCCTTATACAAGTTTCTAAGCTCTACTTCCATGACGATATTTGGATGGTAACACTTACCTAACACTTCTGACTTCTTTGACGAGGTTTGTTATGCCCGTGTCGAGTAGAACAGGAAGAATTACTGACACAACTTCCTTCCCATCCTTGCCTTGGTTTATGTCCGAAGCACGGATGCACAACTGAAATAAATTAATGTTGATTTAAAAAATAAATATTATTTATATTTTTCCTGTATCGATACTACCTTAGTCCACTAGGGATGGTAGCTTTAATTATTGTAATAGAATAAATGTGCTAAAGATTTTATCGCTTCTAGGCTTGCAATAACTAATGAGACATAAAGAACCCTAATTTTAAAACCTACTTTAGTTATTGAATGTTTTATCATTTCGAACGACTTTTGAATTCAGTTTGAGCGAAGAAGACAAAACATTCGATAACTAAAATGGGTTTTAAAACTGTCTATGAATATGGCCGTTAAGATATTCCATTTTAGCGCACCTTAGACAGCACGTTGGCGGTGGTAGTAGCAGCTTGTCGCGTGCCCTCGTGCACGTCGTCCATGACGCGGAACAACTGCGACCAGATGGTCGGCAACTGCTCCAACGAGTCGTGAAGACTCTGTGCACCACTGTATAACAATTATTTAATATAAAACAGATATGTAGGAGTTTTTTATATGGTTGTTTCTAAAAAATATAACGATAATTGAAAATGACTGATAGTTGCAATTTAATGTATTTTTTTTTTTGTTTTAAAGTAATATGTGGTAGCTAAAATCTACATTTCCTTAAATATTATTTGTTTCCTGATCAGTTTTTGAATCAATCAGCTTTAGAACCAAACAAATTTTAGAGTTTTGTAACGTAGTAAATAACGGTATAAATACTATACGTTCTGTGTAAATACTAACCGTAACAAGTCAGCCAACGCATTACAGCACGACATTCTTACACGCCATTGGTTAGATGTAAGATTTGCAACCAAATCATCCAAAATTTCTTTATGGTATTTGTGGACCTGAAAGAATTCATAATTTGAATTTCTAATATACATATCTATGGGATTAAATAACACAATTTTATCGATATTTTTTCCTAAACGACGTTTTCCAAAATAACACTTAACAAAAACTTGGGCCCCAATTACTAGCACTTTTATCATAAAAATTAAACAAAGAACTAAAAACCATCAAGAAAAAAGTCGATAAAAATTACTCACAGATTTAAAAGTCGATATAAAATACGTTGATATACACTGATAACCCCACATAAAAAGCTATTCAAAGGTCGGTGAAATGTGTCGATATTCACTTACAGTGGCCTGTGTATTTGGCACTATAGCATGCCAGATGCTGGCCATGGAGTTCTGTATGCGCGGCGTGGGGTCGAACCGGTATCGATATAGGCGCGGAACTATCTTCGGTAAATGCTCTGATAGCTGCACCCCCGCTTGTAATGCTATCGAGTGGAAACCGAATGCCGCTCCTGAGGAATAAGTGGTCAATTATTGAAATTATATATTTTAATATTGATTGCACAAAAACTATACATACATATGACACTACGATTGTTTCCATAAAATTGGAAAAAATGATAAAGATAATTAATTAAAATAGCCGAATAGAACGAATAATTAACAAATATTTTATTGTAATTTGTGAGTGTATACATTTCAGTTCAAAAATCGTTTGCTTTTTTAATAATAGAAAGTTGACAAAAGAAGTAGCCTCGCTTACCTTTCTTAGAGTTCCATACAGAGTTGTGATGCGCCAAATGCATAAACTTATACAATAGATCGGGTTTGTTAAGATCAGATGCCAGCGAACACAGCTCCTTGTAGGTGGAGAGATTACCCCTATAAAATTCAGAAGGTTGATTTTACAAGGATCATTTAAAGACTTACGTGTTTGTACATGTAATTTTACAATACATTTAATAAATAACAATTTAGAAATCAAAATATTTGGCTTACTCTTACCTGTCATAAATCGATAATTAAATAGGAAATTCTAGTGTTTAGAATTGTGAGTAGGCATAAAAATAATACATATCGACAAAATATAATTACGTATGACTTACCCAGTAGGTGCCTTGCCCAACTGCCCTTCCTCGAATATTTTGGTGTCTTCAGTGACCTGAGTCACAGCGCGTTTTCCGCTCGTCAACTGTTCGATGATTTGAGCCACTAGCGCTTGTTTCTGATTCTCATCGGAGTTCTGGTACACGAGACTTAGGCCCTTGCTCGCCACATCTTGGACAATATCTGGCAGGAGATATTGGTATTATACATACATATTAGCTTTGATTATTTTATACTATTTATCGACAATAAGATATTAATTACGGGGTATTATTATCGACAATCTTGGTGGCGTAGTGACGGTGGAGAAACTAGGGATGATTTTTTATTATACTGAGATAAATATTAGTGTAATAAGCACAATATATTTTTAGATCTGGGTAAAAGGAAGATAATTCAAATCGACTTACTTATCGATGTTTTTACCACCAGAAAACAATAGAAAAGATTAATACACCAGGTTTTTTTTATCTTTACTTACAATTTTGTTTGTTAAAATATGTCATTAAAACTTACCACTATTCTCCGACAAGAAGTCCATAAACACATTTTGCAATGCTTGGAGTTTGTTTTTGATGGGTTCGCGTTCTGGACAATTTTTCAGTAACGCCAACAACCAAATGCTGGTGGCCTGAGAACAAACATTTGATACAGAAATAATTTATATAAAATAATGCATGTACTTGATGTGATACACAGTTCGTTTTAAAACATTTTAATGTCGATACTTACTTGTCTAGAATGTGGATGTGGGTGTTTACCAATTTTAAATAATTCGTGTAACAGCCATTCCAACAACTCATCGTTCTCTTTCAAAGCTTCTGTGTCCCTTACTTTTGCTGCTCCCTGAAAGATACAAAATGATTAAAGATTTTATATCCAAAATAAAACTGCTATGTAAATGAGAAATAAATAACATACCTCACGTGGCAACTCTACCCACAAATCTCTATTTTCATTAGAATTGACGCCTTCCACGCACAGCACAAGTGATTCGCCAATTTGTAAATGTATTTCGAACTCTTTACTCTGAAAATTTAAAACAAAAAAAATGAAGCATTTAATATTGAAAGCTGGAAAGTAATCGAAACGTCGGGAAGTTAAAAAATGTAAAAATTAAACCAAATCGCGATAAACTCCGTAAAAATAGTTATATTTCAATGTGTAACATTCGCGTAAATCTAAGAAACCATAATGCAAAAAAACTTGTCCGATGTAAAATTGATGCATAACGCTGTGCTTTGAAGTTTGAACATATTTCGATGAAAGCCCCCCTCGTTTGAACTTCCAACCAAACTAGTTTTTTTAAGATTACACTACCGCATTAAATCAATTCTACTTACATCTTTAGCCATTTGCAAGAACCCCATCACAATTTGCTTAGCAAACGGTAGCCGCTCGCCGCAGTTCAACAACCCTAGCGTGAACAGCGCCCTCTCTTTCAACTTGGACGGTAGTTTCGCATTGCCCACTATCTTGAACAGTCTGTCAGCGACCGTGAACTTGGTGGTGACGTCACTGGTGTCGTCTATGTCACTCTTGTTGACGTTGAAGGGGTTGTTGGTTTGGAGAAGTGCGTCTTGCTTGGGTGTAGTAATGGGAAGGGGCAGGCCGCTGCAACGAGCCAGGATCGATACTCCGGAGCAACATGTGCTTACTAGGAGCGTTTGAGAACTTGCCAGGCCGTTTGCTGTAATAAATATATATAATAGTCCATTTATTCAAATTCTTTAGTTATGCAAATGTAAAACTATAACAATACCACAGTATGCAATTTTTATTACAGCTTAGTAATAACTGTAGAACTGAAGAACAATGAACATATGAATTATTAAATCAGTTTGAGTGTGCATTGAAAAATATAATATTATATTCAGGATATATTTTATTTATAACAATCGATTACATAATTTTAACAGTCGTCTAATAACAAACTTATAAGTACTTACCTAAACACAAAGCAGCCTCCTGATAGGGCTCCCAGTCTGCCAACACGAAGCCCTTACCGCCGAATTTGCCCTTCTTCGACATTACAATGCACCTTTCACACATGTGAGAAAACGCACTAATGTAACCACACTGGCTTTCCAACGACTTATTATTGTTGCCCTGAGCGACAAACTCTTTTATTTCAGTATCCAATGCCGCCTTAGTATTGTTGTGAACTGTGATTATGGCGTAGATAAGCGCCGCTGTATCCCTTATGTCTTCTTTAGTACTGGTTGTGAAGAGATTACGCAAAAACGGTAGGAGGTTGGTGTAAGTGGCAGACATTTTTTCTGGCACGCAACCGACTATGTCCAGGAAGCATGTTAGAGCCATTACATCTGAAACAATTATATTTGTCACTCACTGTTGAACACAGGACCCTTCTACAATCGAGAGTTCGACTGAGAGAGGTTAGGCCACAGTCCACCACACTGTACTAATTCGCGTTGGCGGACTTAAAAAACCTTGTTATGATCTCTATGATTCTACGATGACTTTATTTTTAACTTAGAAAAAGTAAATGCAAATATTTATTACATTATATGAACGACATACCCGGATTAGCGTTAAGTAGTGATGTAATCATACTGAGATACCTTTGCAGTACCATTGTATCGAGTAAGTTCTCGTAGAAATAAGTCGCCAAGAGAGGCGACTTGGCATTTGGGTGGTTAGAACAATCCTGGAGATTAGCATCTCGGTTCAAACACATACGAAGGTATCGGAGCATCTGAAACAGAAGTAAAATTATAATTCCTGAAACAAGTATAAATAAAATAAGTATTAATAAATTTATAACTAAATAAATTAATCGTTTAGCTTTAAATATTTCGCGGCAAACGTCGAACGGCGGAAATCCTTTTTTTACGTAAAAGTACTGACAAGACAGTAGCTAAGCATAAAAGAGTTAATTTCAAACACCAAAAAAAACCTGTCTGTAAAAGTTTAAACGATTACTTACTTCCTGATATGTCGACGGGTGAAACTGCAGCACCTGATTATTTATCACAAATCTATGCTTAGAATTCGACCCCTTCTTCCTCTGTTGCATCTGATCCCAGATGTAATTCACCACGCTATTGAACTTCGGTACTTTGAACTCTTTGCTGTCCGATGTTTTGTCCTTGTCGTCCTTGGAGGCGTCCTCCTCTAGGTTCACTACTGTTGTCTCTTTCCTCGTCACGTTGTTCACTACATCCTCTATCTCGTTCGGACGCGAAGTGCCGTACAGGTATTTCAGGGCCTCCGTGGATATTTCGTCTTGGCTAAATTAATAATATACAGATTAAAATCATTCGGTGCCTCGGTGGCGCAGTTGTACTACGGTATGATTGCAAAGCTGAGGTCTCGGGTTCGATTCCCAGGTCGGGCAAAGTGATATTAGATTTTTCTATTTAATATCAGCCCGGAGTCAGGAATGTGTGCCCGATATGGCGATAGGCTCGCCCCCTATCACATCGTGGGACGGAAAATACAAGGCGAAATGTGGGTGTCCTGGTTGCACCTCTGCCTACCCCTTCGGGGATAAAGGCGTGAGTTTATGTATGTATGCATTAAAATCATTTTCAAGTCTTTGTTTAGTCGTGAATTTCTTGTAGTTGATGATAATGGTGATGGCTAAGTATTATACCGTTTATGAACTTTATTACTAAGTTTTTAAGGTACAATACAGAATATTATGTTCTAAATCTCACCTGTCTCCACTTGCGAGCAACAGCAGATATCTGCCCGGCACATATTCTTGCCGGAACACGGTCGCCGCGTATCTCATGGCTATGTATCGAATTATATTGTCGTCATTCTGCATGTAGCTGTAAAGGAATACATTTTATAGCTTTCCATGTAGCATTTGACGTGTAATTTGTTCCAAGCTGGGATGGTACAAATACAATAAAGTGGAGTTTTTATAAACTTTGCCCTACACAAGGAATACTCTTGTAATGTGCGAATGTGTCGATGGGGGTATAACCATTTGAACTTTCCAAGAACAATACAAAGATAAAAGAAAGATCGACAAAATCCTAATACCATTGCCGTGGTGTATAAGTATCAAAGCATGGTTATTCGATTTGAAAAAATAATACAGTCAGTAACATACAGTTCCAGCAATCCAGCTAATGCTAGCGCCTGCGCCTCGTTGACCGGCCGCGGTCCTTGTTTAGTGGCACTCTCATCCACGTCCATCTTGTCCTGTGATGTGCTAGGAGCGTGGGACGGAGATGCCTCCATCGGTTCGGCGGCCTCTGGATCAATTGAAGAAGTCGTCCAATAATTATAGGGGAAAATTATAATACCACTTACATCTCTGGATTTCATGGAAAAGTGAAATAACAGTAACAAGGTATTTTAAAAACAGACGAAGATTCTAAATGTATTAAAATCTATTTTTGCCTAAAAATAATATGCAACAGAAAATCCCTTTAAAATTATTACCAGTACTAAAACCATCTATGATTGCTTCCGGGAGCAATATTTTACACTTTTAACCTGACCTAATATGTAAATCATAAGTTCTTCGCACGATAATCGAACCCGTCACATTTCATCTAACTACCACGAATGTGTCTGCCACGAAGACAGGTAAAAATCTAGCATGATAAAATGTAACACGTTATAATGTAACCTAACACTCACCTTCAAAATTAACTTTGTAAGTAGACGCCATCTCCAACAACGCATCCCTCAGCGCGGTTTTGATTTCAGGCTGCGCTTCCGGTATCTTCATGACCAGTTCCTCGAGTAATGCAAACTGTTCGCACAGGGTTATCGGGCATTTCATAGCCAACCGACCTAATTACATACAAATAGAGATTTGTTTTGTTTTTGTAAAAATGTTACAAAGTTTGGATATCCGAGTGTTAGCAACTTGCTTGATCTATGTTTTCGCATGTCATTCATCAGCTTTGCTGTCAAAATTAAGTATAGTTTACGACCCGTAATAAAGTACCCATACCCGTAAAAAGTATACATGACCTAGTACTTTGAAGTAACATTATGGTCCTTCGAGCCGGACTAAAAGAATACAACATTCAAATCGCATATCGATGTAACAAAACCGAGTTGTTACTCATTAATTAACTTTTTGAAAAAGTTTGTAATAACAAAAGTATATCCATTTGCATATAGTTAACATCACATAGTTATTTTTTATACAGTTGTATGATATGTTTGATAGCCCTAGAGATGTGGTGTAGGAAAAGAATGCTTGAAGTATCATGGACCTAATTTCGCACAAAAGTTTCCATACTTCAAGAACTCGGCATCAAGCAGCTTCTTTACGAGGGAACATCATCATTAGGGAGTAAAACATAGTGTCCACGACCGGTCTGCCAGGAATGTAATGACGAAGAAGATTATATGTTTGCATTACCTAAGCACATGTACGCCCTGGTGTGATGGTCGGTGTGCTCCTCCGACCTGATGATCTTGAGCAAACCCTGCAGGAACACTTTCGCTACTTTGTTCAACTGAGTCTCGTCGCCGCTGGAAATAAACTTTTATGTATCTCCAGGAGCTATAATTTGTGAAACAAGTGGATTTCCAGCTATGTATGCCATTTTGCTGTAATTAAAACAAGAATATTTTTCGGCTAGGGACTACTGAATGTAACAAATAGGTATAGTAATCCAGTGAGGTTACTCAATTCTCCGACACGAAGTTCGAATGTTCGAACGTTGGACGTCCGATTAAGTTTTAAGTTTTCCACTTCTAAAAATCAATACCACTCTTTATGATACTTATCATTCACTCCGAATTTAGTCTATGGTTAGGATTGGGACATTTTGTGGAGTAGCTAGGTACATTCGGACAGTTTTACGTATGAAGTTCGAACATTCGAACATTGAGTCTGAGAATAGAGTAGCCCCCCAGACAAATGTAGCTATTTGTTTATCTGCTTACAGGGATCGAATAGTGTGATATCACAATATCTTGTCAGTTGATCTAAAAAAGACAGCACAGACCTACCTATGTATTTAGTTAAGAAAGAAGGAAAGAAAATTTGTTTGTAATAAGCAGCAATAATTTAATTAAAATACTTTTGACATAAATACAAATAGCGCTCATTACAAAAACGGACCACACTGAGCATGTGCTGGTGTTATTGCGCTGGTCTTCCGTGTAGGCGTGAGGTGATGTCACGGGCGTCAAATAAACAATATGCTTATAATTCAAGACAAATAACAAAAAAAAGGAAAAAATATATTTAACACATTTACTGCTGGCACTGCAAAAAGAAGCAAATAAGTTCACCATGAGAGCATTTTCATTCGAAAACTTCAGAAAAAGCATAAAATTTCTCAAAAAAATACTAACTTTTTAGCTATGTACGATAACAAAAACTTACCCATTAATAACATTAAACAGGAAAACCAGAGCCAAGTTGCGAAGTCGAGAATTTGTGTTGGGATCGAACAAAGAAGAGAACACCACCTGCCGACAACCAAATAATTTAATCAAAAATGCAATACAATCATATCCCATACAAACTCTTAAAATATAATTGGGACAGTTCTGAATAAAAATAAGTTGAATATACCTGAACGCAGTGTGGGAACATAAGGGCGGGTCCTGTGGCCTTGTTCAAATACTGTATGAGCTTCAAACGCAGTCGCGTACACGCCGGGACCTGTTGTATAACATAGATATATCAATACAGTACTGTAGTAATCATGTAATACAATCTAAAGGGATCAATCATCATCATCATCATCATCATCATCAGCCCGTTGCAGTTCACTGCTGGACATAGGCTTCTCCCAAAGTACGCCACAGACCCCGGTCTGCTGCTTTACGCATCCAGTCGCTGCCGGCTTTCGTATGCAAGTCGTCCCGCCAATAACTATGTGCAATTTTCAGGTCGCAAAGAATTTTAGGTACCACAATATCTTCAGTTCCATGTTATCAAGTATAAATAAGTTAATAAATACACCCAACAGTCAGTCAGTCATGCATAGTCTTGACCCCACACTAAGATCTAGTCTTGTGTCGTGGGTGTCAGGAAACTACGAGGCTTTCGGTCTCACAAACACCCAGAACCGAAACAAATACCTGTGGATCAGACAAATATTTGTTTATGAGATGGGATCGAACCCGCAGCCTCGCGTTTCACAGCCGGCGTCTAACCAACTGCGCCACGGCGGCTGACAAATGAGTATAGACAAATAAATCCAGTAAACATAGGACATAGGTTGTAGAAAACGTTTCGGTGAGAGTTGGAGCTGTGAGGGTTCTTTACAAATTTAAACGAAGGAATTCAATTCTAATGTATTGGTAATCCTGCTCCTGGACGTTTGTACCTCTAGTATTTATAAAACGCGCCCAGAATATTCGCGGGGTCATGTATAAAAACCTGTCTTACAATCCCGTGCTGTTGATTCAAAAAATTTTTTTTATAAGAATCAAACATGCCATTTCTTTTTTGACCAGCGACTCTCTAAAGATTATTACCGTGAGATCAGTACTGAATGCAGTTTCGCATGTTTATTATTACTTTCACATTACATAATAAAAATACATTACCTTGCGATCGTCTGGGGGCACGTTCATACCGCCCCACGTGCCCAGGTACAGCGAGTACAAAGGTGCCACCACTGATGGCTGCGACCAGTCCACCGAACTACAGATTAATATAGTATATTACGTTAGAATTGAATGGCTTTAAATAATTTTTGTAAACAATGGATGGAACATCTAATGTTTCTTGCCTCAGAGATTGCATTATGCTTTAAAGTTAAGTGTTACTGGTACGAAGATAATCTTGAAATATAAAAAAAACACTAAACAATAACATCTATTACTTTTTTAGGTGAAAACTGTAAACACAATTACCTTCAAATATATTGACGAAACAATCAAAGGAAACTATAGAAAAAGCATGAATATTTCTAACCTGTTTACCCTAATGAGAGGGCTGTTGGCATGATTGGCAACACTGAACCGCGAATCCGCCGCCGCCACGATCAACGTCAGCAGAACGTCGTTCATATTGAACACATCCTTACTTATGAAGTTTACTATTGATAGCTTCATCTGAAAACGATAATTAAATTAGTAAATACATACATAAACTCACGCCAGTATGAAGGTGTAGGGACGGGTGCCAAGAATACCACCCAAAGTCCACCAAACTTATTTCCGTCGTAACATTTGATGCGGGACGAGTCCTGATGACATTAATGGCAATAAAACTTACGATTATAACCAGCTAAAATATATTATGTAGACAAATACTTTTAACCTTATTTTATTATTAAATAAGGACTTCATTGGATTGTTACCTCTTCCAGTTGATTTGGATTGAGTTTGTTTTTGTCCACAATACGTTTATAGGTTTTCATACTCATGCCGGGCGGTACTTGAAAGTCACTTTCTCCTGGGTTTGGCAGAGCTCTGTAAATAGAACAAATGTTACGCACGGAGAGAAAAAAGATCTTTAAGGGAAAATATACCGAAATGTATATTTTTATTCATTATCAATTATCCTTGGATCCTAAAAAAAAGACATTGTTTACTAGCCTTTACTTGTTTATCTTTATCTATTTCCGCATTACTATATCGCACAATATGTGGTTTCACATCGGCTCAATATTATTTTATGAATGCTGCATAATGCTTTGGCTTATGTTTGCTTCATGAAAACTCTTTGTTAATTTACCCAAACCCAGGCAAATGATTGTTTTCTCAATCGAAAACTGATAATAGTGTGAATTCACTTTGGACAATTGCCCAACCTGGGACTAAATCCAAAACCTCATTATTTACGGGCTAAATTCATTTCCATTTTACAAACGACACAGCTTTTACCCTATTGATTACTTGTACAATAAAGTATAACAAAACATAAACACCAATACTCTGAAGTCTGACTATGGGAAGCCACATGATACTCTATTTACCAGTACCCTTTGAACCAGTATAAATGTATAATACACTATTTTGTATAGAACACTAGCATTATGAAATAATGTTTTATAAACTGGTTTAACTCATGACAGGTATCAAGTTAATAAAAGAAAGTACTTTTATAAATTCACTCCCTATTGATGTAACAGGTTAGAAAATACCATCTAGTTATTCACTGACTAAGAGGGCTACTTCAAAAAGGTGTATTCAAAAGTTAAGCCCTTCATGTATTTAGGGTTCAACCAGTTAATTCACTTTTTAGTTGTACATACTTATTTTTATTTCTTATAAAGCATGTTGTGTCTTGTTAGGAATTGGTGCCTAATTATGTCATAAAAATCAACAACTAGAATTTTTTTTCAGGTCATTTTATATGTATATCAATAAAATAAATAAATACACCCAACAGTTGTGAGATACTCAATACTCAATACTTTATTGCACTCCACATGTTAAAAAGATGTTCCAATTTATTTAGTACAATGTGGAACGTGTAGGGCACTGCAAAAAATGAAATATTAGGAGAGAGAAGGAAGCCATTGTCTTTATATTCAGTTATGTATGTAATTAAATCAGTCTTTATTTATTTAAGTTTACTACATTTAAGTTTACCTTTGCTTATATTAAGCTGTCTTATTTATTTTTCATTTAGGTACTCTGTTATTGTGTAGTAAGTTTTTGTGAGTAATAATTGCTTTAGTTGTTTATTAAAAGATCACTCAATATCCTATTCAATTTATACTAGGAACCTTTAAAAGAAGCTCTGTACACATTGTTTAATAAAATTAAGAAAAAACTAACTTACCTATATGGTAATAAAAGCACATCCAGAGCAAACTTCAGTATCAATGCTGAGACCTTTGGTTTCTCCTTCAAGTTCAGATCTTTTTCTTTGATATCACCCAATAGAGGCATCACAAGCATGAGGATACTGTAAATAAACAGGATTTTGAGATATTCATATTAAATAGGACAAAAAAGGTTATTTGAAAATAAATTAAATTTCTGCTGCATCATATTATATTAATGACAAATGAGACTGTCAAAGCTACTAAAACTTAATGTGGCATTTCTATACTCCTAGATGTAAACTTTTACAAAGATGTTGAATAAAGAATAAATGGTCATTCTTAAAAAGGCTTTGTCAATTGGGTCAATAGTTTGATTATAATAGTTACAATATTGTTACAACTTATAACATTATTGAAGTGACCAACAGTAACATAAAATATATAATGTGGCAAGATACATAATTAAATAAATTCTATTATAAACATACTTGTCCTGATGTCCCTGAGGTCTGTTCTCAATAGCTTCCAGTAGTGAAGGTGCCAGACTAAGCTGTTGGTCTCGGGGGAGCCGTGGAAACCCCATAGTGATGTATATTATTGTGAAGTTCTAAAATACATCACAAATGTTAGGTGACATGATAATCATACAAGGTGAGGTACCAACCATCCACAAAATTATCTAAGGAAGGGCCACAGTGAACAATCATTCTGCTGATAGTCAGTGTCAAACAGATCAGCATTAGTGTATTGACCAGTGACATGTATGTTGTGGTGAATATTCTGCATGGACTGTGTGACACATATACTCAACAGCAGTACAGTTGTAACTTCACTTTAGATCTTAACAATAAGTATGTATGTCTCAAACCCTGCAGCTTAGAGATTGAATAAGTTTTGTCAGTATGACTTACAATTATGAAACTGTTAGAGGTGGGGTCCCGGTACTGCTGCAACAAGGTGTCCACTGGCAGCTGCACACTTGTCCTACACTTCACTCTCTTGTTTACATGCACCAGTAACTCCATTACTTTTGTCCTCACCTGGTTTGAAATAAAAAATAGAAATAATTGATTGCAGTTTTTACTGAGCAAATTAATATAAAATAATTTCCATTTATTTTAAAGTGCTATTAATTTTGCTGCCGCACTTTTCACTAATCCTGATCATTTCATTATTTTTTATCGGCAAAAAATTGGCTGAATAGAATGCTAGTTTTATTTCTCGCATGCTAAAAATATATTTGCATTTTTACTTCTTTAGCATAATATAGATTATTATTATTATTAAATAGACAATAAAGTATTAATTGTATCAACATCAGTTGAATTTTGCCATTCCTGACTCACCAGAATTAAATAAATGACTCGTCTATTTTCTTTTATTTTATATAAAGCTTATTTATTTTACGAACACACTCTGACTTGTCAATAAGTAGTAGCACAAAACCATTCACTAAGTAAAAAATGAGTTATACACCTGTTCGTGAGGGGATGATAATTTCAACATAACAGGAGGAAGAAACCTGCTGAGACAGCTCTCCAGTTTCTCGTCAGTATCAGCAGCGCCGAGGCGCAGAAACACCCGGTCTAACAATACTGAAACGAAATTAAATCACGTTGAAAACAACCGGTGAACAAAGTAATAGGTTAACAACATAAATAATCCATCCAATTATATTTATTTAAGGTTTTATAGCGAAAATAACTTACGCAAATCATTGGAACAATCGATTCCACTCTCACTCACTTCCATTTCAGACATAGTTTCGTTTTTCTCTGTTATATTCGCGAGAAAATAAACTACATCTATGATGTCTACAGTACGAGAATGACAAACACAAATATTGACGTTGACGGCTTTGACATTTACGCAACGACAACCATTGACAAACAAAATTGTTCGCTGTCCATTGCGGGGTCTAAACTCCAAACCATAGACAGAAAATAAATAAATACTTTCATGTAGTCAACTGGCTACATGAAGATGTACTCAGACTGCATATATTTTTTTATATAATTAGAGGGGTATAACTGCCTCGGTGGCGTAGTTGTACCACGGTACGATTACAATGCTGAGGTCTCGGGTTCTAATCCCGGGTTAGGCAAAGTGACATTGGATTTTTCTATTCATTATCAGCCTGGAGTCAGTAATTTGTGCCCGATATGGCGATAAACGGACGGCTCACTCAAGACGAAACGGGTGTGTCCTGGTTGCACCTACTTTTTATGTATGTAGGGACTTAAATTAAAGAGAAAATGACGAAGAAAGAGAGGCCTTTAGTTATAATATAAAGTAATACATTCAACATGTAACAAAAGCACTTTTCAGTGACATTAAAAATATAACTTAAAACTAGATCCCGTTACTAGTTAAGCGTTGCATTTAGAGTACCAGTTTGTATACAAGAGTATGGTAGTATATAGGAAAGTCTCTAACGTTTTTTAGCATTTACCAAAGTAATACAACACAAGGAGATAAATATTTGTTTACATTTGTAGAATTTGCCTCATATGTCATTTTTAAACCATTATCTTTACGTTTTACTTCAGTATTTTCTCTATAACGAATTTCCCAATGAATCATCATCCCCGAAAGTGAAAATAAAACAGGGTTAAAATAAAATAACATCGCAGTAAAAACTGACTATGTATAATTTCAAAATATTAACTAAATTAATCATATCATCTCACAAATATTACACATAAATGGAACTATTAATTTTATTGCCTCAATTATGCATACATATAGAAATTCCAACAATCAAAACTCATTCCTATTCAACAAACAAAAGCCACACTATTCAAAAAATAACACAGCACTCAATCACTGATACAATTTGTAAAAATCCTTAAAAAATTATTCTTACTGGCAATACAATACATTTTTTTTTAATTGGTGTTCAACTGTTTTTCGGAATGTTTTAAGTATCCAATAGTCGAATTGTAGTCCATATTATAAAACATACTCTCAATTACATCTATAACACTATTTATCCATCATTAATGATTAATTATTGACATTATTGTACACATCATTGGTCGTCACGTTGTTAACGGCATTATATAAATTTAACTATCTAAATCAATCAATAACAGAGATTTTCGATACATTATCCAATAGGAAATTCTTTTACAATCTACTTATTTGTACAGGAGAGAGAAACTTTAAGTTTTTACACTTATGAGATCTTGTTATTTGCCTGAAACTTCGATCGTTTGTTTACATAACAAGCAAATACTAATTACTCCACTATAACTAGTGTATTGCTAATTCAGTTACTAAGTCACTTCACAAATGCCTGACAATGTGTCAATACTGTCAAACGGGCAGTAAGAATTGTCATTAAGTAAACAATCGCCCATACAAATTACTGTATACCCATAATGTAGCCTTTGCTCCTGTGTTAAGGCATGTATTGAACGATCGCTTACCGGCATTACAACGCACTATGCTACCACTATACAAGTTCATGGGTCGCTATGCAGCGTGCCCTGTGTCCGGAGGCTATTCGATGCCGTGCGCGAATATCATGACGAGTCCGGGCTCTACCATCATGTGCTCGTCGACATGGGTGTTGTCGCACTGGAGGACCAGCACAGCCTGCTTGCCCGGCACTCGCTTGCACACATACTTCTCATACAACCTGAAATTAAGAGAGAGAAAAATTAATTTGAAATAATATAAGCATGTACACCTATTACGATTTACAATTTGTTTTTACAAAGAAGATGAATAGAAATGCAAAGAATATAAAAAAACAACTGTCAAAGTCCACTGCTGCATATACAGCGAGCCTAAAGTTTACTATTGAAGCTTTTAAAACAAAACTTTCGTTTCTATTGGAAATACGTTTAATTTATTAATTTCATTGCTTCTCTAGTTCACACCATGTATAAGGGGCAGGCGATTCCAAAGTGTTTCAAATGTTGTTATTCAGTTTAAAAAATATGAATATACCTTCTGTTATTTTGCCTGGTCTCTAGCGACGACAGTCCGGGGGGCCACCGTCTCTCGTGGCAGTTCTCCATGAGGTCATCTATAATGTGTGGTGGACAGCCAGATTCTGATAAACTTCTTTTGATCATCATCTATAAAAAGGCGTTGGTTTGCTGTTTGTGTTATTGAAATTTATTTTTTTATTTATTTTATTTCACTTATACAATATATTACAATTCACAATTATTTTACTCACAATAATGCAGCATACAATGGAACATATATCTACGAGTCTCAAACTAAGCATGTAAGCTTCCGCACATACAAAAATATTTTTGAGCTTGGTATATATAAATCGGACTTCTTTGGATTTCTCTTAAGCTATAATTTTTAAATATAAAAATCTACGAAAACTTATAAATAAATTATAAAACTACATTAATTGTAAGACCAAATAATAATTTGACTCTTTGCAAAATCTTAAAAACACATGTATAATAAACAGATAATTTGATTTAAATATAAATATGAAAAAGTGAGTTAAATATTAGATAATTGACATAATTACCTGTAAGACATCATCTGGCGTGGATATCATGCCGCCCCAGCGCGTCACTCTTGCTCTGGACAGCGAGTTGGCCCAGCGGACCACTTCCTCCCGCTCCATTTGATCTGCCAGTGCTCGCATTGTGGGGTTTGATACACGCATCGCTCGCATAAACTCCTGTAACAACATAATTAATACTTATAACAACAGTTATCAAACATGTTATGTTTTCCCAACAAAAAAAAAACAAAAAAAGTCAGTATAATATTTAAAAAAACCGAAGTAAGATAAGAAACTGATTAAACAATCATCAATATAACAATAATAATGCTCCATAAAACGTCAGTGCAAGAGGAATTGCGACGGATAGTAAAACATGGTGGCTTGCTTTACGCTAGGAAGATGACTACAACCACTCTATCGAGAGTTATGACAAAAAAAGAGTTAAAAAAAAGTAGAAGTTAAATATAACAAATACGGATATGCATAATCCACCTTAAGCAGCACCAGCTCTCGTTTATGCTCATTGATGACGAGCCTCTGCTCGGCCAGCTCCTGCTGGTAGTCGTTGAGCTTGCCCTGCTGCGTGGCGATCAGCGCCCTCAGCTCGCGCACGCAGTTGTGCTCCGCCAGCTCGTCCTTCGGTATCACGAGCCCACAGCCCGCCTCGCATGGCATTGGTCTCTTGGGATTATATTCACCTAGAACATAATACAACTCTTTGATATACAAAATGAATATTAAGTTTTTGGTATTTTTTTATTGATGGATAAAAATTGCAAGTACATCGATGTTTGATTTTGTATCAAGAGTTAATTGTGAAATAGCGCAAAATAAATTGTTTCATAAACTGTTGACACATATAGCTGGTGTTGAAACCATACAGTTACATTACTTATCAGCAAAATTGTACAAGGAACACATTAAGTGCATTATGTTTATTAATTGTTTTTAAATGACTACATGTAAATAGATTAATTGCCTTGTAAGACAATGACATTGAAAATAAATACAAAGCTGTTGTTTTCGTTTTTTCAGATAAGAACAAAAAAATTAAAATACATTTGAGCATAGTAATGTATGTAATTTCATTAAAAACAATACTTTTAGATATGTATAATAATAAATCTGCTATCAAAGGCATTGAATATACGACATCAACTATGTTTCCTTATATTTTGATACCAAAAAAATACCTATGTAAGTCTATTAATAAATATTCAAGATTAATAAATGCAAAACAATATCTGTAATTATGATTTAAGAGTAAGACAGGTGTTTCGTGCAAGGACACTTTTTTATACCAATATTCACAATGATGAAAAAATCCTTCATTTACCTAGGTCAGTTGGAGGAAAAAAAATCACTATTATTAATAGCACTTTATGAATCAAGATATGTATATTTTACACTTGTTTATAAAAGAAACAAATCACTTTTGTCTACATTTTAAACAAATACAGTTGTTTATTACATCTATTAACTTACCATACCTTCTGACTGAATTTAGGTTTGTACTATTTTAATTATTCAGAACTTTTTTCCTTGTTACACATCACAAATATTTCTGTTATGTCAAAATAAATGAATAGTGTATCAAAACAGCATGTGTCATGCTGAAGTTTATAGATGAATAATGTGCAAACATAATTAATGTATATGTTAACGGAAATGTGTGTAATCCGTCATTGTATACAATTCCTAGGAAATGTATGTAATTCCTAAAATCGCCCGGAAATGTGTAAAATAAATTACATAAGACTCATTTCCTAGGAAATCTATACATTTCCTAAATAGTAATCGGAAATGTAAGTAAATGTAAGTATTTAAGATATTAATTAACATAAACTAACCTAACCTAACCTAACCTACCTACCTACCATTGGAAAACAATGGAGAATGTCACATGAATCTTGACAGGGACCCCGAAATGAGCTTCTTGGACACCAGAAGGGTTATTTTTAATTAGTAACATAGGTAATATGAAGATACGAGTATTATAGAATTTACCGCTATGATTGTTACCTGTGATAAAAAATATTAATCTCATTTGAACAACGTGTTTTATTACAGAAACCATTATTCTTATACATTTCCTAATACGATATTGGAATTGTATACAATGCCTAGGAAATGTATACATTTCCTAGGATATGTATGTATAAAATAATTATTGAAAGAATATTTTATACATTTCCTAAATAGCATCGGAATTGTATACATTTCCTAGGAAATGTATACAATTCCTAAATTTCATACATTTCCGGTAACATATACAACAACATTGCAATGATACACATCAGCTAATGTACAGGGCATTGCTGTTCACAGGTCTCTTCTACAATCGAGAGTGCTTTATATCTTAATTTACCATACTGGTTTAGGACAAGATGGTACTGACAAGGCTTCAAATTTACGAAAATAAGCAGAGTTAAGCAAAATCCAAGAAATAATATTGTATTGTTGGTAGGATATTTTAACCTCCCAGATAGCTGTCACTACTCACTGAACACCACTCACAGTAACCTTTGCAAGTACATTGCTGTTATTAGACCCAAGTTGACTTAAATTTAAATAGGTCAGCATTAGTGAATCAACATGTATGACAACCTCTTGCTCTATTTCGCTAGGACAGCGCATTGTACTTACAATTAGGTGAATAGTGAATTAAAAATCTGAATGAGCAATAAACTCACATTCAACTAAGTGGTTTGCCAAAGAGTCCAACTTCAGCACAGCATTACAACCATGAGGAGCATTGTCACAGCTTGTGCACAGCCTGAAAACAAATATTATTTATCAAAACACAATTATTACTATGTTACGTAAATGTGTTTTTGTACATTGATTATTTTTTAATAGTAAATAATAATAATAATAAATACACCCAACAGTCACATACATAGTCCTGACCCCACATTAAGATCAATAAAGTCTTGTTTCCCAGGTGTCAGAACTACGAGAGACTTTTCGGTCTCACGAACACCCAGACCCCCAAAAATAAATATTTGTGTGCCGCCAAACATTTCTCTTGGTCCAGGGATCGAACCAGTGCCCTCTCTTTTCACAGTCGGTGGCTAACCAACTGTGTCACGGAGCCAAAATATGCTATATTAAAACTACTAATATTCTATGCCTAGAAACATCAAGGTGATGAAGGACTAAACTAGCTTAAAGGTTGGAATGATGATGATATCTGTGAATCATGAGGCATTGGGTTCTTATTTTACACAAAAATAAATATTCCTCACAAAAATTATAATAAACATTTTTTCATCTTAACACAAGACTTGATATCATATTTATTTATAAACACTTTAATACACACAAAAGAGACACAAATTCAATAGGAAATAGCATACATAAAAGTTCAATTGGTGGTCTTATGGCTCAAAGGCTATGTCTTACAGACAACCATGTCACACATCTTAATGTGGGGTCAGGACTTAGTGTGTTGGTGGGGTTTATTAATTTATTTATAAGTACTAAAATAAAGAGAGGGAGGAATAGGGCTTGGAGGAGCTACAACTCAACTCTGTTGATATATCAATAAGATACTCTTGTTACAAAACCTAGCTAATAGACTACCTCAATGTGGTATTCTGTAGGCCTAGGGTATATTGAGTTTAGCAGGGGCGTGCGCTCCTTGTAGGCAGAAATGCAGTGCTTTACTTGCCATTCACAGATGAATGTTTTGTGTTTCGCGGGGGCCATTTTTGATTTTGTTTTTTTCATGTGATAAGCATTGTTTACTATTTTGTTTGCGCCAGTTTATTTATAGTTTTCATAATTATAAGATTTTTTATTTTAACATTTAAAGTGTGCACATTTAACAGTTTATTACTGAGTTTCTATAATAATTGTAGTGATTTGCTTTTACTAGTGCGTTTGTTGATTTTTTTAAAATGTTATTTGATTGTGAGGTTTGTGTTGAAAATGTTTGTTTATTAAAAATAACAAGTTCTCACAGTTGTGATTCAGTGAAAAGATTCAAATTGTGTCTAAAGGTAGGTGTGTGCCCGAGTTACAACAATTATACCAGCAAAAAGGGAATGTAACTCGAAAGTTTCATGATAAAGTTATGAAACGTATAACTATTATTTTAGCTTATTATTTTACTTATTAGAATTTCTTCCGCCGCGACGATCGATCGCTGTTTTGTCTGCGTTGCCGTAGAAGATGTACATGAATAGTAGTACATCTAAGACTTGTTCTGTTGGAATGGTTTCCGACTTAGGGATCCGTCGCGTGGCTATGCTAAAAATCTATTTATAAGATTTTTTTTTGTGACCTAGTACTCCGCCGCATACCCAGTGTCATAATCCTGTGCACGCCGCTGGAGTTTAGTGTATTCATATGACATTATTCTTTCATTAGATTTAGGTGTGTGAATGTTGATGGTGCAACACTAAATGGGTAGTTAATTAAACAATCATAATTATATAAGGTTGGACAATCAAGTGTGACCTACAAATCTATGTTGAATTGCACATAAGATTACGAAATTCACCATTCGGACGAACCTGGATAACAAGTTACGTAGTATCCTCGGAACAGGTCTCAGCTGACTCGCGGTAACTGCCTGCCGGTCAACTGGGCAGGTGGGCTGACGACTTATCCACTCCGTTATACAGGCGCGGCAGAACGCGTGCTCACAAGCAGGCGCCTGCAACCACACCAATAACAATTACACACCAATACTACACCACCACAATAAAATACTACAAAAAAACTCCTACGCACCTGCAATGGATCCTCTAGGACTCCAGAACAAATAGGACAAATGAGCTCTTCATCTACGTCACCTTGAAACCTTTTGATTTCAAAGCCCATATTAGTTATTTTCAAATATTATTAATAAACATCAGCCTTATATGTTCGCCTTGTAGATTTATATTGTATACTATACTGTAACCAAAAATATTAAGAGTAAACAAATAATAATGAGAATTGAGATTTCTGATTGCAATTTGCTTTTTCTCCGATCAACAGCAGTCAATGCAATGATTAAAGAATAAAGAGGATAGAGCATAAGGTCACGTGACACGGGTCACTTTGGTATACAAACATGGCGGCGGCTCCGCCCCTAAAAATAGTGATACGCTAGTACCGAATTTTCTATCGACATCGATGCATCAACAGTGGCTTATATACGACTAAAAACTTTGAATTTACATAAATATCAGTGTATAAACTTGTACATTTTTAATTTTCGCTTTACATGTCAATTGAGTATAAACAAGGGATTTTAGGATTTGACAGTAAAATCATTAAAAATAAATCCGATAAAAATAGGTCGATGTTTTGATATTTGTTTCATGCTATGATTTATTTCATGGGTAAGTTTTACCTGATGATTGGATTGGATTTGTGTCAAATAATACACATGTGAGATAAAATACAACTTTATTATCTAGAATTGCTTGCGACTTCGTTTGCGTGTATAAGACAGCTTCCGTGGCGCAGTAGGTTACACGCCGGCTGTGAAACGAGAGGCCGCGGGTTCGATCTAAAAAATATTATAATATATAGGTAATCGAAAAAATATTTTTAGTTTCACTTTGTTTGTCGTTCTGACTATATACCGGGTATATCAAGACTGCGACCGAAAACGAAGCCGGGTGATAGTTTTAGTGGTTACAGACACAATGCAAATAAAAATTTAGCAAAAATAAGTGACAGAATCTTTTTTGAATTTTTTAAAAATCTTTGTGTTTGGGTAGTAAATACCTAGTTATTGTGATATTAATAGTAATTTAAACCTTATCGTACCTGTGCGTCTTAAAAAATAAAAAGGTGTACATCATTATTTTAGGAAACTATGTCTTTATCACCCAAATACGACGATAAGTAAAAAATTACAAATTTTTAGTTGCATTGTGTCTGAAGTCGCTAATAATACCACCTGGCTTCGTTTTCAGTCGCAGTCTTGATATACCCTGTATATATACTATTTATTTCTTTTTTTGAAAAATAAAGACCAAAATATTTAAAAAAGATAATATCGATATGAATAATTTCGTATCGAATCCACTCATCCCTAAACTTGTGTGTTAACAAACAATACGGTTGTTATTCATATTACTTGTATAAATAACGCCTAGAAGAGTCTAAAACTTAATCAACAAGGTCCATATACAATTATAAATGATAAAAACAAACCCAAAATGTAAATTTAGACACATATTTGTTATTATTTCGTAAAAACAGTTACTAACCTATGAAAAGAATTCTTGGGGTCCTTTTTGCTTGAACTCGACTTACATCCTTAAACACAACACTGAGGCATTTTAAAAACTTAACAATTAAACTAATAAGCAAACTTAACTAAGGAGATTAACAATGAATAATTCGAAATTCTTTGATTGTGCAGATTTGTTTACTTCGATTGACAGAAAACGCCACAGTTTGACATTTCATGCAGGAAACAAAAATGGCGTCATTTTGGGCTAAGGGCGGTCTCAGTGTGGTTATTGAACAAAATATTGACATATTCGAAACAAAGCAGTTATTATTTGTCTCTTTCATTAAGGGACAAGTTACCTTTGTGAAAGTGAGACAGATACATAAATGTACAATTCCGCGTCGATACTCCTAACATAACTATAACTTGATATATAGAACTACATAAGTGCGTCATCCTCTTTATTATATAATCATTGAGTCAATGCCACAGATGACAGATTAATAAATGATAAACACAGACTATCAAACAATTCAGAATCCAGATATTTTTGTAAAATAGAGATAGCGAAATTACCCAAATTGTAGGCGATTATATCTAAATCGATTAGCATATCTTCTACATTCCAGATTGTTTGCTCGAATTTTTTGACGAAATTTCTTTATTCTCTATGGTTACTGAATGAGTGTTGCCAACCACTAATATAAATGATTGTCAATCAGACAAAATATGTTTCGAAATATCTAAATGCAAAATTAAAGAAATAAACGGTAATGTGATTAATAAATGGAATGCACACAAATATTCATATTCCAACCATAAAACGGCTTTTCGATTAAGTACAAAACTGCATACCGAGTATATACTGACCATCATGATGGGAACAACTGATTCAATCATGGCAATGTTTTTCGTTCTGCCAACAAATCTTGCCATTGACATTTCTTTCTTCTTTTCTACCATTGTAAAATGGACTCACTTGGGGGGTGCTGATTGAAGTATTCTATTTATTCCTTATTTTTTATTAGGGACACTGCTCTAAATTTGTTTTAAATATGAGCGTTTTTAAGTCTGCGATGGGCTACTTCAGCTCAGGCGGAGCTAACGGTGGCAGTGACAATGATTTCGTGGGTCAGTTTGTGGAAATTGGTAATATGAAATTAAGAGTGAAAAAGGTGATTGCAGAGGGTGAGTACACATAATAACCCGAAAAATTGCCGGTTCTTATCCACATCAATTTGATGTTTGACAAACATAATATTTTGGAAGTGGCGAATGTGGTATACAGAACCACGTATAAACGTCATTGTGATTGGGGGCGGATGAGCATTGTTTTGCGAAATGTTTATGGGTGGGCATAATTTCGAATGTTAACCGGCTAACAATAGCGAAACTCAGTTCCAAAAGAGGCAATTGGCACTACATGCTTAGTAGTATAATCTTGTAGCACCACTCTTAAGTCAACTAAACAATAAAGTTCCAATCATACTGTAGATACTTATGCTCATTAATGATGTATATGCGTTTATTGAAACCCCAGTTGATCAAACATGTGGCTTGGGTATGCATTGAAAAGTTATTATCATTTTTACTATAGTAAATTATATGTATAGTGAAATAGTATTTGAAGGATATAGTTTGTAGTACAATAAGCTTCATTAAAGATGAGGAAGATACTAAATTACATCATAGATTTTTTAGGATAATATTTTCTTAAGGACATAATATTTTCTAGTATTTTTTTTCTGTTACTATAAAAAAACATTGTTCTTTCTCCTTCTCTCGTCAGACCTACTGAACCCTTTCTATTCCTAATGGAATAGCAAGTATCTTTGATCCTCAATTGAAGCCCATTGGCTCTTATATCTTCCTCAATAACACTGAGCCAGCGTGTTTTAACCCACCTAAGAAAAATTACATCATCACAAATATACTACTGTTAATCCAAGAGACTTGACAACCTAGTTAAAAGTAAACCAAGACTCATGAGGGTCTCAACATTAACTCTAAGTAATTCCCATAGGAGTGGACTTTTGCGTATATGAAATCAATGAATATTATAAAAAATCTATGGCTAAAATGTATATGGCTCAAGGCTAATTTACATTAAGTTCCACTTTGAGGTGGTTAGTGATGGTAAATCAATGTGTAAACAATTATTACATATTTATATAACCCCTAAATTAACAAGATATATAATGTTTATCATTCATTATTAAAATGACCTAATAAAAAAAGTGTTGTTGGTAAGACCCAATAACTGTTTTCCAATTATATTATTACTTTTTAAGTGTTTGTTGTTGTTGATTTTCTTTATGATAATCAACCCTCATTTGCCTTTGCCATAATTAAGTAACATTTGTAAAGTTTAAATAATGTCACAAAGCTAAAATAGGATTACAGTAGGATTATTTAAAGATCAGTTATTATAATGTTAAGCAAGAGGTAGAAAATACATATTTTTGAAATATAATTGGGTCAATCAAATATTGAAGTTAGGTTGTTATGATCTTGTAACCTTACACAGTAAAACAATTCTTGATTGTTTCAGTCACAGCTTGACTTAAAAATATAGTTTGAACTATGTGTCTAGTCTCAAGGTTGCCAGTGAATCAAAATCATTAGAAGATTTTAACATGAACTCATGTGTTTTAAGTAGACAAATACAATGTAATTTATGAATTAAGTGTTGACATACAGCATCATTATTTAGCATGCAGCCAGGTTTTATAATGGTATAAAGTTTGGTAGTTCAATGGACATTTAAATTGTGACCCAATAATATACTTATATACTCATTATAATTCAGTTATAATCTTAGGAGGAAACAAATATAAATTATTAATGATTGTAAGTTGACTTGCGACCTTGGGTAGATGTAACATTAAGAGCATATTGATTCTGACTGTAGACTGGTTGTAAATGGATATTAATATATTTTTACACTTTTTAGTATCACTTAAATATAGAAAAGAACACATAAACAATAAATAACAGTGATCTTCATAATTAAAACACTGAAAATACACATTCCTTTTAGTATTCCTTAGAGCCATCAATGTCTGCTAATCTTACACAAATCTTTAATCATGATTGAAATTCTGTATCAGTCCATATACTTCCCACTGCAGGGCACGGGCTTACTTTACAATCGAGAGTACGATTAAAAGGGGTTAGGCCGTTAGGGGATTGAAATGACTGACAATAAAAAATATGTTTTACTTTCAGGTGGTTTTGCATTTGTTTTTGTTGCTCAAGACGTGTCCACTGGCACTGAATATGCCCTTAAAAGGCTTATGGCAGCCGATGAACAAGCAAACAAAAATATTATACAAGAAATTAGCATATTGAAGAAACTTTCTGGGCACCCCAACATTATTAAATATATTGCTGCATCATTCATTGACAAATCAAAAACATCACATGGCATGGGAGAATATTTATTGTTGACAGACTTGTGTAGTGGGGGTAGTTTGATGGAGGCCCTCCAGAATAGGGGGCAGGCCTTTCCTCTGTCGACAATCCTAAGGGTTTTCTATCAAACTTGTAAAGCAGTACAACATATGCACGCTCAAGTGCCTCCCATAGCCCATAGAGATCTCAAATTAGAAAACTTCTTAATATCTAATGAAGGTAATGTACCCATTTTACTGAGATTCTTACTGTTCTAGAATATGTCGATTGTTTGAATAAATGCCAAATATTTATAGTATGAAAAATGTGACCTCACTACATTCATGCACTCACTCACATTGCATGGCACCAATGTTGATACTTCTGTAATATATAAACTGTTGATCCCGTTGGTATCTATTTGACTAATTATATCAATTGCTAAGCCACATAAGAAACCCTATAAATATTATGTTTTAATGTAAGTTGATATAGAGATATTTTAATGATTTACAATATAGCATAATATTTCAAGCATAATTTTTTTTTTTTATATTATTTTAGGTACAATCAAACTGTGTGATTTTGGCTCAGCAACTACTGATGTCTATGCCCCTAATCCGTCTTGGAGTGCAAATCAGAGGAATATGTTAGAAGAAAATGTAAGTATTATTTATTAACATAATATTTATTTTTCCTTTTATTGTTGTAGTTTTTTGCGAGTTTGTCATTAGAAATTGCCTCGGTGGCGTGGTTGTACTGCGGTATGACTACAAAGCTAAGGTCTCGGGTTCGAATCCCGGGTCTGGCAAAGTGATAGTGGATTTTTCTGTTCATTATCAGCCCGGAGTCAGGAATTTGTGCCCGATATGGCGATAGGCTCGCCCCCTATCACATCATGGGACGGAACATGCAAGGCGAAATGTGGGTGTCCTAGTGGCGCCTCTGCCTACCCCTTCGGGGATAAAAGGCGTGAGTTTATGTATGTATGTATGTATGTCATTAGAAATTAAAAGCTGAATTTTACCAATCCACATTAGGTGTATATGGAAGACTAAGATCAGGTCCTATAATTTTCGGACTTAATCATAAAGAGAGCCTACGCCTAACTGTGGGAAGTATATATGTTGATTCAACATGGTCAAGTTCATTCTAATAATTTATGTAAGAATAGGCAATGCAGTTTCCAAAATAAATTTCGATTCAAAGATTTTAAAAGTTTTAGAAAGATACTTGAAGTATTTAAAAGCAATATAATTTAGAGATTTGGCAGCCTAAATCTGCAATATTTAATATTCCATATCATTTCTGCCAACTAGGCCAGAGGTCGTTTTATTTGGCTTCGGGAAATTCTACATCAAGGTAAAATATTTTGCGATCAAAACCACCGTTGAAATTACGTTATAATTGTTTATATGTTAGTAAGACAATCATATTCGTCTAGGTAACAAGTACCATACCTACACATTTAGGAAAAGCCTGGATAGTCACTGACGCAATGTGACGCGTTTCCGGTTCAGCCTGAGTATGTCCGGTATCGAGCAAGCCGGCATGATTGTGTCGAACGGCGGGCGATAACCATCTCACGCCGTTAAATACGGCATTTGTATTGCTTTGCACTTATTACCAAGTGCATTATAGCCACTCTGCCATGACCCTATAAAATGTTAAACGAATGCTCTAGTTACATACATGATCTTTCCCTGGCCGGAGTACTAAAATATACAAAGTCCTTTTTCTATTTCTGTCGTATCGTTTTATATGGTTGAAAATTATCTTATGGATACGTCTATAGGTTTCTTTAGAGCCTCGCCTACGTAACAGTAGCCGTTTACTATTTGCTCGCCTACTCAAACGCCTACCGTTGTTGCGTGACAAACGTCTGGAACTATTTTTATCCGGATAAAGTGCGGAAAGTATCCCGAAATATACATACACATACATACATAAACTCACGCCTTTATCCCCGAAGGGGTAGGCAGAGGCGCCACTAGGACACCCACATTTCGCCTTGTATGTTCAGTCCCACGATGTGATAGGGGGCGAGCCTATCGCCATATCGGGCACAAATTCCTGACTCCGGGCTGATAATGAATAGAAAAATCCAATATCACTTTGCCCGACCCGGGACTCGAACCCGAGACCTCAGCTTTGTAACCGTACCGTAATACAACTACGCCACCGAGGCAGTCCCGAAATATACACGGGTCTATTAAGGGAATATTTTTGTCAGTTGAAGATTGAGTTTTTTTTTTAATTATTGCCTGCGTAGACAACTGAACGCCTGATGATTAGCGGCCACGGCCGTTCAATAACCTTGGCAATGCCATGGGTACAGACGAGCCGCTGGCAAACTTGTGAAAACTGAAAACTATTTAAGGCTACATTTCTGCTAAAACGGGGATGTGTAGGAACCAACTTATCATATTGAACATCTATATACAACATCACAGATAAGTTAAACCTATGGCCCTGCGCAGACGGCACACTTTTTGTGCGATCGAGTCTGCGGCGCACAAAAAGTCTGCATGGCGCGCAAAAAGTCGGTCGCGGATTTTTCACAGACTCAACGCACACGACGCACATCTTCGATCATTTTGTCGGCAGAGCTGTAGGGACGTAGACGCTATGGAAATCGTGCAGAGATCGCGAAGTATTATTTTGTACATGAAGTACAGAAAAAGAAGAAGAAATAGAGAATTTTGGGTACATCCTATACTTTCGGAAAGATTACTGAAGGGACAAATAAACATTACAGCACACTTCTTCCCACATTTTTCTTTTTAAATGTCTATCATGATATTCTGCCTTAGAAGTATCATAAATTGCTGGTCTGTTTTGTATTTCTTGAATTAACATAGTTACATCGACCTCTGGCGCCATGATAATAGATCGCGTGCGTTACGTCCACCCACCCCTAGCAAATGCAGATTGCCGACTAAAGAGTGCGCCGTCTGCGTTAGCGCGCGTTGAAGCAAACGTTCAATTTTTTTGACACACTTTTTGTGCGGAGCGGCGCGCCGCGGCGCGGTGCGGTCTGCCCGAATTACACGGATTTTTTGTGCGCCGGACTTTTTGCGCGTCGTGTGCGTTGCTGCATATAATTGCATAGGTTCTATTTTCACAGACTAAAAAATGCGTCACGGATAGTCTGTCGTCTGCGCAGGGCCTATGTGATAGTTGAACACATCTCCGCTCTGCTCGGCTCGCTTCGCTTCAATCAAAGCGCCAGCCTTATTAAAGAAGAGTAGGTCATAACATTCCAGACTATTCAATGTTTTTAATCGTCTTTTTATACGATTGGTTGCAAACATTTTATTTTTACGTTTGCCTTATTGGATTAAGACTAGGCTCGACTGCGTCACATTCAGCCTTTTTTGTCAAACGAAATAATGATTATCGTACGTCGTCACCATATCGTGTATAATTACATTGCTAATTGTGAATATAAAGTGGAGGTAAAATGGCTAAATTTTTCTGATCAATTCTCAAGTCCATGCTACTAATAAGACTTGGCGAACTTGCTATGATGCTATCCATGTATACAGAAGAAGAATTAATTTACATCACTTACTGATGTGCTTGTAGGAATGAGGGCGATTGTTCCTTTAAATTCATTAACATTGATTTTGGCTCTTCTCAGTGAATTTTTGCAAGCAACGATTCGTCATATGCTTATGTAAGGGATACGATCTTATAAAATCCATTTTTCACATGTTACTTGGCAAACTCTTTACTAAATAATTTTTTATGATACTAATTTGTGTGATTTTTAATTGACTTTGTGAATGAAGATAGCAATTATGCATTGTATTAGCCCACTAACGCCTGCTGCTGAGGAACTTCACATCCTACAGAAATTCTTGGAAATATGTATGTCTATGGAATGCAGGTTTCCGCGCCATGTTTTCCTTTACAATGTCAATGGAGTGTCCTATACAGTAAAAGAAAATGCATTGACTAATATTTTTGCGTATAGATCATGCTATGTATAATATTTATTGATACATAACCGCCACGCTTGCGTCCCTTAGAGCAGGCAGGGTAGGCAGAGGCTTTCTCCACTTTGATTTGTGTACTTAAATTGTAATGCAATTGTTCCAGTTGGCCCAATTCACGACGCCCATGTACAGGGCGCCGGAGATGCTGGACACGTGGGACAACCGCAAGATAGACCACGCGGTGGACGTGTGGGCGCTGGGCTGCATCCTGTACACGCTGTGCTACATGCAGCATCCCTTCGAGGACTCGGCCAAGCTCGCCATCCTTAACGGCAACTACAACCTCAACCCCAACGACCAGCGCTATAAGTGCTTCCATCAGATTATTAGTGAGTATTCAAATGTACTATATCTATATCTATATCTTTATCTATATCAGCCCATATACGTCCCACTGCAGGGCACGGGCCTACTCTACAATCGAGGGAATCGATTGAGAGTGGTTAGGCCATATAGTCCACCACGCTGGCCTAGTGCGGGTTGGCGGACTTACATACCGTAGAAATTCTTTAAAATCGCTACGGTATGCAGGTTGCCTCACGATGTTTTCCTTCACCGTTAAAGTGCGTGGTGATTGACTATCAATACACACATAACTCCGAAAAGTCAGAATGTACAATTTGACAATTACAATTTACAATTCAAATGTACAATTGTTGTTATTATTAAATTTGACCTACTTTATGTTATCCAGTATAGAGTAGATATTAGTTTTAAATCTGATGCTCTATGCTAAAGTCTATGATTTCTGTTATTCTATATTTAATTTTATTCACTTTTCAATAATTTTATCAACAATATTGACTGGTGGTATACCTCCTGTAGTAATAAGTATACAGTGTTGACTATAGTTATATCGTTTGTAGTATTGTGTGATATACGAGGATATAGTGGCATAACAAAGTGCACGTGATCATAAGTTTAATGCGATTCAAATAAAAGCCTGTTGGAGATGGAATCACTATGACAGGATCATTATGTTGTATGGTTGATGGTTTTTGGGGCGGATAGGGATATCCTGCCACCATATGCGGGGTTTCCGGTTATCTCATTTATATCAATAAATTATAAAATAATGTTACTATTTATTGCCCATCCCTGAATAGCGCCAGGTAAATTGAATTACTGCTCTGTTGACAAAAATTGTATTTCTACCCTACATTATTAATTTCCCAAAAGAAATAATTATTCATAATTATTTCGGTAACATAGTTATAGAATACACTTTCGCATAAGAATCATACTTCTTATCTTTATGATAGCAATACTTATAAATCAGCAAATCTTAACGCATGACGCCAACTCTTGGAGTTGACGTCATTCGTTAAGATTTAGTTTGAAGTGGAGTGTTTGTGTGGCTAGCGTGGACTATAGTATTGATAGTGGTTGTGGTTGTCCGCAGACGGTTGCCTGACAGTGAACCCGGAGGAGCGGTTGGCAATAAGCAATGTGCTGGAGCGGCTGGCGGCCATAGCGGAGTCGCACAATGTCAATCTCAAGCAACCACTCAAATTTGAGCGTAAAAAAGTTGAACAATCTGTGGCCACTAGCTCGCCAGGTAATAAGAAGTCAAGTAAATATTACACTACCATATCGTAAGAGAAACGTCGCGGCGCGGTCTCCCCCGTCTTGTGATATTCCGTGGAAGCCTAATGTTTGAACTGTTTTGCGCCACGCCCGCGCCGGCCACACACCCGCGGCTCATTCTTATGTTCTGTTGCATTTAAAGACTCGAGCTAAAAATGGTCAAGTATTTTTTGACTTTTTACACTCAAATTTTTATTTTGTCCACATTATTATTTTGATTTGATTCCTTAGAATGATTATTATAGTCGAAATGTGAGATTTATGATACATTCCAATGTTTATCGACAAAATTGATCATCACCAAAGGTAAGGCAGTGCTGAATGAATTGTTCTCTGAATGCAATAAGGTAGTATAGCATTTATTTGACTTTACTTTTTTATTATAATTGATAAAAATGATAATTTATGTTGCTTTTGACTTCGCAGACCTAATTTAATTGATATTGAACAATTGGATCATGTGTTATACGTTATGTTCAGTTAAGAGGCTCCGGCAGTTAGTATGCGTGCTTACTAAGTGCAATAATATTAAAGTTTAAAAAAGTAATAGTAAATCATTTATAAGCTTTAATTTCATATTTAAGTCTGAACAAAAGACATGAAAGTATCACAGTGATAGATCATAAGGGAGTATTTTAATGCGAAAAAATATGTTAGTAATAGTTTTATACAAATCAGAAAGATTTTATATTATTATGTAGCGTTAATCTTGATTATTATTACCAAAAAAGTCAGTGTGCATTTATGAAGTGCATACCTTATAGATTTAGATAATTTGTCGCTAGTTAGATTCTATTTAGGAATTACTAATCTGTATACACATTCCTGTAACTATGGGGCTAGATGTATCCCAGACGCCAATTGAAACCCCATATCATACTTGATTAGTAGTCGTTGGTCACAAATGACTTATAATTAACCACCGTTATTCTGTGTATAGGTGTGTATGGTGTCATTATGCCATAATTAGCTTTTAATAACTTGGAAATACAGTTCACTAACAAAGGTTGTTGTCACGTGAATCATTATAGTTCGCACTAACTAAATGGTGGCTTGGGTAACCGCACAGGATCCTGTTGGACTCATAAACAAATACTAAAACACGTTTAAGTGTATATGTAAATATAAATAGACCTTGTATATGTCTATGGCAGCCAATATGACAATTATACATTTTGTTATGCAAACAAGGTAAAAATTACCCTATCAATGGTAATTTAAATTTATGTAATTTTTGGTCCCAAAAATACACAATAATATCGTGGTAATTCTTATTATAATTATATTGTGCTGATTTAAATATATGATGTTGTTTACGAACAAAATTAATAAATGTTACGATGCGGTACAATAATATAAAAATTATTGTATGTTAAAAAGATTATTGAATTATATAGAAATTGTCTTATTCAGCATCTTTTCGCATATGTTTTACGAGACGTGTTCAGTAAAGTTTAGATATGTCAAATATCATTATTTTTTGTTATCCTTTCTCCATTATAATGTTACGATGTGGGAGCTTATAAATGAGAAATAAACGAGTATATTCTTCAGATGCTTAGTGTTTTTATTTCTAAAATATATTGCATAGAATATTTAGATGTCGACAGTTACGAAGGCTACAATGTGTACTACTACTAGTCAGTAGTGTGGGTAATTATTTATGATGTTTTTATATGTGGCTAATATTATTAACAATGGTACACTATCGCTAGTTACTAACAATGATTAATCTTCGGCGTTCTGTGTATATTGTTTGTGAAGTATTGGTGGTGGATGCACTAAGGGGTAATGAACTGGTTCAATAACAAGCCATTTCCATCTTTTATGTGTTGAAGTTACGAATCGTTTGTTCCAATTCAAATGTGATATCCATTGGCCATGTCCACTTTATCATAAGTAGTTTGATATTGCACATCGTCTATCATACACTCGGTAACACTTACACCACACTTCAACTCATTCGTCATTATTTAATGAGAAATCACATTCATAAATAAGTGTCAATAATAACATATTTCATTTCTTGCGTTTTTTGTTTCATCATCATCGGCCTGACATAGACCTCATTAGGACATTTTTTATTTGAGGATTATTAAACTGGTAACATTCGGTGGTTTTAAAACCTTAGTTATTGATGATTAAAAAAATAGGCGTATCATGTTAATGAAAATAGGGATAACGATATTAATATCAAGCAACGAAATAATGTTCTAAAGTGATATTTATGTTGTGCATTTGTTTTACGCTTGGTATTATCGCTACAAGAAATTCAAAATAGTTAGAAATCTCTGTCTTCTCCGCTCGAATAGCCCTTATATTTCGTCTTAATGATCAACCATCACTTGTATATTATGTACATTAATTAACTACTTTAATTTACTGCATTAGAATCACACACCTTAATTCCTATCAAAATGAATACTTGACAACTTTCTAAACTTTACTTATATTTCCACAATTCTGTATACTACACTATGATATTAATTTCTCTCAACTATTTAATGTTATAAGCATGGACTACTAACGTACAGTGACGTATTAAGTCAGTAATCGCTGTTGGACGCATGTAATCCTGTTATGACGTAGAAAGAAAGCTTGTTACTGTTTTGTTTCAGAGAACATTAATCATTGCATGTACGTGTCCGAGTAGAAATCTTGCGCCTTTTCAAAAAAAAAAAAACGAGTTTTTTTAGTATTAAGGCTGTAAAAATAAATGTGCTTAGTCAAAAATTTAAAAAAATTGGCAGCAGAACATAATAATGTGTCAATAACAATAATGTTTTAATCAGTCATACTGTGGCTTGAAACAATCAGAACATAAGCTTGTGCCTGTAGTTATGCTCAATAAAAGAATAAACTGCTAGACTACGCTTGATTTTGAAATGTTCTTGTACAGAAAAGGCGCGAGATTTCTCATTAGCCACGTTCCAATACGCTATGCATATCACGTTTTTCTTTTCATTTTAGGTGTTTTCAACTTTTTCGGGTGCCCAATAGTTTTCTCGTTTAAATGACACCGCGGCGCTAGCATGCACCCCGCATCGGAAGCAACTCACAACGCTTGTAGGACACTTGGACTTGTTCGCAATGATGAGTATTCATTGTTTTCATTTATTGTTTAGAATAATTTTTATATTGTTATTGCATGTAGGTTAATATACTTTGTGCAAATAGTCGCGACGCCAAGATTTTTTGCTTTTTCGTCTATAATTTTTGTGACATTGATACCAAATTTTTTTAAATGTTTATTTTTGACAATTAATCTGACACCTCGCGAGTCAATAAATAATTTGATTAATATTTTTTATATTCGATAAAAATGATATTCGACTTTGCACTATTGTTTAACGGCAAGCTAAGCGAGGAATCAACATAAAGAGTATTCGATTTTGAAACTATTATTTTTCTTCTGTATTAAGGTTTATAAATATAGATTTAAATACTTCTTAGAGTGCAATGGCGGACAAGACGAGGCACGGTATGCTTGCTTGATCATAACAAATTCTAACATTGTCACTTAGTTATTTATAATACATTTTTATTTCCACGAATATTGCAAAAAAATGTTTTTGTAGTAGTTCCTATTACTTAGTGGACGATCAGTCCATTTTGGCCTATAGAACAGGATGAACTCCTACTTTTACTATCTTCAGAGTCCAGCTACTTTTTAAGTGACAATGTAGGGAGAAACACCTGAAATGTCGCATCTAGTCGCTTTTCTTACGGCAGCAGTCCGCCATTGGCACAGTACTGTAATTTCACTGACTTAACTGCAGCGTAAGTTGGTGAAATATGAAGTATTAAGTGCACTGTACATTCCTGTATGTTCGGGTACAAAACGTGTTGTTTGTTATAGTATTATATTTAATTTTTAGTTACCATATTGTTGTGTAGTAGAGAGTTTACATTTTAACTACATCAATGTAGTTGTTAATTTATTTAATTATTATAATTTTTAGATATTAAATAAAAATGCGACAATAACGAAAGCACAGTATAATTATAAATAAGTATCAATTTTGAACAGTATTTTTAAGATTTCAGTATAAAATATTGAGGTCGGGTATGTCTAACAAAATCTGGGAACTTATAAGTCAGTAATAATTATAAATTTGAAGCATGAAAATAAGGAGTGTTCAAACCACGAATTTGGAATTAAAAATTTAGCTTATTAATATTTTAATTTTTAATATCTGTGAGCATTTGTAATGTGTCGCAAATTTTCCATTACTATTAAAATAATACAACGGTTAATTCCATGGTGCTTCTAAGTTATACATTCCAGTATAGTGGACACATAGTTACTACATGTTCGCCCCAATTTACCTTATAAATTAGTAAATATATGAAGCGGTAGCATTCCAGATTAAATGAACTACATAATATATACTCTACATAAGAGGCCTATGACTTTCGGCTGATAGTGCATTCTTACAAAATTAATTTAAAAATATGAATTTCGAGGCAATTAATAGAACTGTAATTAACTATACTAATTTTATCATAAAGATTTTATATCATTTAATCACGATTTTAGTACCTAATGCTATAAATATGAGTCGGGTGTTGCAGAAAAGACTACCCCGCTGAAATTAAGTTTTTTTTTAATTTTGTGCAAAAAAATAAAATATAGCACTTTTCGTGATACGAGTGTAAATTTTTTTTTGTCACTTCAGTGTCGACTATGACATATTATAAAAGATGATAACGCACATGCGCACAAAATGCCAATTAAATGTGATATCTCTTTTTGTTTTCTTTTTTCGGTTGCTTTCAACTGTATATGATATTATAGTCCATGTTAGTATCCAGTGTTGTGGTTACAATACAAAAATAATAAGACGTGACTTATTGCAGTAAAAATAATTATTATACCTCTTCAGCATCGCCCGGCATATCTAGAGCCATTTTTCAAAGTTGTGACTAATTGATGTAATATTCTTTTATTGTCTACAACTACAACAAAAAAAAATAGTTTAGAGGGTTTTCTCAAATATTGCACTCTCAAATGTCAATACCTAAAATAAGTATAAAGCGTATTATGAAACTATTTTTGAGATACTGTAGGTTGTTTATGAGTATTACTATGTTTAATGTAAACATTTATAGTCGGAATTGTTTTTAATATATTACTTTATAATTTCCTTATATTAATGATCATCCTTTGTTAGTTGAAAATGTTTTTGTTGTTAAAATATATTTTGTGATTTTTTTAACTCTTGAGACGATTTTAATGATTTCGAGACGGAATTTTGTGATTCAAGTTTATTTCATCAATATTATTAAGTTATTTGTAAGGATATTTGCATCACATTGCGTACAGAAGTGTATGAAATTAATCGATTTTTTTAAATATAGTATTGACTAGAATATCGTACAAATAATCGTAACCCATGTCTCCCAACTTTTTAATATTCGGATCTAAGATTTTTCTATAAAATGCAGACTCGAAAAGTTGTAGACAACTTCGGTTAATTTTACATAATTCTGTACTCTCAAAATCTCTATAATAGTTAGTTAATAGATGAGCAATATTTTTGTTACTACTAGTAATAAGATGTCAAATGTAAGATGAATAGAATTTAAATAAATATTATCCAAATCAAATGTTACTTTATTTTGTATAATATCACCTGAACTTAAACACCTTTGTTCACACAATAGTTAATTAATAGATATATTTTGGAACAAAAATTGATAAAATGCAATTGCAATTAAATTATAATACAAATTATTACTGTTTCTAATTGCTATAACTTACATTTTAAGCTCAGGAATTTTAGATATCTAATCACAATCCATTCAGAAAGTTGGCCTTATATTAAAAATAACACCTCCCAAAAATAGTTTTATAAAGCGACATGATAAACCTCCTTTTAATTTTTCAGCGAACAAGGACCCGGTGTCGAACAGCCAGGAGGCGCCCAACTCGCGGCCGCCCGAGCCCGCGCGCCCCCCGCCGCCCGCGCGCCCCCCCGCCGCGCCCCTGCACCACCCGCCGCCCGCCGCGCACACCAATATCAATTCAGGGGGACTGTTCTCGTCCATCAAAGGAGGCGCTGGAAGCTTCCTTAAGAACTTGAAGGACACCTCTTCGAAAGTCATGCAGACTGTGCAACAGTGAGTATTTTTTTATACATGTATGTTGGCGCCTACATGACTAAGGACGTAGGCTGATGTGCCACAAATAGCAACTACAATTCGCCAAGCTTGTCCTAAAATGTGAGACCGCTTACCCTGTCGTTAGGTCAGACAGAAAGTCCAATCCAGAGGAACACCAATAAGGTTTTTAAAATTGAAAAATTCCCACAAAATGTAGCGCCTGATCTGAGAATCTAGAGAATCCCGAATCTCACAGTTCAGAGCTTTTTACGCTGCTATTAAATCTATGTGTACAAAACTATTCAAAAACTGATAATTTTAAAATATTTATTTGTCTTTTATGATTTTATATAATATGTTTCCAGGTCCATAGCAAGAACTGATCTGGATATAAGCTACATAACTAGTCGAATTATAGTAATGCCGTACCCTTCTGAAGGAATTGAGAGCGCCTACAAAACTAATCATATCGAAGACGTGAGGGTGAGTATGGTGCATTTTTTTATATTGAATCTATTATAATATAATTTATTAATGTGAAAATAATAAAAGGAAAGCACAAAAAAGTCTCGACAAAGTGGTCGATATAACCAATTTTTTTAAAGAAAGCTTTGGACTCACACGATAAGGTGCACAGGAATCACTTCGATAAAAAATGTACCCACAACAGAAAGCAAAATTAAACTGACCTAGATTTTCTGTGTTTTTAAATTGTTTGTATGAAATGTAGAGTATGCGCAGGCGTTCCTGGAGTCCCGTCACGGCGGGCACTACAGCGTGTACTGCGCGGGCGCGGCGGGCGCGGCGGGCGCGGCGGGCGCGGCGGGGCGCGGGCTGGCGGCGCGGCACGCGGGCGTGGACGCGCGCGCGCTGTGGCCGTCGCCGCTGCACCGCGCGCCGCTGCTGCCGCACTACTACGCGCTGCTGCAGCACATGTACCACTACCTCGCCAAGGACGAGCGGAACGCTGTCGTTATTACTTGCCAGGTATTGTACTAATATTGGTATGCTCCATAGAACACAAGTGCCATATTTATCCCCGTGGAAATACCTATTCTAGGAAATGGAAAGGAGCTAATGTAAGATCAAAGCAATAGCATGCTCAAATGTAGCAATAATACTATGTTCATTATATGTTTATTATTAGTCGTTTCTTTTACTCATTTCTGGAAAGTCTATATGAAAATAAAATATTTTACAGAAACAATAACATATTATCTTTTTTCCCAAAGAAGTAAATGAATGTTAATATATATATATTTGAATCCAATTTTGCTTATCAGTATCTTGAGCTCAATCCCTATTTTCCCTACAGGATGGCAAGCAGATGTCGTGCATGTTGGTGTGCGGTTTATTACTGTACGCAAAGCTAGTGACGGTTCCGGAGGACGCCCTGCAGATATTCGCCGTGAAGCGATCACCTATCAACATGCCACCGAGCCAGCTCAGATATCTCTATTACCTAAGCAATATTATTAGGTTGGTACCAACGCTTTTTAGAAAAAAAATCTTAGAAATACTCTATTTTGTAAGATTTTATCACATTTCCATGTGTAATTACAGGCCTGAACCAATTTTGCCTCACTTCAGACCAGTTACGTTGGTCTCCTTGACTGTTCAACCGGTGCCGTTATTTACAAAAGCAAGGTAATATTTTTGTATAATCTTGAATACTTTGAAGAGTATCCTCAAATGAGAAAACCAATCCTACAAGCATAAAATTAATATTTTATAGAAGTGTAGAAAAATATTTCAAAAATTTACAGTTGTTTTATTTTTTGTAAGGGATGGATGCCGGCCCTACATTGAAGTGTACAATGAAGATAGGCTTGTGTTGTCGACGCTCCAGGATTATGAAAGGTTGCATCTTTACACTATGGCTGAAGGCAAGGTAGATTTTTTTTTTATAAAAAATGTTTTACAGTATCAAGTAATTTTTACTGAGTTTTTTATTATGGCACAGCCTGAAGAGATGACTTAGCTCATTTCAATAACAACTGTCAGAAGAAAGTCTTTGATAGAGAGGGGTTGAAGAAGGAAAGGGAGACTTATGCCCTGCAGTGGTGCAGTATATGCTAAAAATAAATAATAATAACGCAGGTGACGTTGCCGCTGGACGCGACGGTGGCGGGCGACGTGCTGGTGTGCGTGTGGCACGCGCGCCAGCAGCTGGGCCGCGCGCTCGCCGTGCCCGTGCTCGCGGTGCACTTCCACACCGGCGCCATCAGGCCTGACCACCACGCGCTCAAGTTCACCAGGTACTACTTATACATATTACATACTTCATTAATCTTTAAAGCTAATGAAAAAAGAAATATGTAGTATGCTAGCAATATGCTAGCTTCACTTGATCCGGCTCGAAGGACCAAACAATTGATCCACTGCATCTTTATTGATCGTGATGAAATTGATTCCGAGAGTAAAATTGATTAGTTATTCGATTAAAGATAAGAACAAAATATATAATTTCGATACCAGTTCCATAGCTATTAAACATTATGTTACTTTTACACCCAGGTCAGAAATCGATGGCATCGACGAAACGATCCCAGTAAACGATCATTTCTCAGCCAACACGACTGTTGTTATAAGCCTAGTGGTACAGAACGGCGAGCGAAGGAAACCGCGCAGTGATCTCTGGGAAGAGGATCATTCCTTCCCGATACGCACGCCTGATGTACTCTTCTCCACTACCTTAGAGAGGGACGAGACTATCGACAACTTTGGTAAGTGTTCAACTGTAAAAACACATTATATTGTAGGAACGTAGTTCCATATGCTACTCACTCTCTAGTCTTTGGTGTCGATCTTTCAATGTCTAGGCTAGTTGTATTCTTTGAGACACTAATCGTAATCTCGAGATTTTTAATCGATTTATACATGCTATTAATAAATCTTTACTTGCGATAAAAACATTTTTTTAATTAATAAAATTTTAATTATTGATTTTATGCAGTAATTTTATGATTAACCTCAAAAAGAAAACATGAAACTTGTGAAAATAATTATATAATTTGTTATGTTCATGTCTTCAGGTATATAAATAATTTTATATTTTTTGCTTCGATCAAATATACACTAGATACAACATGAGCGCTTGAAAAATGGCACCGAAAAAGAGTGCTTAAATTTCGAGTAAGCACTCTTTTGCCTTCAGTCGCGTACCGACCGTTGCTTGTGATAATACCTAAATGCTCCGTAAAAATGTGCAAAAACAACACGCTTACAAAGCTTAAAACTCATGGGGTGTCGTATTTTCGGCAAATAAAATTCATTTACTTGCTTTCTACTTTAATCAATATGCGAAATCGAGTACCAATAATTAAATATTAATTAATTTAGCAAACTAAAAACAACAAGCGGTGCTTCGCAGTTGTCTCTTTCGTCTCGCTCGAATAGACAAAGATGAGTAGCGTCACGAGTTGGATCAGAAAATACACGGAGTTGTGTTGTTTTATTTTTAAATATTAGTAATAAGTAATTTAAACTTATTATAAAATTCAAATTAACATCAGAAATATCTGTAATAACAGATTTCCTCACAATGCAATAAAAAGGGATAAGTGGCGTGAAGATATTTCACAAGAAAGAGGCGAAGAAAATTTTAAGCCAAACAACTCCAGCGTAGTGTGTTCAGACCATTTTGCCGTTTCTGACATGTATTATAATAATTTTATAGCAAACATTTGTTTCGTGCGGAGATCAAACCCGCGGCGATCTCTCGTTTCTCAGCCGGCGTCCAACCAGTTGACCAGTTATTATTATTGATTATATTATGTACAGACTGTGTTCAAATATATTAAAAATAGACATTGTTAAATATATAATAAAAAATAGTTGTATTTCTACGATTTTTGTTTCGTTAGTTCATGATTTTGCCATATTCGTACAACATTTTACATAATGTGAAGGAAAAATGAACTTTACTAATGTTATTACTTATTACATTGTAGATTATTACGTTCATGTTAATTCATAAAAATATGTAAACATTCTACTCCATTGCGTCTATATTCCGCTGTCCAACTAAAGTCATAAAATTTTATTACTTTCGAGGACGTCTCATTCAAAAAGGTACTTTAAGCCCCAGGAATAAGGTGAAATTCGTGTTAATTTAATCGGAATACGTGACCTTTGGTTTAGTTTTTTGTTTCAATGCTTCGGTGCCGGGTCATTTTCAAATTTGGGGCCAAAAGTGAATTCTTTGATTTAATTCTTGTAGCCTTGATGTTACACTAAATCAAAGGACTGTGAATTAGTTGTCTTGACAACACACACGTTGTCCAATTACTAAATCTTTATAAAACCTATAAAATTAGGAGTTATGCCTATAAAACTAGTTAAAATCTCATTCGTAGCACTGGTTCCAAATTCAAATTCCAACTTCTTTACATTTTATTTCATTAATACGAACTGAAAATTAGAATTTTATTAATTTCGTGTAATAATATAACTCTAACAGAAAATAAATCCTATATGAACACATTTTTAGACACACAAAAAACTATGATTTCGAAGGGTTTTTAGAAAGTTCGTTTTTTAATTTTCATTTGTGTCCCCGTCATTAAATGTGTAATAATCGAGCTGGATACCGCCCTTTACCGCACTCCTGGTCCCGCACGACTTTTGAGCCTTGATTTGGCCTCGAGCACGCTTGGTATGCAGTCGTGTACGTTATTATTTTAGGAAAAAATCTAAATATCAGGTAAGATTATTCAACTTGTACAAAAATGACATCATTAGTGTTTGGCGACATATTGTGTTTGATTCAAGATGTTTTGTTTTCATTTTATTAACATAAATAAAGTGTTATGTGCATATTACGATTTCAATGTTGTAAATATTCTAGAAAGTTCCGCTTGGTCGATAAATTCGAAAAACTTCTAAAAAAATCATTTGTGTCCCTCTCATTCGTGTCGTTTCACGAGTCACACGAATGATATGAAATGGCATACAAATGGTAATAATAACAAACCTATATTCTGTTTATTTTTTTGGTAAAATATTACTTTTAACTATGACAAAACCGAAAAAACAAAGGAGCGAGGAAGAGTTAGAAAAACGAAGAGTGGCCAGAAGGGAGAAATATAAAAAAAAAAATAAAAAAATCCTGAGCTATATGCCACTGAACAGGAAAAAAACAGACAAAACTACTTGAAAAGAAAAGAAAAAAAAAATAGCATTAATGAAGTGAGTCCACGGGAACAACGGATTCAAAGAAGAAAATGGAAAGAGAGCGCTAAAAAGTATTATAAAAAGAAAGGAGTTCAACGAGTTATTGAATCTGTTTTAGAGAAGAAGGAAATGAAGATACGGAAGTCAACAGCAGTGTTGATCTTTGTAGGCAGCAGAACAAGAAAAAAAAATAAGTAAAAGGGAATTAAAAATAATGAAGAGGATTAAAACAATGAAAATACAACAGAGAAAACAAAAACAAAGTTTTATGCAATTGATAATTAAATAAAAAGCCAAAATAAGGATTTTACAGACAAATAATAAAACTAACAAGACAAACTAATAATGAAATTAAAAATAATGTGGCTCAGGAAAGAGGCAAAATACAAACATTTGATAGAATTTTAGGAGAACAGATAACAGAAAAATTTTCAACAGCCAGTAGAAAACAAAAACGTGCTATTACAAATTTAATTGATAGAAAGAAATTCACACATTTTAAACTTTCCACAGGTCTTCGTAAAGTATGTCTTAGACAACGGCTTCAGAAAAAAATACAGAATGAAGGTTTGAATGTCCAAAAATATGTCGAAAGTTTTTATGAAGACGAAATAAATAGTCGCACTACTCCCGGCAAAAAACAAAAGAAAAAAATATATGAAAAGTCACATAAATACGTTATCTTTTAGATTCAATGAAAAATTTACATAAGAAATTTCTAGCAGAAAATCCCAGTATTATGATTATGTTATAAATCCAATATTTTATTAATATTTTGATTACATTTATTATAAATAACTTTCAATCAAAATCATATTATCATTGGTGTATCCAAGTATCTCAACAGTATATCACAAAAAATCATTAGGCAAATTATGCGACTCATTTGTGTCTCTGAAATTGTTGATTATTGCGTATTATTTGAATAAATGAGTGTTCGAGTTGATTATGATGATGTGTGTTTTATTCTGAACATAGCCGAATACAAAAAATATAGAAAAATTAAGAAAGTTAAATTTCATGAAATCGGTACTTTTTTGGCCCCAAATTTGAAAACGACCCTGCCACTTTTTAAAAGAACATTTATAGGGAACTGTGTATCTAGTGTATAATTGATCGATGATTTTTTGTATAAAGTAGTATAGTATTGTAAAAAAATACTATTAAATATTTATGTACTCTATGTATTTGTAAATATATCGTAATAATATTTATTTATACAGCTAATCTTCGAAAGAACGCTGCAGCCATTCCAAAGACAAGTATGTTATAGAGAACCGTGCGTTTTGTAGAGCATAGATTATAGAATGTGCTAAAAAAATCATTTGCTTTATCATGCAAATAATTTTTGTTTACATCTTTATTTTTTATCATGTTACCATTTATTCTGTGTAAGAATCTTACACAGATTTACACTTTAAACTCCATCGAAACACATTTCACAATCGTGGATTTAACAATGAAGCACAGCTATTTATTAAACTATGCATTGCTAAAAAAACACAATTTAATTCATAATATTTTTATTTTGTTTGTAGAGTAACTGCAAAACAACTTGACTGCTCTGAAGTTGAAACGCTGAGTGCATTGACATCTAACTTTGTCCACAGCGCAGCAATACGCATCAACTTCACAACGGACAAGTTGTTTTGAATTAACTATCATTTTAAAAAGTATCGTTATTGATAGTTGTTATTTTACAGTGACAGTAGACTACTCCGCCAAGGAGGTGGAGAGGCCCCGCCCCGCGCGCCCCACGCGCCCCGCGCCGCCCTCCCCGCACCCGCCGCACCGCCCGCCGCCACCCTGCCCGCAACAACCCTCGCTACATGAGGGCACGGCTGACTTCTTGAACCTCACCAACAATGAGCCGCAGAAAGAAGTCAAAACTGAAAAGAAATTGAAGAGTGACGACTCGTTCGACTTCTTTGGCATGATGGAGAAGGAAACTGATGATTCGTTTGGTGATTTCCTCAGCAGCAATGTCGCTGAGAATAAACAGGTAACATTTTGTTGCATAATATTTTATTAAGACATTAAAATTACTTTTTACGCAGTGTTGCAGGAGTAAAATATGAATTTTAAATGTTTTTTTTGCAGCCATTTACTTCAGAGTCCATATTCAGTGGCTTACCCGCTCCTGATGACACCACGGATACAAAGCGCAACGTGAACTCGAGCGATCCTCTCAACTTCGATCCGTTTGGACTGAACGACCCGCTGCCTAAACAAGAACCACTGCTCACTCCACAACTTATGCAGGAAGATGGTGAGTTATTTTCAAGTTCAAACTTTATTTAATGGTTTCTTAGATTTACGCGAATGTTGCACATTGAAATAAAACTAATTTTTAATAATTTTATCACGATAAAATCCGTAAAAGTTTGTTTTATTTCAATGTAAAACTTTATTTGATTATTTTCAGTATTCTATTTGGCGTTGGAAATATAGAAGAGAATTTCATAACGCTAAAAACAGCGGTCATTTTACGTGCAATATATTTTTTGATACATTTAAAAGTTGATAAACAAATGTATTTAAATATTACGTTTTCTCTATGGTTTAATGAAATATTTTTTTCAGGTCGTCCCCAAAGCGTCCCTCTAGAGAACGCACAGCCTACAAAAAAAGATCCATTCGCGGACCTGGGTCTCTTGGGCGCCAGCATGCCCACCGGCATCCAGTCGACCGCGCCCAGTGCCGCACCCAGTGCCGCGCCCACAGCCGCGCCGCCGCCGGGGACCATGCCGCCCCCTGGCTCCGTGCCCGGCGCCTACGTGGCGGGCGGCACCCCCCTGGTCACGCCCCTCGTCACCCCCCGCGCGTCCCCCGCGCACACGCCCGCACGCTCGCCCGCGCACCAGCCCGATTACAAGTACGTGCACGATATTATTAACAGGCTGACTGCGACCCACACTGTTGTTAAAATTGTAGAACCAACATGTTATGCGCATCATGTTCGCCAACGTGCTGCACACAAAAAAGCACGCGGCTCGTGTGAGCCGCAATTATTGTTTCAACAGTAGAAACTTCAGTTTTTTGATTCTTGGGCGTAAGATATTTAAGTAAGCAACTTTCATAAACTTTCCATCCATCCATCCATCCATCAGCCAAAGGACGTCCACTGCTGAACATAGGCCTCTCCTAATGATTTCCACAGTGACCTGTTGGAGGCAGCCTGCATCCAGCGACGTCCCGCCACCTTTACCAGATCGTCTGACCATCTTGTGGGTGGACGTCCTACGCTGCGCTTTCCGCTAAAACTTTCAATGCAATAAAATATGTATTTGCAGTCGCGCTCATTTTGAACCTGCAAAGACTCCCGGCGAGGAGAAGGTTAAGAAGTCGACTGATGTGTTTGGCGACTTACTCGGCAGTCAAGGCTACGATTTCGCGACCAAACGCGACGCTGGTCCCAAGACTATGAATGCAATGATAAAGAAAGAAATGGCCAAGGATATGGATCCGGAGAAATTAAAAATTCATGAATGGGTAAGACTTGTCAATACTTTGTTGAATGTTTTTATTATATTGTAACATTTTAATATCAGTCTTGCCCTATACATTAATTTATTATACACATATTTTTTTTAATCTCAAAAAAAAAGCAAGTTTCTGAGTTATTTGTTTGGGTAAGTGAATAATATTGATAATGCATTGCAGACGGAAGGCAAGAAAGCTAATATCCGCGCATTGTTATGTTCCTTACACACGGTGGTGTGGGAGGACTGTCGTTGGACGCGCTGCGAGATGTCGCAACTCGTCTCTCCCGCTGACGTCAAGCGCAACTACAGGAAAGCTTGTCTCGCTGTTCATCCTGATAAGGTATCATTACAGTTTTTTTTTCTAAATCTGATTTACTTCGATGCTATAATGAACAATCGATAAATGCTTAATACTGTAACAATTCAGTGGTAATTCTATCGAGCCATATATTTTGTGCATACATTTAATGGGGTTATTATTAGGCAAAAGGCGCTGGGTGGGTAAACATATGCATAGGGGCGTTTGTGTAGTCAAAAGTCACGGGCAGCCTCCGTGGCGCAGTTGGTTAGACGTCGCCTGTGAAACGAGAGGCCGCGGGTTCGATCCCCGCACCAAAACAAATACTTGTGTGATCCACAGGTATTTGTTTCGGGTCTGGGTGTTTGTGAGACCGAAAAGTCTCTCGTAGCTTCTGATACCCACGACACAAGACTCGATCTTAGTGTGGGGTCAGGACTATGTATGTGACTGTTGGGTGTATTTATGGGTGTATTTATAATTATTTTTTTATATAAAGCAATCTTCATGCTTTTTTTGATAATATCGATATTTGATGTAGCGTTGTTGATCAAAACTAATTGCATATTTGTTCTAACTTTCAGCAAATAGGCACCCCCAACGAGAATATAGCTAAAATGATATTTATGGAGCTGAACAACGCCTGGAGCGACTTCGAGAACGACACCAAGCAACAGAACCTGTTCCAATCTTAGTTCCAATAATGCCACTAATGTTATTTATATTTGTTCATTAATGCAGAATTTAAACAGTGCTGCCAGGTTTATCAACAAAATTTACCCAGGAAGCTGTAATATTACGCTATATCACGAATCACAATCACTCCACATTATAGAAAATATTGGGCAACAACGTTCCTTTCACCGCCATGATATTAGTTGGTTTTCTTGATGCAATAACTCGGAAAAAGTTAAGATATAATTTTGTACCTGGCAACCCTGGTAAAGTACAACACCGCTGAGTAAATTAGACTGCAGTCTAAAATAAGTAAACAGGATCTCAATACATAACACTTGGTGAGAAACGTATTAAATACTAGTTGCCAATAATAGACACTTGGTTCTTGTATACTTACACATGTTGCAAATCTTCGATTATGCGTTGGATTTGTTTCACTTAATTAGTACTAAGCTTAGCACGTAGGTTTATTAATTTTCTCTGTAGTTTACACGATGTTCATTGGAAATAATTAATTAATTATACATATTTATTTATGCCTCTTAAATAATATGTCACATAGAATAATTCACATTGATAAATTGTATGTTAATTGAATTGCAAATTATTTAGAGTATAGTCGGTATTCAATTTCGATACTGCAATAAAAATTTTGGCCTAAATTAAATAGATTTAATGGTTTTTGGATACCCCTTTGTTATTTAAATCTTTAGAACCAGCCTTGTAAAAGTGTAACGTTTTAGGTTAGTTCAAGTGAGATTTGGTCTTCCTTACGATCATCTACATTGAAGCATTGTTTTGGTTTAATCATTATATCACCAATGTATTTAGTTTAGTTTTTTATTGGAATTATTTTAGTATTTTCAGTTTGTAAGCACAAAGTCATTTCAAGCGTACGACAATTTTAGATTATTAATTGATCTTTTATTATGTATATTTGTCACGAATCACGATATCGAAAAATAATGATTATTTTTCTCCGTGTTATCACAAAGTTAAAAAAAAATTGTATCCGCAAAGATTGTATAATTTTCTTTTAATAGTTCAGCTACCATTATTTAAGACATTGAAAAAAAATCAGTTTATGAATAATAGTAACATAGTTTTTCTACGATACATGGAAACTAGTCTCCCATCAAACTTTAGTTACTAACTAACAATTACCACATATATACTTTAAAAATGCCAGTCGGTTCTTATTAATGGCTCGATGTACCGTCTTTATTTGTGGCTGTTTATAAGTCGGCGGTAATTTGCAATATCTTAAAACTCGAGTGATACGCTACCAGCGGCTAAAACAAATCGACAATTAAATATATAAATAGTTGTAAATGTGAATGCTGTAAGTAGGTGTGTGGTGCGCGTTAATATATTATTAATCAATTATAGAGGAATCACTTTCTCTCGTTACTTAACAACGTAACATACGTTGAAATTGTAGTGTGTAAGTAATAGTACAGAACAAAGGGTGTATATTTTAGCTGTTATCACAAAAACTGTTGAAAAAAATAAGCAAATTAACTGAGCTTTTAAAATTCAGTATTAAAGTATTTTCTCTTATAGAAGCTATAATTATACTAAGACTACGTCCGCACTTAGCTGCTTTGTAGTAAGTCTTGAATAGTGCTCGTTGGATAAATTTCAATATAAATATGAATCTATGAAAAAAATTGCTTTCTATAATTTCGCTGAGAGCATCGATCTAATACTCTATTGTAATCTTGTTATGACTGAAATATTGCATTATATTGCAGTTAGATGCATGTTAGTTTGCGGCAGCAAAAATATTATATAAATTAGGTATAGTACACATTTGGAAGTTATATTTTAAGTTTATACATTCCGGGTTTAATTAGAAGTGAACGAGGCGAATATTTCTTGTTAAGTTCCATTGAAATATATGTTCTAAAATTGTTTCTACATATCTCCCACACTGATGTTGGATTTTCTTTGAAATATAAAATATATGTATCGTTTGGGACGTCATTAATACACATCGTATTTTCATATTAAGTTTATTACAGATTTTACATAATCGTTTGAATTACAGCAATTAGATATTGATTACCAGATATATTCTACTATTTTAAACGTTACATAAAGCCCTAATCCCCAATCGTCTCGAACTCAGTGTTTATTATAGGATTAAATGTATCGTTAAAATATGTTTACTTGTTTCAATTATATTTGTAATATTTGTTACAACCAACAGTTTCGTCTCGATTTGTTTATAGCTTATGCAATTGTTCCTTATAGATATTTTTATAATACATAGAGCCTGTAAGTGCATAGTATATGATAGGTTGAGTGGGTTTTATGTACTATGTAGAATCCAAGTGAAATAGTTGTATGATTTAATATGATGTATATTTTGCTTAGTTTTAGACCGTGTATGTCCCAAGTACATCAAGAAATTTGTTCGGAAATAAATAATTACAGAGCAGCAAAGGTATTTTTATTTACATACAATTTCTATGGTAATAATTTTCCCTTATCATATTTTATTTCAACAATTAATATTATATTTTTAAGCATGAATTTCTACAAATCAACATTCTACATTTTTGTATTTTATAACACGTAAAGAGAAAGGGTCGGATTTCAGAATATCTGAAATTAGTAAGAGGAATGCACTAGTCAAAAAAAGGAATCGATTCCCTACTGGTCTATTTATGACTTCAATAGGTACTTTACTTTATATGCCCATAATCGCACACTACTGCGCATTGACATCCTAGACAACCGAGAATTCGATTGGTTGATAACTTGAATATTAAAAGAAAATCAGATTTGTACATACTTTATTTTACACTGTTGAAAAGGATTTAAAATTACACAATTGTCTTAGGTTCTGACGTTATTATTGTTTAAGAACAATCATACTACACAAAAGTATTCTATAGTTATATCATTTAACGTTTAGATTAACACAAAATAGTACACTCAAATCATTGATATTACCGTTCGCACGAATTATAAAAATAGAATTTGCACACAATTCAGTATGAATGTCTGGGGTCCTTTCGCTTTATTCTGTGTCACTGTCACAAAACCTAATTGTTTAGCAAGATTGCACCTAAGCAACTTGTATTTAGTAAAGGTTCCAAGGTCAGCTGACTTCTGCCTTAACGTTCAAACATCCATAGCGTTCCAACAGTTCCTGCTTTTTCCTGCGCAGGAGTGCTTCCTCTATGTCTTTCTGCGACGGCACCGCCACGTGTGACGTCACTACCGGCGCCACTGGCTGCTGTTCTTCCTCTTCTTCTATTCTCTTGTCGTCAGGCTGCAAAATTATACGGATATTTATTTATTTACTCTTTATTGTACACAAAGAAAACGATTATACAGAAATGACTTAAAAGTGGTAATAACATAAAGGTCTTATCGTTATAGGCCATCTGTTAGACAATGGATTCAAATATTTGTTTAAAAATATTCGACGTTTTACATATTTGTGCCACAATAAGAATCTGATCATGTTTAAGAACCCATTTAGTATTTCAATCATAAGTTTCAATACGAGAGTGTATGCGCAGTGTGGGCGCAAGAGGGCGAATCATAGTTTTAATTGTACTCACATCTTCTGGGTAAATGTCTTCTTCTTCGTCCATAACCTCATCTTTCCGTTTTTTCCATTCTTCAACGGCCCGCGCTATTGCTATTAAGAAAAAAATAACATTATCAGTATCATCATTTTTCTCAGGCCCAAGAAGTCTATTGCTGAAAAAAGGTCTCCCCGAAGGATTTTCACAACAAACTGTCCGAAGCGGCTTGCATCCAGCGACTTTCTGCAAGCTTTATTAATTCGTCCATCCAGCCTGTGATTCAAATGTCTTTCAGCCCTATCGATCATGACTAAGTTTTGATTCTAATCCATAACTTTCATTTTATAAGCCTAATAAAAACTGAATACTTAATTGATAAGTTGATTAGTACCTTCTTTCTCAGCTTCCTGTTCCAAAGGTAGTAGTAATCCGTCGTCATCATCTCTGTACCCGTAGTAGTCAGCGTCCACATCTCTCATGAGGTCGGCGCGCGTTCTTCGTGGTGGCGGCGGTGGTTCCTGCTCGAACAGTTCGCGAACACCTAATAACAACATGGGTTCTTATAACATTCGGTTCTAAAAGACATAGAAATGTGCCTCTCATTTTACTGGCGAGTTTGTATGTGACCTATACGTCTATAAGAAACTGCTATTTCTACATATCAACAATAATTTGAACTAAAATTACTGAAGACACCCTAGCCATTTCAACGTAAAATTTCTATATTGAGTTATAAGGTCTAGCCTGAAAGTCTTTAAGGAAACAACATTTTAAAACTACTGCATAGTTTTCTTGTTCAAGGTGCGAAAGCATAAAATATTTGGGTTCATGGAATGAGCAATTGAGCAGTAAGAATTAACACGTAGATCATTTTGAATAGTTTAACATACCTGGCAAATCTTTGGCAGCACCAAAGTATTTGTATCCCCTGTTGCCCGGTACTTCCTTCCCGTCTTGGTCCAACATCTTGGGTCCAACGCGAGCATGGTCGGGCCCGCCCAGAGCCTTTATCTGGATCTCCCAGTGGCGCTTCTCACGCATCAGCTTGTTGATTTCATCGTTCAAGTCGCGAATACGAAATTCACCAAGACCAGCTGTTGATGTTAGAATAAGCAAATAATTAATTATTTTGTTGGTCAGTTAGCGTGCTATATACTACTACTCAAAATAAAAAGACATACCTAATACATATGATGAACAACTCTTCGTAAATACTATTTTTTTATTTATCAGTATCAGGGTAAGTTGTGGCGGTGGGGAAACCTAGTGCCATATTGAGTACAAAAATCTCGGGAAACCTATGTACCTAAACCCAAGACAGCACGTCTCACAGCTAGTATGAACAACTGCTACTATAACGATTACGTAAAATTAAATGAGATAATTAAGTAATTAACCCGTATATTAAAATGGATAGAGTAATCGTACAAAAATAAAAAGGTTGTTGGTTTAGGTAAAAGCATAAAAAATAACAATATAAGGTTATTTTCCGTCCCTAGTTATCATTTGGCTTTTTTGCCTTTCTTCTTTGTTTTTGCCGCCTTCGCTTTGCCCTTATTTTTGCCTTCTTCTTTTTTCTTAGTAGTCGAAATCTTCTTTTTAATATCATCAGAACTACATTGTTGTGAAATATTAGAGTTATATTCAAGCTGTTTATCCAATGGAGACTTTGGGGTCACCAATTCAATTTCTAAATCAGTCTTTTTGTCTTTAGTTTCTAACTTCTTTCCAATTTTAAGAATAAACACATCTTTCAAAGGGTGCATCCTTTTCTCCATGGCTACTGGCACTGGACAATTTGAAGGGGTTACATTGATCACCTTCCTATCTTTGGTGTCACAAATTCTGTCGCAACCATTATATGTATATTTTAAATTCGAAGAATAATTGTTATGAGTTTTATCGGCGTTGCACAGGTCTCGTGGCAACTCAAACTGTATTTGCTCTCCTGCATTGTAAGGCGTATCTTCGCAGGAACACAGTTCCTGAATCCTATCATACTTGCCAATTTTATCCACTCTGGATGATTTAGGAACCCTGATTTTTAACTCGTTCGTATTCATCTTTGTAAAAATTTCGTCGTATTTGGGCAAGTCGTCGTGATGGCATCTGTAAGCGACTGGCTCATATGAACGTTTAGATGACATTGGAGACAATTGTGACATAGGACTTCCAAGTCTAGAGTTAGGTAATGAATGGTGCATACACGGCGGCGATTTTTTGGTGAGACTACTTTCGTCCAACAATATTTTCCCGTGATCATCCATTTCAACCTTATGGCACGAGTACATTGTCATTCCATTGTCCTTTTTTAAGAGGAATGAAGTGCCTTGCGGTTTGGGCGAAGCACAAAAAGTTGTTGTAATCTCCTTACCCAAGAATGACATCCTTGTTGTTACTTGGATGACGCCTATTGAATCCTGGGTGCAGTCGTCGCCGCAAGACAAGTAGTACAAATTTTTAGACAGTGGAGTTGATGTAGTGCACACTATGTTGTCATTTGGTTGCTGCTCTAACCACTTAGTGCAAAGTTCTTCACGTAACGCGATAAACTCTTTTGTATAGTCCATACAAGTTTCTCCTATTTTTGTTACGCAAGTTGTACATGGAGGTTGTTTTGTCAATTGGATAAGTATTTCAAAATCTTTGATACTACATATTTTATCGTAAGTCATTGCAAACAACGTAGACTTTCCAACGTTAAGTTTACTGAAGTTATCTATTTTTCCGTAAGACGAGTCATACAAAACAATTGGTTGTTTTCCCAAGAATGTTGCCGAAATAACCAAGTTATTGAAATCTATATCAAAACAGTCACATTTCATATGAATTTTGTTAATAATTAGTTCTATCAAGAACAGATGGTACGGGAAATTTACATCTTCCTCTTTAACTGAAATCAACTCTTGCTTAGTCTTTTCAATATCTTTAGTTAAACATTTAATGGATTGTCGTAAAGCGTTGGCTTCATTAGTGAGAGCTCTACTCATGTTTGCTATTTTGTCTATATTCTCAGCTAAGTATGGAGAGTTTGGGTCATCCTCATTTTTCGTAAATTTGCTGACTGTTTCAGCTAGTTTATTAACATTTTCTGTAATAGTTTTTCCTTTGGGTTCGAGTGCCGTAACAGCCTCTACTATCTTTTCCACGACTTGTTCAGGCTTTATATTAACACTTCGACGTTCAGGGGAATTCGAAAATGAAGTTCTTTTTGTGGAATTTTCACTTTTTATGGAATTCTCTATTGACGCCCGTAGTTGAGAAGTCTTTATAATACGAGTTGGACTGCTAGACGACCGGGTTGACTTAGTATCTTTTGATCCGGGGCTGCGTATAATCACTGGTGGTGACATACTATGCAAAGTTGGTGTTGCTGGTTCTTCTGGTTGTAATATCTCTTCAATTGGTCCTGCATCCTGATTTTCAACTGTTATGGAGATATTTTGTGACTTAACACTTGGTTCCTTTTGTAATGAAGCACTGGCTTCTCTTGAAGTATTTTGTACTGATGCTATACTTGGTGGTTGAGCTTCAGTGTCATCCATTATTCTATTTTGTATTAAAATATTTGTTGTTTGGAACTATTGACAATAATTTTTACATACTCAATAAAAATGAAAGGCATGGCCTCATAGACACATAAATAATTTTCTTAAATAAACAAAATACTCTAAGCCAAACATTCCTAATAAAATGAAATAAAACACAAGAAAAAAAAATAAAAAATCTTAACACATACCATTTTGTATTTGAGCAACTTTTTTTGCAACTTCTCGGACAATTTGTAATCTCCATTTTTCTGCTTGTGGTAGACTATTGCACTCTGATGCGAGATATGGTCGCCGTTCACGTTGACCTCCCGCCTCCTGGACTTGAGCTGCCCGCCATCGTGCTAATGTGGTCCTGGGTAACATTTAAAATTAATGTCATACAATAATGTTCAAGGGATTTTTTTTACTTCAACAAATATATAACTGAATGTCATTGACTGGAGGTTAACCAGTCTTTTAAATTATAGCACTCAGTGTAAAATATTTTCAAATCAAGTCTTTTAGGATATTTTAATTTATGCATAATTAAAGTTAAAATTCATAATTAAATCTGAACACACTAAAAAACACAATTTGTATTATCTCAGTATCAAATTAACTCAAAAGTCTATCTAGCGACCTATAGGATATTACAATACTTACATAGCCTTCTCTGCATTTCTAGCCTGAAAAAAGGTACAACATTAATTTTGTTAATTATTTTTTTAATTGGAGAAATAACAGGCCATATACTCCTATCTTAACATATAGCCCATCTTGTACTATGTGAAAATGTCATAAGGTTAACTAGAGTAGGCCTTTGAAGTCCGGGGCAAACACAATGTATTGCATGACAATAAAATTTTTGTTTATTTTTTTTTTTGACAAAAAATTATGAATATTTTATTACACAAACATTTAGCAATAACAATGGCTCATTGATTACAAAATGTTGCAAACTAAAACACTGCAGTTTTCTGCAGAAATAGACATAGCAGCGATAGTACAAACCCAGACAGACATTTACAAATGGAGTATTTAATACCTAGATGGTAACTCAAAGGCTATCGGAAACACTCTAATTACTAATGACCGAAAGCAATATAATTACATGACTTCCTTTTTTGCATATTATACATCATTTCATGTCCTATGTACTGCTTCAACTGTTTTCCAGCTCACAGGCATCATTATAAATAAGTATTCTTTGTTTAAGTGGTCGATACTGATAAACTATTATATACAATGTTCTATTAACAGTGGCTTCAAAGTATAATGATACAGAAATATCATATTAACAAACATTATGGGATTGATGTTATTTAAGTTCAAATATATTCAGCAGAGGGCTGGTATACAGATGTAGACTGTTTTTAAGACATTTAAGATGTGAAAAAATAAAGTAGTTTTACAGTTCACTAACAGTTACACTATTTTAGTGGATTATTAAAGAGATGGCACCATTACATTAATTTAGGTGAATTTGAATTTCAATTAAATATTTAAATAACATTAAAATGCTTACCATTTTTGTTTATTGCAATTTGCGAAACACGAAATCAAAATAATAACCTCATTTCACCGCCAACCGCCAAGTGTCAGTTGTCATTTGTCATGTCATATTTTAATCCACAGATAGACTAATGACTAAAGTTAAACTGGCTACTAGTCTTTATAAACGTGTTAAATGCATAGCTGTATGTAAGCAGACCGTAGCTTAGGACTTAGGTCTCACAAAATGGAGCACTCATTATTAAAAGGCCATTCGCCAACCGTTGGACTCCGTTGTTTTGTGTTGTTATCTTGTTACCAATATTTGTCAAAAATACACAAAATAATTCCGCAAACCTTCAAATAGGAATCACATTGTCCTATTAACTATGTTTAAATGTAATCTAAGTATAATACGTTATTACGATGCTGCGAAGTTTATTAGTTTCAAATTTAAGATTGCTATCAAAATCTAGCCTATCTTTTCTCCAGGATCCCGAACCCAAGATATACCACATTGGCTTTCCACTAACAGCCGATGCCAACAATCAAGCCTTATGAGTTATGGTTGACACTATGGGTGGGTTGCAGAAAACCTGACGTTATTGTTAAAGGTAAAGTTAACTTTAGCAGTGACAATAACAATGACCACGGGATAGAAAATTCTTTTGTTGCACCATTGTCATCATTGTTATAGTTAAAGTTAAAAGAGTGACCAGTGAAATGATGCGATGCGATTTTACGTCGGAATTTATCAGCGTATTTTTGTAAATTGTTTTAAAGTACAGGTTATAATTCAAATCGATACACAAATGACAATTATCAATACAAAGAACACACACAAATAACGAAAGATAACCGTGACTTTAACAATAACCGCCCGAAATTGAGTGGTTAATGTTAATGTTATACATGACGTCATTTTAACAATTGTTAATTTTATGCAACCCGAAAATTGCATAACCGTCGATTTGACGGCTGATTAGCCCTTAGTTAATGTTAAAGTTGTTTTCTGCAACCCACCCTATAGATTCTCTTGAGCCTATTTCGACCTATATACACTACTTCACTCCTGTATTATCTGGTGGAGGTAGGTTCGATGAGGTCGACCTCTACCAACAACACAAATTGTAATTTTCAAATTCCATCTATGGCGTTTGTCTGAAGCTAGACTTACATAAATAAAAAAGAAATGGTTCTCTAAGCATTATACTGTTGTGTACTATACATACAATACATCAATACATACAATAAGAATTGCAAAAGCGTGCAAATACCTAATTTAAAGTTTCGCTAGGGGTTTATCAGTGATCAAGATTCTACCGCTGGTATAATAATTAATATGATGAGCGAAAACTATTAAAACACATCATAGACGGATTAAATTTTATTTACTATTTATTTTACAAACAATATACAATCGAATTAACTATTTTGAACTTATTTTTGATATGTAAACAATTGTTAAACAATACATTGATCAATAGTGACAGGATTTAAATATATACCTATCAAATAAATGATTGAAGGCAGTTGAAACAAGGGAATACAAAACACACATACCTATAACTTACACATTACGTTAATGAGCTACCTACATGAGATTTTGCCAATACAATTTACTGCTAAAGTCAAAACTAGCACTTTAGGATATTAAATTAACTGCAGCAACGGACTAAGCCTGTTACGTATTGACAACCCCTAGATATCGCTGACTTGCAATTATGCTATTTGCCAATATTCAAGTTAGCAACGGAAGGATCGCCGATGCAGCGGAACGTGAATCGACCACGAGCCGCCGACTCAGCGCCTCGTGCCCCGCACCGACGTCATCGGAAGCGGACACCAAAGCCTTCGCCCCTCAGGCCGCCGCACTTCTAGGTCTCGCATCGACCAGTAGGCACCTAAGTTAATTAATTATAATTTTGTAATTTTTATATTTAAAATAAATTAATTCTAATTTAAATTGCATTTTTTTGCAACCTCGGGACGCGCTCGACATAATTGGCGCAGTCGGTAGGATACCCGAAATATCACGTATATCGCAAACCGCCGCGCGCGTGCGATCGGGTATCGAAGAATCTTCGCGAGCAGCTTCCTGAGGTGATCAAGAAATCGATCTCGCAGAAACCAAGATGCAAATGTAAGTACTTTAGTTTCTATCTAGAGTTGCTTCCTTTTAATCCTAAGTAATTTCCAAAAATCCAAAATTTTCCATCCAAGGCAAGATCGGATTTCTAGGTTAGGTAATAGTAGTCGTAGGGATTTACAAGACGCAAGTAGGAATTTAGAATCGGACACGATGGTAGATCAAATTTATAAAGCGCTCCGCTTGCTTCCCGAATTTGATGGTAACCCTAACGTGCTCACAAGATTTATTCGTCTATGTGATCAGTTAGTGGCGGAGTATGCAAGTGAGGAGCCTGGGAATAGGCTAAGTAATTTAGCATTATTAAATGGCATTTTAAATAAAGTAACAGGGCCCGCCGCGCGCCTTATTAATTCAAATGGTGTACCAGAGACCTGGGATGGCATTCGATCTGCCCTAATTAATAATTTCGCGGATCAACGAGACGAAACATCTCTGTATAATGATCTTGCGTTACTGAACCAAGGCCCGGCAAGTCCCCAAGAGTTTTACGAACAGTGTCAGAACCTATTCAGTACCATTATGACCTATGTCAGTCTGCATGAAACGGTCCCGAGTACCATTGAGTCAAAACGAAGTTTGTATAAGAAGCTAACGCTTCAGTCATACTTACGGGGTCTGCGCGACCCATTGGGATCTCGAATCCGTTGCATGCGCCCTGATACGATTGAAAAAGCTTTAGAGTTTGTGCACGAAGAAGTTAATACTTTATATATGCAGCAACGCAACGAGCACATGCCTGATAAAAGGCATCAGCCCCAGGTTAGTCAACCTCAATTTCAATACGGCGTTAAATCATCCCCTATTGTTAATCCACCCCCGCGACCGTTAATGACGCAACCACCTAGACCTTTTAATATGCCCAGTCAATTTCGTCAATTTTCCGCGCAACCGCATAAATCGGTTCCACTATGGAAACCAAATGTTCCTCAACCGAGAGGACCTACACGGACGCAACAAATGTTTGGTGCGCCACCCCCAAATTATAGGCCCGCGAGTAACGTCTTTAAATTACCGCCGCGAAACGTAGCGCCCGCTGGTCCTATACCTATGAGTGGTGTGAGTCATTTTGTGACGAAACCATTCCCGCGTCAGCCCCATGACTGGAGTAGATCAGGTAACCCTCCACCTTCGAATTATTTCAAGACTAGGGAGATGAACTTTACGGAATTTTACGAACCGACATACTATGACGACTATGAATATTATAGTGACTATCAACAAGACTATACTGAATACCCTGACTATGCTTGTGAATTTACATACGACCAACAACCGCATTATTCTGATAGTTGTAGCATTGAAGAAATACCGGTTGACACCCCTAAGGTTGAGAATGAGGATTTTCAGAAAACCCCCAAATCAGACAAGTCAAAATAGAAATTAATTTACAGACACAGCGACAGTTACCGTATATAGAGATAATGGATCCCCCGATCAGATTACTCATAGACACCGGCGCGAACCAGTCATTTATAAGCCCGGAATGTGTGCAACGTTTTTATTCACACATCCCATGCAATTATGAACCTTTTGAAGTCACAAATATTCACGCTACAACGCGAAATGAATATTCTATTACAGTACCGTGTTTCCAGGAAATAAATGAGCCAGACGATATTACTTTATTCATATATAAATTTCACAACTATTTTGATGGATTAATTGGGCTTGATTTACTTGAAAAATGGGAATCCAATATTGATTTAAAAACTAAAACCTTAATTACTAAAAATTCCACTAATCCACTTTTAATGTACGATTCGCGTAACTGTAACTTGTACGAAGATATTATACCGGCCAATTCATGTAAGTTAGTTAAAGTTCCAATAAATTTTCATGATGGTGAGGCATTTATTCCGGAACAATTTATATCCAACTGTGTCATCGGAGACTGTGTCACTACAATTAAGCATAATCGTGGAATCATAGAAGTTAAAAATCCAACCCGCCATGACTTAGTATTTTCAATGGATCGTCCTGTCGAAGCGCAACTATTTAATGTTCAGTGCACGCGTACCGAACAAGCGTCGGATCGCGTTAGTCAGGTGTTGTCGCGATTGCGCACGGATCATTTAAATCCGGAGGAACGTGCAAACTTAGAAGCGCTTTGTTCTCGATATGCAGATGTATTTTATATAGACGGTGAACCCTTAACTTTTACCAATCAAGTCAAGCATAAAATCAGAACGACCGACGAGGTTCCAGTTTACACTAAAAGTTATAGGTATCCGCATATTCTCAGGCAAGAGGTACACGATCAAATTCACAAAATGCTTGACCAGGGAATTATTCGACCATCTCATTCCGCGTGGAATTCACCTATTTGGGTCGTTCCCAAAAAGTTAGATGCATCTGGGGAAACGAAATGGCGAATTGTAGTTGACTTTAGGAAGTTGAATGACAAAACCATTGACGACAAATATCCTATCCCCAATATATCTGACGTATTTGACAAATTAGGTAATTGCCATTACTTCACTACATTAGATCTAGCTAGTGGGTTCCATCAAGTTGAGATGAGCCCAGAAGATATTTCAAAGACGGCATTCAATGTAGAGCACGGTCATTACGAGTTCTTACGTATGCCAATGGGCCTTAAGAACGCTCCATCCACGTTTCAACGCGTAATGGACAACGTCCTTAGAGACCTGCAAAACGTTGTGTGTCTCGTGTATTTAGATGACATAATAGTCTTTAGTGTTTCATTACAAGAGCACATGGTCAATTTAGAAAAGGTTTTCAAAAGATTGAGAGACTCTAACTTTAAAGTACAAATGAATAAATCCGAATTCTTAAAACTAGAAACAGCTTATCTAGGGCACATTATAAGTAAAGATGGTATTAAACCAAACCCAGATAAAATTAAAGCCATAGAAAAATTTCCAATGCCTAAAACCCCCACTGAGATTAAACGATTTCTCGGACTGTTGGGTTATTATCGTAAATTTATACCCGACTTTGCCCGTGTAACGAAACCCATGACCCAATGTCTCAAAAAGGGATCTAAAATAGCACCCGGTAATAGCGATTACGTCAAATGTTTTGAGAAATGCAAGACCCTACTAACTAATGACCCAATACTACAGTACCCGGACTTTGAAAAAGAATTTATTTTGACTACTGACGCCTCTAACTACGCCATCGGAGCAGTTCTCTCCCAAGGACCAATAGGTAGTGACAGACCCATAGCATATGCGTCGAGAACCCTTAATACTAGTGAAATAAATTATAGCACTATCGAGAAGGAACTCTTAGCGATAGTGTGGGGTACTAAATATTTCCGGCCCTATTTGTTTGGAAGGAAATTCAAAGTTCTTACTGATCATAAGCCCCTACAGTGGGTTATGAACATAAAAGAACCTAATTCACGATTAACGCGATGGAGACTGAAATTGAGCGAGTATAATTTTACACCAATTTATAAACAGGGTAAATTTAATACTAATGCTGACGCCCTGTCTCGCATCGAAATCAATAATGAAGATGTGAGTTCTATCGCTGTTAACGTTCCTGAGTCAGTAAGGCAACCTTCAGTTGCTGGGTCTTCAACCCTTACTGCCCACACCAGTACAGAAAACCCCATATTAGATATCCCGATAAGTGATGACCCCCTAAATAAATTTAATAGACAAATATGTTTTGTGGTAGTAGGTGACATAAAAAAACGACCGACTGTAACTAAACCTTTTGATACACACACTAAAACGACTATACAAGTTTCCGAATTTAACTTAGAAGATGACATTATTAACGCAGTAAAAGAGTATATAAATCCTAAAGTAAAGACAGGTATTTTAATTAATCCACCCTTGGCCATGTACAAAATCATCCCCATAATTCAAAATACATTTAAAAGTTCAGCCATGAACTTGGTCTTAACTAAGAATGAAGTAGAGAATGTTAAGGAATATTTACGGCAGCAAGAAATCATAAAAAAATATCACGAGGGTAAAACCAACCACCGTGGTATTAATGAATGCTTTTTATCATTATCTCACCGTTATTATTGGCCCAAGATGAAAGAATCGATCGCAAAATACATCAACGAATGTAGTATTTGCGGTCAGGCTAAATACGATCGACATCCTATAAAACAAAAGTTTTCTATAGTACCACCACCAAGTAAACCTTTTGAAATTCTTCATCTTGATTTATTTACAACTGAAACTGAAAAATTCCTTACATTAGTTGATGCCTTCTCGAAATACGCTCAAGCGTATCATCTTAGAGATGGAACAGCTTTAAGTGTCATTCAAGCTCTTCTTGTGTTTTGTACTCATCATGGCATGCCCTTGACTATTGTGACTGACCAAGGACCTGAATTCACAAACGCACTATTCTCAGAATTCACAAGATTACACAATATACAACACCATAAAATTCTTGCACATACACCTAACGACAATGGAATTGTAGAGCGTTTTCATTCCACCATACTCGAACACCTAAGGATCTTGAAACTGGAAAAGAAAAACCAGCCTGCGATCAATTTAATGCCTTATGCAGTTATGGCATATAACAGCTCTATTCATAGCTTTACAAAATGCCGACCAATAGATCTCATCACAGGGCACTTTGACCCACGTGATCCTATACACATAAATATAACAGAACATTTGCTTCAACAATACTTACAAGATCATAAGGAGCGAATGATTCAAGTCTATAATTTAATTAATGAAACTTCTTTACACAATAGAACTGAATTGATCGAAAACCGAAATAAAGACCGCGAACCTGAAAAAACATATACACCCGACCAGCAAGTTTTTGTGCGGAACCCTATGGCTTCTCGGCAGAAACTCGCCGCTCGTTACACACAAGATACAGTTTTAGCCGATTTACCAATTCATATCTACACAAAAAAGAAACGTGGTCCCGTAGCTAAGTCACGCCTTAAGCGTAGTCCCGTATTGTTACAGGATGATTCTACTACTACTACTGCTGCTACAGCTGACCAAAGGACAAGACGTAACGATTGACTCTCTACAAGACGGACCCGGACTACTGCCTTTTAATTTAGGACCCGCAAAACTTATATCCCATTATCATTCATTTCTCAATTATATTAACCTCAGTGATATTGACTCACAAGTTGCTATGGTAAAATCTCAGCTATCCGATCTTAAGCCTCAGTTGAATAATAAAACACTTTCATTATATGATCCTCACATAACGTACCTTAGTGATAAATTAAAAAGAATTTCTGATCAATTGGGCACATTTGAGTTAAACCGTAAAAAGAGAGGACTGATTGACGGACTTGGTTCGGTAATTAAAAGCATATCCGGTAATTTGGATTACACAGATGCCATAAAATATGACAATGCCATCAAAGTTCTCAGAAATAACGAACATAAATTAGAAACCGAAATTACAAGTCATATAAGTTTAAATAAAGAATGGGTAATACAAAATTCACAGGTATTAGAAAATATATCTATAAATCAGGAAAAAATAACTGAAACTTTAAATCGTATAATGGACAGTGATAGCGTTAGGGAAACTGAATTAATTAAATACGCCCATCTGGCGCAACATCTTATTATTTTGAGTGACAATATCGATAGATTGTCGGAAGAACAGTATAAGTTAGAAATAACTTTAGCTTTTATTAGAATTTCGGGCACTCCTCATTCCATATTAACCGTAAAGGACATGATGGAGATTATAGAAAAATTAAAGATTCTCTATAATAGCAAAGAGATTCTTAATATAGAAATTAGGCATTTTTATGATATAATTAAATTAGGTTATTTTTACAGTAGTAACGAGATAGTTATAGTTTATCAGATACCGATTGTCTATACCCCGACTTATGATTTTTATAAATTATCCACGGTTCCTAATAAGCACCACCAAATCCTATTACCGTCCTTACCTTACATAGCAATCTCTGGAGAAGAATCTTGGTACATGGAGGCTGAATGCCCGAAGGTGATGGACTGGTATCTCTGCGAACGAAAACCCACATACAACACTCAAGATAACCCGAACTGCGTGCACCAACTGATCGCGTCCCAGGAACTTGACTCATCCTGCCAGCCGACTTCGGTTGTCCTCGTAAGAGAAGCTATGGAACAACTCGACGAGAAACATTACACTATAAGTCTTCCTAATAAAACTAAGATCAAGACTTCCTGCGGCCAAGAACAATACAGAATCCTTCAAGGGAGTTATTTGGTTCTCATCCCTCTGAACTGCTATCTGAAAACTCCTGAATTCACAATTTCCAATACCAACGACCGCGTCAAAGGACACCCGTTGAAGATAATCGAATTACCTGCATATAAGGATCAGAAACCCAAAGAAAATCCACCTATTATATTGAACTCGGCGGATCTTAAGAACCTACATACACTTAATGAGAAGATATCTCTGCAGCTACCCGCAAAGCTAGATGAAATTGATACATCGAGCCTCTATCATACAACTATCCCGGTTTATATCATCCTATTAAGTACAGTAGCACTCGTTATACCTCTCACATACTGGTATTTCTGGACGAAACGGACAATTGAAGATCAAGCTAAAGAAAATACCTTACAAGAAACATACTCCGAGATACAAGAACCGAGATGTCATCCCTCAGAGATAAATCTCAATTCCAGCATCGTTTCAGCGACTCTATCAAAAAACGTTTCGAAATAGTCGCTGAAGTACGGGGGGAGGTGTTACGTATTGACAACCCCTAGATATCGCTGACTTGCAATTATGCTATTTGCCAATATTCAAGTTAGCAACGGAAGGATCGCCGATGCAGCGGAACGTGAATCGACCACGAGCCGCCGACTCAGCGCCTCGTGCCCCGCACCGACGTCATCGGAAGCGGACACCAAAGCCTTCGCCCCTCAGGCCGCCGCACTTCTAGGTCTCGCATCGACCAGTAGGCACCTAAGTTAATTAATTATAATTTTGTAATTTTTATATTTAAAATAAATTAATTCTAATTTAAATTGCATTTTTTTGCAACCTCGGGACGCGCTCGACATAATTAGCCTGATATATTAAAATGAATAACAGAGATGAATTATAGAAAAAATTATAACTTTCTCGAGTCCCTAACATCGCTACCAGAGCGTCTTCAAGCAGAAAGACAAAATTACAAACTACGTGATACGCAAGCTTTAAGAAATGAAAAAGTATTATGTACTTTACTTCTTTATTTACGCGACACTATAAACTAATGTGTACCAGACACGTAAACTTACTATAACTACTATTTATGCTGAATTTGCATAATATGCATTTAGCATACAAAAACTTTTTTTTCTCGAACAATCAAGTTCTATATAATGTAGATTTTACAAATACATTTATCATCTACATCTATAAATGTTTTCTTCATTTTCGTCCTCTACAAAACACAAAGGTACAGACACGGTAACGCATCTGCATAACAATTCTCCTAGACGATTCGTGCGGCAGTACGACCTAAGTAATCTGTGGGCAGTACAGCCTACAAGGCGAGAGTTATTTCCAAGGTTGGCGCGAGGTGGCGCTAGCGGTCGGTGGCGTTGGGGTTGGTGTAGGAGAAGCCGCGGAAGGGCTCTTGGTCCATGGAGCGCAGCACGTGCGGCTCCACCGCCGTGAGCCGCGGCCGCTCGCCCGTGAACGCGCGGTCGAAGTACTGCGTGTCTAGCGGGTGCCTCTGACAAACAAATAAATAAATAAATAAATAAATAAATACACCCAACAGTCACATACATTGTCCTGAGTGCACACTAAGATGCCTTGAGACACTTACATATTCCTGACCCCACCTTCAATTAAGTCTTGTGTCGTGGGTATCAGTCATCAGAAACTATGAGAGACTGATGACTATGATCAGGACTTAATTCTTGTGGGGTCAGGAGTTCAGGACTATGTGACTATGGGGTGACTTAAAAATATAGTTATTGGAGTCTATTAATCACATATTGTCATTTAAGTATTTTATAAATGACAGTTACGTACGAAATCGATAATCAGAAGGAGAATAATAGCACCTGCCCAGCCCCCAGGGGCAGCCTGAGAGTGAGTTCTTATGGGTCAAGAGTAATAAAGACAAACCCTTTAAAATGGACAATTTAAATAATTTTAAACCAATAATTTTAAACCCAGTTAGAAAATTATGAATAGTGAAATAAAAAAACAGATATTTAAAATAATTTTGCAAAGTTCGTAGAGTGGGGTAGTAATCCCCAATTCCCCATGGTGAGGTCACATGACTATTAATGTGACCACCTAAATCTTTAGTTACGACCAAGCCTGATTTTATGATATAAGAATTACATTTTCTGTAGGCATTAAAATAACGTATAATTTCATGATATTCATAATCTACAATCACCGCGTTAATAAGTTACTTAAATACTCAAGCGTGCGTGAGTGACCGAAATAATTCGCCGTAATGTGGGTGGATCATTAGACGCACAAGCCCTTCTCTTGATAGAATTACGATGTGTTTGTGTAATAGAAGAGGTTCTTTCAGCCTTCCAAAGTATATTTGCCTTTAAAAACACATTATTAGGAAAAGATTTATGTTTCGCGTCAATTGTGAGAATTTCGATAAATGAATAAAATAAATACCTAAGACTTAGGAATAATCTGTAGAGCTTTACGTTATACAGTTGGAATTGTTTTCTAGAAATGCAATTTATAACTTTTGTGGCGCAAACTAGCTATGAAAACATATTTTAATACTTATATAAGCTCTAATAATCATTACACCAATTTAAAAATAGACCTAATTAATGAGTTTCTGAAAAAATTCTAGTCTTCATTATTAAACGTAAAATATTGGCTGATATAAAAACTATATTATTTGAAATTCTTATCTCGTCTTCAATATTAGTTTATATTTAAAAGGATACATACCACCCGTGGTCTGAAGGGTGCCTCGAGGTCTCGTCTCTCGAGTCGGTCCCAGTGTATGGCGTGGAAGAAGGCTTGCTCCCGGATGTCGCCGTGCATGCACTCCGTGCCGCCCAGCCGCGTGCGCGCGTCTTTATCCAATAACTAGGGACGAACGTTAGGTACTTCATATTTATTGGGATAGGGCAAAAATTAAGTTTGATTAAAAATACGTTGCCAACGGATAAATCGATAATTTATACAAAGTGCTTCTTGAAAAAAAATCTAGTGATTCTGATTTTAACAAAAATTACTAAGTAGTTAGTTAAGAGTTATCGAGATTTTGTATTTTTCCAAAATATCAAAATTCTGTCAGTCAAAATAATTATCATTAGTAGGTATTGGCCATAAAAGTCTCAATTCAAATGCGTCCTGCTTGTAAGGGTTCCATCGGGGACATTAGTTTGATACCAAACTCCGTACTTATATGAAAGTAGAAAAATAGTGCCATACTCGAGTTAGTATGGTGAGCGCCTCTTGCGAGAGGAAGCGCGGGTAGGAGGGCATCTCGTTGCAGATGGACCAGAACAGCTCGTCCTCGTCGCAGCCGCTGAACGGACTCTGCCCGATGAGCATCTCGTACAGCAGCACGCCGAACGACCACCAGTCCACCGTCTGGTTGTACTTCAAGCCTTTGATTATCTGGAACAACAGACGCCAAAATGCTTGTTAAATACAAGAGATCATTAATAAACAACAATAAATCACTATTATAGTATGTACTACAATTAAGGGTACCTCTTATTGAGGTACACTTAAAGCCCAATGTGACTGACGCCCGAATATTGAAAGACCAATTAAATTTTAAGTTGACCATCTCCAATTTCCGCTTAAATTACGGACGTTAGCTTAAGTACGAAAATGTTAAATGCTAGCAGAATTCTAAAATATATCACAGAAATATTAACGTTGGTAAATTTACCTCAGGTGCCATGTAGTCTGGTGTGCCGCAGAAAGTGTCCGCGGTTTTGTCCAAGTATATTTGTAATTTGCACATTCCAAAATCTGCAATGCGCACATGACCATCGAAGTCCAATAAAATGTTGTCTAGTTTTAGATCCCTGGAAACGAAGAATAGTAAGAATAAAATTTGCTGTGACTAGATAATACTCATACGTATTATAGACTATAGTCTTTAAGTCTAGTAACTAAGACAAAAATGCAAACCTGTAAATAATACCCCTCTTGTGTAAAAACTTCAAGCCCGACACAATTTCAGCGCCATAGAATCTGGCTCGTGCTTCCGGAAATCTGCCACTTTGTTGGATGTGGAACATGAGATCACCGCCATTCAGATATTCCATTACAAAGAATAAATGGGACTGAAATAAAAATTAAATGAACTAAATATTCTTAAAATGGTACTAAGTTAAGAAATAGTCTGACTTAAATGCGCATTGTAGGGAGATCAAACGACCCCAATGACAGTGCAAAACTTAAAATTAATCCAAGAGGATTATCAGGCGTTAATTTCATCAAGCAGCTAAAAATAGTCACCATCACATTTACATTGTAGGCAAAACTTATGCTTTCGTGTGTTCAAATGGTGCCAAAATTTCGAAACCGCCAAAAATAATGATAAACATATTAAATGTTATGGCTAATTAGCTTGAAGTACTTGCCGACATATAATAAAAGTTTTTATGAGACTCTCCTATATGATTCGTAAAATAAAATTTACTTACATCAGTCTGGAACGTGGAGAAGAGATGGCAGAGATAGGGATGGTTGGTGCCGAGTGCCAACACTTTCCTCTCAATTAGAGTGCACTCAACGTCGTCATCTTCTAGTACTACATCTTTCTTCAAACATTTTACGGCGTAGTAATATTCCGTATCTCGTAGCTCGGCTAGCAACACCTGGGAATTTTTAGAAATAGTTTTCATATTTACCTTATTTACCTCTTTTTTGAAAGATATTAATCAAGGTATTGAGTGATTACTCGATGCCTTTAGATATGAGCGGCATGCCGCTTTTATTCATTGAGATTAATCACAAGAAACTATTGTAATCAATGGATACAAATTTCACTTGAAAAGGTTCCAAAACCAAGCGAGAATTTCGTAACAGTGAAAGTCGCATACAATTTAGCAAATTTTGCCAAGAATTTAGATATCGGGTCATCGTGAGATTAACTTCTAATTCCCATTTGTTTTTAATGTGGAGAGTTACGAGAGCCAATTCTCGAATTGATAACACACATGTTCAAGAACCAAGACAATAAAGTAGATAGTTGATAGTAATATTATTTGTACCCTTGATAACTTGATAAGACATTGTAATTCTTATCAGCATAAAAAACTTTGTTTAATTAAAGACGCCATTCAATGTGCAACCCTTACGACGTTCCTACATATTACGCAAAATTGGTAAAACGCGTATTACTATAATTATTATACATTAAAAAACAAAACAAAATAACGACATTACCTTTTGATATATAGTTGTTATATGTATGGAAACGTTCGAGACAACTGTACGAGAAGTTTTCGTTTTATAACTAGAATATATCATACTTTCTCCGTATTCTTGGCCCGGTCTCAAAGGCAATTGGGACAAGCGCTTCAAAACCAGGAAGGCGCAAGTATCTGGCTCACGCGTTGCTTCGATGATGCGAGCTCAGAAATATGTATTTAATAATTTCATTACTTTTGTCACTATCACAATATAGTAAAGTATAGAATATAAATACAGAAGTAAATAATTAGGTAGGTTCATTTTTATGTCCTAGCAATATACGCGATACTAACTGACAAAATATTAAATACCCATTACCATTTTCCTTTTAAAATTTTGGGAAGTATTAAGTACAACACATCCAATTAGTCTCATGCCCCCAAAAAAAAAGATGCGGTTGTGTTGCAGATGACGATACATTGCTTTAAAATTGGCGATGGTCTCAAGAGAAGGCCGACTACACGTGTATTCTCTGACGTTCAAAAGGTGGCTAGTGATGTAAGCAACGAAAATAAACCATGTAAGTCTAGGTACCTATTAACACTACAATACGACAGCAGGGCAGGTGAACCACGACGACACTACACCACGCTGCAGGTGGCATGTTGCCATATCACAAGGGTTACGGTCAATATAATACGTCTAACATTTGTGACGTGAACAAAGAAGTTCCCTCCTAAAAGTAATTTTAAGTAAATTATTTCAAATGCATAAAATATATATAATTTACTAATTTACGCTATCTATCTATTCAGCCACAGGAAGTCCACTACTGAACAAAGGACTCACCCAAGGATCTTCACATCGACCTGATGGAAGTTTGAGTTTACACTAGAAGTAAAATTAAATAATTTATTTTGGGTGTGGTCCGTGCATCTAGAGGCTAGAGTTAATGTTAGATCTGTGATCAATAACCTCTGTTACCGCATCAGTTTATCAAAAGCCAAGTACAGCCGCGGGTTCATCGTACTCAATGAGTGAAATAAAAATATTATCGTTTGACATTTTCTAGTCTTTGATGTGGCTTGCGTCATCATTTATAGCACCGTATCGTAGAAGAACGTAGCGAACTCGAGACATTAATGATTTATCGTCACTTGTCAAAACAAACGGAACTGGCTAGTCTTCTCAGACGTATTGCCTTACATCACAACTCATATCAGAAAAGTCTAAAAGCTCAAAACTATTAATAGATACAAATAATTAAACGTTGAAGTAGTAATTGAATACGTTTTGGCTATCTGTAATTTGGCTCTGCAAGCTGTTTATTATTTGTTCGAATGATTTTTGAAAGGTAAAGAACTCTGCATCGACCTAGTTATGAATCTATTTTCGAATGGTACAGGTAGTAAACTCTATTTTCATTAGTTTCGAATGTTGACACAGTTTTCATTTGCAACAGACATAAACTACTAAGCAGATTTATTTTTCTCTTTGTACTGATTGATATTAGGTATATTTATTTTAAATTGTTTTAACTCATTACGGATAATGTTTAATGCATTAAAATTTCATTTATACCAGGTATATCAAGACTGCGACCGAAAACGAAGCCAGGTGGGAGTTTTAGTGGTTACAGACACGATGCAAATAAAAAATTCGCCAAAACAACGACAGACATTTTTTTAGAATTTTTTAAAAATCACTGTGTTTGGGTGGTAAATTCCTAGTTTTTGCGAAAATACTAATTTAAACCCTTACGTACCATTGCGTGTTTAACAATAAAGAGGTGAACATCTTTATTTTAGGAAAACTATGTATACCTATATCACCGAAATACGACGATAAGTAAAAAATTACAACAAAAAAGTTGTAAACTTTTTTTGCGAAATTTTTACTTGCATTGTGTCTGAAGTCACTAATACTACCACCTGGCTTCGTTTTCGGTCGCGGTCTTGATATACCCTGTATGTCATGGGTTTACAATATTAATAATGCTAACTTAGTGACTGGCACAGAAAGATAATATTATTAAATATTCAAAGCCACGTTTATTTGATAAATATATTATTAATATCGTAATTTAGTGCTCCACGAGGTTATTAAAAATAAATAACATATTTATAGAAAATAATTTAGATTTGAAACCCCCTGTCAAAATTATAATTATTTCATTTAATTTGAACAGATCACAGATGTAGGTAATTTATAATTTTATAAATACTGTTTTTTATAACAAGCATGTCACAAAGAATGTCTGGCCTTCATTTTCAGGGCTAAGCCAACGTCATGTTTATTATATTAGGTATAGACGCGTCTCTCATCAACCAAACACTCATCTCCGTTGTTCGTTGCAAATCATCGTATAGTTTTTTCTTGGCAATATCCCTTGTTTCAGTATTAGTTTATTTCTGGAGAGTGAGTTCGCTTACATTTTGTATTTTACGAAATTATTTAATCCCTTTCTTTGATAGAAACGGGTTTCATTGGTTTTCCTTTCAGCTGACTATTATAATTACTTGGTGAAGGTGCTAATGCGCTCCATATTATTTACTATCATATTAGGTGCTTTTATTATTTAATTTACCACGTGACCACACATACTTATAGAGTATGAGAATAGCACTGACATAATTGAAATGGTTTTATATATAATCGGGGCAACGTTATTGATTGTTATGATATATACATAGATGCGTATTTTAAAACAGAATGTAGTCACGCTGGTTGTCTGGCACTTGATTCTATATTAAATCTGGGTCAGACATAAACTGTGGTTATTGCTACCATTTTGTTTATTAACTTTTCTTTTAAATAATATTACTAATATCTATTTAATGGCAACTCCTCTGTGATACCCTAAAACATGCCTACTTTTTCAACCCCAAAACTCTCTGAGTTCGGTCCAGTGAAAGCAGCAATATACGAGTATAACATCATGATTATGCATATATTGATTGAGTCGGTCGAGAACGTCCCAGGCGGTCGTATAAAAATCAAATAAAAGACCTATTAAAGAAAGGAAAAATACTGAGTCCTCGAAACCGACAAGCGTGTAAGAAGAAATTAATGACAGTTGAAGAAAAGAAAGAGGTATGTATAGGCCGTAGCACTTGGCGCCAAATAGTCTCGGCCCACCCCGATGGGACATAGGCGTGAGTTTATGTATGTATGATTTGAGATAAAAAAGAGGTAGATACATAAAAACCTCACCAAATCAATTTAATGGTTTGGCTGTGAGCATATAAACAAAAACGTTTTAAAATGTAGTTACCTACGTTGTATTTTTAGACTTCGCAGAACACGAAAGCAGCGGACAAAATATATTCTGCTTTATTTCACTAATTTCTCATTCGCTCTTTTAGTTCACTAACATAAAATAGTACCCAAAAGAAAACTGTAATATATGGTAAAGGAGAGTAGTAAAGCGTGTACCTGGTCCATTTAATTAAATAACATAATTACCTTTCCAAAGCTGCCTTTGCCTAAAACTTTGATGAAATGGAAATCTTCAATGGTGTACTTTCTGAATCGTGGTATTGATCTCGCCGGTGGAGTGAAGCGGCCTGTTTTTCTGAAGATACCGTAAGCCGTGGATTGTTCTGAAATATTTAAGCAATGCCTTTTATGAGGAAAGGGAATTTGAATAAATCGCATAATATTATCAATTAATATTGTATAAAAATAATCAAATGCTTTAAGTCCAGCAGGCAAAAAAGTTTGAAGGGATGTATCGTAACTCGTAACCAAACTATGAATGCAAACCAAATGACATTCTGTCGTTATAAAAGACAATTCTTGTGCCTTTTATTTATTTTGTATACACCTGAAAACAGTTTAGGTATGACCGATGTTCGGGAGGTGATTAGCAAGTTATGAATACTAAAATTATAGGTATTCTTTTATTCCACCTTCTACATACGCGTGCCCATGTGTGTTTGAGTAATATAAATTTATTGGCATAAGTGCGTTGGTATTTCTCATCAACCCCGAGATTTGGACAGACGTAAACATCCTTGAGAGCAACACCGTTGATCCCTGCTGTATCACCTTTACGCTGAATAAACGGTCACTTTACAATTTAATGTTCTACTAAAACTCAGAAGAGTATTTAGTCTGAGTACTAAAAGTATTATAAAAATATGAATTATATTTTTTTTATTTTATTATTAAAATATACAAACAAGATAATAATTTGTTCGTCTTGATTATTTGCAAAAATATTCGTTCCTCCAGACGACAGCGGCTCTTATTAACGTGAAATATGGTATGATTAGTTCCAAAAGAATATTGTTTTAATTTTCCCGCATAAAAGATCGTAATTTATTTGCTTCTGAAATATATGAAAAGATGCAAATAAGTATATTTTTATAGGTTTTGTCGTTGATATTTTTTGTTTACTTTGATATGATTTTGATTTTTGATTGCGTCATTGTAACATGAAAATTCTTTATGTTAACATACCTGTACAGCATCCAAAACGAAGTAACCATTTTACTATTTCATATAATTTTGAATTCAATTTATTCAGATGTTTTATTTCAGAACATAACTAGTGTTGGGATGAATGATATTTTATAATCTGCGATGAGATTTTATTAACCTCTCACGCTCGAGAGTGCGGTCCGCGGTTACTTTATTACGCAATACAGCTTCCGTGTGTTTACGTTCAACCACGTTATAGTATAAGTATGACATAATATGCGGCCGCATGTGTGATATATTATTTCTCTTTTACCTCATATGAGATCGCGAGCATCGCTAAAAATATTTGCTCAGACAGAGCAATATCAAGGTCGACTCGGTTAATTTTGGCATAGTCGAAATCTCGACAAAAAAATGTGTGCTTTCCATAATAAGTCTCGAACTTTCTATTAATAACACGCAACCGCCACGCGCGTAATATTTGCTATATAGAAAGTATTTCGTGTAAAGATTGTTAAAAAAAACACTATATCACAATACTTTGTTCATTTATTGGCGCAAGTGTTGGGGATAAATCAATGTCCTATAGTGACTCCCCTCCCTCTAAAACAAAATATGCAGTAGTATGAAATATATTTACGTAAATATTTTTATAAATTGTTACATATAATACATTCTTTGACTCCGTCTTGAAATAATTAGGTTGATCTGTTTAATTTTGTGAGTGGGTTGCGCAGAGTAGTAACAAACATTGTATATTTCGCAATAATTACTCTCAGTCGTCTGTTAATTACTTATGAGCAGTCATTACAATTATTTACATCTAATTATCACACAATCCTCATAAATCAATCTTTAGGTAGGTAAGTGACAGCATTTTTTCGCATTAAAAATATAAATCGCTTAAAAAAACCATCTAAAGCATTTTAAATAAGCACGTAAAATTACTTGCACCTTGCGTAATTTTTTAATGGCCTGATATCAACAAAGTAGGCAACATTATGATATAATGTAAATTACAGCGAATACGAGTATATCACTAATGCAAAGCTCTAAGGAAAATATAGGTAGCGTGACAAAAATATTATTTAGATACTTGTGATAGCTCAAATATCATCGCCTGTAGAGAGTAGACTGCAAAATATATTCTTATGTTGTACACATAAATTGAATCTGACTGCGTAATACTTCGTCGCGCTTGTACCATCATGTTTCTCATTTACGTTACAATTTATGTCTTATTTCCTATCAACACGAACAGGTGCTTTTCATATTACTCTAAAATCCTCAAGTATTCATTTGATTAGTACAACATTTCTTATGTTTTGAGAAATTTTCACTTTAGGGAGATACAGTAGTATATTAACGTAAAAATTGTAACGCGTTTTACAACCTGTTTTGTTTCCGTTCAATGAGTTATTGCATACTTAAGAAGTATATGATTTGTATTGTGTAGGTAATATTATTTCGCGTAATATTTAGTACCTAATGCTGTTAGAGTAGGCCCTGGTATGGTGGTGCCTAAAAGATTTTCAAAGAATGATCAGCTATAATTTGATCTTGTTATCTTACGCGTACCTACAGTGTAGGATTCAAAGAAAAACAGAAACGCGAGTCGAAAATATGTATGAACTATGAAAATCGTTATTTTTTAAACTAGGAGCATTAATATAGGCTTACAGAACTCTCCTTGTACGTATACCAGATTGTTGTAAACATTTACTCGCATTTTATCTTTCATGTTCAGGATCTGATATTGAAAAATACCTACCAGTTTTAAATCTGTTTATTTGATTAATGATTATCATGATGTATTTTTTTCTATTTTGGCTCTTTTGTATATTTTCTTCGGTTAATTTTTATTCTTGGAAGATTTTGTTAAACATATGCTCAGTATTATTATATACAGAGAAATCTGGTGCATTTCTCAGGTAAACAAAGCCACAAATGTTCCTCGTGAGCATGCGTTTTGCTGTCGGCTATCTTGTAGCTGCCAAGTTTGTTCTATTTTTATTTTTTAAAATTCTAATAATTATGAAAGAATCATATATTCTATAACTAGTTTAAAAGTGAATTTATATTTTCTATAAACAAATCCTCCGGTCGTTGAAGAACAAAAAAGCATAGACGCTTTTATACAGGGTATATCCAGACTGCGACCGAAAACGAAGCGAGGTAGTAGTTTTAGTGACTACAGACACAATGCTACTAAGAATTTCGCAAAAAAACGTATATTTATTTTATTTTTTAAGTATTATCGTTGTGTTTGGGTTGTAAATACATGGATTTTGCTAAAATAATAATTTTAACCGTTGCGTCCATTGATGTAACATTGATATCGATGGTTGCGACTTTAAAAATAAAAGGGTGTACATTATTATTTTAGGAAAAACCACGTATTTACCACCCAAACACGATAATAGGCAAAAAAATCGAAAAACAACCAAAGCTTTTTTGTTTTGAAATATTTTTAAATTTTTAATAAAATGTTCGAAGTCACTTAAACTACTACCTCGCTTCGTTTTCGGTCGCAGTCTGGATATACACGGTATTTTTAACTTAGTTTTTTACACTGTTGTTTTATAATCAATAGTTATAACCCATAATTGGTAGCCATAAGGATATACAATAAGCTTTAAATTTGAGAACAGTATCTATCTTTGCCGTCATTTACTGAATTAACCAACCAAGTTATACAGTTACAGATTTGGCGGTGTTAATTTAGTGGGCATCCGTGTCATTACCATTTATTACGTAGACGCTTAAAATACTCAAATGGGTTTTGACGACATGAAATACGCACAGACTACCTTTCCTATCAGTTAAATTGAAAATAAACACCGCAGCATTATAAACGGACAGATGGAATGCGGAAACTTTACTAAGTGGATCGTTGTCCGAGATGCGCTCACAATTTCACCAAAACTTACTGCGCTTTCATTTTCTTTATTTTTAGACTATCCTGAATTCAATTTGCCAATTGTGCCGTTCATTTGGCAAACTTAAAGTGTTTGACCTGATAAAACCTAAATATATATACGTTTTGGGATTGTGAAAGGTAGAAAAGAGGAGGTATTAATTTTTAACCGATTTCAAAAATAGGACGAGGTTCTCAATTCGGCTCTATTTTTTATACAGGATGATGCCACATAGAGGGAAAGTGTAAAATAGACAATCATACTGAAAGAATTTATCATTTTCATTTTAAAACAATTTGAACTTAATTTTAAGATTTTTGAATAATTGCATGTCTGAAGTGGGAATCAAACACGCCATGTGGTAAAAAACCACCCATCGTTTTACGATATCTACCAATCTAAAAGCTCGATCATAAGGATTCTTTTTCTCCAAATAACAGAATGGTAAATAAAAGGAAGACTATGTTCTACATTTATTTTAAGAATTACGTTTTGCTCACAATTTATTTAATTTAGCAAATGAACAAAATGTGTCACTTTCATTAGTAAGTACAAAAAATCACACCCTTAACAATTTCGCCCCCTGTTGATTTTTTATCTTTCCATTTTATTAGTGTTTTAAATAATACGTCTAAGTTCAGTTTGTAACTATTGCATATTTTCACACTGCTTCTTGTAACCAAATGTTTTACGTAAGCTAGGTCTGGGGATGTCAGCAGCCATCTCATTGGTCCATAAGTACCGATCCAGGAAGGAAAACTTTCATTAACATAGTCCAATGTTCTTCAAATTTTATGAGCCGATGCCCCACCCTTGACCTAACCCTTATTGAGGGCATCACCAATTTGGATGTTGCAGGTTCGGTGACGTCGTCCCCTATCGACTCTTCCATCCACACTCGCCGTATATTTTTGCTTGATTAGTCTCTTTTCATCCATCCTCTCTACGCGACCAAACCAGGATCGTAACATTCCTTAGTCAATTCTCATTACTACATCGTCTTTCACTCCACAAGTGGTAATGATTATCACGCTGTTTCACACTCGGTCACGCAAACTCACACCACATATTCCCCTTAATGTCAAGTAATGTCAGTTACCTCGGAATATATTTTCGTTTTGTGATGTCCTTCATAAAAATAAAATATTTTATTATGCACTTTAAAAAGGGGGATAATAATGTTTCAAGTGCGAGTACCCACTTGAGATATTATAATGAATGTACTTTGAAATCATAAAATCAGTTGTTAGAATCACAATAAAATCGAAGAAAAATCTAATTATTTACTTTCCTGAAATAGTAAATTTAAAATGTCCCGTTCTATGTTTATGTTCTAAAAATAATCCTTATGATCGAGCCTTTTAATTGGTATCATATATTTGAATTGTTTTCAAAATAAAAAGTTATGTCTTCTTTCAATCAAATTGTATTCTTTCAATAAAATTGTCTTCTTTCAATATTTAATGTGGCATCGCAAACTCCATGTGGCATTGCTGTGGAACCCGATTTTGATCATTACTTTTTTAATTAGGTAAATATAGAGTGGAGTTATATCGATATACGTCCGGCTAAAAAAACTTACCTATTACATTTGTTAGGACTGGGTATAGGTAGAATATGCCTGTAAATTTCGGATGTAGCATTATGAACCCACAAAGACTAACAAATAAGCAATAACGAGATGGAGAATTGTATGGTTGAAATGTAATATTTTTGTGAGTCGGAATTAATATTTTCTTCATTTATATCCTATCGTTTTATATTTACCCGGCTAAAGATGGACTAGTTTACTAACTAGTTTATATTAAAAATTGATAAAAAAAATTACCTGTGTATTGATTACATAAAATGTATCTCCAGAGCGCTATTTAATTGCCTACATGACCAATAAACGAATTTTGTTTCATTTGGAATAAATTTACAAAACATTTAAATGAATGGATTACAGAAAATTAGTAGCAGAAAGCGGTAAAAAAATATTTCATGACGCTACCTTTAAAACTAAAGGTGAAGGATATCGTGCACACCAAAACAACATTTTTTGTACAACAATGCTACATCATTGCTTAATAAATGTGTAAATAACTGTGAATTTCTCACCAAGCTCCTGTTCGACGATGTCTGCCGAGTTATTGTTAGCAGGAACATTAGTCGATGAGGTCCCAGGAACGTCACCACCTGTGTATATCACGTAAAATAATCCGCTCTTTGAGCACATCTTACTTACGTAGGCCCGGTTTTTAAATCTCATATATTAATTAATATAATTGTTGTCCTGCTTTATTCTTTAACTTGCATCTAATCAGTAGAAATAAGTTTGCAAAAAAACGTAATGAAAATACTATATTATTGAATTTATAACAAAAATTATGTTCCCATAGATAATGGATATATCACTGATGACTATTGGGCACTTCGTAGTAAATACACGAAGTCTACGTATGAAATAACGAAACTTGTAATACACCTGTACCTAATATAATATTATATAAACATAAACAAAGAACGGCAAAGGACATGTACACACGATGCTAACATATAGATTCAGTAACACGTAACTCCAAACTGAAAGTAATGCGTTCTAACACATAGCAAAGTAAATCCCACTCGTTTGCACAAACAAAACTATTGTGTGTGTAGGTACTTGTTATTAACTCTTTATTTACCTTACATAGCAAAACATATATTAATTTTTATTATTAGTAAGGAGTTTGGGAGTACCTATCGGCCAAGTTTTTGTCGATTTTTAATAACAATAATAACATATTGAAAATTGAAAACTTTAATGATTCAACCATTTGTTTTACAAATTATGTGACTGTATTTATTAATCATTGGTTGTACCATATTATGCTATGAGCGATCAATCGCGTGGATTTAACATTCAGTCTGGATTTATTCACATATGTGTATAAATCTACCATAAAAAAATATTCTTAAAAGGTAGGAAATCATTTGAAAATAAGAATGCGTCGAATATGACGTTTGAATCTCAGCCAAGACCAAGTAATCAAAGATCACTCCACTATCGATATAAGTCACGAGAGTAAAGACTGGCATCAATGCGGGGCTTGACGCAGCGATGACTGATCAGTAAACAAATTGAAATTTCTTGATGACGGCTGCCCATAACATTCAACATTTCACACTAAATGAACATCTAAATTGTCTGTATTAATCATCAATAGGCCGCATTATCTTGTAGGATAAAATACTCATATATGGAAAATATTGTTGTATGAAATCCTTATTGATATATTTTTTGTGAAAATGGGTGAGCCATTAGGCATTTGAGCATCATGTCTATGTTTTAAATAAACTTGAGTAAATATAGATGCACTGTTGACCCCTTAAATTTAAATTCGACATTATTGATGCTATTAATTCAGCACAGGTAAGCAAATGATTGGCCCCTTTCCAGACAACCGCATCTTACACCTACGCAAGAATGTACAACAGAACATAAACAAATATGCCTAATATACACAAAATTTAATCTCATAACTTTAGAATTATGTTTTTCTCAGCTAACAACTCTTTATGTAATGTTTATCGTCATTAAATGTCATTAGGTACGTGTCTGCAAAATCTTTGAAAAGTTTGTGAAATCAACATGGTATGAACAGTTGGTGTATTCCATGTGCCTAGGTAATCATACATACTATACAATACAAACCATTTAAAAAAAATCCATAACATATTTTAATCTATAAATATTTTCAGGTAATGCTTTGAAACAAATAAAATGCTGCTTTATTTTAAGCGGAACTCCTGACGCAACCGTGACGCTCGCTCGCGTTTCTAGAACTCACATGAGCATCACCATTACTGTGGACATACATACTTTTCATTGTTATGATATACCAACCTTTTTTAGAGGCAGTGCGAGTGGCTAGTGCTTCGACCAGGAGCCGTTGGTTCACGCCGCATAAATTCGCTGTCAATTTTTCACATTTGCGATGGCAGTTAACATCACAGTCTAAAACAAATAACCGCAAATCTCGCAACTAAAGCAGAATCTCTGCGTTTTGACATTTTGAATTTAGCGTGCGTAGCCATGCTTAAGCAATCATGCGTGTATTAATGTAATGTTAGTGGAAAATTAGTTGAAATTGTAAACAATGTAGTACTTTTTCAAACATAGTAATTCAAATTGTCGCTATTAGCTATCTCAAATATACCTTTTCTTATTTGCGAAAATCCTGCAGGCGATGTGGGTGCCGATGAATCAAAGCCAGAGTCATTGGAGCCAGTAGACGTCCTGCCATCGGGGTTGACTTCACATTCGAAAAATTCTTCCGAATCTTCACTAGCATCGCATTCGTCATCCTCTTCATCCGAAGATTCCTCTTCACTTGATGAGTCAGACGATTCAGATGAATGTATTACTTGAGGGGCCCTCTTTTGGAGAGGCCGAGGAGTTGCAATTAATGGACGTGAAGCAGCTTCCTGTTTGACAAGTTTCTTTTGAATAGGAGGTTCGGGGAGCTTTACCACATCTTTAACAGTAGTTCGCTTAATTTCTTGCTTGTTGTTTTTGATTGCACATTCATTATCATTATTGATTCCTTTCTTTTGATCTTCTGGCACTATGTAATCAGATTTAACTTCACTTTCACTAATTGGAATGTTTTCAGATACTATATCTACTTGTTTTTCAGGAATATTATTGGAATCTGAAGTATTGATGTCATTCGGATATTTGCCATTTGATTTAGATGCTTCTTCTGAGTGATTTTCTGGTGATTCTCTCTGATATTCTACACTTCTTTCAATATTTGTCTTTACTGGTAACGTTACGAAATCAGTATCTAGTTGAGTATGACAGGTTTCGTTCATCGTTATAAGATCTGATTTTTCTTGATGTACTGTTCCAACATGTTGTTTTGGACTCGCTTGATTTTCAATGTTTGATGCTTTCGGGTCTGATTTTGCTTTTTCTTCATGTAGAATAGATGTTTGAGATAGATTATCAGCATTATGATTTTTCTCACTACTCTTATTTGATGCAGATTTTTTTGACGATTCCTTTTTCTTACTGCTTTTTATTTTAGCGACTTTTGATTTTATTTTTGATTCTCCCTCTTTTACCTCTGGTATTTTCTTTTTTGCTTCAACATCAATATTTTCTCTTAGAACGTTTACTTTTTCCAAAATCTCAGTCACATTTTGCTTATTAAATTCCGATTCTTGCATATCCTTCTTTTTGTGTATCGCTGTTGGATTATCAGCTTTTGATACCATGTCCATTACTTTAACTTCATTGCTTTTATCTTCTTTGTTTAATGTATTTTGGTTTTCATTCGATACTTGACCCAATTTTATATTGTTACTGGGTTGCTCAGTAAATTTCACGATATCAGAAATCATAGATGTTTCGACAGCAGAGCAAAATTGAGATGATTGTGCCTCATTTCCCTTTTGGGAGGGTTTCTTTAATTCTTTGGTATCCCAAATGTCGTCTATTTTAGGAGCCAATATAGGTTGTTCAAATTTGGCAATAACTTCTTTTTGTGAAAATTGTTTGACTTCCTTGTTTTTCATTATGTCTCCTTGAGATTCGTCATTAATCTCTATCTTTTCCAAATAATTTTTTTTCGGAATTGGTGCGTTCGTTTTTGTATTTGATACGGCCTGATTTTGTACTATTTCTTTATTTTTTATTATTGGTATATTTTCAAGTGTATCTTCATTTTTAGGTAGATAGCTTATTTGCGGATTCAGGTCAACTTCTTTTTGCTGCGTTGATCCTTGTAGGAGCTTATGTTTTGGAATATCCTCTTTTTGAAGTGACTGCGCTACGTCATGATTTTTTAAAATATCTACGTTTTGAGCTAGTCCTTTTATTTCCAATTTTTCTGAGCTATCTACATTTTCAGAATATTTTGGTGTAGCTTCACGCATCACAGAATTCTTCGATGATGAATCAACCATACTATCAACACTGGCTTCTGAATTCGCTGTATTTTCCGTTTTGATATCATTTGGTATTGAAATATTAAAATCGCTTTCGACTTTCACCGCTTGTTTATCTTCCTCCAATTCATCTTCATTAAGAGACGGTTCTTCGGGTAACCAAAAGTATGGTCCTTTATGTTTTTCTTTTGCTTCTTGCAAAAATTGTTTTCGTTTCATTAAATAAATAGTTTCCCTTTTCCCTATTTTATTCCAAAAGTTGCCATCTTCTGGTTCGGGTGATGGGAGTTCATTTTGTATCTTTTTAACTTTTCTTTTATTATTTTGGGGTTCATTGTGGCTGTGTTGACTAAGAACTTTTTTATCTAAAGAAGTTGTAACTTGCGTTGGAGTTTCATCTACCTTACTGCTAAAGGTTATTTCTTTCTTCAGTACGCGTGGTTTTTCCTCTACAACAACGTCGTCAATTCTAAACTTTAAAGGACTTTTGGAGGGTGATACCTCTACTGACCCTGTTATTCTAGTTTTTAACTTTGGTTTGGGTTTTACCATCACATTCTCGGGTTTACTTTCATCAATTGCTGGTAAATTTATATTTAGTGGTTCTTTCGGAAGCTCTGTTATTGAATCTAATCTACGAATACTCCCACCAGAGGACGACTTCTTTAAGCTACGACGTTTTGCAATGTTTTTTCCAATGTCTTGGCTATGGGGTGATTTTAAACTCTCGTGTAAGGAATGATCCGATTTAGTTGTTTGTAGTGGACTGTTTTTTCGCCTTTTGATGGGTCCAAAGGAATTCACGTTATTTTTCGGCTCTTCTACAACACCCACTTTACTGAGATCTAATGGAGCGGTGCTTAAGTTCTCGTTTCTTATCAACGAGTCTAATAACTTAGCTTGTTCTACCAAAATTTCCATAGAACATCGTCTTTCTGGTGATTTACTCGTGCTGGGTATGGGATTCACTGATAAACTTTTAGAAGACTCTGTATCTGGTAATATGTTTATAATAGACTCCTTTTCAGGAGTTTCTTCTTTGTCAGTATTTTTAACCATAAACTTTTCCGCGAGCTTTGTGCCTAATGATTTTTGAGCTTTCTTATCCTTATAAACTAAGTCGTCAGAAAGCCTTTCTCTCCAACTGCTTGATTCCTGTGATCCACTTTGTATATCTTGTGGTGCCTTGTTTGCGATTTTTTCTATTTTCTCCGTGCCATCTTGGTTTTGAGTACACTGAGCTGGTTTACGTGGTGAGTCTCTATCTTTTCTCCTAATAGTATGAAGCCTAACAACTGTTCTACCGCGCTTTATTGTGCTCCTTGTTACGCCTGGTGAAGAATCAATCCCTGTTTCAGGTTTTCCATCTACTCTTGGCATAAACGGACTATCTACTTTTTCTTTTTCAGGTTTTCCATCTACTCTAGGCATAAATGGACTATCTGCTTTTTCTTTTTCAGGTTTTCCATCTACTCTAGGCATAAACAGACTATCTGCTTTTTCTTTTTCAGTTTTTCCATCTACTCTAGGCATAAACGGACTATCTGTTTTTTCTTTTTCATAGCGTGGACTCTCTTTTCGTTGTGGCGGTGATGTAACAGGAGTTTCTGCTTTTTTTCTATACTTATCTTTAGACACGTCAATATCCGCAGTATTTATATTAATAGGTCGCGCAATATACCCAGAACTACCATAACTTCTCTTTGTAATAGGAATCCTTCTCGGGCTATTTATTCTTGCGGGACTCGCTGTCGATCTCTCCGATATTGTACCCAGTATCGGAGAATAATTTCTGCCGACGCCGGAAATCCATCGTGAAGTTAACGGAGTGCGAGTATATCCTCCAAGCGAAGAGTGGTTGCTGTAGTTGCCACCGGGATTTAAATACGAAGCACTGTAAGAATTTCCGAGGGGTAAAACTGAACTGTTATAACCGTAAGACGAACTTGTGTATAAGGGCGATCCGCCGTAGTACATGTTCGAAATGTGTTCGGAAAACAGAGGCATGGTAGCGCCTTTGCGCGATTATATTTAAGCGCGCGATGTCCACCGAGGGGACGCGGGCGCAGACTGAGCAGCGTGCGTGTCAGGTGCGGCTCCCGCCCACCGCCACCGCCACCCAAGAACCGCCCGCAGCGTCTACGCCAGGTGATTGATTGATGATGCGCACCGAATAATAATAGAACCGTGTGACTTTTGTTATGTTGTGACTTCGGAAGGAAGTTTTTAATGTTGTTTTCGTCCTATTGTTTAAATTATAAAAAAAATGTGTTATATAATATTTATTTAAGTCACCGTATAACATCAACGTTATTCATTTAATAAACATACGCAACATAATCCAAAAATAAGCATAGTGTTATGAGCTATAAATATATTTGTATCATTATGCATTAATAAATACTCTTAACATTTGTACAAGTGTAAATGTATTTATAGAAGAGCATTGTCTGCGTTCACTATATTAGCGCGAGGTAAACTTTTTTTTCTCATGAAATATATTAAGAGACTTTAAAAATAACCGTACACTACGCAAAAGTAGTGATATGTAAATACAAAGTGGTCGTTAACATGTTTTCGTTTGCTAGATTCCACATATACCTGATCTCTAACTTTTTCATGGTTGACTGATAATATTCTATCTAGATTTTCCAAAAAAAGGAATCATTCTTTTAATTGGGTATTTTACTATAAGAAAGAAAAAATTCTAAAAACTATAAATGTATATTAGTAGATCATTGAGCAATAAGTATATGTAAATTTCAGTTTTTATTTCCAAGGAATAAATTTTATAATTCGTTTTGAAAATTTCAATTTTTTTTATCTGTCCTAAAAAGATGTGAAACGGCTGCCGCCATGATGGATAACGATTCTACGTCATTCCGTAAGTAGAATACCCCCTCCGGTGTCCAAGAGCTCATACAAACACAGGTTGTTTATTGGTTGAGTGACGTATCATTTTAAAGGAACATGGCGCCTAGCGTTTTCACATATTTGCGCGCATAAATTTAAAATTTAATTTTTAAATGGTTTTTTATTGGACTTGCCGAGCGAATAAAAATTTGATATTTTTTTAAATAGTTTGTCTTAATCTTAGGAACAACTTAAAAGACTTTTTGAAAATGGGTAGAATACCCAATTCATTAATAACCTAATAATACACAACGGACTTGCTTCGACCATCGTGCTCTTTGACACCCATTAGAATTATTAACATATGGCAAGATATGGGGGAGACCCAAATTATGCACTTACAGAGACATCGAAGACCTTGTAAGCTACATAAAATCTTAAAATAAGCTGTCTTTAGTAGCCCAGGTAAGGCCGGATCACAAACATGTATTTATATAGGTAGGTGGTATTATAAATTTTACTGACCTCAAAAGTATTGCAATAAGAACGTTATACGCCGTACGTAACGTTTTAATAACCACATCTTTGTACTTCTACTTTTGCGTGCGGGACACTATATTCCGCCGCACCTTATCAAGTTTTCGTGATAATAACGCCTTCAAATCAGCGATTGACGGTTTTGCCTCTAAAAAAGTGGAGATCTCAGAAAGTATTAAGTTCCTTTTCACTGAATAAAATGATAGCAACGTATGTAGTTACACGAAGTTACCAACGTTCTTAAAATTGCAAGGAAGTGTTGTTATTGATATTGAATTTATAATTGCCTCGTAGACTGCTTCGATTGCGCAGTTGTACTACGGTACGATTACAAAGCTGAGGTATCTGGTTAGAATCCTGGGTCGGCCAAAGTGATATTAGATTTTTCTATTCTATTCATTATCAGCCCCAACTCATGAATGTGTACCCGATATTGAGATAGGCTCGCCGCCAATCACATCATGGGACGGAACAAACAAGTCGAAACGTGGGTATCCTTTTAGCACCTCTGTCTAACCCTTCTGGGAAAAAGGCGTGAGTTTATGTATGTATGTATGAATTTATAACGTTGCTAGTTGCAATACGATTTAATGGATATACTTTACCAACGTAGGTATATATTCAGTATCAATGAAAATAACAACTTTTTTTTTAATTGTGAAAATTTTGCAACTTTGTTTACCTAGCTATAATTTAAGAACGTGCGAAGCATTTTTGGAGCAGCTTTCAGCATTATGGCTAGTATAGGATCAGTTCAAACTGTCAAGTAATTAGGTCTAAAAACATAACCTGTAACAGATAACATTTATAAAATAAAACAGCAGTGTAAATGCGCTGTTGTGTTCCGGTTTGAAGGACATTGTAGCCAGAGTAACTACTGGACATATTGAGACTTAACATCTTATGTCTCAGGATGGCGAGCGCAATGGAATTCCAAGCATTGCCTTGTAATTCATGGTGTTGTTTCGCTTACCATCAGGCGAACGGCAGGCTCGTCTCGCCATTCATTGCAATAAAAAAAAATACATGCAACGGTTACTTGTGTGTCACACACGGTGTACTTGTAACTTGTTCTATGTAATAATATCATAAATAAGGACGCAAAAACGGGCCACGAGACAAAACATATGTGTTCAATTTATATGTATTAGCCTAATCTGTAATATAGTATTATATTGCTTACTATTAGGCCAACGTGAGATAGACCAAACTCTGACGTTGACGACTAAACAGTTTAAATCCGATAGTTTAGAAGTATCACACATTCTAGAGAAAATTTAAAAAATTATACCATGACCAACACTTTGTAGCAATGTGGCCAGTAATTTCTATAAGTTATTATTTTGATTGATGTTTTGCTGTGTTAAAATATAAGAACTACATTTTTCCTGAAAATGGTCAAATTCCTCAAGCAGCGAATTTTTTATTATTTGTTGGTCAACTTTGATACGTCATACTGAAAAGAAAAATTACTAGCTACACTGTTCGTGGCAAGTTTTATCACTTTTAAGTTTTACTACTTATATATATTACTACTACTATCAAAGGTATAGGTCTAAGTAACTATTTTTTTTTGTCACTGTGCCGTTATAGTTTAGCTTATAATCTGTGGAAACTGTTGTGGATTGTGTAATTCTATTTTTTATTAATTATAAGTAATATTGTATATGTTGTTTCCCAAATAAATAAAAATAAAAATTATACCCTATCTTATAGTACTAGGTCAACCTGCATACATTTAAGGAAGCTACGAATATATTTTTATTGAAAGATAAACATATTATTTCAAATTGTAATTATTTTACTACCTCTGTAACTTACAGAGGTTACAGAGGAAAAATATTCTTTTTATCTAACTTTGTTTATTGAAACATAAAAATGTATCTCCCTCTCTCTCTCTCTTCAGCCACAGGAAGTCCACTGCTGAACACAGGCCTCTCCATGGATCGCCACATAGACATGTCGGAATTAGCTTATCAACCTTAAAAATGTATAGGCAAGTACAAATTATCTTCTTGTTAAAGAAGTGTTAAAGAAAGGCAAGTTGTAGAGAGACCGGCCGTTAATCGTATACAAAAAGCTTCAATTGAAAAAAATGAGTTGATGGACATAAACTGGGTGATAAATTCTTCTTTCTTTGAAGCACTGTCTTCATGACGGATTTTATTATTTCAATGTTTATCCTTCCTCTTTCGTCACAAATGAACTTAGGCATATAAAAAGCTATTCCCGAACACAAGTTTTCCGCGAACCAGCTATTAACTTGGTACCCTAATATATTATTCAAAATTCAAGGAAATGTAGTATCGTAGGTATTACCGTCGATCTAGTGACTAGCTTTCTGAGGAACGGTACATTTACATTCATAGAAGTATTTGATGTTCGCAATTCGGAGGGATAAATTCAATTTGAATCATTTTTTTATTTGGATGTCTAGCACCTAAAGATTAACAGCATCTTTAAGATTAAAAATATTGTGATTTCGGTATTTCCCCATATATATGAATAACAGATGATTTTTGACATGTGATCTTTTCCAAATGCTTCTTTAATTCGCTTATTATCTCCAAAGGTTTGTTATCTCCGATCTCACGCGTGCTTCGCGGTTGGATAAACTAAACAGCTTTGATCACAAGGCAATCTCGACTATAACATTAGCCAACTAGGTATACTTGGTAAATAATATAAATAAAAGTATTAATCTCTGGAAATAATGAACTGAATACGGGTGAAACTTTTAAAATTATGTCAATTTCCCTCGCATTTTTTCGCGAAGTTTTTAAGAATACTGTGTAAGCAGTTTTTGGTTTAACAACCCAGCTTCGTTTTATTCTGACAAAAGCGGTAGACCAGTGTTCATAAAGTCTTTTCAAGCTGTTCTTAAGTATGGGCCCACGTATTACAATACAGATAAACAACAATTCATATATATGGCAAAAGTTTCGCAATAGGTAATATACAATAACAGCATTAACAGCAAAATTCAGCAAATGGTAAATTTAGTTAGGCTTTACAGGATTCAGACTGCGACCGAAAACGAAGCTAGGTGGTAATATTAGTGACTACAGACACCACGCAACTAATAATTTCGCATTTTTTTTTATTTTTAAGTATCTTCTTGTTTGGGTGGTAGTATAGAGTAGCAATATATTATAAAACTCTAAATATTTTCCAACATCATGTTCATTAATATAAGGGATCTCTACAATATACAACTCGCATATTGAAATACCTACAACGTTTTCTCTTGAACAATCACAGCGTAATCTCTCGACTCTGCCATCCTTTACACCAGCCGTTGACAACTCCGTTCTGTATTCAAATTCTTATTCTGTTATCCTTAATATACATACATACATACATAAACTCACGCCTTTATCCCAGAAGGGGTAGGCAGAGGCGCCACCAGGACACCCACTTTTCGCCTTGTATGTTCCATGATGTGATAGGGGGTGAGCCTATCGCCATATCGAGCACAAATTCCAGACTCCGGGCTGATAGTGAATAGAAAAACCCAATATCACTTTGCCCGACCCGGGATTCGAACCCGAGACCTCAGCTTTGTAGTCGTACCGTAGTACAACTACGCCACCGAGGCAGTCGTATCCTTAATATAACTGCCAGCATCGTCATACTAGAATAGTTAGGTTGCTTTATTTATCGCTCATAAAAATCACCCGTTACAATATATAAAATTCAGCTTTTATACTACAACGCAGGCAAAATTAGGTAACTACATTTCATTTAAGTTTAAAGATATCGTAATATCCGGTATATTACGATATCTTTAAACTTAAATGTATATCCAGATTGGGACCGAAAACAGGTGGTAGTTTCAATGACTTCAGACAACATTTATTTTTACGCGCAACATTTATTTTTAAACGATTTTTATTTTTATGTGCCGTCGTGTTTGGGTGTTAAATACATAGTTCTTGCTTTAAATACTAATTTAAACACTCACGTACTATTGTATATTAAAAAATAAAAGAGGGCACATTATTATTTTAGGTAAACTATATATTTACCTACCAAACACGAGGAAAGTTAAAAAAATATCGTCGCATTTATTTGCGATTTTTTTTTGCATTGCCTCTGAAGTCACTAAAACTACCCCCTGGCTTCGTTTTAGGTCGCCGTCTGCATATACCCGGCATAGTTTTGCCAGCTTTATAGTATAAAAGCTGAATTTTATATTTATGTTGTTAAGGCAACTTAAAGGGTGCTTGCTTGACAGTCGGACACTTATGAAGTTTACCTAATTCAACACAACTCATTCTATTTTATGAATAATTTGGGAAATCAGTCTAAAAGATATTGCATAAATTTTGACCATAATCACATGACATCTCTTGCTAGTTCAGTCTTAGATGAAACTGTAAAGTCATACGATTCCTACGACATAAACCGTAGTGAGTCTTTAACAAACGCAATGTTAGGAAAACCAATTCAAGCCACAATAACAAACAAGTAAGACGATAACATTTGACAGCGATAGTGCAGCGCATAAGCAATAAGCCAGTATTAAACACACAACATGAAGCACAGAGTTACGTACAATATAATAATCCTTAGAAAATTAACATGCACATATTATGTAAAACAGCAATCAACTTGGGTAAACTATATAATTTTATGTTTTGAAATTAAAGGTTTAACACGTAAAAATACTATTTTAAGTTTAACTAGGTTTTCTTCTTCTTTTCAGCCACAGAAAGTTCACTGCTGAACATAGGCCTCCGCCACAGATCGCCAGATAGAGGCTGCTTCCAACATGTCTAAGTGGCGAGCTGGGTATTACTTGTAACGAAATACAATGAATTAATTTGCCTCTTGTTTAGACATTCAGGTTGAAGGAACTTTCATTCAAAAGTTCATCATTTAATTTGATTTTTATAGCTATATAAATGTATAGTTGCACAATGTCACATACCTTCACATTTGAGTTCTTGTTTGAAGAACCCGTAGAGTAGCGCCCCGCAGTGGTCGCAGAATGTCGGCGACATGAACTGGTGCGGACGGAAACGATGCGGCACGTCCACTTTGAACCTCTCCCGCAGATACTGCAACAAACAAAATAGACAGAAAACTGAAATTAGGTATTAATAACTTAATTGTGAGTAGAGCAGGCTCATCAACACCACTTAATTCGATTACCAATGTACTATTTAAGTCGACCATAAAATTGTCTTGAGATTTCTTTCCGAAATTTCCCAACATAGGTATTACTAGCTTCTGCCCGCAAACTTCGTCTGCGTGATTAACATTATTTGTAATTAATTTTATTTTGAATTTCCCATCCCATCCCGTCCTGTCCCGTTATATCCCGCCTGTCGCGTCTCGTTCTCACTCATGGCATGTAATCCAGTCCCATTCCATCCCTTTGAATATACAAAAGTAACAAATAAATGAGAATTCCCTCCTCATCCCACGGGAGCACTAATGTTTTCGGGACAAAAAGTACCCGTAAAGGCGCCGGGCCTAGGTGTTAATTCAGGGTGTCAGCTACCTCCATACCAAATTTCACCAAAATCCGTTAAGCCGTTTCTGAATTCATCGCGCACAACCGCACAGAAAAACATACAAACCTCAAACAGACAAAAATTGTAAAATCATTGTGTTAGGTTCTATTACGTTAATACAGACCCCCATATTAGTTTTTCTCATTTATCTTCCATGTACAGACATCGATCGGTTACAAATTTATTATATGTATAGATGTTTCATGTTATACAACAATACCCACACGGGATATCGTAGTAAATAGAGCCTGAAGGTACAAAACAAATAGGCCGGCTCAACCGAGGTATCACTTATTCACAGAAAATCATTCACTCGTCGGTGAATGCTCAATTTGGATTACAAGTAGGGTTTCTGCTCGGGAATTCTTAGGGAATTCAGAAAAATCGAAGTAACTATGCAGTTTTATTTTTTATCAAAATTGGGCTCGTGACTCCTTTGACGATTTTTCGATATTCCTCATAGATTCGGATTTGGTCATCCACGCCCACTTAAAAACCCGCCCTGTATATTATTTTATCTACATGATATATACCTACTCTAAGGCTCAAACGTAAAATAGATAGTACCTACTGTAAATTAATTGACAGCCTCCGCGGCGCACTTGCTTAGATGCCGGTTGTGAAAAGAGATGCCGCGGATTCGATCCACACATCGAGACAAATGTTTGTGTGATCCACAGGTATTTGTTCGGGTCTTTCGTGGTTCCTGATACCCACTACACAAAACTCAATCGTAGTGTGAGGTCTATTTGACCGTTAGGATTTTTTTATTGCATTTTTTTTTATAAATAAATAAATAATCGAATGAAATCCTGGTCGAGAATTCTCGTGCTTGAAGAAATAAAAAAGGTCGAGGAACCAGAAACGCTAATTGCAGGATACTTTATCATTAAGTGCATTGTAGTCACGGAGCACCAGTTAAAAACGTTTCGCTATGCGGTTTTTCCTAATGGAACTTTATTTTAAATTTATCGATTAATGTTTTTGCTTTTCTTGCCTGTCCCAAAACTTCTACATCTCCGCGCAGGTGAGGCAGGGAGTGGAAATTGACATACATTTGGGGCATTTCACGTGAAGCGGGCAGCAAAAAAAAAGTGAGGTTTCAGAATTCGTTCATGTTCTGTTTATCTGTACTCCTGGAGGGTATGAACGTGAACACGAAATATTTTTTTCGTATGTGGCATAGTTTTTGAGTTATTGGTGTTGAAAGAATTGGAAAAGTTGGTGAAAGGATTTTTTAGAGGCGATTTTTTTAATTGAAAAAATTAACAACAAAATACAATATATATCAGGTTATGTAGTTAAAATACAGTTCTTTATTATTTCTAATCTCGATAAGAAATTACTTTTATTTTTCTTATATTAAACCGGAAGTAAATGTTTCAAATCAGATTTTGAATAACTTGGCACGTAAAAATATTAATTATTTTTAATGTAAAATAAAGCTAATAATATATTAATTTTACGTTAAAAGTTGTAGAATGTTATCTTTATAAGTTTAGGAGATACAAGAGTAAAAGTACATAGATGCCGCAATGAGCGTGGTACCCGACGCTCGCGTAGGTCGCCCAGTCAGCAGTAAGGCAGCGTCTATCTGCCTTATTCATAGACGAAATTTATTTAGTTATCAAACGAATGTTTTGTCCCTTTCGAAAGACTTTAGAATAGGGTATTTGACTCTTTTTTTTCTTGTATTATTCAAAAAGTATCCATATCCAAAATCTACCTAACAAAGAATTTTGTAAATCCATTCAGAATTAAACAAGTCAGAAACGTTTTAAATCTTGTAGTGGGGGTAATAGAAAAGAGATGCAAAACAAAATTAGTGACGTCACTGTGCATTATAGTTCATTGTAGTGTGCGGGTGTGAAAGGGACGGTAAGATATCCCCACTACGCCCCCTTTCATTTAAAATACTAATATTTGCCTCATGTTACAAGCTACTTTAATACTGTTTTCACAAAAATGTTTTGTTAAAATGGCACTTGTGTTTGTCTACAAAATATTACAAACATTCGATGATAGTCAAATACCCTATTCGGTTTGAGCGACGGAGACAAAACATTAGATAACTAAAATAGGTTTTAACCTGTCTATGAATAACGCCCCATAAGTTATATATTAATTTTAAAAATCGCTTTTATATTGTCTATATAGGCAATCATATTGTCATGTATGAATCCCACAGAGGTAAGTAGAAACAGATTTGGCTAGCATGGCTTTAAATATATATGAACTGGCTTGTAGTAATAGTTAATTTTAAAAAATGTGCATATATTTATTATTATGTATTTTATAATAAATAAAACAAATAAGATACACATTATTAATCTTTGCATACACGTTCGTCGGTTTCGAGGACTTATGATTAGTACTATTCAATTATTTTTAATTTTTTAGAATTAGAATCAACCTTGGAACTGATACGTTTTCCAATTATTAGTTCCGCAGTTGAGGGTTCGCCGTACGAAAGAGTTTTGAGTTCCTGGTAATCCGTAGGCGTTGAATTTCCTCATTTGAGCAGTAATAAACGGCTGTTTCTCATAGTGCTGATTTTTCATTTAATTAAATAGTACTAATCTTCAATAATGTATTATCTTGTTTGTTTTATTTACTATAATAATATAATAAAATACATTATTATAAATATATCCACATTTTTTAAAATTAATTATTACTCCGAGCCAGTTCATATATATTTAAAGCCATGCTAGCCAAATCTGATTCTACTTACCTCTGTAGGATTTATACATGACAATATAATTGCCTATATAGACAATATAAAAGCGATTTTTTAAATTAATTTATAACTTATGGGGCGTTATTCATAGACAGGTTAAAAACCTATTTTAGTTATCTAATGTTTTGTCTCCGTCGCTCAAGCTGAATTCTAAAGTCTTTCGAAAGGGACAATACATTCGTTTGTGAACTAAATAAAATTCGTCTATGAATAAGGCAGATAGACGCTGCCTTACTGCTGACTGGGCGACCTACGCGAGGGTCGGGTACCACGCTCAGTGCGGCATCTATGTACTTTTACTCTTGTATCTCCTAAACTTATAAAGATAACATTCTACAACTTTTAACGTAAAATTAATATATTATTAGCTTTATTCTACAATAAAAATAATTAAAATTTTTACGTGCCAAGTTATTCAAATTCTGATTTGAAACATTTACTTCCGGTTTAATATAAGAAAAATAAAAGTAATTTCTAATCGAGATTAGAAATAATAAGGAACTGTATTTTAACTACATAACCTGATATATATTGTATTTTGTTGTTAATTTTTTCAATTAAAAAAATCGCCTCAAAAAAACCCTTTCGCTAACTTTTCCAATTCTTTCAACATCAATAACTCAAAAACTATACCACATTCGAAAAAAATATTTCGTGTTCACGTTCATACCCTCTAGGAGTACAAATAAACAGAACATGAACGAATTCTGAAACCTCACTTTTTTTTTGCTGTCCGCTTCACGTGAAATGCCCCATTTGTAGACTGCCATTTTTTGGCAACAGATGTATGTGATTTCTTAAATTCAATGTCGCAGAGTAGGGAACGACGTGCAAAACAAGTATTGTATTGTTTATAAGTTTTTGTATAGCGTGTAGGATAATGAACACCCGTAAAGTGATTTGCTCGTGAAACAAAGAGAAAAACATAATGTGCGTAATGATGACGAAACTGTAGATGCTTTTGTAAATATAACTATTACAGCTGGCTCTTTACAAATATTACTCGAGAACAGAGTTTTTGATTACGCATTTTTTTTGCTTTGTTAAATACAAATAGCTTGAACACCATCATTCAAATTAAAAGCTAATTTTAGTTACCAAATTACAATATTTTATTTTCTAATGCTAGAATTATTTTTAAAAGTTTTAAGTTTATACTTGTGTCAAGAGTCTCTTAAATGGGATTGCGTACAAGTCAGCATGTACACACACATTTTAAATGTTTATTACATTTTAAAAATAACAAATGTTTGGATATTTTTTTACGCAATATGTCCAGCATATGAACAAACAGGTCACCTAATGGTAAGTGATCACTACCGCCCATGAACATCCGCAACGCTGGGATTATAGATATGTTGCCGGACTGTTAAATCAGAAGGGCAGTAGGAAGGAAAAAGGATAGGAAGATGGGGTATTGGGCAACGGGCAATCTCACACACCGAACGAAACGTGACAACAAAGCTGAAGTCGATCTCCTGTGACACAATGGTACCGCCCCGGACGAGCCTACCCATTCATGGTAAGTCATGACTGACAACCGCATGGCTCTACCACTTCAAAGGTTCTGGAATGTTGGACTGATTGGTAGTATGTTAGGTAAGTTACTTAGTTGTTATAACTTATTGTGTGTGAGGAAGTTCATCAAACAGAATGTGCCTATGTGAATGGCTACTGTTAAACTAGCAACATTCTCATTTTAAACTCACAACAGTAGCTTCGGAGTGTGCGGACGAGCCCGGGCATTTTCCCAGCAGCTTGTTGTGGCATCGCTTGTGCACGGCGGTCTGGCAGGCCGCGCACCGGTAGCCCTGCTTGCCGAACCCCCACAGGAACTCCTTGCAGAACGCACAGAACGTCGGCTGACGGAAGAACTTCGCCACGAAACGGTGGCCGTTCACTTCGTGGACTCTGGAAATAATATAAATATTTTCTTCTTTATATGTCTTGTATGTGTGTAAAATGTTCTACGATGTTCACATAAAAGTATTTTTATTCTGCCTTGTTAGAGGGACTTCTACGGGGCAGAGTATGATAGACCCATCATAACCTTATTAATAATAATTCATAACATAATTATGCTAAAGTTTTGTGGCAACATTTTCTATGTTTCAATATAAAATGGATGGATCATGCTAGATAAAATTGGTGAGTAAGCCTTATGGATATGCTTCATAATTTTTTCACAGTAGGCAGCTATTGTGTTAGGTATGTTGTGCACCTGGCATTGCGTGCCATGCCACGTCCATGGGCGTAGGACAGCACTCACCATCAGGTGGGCAGTGGGCTGCATGCTTGTCTGCTTACGGCAGCTTATATAAAATACTTTATTAAATTAAAACGCATACGTTGTGATTGTAATAAAAAAAACTAACACCAAACAATACATAGCACTGTTAAATATTGAATTATTTACATAACTATTTCACTGCGCCTTGTATTGTTATTGTCTCACTTCAATTACGATAAAAGATCATTAAAAAATTGCAAGAGTTCGGGCAGATAGTAATATAAAAGACACAACCGCGTGTAGATATTTCGGGTAACAGACGATAAATGAAGTAATAACTACTTAATATTATTTATTTCAGCAGGCAGATTTTATGGATGTCTACATCCGGTCTCCAATTCTTACATTTAACAGGTAAAAAGTGAATTATATTTAGGAAGCTTAGTGGTAACAGCGTTAAGGAAACATTTTTCTCGTTTATAAATATTATTTCACATCGTTGTTAATTTTACATAAATTTTTGAATTTTAAATAGTAGAACATGAACTGTATTATTACACGACCTTTTATAAATACATTTTATTACCATACGAATTAACAAATTATTCTCTTGATGATGATAAATTTATATTCTTGTAATTCGAAATTAATCACAAAGTACTTTTAGAAGAATTGCTTGGAATAGTTGTAGCGATTTTCCTCAACATAATTTAGCTACTCCACAATTTCCAGAAAATTGTTATGCTCTATTTCTTAGTCATTCGAAATAACATCGTAAATCCAAGTAGCTTCTATTTCAAACAATATATCATTCAATGACCTTCAAAATTATTTTATGCGGTATGAAAACCTTTTAAATACAAATCGCCGTACTTAAGAAAAAATAGATTCTGTCAAGTTTACCTTTCCTCTTGTTAATTTACGATATTAATTATTATAATGGCTATGGGGCATGGAGGAAATTTGTACCTATATATTGGAATCTAACGAATAAAAAGTAGCTAATGGAGAACAATCGACTTGTAATATTTCCTTAAATGTAAATGTAATATTCATTTGACATTCAAAGTATATGTATATCTATCCCATTTTATTACAAACCTTGTAAAATACGCGCGAACTATTTTGAAATCAGAAAAATAAGGTTTTCTGATGAGTAAATACGATTAACGGATCATAAAGCAGAATTATGTGCACATTTATTATTGCGGCCGCTTTATGCCGCGCTGAGTGTCTGTTCCGCGTGCGCGTGTATTTCCAACTTTACAGTGTGCTAGCGCTCTTGAACTAAATCTCAACCTTTGAACAGTAATATTTCGTCGAATACCAATGGATGGGCTACAACGAATGTTGAAAAATACATGGATTTCTCTTACCGTCGTCAGAAGATGCTCATATTAACCAATCATTGTAATAACTTTTTAGGTACTACTGTACCGTATGTACTCATTCAATTTATATTTTCTAATTATTTACAACACTAATTGTGAGAATGAATACATACATAATATGGTAAAATTATTAAGTAATTTCACAAGTTACTAATGAAATATAATATCCATGCGCTCGTTCTTGTCGGTTCGTGCACTTGGAGCTCCAAGACTATTAATATTTACTTTATTATTTTTAACATGGAAAATGATACGTGATTTGCCAAATTTTAATTAATAATAAAAACAAGGTAGGTATAATAGCATATAGGTACTTATAATAGCAGGCAAAAATAGATATACATGTGAATGAGCGATTAAAAAATTAAAAGACAGTTAAAAAATAAAAAAAGATAATAATTTCAGTCGGCAAGCCCCGTCCGGGTGGCGGGTCGATAGTTAAATTTACAAGTGGCCATAATAATTACATCGGATTAAAGGCTTAAGAAAATCTGAATGGATGCAAGAATAACTACAGTCGTAGGCTGTTCATGTGTTTGGAAATAACACAGGCTATATGTATCGCTGGCATGAACACACGTTTTTATGACGTAAAAGTTTTAAAAATCTTTACACGTTTTCTTGTTAGTTAATAGCAGATTTTCGCTTCATGCTTTAATAACTTATTATCCGTTTATTTCTATTCGATATGCCTATAGTAATTGGCCAAGAAGTGCAATAGAGGACGTTTTTGTTTAATAAAATGTATATAATTCCATGAGTTTGTGTTTTTGAACTCACTTGTAGTGTTTGATAGCGCCGCGACGTTGCGTGATGCGCTTCCCGCGCGAGCGACGCTCGCCGCCCTCGCCGCCTTCACATGTCCCGCCCGGCAACCACTGGAAAACACAATGCATGACAATTATTAACTAATATAATGTATATGAGTAAGTCCCTAATCGCCCACTGATAAGCACAGGACTCCTCTACAGCGTGGAGTACGACAGAGAGGGCTGACGCCATAGTCCCTCACCGTGACCTATTGAAGGACTTCGAATATAGAAGCGCAATTATTAATACAATACTAATACAATGAAATACTATTCTACTTAATTCTTAATCGTGTTTAATAATGATTGTCACAAATATCTGCAATATGCAGTTCACTGCTACCTCGTTTGAAATGTAAAAATATCGACAAGATATATGGGTATATTTCTTCGCGCCATTTTCAAAAATAGTATAAGCTTTTAAAATCGCATCATACTTATTAATGTATTACTGGCCAGTGCTATGTGGGAAATCATTAGTAAAAGAGGTTTTTTTTTCTAAATTGATATAAATTGAATTTGGAATAATAAAAAGGTATAATAAGGTCGTATATAAATTACATTCTAGACAAAATAGAAGGGAATTTAAAAAAAAATAGCATTACATGTAACTATAAAAACTCTACCATATTAATTCATGTAGGTAGAGCATGGTAGAGAAACGTAGTGATTACTTTCTCTATGGGTAGAAAAAACCATGGCAAGTAACTATACCTATTACCTAGATACTTAATTTGCAAGCATGTAACTATGTTACTGAGTGAGTATGTTACAACAATTTACTACGGAGATAATAGTAGAAAAGTAAAAAGTAGAAAATATCAGATGGTACACAGTCGTTTATTATTTTATTGCATTGCTAAGCTACAACATATTAATACTATCAATAGTCTTGTAAAATGTAAGAAAATAATTTCCCCTTCGAGTTCAAGTATATATAGTAAGTATGTATTTATATATGAATAGTAGAGATTACTTTAAGATTTTTACTAAATATAGGTATAACACGTACAGTTACAGAGCAGCGGATAAAGCAATTTAAATTAGAGGCACACACTTTCTATAAACCCTGTACTTTCTATTAATCAAAACTCTTTTGAATGATGTTAATCTTAAAGAATACTCCTTTTTAATAATGACTGGATATGACAAACTCAAAGGTTTTTACGGGTCGCAGTGCCGACTGTAAATACAGGCAGCAAGCACAACGGTTGTATCATGCATGCAGTCGACAGTGGCTGAATTGTATATAGGTAGTATTTACAAATGTGTATGAAAAGAGTATCAACTGTGGCGGCAACAGCAAGGACAGTGGTATTTACATAGATATTTACATAGGTAGTGTACCTAATACATTAAATATGGTAGTATGGTTCAAAATAGCACCTCTAAGACAAACTCCGTGGCGCAATCGGTTTGACGTCGGCTGTGAAACGTGAGGCTGCGGGTTCGATCCCCGCACCAAAACAAATAATTGTGTGATCCACAGGTATTTGTTTCGGGTCTGGGTGTTTGTGAGACCGAGTCTTTCGTAGTTTCTGATGCTCACAACACAAGACTCAATCTTAGTGTGGTATCAAGACTATGTATGTATGTGACTGTTGGGTGTATTATTTTTATGAGTGGCATAGCATAAGAAAATTAATACATACTGTGAATATGTGAAGATACCTATTTAATATTTTTATCCTCTATCTATGTAAACAATATGTAAAATTTTATAAAATGATTGGATCAGTGGTTATAATATTATTTTCATGTTTTACCACGTGGAAGTGTTCCAACATAATTAAATTTCACACATGTCTGTAATGAAATTACGTTCGCAATAGATTAATTTACGAAATTAATTTTCTTGTGGCACAGTACTATGTGGAGTATGTAATAAGTATTCGTACTAGAGCAATATGACTAATGTACTTTATTTATTCGTATAGTAGCTTATTTAAATCGCGCACGAAAATTAATTATGTATCTCTAAATGAAACTACAGAAAATAATGAAAAATCTGTGGAAAGGTATTCATCAATAAGCCCCAATCAAGCCACCAATTTGGTTTTTGTTCAAATATTGGTATATATGTATATTTTTGTTCGTTAGATGAAATGAATTATCGCATGAGCAATGAGAAGCTTGGATGTCCTCAATTAATTAAAATATGGAAGTATGCCGAAGGTGGGAAGAAGTGCAGGAGATTTTGTAGCTCATCCTGGCACTTTACTGGATTATACCAGATAAGGTAAAAGAAAGGACTAAGAATGATAAATGATTGACTAAATTATAAATATAGTGTATTAATAAATCAATTTTAATATGAAAAATACATTTATATCAGAACGCATACCAATTCATCACTTCAAATGGCTACTAGCCAAAGTAGCGTCGACATTTTGAAGTTACCTAAAGTGTTTATGACATGATTTACTGATAGCTGCATATTATGTACGCTTGACTGAACCGTATTTGTTTATTTTCTATTATTGTTTATATTCTTTTACTAAAAAGTCGACTCGTATAGGATCGTTTACGGAGACTGATTACTCCGCATATTCAAACGCCTTTAGTAAAATTAAATAATCCTCATCTCTGGTTTTAATTATTCCGTAAGGTAAAGTCAGCAAACCCGATTTCATGTAGCGCGGGAAAATTAATTCAACATAGATGTTTGGTATTTACCAACAGCCATTTGGCTGTTTTGATGTTCGCTATAACATGATAGGGCATTGTAAACATTCGTGATTCATCCGTACGTGTTGTTTGGGTTTTGGGAGCCATTGTGTCAGTCATCGCTAATTGCATCGGGTTGACCGATTGCCAACACTGCGCCATGATTACAAACCGTAAGGCGGCACTCTTACTCGTAATTGCTTTAGAATCATAACTTCAATATCTCAATTCCTTACCTGTACACACTATGCGGGCATAATGTTATTGTCTCTCATGTTTGGGAGGGAGCCAATCCTACTAAACCGATGTATCCTGTTAACTAACGAACTGTGGTTTGCCAAAATACTCGCTCCAATTGATTTGTAAAGTTCAGCTTGTGTAAGGCGGAAGTACCTACTGATTAATGATTACGTGTAGGCAATTAAGTCGTAATTTGTTGGAAAATCATTTGCAGTTAAATATAGAAATTGAATAATGCTATAATAAAGGAAATATAAATTGAATTATTCGCTGAAATAAGTGGAAGCCCTATTGCTTAATCGGATACAAAAATACTCTGGATCAATAACTCGGTTTTGTTTATGATTGAACGGTTTGGGATCGATAATTGCGCGAAACAATAGCTAAACGTTGAAATGAAACATTTAGTGTTTAAACTATGCATGGGATGTTTTTGCTGGGTAGACAATGTTTAAGATTTATTTTACCATTAAAGGAAAATATCGTGCAATTGTGAAATGTATTGGGCTTTTTAATGCCGTCGACTTTTTGCTTAAAGACTCATTCATTAATGTGCTAATTATGTATAATTCGACAGTGTAAGCCGCTCAGCTATCCGCCCCGCTCAATACAAAGCACCGCATTTAGATTTATCGCGCTTTCACATTAAGCCATAGTATGATATATTATACACTTGAAGCCAAGAATCTTCCCTTCGAGTTAAACGAGAAACGAGACATACCCGAAACCACGTCGACATCGCGCTCCGATGTCATCCGCACGCATCGCCAAGTCGCACGTCACACGGAAGTGGGCTACGAACCCATAAGAATGTTTACTTTTTAACAAATACAGGTGGCGCCCTTACAGCCGAAGGGACACAACTAGACGCATCGGTATTTACATGGAAAGCATCTGTACAAGATCTTTGAATTCTCTGGCATGAATCCTGGTGATTACGGCTTTGAAATACATTGTGAATGTCAAATGGCCAAAATCGAGAATACGTTTGTCATGTCACGTGTGTGACGCGCTATGCGATCAGTGATTCATTCGATGTGCACCCGCATCCAATATACAATATTATGTTCTAATTTGAAGTGCAATTTTGTCAGTTTTACTGCATATCATGCGATCGCTGCATGACGGACACATAACAGAGCTCGTTGTAAAGTGTTTTGATGGCAATTTAACATCAGGTCACTGACTTATTCGTTTAATTCCCTTATTAAAAGTGTATTATGCCTAAATTGTTACGTACATATACCAGCTGCTGCCTACTGCGACTTCTCGTTGCCAGAACAAACATCATTTTGAGTAAATGTTTCAAACAAACTAATTTTTACATGAGTTATACCCAAATAAACCGTTTCTATCCTTGTTTACGACAAAATATCTAAGCTTAACTGTTTTAATATAGCTAGGCCGGCTAACATGTGGGTTTTCGATATTGTAGCCTAAACAATTTAAGAAACTTGGAAGTGGCTAATAACACGGTGCAAAATATGAAGAGTAGTAAGGCATAGAGCGTTGTCAGTCATAAATACAGAGATGATTTGGAATTATCCAACAACAAGATTATCGAAATGGTAGAGCTACGCTGTTGTCAGTCGTGACTCAGCATGGGCAGGCTCGTCCGGGGCGGTACCACTATCTCACAGGAAATCGATTTGAGACGACAGCTTTGTTGTCGCGTTTTGTTCGGTGACTGAGGTTGCCGGATGCCCTTTCCTATTCCAGTCTCTTTTCCTTCCCGCTCTCCTGTCGTCTTGATGGGCCGGCAACACATCCATGACCCAAGCGTTGTGGATGTTCATGGGCGGCAGTGTTCACCTACCATCAGGTGACCGGTATGCTCAAATCGGACCTATGTAATAAGAAAAATAATTAAAAATATATTAAAATGGCGATCGGAATTGTTACTTTAATAAAGTATTAAACTCTTCGATATTATTTATTGATACACTTAGTGAACAAAATTTATGATAATTTAAATAAGAAGCAGGGTAATCAGCGTACATAGAACAAACCCACTTATTCTCGTTTCGAAATAATTACCTACGTAGTTTCAAGAAAGGTGAAAGCCACGACTATTTACAAACAATTAGTTCTTACTAATTGGTTGTTCCAGTACCAACAATATCTGAAATGGCTGTTTAATCAGCGGTTCGTCATACTAACTAGTGGGACATGAAGACAATTAATAGTAATATTGTATACATCGACACATTATCTTTGGCAAACCTACGATTCAGTGTGAACAAATATTAATTGTGGGCGTAAGAAATATTTTCTTTCCTTTGTTTTCGTTTTTGTTTTACACACTTTCGTTTGTAATATTTCTCGAGGGAAGTTGTAAACAATGTTCGATACTTACTTAGTAAAAATAAAAATGCTTTTTGTGCAGTTTTCCCGATTATGAATGTTTATTGTTTATCCAAGTGAACATCGTTTGATAAAGATAGAAGATATTTAGACTTAGGGCAAGTATTACAGATATATGATTATCGGGCCTTAATCTATCCTGCTGACTGAATAAAAATCGGGAACCCACTCCGCTCAAGTTGGCCCATTACATATTGTAGATAAGAAAACACCGTGTCTCTACCATTTACCACACTCTTAAAAAAATGAATTAAGTTTAATCATTCGACTGCCTCGATGGCGCAGTTATACTACGGTACTATTAAAAAGCTGAGGTCTTGGATTCGAATCTCGGGTCGGATAAGGTGATATTAGATTTTTCTATTCTTCCTGGTTTAATAACTAAACATGTTGGTGGCATATGGCGACATCAGGTTTTTTTGAAGGCTGGTACCGGTTTTAGCACTAAAAGCGTTTTATACACCTTCAAAAGCCATGTGAACTAAAGTAGAACCAAGTTTGCGGCACTCCGTCATGGCTAATGTTCAGGGCAGTCGCTCTACCGCGCTCTACCCAAACGCCGGTAATGCTACTTTCCTCCAAAACTGTTTGTAATTTGACATACATACATTGATTACATTTTTTTGTTTTCTCATAGTATAATCTAACACCCTTAATAGAGCATTGAGCGAATTGACACACTTAGTACGATTAAAGACCGCTTGAGCAACAAAAGGGTTTTAGAGTTTAGGTATCTATGTGTTGGCGGACCAAATTAACCCTCATAGAAACTTTACAGACGCCGGACTTCAAAAACAAAATCATGTACTGTAGGAATCTAAATAAATATGAAAACACGTCATTGAGAGGTTTGATCTAGGTGTATTTTTAACTATAGTTTAACTACTGTTATATCTAACAGGTATTGAAATACGTCCATAATTTATGATTACACCTTGCTATATGTAATACAGATATGGCAATAAGCATTATGGGGAATCAGCGAAGAGCATCAAGGTTGTGAGCACTGAATAGAGTGTACTAGTGTAATGCACGGGTATAAATAGCTGGAATCCAACCGTGAGCGTGAGTTGATGGTACCGTTGTAAATTGTAGCACTCGCGCGTCACTTTCCATTCAGGTATCACTCGCTAGACTTTACTATCACCACATAATTATGCTATTTATGATCCACAACGTACCAAGTTAATGAAAACATTATTTGAATCGTCAAAAATGCAGTTGATGAGTGTGTTTGCATTGTAAACAAAATAATGGATTTTAGCTTCAAAAGTTGCCTAGGTAGCAAGCTTGGTAGAGTTAATTGTGTTTTTTATTGTTAAACTACTAATGTAGAAAATATAAAATGTTACACTTCTGTTTCTAGAGCGAGAGGTTTCGATTCAGGTGCCTATATGAATTATTTTTTGTTGTGTTCGAGACTCAAATGGATACAATATCAGAAGTACCTACTTGAATTCAGAACCTGCGTCATAACGTTATACAAAATGATTTTATTTAAATAGCCGCCATCCCGATACCACACTTCATGTACAGCAATTTTACGTACAATATACACAACATTAATCACATAGATAGGTACCGATTACACTTTTGCTGTGTCTCTCAATCCAGTTAGAATATTTAACGATGTAACGAAATCTTAGTCATAGACTCAAAATCATCTTATATCAATATTATTGTCGTAACACATATCTCTACCTAATTAAAAACTAACGTTCGTCTAAAGTATACAAAATCTGCTCGTTGTTCTGCTGCGAGCAAAACCTTAATATTACTATGAAAATATTTCTTTAACCAATAAACCGGCGATGTAGATGTAATATATCATAATTATCTTGACATTTATGACAGAGTAAAATGTAATTAGGCGTTTATAAGCACGTTAGGAAGCTAACTATGTCCAGGCGGTAGTCGGCAGCCGGCAGTGGGGCGCGAGAAGTGCTCACTCACGTAGTCGGCTTGGAGTCTGTGGGCGGGCGGGCGCACGGGAGCGCGCGCGCGTGGCGCGGGCGAGGTGCGCCGGCGCGCCCCCCCGCCCGTGAATATCATCGGCGCACGCGCATCCCCGCGGGCCGACGGCTACGCGCCGCCGCAGCCCTGCTCGCCGCGCCGCACCACGCCGTGCCGACTCTCCGTGACTCGCTGCAAGCTCGGCTCCGCCGCGGCTTTCGCATTCGACGCTTCACCGACACGACTCACCAGCACTCGCGTATTTATAAACGGAATTCCACGCGCGCTATTCGGGGCCGGATACAACTTTTTACACGACTTTCAGCACTTACGTCGTCCGGAGCACTGAAGAGGCGAGATTCGGACTCCTGGATTGTCTGGCGGACTCCGAGTGAGTCACCGCGCCGCCCGCACCTTGCGGCGGCGATTTAAACGCAGATATACGACGATTTAACTAATTGTTTTACTAGCTTACGAATACCGCGGCAAATAAATGATACGAGATTAAGTGTGTTTTTATCGAGCTGAATGTGTATTTTTTTAGTAATTCCTACAAAAGAAAACGTCGCTCGTAATTGTTTCGGAATGTTAACGCCTACGCTTTGATGAAATCATTATGAAAATAGTACAACAGTTGAAGACGCCATTGGTTTGTCAACACTCAACAGATAGGTATTTTAGCTGTGTTTCAATGTTTTTGTTCTCTGCCTTAATGACCAGACAAGGACACAAAACTGTGGAATTCTATATCACTACAAGACGATTTGTTTGAAGAACTTCGGACACAATACTGCTTTATTTCTAAATTATTGCCAAGACTTTAAACAAAGAATGTGACCTACAGAACAATAGCATTGCTACGTTCATGACCATGACGTCACTTAGCTATAAAGCTCTAGTAAATGGATACAGTGATTCAAACAGCGGTCAATTTTACGAGCAACCTCCTGATAGCCGGCACGAACGACCGATGGATCAGTATATTTTTGCGAAAAATAAACATGAAAACTAGTACTGCTGTCTTTTTCAAAATCGATGTTCCGGCTGTGGGAAAAACAAATGATGAATAGAAAAACAAAACCATATGTTATACACATTTTATTATAGAGTAAGATCCCAGGGCCCCCAGACGTTACTTATTTTCTCATAAAAAATATAAATGGGATAAAGTAGTGTTAGTACGTACTTTGAGTGTGTGCATACCTGCTAGCTTGGGTCGACGGCCAATTCATAGGTACCAGGTGCTAAAGGTAGATAAATACAGTACTGATTTTTCTTAAATTCTCAGTGCTGATTTTTACATATGTTTTAGATAATTTTGTTAAAAATTAATAATCATTATTGCCAGACACTTTCCATCGGCGCTTATCCTTACCAGACGCTTTAAAGCTTCAAAAAAAAAAACATATTTTTACTTATAATCTCACTCTTGATTTTTATATATGATACTTAGGGAACTATTTGAACACCCCTGGTCAGCAGCCAGACCAATTGGAGGGGTCAAACATCCCCCCAGACACACATAAAGTGTCGCTATGTGTATAAGCGCGAGGTCATTATTTGTACGCTTGAGTGTGAGAGAGATATCTATGTGCCGTTAGAGAAGTAATAAAAATGATTGAGATTTAAGAAGAAAATTATCAGTGGTGTGTAATGCACTATTATCAGAATCAATATTGTAAACACAATGGAACAACGATACCTTCTAAAATTCTGCTCTGTTCGATATAATCAAGAGAGATTAAAGATTCGTTACATACAAAATAGAATCGAACCTGAAGATTACAAGGTATTTTAAAGTGATCTGAATTGAGAAAATTTTATAAATAATAAATATAAGTTTCTTTAACTTATGTTTTATATCTTATCATCGAGTAAAATTGAATACTACTATTTAAAAAAAATATGTTTAATCAATCTTAAAATTACACAAAGCTATACATGTCTTTCTTCTTTCGGATTATTTGTAGTTTGAACATTTTACAATTTAGCGTGATCTTTACTGTCATCATCGTCTAAGTTTGATAAGTCATCATCAACCCAATTTTGGCATTGACTATTTTCATTATCATCCTTATTACTTTCATTTTATGTAACAAAAATAACATAATTAAGAATCAAAGAGTTACACGGTTATATCAATTATTCAAAGTTAAAGTATAATACCTGATTCTTCTTGAAGCGATTCACTGACAAAGCTCGGCAATTGGTCCCTATCGAACCAGTTAAAATGATATTTATTGTCTTCCAACGTCCACCCATTATTGTCAGGACTAAAAATACTAATTTTCTTCATATGGGCATTCTTCCAGAGACTAGTGATGTAATTAGTTCGTCGAAACCGACAAATAATGACCTCGCGCTTATACACATAGCGACACTTTATGTGTGTCTGGGGGGATGTTTGACCCCTCCAATTGGTCTGGCTGCTGACCAGGGGTGTTCAAATAGTTCCCTAAGTATCATATATAAAAATCAAGAGTGAGATTATAAGTAAAAATATGTTTTTTTTTTTTTTTGAAGCTTTAAAGCGTCTGGTAAGCATAAGCGCCGATGGAAAGTGTCTGGCAATAATGATTATTAATTTTTAACAAAATTATCTAAAACATATGTAAAAATCAGCACTGAGAATTTAAGAAAAATCAGTACTGTATTTATCTACCTTTAGCACCTGGTACCTATGAATTGGCCGTCGACCCAAGCTAGCAGGTATGCACACACTCAAAGTACGTACTAACACTACTTTATCCCATTTATATTTTTTATGAGAAAATAAGTAACGTCTGGGGGCCCTGGGATCTTGAACTATTAGATTTGTAATTACATTCAACTACACGCGTAAACGTTGACTTTTTCAGTATTTAACGACATATACATAAATATATTCTCTGTATTTATGGCCAAGTTTATGTTTCCAAACATCTATTTTCTATTGAGAAAAGTAAACAGCGTGTACGAAGATTTTAAAACCTGCAAACAAAATAACACACATACATAGTATATCTTTTAAATAAGTACAATGAAGAAGCCGGTACCGACACAATACATACATAATGTAGTACAGAAACAAAATAATGTAATCATTTGTTAAGAAGCACTAATGTAATGCATCATAAATAAAGACGGCGTTCATAATTAAGTTGCATTATTTCTGACTCGTGTTCTTTAAACTTTCGCCCACCTGTCTGGTGACGTTCTAAACACCGTCTGAGGCCAAATTTGTATACTTGCAATACAAACAAAAATCATTTCAACACAGTTTTATTCACGCAAACACTCTGAATTGCAAATTAAATGCACATAAAAGATTAGTATATTTATTGCTTTTGGACACATTTTACGCACCATTGAAACATACATATGTTTTGTAACAACATAAAGGATTAAACATTTGTAATAACATTTCACCTTTGACATAATAATATTATACAATGAAATAAAATAATGGAAATGTAGATTGTTACAGGTTTTCTAACAACGGACTCAGATGAGACAGATATAATCCTTCACTAGTTTGACCGTGTTTAAAGACAGGCATAGATGCTGGTATAAAAGATTTATTTGAATAAGGAATACATAGGTACTCCTAATGAAAGAATTTTGCATGAAGCGACTAATGATAAGTAGGCAGAAGAAGCGAGAGGGTTAAGTTTGGATTGAATTACTCGACGCTTTGTAGTGTCTACTTATCCCAAAACTACACAAACGTATGGTACCTACATAAATTAATAAATAATATTACTTTGTCCCTATTTAAAAAAATACGATATGGAAAAAATATATAAATTCCTTCATATCCCCGCGGTAGATAGAATAAATATATGACGGAATGTCCCTAGTTTTCAAGTGCCATAAAATCAAGCTCTGGGAATGCACCGCACAGCTTTTAGTTATTGCCGATTGGCTAGGCCCTTAATGTGAATTGTTCCTACGAAGAGATGCTGATTCAAATTGCAACTTGGCGGTCACCGATTTCCAAGATTTTACACGAGAATCGCTCTGCGGTCTGACGAATTCGAACTTGCGTTCAACTCCAATTTTAAATGAACGCTTTTATCATGATATTTTCCAATCAATGATAGATAGTAGCAACTTAATTTATCCTTTGTTTTACAATAGACTGACGTATAGTAAATTTATTGTAAATAAGTAAAAATACAAACCGTAATGTATGTTTCCAAAGACATGGGAATTACGTAAGCGGTACGAGGTGTTATTGGCTGAGAGCAATAGTACATTAAGATTAGTAGTTGTCGACGGAATCGAGGACTCACTGCCAGCCAGTCACTGCGATATATAGATTGACTCACAAACTCGCTCTGTAAGAATATTGTAAGGCTTGTAAGTATTGTTTATAAGTCTTATTCAGTAAGCTAACAAAACAAATCATCAGAAAAGCTATCGTTTCTGCCACATGAAAACATTTCTCGTCGCATACTCCGACAATACCTTTTTCGTCGTATATTTATGTGTGTAAACTAATGTTACATAAATGGTATGAAACCATATGCGTAATAAACTGTTTGACTCTTTTCTATTAAACCACTATTAATGTTTAATTAATTAAATAAAAAGTAAATAAAAACGTAAGTATCAATGTTTAATTAATTACCTCTACCTTGAGCTGTGTTCCAAAGAAACAATAAATAAATAGCTGTGCTAACATACATCCCAGGTACATTGCCATCGAAACGAACTCAGCAGATAAAATGGCGAGCTGAAAGAAGTAACACCTATTAGGTAGGTTATTATTCATATTTAGGTATATGAAAAGTTAAAATATGTCCAAAGTTACTAACTCCAATTATCTTGTATACTGTCATACATATAACCCAAGCCATTATGAAAAATTGCACTGTCATGGCTTCGCCGAAAGTGGACTCGATTTCTTTACTTATCCTGTAACATCATTACATGACAGATTATAAACGTACATTTTCAATATCATTTAGCCCAATTATTACATAGGTAAGTATTATATATTTACCACACAATCTTCTGGTAATGTTCGACACAGTGCACTAATCGTCTTTGTAATTCAATTCCTCCTCCACATCTGTCTTTATACATGAGTTTGTTTCTGTTTTGTAATTTTGTTCTTATTTTATCGTCTTTTGAATTAACCAGCTGTTCTAGATCGTGACGGAGCATCTGTATCTGAGTTTTCGCTTGAGCGTAGAAGGCGACGATCGTGCAATCCATTGTAACATTACCATAGGCTTGTAATGTTATTAGTATTGTCATGTAGGTAAGGGCCAATTCGAATCTGAACATATAAAATTATTTGAATACGAACTTCAGAGTTTCAATTTAGTAAAGCTATGAATTTTCTTAAAGCTTAGGATAATAAATCCAATGACGTAGGTCCCTTCGGGTAATGAAAACCATGGCCCCAGGCGGCAGGCAACGGGGGACCAAGGGTAAAATTTTTGTTTTGTTATCATTAATTTGTTCTATTTTTAAATTCCTTATTCCAACATAAAAATGCAAAAATATCGATGTCACTACACTGATGAAGAGGAAATATTTTGCATTTTCTACTGTCTACATATTTTTATCTACTTACCCTGGTGAGGCACTCGTATCAAAAGGGAAATAAGCTGTGAACTTGACTTCATAACCAAAGGCCCTGTTGACAAGCGGGAACGCGGTCCATAGCAAAGCACATGAGAATATAGCAATGTGATACAGCTTTAAAAGCGACGACATCACTGCTGCATTACCTTTTACTACTTCGTCATGATACATTTTAGTTGATGCGAAAAGTTGTCCTGTAAAACGTGTGATATTTCTGAATCATATTATCCTTTTTCCAAATCATTGTAATTTATACATACATTGCAAGCATTTTGTAGCTCAATATTACTGAGCTATAATCTATAAACTTGCACGCATCACCTACTATATGGATTCTTTTATTTAAAATAGGAATTTAAAAAAAATTGGTGGGTATGGTATTACCGTTTAAAACTTTGAAAATGTCGTCGATGCGATGGGACCGTGTATTAAACGCAATATGTTTTCCGAGAGTATTCAGTGTGGTAAGAAGGATGAATAATATGTCAACTACCTTGTCTATGCTGTCTCGAACCTGCAGAATTAGAAAATCAGTATCAGCCCATGTACGTCCCACTGCAGAGCCTCCTCTACAATCGATTGAGAGGGATTACGCCATATAGTCCATCACGCTGGCCTAGTGCGGGTTGGCGGAATTTACATACCATAGAAATTCTTGCAAATCGCTATAGTATGCAGGTTTGCATGTTATCATAACAATATCTATAATAACCGTTATTTCTTCGCTGGTCAATACAATTATGCCGCTCTATTTGAATCCGGATTTATATCAAACATATTAACTTATTTAATAATTGGCAAACATTTCTTCTTCTTCTTTTAAAAGTTGTATGGCAAGCAAACATTTAGAAAGCTACATTATAATTTACTGACAGGTTACGGATGAACGATATGGTGGCGGTAAAATACCTAAAAACACAATATATTTTCTTTATATTACCTGAAAAACTTGGATAACGTGTTGTACATTATATGCAATTACTGCAATTAATACTATAACCCGATATGGGAAGTGTAAAGATAGCTTCCATTTGTTAACATGATTAAATACTCTCTTATAGTACCCAGCTCTAGCAAGAGCATCGAAGTGAGGCTTAAATGAATGGAAAACTAAATTGGAACTTTCCATAGTGACTAAAGAAATTTAACTACGATTTTCGCTTCAATGTTCTCGTATATATTTATAAATGTTAATTAACAAGCGTTTAGTTTATTATAGGTTTCGGATTTTCTTTTCTATGTGATTTTACTAGTGCCGTCTCTACTGTTTCGGTTTAAGCTTTTCGGCCAAAATGGTTTTCTTTTTATTTTAACTTTCGATTTTGCCATTTTGCTTCGAATTTACGGGAAAATAGTACCAGTTTGAAATATGTAAGTAAAGTGGTATGGAAAAGTGAAGACTAATTTATTATTTTGTTAGAAAAACTAATGAGAGTAATAGTTTTGCTGAAGCTCGTCAAAGTTACTATAAGGACCTATGGGTCAATTCGATCTGAGTAGTATCACCGACGTGAAGTAACAGCTTTATTATGGTACAATTAGATTACCGGGGACCATAATGCTAGTTTAAGAGAGTGATGTAGAGCCAATGCCGCCGTTAGAACAGGGCGTGGTTGATGTTGGCCCAACGTAAACAGAGCCAAAATTTAATCGTGAAGAGCATACAATTAAATTAATTGTCATTTTTTAATTCCAATAATTATAATTTTTATAATCGACTTTTGTTGTATTTTTACGCGAATTTTGATAGTAGATGCGGCTGCAGAATAAAATTCGCAAAGGGTTCTTCTGATACCAAAAATTGTTATTGGGTAGAATCAATCTTTAGCTCATTATATGTAGATACAGTACTAATGAGTTTGCTTGGTCCTGTTAGTACCATTGCTTCGTAGAAAAACACCAGAAAATAACAGATTCGCTAGAACGAAGTTTTGTTCGGGTTGAGATTTCCGGAGATCCTACAGCTGGTGTTAATCAATTCATATTCGCCCCGACGTATTTTATTGTATTGACCATTGTACATCACAATGAAAAATTCATCATAGTGACCTCGTTCCGATTTCAGCCTAACAAGTGTGTATATTCAAGTTCGAGCAAGCCAGCTCACCATACTCTAAACCGACCTCTCGATTTTAGAGAGCCCTGTGCGCAACAGAGTTATCGGCTAATACAGTAAATAGGTGGTCAGACACTAAAATATAAAACTTAAGCGAATCAGGTCTCGGTTTCGGTAAGCCAGTGGAGCACTTTTAAAAATTAATTAAAGAGTATCAGTAAGTATTTAAAAAATCAAGGCGTTAATTCCCTTGACGAAAACTTAAAATTATAGGTGATAACGAGACAATTATGTACTTTTATCGCTGACTAATGAGCACTCAAGGCACTTCATGTGAAATGGACAACGAAAAAAAAGTTAAGTTTTGAAATTGACTTAGGTATAAGTCATCAGTTAATCCTGGATAGTATGAATGTAAAAGCACAATATTTTTGTAATATGAAATATAGTTTTACAGGTATGTCTTGAAATAATTGGAAAAGCTAGTAAAAGGGTTTTGCAGAAGCAGTTTTATTAAATGAACTACCATCACATGACATAAATACAACAATATTATTTAGCCATGGAGCGTGCGTTGTATGCCGTCGTACCAACATGAACTAAGTGGTGCGGCTCTCGAGTGGAGCGTTGCGTCGATAATACCACTGTACGTAGGTAGTCGTCGCGACGATTTTGATAATGCCAGCTTGTATTGGCAATGAGCTGGCCACATATGTCGCAGAACAGATAACCGCTGGAGTAAGCGTGTTCTGGAGTGGAGACAGCGTCTTGGAAAACGTAGCGTGGGATGTCCTCTGGCCAGATGGCGGGACGACTTGCATAAAAGGGCCGGCAGCGACTGGATGCGTAAAGCAGCAGACCGGGCTCTGTGGCGTACCTTGGGAGAGGCCTATGTCTAGCAGTAGACTGCAACGGGCTGATGATGATGATGATGATGATGATGATTGACAGAAAGTGTAGTAAAAAAAATGATAAACATTTTTTACCATTTTCATGTAGTTCTGAAAAAATCTAATAGATGGCGCGATTTTCACGACCATTTCATTGATACCCATACCTAGTCTTATTATATAAAGTGTTGATACTTTTAATGTAAGTGAAAGGCCTTTCCTTAGTTTTTAAATGAATATGAACTAAATAAGTAATTACTTTATTAAAGTTGTTTATGATATAAAAGCTGAATTATATTAAATATTTCATGGGCAACTATCAAAAGGTGTTTTATATATAGTCTTTTATTTTTGATGATTCTTTAAACATGCCAGGCACATTGAATATCTCCCAAAGCCATAGGTGTAGTTTTACTGCATCTATGCCCAAAGCTATCACGGTCCAAACTTCATAGTTGCTAATCGTGTAATGTCAAATTAGAGGTATGTGTAAAAAAAACTTTTTTAGCTTAAAAATTGACGGTATGTCTGGGACTCGCGATCTCATAGACTATCAGTCATTATAGTCATAATTTAATACTTTATACTACTAGTCTTGCTAGTTTTAGTCTTACTGTCAAGTAAGCTGTAATTAGAATCTATATTCGACTCACCAATCACATTCGAAATTAGGTATTTATTTTATACTCGTATAGTAATAACTAAACGATAATTGCTGCATGTAACACGCACGACTCAAGTTAAATTTGTACGCGGTCACAAAACTTAGTTAAAACAATTCAATTATAAAAGTAGCGTATCATAAATAACTATAGGTAATTAATTGATTGGTATATTAATAAACTTTTAGTCTCAATCCAGTATAATAAAGCGGTCTGATTACAATAAGCAGGAACTTGTTTTGAAATGATAGGTACTAAGATTTACTGTAAAATTATTTATTGTTATAGTCTATAAGAAAATAAACCACATTGTTAATGTATTTGGTATTCAGCTCTGGCCAAACGTGCTATCGTTTGCATTCACTTGCAACCTTGGAATGTGATACTAATTTTTTGAGCCATTACTCTGCAGCCGCGATAGTTTGTACTAAAAATAAAATTCAAATGCCAGTGCGGTTGCTATAATTATTAAAATGGACTCTCCATTAGTAATAATAATCAACAATGTTGCATAATGCTATAATAATTATTCATAAATATTTATTTCTACACAATCTATTCTGTCGAATTTACATAAGATTTTCAATAGATCCAGAGCCTTTTGTGGGTGCCAAACACGTCCACATATACAACACAAGTTCTTGCACTGCTTTGTTAGAAAAATACGGATACTATCACTCTGTCAGTATGTCGGGACACTGTCTCTTGGGCGAGGTCTCGTCTTCAACGGGTTCTTTCCTTTTTATCGCTTTAGTCTCTTTTTCTTCATTTACATAATCAACTTCAGGCTGATTATCGTCAGTCTTTTGTTCAGACTCGGCTTCTAGCCTCTCGTTGACATCGGCGTCGTTTTCTTGCGAGTCTTCGTCGACCACGCTCACCGGTTCGTCGACATCGTCGTCCTCGGGGATGCCGTCGTCGCGTCTGTCGAGACTGTCGTCGTCGACGATCGGCACGTCGAGTCGCTCAGAAGATTTTTCAGATGATATTTGCGAGCACGTATTCGCTGCTTTCTTTTTGCTAGCTAACACACGGCTAGTGAGAGCTTTGTTCAACTGAGTTATGTCCCCCGGCGTACCCTGGAGCATAAAAAAACGTGATATTATACACCCAGCAGCGGCACACACAACAAACGAGCGTCGAGTACGCACCATGATGAGGAAGAGTTTGATGTGTTGTTGCGCGTCGGCGGCGGTGATGCGCAGCGACTTGGGCCCGGCCTGCTCCACCACCATGTCGGGCCACAGCTTGGTGTTGAGCACGACGCGCAGCGAGCCCGACACGCGCGCCACCAGCCGCGACGCGCCGCCGCCCGCCGCGTCGTTGAGCCGCAGCACGCCGCGCCCGCGCTCGCGCCAGCTGCCCGCCTCCCACGCGAACAGCCGGCACGATATCTGCACGCACACCGCACCAGCTCATACATCGCACCGCATCGACACTACTTCACACTCGACTGAATCAAATATTTATTTATTACAGGTACAGAAATTACTTATGATAAGTTTTCAACTAGGTGCACGTTTCTCGCAGTAAACCAAAACGATTTACAATTAAGTATTCTAATGAAAGTTATAATTAAATAACATAAATTCAGAGACCATGTTAATCGACCGAGAGAAATTAAAAAATACATATATTTATTTATATTATTCCATAATCATAATCAAATACCTCCTATTAAATTTATTTCTTTAACTCGCCCCACTTACCTATAAGTGATTTACCACCAGAATCAGAAAATTACTACACTACTGATGTGGTATGATTTTTTGTCTTCTGCATTGTATGTTGGGGGTGGGTTTTGTGTCGCTGTCATTAGTTGAGTGTGCGTGTGGGGTGGCTTAATCGGCAAAAGGTTGAGGTATCGTCATTCTTTAGGACAACCCGCCCTTAATGCCGTGTGATATGATTTGTTAAATACACCAATCTGCTGTTACCTGTAGTACATTGATCTCCCCCTCTTCTCCCGTGATGGTGCAGTTGCTGGTGGGCGGCGGAGGCCGAGCGTGCGAGCGCTCGTACTCGGCGGCCGCGGCGGCCAGCCCTTGACTACCACTTACTGTATTTGTACTGCTCATACCCTGGACATTGTAACAAAAACAATTCAAATGGATTTTCAACATGAACGATTATGTACATATCACATTTGAGATACCTATAGAACTAGTTATTTAAAAAATAATCTCGTAGGTGGTTTGCAACTTACTCAGATAATCACCTAACACGGGTGCTTCAGTGTTTATCTCAATAAGATAGGCTGCGAGGCGAAGGCGAATTGCCATCACTGCGCTACTGAATCACACGACTCTGCGATTTCTATTGCAATGAATAGCGAGACGCATATTCCATTCAACTGATGGTAAGCAATGTGACCGCTCATGGACAGAAGCAAAATCATACAATACCATGAATTACGAAGTAATGCTTGGCATTATACTGCGCTCGCCATCCTGAGACATAAGACGTTAAGTCTCAATATTTCCAGTAGTTACTCTGGCTACAATATCCTTTAAGCCTGAACACAACTGTATACCCACCCCAAAGTAAACAGGGATCCAAGGGGGTTTTCCCCATGTTAAAAAAAAGGTGCTTTGCAATGCAAATACATATAGACAAAAGTACATATTTATAATTAATGTTAATAACGATACATACATACATAATCGTCAAGCCTGTATCCCATAGGGGTAGGCAGAGACTATGGATCAAAAAACGTTTAATAACGATAAAAATCACCATACTCTATAAAACATAACAAAGCTTCCTATATTAGTTTTTTTTTTTTAAGCAAGGATCAGGGGATTTTAATAATGCAAAGAGAGGCCTTCACTCAGGTATATAGGAAAAAGTCAACATGAAATGAACATGAAATATATTATAGTCATTGCCACATACTATATTTATGTGCATAATACTCATATTTTTTGTCATATTATATTGCAGTAAGTAATTGGTACAAATTGATGATAACATAATTGATTGATTATCAAACACAACTCAACCACAACAATATATTGCACTCTGAATTAAATAAACAAACACTAGATGAATACATAATATATTGCAATAATTTACCTGACCATTCTCCTTAACCGATGCGGCGGCACTAGTGAACAACAACTCTGTGGTACCATTTGAAGAGTTGTGGTTCACCGTTGAAGCTTCACCATTATTAACATTTTCTTTAATAACTACTCTTTCGCTTAAACTCTGGCCGAAAACAAAACCAGTGGACGAAGAGCTTGCTGAAGGCTGTGGCGGTATTGGCACCGGGTTTGCGGTCCTTGCCGTCACATTTGACGAACCCAATGGAACGAATTTCGGTACTTTAACATCTTCCTTAGCATCCTTAAGTCGATCTTCAGAATTTTCAGTGGTTTTTTCCGATTGAGACTCATCTGTTTGTGTAACTTTCAAGAATGGATTGTTGTTGCCAGATTTCAGCTGTGGTGGTCGCAGAATCGAACCTAGAAAATTATAATTAGATCAGTTTAAAAATACTATTTTCCATAGTTAATGAAATCTAACTTGTGAGCACTATAAAGAGAGGGAGCTATAAAGACAGTAAGGGTACACATTCATTTTGTCTCGCGTATACTATAATGTACTTGTCATACAACTTGATATTAGAAAGGAAAAGTTGTGGAAGCAGAGTTGGGGGCGATTGTGCCACTGTCCGGCTCCGGAAATGAAGGAGCGCCGCTAATCTAAATTTTGTTACCTACATAAGTTTGGATAGCAAGTGGGAACCAAAGTGAAATTATATTAGATAGCAATCACTCAATAAAAATTGACATAGCTATAAACTTAGTCCAGCTTTATACACTTTATTGCAAACACACAAAAAATAGAAATAAAAAGAAAATCACATACATAAAAAGTACAATTGGCGGTCTTATCGGTTGCTTTCATTGTTTGATAAACAAAATCATTGTTTTAATAAAAATATTAGTTCACTATTATACAGATAAAGATGGCAAAAAGCTCATTACAAAATTTAAAAGGACTGTGCAATACAGGAACACAAGGAATAATACCTAATATGTTTTTATACCAAATATTACTTACCAAATGGGTTACTAGTTTTACTAGAACTTGATCCGAAACTTGAAGAACCGAAACCACCAAGCCGTGGCTTGGCCAATACCACACGTGACTGTGATGAACCATTGCAGAAATCTTCTACTGGCGTCTTTCCTGATGCAGACAAATAACAATGTTTATCTTTCAATTATATTGCCTCACTGTAGATAAGGTATAAAAGTATGCTGTGCCAAATCTGTACTAATTGGGAAGAAATATAAGAGGAAATTACTTTTACTGCTCATATAATATCTTTAATTAGGTAAGTAAGTAACAATGCCTTTCTCTAGAATTTCTTGCAAATCTTATGTGATATCAATTTCTCTACTTAAATAAAGAAACAGGATAAAGGCAGCAAATATTGTGTTACTAACATATTGACTCAAGTCACAATATGTTTCTAACCTTATACAATGGTTATTTCCAAACTGCTTAAAGTAATGAAATAAATCAAAATTTCCTTGTTAAAAATAAACTATGATTTAGTATTAAAGTAATGCATATGTATTTGTATGTCAACAGTACATATAAGTATGTCACATATTATGTCCATTTCAACATTTGGTAAATATTAACGGACTTATTCATAGACAGTTTTAAACCCTTAAGTTATTGAATGTTCTGTCCCTTTCAAATGACTTTTGATTTCAGCTTGAGCAAAGAAGACAAAACATTGGATAACTAAAATAGGTTTGAGAACTGTCTATGAATAAGGCAGTTACACTTCAGCTTTTTCAAGTATAACATTATCAAGCAGTTATCAAATTATATTTCTGTATTTTTATGGAATGTAATTTTATTCAAGGACAAAAAAATATATTTAAAGAATACAGACAATCCCACCTCAACAACTAAACCTGTTTTACAAGATGTTCAAAGAATATAATGTATCATGCAGCAGAATAGACATCATACAAGACAACAAAACGGATATACCTTCTCCATACCTTTGTGGGTAAAAAAGTTTTTTTACTTAAAAATATTAATTTTGTCTCAAAATAATTGAGAAAAAATTGATAATTTTAAGCATAACATTTAACTTTAGCCTACAAAAATTATACGTAAAATATAAACATCTAGATGTAAGAATTGTTTTCACATAATATGTTATTGAATTGGATCTGTACATTGTTGTCATACTATATTATTTACTTAATCAGTGGCAAGAATACAAATTTTGTGAATTTTGCATTCAATCTTTTTATATCCTAATCATTGTAATCAGTCACATTAAGCACCATATTGACAACATTTTAACACAAATTGTACCGTGAATTCATCTAATAATAAATATGCGATGTTGACATTAAAATAAGCATGCAAACCTGTCAATCAAATAGGTATGAATTAGTGCAATGTAGGCAGAGCCAATTTCTCTGGCTAATATTTTCTAGGATGGCCCCCAAAACCCATTAAATAAACGCGGTTCGTGTGTGAGTGCTTCAAAAGTTAATAATTAAACAACTTTGTTTCTGGATGACAAATCGAATGCATACAAACCAAAGTATGCGAGTGCTATGAAATTATCACTTATAAAAATACGTAAACAGCTGAACTGATTACATTATGACGTCGGTCATACATATGTAAAGCAAGAAACCTATCATCACGATCTATAAACAGAGTCACGAAGGGAAATAATAAAAAAATACGTTGATGATGCAGTATGAACATAGTGCATTCCTGCAGTAAATCGGCAAATAACTCTATGTATAATACTCTAAATTAATATTACTTCACAAAGCCTCGCTAAAGTAATGTGAATAAATTGTTTACATGAGGAAATTCGAATTATTATACATAAAAGTACGAAAACCATACCTTGCTTTGCGTCTGCCATTGTCGAAGATTTTTTTTAATTATGCTAGACTAGAGTAGCACTCGCAGTACTCGCCCACTCGATACCAGGGAAATATCGACTTCAGCATGTAGACTTTTCTAGATTAGATATTAAAATTATATTACCTTTAACTTTTTCAATTTGATTCATTTGTCCAATAAAAAAAACTTAATTCTTTTTGTATTTTCATAATATCACAAATATTTAATGCATGGTTTATGCCACACACTAAGGTTTTATTTGCTATGATAAAAGACCATGGACGTATTATACAAACAGTCACTAACGAAATAGTGTTGTCCTGAAATCACACAAATATCTGTGGGATAAGGTTTAATTTGGTATGATGAAAGACATGGAGGCAAAACGAGCCGAGCGAGATAGTACATAGAGGTCTGTGTCCCTTTCTTTTCCCTCTATTTTAGAGGGGGAAGGCAGAGGCGCCACTAGGACACCCACATTTCGCCTCGTATGTTTCCCACGATATGGTAGTTATATTTCAATGTGTTACATTAGCGTAAATATAAGAAACCATTATATGTGTATGTATTTAATATTTTACAAATTCAGACGATATAAATTTTAATTATAAAGTATCAGCCTTTGCCCGCAACTTGCCACTTTGTATGTTAAGATAGCACAGTCATCGGTACGGATATTTACGAATATAATTTTATGTTACCATAATTATTAAATTATCAATAACAAAATATTTTCAAGCTAAAAAAAACCAATGCATACCATTATATTTTATTTGCAATAAGTACATTAATATATAAATATGCATTTCTTGATACGCTTTATCAATATAGTGTTTGTTAAATCATAAAATCTGCTTCATTCGACTTATCATTTTTGACAGATTTCGTGGCTCCGTTGTTTAGACGCCGGCTGTGAAACGTGAAGCCGCACCGAGACAAATGTTTGTGAAGCCCACAAGTATTTGTCTCAGGTCTGGGTGTTTGAGAGACCAAAAAGTCTCTCGTAGATTTTGATACCCACGACACCAGACTCGATCTTAGTGTGGGCTCCTGCCATATATATGACTGCTAGGTCTGTGTGTGTGTTAAATTTATAATGGGTACTCTATTAAAGCGGGGCACAATCCTCCACTCAATCTTACTCGTTCGTTCGGCTCGTTTTTTCGATTAGAGTGCGCAGTCTTGTTTGTATAATACGTCCATGGGTAATTGTCATAGAGCAATCATAGAGTAACTTGAATATAGGGTATGTAATTGGGTATTTTACTATAAGAAAGAAAAAATCTAAAAACTATAAATGTATATAGTAGAGCATTAAGCAATAAGTATATGTTAATTTCAGTTTTTATTTCCAAGGAATAAATTTTATAATTCGTTTTGAAAATTTCAATTTTTTTATCTGTCCTAAAAAGATGTGAAACGGCTGCCGCCATGATGGATAACGATTCTAGGTCATTCCGTAAGTAGAATACCCCCTCCGGTGTCCAAGAGCTCATACAAACACAGGTTGTTTACTGGTTGAGTGACGTATCATTTTAAAGGAACATGGCGCCTAGCGTTTTCACATATTTGCGCGCATAAATTTAAAATTTAAATTTTAAATGGTTTTTTATTGGACTTGCCGAGCGAATAAAAATTTGATATTTTTTTAAATAGTTTGTCTTAATCTTAGGAACAACTTAAAAGACTTTTTGAAAATGGGTAGAATACCCAATTGTGTAGACGCGACGGAAGGCGCTTGTAATGTTGCAACCTATATGAAAATTATAAACTCTTAAAAAAGGGGAATTGTAGTTAGCAATTGGAGTAAGTCTTTTATCACGCAGTCGACAGCCTGTGATGTAATTATAATACTTGAAATTGTATTGCCTTAATATACATAGGATTTATAAAATCCTATATTGAGGTTACTTGTTGGTCAATTTTTCGAAAAACATCCGGATATTCTTTCGATATTTTTCCATGTGCAATTCAAAATTTCAAATTGTACTGAACAACGTGGTGAATCGAAACGCAGGAACAAATAGAAATAAACGGGACGCGACGCGACGTCTTGTTTATTGAATCAATTTGATTAGCTTATATTATAAATAACGATAAATAATAATTTTACTCTTTTTGTCGAAATGGCAGCCATTATATTTGATCCCTAGACCCTACCGTGAATTTGGACTTTATAGCACTAATGTTTACTTTATTAATACATTAATGAGAATACATAAACTAAAAAAAATACAATAAATTACCTTAGTATTTACACAATTTTAATTAAATTTCAATCACATGAAATTAGTACATATTATGTGGAATTGTATACGCTGTCAAATTAACAAAGTTATTTAAATGTAAATTGCAGATTCAAAAAATAATCTATAATGGTTTTATGGGTAAATCCATTGACGGCAACATTCTATGGCGTCAACATTAGTTCCAATTTTTTCCGCTCGCAAATATCCGGGGCGAGTGGTCTATATTGTGGTGAGCGCCGAATGGTGTTAAACTTTGCGACATCCGATAAATCTACATTCATTTACGTTAAAACACTGATTAATCGGAACCTTTACTATAGTAGGCCTACAACTTGGTTTGTGATATTTTACGAATTGGTATTTACTTTTTTATTAATCAACGTTTAATAACTCACAATTTATCAAGATTTGGTATCTTGCAACGAAATAGTTGTATCATTTGACATGAACTTCATGTCGGATATTGTCATGATAACGGATATTTATTCGTCTTCATGACATGAAGACGAATAAATATCCGTTATCATACCGATATCCACAGTGTTAACTTAACGTAGTTAACGTGCATTTTTTGTTGACTGCCTCCATGGCGCAATTAGTTACCCGCCGGCTGTGAAACGAAAGGCCGCGGGTTCGATCCCCGCACCGAAGAAATATTTGTGTGAACCAGAGGTATTTGTTTCGGGTCTAGGTGTTTGTGAGGCCGAAACGTCTCTCGTAGTTACACCCACGACACAAGACTCGATCTTAGTGTGGGGTCAAAATGTGTGTGACTGTTGGGCGTATTTACATTTTATGCTTTATTATTTATTCATTGATTTTATTAAGTATAATGTCACTGAATTATTTCTCTTATCACCATTATGACAAAATCTATAACATTTAATTTCATATTTTATAAGGAAATCATTCTTATTTCAACTAATGAAAAAATCCAATAGATGGCGCGATTTTCATGGGCCTCTTATTGATACTCCAAATGTACTGAGGAGCCTATCCTTAGTTTTTAAATTAATGCATTCAAAGGAATAAAAACGGATATGTCGGGGTCTCCGACTTTCCAACCTGATGCGCGGGGATAACGCCGGGTCAGCCGGTGTCGGTCATCAGGCACCTCCTTTTCGGTTGGCGGCGCGGCGGCGCGGCGCGGCGGGTGGGATTGTTCTGCTCACGACCCCGTTCCGCGATCTTGCTTGAGCAAGGCTTGCCATGACTTCCGATTCCCAACTATGGAAGGAATCACTGCGGATTCTCCTTTACAGCCACAGCCCACAGGTATCTATCGAAGCAGCCATGTCCCGATAGTACCTGCACCAGGCGTAACGTCACTACGCCGTGGCGCCTGCCCAGCCACTTGTCTAGGACCGGAAGCACTGACGCAATTATCCAAATACTATCACTGATATTGTCAAGCCTAGTGCGCCACTTCTCCACGGCCGCCGTGCGGAGGGAGAACCGTACGCCCTCGACAACTTTAGGGGCCGGAGTTCCTCATATCTGGCTGCCGCCTCCCACCAGTGTAAGGCTGATCGACGCCAGAGCCATATCTCTGGTTGTCACTGGCTCTATATGCTATCGTGTTGTACAATGTGGGTCAACAAAAAATAACAATGGTTTGGGTGCAACGTAATGATATACGACAAACTAAAGACAAACGGTCTTTTTAGGCAAATAATAATATATTTTCCCCAGTTTGCTTCACACCCGGTCCCCTTGTGTTGGGAGTGAAATTTTTGAATGTTTCGTATTTTGTTGAATACTTCACAAAATTTGAATTTTATGATTTGCATATGGACTTAATTATGATAGATTTGATGTAAAGAAGGTATGTGTAAGCATGTGTAAAGTGTCACTCGCGTCTTTGCAGCAAAACAAATGTCCTCAATAAGGCTTCTTCACTGCTAATCGTCTTCAAAAAATATTAATAATCTTAAACAACCAGGTACCCAGCTTTATGAATGTAAAAAAATAAAGCCAGGCATTTGCATGGAAGACATTGAAATTAAAGTTCTGAACAATTATGCGCAGTTAAAGTGAGGTAAGAAAAAGAAATACAGCATGTTTTTCTTTTAATATCATTAGGTCTCATTCCTACCTAGTTTTACTTTTTATCAAAATCGGGTTCGTGACTTCTTTCCGCATTTTTCGCTATTTCTCATAGTTTTGGATTTTGCCACCCACACCCACTTGAATGTAACAGATTTGATCTCAGATGGGTTAAATGAAAGGCATGTTCAATTAACAGTGTTTATATTTGTTTCGAGGTTAATATTACGTGCGCCATGTTGGCTTTAGGTACCTTTAGGAAAAAGCACTAAAAAGATATCTAAAACATTATCAACGTCGTCAATTAACATGAATTTTATGTTACAACAACAGAACCGTTACATAATATATACAATTTAGATACAGAGTCGGGAGACCTGTGATCCGCAGTTCTGAAACAACAGTTGTTCGTAAATAAACATGATTCGGTTATTTGTGCACTACATTTAATCATTTGATAGGAATACATGCCCTCAGCGGCATCGCAACTTAAATTTTAAAATGGAAATCTTCGAGGCGATTTGTACCAAATTTAACTATAGTCGAATGCTATTGCAAGAGTTGGTCAATACATTTGTGACTCGTGCGAAATGAATAACATTTTGACACAACAATAATAAAAATACATGGCAACGACATACAAAGTGCATATAAACGTACTAAATACTTATTCTACTATAGTTAATTTGGATATACAGGTTTGCGTTAAATAAACATATAACAATATTTCCACCGCGTTAGTTCAAGGCGGAAGTCTAAAACATTACACGTGTAATGAAAGAACGCGCACTAACAACACAAGTTATAACTATAGACAAACAAAATTTGTTCATTTGTAATATGAGTCGTATTCAATTCGAGGAGGGCGAATGTCAATTATTCTTATTCTATAACAAATTTACATTTGTAACAATTTACTACTCGTTATCCATAATTAACGTACTTAATTTTAAAGCTTGCTACTCATTCTGTTTTGTCACACTGAACAGAACATATTCTTGTTGTGACTGAGCAGTATCACTGGACACAATCCACTAGATCTATTGGCATGTAGTTAAAATAAATTTTACGTACTATGCCAATGCCAATCTTAGCATATTTTTATTGAACGTAGTTGAGTTAATATAGCTTATTGAGAATATGTATGTGTTCAGTGTGACAGCATTATACATCGAAATTGTTAAAATTCATTCTTATTAAACAATATAGAATGTGAGGGTTACAAACCCTGTAAGTAAATAAGGATTTAGCAGGTAAATAAATGCCAATGGAAATATACAGTAAATAACATATCACGTAACGACTGGCTTGGCCCGTCTCCGAGGCGGGGTTTGTGATAATCAACGCATAGTACTAAATACGTCCCAGCTCTATGTATCTAGTTACAATGTACTATAGTTCATACAAAAATAGTCGCATCAAAACTCCTTTAAACGAACCTTTGCAGTAGGACCTACTACCTATTAATAAATCCCATACAAATAGTTACTGACCACGACTTTACATACGCGTGCGCAGCCGCACGGCATCAGTATGTACTATACAAATAAGACATTTCAATAGAAAAATAAACCAGCATTTTTCTCAACGTATAATAAACACACTTCTCTAAATACATCTTGAGGTCGAGTTGTAAAAATAAAGTGTCGGCAATGAATACGGACCAGTATCGCTGGCGGCGTGTCGGTGGTCAGTGGTCAGCGTGGCCTTATATTACAAATTGTAAATATATTTATGTGATGTGTTAAAATTAACTACTTATCACACGCACACTCGCGCGCATTCATACAAATACAGTATCGCATCATATTAACAACAATGGAAGAGTTATTAGAAGCCCCGTATCAATAGAATCATCATCTATGAAAAAATATAATATTTCAGTTAAAAAAGTTATTCTTTGTAGACTAAAGAACAGTGGTATGTCCGATTCTAGCAAAATACTTCACGTTCCAATTTAGAGGTCGTTCTAATTAGCCGTGAAACTCGTGCTGCAACAAAATGAGCGCTCGTCGACGAAGCGACATCCTCACGGAGGAAAACATGCGCGGACAACTAAATCCCGAGTGGAACGTCCAGTGAAGTCAAGCGAAACTAAAATAAAACCTCATGATAAATCATAAAATAATTTCTAATGGACACAAAATGCATAGCTTAATGGAAGATATATTCGGGAATGCATTTTAATCGCGTATCCGTGCCCTAACACAACGTCAACATATCAAACTTATAAAATTGACTTAACAAAGTGTGAAGTACACATCGTACATTCTATTATTTCACTTACAACTAATAAATATATATATAATCATGCAATTTGTGGCACTAAACAGTTGACCGATAACATGTAAGTGCACCACTAAAATCCTATACTTTCGAGTGTGTAAAAAGAGTTCGCAGCGTGCGTCGACAACTATATTAGATCTGGTTACAAAATGTGCATCAGACGAATCACTACACGCGTCGGCGCCACTCGCCCTCCGCGCTGCGAGCGGCGGCTCAGTACCCGCGGCGCGGCGGCGCGGGCTGCGGCGGCGAGAAGAACTGTCATTGCGGCGTGTCACGTGCCGCGCTCCAGCGGTCGAACTCGATGCCCGAGTCCGGCGACACGCCGGCGGGCGGCGCGCACCCGCACGGCGCCACGCGCGCCCCGCCCGCGCCCCGCGCGCCCGCCGCGCCGCCCGCACCCCCCGCGCCCTCCGCGCCGCCCGTGCCCGGCACGCCCGAGTCCGGCGCCTGCAGCTCACGCACGCCCAGCTCCTCCAGCACCTGCACACCAACACTTATCAATGCCGACACTCACGTGTTTCCGAGCTCGGACACTATGTACTTGTTTAGGGAGTAGTCGTGTGTGAAATCGTTTTATTGCAACGCTTCGGTCCACTATGTGACTCGACCGGTTTGGGATGTGAACACTACAAGCTGCGGCTCTGAGTGAAGCGAGAGAGCGGATCGCAGTGGCGAGGGGCCGGGCGGCCCGGGCGGTGGTTAGTGGGCGCTGATGTGCGTGGGTTAGCGGCGGTCGGTGTGGAGGTGTCGGTGGTGAGGCGGGTGAGGTAGTAGAAGTGCAGACCTTACTCAGGCTGGCGCTGTGCTCGTGCAGGCCGAGGTCTCGCTCGAAGGAGTGCAGTTGTCGCATGAAGTGGAAGTTGGGCGCGATGTCGGTCTTGCGGCTGCGCACGAGCTCGAAGGCGTCGCGCAGGCACAGTCGGTGGCGCTGCATGAGGTAGGCGAGCGTCACGGTCACCGAGCGCGACACGCCCGCCACGCAGTGCACCAGCACGCCGCAGCGCGCCGACATCGCCTCCTCTGCGACCACACACGACACACATGTTAATGCTTTCAATAGTACCTTACTCGTAACAACTCAGAGTAACTTCATGAAACATAATTCTATGACAAATCAATATTTCTCATCGGAAATGAATTCACGTCATAGTGATCTCATGAGCTGACCGGCTACATGAACAGTTTGAGCGCGGTGAGCGGTGACTAATTAACGACGTATGTGCAGCTAGGACTCGGGAGCGTCGCTGCCTACAGTTGTATGGATGATGTCATCAAATAGTCGTCATGTGGAACAGTACAGGTGGATTTTTCGATATTCGAAACGTACCCCTTACATCACACAAGTGATGCGCTTACACTTCAGAATTATTTTGGTGATAAAAACTATGTATATATAAATAAACAATTAACTACTAATTGCATGGCAGTAAAGAGATAAGGACTTATTCATTTCATTGAAGTACTTTGGTTTTCGATTAAACTCAGCTACTATGCTAACAATAAAACTTGAACATCTTTTGGGGAGGACCACAGAATAGTTGAATATGGTTAAAATTGTAATACGAGCGTTGACACGACATTAATCATGTATGACGGGATTGTGCCTGTTGAAAAGGTGTAAAAAACGTCCAGGATAGCATATGCTTTATCTTTATAGGTTGGCTCACTATAACCTATTTAATGGTAATGAGATTTGTTCTAAAATAACACATTATTTGCAAATGGGCTATTTCGGTCTTATGAAAAAGCCACATTTCCATAATTTTATCAATACTTTAAATCGTGGCATCGATTATAGTAAATGTGAAACTTTTTTACTAGAGTGTAAAGCAATAGCAGCGCGTCGTTAACTGTGTGGGTAGTGTATGTGTACGCGTAACTCTTTTGTTATATTGGTTTAGTGTGTTGAGTGGAGATTCAAACAACACTAGTTTCGCTACAATTTGACGGTTTGTACCTTTATAATCATATTCAACTGTTCTGTGAGAAGAACATCAAAAGTTCACACTCCCGAATCGAGACAGACATTATGTAGAATAATAGTATTTTTAAATAAAGGAGGATGTGCACGTGATGCTCACCAATAAACCGTATAGCCTGCGGGAAGTGCACGGCGAGGTTTTGGCTCCAGTGGTCGGCGATGGGGATCTTCAGATAGTTGATGCCGCAGCCCTCCGCCTCGAACGTGTTGGGCAGGTCGGGCGTCACGTTCAACACGTACTGGCGACACAAACATAGTATACTTATTAAAAAAACAATAGTTGCGTAGAACGACTATCCTCAACTATTCTCAATCAGGCAGCCATTTACTGTTGGTACGTCATATTGAGAGCTAATATCTTATGTTTCAGGATGGGGAGCGCAGTGGAATGCTAAGCAATTCTTTGTAATTCATGGTGTTGTTTGGTTTTCTACTGTCCATGAGCAGTCGTATCGCTAGCCATCAGGTGAACGGCATGCTCGTCTCGCCATTTACCGCAATAAAAAAAAGCCAGCTGAAAATAGACTTCCCTTAAAGATTTTCAATCAAAGCCATTACTCGTATGCAACTTTTCGGAATTGGTTACGGTTTTAAAACTTCAACACTTGAATTATCGCTCATAGACGCTGTGACTTAAATTTACTTTAAAAGAATATTATTTAAAACACGAAATATGTATTTATAATTTTGCCCACTATATTCAACAGACGGTGCTTAAGTTTCCATATAAATGGATAGTTAGAATATTGATGACTAATATTTTTGCATAATTAGTACATTATATTATTGATCTATAATAAAGTTAAAGTTTGCTCCCTGTGGAAATAACACAAAGTCAGCACCTTAATACTGACGGTATGTATGATATCATGAAGTATTAATGGTCTTTGTTCACATTTCCCTATTAATTCCCATAAATCTTAATGGACAGACTTTCTTGTGTACTCGTATTTAATTGTTGGCTTAACACTTGTAGGCGTCAGACCAACAAATACAATTTGATTACATTGAATTTTATTTTATTAGATTGTCATATTAAAAATCATGGCAAGTGATGTGAATAATTTTTATTCAGGACCTAAATAATACCCAAATTTTAGGTAAACTATACGGTAAACGCACTAGTACCTAATTCAAACAAGCTAAAATTCCTCGCCAACCAATGACACATTTTTAAATATCAACGCATATTATACTTTTAAATTCAGTACAAAGGATGAAAGAGATGAATCTATTTCTATTAAGTCCAGGTTATTGGACTGGGGTCTATTCCTCATTCGTAATAAAGGTGCGTCATGACAATAGGCTGTTAAATAATGATGAGTAACAAGTGATAACAGTATGTGCTGTACTGTACTGTGTCAGGCCATTATCAGCTACTGCTGATCACGGGACACGTCTATAACGGAGGCTTCGATAGAGTGGGGATGAGAGTATGTACCTTAATGTTATGTCTGGCGAGCGCGTCGCAGTCTTCGCTGTTAGTAGAGTTGCCGAGGTATAGGTTTGGCAGGATCTCGATGGGGAAGTCCTGCGCCACGTGACCCTGCACCTCCTCGCACTCCGACGACGAGCCCGACGACAGCGCCTCCTCGCATCCCGAGCCCGAGATGCGCAGCGACCTGCAACACACAATCCACTCATTAACACTCTAGTTTATACAATTCATTATATTGCAAGTTATACTATGAAGAATTCGGTAATTAAAATACTGATAGCACATAAAAATGACAGGTATAATGTATACCCACGCTATTAATTTTAATTATCTTGTAAATAGATTATAAAATATGTACCACTAACTTAGACGCCAGTTACACAGGGAGAGTTTGCCGAGGCGAGAATCGTATACGATTATCGCATGACATAAGCGCCATAGATTATCGTGTTCTGACAAATGTCTATATCCTTATCCTTATACGATAATCGTATCGTCGAGGCGTGTAAATGGGGCTTTATTATGATTATGTGGCAACAGATTAAATGAGTAAACAACTTCAAAACAGGAGTAGACAAAAGACTTAAAGTCTTTAGTTTTGCCGTCCCTCGGCGAGTTGGGCTATCGCTTCATGGTGCTGTCAAATGTGGACAGAGTAAGCTAATGCAGAAATCCTGTGGGTCGTGCGATCCGACACTAGATTGGCGTCTATTATAAAACCCGTCCATCAATCAACTCGGATTAGACTATCGTGGTGGACGGTATTTCACTCACGAAGGCGAAAATCTTTATTGGAAATTCCCTGAAAATGCATAAAATCTAAGTATTACTCGTATGTGAGAGATATTTCACTCTAACTCTTTTGTTATAATATAAGTATAGTGTGTTGAGTCGCGATTCAAACGACGACACTGGTTTCGCTACAATTTGACGGCTAATACCGTTTTTAAGTTTTAACCATATTCAATTGTTTTGTGGTAATAACAATCAACAGCCATGAACGGAGGCACTTTAGGGATCATTTTGTTAGCTGATGCGCTGCATAGAGTACTACTTGTAAGGCCACATACACATTATACGTGTGTTCCCCGCCTACGAGCCGGCCGCATTATATTCACGCGCCACGAGTAGCTGTTAAGAACTTTTGTCAGAAGTCCGTAAAACACCTCGTGCAAATTGCTTCACATCCGCCGCTTACGCTCCCTTGTGTGTCGTTCTGACTGGCTGTCTGTGTTCGCGCATGTGTCGCTAACTATGCTTTACAGACACATTAGTGGGCACTAACACCATTAGAGGACCGTGGAAAGGCAAAAGTAAAATGAGTAATTGAGAAAAATAAATACTTGCCACATGCAGCTAGGTATAACCAAAGACAACAAAGAGTAAAGCTATATGAATAAAGACTGTAGTAGATGGATATCCTCCATATACAATAGTGAATCGGTGATTATTCGATTCATTAATTCCTTTGGAGCGTCTGGTTGCCATTTTAGTGTCAAAAGAGTGCAGGTATTTTGACGTATTTCAACCATTACTGAATGTTGTTAATAATAATAATCTACGGTTTAACATTTATTGAATGTGGCTGTTCGACACTTGATATTCGAACATGCTTTACTTGAAATACAACATTCCAGTTACAAATCTTTTTACTTCTTAACAAAATAGTTTAACTATTGCAAATGTCTGTTATGGCCATAGTACACAAGCCATCGAACCAATCTAATGAAACATAATGTAAGAACCAAATCTAATCGGATGAGTGTAATTTCAAGCATGGCGTGTGTGCTGATTACTTAATTATTAATCATAGAATCGTCATCCATCTGTCTTTTGCGCGGGCAGTAATGAATAACGCGCGATGTGATAAAGAAAAATATACATAAAACAGACACGCAACTAATGCATTCGTGTATTAATCATCTGACTTGATGCACTGTTGCCGCTCGGACATTGCGGCGTACACGATTTGCTGTTCAATAATAGCGAGCTCTAACAAAATTTAAATTCGCTTAAAGTGGACCCTCGATGGTCCTGAGGGCGAGTAGTTTGTTTGTAATTGGTATATTAATTGGTTTGACGTCTTCGCAAATAGTGATATATGAAATCTCACAATAGAGGGCGCATGGTTAGATTGTCGGTGGAGTGTCGGAGGTCGCGCGGAGGCGGCGATCGATACGCACCCGCCGAGCTTGCTCAATGGGGTAGGAGGACCGGGGCTCACCATTCACCTGCCCCCGCAGCTCAATGGCCGCCCACGCTCCGCGTCGTCCTTACTCAAGCCGCACCCGAACACCCCGCGCGTCCCCCGCCTCGCGCACCCTCGCACACCAGCACCCCGGACCGCTCAAGCGGCTTCCACGCGTCTCTTCCCACGCGACACTTTCTCAAAGTCGCCCTCTCAGCATTCGCGCCACCATTCAGTTTTAAAAACATAACACAAACACCACTGACAATTAGTCGCAACGCGTCAGCTTGTCCATTATCAATTGCTAATTTTTTTAAGAACTGAGATTACCTTCACAAAAGATTTTAAACGTCAGTTTTGGAAGTTCATTATTGTCGTAACTAATCAGATATGCAATACGTGACTAAACCAAATGTTCATCAATGAAAAATAGCAGCGACCAAGCCGTACGAAACTAATGGGATCAGCGCCGCGTGAGTGGTCATCAAGATAATTAATTGCAATTGACAAGGGGTGGGCGGCAGCTGGTAGTCCTACCGTCGCATTAGCTCCGTAGAAGGTGGCGCGTGGCGTGGGCCGCGCTAGTGCCGCGCGTGGGCGACCATCCGACGCGTCCATTCAGAGGAGCTCGCCCACGCGCGCCGCCGTTCTGACACATCTGATAATGGCAACGACATTGTTTACTCCGTTTGTATCTATATGTAGGAGAAGCTTGGCCGTAACACAAGGGCCGCGCTCGACGCCATCGCGCAACTATTACCGATTGAAGGATTTGACACAGGTTTGAAACAACAATTGGGTGGGCGATTTGAATGCGCACATAGTGCTTGTAGTGCCATGCGCGCGAGGGCGGCGGTGGAGTCGCTATTGGCGCGCCAATAGCATTCTTATTTAAATGGGCACAGCAGCGGGTGCGCGCCGAGCGTGGCGAGTGTGTGGAGAGTGCGCCGGAAGCCGCGATACCACCGGCCGTATTATTAATGAAGGAGTGGGATATGTAGGGGCTCCTCGCGGCGGCGGCGCGGCGGCGGCCGGCGCGTGTGGGCGTGCGAGTGCGTGCGCTGCGCCGGCGCACAGGAATGCGGCTCGACCCACTCGCTGCCAATGACCGCCTGCAAGGGACGGTTTTTTTAATGCCCGACTCGCTCGCTCCCATCCTAGCAGGAGTTTTAACGAGCCGACTGTCGAGTCACCCGGACAAAGAGCTCCGAACGTTTCTAATACACATTACAACGCTGCCCGTTTATAAACAATGACCGTTGCTGCGCGTGCTCTCTTGTGGGCATATCCTTTTTGTTCTAAGGGATTCATTGACATCTTTTGGACGTTAAAGCAATTATTGCAGAAATACAAAATAAAAAAAAAGCGGCTTGAGTTTATTAAGGTATTCAATGTATATGAGTCATTAATATACCTATTATTCGTCTTTAGTAGTAAAATGTCATTTATTCAATGAACGTAATTGTGAACCGATCCGACCAGTACATAAATGTTAATAAAGCAGCTAGTACCTATTGTATCTCCACCGTGTACACAATCAGGCTGATTTACATTACCAGTTATGAACGCAACTTGTAGATTTTGCCACGAGTTCGTGCTGTAAACAAATAATCTACATAACACAACACATTATGTCGGTTTCCCCACAGCGATGGCCGATAAGCAGCAGAGGTGTAACTGGTGCACCCACACTTCGCCAACACTAGTTCCGGTCCATAATGTGACGGGCCGCGTATTAGCTTATGTAGGAAACAAAATTTGAATTTTCGCGCGAATCAACAACCTATAAAAGATTACACGATCAGAAGTTCAAACGTATGAGGTCAAAGATCTCAGTATACGAGTAAGTCACACTTATGTATGCTACTTTTAAACTAACGAGGCGATTAAATAATCATTTATAATACCTATACATGTACTGATAAGCAACAGGTATATGCTATATGCATCTTGATTACGAGCAACTAACCTCAGTTGACAGACTAATTAGTAAAATATATATTAAAAATAAAAAAAAAATTGTAACCAAACCTTTAAATGGAGCATCTATGACTTAAGATATATCCTTTATAACAAGAAAATACAGAGGTCCTAAGGTTAACCGATAATGCTCAACGGGTAATCGATAAGAAAAACTTAAGTCAAGTGTATAAAACTTAATAAAGTGAAAATAATTTATAACAAATATTATCCAAATGCGCAGGCACCGCTTGCTCTAACACCTATAACTTTTAAAATAGAAAATATAGTGCCTATTGTAATTTGTAACTGACATTAGAAATGGCAATGTGAGTTTGATTGTTTGGTATACTTTCAACTCAACTACTCAACCGTACATCATATTTGCATACACGTTTTGACAAATACAGAAAAAGACATACGGCAACTTTCATACAGGACAAAGTACTGTTCAAAAGGGATGGTTCCTAATAAATATAAAAAAAAGCTCTGTTACCTTTCAGCAATTGGCCCAGGAATAACCTGGGACATGGCGATGCACTAAGGCTACTTATTATTATCAAATTTAATCTGTCCGTTGAGAAACGGAAGCGAGGTTGATAATATAATTACGATAAATAATTTGTCAATTTATTTCAAACTTGGACTTAAGTACTCGTAATATAGAGTGAACTGTGAGTGTGAAAGATGCAAAAATTACCAACTGTATATTTTAAATTTACATACACAATATATTCTTCTTCTTCTTTAGCCTATGTATCCACCCAATGCTGAGTGTAAGCCTCTTCTAATTCACGCCAGGTTGTTCTGTCCTGGGCAGTACTCATCCTCATTTATCCTCATTTCACAATATATTTATCCACGTGATATGGTTAATTTTGGCAAAATCCTTCTGTAAATTATAGCACATGTAATGTGTATTTTTGGTTCAGTTTGTAATATTTACGGCTGTCTTAATTGAAACCATAGTGTTGCCTCATTGATATGGAGAGCAGTGACAGCGTGCATGGATCGTGAGTCATGGCGTCCAGTATTCGCACCCCAGGTCAGTCAAATGACTTCAAGTTTTTTAATTCGCTTAACATTCTATACGTATTTATCTCGGGATTGGGTACTTCGACGTTGACGTCAGCCTGGCGGCCGACCGTAAAATAATTGAACGAGTCTTTGTACACCATGCATAAGCGCAAGAAAAAAATACCGATGTAAGTAAATGATAAGTGTTAAAATGGCCTTGACCGTGCTCAGACATAATTTCGTGAATGAACAGTGGCACGGCGGCGGTGATGGCATCATCGACGTCACGCTGCTGACGTCACCACCGATTACCTGACGCTCCACCACCAGGATCCGTGAGCCGGTCATATGACCCCGATACGTTTACAAGCGACAAACAGACAACAGTACACTTCCTGGCAAACGTAACAAAACGATCACACACCGACTAATGTGGAGTTCATAAGCATGTATTTACTCTCATGTACCTACTTATGTAAGTCAAGCGATAAAGCATTTAAATATCGTTATGAACTTTACAGTTGACCTACAATAATTGTATATTGACTTATGCAGTCATTCATTGACCATGACTTTGTCAGACTATATTATGTTTAGAATTTATTTGCTATACCGGTTGTGGTGCTAACGTACTCTCAGCGAACAAAACAAATACGAGTCTGGAACGTCTTGGACGTTCGTACTTCCTACAATAGGCGTTTAGTTGTTCTCGTCAGAAGCCTTATTGAAAACTAAATTGTGACGTGAATGTCCATTATATGTATAAATGACGCGGATACAAAGCGAGTTGTCCCTGCGTCCCGGTAGAGGCGCTACAACAGTCATAAATAGGTACGCGATTGTTGTAAGCTGTCGCCCTATATCCAACATATGTATATGAAAAGTATAGTATTATAATATTGCATTCAACTTTGCTACGTATAAATATATAAATAAGGTAATGAAGGACGTTTTGAACGCAGATGGAACGAGCATTTTACCAGCGTGACTGGTTGGGGATGGATGACAGTATCTGAGGATTGTGCCCAGTGGGGTAATTTTGCAAAGGCTTAATTTGAACAATAGGCTTTAATGGACTGACGATAATTATAAAGGAAACTCTTATGAACAGATCAGTCGTAACATAAATAACTTATTCTAATATTCCATAGAAACTACATATTATCTACTCTGCTACTGCATACTTGGCCGAAAAGCCAGTGAAATGTGCTTCTTTACTAATAATATGGAAGATCATTTGTACTTGGAAAATTGCACAATAATGACATAATTAACAACTAACGGCCCGGCCCGGTTTCGCCCGGGTACAGATAGTTTTTGAGTCCAGTCCACAACAGCAACACATTACTCCGTGGACTAATTGTTTTATTTATATTTAAATCAAACTGTACCATGGCTCTAGGCATGTAATCCTATACTCTGATGTCCCATCCCATCTCTTTAAAATTGAAAGAGTATCAACTATATTTGAATTCCTTGTTCATTCCACGGGAACACTATATTTTACAGATAAAAAGTAGCCTACATGTGTATCCAGAGTGTCAGCTACCTCCATACCAAATTAAAGGATAATTAGTTCAGCCGTTTCTTAGATTGGCTTTGGGTTTTTTTTTAGCACCATAGGAAGTATATTGTAAATGCTTCAGCCATGGTTTGAGCAGGTCGGCTCCAAAAACAATTGTGTAATTAATAATACATGGATCTTGGGGGCTATATATTTTCATTCATTTCATTCATTCATTCATATAGGATTTTATTATTTAGAATTTCCGTGCTCTTCGGATTTTTCGCCATATCCATTTTTAGAACCAAATTTAGCAGCTCGCATTGTAGCACATACCTACCCTTGTAAATATTAGCCGGAGGTGTTTTATCGAAAATATCACATCAATCATAAAGTTATAAATAAATTTGATGACTACAAAAACTAATTTAAGTATTGAATTATCTTTATATTAAATAAGAATTTCTAATATTGTCCTGAGTTACGTAACATTTTTGTCGTTGACTGTATCTGCTTAAGAGAGTATAAGTCTGTGGTATAAGGAAAACTTCTTACTCGGGCGACAACTGTCGCATCACTAACAATCAAAACGAGCCGCGAGCCAAGAAACAAGATGAGTTGAAACATGTATACCTACTTAAAATTTTTGTCGTAGTAGGTACATAGATTACCTTGCATTAAAGTAGGCATTTATGGCGTATTTTTTTTGTGTCAAAACTTACAAGTAATGAACTTGTTGAGGGCTGGAAATTCTAGCTTCTAGTATTAGGATTATAAGGTAGAAAACAGTCCTTCCCCATCAGAATATCCAACCTGAGGCTAGGTTTTCAACGGCAACATCTCATTGCTACCCCTGAGGCGCTTGAGTCATGCCGAACTCGTGTCGGCCTTACAACCTGTGACGTCTGTGTGACGTCATATTCAAGAGCGTCGCTTTGGGGCCCGGCTCGCGTGACCCAACTGTGTGCCAATAAAAACATTGCATAATGTATAATGCAGGTTATCATGCAGGAAAATCCTCCTGCCCAGCGTCCGGAGCGCACAAGCATTATCACGATCCGCTTGTTATGCAAAATTGTATGTTTCAAGGTTTCCTCGTTATATCGTCGCTTCGCGTAACCGTACCGGCCAAATGGATTGTTTACTTTTCACTAGTAAAGACACTGCCAGTTTAGTACCCATAGATTTTATTGATTATTGTTTGTTTGTTGTTTACGATTCATAAATCCATAGCATTTTGTACCTAACAGATGGACTCAGATCAAATCATACATCTGAGTCATACATACACAGAAGCAATACGAAAAATCGCCGGTGAAATTGTATACCGTACAAAAACCTGATGGTATGTCGGTATCATTTATTTACGTGTCCCAAGTCGCAGTATTTACGGTTGCCGTGTGGTTGCCGTGTCAGGCAGTAGGTATGGAGCGGCGAGGCGCGACCGCGGCGCGTAGGCGTGATTACATTTACGCCATAAATCGTACGCTCCTATTTATAGAACATTTGGGTAGTACAACGCGAAAGGGAGTTGTCGGAACACGTGGGCCGGCGGCTGCCGTTAGCTCTCGCGAAAAAACTTACAATGGAGTACAACGTGACCTTTCACTTAGTCTTCATTATTTTTAGACGATGTAATCTAAATGAAAAATGCGTTGGCTCGACAATACGTCAGCGTTAACATTCAAACGGGGTGAACTTTTACAACATGTCCACACTCCACGTTTCTAGTTACTTAACAGAAATGGGAAACAAATATCACTCTTCTAAACATAGGATCGAAATTGAATCATATATCAGGTTTAATGGAATTTGCACGAGACCATTTTTTTATTCAATGGTTTGTACTTTGTATGATTCATTCGGTCGTGATGAACGGAGATCCCTCGGCACCGCACTCGCCACTCATCAATGTACACAAGTGTTAAGCAGTAATCCTAAGATAACAGATAGCTGCGTACTCCGCTCATAGATCGTAAGGCCGTGTAACGAGCAATTCATTCATGACGGCGATTCATTAGTCGGCAGCCAGTACCTATCGAATATTTATTGTTATGCAAGAAATAAAGTTGAATAGTGAATGGTCGCACGCGGCGCACGGGCCGCATGCGCGTCGCCGTTGCATGAATGGCGCGCGCTCCATTCAGCGCAAGCCGCAACGCTATTGCAATACACCAATTTCGTGATTAGGCCGAGTGTGCAGTGTGCACACAGCGCCTGCACCGCACACAACGCGCACCAGTGCCCTACTGCAGCGCCGCTCGGACAACCACCAGCACAATCATCAATGACTTTATTAACCAAACTCTTTTACGTGTCATTGCAATGCGTCAACGTTCAAGGTGACGCAACCCGTGGAAAGTTATGGCACGGTGCAATCGACGCGACGTAGCGCCATTACCAGTCCGCCAAGCCGTACACTCATAATCCTCATTTATTCTGACTTCGGCCAATAAAACTGCGGCACACGGATATAGCAACTGAATCACATCGACTGGTTGGGATTTTTCCTTAACGAGACTTATACTATTATTTGCGATATCGGCGGCATGTATGACTGCGAGTATGAATTACATTTAACCGTGGCATGCAAATGAGCGCGTTTAACAATATAGTACTAAATGACGATCCCGGCTGAACAAACGGAGCGGTCACATGAATGGTGTGTTTGACGGCGCAGCGAGCGGGCCGGGCGGCCCGTCTGTTAACACGTGCAAAAAGCATTCATAAGGACGATCGGCAAACACTATATCGGCTGACACATTGTGGTGACAAAGAGTAGGAAGCGGAGGAAGCCGCGACGCCACGGCCGCCTCCGTGACTAACATCTTCTGTCATCACCGCCAATACTGAGAAATGGTTTATTTATTCGATTGGATCTGGTCGGCGCGGGCGGCCCACGCTTTGATCAAAGTTCAGGTGTTCTTATATATAAAATAACGTTTTGCTTTAAACATATACGTACGCGAACGCAAAACACAGCCTCCGCCTAACGCTTTATAAAGGCGCGTTTAATGCGCTTTATAAACCTTGACGGCGCGGCGTCGACTCGCTCTGGGACCAACAACCTTCCTTATAAAACTAAAAGTATTCGCAACAAGAGTAATCCTTAACAAAAAGAAAATTGCAAGATTCAGTCTAGTTACACAAACCGGATTTGTAACAACGACGCACGCTTAGAAAAAACGAGGCGAAATCTGAAATGTTTTGTTCATTCACTTTTAGCCGTTGCTCGATTGCCGAAGCAGCATCAAAATTGATTTGGAACTGGTCTTTATTTGGCCATTATTTTAAGGATTTGTGAAGGTCAGAGTCGTATAATGACACTGGTTGGCAATATCGTATGTTTGCCAATGACGGCAATTGGAATAAGTGTAATGAAGTCGGGATGGAACTGCCGGCGCTATTTTCCGCGTACCTACGCTTGATTGAAGAAAAACTCTCACGCGCATGAAATCTTATTCCCACGGCGTGTTGCTTTAACTTTCCTCGTTCACACAATTAGAATAATTAGTAGAATTTATCAATCACACAGTATGATGTAAAACAATCAATACGATGGTTCATCTTAACTCCGTCTACTAGTCAATTTTATGTTGATGCAATTTTACGTTTACAATTAAACGAAATACCCAATGTAACACAGCTTAAAAAGTCCCGAACCCACGCAGTTTTCTCATAAGTCATGGGTGTTACAATCAGCGAAGGACTGTGATCTAACTACGTAAAGAACGAATTTTTGCGACCACATAAACATTTGTTTCGAGACAGGGCTCCATTCCAGGCTCTCCATTTTATATTTGCCTACACAACCTCGGCATTACACTTAACAACGTGTTAACTGATGCAGAAATGTTATATGCATCGATATAGTATGTATGTACATATGCACGTATACAGTTTGTATTGAAGCTAACATGGAAAATTATGACAAAAGCTGTCAACGATAATACGTTGGAAATTGATAGTCGCACATCGCTAATCTATGCGGCGATAATGGAGCAACGAAGCATTACATTCACAGCAAAATGCTCGTTATTGGTGTAGAAATACTGACCGTAGTCCCATAAGGGGCAGGTGTGGAACATGCTGCGCGCCCGCTTCGCTGCACCATTCCGGATACGATCGACGGAACTCGCCAAAGTCACCTGCGAACAGATATAATTATCTTAGCTCATAATTTACTATCATCTGCATTCTACACCTACAACAATGCCAACGATCAGTTCTGCTTGAAATAACTTTACATAACACGTTAAATAAAACTATAGAAACTAAAAGTGTAGGTAGAATTTGTGTTTTTGCTTATCATAATACTCTAATAAAAATATCGTAATATACATATATTTTATGCTGAACCAATCACTGCATTATAAAATAATCCAATTCCATATGGCTATAGGCATATATGAAATATCAAAGTTATTCGTATCATGAGCAAGGTGAAAAAAAAATCCGCCTCGCATACATATTGCGTGTACGGTGTACCGTGTTACATACATATAGTAATTATAATTAGATACGTGATAACTGCCGAGGCAAACGCTTGTAGGCGGAGTTGCTAATTCAATTTCAACTTCATTTCGTTCATTCATCGTTACGGTCTCATTGATATTTTTCCATTGAGTGCCGCCAGGTTCTGTAAAGCCGTAGATAATTAACGGAATTGCGTGTTCACCGTCACGATACCACTCGATGACACCCTCTGAGATGTCATTATTCAGAGATCGTTTGAGAGCCGACAATAAACATCTTTGAACCTTCACATTTCCCTGTAGCATTTCGCCACAATCCCTTTTGACGTGACGAAAAATAAAAAGTAAATAACAATCTGCCCACACAGCGCGTCTATTTTTTTTATTGTCATTTGCGACATGCGCGCGTCTGCGTGGGCATCTCCACCACAGTCTCCACCTACTAGCACTTGTGGCGTGGGATTTTAGACACGGGAAATTTTTTATTGACAGATTCAAGATCACGGACAATCAACATCATAATATTTAGCTTTTGTATTTCGTTGAGAGGCTGCATCCAGCGACTATTGACTCTGATTATTCTATAGATAAGAATTACATTATCAAGGCTAATTTTGTTTACTCCGACTGCACATAAACACGAACTTATATTAAAATACGTTTCAAACTAAGTACGCAATTGAAAGATATGCCACAACGGCGTTACGCTTGAGACCAGATATGAAATGCGAATGAATTTTTGCAATGCAACAAGGCCCTCGTGAGTTTTGATTGCAATTAGTTGAACATGAGATTGTAGCCAACAGTGGCGGCTTGAGTGTATAAGATACAGGTCAGCCGTGAGCGCTGACGTGGCTGCGCCACTGACGCCCGACGCGTACGGGCGTAGGAAACAGACAACAGACAACAGGCAGCAGGCAGGCGGCTTCCGGCGCGGGCGCACGGAGCGCGCTCGGCCGCGCTGCGCTTCCTGTCGCCGCGCCGCGCCGCGCCGTTGTCCGTGCCCACTGTCCCGCGCTATTGTAATGCTAATTCCGCTCCCATTATATCCATCGCAGCCTACCGTCCATACTGCCGACCGGCTAATTACACATCTAAATGGATCATCACATTTAGTGCCACGCTTTCAACACTCCAGCTCGTTGTTACATACGTGTAATTAAGCCCTAAAACCGGTAATTAGTAGGTAAATGCATACTTATAATGGCATAACAAACAAACACTGCGAGAACATTGTTGTCTAAAGAATGCGTATTAATTCAGTGCTTCAGAGGCGATTGTACAAGGAATATAATTCGAGACCCATTCAACGTTTAATATCCATGACTGATTAATATCAAATACTATATTTAGAAGCTTGAACCTTGAGCATTCGTTTAATGAGATCCGACAGTTGCAAAATACTAATGTTGCGGTCACCTTGTCACTCCAAAAACGCCACTTGAATGGTCCCTAGCAGGAGACAATTTACTCCTCTAGCAGTGCGTATTAAGAATACACTAAATAGACGCATATATGGTACCTACCTACGCTCATTATGCAATTAAAATTAAAACTTATTTTACGTGCCAATATGAAATAGATGTGTTTAGTTAAATAATTTGACTATGATAAATAATGCCATAATCATTGTTACTAAGCCCATTCCAACTTGCATATTGCCGATGGGCCACCTTACATCAGCCATGACCTACCGGCTACCCGTTTATCGTTAGCCAGTTCTCAATAAACAATTAATATTCAAGTTTTAATGGCCATCATGACAGACTCCGAAGCGATTGCATAATAACGCTCAGTGCCAATTTAAGATTATTAACGTCATAGAAAAACTGATCATTGAATCACATTATTACTGAGCGGTTATGGAATGTTGTTAATAGCAAAACATCATGTCGATAGCGCTCTTTTTGTATTGATCATATTAGGAACAATATAAAAAAAATATTTATATATTAACTCAATATTAACAAATGTTTAGGATAACAACATATGAAGAGATAAAAAAATTACGTAATATTTATTAGTACTTATTCATCCATTTTCTAATTTCTATTCATTATAACAATATTGGTTATTATTTAACAGATAATTAATGTCAATTATTTTTATGCAATCGATCTCGTTAGGCGTCAGGCGCATGTATGGTGTTGATTGTAACTTAATATGGAGGGATCAGGTTTGGCGGCGTGTGGCGCGGTGTGGCTGTGTGGCGCGGGCCGGGCTCGCAGCACGCAGCCGCGGCGCGGCGGGGGAGCCGCATCGATCCAGTGACTCATCGCGGCCCATTCATCCGCCGCACTCAATGAACCCGCCGTATCCCCCGCCCCCGCACACACGACGTCTACCCTCTACTCGCCCCTCCCCTCGGCCCGCCACCACGCGCGTCCTCGGTAGCAAGGACTCCATAAAATTCGTCCTCGCCGCGTGAACCCAATCCTTCAGCCTATTACACCCACCTCGATACGAACGTGATCGTTTTGCACACGCTCGTCACCCACTCCCGGCCGCCCACGAAGGCTCCTATACATTACACTTACATCCATCGTCGTGTACTTCGATAAAGATACTTTTACAATATTTAAACGTTTTGTCGAGGTCAAAACGAAAATCATGAATGAGGCTCGCTTGCCTTTTCTATACGCCAATAAGTTCGCATACTTTTCTAGCCGCATATTTGTGTTGATGAAGTCACTCGCTGATCCAAATCGATCTGTGTGGGTCAAATGGTTTTGTTGAAAGCTGTGTAATCGCTTTAATTATGCTTACAAATACAGAGCTCGTACTCGTTGTTGTTGGTATGTATTTATTTTCTTAGCTGACCGGATTCCTATTAGGAATTTACTTTAGTGAAGTAGACAATAATTGTGGAGCTGGTAGGTACGTGGTGCGCGGGTCGGCCGTGTCCGGGGGCGGGCAGCGCGTAGGCGGCGGCAGGTGCAGACGGGGGGTCGGTTCCCGATCCCCGGCCGTGGGCTGCGTCCTCGCACCGTATATCAACAACCTTGTGCGTTTTAAACGGCCGCACTAGTTAAAATAATAATTATATACGCTTATAGAGCGGCGAACCGGTACAAGGCCAGTTGACGTCGACGTCAAGTCTTCAATATGAACAGTACCCCATGTTTAGTCATAGACGGTGGCCCCACAGGTCGCTCGGTGCGCTTACATCTGTGTTACAGTTCATATCTGACGCAACACGATACTACTCGTACAATGAGATAATGAGGCAATTAGACTCTGCAACCGAAATCTTAATATCAACACAATAGGACATAAAGTAGGAGCAACAGCCTCCACAGTGCACACTCTAGAGCTTACTACGAACTAAGCGTATTTATCTAATTGTTTCAATAAAATAATGAAGCGAAAGCGAAACGTCGTTATTGGCGACATGTCGTGTCTTCACAAATAGAGTTTAATCAAGCCTGTTGTGACAATTTGAACCAATTTAGTAATGTTGGTGGACGACTTATAAATAATATGATTGCACATGGGCCTCTATTGACTCGTCGTTCTTACAGCTCCATCAATTAAATATACTGTGTCGGAGCGCGGCGGCGCGGCGGCCCCGGAGCGCCGGCCGACCGCCGGCCGCGCGAGCCTCGTGATGCTGCCGGATATTTTCGACAATCGTATCATACTTTGTGGGCAAATTAACCTATTTTTACCGTACGTACACACACCTGGTATTTTTAGTCACCTGCGCCGGATCACGAGTGAAGCTTAATTTTAGGTATTCGTGTTAAGGAAACAATAGTTATATAAAACAGCAATAAATAAAATAATGTTCAAACATATTCCGGGAATCTACCGGATTGACGTCACTGGATTTCGATTTGATTCAGTTTCTCAGAATCGACGGGATCGGCAGTTGTGTATTCTAACAGCAAGTTTAAAATAGATTCGTACGCGGAAGAATACTTCTATGTACACCTATAGCATTTAAGGAACAATCTATAAATAGCTTATATATACATCCGTACATCATCCAAATCAATTACGAGAGAATTGTTTACCACGCTTTGTAAGACCAACCAAGGTGATTGTAAGCAAATTACACTCTACTACATATAAATAATACCCACAACCTGCGCATAAGCCGTTAATCGAAAGAAATGCCTATTTGTGCTGTCTAAATTCACAAAAACTTATGAAAATCATTTATACAATGTATCTTAATAGGGACAAAAGAAAGATTTACATGACACCCTTTAGAGGGCAGTCATAACGACTTGTCCCAAGGCAGTCGCGTAGAGGATGACTACAAAGAGATGTGGATGGTGAGTCAACGAGAACATTACATGTAGGCCGCATAAAGAAGTGCATCCGCACGGTCAGTGCATGGTACATGTCGAAGTAATTGAGCGGCGGCTCGATTTCAAGGCGATAATGAACGTGGCGCCGGCGAGCGGCAGATAATTTCGCTGATAACAGTATCAACGCTGTTACACCGAACTGCTTCCCGCCCCACATATCTACATCTACACTCTACACCATAATACTAAAACACCATCATATTGCATCAATTAACGTTCACTATTCCACATTGGCAATATAATGCTCTTATGTAGAGCACAGTGTAGTAATAAACATATTCACAATATTCGTTATTTGACTGAATCGGTTTCAAAAATAAGACCTAGCGATGGTCATTGCCTTAAAGAAGCTCATCCAACAATCAATCCAAGAAGATCTTGGCGAAAGACGGTAATTTTTATATTGATTAAACCCATTGTACTTTGTCTATACATGTAATATGGCGAATAAGCTACAGACAAAGATTTTTTAAGACGGACACAGAAACTCATAAAAATGCGGGTATATTTTGAAATAATTTCACGGTCATCAGACAACCATTTTGTTAGCAATAAAACCTTCCTCAACGAATTAAGATTTGCTATAACAAATCCAGCGGAACTAGACATAACGTACAAAAACGAATCGGGTATCAAACACATGAACTATTTAAGTCACAATGGAGCGAGTTCATCGCAACTCTTCGCTTTAACTGAGTTTTTGTGTATAATCGGCGTACCGAGACGAGACACTGCAAATAAAATGTGAATACAATACGCGAAGCGGAATCAACCAGTCCGTCGTTACAACAACTCTACAAAAAATACTGTCAATGCCAATGTTACGAATGTGACCGCACCACTCTGTACGAGTCGCCATTCAGTGTTTACGTCCGCTAGCTTACTATGCTTCGGACGGAGGCTGCACGCTCAGCGACGTGGTCTAATGCTCTACCTATATTATACAACAATTGGCCGCGAAACCAACGGATGCAAATACGGAGATTGATGGTGATATAATAAAATTTTAATAAGGGTGAGATGGCCGAGTAGGTGGTGGTAGCATTGTGCTAAATATAGTCGGTAAGAATCAGCCGCCCATCATATCGTCCTACGCCCTCCGTTTACCGCCCGACGGCGAGCATTCAGAGGTATTCCCAAAATGGTTGACGTCAGTGAAGCAGGCAACCGGGTTGAAGCTAAAAGTTTGCAATTTAAAACACCATGTCAAGGCACCATCAGGGCTCTTACAGTTCTCGTTTTTTTTTCCTTCGTATACTTTTATTGGTATCGTGCATACAGACTACATGGAGTTTTAACTATACAATGTCGGTTATAGCGCCGCTACACACTAGGATAATTCCAAAAACGTTTGAGGTCGTAAGAACTTTTCACGCTATAGGATTCTCAGCAATTCATTTAATGAGATATTTAATCTTTGACGCTCAACCCTCTGGATTATTTTAAATAACTCTTTCGTTGCAAATATTTTTGGTGACATTTCAATGACCAGATTTATTTGTTGATCTAAGTCATAAAGCTGAAAACTGAAACTGCACATGGTCTGCATATTTCCAGTAGGATCAGTGTTTTTTGCACGGCTGAGATCTATTGCGATTGAATACAATGTAGTTCCAAAAACTTCAGTGCGCGTTGAGATCTCTCGATTAAGTGGCTATTGTGTTTATTGTTGTAAGCTAGCATCTCATATAGTTGGAAATTTCCGCGTTGAGAGTTAGTCACAGGCCTGGGCGCTGACGCGCAGGCCATAATTGTTTCCACGCACACGGCGGACGCGCTGCGATCCAGTTTTACGAGAGCACACTTCCTTCACCGTTTCGTTTTCCTCTATGGGCGAACACATCAGTGCTGGCGGCCAGATGCTCACGATTTCCGCCGCTATAATAAATGCCGAGGAGTTCACATTCATATCGGGCCGCATACATCCTGCTGTCCGTAAGCACGTGCCATATTTTATTTTATGATCGCACCGGCCCATACTAAGAACGTCATCATTGGCTTGTTTACTATTTATTGGATATCGATTAATCATATGCGCGTATCGCAGTGCTGAGCACAATTATGCAATTAACCAGAATATGGTTAAACGACATATTAATTAAATTTATTATGTACACAACCAGACACCAAATTCTATTCAGAATTCACCTTACAAACGCTATGAAAGTCTGCTGATTGTGAGTGTTGTACGTAATTAAACAGTGTTTATTCCAGCAAGCACAGGTTCGTTAATAGAGCAAACCATTTAGTATTATACATATAGGCAATTGAAATTGGCAGGACGTGAATGAAACGGGAACTTATTAATAAAATTGCGACGCTCTTCCGTCGCACGAAGACCGGACCACTAGACGCATCCGGTGTGCTTTGATCATCCATTTTGTGTGTCCGTGTGGGTTAAATTATTATACACTGTTCGAATTTCTTTTATTGATGTTGCCCTGTGTAAATTATATTATAAATATACCTACGTGTTATGAAACACGGATGTGTGTAGAATTACACCGTCTGATATTTCCTTTAGATTTTGTGTTGTAACCAAACGTTGGCCGACGTTAGCATGGACTTAAACGTGTTTTAATATCACCATAAGTAAAATGTTACTGTACTTTTTTACAAAGGCATTTCATAGTCATCGATATCAATTTTACACTAGATAAGACATTCAGTACAAAAAATGTGTCCCACCTACTTGCGGTGCATGCACCACACATGATTCAGTTTACTTCGTGACAGTGACAGTGCAGTACGCCTTATCGCATACGTTTAAAAGTAATAAATGAATGTTTCGCCGTCAAACCGAAAGCAAATCGTCTGAAGTTACAATATTTTAATAAAATACCAGGTAAGTGATGTAATATTGCAGTGTGCTTTTAAAATACGGGGGCACTTTATTTCTTTGACGTGTCTCGTCTATCGGGAGAATATAAGTCAATGTTAATGGTATTTTCGTGACATATTGTTACAGTATGCGAAGACAAATTCTTAATCTTTTAGTGGCATTTTGAATGTCGTCATTTGCTAATTCGTATTACGAATACCATAACTTAAACATTGATAAAGGTTTTATTTCAATGCAATCTCAGGGGCCTAGTTTATACAGTAATGTAACTTTACCAAACCTGAAGAAGCTGCCCACGGTGCAGAGTGACGTCATATTATAATTAGATAGATTTTACTTTTACATTGTAAATTAAAATATTCTTCCATAAAGGCGATGTTGTTGAGAACCTGTTTATTATTTATCCATGTAAAACTATCTTTTCCTGGCGTACTTTATACAACAAAATCTGCTACATTTCTGGCAATTATTGATCCTAATCTTTAGATGTTATGATTAATAATATTTAATTAATGTATCTTAATGTTGGGTGTATTTATATTTCTTTATTTAATTTAATTATAATGTGTGCAAAAATATATATTTAGGTATAATAACTGTTCAATCTTATACACTACGGACACAAAATATAGTTTATGAACTACTTACTACTTTGGTTAGGTTATTTGATGATTTGGCACCGACAGTTCGATTTTTACCGCTAAAGAGACGGTCCCGCTTCTTATCACATCAAATAAGGAAAAGTGAGGATGTATTTATTCCTCTCTTCGAGAATGCAAGCGTGACGGTATGTTACAAAGGACAAAATAATTTCACAGTGCAATAGCAGGTTGCAAACAAACAAGTGATTTTTCATTAGTATATGAGCTACCCCATTCACTTTTAATCAGACAATATATATTATTTTTTAAATTGAGCACATTTTACGAGGCGCGTTATAAAACAATCCACGCTACTTAGATAGGGACAGAGCGGCGCGGCGGTGATTTAATCTGTGTCTCGCATTGAGGAGCACAATAAGTAGTCGACTTCCTCTCCCACGTTTGGAGGAACGGATGCCTCGACTGGCGACCTCCGGCACCGGTCTTAGCCCTCGCGCGCCTATTAAATGAATCAATCTTACGATGCGCGTAGTGCCGCCCCAAGACCAATATGTAAATTATTATATTGCTTTTTCCACGCGCCAAATACTCATACACTTACAATTTCGAATTTATGGCGATGACATTTTCAAAGTTAAAGTTATCTTCAAAGTTAGTTTATGCATTTGGTCCTTAGGGTCCCGCGATCAGCGGATGAATTAACACGTTTCCATGCGTCTCGTCCGTTGATATTTTTGAAAGTGGAATAAGTGCGCCTGTCATCGTGGACAAACCAGAACAAACAGATCGGGCATGATGACAGGCGATGATGGATATTCTCTCTATATTCTCACTCTAATTTAGCGATATCTGCCGACAAATACCGAAAAACTGGGTTGTTTATCGAAAAAAATATCGTTTAAATTACTCTCCGTGCGCCTCCGTGGCGCAGCTGGTTAGACGCCGGCTGTGAAACGAGAGGCTGCGGGTTCGATCCCCGCACCGAAAAAAATATTTGTGTAATCCACAGGTATTTGTTTCGGGTCTGGGTGTTTGTGAAACCGAAATGACTCTCGTTGTTCCTGATACTCAATAATCAATACTTTATTGCACTCCACATGTTAAAAAGATGTTACAATTTATTTAGTACAATGTGGACCCTGTAGGGCACGGCAAAAATAAAATTCTAGGAGAGAGGAGGAAGACATTGTCTTTATATTCAGTTATGTATGCAATTAAATCAGTCTTTATTTATTTAAGTTTACTACATTTAAGTTTACCTTTGCTTATATTAAGATGTCTTATTTATTTTTCATTTAGGTACTCTGTTATTGTGTAGTAAGTTTTTGTGAGTAATAATTGCTTTAGCTATTTATTAAAGGATGTTTCATTACTTGAGTTTCTTATATAGTCTGGCAGTTTATTATATATTTTAATAGACATAACAAGTGGACTAGAAGAATGCATAGTGAGTCTTGAAGTTGGTAGGTTTAATCTTTTTCTATGTCTAAGTGGGTATTTAGTTTGTATATCGGCTCTTTTAGTATAAAAATCTGGCTATTTGCGGACAAATTTACATATTTCTAATACATGTAAGGTAAGAATTTTAAGTTCTTGGAAATGTTGTTCGCAAGATTCAGTTTGTTTTATGTTTACTAATATTCTAATTAGTTTCTTTTGTAGTGTAAACACGGCTGAAGACTCGATCTTAATGTGGGGTAAGGACTATGTATGTGACTGTTGGGTGTATTTATTTATTTACACCAAAATAAGATTTTATAATTCATGACTGTATATTTCGTACGTGAATAATTAAATAGGAATCTCATTCGTCGCTAATAAAAAACAACACGCTGTAGTCTAATAAACAATAGTGATTTTATTATAGACGTGAATAATAAATAATTTGTATCGAAATACCTATCATACTTTCCACGTTTTACTAAAAATATACAATTATATTATTTTAAAAATATCTCCAAGCTACACGCCCGTACAGGATAATATTGTGTAGAATCGAGCACGTCATTTGAATGTTATTCCAAATATGTATTTATTTCCGATATGACAGGTTTTTTCAACCGATTATAAATGAATGGTCAAAAAATGTTGATAAATTCGTTTTCGAAATTTAATAATCAAAGCTTTCTTAAAAAGTTTTGATTACATATAGAGCTGATATTTTTATTGGGCATAGACGTATTCAATTTCTCACGCACTTTTATACTTAAATTGTCCCTACAAAGCGTTCTTTAGTTGTAACAAAGATATACATAACTATTAATGAATAACATTTTAAGTAGGTACTCAAGCACTATAGCTTGGCTGTAATAAAAACAAAGAGTTTTTAAACTTGTTAGAGACCGTCATAAAGCATCCCTTTCCTATTTTATTTGCCTTTGATCTGTGTCAGTACTCATGTGTGTCACAACAATAAGTAACGAGACCTGTTTTAGAAATATTAGTAAACCGAGAATTCCTCGGGGGTCGCAGCACAGTGCCAACCTAGCGATGCCGCTGCCCACACCCTACACAGGCCTCCTTTTATAGCAAAAGGAAGTGAACAACATAAAAACGAGCATTTAACTGAATAATATGAGCATTGTTATAATTAGCTTTCGAATAAGTTAGTTATTAAAGTGGTGGTTTTTTGTCAATGCATCGTTGCGAGACGATGGCACGACCGCCGCAACCGGTATTACGCGTATCTCTTAGGTAATAATTTACTGAATGAACACATTCGTGGGAATATCATGTACCTATTCATTATATATTCTATGCTTTATTAACGAAGTGTTGGGATGCCAACGTCCATGATGTGTGTGTGTTTATAGAGAAATCTACTTAGTTATTGATTGCTCGCCACTTCGTCACACAGCAATGAATGAACATTGCGAAAAATAACGTTGTGCAATATAACAATTACTGAACTTTAGTGGAAAACACGAATTATAGCAATACGTTAACGGAATAAAAAAAAATAGACAAAACACAAGTATTTAAATATAATTTCATTGTTATGTATTTACAAACACATGTATTATTTTGACTGCCTCGGTGGCGTAGTTGTATTACGGTACGGTTACAAAGCTGAGGTCTCTAGTTCGCGTCCCGGGTCGGGCAAAGTGATATTGGATTTTTCTATTCATTATCAGTCCGGAGTGAGGAAATTGTGCCCGATATGGCGATAGGCTCGCCACCTATCACATTGTGGGACGGAACATACAAGACGAAATGTGGATGTCCTGTCGGCGCCTCTGTCTACCCCTTCGGGGATAAAGACGTGAGTTTATGTATGTATGTATTAATTTGTGGTTATCTAGCAAAACACTGATCCTTTATGGAGTCATAATATTATAAAGATGGCTTTTGTTTGAATTGCATGTCTACGGGTTATTTTTCATGATGCAGGGAATCTTATTACTGGTCTTAAAAAGTATAACACAATAAAGCAAATTTTTAAATATGTATATTGTATACATATAATACATTTAAATCTGCATGTAGTTATGCACATAAATTTAACAAACTTAGTTTTTTGTTGATGGAATTTGTAATTTATTGTCTTCTTGTATATATATAATACAGAAAAATATGTACATTCAAGTGATAAATTAATCTTGCTAATATTATTAAGGCAAAAGTTTGTGTGTTTGTTAATTCTTCACGATCAAACAGCTAGACCAATTTTGATGAAATTTGGTAAGGACTTAGCTGATACCCTGGATTAACAAATAGGCTGTGTTATATCCCAAAAAAAAAAATGTTCTCGTGAGATGACTAAGGAGCCTTCCTGCTCAAAGGGGTGGACCAATTGTAATTAAATTTATCATGGAGGTAGCTAATAACTTGGATTACCTCATCAGCTAATTTTTATCCAGAAAAAATGTATTGTTCCCGCGGGATGAGGAAGGAATTCAAATATGTATATTTATTACTCTTTTAACTCAGAGGGAAGGTTTAGAATAGAATATAAGACAAATAAAATTGGATGTAAGAGGACAGGATTGCATGCTTTGGGATATGGAACTAATTGAGATGAGACATTACGGGATGTAACAGGATATGACGAGGACAACAGTTGCATTAGGTTTAAATATAAAACAGTTAGGGTGTAAAATAATATGTATTTGATGTGGACTGCACTCAAAAACTGTCAGCAACTAGGCAAAGACAGGTAAAGCCGTTAGTTTGTAATAAAACGAAGAGAAATTGTGACATTTAATCTTTGTAAGCTTACAAGCTTAAAAAGCTACTACTTAAAAAGCTAGTCTTTTTGGTGACTTCAAATAATTAATGCATTAAATAAAACCTCAGCACAAATTGTTTAAACTAAAATATTCCATGATTAATATTTTTATTGGGAATATCTTTTTAGTACATTAATAATTTCATTAACAGTTCTTATACCTGGTTGTGATATCTTGCTAATAGTTAAAATGAAATAGTTAAAATATAATAAATATTGTTAGATCACAGTATAATGAAAAAATTTTAAGACAGTATTTGTGTAGGTACTTTTATTTTTTGTTGCTTTAAATTTAGTTTTATTTAAAACTGACATAGCCCCAGGGAGGTGGAGAAATAGATTGGAGTTCTATTCACTCTTGCATCTCTCAAAAATCTAGTAAACATAAAACAATGTAACTGATTTAATATCATAGTTACATTTGCTTCTGTAACATAATTATATATATTACTAGAAGCTTAAAAATATAAACAATCTACATTTGGATTAGGCTATGATGCCATAATTCTAAAATTAGATTAGTGGATGAGACATTTCATATCATAACTATTTGTTCCGTGATATTACTCATTATTCGGGACTAGATAATATACATGTTTTGCCTAAATCTAGCGATCATGTATATTTTTACTATATTTACTACACTTTTCGGTAGGTTACCCACATAATAATTGTAAAATTAACTCATACAAGTTTTTTTATACATATACACTCAAAATAAATAATGTTATTGCCAGTCAATCTATAGCTTCGGAAACTGTTGATACGTTTTGTAAAGCACACTCACCCATTCATTATTATAGATTATAATTTATGGTAGGTATATAAAGTTGTTAAATGTTGAATTAATACCTAGATATGTCATTCGCTGATTTTATTATAGCACTCTTTTCCTCTTTTACTTTCCTAAAACCTGACATTTATGTTGCATATTTTACCAGTTTTCACTGGTATTCATGCATATTTTGAGCTTTTAATGTTGCATATATTACAACCCCTTCTCATTATAAATCCAAATAATGTTAAATAAGCCATTGAAAGTGGTTTTTATAATATTGATAGCCATATGAGCCATCTTTGTCATAATATTTAAACAATAAAAGTCATACATTTTTACAAGTTTTGTAAACTCTTGTAATCATTTTAAGGAATTTAAGTGATGTTTTAATCAACTTGTACATTTCTTATGCGCATTGTTTAAAGTCTTAATATATGTTAAATTCTGTGCATTTGCAGATTAAATTTCTAAATTATCCCAAAAAAATAATGTTTTGCCATTTATTCCTGTTTGTAGGTTGGTGTATGCACACTCAAGGATTTTATTTTGGGATAAGTAATTGCAGTAATGTCTGTATGTAATCGTTAAAGTAAACTTATAATGAAGTAAGGGCTTGTATTGATAAAGAAAAGCTTACCCTCGAGACACACAACTTGCACGCCGTCCTGCTTGAGTCTCTTGAGTAATATCCCGTGGACAGAATCAGGATCTCTGGGCGGTCCGTCTCCATACAATATGAATATGCCTCGTGTCCGACAATGAGTAATCCGCGCCTTGAGCTCTTTACATTGGACGGTAGAAGCCAACTCGATCTTTCCAGCAGCTAAACGTCGCAACATTATACTGGGTATGGAAAAATTCACCGCAGACCGTATATGAGACATGGTATACTCATTTGAGCCTCGACAGTCTATCAAAACGGTGTCTCTTTCGTCCGAACGAAGTTTTGCCAGCAACCATTCCTTCGACACTAGGTCGCACTCGCACTCTGAGTCCGTGGGCATCTTGTTATCGTAGAGTTCCCTTCTGTTTACAGGAACCCTTAACCACTTTCGATCGCCTGTTGCACTAATACATGTAAACTGCGACAACTGACCAGTTTAAACACATCAACATAATTGGTAACACCAGCTAATAAAGTACTATAGTAATCAACAATTATAATCTAACGAAGGCCATTAAAATAAACACTACAACAATTTTAACGTCTACTACGAAAGAGCTGAAAGCCAGACGGCTAAACAAAACGCACTGAGCAGCAACTACCAACGATTAATGAACGAATGTTTTCATTTAACGGACTAGAGCTGTGCTCAGACGATGGATTACTCTTTATTGTTACAAGTCGATTTTTTATTACTTAGGTACATAAGGTTCTTTTTATTAAAATTTAATTTAGATAAAGAAATGTTGCGATTTAAGTCTACGTTTTAATTAATTTAACACTATAGTATACTAACAAAATTCTAGCCCAATATTAAGGTATATGAAGATAAGATTTAGATTGAAGCATATTTATTTAAAGAGCTTTGTTTACCTATGCGGTAAAAAGTAAAACCATGTTTATTTATAAGCTAATAATGTAAACAATAATAAAGTTCTAGTATTAATCGCCTAATTTCAATCCGTGGTAAAATACGATAACAAATGTATTTTATAAAAAAATAGTAAGAATCAAGTTACATAGAAAATATGCAAAATATTATGTTACGTGTTTTTATTAGGTAAATTGTACGAATTTTACGATCACACAGTACAGATATGTGCTCATGGGTGTTTCTCCCAAAAAGTGTCGAAAGGAATCTCTCTTTTTGGGCCACATTTAGTCTATCGGTTTGCCTTATTATTTTGTTACGAAAATAAATATTTGATGTTTTTGTTGATATATTCGGAAATTAGTTTAAAGCAAGTCTAGATTATTAATATTAATAAAATTAAGTTGATAAGTCTATTCCGTCATTGCGTAGTACGTCCATGCTAAATGATTAAAGAATAAAGAGGATAACGCACAAAAGTAGTTCTATATATCAAGTTATAATTATGTTGGGAGTATCGACGCGGAATTGTACATATTTTATGTATCTGTCTCATTTACACAAAGCTAACTTGTGACTTAATGAAAGAGACAAATAATAACTCCTTTGTTTTGAAATGGCAATATTTTGTTCAATAAATATGATTCCGAGAAATGAGAAAAGACTCAACGTGTGGTTGCAATGTCTTCAAATATTCATTTGACTTTGTAAGCTGTGACGACAACCAACAGTATATTCCTAATAATTTTATTAATATTGTTGTGAAATTTACCATAATGAATTGGTGCAAAGCAATTAATGGGATTTTAAAGGGTATCGACATTTCTAGGTTAATTATAAGGACAATGTTACCAAAATTACAATAAAAAGCTTTAGAGATGTACAAAAAAAATCGTTTAATAAATATTTTTATTTACAATTTATAAATCTATTATTAAAAAGGTGCATTCATTTTATTATTTTGCTATTTCTCCATAAATCACTATAATGTGATTTATAGAGACTTAGCAAAATAATAAAATCGATGGAATTTAAAAATTACCCTGTGGAGCCACGTGCGGCGCTCGTAACAAGGCTGAATACAAATTCTACCTTTGCCTGTCCCACGTACCATGTTTAAAAAGGAAAGTACTGTCATGTAATTCTGGCGAATGATTGAATGAATGAGACTGGGCTAAAAAAAATGTAGGCGAGTTGGTCGTCTGGTGGTCGTCTGTTTACTCCTTTTTATTCTGTGACTCTGACAGATTTTTTGCTGCCAACTGTCAAGTGACAATGATGGATTTTGGAACTGTCACTCGCTTGTCAGAAAAAGAAAATCGAGAGTCGAGACAATTTACAATGTTTACATGAAAAAATAGTTCACTATCGTAACATTCCATTGCATCATAATTAACCCAATACCACCTCATACAAATAATTTTAGTGAAATATTAACTAGGCCAAAGTGTCGTAGTGTTAACTATCTTCATCATTTATGATTGGTAGATTTTCAATGTTTTCCTTTCTATTTGAAAAATATATTCTTAGACGGCAATGATCCAAGGTGTTCTTTAAGTGAAAATTAATTATAATATTTTCATTTAACTCAAAAGGTAAGTTTCTAAATTTATTTTATTTTTACGCTAAGATCTAAATCTTCTGATTAGAAATAATGTCATTATAACAATGCGTTATCCAGAGATATGGTTTGGAAAAAAATAGTAACATATTGAGCGTCTTGTATCTTTTACTACTTTATTACTATATTAATATATGCATGGTATTTACCTTAGTTTAAACTCTGTCACTGAAACCTTTCTATTATTATTGAATTTATGTTTTGGGAAAACATTAAGGATTGCTTAGGTTATCACCAATTTCTGGTCTCATACAAATATATGACTGAAGTTTTGGAAATGTGATGTTAAAGAATCATTGTTTACTGTCAGCACTAACCCATTTCCCAGAAATTTCAGTAAGATGCTAATTACAACAGAAGCTAGATAACTATTTATATTTTCAAACCAGGCAGATTCCAGCATTGACTTATATTCTACCGATAGACGAGACACGTCAAAGAAATAAAGTGCCCCCGTATTTTAAAAGCAGACTGCAATATTACATCACTTACCTGGTATTTTATTAAATATTGTAACTTCAGACGATTGGCTTTCGGTTTGACGGCGTAACATTCTTTTATTACTTTTAAACGTGTGCGATAAGGCGTACTGCACTGTCACTGTCACGAAGCACTGATTCATGTGTGGTGCATGCAATTTTTTCAAAATCATTGGGTTTGATTCCTCGCTAGGAATATTGATTTATCAAAAATCAAAGTATGCAGTTTTAATTTTCATCAAAATCGGGCTCGTGACTCCTTTCAGTATTTTTCGCTATTCCTCATAATATCGGATTTGGTCATCCACGGCCAATTGAAAAACACAACCTGTATTTAAAAAAATAGACCACCAAATCAGCCAAAATATTGAACTGATTGTCAATGTAAAATTCAATTTCGTTCATGGGCTTTGTATATATATTATGTAATCTTTTAAAGAAGATCCCCAAATTCCATAGAAAGGGCTTCCTTATTAGCCCATGCATTCTTGCAGGGCTGAAACAATTCTTACAGTTACTAATTACAGTACTTAAGTTAAAAAATCTCTATTGTCTAAGGCCGAATTATTTAAATCGTTCAAGTAAATATTAAAGGGTATGGGTGCCATTTTGAAATAAAACTAAGCAACTTTTTACTGATATTACGGATTTTAAAAGTTGTTTTATTTAAATGTAAGAAAAAACTGTGACGTTTCAAAATATCGAAAAATGTATGATGTATGTTTCTATAAAATATGTAAGCTGATGTAAAAATTCTATGATTATAAGTATGAAAACTATGGTAATTACATAATTATAATAAAAACATATAAAAGTACATATAATTCATATAAAGGGTCCATCACAATATCATTTTATTTTGGGTCCCATTTTTTTAACATTTAAACAAAACGAACTCAAAGTACTCGAGATGATATTATTCATATAATTTTTAATAATATACAGTGTTTTGCAACTATAGGTAGGTACATTGATCGTACGCCATACTAGTTTCATTTGCATTAATTGCTGCCTAACTAAACTTATCTCAATATTTTCGGTAGGGTGATATTGAAGAATTCGTATGTGGATTTTTGCCGAGTCACTGTGATTTGACGAGGCTGCGATGACGGTGGTGCGCGGTGCCTCTACCCATACAAAATGTTCAGTAAGCGCTCGCGCGCCTTACCTAATACATGTAAAAAAAAATCTACGTTTTTTGACAATTATTTCGGAAAAAAAGTTTTAGTGTTGACTAATTGATACAGTGATAAAGTGTGGTGATATAAATAGAAAGGAATGCTGTTGTGTGATACACACGTTTTTGTGATATTATTATTTAGTATTATTAGGATTTTATTTTTTGCGTTATTCGTTGGTGTATAATTTGTTTAAATGAAACTAGATTTGGGCCAATTTAAGCCATACACGTACGAGTACACTTGTACGGATTCAGGTGAGGTTTACCAGCATCCTAATGAAATAGTATGAGGTAGTTTTAATTTTAGTATAGTATGATTTGTTTTATTTACCGTTAGCGACGTTATGATATACTTTGTGCAATGTAGAGTTATTAGGTAGACGTTAAGATAGTATGTAGTAACAAGTAAATACTAAATAATAAGTTATATTAAGCTAATCTAACAAGCGGGTGAAGGCCATATTGCATTTCTACATTTTACTGATTTTTGACCTCAAATATTTGAGCTCTTTTTTTCATACGATTGAATTGACAGTGTGTAGCAACTTAAAAGTAGGTAATGTACAAAACTAGAATATGTTAGTAAACTTATCAAATCGACGTTCCACTTTTAACCGACAATCTGCTCAACTGCTCAACTCTATTTATTTATTAGAATAGCCAGCGGTTGTTATCTGTTTAACTTAAACAAAACCAATTGAAATATATTTCAATGAAGACAATATTATGTACAAAGGAGCCTTTATCGCACAATATTTCAACCTTAAAGGAATATATGTCGAATTACGGAATTGAATCCGAATTCCGAAATTTAAAAGAAAAACAGCACAATGCTACATTTTAGCTTCTTAAGTAGTTTGAATAATCAAATAGCTACGCAACAAAAAATAAGTTTTGGTTATACAATATGTATTATATCCTCAATTGGCAAAGAACTCCAAGCAGAATAAATAACAGAGTATTTATATGAACTAAAAGACCGGATAATTATTCCTCTTGAAGTACATATAAATATAAATAACTAGTGCAGGTATGCTTATCAGTCGGTTATAGCAGCCTTAATGTTACATTGTATGTTACAATTCTGCCTCGTCATCTCGTGAAATGAGTTTATTATTCATTTAATTCATATAAAATTTTCCACAATTTTTTTTCTTTTGTATTCTACGTCTTATTTTATTCACAGATCACTGTATATGATTAACATAATATATTTGTATTAGCCTTGTGTTGAAATAATTCGGTTGCTCTCTGTGTTATGCGGAAAGTAATTTAGATGTCCAATTTCAGCATTGTATGTAGTTATTTAAAAATCTCAGTCATGTATTAGAATTCCCCAAGATATTTGTAACAAACCATTCTACGTAATAACAGTAGAGCGTAGAAAACCCCGTGACACGCAGTTGAATGACTAGTTATTTATTTAGCGATAGCTCTACAAAACCAATTCACTGCATCTAATAGTAACATAAGTCGTATTTAGTGAAAAATCAAATTATTATTATCAACCCTTGAATTCCCACTGCTGGGCAAAGGCCTCCCTCCTCTCTTTCGATTTGTCGCGGTCAGATGCTAATTGCGGCCAGTTCGGAAGATATTATTCGAGTTCGTCCCGCCATCTCCTTTTGGGTCTACCGCGTAATCGGTTTCAGCTACTGGGAAGCCACTGTGTAGTGGCTTTGTGGGAAAGTAGTGGGGAGCCACTGTAAAAAATCAAGTGTTATACAGTCAATCTGGGTAACTTTGATTCCTTCGGGTTACATTGACAGCGTGACAAACGACTAGTTTTGATTTTTTTACATTTATGATATAGATTTTATGAATGCACAATTTGAACGCGAGTTCTTAAACGGCTTAAAACTTCTTCTTGAAGGCTCTTTGTTTCCGGGAAAAGTTATGTTTGTGATATACCCATATTATGTTCAGTTCAGTTTTTTATTTATGGCAAACGGTGCCGATGACGACAATTCTGCCAATGTCAAATGTGCGATGAGAACTCGTGTGTTTTGGTAATATGATTTGCGTTAAATAACAAATTAGAATCATTTGATTCAGCTGCTGTTAAAATACAAGATTTTCCGGACTTTAACCCATATTATGTTGTTGCTGTCATGAGTAAATCAGTGAAAGGTGGTTGGAGATGGCCGCAGAAAAGGGAAATTATCAAAATCAAATATCGGAAAAAATACCGCACCTCTCTGTCAAAGTTACCCAGATTGTGTGTATATAAATTATCCAGCAGGACCGATCTCTGGACCAATCTTTGTGCTAAATATAATATTATAGTCTTCTGGTCTGAGTGTAGCGAAACCGATTTTCTATATTGACTAACAATACAAGACCTATGTGTAAATGATCGGGACTTGTTAACTTTTGTGCGATATTAATTTTTATTATGTTCTGCGATATATTTCGGTTTCCAGATAAAACCAGTTAAATCTAACAACTTCTCGGACATATTATGTAGCTACACTGAAGTCATCCTGAGATTGCCGGCGGTTAAATGACAAAATCATGATGGTTAAATAATAGCACTGAAAGTACATTTCATGCTGAGGCGGTAAAATATATTTTTGTAATCCACTTGCGAAACCGTGTGTTCTAATATCCAAAACAGTATTGACCATTTTTGATAAAACTAAAACCCAAATAAACAAGGCAAGCTAAACAAACTTGTTTTTTAAACCCGTTTAAAAACGTCTAGACTCTAGATCCTTCGTATTTCGATGTTTAGAGAGCCCTCTGCTGTAGAATCCCCTAGCCCACATTGGACCATCACCACTAAAACTTGTACAACCTGATAAAAATATATTCATAACTAACTTCTGCCCGCAAATTTCGTCTGCGTGATTACTTTATTTGAAAATTCCCATCCATTATAGTTAAATCCCGCTTGTTCCGTCTTATTATCACTCAAGGCATGTAATACAGTCCCATCCCATCCCTTTGAATATAAAAAAGTAACAAATATATCGGAATTCCTTCCTCATCCCACGGGAACACCTAATTTTTCGGGATAAAAAATTGCCTAAGTGTTAATCCAGGATGACAGCTACCTCCATACCAAATTTCATCAAAATCCATTAAGACTTTTCTGAGTTCATCGCGCACAATCTCACAGACAGACAAAATTTCAAAAAATCATTGTTTCGGGTTCTATAACGTTAATACTGACCCCCCGTGTTAGATTGTCTCATTTATATTCCATGTACAGACATAGATCGGTTACAAATTTATTATATGTATAGATGAATATCAATAAAAATCTTTATGTATAGCAGATTTAATTCATATTTATTGCTACTGATTAATCATATTCAGTTTTTGTCACCGGATATTACAGGTTTACTACCAACAATTCTTATAGGTATTGCAAGAATTACCTGTATATCATGCCTAAAGAGGCATGATATACAGGTAATTAAACCTGTATATACATAGATAAAGATCTATGTATCGGAAAAAGCAAAAAAAAAAAATAAGTGTATCTAAAACCGCAGCTAATATGCGGACTCTTCGTTGTGCGATATTATCTTACGATGTATATTAATTACCCACGTATGTATACTTTGTCCATACACCTGGCATTACATAATATGCCGAAAAGATTTATGATATTTTTATGTATATTTAAAATTTAAATATTCATTATATTTTCAATTTATTCAAATAGAATATACCGAGGAATACTTACTAAAACAAATTTGTTACACCAATGTCTATCTAAAAATTAGGATTCCGTATTAAAGCTATAGAAAGTGTTAAAATGTCACGGTCAGGAGTTGGATTACCATTGTTCCGTGTTCGTATGGGCATAAATAAAAAAGTCGGAATGTGAAACATGATAATTTAATTGCGCGCCATCGTCACGGTTATGGTTCAGTTTACAAACACTCTTAACACCGATTTAGGAATTAGGACTATAACAAACGCGCAAAGTTACCTTGACTTTATCAACTTATCTCTATCGTTTGTACCTGATATTATCGTTTATTGAAATTATTTCTATGGCTTTTCTTACAAAGTCGAAACTTTATTCCTTTATTGATTAATATCATAGCTAACCCGAACGTATATTTCTCTTATCTAATCTCCTCTTTTTTTTATTACGCTCCCTAAAAAAAAGCTTTTTTTAAACGCTTTTATAAATGTATATAATAGGAAACAACGACTTTCTACAAGGCTTAATGTAGATGTAAAGACGCTGCGTACGCATTTTTAATTAAACTTACTGATAACCTTGAATACTAATTCAAGGTGTTTTTTAGACTAGTATTTATGGCGTCGTAAAAAAAATCAAATTGTTAAGGGCGTCACAGTAAAGATAAGTTTGGGAAGCCCTGCGTTAACTTATAAAACCCCTCTGGCACTCATAACTTTAAGATACTCTTTTAGTAGACTAGATTCCAACTAGAAACTTGCACTACAGAAAGTGCATCATTTCCCCATATTGCATCTATTAACATACTTAAACTATTTCGCGATCAACTGCTAATATTAATTGAACTGTCTGTAACAACAGAATGAACTCGATCTAGCTAATGGCACATGCAAATCGACGGTTTCCAAGAACAAAAACATACAAAATTTAACTTTTGTAACTTTAAAATAATGATTACTAACAAGCTCAGTGTACATATTATTAGCAATATGTCTTGTAAAACATTGTTGTCCTAACTTCATTCTACAATACAATAAAAAGTTATCAGTAGTCACGTCACAATATGGCTTCGACGCTAAGTACATACAAGGTACATAATCGTGTAACTAGTGATGCAAGCCCATACACCAATCATGACAAAGAAACATTCTCTACAATGACTATTTTTTACGTATATCTGGTATCTGACGACAAAAATACGCAATAGAACATTTCTGACGCAAGATAATTGTTTGCAAAGAATTCCAAAGCTTATTCAATTGTACAATGTAAGTAAAGACTTCTATTGCAAATTAGACCACTATGCGCCAATGCGGAAGTGTTACAGATAATGCTAAGTCGGAAATAACGTAGGTATGTTATAACAACCAGAACATAAATCCGTCCCAAATTACCTTATACGCATCTACTTATATCATTTGTTTCAAATTGTTCTCAGCAATAATTAATGAGGTAATTTAAATATAAATCTGTACCTGTATCAGCCCATCGCGTCGTCCCACTGCAGGGTCTTTCTCCACAATCGAGAGTACGATTGAAAGGCGATTGGAAGAGTTAGGCCATATAGTCCAGTAAATACACCCCCTGACCCACTAACTGAAACATCACACACTAAGATCCAATTCTTGTGTCGTGACTATTAGAATATACAATAGTCTTTACAGTCTCATGAACACCCAAACCCGAAGCAAATACTTGGGTATTTACTTACGTTTTTGTCGTGCAGAGGTAAGAATGGACACCGACGAAGACGCCATACGTGGTAACATGCTGGACGACATGCCGCCCATCAACTGCGACACCACGCTGGAGGGCTCCATGGGCACCGGCTCCAACGACATCGGCGACATGACCTTCTGCATGGGCAACTACATTAGCGACTTTATGAGGGTACGTGGTGTTCATTATAGTAAGCTGTTTAAGCTGGTTTTGAGGAATTCTATAAAAATCTGTCGCTAGAATTGCGTCTTGGTTTGATTTGCACTTATCTAGACGTATATTAAAATGAAAGTAAAATGTGTTTTTATATTAATATTAATAAGGTGGGATTATGCCAAAATTTGAAATGTCTAGCTCATCGAAAATATTTAACTTAAAATCGTCCGCGAATTTTTGTCGACAGACTAAAGAATCTTAAAAAGTAATTTTAAGGGATTGGTCGTTCACCCACGTAAATCTTGATATAGTTTTACCAAACTGTAAATATCGGTCTTGTTAGTGATAGTAAGCAAATAGAGTGGACATGACTTAGTTCTTAGTTTGTACCATTTTGGGTTTTTCCAAAGTGAGCCGTGGTTTGGAAGTTATGTGTAAAAAGTTAATATAGCTCTCTAATATTATTGACCAGTTATGTGAAAGATGCGAGACTTTTTGTTTGCATGTTTACCATGTCAGCCAACCGTAACCGTTTGATCACGCCGGATCCAAATTCGAAAAGCTTGTGCTGCTCAGATCAGCCTGCGAGGCTTGATTGGTAAAAAAACATCAAATGCGCATGCACAAGTGGTTTGATAAATAAGTAAATATATTATTATTTACTATTATAAAATAAAAAAATGTTAATGTAGATCTTGAATAGCACTGAAAACACTTGTAATATACCAAATAAAAGATAAGGCGTCCACAAGTATAGATACACGCTTTCAAGTTAGTTACAATACTGTGATAAAGAAATAGATTCTTCTTGTAATCGATCTTATATCATCTGAGTTCACGATTTCTAGTTGCATTAAATAAACAGTACTGTTGCCCACCGCGGAATCGTGAAAATGTAAGACATTCCTCGGCTTTTCTCGTGCTTGCTCCCGTAAATTATTTATTAGGTTTCTGCCTGGTTTTTAACAGGAATTTAATGAGGTCACTATGCACAGAGCAGCGAGCGATGTAATGCAAAAACAAGCTCTGCATTCATAAATATTACAAAAGGTCGAACCGACCCGACCATCGCACATCGCAATGCTGTTTTGCAATTGTAATTGCGATTATTATCATCATTTAAACTGTTCCTATCTTCAGTATATCTCGAAGCGATAATAATAGCTATTGGTTAAGTTTCTTTGTCTTAACGGAGACAGTCCCAACATTATTGTTTTATTGCTCGTAAACAAATTGGCATTTAGTAGGTCAAGTCACAGTTGTAGTAGTGTGTTTATCAATACCGACGAAAAAGGGACTCCTGATCGGAATTTATGTGCTTCAAAGATAAATCAATATGACAATAAGGCTTGGAATAAAAAAAAACTAAAGTCTGTGGTTCTTCTTTGTTCAATCTCTCACGGTTGTTTTCACAACACGATTGAATCTTACAATGTGTAGTACCTACAACCAAAATTATTGTCTAAATATAGTAAATTATTTTATGGTAGTGAGACATATTACGAATATATCAATGTTTAGTTGATAACTGCTTTATAATATACAATATAAAATATCGCACAGATGTAGATAACGAATCACGAGTTAGTTGTTAGTACATTCTGCAAAGTCACGGACGGTTAATGTCCTTATTTTTATAAATAGATAGTTTTTAGATATTATGTACTAAACTGACCTTAACTACAGAAACTTATTCGACGAAATCGGACACTCTCTAGTCTAGTTCTCTGTCTTTAAGCAAGATTATTTTAAAATATTCAATTCGAATTGAAACCCGATGTCAATCATAGACTGATTTAAAGTATTTTTTAAAAATACATCGTATATTTGTAGTACGTTTGTTGATTTCGTTTTAGACACTTCGTGTACTTGTATACGTCAAATAATCATGATTTAGGCATCAGCCAGATACTGATCTAAGTCGTTAACACAAAATATACCATGTTCACCCATTGATCAGCTGGGACATGTTTGAATTCACATCAAAACAATATTACGGAGTACTCGCTATCTTGAATGTCGCTGATACGAGTTGTTTACGTCAGCAAAATATCAGAAATGGTGTAAAGTAAGATTTGGAATAAACAAAACACCAATTTAAAAGCGAATAGGTTTTTCTAGTGATTTTTGTTGCTTTAAGTAATTCAATTACATACATACATAAACTCACGCCTTTATCCCCGAAAGGATAGGCAGAGGCGCCACCAGGACACCCACATTTCGCTTTGTATGTTCCGTCCCACGATGTGATAGGGGGCGAGCCTATCGCCATATCGGGCACAAATTCCTGACTCCGGGCTGATTATAATGAATAGAAAAATCCAATATCACTTTGCCCGACCCGGGACTCGAACCCTAGACCTCAGCTTTGTAACCGTACCGTAATACAACTACGCCACCGAGGCAGTCAAGTAATTCAATTGTCACGGTGAATTAATCATTATTACTTAAGGTATTGGTAAACGGACCAGACGCGGTTGCCAGCATGTTCACGGTGGTCGTGGATTCAAATGCCAGGGCACACCTATGTTTTTTCAGAGTCATGTGTGTATTGATAGTCAAACACCACGTACTATAACGGTGAAGGAAAACATAGTGAGGAAATCTGCATAGCATAGCGATTTGCAAGAATTTATATAGTATGTAAAGTCCGCCAACACGCACTAGGCAAGCGTGGTGGACTATGTGACCTAAACCCTCTCAATCGTACTGTCGATTGTAGAGGAGCGTCGTGCCCTGCAGTAGGACGTATGTAGGCTGATACAGTACAGTACCTAAGGTATATGTTCTCTTATATCCAATAATAGACATTGTGACATAAGTGTAAATTATTTATCGAAAAACAACGAATACATACATAATATGTTCATTCAAAACTGGGACATCAATGGCTTATGGTCCACTTAGACATCGATTAACGTAAATAATGTATTTCCTTAGGAAAAAAAATACCATAAAATTATAACAAACTCCAAATAATACGACGATTGTGTAATCATATTTCCTGTATTCTTTTCCAACATCATGCTCATCAGTACAAGGGCTTTCTACAAAATACAACTCGCATATTGAAATGCCTACTACGTTTCTTCTAGAACATTCACAGCGTAATTCCCGACTCGGCCATCCTTCACATCAGCCGTTGAAAAATCCGTTCTATATTCAAATCCTTAGTCCATTCTTCTTAATACAACGGCCAGCACCATCGTCATACTAGAATTAGGTTGGTTTACTCATCTATACATATAATAAAAATGTAAATGGTCGATGTCTGTACATGGAAGATATTTGAAAAATTTTAACGCGAGGGGTCTTTATAACAGCAACAGAAGCCAAAACCATTTTTTTTAGAATTTTTGTCTGTCTGTCTGTCTGTCTGTCTGTCTGTCTGTCTGTCTGTCTGTCTGTCTGTCTGTCTGTATGTTTGCTTGCGCATCACGCAAAAACTATTGCACCAAATGAGATGCGGTTTTCACAGTTGTATTGCTGTAGGCTCAACTTAAAAACTGGTATATGTTGCATTTACATACAGGGTGTTTCTTTTTGTTTGCCTGCACATTACTCAAAAACTACCGCACGAAATGAGATGCAGTTTTCACAGATGTATTGCTGCAGGTCCAATTTGAAAACTGGTATATATTTCATTTACATACAGGGTGTTTCTTTTTATTTACTTGCGCATCACGCAAAAACTACTGCACCAAATGAGATGCGGTTTTCACAATGGTATTGCTGTAGGCTCAACTTAAAAACTGGTATATGTTGCATTTACATACAGGGTGTTTCTTTTTGTTTGCCTGCACATTACTCAAAAACTACCACACGAAATGAGATGCAGTTTTCACAGATGTATTGCTGCAGGTCCAATTTGAAAACTGGTATATATTTCATTTACATACAGGTGTTTCTTTGTATTATGGAAGATAAATGAGAAAAACTAATATGGGGGGGGTCTGTATTAACGTAATAGAACCGAAAACAATGATTTGTAGAATTATTGTCTGTTTGTCGGTTTGTCTGTTTGTCTGTTTGTCTGTGCGGTTGTGCGCGATGAACTCAAAAACCGCTTAACGGATTTCAATTAAATTTGGTATGGAAGTAGCTGACACCCTGGATTAACACTTAGGCTACTTTTTATCCCTAAAATTAAGTGTTCCCGTGGGATAAGGAAGGAATTCTCATATATTTGTTACTTTTTATACTCAGAGGGATGGGGTGGGACTGGATTACATGCCTTGAGTGAGAATGAGATGGGACGGGCGGGATATAATGGGACGGGACAGGATGAAAAGTACCAAATAAAGTCAATCACGCTGACGAAGTTTGCGGGCAGAAGCTAGTCGCTTATAAAAATCATCCGTAACAAAATACTAATAAATAATATAATACTTAATATAATAAAATTAATATAAATATTACAAAGAATATCTTGTAAATAGAAAATAAGTACTATGTGTATTGACTTGTCATAAGAGCTATTTAATTGCCTACGTGACCAATAAATGAATTTCATTTCATTTCATTATGCTGCCAAAATAGTACACAATACTTTTAAACGCAGCAATATTAGAATTTGCATGGTTATAGTGTTATGATTGTTATAATGCGACCGGTCGACACTGTGTCTAGTCATTTGTGCACTATTATTAAAATTATACGAAATGTATTAACGCTATCTTACCGTCTTTTTGAATAAAGTTTTTTCTTCTGCTAAATATTCAAACCGATCATTTTCAAGTGGTTAAAGGTGTAGACTTATACATAGACCAGTTTTCATCTAGGAATTTTACTAGAAACATTGCAAGACTATTGGCCATGGATAGATAACAGTATGAAATATGAACAGTTATTGTAACGGTACATAATATTATTCGAGATAATTTCTCGGGATTCCCCAGATTTAAAATCCTTGACTTGTTGATATGGGGAATGCCCATAATATCAATCTAGTGGCCATTGAAATGTAATTTATATTCAAGAACTTAGCTAGGTTATGGACAGAACCATAAGTCCCTAATTGTTCAATTAACTCTTCAAGAATTGTTGTGATGATCAATGATTTATTAAAAATAAAATGTGTTTGTAAATTAGTTCAAAATAATGCGTCAACACGAACTCGAACGATATCCGAAGGAAATAAATTACATATATAGAAATTTGTTTTTTTTAATAGTACACTATGTAATTATGCACTTTATTGTAAGTACAGTACAGTCCAAATAGAATATTCAGTAGCGGGGGGTCGACAGTCGTTATCTTCTATCGGTCGATGTATTGAGTTGGCCGATAAAATATTTATAGCCGCTTGCTCAAAACAGGATATGCAAAGGCTGAACCTGAAATGTGGCACACTTGAGTAGGTCATCACTATGATTCAATTCAATCAAATCAAAATTCAATCAGTATGCCGAACATTTCAACAACATCATACAACTTCTCTACTTCTACAGTTTTATTAACTGACGATATAAATAAACACAAAAGCATAGCTAGTATATCTTCTTAGGATGAAATTAGTTTGGGTATAGAGACAGCTGTAGGTCTATAAAGTGGGCAATTCCATTTAGGTATCTTTAACAAATATCATTACATTAATTACCGAAAAATATTTACTATTTATTATACTTAGAGAACTACTTAATGTAAATTATATTGGCATAATTTACTTTAAGTAGTTCTTATCTATCTTAAATTGTAAGTCATATTTTTCACTGCTAATGCAAAATGGACATAAGTATTGATTACCGTATATTTAAGAAAGGATTTAGTTGGGTTGATTCTTATAGTCATGATCTAATCTAAACGGGCAATAAAATACATCTTGTCTCAGTTATGATGTGATAACCAAATCAATGACGCTCGAGCATTGTAACAAATTACACAGAGAGCCGATATTGTGATTACAAGTTTCAACGAGTGGTTTAAGGAAAATAGGTTTCGAAATAGGTGAAAAAAATATCACATATCATCTGGTGATTAATATATTGATAAAATGTGACGTTTTCAAATTACGAGCATTAGCTTTGTAGTTCCTAATTAGTTAAAGGAACATCTGATTATGCATAAACTGTGAGTTAAGTCTGAATTCGAAAATAAATAGATGTAATAACTGAAACTTGAAGTAAAACGTAATGTCGTTTTGGGGTCGTCGTTTCAATGTCGTATTAAGTTCGTGAGCACCAAGATTACATTTTGCTTAGTCACGGTGACTCCGTATTCTACACGTTAATAACACGACAGATTTATTGTACCTAGTCAAATTATCTCGAGCGTATTTGTAAATAAAAATAATTTATTTCAAATAATTCACAAATGATAAATTCTAACAAAGACAAAGACTTGTGTTAGTTATGATGGTTTGAAGCAAAGTCAACTGACGTTGCGATGTCCATGGCTTATATACTATTCTCTTGTGAGAACCGTCTACTTGATACTCTTGGTATTCGCCACTGGTACATCGAATACATTAAGTCAGTTCAGATGAAGCAGCTATACAACTCCTTATTGACCCATTAACCCTGAGGGTTTAGTATAGGGTATAAGGTGGCAGGTCGCATAACTCCTCCCTCCTTAAGTACGAAATCATTTCCTGAAACACTTTTCGGATGATGATTTCGGACACATTTTGACAATATAAAATTTCTATTACTAAACACAAAATACAACAATACAAAAATCAATATGAGGTAAAGTACAATAGTTCCTATGCTAACACTGTGTATATTCACTGGTGGCATTCGCCCTTCGTCTTTTATCACTTCACTATCACTTTGTAGAACACGAGACAACACCCGTAGATCTTCCATATTATAGTTGTCCAGGTTGACGGAAGTCCTCTGGAACTCTGGATGCTCAGCAACACTCGGTAGGTGAATAACAGGCATCCTGTGAAGTGTGATCTGGTTTCCATTAATATGACGTTTCCTCAACGTCATTTCTCCAATTTTTACCTCACAGTTTGTGTTTAGCGTAATAATATACGTGCCCAATATTTTATACTGGCTTATATTGTCATCACAATATTCCATAATGAACATTTCAATTTCGGAATATACTATCCACACATCTGTTTGTATGGTTTTAATTTTAAGTTTGCTAGCTTTCACTGGCAATTGCAAACATGAAGTTATATTAGTAGAAAACTTCATTAAATCTGCTATACATGCGTCGTCATTACTAGGCGACACGTTGTTCTCGTAGCACAAGTATATCTGTTCATCTATTTCTCTGCATGACTCCTTGAGCTCTAATGCTTTCAACCCTTCCATAAGGATAAAGGAATGTTTCGGAATAATGAGGAATGTGTTATTCCGGATTGGATTGAACATAGGAAAGGGATGTAGTTGGTAATAGTTATACACTTTTAATTGAACCGTAGGAACTGATAATATAAAAATTATTTGTTTGCCTTTGATGTAAGCCTTAATATCTATACATCTTTCAATATTTGCAAGATTCTCTACAGTAACAGGTAATATTAATTTATCTACCTTTTCTACATCTCTCAATATATAATATAATTCACTAATATTTAATAGTGACTGATGAACGATATTAATTCTACTAAATGCTATTATAGTTTCAATTTCACTTAATCTTGTAAGTAATAACTGAAAATTATGGATGAGTATATTAAAAGTATTTATAACGAGTTCTTTACTTCGTTGAAAATATGTTTTATTTAAATATAATTCAATTTCATCCATATTTCTCTCCAACATAATAAAATTATTCCTACTAGAATTTGTTAAGTTAACTAATGAATCCACTATTTCAGAGACAATAGTCATTTTATTGGAGATAGCATTTTGCTCAGATTGAACTTTACTCAAAATTTGTTCATATCTAATTGCGTCATCATTATCCATATTTCCTGTGATAGCTTTAATAATTGTTCCTAAAGGATTAAGTATTCCTCTTTTAACCCTAATATTCGGAATTAACTGCTCATACTTTTCTACAGTTATATTTCTTATATATTCTGCTTGTAGTTTAATGTCTACAATGCTACCATCTAAAATATGAATATCTAAGTTTTTATCTAAATATGAATTTACTTCTCCATATTTAATAAAATTATATTCCAAGTTTTCATATATTAATTGTAGATCTAAAATCTTAACTATTTCCCAGTTATATAAACTAAGGTAAGCACGACCTTCTTTTACTGGAAGTATACCTGGGTTGGCTTCAATTTGCTGAAGTTGAAGTGCCAGGTTTTGGACTGCTTGGATGATTAAGAGAAGGATGTACCTGTGGAGGACGTTTTATATCTTTAATAGGTACCCTTTTTTCTCTATCTTTGGCTTGGACCATAACAGTATTTCTAATTATATTGTCTGTTATTTTGGCCTTTTGATAGCGAGGTTTATCCTTGCTACGCCTTATATTTACTCCTTTTATGAAAACTGTATCGCCGGGTTTAACGTCGAATTCTTTTTCGCCGCCCCGCTTTTCAATAATCTTTTCTTTAATCCCTAACATTCTATCTGTTAAGTAATTATACAAATATTTTGTCCTCTTAGAATGCTCACGTACCAACTGTTGTGTATACATTCTATTGAAATCTACATCAAAACTACTATTCGACTCAGTGTGTCCAAATACAACTTCAAATGGTGTAAGTCCAGTTGATGTATGTATGGAATGATTATATGACATAATCGCATATGTCATAACTGATACAGGATCAGTAATTTTTCGCTCGTACTTTGCGAGTCTATATATCTCTATAATAGTAGAGTGGAATCTTTCTACTATTCCTACTGAGTTCGGATTATGAGGAGTTCCTATGTGTAACTCTATTTTATATAACGATAACATTTCTTTTAAAAGATTGTTATTGAATTCAGAACCTGAGTCTGAACTAATTTTATTCGGTACTCCGTAATATGAAAAGTACTTTAATAACGCCCTTATAACCTCTGGCGTGGTCCTATTAGATATTTCTAACGCTTGACCTAACTTGCTAAATGCGTCTACTAGAGTTAAATAATGTACTCCTTCAATGGAAAATATATCCATAAATATTTCCTGAAACGGTTTAGTTTGAGTTTGTGTTAATTGAAGTTCAGGCTTTAACGGTTTCCTATCATACTTCATTTTATTACACAGTTCACATGAATTAATAATACTGGAAACTGTTTCATCTAATTTTTTCCAATAGTACGACCTCTTAATGTGAGCTACCGTTTCCCTGATACCCCTATGGCATGTCTTACCAATGTGGTATTTTTCTACGATATATCTCTGCTCATTTTCGTCCTCAATGTATACTACTCTTAGTGTACATTCTACAATTTTAATAGAATCTTTTCTGAAAAGATTTGTTATAACTTTCGAGAATAGCTTTCGATGCTCCGTATCCTCAAAGTATATGTAATATTTAATATTAGGACGTATGTAATTCTTTAAGAAGGTCTTAACTAACTCTTCACTGTTTATAGGCATATGAACTTCTAGTACCTTTTGTTTATCTCGTGATAAATCTTTTACAACGTAACTATTCCTATTCCACGTGTATATTAAAATCTGGTTAGGCTTAGTATCTATCGCCTCATTTAATATAGGAATGTCGGCTGAGTCCATATTGACCTCTGAATGTATTGTTACAATATCAGACGACTTCTTGGATTCGCTGCTATTTAGCGATGGTACAGGATATGTAAATACGGATTTTTCTAATTCATTAATCCTATTTATCCTATTCATCCTATCATCATCATCATCATCCGATGATATTATTACGGGAGAGTTATTATTTTGTCTTTCCCTATTCATTCTATTATATTCGTGTTCAATTTCTTGAATCACCGCCTTTATTCTCGGATCATCGTCCGTATTAACTAACATAGATTGACTATCATTATCAATTGCGTTAATTTTTATACGCGATAACGCATCTGCGTTACTATTTTGTTTGCCAGGCTTATGCTTTATATCAAAGTCATATTCTGCTAATCTCAACTTCCAACGAGTTAGCCTACATCCTGGTTCTTTTAATGAATTTACCCATACTAACGGCCTATGGTCACTTACAACAGTGAATTTCTTTCCATATAAATATGGCCTAAAATGCCTGCATGCCCATACTACTGCTAATAGTTCCTTTTCTATAGCACTGTAGCGGGTTTCTGCACTATTTAAAGTCCTACTCGCGAATGCAATAGGCTTATCACTTCCTATCGGACCCTGTGACAAAACTGCACCTAACGCAAAATTAGAGGCGTCCGTAGTTAATAGGAATGGCTTTGAGAAATCTGGAAATTGAAGTAAAGGTGCATTAGTAAGCAACTCTTTACATTTCTCAAATGCATTTATATACTGTTGGGTTATGACAACTTTATTTCTCTTTTTCAAACAATTCGTAAGAGGTTGAGTGATTTTTGAGAAATCTTTTATAAACTTACGATAGTAACCTACTAGTCCAAGGAAACTTTTTATTTCCGTTGGTGTCTTAGGCAAAGGAAATTTTAAGACTGCCTTGATTTTATCATCATTTGGTTGAAGACCATTTTCATCTATAGTTGGATCTATATCCATAAATTCTATAGAGTTATTCCCTATTTGCGATACCAAATTATATACCATTGGTATATTCGCATTTTTTACTTTTAAGACCATGTTGTTAAAATCAACATTTGCCTTTAGGTCTTGTAACAAGTCTGAGCCTAATAATCCATCGTATTTCTTATCTACTTGATAAATATAAAACTTGTGTATCAAGTTCGTATTAAAAATCACTGGAAGCGGAATCTGAGCCACCGTATCATGCTCGCTACGACCATGAGTACTAATTACTTCGAATGGTTCGTTGTATAAATACTTACGAAAGTATTTAAACGCCTTGTTTGGGCTTAAGAATGAGCGAGAACTACCCGTATCAATCATAAATTTACCTAACTTTGGTATATTAATATACGGTAGTTTTATCATATTATCAAAATTATTATAATCTATCCTGGTGGGCTGTCTGAGGCTCCCTTTATAAAATTTCCTATTAGCTTATTATTCCTCACAGTTCGCATTGATACGTCTTGTACCTGATTTTGCGACTGTGGGATGCCAAACTTAAATTGCTGTTGAGGATTTTTCTTGAAAAATCCAGACCTTTTATAGTTATTCACATATTGTGGAAACTGTTGCGGTCTTGGTTGGAAATTTACAGGATTTTTGAATTGAAAGCCCTGTGGCTTTTGATTTTGACCACCAAATTTAAATTGAGGTTTCGGCAAAATATTATTATGCTCCTTAAATTGTGTTTTATTATATTCAGTTGTTACACAATTTTTAGGTGCTTGTGGCTTTACACATTTATTTTTAAATTCCTTTTGGAAATTAACTTCTTCCATTACGATAGATAATGTATCCTCCAGATTTGTGGACTTGCTTAATCTCACAAATTGGATTAAATTCTCAGGCAAGTTGTATATAAAAACTTTATGTGCTAAGTTATTATATATAATCATCTTTGACGCCTTAATACCTTCGTCCGTCAAAAGATTTACTTTAGCTATCAAAGAACTCCTAACATTTTGGATTCTGTGACACAACTCGATAAATGATTCATTTGAATTTATCTTAATGCTCTCTAGCTCCATGGCTATACATTCTTCTGACCTACTGTCACCAAAATGCTGAACTAATAGTTCCCTTAATAAATCCCAAGATGCTACATTCTGTCTTTCACTGAGTAATACCGCGGCCTTTCCCGTCAGTCTACTTGTAACACTGTGAAACACATATGTCTGCTGAGCTACACTGTTATCGCCTCTAAAGCTTCTGATAACGTACTCACATTTATTTAAAAATAGACTAAGCAACCGTTCGTCGCCGTCATATCTAGGGATGATTTCGATTATCTCCCGTGGGATTAGCTGTATTTGATTCATTGTTTTAATAAAATAATGCACATATAACACAAAAACACAATGATATCAAAGGCAAAAATAATTACTTCAAATTATTTTTCTACGTAAAATTGGCAATGTTAGTCCAAGATTACGGCGCTATTTTGTGGATTTCCTAATGAAAGGAAAAACACGCCTTTTTAAAAAATTGGCGATTTTCAGTCCAATTAAAAAGGAAGGAAAGCGATAGGAAGGAATGAAAGGATTTACTCACTTGCTCTTTCTTCCCATGCTGGAAATTGCTTCTTTATCACTTGTTACCGTACTTGACTAATTTATATTTTTGTGGTTCGCGGATTAATTATCTCTAGCGTTGGTAGTACAATTCGGCGACCTATGTTTGTGTCCCTTCCGAACCTACTTTTAACGCGATATTAAATCCTACCGACTGCGCCAGTCAAATTATCTCGAGCGTATTTGTAAATAAAAATAATTTATTTCAAATAATTCACAAATGATAAATTCTAACAAAGACAAAGACTTGTGTTAGTTATGATGGTTTGAAGCAAAGTCAACTGACGTTGCGATGTCCATGGCTTATATACTATTCTCTTGTGAGAACCGTCTACTTGATACTCTTGGTATTCGCCACTGGTACATCGAATACATTAAGTCAGTTCAGATGAAGCAGCTATACAACTCCTTATTGACCCATTAACCCTGAGGGTTTAGTATAGGGTATAAGGTGGCAGGTCGCATAACTACCTACATGAATAATCATAACATTTACTACATACAAAAGGTGTTTAATAATGTTTGTTGCGTGTACGTGTCTGTGTTTTGACAGCCTCCATGGCGCAGTTGGATAGGCGCCGCGCCGGCTGTGAAACCAGAGGCCGCGGGTTCGATCCCCAGACCGAGACAAATGTTTGTGAGATCCACAAGTATTTGTGTCGGGTCTGTTTGTTTAATGTGGAGTCAAGACTATGTATGTGACTGATGGGTGTATTTGTTGTTGGTGAGGTGCTCAACAAGCTCCTCTCGAGTTACCAAGCAGAGCCCCTTTCAAGCCTTTTCTTTAGACTTCAATGTTACATTTTTTATGCCTTGGAATACCATTAAATGGCAACAATTAACGCTCATGCAATGTATGGTTCTAAACTCTAGTTTTAGTTGGACTTAATATATTGTATGGAATAGTGTAGTACCGTACTATGATACGAATAGTACCGTACTATGATATTGTATATTTTATTTATACGTATAACTGAAAGCTGCGCCACTGCCTGCTTGTTTACGAATATGTTTACATTATTTTCTTATGTAGACAAGGGCCAAAGATCTAAGGAATTAAACCAGAAATAATTATAATATAGGTACTTTGCGTTCCGCCCACACAGCGATGTATTTAGCTATATTATTTGCATGGTTTTTATCATTGCTATCACGAATGGTAAACTTAATTAATACCAATAAAACGTGATCAAACCCGGAACTCGCGGCTAAATAAAAATAATCACCGTCGCGTCGTTTACTGTTTTTTCCTATAGGTAAACTTATCAGTGGTGGAAGCAAAAAAAACTGAGATAATAAAATAAATTAAAATATATAACACTGAGGAATAAATACATACGAACAAACGATAGCGTTATAAACTGGCCTAAAAGTTTGACGTAATATTGATTAAAAACCTAATCAATATATGAAAAGGAAGGATTTATGTGTAGCATTTCAGGTAAAACTAATTCGATTCATTTGTCTAGAGTAGACTCTATACTGTAGTAGCACTTAGCAGCGTGTACTTCCCGTTAACCGTGAGTTCCTGGGTTCGTTTCTGAAGTCGGAAACTCCGGTTTATGACAATTGTGCAGGTCAAATAAGCTTACACAAGTAGTGCGGACTACAGTTAATGGTCACCATGATGATAGGCTCGCTCCATATTATATCTTAGGATGTAAATAGGCACCAGAAAGTGAGGTTGACTAATGCCACCATTAGTCTCAATTTCAACCTCTCCCTACACCTTTAGTGACACTATATAGAGACGTGACGTTATGTATTTTTCCGCGGATAAAGTATAATTTTTATTATTATAGCGAAGAGTAATTAAAAGAGAACCTTATACTACGCTTGCAGTAACAAATCCAGTACTGATTTTAGCAATCAGAGATTTTTATGCGTCCTGTTACGAACATTCAAACTCTTGCAAAAAGGCAAAGCAACAAGAACTGCAGCGATTCTTCATTTCAAGCGCTTCGGGCAGTCGCCGGATCGCGGCCTACCCCAACGCCTCTAACACGTGTTATACAATCCAGCGCCTACTACTACAGCTATTCTCTGTATCCTGATGGTTTCTTAGATTTACGCGAATGTTACACATTGAAATAAAACTATTTTATACGGATTTTATCGCGATTTGGTTTAATTTTTACATTTTATTTCACTCTGTATCCTGTTCAAAACCACTCGAAACGGATATAAATACAGATTAGATAATTTACAGTTACCTAAGGAATTGCGCATTATTGTGCAATAAAAATCACTGTGCTGATCTTGCTGTTTAGCATTATCCATGTACTAAAAAATGTATATATTTTTCATTTTCATTATACTTACAATAAATTATGGTACTAGCTGCCCATTATTATTTTCTTCGTGTTAATAAACACCTCGGAGATATGTGCTTGGTTCTGAAATCTAAGTTATCTTATCCTAATCTTGGTTACTTTAATATATCAGCAAAATTGGTTACAAGTTTGAAAAAAATGCGGATTTCCCAGCGATTGGAACCCATGACTTTACGTTTCTTGAACAACAATCGCCGCTTCAGAGAGGTCATCGAAACTACAATATTGACAGTGACTTAATTACACTGACGTTACTTTTCATCTACCTGAACTTGGCAAGTTTGCTCAAGTGAGTTAAAATAAGCATCATAGAATTGTCAAAAATGGTTGGAACAAAATGTAATATGTAAGAGCCATTATAATGCTGGTTAAATCTCAATACATCAGCCTCAACTTTTACCAGACTGGATTAATACGGTTGGTAGAATTCATATAACATCTTCAAAATTATTGTGTGTTATTTGTCTTAGGTATGCAGGTTTCCCTGGTTAAATCAAGCGATAATTTGCTAAGAATAGCTAACTGATGTGTTGTAAAGAATAATACAATATGATAATTGCATTGTATACAATAATAAAATATTCTTGCGCGATTATAAAACGATTAGAAGCGTATAACGTGGGAACTCTTCGCATGAAGCAATTACAAGCGACTTTATTATCAGAGCCATGGTAACAAATAATTGTAATCGCCGATGAGTCTTAGTACGCGAGGATTACTGAGCCAAACGGCGAAGTTCCGCCATGTTGATTGATATTGCAACTATAGTAATCACAGAACAGTTGAATATGGTTAGAAAGATATTAGCCATCAAATTGTAGCGAAACCAGTGTCGTCGTTTGAATCCCTACTCAACGCACTAAACCAATATAACAAAAAGAGTTCCGCGTACACACTACCCACAAAGATAACGACGCACTGCTTTACACCACAGAATATTAACACTCTAGTAAAAACTCTTGTTTGTTTCGGGTCTGAGGGTTTGTGAGACCGAAATTGTTTCGTAGTTTCTGATACCCACGACACAAGACTTAATTGATCTTAATGCGGGGTTAGGACTACTATATGTATGTGACTGTTGGGTGTATTTATTTAATTATTTATAATATGTAAATTACTGATGTTATGCTGATTGAGTGAGTAATAAAAATTATATAGCTCCCTTTTCCTCTTTTACTTCCCTAAAATTTAACATTGATGTTAGATTAACATATTTGCACATATATTTTGATTTTTTTATGTTGCATATATGATATAATCCGGTCCCTAGTTATTACTTATTAGACACAGCGTCACTCAGGTGAACACTGTGGGTATGTTTTTTTTTAAATAATGTTTCTCTTTAGATAACCGTTTCATAAAGAGGTACGACAAGTAGTGTAGTTGCTTTAATGCAAAGTTTATGCAAAGAATACGTTGTTGTGCCAAGGACAATGCGCTGTTACTGCCTTTTGTTTGGATATCGTTTCTACTCTCAAGTCCCACGAGACGTTTAATGGCGTCATAAGGCCTAGCTATCAGCAATGTCTCATTTAAGAGCCGTTATCTTGTGAACGATAAGCGGCCCACGGTCACTCATAAGCTCTCTTATTATAGAAGTGACATTTTGCATAATGATCATAGTGTATACAAACTAGTTTTTGTATCTTACTGCCGTACTCAGAGACATTTAATGACAATTAAATCATTACTTAGTGTAGATTTTACGAAGAGAATCTATACTAAGGAATTGACAATAAACGTCTCTGAGTGCGGCTGTTAGTGTTTTATTAAATAATTAATTTTTATGTTGCCGATAAACATTGCCACTTATTATTTATATACTTTACTACACTGGTTAAAGTACATTGGCAATTCGTATTATAATTATCATGCATGAATTGAATTATGATGATACTTTTGCAAAATTTCAAAATATGTCAAATAATCGCTAAATTATAACCATAAAATGGGTAAATAAATTACATAACATGGAATTTTCGGAACTGTCCGGGGATTTCGTTTCATTTCAGTAGAATTATTATATTTTGAACTACTTATGTACAATCTTTCTGTTTAAGTCTGTTGGTTTTTATGCCAAAATGTACGGGAGATTAACATTTTCCTTTATTTTTAAAGAATAAAGTACATGTAAAGCATCAACTGAGTATTTGTTTAAAACGTGGTCATGCAAAAATCAGCACCCATTCGCAAGAAGGATAAAGCCAATATTATAATTTATGATCAAAACGTACATTGTATACTTTACCCACTTACACGACGTACTTACTTTTATACTGACCGTATCTCGAAAATAGTCGATTAAAAAATATTATGTATGTAAAAATCAATTAATTACTATTAATTTTAAGTTTGTAGAGTTGTTTATCATTAAAAATTATTTGTAATGTTAATTCAACTTTACTGTAAAATAAACATATATTAAAATATAAATCAAGCACATTAAAAAAATGTCTTCTGTTTTATCTGGCGTAAAGATAACGACTTTAATGCTCATATATGTATTTTGTTAATTGTTAATTTATTTTGTAATATTAATTGTACGCGTCTCTAACTACTTCATGGATACGCAAATCTTTAAAGAAATGTGATATGGGGTATAAAGAAAGTATTTTGTTCATGTTACGTTTTGTAGTACGTATAAATCAAACATTTCCTGTTTATTTTCTTTATTTAAATACGTCAGACTGTTGACTAAGCCCATATAATTGCTAAGGACATAATTCGTCTAGACAATGAACTTAAATAACTGTTCAAGTCTGAGTTTGCACCAGTATACTGGAACGTGTGTGGACATATAACTGCGCAAACTTCGCTCTAGTTTTCAATACGAGACTTGTACAACTTGCGTTTGCGCAAATGCACGCGTGTGTGGCTTTGGAGCCACTTGAATATTTCACAAATGTTAATATTAAAATACTAAACAATCGTCACTTGCAAAATTTGTTCAACTATCCTGAAAGTGACATGCTGTTACAAAATTGTATTAATTTTCCTGGCCTCTTACATCTTTTTTAAACAATACCTTCTATCGTAAGACATCATACATATTTTAAATGTCTATACAAAGTGTCGGTGACATAATTGCTTTTTTTTGGACCACATATAGGGTATCGCAATAGTAGTGCGTACACCAAATATTATTAATTTATCATCAACCGTTTAGCCACGGGATATATTTTTATTTTGACACATTTAACCACCTGCTGTAGCGATTTGTCTAGGTCATTGACACAAACGGGTAATAAACGGCAAGTGCGAAAAAAATACAACTCGGGTGTTATTATTACAAAAATTATACCAATAATTGAATTTAGACCTAATATCTATGACATTAAAACTCATATTATGATTTATGAAATAAATGTTCGAAGCCCAGTGCGACGTTGCCAATTCGACATCAGAATGAGGCTAGGGTGGCCGCATACAATATCGATATTATCGATATAATTCAAACTTTATTATTGAAATTTCACATCAAAATCCCAAATTTATCCACAATATTAATAACAATTATTTTGGATACATAACAGGAGATACACAAAGCTCGCATCTACATTCTAAACCTACTTAAAATTGCAAATGGGTCATGTAGCAACATTCGCAAATTCTTTCAGTATGAGGACTGTTGAGACGCATTTTTTAACCTGCTGCTTAGAAAAAAAAGTAAAATGACTTTTCCTGTATCTTTCTTTTGGTGTATTGATTTGTACCGAGGTCTTTTTAGCACGCATAGAATATGTTTTGATAACTGTGTTAATTAATATGATTTACACATTTACTGCCCTAAAAGTATTTAAATATTAATAGTTTCAGATTATCATATTCCAATTGATCGATATTTATTGACGATATTTTTATGTCGCATCCCTAAACGTGTATCCATCCCCGTCATACCGGCTCCGGGATTTCCCCACGACGTTTGGGCAGTGTTGCAAGGTAATTACATTTCGTTCTGTAATTACACTAAAACTGTATTTGTACTACATTTACTCCAATATGTATCAAACAATAGTATGCAGTTAGTATCGAGCATACTGCAATATGACTAAGGAGACAAATAATAAAGCTATTTTTAACACTTACCAACCGTTTATTGCTTCAAAATAATTTTATAGGGTTATTATTCACCGAGCCATCCGTAGTTTTAACCACACCATGGAACGATATTTACAGTACTTTGTGACCGATAATTTAATAAAAGTGACACACACAGCGATTAACTATCTCTGTACGAAATATTTGTGGTTTTTTAAAAAAGGATGTTTATTTTCGTTTACTATGAAAAAAATCCAGTAAACGGTATAATCTTCTGTATTTTACATCCGTCTACTGTATTTTTACGAAACTTCCACTGTAGTTTTCAAAATCTAACCTAGCAACACTGCGCTCGGCGTTCGCCGGTCAAGGTTCGGGGGTCGGGGGTCGACGATCGGGCGTGAGGGGCAGGGGCGGGGGTGGCGAGTCGGGAGTCGGCGCGCGCGCCACTCGTCAGTACTCAGTCGTCACTCGTCAGTGAGGCGTACATGTTTTAAGTGAATGTGTGGGCGCTGCTCACAACTCATTAGGAATTACGATAGCATTTTATGTTCACGATGTCGTGATTTACAGCTTTGGAATACACAAATATGATTTTAATTTATGGCGAATGCTAACAAAATTCAGCGCGAGCTTTACGACTGTATCGAGAAAGATATGCTGCCCCACGCAGATGTCCCGCAAATTCGAAGACATAGCATGTTCATTAGGGTTAATGGAGGACCGTATGAACAGTTGAAAATTTAGTTTAATTGAGTTTTAAGTTATGTTTGGTGGCAGTAATATTTCGCGCGACGTGCTATTTTTATCTACCGGCGCAAAATTAATAGTTTCGGAGTTTGTGTTTGCATCATAGCTCCCAATCCAATGAAAAAAATTGACCTAGTTTATTTGTGTAAATTGTGACTCGGCTGAGAGTGCTTTATTGAATTTCTTATTCTACGAATAAAACTACGCCTAAAAACTACAAAGGAATCACCGCGCCGACGAAAAAAGCGCTGCTGCCGCTCTTATCCTCGGGTCAAATGAGGTCAGTAAATACCTTATAAAGCGTGTTGTATTTAAATCAAATTATTTTATTATTTAGTTTGTTTAAAAATTTCATTTTTTCAATTTTAATGTGATATAAAATCTAATCATTTTAATTTGTTTTATATGACTTTATATAATGACCTTGTGATTTAAAGTCATTATGACATCAACACTTTGTATAATAGAGGCTGATACAGAATTGCACCATATCGAATAAAACTTCCGATTATACATGTCGGAGCGGTTTAGTTTGTATGTTATTGTTTATATTGTTATGTAAAGTCGAAATGTTAAAAAAATATATTATTAAAACAATTGTAAATAAGCCCTAAGCAATCTACGGGTAGTTGTAAAAGTAATTATATTACAGTAGACCCGGTTGTGATTCTATTTCTATAACCACAGTTAGAGTAAGGGTGGGAGCATGACAGTTTGCAATCGCCTCGGGACCGAGGACGGGCCATTCTACATTCAGTATTCGCCAGTGAAATTGGTATCCGCGCGTTGCCTTTAAAAGTAACAAGTTGTCGAAGTTATTCGGATAAGTCGTTTATCCGTTTGACCAATTTATTCAATACAATAATAAATAATATTAATAAGATATCGTTTTAGAGCACGTGAATGATATAATATTCTTTTTATCATAATCGATAAATGAAAAGGCCGATATAATACTACTGTAATAAAATTATTTAAGATTATGAAATAAGTATGTCTTTTAAATATAACTTTAGTTTTTAATTTTTGCACGGAATCATGATTGGGCACTATTGTTAAAAGAAATGTCTCTTGTCATCATTACAAAAATGAAATGTTTTGTTGCTATGGTGTCCTCTAAAGTGGTTTTTATTTTTGCAAAAAAATATCGGACAGATAAGGTTGAAGAATTTTTGGGTTGGTTTTCCTGTCTCGGCAAATTGGCTGCACTGCACCTGGGGATAATAAGCGCAATGTCGTCCAGATAATATAGATTGGCAACAAAAAGTAAACTCTTGCCATTCGATACAACATGCCTATAAAATATATCGCTGATTAATTTAAAGAAAAGCAATTAATTAAACTTTAGTAAATGGTGTAAATATTTTTGATTTCTCTGAACTTATTTTGCACGGTTCTCATTCAAATATATTTTCAGATACCACAGATAATATGAGCCACCATCATATTGTGTACATGATCTGTACTGTTATAGATAAGTGACATTATCAGACCTTTAGGTATTGATAGGAAGTACGGTGTAATGACCGGCTCGATAGCGTCGCGTAGCTTCGGTTGAATGAGCTGGCCGGCAGTCCGCACACAAGATATTTTTGCTTCATTGAACTAGTATACGACTGATATTATAAGCGTTTATAAGAAGGAAATTCCAACCTCTTTTTTTCTCATAAACAGTCGCCTACGCGTCGAATGTATGTTGTTACGTCGGGAAGTTAACACATCGTATCATCGTATAATTGTAGTAGAAAATCATAATATTGTGATGATATTTAATAAATCTACGTTAGTATTTGGTCGTCAATTGTGTATTTAATCTACATAATATTTAGCTGTGCGTAAGGATAAATTATTATCTGCAAATGTTTAAATACAGGGTATATCAAGACTGCTACCGAAAACGAAGCCAGGTGGTAGTATTAGTGACTTCAGACACAACGCAACTAAAAATTTTCGCTTTTTATGCAAAGTTTTTGGTTCCATCTTGTCTGTAATCACTTAAACTACCACCTGGCTTCGTTTTCGGTCGCAGTCCTGATATACCCGGTATATCTCAAGTTTTAATATATTATCATAAATTACATACATGCATAATAAATTATTGTGGTAACTATTAAATAATTAAACAATTTACATGAATAAAGAGACATGATACGTAGCTGTTTGAGAGAGTTAGGTAATATAAAAATGTAATAATAAGTGTATGTAATTTCTTCATTCTTTATACAATTTATTGAATACAATTATTAAGAGTTGTTCTACTTCCACTAATGAATTTCAACAAACAATTCTTCCATGACGTACCTAATAAAATAAACAAATGGTTAATTGTGTATAGTACTTCAAGGTCAATATTATGCAAATATTTGTCATGAATCGATACTCTTTATAATCCAACCTTGTGTTTGTCCTCCATAAAACTTATATTTCTTTTTAAGAAAATGAGGGTATTTCATTTCATAATAATGAATTACTTGATTTATGAAATTATTTAACCTTCGCAGTTCGCGTCGCCTACCGATGACCTATAGGGCGCGGCATTTAAAAATGATACATGTAAAAAAAATATTGTTGTTTATTTCACAGATGATGTTCACGATGCGATCCCACCACATGTTGACTGACGTAGTATTAGAAGTTGGAAACGAGCTGTTCCATGTACATAAAGTTGTATTGGCTGCTGGCAGCCCCTATTTTAAGGTAAGAGTTACATCATTACACTCGATATACTAGAATAAATTAAAATTATTACGATTGGCCTCAAAACCAGATCGAAGAGGATTTTAATCTTCCATTGTCAAAGTGATTTCATATATGGCCATGTAAATCTACCCTAAACCTATTCAAATTACAAATATTTGTAAATGTTATATTTATCGTTGCACAAAGCCAACCTGCAACGTGAACCAATTAATGAATTTAAATAAGTAGATATAATAACCTGATATACAAAAACGGGTTCATGGATATTCAAAAGTTGATTAGTTATACATTATGGATTTAATTTAAATGAACCTCATTAATTTACACATTATTATCAAGGATTCGGTGAATGCATATTGTTTCTACGTTTGTTAAACATCGCTCTCATATAACATTTCCATAATAAAGATTAATTAAAGCTAATATATTTCTCCAAAAATATGCATGTAATTAACATAATTACGATAAACCAAAAATACACATTAAAATCTACTTTATTAGGTAATGTTTGTTAGAGGTGTTATTCTTCTAAATTCTGATCGATGTATTGCGTAATCTTATAAATATGGCTACATTACAAGAAGTAAATGTAATTAATTATATAAGTCATTTAGGCAATAATTAATAATACGTAAGGCAAGATGAAACAGCTCCAAGATACGAAACGCGTTGCCAGTTTAAAACAACTTTTTAAAACCACTTTTTAAATGAATTAAAAGATGTCAAATTATGATATATGTTACAAAAATACAAAAAGATATGCATCCAGAGGCGGCACGTGGCCCGTGCGTGCCGAATCGCAGAGGATCTTTCAAGGTTATGTAAATTAGACGTACTTGTTCCATCGCCATGAATGAGTTGCACTTCACTCACTACGATTACTCATTCATTTACTAAACTGATACATTTTGTCTGCTGACGTTTAGACAAACAATACAATTTTGGCGTAATTAGTATAGCTAATGCTTCGTCTTTTGTAATAAAAATCGACAACTAAAAAGTAGAGTTTCCATCTGCACCTGAAGTGGTAATCGTAATAACATTCGACATTCCGAAACATAACCTCTTATTATAGGCCTCAGACGAAGCTCATCGTCACTTACTGAGCTATGGAGATGGCAATGTTCGGTTTGTCCCTATAGAATTAGGTCAGAAATAAAGAGATCCGTAGGAGAACAATCGCACTAGGCCAGCGCGATGGGCTATATGGGCTAACCCCTCTTAGTCGTATTCTCGATTATAGAGAAGGCTTGTGCCCTGTAGTTGGACGTATGGGCTGGTACAGTAGGAGAACAATAGAAAAAAATCGTACAGTCAAATTGAGAACGTCCTCCTTTTTTTTGAAGTCGGTTCAAAAAAGAAGTGATCGTGCGGAGTGCAGACGCAGAGGACCAAAAAGCGCTTGAGTGAAGGCATTGCATCGGCCAGCGAACCGTCGGACTGCATCCACCGAGTGGATGGATGACCTAACAAATAGTGTGTCATAAATAGATGCAGGCTACTTTGAGTCGGTGTGAATATCTTTGGTGATTACCTATGCTGAACATATTCAGCTGTGCATTTTCTGTGATTAATGATGATGATAATTATTGCAATTTCGCTTACATTTAAATCAATGAAGTTGTGAACCAATTGAAGCGGTTATGCTATATTTATTTTATTTTCTGTTTTTTTATTAGGTATTGCTTAGGTCCGGCAAACCATCAAACAGGTCATCTGATGGTAAGTGATCACTGCAGCCCATGAACACCAACACTGGATCATGGATGTGTTGTCGGCCCATCAAATTGGGAGGAAAACAGGAAGGAAAAAGGATGGGAAAAGGAAAGGAGTATTGGCCAGCAATCTCGCACACCGAACGAAACGTGAAAACAAAGCTGTCGCTTCGCGTTGATTTCTTGTGAGACAGTGGTACCGCCCCGGACAAGCCTGTCCATTCATGCTGAGTCATGACTGACAACAGCGTCGCTCTACCACTTCCAAAATACAATATCGGGTATAACATAAAACACTTATTTAAATGGTTTTTGTTGTCCAAGAAATATAAAAACATCGATAGGTATAATAAATGTTACATTATAAATTATACGAGAAGTAGCGGCTTGATTATTTCTTTTGTTACTACGGATACTGTTATTGTGTGAAAAACGCAAGTCACTCAGCAAATTGCCACTGAACAAACAGGATAAACTATATGAAATTCAAATAATGCCTGAATTTTCCGTCGTTGTAATTTTTTATTTCTCTTGCTGTATTCAATAAAGTATTCTTGCTTTACTCATTAGGCTGAAATAATAAAACATGGCTAAAGATGGGATATTAATAAAACAAAGAAATTAATTTCTGTACATTGTTATATCGTGCTAGTTACTTGATCAGTCATAATATGTATGTGTGGGTACATAGTCACAATATACATACGTAAAACATTCGTTTTTAATATCAAAACATAGAGTAGGTTCGATTTGGTACCTAAAGCTCTTTGCATATGCTCGTATCTAAGCCATTTGTACTCGACGAATCCATGAGATTTTACTTTTTTATTTTTAATTAATATACTAAAATGCATTCTTTCAGTGCGCAGACGCTATGTCAGCATGTACCCAGCTTTCAGACCGGATCACAAGATTTTGTTCAATTTACGAACTACGTTAGTTATATTCCTAACTTTTCGTCATAACATTTAGATACACGAACTTCCTTTGAATTTTATTTTCTAAGTCAAGTAGAGACAGGCCGGTAGTACCCATCCTCCTCATAATACGATAAGATCATATGTATAAAATATGAATTGAAACAAAAGTCGACAAAAACGATTGCTCTGTCCTTGGATCCAAACTAGAACCTTACTTTTCGCGATCTTCCACAGCCTCTGTGACGCAGTTGACGGTAGCTAGATATGAAATAAGTGAGCAGGCATTTCATGCCGGCACATATGATGATAGATATTATTCCGTACAGTCTTACGTCGTTTTTACCTACTCATGACATGTGTCTAACTGAAAGGTTAGAACTCTGGCTATTGGAAGTATTTATTTACTTACTATATTCCCGTTTACACACAATGAGACGTCAGTTTTGGAGAGCAACTACATTTATACCTCTTAATTCAGCTTTCAATCAAGATTAAGATTGGGAGGAGGAAGGACTTATTGACTTCACATACCATAGAAATTGAAACTTTTATGAGTATGTTCCCTTAATATGCAACAATATGTTTATTCCCCAGGCGATGTTCACGAGCGGTCTGAAGGAGTGCGAGATGTCGCGCGTGCGGCTGCAGGGCGTCTGTCCCTCGGCCATGGCGTGGCTCGTGTACTTCATGTACACCGGCAAGATCCGCATCACCGAGGTCACGGTCTGCCAGCTGCTGCCCGCCGCCACCATGTTCCAGGTTGGTAGCATTGGTATGAACTACTTTATTATTTATACATTATGATTGTATTAATTGAGGACAACAACGCTTTGCGTTTTGATACTTAGAACCGTTACTAAATAATAAGAGATCAAGGAACTGAAACCCGATGAGAACTCTTGCAGGATTAAGCGTAGAAAACATTTATTTCTCATGTTCCTATCGATCCCATGGTTGTCTGTAAGACATTGCACCCCCATACTAAGTTATTTTTACGTCATTGCCTCTTACACGTACTTGTCATATGTGTTTTTATTATGATAGTGTCCTTGTTGTCCATTAAATGAATAGATAGGACAGCTTATATTCAGTTATGAATATCACGAAATATGTACCTACATGGTGTAACAACATACGGCACTTTTACCGAGCGGGATGACAAACAATATTTTGAATATCAATATTGTCATAAACGTTTTGCAAACTCGATTCTGGCCACGCTTCGTGCCAGGCCATGCGATATGGGCGTACTATATAAAACGGTATAAATGTTTTGTTGTGGTTCGATCTGGTATTCTGCTGCTGCTGATTTATCCTTTCCCTCGGACACGTCTAAATTACACTAGTAATCATTTATAATCTGAGATCTCTACAGACAAGCACCTAGAGAAAACATGTTTCTTTAAATAGATGTCATTCGATTTAACAAGTAATGAAAAAACTGCAGTAATATCGGACCATCCTTTTAGGCGTCGCCACACACGCTGAAAGACAGCCAAAAAATATAGAACTTATTATTATAATTATCACTTTACCACAAATATAGAGACTGTGTTAAATACTTTAACACGTGAAGTTAATGCACTGTCATCTGATATACATTTCCACTAGTTAGGTAATCAGCAAACACTATAAAAGACGATAAAACAAATCAGATTGCTGGGCGAAGTCTAACGTCTTGTTGCGGATTATGATTATATCGACATAATAATTACAATAATATAGCGAAACTTTAACGCTAAATTTTTCGAGAAGTCGAGCGCAGTGAATTGTCATGTTTAGTACTGATTAATTACTGATCTGCTCGTTTTGGCCACAAAAAAGTACCAAATCAATTCATTTTCAAACCGAAATGTTGGGTTCTTGTACAAATTACACTGATTTTAGTTTCCCCCGGCAGATATCGAACGTGATCGACGCGTGTTGCGCGTTCCTGGAGCGGCAGCTTGACCCCTCCAACGCCATCGGCATCGCCAACTTCGCCGAGCAGCACGGCTGCGTCGAGCTCAAGAAGAAAGCCAACCAGTTCATCGAGAGGCACTTTACACAGGTAAAAGCAGACAGCGCTCTCAGCTTTGATTACTTTTAAAATCCATGCACTTTAAATAAAAAAAAAACAAAACTTGTAAGAATCTAATAATCTTACGTAATTCAAAAGCAAATAACATTTAGCTAGAAATTTTATTCCTGGAAGTACATTCTATAAATACGATTCTGCTATTAGAAATTATGATAAAAATTAATAATTGTATTTCTTTTTTCATAATCCAAAAGTAAATCGAAATTTGTTTGCACTTATTGCAGGTTTGTCAAGAAGAAGAGTTTCTGCAGTTGACGAAACAAGAGTTAATATGCTTGATACGGAAAGACGAACTCAACGTGAGAGAAGAAAGAGAAGTCTATAATGCTGTTTTGAATTGGGTAAGTTGCAGAGAATAATATTATCCAACTAAAAGTTAATACGTATCGCCATAATTATATTTAGCCACAAGAAATCCCACGGCAGAATAAAGACTTTCCCGACGATCTGCACAGGTCAGATGCAGTGTTAGATGCGTGCTGCAGGCAACGACTTCCTTCGAACTTTAAAACATCAACTGTCCATCTAAATTAATCAACAGTATTATTCGTGTATTTGGGATTAAATTTTCTAAGTTTTAGGTAAATTCCCCGTATTGTATCTATTCTGAAACCTTAATTTAATAATAAAATATTAGAATGTTTACATTGTGCTGTTCAAATACACGTAATCAACGTCATCAACTGATAGACAAATACCTCTAAATCGCAAATCAAGACAACGTTTGTTAAAACGCACTGAGTCATTGTTAGCGATAGTAGGAAAGTCCTCGCGATAATCGTACGTCTGCAGCAACGTGGTCAATGTCAAGCACATTGATGCAACGTGATGGATGATTCGGCATATCGAAATCCGTATTTTTTTTATTTTATACTAGCGGCCCTTTCCAGTTTCGCCTGGGTGCAGATATTTTTTGATTCCACTCCACACCGGATCGATGTTATTTTTCGTACAAACCCTTGTATACCAATACTGGACGTATCTATAACTACTATGACCTGTCCTGCTCAATCCCGTCGCGTCCCGTCTGTCCAGCTACTTGTGCAAGAGATAATGATCTAACCAACCTAGTTTTTCTAAATGGTGAATGAAAATCAGGCATGATATAGGCCGCTTCCCACAAGTGTCTATTTTAATACTTGAGGGAGACAATATAGTCGGCCGTGGACTTCCTATGGCTGAACAGAAAGACAGAGAGAGCCAGAAAGAAAAATGATTGTCAGTAGTCGAACAATGCCTCGAAGACACTGTGGCTACTGCTAAGCTTAGTGTCGTTACTAAAACCCCGAACCGCTTGGTTCACCGATATTCTGAATGGTATGGCATGCTGGAAAACCTTGCAGGACGAAGAAGCACACGAGATGATCCTATTTTTACCGAATGAACATAAACCCTGCGGCCTTCTTTTAATAATAATTATTTTCTCTATACATGCGAGTAGGGAGTACATCAATCACACGGTATAAGTATTAAGTATCGATCAAACAACGCTAAGTAGTAGAGATTGGCAGAAGACTGATTAGATACAGTATGATGTCAAAATGTATTGCATCTATATTGTGCAATATACAATGATTGTGAAATATTACTTAATTGTAATTATCTTCGTATAATCCAGAGCTTTAATAACTGCCTCGGTGGCGTAGTTGTACTACGGTACGACTACAAAGCTGAGGTCTCGGGCTCGAATCCCGGGTCGGGCAAAGTGCTATAAAGTGCTATTGGGTTTTTCTATTCATTATCAGCCGGTGTCAGGAATTTGTGCCCAATATGGCGAAGGGCTCGCCCCCTATCACATCATGGGACGGAACATACAAGGCGAAAGGTGGGTGTCCTGGTTGGGCCTCTGCTTACCCTTTCTGGGATAAAGGCATGAGTTTAAGTATGTATGTATGTTAAATAAATAGGTAAGATGTAGGTATACACTTAAACGTAAGCTATTTAAAATATCATTAATCATGTCTTTCAAATGATAGGTTTCCACGTAAATAAAGTAGTAACCAGAATTTCGCATTTATTATGCAAATATTATTATTTTACTAACTTGTCTGAAGTATATGCTTTAAAAATATACACGCCTAAATTATAAACAAAAGTGTTGGTCAAACCACATAAAGTCGTCGATTAAATAATAATAAGCTGCTGCTGACCTGCTTTATTATATAAAGGTCTCTGACTTCTGATTTAAAATGGTTTATAACTCAATTGGGCACAATGTCTTATTCAGTACTGGTAAATATTACAATTTTAACCGGTGATATGACGTTGCTAATATGTCCTTTAAAATATCACAATAGGCGAGACGAATGATTTTCAAATTATATTCTAAAATATGGGCACACATTTATTATATACGAAAATATCTATATTTCAAGAATTAACAAAGGCTTAACACAGTTTTAAGCCATTTTTCTAATAATTTTTCAATAGTGCACAAAAAACGCTAGTAGGTGTCATGGCGTCCGCTTTGATGTCACTACTTGGTAAACATGTCATTGTGTACTACTAAATCTGTGGTCTATGCGCAGCTAATGCGTCATGTTTACATAGGCGTGACATCATGCGTTGTGAAGAGCGTTTTTGTCAAAATGGCCGATTGCTATATTTTGTACTTTGATTTTATTTAAAATCTTATTAATCTCCAAGTATAGATTAAAACTGAATTATCATTTGAAATCCTTGTAATACGTATTTTCCCTTAAAAACATAAAATCTTTAATTTTTTGATACTGTCGTCTCGCCTATTCTTAAACAAGATTTACCCGTGTAATGTGTATTTCAGAGTATGTAATAGTTTCTAATGACTTACAAAATACGAATTGGTATGTGTCTTTTATTTTCCGTTTTACAGTCGGAAGTACAAGATACTGTAGCAGGCTTATCTCCGACAAATACAATTTGCAAACTCATCCTCAAACAATAAAATAGATTCACACTCGTGATGGTATTATCATGCCGGCAAAACCGGATACGACCGTTTAGATAATTTTCCATAAAAATAACAAAATATTTTTTGTCTCAAATTCATGCTGCACTTTATTGCAAACACGAATAACATTACGGAAGCCCACTGCCCAGGATCAGTAGTGGACATTCTATAATTAGGGATGATAATTGGATTAAAGCTAACAGTTTCTTCTTGGCTAATTTCCGTAGGTATTGAATTTCATTATTTGCTGATTTAGCCACGTAAGCCCACGCACTGATTATATATCAAAGTTTAATGAAATTAACGTGGTTTTATCTTATCTGGTAGCGTTGAACTCTGGTGTGTAAGCGTTACCGAGTCTTGAGTCAGGACTGGCGGTTATCGATATTTTGTTTTTCAATAAAGCATCCATCATCGATTTGACATCGCGCGATGGAACATAATAGCGGTTTATCGGAGTCCTAACCTATGAATAATATATGTACTTACATAAATATGTGTACTTGAAACCTATACAAATAGCATACACAGTACACACGTAAACAAATAACTAATGATAAAAACGACAAAACCTACAATATAATTTCTTTATGTTTTCTGGATAAAAATAAATAATTAATAAATAATCACCCCCAAGAGTCACGCACAGAATCCTGACCCCACACTAAGATCGAGTCTTGTGTATCAGAAACTACGAGAGACTTTTCGGTCTCACAAACACCCAGACCCGAAACAAATACCTACCGGTGAATCACACAAACATTTGTTTTACGTGTGACGATCAAACCCGCGGCCTCTCGTTTCACATCTGACCTCTAACCAACTGCGCCACGGAGAGTAGGTACATTATATTTTGACAATATACGTTACACCATCATATTAGTTTCTTAAACTGTTTAGTATTATAATAATTTTCATTATATTCAAATATTCTAGTTGAAACTATATACTACATAATTTTTAATAAAAATCAACTCTCACCTACAAGTATTAATGACGTCAATATTGAATATTGCGAATTGGTGTGCAGGTGAAGTACGACGAGGACCGGCGGCACCCGCGCATGGAGCACATCCTGCAGGCCGTGCGCTGCCAGTACCTCACGCCCAGCTTCCTCAAGGAGCAGATGAGCACCTGCACCGTGCTCAAGAAGGTGCCCGCCTGCCGGGAGTACCTCGCCAAAATATTTAAGGTACGTTTTCAATCATAATACAGTGTTTTTTAATCAGTGGGTCGCGTCTTACTCAAGGGATCGCCTTTCCTACAGAGTACCAAAACAGAGAATTTTTTTATTTCAATGCATAAAGGAGTCGCCTATTCAAAAAAAAACTCTATAGGTACTTACTAATATATCCAGGTATAGTCTATAGGTACTTAATAATATATATAATATGAACAGGAGAATCCAAGATGATTGTTTAATACGTTCACCGCCGAATAAATGCTTTACACCACGCTTAAAATATTTATAATTAATATTTTTAGAAAAAAATATCTTGATGTGCTGTTGACCTTCCTTAACATTTTCTTTTTCATTCATTCGTGTTTCCTTCGCTTTTTTTAAGTAAATGAAAACAATATCGGTATCAATCTCTAAATTTACAACATTTTTAGAGCATAGGATCGTATGGACTTCCGGAACATTCTACTTCGAATATTTTTTTGTTTGTCTCTTTATGAAAATGTATTGGCAATTTATCTAAGATTAATTGTTTCGTACGTAATCAACGACCTAATTAGATTACAAAAATTCGTAAAACCTGACGCATGAGTCAGCACAATATTCATTGAAGACCGTTACATTGTTTTTACAGAACTGATTTCATTATTTTAATTAAATGTAACTATTTTTTATCTTTTATTTGTTTCAATAATAGCGCTACATATTAATTTACATATCGGGTAGAAATATTGTTGTTGAAAGCTGGTATGTGCGCGAATTACAGGTGTACACATCATTCACAAAGGCAGCAAATTAAATGAAAAAAAGAAAATATAAAATAAGATCAATGCTACTAAAATTAAACGTATTTTTTTGTAATTATTGAATTCAAGGATTTAGCTAATGATATCTTTGAACACATAGCGCGATGAAACGTAATCTTTAGATAAACTCACCAAATGACGAAGAGTTTCTCAGCGTTTATCACTTATTTACTTGGAAAATACACTGCAGCCCAGTTCATAGAAATTATAATATTGTTCATCATAATATGTGCAATGATTAGAATTTTGCGAAAATAATAAATTTCCATAGTATCACGATTCTTAGTAATTAGAACTAATGACGTGTTCAATAATTTTGTCTCATGTAATATTTTCACTGTGTGCATCTCGCAGTTTTCAGCAGCGTACTCAAAGCATGATTAATCTAATCAGCCAATATTCAGTCATATAGGCCTCTTTTCAATCACACCAATTGACGTAGTCCTGACCAAGCCTCATCTATTGAATGCAAGTACACCTTGCAACATCTGACGAAACATGGTACTGGTAGGAGAGGCCGCCTGGGTAGGTACCACCGCAATGTCTGCTTCTCCTGCCAAACAGCAGTGTAAATGCACTGTTGTGTTCCGGTTTGAAGGAAATTGTAGCTGGAGTAACTACTGGACATATTAAGACTAACATGTCACTAACATCTTATGTCTCGGGATGGCGAGCGCAGTGGAATGCCAAGCATTGCTTTGTAATTCATTGTGTTGTTTGGTTTTCTACTGTCCATGAACGGTCGTAGCGCTTACCATCGGGCGAATGGCGTGCTCGTTTCGCTATTCATCGCAATTTTAAAAAATCATTATTCTTTTACTTTTGTTGTACCGATACGTTTGTTTTGTATTACAAAAAAAAATCAACATTTCATAAATTGAATACCCAGTTTTAAAACTTTCATATCAAGATGTATTTTCGTTCTATGCATTTTATAACTAGTAGTGTCGTTTACTTGTCCCAGGATCTCACATTACACAAGAAGCCGGTGGTGAAGGAGCGGCGGCCGAACACGCCGCGCATCATCTACGTGGCGGGCGGGTACTTCCGCCACTCCATCGACGTGTTCGAGGCCTTCAACCTGGACGACAACTGCTGGACCTCGCTGCCCAGGCTCACCGTGCCGCGCTCGGGGTTGGGAGCCGCTTTTCTTAAGGTATCTTGCGTTTTATCCTAGAACTTATTGGTGTTATATCGGGTGGTACAATATCCACGGTAGAAATTTTTTTTCTCTTATTTAGTAACTGTAAAAATAAAGCGCGTAACCAGTTCCACTAACGTCTTTGTAATAAAGTCGAATATCTATTGGTATGTTTACTCGCTTGGCAAACCTCGACAAATGGCCTGCAATACAAGCGTGTTAACAATCCATTAGGCTCGGCTTGCGGGAGCTTGTCATCGATCCGGGCGAGTGTCGGTTTTTGAACACAGGTCAAAGGAGGTTTACAGCAAACGCTTGCGACGTATTCACATGTTGGCATTTGTTTGTCACAAGCTGAGGCTCAACAGGTATTTTTTTTATTTATATTCATTTATTTGGTATTCACAGTTGACAACAACAATACGCTAATTACGAAGTAGGTACTCATTGTATAATAATTGGCAGAGTACACAAAAACAGAATATAATTAATGTATGTGACTTTTGGGTGTATTTATTTATTTATTTTTAAAAGACAAATAATATTTTTATAGACTAATGAATGGATGGTAAATACTTGGCGTTATGTAGACAATGTAGGAACGGTAGATGCTTCGTGTATGCGTGTGTATATGAAAAATGTATGCTGCCCTGTATACTACAGCGTATCGATCATGAGTAATTGTCAAACGACGAAACTATGTCCTTTCTCGAGGCAGTGAACCGTGTATATAGTAATAGCCGACAAAAATTCAACGTCCACGTCGCGTCTGTCAGGTTTGCCTTTTCGTAAAATGCTAACGTACTCTCAAGCGTGTAAATGGCAAATAAATGTAAATGACGCTTGTAAAAGCTTCTTGAAGTTTGTAGACGTTTGCCAAGCCTCAGCGAGCGTGTCACGTAAGCGTCAAACGTAGCGTCAGAATAAATTGGACGAAATAATTGCTCTTAGAATATACACATAGCACCCGCAATCCACGGGCATATTGTTATAAAAAGTTGTTAAAATAGACGGTGATTTAAAAATCCAGAATATACAACGAAATTAACAATTTTTCGGAAACTCCCTGTTTTTCCTGTTATTTTCTGTATTTTATGCAGTGCTGTATTACAATGCGACCTTGAAATGCAATTCTCCACGTTGTTCCCAGGGTTTGTTTTACGCGGTGGGCGGTCGCAACACGTCGCCCGGCTCGTCGTACGACAGCGACTGGGTGGACATGTACAACCCCGCCACCGAGCACTGGCGCCCCTGCAGCCCCATGTCCACGCCGCGCCATCGGGTAACCACTCTTTGTTATTTCACTACTCAGCAGTGCGGCCGCAAAACGTGTGCAAGCCATAGTCAGCGTATTAAAATACTGGCGCTTGTCTCATTGTAATAAACATGAAACTTCCTTTAAGAAGTATCGGTAAACTTAAGTTCTTTTGTATTTCTACAGGTAGGGGTCGCAGTGATGGACGGGTTGCTGTACGCAGTCGGTGGCTCAGCGGGCTCTGAATATCACAAGTCTGTAGAATGGTAAGTTGTTATAAGTGATGTATGTTCATTTAAACGCTGCTTCATGAACTAAGAGTTCCTAGTAAAGAAATTGATATGTAGATGAAATTCAAATTAAATTCGTAGGTATACAAGCAGATTTAATCCATCAAGAAATGCAATATTTTCGTTACTTTACGAGATACGTATTTCTTGTTTTTACAAGGAAATAAAATGTGATTAATAACAATGCCAAGTGACGGTTGGTCCTGATAATTAGGCATCTGAGTGGAGCGATGGGTTTGTCGGCAGTTGTTTTTAGGTGCGTGTGTGTGTTGTGTGTACCCAGCTACGACCCCGAGCGCGACGTGTGGTCGTCGGTGGCGGCCATGAGCAGCGCGCGGCTGGGCGTGGGCGTGGCCGTGGTCAACCGCCTGCTGTACGCCGTGGGCGGCTTCGACGGCGCGCGCCGCATCGCCTCCGTCGAGTGCTACCATCCCGAGAACAACTGCTGGACCGAGGTGTCGCCCATGCACGTCGCCAGGAGCGGTGCAGGTACACTCACCTTGCCTTCTCATAGTTATTTGTGAATCATCGTATAACCATGTTTTGGGAGGGTTTTTAAATTGGTTTTATAATTGTAAATGTTGAACTCCATCTAATTTCACGGGTACCTAAGAATTATGTCATATCCGCTTTGATATTGCAGGCGTGGCGGCGATGAACCAGTTCATCTACGTGGTGGGCGGGTACGACGGCTCGCAGCAGCTGGCGTCGGTGGAGCGCTACGACACCGAGCGCGACGCCTGGGAGCTCGTGGCGCCCGTGCACATCGCGCGCTCCGCGCTGTCGCTCACCGTGCTGCACAACAAACTCTACGCGCTCGGTACGCACATGTAGATACCTTGCAACCCACGACAAAATTCTTATTAATACCACTTCATATACCCGTCTCAAGTAGAACTTGTCCGTGAAACCTTCATTTTATTTCCATGGTCGTTTACCGTAGCAATGCCGAAGCTAACTTCACATTTCTTTAAAACAATGCTATTTTATTAATTTAGTATTGTATTAATAATTGAAGCTAACAAGTAATATTTTTCTGCCTTAGGCGGGTACGACGGCACATCGTTCCTCGATATAGTGGAGATATACGACCCGACGACGAACACGTGGTCGCAGGGCACGCCGCTCACGTCGGTGCGCTCGGGCCACGCGTCCGCCGTGTGCTACCAGCACGTGACGCCGGCGCTCGAGCACTGCGATCTCACGCACGCCATCATCAAGAAGCTCGGCAAGCGCGCGCCCGCCGCCCCCGCCTCCCCCGCGCCCGCGCCCTCCACCTCCGCCGCGCCCGCCGGCCCCGCGCCCGCGCCGCAAGCCTCCTCCTCGCGGGACGACATCCCCATGGCCAACAACATTATACGGACTTTAGCCACCACGCGGAACCCTTCCGGTGGCGGAGTGTAGCTGTGCATGACCATGTGACGTCTCTCGTGTTTGTGTCGTGACTCTTTACGTTTGTCGTGAAGGCGCCGATGGCGTTTATTTAGCGAACGTTGCAACAATTTATAAAAATCATGTTCCGATAAAAATGATTACGTGATTATTATTTCGTGAGGTTGAAAACGGCGCGCAAGTGCTTAAATTCTTTCAGGATTTGTTCTGGAAACAACTACGACTTAACCTATATTTCTGATATTAGGTGATGTACTTGAACTTTCTTCAAATCTATTGGTCACTAAAGAGTCGCTTCAATTTACTACAAATCTGTAGTACCTATTTATAAAATTAATATCAATCTATTTACAACACATTGTAGGCTTAATGAGTCCAATATAATGTTCCTTTTATTTTTATCCTATGTTGACAAAGATTTTAATTAATCAAAATATTTATCATCTTGGGCCGGTTGCAGTCCTCTGCTGGACATAAGCCCTCCCAAGTTTTTTTATTTATTTATTTGGACAAAATACAGTTGAAGAGTACAGTTTAATGGAACATAATAATATACGCAAAATATATCAATCTTCAATCAACAACATTGTCCACAGATTATTAAGACAAAATCAATCTACATATGTTTAAACACAGTAAACAAACCGTTACACAATGCATTTTATCTTATGTTGACAAAGATTTTTATTAATCAGAATATTTATCATCGGCCCGGTTGCAGTCCTCTGCTGGACATAAACTCTCCCAAGTAACGCCACAAAGCCCGGTCTCTTGTTTTATACATCAAGTCGCCATCTGGCCCTCTTGTGCAAGTCGTTCCGCCGCGCCATCTGGCCAGATGACGTCCCATGCTACATTTGCCAAGACATTGTCTCCACTCCAGAACACATTTACTCCACGGGTTATCTGTTCTGCGACATAGTATGTGGGCAGCCCATTGCTATTTCAACCTACTAACTATGTAGGTCACTTGGTGGTACATCTTGGGTCTCTGGCGGATTACTTCGTTCCGACTATTGTCTTTCTGGGAGACTCCGGGCATAGCTCTTTTCATAGCATGCTGAGCAACTAAGCAGAATATTGGTTTAATGTATTTATTATTTCCTTTTTGGTGTATAGTAAAATAAAGGTTAAGACAATATTAGAAGATGTGAATTGTTTCTACATAAAAGTATTTTAGGGTCGTCGTGGATATAATTATGCAAGGATGAAGATTAACTTTTTTGATAGTGTTGTGATATTCTCGTAGAATATTTACATTTTAACTGTAAGTTAAGCTTACTTTTAGTCCGGTCGGTAGACTAAAAATAGTAATAAAGGTACAAAAATTCGCATAGAGCTAAAATTGGTAGGAATGTTCGGGATACCATTAAATAGCCCAGTAAAATAAGTTAAAAAAGGTTCCACCTCGGAATGAGAGATAATAAGCTGAAAACTTGTATAAAGCTTTATTTTGGTATTTTAAAGTGTCCTTAAATCTCATAAAATCTCGTGCCCGCGTCGCGAGACATCTAACGTTTTGATATCTGCCGATTTGTAACTAACTAATTTTTGGTACCTTTGACCTTATAATATCGCGATGTGACGCGGACACAAGATTTTTGAGACACTGTTTCTCCCTCTGTTGAGCCACAGGAAGTCCACTGCTGAACATAGGCCTCCCCCAACGATCTCCACGTCGACGTGTCAGAAACGGCCAGCATCCAGCAACGTTCTGCAACCTTGACCATCCACCTTGTAGGCGGGTGTGCCGACACTTCTTTTGCCTGTCCGTGGCATTCACTCCAGAACCTTTAGGCCCCACTTCAACTTGCTAATCCTTTAGGCTACCTCGGTAAACTTTGGACTCCTACGGATCTTTTCATTCCTGATTAGATGTTCCAAATATTCCTACCAATTTTCAGTACTATGGAAATTATTGTACATTTGCATATCTTAAATGACCAGACTATTAGATTTGGTACACCTTTGGACACACTTCCAGTATTTTTTCAGTCTAAGTAAAAGTAAAATTACTTTTATTCCTTTAACATAAAATTAAAATAATTTAGCAACTGACATTTCTTAAAAGTATATTAATTGTGGATTTTGACGGCATTTACGGGGAGCTCAATTCGAACAATTATAGAATTTTTAATTAGAGAAATCCAATGCAATGCCCACGCCGCGAACCTAAGTTAAATTACTGTTCATATCAATTTATTTTATTGACTGTTTGGTCCCCATTTTAAAATGCACTTTTGTGTGCTAAAATTTTTTCATGATATTTCAATATGTTTAATAGAAGCACATAAAGTTATGCCTGCCCTGTGGACTGGGGACGATTTTTAGAATTCCTCCACGGTATCCCCTGCCTGTCCTTTACCTTTCATCCATATAGTCCTACTAAATTCTAAGAAATTGACATTATCAACTTGTATGAAATTATAAATTTACGTCTAAATTTAAGCACTAAAGCAAAGCAACGCCATGGAAAATATTTGTTATTTTCGTGTTTTCATTAATATTGTTTAGTGGAGAATCTGACCGCGCCGGACTCCCGTAGTCGTCTTATGTAATAAGATATTACTGCCAGATTTTTGTAAATATATTTCTTGGGAGCCGAGCGCCAAAAGCAATTTTACATTTATTTAGAGATGTATACATCTGATATGGTTTTGTATGTTTATTTAAACATTAGTTAGGAGTAATGTATGATGAACCGTGTACAAATGGCCATTACGTAGTCCGCGAAATAAATTAAACATATTCCCGTATTGTACAGAGTAATTCGTTATGGATAGAATACCTATGTAAATATACTTTAAGATAATTTATAAGGAAAATAAAGACTGTTATGGGAATTTAACATGTATTTTAATTTTTAAAACACAAATTACACTTTCGTGATAATGCTATCTACCGATATCGACAAAAAATTAGAGGTACAATTACACAATTAACAAATCGGCTATTGACTGCTTCCCCGAAACCTATGTAAAGTCCTTTGTGCATTGCTGATTTATTTTACTTGATTACTTATTACATAAATGGTTTAAAAATTCAACTGATAAGTATGAGTTTAATGAATTAGTGTTGTAAATACATATGTACGATAAAAGGTTTATTGATCGTAGCCAATAGTGGCTGGTCACCAGACCAACATTGCAAAACCAACTTTGGCCTTTTTACAGGCTTTAAAAACCCAAATTCGTCATTGAAAATAATAAATTAATTTACAAACCTATTATGGGCCAAGTACTTGACATTTCATAAGCCGTCAATTTAAAGCCTTGCAGCAGGTACAAAAAGCAAGAATACATTTGTCTGAATACTTAAAATATAATAGTAGAGCCACATATTACACACATAATCAAAACTATTACATTAATCATTAATATTTACATTTAAATACAGACCGTACTTAATAAACAAGGCGGGTCCACACAGGACGATCCACTACGATCCGATCGCGCGCGGCAGACCCATTATTCAAATGCATCTGCAGTGTGGATTTGCAGCGCGCGATCAAAGCACTCGTATTGGAGCGCGCGCCTTGCCGCGACCTATTCGTTGGCTGATGGTTTTTTGTTATGCTCAAAGGCGCCTCAGGTGCATGGCGCGCGCGTTTGTGACGGCGTAGTTGTGTGGATCGCGCGATCAGCCAACATGGACATGGCACAAAGTCGCCGTTTAATATCCTTTTTAAAGGAATATAAATGCATATGAGACCCAAACGATGTTAATTACACCGATTTTAGAAGATTTAAGAGACGATACTTGTGGTGAGATTCCTCGTGAAATGAGCAACAAAACTTCATCGCCAACTAACTCCATGTAAAGCCGTTTCCCAGATTCCATGCAATTTTTGTATGTATAACCATTCTCATCCATAACCGCCTTTTATGTTTTTGTGATCTTAAAGGTTGCTGCAGCCACGGCGAATCGACGCCGGCGCTGTACGAGGGCTCCATATCGAGCGAGAGTTCGGACTAAATGATCACGAATCACATATGGATCGCTTGGTCCGTATTACAGGATCGCAGGTGATAACAAACTGGATCGGCCTAGTACGATCCATGATCCACGCTCCACGATATCTGGATCGCGGAATCGCTGATTCACATGGATCGTCCAGTGCGGACGCGGATAACTAAACATTATATGTGACAATACCAAACAAATAACAACCTTATTCAGTCACTACAGATAAATGAACTTGCGTACACAGTGTACACGGATTTCATATATCATTTATATACATTATACATACATGTATATACCTATGTCAAATGAGTCAAAAAACTAAAGGCAAATACTGTACAATAATCATTACAAGAATTACGGTTACATCACTTATGAAGCTTTCGAGTCATCGTGGCCACGGAATTGCATCACATACAGCCGCCTGCCTATGTCCACATTCAATAGAAATTATTACATATACTATATTATTATACACACACATAAAAATATGTAAACATTAAATTGTAACACAATCATGTATATTTTCCAAAGGCTAACTCCATTTTTATATTGTTGCATTTATCTTTATTTTTATATAACTTTAGTTACATACGGTTAATTTTATAACTTACGGAATGTGGACATACTTAAACTGTGCTATTTGTTTTATAATAACTTCTCTGTATATAATAAAGAACGGGTACACACACATCTACTATAGCTAAAGCCTCACCGCGAATATTGCTGTGTGAAATTAATTCCCGCGGCTTGTATCACTTGTCCTGAATCTCTTAACCCGCACTGCGAATAAAATCCTTCGCTTTATTAGTTTAATTTGTTTATTTTGTAATCAGATATCTTAAAGTGGAAGTGCACGATGGTTGCAGTATTGTCCCGTCAGAATATTGCCTAGCGAACGACCAATAAGCCTCGTCCGTCGACACAACTGTAAGTGCTTGTTCACGTTAACTCGCGGGCTAAGTCGCGGGCTTGGGCGCGATTGACGTGTTCACGTTGACGACCACGCGTTTGCGCGAGTGCGACATGTTGTCAGAGATTGAAAACATGGACGACGATCTTTTATTTTTAATCGAAAATTCATACCCAAAGTGAGAGATGATAAATATTAGAATTGGTGTGCAAGAATTGCTTTGTAGTCGTACTGTGGTACAACTACGCCGCCGAGGCAGTCTGAATTTCATACTTTGTATAGTAATTTGAGAGAACATCCTTCAACATTTTTCGGATATACTAGGATGACTGTCAACTGTTTTGACTACATCTTGGATTCAATAAGGAGTTTCAGAAGAAACACATATTTTCATAAATGTATAAAAACCGAAGAAAGACTGTTTTAACCATTAGGTGATTTTAAAAAATTGTAGTTTGTTATACGTAGTTAAATTCAAGTTCAAACAATGTTCCTCCTCATTATTAATGTAATCAGTTAATTAATTTTCGAGCGACAAGTTCAAACAGGTTGAACTTACCTGACGTCGCGAGTAAATCGCGAGCTCCGCCGCTAGTTCAACGTGAACACACACAAGCAACTCGACCGTTTGATATTGCCGCGAGCGCGCCGCGCGCGATTGTCGCGAGCTTGCCTACTACTTACATCGCACGTGCGTTTCGAACGTGAACACTTGTATGACATCCCATATGTTTGATATTTCGTGACCACGCCCGCGACCGCGTCCGCGAGTTAACGTGAACAAGCACTATCTGTTGGCCGAGAAGCGTGGCAATTAATGACTAAAAAGTTATAAATTCCTTGATTGTTTATTGCCGTTTTCAAATATGTAAAATTAAGAATTTTATTTCACGCACATCCCTTAAATGGTGAAGTACATATCACACTGATATCCTCTTTTGATTCGTAAAAAATATTCTTCACAGATTACACACGCGAATTAAATCCTTACCGCGCAGCGTCTATAAGTCAAACTACATATTTTATAGGATTTTAGACCGCCATGTACATAAACATAATAAATACACAGTAGAACGCCGATTATCCGAACGCCAATTAACCGAATCGCCAATTATCCGAATCGGTTTTAAGCGTAATATAAAAAATTAAAACCAAATATTTTTTGTTTTGTTGTAACAAGTTGGAACTCGCTGGAGCCCAGATATATTTCAACTGTTATGATTGAAAGCTTAGTAAAGAAGGTTGTTAAACTTAATAAAGTTTATTCTAAGTGCGTTTTTCTTTATTACCAGTCTTTGTCCGATTATCCGAATCGACCCCGGTCCCAATTAATTCGGATAATCGGCGTTCTACTGTAATTTCATGTTACACAATTAAAACAAAAATCGCATGGGGTTTTTCGCAATGCGATTAAGCTAAATATTTGCTTTTTTTAGCTCTAAAACTCAGAATCCATATGTAATTTAGGTGATGCCACATGTTATAACTTCATTCAAGTATTATACTAGCCAGATAAATTCTGAAGAAAATTATTGTAGGACGCTGGGCACAACATGTCTTATACAAAATGTAAAAAAATGATGACGATTCTTAATTATTTGATGCTTTAAATTAAATATAAATACGCAGGGGCGGTGGTAACGTCATAATTTTGCACTAAAATAATTCTATAACTATCTCTAACATTCTCCAAAAATTGAAATGGCCAAATAAGACTAATAGCAATCCCATTATCATTGATAATCTATCATAATTCAATAAACAACTTTCTAACATAACATACACTGAGTATTGCTCATACATGTACAAAACTTGGAGAGTACATTTGATTTGACACATATTTGATTTAATAATTACTTTGCTGGTTTAACTAGCCTCCTTCTTCTCTTCACAAATATTCTTACATCAGGTAAATCTTCATTTGGTTGCTGTGACGTATTGTTTGTGTTAGAGATGTTATCAATATTAGCCATCCTACTATTGGAATCACAGGATGGCTCTGGTAGTTTCGAATCTATTTCAAGTGCAATCTGATTCACCACTTGTTTATGTGGTGTTGATGTTGCTAAAGCTTTAATGAGTAGATCTTGATGTTTGTTTGTTTCATAATTCTGATCTTGTTCAATGTTGTCTGACAGAAGTTCTTCAGCATTCACAAGTGATTCTGCCCTTGACTCTGAATTAATCTCATCAGGTTGAATGCCTGTTGATATAATTATGGTTGCTACAATGTCACTTTCTTTATTACTATTCTCTAAATTTAAATCCTCAGCTTTATTTATTATAGGTGCTTGTTCATTCAAAGTTTGGCCATTATGGCTTTCCAATTTATGAGGCTCTTTGCTTATTTCATTTATTTTTGATTTTGATTCTATTACATTTATTTTACCGTTGTTACCTACACTGACAGGCACCAGTGCAGGCGCATTCTCGTTATCTTTTGTTTGTGGTATGATGGGTGTCTTAATATTTTGTTCTAAATCCGTCGCATCTATTGCATCCTCAAAAATTGGAACATAATTTAATGTGAGCTGAGAAGGGGTTGGTACATTCGTGACAGGAATACCTAAATCGTCAGGTGTGATTAGACTACTGCTCTCACCAAAAAGATCATTAAATTTTGTTTTCACTTCCTTTGGTTTTTCTTTTTTGTCTTTCTTTGCCTTTGGTTTCTTATCAAAAACGTCCAAATATTCTGAGTCTCTATGTTTGTGTGTCTTTTTCTTAGATTTGTGCTTTTTGTGTACTTCCACATGGTCTTCAGTTTTTTGATGTTGAGTAATGATTTCTTCTGGAGCTTGGAGTTTCTGATTTTGGAAATTGGTTTCAGTTACACAGGTTGAGTATTTATCTGTTTCGTTTGATTGATTATGATAAATAGAAGGTTGATTTGGGATATCTTCTGTGTGTAATAGGTTACTTTTCTGATAATAATTTAACTCATGTTCGCTTGTATTTTGAGTTATTGTTTTCTGGAGTTCAGTATTGTCACAAGTTTCATCACTTAGTTCCAAATCTCCTACAACAATTTCTCTAGTTGAAAAGACTCTTTCACTTGCTTGCAAATTCATATCTTTTTGGGAAACTGTATGAGTTGCACTCTCACTTGCAGCATCATTATTGCCATGTTTATCAGAAGGTGATTTACTTCGATTTCTTGTCAATCTATATTTTAAATCTTTATCGTGCGCTAAGCATAAATTTTCAATTTTCTCCAAAGATCTTTCCTTTAAATAGGTTTTGTTTTCCTTAACACTTTTTTTTATTTTAGGAATTTTATAACTGCTAAGAGGTCCTGGAGCTGGTTTATCTACTTTTTCTTCAACTTTTTGTGTAGCACTAGGTCTGTTTGTTGTATCCTCTATGTAGTTACTACTGTCTGGTATATCTTCTGTAATATGCTCACTTGTAGCATTTTGTACATGAATACTTATGTCACTTTTTTCGGTTAACATGTTCCTTTGATCAATATCTGCATATAAATCTTTCATAAGTTGATCTTCCAGTGGCAGTTGCATCAAAGCATCAGGCATGGATATTTTTTGCATTCCCCACTTTTTCTTGTCTATTGGTAAGATATTCACATGTTTGCTATTTATTGTAGATAAAGTTACTGACCCTTTGTCATTACTTAAAATATATTTGTTTGTTACTAACCTAGGATCTTCCAGCTGAGTTTCTGCTGTGTTCCTGATAACTGCAAAAATATAATAATATACAGTTACATGTATATAATACGACTTTTTAAGTAAATAGTTTGTTAGTTCAAACTTTAATAGATTTTATTACCTTACCCTTGATAGGTTCGGTGGCAGTTTCGCAGGTTATGTGATCAGGAGACTGACAAGATGTGTACTGCTCCTCCAGCTGTTCAAAGGTTTCCGTAAGTTCTTGGACTTTAAACAGTTCTCTATCATGCCACTTCTCATCTTCCTTCAGTCTGCCGTAGCATTCAGTCTTTTGTCTTTTTCTGTTAGGTTCATCATATTCATGTGGGGTTTTATGCTTGCCTACATATTTATCCTGGCCATGAATGTATCTATCTTGTTCGTTTAAATGATATTTTTCATACTGCCGATGTTCTTTATGAGAATTATGATGAAAACGATCATTGGAAGGACTTTCTTTACCTCTGCTTCTACTAAATTCGAGTCTTTGGTTATAATCATATTCATCATAATCTCTCGGTTTCTTATTATATCTCTCAGGACTATGATACCTTTTGTACCTTTGAGAATTATCATTTCTTTCTCTGCTTCTATGCTTGTCACCATTATAGTATTTCCCAGGCCTAGTTTTAAATGAGTCCCTTGAAGACTCAACATGAGGTGAAAATTTGTCATCCATACTAGATGTTTCAGGTCCTTTACCAATGTATTTGTCATTATGATTCTTAGTAAACGATTTTCTGTCTTCTTTATGCCTTGTAGGGTTATCATATTTGGAACCCCCAGTTAATCCATCGCCCATTTCATCAAAACTCCATTTCTCATCTCCAACACTAAAATAAAATATTTAATTATTAATATATTGACAAATGCATAGAAGAATTTTACAACCTGAAAAAAATAAATTACTTTGATTTCCGTCTATGTTTAACACTCATATGTATTGTTGATTGACCACTCTTTGCATTGTGTTCATTTTTTATATCATCTGTTGCACTGCCCATTACATTAATACTAGGATTAGGATTCAGTGCAGGTTTGTGACGAGTTGTCATTTCTTGTGGATTTTCTTTACTTCTTATGTCTTCTGAAGACATTTGATGTTCTTGTAACCTAAAAATATCAAATGATTATTTCTAATATAAACTTGCTCAGCTCAAAGTGACAAGAGATTATACTAGATATCCTATCATGAAAAATATGTAAATGACTTTATTTTAATTTTAATTACATACCTTTCCTTAACTGTGTCATTTTTTTTATTTTGGTTTTCATGTACTTTGGCATTCTTAATATTTTTCTTATGTGCTCCATTGTTATTTTTTTTAAGGTTATTCAGTGTGTTGGGCATGCATTGCCTTGCCTTCAGAACACTTCTATTACCATTTTGTAAAGCAGAGAGTACCATCATATCTTTCCTGTAGAAAATATTGGTTTCTATAAACCTACTTGACAATAAACAAAATACTACCAAATAATAAAATACATTTGAATAACAGGTAACATACTACCAGTAAAATTATTAAGTATTATATCAAATTGAATAACAAATAAAATTTGTGCATATTTAACAAAAAGTTTGGATAGGTAACAACTAATTAAAGAAAGTAAACAACACTACCAAAACATCTATATCCATGCATGCTAACTTATAGCTAAAGTGTAATACAATATGAGGCCATAAAAATAAGAACTGAACTGAACTGTAATACAATATGTCAAGTGTCAACATTCCACAAATTGGTTTACAAATAAAGTCCAGTTCTTTGTAAAAACAAAATCGATTGCAGATATTACTTTCTCAGAAACATAGTGTTTATCAAATGCATGTGGTGCAAAATTATATGACATCACACATAAAACATTCTTGAATAATAAACTCACTCTATATTCATATTAGTAATAATCTGTGTCTTTCTTTCAATCTCTGCCTTGGCTGTTTTAAGCAGTGAGGAGTAGTTGTGCTCAAGCTTCTTGTACTCTGAAGATACTGTGTCGAATTCCTGCAAAATATTCTACAATCTCACTCCGAATCTGTTCCAGATAAGATTTACAAGCATAAAAGTTGTATTGACATACATTAAATTTCTAATACTGTTCATAATGTAGGCCTGAAAATTTATGATGAAATCTAATTACATGTATTATGACTCTTAGGAAAAGTGTATCGTTGCTAGCTTTGTAATATTTGTCAATGAGCGAAATTGAGGTTTACCATTATCTGAAAGTGTTCTGTCACAAACACAGCCCACAGGTGCATTCTTATAATTTCGCCGAAAACAATATCTCATTGGGAACATGCATAAAGGTTGATACTTACTTTTTGAAGCTTTTCCATCGCGGTGGCATATTCCTCAAGCTTCACTTTTAACTCCTTGTTCTCGCTCCTCAACTACAAAAAGAGACGGAGCAAAATGATAAACTCAAATAAGTAACTTCTGAGTCTCGTATTACATATAAATACGCTACTAATATGTAATATGATAAAACATTCTAGAAAAAGTAAATATTATTGACAGCTTTTTTTGGCGCTAAATCGTAGTACCTCCTCAAGTGCGTTTACTTCATTGTAGTTATCCAAATTGCCATATAAGTCTTCCATTGTGAAAAATTATAACTACTTTTTCCTATGCTCTTAATTATGCTGCAATATTTTAGCTAGACACAATCAAACTTATTTTATTTATTGCAGGAAACTATAACACTAGCGCAAATCATAATCGAAATGACACTTGGTGATTCATTTTTTACATTCGTTCCGTCAGAAACCGGCTAAGGTCGAAGACCATGCTGCCAAGTCATATCATTGATATAAGTTACTCTTGTTTCTTAAATTTTTTAAATCCCATAAATGTCTTTAGTAAAACATAGATAAAGTCCTTCAATATCTTTACTATTACACGCCGGAAATATCTGCGGACCTGAATAATTAACGTCATTGGAACATAAGTTCAGCAAATTCAAAATATAGGGTAAACAAATAGAATTAAAATAGAAAAAAGAATATAAAATAGAATTCGCATCCATCTCCAAACGTTTTTAATGTAAAATAACATAGTAGATAGGGGAACACAAAAAAAATGAAATGTGAACCGCATTCCAGCTAGGTTCACAGAATGTCATGCGTACAGTCAACTGAGATAACTTTGTCCCAGTCTTTAATAATATTTTCATCCACATAATTTAGATGCAATTCTTTCTATGTAGTCTGTGATGCAATCAACAAACAACAAAAACTTTTATCAGGATAGAATTATATTTTACTCTACAGGGTAGTTATGTTTTTTGTCTGTGCCTATTCTTTTCTATATTTCTGATATTCAGGGTTTGTAATAGCCAGTAATAGCTACAAATTATTTGCGACTAGGGGCCGGTCCGGCTCCGCCCGGATGCAGACAGGTGCAGATACCTTTTGAGTCCAGTGCCCCTAGCCGGAACATTTTGAAGTATTGTATAGTAATGGGGTATTTTACTATAAGAAAGAAAAAATCTAAAAACTATAAATGTATATAGTAGAGCATTAAGCAATATGTATATGTTAATTTCAGTTTTTATTTCCAAGGAATAAATTTTATAATTCGTTTTGAAAATTTAATTTTTTTTATCTGTCCTAAAAAGATGTGAAACGGCTGCCGCCATGATGGATAACGATTCTACGTCATTCCGTAAGTAGAATACCCCCTCCGGTGTCCATGGAGCTCATACTAGGCTCCCTGACAAGATTTATGTGACAGGTCTCTATTATTCTCTATTGTGTAGACTATTGTGTAGAGCTGTCAAAAGTCTATTGTCTATACATGGACACCGGAGGGGATACCCCCTCCGGTGTCCAAGAGCTCATACAAACACAGGTTGTTTACTGGTTGAGTGACGTATCATTTTAAAGGAACATGGCGCCTAGCGTTTTCACATATTTGCGCGCATAAATTTAAAATTTAAATTTTAAAAGGGCTTTTTATTGGACTTGCCGAGCGAATAAAAATTTGATATTTTTTTAAATAGTTTGTCTTAATCTTAGGAACAACTTAAAAGACTTTTTAAAAATGGGTAGAATACCCCATTGGGCATCCGACAATCCCAATCACCGTACGAAACGTGACAGCTAAGGTGTCACTTCATGTCGGTTTCCTGTGAGATAGTACCGCCCTCGACGAGCCTGCCCATGTCATGACTGCCAACAGCATGGTTCTACCACTTCAAAACTCAGGATGAATGATTAAACTCTGAAAGAATGGTTACTCAACGTGCTTCCATTCTGCAACTGAACTGTATGGATTACTATCTATCTGGAGCATAATTGCGACGCACCACCAAATATCCGTCTATAGCCGCAAAATACATTTTGAATATATTCGAATGTAAATTAATTAAATTCCACTAAATCGAAATATAAAAAATCTATATAGTGTATATCTAGACTGCGACCGCAAACGAAGCCAGGTGGTAGTATTAGTGACTTCAGACACAATGCAACAAAAAAATACGCAAGACTGTTTTTTTTGTAATTTTTTACTTATCATGTTTGGTTGGTAATTAAATAGCCTCGGGGATAGAGCAAATCCGCGTAACTAGCATTGGTTAATACCGCGTATTTGACAAAAAAGGATCACTGGGGTTGGCAAGCAAATAAAAGTCACATTAATTGTTAATTTATTTATTTTGAAATAGATGAAATACAATAACTATTATTACTCACTATACCGAATGAATTGCTAAACTTTATAATTGGAACTGTTTTGTTCTAGTGTAGTTATATGTACATAAAAATAATTAAAACCTCAATCTACAAATAAATCTCAATATCTCTTGCTAATTGACTATCGTTGGGTGAATACTGAGAATTTATGTGAATCAATTCTCAGGGACTAAGCTAATGTTACCTTTATATAGGCCGCGCATACGTCAGTTTATAATTATGTAAACTCTTGATATAATCTTTAAATAAACATTTACATATACAAACAGGTGTACAAAATTCTTAAACTAATGATAAAGGTTTTACTAACTACATTATATACATTAAATTGGTGCCGTGAAATATGAACCATGCTAAATGATCAAATAGCAGCAACCGATAAACGCGAGGAGTGTGTGGGCGGCGCACATACTCCGCTCCCACCACTACACATGCACTCCTACATGACCTCGAGTATATAGCTGCCGTATCAAACAAACTTCTAACCCTCCACTCGATTTACTAAAACAGTACACCATTTTGGCACGAATATGTGCTTATAACGTACATAAGTATCTAGGAAATATATTTACAATAAAGGGTTCACAATGATTTATTGCTTTATGTTACGGTCAGTGTTTACACGATATGAGTAATGAGTATACGATATAACGGCCGTGTCACACACGGCGTGTAGTATAAGGCTCGAAAGGAATGCTTTATCGATAAAGAAAATAGAATATAAATATTCTTTGGAATGTAACGAAGATTCATAACTGGATAAACGAAGATGAATAGCACTGCACATAGAATAGGGACAAATAGTAAAAAATACTACTAAGGTACACACACGGAAGGCACCCACCGATTTATTTTTTATATTGGTCCTCCTTGACAATTAAACCTCTATCGCGGTATAAAATATTAACTATATCATAAATATTGTTACGATGGCACGTAAGTTTTTAACACAAATTTACGTCCACAATTTAAATGTGCCACGAAAATCACCACATATCGTCTGTATAAATAAATTTATAATAAATTTTTCGACAGTATACTTTGTCACATTATATAAAATACTCCGACATTTCAATGCACTAGCTGCTAAGGCGACAACGTGTAAACAACAATCAAAATCCATTTTCATAAAAATATCATCGTTTCATTAAATCTTACTATCTACGATTGACTCATAAATTGGTGCTACGTTCGGATAAAGGTATATACGGTGGACCCACAATTTGTTACAATATTCTGCGACCCCCACGCGTGATACATTCAATACACGCGTCAGAACAATACATTGGCGTACACAATAGAACGTATCCGGTTTAAACGTACTAATTTAATACTGAAATATAAAATGTAACACTCAGTTACGATTGCCACATAATTATATTACAAAATTTACTAATTCTAATAAGTAGATAATGTAGTCTGCTTCTTAATGAACCGCGTCAATGTCTCGTTGCGCGCGTGATATTTTTACCTGTAAAAGGATGTCTGTTGAGAATAAATAACAATGTTAAATGCACGTATAAACTTGACAAAAAATGCCTTATTCCAGCAATAATGCGTTACAGTTATAACCAATAAGAAAAACAATGAATTCACTTAGTAATGAAATTTTATATAGGCTTGTGCCGGAAACATTTAGTTTTACTGGATTGGACAACGCGAACAAAATCTGGTTGTCATCAAGCCAGTGGGAATTTGGCGGAGCGGTAGATAAGATTGACAGACACAGAAAAAGAGATTGCGGTACGGTACCGTTCTTGTAGTTGTGTACCGTCTGCTTAAGTTATTACCAGTTTTTTGAGTGTCTATTCCAGTAAAATATCTCAATAGTAGGAAACGATCAGTAAATTACAGTAAAAGCGTAAAAAGGGGTATTAAATTACTTGTATTAATAAATATTTTTTAGACATATAGGTGGTTAGTTAAATAGCGTGGTCTGCCTTAGCGTGAGTTTTAGAGGTAAATTCATGGAAGAAATAAGGTAGTGGTGGTTACCTTGTCCTTGGGCGTGGTGGCCTCGCCGGACTCGAGCGCGAACATCTTCATCTTCTCCTTGAAGGAGAGCTGCTCGGGCACGGGGCCGGCGCAGGCGCGCGCGCGCTGCTCCGCCAGGCGCCGCGCGCGCGGGTCCCTGCGCACGCACACACTTACTCTCCCCACTCACTACACAGCGATGATCATTCAAGGCTTTTGTTTTGTTTTTACTTTCATAGATCATTTTACCTGTAGACCTCCTGCGCGCCGATGACGCCCGGCGTGTGCGTGACCGCGCCCGAGGGCGACACGGGCGTGGTCGGCGACACCGGGCTCGCCAGCATGTTCTCAGCTTCCTCGATGAAACGCTGCAATACCAATGGTTATTAAGCTTTTTGTCTATTAGTTTATCTTGTATTAGAAATTGGACCAATTGAAAAAAACTCAAGTAGTCAATGCGAGCCGAATTCGGTTAATCGAGCTTCAAAAGGATATGTTTTGCAAAATTTTTTTATATTAAGAGTTTTATACTGACGTCAGGGTCTTCTCTCGGCGGAGTATCGTGGAGGGGTGGCGGTGAGGAGGTGGGAGGCGCGGGTGGCGCCGGGGGAGCGGGGGGCGACGGCTGCGGGGGAGGGGCGGTGCTGTGCGCGCGCTCGTGGAACGACACGCGCTTGTCGCGAGTCGTGTTCACTGGGGATCTGAAACAATATTTTAATGTAGTCTGATCTTAGGTTATTTTAATTTGTTTGTACGTGTTCATATTACAGTAGAACTAAAAATGGTTTGCCATCTATATAATGTCATTAACAATAACGATTTCAATGATAACTATTAAATAAGCATGTGTTATAGTAGGGCACGAGAGAGCAGGGTACTGACTGGGGCGGCGCGGCATCGAGAGGCGTGCGCTCCGTGCGTGGCGGCGACAGCGCGCGCGCTCGCTCTGCCATCACGGCGAAGGACGAGCCGCGCGCCGGCGGGGGCGGAGCGCTAGAGCCCGCCGCGCCCACCACACCCGCCGCCACGCCCCCCGCACCCGCGCTGCTCGCCGAGCTCACGCTCAGCCCCGACATGCCTGCGCACATCTCCGACACGCGGGTTGTTTCTTCATAGGTCTGCGAACAAACACTGCCCATGTACCAAAACCTGCCTAGACATTGGTAAAAATACCATACAGTTTTAAATTATAAAAAAGAAACATTTAACACTATTGGAACTAATAATGATATATGATTACAACAAAAAATACATAGTATTTAATTTTGTGCAAAAAATGTACGTTACCGTCTCGTGCATGTATCCGTTGGTGATATCGGTGCGCGTGTTGGTCTTGAGGATGGACTTGGGCGGATGCGGCGCGGCGGGCGGCGCGCGCTCCGCCTCGCTGCGCGGCGACGGAGACCGCCGCTCATCGTCCGCGCCGTCTTCGGCAGTGCCGCCCTCCTCCTGAACACACATTCTCTATTTACATACACACTACAGTACATAGTTTTGAAACATATTTTTCACTATTACAAGTCCTTTCATATTTAATTAGGTTTCATCATAAAATATTATTCTAAAAGGAATTTGTCCACAGAAATATCGTAGAATGTCCATTTGGCACTACATAAATCATCAAGTCATATTATTATCATCTAGAAACAATCGACTATAACTAGCGAGTAGCGGTAATGTATGCAGTATGACACAAGTGTGGCAGCAAAACGCGCGTGATGCGTGTGGCAGACCTGGTCGTGCTGCGTGGCGCGCAGCTCGAACTCCTTCTCGAGCTGCAGCGAGCGCAGCTGCTGGCTCTGCATGGGCGTGCGCGCGCTGCCCAGCGACACCAGCTGCGCGATCGTCGCGTCCCTGCATACACATACATGTCTTGACATGGCATTTACATATTATGTTTTCGCTTTTTACCTCTTGCTGACTCACTTTTTACTGTTATAAGGAACTGTTAGCAGGAACACTTAGAGACTTAGCAAGAATTTATTTTATTGCATAGGTCCGGCAAACAAGCAAACAGGTCACCTGATGGTATGTGATTACTGCCCCCCATTACCATCCACAACGCTTGGATCATAGATGTGTTGCCGATCCTTGATCTTGATTTTTGCCGGGAAGAAAAATGATGGGAAGAAGAAAGGGGCATCCTCACTCACCGAACGAAACGCGACAACACAGTCGATGAAGCTGAGATGGTGGTCAAAATCACAAGATTCGGAAGAATGATATGTTAATAGAAAGGTGCCAGGTGGTTACCTCCGCATGCGCGCGGCGGCCCGCATGGCCTCTATCTGTCGCTCGCGCTCCTCCCTCTGCCAGGGGTTGTGTGCGGGCGGGGGCCGGCCCGCGCCGCCCGCGCCCCCCGCGCCCCCCGCAGGGTACACCGACACCGCCGGCGGCTCCAGCGCGCTCGCCACGTACCGCTCTGTACACGAAAACAATACTACAGTACCTCTTAACATATACACGCAACATTCATGTACAATTTCCCGACCCCACACTAACATACAAGTCTTTAATTGTATTAAAACTACGGAGTACATTTCGATCCCAGAACACGCAGAATAAAACAAACATTTGCGATTCTCAGAATATTTTCATATGTATCAGAGCGGAGAGCTAGAACCAGCAGCCTCTTGTATCGACTAACCAACGAGGAGGCAGCTATATCAATATTACAAATTGCAAAAAAATAATTAATACTCAAACAGTGCAAATTGAAATTGAAATTAAATATAATAGTGTTAGTTACCGTCGTCCGGGTGAATAGTGCTGGCAGACTGCGGCGGAGGCGACGCGTGCGTCTGGTGCAGTTGCTCCTCTATCTCCATGTCCGGCCGGCGTATACTCTGCAAGTTAACAATTATATAACCATCATAGTAATCATCAGTCGCGGAATATCATCTCAATGTTAGTTAATTTTAAATGGTGAGTTTTGGTTTCGACACTGGTGTTGCCACTTGCCTGTGGTTTCGGAGCGACAGGAGGTTGTGATCTCTGCGGCGACGGCGGGCCAGGTGGGTGCCACTCGTATCTGAGGGAATTAATTGAACATTGAACAACAAAGTTCAATAGCGATATATTTTATTTTCCAAAGCGGACAAATGATATAATATATTTTATCATCACCACTTTAATCCACTGAACATACACCTATGGTACGTTCTTAAGTAAATATGCATTTTTGTTTTCCACTACGAATAATAACTATAGATGAACATTGCTTAACGAGTAATTAAACATTGAAATCTACATGCAAACATTTTTTAAAAAGATAGCATCGCGATGTGATGTCAATTGCCAATTATCTAATTATTTTAGGTAGGATGAAATACTACAAATAAAGAATGTTTCTATATAGTAAAGGCAGCATACCTCTGCGGCTGGACGTGTTGATAAATTTGTTGGTGGGAGCCCGCCGACTGCATCTGTGGGTGCTGTTGCATCTGCTGATGTTGTTGTAGTTGTTGGTGTTGTTGTAGTTGTTGGTGTTGTTGTAGTTGTTGGTGTTGGTGTTGGTGTTGGTGTTGGTGTTGTTGTTGTTGTTGAAGTTGTTGATGTTGTTGATTTTGTTGAAGTTGTTGATGTTGTAGTTGTTGGTGCTGTTGCATTTGTTGGTGTTGTTGCATCTGCGGGTGCTGGTGCGGCTGGTGCTGATATTGTGATGGCGGTGGACCTTGGCTTTGCGGTTGAGGTTGTTGTTGTTGCTGTCCTATAGATATAAAATATATTTTGACATATTTTATTGAATACCTTGTAATAGATATACCTAATCAAATTTTAGAAATCTAATATTATACGATTAATATAACCAATTTTAATTCAAATGTGAAACATTTTTTTTTGTAAACTTCATAAATTCAGTTTCTTATAAACTTTTCCATTCTCGCCAAAGTACACAAGATAAGAGTACCTTATATGATACAGGGATTTGACAGGACATGATGCGTGTATTATATTTGGATGACTAGTGTTACCATGTAAGTAGATGCTTAATGTATGTAAGTATTGGATGCAGTACCGTGTGGGTGGTGGTTGTACTGCGGATGGTGATGCGGCAGGAGCGCGGGCGGGCGGTGTTGCGCGTGTTGCTGCGCGTGTTGCGGCGTGTGTTGCGGCGCATGTTGCGCGGCGTGTTGCGCCTGCAGCTGGTGGCGGCGCGTCACCTCGTCAGACATCTCGGCCAGCTTGGCGGCGCGCGCACTCATCGCGTTTGCTTGGTTCCCTTGTTGCTATACCACATCATTATATTCACATTAACTCCCATAATCGATCCTTATTTATATTCATATGTAGTTGGATAAAATTGGAGCAATTAATAATGATATAATTAATGAATATACCTGGTGATGCAGAGGCGAGTCTGGTGGTTGTTCCTGCGACGCAGCTGAGAAGTGCGCCGACTGAGGACGACTGCTACCTGTGGAGCTGCGCAGCGATGACCATCTGAAACGGTGAAGTGGTTATAATTACGCTCTAATTTAAGAACCGTATAAATCCTGCCATATAGTCCCCCCCTGTCCGTCGTAAGAGCCGACCTGAAGGGGTCATCGGGGTCGCAGGGCACATAGAGCACATGGCCTCGTATCTATCGTGTAGTAAGTGATAATACGTAGGTACCTATCTTGCAGCGCAGGATGCTGTGCGTGCACGGTAGAGAGGTTCTGGTAGAAGCCGTCGTGATGCGGCGGCGTGGACAGGTTGTGGCTGCTCCGAGACTTGCTGGGCCAAGCGCTGGGAGAGCCCGCCGCGCCCGGACTCAGCGTCGCGCTGCTACAACAATGCAAGCACTTAGGACCTAGTCGCGACACAGTTGGGCTCATATTACACGAATGGTATTACGTTGTTACCGTTGAGAAAATCCGTTTCTAAGCATGTTAACGAGATTTTAATGTGAATCGAAAGATAAGGAGTTAATATATAATGTAACGTACGCGTGCGGCAAGGTGACCGGCGGCGAGGCGGCGTGGTGCAGCGCCGGCGTGCTCTTGCTGGGCTTCACGGGCTCGGCCGCCAGCCGCGACGGCAGGTCGCGCTCCGACGCGCGCCGCACCGCGCCTCCTGCGCCCCCCGCGCCACCCGCGCCAGCCGCGCCTGCCGCTAACAACACACACACTCTCACATACTCATCTTATAAAAACTGATGCCAAAGCCAGACGCACTGACGTGATGATCCTGAAAAGAAATATATAAATAAACATTATATCTAAAAAAAAACAACAATTTTAAAGAGGCGGCAAAAATAATGTTACAGGCGATGTGCCCTCGCAAATTAAACGTAACAAATACGAACAAATAAAAGTGCAGTGCCCGAAGAAAAGACCGACTAAAGGGTATAATAAAACGAACAAAATAATAACGCATGCGAAATCGAAACGAACAGTGACGAATCAAGAATGTGACGACGCTTGAAAAGAAAACGTGGGGCGGCTAGAACACACCTATTATCATGCGTGGAGTGGAGCCTTACTCGGTGAGAGTGCGGGCGCGGGGTGCGGGGCGGCGCGCACGTCGGGCCAGGAGCGCCGCGCCGCCAGCCCGGCCGGCGCCGACACGTCGCCCGCCGACGCCGCGCGCCCCGACCGACCGCCGGCGACGCTCCTAGACCAACATTCTTTCGACTTCTCTAAGCTTTCGCTTTCATCCAGTGATCGTTTCGTTTGATCCGAGGTTACGCTAGATTGGTTTGATATCAGCCTTATGTTGTCGAGCGTGATAACTCTGGGCTTCTTATCAACAATTTCGTTGAAAATGTAGCCGTTTATAGCGCCTTCCGTGTGCTCTTCAGAAGGTAAATTGGGCAGCTCGAACTCGTTACCTTGCGCCAGTGTGTCTTCACTGCCACGCGATCCGTATCTCGACCAGTCCTCTAGTTGTATGAGTATGCTTTTGACTTCGTCGTCGGACATTTTTGCCCCTTTCGAATCCGTCGTCTCGGTTTTTTCCGTCTCATACTGTATATCTGCCAGACTGACACTCATAGGTATTGAATCGACTAATTTACTGGCTTTTTTACCGCAGGTGCTGAGGTTGGGGCTGGATTGACAATTTCGCTTGTAAACTTTGACGCTGTAAGTGAGATTAATGGCGTTGAAATGCTTCGTTAGTGCTTTGACTTTACCAAAAGCCGGTCGGAATTCATCGGGAGATTTCCATGATTTTCTGTCGGCACTGTCTAGTATCTTTTTCGCGCCTACTTCCACCGGAGTTTGAAGTGTAGTTTTAACCTGCGGCATATCGTCAGTCGTGTCATCGAAGGATTGAGATGTCGAATAAGTGGACGGAACCTCTGTATCCTCCGATTTGCTCCAATAGGATTTAGAGACGGTATACAAAGACCTTCGCAGGCGACACTGCACTTCATCTATTTTTTTTATTTCCTTCGAGACATCCAAGTTGACATTGACCGCGTTTGCGGTCGACTTTGCAGACACCAATTTGGGTTCCGTGTATAACGGCGACAACATGGTCTGACACACAGCATCGGCAGTTTCAGGCTTTTTGTGTTCCGGTTTGTCGAGAGACAAAGAAGGCAATATTCTCCGGATTTTAGGAGTGCCAATATTTTGTGGTATTCCATCGTTCTCAAATATGAGGGGTTCGGAGTTGGGTTCGTCAATAAAGGGTATGGGCTGCGTCTCGGGCTGCGGCGTGCGGCAGCAGTCGCAGGCGCTGGCGCACTCGTCGGGCGCGGTGCAGCGGCGGCGGAAGGCGTCGTCGGCGCGCGCGTTGAACAGGTCGAGCGTGAGGCTGGTGTCGATGCGGCGCATCTGCGGCGGCAGCGGCGCGGGCGGCGCGGCGTCGGCGCTGTCGCTGGACTGCGAGCAGCTCGCGCCTGCCGCGTCCGCCGACACGGGCGTCTCGTCCGCCGTCGTGTCGCCGCTCGGGTTCTTTTCGTCGAAGTCTTCGCACGTGAACGTAAACACAGGTATGGGGCGCGGCGGTGGATCGCTTTTGAGTTCTTCCGAGCAGCCCGGCGTGTCGGGCGACAGGTCCTCCTGCAGCTGGTTATTCTCTCTGTCCAAAGTGATTATTAGTCTGGGAATCGAGCCGCAGTATTGCGGCGTGAAATCTTCACTGTCGTCCGTGCTGGACTCGGTGGATTCGGCTCTTAATAGTTGACATCGATAGTTACATGGACGCCGACCGTATCCTGTAAATCGAGGCAGACTTAAACTCCAACATTTAGACGACAGACAGCTACAGGCGTACAGCTAAAAGCCAAATAAAAATAACAACATCCGACGACATGACTAAAATGAAACCAAATCGAAACAGCAAATAAACAATCACGGAGTAAAATAATCTTGAAACGAAAAAAAAAACACTACAACACCAATACAGCCCTCAATATTTCGAAGATTTCACTTGAAGGATCTAATGGCATCTCAAAATACAAAGTCCAGGTATTTGCCTGCAGTGGCGAGCTCAGTGAGTGGCGAGGTGGGCTTCAATAGCGCAGGATGCGGGTTCGTGAATGTGCCCGAGTTGCGGCGCGCGCGGTCCTCATACTGGATTTCTTCATCTGTCATGGGCATTACGAAACGTACACATACACTATTAACACTCTACTATGATTACTGCACAGTATCAATTACTTTCAATCAATTAGTTGAACGCGAAGAACAAAGAATCTACGTCAAGTCACAAATATGAATGCAGCGTCAAACACATACCTTGTCGTTGATTATACGCGGGCTGGTGCAGTAGCGTGGCGAGTCCGTGGAGCATGGCGCCTTGCTTAGCCACCTCCAGCGTCACGGTGGGGCCGGTCCGCACTAGATATTCCGCTGCCTGTAAGAAACGATATTTGTTTTATTATTTCGAAATTTTTCCTAAATATAGTGTATACGTCATGCTTGTGCCTCATTACTGGTGTATCGTTTGTTGTACATCGTGTAGGCAATATTTTTGATTGCAGTGAAATAAGGACGTAATTCACTTAATGGTAAGTCATGAGTTACAAGCAATATGAGAAGGTACCTTTTCCTGCGTGATGCCGACGAGCGACTGTCCGTCGACGGACAGCAGCTGGTCGCCCGCCGCCAGCCGCCCGTCCGCCGCCGCCGCGCCGCCCGGCACCACCGACTTTATGTAGATGCCCAGCTTGCTCTGCCCCGCGCCCTGCCGCGCCACACAACATTATCCACACTTCTTATTTCTCAATACACATAACACAACGTACTTGCGTTATTGTAACTTCATACTAATCACGCATATTTTGAAAGATACAATGAAATGGAACTGTACGTTAAATATAGTAAAGATAGTTTATATGTATGTGCGGTTGCAATAATGATGCGGTACCTTGGCGGCGACGATGCTGAGTCCCATGCCGTTGGAGTTCTTGTGCAGGTGCACGATGGAGAGCGGCGGCGCGGGCGGCGCGCGCGGGCGCGGCGCGGCGGGCGGCGGCATGTACACGGTCCAGGCGCCGGGCGCGTGCGCCTGCAGCGCCAGGCGACACAGCCCGCCGCGCTGCAGCGGCGCCACGAACTCCGCCAGCCCGGGCGGCACGCCGCGCACCACCTCCGCGCTGAACCCGTCCGCCGGGATCAGCAGCCCCGCGCCCAGCCACCACCGCTCCTCCGCCTCGATCTATTGTGCACCATTCACTTACAACTTATAATTGCAACGATATACTTATATTTTCAAATATTGTGCTTGAAGTGATCATTTCAATTCGCGTAATATTATGTATATACCTCTCGTCCGTCGGCGCGGCACAGTTCGTCGGCGAGCGCCCGGGCGTGCGCCACGGCCGCCTCGAGCACGTCGGGCGTGACGAGCGGCGCCAACAACGCACGCACTTGCGCTGAATTCAGCTTGAAGCACGCCGCTAGCGCCGCGCACACCTCTTCACCAGTGCGATACTCGCCTTGGATCAGTCGAGCTACACGGATGCATTCATGTAAATATTTATCCAAACTAGAACTAAATAATCACTTATTGTTTTACAGGCAAAATAATACTGCGGGCAATATTCTATTAGAAATATAAATAAACGGCTGACCGGCTTGGTGAGTGCGAGCAAGATGGCAATCGGCGGCGAGTTCGAGGCCCTGTCGTTCGGCCCAGGCGGCCAGCAACGCCAGCCGCGCCGAAAGCGCCGCGCCCCACCGCGCGCTCACCGATCCCGGCTCCGAGATCAACTGACGATAAAAATAAACTTCACATTTATTGACTGTTCAAAATAATTGAAATGGTTATTCACGTAGTTAGCACGACACAGCATTGTTTATGATGAGCACAATATATGACCTTATTAAAGCAGAACGCGTTGATGTAGTGGAAGAGATGCGAGAAGAGTTGTATGGTGAGCGCGGCGTTGACGCGGCAGCGGCGCAGCAGCACCATGGCGGCGGCTAGCGCCTGCACGGTGGGCGCCGTGGCGTCCGTGGCGTCGCCGGCCGCGCCCGCGCCGCCCGCGCCCCCCGCGCCGCCCCCACTCGTCAGCGTGTCCAGCGCGCGGGACAACTCGCCTTGGAAGCACGACACGAGATTGCTGGAACAAATAAATCGATATTATAAGCCTTGTAAAATAAATCCACCTCTACGCCAACATTTTGATAGTAATTAGTGATTCTCAATCTCAAATAATATATCCATAATATGATAAATTCTAATTTACTACTATAGGAAGTTGAAGTATTTACCTGAAGGCATTTTGCACGGTCATCAACAAGACGTCTTGCGCCTGTGTCGAGAACGAGGATATGTGTCGGTCGTATTTTAAAAAGTGCAGTAACTCGCTGGCGTTGGCCATCCAGAAGGCTTGCGCGGCAGAGTCTTTTGCTCTTTCCTGCAAAATATATATTTTTTTGTTTTACTTCTTTATGACATGTTTGGTGAAGTCGATAAAATAATACGTATGCCCGAATATATGACTAAAAAATGAAAATAATGTTAATTACAGAAAAGAATGACTTGATAAATAGTAGTACCTGCACGGTGGCGTGTATGAGCGTGGCGACGTGGTGCAGGAAGGCGGTGAGCTTGTGCGCGCGCTCCGTGGGCGTCAGCTCCGGCCGGTAGTGCGTCGACGCGCGGTACCTGCAACGCGCGCAACAACTCAACATCTCTCATAATATGTCTAGTCCAAAATATTTCTTGACTGAAGGTGAACAGTAAATAAAGATACCATCGAATTTAGAGCAAATCATTTTTTCCCAGATATAAAAAATAAACGGCTATTGTACCACTAGAATGTTGCAAAGTAATCAATTATTCACATCATATTTCAATAAGAAACCTTTTTAACTATATCACGTAAATAATGAAATGTTTTTATTTACGTACCTGGCACACAAGTAGAGCGTGTAAACGGGCGCGAGCTTGAAGGCGGGCGCGTGCGGGTCGAGCCGCGAGATGACGGCGGAGAGGAACTGCGCCTGCCCCGCCTCCGGGAACTCCAGCACCGCCGGCAGGATCGCCTCCTGCGCCGCCCGACCCACCATCCTGCACCACGCAACATACCACCACGGCTTAGCGACACTACGCTATATTCAACTCAATAATATAATATCACTCCACTTTTAAATACAAGAATCCAAGCCCATTAGTCTGCTAATATAAACTTTTTTTTGTCTTTAGTCCATCGAATGTGATGTCCAACACCGTGCGACGTTGATATCAAGTAGTTGTGATCGTGAATTAAATAATGTCGTCTCCAAACGTTAGTTATCACACTTCAAAGCAATAGTACCTAATAAAAAACTAACTCTGAATCAATAAAAGTTTAAAACACTAAATTATAGTTCGGTGGATTATTCATATTATTTACATTGGTGACGTTTTCAAATATGTTATATAGATTACATTTACAGATTAAGCACAACATAAACATTAAAACATAGCGGCTGGTAGCGGACACGGTCGGTGGCGGCGGCGTAGAGAAACAAGCTTTACATGTGTAGACTGTGGGGGTACCTGTTGTCGTGTCCCGAGCCGCCGCTCTTGGCGCTGCAGATGCTCTTAGTCTCGACGTTTCCATCTAAATCGAAAGTGGTTTCATAGTTGTCTTTGTATTGCGAGTTGACGGTGCGATTGGCGGTAGCGCTCTGCTCTTGCTCGTTGTACACGGAGCCCGAGAGGTCGTCCTTGCCGTACTCGTCTTTCGAGTCGCCGAGGTGCTGCGACATGATGAGCGACTCGTTGTCGAGTTTGAGCGTGTTGTTGTTGTAGGGCGCGTTGTCGGCGTCGCGGTAGTAGGTGTCGTGCGAGACGGGGCTCATGGTGCGCAGGTAGTCGGTGTCGGCGGTGGTGTTGGCGTTGGAGTCGAGCGCGTCGGGCGGCTGCGACGCCACGGACGCTGGCGACATGGCGCCGCTGTTCTCGCCGGCCGACGTCGGCGAGCTAGTGTGGGAGGAACGTACACAAGCGGATGTTCGTGAGCCAGTGATAGAAACATGCAAAACAAAACGACGACAAATGATAAACATAAATAACGGTGATTAGGGAAGCGACCGCTTCGGTGTCGGCCTCGTTAGAATTAGTTAAAACAAAAATATAGATGCGGTAACACAACGATGCAGGTGAACAAACGAGAATTAAGAAAAAATACTAATTGAATTGAACTAAGTTGAACGACGGGTACAACTAATTACAACATAGAACATTAAGTGCGCGGTGGCGGTGCGAGTGGTCACTCACCGATCGTATATGGAGCCGGAGCCGAAGTGCTGCGACTGGGCGAGGTTTCTGTTGATCATGTTCTCCTGCGCGGGGTCCACGAAGCGGAACGTCGACACGCGCCCGAACTTAAGGAGGCAGCCGTGCTGCGGGAATCGAACACACAAGTTAAATTAACTTCGACAACACGTAGCTCATACATCCATAACGACGCAAACTTTATCCTGTGGTTTGTTTAATGATTTGCGGCTCTATTTCCATGCATATCAAACATCAAATATTCAATACTAAAGTATCTATATTTGCGAATATTGCAATGCATTCCGATGTTGTTTACAAGTATTCTAACAACCATTAATATGTTGGATTTGTAGTAAACCACCGTTGGTGATCATTCATAAGTCCAGCGTTGTTTGCTGATCATATGTAAATTGTAAATTTAGCTTGGAAGGACAACCATATAGTAATACAATTAATCAAATATTCAAGTGACATAATTAATTCATGTCTTTAGAACTTTATCAATGTAATGTAAAATTTAATTTTGTGAATGGTACAAAATCGTTTACAATAAACATGCTACGTTATTTACAAGAGTGGTGCTGCCGCGAGTTTCGCGCTTCTTTATCGATTTTATGTTAAGTACATAACAAAATATGTTGAAATAGCTCCCGCCACGTACGAAATACGACTGGCATTACATGAACAAAATGGAAAAACATTTTCATGAGCGTATTTATTTATTTCGCAACGTCACTATTGCTCCCATTCCTGTAAACCTCAGCTGAAACGTAGGATACTCGCGGCGAGACAAAGATACTAGCATGACTGACATGTTTTCATTCTGGAAGATTAAGTTCAATATTGACGTTTAGATTGGCTTCTGTTGCTATTGACGTTTATTAGATCTTCGAAGCATTAGAAAACATCCAGTATTAAATGTATTTATCTGATATTCACCCTCTACATCTCTCGTCCTTCAGATGGTCACAATTTTATGGGTGCGTCTTTAATACCTCAAGCACAACCAGACAAACTTTTGAACTAAAATTATTCATTCTTTCATATTTACAACATTTTCTGCGGTTATGCATCAAGCGGGAAAAGTTAATTCACGAAACAAATACAAGCAAAGTTATAAACAAATTGAGGCGCTCCTCAGACGTAGCGTAGATGGACTTCTCAACATAATATTACCGTACAATTAGTGTTCTTTGTTTGTTGTAACCAGCTTTGTGCGGAAACTGTTTTGATTAGTCAAGTTCCCAACTTTACATGAAAGTAAATTCTACTTACGTTGCTGTTACATGTATAATATAACTTTACAAGTATTTAGACATTGAATACACTTCGATATAAAAAATACAAATTGCCTATGCTTCTTGCTGCTGAGGAAATATTGCAATCATGGCGTGTATGTAATTTATATTCCTCAGATCTGGTAACTGGTTATACAGTACTTAAGTAGATCAAAGCAGTGTTATTCTTACTTGAATTTATACAACTTACAGTAAGTTCACACTAAAACCATTGGCATTTATCCGGATATTTAAAGTACCATATACAACAGAATCTACTAAAATGCACACCCTAAAGTGCTCGGAAGCACACGGATTCAGAAACTAAAAGGGATTTTACGGACATACAACAATAAAGTTCGTTATAAGAAAACAAAAAAGTACGTTTGCACGAGATACAAGAGGATAACAAGGCGCTTTCTCGTCCGTCGCCTTTGACGCGCTCTGAATATCTAAGTAAGGAAAAATCGTTTCATGATCTCAAGGAGTCTAAAGAAATCTACTTTTTCATCCTCCGTTTAATAAGCATAGCCTTGTTAGTATCCCCACTCTCCGTCAAATAACGCTCAATATTAAAATCGGACAAAAATATTATTTCTATCCCAATTAGTTCAAAACTTTACTGCTGTTCATCGTCTGTTCGGAGGAACAGTTACCATTTGGAAAAGTTTAAATTACAAGCATTTCCTATAGACTTTATATCTAAGAGTATTTCAACAGCGACTACAAATGTTCCACTTTATACAAACAAAAAACAAATGTTGTAGTCTTTACTAATATTATATTTGCAAAAGTTTGTATGTATGGATGTTTCTACTCTTTCACGCAAAAACCGCTGGACCGATTTTGATGAAATTTGGTATAGGGGTAGCTGACACCCTGGATTAACACGTAGGCTACTTTTTATCCAGAAAAAATGTAGTGCTCCCATAAGATGAGTAAGGAATTCAAATATGCATATTTGCTACTCTTTCAAACACGAATGTATAGCACGGGACAGGAGAAGACTACAAGATATAACTGGACGGGACGGGAAAAGCAAAATAATCGACGGCGGTCTAATTGAGTTTAAATATAAAACAGTGCACAAAATAATGTTATGTTGATGATGTGGACTGGACTCAAAAACTATTTGCACCCGCGCGATGCCGGGCCGGACCACTAGTCAAGGGAATGGGAAAATAATTTCAAACCGAATTGCTTTTACGTAATTATTTGCCAACATTAAAGGACGCAGGTTAAAACAAATATAGAACAAAACGAATGTTTTATATTCCGAAATAGAAAATTATTTTGCATTTATTCTAGTTTCACAAGCAATATAATACGATATATTTTTTTTTGATTTTTAACCGTTTTCGAATGATGTGCTGAGATTTTTAGGATATCAATGACGTGCTTGTCAAGTCAAATACCTTATTCAACCTTATAAAATAATAGAAAGGGTTTAACCCGGCATACAGCGGAAATGTGCGAATCGGCAATACACGTGTGGGAGTTTGGCTGATGCATAATGGTCACTTTCTACGACCTTTCCTGGCAACTGGTTTAACCTAGAACCGTGTGTTTTATGTATACTGTACTGTGTACTACAGTAGCGGTGCCCGTTTCGACAGATTACTAAAGTAAGGTGAAAAAATACCGAGCTTTTATCGTAAAATTATACATCTCATTACTACACGTCGCTATTGACAACAATGTACAGCAATAAGCTGCTCCAACATTGTTATGAACTAATACGAAACTTGATGAGCCGACAAACGTCAAAACGGTTGACCCATTCTTTTTCCTTTCTTCTCTCCTCCTGATATTATGGGTCTGCAGCACATCCATGATCCAAGCGTTGTGGATGGTCATGCGCGGCAGTGATCACATACCATCAGGTGACCTGTTTGCTCGTTTGCCGGACCTATGCAATAGAAAGAATAGTGTGGTTGTGATGAGACCTGTAGTCGCTGCGTGTGCACGACGCGCTGTCCGTTGAGGTAGACCTGCGCGTCGGCGTGCAGCGGCGTCACGGTGTAGCCGCCGCCCTCTGCCGGCGCCACCACGCAGTGCCGCGGCTGGATCGACGGCCCGTACAGCTGCAGCGTGGTGCCGTTCCCGGAGCCCACCTGCACACAAACATATATCATCATTGCGTATGGCATTAGCCCTGCGTGGATCAAACTTCTATGTCCAGGTTTTTTAGCCAGCTTGCTGCAGCAGGAGTGTATTTATGTAGTTCCGAAATTCCGCCGGGAAAATAGTGAAGTAGGCATTCGTTTACCACGTGGGAAAGGGTCTGGTCAAGTGCGCCGCAAACATATTATATTACATACATTCATAAGACGTTCACTCCTCAATTACGATAAGAATGTCTTGTTGGAGGTAACCCGCATCTCTTAATACTTTTGTTGAGTCAACTGTCCACCATTAGGTCAAGGGTGGAAATACAATGGGTCTAGCCACTAGACGGTAGGGTCCCAGATGCAAAAGGGAGTCTAGCTAAACTCCACGGTTTTGTCTCTCAGCAGTTACCACAGACAATTAACAGTGCGTCCATTTCCTGCATTGTTCTGCTTTTTTTTACAGAACATTATTGGCAATGTGATACGGTATGAAATCGATTTCGGGCCTTCGATTTCAACTCACTAAGTAAAAATACATGAGAAATTTTACGTCTAGTCTTTGGAACAGGGCTATTTTGTATGTGTGTCTGTACAATAATTTCATAAATGTTTCCTTTCAATGTTATATTCTTTGATCTTTAAAAAGTCGCTAAAATCTCATCGGGCTTATATCTAAGTTTTAAGAGTGAGCACTTATTGTATGGAACCCTAACGCGATCACGCACCTTCTAAGTGTTTCGGCAAGAGCCGCCACGTGAAGTGGGGAAAGGCACTCGAGATAATCGAACTAACAAAAAAAGGCAAAATTCTTGACTTTGCGTCCGGAGGAGATGGTAAATATAATTATACTAAAAAGGGCTCACCAACTCGATTAACTTATCTCTAAGCCAAATCTGATTAGGTGGAAATTCTAATCGTTAAACCATTTTACTCTTCTAGCTATACACAGTTTGCGCTCAGATATTCATTTCCAATTGATTCCCAATTCAATTCAATCACGAGTGGACGGATGGATTTGAGTGTTTTGGTGCTTACTTTGTTCAAATACCGCATGCCGGGACCGAGCATACCATTCAATATAGGCATTAACTACGCAAGATAATAACTTTGTTATGTGGAAATGGGAAAATTATCAAACCAGTTTTGAGATTGAAATGCACAGTGGCCAGACATGAGACAAGTAGGTCAATACACTTCATTATATAAGAATGCATCCATTCAGTAATAAACACACAGCAAATTCTGAAGCGAAAACGAGCTGGATAGAACAGCGAAACTAATACTTGTTCGGGTTTACTAGCGGTTGCGGTGTCACAAGCACGCGCAGTTGTAGAAGAAAATTGCCCACAGTACGTGGAATATAGAAATAAACCTTTGATCTCATTCATGCCTCTTGATTCAATGAACCCTTCTTTGTGTCACGAAGATATGAATTAAAACTAAGTGTTTCTAGTAAAACAATACGAAATACGACAACTCATTCCAGATTTAATTTTATTGAAGATATTACTAAGGCCTAAATTTAAATTACCATTTTTAAAAGCCTGCTCTGTTGACTTTTCAATGTAGGGAACTTGTATAAAAATACGTTCTGCGAGTTACATACATACATAAACTCACGCCTTTATCCCAGAAGGGGTAGGCAGAGGCGCCACCAGGACACAAACATTTCACCTTATATCTTCCGTTCCACGATGTGATAGGGGGCGAGCCTATCGCCATATCGGTCACAAATTCCTGACTCCGGGCTGATATTGAGTTCTGCGAGTTGTTTAAAATACGAGCTTCTTCGTACCATTAAAAATGTATAAACTAGCATTGTCCGCGAACCGTTCTACTAACTTATATGTAGAAGTGTACGCGAGTAGGTACGGAAACCAAATGTTCGTTAAATTAATAATGCGAAAAGCGGGAAGGAATGCAAACGTGCATTAACATAAGTAATTTAATTACCTACGCTGCTTGTTCTGTGAACTTACTGCATTCATGTATTAAGAAAATAAATATCAAACGCAAATAGAAGCTGTCTCGTGACTTTGTAATAAACTGTTTACTGTTTGGGTCAAGTTTTATAGTGATTGTAGTTAATACAATCTCGACCTCATCTAATCGTTTATCGACACTGACATTTAAATATGCTATGCATTGTGCATTATATTAGGGTTCTTCCACAGCAATAAACTAACACTGATTTTCCAACAAATTACTATTAAAAAATAACTAAAAGTTGTACCTGTCGCCACAAACACGATCATAGATAAGTGTTATACATGATTTTATACTCGCGCTATTTATCAAAAAGCCACAACAAAGATATTGAATAATTAAAAGAGGCTTTAACGTCATATCGATCGTAAATTAAACACCTGGCGTGCCTCTCACCGGGAAACATTAAAAGGCAAATAATCATGTGCGGATGACCGTGTACCTTGTAGAATAAAAAATAACACGTGGATGTACCATACTCGCGCGCTTAAACCTTTCATATTGTGAATGTCAGGATACGTCCGTCTCACACACACATACATCGCATCAATAATTATGCATCCGCTGCATATCAGCCACATGCCATAGATTATTGAGCTAAACATTCAATAGCGCACACTTATCATTTGATTCTTATTACACAGATAACAAACAATTTACAATCGGGTATAGGTCCTCAATTAATTCCTTTAAAATATCACTGTTTTATGAATTCATATAATTCAAAAATAATAAAGTTCCAAGAGGTAAGCTTTTAGTATACGAGTATAAAGTAAAAAAACATGCATTTCCATTTCTATTATAAAATAATATTTACAACATATTTTTATTAAGCCGTCGCGTCGGGCGCAAAGGACCAAAGCGCACAAGTAAGCATATTATTTTTATTTAATACCTCTTCTAACATTTATAAAATTTATAACATACAAAGGATCAATACATTCTATAAAATACACTACATATTAAATTATTATATCGTGCGAATCGTGGGAATTATTTTCCGATTCGCGTTCCACCGAAACCAGCTATTGCTACTAATCTCGTTAACTATGCAGGAACATAATCAATATTGTAATTAATACAATCGTTTAGATTTTCTTAGAATATTTTATTAGGAAGTTACATAAATTGGACTGTGAGATCTTTATGTAAATTATTATCACCAGTAGTATCTATATTCTGTTACAATTTTCTTCATAGCTGAATAATATGGAATGCTCTGGAATATTAACAGAGGTAAATTGTTTTTTACAATAACATAATGGAAAAAACAACGACGGCGTACCATTGGACGTTTTACTATGACCATTGCCACGAATATTATTTGATACCAAAATAGGTTCTTGAAATCCAATAATGACAAAAATTCTAATGTGGGATGTATAAATATTACGTTTAAAATTTATATAAAAAACTAACATACTGTTAATACTAAAACAACAACGACGTGCGTCGAACTCGTTCGATTTGTGGTCACACCTAGCTGGTTAAATATGGTCACTCAACCACCAGGGGACCGGCATTGTGAGAGTACCGCTGCGCCTGGGTTAACTTTATATTCTTAGGGGCTAGCACGTTATGCGCCAATGCGGTCTAGACTTGATCTAAATACTCTTAGTATGAAAATTGGATCCGACAGTTTCGAAGTTTCCCCCGATGTTTTCATCTTTTAGCCACAGGTCGTATGTATATAAACACGGTCCTTGCCGAACATTACTCAGCCGCATCAATAATACTCCACAAAAATGTTAGCTGGGAGTCCCTAAAGCTACTTAGGGATATTGTGTACTCAGAAAGATATTCGTATACTTTGGCGGTACAAAACAGGTCACGCTAAAACCGTACAATCCGATATGCATCGTATTTATAGTGAGCACTGTAATTACTTCCGCGTCTATCATTTGTGGGATCAATCCGGTTGATCCGTGTAAGCTCACGTTAGTAAAGAGGATATATTTATACAGTTGTCCAAACTGTTGCCTGGACGGATGAAGAAAAACTCGGAATGGAAAATATGTGTAATTTGGTTATTTCCTTTAACAGAAACAACCATACTAATAGGAATCTGCTATTTTACCGCCAGTTTTTATGCAATACGTTCAAATGTAAAACAGTGAATGATTTTGAATCGGTATCCCTCGTGAAATTTAATGTACAGTAAGAGCTCTTTTTACGCGATGTATACGTTCCGTAAAATATGCCGCGAATACAGAAACTGTCAATGTGGAAAGGTAATTTATATGAAATTATAGGGGATAAGTACAGAGGTAGAAAAACAAACATTTAAAAATTAATTTAATTGAAGTTTTTGTCAATATTCTGACTGATATTCAGCGGTGGCAATAGCAATTTACTTCTTAAAAATAAGTATTCGTTCCATAGACCATTCAATTCTCATAAAGAAATCGCAAAGACTATTTGCCATTCTTAAACATTTAATTAGGTTTTCAAATTATTTTTCACGTTATCAGTGCTTTTTAAAGCCTCTTGTTGAATGTAACTTGATTCGAAGCCATCTCGTTCTATTCCATTTGCAATTTCGGCAATACAGTTAAATTTTGAATTTTCACAGATTTTCTGACGCGTTTACAAAGAGTACCGAATCCTTGTACCGATTAGATCTGCGAATAATGAAATCTTTAGTCGCGAATATAGGAATTGGGTCGCTATTTTTTGATCCGCGAATACCGACGGAAAACGCGAATAAAGGAAGCGTGAATAAGGAGCTTTTACTGTATTATCAAGGTGACAAAATAGGCACATAGGGTTAATGCTCCGCTTTAAATGGTTAGAATTAATATTGATAATGATTTAGTACGCAAATTGGTAATTATTTATGTTTTGTATCGTCCGACTTCAAAGTAAATAAAATGTAAGTGCGTATGTCATTATGTTAATTGAAACGAACTCATCAGGTAAGACCATGTCAACGCGGAGAGAATTAAATAAAACGGTATATCACCTCAACGAGATCGTTGATCCTGATTCTGCGTCCGTTTTCTAAGGGCGACGCGTCAGGGGCTACCTCGAGCAGCATGGGTTCGCTGCCGGGCCGACCGCCCGTGCCCACGCCGGAGCCCGCCTTTTTCTTCCGGCGCCGAGGCTGCGCGTCCGCCGGCCGCCGCCGCACGTGGAACATTATGGAGCCTGCAAAAATAAATCAAATTTACATAACGAACCACACGCTTTTCACACATACCAATCAGTAACAAAATTCATATTACAGCTATCTTGTTTAATACATTTATTTGCATAATAATATGTAGCCAGACTGTCTCATTAAATAAACGCATGTGTAAATTATGCTAATGTAAACAAATTGTTAAATTTTTATACCGGAAAAATTTTACAATCTTTTTGTCAAACGATTCCTTTTTTTACATTTTCAATATTGACAAAATGCAATTAAATTATATTCGTTGAAAAGTTAAATAAATCATGAAACTTTCTTCTAGAATGAAAATGTTTGTGTGCGTTATAAGCTTCTGCTACTTTTCACTCTTGATTTCGGTGGCCGATGCAAAACGACGCTTGAGCTAAATGACTGGCAGTCGCCCTGGGGACCCGTGTAGCATTTAACTTTCTAACTCAACATCTGAAGTCTCGAGTGTGGCGGTAGCACGCGGAACGTTTAAACTACCTTGAAACTTTTCACCCGATAAGTGCATTGTATTTGGTCTGTGGACAATAAACTCGGATATAGTCGAATAACTCCATTAAGGATTGTGAAGGTGAGTTTAAATCCACAGTACCTATAAAATTAAACGTTAAAGGGCGAAAAATTACATATTCGTAGCTATAATTTCTATCTGCTACCTCTACCTAAAGATTTCAAGCGATAAATACACAATATAAGCAAAAGAAATTGGCGAGGGGATCGAAATTAAGTGCCTCATAAAATGCTCCATTTGACGTAGAACGTCTTCTTTACTCACGTGAAACGGTGATCAATTTCTTAACCCAATATGTTTGATTAACGCATAAAATGAATAATGACGCAAATAATTTTGAACCAGTTTACTGCATATGGTCGAAAATTAAGGTACCTAAATACTTTTAATTATAAACTATGTAAATATACATTTTCTATTGCTAGCAAAGAACAGATCGTTACGCTGAAACTCATTTGATATTTGACCACCAATATGTAGTTAAAATAGGCAATCACTACACAGCCAGTTAACTAACTCCGGATCGGCGCCGTAATTAACTTTACTTCAAGCCCACACACACCAAAGGAAACTTTTACAAATAAAATTTTGCAATACTGGTCTTACACTATACATGCTAAGAAGACAATAAAAGCCTACTCGGGTTCGACGAGGGATTTAGGTCAGGCCACTTACTCTGTTTAAGTCAACGACAAAACGGTGTAACACAATTTGAGAACATTTCAGAGGTACTTTTAGTGTGGTGTACATATGAGTGCACTCGAAGAGCTGAGCGCCGAGCGGCAGGCGTGAGAGTGGTGAGCCGGCTGGCGGAGGGAGCCGAACCCACCTCGAGCCCGCCTCTAGTGTCAACATCATTAGCGTCTACAATCTACATTGTGGCACCGCTCTACTGGAGCCGCGAGACCTACTACCGGCTACAAATTTCCCTTGGAGACACAACATCTTATTTGTTTACACAAAAAATAAGTTATTCATCATACCGCCCTCTAACTTGCACCATTATCTTATTGGCCAATTTAATACGTTGTTTTAATAAAATTGAACTTTCTGCTTTAAATAGGTCGTCGTCTATCGGTAATAATGCCAAAGTAACTAAAGATATTTCGGCAAATTTTCAGCAAGCTCAATGTTCGCAAAGTTGTGCCGCGTTACGAAATATCTATCATAAGCCGCCTTCACACATTCATCTACTAAATATTATGCAAGCTTACAGAAATTTTCATCAGATCACCGTTTAATCACACTTAAATCACATATTGCACTTCACACTTAATTCTAATATATTTGCCACAACTCATTTCCTTTTCCTTCACTTGAATAAAGTTTAACACGTTATCACAGTTGCTACGAAGTATAGTTAGAAGAATTAAATGAGCGCTATAAAATGCACCAAGTTGAGCAGTGGTAAAATCAATAAGTACATACCGAGAAACTATTGATAGAATTTTTAGTTTTTAATGATCGCGCTTGACCAGCTCGACTTCTATCAGAGATATTTTACTACGATAAACTTTAATCAGAATAGCAACAGTTTGTGTTGCCCAACACAATGTCAAAGCGTCAAAGCGATCGTGCTGTTTAACTCGTTCGCAATTAAAATCATTTACATAAAATGTGGATTGTATAGCAGCGGGCATAAATAATAGTTAGCCCCGACGGAGTATAAAACCTTCTGGGAATCATATAACGGAAATCAATATTCCTAAACAAGTTACGCAAAATTTAGGCCGCCACATATAAATACTTTAAAGTATAGCCCTCGCTTTTCTTCGATAGGACTAACAAAGTATAACATTTGAGTAACCGCGCTTTTAGCTTTTGGTGGATTAATTTCATAGCAGCCTTCACGACGACGTCCACATGACAACACGGCGAGGGATATTTGTAAACATAAATCATCACGCATATTCGGGAAATACGTTGAAAGCAACAGTGAAGATGAAATAACACTTTTCCACCACGTGTGTACACATAGGCGGCACTGTCACGCACAGTCGTCGAGAAAATTACCGAGAACAATTTCCTTTTTATCGTTCCTCAGCCGTGAACTAAAAGACCTACTGAATAGCATAGTTATCGAAGTTGAAATTTTTGCGAGCCATCGCCCGTCGCAATAGTGGCGCGTCACGTACGTAAGTTCAAAGCGACGGTCTAATTGTAACTGGACTAAGTGCCACACCAGCACGACGTCACGCCTGCCGCCGGTGGCACCGGCCGGACAGCCGTGACCAGTGCAATACAGGTTAAGGACTAGTTTTGACTTTTTCTATTTGAGCGGTCAAATATCGTCGCGGAATTTGCGTATGTGTGGAAACCGGTGACGCGGCCGTGGCAACTCATTACTCGGCAACCACAAGGGTTCGACGAGGATGGTACCTCATTAATAAAAACACATGACTTGTATTTTTTTTAACAAATCCACTAATTACTTGTAATAACTAGTATGATTGTAATGTAATTTGTAAAATAAAATTATTCCGAAGTTAGATAAGCATGCAAGTTATGGCGTGTAGCTATAATGTTAATTTTCTGGCACAAAGTAGTATGTATACTAACAAACGATCACAAAAATTAAGATTAATTTATAATCTCAATATTTTGTTGATTTAGAAAGCAATTTTTTTGTTATGTGTAAAAAATCTACAAAGGTCACCACAAACTTACAACCATATTATGCAGACAACATAGACTAGTATTTGTGAAGTGCACATGTACTAGAAATGCCGTTTCTTTTTAAACATTCAATTATACCAATTTTCGGTAATCCGAGTGACTCACGATAAAAAAATATTCCAGTTAATAGTTTCCATTATAATCAAGTGCTAAAGTACTGGTATATGAATATTCATGGTATTGTACTAATTGTCAAAGAGAGACTCGCAAGTCAATAGCCCAAGCATATCTTTAATAGGTTAAATGTATGATGTATGTAGCGGCATCCAACGCTAATTAGATGTTAAGTCACCCGCCGATGGAGATCGCTATTATAGTCGTGACTCGTGATCGATGTATCTAGCGTGGATGCTTAGCACGGATGAGCGCTCCAACTTTGAATGATGACAGATTTGACAAAGCCGCTCGTCAAGGGCAATAAAATAAAATATTTGACCTTCAACTTCCATCAATCAAGTATTTTAATTACTAAGTAATTTTCAATTTAATAAGAACAAATATCTACACGAAGTATTTTACTATTTTATGCAATAATTCCGCAATGCAGTAACTCTTAGTCATGGGCAGTTTTAATGCACTTTGACTAACAACTTTATGGAGTACCTGTTAAGTGTATAATCCAATCGTAGTTACCATTTTGTTTGTGATTTAATGTATGGTTAAACCAACTAAAATGTTGCGGCTGTGAAATTCGGCGCAACGAATAAAGGGTACGTAGCTAGATGTGTATCGTTGCCGTTGATTTATTGATTAGTGTACATGTTCCTTCTGATATTTAATTCAGGGCCGGCATATCTTTGAATGGCACAGTGAAGTGCTGCAGCAGTGTTCCGTGACGGAGTCGTCGCTCGCGGCGGTGGGCGTCCCTTTACTCGCTGGGCAGGCGGCAGCATCAGCCGCGCCTGCCCGTCGCGTCGTCATGCGTGTCCGCGCGTCGGCCTCGTCGCGCTCCACACGCTCCAGCCAAAACTATGCGTGACTACTTGGACTTTACTTGTTGCTCCACTTAAAGTAATAACAAACCCACAATGACACGATTAAATTGCTTCTTTATTACGTCTTCAAAGCGACACAACAAGCATTAGTTGACACAAAGAAATTAAATCGTAATGGGGTTATTACTAAATAAAACATTAGACACCGAGGAAGGACAAGTGGCCAATTATAATTACTTACTTAATTTATAATCAGTACCTACACAAAAAATATCGTCAAAGTCTACAACTAAAAATATAACTAAAGCTAAAAAGACTAATAAATATATAAGGTATCGCATGTTTCCCTCTCTCTCTCTCTTCAGCTACAGGAAGTCGACTGCTAAACATAGGCCTCTCCCATGGATCTCCACATCGACCTGTTGGAAGCGGTCTGCATCCAGCGACTTCCTCTAATCTTAACCAGGTCGTCCGTCCACCTTGTAGGCGGACGTCCGACACTTCGCTTTCCTGTTTCATAATTCATACATAGAATACGGCTTTAAATATCGATAGCGTATATTACTTTCGGAAAATCGTATTGAACGAGGTAACCGCCGATATTAAGTTTACTGCCAATTCCAGTGTAAATGGAGGGGAACTCGTTGTAAGATAATTGAATATGTACGGCCCGATGGGGATGCGTAGCGACAAACTATGATAGTCTATTTACCGAAGCCCCTGGGCAACACATTTATTTTAGATGATGTAAATTGGTAATTTCAACATGGCATGCAAGCATCAATTGCCATTTATACATCATAATCTATGCTGTCAATGGTTAGTTCTTGCACCAGATTTTATACGCATAACTTAGTAAATCAATGATAAATCATATATCAACAATGACATTATTACCAATTTTGATGATTAGCACTGAGTGTAAATTGTACTGTTAATAAAAATATGTTGGCTATCATATAATCAGCTTTTGCACCGGTTGGAATTTTGCTCAGAATGCACTCACTGCTTATCAGTATTATTTATATATTCTTGCAAGATTCTTGCTGGTGAATTAACATTTTATATTTATAAGCTAGGTTTATATTGGATAAATTATATTTGGTAAATATAAGCTTTCTAAAGTTGTTAGGTATTGACATTTTACTGCTGACATACAATTTCGAGTGAATTACGATGACCCACGTGGTTCTAAGGTAGTTCAAGCCGGAGAAACAAAAAATGTATGTAGAACAACAATCACATAGAAATCGGTCTATTGAAACGCCAATCAACGTTCTACAAACTGATATAGGCCGGCCGGGTTCACGGAGAACCTCATTTTCGGAAAGGTCATGAGTACACAACCCTTTTTAGATTCTCTTTGCCATTTTATTCACAAAATAAATGTAAAAGTGTTGTTCTCTGAAATAAATTGCAGCCCTTTTAAAAGTCCATTAAATATCTTCTTTGCTGCGGCCCTACGACACTTGATAGACAGCCAAATCCTTATGTAAGTGTCACCTAAGGATTTGTATCTCTGATTTTTTATTAAACTTAATAATAAAACTAAATAATAACTCGTAAACAAACGGTTAGGATTCTCACGATTGTTTTTATTGCGCCGAAAGACAAGCATGCCATTCACGTCATGGTAAGGCGATACGACCGCTCATGGACAGTAGCAAAACCACACACCACCATGAATTACAAAGCAATGCTTGGGATTCCACTGCGCTCGCCATCCTGATACTAAAGATGTTAGGATTATGTCCAGTAGTTACTCTGGCTACAGTGTCCTTCAACCTGAACACAACAATGCATTTACACTGCTATTTGACGAGAGAAATAGACATTACGGTGTTACCTACCCATGCGGCCTCTCACATATGAGAGACTTACCACCAGTAAAATACGTGTGTATGTAACGAATATAAACACGTTAAATGGATTCATAAAACAGGCTTTAACAGATTTTATAAACTTTGAAATAATCAGCTTAGTAAAAAAATTTGGATGAGCGTTTGTCCAATTAATAATATTCATACATACGATTGTTACTAAAGAAAATTTTCATGTGCAGCTGAGAAACATATCCGATTATAAAATAGTGCCACAACACGTCGTCGTATCTACAGTAATAAATGTTTTGTTATCCCAAATTCTACCAACATTGCTAGAGCCTGTATCGAATAAATTCGAAGCGAGGTATCGCACAACTCTCAGCTCACACAAACAAAACTACCACTAACGATGTACATATACCACGCGTTTTCGCGATGTCAAGAATTTACGTGGTACCTCAAGCCGATACAACATTCAGGTCAACATGTTTATAATATCGACGTGTGGTGGACATGTGCGCGTACAAACACAGCGATAACATCGGACAGGAGGTGGGTGCAGTAGATGGCAGCTATTGAGCACCGGCGACAGGCACGCAATGTCGCCGAGCGATAGACGACGTACGTTCCACCAACCGCGAACCTTGGCCGTCTAACAATGAACCCTGTGAGCGAACGGCTCTGTGGATGCGATTCACTCGGTAAATCGCTAATTGTACTTACTATTATACCATTCTCGTTCGCCTATGAATTGTTGGAAATAGGTTAAACGCCCTGTAGTGCGTAACATCGAGAAATCGCCTCTAATTTGTCAATAGTTTTCATCTGTGTGTTCTGGTAACTATCATTTTCCTCATCATCCGGTCAATAAAAAATGGTGGTACGGTAATGACATCACATGTTAATAATAGCCATGATATGACAATGAAATCTGGATTTATTTTTAGGTGTGATCTTTTCGAATTATTCCTTGTTTCTACCATGGAAATGTGTTTCTTTATCGTTAATTTACGGGTGAAAGTTACTTTGTCACGCCTTTTGTCACGGAAACTACCAAAACCATCAAAATAAAATGGCACCCAACTGACCAATTCCACAGGAACATCACAATCACTACAATGTAGCAGAGAGCATTACGACGCGACCTTACAAAGGGCGGACGTGTCCTGATTTGATATTGCTTTCTTGAACGCAGACGACTTTCCAATGAACAAACTATGGCAAATATTCGTAATAAACATTTGAACTTCCATATGTTCACATAGAGACCAAACTTAGAAAAGTTTTAATTCCAGACACATTTAATTAAGTAACAAATTACAACAGTAGATGTGGCTCAGAATCGTTGACTTGCTGTTGGTTCAGCGACCAATATTTACTTAGGGCGATCTTTTTTCTTACTTATTAATTAAAACAGTCTTTTAAATGGAATTAAATAATTGCCTCTAGACTAGGGTATGTATGTCTTATTCATCTAAACAAATATGAAGTTTGTACGTCGAATTCTTAAATATGGAAGCAGCGGAAAGTTGCATTGATGTCGGATGCATTGTCGTCGTTTCTATTCAAAATATATGAGACGTGGTAGACGGCGGCATAAATAAAAATATATGAATTCTGTTAGAACACTCCGGCATCATAATGTTTTAGAGGTGCCCGGTCCAAGTATAAGAATATTATCATAAATTTGAATTGCAACTCTCGTAACGTTTGATTGTCTGTTTCTCAAAAGCGAAAATTCACTTTCCGCAATATGAAAGTGATGAATAGCTTCATACTTTATTTATTATTTTATTTTATTATGACCCGATCGCTTCCAAATTCATTCGATTATTTTACTGTAGGAAAGAGTTTTATCCAAGGACAAGAAGTTAACCAATAAAAGCCCGGTATATAAAATATCTAGTTGACGTTTAATTTTCTATGTTATACATAAATGAATCGTACGCCAAACGAATACCAACGAATTCTCTGATCAATGAAGGTAAATCGTGAACGCGACACAACCCAGATACATAAAACACGTTACAACCCCTCCATCGTAATCGAACTATTCAATAATGAATAAGTATAGGTTCCACAATTTTCCAAATACTGGACATATGGCGCAGGAAAATGCCAAGCATTGCTTTGTAAATTATAGTTTTGTTTGGTTTTGCTACTGTCCATGACCGGTCGTATCGTTTACCATCAGGCGGACGGCATGCTAGTCTCGCCATTCACCGCAATAAAAAAAAAATACAGCCTACCATTCGGATTAATTTTGTATATTAAATACTATTTTAAATCACACATGAAACAGTTTACCATCCTGATAATATATAACTGAAAATCGATATGAATATAAAAATAACACGAGTACGTACATAGTATGTGATTCCTTTGTATTAAAATCATAGTCATTAATCACCCCAAGTTCTTTATGGCGGGTAAAATAAAAATATAATTTATATACGCACATAAATATATGTCCGCAGAAGTCCCACCACATGTGATATGTTTGTACTAGCGATAAACTTGACCTGTTTATTTTACGCTACTGCGCGTCAATGACGTTCAAGTTTGGGCACAGTTCTGTCATCTGTGTACTCCGTACTCAAAGGTTGGCGCATGCAACATTAAAAAAATCTGGTGTTGTCGCGTGTGGCCTGTATCCGTAAATAATGTATTTTAATAAATAATTTAATAAAAACATCGTACGCTTAAGTCAGGAATCAACTACTTAAAACTCTTCTTCAATAAATCCCACATTTAGCCTTGCCTCTATAGTAGGTAAAACTGCATAGCCTACAGCATTCTAAGGGTCTATTGGAATCAATGGTACGATTTCATTATACTGAGATTCGTCCGATTAACGAAAACATTACAACTGGAAACACGGACCTACGTTTCAATTCTAATACAATATACCCAGTATCAATCTATCTGTGTGTGATTCGCTAATTTTTTTGTAGTATTTCCTTTTTTCCGCCTTCTCTTTCTTGACATGATACAATATCACAAATAAAATCGAATATTGAGCAAAAAAATGTTAAATTCATTATGAAGATTTGTTTAAAAAATAAGGAAGTTTAAGAAATAATCTATGGAACAAATACCAAGTGTAGTAGCATTTTAGAATCTCGATTAAATGCGCCATTTTTTGATAAAACTTGCCACAAACTCTATAGTTTTTTTCAGTACAACGCGACGTTTCAAAGTTGATCAATAAATGATTAAAAAATTCTTTTTTGGCGTGTTTGATCATTCTCCTGAAAAACAGAATAGTTTTGATTAAATTTGGTATGTCGTTCTTAAGCTTATCTATTTAACATTGCAAAATTTCAATTAAAATAATAAATTTTTCAAATCACTTCGTCACAATACTACAAAGTGTGAGTCAAAGTAGATTTTTTGACTGTTTACTGGAATATTTCTTTTTGTTGCTATGCCGTTATAGTTTGATCTGTCTCCCGTTACCGGTTTATCTTCTAGTTGTGGGACACCCTGTATATACACCCACAGAACTAACGTGTATAGACTAGTGGCTTATCAATATTGACAAAAACGATGTGAGTAACCTCGTTCGTGCTTGTAGTGCTGTAATAAAACACACCTAACTAATATACCAACTGAAGAATTTCTTGAGGGAGGATCGCGCTACTGTGTCAACTGCCAATTAATGCAACAACCATTGTAAGATGTTAAGTAACTTGTAATTTCTATTTCTAAACGAAAACAAACTCGGATTGTACACTAATGGGTCATGAAAATTAGCGAACCGCAACACTAACTAGATGGGGCGTGTTGAAGACCGCGCTTAGCGGCGAGCCAAAACTACATGTGTCTTAAGTGTACCTTAGAAATAGCTGATTATTTAAGTTACGACGACGTTCTAAAACGTATAAATATGTACATATGAGTGTAAATCCTCGTAATATTTATGTTATATCTCAGTTAATAGAATCATAATTGTGGCGTAGAGTCCTGTACTTTCTTCTACCCTATTTTGTATATTCTCCAACCAGAACGTACGATATGCGATATGTACGATATATGCATGCTTACGATATAAACCCACTAACGCATAATCTTAGAATTTAACTAATTATAATACATTTATTCTTGTGCATAAACAAAAAACAAATTCACGGTAAACAATAATGATGGGATGTCCATGAAAAGTGGTACTCATACACAAAGCTTTATGCTACGTTTTAAAATTCCGCTGAATATGCATTAAACAATAAACAAATCATAGTTTTGCAATAAACATTCAAATAAAACATTCTGTGGGTTTTCACGAAAATCTTCAGGCATTGCAAATGTACAGCAGGCATTAAAGCACAATTTAATGGTGTTTACATTCTTATAGTGTAGTTGCGCTTAAACTTTAAAGCTGTTACACATATTATTGCAATGTTAAATGAAACCAAGTTGTGAGTTTCAGAATAGAAAACTGTATTCTAAGCTAGTAGGTAATACAATAATACAATCAAACATGCCTTTCTTCACCCACGTAAAACTACAACTGTTTTACGTGTACCGTCAAGTTTAGCATTTATTAATTTATTGCAGAGATATTAAAGTAGGTAAGACATAAATTGATCTTAATTGTACAAGAACAGGCGAAACCAGCAACCTGCTTGCCTAATGATAAGTAATCGTCGCCATCCGGGAAAACCACCAACATAGCGAGCTTTATAGTTTAACATGTGCTTTATAAAATTTTTCGACGATAAAGGTAGTGAGGTAAAACGCGAGAAAATGGAAATTGATTACTCGAACTACAGAAATTTCCACTAACTAATTTTGATATATAATTTAAAACTAACTACAAACTAACTAAAACATGGATGAACTAATAACATGAACATGTTAACGCAGCCAATAATTTAGAACAAACAACTAAATTTACATAATATTATGTATAGCAAAATATTATATTCTGAAACAGAGGGGAAAATACAAAGGCCTTGATGTATTCCACTTGTTTAATTATTCGCTCTCTTATTCCTCAAGAGCAAAATTTATGCTTTTAAATACTCGTAAACACCAAAAGAAAAACTCATTCCACCAGAACACTTCGAATCTTTCTAGAACTCGTTTGACAATCACCCGTGACGACACAAATTACTTTTAAATCATGTATAGATGGCCTGGCTGACAACTCCTGCACGGTGTTTTTAACGGCTTTGGCTTTGGCTTGGCTATAATATTCAGCTCCGTTACAATTCCCAATTCTTATATATCTTAATATAATATACCTGCATTGTGAGACTTGCGAGCAGAATGCTAGTATAGCCACGAATAATCCCGTTCGTGTTGGTATTCCCCAACAGTAGCATAACACTGACCATTCGTATTCATGTTCGTATCCGCAGAACAAAACCTACATGTTTATGTGACCATACTTCGCTTTATTGAATTTTACGCTTCTATTTTTACCATAATATACAAATAACATGTACATAAGAAGTGCGAATCAGCAAACAAATAATAAAGTTGTTATATCCTTTACGATATCTTCCGACTGTTATAATTAACGAAGACTGAAACTGGCTCCGTCTGAAACTGGCTTAAAATAAATAAATATAAACTCCGGACTGTATACAATGTTTTGTTACAAAATGGGCTCGTTTCTATTTTCGCATTCATTTTAGACAACCTACGCAAAACGCCTACCGGAACAGTCAAACAATATAAATAAATTTTAATGTTATGCCAAAACGAGTGTAACTTCTTTATCTTATATTGATTTTATAAAGTATTCATAATTCCATCTATTGCTTTATAGTGGATGCTATTAATGTGTGTTGAATATTCCTCACGGATACACATTATTGTGCTTAATTGATAAACCAAACAGTTTACAATGGAGATTGCGTCTAACAAACACAGCGTGGGACGTGCGTCGTGTTCCATCAGGTGACGCGACGACTCGTTTAAGTTACCGCACAGCATCTAGACCAGCCCTGAATGAGTCCTGAGCATATACCATATTTGATACAGTTAATTCACTACTCTTGAAATTTTCCCAGTATGTTACATTTGATGCTTGACTTAAACAATACAGGAATATGTTTCTATTTTGATACTATGTGAACAGAAATAACATATTGTCTTTCGTTAAAATATTATATTATAAAACATGACTGCCTCGGTGGCGTAGTTGCATTACGGTACGGTTACAAAGCTGAGGTCTCGGGTTCGAGTCTCGAGTCGGGCAAATTGATATTGGATTTTTCTATTCATTATCAGTCCGAAGTCAGGAATTTGAGCCCGATATGGCGATAGGCTAGCCCCCTATGACATCGTGGGACGAACATACAAGGCGAAATGTGGGTGTCCTGGTGGCGCCTCTGCCTACACCTTCGGGGATAAAGGCGTGAGTTTATGTATGTAATATTTTAACTTTCCAATTCATATGTCATTCGCTGGGTTTGGCAACATCGGTATACCTAATACGACTTATTACATATTGTACCTAAGTCAACGTCCAAACTAAGGGTTCAACATTCATTATGCGGAGGACTAGTCGCTCGCGCTCCGGTTTAATTTACCCAGATTTCAGACACTGGAATTACATGACTGGCTTGTGATTTCATTTAAAATAAATCCCACATTGTTAGACGGCTATTATGTTCATTAAAAATAATCATTCCCTAACTATCAAATCATACGTATGTATATTATAATATTCTTAAATATCGCCCATAAATTAAAAGAAAACAATGGTAACTTTCGATTAAATGATATTTAAAAATTCCGTCACAAAAGTCTTAGAGCTTCCACAAATTATAACACAAAAGCTTAACTTAATTACACAAAGTGACACTCTAGACTAGGGGTTCCCAAATTGCGGCCTAAGGTCAACAAACAAATTACATTATCGGCCAATGCGATCTCCTGGAGGGACAGCCACATTACAAGGAAAGGATTGAAAGGATTTACTTTTTTTATATATTGTGAGAATTGGTATTTTATGTAATGTAGATTTAATAGAGTATCTAAAATAGGATTAAGGCATAAATGCTAATTCATATTATTAATTTAGTTAAGCAAAATAAAATGTCATGACACGCGTAATTAAACTGCCCTAGTTACGCCAAGTCACTACAATCCACACAAAAAAATATTCATATTTATCATGCTCGTTCCCCGCAAATATGTTATGCACGTAAAAATAAAAACGTTAACTGTAGTTGTACATGGCTAGTGCTTGTCATAAACACGACAATACATAGAAGTAACAAATGTCTGTGGCCAGTTGATGTAATAACAAAGGTTGTAGACGTGCATGAGAAAAAACACATACCTATTCGCGAGTAATAAAGGAGGGTCAGCGCGCTCCAGACGAGTTTGTGCCGGCACTAAACACACTATCCATCTTCGGATCCTACATCCTATTTTAGGTTACTGGGGCAGGTGTGATGGCTATCAAGGTACACTTGGCATTTACTAAGCTGAGTCAAAACATATAAAAAACTGAAAAAGTATGACTGATTAATTATAGATCAACATAGCATTTAACTAACGTGCTGATATTCTCTTGAATGGCTTTACTCACTGGAATTAATTATATCGGGGTTCAATATGCGTTTGATGTAAAAGGTAGAAAAAAAAGTTTCCTTGTAAGAAGGTGATAATTGCCAACAGTGTATGCTATTCGATCAGAAAATATATTTAATAATTTAAACTAATTGTTTTTTTATTAAACTCTGTAATTACTGCGTTCTGTAATTACTGTAGATCGGTGGTGTAGTTTATAAATGTCGGAGGAGCCGAGTAACCTAATACCTCATTGCCCTCTCGGGAGCACAGCTGACAGCATACTCCTTAGTCTTGTGGCAGTATTACTTTAGTACCTAGTAGAACCCTATCAGAAACTTAACATTTGAAACAATCGACTATAATGTAGTTGGAACTATTTCATCAAACATACCTACACACCACCTTTAAGGGCATTTGAGTAGGGGATTTGAATTCTTAACCTTCGCACTCAAGACAATAGCTGACTCTCCACGCTAGCGGTGCTCTGCCAACTTTTATTTTTATATATTAAAAAGCAGGTCTGTGACCTACATCGGCGTTATACTACAAAGGTAGTGATAATGCGCTTTATATTCTAATTCACTGAGCAGAAAACATGATCTCGTACGAAATACGTGCAGGAAACACAACGTGCGACCTACAATATACATGCGAACCTCGCTTTAGAAAGTAAAACTACTTTTATTTGATTCCATAACCGGATTGATAACGATTGGCATGTCTGCTGATTGACTCCCACGTAATATTCAACTTAGGTCTGATTTCTGGTGATACGTTGATAGTGCGTCGTCACTCGTCAATGATAGCGTGTAAGTCCATAGTTAGGAATTTGTGTGTTAACTCATTACGACATTGATCGAGTATCAAACGAACCTTTATAAATATGTTATAAAGAAAGGTCCATTCCCTAGCGCCTACTTTCAAAAGGGACGTTGGACCAACGCGGCCGCTTTTTCTCGGAGCGTGAGGGGCAGCCGTTTGTCTTTACTAACAAGTCGCTTTAGGGATTGCTCTCATACTGTGAGATAATGGTAAAGGTCAAATTACTCGTAGAGACACCACTTTATGAGGCGGCTATAAAAAGTGCTCTTTATCGCGACATTCTCGGCGAAATAAAACTGGTTAACAGCGAGACAAAAGAAATATACTCAAACTTTTATCGGTGACAACATAAAGTATGCAGAAAGTTCAGCGTTTCCGTATTGCACTAAAGCGATGAATGAACTGCAGACATTCGACAATAACAAAACAAGTTTCAAACTTACTGTGGCGCTAACGAATTTCTCTCACACATCCATAGCCGAAATGCCGAGAAACCAAAACTCTATTCAAGATTTACAAAACTTAAAACTTTCAAGGACGACATTATGCATATCGATTCCGCGAACAAACGGACATCGAACCGCGAAACGAGTTAAAAATACCGATACCGGGCAGTGGACCGGCATCTGCGGGCACACCGGTCGGACTACTCGCCCGAGCCACATGCGTTTGTTTACTATCGCGCTTGATCGCGGCGGCGGCCGGCCGCGGCGGTGCAGCGGCCACCGTTCGCTGTGCCCGCACTCGCCGACACTTTTACATAAAAACTTGTAGGTGCAAACTTACGCCGGATGCCCCAGTCCATAGCGGAGTGGCGCGACTCGTGCGGCGTGCGGCGCGCGGCGCGGCGTCAGCGAGCCGACTGCCGCGTCCTGCGCCCGCACGGACCCGCTCATGTATTCCCATTGTGAGCCGCGCCGAACATTAGCCAAGCACCAAGCACTAAGGAACCTTCCCTCGCGACTCGCTGCTCGCACACAGTATACTCTCACTCCAATGGCTCAGCGTCGCGTCGCGTCGCCACCTTCACGATGCAATTGTGCAATTGCCGATACCTACTGCGTTTTGTGTTCTGTACCGTAATATGGGGTGAATAGGGACAAAATCGAACTTTAGGAAAAGATTGCTAGTATTTATTATTAGGTTTAGTACTGTTTGACGATTTAAGTAATTGAGTCTTGGTGGTATCTATGTTATCAAGTCTAAAAAAAAGCAGTAAGCATTACGATTTCAGTAAAAAAAGCCAAAATGTATTTTTTCCCTATTGACCTGAAAATTGGGGTTAATCGGGATGACAATCGACTCAATAGGGAAATTCACTAGGGCTGACACTAGTAATTTTTAGTCAGGTCTATTAATTCACTTATAAAAACATAAAATATTTTCCTAAATATACATAATCATTTCATATTTTATTATACTTTAGGTAGAGTAGTAGTCAATTCTGTAGGCTTTAAAGGTATCAAACAATAGGAATCACATTCGAATTAACCATTTTCGTGTTAAAAAAATGAAATATAATACTCTCTTGCCATCCATTTTATTTTACATTTTATTGGAATATTATCTAAAAATAGGAAAATAAAAATAACAAACATCTTAAAATTAAAAACGTATAAAATCTTCACGTAAGTAGCATCATATGCTTTTTCTTTTACAAAACAAAATACGCTTATGTAGTAATGTTTAGATATCACAATTAGTTGGATAATAATCATTTATACCTTTGCATAATAATCATTTAAATAAAATTTAAGATGAGGCGAACAAACAGGTTATAATTATAACAACGGAAATATTAAAAAACAACTATTCAAAATCTTGTAGATCCATTAGATCTCGAAGAATTTCGCTATCATTCTTGTAATAACTGGGCCGTCTGGAGCCGCTAGTGCATGGCTTGGGTTCCAGACACAATTTGTCATTCTCTTTACTCTTGTATATACTAATTCTTTCATCTGATAAAATATGTATTTTCTTTCCTTCTGCTATTTTCCTTTTTTCGTGCGTTTTTTGAATGTTTCTAACTTCTTTTTCATCGTTATTTGTGAAATATCTCTCATCATGATTGAGTGACGGGTTTTGAAAATCGTCGCTGTGGATTGTGATTTCTTGTGTAACAAATATATTATCATCAAGTATTATGGGCATCTTGTCAATATCCGTCAGTTCTTGTAAATTATTACATTCTTGTAATTCTGATTTTGTACCAGTAGAAACTTTCCCTTTTGAATTAGTTTTTAGTCTTGCTACAAGGGCCTTTACGTTTTTTTTGCCATATTTTTCCTTGAGTATTGTTTTTTTGACGGTTTGCTTTATTACCTTTGATTTTTTGTTTATAATTTTTTCGTCAATATCTGATAAGAATCCATTTGGGCTCGAAATATCGCTATCTATATAATCACTATCTTCTACACTTTTTCCTGGCTTTACATTTATTTTCTTCATTTTGTTAATAGTTCTTGTATTTTCTGGTCCGTATCTCATTTCTTTTAACAAAGAAAGAACTGATTCGTCAATTGCTTTTTTTTCATCGCTAAATTCGTGCCTTGTATTATTTCCTGGTAATCTACTAAGTACTTTTTCTTCATTTATTGGGCTTATTCCAGCTTTTGTAAACCCAGCTATAATATTATGTTTAACATTTGGTTCAATTTTTTCTAGCATCTTCTTAAGAAGCTTAGGGAATACATTTTTGGGTATTGTTGGCAATATCCGGCCTTCTGTTTTCTTCCACGTGAATAAGATGTCACGCCAAGCTATCTTCATCGGCCTAAAAAATGCAACGTCGAGTGGCTGTGTCAAATGGGTTGAGTTTGGTGGGAGAAAAACGAAGTGCACATCATATTCTAGACATTTACGAATTATGTCTATTGAAAGGTGCGAGGAAAGGTTGTCTCCGATCAATATTTTTCTCCCTGGCTTATTAATGAAATATGGAATTGCTACAGTTTCCACCCAATCTTCGAACGTATTACCATCAAACCAACCCGAGCTAGTACGGTTATATCGACAGTTAGGAGGGCCATTTGTTGTCCATGTATTGTATAGATGAGTGGCCTTGTAAACTACATAGCATGGCAATAGTGTACCATCTGCTGATGCAGCTAACATTAGAGACGTCGACGACTTCGTATGATTCATCACTCTTTCGGGGTATTTGACACCTCTTTTTGTTAATATTTTTTTTTTACCGGGGTCATCGGCTAAATTTGTTTCATCGTAGTTCACTATGTTGGATACATCTACGCCCTCTATCGATTTCCTTAATTCCGCAAAATAGTCTTCTACTGTTTTTGGCGAAACAGCGGCCCTAGATCTTTTGATGTTTTGACTTATGCGTTCCGAAATTTCCTTATTATGTCGTTTTAAAAAACCTTCTACAAAATTCACTCCCGGTAAATTATTGTGAAACCTTTTGATTTCTATTCCCATTCTATCTAAATATCCCTTAATAATGATTCTCAAATCATATGTATCAAGAGGATAGCCCCACTCAGAACAAACGTTAATATATTTAATTATATATCTTTCGGATTCTTCGCTTAGAGCTCGTTGTCCTCCCTGGCTTTTCATTTCTCGAGTAACATGTCTGTGTAAAACCGACTTAGATATGTTATATTCTTTAGCCACGTCAATTAGGGATTTCTTGCCAGTTTCATAGGCTTCTATGGCAGTTTTTAATATTAAGGTATCATATTTTTTATATGGCTTTGAACTTTTTGAAATATACACGCGAGGCATATCTGAAAAAAAAAACACATAACATATTTTTTTTTAAATACTTTCAATTATAGATTTTTTGTATGTTTATTAAAAAATATATCTTACGCGCGAATAGTTAGTGCCCCATAAAATAATAAGAATAATTATTTAAAAGACACGCTGTGAAGGACTATATCTAGATTACAATTATTTATTTTTTTAACTTAAACACTTAACCTGCACTACATCAAAAAAAATCAAAGCTCATAAAACATAATAAATATATTTATAAAAAACTATAATCATATCGCCTTTACAGCGTAGTGATAACCCTAAAACCCAATCCCTATTTATACATAAGTCGTTTCTATTGAACTCATTTCCATCCCTAATAACCTCCCTTTCGTTCCTATTCATTCCTGAGACATCCCCTTTGACCCCCAAAACAACAGAATTTTTATGTCTTTTTTATTTATCAAATAATTTTAAAAGTATTGAACAATTGTAACTTACCTTTAATGTATTGGATACTCCAAACAATAAATTAAATAGTTAACACTAACTAGTCTTCTTTTAATTTGTAAATTTTTTTTTAGAGCGAAGTTTTGAGCACGCAAAACAATACGGGTCGCGACAGTTTACATTTGAATGCATTTTTTTGACAATTTGCAGCTAATTTCATGCTTATTCAGTGTTGCTAGAGGAACTTTCAATAATCTACTACAACACCGAAAAAAATAGTATTTATAGTAAAAAAGCTGTGAAAAATATTCTGCTTTGAAAACTTTTCCCAGTTTTATCCCTATTCACCTCTTGATCCCTATTCACCCCAAATTACGGTATACTGATTCACTACAATGTGCAATATCTACTAATACTGCACCTTTGTATATACTATCTATTTACACTACTGGTTACACCTGTACTGTGCCCACTGTATCCCGTGGACCCAATTTTGCGGGTCTCATTCAATGATTGAAAAAGCGTTATCGGACAATTCTTTACGACCTACTTATTTCCCCTTCAAAATTAGATTTCATTTAATGGAAACTTTGTGCAGATAAATGTGGGGATCTCAATTTAAAACAGAGTTTTTATTAATCGAAATTGTGTAGTGTGTCAAATATAATGTAAATAAATAAACCTTAATTAAAATATTCTTAATTATACGTCGTGTTGAAAATGTAAATACGTAATATATTACACATACAATACATTTTATAACATTTATAAAGCTGTACCGTATCTGCATTAGCTCATGTACGTCCCACTGCAGGGCACGGACCTCCTCTACAATCGAGAGTATGATTAAGAGGGTTTAGACCGTGTATTCCACCACGCTCGCCTAGTGCGGATTAGCGGACTTTTACATACCATAGAAATTCTTCCGATCGCTATGTTATGCAGGTTTCCTTACGATGTTTTCCTTCACCGTTATAGTGCGTGGTGATTGATTTCATCAATACACACATGACTCCGAAAATTCAGAGGTGTGCCCTGGGATTTCAACCCGCGACCACTTTAAACATGTGGGCATTCGCTTCTGGTCCGTTACCAACAGGTCACCACTATAAAGCTGTACGTCAAAGTTTAATTAAAGACCATAAATAATTTAACTTATTTTACATTGTTGTACAAGTTGTAATAGAGTGAAATCGTTGAGCATAACATAGCATCGTGACTAGCGGCCCGGCCCGGCTCCACTTGGGTACAGATATATATTTTTTTAAATATTCCTTTGCCTATGTTCATTAGGGATAATGTAGGATTATTATAGTAAAATAATTTTTCAAATCGGTCCAGTAGTTTCATAGCCTATTCAACGCAAACAAACAATCAAATATTTCCTCTTTGGGATATTAGTTTAGATAAAAAATATTTTTCTTTAGTTATCACATACATACATACATACATAAACTGACGCCTTTTCTGAAAGGGGTAGGCATAAGTTTCCCTGGTAGCAACCAGGACACCCACGTTTCGCCTTGTATTTTCCGTCCCACAATGTGATAGGGGGCTAGCCTATCGCCATATCCGGCACAAATTCCTGACTCCGAGCTGATAATGAATAGAAAAATCCAATATCACTTTGCCCGACCCGGGATTCAAGCCAGATACCTTAGCTTTCTAGTAATTAATTAAATAACTCCTTAAAAAAGAACAACTAGTCTAAATATGTGAATTACGTCGTATAAAAGAAATAGCACCCTGATAATTATGTTTCTAGATATCCATGAAAATTAAGTTATTTATATCTACACATATAATAAATTTTAAACCGGTCGATGTCTGTACATGGAAGATAAATAAGAAAAACTAATATGGGAGGGTTCTGTATTAGCGTAATAGAACCCAAAACAATGAATTTTAGAATTTTTGTCTGTTTGTCAGTGCGCAATGAACTCAGAAACGACAGTAGTTAGACATCCTGTACTTAGGCTACTTTTTATCCCGAAAATTTAGTGTTCCCATGGGATGAGGAAGGAATTCCGATATATTTGTAACTTTTTTATATTTAAAGGGATGGAATGGGACTGGATTACATGCATTGAATGAGAAAAAGACGGGACTGGCGGGATATAAAGAGACGGGACGGGACAGGATAAGGGATTTTAAATATCACGTAGACAAAGTTTGCGGGCAGAAGCTAGTTGTAAATAAGAAAGATTCTTTTAAAATATTAATATACTAAACTTCACAGGTATACATTTGTAGCAGACTAGTAACTGTGTTCATTAGTGAGAAAGTAATTGAAAGCTGGGCAGTCCAAAGGAATAATTAAAAAATGCTTTATGACTTGGTTTTATATGATTTCTTTGTTCTTAACAAACTGAATTCTAATATTCAAAATACGTGATGTCACTGGCCTGTCTACGTGTCTACAAGTAAAACGCAATTGCCTTTAATTATTTTAGGAATGGATACTGACAATTTGCAATTATTTAATAGCAACTAGATATAATAAGTGCAACAAGACAATGGAACATCCATTGAAAACTCAATGGGTTCAATAAACTGAAACACAGTATTTCTGAATTTACAATTCACAATCAAAACTTATTATGCTGAAAATGAAATCAGAGATATTAACACACAATCTAAGGTTTTGATTTAGAAAAAAATAAAAACTAGCTATATTAAACTAAAATATTATAACACGTAATTTGTTAGACAGGATGATATGGAGTTGGCGCGTAAAACAATACATCCGACATATTATTGTTAAATGTTAATCCGCTAAAAAGCAACAAACGATTTACATGATCGCGATATTCCAAGTAATTTAACCCTTACGTGGAAATAAAACTGTGTAGACACGCGCGATAAGCACGCCACCTACTCAGCCCAATCTCATGACAAACTTTACGTACGACTTAGACTGATAGTAGATTACGAACCTATTCATGATAATAAAGTAGCGAGTAAACTTCACGCTGTGTAAAAATAATATTAACATACAATTTGATCACGTATTTATTTATTCTTTATATAAAGCTGTCATTTTAGAATATTGTTTGTATGGCATATATGAATCATATAAGAACGAGCTTTTCATTATCTTTCATCCGTACATGCATCAAGTTTAACCTTCTTATTGATATCAAGAACACCGGGCCTAGTTGATTGTGATAACATAATTATATTGTATTTGTCACGACATCTTATCATATATAATATTTCTTGGCGTGAAATATGATGACAAAACAGAATTTATATTTGAAAAACCAAGTACCCCGCTCAAAAGCATCGACTGGAGTTGTGAGAGATAAGAGCGAACACTATGACTATTCAGTTGTGGTGAGTTGCAACTTGGTTGCAATACGGGCTGTTGGCAAAAGTGTAGCAGCAGTAATAAAACAAAAAATATTACTCCAACAAAGACGCTGCCAAAGTATGGTTAAGATACCTATTTAATTCTGAAATATTGAACTGAGTTTTATGGGGCGTGTCAAACAATATTAATATGTTACAATAGTTTTCGATCTACGTCTTTCTTACACACTATAGCCCTCCAACTATCTAGAGGGCCTTACATTCCAGGTCTGCACCGTGCAGGGGAACTGTCAATAGCCCGGTGAATGTTTTGTTTCCACAAGCAGACGTATATAATCAACGCAGTGGAAAAGGATAGAGAGCATCTCTTTATGTTATAAATATCGCTATGTCCATCCTTCGTGTTCGTGTGATGTCAGTGCGATGTCATTTCAAACATTTTGTAAACAAACATGACGTTTGACCAATGATTATAGAATATAGAGGATAACGCATAAGGTCACGTGACACGGGTCACTTTGATATTTAAACATGGCGGCGGCTCCGCCCCTAAAAATAGTGATACGCTAGTATCAAATTTTCTATCGACATCGATGCATCAACAGTGGCATAAATACGACTGAAAAACTTTGATTTTACGTAAATATCAGTGTATAAATTTGTATAACATTTTTAATTGTAGCTTTACATGTCAATTGGGTATAAACAGGGGATTTTAGGATTTGACGGTAAAGTCATTAAAAATTAAATCCGATAAAAATAGGTCGATGTTTTGATATTTTTTTCATAGTATGATTTATTTCATGGGTAAGTTTTACCTGATGATTGGATTGGATTTGTGTCAAATAATACACACGTGAGATTAAATACAACTTTATTTATATCTAGAATTTGCTTGCACCATTGCAGTTGCAGCATTCTTTGCTAAAATCAAAAATACCTATCAGGACATTTAATACATATTAAATAAAATAAAATAACATAGGTAGATTTTTATTGCTATTATTTGACGAGGAAAATCATTATGTCTCACTTAAAATTCAATCAATGAATATGAAAGTGTTGGTTAAGATAAACAATTATAGTAATTAATAATAAAATATAAAACTATTTCTGTTCATTAAAAGGTTCTTCAGGACATTAGACAATATACTACCAATTGTCAAAATTATCTTGCATGTCATTTTTGTTGATTAACAGTTCTATTATTAATAGGATTATTAGGTAAAATATCATAATTATTACAATTTCACTTATATTGTTGGGAAGCTGTTATCTTTTAGTCTTGGTAAATTAATTTGTTTTATGCATGCATGATGCAGTCTTTTTCAAAATGTAAAGAACAAATAAATGTATTTATTGGAGGGTTCCAATAGTGTCTTCCGATTTTTTGTATCCATTTTGTCCTGGTTTGTATGTTTATAGGTAATCTTAAAATATTTTTAATTTCACTTTGTTTATCGTTCTGAATATATATATCCTATTATTTCTTTTTTTGAAAAATAAACATCAAAATATTTAAAAATGATAATATCGATATGAATAATTTCGTATCACATCCCTAAACTTGTGTGTAAACAAACAATACGGTTGTTATTCGTACTACTTGTATAAATAACGCTTAGAAGAGTCTAAAACTTAATCAACAAGATCCTTAAACAATTATAAATGATAAAAACAAACCCAAAATGTAAATTTAGACACATATTTGTTATTATTTCGTAAAAACAGTTACTAACCTATGAAAAGAAATGTTGGGGTCCTTTTTGCTTGAACTCGACTCGCATCCTTTCACATAACACCGAGGAATTTTAAAAACTTTACAATTAATCTAATAAGCAAACTTAACAAACTTAAGACACGAGATTAACAATAAAAAAATCGAAATTATTTGATTGTGCAGATTTGTTTACTCATAATGACAGATAACGCCACAGTTTGACAGGAAAGAAAAATGGCGTCATTTTGGGCCAAGGGCGGTCCCAGTGTGGTTAGTGAACAAAATATTGCCATATTCGGAACAATGGAGTTATTATTTGTCTCTTTCATTAAGGGACAAGTTAGCTTTGTGTAAATGAGACAGATACATAAATGTACAATTCCGCGTCGATACTCCTAACATAACTATAACTTATTATATAGTACTACATTTGTGCGTCATCCTCTTATATTCTTTAATCATTGCGTTTGACACATCGTCGTAAATGAATTATTTTATTTTCGCATGTTTTAAGTATTTAAAGCTATAATATAATCAAGTGAAGTGTATAATGTCGATATGTATTTATATAATTAACAATATCAAAGATTAAATGATTATAAAAGCATCAGCCTGCAAAATAATACAGAACTTCCTTTTCATTCGAATTTACGAGTATTTTGATTCATTTTACTTAGAGAAAGCATGCTATTGGTATTTTTATTTGTGTCGGCCCAATTCCAACCCGTGGTATTCGTGATAAATTGAATATAAAAAAATCCTGCAATAAATATCATATCCTTACGTATTATTATTGTTGCCAACAGTAAGCAGCTAATATTCCCATATGCGCCGCGCCTAATAAATATGAATTGAACAGTTTTTTGTATAAACAATATTTACAAATAAGACATGATTGTTATATTATATATTTTTACACTGCATGAAATTGATAATTACATCTGTTCGTAATAGATGAGAATCCTTTTAAAGTAAAAAGAGCTCTAAACTGGTTAAAAAAATATTATAAAAGTAGCTCTCTCTACTAACCTCTGCCTCTACCTCCACTAAAAATGTAATAAAACATTAACTAAAAATGTATTTAAACAATTTTATACTCAGGTTTAACTCGGAATATTCAATTCAAAATATATATCTTATATTTATTGGACAATAAAGTATCGAGTATTATTATTGCCTTGTTTTTTTTCTTACTAAATATACAATACAATATCATTAAATATTAATAGGGAGATGTTGAGGTATCTTCGTCGAAAATCTCATATTTAGGAAGACACTTTTACCAAGTTATCAGTTTCAAGTACGTGGGCGGAACCGCCACCAAAATCTACCTAGTAAACAATAAACGCTTTATTAAAAATATTACTTCGAGATCTCCCCTAAAATTGGGTAATGGTTTTAGTCGTGCAACACCAAGCGTTGTATTACATGTTAATCGTAAATTCTCTATCTCTCTTGGTCTTTGCATGATAGCTGTCACTGCACACCTCCCCTCACTTCATGCCCCGGCTCTCTAGATAGTTGGAGACCTATAGTACATGAGAAGTTTTTAAGTAGATTTCAAGACTGTGTACAGAAGGTTTCATGCTCTTTATGTACGGGTCTCAAATGTTATTCCAGAGAATCTAAATGATAATGTATGCGGTTTCGGCTGCGTATTGAATACCGGGAATTATTAAATCTGTAATAAATATTCCGAATAGCAAACATCGTTGTCGTTTAAAATTTTTATTTGATTTGTTGACCTTAGCAATTCTTAAAATTACATATTTTCTATAGTTGTATATTATTTGTTGTATAATTCCCATCTGACCTGGTTGTCTGTCCTGAAGCAGGTTTTTTATTATCCAATTCAGTATTAGAAGTTATTTTTGACCCGAGTTATCAACGGATACAATGGTCAAATCGCAAAAAGAAACAAACGACTTGATGGCTGTCCAAGACAGACACTCAAGATTTTTGCTGGCTAGCTTCGTCGCTTGCCAGTTTTTTCGAACAGTCACTATTATGTATGTATATCTGTATCTATTAAAATTAATTGAATCTTTTTTTTTGGTGTGGCCTTATATAATTGGTATATAGAGAAACATTGTTAATACGTATATAATAATATTTACTTATTGTACAGTTATCGAATCTTTTCTTCAACTTAGTTTTTTAGTTAATAGCTGGATAAACCAGATCCACAATACTAGAAAAAATATATTTAATTGTTTTATTTGTCAAATAAACATACCATACTAGAAATCTGACCGAAGACTAGATCTACTATCAAATTAAACACCACAAAAGAAAAAAAAACACTTCATATTTTATTGCATGATCAAATTATTATTTAAATTCAAAAAATCGTATAATATAATGGATTACCTGCAGGAGCTGTTCATTGCTCCTGCTCGTACACGTCCATTAGACAAATGATACCTATTTGTGTGTGAAGTTCACAAATGAAGTAAAATAAGTCACAAAATATTCAGTCAAGTTGTCACAGCAGGCGTTGGGCACGGCGACATTGTCACCTTTATACATGTTTTATAAGGAAACAACAGAAACGTATGTCTCAAGTGATTAAAATTCACAAGCGTTCGCCATTATGTCCGATTAAGGCACGTGAAGGTATTGCATTAAGGTATTTGCTAATATAGTTGATTATTTTACAGTTACGAACAGAATTTATCCCACTTATGTGTCTATTAATATGAACAATTCTACATTTCTCATAGTAGAAAATTGTGTAGAAAGTATTTTCACCATCTTTGGACCCTTTAAAATGTAAATCTTAATGTGACGTTACAAGTATGACATTAGCGTCATTTTAGGTAAAAGTATCAGCTTCAATTATTTAATAAATGATAGTAGCACTAGTGATATGCGAGTTCACACATTATTAATAAATTCAGTTGAATTTGTACTTTGTGAAAATTGTATTTGAGTGTTTCTAATTCGCCTTAAGTCGCGAAAAATGTATGGAAGTTTGGTGATATTTAAAAAATATGTTTTTGAAATCATACATTGCAAATTCCTTTTTGTTTTTCTTATTAAAATATAGTATTTTGAAGTTATTTATTTATTATTTATTTATTTAAATCTTAATTGTACACAATTAAAAATGAAAATACACAATACAGAAACAAAAAAAAAAAGTACAAATGGCGGTCTTATCGCTCTACAGCAATGTCTTACAGACAACCATGGGATGGATTTAAAAGAAAGTTAAGTATACTTCTTTGGCATATGCGTGTGGCATACGATATTAAATCCTTAGCTATTTATTTTGTTACACAAAAGAAGTATAACTTCTTACGTGCATATACAAGTACACACCCAATTCTTTTTTTAAATATAATAGAAATATTTAACTTATGGAATCTAAAATGGTTATTTACCTTTTCCATTTTATTACCCAATTAAAAATGTAAACGAGAAAAGCTAAAGCATAGAATACAAGAGATTAATATTTGCTCTCGATAACAAAGCCGATGTTAATTGGCCACTTCACAATTTAATAATTGCGTGGGGTAAGGTAAAACTAATATTAGAACAAAATATAACAAAGGATGTTTCAAGTGACGTTGGTTTTACTTAGTATTCTGTGATTTTACAGTAAAGAATTAAAAACCGTTGTACACAAAACAATTAAACGCTTTTATTTAAAGACACAATAAGTCTGACATCAATTAGTTCAACAATTTATATTGTGTGAACTATGTATGACCTATTGGCTATTATGGTTTCTTAAGCGCACTACACACCAAAACCGCCAGTCTATATGAAAAGAATCATGTCGGCAACAAGCACCCGCACGTGTTGCCCGCAGACATGTTGGCGACGCATGCGCGCGACTCAATTACCCGGCAACATAAAAATATTCCTCATGTCATGTCGACCCGCTGTCATGTCGTCGGCAAAGTTTTCCGACTTGCAATGAATTTAGCCGCCAACTAGCCCACCAACAAAAAGTTGTCAGGCTTTGGTGTGAAAACATTTGCACGTTAAAATAAAACTAATTTTATGGATTTTATCGCAGATTTGGTTTAATTTTTAATTTTTTTTATACTTTCTGGTGTTTCGATTACTTTGCAGCTTTCGGGGTCACGGGGCGGACCACGAAATCTGTTCAATATGTATGACCTAGATATTTTTAATGCGAGCACGTCGAGTATCCACCCGAGGAGATGGTTGTCTCTCGTCAGTAGACACAATTAGCCTATTCGAAACCAGATATAATCCAAGTTGGACCCAAAGGCTGAAACGCGAACCACGTGCGTGGTTACTACGAGGATTTTTCACTAACAGGACCGCTATTCGAGCTGATACGATTCTATTCTCGTCACTTTTGGTTCTCCGACAATCTCTGTTACTGGAAGAAACGCAAAAGTAAGTGGAAGCTTAAGTTTTACTTCAAGTTAGTTTCCTATGAATCGGTTGATAACACCCATGAAGAGCCGACCCATCGTTACTGGAGCATTGACCTGCTGCATGGCCCAACTACATATTGTACTAGATGGTTAAGCCAAAATAGATGGTGCAGGTCAGAATATAGGGCATACACTACTGACTTTTTGAATTCCCGTGTATGTTTTAAATGAATTACTAGCGCTCATTTTAGCGTTGAAGAAAACTCATAAGAAAATCCAGCACATCTAAGGGATATCTCACAAGAATTTCAAATGTATTTAAAGTCAAACAATCGACACTATTCTGGATTCACAGAATAACGCCTAAAGCTCTCGCACTGATAGAGACGGAAACGGTTGTTTTTGTTCAGTGGGACATATTGATCGTCCTCTAATTTGGTAGGATATTTGTATATTATTATTACTTATCATGGAATCTAAATCAAGTATTTAAATAAATAAATGAGATTATCAATTTGACCTGTATGTATGTAATATCGTCAGAATTGCACAATTTTTCAGGTCGATGCCATCTAGATGAGTATAATAAGTACGAACTATGCGGATAAAACCGCGGGGCATAGCTGGTTCCAAACAATAGAGCTGGCACCGAACTCAAAAAAAAATGTTGGCATATTTAAGTACATATTTAAGCTTTATTAAAATTTAAGTTTATTTCTCTCTTTTTAATTTTTTTTTTTTATACCTGTTTTCGAATTCAGTTTTGATGAACACGGATTTACACTCTCATAAAGAAGAAATCTTGTACTTTATCAAATAAATATTTTTTAGTTTGCTTAAAAAAATCACCATCATTATCTTCAATCACAAGATTCGATATTTTCTAAAACGTCCAAGTGCAAATAAACCTATTTTGTAAATGTATTTCCCGACCGGATACCTTGTTCGTTGCATTTATGCAGAATACAAATGGTAGTCAAAATTTGCAAGCTATGTACATATAGTTAATTGTTATAATATGGGCTTCGTTGTATAGTTTAATACACCAAAGAAATACGTTTTAGCGTCACAAAGGTCAATACAATATTGTACCTCCACAGGGAATAATATTGGAATTTTGTGTACGCTCCAGTGTATTGTTTGCGACTAATAGCATAATATTAGGCAAATATCATCTTGGTATCTAATTTCCCACACACTTTTACCTTTTTTGTCTCCCTTGTCTAAATATTTATTGAAAATTAATGTCCTATGTTATTGGTTATCTATGATGTATTAATAATACGCTGTCCTTTTGTTTTTGTTTTGTGCTTAGATGAAACATATGGATCTATATACTTAATATTATTTTAATTAAGGTTTGGAGAGCTTAAAAGAAATGCGTATGGACAAATAAGTCTGAACAAAATATGGTTCTTTATTGGAATACTCACGTGAACTTTGCACAAACCGTCATCCGTTACCATTATTTTAATGTTCGAATTCTATGTAGATCCTGCTGTACCTGCTGTCCACCCGATATATAGAATAATAATAAATTGAATATAAATAATAACTTACTGCGCGTCATGTTCATCAAAGCGAGCGGGCACTCGTCGTCCTCCAGGATGTACTCCGAGTTGTCGGACTTGTCCTCCTGTACACACGCATTGACTCCATTAGCTTCGACGAAACACGGCACGCGTCTGTGACTGACTAATGCTATTACAACTACATTGGCTTGTATCGGATAGATTGGTTCGACACGACCGCGGTACATTCTCTTATTACTGGAACATTGTTAGAGGCCATAGGTAATTTATGTAATTTAATGAGGGACGGGGCCAGGGACAAAAATTTAATTCCGATACAGTTGATTTATTTAAACACATGTGAGGTATTTTAGGCATGCTTTGATCAATTTGTTTCTTCTTATAGTACGGCACAGTACTACACTACACGTAACAAATAAGTACGGAATTTAAAACCTGAATGAACCAAGAAGGTACCGTGATTCCCATAGGGTGAGAAGCGGTCCAGTTTTTCCCACGTGACTACTTGACGAAGTTCCGTTATTGATCCTTCTAGCCGGAGAGCCCAAATGCTCCCACTAACTTATTCGAACGCCCGTTTGTTATCTTATGAGCGTCCACGAGAGATTCAAGGCTGCGCTTTCGGTGGTACATTTAATAGTCGCTATTGATTAGGGTGTACCGGCCCCCCATTGAGTTCAGCAGCCGCGACCCCTCTTACAACGCGCGTGGGAGGAGTTGCGATATGAATGTTGAAGGAGTGGTGTTACCTGCACGATACAGTACTGCAGCGGGTCCTGGTGCGCCATGCCGTACTTGTCGAGCGTGTCGCGCAGCACCGTGGCCGCCGTGTCGTGCACGGACAGCAGCAGCGTGATGTACGACACGTCGGGCCGCAGGATGCCGCCGTAGATGCGCAGCGTGCCGCCTGCGGGAACATGCGCAACGGTCAACACTACACAATGTCTATTAATACAAGACGCCATTTTAGGGCCGATAAAAACTGTTCAATAAAAGCAACATAAGATTTTAGCATTATTTATAACTAGCTTCTACCCGCAAACTTCGTCCGCGTGATTAACTGTATTTGAAACCACCTGTATGTAAATGAAACATATACCAAATATTAAGTCGAGCCTGCAACAATATAACGGTGAAAACCGTATATCATTTCATGTCGTAGTTTTTGGTGATGTGCAAGCTAATACAAAGAAACAACCTGTATTTAAATAAGACATACACCAGTTTTTAAGTTGGACTTGAACCAATATAACTATGAAAACCGCATCTAATTTCGTCTTGTAGTTTTTGCGTTATGCGCAAGCAAACAAAAAGAAACAACCTGTATGTAAATGAAATATATACCAGTTTTCAAGTTGGACCTGCACCAATAAACTGCGTCTCAATTCGTGCGGTAGTTTTTGAGTAATGTGCAAGCAAACGAAAAGAAACACCCTGTATGTAAATGCAACATATTATACCAGTTATGAAGTTGAACCTGCAGCAATACAACTGTGAAAACCGCATCTCATTTGGTGCTGTAGTTTTTGCGTGATGCGCAAGCAAACATACAGAAAGACAGACGGACAAAAATTCTAAAAAAAATTGTTTTGGCTTCTGTTGCTGTTATAAAGACCCCTTGCGTTAAAATTTCTTATATATCTTCCATGTACAGACATCGACCATTTACATTTTTATTATATGTATAGATTCCTATTGTCTTTATCATATTATTGTATTCATTATTTAAAATGAGCAAAATCTCAGTGAAACGTTATAACCAATAATAAATAATTGTACATTCAAAGCAATAGTAGTACCTGTATCGGGCCCTCCATCCTTGGACTTGAACTGCTGCAGCTTGCGGCCGAGCTTCTGTTGGCGCCGGCGACGCATCACCGCCTCGGGGTTGCTGATACTTCGCATGAACGAAGTCTCCGGCAGTTCTGAACAAAAAATCATCAAATCAACCGATGGGTAGCATCTATAGATGTATATTGCAAGAGACGTAACACGGAACTAAAAAAAGGTCAATTTCAACTCTCAACCGAGTATGAACTACAGAATGAACATTATGATAATCGAGGTAATATTTAATATAGCAAGGTAAGGTCAGCTTACAATCAAAAACAGTGGCATTAACATAAAAATAGATACATATAAATAAATCGAAAACAAAATAATGTATACTCAATCATCAATCTCGATTTACGAGATTACAACGTTATTAATATGATAAAAGCGTAATTAGTAAATCTAAAAGTACTTTTTTTAATTGTTAATATAGAAAGTCTTACCTGTGTATAATTTTTCAGCAACCGGCCTATTTTCGTCATTGGTATCGGACTTAAGTCGTGATAATTTTTCTTTCTTTTTCAGTTCTTTCTTTTCTCTTTTCGATAGTTTTCTCTTAAAGTTTTGGTCGCCCTTATCACTCGCTGATGATAAAGGAACCTACAAATTAAGATATTACGCTAATTGACAAACCGTACAAACCGAATAGTGGCTTACAAATTAATGGCTTACAAATTAATACTAAGAGCTGTTTTATTCCACAACCGGAAAATTTATGGACATAGGCTTGGCATACGTATCTATGTATAAACATTATATTTATGTAATCACTCATTGATTACGTTTGTAACTTGGAATTAATTTAAGCTAAAAAAAACTTAATGCCTTTGTATTGTCTCTTTTATACCTCTGGCAACTTATTTATGCATCGTATATTTTTTATGAGTTGCAACGAGATATAGTTTAATTTATACGTATCGTGACATAACTCGTGCAATGTGAATAAACAGATGAGAGGTATAATTATGAATGGATTGCAATAGAGTGGTGTAACAACCTCGTTGTTGGTAAGGCACTTGAGTAGGAAGCGTCCCTCGCGGTCGTCGGCGTGCCAGTTGAGCTGCACGAGCAGCGGCTTCTCGTGCGGCTCCAGGCGCCGCTCGTCGTCGGGCCCGTGCGTCTCCCACAGCGAGTACGAGCCGAGCGACAACATGCGCATGTCCGGACGGAACTTCTCGATCAGCGTCTCTGCACACACACGTACTGATTTATAACATACAATAAATGCATACATATACGTAACAAAAGTTTTCCAAATACCGGGTATATCAAGGCTGCGACCGAGAAAGAAGCCAGGTGGTAGTTTTAGTGGTTACAGACACAATGAAACTAAAAACTTCGCCAAAGGAACGACAGGTTTTATTTGCAATTTTGCAATGTGCAATGTGTTTGGGTGGTAAAAACCTAGTTCTTGCGAAAAGTAATTTTAACATTTGCATACCATTGCGTCTTTAACAATAAAAAGGTGTACATTCATATTTTAAGAAAACTATGTATTTATCTCCCAAATACGACAATAAATTAATATTGAATAAAGAAAATATTGATGTTTTTTTTTGTTGCATTGTTTCTGAAGTCACTAATACTACCACCTGGCTTCGTTTCGGTCGTTTCGGTCGGTCCTGATATACCCTGTATATCGATTATAATTAATTGCTAAATTAAAAATGTACTACTCAACAATATCAACAGCCTCGGCTACCAAAAATCAATTACTGAATATAGGAATTTCCCAAGGATTTGTCAAGAACTGAATTGGTGCTCACATCCAGCGACTTATTACAACCTTTGTTTGGTCGTACATTTTTTTTTTTCATAAGACTTTCTCAGCATTACGATTTAGGACATAATATTTTATTTATGGATTTCATACGCCTTAAGGTCTTAGATTTCTTAAAGATTATGTTTTTGTTGCATTATTATATCTTTTTAATAGTATTTTAAAGTTCATACTGTTTTAAATACGTGGGCGACGTGCTGACTGCTCATGTATAGAAAACCTCAACCTAAACCGTTAATTTTGTGACTTTGGTATAAAGTAATCTATTACAGTAATAGAAAACAAAAACATCTGTATTTTAATACAGATGTTTTTGTTTAATTAAAATAGCTTATTGTACAGCCATACCAGAAATCCGCTACGAAGTCTAATCATCATATTATATTACGACTTCAGATACTTATTTTTCTTAATCTTCCTTAATTGTAATGTAAATGTTGTTATACATTTCGAAGAATGTAAACACTCATATTTGCGAGATACCGGTCTGAATGCTCAGACCGGTATCGCGATCATGCGATCGCGATATTCAGGTCTCCATAACAAATAAGCGACATAAATTACTCAAATGTAGGTTAGTAATGTTAACGTTTCGTCATGTCCCTAGTTATCAACCGCGAATACTATATGGTTCGATACTAGTTAATTGCCGTCAATTGTGCGCGGAAGTGTTTGCACACCGGTGGAAATTATACGCATTCTAATAATAAGGGACTATAAACATTTTATAACGTTAGCGCGGCAAACGAGCAAACGGCTCAGTTGATAAAAATTACCACGGTTCCTTACAACAATCATATGTGACGGAGTAAGCACCTTGCTGGTGTTTGAGGATAATGGATAGGGATAAAACTATCCATCATATTTAATTATTGAAAATCCAGCGGTCTCGCTGACGGAATGAGACACGACAGAGACTGTTACTTCCTTACTGGATCCTTCAGTCGTAACGTGAAGACACAATTAGGTTGGCCGGCATAAGAAAATTGTCGGTTGTCTACCTATAATTCATCTGGGCGAAATATCAATTACTGTTTATTACAGTTTTATTATTTTACCGTACCAGATTAAAAAAATTAGAAAAAGCTTATTTTAATTATATATAACCCTGGTTGACTCGCCCTATGACCTGTATCGCGGCTTTACTACTTATAAATACCATACCGAGTAGGTTTCAATGTCAAGATACTTGTAGAATAGAACAATAACGACCCGTTACTCGTAATATATAAATTAATAAATAAATCAATATACCCTACAGTCGTATATAAATTTCAGACCCCGCACTAAAATCGAGTCTTGTGTCGTGGGTATCGGGAGCTACGAGAGACTTTTCGGCCTCACCTCAGCCAAACCCGAAACAAATATTTGTGGTTCGCACAAACATTTGAATTTATACATGTTTATACCCTAATTTTACTGTAGGATAAATGCCATTAATTAAAGAAACATTTTGTTCATCGGATTTTCCATGGCAACCAACCAATCAAGCAAGTAGACTTAAAAAGTGTAAAATCATGCATTTACGTGTTGATTAAAAAATCTTTACTTTCAGAGTAACAATTTTAAAACTTGATAATTGTGTAAATGTCGGCCTTAATGTCATGCATCGCGACGAAGAAAAATATAATTATGTACGTAGTTGAGATAAATTAGTCATAATAGTATTGGGTGACTAATATCCGTTGCTTTACACAACCAAATAGTCATGCTTCTGAACTATTACACTAAAACCTCTAATCTGAAAGACCGATGTAAAGAGAGTACAGGTTTTACCAACCTTTGATGGCCAACATATTGTGAATGGTTCACAATATTGGCCATCAAATTCTTAAGTTTTTTAACAAAATGAAACACAAACATTACTGTGACAAATAAATACACCTGACAATCACAAACTATAAGTAGCGCTAATCGCGTACGTTGTCCTCATTTATCGGACGTTTTAAGGATGATAATCGTGTCTAATAAAAGATATCGCATAATAAAATCTACACTGCCCTCTCTTTCTCCCTCTCTTAAATCCATCCTATGATTGTCTAAGCCATTGCCTAGAGCGATAAGACCGCCACTTGCACATTCATTTTTTTGTTATTTCTGTATATTGTGTTTCATTGTTGTGAACAATAAGGACTAATTAAATAAATAAACAAATCAATTATTTTTTTAAATCATTGCTACCCTGCATGTATGTATGTATTATAATGATGACCCCAAGTTCACACCGATATTTTAAGACGGGCTAATCTTTCAACACAAATACATTATTAAAATAAATTAACGTTAAAATGAGAGCGTATATTAGCATAAATTACTTGTTAAATATATTAAAACTATAATGGCAACCAATGAACGAAGCCAATTTTAAGTGTAACTCTCACCTTGAGATTTGAGAATATTTATTCCTGAACGAAAGTCATAAGGTGAATTTTAACATTAAATGTAAAATTAGTTAATTACCCATCTGATAGTGACACTTTTACTAAAAATATCGATCACTTGGAAGCGCCTTACATATATTTTTTTGTCCTGAACCTTTAATTCAGTTTTTAAAAGAAATTTAGTAGTATTTAGTTGCACATAGCTCAGCTGCGCTCCGTGTCGAGATATGAAAGACAAGTGCGTTCACACGAGTTGCCGTTCGTCCGGATAATTTGTAAAAGCCGTTGTAGATGCGCTTTTATCTGCGACACGATTAAGAGCTAGATGATTCCGCTCGCTAACCTATGACATCGCTAACTGTGGCGTCGGAGGCGACACGGATACACTTCGTCGCTATCTTCTGACCCAAATCTTGGAAGTAGAACCGCATCACACCGTGGAACTCCAAATTCTGCAAACAGAAACATTTTCTTTTAGTTAACTTTACACATATTTTCTTCTGCATTCTTCTGCTATCAGAAAATGGTTTTATTAACGCGGTCAACTTGATTTAGAATGGTGAAAAACATAACGCAAAATATCTCCTGATGTTATTAATAATCCTAACGTTTATTGCAAAATTCTCATTCCATCTTTTCATGTGAATGTATTATGATAATATGGTTTAATACGTGTTAGTAATTACTACTTGTACATGGCATCAAGTTTTAACTACTGATTAATACCGACGTTAAATGTATTTCTGGATTGCACGTAAACATTGAAAGAACGTGTCTATTTCAAAAATAACGCTGGTTTATTTCCGTCGTATCCTGTCGAGTTATTTGCAAACAGAAAACGGTTATGTTATGCGATACAAATAGTAATAAGTCATATTTGCGTCACTGAAATATACAAGAGACCCATTATTGTGTTTCCAAGATACTGTTACAAAGTTTTAAAATAATTAATAGATTACATTAGCAATTCTTAGTAAATCCATTCTGAAATGTTTTAGTAAAATATCTTTGTTTAAAGCTTGTGTGCGTACAGACACGTAACAACAACAAATATCTACGGAAAAATATATTTTTTGAATAAAAGTAACATTAGTAAAGTACAGCGCATTACAAGAGTATTATGTATTTAAATGAGCATCAAGCATGCGGGAACAATTGCTCAGTGCGACGAACGCTGAAAGCGTGAAGAGACATCTAGACAGACGACCTAATAGCTCACTACACGTCCCCATTGTGCGACAAATAAGGTACAAAAGGCAATAAATAACAAATAACCGGAAACAAAGTTATCTCGCTGGTTCTTTAAATGATAACGTACTTTGTCAACGCTTTATTATCAATGCAAATATTTATCAAAGGAACTTACTCGCGTGAGTCACGAATCAAAATGTCGTGCATTGATACACTTTTTGTCTTCCCCTTCTGGATCTATGATGATGAGACTATCGTTTTTTCCGACTTTTTATTACACATAATAACGGCGAATGTGATTTATAATTACCTATTATCAACTGTTTCCCACACAGACTTTGAATAATATTTTAATAAGAATATTGCCTGTCAATTATTGTAAAGACATAGGTAACAGCATCGATAGTTACCAGCGTATATTTAACATAATATGCAAATTGTTGTAACAGACATTATAGCCTAAACAAATTATTAATCCTTTGCATTTTTAATAATTTTATAGCATGATGAAACAACTGCCACTCTTTTGCCAATAGGACATTCTGAAACATGTTCTAATCAAAACAACAATTGGTGTGAAACGGTGCAGGGAACGGTGTTTGTCATACCTTCCTACAACACAATATACAGCTCTGTCTAGCCCCATGTGGGAAAACGGCGTGAAGATACAGAAAAATAAACAATGAGTAAAGTTTATACACGCATCTCATAATGGTGCTATTGTACAAAGATCTCATGTTATTCATTCTACTCATATAAATTCGCACATTTTTTTAAATATAAATAAGGTTTTAATAGTGTTGCTATATATCACATAATCACTCACTGAATTACTGAATCACACATTAATATAACGGGTATATTAAGGCTGCAAACGAAAATGAAGCCAGGTGGTAGTGTTAGTGGTTACACACACAATGCAACTAAAAATAGGCAAACTATGTATTAATTACCCATATACGAAATTAAGAAAAAAAATCAAAAATTGCGAAATTTTTATTTGCATTGTGTCTGAAATCACTAATACTATTACCTGGCTTCGTTTTCGATCCCAGTCTTGGTATACCCAGTATGTACAGAGTATGAACTTCTCATTCAATTAAACTTGAGATTGAGAAAGTTACTTAACGCTCTCATTAAGTTGTACATAAACCCTGCAAGAGTATGTACTTCAGTAATTACTCCACTTAAAAAAGTATTTGATAAGTGTTATATTGGTCGAACTTAAGGTTTTTGAAATTAACTACAAACGCGCTACTTTTAGAATATCAGCAGATTATTTTCAAAATCCAAACCAAAAAAGTAATGACACTAGGTTTTTAAGGCATAATACAAACATTGATATAATATATGTATATATATATTTTTTTTATTGCGATGACTGGCGAGACGAGCATGCCGTTTGCCTGATGGCAAAGCGATACGACCGCTCATGAAAGTAGCAAACCAAACAACACCATGAATTATAAAGCAATGCTTGGCATTCCACTGCGGTCGCCATTCTGAGACATAAGATGTTAAGCCTCATTATGTCCAGTAGTATGTATATTATCTAACGAAATATATACTTTGAACCGCTACGCATAAAAAAGGTGTTCAGATTTCCCGCCAGTAATCAAGTTACATAATCGAGAGATTCTAAGATTAAAAGTATAAATATAACTGAATTGATGGTAAAATAAACGATATGTACGTACTTCATTTGGCTCGCTGAGTGCAAACAGGTCGAGACGATTGGCGTTCCACTGTTGTATCATGTTCCGGAGCGCCTCGCGCTCCAGCATGCGTTTGTCCGCCGCGTCCATCTTGTCACCGCATCAACTCACACTGGAAAGTTGATTAACGTACATGTGAAAACTGATTACTCTCACCTCGTTATAATAATATTAAACAGACCTTATAATATATCTTACATTTAGTGGTAGAGAAATGTGGTAAAATCCAATGCAAATCTTTTTTTTTGTCCCAACATGTAATCATTTCTCTCGTGAAAATACAAAGAAAAATCGTCATTAATTCCATAGTATTTAATAGCAATAGAATAAACACCGTAGGTATAAATATTTTAGGCAAATCTAATGAAAATAACTACACACATTTATGTAACTAGCTACGAATACAAAACAGTAAATCTCAGTTACATCATAATATTAGTAATAATCGACGCTCTATTGTCATCTCGTCTCTAGAGACATCCACGTGTGTTTTGTCGCTAATACTAATTGAATAATCCACTAAGGTATTTATCAATGCTAACCATTAGTACATGTATGTATATTAATAACCATATCAATTAGTTTAATATTAATTGTTATTTTATCGTTTATTGACCAGGAAACCATATTTTTCCTTAACCACAATGCTACAGATTTATTGATATATCCAAAGCATTAAAGTGAACTAATGAATGAAAACGTCACCAGTACATATTGCGTTGCTATATTTGAAATTCTGTAAAAACAAATAGTTATCCAAGATAAGAAGTAGCATTGATTATGTCAAATTTTACCTTCGCTTGCGAAATTGGCGATGATAATAAAATTGAGATGTATAGTAAAACTAAAGCAAGGACTTCAAAAACAATATTTTTCATGGAATATAAGCTGTACTTACGAGTAACTGTATTTTTTTTATAATTTGACGTATTTCTTATTACGCTACTTTCCTACTACGCCATGGGTACATAAATAAAAAAATACAAGATAAAAGACATATTTAGACCGACCACAGAGGCATTTGTTGATCGAGTCATAATTTGGGAACGATAACGGCGATACATGGCGCTAATCGGTGCATTATAACAAAATAAATGTTGATTAAAGCCGCGCCTAAATTATTACTACATATACAACAAAATAGATTAACACGTACCGAATTATCAGATCAATACAGATTACACTATATATTATTCGAAGAAATTTCGAAATATCTAAGAGAATACATGCATTTTCAATACAAATTATAAACCAATTTTTTGACCAATTAAAAATGTAGTACCTATAAAGAAGAACTTTTAAATAGAGACACTTGCTTTATATGATTTAGACGTTGGTTTTATTATGAACCTTAGGATTTTAAACATCAAATACTAAGCTTTAATGAATATTGGCATAAAACACATTTAGTTTTTGATATTAATTTACATGATTTGTTTTTAAATGCAAATACATTACGTAAATCTATGAAGGCGTTTATTACACACCTATAATAATGAAGAGCCATACATAGCGTACAATGGCCGTGGTAATAGCGTTGTTCCGATCGCCTGACATTCTTTTCTGCTGTTTTGATAGATGTGACATTAATGTAGCGGCGTATGAACATTTATTGCCTACCTAATTCTTAATGACAGTGCGTATCTGCTGTTACTAAAATTAAAATACATGTACAAAACTCTGAGTACGACTATTCGATATTTAAAGTTATATTCAAATTTGAGAAACTAAGAACAATATATAAATAAAATACCCAATAAAAATATGTTCTTTTACTAAGATCAATGTCCAAAGAATTAAAGGCACCGTTGCGACAAGTTGATACTGTATGCTTGTAGCCGCCTAGTTAACCATCACCATTGTCCACTTATGCACGATTGAATTTCATCGCAGTAACTTGCTCCTGGAAACCGCGGAACTACTAACTATATCTACTTGACTAATAGTGTGAAATGGTAGTTCCTGGTTTCGGTTAGGGTCGGCATTCGGAGGATAGACTCCGAAGTCGGAGGAGTTCTCTCGGTCCATCCAAAACATATAATTTGGCTGGAATTGCAGTACTAAAAATAATCTCGCTCACACATCTTGGTTACGTACAACTTTTCTCGCACTTGCATTTCCTAAGCTCGCCCCCTATCACATCGTTGGACGGAAAATACAAGGCGAAACGAGGGTGTCCTGGTTGCACCTCTGCCTACCCGTTCTGGGAAAAAGTCGTGAGTTTATGTATGTATTTATTATAACAAATTAAACCATACAACTAAACTTGATAAAATCACAATATAATTGTATTTTTAAGGAAAAGGAAACCGAGCGCTCTGCATTAAATCATTCTAAACATGGTATATGTCGGAAGCATTGTGTTATTATACTGCTCAGATCGTAAGCTAAGAAAAAACACTTTAGTAACAATTTCGCGGCAAACAACTATCTAGACCAGCTCATTCGATCTCACAAGCTATTCTAGATTTTATATTAATTTAGAAGCAGACCTTTATTCCGTAAAAAATGACTATTATGCATGTACAGCTATGAAAGCGTCTTATTGTTTAATGCCCTCGCCTTATATAATCCTCATGTCACTAATAGGTGGAAGGTCTCTTTATTTGCATCGATTCGGTTTCTTGTTTCGGTCAACGATTTGTGTAAAAAGCTGAAAAGTGGGCGGTTTGTGGCGATCTGAATATGCGCGGGCGCATCACCTACATACAGCGCAGTAGGTATTTATAACGTAAACATATGGCCCGCCGGCCGGCCATCAAACATCCGACCACCGATACTAATGAAATCACGACCAAAGCGTAAGAGATACTTATGCAATCGGAATTATATAGTGCCATCAATATGGTCTTTCTTACAAGCTTTTATGATAATAAAGATAACGAATTAGTTCATGTTTTAAGACTTTCAATACTCAAATATACTTATTTGCCTATTTACCTTTGTGTAAATTTGTAGTATTTTTATCCATTTTAAAGGTAACGCGAATAAAGGTATTATCCTAAGGCGCAAAGATTAAAGATTTGGTAACCTTTCAAACCAGTGAAAGCTATATAACGAAAGTGTGAATTCATTGAGAAACTATTATAACAATATTTATAAACAACATTTTAAATAAGTTATAATTATACACATATTATGCTAATTGCATAACAAATACGTAATAATTCAGGTCGCAGTTGTCATAAACAATGTATCGCAGGAATACACTAGTAGATAATCTGGTAACTATTTGAGTACGAGGCTTCAAAGGAGCTATCCTATAGGGCTTCGTCAAAGAACGCAGAAATATCTATATGTACGCTAAATAGACTCGCGCCATTTCTATGTAAAATTGCCATGTTTAGTGTCTTATATCATTGAAAGTCATTTGTACTTTAACGGCTATTGAACATAGAATTAAGCCAAATATGGGTCACTGAGAGAAAAAGTTCAAATACGTTCTTTTTTTATTCTCCCAGTTGAAAGAACGGAATTCGATCCGACACGCACCGCACGGTTGCCTAAGTAGAGAACAATTTATTCGCGACGGGTACACAAAAACTCCATCACTGCCATTTCGAAATACGAAAACCGATTTAGCACATCTTACTCATGGCAAATTTTATTTCGATTCAATAATAAATGCGCACATCAGAGGATCCATAAATCTTACGAATATACATAAAATGACTGTCGGCTATAATACCGAAATGCTCTGTTCACAATTCATCATCACTTGCAAAACACTTAACATAAAACAATACAGCTAAGCTAAATACCACTGCATCCAACATGTTCGTGGCACTTTTAGACTACTTCGAAATACATTCCTATTTCATTTCAGTTTTCATCTGAATGCGGTTTATTAGTGTAAGCTGTCAGAAACCGAAACAGGCGTCAATGTTGTTATGGTTGGGCTCGCTTCCGTTATTCGGCTGGCTGCAGCTTATGAGCTGCTACACTTGTGCATGAAACGAGGAACTGCGAACCGCTCGAAACTCGGATCGTTGACTCGTAAAAATAAACACGCATCGGTAACCGTGGGTAACGCATTTTTACCACCAACTGGATCGGTGTCGGTGCGGATTTGCTTACGGAGTTTCAATAAGTCTACTTTCACTGCGGAGACTTCATTATAAGATTTGGACGCTCGATTAAACAACGCACAAGTACTTTGAAATTAACGCTAACTCGGTGCTTAACCAATAACAAATAACTACGACTTAAAATATGCACAGTTGGTGCTCAAAGCTGCTATATAAAATATGGTCCAGATTTCTATGACGCAAAAAAAGATAAAGCGCTTCACACGAAGGGTCTTTTGCCCTTATGTTTTCTCATCATAATGATTGTTTTAGAATCAACAAAGGAGGTTGTCAATAGCGGCGGAACTTCACGCTTGGACGCCGACCTTGCCCCTTCCTGCGGCGAGTGTCGGCAAAACCGCCAAACACGCAGGCTAGACCATGGTGAAATACAATAGACTCCAGTGAAAAGGGTGAATTTTGTTTTATATTATAAGTGTTCGCAATTGGACTGAAAATGAACAAACCTTATAGAGTGAGATCCCAGGGCCCCCAGACGTTACTTATTTTCTCATAAAAAATATAAATGGGATAAAGTAGTGTTAGTACGTACTTTGAGTGTGTGCATACCTGCTAGCTTGGGTCGACGGCCAATTCATAGGTACCAGGTGCTAAAGTTAGTTAAATACAGTACTGATTTTTCTTAAATTCTCAGTGCTGATTTTTACATATGTTTTAGATAATTTTGTTAAAAATTAATATCATTATTGCCAGACACTTTCCATGGGCGCTTACCCTTAACAGACGCTTTAAAGCTTCAAAAAAAAAATAACATATTTTTACTTATAATCTCACTCTTGATTTTTATATATGATACTTAGGAAACTATTTGAACACCCCTGGTCAGCAGCCAGACCAATTGGAGGGGTCAAACATCCCCCCAGACACACATAAAGTGTCGCTATGTGTATGAGCGCGAGGTCATTATTTGTACGCTTGAGTGTGAGAGAGATATCTATTTATCGATATCTTTCTTATACTTATTGTCGTCTCTAGGCTACTCTATTCAGTGCTACTCGATTCAGTACATCTGTGATTTTATTTACAACGTGTTGAAATAAAAGAAAAAATATTTATAGTATTCTAAAAAATATAACTGAACTGTACAACGTGGCCGGAATAATTGACGTAGATGCTGCCCAACTCCAACTCTTCATCAACACTTATATGGTTTGGGTATATGGGCCCTGGGATCTTGGACTATTATTTTCATTCAAATAAAGAACACGACGCATTTGAAAATTTAGGGTTAATTTGTTAAAGCTCTTGTAGTTTGTACACATCTTTTTTGCCTTCTCATGTATGTATATAGATAAACATAACGCCTAGGCCTAGCCTAGCCTAACTTACTACCTAATACACGTAAACAAAGTATAAGTAGTACCTAATAAAGAATTAATATTAAATGTCAAGCAAAACTACCAAACGTTTAAAATTAATAAGACCTTTAAATAACAACAAGTTAACATGACTATTTAAGCACCAACTACTCTGAATCACAAAAGCAATGATAAAACATAGCACTTGTAAGCGCAAACAAGTACCATTAAACAGGCTAATTTTTCTCTAAACAAAGCGTGGGAATGTGGGGTGTAAAAAATGAAAAGTGGATGCAAAAACTGTGGGCCCGCCGAACCCCCCGGCAAGTGCATACGGGCGGAACAAGTGGCCCTATCGGCTAAAGGGCAATAAATGCTTTTTGTAATTTCTACTTGTGAACCTTACTTTAACTATAAACAATACTGTTAGCACTTAATTAACATAGGTTTCCTGCGTGTGAATATGATAATTAACTGTTAAACGGCGTTTTCTCAATCTCAATGATTAGAGCCTGCAGTGATATTTGGATATAGGGTGGGTGTACCAGTAACAAACCGAATAAGCGACATTTTAAAAGTAATTTTGATATTGTGACTCAACTATTACAACAATCATTCCAAAAAAACGAATTGACTACTCCTTGTCTATCATAGAATCATGTAGCTTATTCCAATTTTCTTAATAGCTGTAAGGTTTATTTTTATTCAACAATCAATGTGGAAAGTCGCAATGTGCCTAAGGTTGACCAGATCGTACCAGCAATAGACCAGACGTTGAGCCAATAGTGAACCAATAAATAAAATAATTTTTCATAATGAAGAATATTTTTATTTTAATTACTAAATTGTTTTGTACATAATAATCATCACAACTTTTCATCAGTCTACAAGTTTCAAGTAATACTTAAATGCTCCATGGCTAATAATGTTACTAAAATTAATAAATTGACTAATTTAAGAACTATAGGTAACTAACAAGAGATTCATATAACTTACATACACAAGTGTCATAATCATAACTTGTAATAATAAAATATCTATGAATGAACACAAATTAAAAATATGAAATAAATCAAAATAAAAAGAAAATAATGAAAGTACTTATTAAAAAATTAAAAAGAATTAAATTTTTGGCATAACTTTATCCATTTCAGGAAATCTATAAAAACCTCGACTAGTAGCCAAGGTTGGAACTGGTTTCTTCTCTTCTTTCGCATCTTTCAGGTACCAAATGCTTGGTCAATATAGTGGGAGGTCCCATTTTTCGTTGAACTGGATATTTTAACTTTATTTTATTTATGACATTAGTGTAGGGTATATTGTATTTTCGACATGTTTCTCTAATTTTTGCACCATTACTTATTTCGTCAATCGCTTTTAACACATCTTCCTCTTTATATTTAAAGAAGTAAGAACGTTCTTTTCGGCGGCATTGTCTGTAAAAAAATGTAGGTGTGGTCAATTACTGGAACACACTCGTAGTATAGATATTACCAGTAATAAACCACTGGTCTACAACTGGAACATTGTGGATATTGTAATTATTTTTATTATAATATTTTATTGCAGTATTAAGTAAACCTAAATGTAAAAGAAAAAATAAAAAAAAAATAAAAAAGCTAAATCACCAGTTGCAGACCAAATGGCATATTACTGGAAAATCATTCAATTCGTGTTCCATTAGTTTACCAATGACAACTATTTATTTAAATTAGCATTTGCTGATGAAATAAGACGTAATATTATTGCTTTACAGAACATATGACCCAATTAATTAGAAAAGTGGTTACAGCAATTGATATAAACAAAGATTAAAACATATTTAAAAAACTTACCATCAATGTGTCCCTTACTAATATGGCCGCCCGAAACGAAGTGAACGATTGTCGTTTCGAATCTTATTTTTTAAACGGATGTAGATGTCGTGTTTTTCGCTTTGATTTATGCCTATATGATTGGTAGAAGTACGGTAGTGCTACCAAACGTAACATAAGTGGCGGGAAATTCGACAGATTGTTAATATTTTGATGTGAAATTAGAAATGGTGTACTACTGGTTCCTGGTGTGGGACTGGTGCACCCACCCTATATATTTTTTAAAGTACGATTTTAAAATACAAAATGTTATTTTTGTATCTTAGATATCTTAATATAAACTATATTTTATTTATGTATAAAAAAGTAACGTTTCTCGACAGCATGGCATATTAAAACATTCGCGTAAACAAGTAACTAGTTGTGAGAATATTAAGATATGTGCTCATGTATTTAGTATAATAATCTCCTTTATCGTGGTAAAAGCTTGGTGAGCTTGTCTCTCCATATTAACACTCCCATGAATATTATGTAAGCGACTGTACTGTTATGAATTCTCATGCAACTAATCTAAAATCAACACAGCCACATCTTCGCGTCACCTAATGGATACCGGCTCCAATGCACTCGTCACCACCTCTTAAAACCGCAAAGCTTTTTTCAAACCGGCTTTTGTATTGACCATGTTCTCTTAAATGGAATGTTATTATTGATTATTATCAACTGTAGGGGACATGGATCGTCACTCGAATTACAATAACAGTGTAATCAGTAATGTATGCATAATATTTAATCATAAACTATGCAGCTACGACTCTGGCCATTCATGAGACCGCACGGTGTATCAATAATTGGAATGCGAAAGCACCGGCCTGAAGTATTAAACATGACTCACTCTCAAGGAACGCGAGTCTCGCAGTCGAGCCACCTAGGCTCCACCCCGACAACCTCTTTACGTCAATAGCTAATATTTTGCTTTACTTAATTTAGACCCTCTGTGTTTGGAAACAATTAATGAATATAAGTATGTACTTCCAGAATCTTCACATTCCATGAATAATGGATACTAACTAATAGTAGAGACAGAAATAAATACATATTTCGCAATTCATGTGAACCTTTATAAAATATTATTTTTTGTCATTGAACACGTTTGGCTTTAAGAATATGTGCACCTGCTCGAAGCACGTACTCTCCTTATAAACTCGACGTGGCTTAATTCTGCTATCGAATTACAAGTAACACATTGCTGGCACGTTATCATGTAACCGTATTCTTACTAACAGTTCGGAGTCTGTATCAAATAATGTTGGCAAGATTGGAAAGGAAAAATGAATATCAGTAGAAGCGATATTGAATAACGTGTGCCTCTAGCAGTATATTGACCAAGTGATAGTAGGGCAATTGTGGATTGTGGACAGTGCGTCAGAGAGAGGAAGGCGGGTGACACGGCGCTGGCACGCCGCCGTCCGCCGCAGCCGGCCCGTGTGCCACGTCCCCGGCACCGACACAGTGAAAAGTGTGACGCCACAATCTTCATTGGCATTTGCGCTTAAACAAATGACCGTGACCGGACACCGCGTTCACTCTCAACTAAAACGGGACGGCGCAGCACGCGATTACATCGTATTTCTTAGTGGGGCAGACAGTAACTAGCGACTCATCGTCTGCCGCCTGCTGAAAGGGGCGATATTGGGGTGCACTATATGTTGACATTTAGTTATATTATCGACTACGGGCGCGCGTACTAGGAACGATCGGAGCCTGGCACGGAATGTCCTATATAATAAGAACGGCTCCACTTCGCGTTCTTTCTCCGCGTTAAACCTTGCACGAAAATGTCACATTGGCCTAATTTGTGCAGTGTTTTTATTTTCTTTCAGTTATTAATTGTTATTGTAAGCAATGTATAGTAAACGCATTGTCCATTGTTATTGAAATAATCTATGTATATTAAAGAGGCTTAATTGAGAAGTATTAATTAAATTCATTTTCACTTGATATTTAGGAACAATGAAAAAGTTAAAGAAATGAAATAAAAAGATAATTTCAGACAATGCCAGTATTGCAGCAGTGATGTTCAGACATAGCGGGATGCCGTTACAAGCTATTGTTTACTAAATCAGTTTTGCAAGTTGCTGGTTGAATGTTAAAACAAGTAATTTCAGAATGTTTTTCATTAAGTTTTTAAAGTTTCTGCGCGAAACATTATTAAACATTCAACAGAAAGGTCGTTAATCAATACTTTTGAAAGGAATTCATACACATTGATCTCCAGTGATTTCTTCTTAGCGACCAGCAAAGCCGTGCCAGTATATGATGAGGATCGATATACCTGCTCTATTAAATTAGTATAACCTCGTAAACGTATTTACCACAGGCAAACAATCGAGGACAAAAGTGTTGAATGTTTAAAAATAAATTAAAACCTCCAAATATTTATAGTTTACATACTTACATGTACATATTTTTTATTTACAAAATGGAAAAGCCGTTTTACAGACATAGAAAAATACGCGATGCTAAAGCGTAACAATACAATAAAACTAGCGCGCTAGAATGATAAAAGTAAATAAAGAATACTACAGAGATGCGTTATATCTCATTCATACGCATTTACGCGTTCTCACCGTTTCTCCAAACAAATATTTGGTATTATGTAAAACGGCAGTTAGAGAGTGTATTAAAGCGGTCAGCAAGTGTGTGGTGTGTGTGGCGCGTGTGATGCGTGTGGCTGCGTACGCCAGGCGCGTTCCACTTGCAGCCTAATTCAATTAGAAGCAATCGCCTCCGGTGGCTACTTCTGCGCGAATGTTGCTGCCTGCAGCGCCGCTTCTTACTCATTAGTTACTACTCAATAGTCACCCATATCACCTCATATCTCCCGTATCACAAACACCACAAACCTATCTGCATATGCATACAGTCTACACCATATTATCTATTTACTTTACAATCGGCCTTCTGATTAGATTTATTAGTCGTTTGGGCAAACTTAAGATTAAGTATGACAAAGTTTCAATTAATGCAATTAAGAAGACAAAATTAGGCACAAATACAGATAGCTGTATAGTTCTAAATGCAAATACATAAAATAAAATAACCGAGTGCGGAAGTTGACCGCTAAGTATCAACTTCGTTTAACAGCTATTGTGGAAACGAGCCTTGTTGCGTTAGCGAGACCGTAACCCTCACAGTACCTATATCAAATGCAATACGATACGAAGAAACACAAAAATATATTAAACTGGTTATAAGTAGTTTAAAAAATGTTTTACGCGAGAAGTATACGTGAAAGTTTTCGCCGAGTATAGAAAACTGGCTGATGCGTTTGTGTCCAACTTACGAGTGATAGATAAACGTACTATTCAATGAGAAATCTAAGGGTCGCCCTTCGTTAATAAACATGTTCATCAGCATTTGTTGATAATTCAATTAATGTTGCACACATTTAAAAGAACATAAAGGTAGTTCGAGTCGACACTGCGCGCACGTACACAATACATATATGTGTCGCCCAAGATTGTTAAAACGGCTATCATCATTTCCATGGATGTGTTAACAAGTTCCTGGTTCATAGACAGAGAAGGCTGTGCCGCTAGCGCTGTACTCCGTTAATACAGCAGCCCCTTGTGGTGAAACCATCGTGAGAAAGTAAAAAGACGCAATCACCGAGAGAAAAGCTCACAGAACGGACGCCGAGCGAGGCTCAGGCAGCACCTTAATAGAGTTCTTAAAAATTCAGGACGTCGGCCGGTGCTTTGACCCAGTAAAGGCATTTAGCGTGGCTGTTAACGTTGTTTGTACATCGCCGGAGCACGAGCAAAACATTAATTGAGACGTACGAAAGTAAACAAAACGTGATCTGAATTACATTTTACCAAACTGGATCTTTTTGCGTAAGAATGTAGAAAATGTGAAAGTATACTTTATTCCTGTAAGAAAATCTACAACATCAGGGAATCTACGGTACTAATAACAATTGTACGAATCTACAACAAGCTTATGAATCACTATACTACTAAGATGTTTTATTGGATGGTGACTGCTGAGACTTGATTCAAGGTTAAATCAATACATGTATCTACGGGTTAAAACATGCATAAATATTCAACAGCGGTAACGTTAGGTGAATGTAGGTTATTGAGACACCTCAAATTGAAAACAACAGGATCCAATATGAAGCACCAACTTTTCATTCAATGAGAATACTCACAAGAGGGCTGAGACAAAATTAAAAAAGTTAAATTGGAACTGTGGCGTCCCGAGAGGTACTTTAAAGTTAGTACCTGAAAGTGTTACCATGCAATGAGCATTGTCACGGCGGCGCGGCACTGAGTCAACAGCAAGTCAATTCGCGGCGTGCATCTGTGACTCACTAAGCCAACGACCGGTACTACCGAACGAATCGCAAACTAACCAGTAACCAGATAAACTTAATTCATTATGATGTAAAATAAGTGCTAAGTTACATGTTTCACGACTATCCAAACATTTTCTTTGGGACATAATTAGTATTATTTAGTATCAGCATGGTCGCGCGATCTGAGCGCAACTGTAGTATTATTTCAATTTTCAACTATTCAATATTAATAAAATATTAACATTCATATTGAATATTTATTCTTTATTTTTGAAACGTGTGGCCGATTGGTATGAGTGTTCGATCATTACTTCATAAAGTCCTTATAAAGCTAATTGGTATGTAGGGACTGTCGCACATAGTGAATACGAGTCACAAGAGTGTGGCAAACGCGCCGTACACGCACTCATGTACAATGATGGCACGTGTCACGACTCTAAGACAATGAACCGACTCTGCCAGCTATGTACAGCTGCTACTGTGGCGAAAAGCTCTGCTAGAACTTCATATAGTGTCCTAGACAACGTAGAGTATTGAATTCAACATTTTAATTTAATTGAAATGTTGCGTATACCGTATACGTACGTAACTACACACGCACACTCTCTTAACTATTGGTTTTGCTTTTGATGTCATACAATAATATAAAATGATTGTATTGATCACTTCAATAAATAAATGTCTGGTGCCAAATAGGAATTGATCATCATGATTAAAATATTTTAAATGGATTTCGCCATTATTTTACTTGGAAGAAACAATGCAGTGGTATTCAAAGAAAATGGAACTCAAAAAAGTGCCAAAATATGCAGCATTAATAATAATAATTAGTGTTCAATAAGGTGTGATTATTAAGTATATTTGGTACTCTGATAAATAACAAATATTTTTTTTAGCTCATGCAAATGGCAACTTTTATGTATGATTTCAATTATTAGTTCATAAAATTATGAAGTGAGTGGCGGCCTGTTGGTAAAGAACTAGATAAGGCTGCCAGCATATTCATGGTGTTCGCGGGATCAGATCCCTGGGCCGACCTCTGACTTTATGAAGTCATGTGTGTATTGATATTCAATTACCACAAATTATAGATGGAAAACATCATGAGAAAACCATATCATAGGAGATTTATATGAAATATACAGTATGTAAAGTCTGCAAACACACACTAGGTCAGTATGGCCTAACCCCTCTCAATCATACTCTCGATTGTAGAGGTGGCCAGTGCCCTGCAATGGGACATATATGGGCTGATACAAATAAATTATGTTGTTACACATGGAAGCAAATAGATTTCACTGATAATCAAGTAAGCTATTAAAATTTTCATAACCTAAAGTCCTGATGGCTGAGCTGCAACACGTCAACAAAATACTGCAAGACAACAAGCTCCAAATTCCACACCGCTGTCACAGAAACTGAGTGAAGCCAGCCACAGTTGAACGGGTCCCAGATATATTGCCATACATAAAAGGAGTCACGAACAAGATTTTCTATATCCTGAAGCGTGCTTCTATTAAAACATACTTTGAACCGCCCAAGAAGATTTGGTTATTCTTACCACCTGTCAAGTGTCATATACCTTTGCAAGAACCGGGCGTATATAAAATAGATTGCGTATGTGGTCTCTCTTATATCGGCCAAACCAAACAAAGCATAGCTGATGTCAAACATCGACGCACAACAAAGTCTGCAGTCGCTGAACACATTGAGGAAGGCTCCAAGCATTACCTTCGTTTGGACAAGCCCCAAATTCTCGCTCACCGTTTCTTGCCCAGGATGTTTTGTGCGGCTATTGAAATTTAAAAATCCAAATTTCGATAGAGAAGATGGTTAGAAGCTTGCACAATCATGGGATCCAATTCTACATTTAATTAAATCGTAACCTAAAAGACCAACTGCCAGACCTCAAGACAGTGAGCTCCTTCTGCGTAGATCGGATCACAAAAACAAATAAACGTTTTAATTTAATAATTTTAAATTAAGGGTAGTTACATTGTAATAGTCACTGAGGGGATACTAATACCTCAGTCCGCACCATGACCACAAAAACTGTAAAGCAACCGAAATATTGGGAAGTAAAAAAATGAAAAAATTAAACCAAATCTGCAATAAATTGTGTAAAAATTAGTTTTATTTCAATGTGTAACATTTGCGTTAACCTAAGAAACCATTACGTGTATAATAATGGAATTATGTAAGGTTAAAGAATTACCTATCATAGGTTGATTAGAATGCATGAAGCAAAAGTAGTCTGTCAGGATTGAGCAAAGTGGCAATCCATAATCTCCGCATACTCCTATGGAATACAGGTGGGACAATTCGACACTCCCTACGTAAACTTTGGAAACTGTAAATTCCCTGCTTTATACCAATAACATTGAAAGTGGAAAATTCGATCTTTTATTAAATTTATTGTACACACTTTAAATTTTTTTGACTGAGAAACAGTTCAAGATATAAAATTTGTATGTATTTTGTTATATTATTATTTTTATTATTAGTTATAATGAATTATAAATCATTTTCTCTTGTGCAATTAGTGCAATAAAACAAAAATGACATATTATCAGTTTGGATAGTTTATGTAGGGGGCGTCGAATTAAATATGTATGTTTAAATGTTGTAACTAATGCAGTAATATAAATAACTCCATAATTATAATTATTGCATTCCACTCTGACAAATTAGAACAGAAGGTTGCAGACACTGCAAAGTGATTAATTATCTGCTGACATAAATATAAAAGTCACTATTGTCTAGGAATAAAATAAAATAATAAAAATACAGTATCAAAGAACTTGTTAAATAAAATATTTTAACCTATAAAAACAAGTTACATGAATTTAATAAATATTTGTTTTTTGTGTAACTCCATACAATATTTCACATGAAAGGGATAAGGAGATATATTTTATAAATTAATGATTAAAAGTCCTAATAAAAAGCCCATTTGATATTTGTATAACAACTTAGATTTATTTCACTTGTATGTTATATACAAATATTAATTAGAGTTTTCTTTTTCAATGTTTTTTTTTATTATTACAATATTAGTCAACTAATAGTATAAATGTCATTGCGGTTTAAGTTTAAATATACATTTATTTTATTGCTCATATGTGGAACAAGACATCCCACGTTTATAAAGACTAATTATCACTAATTTATAGTATTCTAACATTTTACACACAAAAAGTAGCACAGAAATTAAAATACATCTGTCCTGTATGAAAGTTTGCGAACCAAAAACATGGTACCTTGATAAAAATAATTATATAAAAAACAATAACTTTAAAAAATATTTGCATTGACGTTTCAGAACTAAAAGTTTCTACAGAAAGGTCAAATTTTAAAGTTTTGCTTTCATACGTGAAATGAAAAAAATATTTTGTAAAACGAGCGTGACTGCACAGCGCATTGTATGCGTAGGTATACGAGCTAAGGTACCTAATCACACAGATAACGTTACGTGGTCATTAACGTACTTATTTAGGAATTGATAGTCAATTGTTAGCATACCTGGAGATAACTTCCGCAAGCCGATATCACAAAATTCAGGCATAATAAACAAAAACAAAATAATGTGCGCGAAACAACCACTTCACAAAACTTTGAAATCGGTTAAAAACTTTTCAAGGCACTACGCGAACTGTTGATCATTATGATTTATCACAACCCAAATGCTGATATAAAGTTATTAAACAATCACTGCGAGGTAAAATCTACACATCATGCTTGTTTTACCTTAGTTGAATGACGTTAGTATGAAAATAAATCCGAAAATAATTCTCAACGAACACAGCTCAGACACACGAATGACGCTTGACTGACAGCTACACTATTCAATTTAGTAGATAGGTGGTAGGTACCAATAAAAGTTTTGAGAAATTCACCTATAGCGCCATCTGCTAACATAAATGGAGCGTGTTTGCTTTAAACTTATATGTTATCTGAGCATTCTTTTCCATTTTTTTTTTCAAAATATGACATTTTAAATACCCAACTCTGGATACTATTTAATAATAAATAAATATATAAATAGAAAAAGAAAAGATTAAAAATATATCACAACTAGTGTTATTTTCAGAAAAATTATATTTTTCAGAAAAAAGTCAAAATGATTTTTTTTTGGAAAAATACAATTATTTAACTTTATTGCAGCTTTTAAATCGTAAAATTGATTTTATTATTTTATATTCGTATTAAACTTGCTAATAAAGTAAAAACACAAACATTTGTAATAGTATAAGGTCCAAATTCATGTTAGGGATTAAATGTAATGGCTGTCATTTGGAAAAAAGACTCATATATTATTGTTTATAAATAAAACCTAATCAATTTGTTCATAAAATACGAAAAAACAAACACGATTAATTTGTTTCTATTTCCCCCTGAGTTTTGATTCACCTCGTTTTTCAATATGTTACGTTTCTTTCGAATTTTAAAAATGGAAAAATATCGGAAAAATATTCTGAAGTTTTTCATATTTTTCTGAAAATTTGAAATATGTCATTTGGATTTCGGAAATTTTTCATGACCCAACAGTAGTCACAACTCAGGTAACTTTGACATGTTTTGTGGCAACTTTACCCTTATTGTACGTTGTACTTTTACCACAACTTTTACAAAGTAAAATACTCAGGCCCAGTGGCACCACCCATGAACATAATATATGGCACCACTTAAAATCATTAAAAGCAATCCATGTTATTTTCTTATTCTTGTTATGTTTATTCTGTGTTGCACATTACAAAATAATACATACTCGGACATACATAAACTCTCGCCTTTATCCCCGAAGGGGTAGGCAGAGGTGCTACCAGGACACCCCCAATTCGCCTTATATGTTCCACCCCACGATGTAATAGGAGGGGAGCCTCTCGCCATATCGGGCACAAATTCCTGACTCCAGGCTGATATTGAATAGAAAAATCCAATATCACTTTGCCTGACCCGGGACTCGAACCCGAGACCTCAGCTTTGTAACCGTACCGTAATACAACTACGCCACCAAGGCAGTCAATAATAGAAATTAATTTTTTTTTTCTATGGATAGGGCCGTAAAACTCGCGCCATCTATTAGAATTTTAATAACTACGTCGAAATAAAAATGTCATTTTTTATATTCAATCATTATTCAATGAACTTTTTGTAACAGGTTTTGTATTTCTCTATTCTCGTCACCCCTACCAACATGCCTGAAAACGAAAATTTTCAACCAGTGCGTCGTACCTGTCACGACCTACGGTGCTGAGACGTGGACACTCACAGTACGACTGATCCACCAGCTTAAAATCGCTCTACGACCTATGAAGCGTGCTGTGCTCGGAATCTCTGAAGGATAGGATCCGTGACCATCTTATCCGACAGAGAACCAAAGTCATAGACATAGCACATAGGGTTAGCAAGCGGAAGTGGCAATGGGCTGGCCATATCTGTCGAAGAACTGATTAACGCTGGAATAAACGTGTTCTTGAGTGGAGACCGCGCCTTGGCAAGCGTAGTGTAGGACGCCCTCCAGCTAGGTGGAGTGACGATTTGCGAAAGGTCGCTGGCATGCGCTGTTGGATGCAACAAGACGAAGACAGGGTATAATGGCGCAATTTTGAGGAGGCCTATATTCAGCAGTGGACTAGTATAGGCTGATGACATCATCATCATCAGATGATGATGTTAAATTTGCTTAAATTTATAAGTGCATTGGAAAAAGCGATGATACCGTGGACGAACGTGGACTCCAACACAGAGACTCCAGATCAGTTGAGAGATCGGACTTAAGACATCAGCATTGGATAAGCGATGCAACGTTAAGTCTTGTGGAGGAAAGGCGAAATATGAAAGCATCTGGGGCTGATATAAGATCCCTCAACGAAAATTCCGTTAGAATTCAGGAAGCTTGTAGATGGGACCAGAACGACCAACTTCGGGACATTTGTGCAGAAGTGGAAGTCCATGCAAACAAGCATGAATATAGAGACCTATACTAAAAAAGTCGCGCCGTCACAAAACCCTGAGCTGCAAAACCTGAGACCATCAAAAACTCTACTGGAGAGATAATAGCTGAAACGTGGAGACAATATTGCCAGTTCCTCTTTCAAGACCCGCAGTCGGAGTGATACGGCTCTACGGAACCCGGAAACGAAGATCTTGAGCCCGATATTCTGAAAGATGAAATACGAGCTGCTAATAAACATCTGAAGAAGGGCAAAGCCACAGGGAGAACCTATACTGATCGAGACGATCAAGGCACCGGACGAACATGGTGTTCAAATCTTCCACACCCTATGCAATAAGATATGGCTCACGGGACATTGGCAAAAAGAATGAGCTCACGCTGTTTTTGTCCCGTTGCACAAGAAGGGTTGCACCAAGATGTTCAGTAATTAACGACTTATTGTTCTTACCTCTAACGTAAGCAAGATTTTACTGCACGTACTGAACGAATGTCTAAAGCCCTACATAAGCAAAAAAAATGTTCCTGAACAGGCTGGTTTTGTAATGGGGAAGGGGAAGGGGACCCGGGAGCAAATTTTTACAGTTTGATTCATTACAGAGTAAGCCAGAGCATTCAAGAAGCCCACCTACATATGCTTTGTGGACTTTTCTAAGGCGTTGACCTTTGTCAAGTGGCCCAAACTATGGAAAACGCTGACGGCAATTGGTGTTCCAAAGCACCTGGTACACCTCCTGCGAAGATTATATGAGGATGGCACAGCCTCAGTATGCGCAGATGACGTTTTTAATATTACATTTACATAAAGTAAAAAAATGTGGACTGCCTCAGTGGTGTAGTTGCACTACGGTACGATTACAAAGCTGAGGTCTCTGGTTCGAATCTCGGGTTGGGTAAAGTGATATTGGATTTTTCTATTCATTATCAGCCCGAAGTGAGAAATTTGTGCCCGATATGGCGATAGACTCGCCGCCTATCACATCGTGAGACGGAACATACAAGGCGAAAGGTGGGTGTCCTGGTGGCACCTCTACCTAACCTTTCTGGGAAAAAGGCGCGAGTTTATGTATGTTATGTAAATTTTGTCTTAACGGTGATGAGAACAATGGATAAGAATTATTATCTTTATTTAGACTAAACTTTGTCATAATACAAACAAGCATTTTCAAAATCGTAACGCTCGTAATGTAGATGCTCTGAAGCGGCTAGGCTGCTCGCACCAATTTAGTCGGAAAACTACACGCTCTTTGCCCTGTCCATCAGAGTATATAACCACTAAGATGATATTTATGTCAATGGGCAAGAGCGTCATACTTTCCAGTAAGTGGCATGAAGTCTGAAGATTTTAATTTATGATCGAAGAATCATTGAAATGAAATAATTTGTTGAATCTGTAAAATGTTATGCCACATTTACACTCAGTCCTTGCCACTACTCCTGCCACTGTCGGAAAGATTTCCCTAAATACTTCCCCTCATCGAACGACTCGCAACAATAGATGACGTCGAGGTTGTTGCGGTGACAGCATTATGTCTCAGTATATACAACTATAATGTTTTAATAATACAACAAAGAAGCAGAAGACGCTGTCGTAAAAGAAGGCATTATTTTGTCATTACTCCAATCAGGTGGCGGCGGTAGTTTAGAGGGGGGCATTATTATTAAGTAATTACGGTAAATACTGAAAACGCAGCATAGAATAAAACAAGTAGGTAATGGCCGTAGTCGGGAAACGACGAAACACAACAGAAAACGCCGACGGCGCCTGAGCAAGATGGCTGAATGTAAACGCGCACTCGCGCTCGCGCTGCCTGCCCCATAGAGTAAGTAATCACTACGTTCTAGCCTGCCCTATGGCAGCGGCATGAGCAGTGGCAGTCCAAGTGATCTATTTACATACTCAGGCTGCCCACTTCCCTGTCCTACAGGGCTGAGTGTAAATGTGGCATCACACATTATTTAGATTCAAAAGGCAGCTTATTATTAAAAATTTTCTTTAAAAAGGCAGCTTATTATTAAATATTCTTTAAAAAGGCAGCTCTCGCCAGGAAAGAACCGGCAAGAATCTCTTAGCGTTGCTTTTTCATACAGTTTACAGTCAGTGATTGAAATAGTAAAATTGTCTTTTATACGGCCTCAAAGAGAATATAAAACACTACGTTATACGGCTGAAGGAAGTAGGTACGGTGAATCCATAGATGTAGTATAATACATCTATGGGTGAATCAGTGTAGTTGACTATGGCCTAACCCCTCTCAATCGTACTCTCGATTGTAGAGGATGCCCGTGCCCTACAGTGGGACATATATGGTTTATTATAATACATTTACGTTTTATATAAAAGCACATTGTATACAAAATAGACATATGACAGCCTCCGTGGCGCAGTTGGTTAGACGCCGCCTGTGAAACGAGAGGCCGCGGGTTCGATCCCCGCACCGAAACATATTTGTGTGATCCACAAGTATTTGTTACGGGTCTGGGTGTTTGTGAGACCGAAAAGTCTCTCGTAGTTCCTGATACCCACGACACAAGATTCGATCTTAGTGTGGGGTCAGGACTATGTATGTGACTGTTGGGTGTATTTATTTATTTTATATAGGTGGCTAGTTAAATCTTCTTAATTTCAAATACTCAGTGAGATTTACTTATTTGCTTCAATCAAATTTATACTAGATACAGGATCAGGAACAAAATCACATGCCTACAGTGGCTGTGGTTACTTATACGTAAGTATATATTTGTATTTCAAAGTTCAAACTGAGAGATGTAGAAATAAGTATTAAAACATAACCAACTTTAGGTAATATTAAACATTAATTGTTTGATATACGATTTATTATATCTTACAATATACATGCATTAAGTATGTTATGTTACTGATGAAAAAATAAAGCCATAACATTAAATGTCACTTAACAATAGTTTTTAAAGACCACACCACTGTTTATTTCACAGAACATTTTTGAAGTGCTCATCGGACATCTAGTATATATTTGTTCGAAGCTTATTTGACATAATTTAAATAATACATTAGTAATGAATTTAATAATTTATTTATATTTTGTCCTAAATTGTACATTCACGCACATACACACAGTAAATGTCAATAAAAACAATACTTTTTTATCAGTCTGCCAAATATAATAAAAGTTTAATACAAAATGGCACTACCCATACCACTACAAGATTCTAGTTTTATGGAACAGCAATGCAATATTGATTTCTGACATCATAATTATGTTGGGAACAAATAAAATTATAAGAAAAAATGAACATATTTATTATAGAAAATAATACTTGACATTAAGGTCAATTTATAAATCTAAAAGTTGTATTGTATCTTATAATAAATCAGGAGATTACAAAATACCTATTTGTATAGAATCTACAAAAAAGGATCTTACAAATTATTCCTTAAAGTTGTACGTTCTAAGGAGAGCAATGTCAGCCCAAATCTAGTCACGCAAGATGTAATTATTCATTTGAAATATACTTTAAGTAAATGCATTTTGATCACACAAAATATTTTGCTTCTATTATATTTATCTCGCATGATTAACCTTTGGGTGGACAATCTCATATGAGAGTTTTGTGCTGTCATGATAACCCTATGTGTGAATTTACAAAACTTTTATACCAACATTTACAATTATGTAAACATCTACAACAAAATGAATATAATATGACAGTAATATACACAATGAGAGTTATCGTGACAAACAAATTACACTAATGTAAGTGTTTAATGTAAAAACACACTTTTTTATTGGTCTTCAGATCCTTCATCTTCCTCATAGTCATCTTGCTCCTCTTCAGTTGAAGCTGCGTCTTTCTTGGGAGGGGGGGCATCTTTGCGCGGCCGACCACGGCCCCTGCCTTCTGATCCACTCTGGAAGTTTGGGAAATAATAGTTATACATATGCAAAACTATAAAAAAGTCAAAATTTATTTAATGTAATACAATTATTATAAACATTTCATACCTTTCCCTTGCCAATAACTTTTTTCTTAGAGCCCTTAGGTCTGCCTCTACCTCTTTTCGCTACCGGCGCCTGTTCATCATCTGAAGATTTAGCAGATTCTTTGGGTTTTCCCGCCGCAGGTGGCCTCCCCCTTTTCTTAACTTCCTTCGTCTCCTGGAGACAAATATGCGATTGGAGGGAAATAATTTACGAAATAAAAACAAAATAACCAAATATACTTACAGATTGTGTGCCATTCGACTTTGGTCTCCCGCGACCTTTCTTCTCCACCGCTGTAGATCCGTCATCAGACATTTCAATCAACTAAGATTCCTAAACAGCGAAACCTGAAACTAAAATAATATTTCATAAATAATGTGCTGTATTATTAATCTAATGTTAACTTATTAATTATGGATATACAGCGTTAACGATGGATAGATGTTTCTAAATGGACGCGATATTGATTTCACTTTATTGACCGTATCAACTACTCTAACATTAAGTCTTAATACTGGGTAAAAAAAACACTTGAAATAAATGTTTTATCATTGTTTTTAACACACTAACACAAAACAATCGAATAAAATGTCAACAACCGGATAAATACACTACACTGTACATAAATTAATTAAAGAATCCACCTCTTCATTTTATTTAAAAAAAAACGAAATATGTTTCAACACACCTAAAAGCAGCCTTCTTTCACAGATAAATCCAATTTTTTAAAAGCAAAACAATAATAGAGAAACTATTTTACTAACGCCAAGCCACTAATAATGGAGTCCGTCTTACATTCAGTAAATAAGAACTGTTATATCCCTATTCTCTAATAAGAGATATAGCACGAAATATTTTTCAGTTAAAGTAGAACATTTTTGTGATATTTAAGATGGAAAACGGTAGTTTATTCCAATAAAGTACAAAAATACTTACAAAACTGTTTACAGCAAACGTTAGCTCAATGGGCCAAAGAGAATTTATGGCGGGCGGGTAGCAAATCAACGCTTAGATGGCGTCTATGTAGAGGGCGCTAAAGTTTTCAGGTGTTTAAAAACAATATAATAATAAGACGAATTTTAGCGGTGAATGATAACGATAATATATCATTTTTTCTTTAAAATATAAAAATCTTTGGAAAAAAGGGGAAAGAAAGTTATATGTTAATTTCAACGTTGGCGCTTTCAGTACAAAAACTATTACATCGCGTACCTACTCAAACTTGTACCTACTCTAGGAGTATACCTCATACCTATGCCTAGGTACAGTTAAGCAATGTGGATTGAAATACCATTATATTTATTAAACTCTCACGTAATAACCCAATAGACATATTATAGATATTCAATAAAACAATTAAGTGTTTTATTTACTTAAACGAAATGGAAAAATATTTCAGGCACACTTTACGTTACCAAACCAGGCAATAGTGATCTAAGTAATCTGTGCAGGCAATCAAACATACAAAATACTTCAACAAAAGGTGTAAATAACTAGTATTGTGTAATTTATCGATAAATTCTAATTTTTGGAAAAAAATCTATTGGTGAGCTTTATTAATGTCTGTAAATCGTAAAATTGATCTTATTCTTATTTATTCTTGATAATAAAGTAAACATCCATAATTTCCCACCATAGAATAGCCCACACTCACACTTACGAGTATTTATCATAGTATTTACTAGCTTCTGCCCGCAAACTTCGTCTGCGTGATTAATTTTATTTGGAATTTCCCATCTCGTCCCGTCCCATCCCGTTATATCCAGCCCGTCCCGTTTTATTCTCACTCAAGGCAAGTTATCCATTCCCATCCCATCCCTTTGAGTACAAAAAAGTAACAAATATATTGGAATTCCTTCCTCATCCCCTATGCACACAAAATTTTTCGGGATAAAAAGTAGCGAGTTAATCGAGGGTGCTACCACAGAATACTAACAGAAGTCAAGCTCCATACAAAGCGCGCTAAATCAACGCACACATAGACAGCGTTCACCGACACGAAATCTCAGCCCAGCTCAAACCAGTGCGAACGCGAGTTTCACGCTACCCAGTGTATTACTATACTGAGTATAGTATACTCTATGTTTCACGCTACCGCGTGAAGGCCGCGTTGCGTCGAGCCACGCGAGTGGTTGGTCGATCGTAAGGAATGTAGTGTTTTAATTGTATCATGTATGTTTCGTGAAATAAATGAATAATAGTTATTACACTTGTATTTAAAATTCCAGATTATAATAATTAAATATAAATTTCTTTAAAAAAGCACATAATATGATACAAAAATAATAAAAAAAAATCTTCGATTAATGACATACACATTCTCAACGACTATATAAATAAAATTAACATTTATTTATTTTATTATTGCTTTTTATATATTTTATGTATTATTCATGTCTTACTCTCAACAATCAATCAAACGATACGAGTGCTATTACTACGATACTTGTTTTCGCATAAGCCAGAGTTAACAACCCTTGCGCGACCGCCGAGCGTAGTGTGAGTGTAGCAATAAAAGTGAAGTACATACACAAGCTTGACTTCTGTTAGTTTAGTATTCTGTGGTGCTACCTCCATACCAAATTTCATCGAAATCCGTTACTTTATAACATAGAGTAAGTAATCACTACGCTTTATAATTTATAATACTAATGTATGATCCGTTATGCCGTTTCTGAGTTCATCGCGCACAACCGCACAGACGAACAGACAAAAATTATTGTTTTGGGTTTCAGACTTTAGTACGTTAATACCAATGATTAAAGAATATAATATAAAGAATTTATTCTATAATCATTGGTTAATACAGACCAATGAATACAGACCAATGAATACAGACCCATATTATACCCATAGACTCATATTACTTTTTTCATTTATCTTCAATGTACAGACCATGGACGTAAATTATACAAACAGGACTGCGCACTCTGATCGAAAAAACGAGCCGAGCGAGAGATGTTGAATGGAGGATTATGTCCCGCGCTAATAAAGTGACCATATTAAATTTAATACACACACACAATCCCAACAGTCTCGTACATGGCAGGACACCACATTAAGATCGAGTCTGGTGTCCTGGGTATCAGAAACTACAGGAAACTTTTTGGTCTCACAAACACTCAGACCCGAAAGAAATACCTGTGGATCACACTAACACTTATCTTGGTGCAGGAATTGAACTGCGGCTTCAAGTTTTACAGCCTGCGTCTAAACAACTGCGCCACGGAGGCTGTGAAAAATAATATTTTTCGAATGAAGCAGATTTTATCATCTAACAAACACAATATTGTCTAAGCGTATCAAGAAATGCATATTTATGTATTTATGTACTTATTGCAAATGAAAAATAATATTATGCATTGGTTTTTGTAATAGTAGCTCGAAAAGAGTATAATATGATATTGATGATTTAATAATTATGGTAACATAAGACACATGCATACATATTTATTTATTTATTTATTTACTATATTTACACTAAATGGAGATATACAGGGTATCTCAAGACCGCGACCGAAAACGAAGCCAGGTGGTAGTATTAGTGACTTCAGAGACAATGCAACTTAAAATTTCTCAAAAAAAATCGACAACTTTTTTTTTGTAATTTTTACTTCTCGTCGTATTTGGGTGATAAATACATAGTTTTCCTAAAATAATGATGTAGACCTCTTTATTTTCCAATACTCAATGGTACGTAAGGGTTTAAATTATTATTTTCGCAATAACTAGGATTTTACCACCCAAACAAGATGATTTTTAAAAAATTCTAAAATAATATCTGTCATTGTTTTGGTGAAATTTTTATTTGCATCGTGTCTGTAACCACTAAAACTACCACCTGGCTTCGTTTTCGGTCGCGGTCTTGAGATAACCGGTACAAATGCAAACTTATACAATACAAATAATAGTACAAGTGGCGGCCTTATCACACTAGGTAATTTCTTACAGGCAACCGTTCAGTATGTTCCGTCCCATGATGTGATAGGGGACGAGCGTATCGCCATATCGAGCACAAATTCCTGACGCCGGGCTGATAATGAATAGAGAAACCCAATATCACTTTGCCCGACCTGGGATTCAAATCCGAGACCTCAGCTTTGTAGTCGTACTGTAGTACAACTACGCCACCGAGGCAGTAACATAACATTATTTTCATAAATATCCATACTGATTACTGTGTTATTATAACATACCAACTGGCAAGTTGCGGGCAAAGGCAAATATTTTTATAAAATCTATATAGTCTGAATTTGTAAAATATTTAATACATATACATCACGTCTTTTCCCAGAAAGGGTAGACAGAGGTGCTACCAGAACACCCATGTTTCGCCTTGTGTGTTCCGTCCCACGATACGATAGTTTTATTTCAATGTGTAACATTCGCAAATATAAGAAACCATTAACTAATTCGTTTTATCTGTAGTGTAAATAGGGTTGGTGTATATGTGCTATTTCCCCATAGAATAATGCCATAAGTGATTTCCGTTACAAAAGTAAACGGCGTTGAATAAGTATTTAACATTTATCTTGGATTAGCGCAGTGTAAATCACCTCACACAACAGAGTTTTTCGCGACTTTCGTACAGGCTGGATGGGCGTCCAAGTATATATGCCCCATGTCTCCGTTCTTCGGGAACCTACCTATCGCAAAAAATAAACCTTTTTAGTTAGATACAATTCATGATACTGCCTGCCTCGGTGGCGTAGTTGTGCTACGGTACGATTACAAAGCTGAGGTCTCGGGTTCGAATCCCGGGTCAGGCAGAGTGATTTTTTTATTCATTATCAGCCCGGGGTCAGAAATTTGTGTCCGATATAGCGACAGGCTCGCCCCCTATCACATCATGGGACGAAACATACAAGGCGAAATGTGTCCTAGTGGCGTCTCTGCCTACCCCTTCTGGGATAAAGGCGTGGGTTTATGTATGTATGTATGTACAATGCATGATTAATTGTACTAGTAAGAACTATTATCATGTTTGAATTCCATTAGAACATAGTTAGATTTTATCAACATGTATACATAATCGTAACAAATGTAATAATAAAATTGAGTCGCTTTTAATATTGAAGCAGGTATTATTATTACTTATTCGTTTTTTTTATTTTGATGAACTTTTGTTTAACGATTGAAAAAAATATTTAAGATAGGGTTTTATTATGGTCACCGTAGCGAAAGAAAAAGGAACACAGACCTCCATGTATGTACTGTCCCGCTCGGCTCGTTTTGCCTCCATGTCTTTTATTATAGCAAATTAAACCTTATCTCACAGGCATATGTGTTATTTCAGGACAACACTGTTTTGTGAGTGCGCATTCTTTGTATATCTGCACATATATCTGTGTTTGTATCAATGATTATAGAATATAGAGGATAACGCATAAGGTCACGTGACACGGGTCACTTTGATATTTAAACATGGCGGCGGCTCCGCCCCTAAAAATAGTGATACGCTAGTATCAAATTTTCTATCGACATCGATGCATCAACAGTGGCATAAATACGACTGAAAAACTTTGATTTTACGTAAATATCAGTGTATAAATTTGTATAACATTTTTAATTGTAGCTTTACATGTCAATTGGGTATAAACAGGGGATTTTAGGATTTGACGGTAAAGTCATTAAAAATTAAATCCGATAAAAATAGGTCGATGTTTTGATATTTTTTTCATAGTATGATTTATTTCATGGGTAAGTTTTACCTGATGATTGGATTGGATTTGTGTCAAATAATACACACGTGAGATAAAATACAACTTTATTTATATCTAGAATTTGCTTGCACCATTGCAGTTGCAGCATTCTTTGCTAAAATCAAAAATACCTATCAGGACATTTAATACATATTAAATAAAATAAAATAACATAGGTAGATTTTTATTGCTATTATTTGACGAGGAAAATCATTATGTCTCACTTAAAATTCAATCAATGAATATGAAAGTGTTGGTTAAGATAAACAATTATAGTAATTAATAATAAAATATAAAACTATTTCTGTTCATTAAAAGGTTCTTCAGGACATTAGACAATATACTACCAATTGTCAAAATTATCTTGCATGTCATTTTTGTTGATTAACAGTTCTATTATTAATAGGATTATTAGGTAAAATATCATAATTATTACAATTTCACTTATATTGTTGGGAAGCTGTTATCTTTTAGTCTTGGTAAATTAATTTGTTTTATGCATGCATGATGCAGTCTTTTTCAAAATGTAAAGAACAAATAAATGTATTTATTGGAGGGTTCCAATAGTGTCTTCCGATTTTTTGTATCCATTTTGTCCTGGTTTGTATGTTTATAGGTAATCTTAAAATATTTTTAATTTCACTTTGTTTATCGTTCTGAATATATATATCCTATTATTTCTTTTTTTGAAAAATAAACATCAAAATATTTAAAAATGATAATATCGATATGAATAATTTCGTATCACATCCCTAAACTTGTGTGTAAACAAACAATACGGTTTTTATTCGTACTACTTGTATAAATAACGCTTAGAAGAGTCTAAAACTTAATCAACAAGATCCTTAAACAATTATAAATGATAAAAACAAACCCAAAATGTAAATTTAGACACATATTTGTTATTATTTCGTAAAAACAGTTACTAACCTATGAAAAGAAATGTTGGGGTCCTTTTTGCTTGAACTCGACTCGCATCCTTTCACATAACACCGAGGAATTTTAAAAACTTTACAATTAATCTAATAAGAAAACTTAACAAACTTAAGACACGAGATTAACAATAAAAAAATCGAAATTATTTGATTGTGCAGATTTGTTTACTCATAATGACAGATAACGCCACAGTTTGACAGGAAAGAAAAATGGCGTCATTTTGGGCCAAGGGCGGTCCCAGTGTGGTTAGTGAACAAAATATTGCCATATTCGGAACAATGGAGTTATTATTTGTCTCTTTCATTAAGGGACAAGTTAGCTTTGTGTAAATGAGACAGATACATAAATGTACAATTCCGCGTCGATACTCCTAACATAACTATAACTTATTATATAGTACTACATTTGTGCGTCATCCTCTTATATTCTTTAATCATTGGTTTGTATAATACGTCCATGGTCCGCATCTACCTATCGTTTGTGCTATGGTTGGCCTCGTAATATGTGGTAATTTGACATTTGACTGCATTTGACTTAGTCGATACTGGTGAGATAATATGTTGTGAGTGCTTTTTTTATTAATTTGTTAATATTTTTTTGATACAACGATTCGTTTTTGAATACTTATTAGGAATAAATAAGTAATTTAAGTATTTTCTTTCTTTCTCTAGAAAATATGACACTTCATAACCTATAAGATCTTACGTAAGACAATAACAACATGGGTAATAAAGTGTCAGCAGAAGCTGGTATAAATATCCCAAACGTCGGCAAGGACGCAAATCCTCCTCCAGAATGTCCTATGCACAATAAGGCCCAGAACCCTACGACAGAAACAAAAAAAGTGTCTGAGTGCCCTGTCCAACATAATGACGTCAATCCATATAACATGGTAAGTTTACCTTTAGAACTATATTGTTGTTGTCAAACCAATATCTGCTATGTTCATTTCCTCGGTGGCGTATTTGCATTATGGTACGGGTACAAAGCTGAGGTCTCTGGTTCGAATCCCGGGTCGGTCAAAGTGATATTGGATCTTTCTATTCATTATCAGCACGGAGTAAGGGATTTGGGCTCGATATGGCGATAGGCTTGCCCTCTGTCACATCATTCAAAACCATTTTGGGTAAACTAAATAAACTTTCAGTTACCAACATAATTTATAGCAATTTGTTCTTAATAAGTAACCTAATTTCACTAATATAACAGTGCTACCAAAATTACGCACAAGAAAATCTATGTTTTTGAAGAAGCAAATATATGACAGCACTCCCTCTAGATATTTAATACTCTAACGCCCAAATACTGGAACGCAACTTAAATATAACTTGCGCTTAACTACGTTAATCCCGATTAAATGTACTGGCTAAGTGAGCCGTGCGCTGTTAAGAGCAACTTATTATTTGAATGTCGTTCCAGTATTCGGGCGTAAGTGGGCCCTATAACATTATTATTAGCCAGAACCAGAAGATGAGCAGGTTATTCATCTGATGGTAAAAGTCATGCCTGCTCTTTAATGGAATCAAAACCACTTGAAAATGAGGCATTGCACTGCATATGTCACACTGACATATTAAGTGCCATGTGTTTAAATCAGCCCAGTAAGTAATTATTAGTTTTGAGTTTAGTAGATTTTTTTGTTAGTGGTTATGATTATCGAATGGAATTCCAGAGTGTGTCTACACTGCTGACTACTGCATGACAACTATATAAATATGATTTTATGAATGGAAGGAAAATGTAGTAACTTTAATATGGTGATTATGAAGATTAGTTAATGAACTAATTTTTTTTTTGTAATATTTAAAACATTTCGTTACCTATATGAAGAGAAGGCAACTTGGTAACTCACATTGACATTATTAACATGTGAATTGTGGAACCAAAACCATTAGCTATCTTTGCAGTTAGGTATGTGCTTGGGTGTATTTTGTATGGAAATAACACATCTTGTGTATTATTGCTGAACAAATGTAGTGTCCGAAACAAAAATAGTGTGAGCATCGGTTAACATGTTAATGATTACAAATATCTTTGTATTACAATAATTCTAGTTCTTAAGCCATATATCTATTTGTAGATGCCCCCTGCTAACCAGCAGCCTTCACCAGATCAGCCATTCCCTTTACCGACACAGCGTCAAGTGTCAACTATACCTCGAGCTATGCCAGATGGCTCTACAGAGTTCTGGGTATATCCAAGTCAGCAAATGTTTTGGAATGCTATGCTGCGTAAAGGCTGGCGTTGGAAAGATGAGGATATTCATCCCAAAGATATGGATGACATAATTAAAATTCACAATGCTAACAACGAACAGGTAATCTCTTCTATATTGTATGATACATGTCCCAAAACTAGACAATAAACTGGAAATGGGAGATATGCCTATGACGGCACAGCAACAAAAAAAAATTATAGCTCTATCCCTGATAGTTTTCATTCTTGTAAACATTAAAAAAAAATACTTTGAACCAACAATTTGTAGCATTGTGACCATTTCTTTCGATAATTTATTATTTTGATTGAAGTTTTACAATGTTAAATAGATAAGCATAAGAACTACATACCAAATTGAATCAAAATAAGCATATTTTTCAAGAAATATGATCAAATATTTCATGTAAGGAATTTTCAATTATTTGCTGATCAACTTTGACACGTCCCGTCGCGTCGTACTGAAAAAGTATGTACTATATTGACCATTGCAAGTTTTATCATAAATTGGCGCATTTTATTACGATTCCAAAATACTACACTTATCCTTTTATAATCTTGTCCTTTTATAAAGTTTTCAGTTTTAGACTAATTTTTCAAACACATCTTAAGTCCACTGCTGGACATAGGCCTCTCCCAATTGGACTTGTGTAATGGTTCTAAGTGATGAGTTAATGTACCTATGTACTATAGTAATAGAATGTGTTACTGCCTCGGTGGCGTAGTTGTACTACGGTACGATTACAAAACAGAGGTCTCGGCTTCGAATACCGGGTCGGGCAAAGTGATATTGGATTTTTCTATGCATTATCAGCCTGAAGTCAGGAATTTGTGCCCAATATGGCGATTGGCTCACCTCCTATCACATCGTGGGACGGATCATAGAAGGCAAAATGTGGGAGGCCTGGTAGCACCTCTGCCCACAAAAAATGTTATAAGTTTAGCGCTACTAAATTCCACTCCAAACTCTTATCTATACTTATACTTTCAGTTACCAACGGAATTTATAGATCCATTTCTTGTTTAGTAATTAATAAGCATTAGATATAAAAAATCCGAACAAAAATTATAGGCTGTATTTGATGACGCGAATGTATAACAAAGATCCACCTAGACTTTTATATGTCTATATAGATTATTATGCTGTATTTACAAGGTTGCCAAACTTTAGAAAATGTGAATGTACATAAACACAAGCATGTAAACAGCGTTTGGCTCGGCTCCAATGAGCTCGTCTTCGATCGGGGCGAGTGTCGGTTTTTGAACACAGATCAAAGGAGTTTGCAGCAAACGTTTTTGTCACAAGTTCGACCCTAACCTCAGCAAGCGTTTAAATGTAGCATTACAAAATTGGTTATCGCTTTAATGTTCCAGGCTTGGCAAGAAGTACTCAAGTGGGAGGCTTTGCATGCAAAAGAATGTGGTCATCCCAGGTTGAAGAGTTTTGGTGGCCTAGCTACGAAGTATAGTCCTAGGGCCCGTATACGCTCCTGGCTTGGGTAATTGAATTAATAAATTGATAAAAGTACATTTGCATTGATGTGTCAATAATGCAACATGAAATAAGTGTGGTATCAATTTCGTGCGAATAGAAAACATCAATTAACATGTTGATGGCAGCTCAACACACCCAACCGCACACACAATACGTGTTGTTTTATTAGCACAACGCGTGTGCGGTTTCTACACGTGTGTGTTATTTTCATACATAACATGCCCAAGCTGTATTGATGAATACTTTGTTGTATTAGCGCAGAATTAACATTTTATGTATTATATTTACAGAAAATAAACTATAACATTGTTAGTTAATACAATAGATTTATTAACACATTAGCAGCCTGGTCTAGCTTCGCCCGGTTTCAGGTGGCAACCTAAAAAGATAACTATTCTATGCCGCTTATGCTATTCCGGACTTATTTAATAACTTTTTAAGAGGAACAATTCTGACTTCTGTCATACATTAATGTTGCATAACTTAAACTTTTACACAGCATTCATTGCTGCTCCGCGCCTTTTGCTTATAGCGTGATGTTGAATAGCTTGTATCCTTCCCCAGTAAATGGACTATCCAATAGCAAAATATTTTTTTATTTCGAACCAGAAGTTCCTGCTATTAGCGCGTTCAAATGAACTCTTCAGCTTTATAGGTAGTATAGATAGATTGATAGGGGTGCCAAAACTACGAATTATAACCCATCAGTGCGACTCAGGTGTCTTATGTATGGAAATATCACGCCGGATGTGTGTGCAATTCACTCTAGAAAATCACAATATCTGTGCTGTAGACAATTACCTTATTGTTTTTAATACTTACGTGTTGATATCATACTCATGCATAAAATTTTTAATCGTCATTTTCAGGTATGAACTACCTTTTGATCGGCATGACTGGATTGTAGACAGATGCGGCAAGGAAGTTCGTTATGTTATTGACTACTATGACGGTGGCGAGCTTGATAACAAATACCAATTTGCTTTGCTTGATGTGAGGCCAGCTCTTGATTCTTTCGAGAATGCCTGGGACAGGATGAGAGTTATGTACATGAGATACCGTTACGAAATGCTTGGAAGCAAACAAAACAAAGAATTGACAAACTAAACCTAATTTAGTAGCAATTGTAGACTCACGTAGTTAAATATTGTTTGTTAATACTTACTTAATTATTAATAATAAGAGATGATGAGTGGAGTTCTTCCGTCGGCAAAATTTGTCACTGTAGTAACTCTTTGTGATGTTCCTTTGAATCATTTTCATTTGGTAATTATTTATTTTAAAGTCACTTGATTAATCACCACTAATCTCGCATCATGTTAAGTGTACAATCATCATACATAAAATATGTTATGGATTGATTGAGAAAACCAATTATTGTTTTATGATAATAGATTTTTGATTATACTACTCAAATATTGTGTCGAGTCATTATCTAATTGAAATTTGATCGTAAAGAATACTGTAGATAAATAAATAAATTGTTACACAGTATAATAGTTTATTCATTTAAATTACCTATTACAAAATGTGTATAAAGATATTATCCTTAATGAATGATTTTATTGATCAAAAATTAATTTTCTGTGCTGGCTAAAGGATTACTTGAAGACATTCCTTTACATTCAATTTTAAAAATTTCAACTTGCTTTTCGATGTATTCTTCAAAGTTAGTGTATGGACAAGATGACAATATTTTGTATTTTGGTTTTCCTTTATTGCAGTGATATACTGATCTTAATGTCAATACAGGTGGCTTTTCTGGAAAAGTACCTGAAAATATTTTATCCCAAATTTTGATATGAAATAATAACAATATGTGACATTACCAAGTTTTCTTGGCCTTGTTGAATTTAACAAAGGATATATTTTATACATTCTAATAAAAAGAGTCAAATGATGTAGGTATACAAAAATTAAAAATACTTTTTGTGATACGAATTAAAACAATTATTTCTAGGAGTGATACCGGTATAACATGTTTACTGTCACTCACTACACGTCATGTTTTGTGCGTAATAGAGAAAGAGCCCGTGGCCACCAGACTTCCGTTATTTTATTAAAGCTGAAAGTTTGTCTGCGCATGCCTCTGATATAGGGATCAAACGATCAGCTATTGTGATTAGCCAGCAAAGCCACCCCGTTCGGAACTACATTATAGCTGATCGTGTGATGCCTATGTCAGAGGCGTGCGCAGACAAACTTATAGCTTTTATAAATTGACGGAAACTCTGGCGGCCACGGGCTCATGGTCTAAAGGGCCTCTGCACACGGCGTATTTATTACGCGCCGAGGGAACGCGCTATCGCATTTTAAACGCAATTCAGACGCAGTGAGTAAACCTTAGCTTAATAAATGTTTGGTCATCTACAGCGCCGTGAGCGCGCGTTCGTAAAACGCGCTTCGTCAGCGCGTTGAAGATACGCCGTGTGTAGAGTAGTGCAGATATCCCAACAGTCATACTAGTATTTACAAAGGTGTAACTTCAGCAATAAAAGAGGACGACTACATCAAGTACAATTGGTTTTAGATAAAATTACCTGTTTATGATTATTTTCTAAATGGAATACTGCATTCATAAATAAAACATATGTACTAGTGAATACTGACCTATGTCAATTTGTAAAATCCAATGGAAATCATTGATTTCAAACAAAAATGCAGCACTATTACCGTCATATTCAAGGATACCACCTTCATATTTTACAATTAATTGTGCCAATAAATCTCTTTTTAATTTCTCATTGATAAGTAAGTCTTTTATCTGAAAAAAAAAGGTAATGTATTATATTATATCGAATATAATTGTTTATTGATTGCAACCTTTCAGAAATAGTTGTTTAGCTGAAGTCACAACATTATTTTAAAAACTAAGAATAGGTCCTTCAGCTACTTAGGAGTATTAATAAGATGGCCGTGAAAATCGCGCTATTTATAAGTTTTTTTCATCACTAAATCGAAATAAAAATACTAAAATAATTATTAAATTAACTTATTGTAATAGATTTTGTCTTATAGCCTACGCACACCGGGACAGAATGGCAAGGGGTCTTGTTTTTTTACAAAGGATATTTAAACTTATCTGGTAGGAATATGACATAAATTTCAAAATTTCACAATGGAATATCCTTTGGTACACAATTAAATCCCTTGCCATGCCGTCCCGATCTGAGCTGGCCCTTACCGGTGATAAGAATTACATATTATCTTTTTTTTACTAAACTCTGTCATAATAAAAACAAGCATTTTCAAAATCGTAATGGCTCCACACTCCACAGCTGGAGATGCACTAGAGCGCTGCCCGTACCTATTACGTCGGAACACTACGCGCTCTTCGCACTGTCCGTATACTTACGTAAATGAGTCATAAATCAATTATGTTAAGTAAATACATTCACCTTATTATTTAATAATTGTGTAACCATTGGTACATAATCCATTAATACACCAGATTGATGCATCCTGAAATTAAAAAAAATCAATATCAAAATCAACTTTTGCATATAATACAGGTGAATTTTTCAAGTGGGCGGGAATGGCCTTTACCGTAATTATGAAGAATAGCGAAAAATTCTACAAGGCGTCAAGAGCCCGATTTTCATGAAAACTAAAACTGATTACTTGATTTTTTTGAAAATCAATATGTCTAGCTGGGAATCGAACCCGCTAATTTAAAAAAAACAAGCTGTATTATTACAACAATTGATAATGCTAATAAAGATCAATTTCTGGAAAGGAATAGCTTACGACAAACTAAAAGAAAGTGGTCATTTTAGGCAAATAATATATTTCCCTGTTACCTTACCACCCAGTCCTCTTCAGTTGGAAGTGGAATTATGTAATTTTTCGTATTTTGTTAAATAATTTATAAAAAAAACATACAAAGAAGATGAATTCTGTGAACTGCATATGGATTTAATTAATTATGATAGATTTGATCTTAAGGAGGCATGTGCAAAATTTCACACACGCTTTTGATCCAAAAATGTTCTCAATATAGCTTCTTCACTGTTATTCGTCTTCGAAACGCTATAAAGAATCTTAAACAAGCAGGTAGCTTCATCAATATAAACCAATCAAGCCAGCCACAGAATATTATTTTAGCCAAAAACGGCCGCTTTTCTTTAGTTTACCATAATATGTCAATTACTTCCCAGAATTTAAGGCTTTTTGCAATTACATTGGGTTCGATTCCAACTAGGCATATTGATTTATAAAAAAATTAAGTGTACAGTTTTATTATTAATTGGGGTCGTGATTTATATTTATATATTGTATAATAATATTAAAGACTTACTGTGGTAAAGATATGTTTCCCAGACATTTGGTAAGAAGTGGTGACAATATCAATTCGGCATTTGTTGAATTTGGATACCTGACTAATAATAGTGCTGTGTCAACACCAGGGTTCTCCTCAATACTAAAACATAATCAGAAATAAACCTGTATAACTGGTCGGAAATATCTGTGAACCTAGCTGTTATGCAGTTCACATTTAATTTTTTTGTGTTCCCTATCTACTATGTTATTTTACATGAAAAGCGGTTTGAGATGGATGCGAATTCTATTTTATATTCTTTTTTTTCTATTTTAATTCAATGTGTTTAACCTATATTTTGAATTTGCTGAAATTTTATTCCAATGACGTCAATTATTCAAGTCCACAGATATTTCCGACGCGTAATAAATTTATATTCAACAAAACAACATCTAGTTGTACTGTTTCAAATTCCCTGTCTAGCCTAGAAGTAAAAATAGACATTGAGGTGTCACAAGGACAAACCATTTAACTGAATGTTTTTCAATTTGGCCAGTCGTTTACAGAATGACATCTGACACATATAACAAACTTAGAAGAAAAGTATATATACTTTGTCTCATTTATATTATGCAATTTTTCAAACTAAAAACTGAAAATTCTGTTTCGGCTGGTTGACATTGGCAGAATTGGGGGTTAAGATCTAGAATCGTTTGGCACGAAATGGGGGTTGGGAGGGGGTGAGGGGGGAGGGGGAGGATGCCCACTGTCCCCCGGTACCACTCCCGTGAAAAGGCAATTCACCAAACCCAATTAAAGTAACCTAACCTCAAAACACTCGTTTTCAAAATATACTTGCTTCTGCAACGTCTCCGGCGCTGCGGGAAGTGCAGCCCCTTCGCCCTTGCGTAACAAAGGATAGGCACCCACGCTCGCCTCCGCAGCTTCGGCTTGCTGGTCGCCTCCGGCGACCAGCCTCAGCCGCTACGGCTCGCACGGTTGCCTATCCTTTGTTACAGCGGGCGGGGGCTGCTCTCCCTCCGCGCCTCCGGCTTTTTATAAACACTCTAGGGGTGGTAGCCAAGAGACTACGTGGAAGTCGGGGTGCTCCGAGTCGGTTTTGGGGCAGATTCGACCTATTTTAACCATAGAGTGGATACACAAACTTGCTTCTGAACATAATTTCTAGGTCGTTATAAAACATGTAAAACAACAAAACATGAGTCTATACACTATTGCAGATGCGTAAACTCCGCAAAAAACATAAACAAAACATTCTAATTACACTGACTCATGACGCAAATCGCGTAGTTTTTACGTTCCGTTTAACGGTATTGCACGACATTTTAAACCACAGACTATATACTTGACACAATAATAAAGATTTAGTTGTCAATCGCCCATAAAAACGTTCCGTTTTACCTAATACCTGAATTAGGGTTAGAAACTTCATTAATTAATTTCTCGAAAACTATAAATTACCTTTTAATAAGAGTGATACGTTATAATCAGGGAACCAATCCCTACCACCTTTAATCATTTTTAGCCCTCAACTCGTGCCAAACGATTCTAGACCCCAGCCGAATTGGGGTATGACAACTCCGCAAAAGCCAAATAACAAGAACTGAACTGACAAAATAAATTATATAAATTTTATGCATTTAAGTGTAAGCATACTATACCTATCATTGTACAATTCAGGAAGTCCTGATGTGTCTACTTTGAGTCTAATTAAAAACTCCACTATGTGGTTTCCAACCCACACTTCAATATCATATTCTGATGTTAATGCATCACTGAGAAGTGCTGTGTATTCAAAATAAGCCCGAGAACTCTCATCTTCATGTAACTTATTTACCTAAAACATGAAAAAAACAAAACATAGAATAGGTCTTATATGTCCAGCTTGTAATTTTTGCGAACGATGTATTGCAGCTTTACAAATTATTTTTATACATACAATTTGCCCAAAGACCATAGATGGTAAGTTTGATGTGTTGCACAGCATTCAACATGTTTATTTGTAACCGTCAATATAATTTCCACAAAATCATTGCCTGTTTTGAGAGTTTAAAATTTGTGAAACAAAGTTACCTTCACTCTTGAGGCCTCAGCTGCTTATCAACTATATTTCAAGTTTCAACCCATTAAGTGGTCAGTTGTGAAAAGGAACACATCTCTTTTATAGAAACATACATACATATACATAAACGCACGCCTTTATCCCAGAAGGGGTAGGTAGAGGCGCCACCAGGACACCCACATTTCATCTTGTATGTTCCGTCCCATGTTGTGATAAGGGGTGAGCATATCAGGCACAAACTCCTGACTCCGGACTGATAATGAACAGAACAACCCAATATCACTTTGCCCGACCCGGGATTCGAAAACGAGACCTGCTTTGTAGTCGTACCGTAGTACAACTATGCCACCGAGGCAGTCATATTTTCTATATCGTTTTAAATAAATATGTATAACAATAGTAGTGACCGTGGAAACATGTAATTGGTGCTTTGCATTTGTTCTGTATCATATTTTGTAACACTGTATGGTCCCAAATAAAAAAAAATAGTAAAGCAATGTGTGATTTTAAAAAAGTGGATAATTATATTCACAATAACAGATTGTAAACATATTATTGTGAAAATACTTTAAATATAGTATATGAAGGAAATAAAACCATGTGTTAATTATATTGAACCAGACCAGTGATAACGACACTGGTCTATATTCGTTTAATATTCATTATTTATTGTTATCACAAGACGTTTTAATTAATGGACAAATGACTTATCCGAATAACTTAAACAACTTGGTACTTTTTAAAGGCAACGCGCGGATACCAGTGTTTCTCTGGCGAATACTGAATGTTGAATTTCGAGAGGCGGTTTATATTGCAAACTTTCATTCTCCCACCACTACTCGAACCACAACCGGGTCTACTGTAACAATATTACTTCTACAACTACCCGTAGATTGCTTAGGGCTTATTTATAATTGTTTTAACAATATTTTAGTGAAACATTTCAACTTTATATTAAACCGCCCCAACATATAATAACATAAGTCCTAACTACATATAAGTACATAAACTTGGTAATACCTGATGGGTTTTGTAAAGATTAACCAGTTCCGATACAACATTGCTCAATGCTCTAGGATCACATTCGTTCCATTTTGCAAGACTTGGTACTTTACTCTCCAAAAATTCATCATCCACATTCAGGAGGAAACTGTCGTCATCAAATCTAAAGTCTGGTGCAAACCATGGAGTTGACGAATCAAATAAAATATCCCATTTCAGTTTTTTTGAACAATATGGCAAAATTACACGAAATTGGCTTTCTGTCCCGTCTGTGGAAGTCGCAATTCTTTCAAAGTCCACTTTGGTTTTACATAGACCTGTTAAAGAAACAGTTTCATAATAAATTTCTTGGAACGTAAAAGTATTAGTTTAAAAAATGAGTATCAGTGATTACCGAGTTTCAAATCTTGACACAAATTCTGAACATAAGGCCGAAACACTGGCAATAAGTCATTTATTATACCACAGTTTTCGGTGCCCATTTTAGGTGTATATAATTATCCTGATTCCTGATTTTCTTACAATTTCATTAAACTGTGACAGTTGACATTTATCACAATTTTTAAGTTTTGACCACAGAGTAACAAGAAATTTTTAGACAATGCATTTTTTTTGTTTTTTAGTAGATCATGGACGTGTTTATCATGTTATATGGTGTTGTACCATAGATGTAGTATAACATAGATCGGCAATGTGAAAGAGATAGAATGATTTATATCATACATTAAAGCGAGATGCATGATGCGACCATGCGTTTACACGGAGAGCTAACTTTAGCGATTTGTGTGAAAATATGTCATTTAAGCGAACGACAAATTTCGCTTATTTTCTTGATTTATTTAATATTTCAGTACTGAGCTACTTTTATTGAATGTAATTTATTATGGTGAGTTGTCCATTGCCTGGACGTGATTGATTTTAGTGTAAAAACCCGAATAATCATAGTTTTTTATAAGATCGTATCACTTTTTTCAATGTTGTTTAGTGACAATATTGTAGATTTGTAAGACAAACCTTGTATGTATATCGGTAGAACAGAATGTCCATATTCATTATTTAAATGCATAGAAAGCATCCACTGCCTATAAAAAATGATATCATATACGTGAATTTATAATAATTTCAACCAACATTTGCTAGAGAGATTGATTGACAGTTTCGATCAATAATATTATGTCGATAAAAATAGTCAATGACCATAGAGGTTTCACTTCATTTTATAAACTCGTAGTATAACATCAATTCTATAATAACAGTTATTACTTCACTTTATTTATTCACTATTGATATTTGCTTAATATTAATTAATATTTCGTGTGCGTAATTTACCATTTCTGAGCCGGTTTCAAATTAACTGTGCCACGGAGGCTGTCATTTTAATAAAACAATAGAACATTAGTTATTATTATAAGGAATGCTTTACAAAACTTGTCAAATAAAATTATTCTCAAATATGACGATTTATCTTGTGTTTACGTATCTGTGTTGAAATAAACACAATCATTATTTTTCTGTTAAAATACCATGAAATGTCTCATATATATCTATAAAATTTAATTTTATTGGTTGGGCCGTTAGGTATATCGATATGATAGTATCGACAGTGCATGGCGCAGCATTATCTGTCACGCACACATGCAAACTTCACGCACACTATCATATTCTCGTTTTGGTTTCACTCAAAATGATACATTGCCGATCTATGTTATACTCACAGAACAATGAGGTCCATGTACCTCATTGTTCTGTGGTTATACTACATCTATGTGTTGTACAAACAGCATGGACGTAATATACAAACAGGACTGTGCACTCACGAAATAGTGTTGTCTTGACATAACACTTATGTCTCGGGAATAAGGTTTAATTTACTATGATAAAAGACATGGAGGCAAAACGAGCCAAACGATATAGTACATGGAGGTCTGTGTCTCTTTTCTTTCGCTACGGTGACCATAATAAAACCCTATCTTAAATCTTTTTAACACTCTTTTAATAGCTTCGAATGTATGTATTGGTTGATCGACTTGAAATTTTGCACACTTGTCAAGGACCGATGACAATGATGATGTATTCCAAGCCGTTTTCGGCCTCGGGGGCAATTACGTTGAACACAAGATTTTTGGAACGTAGTTCTTTATGGGAAGATCAAGGCAACAGGCTAATGATGATGATAATGAAGGAACTTCGTTTCTATCCGGTGTCCCACGACACTACGCGGTTTTTTTAAAATAGGACGTTGATGTTCCGTCCTCTGATGCGCTCTTGCGTGGCTTACGTAGCCTAGTTTGTTAGTAAAGGTACGAGCGCATTTTGGGCACGTTAACACCCCGCTGATGTAGTTGTCGTTAATGGGCACAGGTGGTCGGGCCTTTAGCTCGTCTCATTTTTCAGCGAGACCTTCGACGAGAACAACGCCTTGAATTGAGACGTCTCGTTTAGGTTCAGGTAGACGCCTTTAAAACTGAGCGTCGCGATGACAATAAAATAATTTAAAAAGTATATGAGATTATCCTAATTAGAACTTTCAGGAAAAAATTGTTGTAAAAACAATAACAGTTGGTGATTTGCGCACAGCTGCCATTCTTTGATAAGATAGCCGTAGATAGACGTTTTTTCGGCAGCCTCCGTGGCGCAGTTGGTTAGACGCCGGCTGTGGAACGAGAGGCCGCGGGTTTGATTACCGCACCGTGACAAATGTTTGTAAAGCCCACAAGTATATGTTGTTGACTGTTTTTATTACTTTAATTAATAGTCTGCCTTAACTATAATAATAATATGTCTCGGGTCTGGGTGTTTGTGAGACCGAAAACTCTCATAGCTTCTGATACCCACGACACAAGACGCGATCTTAGTGTAGGATCCTGCCATGTATGTGACTGTTGGGTCTGTGTGTATTAAATTTATTATGGTCACCCTATTAGCACGGGACACAATCCTCCACTACTCTACGTCTCTCGCTCAGATCGTTTTTCCGATCAGAGTGCGCAGTCCTGTTTGTATAATACATCCAAGACAAACAGGACTGCGCACTCACGAAATAGTGTTGTCCTGAAATAGCACATATGCCTGTGGAATAAGGTTTAATTTGCTATGATAAAAGACATGGAGGCAAAACGAGCCGAGCAAGATAGTACATGGAGGTCTGTGTCCCTTTTCTTTCGCTACGGTTACCATAATATGGACTGGTAACAATTCCATGCCAAGATGATGTAAATAAAAACACTTATTCTTAGGAAATTATATTTTAAGGCGGGCTTACTTTGCTATTATAAACAAACAAGTCAGCTTAAAAGTAACACACAGTACGTCAAAATTAACATTTAAAAGTACATAAGCAGTACTTACTTAAAAACTGGTTTATATACAATAGTAACTAAAGTACATTCTAAGATATTTACAAAATATTCGTTACAAACATTATACTACAAACGTGAATAGGCATTATTAACACAAATCTTTAAAGACAGGGTTTGCAATCAATAAAAAAAAGATTCCAACAATATGATTTGTCTACATAACATTCCCCATATCGTAATGATTTGTGAGAATATTTGTACGTCTGAATTAGTAATGTAATAGATTATGAATAGATGAAGTCATATCAATAATTAAAACAAAGAAAAGAAAAACAATACATTAAAATGGAATGAAATTTCCAACTATTGGATTCGAACTGAACATAAAATAAGTAAAAAAATATGTCAATAATGTATTATCATGTCCCTTTAATACGAATTAATGCCTTTGCAAGACCCTTGGAAACATAATAAAATTGGCCTATTTATTTAGACCTTCTCTGCTTTATCTGAACATTAACAGTGTAATCCAGAAGTGTTTCTTTTTTTTTTGTTGTTGCAACAGCAACATAAAAAATTATTGAGTTGCCTTTATAATGTTCTCACAAAATAATTCTATATAGAATAGTTTAGGGGTATTACCAATATTGAAATATATAATTAATCGTCAAATTTAATTGAATGTACCCCTGTGTCAATGGCACCGCCGCGGTATGATCCTCTTTTCTTCTTAGTCTTCTCATGCTTGAATGACTTGCCCCGTGTGTGTTTCAAGTCTTGACTGGCACGTTCCCCCCAGGAACCTCTCGCTCCACTCTGTAATATTATTTTTATTATTTTTATACAATATGTATTAAATAATGATAAAAATATTAAAAATCAAAGACATACCACTTATTATTTAACAATTCAATTAGTAGTGCTTGTTCAGACACGTTATAACAGTTAACAATTATCAATATGGTTTTGCAAAATAATCCCACTATTGATGAATAAAATGTAAATAGTTTGGCACTAGTAGCATAAAGGCAATACTTTAACGGTGGGCCTTTTAATTTACTTGTTAATCATTAATCTATGCAATGTAATGTATGGCTTTGAATGTCAATCTCACCTATTTAATCAAATACTATTTTCTTATTTTGAGAATTATCTCCTCCGTCAAAACTTTTTCTGTCTTTGAAACCCCCTTTATTGAACCCTCCCCTGTCGCCGCCCCAGGAATGTCTATCGCCGCGGCCGCCTCGGTCTCCACCGCGTCCACCACGGTCTCCACCTCGACCTCCCCTATTGAATCCCCGGCCACCCCTATCACCGAATCCTCCGCGACCACCCCTGTCCCCAAAACCTCCACGACCACCCCTTTCGCCAAATCCTCCGCGGCCCCCTCTATCTCCGAATCCACCCCTACCCCCTCGTCCCCCTCTATCGCCGAATCCCCCGCGACCTCTCTGGCCACCTCTTCCTCTGTCATTGAATCCGCGTCCACGATGGAATCCACCTCGTCCTCCGTTATTCCAATTGCCAGATTTATTGCCTTCACCCTCATCATTATCTTCCTCATCTTGATTTTCCCCCTCCTGACAGAAAAGGGTTTATATTAACGCCAAGACTACACTATGTGATAAAATTAGGATATTTTAAAGTAAATGCCCGAAACTGCGCCATGGGATTTTGAATCCAAAATAACAATTTTCCATTATCACATGGAGTGGCCTTGGCGTTTTGCAACTTTAGGGCATTTACCTTGGCTTCAAAAGAATTATCCTTAAGTCTAGGATCAACACTGACAGCTTCAGTTACAACACGTCGAAATGGAACAGGTTTACTATTGACTCCCTCCTTTTCATTAGGTGTTGACACATGGTTAGTACCCTAAAATTAACAATGATTAAATTTTAAAACACTGTTCACAATATTGTTTTAAAATCTTGCTGGTGGTGAGATACCTTTGCCTCCATGGACAACAATCATTGCATTATGTGAACACGGAATAACATACACAATTACTGATAAGGAATGAAGAAAGTGTGTTGCTTTCTTGAATATACCTTTAATTTTTAGCAATAAACATCATTAAAAAAATCAGTTTTTTTTAATAATAATTAAATCAATATTTCTTACAAAATGATGCACCTACCTACCATCAGGTGCAATAGTCGCTTTTCTGCGCGTCTTAAAAAAAATAAATCTTACTTTTACGAAATTATTGTAGGGTTTCTTGGCTGGGACGAAGTCTCCTCCTGAAGCTTTTCTCTTTTTGCCCGTCTGGAAGCTGTTTTCTGATGTCTGAAATACAAAGACATATTAATATAAACAAAACATTCTGAACATTTTCATGGCTTGTACAGAAAATTAATGCAGGGTTTTAGGTAAGGTTACCTGTTCATTTGATTCAACATGTTTTGCTTTTTTCATAACTTTTGTTGGTGGTTCATCTCCACTGTCGTCACTATCATCGGAAGACTTGTTTTTTTTTGCTGGTTGTTGTTTTGGTTTATCATCATCACTAGAATCACCATCTGAAGATTCCTGCTTTTTAATAGTTGAAGGTTTTGCTCCTTTTGCAGTTGTTGATTTTTGAGTTGTCTTAGACGATTCATCGTCACTGCTGTCGTCACTGTCATCAGAAGATTCTTTTTGTATTGGTTTCTTTATTTGAGTAGGAGCAGCTTGAGGTTTGGCAGGAGTCTTTTGTGCTGGCTTAGATTTTTCGTCCTCGCTACTCTCATCACTATCATCAGAGGATGAATCTTTTTTAGCAGCAACTTTAGCAACAGGCTTAACTGGCGTAGCTTGGGGCTTTTGCACAGGCTTTGGTGGTGCCTTGTCATCTTCATCATCACTGCTTTCTTCACTATCTTCCGATTCTTGTTTTTTGATTGCAGGTTTAGCAGGTGGCTTGGCTGGAGTTGCCTTAGGAGCTTGTTTTGGCTTAGGTTTTTCTTCATCACTGCTATCATCTGATGATGATTCCTGCTTTTTTGCTGTCACTTTAGCTTGCGGTTTTATTGGTGTAGGTTTGGGAGCTGATTTATTTTTAGACTTGTTATCATCCTCACTACTGTCGCTGTCAGAAGATTGTTGTTTCTTAGTCAATATTTTAGCTTGGGGTTTTGCAGGAGTTTGTGGCTTGGTAACTGGTTTTTGAGCTACCTTGGGTGGTTCTTCATCACTATCACTGTCATCAGAAGATTCTTGTTTCTTATTTTGGGAGGGTTTGGGAGCTGCTTTGATTGGGGCTGCTGCCTTTACTGGAGGCTTCTTAGCTTTCTCCTCATCACTGCTTTCTTCACTGTCTGATGTTTCTGCTTTCTTTGCAGGAGTTGCTTTTGGTGGTGGCAGAACTTTTTTAGCAACTTTAGGCTTTTCATCTTCACTATCACTGTCATCTGAAGATTCTGTTTTCTTTGCAGGTGCTGATTTTGCTACAGTCTTTACAGGTACTGCTTTTTTGCTAGGCTCATCATTATCACTACTGTCATCTGATGATTCTTGTTTCTTTTGTAGTTTCACTGTTGCTGATAATTGTGGCTTGACTGGTTGTTTTGTTGGCTTAGATGTGGCGTTGTCTTCACTGCTGTCACTATCATCTGATGATTCATCTGGCTTCTTAGCAGGGGCAGGTGGTGTTGGTTTCTTAGTCTAAAATAATATATATACACTTTTAAAATTGTGTGTGCCTCTGATAACTTTTATAATTAATTTATAAATCATACTCAGAGGTAGTGACGAATATAGATAGATTAATATCACAGTATTTCAATAAATTATTTAACATCATTGTAGTAACAGTTCAATTAAATTAAATTTAGTTATAGGAGTGAAATATTACTTGGTTAGGCTTTTCATCTTCAGAGCTATCTGAGTCTGAAGACTCTTGCTTTTTTTTTATGGCAGGACCTTTCCCATTTACTTGAATAGCTTTTTTTGGCGGCTGCTTTTCACTGTCATCACTTGAATCACTAAAAATTAAACAGGTATTATATATTGAGTAAGTGAATTTAAAATTACAGTATAAATAAAAACCTGATTAATTGTGGTCTTACCTGTCAGCTTCTTTAGCGGGTAGTTTATTTTGTGTTTTAAATTTTGTAAATATATCAATTAAAGTAGGTAAATTTTTGGCTCTTGGTTTCTGAAAAAAAAAAAGAAATTGTGCTATTTTTCGAAGTTGGCAATTTTTAAAGATCCTAAACATATACATATATTTTCGATTAGAATTGTGCTACCTATTTTTAGTATACTATTTTTTTTAAATATCATATAAAAATAAATAGCACCAACGAAACGGAACACATAGCAGAAAAAGAAAATGTTCAATATGTTCATGACTCTACAATATCACACATAAACCTACAATCCACTACAAAGAGTATGTTATCAAGATCAGAATTTAACAAAGATAAAACTGGCTACAACATTTAGTATTATATATGATTTATTACTTCTACTTTTTTCTAAGTTATAGGTCCTTTATAAGCAAAATTCCATTCTATTTGATACCAGCACTTTGTTTATTTCAGCTCCCAACCCAGCACTGCTGGTTTTTCGTTGAAAAACATAGTTGTCAGGGGTTACTGGATACATCAAATATGCCTGCATGACGTGCCTAGGATAGTACCATGCATCACTTAACAATTGAAAGTTCATACTCTCCAATCAATCTGAAGGTGCCTGACAGACATTTATTTGAAATACAATAGACACAAGGAACAAATTGTTGGCTTAAAACAAAACAATTTTTTTGGACATTCGATTTCTTTTCAACACACTCTGCGGCGCAGTTGATTAGACGCCGGCTAAGAAACGAGAGGCCGTGGGTTTGATCCCCGCACTAAAACAAATATTTGTGTGATACAAAGATATTTGTTTCAGGTCTGGGGGTTTGCGAGACCGAAAAGTCTCTCATAGTTCCTGATACTCATGACACAAGACTTGATCTTAGTGTGGGGTCAGGACCATGTATGTGACTGTGATGTGATGTAAATACTGGGTGTATTTATTTATTTGTTATTATAAGAACAAAGATTTATTGTTAAAAATTAAATTATTTTCTAATAAATTACTTTTTCGTGGTTAAATACATCAACTCACAGTTAGAGCTGCTATGTCTTTACTATAGAAAGCTAAAAGAGGAATGTCTAACAGGACACCAAAACTGTAGTGGCCTTATTCATAGATAATTTTAAGCGCTATTTTAGTTTTTGAATGTTTTGTCTTTTATGCTCAAACTGAATTCAAAAGTCATTCAAAGGGGACAAAACATTCTATAACTAAAATAGGTTTTAAAACTATTTATAAATAAGGCCAAAAGAAGTTACAAAAGAAACTAAATCATGGATACCATGAAAAAAAAAGAGTTTAATATTATTTACTTCTATAAATTTAATAATAGTGTAAATAAATAAAGTATTAGTAAGTTAGAAGGAAAGACATATTAATATATCGAAATTTAGCAAATTATATAAAGAGGAGGAAAGATTGCTACAGTTGCAAAATATATTATGGTTCCTTCATCCAGGCCACATTGACACAAGTGATCCTACACTCTTATTTAATATAAAAAATTGGTGAACAGTACAGGGGTTAAATACCCAAGATGCAACCGAATGACAACTGAAGTGACTTTCTTTGGAAAATCCCCAATATTTAAAAAACAATGGTAAAAAGGAATGGATTGTTGTATGTTACACTAAGATTTGACATTTGCCATGGTGGCAGCCTCCTTAGCCTGAATGTCAGCCATCTCATTGCCTGTAATAGTGCAATGAGATGGAATCCACTCTAGTACAGTGTGTGCAGTGTACTATTTAAGCATTGTTTCATGTTTTGCTAACATTGTCCTTATTTTTAGAGTGATGCAAAAATTGCCTCCTCTCCGAAAAAGATTCTTGAAGACATCTTATTGAATCCAAAAAAATAATACTTTTGGGAAGTTTATGTGTGTGTTGAGGATGTGTGATTCAATGAAGTATATTGCCTCTGACAAAGGCTACTACAAGGCTCAAAAACAAAACCCCCATACTGCCGTCCTCAAGCTAAAATGCCGTTAACTACCATAACCCTTTTTTGAGTTATGCGCAAAAAAACATTTTTTTTGTTTTTAATATGCTACTCAATAACTAGAAGTCATATTTAAAACTTTGAAATACTGAATAATAGATCTCAGGAAGCACTATTCAAAAGCGAAACTTTTTTTTCTGATTATACTTGCATTTAAAAGTAAAAATTGGTCAGATGTTGGTTAACGGCATTTTAGCTAGAGGACGGCAGCATAACCAAAGTGACTCCGTATAATAGCAAAATACAGTAACCTCTGGCAGTATTATATGTTTAAATGATCTAGACCAGATAATTTCCAATCAAGAATAACTTCAAAAAACTTTACATTATTTTGAACCGCAATATACCTAGGTATCGTAATATTATGTAATTGCATTACGATTATACAGCATGGTAAAAGCTGAGGAGCCAAACACCAGTAGACTAGTCTCAATAATTAATTTACAGCCATTTTACAGCATACAGTTTGGACACACATAACCTAGTATAATCAATAATTTTACCACATGTAACATAAAAACAATACTGCGCAAAAGTAAAAAGAATCATATTAAGGTGAAATAATGTTTGAATAAAACCAATTGACCAAATTGAACACGTGTAGTTGCCGGGTCCACACGTGGTTTATATACACTCGTGGGCCGTGGGGTACTTACCGCTTTAGTCCTCTTTAAAACCTCTTGTGCCAATGATTTTTCAACATTCTGGAAATATTCATAAATCAGACTGTTTAACTCAGCTTTAATTTGCGCCGGGACTTCCATAGTTTCAGAGTTTATTTAAACACAAAGAAAACACATGAAGACAGACGCTGCCCAACGCTACGGTAGAGAAATCTCAAGTCAAAGAGGGAAATCAGGAATGTTGCCAGTTGCCAGATATAATTTGCGAAAATATCGTTGATCGAATTTAATAATCTAGAGACTTTTATAATCGACTAATAGTGACTAGTAGATTGTTTTGCTTGAGTAAATCAATAGTCGATTTTTATAATATGAACTGTCGAGAACAAAATTTAATTTACTATCTGGCTAACCAAACTTGATACTGGAAAAACGCGGCAAATTTTAAAAAATTAACTATTGCAACACCATTATTAGATTCCTAAAGGGCCCAGTAAACGATCAAATATGTTTGACTTTGTTGGTCAAACTTTACGTTTTCATCAAACAATAGTTTAGACCACAGACTAAGGCGTAATGTTTAGACGATCAAACAAAAGATTATATTTTTGGCCATAGATTCGGTCACAGATAACTTTATACTAGGCCAAAAGCGCCGTCAATCCAGATTTTCATCCAAACCAAATCCAAACACGTAGACTGTTTCACAAACGCGTCAAACCAAGCTGCATAATTTGACAAACAATTTGATCGTTTTGATTTATTATCACCCTAGTAGCACGGGACACAATCCTCGACTCAACAGCTCTCGCTCCGCTCGTTTTTTCGATCAGAGTGCGCAGTCCAGTTTGTATAATACGTCCATGGTGAAATTGTAAAATATAACCTGTCGAAAATATCTGTGAACTTAGCTGGAATGCGGTTTACATTTGATTTTTTTGTGTTCCCCTATCTACGATGATATTTTACAGTAAAATGTTTAGAGATTTATGCGAATTCGCTTTTTTTATATTTTTCTTTATTAATTCAATTTATTTAACCTATTATACGGATTTTATCGCGATTTGGTTTAATTTTTACATTTTTTAACTTCCCGACGTTTCGATTACTTTACAGCTTTCGTGGGGCGGACGCCCCGTGACCACGAAAATAATTAATTAATTAATTAAACCAAATCGCAATAAAATCCGTATAAAATAGTTTTATTTCAATGTGTAACATTCGCGTAAATCTAAGAAACCATTATTTAACCTATATTTTGAATTTGCTGAACTTATGATCCAATGACGTCAATTATTCAGGTCCACAGATATTTCCGACGCGTAATATATAGCTTGTAAAATGAGGCAAATATAAAAAAAAGAGTGGGAGCGCCTTCGATCAAATATACACTAGATACAACATGAGCGCTTGAAAAATGGCACCGAAAAAGAGTGCTTAAATTTCGAGTAAGCACTCTTTTGCCTTCAGTCGCGCACCGACTGTTGCTTGTGATAATGCATAAATGCTCCGTAAAAATGTGCAAAAACAACACGCTTACAAAGCTTGAAACACATGGGGTTTCGTATTTTCAGCAAGTAAAATTCATTTACTTGCTTTCTACTTTAATCAATATGCGAAATCGAGTACCAATAATTAAATATTAATTAATTTGGCAAACTAAAATCAACAAGCGGTGCTTCGCAGTTGTCTCTTTCGTCTCGCTCGAATAGACAAAGATGAGTAGCGTCACGATTTGGATAAGAAAATACACGGAGTTATGTTGTTTTATTTTTAAATATTAGTAATAAGTAATTTAAACTTATTATAAAATTCAAATTAACATCAGAAATATCTGTAATAACAGATTTCCTCAAAATGCAATAAAAAGGGATAAGTGGCGTGAAAATATTTCACAAGAAAGAGGCGAAGAAAATTTTAAGCCAAACAACTCGAGCGTAGTGTGTTCAGACCATTTAGCCGTTTCTGACATGTATTATAATAATTTTACAGCAATCATTTGTTTCATGCGGGGATCGAACCCGCGGCCTCTCTTTTCTCAGCCGGCGTCCAACCAGTTGACCAGTTATTATTATTGATTATATTATGTACAGACTGTGTTGAAATATATTAAAAAGAGACATTGTTAAATATATAATAAAAAATAGTTGTATTTCTACGATTTTTGTTTCGTTAGTTCATGATTTTGCCATATTCGTACAACATTTTACATAATGTGAAAGAAAAATAAACTTTATAATATACCTTATTACATTGTAGATTATAACGTTCATGTTAATTCATAAAAATATGTAAACATTTTACTCCATTGCGTTTCTATTCCGCTGTCCAACTAGTCATAAAATTTTTTTACTTTCGAGGACGTCTCATTCAAAAAGGTACTTTATGCCCCAGGAATAAGGTGAAATTTGTGTTAATTTAATCGGAATACGTGATCTTTGGTTTACTTTTTTGTTTTAATGCTTCGGTGCCACTTTTTAAAAGAACATTTATAGGGAACTGTGTATCTAGTGTATAATAATTGATCGATGGGGAGCGCAGTTGGGACATATTACGTCTATTTCACACGCGCACACTGTAAATTGTAATTGACCTAATTAATCTGTGATTGTAATGCATATTAGGACTAGTGACGTCACTAGTTTTGATTTGCGTCCTTTTTCGTTTACTTCCACTATAAGATTTAAAACGTTTCTAACTTTTTAAATTCTGAATGGATTTACAAAATTCTTTGTTTGCTAGATTTTGGATATGGATACTATTTGATAAATACAATTAAAAAAATGCAGGCAAATACCCTATTAGACTATTGATGTTCATGTAAAATAAGTTCAAATTTCAAAATATTTTGAGTGAAGAAGGAACAATCGTCTAGATATCCGTTCTTACAAACTGTCTTAGTTTATGTTATGACTATTAAAAAAGTATAATTGTCTCTTAGATATACGCGAATGTTACACATTGAAATAAAACTAATTTTTACTCCGCTCAATGAGCGAATGACTAATACCTCAATCCGCCCCGTGACCACGAAAGCTGGAAAGAATCGAAACATCGTGAAGTAAATTTAAAAATTAAACCAAATCGCGATAAAATCCTTAAAAATTAGTTTTATTTCAATATTACAGAAGTATCTATGTCCACATTGTGATTCAAATTTAGAATTCGTCCTAGATACATAAAAACCATATTATACCATATACTTTTTTAGTTACTCAGTGCTACAATAATCAGTTGCAAGTTGCAATTTAACATTTTTATATAATTTTCTCTATTTTCTATAATAATAAAAAGTATTATTCATTATTGGCAACATTTGATTTGTATGTGATTGTCAGCAAGACGTCGGGGCTTGACTATTTAGCAATATTATTTTCTTTTTTTAGTTGCTGTGTTGTTGGGAGACGTGACTAAAATTCTGTTAAAGATTTCCGTTCATAATTATTATGTACAATATGTTGTAAAAATAATTATTGTTTTGTGACGTGACATACCGTGAATAGACATGTTTTCAGTACAGTTTGCTTTGTCGATATTTAATATGAGCAAGAAAACAATTTATAAAATATAAATATTACATTCATGTCGTTGTTATTCGAATTGTGTGAGAACACGATGCCCGTTCAACAAATAAATGTAAAAAACTCATCTGATATAGAGAGTTGGGAATGGGGCGGAGGAGGCGGCAGAGAGACGATCCGAGCAGGCTCTGGTAGCAGTCAGACCTCGTGCAGTAACTCCAGTGGAGACATATGCCGAATATGTCACTGCGAGAGCGAAGCGCATAATCCGTTGCTGGCTCCATGTTATTGTTCAGGTAAAAAATCTGGTTCTTATTCTGTAAATTAACACAATTAAGTTATTGCTTTGAGTGAATTGTGACATTTTCAGTAATGTAGTCTTGTTTTAGGGTGTCCCTTGGTATATTGTCTTCAATATTTATGGTATTGAGGTAGTTAGAGTGAGATAACAGGCTTAGAAATATTTGTTTCTGAATCATTATTTACATGGATTGATGTCTGGTAATTTATTTATATTAACAAACACCAATATCAGCAATAAAAACATTGTGTGTGGCAAATTGCACTATATCCCAATACTAAACTATTTCATATATTTATTTTTCTATGTCTATTTACATCAAATAAAAATTATAGACTTTATTGATTGTGCAATAAAAGTAGTTTTTTATATGTTCTTTTGTGTAGAACCATATTAACGTGACATTTTATAATTTAAATTAGCTTTTAAACTACTACTGGTTTAGCACTAGATGAGTAAAACGCTGGCTATACAGATAAAATCAGAGAAGTATATAAATACAATATTTGATTAATGTCTTGGGGCACTGGACAAATACATATTGGGTTATTTGGTGAATATATAATCACTGTAAACATCTGTCAAAGTAACATCAGTATTTATTCATAACATTACAAAAAAATGTTCAGCAAATAAAACAGTTGTATGCACTCATTAGGTACTTTATAAATGTCTATGATCTACAACTCCTCTACTATATTTTGCCATATGTAGTAATCATGCTTAATTTGATAATGAATTATTTTCTAGTCGGAAGTTTTAAACAATTCCTGGAAACTTTTATTTTATCTAAATACAAGTCATTCTCCGTACAAGCTGTTCGATTGTGGAACTCACTTCCAGATGTCGTAAGACGGGCTCGAACACTATCGTCATTCAAATTACAAGTCAAGGAGCACTATCTCTCTCACTAAACTCACATATTGCTGTGCTTTTACTATTCACATTTATTATGTATATATCTATAATATAATATGTATATATGTATTAATATAATATGTATATTTGTATGTAATATGTATGTTTGTTGTATGAGTTTATATTTGTGTTTTATTTTATTGTTTCTTTATCTATTTATAATATTATTATTTATCTATTTATATTTATGTCACTATAGACCCTAGACTGCCCTTTCTCTCTCCTTTCTTCTATGTCCATCCTAAGGTTGCCTGGAAGAGATTGCCTTGTGCAATAAGGCCGCCGATTGTACTTATTGTTTAGTTTTGTTATTATCTCTGTCTTTTTCCCATGGTGTACAATAAAGAATATATAAATAAATAAATAAATACATTTATTAAAGACATCAAGGATACATAATATACAATAGTACAATATTCTGAAATGTACGTAAATAACAAGTGTGTTCAACATCTGTTATAGAAACCATACACATGTTTTAATTTTATAAATAAAACAATAATGATAATTTTAAACTTGTAACATTATGCAGTCTCCCAAAACATCACGATAGACTAAACTATGGCTCGGCAACAAAAAAAACTAGTTCTATATCCAATAATTTTCAAGTAACATTGATTCCAGTAAACATAAAAAAAAATCCGACTGCCTCGGTGGCGTAGTTGTATTACAGTATGGTTACAAAGCTGGGGTCTCGGGTTCGAGTCCCGGGTCAGGCAAAGTGATATTGGATTTTTCTATTAATTATTAGTCCGGAGTCAGGAATTTGTGTCCAATATGGCGATAGGCTCGCCCCCTATCACATCGTGGGACGGACCATACAAATCGAAATGTGGGTGCCCTAGTGGCGCCTCTGCCTACCCCTTCGGGGATAAAGGCGTGAGTTTATGTATGTATGTATGTATGTAAAAAAAATCTACTATAACCAACACTTTGTAGCATTATGACAAGGGACTTCTATAATTTATTAATTTAATTGACTTATGTTTAATTGACTATTGTTTTTTTTTTGTATTTTTAATTATTGGTGTTGTTTGGCTGCTGGTTTGACGCCCGTACGTCACCCAAGGTGTCCACTGAAAATCAGCGTTGTGGAGTGGTTTGGACCACTTCACAACATTTAGCTGAGTGGATACCTATCGGTCACAGCCGCGACCAGTTATTTTTTGTTGTTACTATTTATTATTAATTTTTTTTTCTGTCTAAGATTCATGTTGCGTCTGTGACTAATACATCGTTTTTCTTTCTTTCTTTCTTTCTTTCTGTGCAATGTTACATAGACAAACTTAAGATCTACATACCAAATTGAATCAAAACAAGTGTTAATTTCAAGAAATATTATCAAACTTCTCATGGAAGGGATTTTCAATTATTTGTTGCTCAATTTGGATAAGTTGTAATGGAAAAAAATTGTACTATTACCAGTCAGGCCCAGCATTACCTGTGTGCAGTTAGATTTCGAATCCAGTCTACATCAACAATATATTGTTTCGAGTAACTAACTGTTTTATATTTGAAATCAATGTGACCACCAGCGACTATATTGCTTTTCCCATCATTACCCTTTATATTCTGTTCCAAACTATGCCCTGGCGAAAAGCTAATGCATATACAAATATTCTTTTACAATATATGATATTGAAAGTCCTTCAGAGGCTCTTCAATTCCTTTCTCCTCGAGGGATCAACGCCAGAGGCATGGAGCAGGAGCGTGGTGGTACTGTTCTTCAAAAAAGGTGATGATAACACTTTGCTGAAGAACTACAGGCCCATCTCGCTCCTGAGCCATGTCTATAAGCTGTTTTCGAGGGTCATCACAAATCGTCTCGAACGCAGGTTTGATGACTTCCAGTCTCCCGAACAAGCCGGTTTCCGAAAAGGCTTTATCACCATAGACCACATTCATACGCTTCGGCAAGTTATACAAAAAACCGAGGAATATAACTTGCCGCTTTGTTTAGCGTTTGTGGACTATGAGAAAGCCTTTGATTCGATCGAGACCTGGGCTGTGCTAGAGTCTCTCCAGCGGTGCCACATAGACTATCGGTACATCGAAGTGTTGAAGTGTATATACAACAACGCCACCATGTCGGTCCGAGTACAAGATCAGAGCACGAAGGCTATTCCACTACAGAGAGGCGTGAGACAGGGAGATGTGATATCTCCGAAACTGTTCACTGCCGCGCTGGAAAACGCCTTCAAGCTCTTGCTGTGGAAAGGATTCGGCATCAACATCAACTGCGAGTATATCACTCACCTTCGATTTGCCGACGATATTGTAGTCTTGGCAGAATCGCTGGAAAACCTTAGCACTATGCTCGAAGACCTCAATCGAGTCTCCCAACAGGTGGGTCTTAAAATGAACATGGACAAAACGAAGATCATGTCGAATGTCCATGTTGTGCCCACCCCCATTGGAGTTGGGGGCTCGACTCTTGAAGTTGTAGACGAATAGGTATGTCTATTTAGGACAAGTGGTCCGGTTAGGCAGGTCCAACTTTGAGAGAGAGGTCAATCGTCGAATCCAACTCGGTTGGGCAGCGTTCGGGAAACTACGCGACGTCTTCTTGTCCAAAATACCTCAGTGCCTCAAATCGAAAGTCTTCGATAGTTGTGTGTTGCCAGTGATGACATACGGCACCGAGACGTGGCCTCTCGCTATGGGCCACATTAGGCGGCTCAAAGTCACTCAACGAGCTATGGAGAGGGCTATGCTCGGGGTTTCCCTACGAGATCGAATCAGAAATGAGGAGATCCGTAGGAGAACTAAAGTAACCGACATAGCCCAGCGGATTAGTAAGTTGAAGTGGCAATGGGCGGGGCACATAGCGCGGAGAACTGATGGCCGATGGGGCCAAAAAGTTCTCGAATGGAGGCCACGTAGCGGAAAGCGCAGTGTAGGACGTCCACCCACAAGATGGTCAGACGACCTGGTAAAGGTCGCGGGACGTCGCTGGATGCAGGCTGCCTCCAACAGGTCCCTGTGGAAATCATTGGGAGAGGCCTATGTTCAGCAGTGGACGTCCTTTGGCTGATGGATGGATGATGGATGGATAATATGACGTAAGTCTGAAGATCACAGATTTATAGATTAAATCCCACGATCTCTCAGGCTATGGCTTGATCCAGTATTTGAACCCAGGATTTCGCAGTTTAAAATGTGTACCTGCTGCCAGTAAACTAAATTACATTATCCCGATTCCCGTCTCATTATTAACTTATATTTTTTGCAACCTAGGTAGAAAGTATTGGTTTTAAAATAGCTGTAACATCTTAGTACTAAATAGGCGATAATTACTTTAGTGGATACAGTTTATAAGACCGTAAGAGTTATCGCTTCGATTCATATTGAATAGGTACACGTATTTTGCAGTTCGATATAAAAATACATATGTATATATGAGAATACCATTTTAATGTAGTTTTTCTATTACAAAGCTAGCACATTTTTTGAAGGTTAATCAATTAAGCTTATTTGTAAAATACACATGGAATACGAATAAAATAGCAATTCCTAGTTGTGTTAAAATACAATAATTATCATGTTCAGGAAAGGAATTCCATTTTGTAAGTAAAACGTATATTATGACCAAGTACATTAAACTCTGTGTTTGTTGTGCTAAATTATTTGTATTGACACGTAATTATTATATCTCTTACTGTGTGGCAGTAAGCTACGTTTAGTCATTACAAGAGTTTGTAGCCACTTAATGTAAGATCAAGACGTTCATTTGTCCTATGTTATTTATAGGCAAAAGGAATTATAATTAATAGTCTTCTACATTTTCGCGATTAAATTTCCGATCGTAATAAGATTCGGAAAGGAGGTAATCTAGATATGGATTATGCCTTATGGACATACGTTATTAAGCACTTTATTCAACTCCGAAGGAGAAAAACATGTAGCAATGTTTGCATTGAACGTAATACTAATTTTGTGTAAAACTCCTTTAATTATTTCGAAATATAACATATTCGGGTGCCGGTTTTGGTATAGTCAGTGGAGAGAAGATAAGTGGACATGACAAAAAAATGGACCTAGAAGAAGTCGAGACGGACCGCTAAACTTAAATTAAAACGGACTTATCGCGATGGGAACATTTTGTATATTATTTTTTGTAATTTCATCGTGTGTATGCATGATCCAATCACGCTTTTTCAAAAAAAAAATAACAATAATATGTTTTAATAATTAGTAGCTACAGTTATACCGTTTACCAGAAAACCAATTTTATTTGACACATTGACCTTCAACGTAATAGCCGCAAAATTTAATTTGAATAGCCGATTAGGCGTGTAAAAGTAGATATATTGCTTCATGCATTTTTAATTTCATGTGAAATAATTGTATTTTATCTTTCCAGGAAGCCTTAAGTACGTGCACCAGAGTTGCTTGCAGCAATGGTTGACGGCTTCAGAGACGAGATGTTGTGAATTATGCAAATTCAACTTTATCATGCATACAAAAATAAAACCGTTCAACGAGGTATAATCACGTTATTACATTCCAATCAATAACAATGTTAGAATACGTGTGTTTAACGGGTATGCTTGTATACTGTTTTTACTGTGTAATTTGCGTTGAAACATCTTGCTACGTGACTATGATTTCTCCCCACAAGGTGACATTTACGATTTTCAAAGATAATAATTTAGAAGGAACTTATTTTGTTATATATGTTGGTTATAGAGTATTAGCGCTAGTCCGTGTGCCGGTGGCCATAATGTAGGTGTGGGTTGAGTAGTATAGGCTGGCTGTTCCTCAGTGGCGCCTGCTGGAGATGTCGGGCGTGGAGCGGCGGCGGCTGTGCTGTGCCGTACTTTTTCACTGCGTGGCGGCGCTGTGCGTCATGTGGTCTTTATTTGTACTTATCGAACGCGCCGTCGAAGAGGTCAACCGTGGACTTATCGGTAAGACCACATACATATGTAGATACATAGATCTTCTAAATAAATCGTATTTTGCTTGCCCACAAAATAGGAAATAAAAACTGTGTAAAAACCATGATACTTATATAATATATTATTATAAACTACATATTTCTCAACGTCCGTAATCAAGGAAAATAAAACTTAAGTTTTCGTATTACATTTTGTATCCTTCAACACTTATTCTATTGTAATCAATCGACAATCTTTACTGTAATAAATTAAAATTTATTTACAGGAGTACGAAATTTGTAATGTTGGTTTATTTATAATCTAGTGGTTCTTATTTATTTAGTCGAGGTGTCATTTTGCTCATCGCAGTGAAATATGAAATAAAGTTTATTGTTACATACGTTTTAATATGGATTGATTAGCTAATCAGAATGTGCAAGAGGACGTTCGATATGTATTAAAATACATACATTATTAGGGTTCCCCACTGTGCTAATATGTATTGTAGTTGTATAATGTTACTGTATGACTTTCAGCTTGGCCTTTCTGGACGAAGTTGGTGGTAGTGGCAGTTGGCTTTACTGGTGGTGCCGTGTTCATGTACATACAATGCCGACAATACTTACATCTATGCAATCGTTGGAGAGCTCACAACAGGTACCTAACCATTTTATTTTGTTGACTCGCATTGATCTAATTCGTATGCACACTTGTGTTAACTGCAAACAAATTTATTTGTATGTATTTAACGATCATGCATTTATTTCTACTGACCAGAAAGTTTCGAGCTAAACGAAGTAATTTAAAGTCTTGGTATAAAGGAGATGTTTCATTTTGGGCCGTATTGTGTACGTCTAATACAAATACTAGAAAAAAATGTGGAATTCAAATAAAATACATTTAGATTTCTTGGACAACGGGGGGCTTTATACAAAAATGTGATTGTTTTAGTACAGAAGCAATATTTTCTTCGTTAATCTGTCTTCCATGATGCCTAATTGTCATATCGTTCAAAAATGCGCAAACCCATTATCTTTAACTTGAATATATGTCTTATTTTTAAAAAACCGCTACTAATTATAATTGTTTTCTATATATTTATCTGTTGATACTATAGTCCATACGTTGTCAAAAGTTGATATACATTGTTAAAAGCGTCCCTTTTATTATTATATTTATGTTTTATGATTTCAGTTAAAGAACGAAAATGTTTGACATGCTGCAATTCCAAAACAATATGGCCGTTATTGTCGCCATATTGCTTGTAGTGTTGCTGTTCTTGGCTTGATATTTATTTTTGTATAAAGTTAATAAGCAACGCTTAACAGTAATTAATACGGAAATCGAAAGCCAATTTCACGAACTATATTTCATGTACTGTACAGCACTATGGCCCAAGGTCCATACATTTCTGGACCATCTCCTTTAAATGTTTTAGTCGCCTGTAATATTTTAAATTAGAAAAACATACACGCATTTATTAATATGCATTAGGTATATTAGTTAATTGTAGTCGTGGTAGATCTTATGATAATCGCATATAAAAATAAAGCAAAATTATACATAAGAAATGTCACTGGTATAAATTAATTCATAAACAATGGACAGTCCCAAAGATGGTTTACTTCTTATTTACTCTGGAAGACGTCGATCAGACAGAGGTTTATCGCAGGTGACAAGTTTACTCGTTTATATAGAATATTGCTGATACAAAACGCACCCGAGAAGATCCCCATGAGGCACGAATCCCCGCTCGCCGTATTCAAGCGGCGCGAGAGAAGCGCGCGCGGTCAGGTGGTCGCCAACATCGAGCCGCCGCCGCCGCCCGCCGCCTACCACGAGGAGGACGAGAGCGGCGGCTTCGAGACCTACCGCGCCAACCCGCACCGCCGCCTCTCCACGCACGCGCCGCCCGCCGCGCCCCTCGCTCCCCTCGCTCCCCTCGCGCCCCTCGCGCCCCTCGCCACGCACGACGACACGCGCCGCTACTCCGACTCGCAGCCCGTCAGCGTGGCCGTGGAGCCGGCGCACGTGTACCACATCGCCGTGGACCCGCTGGAGGCCGACATCCGCTCGCTGCTGGCGCTGGAGGCGCGGCGCGCGGCGCGGGCTGCGCGCTCGCTGCCCAACCTGCGCGCCAGCCGCGAGAGCCTGTTGCCGCCCGCCGCGCCGCCTGCGCCCGCCGCCGCCGCCCCCGCCCCCGCCCCCGCCGCCGCCACGCCGCCGTCCTGAGGCCGGGAGCCGGCGCCGCTGCTGCTGTACCCCGACGACACGGTGTACTAGCGCGGGGCGAGCGAGTGCGGCTCGGCGGGTGGTTTCGGTTGCGCCTCGCCTGTGATTGAGACTTTAGTGTATTGTGTAGGTCGGTGAAGTCTATACATAGTTAATATAGTTACGGTGGCGACTTTACGAGTGTCGAGACGTTGCGGAGGGTCGTGTGCGAGGCGACGCTGGTGTTGTCGCTTCGGGAGTTGTTGGTTGTTGAATGGGAATATACATAGTTGTGATGAGAACGCGCGAACATTTTTCTTGTGTTTTTATTTGCTTTATAAATGATGGTACTCGGAATTGCCGCCCGGTATTTCGGTGATGTTGAGATTCTATCGTGAATAATTCTAGGTTTTGTTCGTGTCAAAGCAAATAAATTATGAAGGCCGTTACTCTGTATGAAGTGTAAGTTTTCACTAAACGTCATCGACTAATATTAAACCAATAATAGCATATTATAAGAAAAGCAAGCCAATATTAAAAATGACTTCATAGTTCATGGTTTATAGTACGTATGTTTTATCTAATTATATGAATAGCGATTTTCTATCGTCTTCATCTTTATTTATTGTAATGAATTACTGTAATTACAATACATAAACGTTTTTCACGTCATAAATGGCCATTAAGTAATACATTGCAAAGATGAGGCATATTTTTGGTGTTCCATTACGATCCCATATACAAGGTTATTATTAGTATACTACAAAGCCGAAAGTAGTTTGTTGAGAATCAGTAATACAATCCATTGCACAAAATTTTAACATACGTTATATTTTATCCCAAAAACATTAAAATTCCGTCAAGCTGGTTACCTAGTTGATTAATAAAAATCCAGCGCGTATCGGTCGTTCACCTATTAAAGTATTTACACAGCCGGCCGATGCAAAATGCAAGGACACCATTCCTCCCTCACGCCCCCGCACATGTCCCGTTCGCTTCCTCAGGCGGCGCGTGCGGTGCGTTTGATCTAATAATTAGTAACCCCGGAAGTTTCGGCGCGTACGCATCTTTCGTGATTTTGCATAGACTACTCCGTGCACGTACCGATTTCGCGATGGCTTTTCGTTACAGCAACATTGAGTATACAGAGATGGTGCGTAGTCTCGCGATTTGTGGTGATAATGTGTCTACGGCAGTGAGATATTATGAAACCGCAAAGTGAAAATGAACTAAAAAAAAAACAAAATTGAAAGTGCTTTTAATACAATAAAACAGAACACTTTGTGCTATCAAAATTAGACCGCAATATGCGTATGCGGGCTCGGCTGTGTTTTAGGGAAAGGGGTGGACATTTTGACCAACTACTTAGGTATGTTTAGTTGTTATTGTAATAGCAATGAAGTGGTAAATATTAAGCCGAGTTTCGATTTGTTCTTAACACACACATCCCTCGCAAAGCATCATCTTTGGTGGAAACGCAGCCGTGTTGTTAAAATGTTGTTTATAAACGAAACAGTGTAAATAGTACCAGTGTTCTGCGTGTTGGCGCGAAACCAAAGGCGCGGTGCGTTGCGGCGCGGCAGTGTGCATGCGCGGCGCGCGCTTTTCCCATGCATTATTCAAGAAATGAGATAATTATCGTAAACTGTCACGGCGTGAGTTTTCATTATTATTATTTTTTCTCTTTTATCTGATCTTTTATACCAAAATCTAATTTGTGTGTTTCGGCTTTATGGTATACAAAAAATAATGTTGTATATACGTCATCCGTATATAACTCAGTCAAGATAATATGGGCATTATAAACTTATAAAGCACCACATTGTGACCGACAGTAGGTACCTATTGCGGATGTATAACACATGTCTGCTGTTTAGATTATCACTAACAAAATCTTAAACGTGCATACGATTTTTTAAAAGTGCCAATTTCACGTTTACAATTTGTTTGTTCCTGCCAAGTGTTTCATATCGATACTCGACGTGCTTGTGCTGGAAATAAACACCTTTTTGATGTCTATTTGCCTCATTTGCATAGTTGTGAAATTGCTGGAGCTAATATGTGATTTGTTTACTTTTACGTGCAATAACAATTATTGTTAACGATCTTGTGGGTATTTTATGTATTTCCGTATATGAGTACACTTAGCTCATATCTTCCGGATTTAAAAGAGAAGCTTACCATTTGGAAAATTTAGTTCGTCGTTTTAATACGGTAGAAAATTAAAACTTCAAGGTTTTGTTTAGCGCTCAATAGGACATCAAATTACCAAACAAAATTTAATAACCCGGGATGGCGCCGTATCCCAATTCTAGACTTTATAATCGGAAGAGGGGTCATCGATTTCTCTCACTCAGAACTGTATTTGGTCGCTTGTTTGAGATGTTTTGCGCGTCCACGACAGGTGCCACGCGCTCTATCTTCTATCGCGGAAACGCAGTTAGTGAGTGCGCAAAGCCACCACAATGTGTCGAGCGACCCTGGTGACCCTGTAGAGTCGTCTTTTACGACGGACTGGACATACCGCAGCGGAATCTTAACGCCTCATAACCAAAGGGCGAAGTCACCGCTTTTTACGTAGGTTATCTGACTCCTCCTTTTCAGGCGGCGGGGAGTAGGACAGTTCCGTTCGGGATCCTGGCCTTCATTTACCTTCCGCGCAGTCACGTGCTCTCAGAGATTCTCGACCATAGAAGGAATCACAGTCAATAGCGAGAGGTCTATTCCGACGCCTGCATGACGCGCTCGTCATCTCAAATTAGGCACTCCGAAACAGCTTTCTGGTCTGATTTCATAATAGTGGTACACGGTAGAGTCTTGTTTTCTAGCCACCCGCTCCAGAAGCCTAAGTACCGAAGCAGCCGTGCGCAGTTAAGAGCTGTCAGGCGGAGCGTAAACTTGCCGGCGTGATATGATATGGTCGGATGAGATATACGCTCACTACATAAACTCTATGCCAACGCGCAGGTTCTGAGTGGACCGCGCGAGGCCCGCGAGTCATTCACGCGAGGGAAATGCATCGGCGATGCGCCGTTCACCAACCACCCGTCATTTCCAGCCTCTAAAATTTGTCCTTACCAAACAACGTGTAAACCACCATCGATGACACCCTACTCGGAAATTCGTGAACTCCGCGAATTCCACTCGTTGACTACGTGAGGTCCAATGGTTGACCACGCGAAGTTTAATGGTGGCAACGTGGCGTCTACCCATGGACCACCTGCCGACAACGAGTGGACGGCGATCGACGAGTCTGTGCGGGTCAGGTGCTGGGTGACTCTAATGAGCCTAGACCTTTAATAATGTAGAATTTATGGTGAAAATCGAACTAAATTTTCCAAGGCTTCCTCTGAATTGCGCAAAAATTAAGAGAATTGCAAATATAGCTTTTTTGTAAATTCTAACTCAGTTATTTCGTTTTAATGTTATGTCAGCCGTATACGCAGCTATAATAATTTTCCATGTGACGTTCATTTTAAAGTTCAGAGAACGACATCACAATCTTTCAATCAAAATCACAAAATAAATTACGTGTTCATTGGAAAAATACAATATTTATTAAACTCTCTTACCACGTCGTGTGCATTTAGAAAAAAAGCATTTAAAGAATAGGTACTTTTATGCAGTGGTGGACATATAATGATATAGGTATTCTAGTATGACTCTTAGTACCTACATTTACTGAATATAAATAAATACCTACATCTAACAGTCAGATGTCTCACGGCCTCTCTTCTTAGCTGGTGTTTTTAACCAGTTGCGGCAAGAGTCAGGACCCACAGGAAGGAAGCTATACATTTAACTACAATCCGCCTTTATTGCGCTATTGATGACTTCAGTCTCATATCTTTTTATTGCTGTACATGAATTATTGTTATGTTTGTTGAAGATTAGACATTAGTTCTCTACATCAGCTCAATGGTGTCTAGGTGACAACTCGACCGCAGGCCAAAATAATGTCGGAGTTTTTATGCTTTAACCTCGCCTTTCTATTGCTACCACTATTTCTGGAAAATGTGCTTTCCAATGTTTAGGTATTTGATATATCGGTAGATAGACTATTCTACAAAATCTTTTAATAGTCTTACTCTTATGTCGATGGCAACAATCATGAACTACCTAGTATATCAAAGGTCATACGGATCTGCGTAAAATTTTCGGTTTAGGCGACACAATTTAACCCTCTTTTGGAAAATACGGCATTGGCCATTTTTCCGAAGGACTTGCGTAGAGGCGGGCATATAATATGGCAACTTATTCTTTGCTAATATAATTAAACATTCTTGTGCCAATGTATCGGATCAGGGACTAAAAAAACTTCCTTTATTGAATATTTAAAATTGATTGTAGGTAATCTTATTTCGATATTATATTTTTTATTAAATATCAGAATTAAAGTTAAGGAAAGACGAAACTTGTTTACAATAAACTCACGACAAGATCCAAAAATATAACAGATGTTCTAATGAAATAGTAAGGCTTTTTTGTATAAAATTTCAATTCAAGTATGTAGTACAAACGGTTCGTGAGCATATTTTGAGTAAGTAGTACGTTTTGGTAAAGTTGTTACCATTAAACTTATTGGTTATTAACTTATTATAATTAAACTTGCGTGAAATCTTCAAATAGTAATATTGTTATTATAGTGATATCCCTGGTTTTTTGTAGGAAAATATATTTTTCTTTTTCATCATTTTGTGGTATCTAAGTTATATTAATTATATGAACCACCACTGTATCTAACGGAGATCAATTTATGTGTGTCGAGTTCATGCATGATTTAGATTGAGGTGATGAAATTATGTCTTACACATAGTCTAAGATCCCGATATAGAACGACCTTCACCGAGATGCTTATTTAATGAAACGTAATTTATATGTTATTTAATATGCCAATAAATATATTCCATATGGGTTGCCTAACAAATTTTAGTCCAGAGTATTTTTAATTAATAATTAAAAAAAAATTTTTTTTTAAACATTCCACCCGTTTGATTATTAGATAAATTCGATACCAATCGAAAGTATGATGCCCATAGAATATGCAAACGTTAGGTTGCCTATTCTTTTCCGGTCACAACTATCGGGTTGCCAGGTGTAAACAGGTAAATCTATACTTGCATTTTGCAACGGTCAGATTATTGAATCAAACTTTAATAAAATGAAAGATTATTTTATTATGAACACGGTGGTATAGGGTTGCCTGCGAAAAATCAGTCCCGAATTCCGGTTGTCGAAATTTAAAAAGTAAAATATCGCTGCGAGTGATAGCATGACACAGCATAGCAGCTGTTTAAAGTCCGCCCATTTAAAGAAAAAGAGTGCGCATGCTATTTGTGCTTGGAAATGAAAAGGATAGCGATCGACTCGTATATGCTGTGCATCATTTTGGAGTAGTTTATTATTAATATAGAGAAATAGTTATTTATTTTTTTATTTTTTTTATCAATTAATTATTTATGTGTGTATATTTTTTATGTGACACTAAAGTACATATATACACATCTTTAGTAAAAAAGAAGGTTATAGTAATACATATATATTACTAATCTGGCAAATTTTATCTTTATTATTAGGAGCCAAAATAAAAAAAATTCAGTTCAGTTTTATCATCAAAATCAATTATTTCATTATCCGAATCACACAAAAAACACTTTTTGGCCATTTTTTCCAACAATAAATAATAGCACGTTTTTTCACTTGTATCTATAGCGACAATATACTCCAAAATGATGCACAGCATATACGAGTATATATAGCTATCCTTTTCATTTCCAAGCACAAATAGCATACGCACTCTCTTTCTATAAATGGGCGGACTTTAAACAGCTGCTTTGCTGTGTCATGCTATCACTGGCAGCGATATTTTACTTTTTAAAATTCGACTACCGGAATTCGGGACTGATTTTTCGCAGGCAACCCTATACCACCGTGTTCATAATAAAATAATCTTTCATTTTATTAAAGTTTGATTCAATAATCAGACCGTTGCAAAATGCTAGTATAGATTTACCTGTTTACACCTGGCAACTCGATAGTTGTGACCGGAAAAGAATAGGCAACCTAACGTTTGCATATTCTATGGGCTTCATACTTTCGATTGGTATCGAATTTATCTAATAATCAAACGGGAGGAACGTTTAAAAAAAATATTTTTTTAAATTATTAATTAAAAATACTCTGGACTAAAATTTGTTAGGCAACCCATATGGAATATATTTATTGGCATATTAAATAATATATAAATTACGTTTCATTAAATAAGCATCTCGGTGAAGGTCGTTCTATAGCGGGATCCTATACTAACAGTATATGCTAATATTTATATCAAGTGACTCCAAAATGTAGGAAAATATTATTTGTTGAAGTTTGATTTATTAGTACCTTTCAGGCATTAATTTAATATTACACTAAAGGTTACTGCGAAAAAAATGTATGTTACTGGAATATTGCAGTACCAAACCCACCACTTTAGTTTCAGAGTCTGTCACTCCTACGCAATCAAACTTTCTTCCCTCTCGACAGTGATTTCCTGTGTGCCATGTACCAACGCACAGATTTATTCGCGACGTCTTTTTCAGTATAACGCCTCAATGTTTTCAGGCTATAACAGTAATAATGTATTCGGCTATTAATAAAAATAATATTTTATATTCAAACAATACCAAAGCCAGGATTGCTTTTCAATTTTCATAGAAGTGGGAAAATATAAATATTTGAGGCAGGGTGTCATAAGTGTATTAACGATCTCAAAATATTAAGAATTGATATTGTCTTTACCTATGTACAAATAATTGCGGAAATGAGCCAATCCATTGCTTCTTCCACTGGTGTTTCAAGTTGTTGCAAATTCATGTTCGCGAACAATGAGGATTCTCCCTATTTGATGTAGTAAAAATGTGTTTACGTAAATTATTTGGGCCAATTTTAAAAGCGAAACTCATTATGTAAACTGCCTATTATTATCTATGTTAACAAAGGCAAATGTTTACCGTAATTTACTTTGTTATCAACAGTTATCCGACATAGACATTTTTATTTGAAAGAATTGGCCTTATTGAGTTACTGAATTGCATTATAGGTAGTTAGTTCTAAATAAATAGTACGGAATTTTGGTGCTAAAAAAGGTCGATATAAGTCCAAAATTAGGTACTGACTGTTTTAATTTCAATGTTGGATAAATGAAAATTTGTGAAGCATGTTGTCCAACAATGTAATCTCCACTGTCTTGACAATGAGGAAAAAAATCGTCTGTGATAATGTTTTAGTTGACCCTTTGGTTTTTACAGTCTTGGTTGTGTCGTTGTCACACTCATACGTATGTTTACAATAAGCGCTTTGTTGAAATGCTTTAACAAAAAGAACATGGGTGTGACGTTAACATTTGTCGTAAACCGTAATAAAGTTCGAATGAAACGCAGTCGGTACGGCATTTTCTTTCAGAAATATTAAAACTAGTCGAAACCTTGTAGTAGTTAGGTCTAAATTCTTTACAATTAACATATTTACTTCATTTCGTCTCATATAATTTATTCACTTCAGGCATTTTGTTTTGTCGGAAATAGTTAATAAACCATATTTTTGTTGATCATATCCTTTAAATATAATTTTAGCTGTTTGCGGGTGCTTGGAGATGTTTTCAGGTTCCACGCGTCATAAGCACTTAATGTTGTGTACTTATTTTGTATATTTACATATCACGATGAACTATTTCGAATTTAAGGACTCCTGTTGCAGTGTAAATTACGGCTATTATTGGATATTCACTAGAGTGCGTGGTGACAATTATTCATCTCCATGAGTCTCTTGTGCTGCTAAAAGGTAATCACTTGATTACTTTACTTAGATGTATATTACCATTATAGTGCACTCTTCTACGTTATTTTGTATAAGACTGTGTATAATGATACGACCAGCTAGATTAAAATGAAGCATGACAATGGTGTATTGTAATAGTCAAGTGCTGTCGACAAGCAATGCTGACAAAATAGATATAATTAAATTAATTCTTAATTTGGCTGAAATATAGTTGTCAGAGCTCGAGACATCACCCATATATTTGTGTATTGTGATATAAGTTATTGTTCTTTATTGCTCAAAATTATTTTTTCCTTTCGATCTGCGTACTTATCGTCCATGAAATTTTCAAGACTGTATTTTGTTTTGTTATGTAGCATTGTTTTCTCATCGGGTCATAAATATAGTTATTTTTAAAATTCACAAGTATTTTATTTCAAATATTCAGCAATAAAACTACACAGTAAATAAAAATAAATAATTTATTTAAGACAGATTGAACTTCTTAATCTCGGTTACGACCGGAGCTCTGGTCGAATTGACTAGACGGTACACTCAACTTTATTTCTCATAGTATACATAAACAATTATATTTCTGTATCGACAGAAAATCAACACTTATTAATTAAGTTACATTTCTACTTAATGTAAATATAAATCATATATCTAATACTCGAGTATTAGAAATTAAATCCACCGAAAAATAATTACACACACTGTCAGGAAAAATATAGATGCTTCCTATAATTATTTGTTAGTCTTATACGTTGCTAAGCCAACATGTCGATGTTATCTAAGTTGTGGCGCCATCAACTAACCGCCATACACTATCGTATATGAGTGTGAAGTGCGTGTGGCGCGGCGGTGGCGCGGCTGTAGCGGCGGCGCCGGCCACTAGAACTCCGTGTCGCCCAGCACGTTGTACATGAGCCGCTTAAATGAGTTTGACTGTTGGATGTGCTCTTCGTGTAAAGAATTCACCTGTAATATAATTAAATAACCATTTACTTTATGTAATGAATGATGTGTGTTTTAAATTTTACAATTACATTTATTGATGCAACTTATTATCCAATGAATATTATTCCACCCCTATTATTATTCTATTTGTATGTATTTAAAATTTAAATGTACGAGTGCATAGTGCTGTATACTTACGAAGGTCGTTTGTTTTCCTTGCTTCGTTTGTTTCGGAGGGGGCACCGGCTTCTGCAAACAACGAAAAACGTTTAATTTGTTTACTCACGTTGTATCATGTATGGTGTGTTCGTGCCGGTTTTCAAACAAACGAAACAATACATCTTGTAGATTCTACTTATAACACAGATAGAAAAACGGATCTTAATATTTCTAGTGATATGTCTATATCAGCACTAGATTTCAGCCCAAAAGGTTATAATTTTTTTTAAATGTATGTAGGCAATAAATAAATAATAAATACACCCAACAGTTTCATACATAGTCCTGACCCCACACTAAAATCGAGTGTTGTGTCGTGGGTAGCAAAAACTACGAGAGACTTTTCGGTCTTACAAACACGGAACACCCAGACCCGAAACAAATACCTGTATTTATGTATCACACACATGTTTGTCTCGGTACGGGGATCGAACCCGCGGCTTTTCGATTCACAGCCGGCAATTTTTCATTATTTTACATTGTCTATTAACATTGGTCGATAGGTTGCAAATATTTGACTTCTATGAAGTTTTGTCAGTTACTAGCAAGCCGTAACCGTAACCGTTGCCCATACATAATTCAAAAACATAGCGTGTACGACACGTGGTTCGCAAACCTGTTGCGAGCGGTACGCGTGTGGCTCACAACGAGCCCACGTATTTAAGGTAGGTAAGTACTTATTTAATAACCATAAATTGTAACAAGCGTACACATTAGAACCTCGTCACTGTAACATGCAAGTTACAGTTACAGCTCGTTAGTGAGTAGCAGGCTTTAAGAGCCATTGCAGATGCAGGTGTAGGCGGCACGCACCTTGTTGGCGGGCGCAGTGAAGAGCTTGGTGTGCACGGGCGCGGAGACCTCCTGCACGGCGCCGCCCAGCCCGTCCTCCTGCAGCGCGCGGTACGTGTCGGAGCTGGCGGGGTCGTAGGGCACGCTGGCCTTGTGGCTGCGGTGGCGGACCATGGCGCGGGGCGGGGCGTTAGTTTTTAGTCGGTTAGCGGGCGCAACACAATAATAGAGAGAAACACATTAGATTCCATACCGTTGGGGCGTTAGGGGGCGCGGAAGCGGTTAGTGCGCGTACGGTACGTTTAGTTTTGTTTGTGTTTCAGGAAGGAGAGGTCGATAAAAATACTAACATTAATCATGTAGAACGAGTTCAATATCTTAATTATATTTAAATAATAAGTGTTCGATTATATAAATACGTATTAGACATATAACGCTTAAAACTACGGATGTGAATAATGAACGCCACCGCGGCTCGGCCGAGCGGCGGGTGTTGGGCGTGTGAATGTTTTTCGTTTAGATCGCATATCGGTTGCCAACAACAACCGACGGGTCGACGACGTCATCATGCTCGACGATAACGATTAAGAGCAGAGCGTTGCGTGAAACAGAAAGTTTGACAGAAACGAAAGATAGCAAAATAAAAATAAAATAAGCATTAATGCGTCATGTAGATGGACGTCGACTGTTGTGACTTGGTGTTTCTAGTAAAACACTTGCCTCTTGACAACGTGCGGCCGTCCGTAATGGCCGTTAGAGCTAGTAATTAAACAAATACTTGATTATTGGATTATAAGTAGTAATGTGAACAATTAAGTAAGATATTTCTTCCGTGAAATACTTTCCCTTTTTAACCTGCTTATTCGTTCGTCCAGTTTAGTAAAATGCGATAAAGCGAAGGATGCTACCTCATATTCTTGATCTTATTTACAGAAAGGTATAATACAGACAATATTGTTGAGGAGGATATTATCTTAGATAACTGCTCGGTCTGGCATTTAGCCATGTTGTTAACATTCAGTGCCAAGATATGTGTGGCCTTAGTATGACTGACAACATTCGAAATATACTTGACATTGACTGTACGTAAAATATGTACCTAACTAATAGTTTTCAAATTTCTATATTATATGGAGATTTTGGAATGTTTGTTCTGTGATCTATTATAATACTCACGGTAGAGGCGATGTTTGTTGCCTGATCGAGTTGGCGATGTTCTGTTCAGAGTACAGGTTGATAGGCGAGTTGAACTGCTTGTGCACCATCTGCGGACACACTCAGTCATAACATTCCGTCGGAATAAACCACAAGGCTCTTTGAACATTAAAAATATAGAGAATAACTACGAGTCACTATACAAGTTATTCAAATACGTTACATACATTGCCTTATAAATTAAAGCCCATTTCACACGGAGAGAGTTTGTCGCGGTGAGAATCGTATGCGATTATCGCATGACATAACCGCCATGGATTATTGTGTTATGACAAACGTTTACACGATGCAACTTTTTTATATACTTACGATAATCGTATCTTCGAGGCGAGAAAATCTCCTCGTGTAAATGGGGATTAACAATAATCGATTAAATATAAAAAATATCGATAAGGCATACCAGTTAAAACAATATTAGCCAAGGACCATGTGATAAGTAAATAGTAGTTGTTCTTTATATATGAAATATCCGAGAAGTACGCAATGATTTCATGATGTAAATATAAACCTTTCAACGTACGAAGTCGATGTACGAACGAAACGAGAAGCGCAAACAAGATGGAGTATAGATACATGAAATGAGAGTGGCGATATACTGCAATATTTATGACCAAAAACAAGGTTACGCCATTTGATTTCTACTATAAGAAATGAAGAATTTCCTTGATAAAGATTAATATGTTGTATAAATATTGCAAGTTGCAAATTGCAGTATTTCGCTGGTAGAAAAACGACAATGGCTTCGTAAAAGAAGTTTGTGGCGCGTCATGCTCAAAGCTGGCGTCATACAATCGCTTAATAAACCACCTTTGGTCCCTCTTCGCCCACCACTCGCTGCAACACCGACTCGGCAACCTGAGTTTTTATCAAAAACATACTATTGTATAATTATACCAATCGTCAACACATCATAACTCTTAAAAATTTAGTGCTTTTTTCAAAGCAATATTTTTTTAATCAGTGCAATGTAATATGGATTCGCTGAAATTAGATAGTTCTTTCTATATACATTTGTGTATATTGTAGGGATTTTTTAATGAACTGAAAATAATAAAAATAGGTACATAATGACCTCTTCGAATTCCATTCAGATAAGACTATTTATTTGATGTGTGAGTGTGTGTGTGACTGGTGTGTATGCGGGGGTGTAGGTGGTTGTCTTCAATTTCTACAAAATTATTATCACTTATCCAATGCTGCTGTTGCGACGCTTGTTTTGAGTGATAGCAGCCATAAATAAATAAAATACAAGTGCAGTATGCGATATATATTATGTAGATACTTCTATAAAGCATAGTAAGACATAGTGTGGCAGCTAAGCTATCAACTAGATGTTAAACTTTTAACTAACTAAAGGTGCTGTGTGTTCGTGCAATAAAAAGCATATGTTTATAGCTAAATTGTAGATATGTACAATTTAATTTGTAGTTATTTTTATCCGTTGTCTTTAACGATAATGAATACAAAAAGAAATATACCTTTTATTATTTGTTTTTTTTTTACGTCCCAGCCAACAGTACATGTGATAAAGTCGTAAATAAAATCATAAACCTTGACACGACATCTTAAAGTACAAATGCACAAAGGTTTGTGTCTGGTGTAAGTACCTATATACATTTGTATTTTTAATCCGTGGTAAACAATTAAAAAAAAAATCAAAACTTATTTCTAAGAAAGTATTTAATCTATTCTATTATTTATGGGCAACATTTACTGATGCATTTAGGTATGAATTTATTTATACAGGACGCTATGAAATTATGCACGAACTTTTTTACATTTTCCAAGAATCGATATGAGACTATTCAAATATCAATGCAGTATTACATTCACCAACTAAATGAAACAAAGTATATTTTTACAAGAATACTAATGGGGTACTGACTTTTCCTAAGTATAGTCTACTACTATAAAACATGGCTTTTGTAAATACTAGTAGAATTTGTATCACCTGTTGTTTCTAGTTACCGTTGGTAGGAGCGGGGAGCATAGTAAATGTAGGTGTGTTTACCTTCTGCCTCATGAGTGTGTCGCGATAGTCGTGGCTGGGCGGCGCGCGCATGGCGGGGTTGGGGTGGTGGCGCAGGTAGCTCTCGGTGGGGCCCGGCTCGCGCCGCACCTTCGCGCCCGGCAGCACCAGCGGCGTCGTGCGGTATGGCTGCAAACAAACTCGCTGTCACTACACTGCCAACTATCGCATACAGTATGACTACATTCAAATAATCTCATGCAAGGTGCTGGAAGCGTCGGTACTACAATACGATCTCTACAAGTCTGTCAAAATATTGATTGTCAACGAAATTACGAAGAATCAATAAATTTAGACATTTTCATACAAACTGGGTGAGAGAATAATGTATCCTATAGATATTTAATTAATATACAATATAAATATCTACTGTATATACCGTTGGTGTTGTATACAGGATGTCCCAGAACTAGAAGATAAACCGGGTAACGGGTGATCGCCCCAACTATGAAGGCACAGCAACAAAAAGTATTATAGCCCTATCCTCGATAGTTTTCAAGTAACAGCCATTCTAGTAAGCATTAAAAAAAATCTACTTTGAACAACACTGTAGCATTTTGACACTTAATGATTTCGATAACTTATTATTTTAATTGACGTTTTGCAATGTTTAATAGTTAAGCTTAAGAAATACATACCAAATTAAATCAAAACAAGTCTATTTTTCAAGAAATACGACAAAAATCCTCATGATAGGAATTTCTATTTATCTATTGATCAAATCGTCGAAAAAATCTGTATGAATACTTCTACGGATCTTAAAAATTACGCTGTAATATAATTCATGTACGCCTCTATTAATTTTAGGTGCCGGTTCAAGAAAAATAAAATATGTTTTGAAATATAGGTACCTACCTACTTTTATTTGGAATAATATTGAACTCGTGTGTTCTTTTATTTTATATGGGATTATTTTTGTTTATTGGTTTTTGTTTTTAAGAATTTTCGGCTACTTATGTACAATTCTCTTAATTAGGTACCCCAAGATACAGGCTTGACCTAGTTTGGGGACCCCTGATAATAGTGAAATGTTTAACATAGATATGCCAAATGTTGTTTATTCAAATATTTGTATTTCTGTAATTTATATCTTTTCCTTTGTGCAATAAACTTTTAAAACTCTTAAAACTCTTTGATCGTCCATCCGGTTGAATACTTAGGATATAAGTAGGTATGGCTTTCAGCGTTTCAATAACGTTATAACTACCGGCACGTAACTTGAGCGCTGGCCGTTACTTGCGCAGATGTCGATTTTTGGGTCTCTTTAGAGCTATGATGAAGTAAGCGGGCGGGGGGGCATTATCGCATCGGCCAGTGATTGGTTCACTACGCAACGCCACATTGTTATTATGTCTAATTCATTCATTACGTTTGTGTCACGTGCTTTACTTCGACTAAATTATACTTGCTTGCATTTTAATTAGCCCCGATTTATTATATTCTGCTTTCACTTTTCTATAAATACATTTTTTTTAGTAAGTGTAAAATTCAAATAATCGCTACATAGTATAAAATATGAATATATATATTTAAATAGATGATGAAGAAATGGTTACCGCAAGGACCAATATTGGGCATCAGTTCATTCAAGAAAATGATTTGAGGGAAGGTGTCGATCCTATTTCACCGTAGATAATTGTATAAGGAAAATATATTTGTGAAACAAAAATAAATGTAATTTTATATTTCTAATTCATAACGGCTCTTCAAACAAAAAAAAATATCAAGTACAGTTGGAATTAATAGTTTTTTTTGTTGTTACAGTAATTGTTATTTTTATTATTCTACTGGTGTTCACTTACTTTTAATTTAATTTGTTTTAGATTTAGATTCTCTCTCAATATTAATACATTCATAATATATCTCTTAATATACATATTCATAATTCTAATAAAATATTTCTTTCATCCCATAAAATAAAATAATAATAATATATAAGTAACTAAGAATAAATTAATAATAATAAATCGGTATACATTTATTTTGTCCTTAAGTTCACGATGCGCAAAGCAATCCCCACTCTGTTGCCGAGCGCTCAAAATCCGTGCCGGCGGTTATACCTACAGCTTGCAAAGTTGGTAAAAAGAATATACCGGGTATATCAAGACTGCGACCGAAAACGAAGCCATGTGGTAGTTTTAGTGGTTACAAACACGATGCAAATATTTTTTTTGCCAAAACAGTGTCAGATATTTATTTACAATTTTTTAAAAATCATCGTGTTTCTGTGGTAAATACCTAGTTTTTGCGAAAATACTAATTTAAACCCTTACGTACCATTGCGTGTTTAAAAATAAAGAGGTGTACATCATTATTTTAGAAAAACCATGTATATATCACCCAAATACGACGATAAGGAAAAATTACAAAAAAAGCTGTCAATTTTTTTTGTGAAATTTTTACTTGCATTGTGTCTGAAGTCATTAATACTACCACCTGGCTTCGTTTTCGGTCGCGGTCTTGATATACCCTGTATATTTAGTCAGTGAAACATGAAAATATGTTTAAGTAATTTATTCTTTATGAAATATCTTAACCATCTATCACACAGACTACAAATATTGTATAACTATAAAGTGCAACGAAGGAACAAAATTATTAGGTACAAAACTTGCTTCGGTAGATTCCTTTACTTTTTGTTTTAGAACTACCAATTTAGATTCCGACTCCCCTAATAAGCCGCTATATTAGATTATAATATGAGAAGTCACACAGCCATTGAAACATGATACTTACAATGAAGAATGTTAACTAATTTTGATTATTAGCACTCCATATTCTCTGGCAAAAATAAAAAATACTAGTGAAAGAATTACTTCGATATGTCAATTAGTTTCCGATTTAGAAGTAAAACAAGTTGTAACCGTACGACCCGGGCTGCCGGTTACGGTGTGACGTCATACCACAACACGCTCACTGGCTCACTCAGTCCGCTCGTGGTCGCGCGCCCGTGCCGTTGAATTTATACCCACAGCGTACTATAATATTACGTTTATACCTAAAGACTTTTAACAATGTCCAATCCAAATACTAGGAAATCATGTGTTGTGCCTAAATGCACAAACACAACTACCAATTCGCCAGAAAAGAAAGTCTAGAATAACACATAGGCTACTTTTAATACTGGGAAAATGTAAAGCTTCTGAGGGAAACTGGGGCGAAGCTGCTGGCGGAAGCTAGTTTGCAATAAATCAATATAGGTATATATGTATTCATTTAAATTTACTAAGAAGAGCGTTACCTACTTATATTATACATACGTGCCTACCAATAGCTACAAAACTATAATACATGCATATTTGTTGTCTTTAACTTACAAATTTAATGGTAGGTAGGTAGTTCTACTATTTGAGTTGCATTCTTCCATTACGACATTAGTTGGGTATTTTGTTTTGATAAAACAATTTAGAACAGATAAACTATTAAGCATAAGTAGTAGCACGGAAATTTCACTTACTGTTGCATTTTTACACGCTTTTTATTAGCTTCACCTGTATGTTTGTATGTTTGTTTGTAACCGACTTCTTTGGGCGCGATTTTGACCCACTTTAAACGGCCAGACTTCTTTCAAACTTTGTAGATTTATTGAGGACCGATGACAATACACTAATTTGATAAAATTATTCCATTTTTCAATTTGCAAAATATGATAAATATAATAAATAATCCAAACTAAAAAGTAGAAAATAAATAATAGTTTAAAAAAACTAAAAAACACGCTTTTTATAGAAAACCGAACTAAAAAATAGAAAATAAATTTTAATGAATTTAAATTAAGAAAATAGTGTTAAAAATTTCAATGAATATAAATTAATAATAGTGTGAATAAAAAAGCGTGGGGTGCTTTTTAAGATATTATCGAAATGATAATCACTCTACTCATATCTGTCAATAAAATATTTATAACTATTGACACCATGCACCCCACGCTTTTTTTTAAATAAAATAATAATTTTTTTATTCACACTATTATTAATTTATATTCATTGAAATTTTTAACACTATTTTCTTAATTTAAATTCATTAAAATTTATTTTCTATTTTTTAGTTCGGTTTTCTATAAAAAGCGTGTTTTTTAGTTTTTTTAAACTATTATTATTCCTCGCATTTCGGCGGCAACGAAATCACTATTTGTTGATAAGTAATGCGCAACCATTAATCCATCTATTTTAGGTAGATTAACCGATTGCCCTTTTTCGAATCCTTCATCCATTTTATTAATCGAATAATATTTACTATTATTAAACTATTAACTTAATACGCGAACGAAAACCAACAACAAAACACTGCGCAAGCTATTACAACTACTATAATCGCTGGCGATTTGATACGAAGCGAGTCGTGGCCCGTGCGGCGCGTTGCGAAATGACGTCACAAGCGATCACGCGACTGTAGCGGGACTCGATATTTTTCAAAACTTTGAATACCTATAAAATCAAAACTACTAGGTATTTTTGACTACAACAAAAACTAGTGTGTTTGTATACATAAAGGCTTTACTGAGACAACATTTCAAGCAATTTGGCATACCTAGTAACATTGTCCATTATATTTAATTTACTAAAATTTGCGAATAAGTTAAGAGGCCTAACGTCATAGAGGAACATACATATTAGGTATACACATTGTCTGCAAAATTATAATAACATTGACTGTGTCGTAATCTGGTAAATATTTACATTACATTTGTATATGTATTAAGCCAATTTACCACAGTAGCATGGCTGTTGTTTCGGTAAAACTACAGCAATGTTCTAGAATAGCATTGGCTCGCTTCACACGCGCCGAATTAGCGTTAACGTGCGCGTCGTAAAAACTACTGGAAATTTAACATTGTAATTTGATTTATTGATTCGTTTAGTATTGTTGTTGTATTTTTTCTGAATTGGCTAATTTTAATTTATAAAATGTGTCCTAACAATATAAAATGTGCCCCAGATAAAATGTAAGACGTGATATAATTTGTTACAATTAAAAACAGTAGGTACTTAAGCAAAATTAGTAATAATGAGAAAGAAATAAAGATTTTGGACACACGTAATCGTGTCTAAACCCAAGATTTTGATAAACCGTATTTTAGTAATTGTACGTTATCTACTTATGAAGAGACTATTTATCGCAACATAGAGCTAATAATAATTTATATTCTATGAAAAATCTATTACAATTTAAGTGCCACGAAATTTGTAAAAATATTGTAAATTTTAATAATTGAACTAAATAACAAACGCGTATTTTGCAATATGCTTGATGAACAGCAGTTATTAAACTCGTCTCCGTAACAAACTTAACGCGTCGCTTCTAATTATATCGCGAGGTTAATTCATATGGGTTGTAATTTCTGACTTTATTACATTTTATTTTTTTACAAGCCTTATGTAGTACTTGAAAAACATATTATCTTTTAAAAATTTAAACATCAAAGGAACTCAATATACTCTTATAAACATTATTTCTTTAATGTATCGTTTCACGTAACCGAAGCAAGGACTCGTTCGGTATCGTAAATATGCCTATGTGCGGACAAGCTTCATTTATTTGCGTCTGTGTTTACAAGAGTTAAAGCTTTCGACAATGACGCAATGCTCTATGTTCGTCCATCACATAATACATTGTAAATAAGAGTTTCCGTTTCTTGTTGATATGTTATAGATTCTATTTCAATAATGCTTTCAAGATCTTTAACTATTAGGCCTATAGCGCTTCCGGTGAAACTGTAAGAATTCTATATATACTTAGCATCAATCTTCGTTGAACTTTTCCATCAAACACGATAATACTTCTGACGCATCTTCATCTTTCAAAACACATGAATCAATCTTTCGATATGATAATAACTCAATTGCAAACCGATAAGCAATTTCATGATGTGGCCAATTTGGCAAAGATGTTCGTTTTTGGCATGAACTGAAATCATTGGAAAAATTACATGTTATCACGTAAGCCGCCCGTGCCGAAAGTTAAAGTGGGTGTAAAAATGTCAGTGACGTGACATTGCTTTTAAAATAGCAATACAGCTGACGATTTCATATCAAAAGGGGTCGTATGATAAACTGCCAAAAGGCAAATATTCGAGGTAGGCTCGTCACATTCACCCACTGTTCACACTAATCATATCTGACATTTTCAGTGACGCCAGCTGAGGGATATACGATTTAATTTATCATAATTAAAGGTCGAAATGAAAAGTAATTTTGTAAACACTATTTTAGTAAAGTACAAACTCATCTGTTATAATACACTTTTTTGGCACTTCTTTACTGTAAATAGTACAAGATATGAACCTCATTGAGGAACCAAATATAGATGTGAAAAATGTTCATTGATGATTTATCTACATATTTTTAGCTGTTTGTTTAGTTAGCATTCGAAGTATTTATTTCATTATGATTGATGACAATATCTGACATCCCATGAATGGTTCGTGGACGTTGCCGCATTTCTAAGTTCCTAGCTATTGAGTTGCATCCCATTTAATTGTCTCACTCAATTACTTTAGCCAAACATGTGTATTGACATTCGATGCCGCCAAAACGTTGCCAAACGTTAGTTCTTGATGTAGCCTATTGGGGACTTGAATCATTTGATTGTAATTTATTATTCATCAATGTAAATTAAGACGAACAGGCAATTGATGATCAGGTAAACGTGGTGTTGCTTTTAAGAGCTGTACCCAGAAATCTTCATTTTTTTCTTTTTTTTTTTTTTTATAAAACAGTCACATACATAGTCCTGACCCTTCACTAAGATAGAGTCTTGTGTCATGGGTATCAAGAACTACGAGAGAGATTTCGTTCTCACAAACACCCAGACCCTAAACAAATATTTGTGGTTCACACAAACATTTGTTTCGATGCGGGGATCGAACTCGTGGCCTCTCGTTTCACAGCCGGCGTCTAACCAACTGCGCCACGGAGGCCATCAAATGAAATGATTTTTAAGTGTAAATGTACTTAGTATAAGACAGTTAAAATTTACTGAATGCCAGACAACATATTAGAAGCATAATTATTGGTGATCCATTGAAACGAAATTTAGCAAAATGAGGAAAAGACGTGTGGAAATACTTCCTCTTAGAGATTGAAACAAAGGATGAAGGGTAGTAAGATTGATAGTGAATTTTAAAGTTAGAATGGAAGACTATGGTGTGTTAATTTATAATTGAATGCGACATTACTTCGGCCAAAGGGCTACAGGATATACTTAGAAAACTTTAAATATATTTAGTACCTACATTAAAATTCATGGACAGCCTAAAAGCACAGTGTATCAATTTATAAATTGAACACACTCGTAATAAATATTAGTTGATTCATTAGATCAATAATATGGTGGAAATCTTATGAAGGCGCTCATGTTCAACAGTGAATGTCTTTTGCCCAATAATAATTAGCATGGTAGGTATTTATAAATTCATGTTGTTAGATATGCGTTAGGAAAATGCTTCAGAATGGATTTTGGTACGTTAATCCAGTAGATTAAACGTGCATATGGAATCTTTACGAAGTCTCTGCAGAATCCGTATGAACTTTCGTATTGTGATATTCGGTACATATCTAACACAAAATTAAGTAATATCTTCATCGTTTCAAAGTTTACTATCCGACTAATATGTCAATTTGATTTTAAAACCAGCAGCTCTAATGTAAGTAAATCCAGAAAAACATCGTCCTAAAACTGGCGCGGTATTACATCACATATTTTGTAACATTATGCGCGTGTCTCAAGTGATCTAAAATTAGACAACGCCAGAATAACGTACCAGGTTAATATTCTCCCATTGACACACTGATTCAATTTCGATTTATGTTACAGAACCAACACGCGGCGGTATAAGATAAGGTTGCAAGTGCGCGGTCGTCGCAGCTACAATAGCACATGTTTGGAAGGTAATGTTTATAAACAATCGCACGCACCCAGTTAGTGACGATTTCCTCTTCAGGATGCTTGGGGTCCTGGTAACCGTTGGGGAAGAAATTAGGGTTGACTGCCATTGTGGTAAGTGTCGGCACAGACGCGTGTCGTGCAACGGGTGATCGCGGACTGCCGCTCCAGTCGTTCCCTCACCAGTAAACAACCCGATCTCAATGCATTCTATTTTGGCAGTATGGCAGGAAAATAGGCGTTGGCGTGGGCGACAGCCTCAAGCACGAGCGCAAAGCCTTGTGTCGCATAAACTACGTTTGGACTTTGTAAAAAATATTTTGGGTCCGTTACTCATATCTTAAATCAGCTGCTTAATTTATATATAAATCACGAAGGTCACGCATAATGTGTAACAGACGTCATTATTCATGTTACAATAATATGATTCAATGAACGTAGCGTGCTAGACACGTTGCGATTATGTTAAGAATTTTGCCAATGGGTCTTTCAGCAAAGCATTTTCAATATTTTTATGGTGTAAGTAAACAATAGTGTAATTTTAACGAAAATAGTTGTTGCTATTTATTGTGTCGTAAAAACACTTACTACGAGTAACAGTGTTTGGAATTACGAGGATATAAAAGACATTAATCGTGCAAAATTCAAGCTAAAATAGTTTGGTGAATAGCATTAGAAATACAGCCGCCGCAACCGACTATTATTGCGATATGTGATTCACAAAACGAATTTAGCCAGCGTCGGGAACGTTCTAAAACTTCTATGAATTATTGCTGCATTCCAGATTATTTAGCCTGTAATACGAAGGCTATTCGTAATATTCGTACGCAGTGTCGTCACTTCGATCTAATTAATAAGTTAACATCATTAAATATTAGAACATTTTGGCGGATGTCCAGAATACATCACGCATCTGCTTAGTGTGGCTTAGTTAACCTATTTCTTTGAAAACATCAAGAATCGTTTCGAAACGTATATTACGGTTGTACGAAAACGGTCAAGGTTTTTGAAATCAAACATATCACACGCGTATCGACATGGCCCATGTGATATTGTAATATTTCCTGCAAATCATTGTCTACACAATTTTGTAGTATGTGGACTGTGGAGATTTTAACAACATTCCTGCAGGACTAGATTTTAATATCTATAGATACCTATTACCTACAAAAACTAATAAAGTAACTTTAAGTGCTAACATTTCAAGACAAGTGTCAACCAGTGAAACTTCGAAGTGAAACAATCGTTTAATTTGGCGTAGAGGTATTCTGTGATCTGGAGAGGAGAGACTTCAATACTGATATCTACCTCTCTAGAGAAAATATGGCTAAGAAAAATATTAAGAAATTATTAGTTTCTAATCGTTTTTTTTTTCTAATTTAGGTGTAAATGAGTAAAGGCAAGAGGCGTCAAAAAAGTAATCTATATTCGACCAGAATCAGGCCGATACACTAGTACCGATATAAATGATGAAATAAGTGGTTTTACTTTTAATCGTATTCAATTGGATAGCATTTGGAGAGCAATGTACGGAAGTGAAAAAAAACCATGAATTATATTTACTTGCGTATGATCATTACCACTTCTAGAAACAGTTACTAATGCTGACGTCAAGAAATTTTTATTTCGAATTGGGATACATTAGACGGCTATGTAGGTCGAATCATTAGGCGAATGTGCCCAATGAAACGATAACACTATAAAATGTTACTGGCAAGTCACCAAATTAAATGAACCACTAACACCCATATTCTAAGACGTTTTCTCGACTCCACTTGACGTTACTAGAGGAAATCCGTATTCTTAGTAGAAAAAAATCTCCTCCACTCAACGTCACTCAAAAATTTTCCTGTCTCGAGGAAAGGAATCAACTGTCAAACTCAAGGTACGTCGCGACCTACCTTAAGGAAGAAATAAAAGAAATAATCCTACTTTAATATTGTAATTAAAAGAGAGAAATAAAGTTTACCTTTTAAATATGCCAACAATTTTTTGAGGTGGGTGCCTCTACACGATTTACACGTTTTCCTAGTGAATGATACAAACATTACTCTTTATTTCATTTAATAAAAGATTTGTGGTTTGGAAACAGTGTTTATTATTTTAAACAAGTTATTAAAGGTTTCCAACAGTTCCTGTAATACTTGTACGATACTCCGTACGAATATCCCGAACGACGATTCATCCATAAGAATATCCTTCGAAATTTCCGGGTTGGATGGTATGACCCTCCTCCTGTCTGCATGCGTTTTTTTCTCCGACTCACTAAATATTTGTCTTCCAGTCACAATCCCGAAGATTTTGAGTTCAATAATTATATATTATTCTATGTAAACACTCTGACATGACATTTGACTGTCACTTTTCAAGTGATCATAGACTATTTTCAAAGGTTTTTTGTTAAATCTCTACTTTATCTATACATCAATGACGTAATTAATGACGTTTTTCCTTGACTCAACCTCACTCGAGGAACCTTTAGTAAAGGTATATTTTTAACTAAGCATACCATTTTCGAGGGTCCCTCCAATTCATTTGTAAAGTCACCTCGACTAAAATAAGGTTGAGGAAGATTGGAGGACACGTCTTAGAATACGGGTGTAAGAGTGTGCGACGGAGAGTCTAAACAAGTTGTATCTGAGTTAATTTAAATATAAAAATATATCACAAATTGATTATTTCAAATAATTTACATAAATATATTTTGAAAATGTATCAAAAAATGACTTGCTTATATCAAAGAGATTATATTAATTGTCAAAACATGGCTCGTAAAAGGATTATAGATTGTTGATTAGCTATAAGGGAAGGGCCGGTTCACACAATTGTCCACTTAGTTCATTCATTTCACGTATCATCTCAGTGGTAAAGTCATGCTATTTAAACAGAACATGTAAATATCTGAACTAACAGCTCACATAAGGAGTATTATTATTAATCAGCATATTCGTTTGCATGAAACACGTCAGGAGAGCTGGGTTTCTATGGGGTATATTCACATATTTTTAGGAGCACAAACAACTTTTATTTAATATTTATTTCTTCTTGTGTCTCTATGTTTTGTTGTTTTCTTTATTTTGTTCTTTTTTGTGGTTGCTCTTATCCCACACTTCACATAACATCGCCGTAACATGACTTTTCACCGACGTTGCGGAATTATTTGACTTAAAATAGGATCGATGCCTGCCTAGTACCCCACATCAAACCTTTCAGGAGTAGGGTCTTAACCTACTACGCTAGCCTAGTGTAGTTGGAAGACTACATTTGTTCGGAATGCTTGTCGTGTACTGTCAGGAATGCAGATTCCTTTACGATGTTTTTCTTCACCGTCCAAGCGATAATGATCCAAGAATATTCAATACTGTGTGCCCTCGGTTTGAACCTGCTACATCCGTTTTGGCAACAGCTATCGTTCGCTTCGATATGTTATTAGTCCTCTTTCGTTTTCATATATTATATTGGCTGGAAATGTCTGGACTAGAATATAACGTGAATAATACCTAACCTAACAGTGGCAACAAATGAAATTCAATTAAAAAATGGTACTGATATCAAAAGTATAAGAATTATAATAATTAATCGGATTGTTTGGTTAAACGATAGTCATCAGAAGCCGTGACGACGTTAAAGAATATTAAAACTGAACTTTGACTTTTCATTATATGTAAATTAAAATATGTTTTGGCATTGAACTACATTCGTCTTAAAATAGCAATGAGTTTGAGTGAAATGGAAAATATGTTGTTCACAGTGCGCTCGCGTCGTCGTGCGGCGGAACAGAATCATTCTTGCGATGTTAACCATCGAGTTTTGGCGACAATAATTATATTATTTGCAAAACTGCACCACAAAAATAAGTATTTTGTTCTAAAATAGTTTCTTATATATTTTGGAGCGTGAGATGGATCTCACACTCGAAAAAACGTAGTTTTGAAGGGAGTTTTCGAAAACTCACCCCGAAACAGTGTTTTCCGATCACGGAAAATAAACTATCACTATAATAAATAAATAAAATAAATACACCCAACAGTCACATACATAGTCCTGACCCCACACTAAGATCGAGTCTTGTGTCGTGGGTATCAGGAACTACGAGAGACTTTTCGGTCTCACAAACACCCAGACCCGAAACAAATACCTGTGGATCACACAAATATTTGTTTCGGTGCGGGGATCGAACCCGCGGCCTCTCGTTTCACAGGCGGCGTCTAACCAACTGCGCCACGGAGGCTGTCATTTAAAATGTATCTATGATTTGATCAAGTGCGCTTTAGGTCTCGGGTATGAATTCGTGATGTGAAAATATATCAGAAATGATAAGTCTGATATTTAAAACAAACCAGTTTGTTGTTTGGTTGTTTAAATAGTAGTAAATTAAAATACAGTAGATTGTAAATTAGTAAGTAACATTTTTTTAGTTTGGCAAATATTTTAAACTCGTATTGAGAACAAATACTATCACATTAACATATTTATAATTATTACTTGTCCATTATATTAATTTCCGTTTAATTGTTTTCAAAAACCGTATATGAAAATAGGGGCCACGACTTTGATCAGCATCTAGGCAAATGTAGGTATAGTTTAACAATATGTGTCGCGGGTTATGGAATTAAAGAGTTTCGTTATTACTTATGCCAGAATTGATGAAACACGTTGTCTAACTGTGGCGTCAGAACCTAGTTTTGGATGTATTAATGTAGAAAATATTGAAAAGAATATTACGTGCCGACCCTTTTTTTATCCAATTGGTACTGTTTTAATAATTCTTAAAAGCGGTATGTAAAGCTACAGTACAAACTTAACACACGTGAAGTATAACGCCTTGGCCGTCCTCAACCGAGTCCACCACTCACTTTCGCACCAAACACCAATGTCTGCCTCATTGCATCCATCCATTAATATGACTAAATCATTCGAACGAAGCATTCCTTTCTCAATCTGAGTTACCATGTTTTAATTCGTATTTCACTATTACATTCATATTTGATTATATTTTTCACTCTATCGACTGAGTTACTCTCTATCAATCCTACCGGAAAAATCCTACTTTCGTGCTTCCTCTGCTACACCCTAGATTAGCACTCAATTCCCGTACAATATTTTTGGTATTAAGACTTCTTGGTTAATCGTTATTAGAGTAAGGCGTCAAATGTCTTTATTAAATAAATTAAAATTTATGTCTATTGTCTATGAAATTTATTAATAAAAATTGCGGAATCCTTAAATAGAGTGATTTGGATTCAAAGATTTTTTTAAAGATTATCTATTTTATAGTATCTATAGTTCCACACTAAAAGTGAACTTGCTTTAGTCGGATGTAAAAGCCGTAGTTAAGTCAATCTTAGATCCTCATCTCACGTGTCGTATATATGCTAACAACACCCCTACCATTCATACACAATCTACGGTGTTGTTCCAGGTGAGCTGAAACTAACGGGCTGACATTGTTTAGGATGAAACGGAATGATGAAACAAAAGTTACATTTGTCCAAGGCACGAATAACTGAAGTTTAGATGTATGTATTCGAAGTTAATTAATGCTCCACGAATGAAAATTTGCGACGGAAAGGATACCTAAGAATCCTTTATAATAACTTGAAGGATATTTGATATTCACAAACACGTCATCACGTTCACACACTAAGGCTCAGTTGCACCAACTAACTTTGCCCATAACTTTGACTTCGACAATGTCATCGCCATACATTTGTGACGTATTTGACATTGCTAATGTATGGGATTGACGTTTTCAAAGTCAAAGGTACGGGTAAAGTTAGTTTGTGCAATTGGCCCTAAGGCTAGCGTGGCGGACTGAATCCTTAACTCCTCTTAATCGTAGAAGAGGTTTGTGTTCTGCAGTGGGACGCATATTGTCATTGCTTTAGGAGCTTGACTTTCCTTTAGTGATTTCTCAATAAAATATTGCATAATATAATAATATGTATATTACTTTGTTTCATATTATTTTAGATACAGAAGAATAAAATGTAAATTAAATAGGCACTATTATCTCAAACCGTCGGGAAGTTAAAAAATGTAAAAATTAAGCCATAACTGCGATAAAATCCATAAGAAATCGTTTTATTTCAAGTAGTAAATTAGAACTAACATACCTGTGAGTGTATGGACTCGTCGATGGTTTCGTCGGTGCGCGTGGAGGAGGGCGACAGCAGCGAGGAGCGGTAGTCGTCGTAGAGCGGCGTGTAGGAGGGCGTGGGCCCCGCGCCGGGCGGCACCGGCGTGCGCGGCAGCGACTCCGGCCCGCGCAACACCGACTGCATGGGACTCGCCGTCCTACACACGTCCAACACATCAATACCCGTACATACTCCTGACCTCACAGTGACATACCAAGTGTGGTGCTGTGGCTATACCAGAGGCTTTGGTCTAACAAGCACCCGGACTAGAAATAAATTAAAACAAACATTTGTCTCCCCGTGGGGATTGAACCCTTGGCGTCTTTTCATAGCTGATTCTTACCAATTACGTCACAGAGGCTGTCATCGTCAAATACAGCCTATTTTACCTTAGCTACTTTTTAGTAACAAGACAAAGTAGAGTCCTAAAACAGATTCAGTTGAATGTTTGATGTTTTCACTTTCACTGATGAGAATGATTATGGTAACAACTAAATACTTCAGCTATGAAACTCCAAAAACGTCAAGTAGAAGCACATTACAAATGGCTGTATATTGGTGTAAATGGTTGGCGGTTTACCTGTACGGGGCGGCGGTGGCGTTGGGGATGGGCGAGCGCGGCGCCATGGGCGTGCCCGCCGGCCTGGGAGGCTCGCCGTCCACGTTCCTATACATGCGACATGATATGACTGACACCCGTGAACGTCACTCAATAACATCGAATATTTCTCTACATATGATACAAGGGCTCAATACGGGTAACAAGTTATTTTTGTCACAAATAATATCGAATTAAAAAGTAAAAATATTTTTTCATGTTAACTTACGTATTTATGCATGGCACCCAGTCTTAACAGTTTATTTTATTTTTATTTCTACTTTATAACTGTTAATCGTAGGTGCATAATGATATTAAACAATTATTTCAATATTTTACGTTAAATAATACAAAAGCATACCTATTATTTTAATGCTGCATACGAAGACACAGATTCTTCAATGCAGATATGTACTATGTATGTATATGCATGAGTATTGAGTAGTATTTTGTTCTTTTTCATTTATGATTGTAATTTATGTGTGCTTCTAGGTAGTTGGTTAGTTTACTATGTTTTCGTTTATTTTAACTGACAGTTTCTGTTTTTAGATATTAATTTATCAGTGAAAATGTAAAAATAAATAAAAATAAAAAATAAAATATTGCTATTAAAAAAGGGGCCTTGTATCATATTGTCAAAATAAAAATAATTTACATAAATGTAAATGCAGGTAGGTACATAAAGATGCAATGGCTTAGTTCGTCTAAATTTCTAAACACTTATTACAGAAACATGGCCTTGATAACAATTACGAAAACATTTAACATACAATCAGTACATGTGTTATCATGCAAATAACATGGAATAGAATGCTTGTGTTGTTCACATTTCTATACCGTTTACCAACTGTTTAATGATAGATACATATTTATTTAGGTGCGTTGACATTCCTTACGACGACTACTAACACGTTTAAATTAATTGGTATCTATACTCATGCTAAACACGTTTGCTTTCATTTGGATAGGTCTAGGATATAACATTGGAAATATTAAATCCATATAAACGTATGTTATTCTTGACAATTTTGTTAAAACAAGGTGGTGCGAAATCAAGTCAGAATTCTCAATCCATGTTGAGAATTCTTCCAACGAAAATTACAATTAGCAGTTGCCAATTACGAATATTTTGTTAATTTCGCATCACCAAGACTCGGAGTCATTAGCACCTAGGCACAGGCCAACAAGTATGACACCTAGAATGCGTGACGTCATCTTACTCGGCGAATTCGTGAAAGAATGTGGGCGTGGGGACGCGCCCTACAAAGCTGCCCGTGGTGCGAGGCACCGTGTATAGATGAGGACTGCAGCCGCCCCTGTGGTCACACGCGGTATTTACTTCGTGCTGCGCTCTGAGTAAGCATTGCTCATCGTATGACTCCAGTACGTGTATACGAAGCGATTACCTCACTCCACGATGCATCACTTTCAACACCGCTGAGTTCCTTTATATGTGGTTCTTTAAAATTCATTACTCGTATAGTACAATCGGTATAAATAAATAGGTAGTTTAATTTGCCTTTTATGTACAAAGAAAACCAACATTTATTTTTGCACGAGTCAATTACGACCAACAGTTCATCACTAGTTTTTGTACATATTTTCTAATTGTTTTGTAAATTAAATTAGAAGATGCCTTTATTTATCTATCATTAAGTTTTAAGCATGAATATTTTCACAATTACTCGTTCTAAACCAATATCTTATTGTTGTCAATAATAATATATTAAGAAAGCTTATTACCAGTGAAATAGTTATAGATTAAAATGTTTGTATTGCACAATGCTGACCTCTGTACTACCAGCTTTATCTGCCGGGGTGCATTCTTGAAGAGGTTCTGCGCGTCCTCGTGGCGGAGGTCCCGCGCGTCGTAGTCGTCGATCTTGGCGATGATGTCTCCGCGCACCAGCTCCTTTCCTGCAGGAGTGCCGGGTGTAACCTGGAAATTAAACAACCATCATCATCATTTTCAGTCACAGGAAGTCAACTGCGGAAAATAGGCGTTCTAAGAATTTCCGTAGGGTCTGTGGGAAGCCGTCTCAATCCAGTGTCATTAAATAAACATACTAAGTTATTTTTATCCTTTCTTACATTTTTTTTGCCGTCTCATCTATTTGTCTGTGATTATGGGAATATATCGCGAATACAATACAACGGGTAACTTTATTTTAAAGTATATTAAAAAAAAGATGAATTTTAAGATGAATTGTTACTTAATCAATGATAATATTATAATTACTGCGATTTGTAACATTTAAAGATAAGTCAAATTTTACATTTGCATAATTAATTCATGTACTAGAAATTAAATTAGATCTACGATAAAGAGTTCATAAATATTTAATTAATGATAACTTAAAATATATGTACATAAAATTACTGTAAATTATTCAAACCTCGGTATACCGCAAAATGCACAAGAACTGTATTATTAGAGGTGTACATAACATAAAAATCAAATAATATGCAACTGCATGGTTTTTGCATTCAAGTAGCGAATTCCACCTGGTTGATCAACTTTTAACACCGATTATAGACATGACATTCGGCGGTTAAAGGGAAGGCCTAGTACAAAGGGTAAACATTGCAGCGTTGTGTTAGGACGACCTTGTATCTGGGATAAGGGGAAAAGCGCGAGACGTATGCACTGAATTTGGCGTGGGGCCAGTCTAAATGCGTCGACGGCGTCGTCGCGCCAACCTGACATTTTTTATTGAAAACAACCGACGGATCGGATGGAGGTCGCATGGACGGGTCGACCTGCGTGCATCCATCTTCCTCGAGTCAATGGCGAGGACATCTGACTATATTTATCCTTATCCATCAGCATATTTCACCGCGCTGGGATGTTAGACCAACGTTGCCACTTCGTACTGTCTGCTTCGATGGATTTTTGAAATGTTACATCTGGCACTCGCCCATCCGCATTAGAGTCATACGCATTACGCAGGTAACGCGTAATGAGTTACGTCATTACAAACACCGTGTGGAATAGTAACCGTGAGATAATAGTCAAAAGATGCCGGAATACATTTAAGAATTACACTCCTTTTTTTGGGAATTGTGTACTTATTTTTTAAATGTGTTATCTTAGGTTCAATTAATATTGGCTTCGTTTAAATTCCAAATTACTAATTATGGAATTTATTTTGGTTTATTATTTAAAGAGCAGCATTTCATCCTATTGAAAAAGGATTTACATTTATATATACGATTACCGACGTAAAATCCAAAGGTGTTGTTTTTAGTTACTATTAATACTGTAAATGTGAAGTTTGCGTCATTGTTTATCTAATTTAGTTTTTGATTGAAAGTCAATGATTTTATCCGTAGCTGTATAGAAATTCAATAACCTAGTTCTTTGATTTTGGAAAAGCAGATGTTATTTCACTACAGTAAATCAAAATTGGCACCTAGATCCTACTGTTTATGCGGACATGTAATTAAAGTTAACAATTATGGTGAAAAATGTATTATCTATACTTATACGTAGTTGAATTCATAGTTATCTACCATCGCAAGTTTATCCGTATAGCATCTCGTGTAAGTTTAAATCCAATTTTTTTTTATTATATACATAATCATATTACGTCAAAAAAACAATGCACAATATACTTAACCATTTTGTAATTTCATGGCAATATTATAAACACAGAATTCTAATAATACAATGCGTAATGCGTATTAAATTAACTACAAATTGGTTAAGCTTGCAGAATGTTGGCAAGATGCATTGTTTTTGTGTATATTTGAACCTTCGACTTTACCAACTACCAGATGTTTAAGGGTCGATTTTTCACAGAAACTGAAAATTGTTGGCTATTGAAAGAATATAAGTAACGCATTCCATTCTAAAACCATTCCGAGGAGAGAAACAAATAGATAATCTTGCTTTCAAAAAGTATTGGCACATGTGAATTTTCAAGTTACTAAGGTATTTATAATTTCGGAAAAATCCAGTTTTCCATTCTGTTCAAGCATAATTTAATATTTCAGAAAAAAAAGAGTTTCCGGGATTACTAGTACGTAGGTATTACCATGCAATGCTGCTAGGACGAGTAGGTACTAGTGCAATGCAAAAAAAATAACAGACTAGCCATAGAGCTCTGAAAAAGGACACTATCTGGTTAACTTTCTCTTAAAATTATTCGCTGTGTCACACATTAAGATGTTGTTATCTTCACAGACCAAAAACTTGAACTAAATCTTTTCCGCCTTGAATTTGACCTTATGCCATTAAACTTTTAATACGTACAATTTGTCTAAACATCAATCTCGGCAACTGACATATTTTTCAGTGCTTTACATAATATTCTAGTAATGCGGTGACATATGAATGCTAAGGATCGCAGCTTGCAAGTAGAAAATGCTTTTGTACGAAACATGACATTAATCAGCTGTAGAATCTGGTTGCCAAAACCTGTCGTTTGTTAAGATGTTACTAATTATTTAAATATTTCACATTTGTCACAGAAAAGAAAGGTTATGCTGCTGAAAACTACAAATGTGTTGAGTTCTTCTGTTTATTGGTAAAAAATGTAATTTTTGTTTCATAATACAACATCTTTTTGTTCAGTATTTTTTTATTTATCAACGTATCGATAGTTCGAAATGGTTTTATGATTATACAAATACGCGATCGTACAGGAAGCGGCATATCCAGATGAATGATCGAGTTTCAAAAGCTGTAAGCCAACTGTCAGATTTATGATGCAATGGAGGATACGTGTGCAAATATAAATCTTGAAATTGGAGCATGTAATAATAGGATTGTATGTCAAGGGAAGCACGTCATATATTAAATATATTTATGAATGTTATTATATCGATTGATTCATAGACAAGACGCACAGAGGAAGCAATGAAAGCATTTTATTGGCAGCTTTAAAGAAAAATGGGCTCAAGGCTGTGGTTAGCGTTCGTTAGATTTATGGCAACGAAGGTTAGATGAAAGATTGCTGCTAAGTGCAGCTCTCTGAAGGAAAGCAGATGTAACGCTTAAAAGAAATAATAAAATGTTTTTTCTGCGAAACATCATTATTCGAATCGAGGTACATTCTTTTAACGTTACAGTTTGTTGCTATTCATTAAATTTGCTTATAATGTTGCGGCCCAGCCCGGGTCCGCCCGGGTGCACATACTTTTTGACTTCAGTCCACATTAGAATCATATTATTTCATGTACTGTTTTATATTAAACTCAACGGGACTACTAACCTATAACCTTCCTCGATAAATGACCTATCCAACACAAAAGTATTTTTCCTATTCGAACCAGTAGTTCTTGAGATTAGCGTGCACAAACAAAAAAACTATTCAGCTTTATATATTAGTATAGATTGTATATCAATAAATGGATAATCTTCTTTAGAATTATAAGATATATATTAATTTATATAATTTGTTAATTTTAAGTTGTAGTCTCTGGTAAATTATATCTATTTTATGTTTTTTTTACTGTTCCATTCGTGTAAAACATTACATTGTTATGTTATCCATGCCTATAAAATACCTTATGCTGTGTAATGTGTTAAATGTTAGTGACTTTGACTAAGTTGTTGTGTGAGTAATTTAGTTGGTATGCTCATTAAATATATTAATTTTCACTTCGAATACAAATATTTTTTACCGTGTAGCTTGCACCTTGGATGTGATAACAAAATAGTACTTTTCTTTATCAATATGATTTCGTCGTAAATGAATATATAAGTGATAAAAGTTACGCAGTTTTGGTCAGGAACACAAGGTTTAGTTTGTTCGTGACCCAGCTTATGCGCTTGACATCCAGTACTTACATATTATTATAGAGAATACTTTCGTTATAAATAAACTCAAATCTACGCCCGCGCTGCTGGCTACAGCACATCATCTGACTCATGAGATCTCAAAAATTCACTCTGTCTACGTGTTTTAGTGATAACATTATATCAGAATTTAAAATTAACTGACTAGCATTTGGATTCGACGCATGTTACTATGAAATATTTATTTATTCACACGACATTCATCTGTCAATGCCAAAACAGGGTTTATCAACAATGAAAGTAAAAAGAAAACCCATGAAAACTCTATAATTTTTTGTATATCTAAATAGTTAAACCTATAGAACATCAATAAATGTTTAGCTAGATTCGTAATCTCATAGTTAATGTTAGTGCCCAATAGATCAAGAACTAAAGCCAAGGAGATATAAAATCGACTACAAGCTCGTGACATCGCGTGAACGAATTGGTTAATTAGCGCGTCGCGAAGGTTATTTTATTAATAATTTTTGCTAGATAAACTCGTTCCTTACAAATTATTTGGCAGACACAGTCAATAAAAAGCTTTAATCTCGACCGAATTTCGAGAAAACGTTCGAGTTATTTGATTATTGTTAAAAGCGTTATATTGACGAGACCCTCTGGCAAATAAATAACTCCAGAGTATTGTGGCAGCGCGACAATGAGGTCAAGCGACGTCTCTGTCCGCAGCTGTCGAACGGGCTGTTGTGACCGATACATGTCCAAGAATACATCAGTTACAAAGAGACATCTTTAACGTTCTAGATAATTTGATGTCGTTCATTCTAAACTATTAGCATTTGCGTCTGCTAATCATTTCTCAATATAACAAACTGCATGTATTAATAATTATATTATGATACATGTATCCAATATGAGTTGTACTAGTCACGATAACGGTTCTATGAGAGAGGTTGTAATTTTTTGAGAAAAGAAACCGCAATTTAAATTAGCCGATTGTTTTGTTTGTTCTACATGCAGTTGTAAAGTGGTCTATTTCTCTATGGCACTTCCAAACAGTTAACGGCTCTCAGTTTCCCATCTGTTCCAGTTTCGCAAAGCACGTAAAGTTTAGATTGTAAATACAGATCCCGCCGGTTTGTTTACACCGGCGCGGGCGGCAGCGGCGCGTGCGTTTGTTGACGCGCGCCGGCGAGTCGGCGCGTGTGGCGTGGCGGTGGCGAGTGGCGGCGGGTGGTGGCGAGGGTGGCGAGTGTGCGGGAGCGCGGTGCATACCCTGGTGACGATGAGCGGCGTGGCGAGGTCGGCGCCGCCGACCAGGCGCAGGCCCCAGTTGAGGTCGCGCGAGTCGCGGTGCAGCGTGACCACGAAGGTGTGCAGGCGGCCCATGTCGGCGCGTGCGGTGCAGCCGGCCGCGTGTTACGCAAGCGCGAGTGTGGCGCGTGTGGGCGGCGGCTGTGTGCGTCCGCGGCGGCTATACGCGACGTAGTGCGCGCTAATTTCGCCTCACCGCAAATCGCACCCTCCCCCTGCCCGTAACATTCGCGTAACCCTGCCAGTGCCTTCGCTGTCGACCCACTTCACTTTACGGAAACTGTTCCGATCGATTATCGCTCGATTCATCTGCTAAACGCATCACTCCTGCCTACATAAATCTGCTCGCGACACACCAAAATGTTGTGATAGTAAGATACGGTTTAAACATTTTACCATTCCTATAAAGTATAAACCAAACTTTACTATGATGTTCTTAAACCATTGAAAGTGTTACACGAATTGACTCGTAAATATTATGTGAAGACATAATAAAATAGAATTTATATAAAGCTATATTAAATATTAATATAAACAAGACGTGCTAAATAATGTGTATTATTATTTTTTATAATCGTGTCCTAAATAAAATATTGTAGATAAGTTTTAATAAATTTACCATTGGACAGCGGTGACTACAGACTAATCGATTCTTTATATTTAGATTTAATGGTCGACTCATCACGAGTTTATTACGTTTCAGAACGGATAACAGCTGTTACGTTTCAATCGATTGAATATTAAAGGTAGGTATTTACTAAAATTCGTCCAATTCATATATTATCATTTCCATACGGCCGGTAATGCTTATGGAGTGAGAACTGTGCCAAGCAGTGCATATGTGCGGAATATAAATACTAACCCTAAATCGTGATGCAGGGTGGGTAAGCGGTCGGTAGGTACACTATGCCTTCACTGAAGTGTTCCTGATAGTAGCGGTCACAACAAGTCCCTCTAACTTTCACAAATATTATTTATTTTGAATTGTTTTTATTATCACTAGTTTTGACAAGTGATTTTAATAATTAGAAAAATATCACTCCAACAAGTGGACTCATACCTTCTTTCTTCCGAAGACTCTTGGCTCATCGTCGGGGTCGGTGCGGAGGTGCGGCACTCTCCAAAACGGTGGCCTCTGGTACATCGGCATCTCTAAGAGTTCTCAAGTCCCGATTCGCAGGAAAACTACAACAATATTTATGTATTTTAATAAAATTTTGTTGTAAATAAAAGAGATCAAATGCGTGTTGGAGTAACGTTGACTGTTATAACAAACCGTTAACATTGGTCCATCAATTGAATATAATAACCCACGTAGGTGTTTGGCATCGCCCCGGCGCAGTAAATCAGCGGGCCCATGAACAAGGCCAGGCGCGCGTGGACGTGAGCCGCCACGTGTGTCGGAGGGGACCAGGGAGGTGCGCTGGAGGACTCACCAGAGGGCGCGGCGCGGCGTGGTCACTCCGCCAGGTCCGCTCCGAGTGTGCGGTTTAGTATTATCTCGAATTATTCCCGGCAACATCAAACTATGTCTATTTTTTGCATCGGAGATGGCAGCGCGCGGCTCCACGGGACTCGAGCGAGTGATTTACAAGACGGAGCGGGTCGCGCTGTTTCTGGGCCAATACAAAAATCCGCAACAATATGTACGCCACAGATTTCGACACGGTTCGTTGATCCCGATATTACGCTTCTCTTTGTGAACGCTTCTAGAAAATCGTGGACGCTTTCCAGTGCGACGACCTCATTAGTTAAACACAGCAAAATAGGCCTCCATTACAAGTTACATATATTTCGGTATTACTAAGGCCCATAAAAATAAAGATAATCAAAAAGTATCAATATTATATTCACATGCTTACTTCGCTAGCAAAGAGTTAACAAAAATATTTTGGAAAGAGGTTATTTTGCGGACTTCATAGTTTGATGCTATTCAGTGGTGGATATCAGCGAATACTTAATTGGAATACAGTATACATAATTATTAAACAATAAATAACAACACTCTTTCAAAACAGTCATTGCAAAAATTTATTGTGATCAGAAATTATGACATACATGGATAAAATAGTAAAACAGAAAAATATCAGATTTTACAATATTAGGTACATAAAACTATCACAAATTCCAACATCCACATATCCTTATGTTAGTTCATCATACACTTACGATTACAAGGAGAATTCGTTTTTGGTAATTACAAAAAAATAAAATAAAACAACATTTTTACGAAAATAAAATAAGACTACTTATAAAATAAATAATGCGAGTTTATGTTCATGAAATATGTTTTGTTAGTTTATTTTTACTTTCTGTTACGATGAGTAATAACATGATACTATACTTAAATAGTAAACAAGTGGTGATTCAAAAAGTGTACTTATACAAACATTGCGATCAATCAATTTACATTAAAAATATTAGTAAAGTTAACTTGCTTAAAATGCTAGTAATAACATGTGGTAAGTCTATCAGTTTGACTATTATGCTTAAAAATATGCAAATAATTTACAAATAGTTACAGCAAAAAATTTCATAACGTGCAGAATACTAGGGAACTCCAAACGCTCATTTAAAAACAAAATTAACAATAAAGTTATTTCTTTTGGTTAATATTTTAAATTCAAAATACTAATAGGGTAGCCTTTGAAATAAATTAGACGAAATAATATTGAATTGGTTCAGTCCAAATACTTAATACATTCAATGGCAAGATAGAGAGCATACACGATTATAGTTCTCAAATCGATTAATTGCCGGATATATATACCTAATTTACTTTACTTTATGGCAATTTTTATTTATTACAATAACATATTTAAAGCCTCGATACAATTCATAGCTAATTATACAAAAAAAAATCACAAATTAAAAGACAAAAATGTACAAAAACTTCAATCTTAATTTGAATACCTAATTACACTTTAGTGTAAATACACTGCAGCTTATATAATTAGTATATTTTTTAGAAGTCTAATATGGCTGGTTTCGTGTCCCTAGCACACTTAATGAGCGAATACATGAGTTTGACAAAACCTGTGTCCTTTGGTTTCTCTAGCCCTCGGAGCAATCTGTTCTTCATGACGGCGACGAACTCGCGATTACTGAGTTGTCCATCCACTGCAAGAAAAAAAAAGATTATTTTCAGTAATACGATGTAAAGGGAACGTTTCAAAAGTTGCAGCGATATTGACTGAAGAATCGGAAAATTTTGTTCATTGGGTTTTTGATAGTTCGTAAGACCGCAATGTAAAGCGTACAACTTTTGGAGGTAGTAGGCATTTAAAATTGGTGAAAAATGAAAAATAGGCTAGTCAGAATTAGATTTCTTATACCTCTCGATATAATTTCATTGCTGTCATGGTTGTAGACACAATAAATACAAGAATACATGTAAACATGTTTATCTCTCATGTATTGAATAAACAATAATTATAATTTATGCACATATTTTTTTCAAACCATATGGTGAAAATCTATAAGAAAATAAATATGTTTATTATCTTAAGCATTTAATGTTATGTGAAAAATATTTTCGCACGACCAAATAATAATAGTCGTGGTTGGTCAGTCACTGCGACGTATTTAGGTTATTGCAGCGTAATGATACGGCATGGGAATGGCGCATACATGTGTGAAGTAGACACCCGTCTAAGCACGCGCTTGCAGTGGATCAAAATGGCGAATGGGGTGGGAAGTTAAAAAAATTGCTCCCGGGCCAAATCGGCGTAGCAAATCAAAATTGATTTAATACCTCTCAGGATTTACTCGAAAAAAACATGAGCTATGACTGAAGTCTATATTCCTCGTTTTTGCTGTCGTAGTTCCTAATTGGATAGACAAACTTGTGTGGCTTACTTAGCAGAGATGGATTTAAGTTAGGTTTAACAAAAATGTAACCTAGATATCTAATTCCATTTATCTCGATTAATACAATAATTCTACTAACGCCATCTACTGGTGTATAAAGCAAACGATTTCAATTATAGATCATACAAGCATTATGTACCCAGCATTACATTGTCAAAAATTTTAATGAAAATAGGTTTAAAAATCCTGACATAAAAGAATGCCTTTTTAATAGTCAATCATATGTCCTCATTCGTATCTCGACTAAAACGCATTTAATATCGGAACGTAGAAAGAAGTAATAAGTAAAAATAAATGATAAATACACTCGACAGTCAGACACATAGTCCTGATTAAGATCAATTAAGTCTTGCGTCGTGGGTATCAGGAATCACGAGAGACTTTTCGGTCTCATAAACACCCAGACCCGAAACAAATGCCTGTGAATCATACAAATAATTGATTCGGTGCGGGGATCGAACCCGCGGCCTCTCGTTTTACAGCCGGGGTCTAACTAACTGCGCCACGCAGGTGCAGTAATATTGTCGTGCTAATATAAAAAAAGTCCCGTATCATATCTCAAAGGCATGTATTATAGTTAGAAAGTTAAAGTGGTAATGAGCAGGGCACATAACGCTAAGGATCGACGGCCGAGGGCGTTAAAAAGACCAGGGCGGTTTTTCCATGATCTAAAACGGAGTTTGAATGTTCGAACGTTCGAAGTTAGTTCCTTATAGTTTTCCACCTATAAAAATCAATCCTATTCTCTATGGTACTTATCTTTCACTCCTAACTTAATCTATGGTTACGACGTACTATATAGGAACCGAAAATTTTGTGGAGTACCTAGGCTCATTCGTACGTGCGACGTTCGAACATTCGAACTTCGTTTCTGGTAACTCTCTTAGGATGGAGGCCACGTACAGGCAAGCGAAGTGTTAGCCGAGCTACATAGTAAAGGTTGCAGGAATAAGCTGGATGCAGTTCACTTGTAACAGGTAGCTGTCGAGATCCTTGAGGGAAGAGTGTGTTCAGTGGGGCTCCCGTGGCTGAAGAGTGAGTATATGTGTGTGTGTGAGAGAGAGAGAGGTAGTATAGTTACTGTTCTCGTCGAAGATGGTGAAGACGACGTTGATGACGTGCGGGTGCAGGTCGACGTGCGCGACGGTGCGCGCCACGTGGCGCAGCGTGGGCTGGTCGATGGAGGCGCCCGCGATGTGGTAGAACGTGAGCGCCGTGTCCACGTCGTTGATGTTGTTCAGGAAGTGGAAGAACTTCAGGTAGTCGTCCTTCGTGATGCCCACACCGTGGTCGCGGAAACTTTACAACCAACACCATTTTTAATGCATAGGTACGGCAAACAAGCAAACGGTTTACCATTCACTACTGTTGGATTGTGAATGCGCTACATATTATCATAGTCCAAGTAGCCCGGCCCAGCTTCGCCCGGAAATATTCCCCGTACTTGCAACATTTTTTTATTCCTACTCCGGTAATATTGGTCTTAGCGTGATGAGATATAGCTTTTAGCCTTCTTCGATATATGTACTATCCAAAATTAAAATATTTTTTCGATACGAACCAGGGGCTAACTCTATGATTCGAAACGAAGTTCGAATCTTCGAAATTCTCACGTAAAACTGTACGAATGCGCCTCGGTACTCCACAAAATGATCGAATCCTCCATCGAACTTCGTAAACATAGAATAAGTTCGGAGTGAATGAAAAGTGTCAAACAGAATAGTATTGAATTTTAGAGGTGTAAAACTTAACCTTTTTCGAACGTCGAACATTTGAACATTCGAACTTCGTTTCGGATCAAAGAGTAACCCCCTTGTCGTTCCCGAGACTAAGCGTTCAAGCAAACAATCTTTTCAGCTTTAGATGTAAAACATACATAAACACGCCTTTACCTCAGAAGAGGTAGGAAGAGGTGCCACCTGGACATCCACATTTCGCCTTGTATGTTCCGTCCCATGATGTGATATGAGGCGAGCCTATCGGCATATCGGGCACAAATTCCTGACTCCGAGCTGATAATGAAGAGAAAAACCCAATATCACTTTGTCCGACCTGGGATTTGAACCCGAGATCTCAGCTTTGTAGTCGTACCTTAGTGCAACTACGCCACCGAGGCAAATAAAACATAAATAAAACAGTACGCGAAATAATATGTTGCTGACGACGACTGAGTCAAAAAGTACCTACACCGGGGCGACGCCGGTTCGGGCCGCTAGTCAATGAACATAAAACAAAAAAAATCACTAGTACAAAGGTTTTATTGTAGTTTTGAGACATTTCGTGAAATAAATCTTTATATTTTCTTTGTTATTTGTCATCATCTACTTTAGTAATTGTCTGAAAACTAGAACTCCCTAAATAGATATAATACGTGCACAAGCCAAATAACAACTTGTGAAAAATGTTGTGAGTTGTCACAACGCCCACTACACATCACACTTCCAGCCTTCGGCCGTTTGTACCGTTGGCAACGTGCTATACATAGATGTCGTTTTTGTAGGGTATTCGGTCATCAGCTCTCGGAAATACGCGCAGTAAATTATCTTGTTTATTTTTTTTTGCTTAAAGATCATAAAGCTTGTCCTATAGCTTTTTAAATAAAAGCTATTTAACTTTAATTTTTTCGAATATTGTTTGTTTAACTTCACTGAGAGCCGATAAATTGTGAATGGTAATGCAAGTATTGTCGGTAATCTCTCTCATTACATTTCATAGAGACAAAATATGGAGACATTTAGCAATATTTATTTATTTATCATTTGGAAATAAAACTTACGCTTTTTTTACTCGTTTGAGCATCCTTGCCTTTTTCTTGGCTGGATAGCCCGCGTAGGCCAACAGCAGCTCGGCGAAATCTGCCTCGGTAATGCGGCCATTTTCATCTGAAAATGTTTATGAGTTTAAAATTTTAGTACGACGACCACAAATGGCTTAGGAGTCAATTAACATATGGAGTTACACAAATAACTGGTCTTATTTTAAATTCACATATCTTATATTAAATGATGTATTTCCTAATCATCATAAAAATTATATTACCCCGGTTCAAGACTAATCAGGTTTTGCGATTTTTTTAAGTTTATATAAAGTATTATTTCCTTATCTTCTAATACATACAACGGCCTGGATTTTTTTAAGGGTGATAAGTGTTTTGGAGAGTATTTTACAGTAAGCATAAAAATTGTGCAGAGAGAATGAGAAGAAGGTAACATTTAGATACAAATATGTTTTAATTATTATGAAAATTAGCGTACCTGGTTGTTTTCTTTGAAACTCGAGCGATAGTATCTCCCTTTGAAGTTGATGTTGGAAGTCTAAGAACTTCTCGATCGTCAATTTCTGGTTTAGCTTCGACCCGAAGAAATATGTCGTCAGAGCTGAGTTTATGCCCTAGAAGAGAACAAAAACAAATAACTTATTACTACAATAATGTTTCGTAATAGTGAAATATACTACGAAAGACCATAGACTTGCGAAGTGCAAATAAATTACTGGTAATTTTATACCGGGTATATCAAGACCGCGACCGAAAACGAAGCCGGGTGGTAGTTTTAGTGATTATAGACACAAAGCAACTAAAAATTTCGCAAAAAAAGTGACAGATTATTTTTTGCAAATTTTTAAAAAATCTATGTTTTTAGGTGGTACGATTTGTTTTTGCGAAATTTTTAGTTGCATTTCGTCTGAAGTCACGAATACTACCACCTGGTTTCGTTTTCGGTCGCAGTCTGGATATACCCTTTTTTTTTTTTTTTTTTTTTTTTTTTCTCGTGGGGAAAATCCTCATTGGATACCCGACTATCAGGATAGAACGGGCATGCCGGACTCTTACCGGCTAAAAAACCCCATGTCTCCATCTGCACTTTGGAGGCACTTTGGGACCTCAATACGAACACACCAAAGTGCCTCCAGCGCGCGAGCTTTAAACCCTCACCAACATAAACTCCACAACAGTGCTACGCGGAAGAAACAGGGCGATTTCTTCCACCACCGTTGCGTCTCCGTCTCCGAGCGGGATCAGCTCTTTCGCGATCACGCTCCGCAGCCTCTTTATGAAGCATTACAACTTCACAAAAGAGGGCCACGGCTTTCCATTTTGACTCTCCCTCCAGCATTGCCCTTATGACTGCTGGAAGAGAGAGATCACCTCCAATTCGAGAGACCAGGGCCTGTCGCTCCACTTCCCACGCAGAACATTGCGCGACAGTGTGGGCAGCTGAGTCCGGTTCTCCACTATTGCAGTGGTGACAATTCGCCGTTGATTCACGCCCTATCTTATTCAGATAATCACCGAAACATCCATGCCCGGTGATTACCTGAGTAAGTCGAAAGGTGAGTCGTCCGTCTTTTCGTGCCATCCAGGCTTCGAAGACCGGCAGGATTGCTTCGACGACGCGTTTGTGCACATAAGGCTCTTCACAGAGTCTTGAATGCCACGTCGCGAATGTGTTTAAATGTTCCTGCCGTCTTATCGACACTTCAAGCGCCATTGTTGTTGGCAAGACTTCGCTCGTCTGGCGGACGGCGCGAATTCGTGCATAAACCTTTGCATCCATGTTTGCAAGGATGTCCAACGGCGGAAATCGTGCTAGGAGAGTCGCCGCCTCAAAAGATATCGTGCGGTATCCTCGTGCAATTCTTATGGCCATCTTGCGCTGTATTCGGTAGAATTTCGTCCTACAGCGGCGCACGCTAAGTCGTTTCGACCAAACAGGCGCCCCATAGAGGGCCATAGATCGCACGACTCCCGCATAGAGGCGGCGGACCCCCTCTTCCGGCCCTCCTAGATTAGGCAATAGTCTATGCATGGCACCAGCCGCCTTCTCAATGCGGAGAACAAGACGCTCAAAGTGCTCCTCGAAACCCCAACGACCGTCCAGCGTAAGGCCTAAATACTTAATGTACCGGCCCACATTAACTTCTGAGTCACCTACGCGAATTTGCGAGTTATATACCCTGTATACATTGGTCAAAATAAATACAATATAACTGATGTTCAGAGTATTTAAAGTATAGAGAGAGTTTAGAAGCGCTGTGATATATTTGCATCTTCAAAAAGATAGATACGTCTTTTTTGTTCGTAATGTTGGGAGCACTACCATATTTGTGAAAATTGAGCTAATGATTTAACTACAAATTACTATAAATTCCGCAAGTATAATTAGTTATTATCCGAATAAAATTAGTTCGAGTGAAATTCAATAGCCTTAAACAAGTTTTTTTATAAATATAATTTATGCATGTTTAACAACCTGTCAAATCTCAGCTAATAGGAGGGCAGAAAAAGGTGGCCCGTTTTTGGAGTATCAGCGCTTCCTCTAGATAATAAATACACTTTTTTTTTTTTCGAGAGGAATAGCTATTAAGCTCTCCTTTCGGTACCCCGGGGGAGGTCGAAAGGGGTATGTCAGTGTCACTGGCCTTCCAGCTCGGAACAATGCGGATGTTGTGACCGAACTGGGTCCCTAACAATATCTACGCCAGCATACTGACTAAAACCCCTCGTTAATCGTCACACGCATTGTGGGCGTCCCTCACATAGACGAGGCTCCGTCTTACATCTCGGAGTCGTTATACGTGAGGGCACACCGCCCCCGCAGTGTGCCCAGCGACTCCGATGACCCCTTTAGGTCGCCTCTTACGACGGGCAGGGAATACCGTGGTGGAATTCTTGCACCCCCGGACCACAGGGCAAGGACAACTCCTTTTGCAATACTCATAACCTGTTTTCTCAATTTGTTGGTATTAACGTTGTATAAAATTGCACTAATATTTATTCTATTTAAATATAACCCTATTAATGTTATGGCGCTAAACGTCGTTTTTGATTTTACTTTTAAATATAAAATTTGTATATGTTAACGGAAATGTGTGTAATCCGTCATTGTATACAATTCCTAGGAAATGTATGTAATTCCTAAAATCGCCCGGAAATGTGTAAAATAAATTACATTAGACACATTTCCTAGGAAATCTATACATTTCCTAAATAGTAATCGGAAATGTAAGTAAATGTAAGAATTTAAGATAAAATTAACATAAACTAACCTAACCTAACCTAACCTACCTACCTACCATTGGAGAACAATGGAGAATGTCACATGAATCTTGACAGGGAGCCCGAAATGAGCTTCTTGGACACCGGAAGGGTTATTTTTAATTAGTAACATAGGTAATATGAAGATACGAGTATTATAGAATTTACCGCTATGATTGTTACCTGTGATAAAAAATATTACTCTCATTTGAACAACGTGTTTTATTACAGAAACCATTATTCTTATACATTTCCTAATACGATATTGGAATTGTATACAATGCCTAGGAAATGTATACATTTCCTAGGATATGTATGTATAAAATAATTATCGAAAGAATATTTTATACATTTCCTAAATAGCTTCGGAATTGTATACATTTCCTAGGAAATGTATACAATTCCTAAATTTCATACATTTCCGGTAACATATACAATACAAATCATTTGTGCGTATTTTCATTATATTATGTTACAATGAATAGGATAATAAGCGTCATGCATATTACAAGTGCACACATTCAAGGCTGATGTTTTCATAATGCCATTAATTTATCAATTCGTTTTTATTTATAATTTACTTTACATTCCAGAATAACAAATATGTATATCTATAGTATGTGGTAAGTATGTACGAGGACAAGTAAAGTGTATTTTTATGTGAATCAGTTCTGAGAAGAAACACTTTATTTTGCAATGTGACCTTATAAATACAAACACTATGTACTTCAACATCTATTGACAGTTGATTGTATTCCCAAGAAAACCCGTATTCTTCCACGCCGTTTATGGTATTTTTTTAATATTATTCAATAGGTCTGGCAATTGTAAGTGATCACTGCCACCCTTAAAGATACACAACGGTCAACGCTTGCATCGCGGATATGTAGCCGGACCATCAAATTGGAAGTGAAGTTGGAAAGAAAAGGATGGGCAGAGGAAAGGGGAATTGGGCATCTGGCATTTGGTAAGTCTAAGTGATAAGTGGTACTTGGCAATACCTTGAAAGTGTTGCCAGTGTTGGCATGGTCCCTGTGCCGGGAGCCGATGCTGCTCTGTTGCCTGATGAGCGCCGCCACCTTCTCAAACTCCTCGCAGTCGACATCACCGTCGCCGTTCAAGTCGAACATACGAAAAGCTATCTCGAAATGTCGACGGGACGCTGAAAATAATATTACTGATTGTTTACCGACATTTTCTCGTATCGATACTAATTTTAAATAGCAATACTTAATGCAATATTTTTATTTTCCAGAACAAAGAAGATTTCTAAGTAAATAACATAGTGCTATATTACTGGTTAATAAATAGTGTTATTAATGTAAACAGTTTATTTACCAACCAATAATAATACATCATGGAAAACATACTACGCAATACTTACATAATACAATTTTTCTTTGCAATTGATGCTACGAAATTCTAATAAAGGAATTTTAATAGGTGGTTGTCATTAAGACTATTTCTTAATTTTCAGGAATAACAAGTTAGAAGGTTGCAAAATGCTGCATTGTAAAAGTATGATACCTATAAAAAATAATTGTGCTGTTATATTTAAATCTAATAAAGTATTTGCATACCTATAATTTAGTACCAGTTACACCTACAAACACTTTTAAGTGTATGCCAAACTGTTTTAAATTACTACCTCATCTCATATACGATCTTTAGCCACGAACTAAATAATATATACCTTAATATATACTAATTGTATACTAATTGTATACCTACAGTAACTTACAATGTGGTAATATTAACGGTTTTCGTCGTAACAGCTTATTTCAAGACACAATATTTTATAACGACCAACATATACATAAAGGCTAGACAATGTATAAACGATATATACAGGGTATATCCAGACTGCGACCGAAAACGAAGCCAGGTGGTAGTATTAGTGACTTCAGTACAATGCAACTAAAATTTCCCAAAAAGAAAAGCGACAAAGGAGAAGGCGCATACCAGCCTACTGGCCAATAAGGACGAGCGATATGTCATTGGAAAGGTCTTTTCAGATGTCACAACTTCTTCTATGACAACTAAACCCAAATCGCTGTATTTAAAAAAATATAGCTACTTAAAGACGGACCGAAAATCACACGAAAGCGCCTCGGCATAGTGAGCAATAACAACAAGCGGTACGTCGTTGGAAAGGTCTTTTAAAATGCTACAACTTTTTCTAGGGCGACAAGTCTCAAATCAGTATGTGAAAAAAAATATCGCTGCGTAAAGGTAGCGCAAGGATGAAAACATGTATATGGACTCATAGCCTATTGTCCAATAACGAAGAGCTATATGTCATTCGAAAGCTCTCTTCGTTTTCTACAACTTCTTCTTTTGCAAGACATCCCGATTAGCTGTATTTAAAAAAATATTTCGACATAAAGATATCGCGAGGGCCATATGTATGGACTCCAGCTTACTGGCCAATAACGACGAGCGATACGTCGTTGGAAAGGTCTTTTAAAATGCTACAACATCTTCCAGGGTGACAAGTCTCAAATCAGTGTGTGAAAAAAAATATCGATGCGTAAAGGTAGCGCAAGGATGAAAACATGTATATGGACTCATAGCTTATTGTCCAATAACGACGATAAATATCGAGCTCATATCTTTATATATTACAATAATAGTTTATTTATTTATCAAAAAACCTAAACATGGTACTTATACAAACTAGAAAAAAAAATATTTACATTATTAGCTTATACGAATATCTCGGCACTAAACGAAGCTTGTCGTAGAAAAAAGTCAAACTTGAAACATACATACATAAACTCACGCCTTTTTCCCAGGAGGGATAGGCAGAGGTGCTACCAGGACTATGTGCTATGTGATAGGGCGCGAGGCTTACGCCATATCGGGTACAAATTCCTGACTCCGTACTGATAATGAATAGAAAAATCCATTATCACTTTGCCGACCCAGGATTTGAACCCGAAATCTCCGCTTTGCAACCATACCGTCATACAACTGCGTCACCGAGGCAGTCTATACCTACATAATATCCTTATATTATTTGTTTCTCTATTTTACATTGTGTTTGTTTTTTCTAAGAGCCCTCCGGATTGGATTATTAAACGCATTGCCAAAAATCAACGCCAGTGACAAATACCGGTAAAAAACAGTTTTACTAATTATTTAAAAATAAACTACGAGTATATAATGTCGCGCAACACTACTTAGACAACTCCTGACCAATACCTGGATTGAATTAATGGTATTTCATCATATCACAAAACTGAAACAGGAGTCATTTCACGTACATTAGTAGTATGTTGAAAATCCTTGTCTTGCGTAAATAATTAACAATTACATTTTAAAACGGTGGACATTACAGATGCAGGAAATACATATTTTTGGATTGTGATACAGCGCAATTTGCTGAATCTTGCAAGATATCAAACGTTAAACACAGTGAAATATTTATTGGATCGCTCGCCGTTATTGGACAATAGGCTATGAGACATATATATGGCCCTCGCGATATCTTTATGTCGATTTTTTTTTAAGTACAGCTAATCGGGATTTCTTGCCAAAGAAGAAGTTGTAGAAAACGAAGAGAGCTTTCGAATGACATATCGCTCGTCGTTATTGGACAATAGGCTATGAGTCCATATACATGTTTTCATCCTTGCGCTACCTTTACGCAGCGATATTTTTTTTCACACTGATTTGAGACTTGTCACCGTGGAAGAAGTTGTAGCATTTTAAAAGACCTTTCCAACGACGTATCGCTCGTCGTTATTGGCCAGTAGGCTTGAGTCCATACATATGGCCCTCGCGATATCTTTATGTCGAAATATTTTTTTAAATACAGCTAATCGGGATTTCTTGCCAAAGAAGAAGTTGTAGAAAACGAAGAGAGCTTTCGAATGACATATCGCTCGTCGTTATTGGACAATAGGCAATGAGTCCATATACATGTTTTCATCCTTGCGCTACTTTACGCTGCGATATTTTTTTTACACACTGATTTGAGACTTGTCTCCCTAGAAAATGTTGTAGCATTTTGAAAGACCTTTCCAACGACGTACCGCTTGTTGTTATTGCTCACTATGCCGAGGCGCTTTCGTGTGATTTTCGGTCTGTCTTTAAGTAGCTATATTTTTTTAAATACAGCGATTTGGGTTTAGTTGTCATAGAAGAAGTTGTAACATCTGAAAAGAACTTTCCAATGACATATCGCTCGTCCTTATTGGTCAATAGGCTGGAGTCCATACATGTTTGCCCCTTCTCCTTTTTCTTGTCATTTTTAACTTATCGTCGTATTTGGGTAGTAAATACCTACATCATTAACCCAAAATAATAATGTACAACTTTTTATTTATAAATACACAATGGTACGCAAGTGTTTAAATTTTAAGTTTAGCAAAAACTAGGAATTTACCATCCAAACACGATGATATTTAAAAAATTGCAAATAAACCCTGTCACTTTTTTTGAGAAAATTTTTAGTTGCATTGTGTTGTTAATCATTAAAACTACCACCTGGCTTCGTTTTCGGTCGCAGTCTTGATATAACCTGTATTTATAAAATGTTATTCATAAATCATAAGCGCTGAAAACATTAGCAAACATCTAACTATGGTTCAAGGAACTTCGCATACGTATTCTAAACAAAGGCAACTATTTTTATCAACATTGTAATGGGAAGTTTTCAGTATCGAGATGAATCTCGCGCGAAGGGGATGAGAAAATCATTACATTCGCTCATGCCCCGTAGCGCGCTCACCCCACCCACCCAGCACAGTCGCTCTCCTCGGATGCTGCGAACGTCAGCCATACTACCTACGTATAACAACAAATATCTTCTCTAAGACATGTCCGAGTGATCCCAACACCGAACACCCGACGTATTATAAACCCAGTTATAAGTTTAACTAAGTGTTGTACTTAATTTTAACACATGACGCGGCAAAATGATTTTCAATATGAGAAGATTCAAAGCGAGGATAAAGACGAAAGCTATTCAATATCTGAAGTGTGGCGCGAAGACGGCAACCTTCCTATTCTGGGCTATGCTTTACATGGTTGTCTTGAAGATGACCTTGTTCAAGAGCAGCGAAAATACCCCCGTGAAAGACTGGTCTATAGTACCTGACAATTATACCAAGTGGCTGGTAATTTTTATAAAAAATAATCTAAAAGTGAAGTGTAATATTGAATGTAAACAAAACAGGTGTCTGATTAATGTGTGACATAATGTGAATTGGATAGTTGCAGGGTCCCGTCGTTGGAGACGACGAAACCGACTCGGAGACGAATAACATTCAGTGGCTGGAGCCAGACAATGGAACCATATTGGAACTCGAGCAACGCGCTGCCAGGGTTCAAGACATCTGTCGCAAATACTCGCTTTACTCGCAGCCGGTTAACAGCAAGGAGTTTTTTGTGGATCACGCTCACAATATTGTGTGGTGCAATATATTTAAAGCTGCAAGCTCTTCTTGGCTATACAAGTTTAATATTATGGGTAAGTTAGTAGTTAAGTGCTTTTTGTTAAGTCATTGACACCTATAACTTTTTTGAAGTGTAAATTATACATATTTCAGGAGGATACGATAAGAAATTTTTAGCGCGTACAAGGCAAACACCTTTGACGTTAGCCAGAAAGAAATTCCCGCGCCCCAGCGAAGAGGAAATACGAGATGCCGTCAACACGCCTGGAGTAGTATCCTTACTCATGGTGCGCGAACCTTTCGTCAGGTTGCTTTCTGCTTATCGAGACAAACTTGAGAACATAACTCCACCCTACTACAGGAAATTAGCTAGAGCTATTGTAGCGGAACACAGAGAAAAAGCAACAAGCTTTTTAGGGCCGATCAAAAGTTTCGGGCCTACGTTTTATGAATTCGTGTCTTACTTAATACAGAAACACAACGATAATTCATTTAGTTATGACGAACACTGGGCGCCGTACTATCAGTTCTGTTCACCGTGTGCAATAAACTTCAGTGTTATTGGTAAAGTGGAATCTTTGACAAAAGACTCGGCGTATGTAATACAGCAACTGGGCCTTGGGCATCTTCTAGGTAGAACAGTTGGCGACAAGAGGACGAGACTTCGTACAGTTATGAACAAATCCCGGGACGGGAAGAACACAACGGCTCTACTAAAATACTATTTTAGTCAACTTGATGAAAAAATGCTTGAAGATTTGTTACAAATATTCGGCATTGATTTTGAAATGTTTGGGTATGATGATAAAGTTTATAAAAGTTACGTGAGAAAATAAATATTTTAATTTAATATATATGCGTTTTATTTGACTGTCATGTACTACTCACTTGACAATACGGTCAGGAGAAAGATGTAGTCGCTAAATGTGATGAGTCCAGACGAACCAAGTTTGTAAAATATAGAATCTTCGTCTAGGTCCAAATTCAGACGTTGGCTTATGCTCTGTTTGGGAAAATAAAAATAATGTAGTAATACATAATACAGACACGTAGAGAATCACAAGCAGCGTCACTAATATACAAACGTGAAACTAAAGTCATACAAAATCAATCAAAATAAAATGTTAGTACCTATAAGTACCTTAAACTTATTTCAATTATTTGTAAACTATTAAGAAATTATTTCAGTTATGTACATTGTACATATAAAGGAAATTAAGGGGTGAAATAAATATCTACAAAAATATTACTTTAGATAAGCCTCTAAACACTACTCCAAAGTTTAATAAGTTGGCGTGTAATTAAAATTATTAAGACTTCATGCTGCGAAGGTGGCACTAAATCGTAATATTTTAGCTGGATCTACTGCGCAAGGTCGCCTTATATGAATAAGTACAGCACTTTTTGCAATAAACTATTAAATATTAATGGAACACAAGAACTGTTGAGTGATCTAAAAATAAACATCAATGGAAGTGAATTTTCCTATAAACTAATTCAGTGTCGGCTAATCTAGATTTGGCTCGATATATTCTTAGGCTATGGCATTAGCGTATAGGGGGAAGTAACCAATTTGTGCAGATTACATAAATAAAAAGATATTACAATTGGAGAGCAGTAGAGAAATAAGAAGAGAAGAGAAACAGTACCTCATCGATGTTCTGAAAAGACAAGAAAGATGTGAGTGGCGGAAATGATGTGCCGATAGTGCGAGTGTTCTGCGATAGGTATTTGTAATATGTTTTAAACGCTGCACACATGTAACATGTTAGTGTCCCTACAAGTATTAAATGCTGTTCAAATACACGCTGTTAAATTATCATCGACTTGTAATGTGTCGTGTGTACAAAAGATTAGTGTCACGTTTCTACGTGTAACATATACATTATACCTTACGAAACGTCGTGAATTAGTGCTAAGTAGAGGTTCAATTAGTATATACAGTCGGCCCTGTTAAAAGTCCAAGCTATAGGTTAGTGTTGGAAGCAGAACAAGATAGATTGCGTTCACAGCTCGACGTGTTACAAGCCCACTTACATCTAATCTTACATAGAAAAGAACAGTATTTATAGTTATTTTAAAGCAATCCTCGATTTCCACTTTACTGAAAACATAATCAGATTTGTGCAATGAAGGTAGGAAATAAGGAATAATTAATGTTTCAGATGAACGCTTACCTTGGGGTCGTATCTGCGATATTGATCTAGGCCCAAACCTGTCAAGAAAAAAATCTGATAAATGGGTATTGCATCATTACTATTATTTTAGATTAAATAACTACATAAACTGTTGTGTACATGCGGAGTTTATGTTCTTCTCTAGAATAGGACATTTTTTTTGTTTTTTAATATAGTCTTTTGAATTTTGCCTCGGTAGCGTAGTTGTACTTCGGTACGATTATAAAGCTGAGGTCTCGGGTTCGAATACCGGGTCGGGATATTGACAGTGATATTGGGTTTTTCTGTCCATTATTAGCTCAGAAACAGGAATTTGTGCCCGATATGGCGATAGGCTCGCCCATAAATCACATCATGGGACGGAACACACAAGGCGAAATGTGGGTGTCCTGGTGGCGCCTCTGCCTACCCTTTCTGGGATAAAGACGTGAGTTTATGAATTTTGCCATACTTATACTGCGGTCTACATGGTTTATGGGCAAATCCGGTAATGCTACATATTGTAATTTGTTAAATAACCATTTGTTCAGGTTTATATCTGGTGGTACTTCTGACTGATTTTTGATTTGACTCATCTGTGTTTCATCTTGTCTATTGATTAATGACACTGCTAGCAAAACATGCTAATTATATGCCATCGATGGTCACGAGTGTCAAGTGTATAAGGATAATGGAGTCAATCGTAATAACGCTTGCTTCATTTCGTCAATGGATAATAAGTAATTTTGCTAATTGTTTAGAATATTCACTAATAGTAAAAACAAACGAACTGACTAATTATCTTGCAATTAACATTGTTGTTTAGTAAGCTATTTCGAGTAGTGATTTTAGTATTCAATACATACAATTTTTTCGAGATTATAAATGTTGCAGTATTAATACTAATTTCATAATAACTATTGGCAGATTTTCCTGCTTATTGCATTGATTTTTAATTCTTCCCTGTTCAATAGAGTTGCTGGTTAAGTGTTACTAAATTTCTCATTACATAATATTAATGGAATTTTACCTATGGCTTCCCGTAGTAACTCTTATAACTATTCTGTCAATGATAAACAACTAGCATTTGCGCTTTTTATCGCTATCGGTGTAACAAAATGTAGAATCATTAAAACTTAAAAGTATACCGGGTATATCAAGACTGCAACCGAAAACGAAGCTAGGTGGTAGTTTTAGTAGTTACAGACACAAAGCAATAAAAAAATTCGCAAAATAAGTGACAGTTTTTTTTTGTATTTTTTTAGAAATCATCATGTTTGGGTGGTAAATACCTAGTTTTGATAAAATAGTAATTTAAACCCTTACGTACCATTGCGTCTTTATAAATAAAAAGGTGTACATCATTTTTACAGGAAAACTATGTATTTATCACCCAAATACAAGTACAATTTTGCAAAAAAGAATGTTGATTTTTTTGCAATTTTTTTCTTTGCATTGTGTTTGAAGTAACTAATACTACCACCAGGCTTCGTTTTTGGGTCGCAGTCTTGATATAGGTACCCTGTATTATTGCCACTGGTACCATTTGCTACGATTTTAAAAATGTTACATATTATGAAGAATGCACCATGGGAATAAAATATATTTAGTTCTTTTGGTGCGTAAGTAAAAATACGATGCCGACAAAAAAGTGTTTAGTGAAATGGGGATAATTGTGGATTATCTTATTGAGATAATTTACCATCTGGTTGTTTGACTCCAGGTGTCATAGAACGTAGGAAGTCGTCAGGTGTCATAAACACCTCATGCTGGTCGTGATGTTGCGCCTGAAGCGTCGCGAAGTACCGAAACACCTTGTCCGGTGTCGAGTACTGACGCATTCGATTCTCATACTCGATGATCTATCCAGCAGCGTCCGGTGCGTAAACGTTATTTTATAATTAAGGTATTTTGCTCATTCACAAATACTTACCATGGCATCCAACTTACCAACTCATTATATTATGGGTTTATTTAAAAAGTATTTATTTATAATTTTAGAAACCATCACACACATATCTTACGAGCTAGGACCGACATTACGCCAAGCATCAGGATTTGGCAAATCATTGAAGGACACTTACTTACAACTATATCAAAATCAAGCAAAAGAACATTTAGCAAATAGTTGTCCTTCCAAAGTAAAGTTGGGGATGAAATATTGTTTTAAAAAGTGTTATCCAGAGATATAACAGAACAATGCAGACATGAACAATCAGAAAATAATATTTATATGGTTATTATATTTTTGCTTTAAGTAAAAATATTATAGTGCACATTTCTCATTGACCTAGAAATGCTTTAAAGATTTAAAAAATATAGTGATGGTAGGCAAAAACAGAATTAGTAATTTCATTTTAGTAAAAAAAACAAAACAATACATAAAATAAACAAAAAATATACCATCAGGTTGTTTCATGCCAGGTGTGATGGCTCGTAAGAAGTCATCTGGAGTCATGTAGATTTCAGTATTTTCTCCAAACGTCAATTTTATAGTTGCAAAGTATCTAAATATTTTATCAGGGGTGGAGTATGACCTCATACGGTTTTCATATTCAATAATCTGAGAATAAATAAATAAATAATTAACCAAAAACAAAAAAATTAAAACCTAAATACAAACACAACATATGCATTAAGAATAATGGAGATTGGGGAAAAAAACTTGTTTGTTGTCCCTTAAATTGAAATTTGAAATATAACAGTTGATTTTCTGCTCCATTGATTAAAACAAAACTGTAATATTTTTGAAAACTTCTACATAAGTGCAGTTTCAAAAAAGTCTATTAATATGACAGAGATAATGTATTAATATACATATATACAATAATTCATATTATTGTAGTCTTAATGTTAGTATTAATTAGTCTAGCTAATGACATGTCAATGGAATTTTTTGTCACTTATTGATTTGATTGTACTAAATATGTGTGCATAATGCATATATACTGTGCAACCTTAATATAATGAATTCGAAATCTCCTATTATTCTCCGTAAGAGCTAATGTATAATATACCTTTACATTCCAAATACATTTACATACTGTATTTTCTCAATAATTTAGAAATAATGCTAATAAAAAACATGTTTCAGACACAATCAAACTTAGTCATTCAGTCATTTTTGTTTGATACTAAGTAATAGAACATTGCTGTTGGTAATTCTTGTTACTTGCAATGGCTAGGAAATGAAAAACAAGTTACCTTGCTATAATGAAACTCCATGTAACATTGGTATAACATTTTTTTTCTAATCCCTTCAGTTTCGTAATATTGAGGTTGCACTATATAATCATTTTAAATCGTAAACGTACAAATAGTTTATTTCTAAAAGGTTGTTCATAAGATATTTTTAGAATTTATTATGTTGGCCATTTAAAACCATGGCATGAGATTGTGTTATTATTTAACATAATCAAAAATATTCACGTATATTTTCTTTACCTTGCGGTCTCGAAATCCAATTTTTTCTTTACGAAATCTTTTCTTTTTTTGATCACCTTCACTGTCAGAATCTGATTCTATAATTTCTTCTGCAGCAGTAATAGATGGAAATACTTTATATTTCATCCTGCAAAATTAATGAATAGTTTGGATTCAGTTATAATTTTGTAAAGGAACGAAAACAATATGTGTAAATAAGACAATTAAGTACATAACTTTAAAAACTTCAAACTTTGCAGTTTCATTTTTGTAATATACAAAATATATGTTAAGGCCGTAGATATCCAGGAATAATACATTTTTTTAACATTATTATATCTAATTATTTTTTGGTTAAATCATAAGAATAATTTCAAATACTCAATTAAACATACCAGTTTTTGTAAGTGGTATAGGCCGCTGCTCCGAATAGTACAGAATACAATAAATATTTAAAAGTATATTGGTGTCGGTAATCATTTTCCGTGTATTGATCAGTGTTATAACATCGGAGAAAAGGTTTGTTATTAGACAAAATAATTTTAGGTGTCGTGCTGATGGTTATTTTTCGTAAAGCCACTATTTCTTTAGGGACTTTAATAATCCGTGAAGACAATAAATACATAATGTTAATCTGTACAATACCCGTAAAATATACAATTAAAATATACAATATCACTTATCCTATTACACAAATATTTTCCCCTGAACATAAATAACATTAAATTATTTTCTAGTTTCCACCGATGACATTTTCCATAGAACACGGTTGTTTGTGGTATTTGTGTTATCCTGTTATCATTGACCATAGACTATATCGATGTTATAGCGATAGTGTCATTTCTGTTTTATTTTATGATAGATTTCCGTAAATGTACGGTGATGGAACGCAAGTGGTATTTTTATTCTATGTTGCTGTGTGTTTGACATTGACAGTTGGTAGCCTTCGAGAACGACGAACGAATCAGCGCAAAGCATGAATTTCTTTTGAAATTTATCCATCAAAATTGACTGCGCTTGCCAGAGATTACATTCGAAAAGTGTCAAAGGTAAATATCGTTCAAGATAAAATTATTGTAGGAAAATACCACTGAACCAACGTAATTATATTTGATTTTAAAATATGTATAGCGTAAGCATTCGAGTAGGAAACGAAGCATGAGTTTGCTCTAGGCTAGAAAGGAGTGAGTTATATAACCTTGAATCACGGGACCTCAGTATTGATCATTTAATTTGCTCTAAAAATATTTTGTTGTGTATAGAGCTTATCAGGTATGTAATGATGGTAACGTTATAGACGTTTACATATTTCATGTGATATATGCCTTAATTATAGGTTAGACAGGAGACGGGAGGGTAAGTTTGTGAGAAGTGCTATATAATGCATAAGAAATTCGGAAACAAAAAGTGCTAAATTAACTCAATAAATGCGTGTGATATAAAATCATATAAACGTGGTACTAGAAAGGTGGCTTATGTGTTCCATGACACGCTTTAACGAATTCGCAAAGCTCCTTTCTAATTTTTATTAACAACATTTCTTGTGAATAAGTTGTGTTAGAATTTCACAAAGAATCATGTAAATCGTAATATTATATTTTAAAATCGTGACTTTTATCGAAACAGAGAAATTTTGCAGAAAATGACTAATTACTTAGTTAGTACAATCAGTGTAAGCATATCCAATTAAACACGATTAAAAGATTAAAATAAATTAAGTCAATATTTGAACCATATTAAACTAAATGTTTTCCCTTGATTGAAATGGAAATTAATTTTACGGCTCATATATAATGTAGCATTAATGTATAAAAATAGACGATATTGAACTTCTAAATGTGTTTATATGTATTACATAAACATGCCAGAAACTGTGCCAGTTTCTCTGACATTGTGACCAATACCATGGCCCATATTATGATGTTACTGTGATTTTGTATTTTACAGCTGGTTAAAGAAAACTGTTGCTCTGTTAGAATTTTTAGTCATGATGTTTAGAATGAAAAGATGTATTATCAATGTTTAATTTAAAAAAAATTGTTTACATAAAATCACATGAGCCATGAATTAAAATATATTCTATACAGTAGGACAATTGTATAAAATAAATAAATAACTAAAATAGCATGTTTTAGATTACTATACATTGTATTTTGCGAAATTTAAAACTAAACTTGAACAAAGTTGTACAAAAATTTTCAGGTAATTTATTGGATAAATAAAACCTTAAGCTATTTTTTTAATTATGATCTGAATCTACATATACATGTTAATGGTTAATTAAAATGGTGAAATCAAATTGTGCTATCAAATAAAATCATAGCATACTGACTGAATTAACAGATCATGTTAACAGTCTAGGTTCTAGAATCTAGACTCTAGGAGCAAAGTAGATGATTTTTTGGGACTTTTTCTGAACTTTGTATCATTATAATTTTTGAATGTATTTTTTGCCCACAGATCTGACACATATATAGGGGCTGGGCACAAAAAAATACAAACATGCATCGGGCAAAGTTAATACTTCACATCTCTAAAATTGGCAACAGTGAGAGACTGGCATCATGGCTTATAAAGAAACCTCAGGTAAGCAATTATTTTATTGGTACATTTAGTGTACATAGTTGTGCCCTATGAATTTATCTTACAGGATGTCTGTGCCATTTGATACACATAGCATACAAGTAAATTTCATTGAAAAGGCATAAACAGCCCAGTTAGATAATATAAGGTCTTGTGCTTTATTAACAGTACTATGGTTAAGTGGAAATTATATTTGAAGCAATTATTTAAATATTCCTATTTTAGTATAATCAGAATGAACAGACATGAAATTGACATTTTTCCACTAAAACAATTACCAAAGAAATTGTAATTTATTGTAGTTTATCTTTAGTTTCTGATTACATGGAAACAGAGTAAAATGACACAAAAGAAATAAGATTAAAAAAAATTGGAATGGATATAATAAATTATAGTAAACATCTATTTTGATCAATTTGTTGTTAGAATATCCAATTAGGTGGTCACAGTAGTGGACAACAAGTTCAAGGGCTTCATACTTGTGACTATTATTGACAGCCTTGCCCTGTAGCATTAGCTTGCGTAACAGCTGCGGCAAACGTTAAATGCTATTTTTCAACTAATCAATGGCACTGCTCGACCTATAAGCGCCGACCACTATCGGGATCGCGCAGGCCCTGTTATTAATTCATGACGAGTGCCGTATCATTTATGAGTCACCCACCTAAACAAGATTGCGTTTACGAGTTAAAAAACCCATTTCGGTATATATTAAGTTATGGGCCTACGATCTAAAAACCCAGTTCAGAAATATGAATTTAAATGTTTCGAATTTTTGGTAAAAGCTAAATGTTAAGCATTTGCAATTTATCGCTACACTTTTTTGTTACAAGATTTTCATAGCAGGTGATGTACGAAATTTTTACTTAAATAATATAACTAGGTAGCGATGTATAAGCGGCTTTATAACAAGTGTGTGTAGAATGCAGAGTTGGTATTGTGCTCGCCGCGCCGCGATTGAGTTGAATCCGCTTTGGAGCCGTCAGTTGAATCGTCGTATTTACGTCACTGTTCTTTTATAATTTTCCTTGAGGTGAAGTTTGTTGAATATTGAAAAGCAGTTTATTCACAATGCATTAAATGAAAAGAGATTTAAATAAGCAATAATGACAAGGAACTTTTCACAAAGACTATATTGAATAGCATTTTGTTCAATAGGATCGGCATCTTTGTTTGTAAAACAGTATATTTTCGAAGATATACGAGATAAGGATTACTGGGGCTTATCGTAATTCCTCAATACATTCTATCTGGCTGATTAGGACATTATCTGCTTTACATAAAATATAATCTTTCTCATGATTTCCCCAAGGTCAAGGTGGTGTAAAAGAAGATTGATATGTTATGTTGCAAATTCATGTTTGTTAGTATATGAGAGACACGCCCAATATTTTATGTTATCATTCAAGTAAAAAATTGCGTATTAATAAATATCGCGATATGAAATGTAAACTATAAACAAATTGTTAATTTTCATAACATATAATTAGTAAGATGTGACCTCGAATAATATAATTAGTTTTTTATTGTATTATCAAAGGTATGTATTTCTATACGTGTGTGCGGAATACGCTGTACGTACTACTTACGTGAGTATTCATGACGATGGGTGACGAGCCCCCTTATAAAATGATAAACTCCGCTCTGATTTGTTATCTCACATTTGCAGACAAAGCCTCGTTAAATTGTTTCAATGCTCTTGTTGAGTGTTGCGAATACACTCTTTTAAGTATATGTAACCACCAGTAATCTTATTGACTACACCCAATGTTTATATGTCACCTATAGATAACATAGTACCTCAATGAAATATGTATAACTATGTTTTGGCATGTTTCATTGCCTATATTACGCTTAAAATATCAGTAACATAAGTCACACAAGCAGGTTTGTAAAATATCCATTTTCCGAGAACGTTACGGAGAAAATAGCCGTAATCAATACCGATATGAACGACCATATTATATAATCGATTCATGAGAATAGTGTAGCTGAATGTCGCATATTTTGTTCACAGGCAGCGGCTGTCACAGTAAACGCCCACAGGCTGAAGAGTTCGACAGCGGCGGAACCCTTCCTAAATGGCTCAAGTTCGGCATACGTTGAGACCATGTACAATGCATGGCTCACAGACCCTAACTCCGTACACGCGGTGAGTACAATCTTAAATACGACGAAGTAGGCAGTTTCCATCATAAGTACGACCCACGCAAGAGTGTCGCGTTCCGGGATTATCCAGTATGAGTAAACCGAATGTGGTTTTTGGCAGACCGGTGTAATTGTGTCGACCCATGGAGATAATCATCTCTTCAGTCGGTAGCCTGTTTGGATAGCAAATGTTAAAGATATATTTCATTTTTTACATTTGCAATTTCCTCAAAACTGTCAGTAGGAAAGTATTTAAATAATAGTACTTAAATAATTATTGTAATATTAATAAGTTAAGGAAAATCTTTGTACAAATTTTACGAAATTGGCGCGGATGGAGGAGCATGAAATTTCGCACAGTTAAAGATTACATGCAGAAAAAGTGCAGAAATCTAATATCTTAATCAAATATGTGCTGGAAATAATTAAAATTAAACTAATTAAATCGTTTAAACGTGAGGGACCAACCGACATAAAATGATCTGTTTATCGTTGACGAGTGCGAAGTGACGTAATAGAACAAATTTAAAGAAAATGATACATTTATTAAAAAATACCTCGGTAGATAAGGCATCTTTCGCTCAACTTTGTTAATGTAAAAAATACTTATGCCGTATGTCTTCAAAAATAACCCATAGTTTCTTGTAACGGTGGCTACACTTTTGAATGGGGTATACTCAATCGAAGCTTTTTGCCGGACTGTCGAATTTCAACCGCCGCGCCGCGCATCTCCTAGTAATAGCAAAATGGCGTTGCGACAGTGATTAAAACTTCGCGTCAAGACATTCATTAGCATTTATTGCTACATTATACCTTGACATTAATCTGTAGCGCCAATTTGATGGGTTTGTATTTTTCTCTCTTTTGGTATGTATCTAAATTCAATACGTGCCTGCAAAAGTATTAAAATACTTCGATGACGATGTCCGTTGGTTTCTCACTTATTTATTGAGTTAATAATATGGGTTTTATCAGGAATACTATAGTCAATGTTATGTTTAAACGGGAGTCATAAAACAGCATAATGTCAAAGATAAGATTGCGTTATGAATTCCGCGATCATCTTTTAAAAACAGAATTCTTATAAAGGAAACTACAAACAAGGTAAACAACATATGTATCCCCAATTCGTGGAATTAAACTTTTTATTTTTCTGCCCAACAAACATGTTATTTACAAATTAAAGCAATTAATTTTTTGCGTCGTTTTTATGTACACATTCATATAGTAACTTCTAAGCGGTATTAATTAATATTGGCATATGACCGTTTGATTACTTATCAAAGCATGTATACTGATATCGTACATGCACAACAGCTCGCCGGTATTGTCAATTAATTCCTTGTTGTGTCTAGACATGACTTAGACGGTTTTTAATGGACTAAATTATATGGCGATATACAACGTCATGTCTCAAGTGCATGTATTGCAACGTGCATTATGAATAAGCGACGATTCACATCCTAGACTGAATGTCAAGTGACAAGAAACTGAGGTTTGATAAACTCCTAACATCTAGGAGATGCTTCTGGAAAACTCAGCCGTATAGATTTCCCCATGGTTCTTCCTACTGTTAAACTGACTACTAATAGTTGACTACGAATACAAAAGTGATTTCGAAAAGTCAGGTGTGTTACTTTGGCTTTTCCTCGAAACCTTTAGTCCGCTGTGATCTCAAATAATTTATTATTTATTTCGTTATAGCACTTCGTGGTCTTTTTCTTTTTCAAATATATATAATTCACATCAAACATAGGTGTTTATTTCGAAGAGAAGAAATCACGAACCGCAAAACGAAATTGTCAGGCGTGCAGGGCCAATTTACGAGTGGTGTCTAACTCAATCCAGTTCATGCTCGACTCGGAATAATCTGTACGTGGCCGTGAACGAATCCTTTCGTGAAGGTGAAGTTCGCGGATTTAAATTCTGAAAAGTTTATGTCGTATTAGGTAATGCGCTTCACGTTTCTCTACTAATTTGTATGTTCAAGACGCAGAGATTATCGACCACTAATTTCCGCATAAAACATACGTGACGTTGCGGACAATCAGTAATAAATGGTTTCATGCAATATAAAAATGTATTTTTTGGTCACGGAATAAATAAACGATTTTTCCATGTGGGAATGGAATCGGTTATTATTAACCATTACCACACCACGAAGGTCGTCTATATACTTTGATAAGAATTAACGTTTTCTGGCGCGTTTTCCTAAATTAACTGTATAAATAAGATAAATGGAATGTCTTTAAAGCAGGCTTTGCATTTTTATTTCTGCCAACAGGTATATTAAATGTAAAGTACAACAAGATATTCAACGAAATGATTAAAAATCGATGTCCGTAAGATCGTTATATGACATAACGTATGCAAATGTGATGGCGTGTCGCATTGACGTCATCACATGTGCCTCGCGGTCCGCAGATCGCCACCAGGCTGTGGCACGTCAGCGATAGTGTTCTACTAACGTATGTCACATACACATACAAATGCCTAACATTATCAATGAGATTAATTGTTTTATCATCTCTAATTTACCGAAGCATTAGCTCTACTGCGTCGCAATATTATATTTTTAGGACGCTAAAATATACGCAGTCTGGATACTAGTACATTAACTTTGCATTGACATTAAAGCGTGACTCAACTCACTCATGTGAGTTTTGTGTGTTTCATATATTTTTTGCTCTCGATCTCGACGGAAAACAATCTGTAATTGTAGATTGTAACACTATCGCGTATATTTACATTTGTAATCCTCTCTAACATAATTCTTAATTATATACGTAACAGCTTTTGAAATATAAGAAATTTTACTTGTATTGAATTTACTGTAGTTAAAAGTAAACTATCAGTTAAGTACTTAGTAAGAAACGAATATGGGAAGTAATGTAGATAATGCGCTTTGCAGTCGTGGGATGCGTTTTTTCGCAATGCGACAAACGGCGCCCAGCCTGGCGCCGCTTACACTCCGCCGCCGAACCTTGCGCCATACAACAAAAATGAAGTGCCGCTCACGTCGCTCGTGCCAACTAGCGGCGGGATGCCTTCCATTGCTGCAGGTTTGTATGTTGATGTATTGTGTGCACACTCAAGGACGCCATTCAAGTGCCAAATCACTATATTCAATTTTTATCAAGAACTCTAGGCTTGTCTATAATGTTATTCAAAATAATGATCTGCTCGCAGGATCTCCAATCAACGAGAAAATTATCGATGACCATCTCGCGGTACAAGCCATCATCAGGAGTTATCAGGTGAAATATGTTTCATGTTAATTTATTAAATATTTATTATTGTTTGCACATTATGTTCAACACATGCACACCTTTCGCTAGTGTTGCTCTTTGTTTAATGTATCTTTTTATGTTATCAATAATTATAATCACATCGGGATTAAACAAGCTAAAGTAGAATATGTGTAGGTATTTCAACAACATTTGATATTTGCCTAATAAATACTTAAGATGTAAGCAACATACTACAAACAACAACAGTACTTAACACACTGATTTATAATTTTCTCTTTTTAATTGATTTTGTGTTCGTTGCTATCTTCTAAAAGATCGGAGGATATTTTATCGTTGTTAAATAGGAATTCGTAGGGACGTAAACAATGAAGTATAAAACAAATCAGTGGTCATTGCAACTGCGTGTGTATCAATTGGCATTGCGGTTTCAAGACTGTTTCTAGAGTGACCAAATTGTATAACACGACCTAGTGGCGAAAATTTTCTAAAACATCCTTTTGATGTATTTACATGTTGGGTGCCAATAAAGTCAACAAGGGTTCCATTTTGGTTGGGTGGGGCCCTATGAAGTATGTGTATGGCAATTCGCACTGTGTGTGGCGGTGTCGCTAGGTCGTGAATGTAATGATTTGGGCTAAATGGATGACGTGGTGGCGGGTGCGTGACAGGCTCGCGGGCACCTGGCGGCCGATGTGGACCCGCTCGGCATCACGACGGCCAACCTGCCCCAACTGGGCATGCGCGCTCCACGCTCCGAGCTCATCATGAGGAAATATTTCAATTTCGGTACGCAGGATACATGAAAGAGTCGTTGTCGATCATATTTGGAAGCGATCACATTGTTCAATCTGTATCAACATTGAGTTGCGTGTCTCTGATTGTTGTGTTCTTAGCAGCGACATTATAACACACGTATATATGTTAACACACTGCAACAAGACATGTGATTGATGTAGTCAAAACTAATTATAGTTCATCCACTTATAAATATGTTTTCATCAACCGAGTTGCTTAGTTTTGTATAGATAATACATCCATTTGAAATGCAATTTAATGTAGAACATATCAATAGCATTACTTTGTTACATCGTAGCTGCGTATTTAATATTGGAAAAGCATTAAATTAACAAGCTTCGAAATATTACCAGAGAACATGCATGTGTGTGATAATCTTCGCTGTCTATCTGAATCAATTAACAAGATTTTTGCAGTAGCGTAAAGTAAATTGAATCGCATAACAAGTCATTTCATTAGAAACAAGTTTGCAATTGAAACAGAGCGTGTGTTTAACGTACCGTCCTCATGGATAGTTGTTGTATATGTTTTGATGTCTAGTTGAAATGTAAACCTACACACTATCTACTAACTGTTAAACAGACCGACCATGAGAATTGCTAGTCTCAAGCCGAAACGAAGCTTCGTATCGCCACGCCCCGCCTCAACATTTTTTTATTATATGTTTGTTTTCAATTGAATTTTATTATGAGCAAAATTTGAAATCGGTTTATGGGCGTTCTATATTTTGGTTAACAATTTAATTTTCCTTCTCACGTACGTATGCCTATTATCTTGTATGTATCATAACGTTTATTAACCGCAAGTTTATTTGAATTTTATGTATGGTTCCTTTTTGATAGCCATTATGTATTGCTTACAAACTGGGAGGTGTCATGATTGGACATTTGTGAGGAGCCTGTCGTGATATTGTCGTTACGATGATACTTTTTCCACATCCGATGTAGTCTCGAGGTCACCTGGTCGCTCAACTCGATCCCTTGGGTATCTCGACGGGCGACCCAGTGTCGAGTGGCGATTGGCACGGCGGTATGCGGGCCTTCGCCAACGAGGCAGTCATTAGACAACACGTGCGATTCGGTATGAAATAATTCTATGCCATGTATTGCTATTGGCGATTAATTGAATGTCGACCATTGAAAGTTATTTATCACTAAGAGGCAGTTCGTCTATATAAATACGATTTCGTGTCATTGATCCCCAAGTCGTATTTGATAATGAATTTGTTTCATAGGATATATAATAATCGCTTTTAACTGGACGTTTCTGTTTGGGTTTCCGCAACATCCGTGTTTATTAGTTAACATTCTTTTAATTATCAATAAGCAATACTTAACGAAATTGGTCTAGGGTCTAAAGCTTTGGTCACAATGTTTATCTAAAGCACTTGACCCCTTCGCAGAATATTGGACAGTTGGCATTTTACTACGAGGGTCTTTTCACATCTTTATTATGTATGGAGTGTAGATCTTGCGTTAGCTTTTATCCGTGGTGCTTGGTCTGTTAAATTTGAACTTTTATTTAGTTATATGGAACGATTTCGGTGCTTGGGTATTCTGTTTATAGTCGATTCTGCCTTTTATTCCAGCCTGCCTCTTAATGTTTAGTTTTTTAAATGGTTTCCTTATGACAATATTGTATTTGGCAACAACAAAATTGAGCTTACGCCATTGATATATATTTATATGTAATTACATGCAATTGATTGAATTTTAAAAGTAATTGAGACTAGCTTTTTGATATAATCGGTCCACATGAAATTACTAATAAAATATTTTGTACGTCATCTCTAACGTTTGTGAACAATGATCATGTTTCGTTTGTATACACTTAATAATTGAAAATCATATTCCTTTACTAGAAGTGATAGGTGATAGATACTTTAGGGCTCGGATAGGTGCGGACAACCTTCAACGAGAAAGAACCATACACGCATAAAACTTATGAAGGTACGTGTACGTATATGCTTTGAGCGGTAAAGTCCCCGCAGAATTAATGAAGTTGGCTTACACTTGATTTATGTCTTAATACTAATGCTTTATTGTCACCTCTTCATACGTATTTCTTATGAGCCATGCCACTTTTAGAAACACAATGAGAAGCCGTAATATTGCTTTTATATTGACACTTTCACTTCATTGTATACATGCAACATGTTTTCAATAGTTATAGAATATAATTACCCACAAGTTGAGGTTAGGTTTCTTGGAATCCGTATACTCCTCCGTATTGAAAACAGGAAATCTACATACTTTTAGCTTAGTGTAAATATTTACGATTGTAGATGTACCGTAGCCGAATATGTATATTGTATTTAGTTCGAAATGTGGGAAATATTGTGGGGCAATGTCTTGTAAGGAATGTAGATGAAAGATTGTCCCGCAGTTACAACAAGGTGAAACGTAATTGTATTACGTATTGTAATTAGACAATTTAAATTAGCACACTCTTGTAGACACAAACACTGAGGACATTTGCTTACTTGCTGAATAACACTTTTAATCAATACGTTAGACGAAGTATCGATGTTTTATGTTGTATTTTGATATGTGGATGTTGCTGCATTTTGAGATATACTGTGTAACTTTGGACGCAATTACCCACTTTTATAAAAGAATTGCGCGCAACATGTAATCTGAGGCTTTTTAGTATTAGTCTTTTGCCCCAGCCTTCAATGTGTATGCACGAGCGCGCAATTAATTAGCGTGGTGTGACGCTTTTCTAGCGGGAAATTCGAGATTAGTTGTCGCTACTTGATAAGAACATCGACTTAAGTCGAGCTATATTTAATAATATCCGATTAACCTTGCACATCGCTAGGAAGTGTAGATACCTAGATAAGGTCGTGTAATGTCAACGGCCCACATGGTGGCTTTGCCACGCAACGCTTTATTCCTAATATAGCACTGTGATATTTTCTAACCAACTTACACAATACAAATATAATGAAATAAACACTGTGTTAACCAGATTGAATTAATATTTTAATCGAAAAACACTACGACTTCATCGACGTCATCGATAGTAAATTCCAGTTTAATACCACTATTATATTTTTAGTTTATGTATTTTTAATAAGTTTTACGCTTGTTATTTTATTTGTGTATTTATAAAAAACTAACTTTAGGGTCTGCAGTTGCATATTCGCATACTAAACCGGTATATTGTAAAATAAAAAACAGATCCGAGGACACCATATAGCGAAACTCGATCCGTTGGAGATAGCAAACTACGATTTGGCCGATAAAAATCCACGGGAGGTGATACACAACAGCTACAGGTTTGGTAAGAAGATATCAGAACCTGAATATAGAAAGCACCAGGCCGCTCGATGTACCTCATCAAACTGAAGTGGTTATGGCGGCGCAGTGCTCCTTATTGGTTCCCGAGTTTCCTATTGCATTGTAATGACATTCGTCGCGTTGTGGCTGCTCCACTTGCAATCGGAGATTCGGGCTACTGGATGCATACTTTTATGAACAGAATTGTGTCATGTTACACTGCAGATATCTAGGAGTTTAATTTTTATTTTGCGTTAAATATTTTTTGTTGTTACCTGGTCAATTTCTGTTCGTAAAATATTTCACACGCTGTAAGCCATAACTGCGGAAGACCATTTTTTATAATGTGGATTGCACGCGGTCTCCGGCTCGCACGCTATTTTAAACTTCGTATAGATAAACACAGCATTATCTGTATGTATTTGTTTACGTCGTCACAAATTGCATGGATTCGCACATGGTGTTGCAATATATTGTTTGTTATTGTAATATGCATGGGTTTGCATGACATTAATACCTGTACGAGTACTTCCGTCCCACATGCGGTGTATAGTTGTGTAGCTATTGTTTTGGAAAACGAAAGCAACTAGTTATTTGACATTGAACCGCCAAACGCGTAGAACACCACATACGTTTATCTATAGCACGCATATATCTGGTTTGGAGCACAGCCAAAGAACTGTCTCGCTACACGTACCATCAAAATATAGTCGGGCTGGTATTTTATACGATATATGGTTATGTCGTAATAAAAGAACATTTATAATTGGTGTACACATATAAATATTTCACACAGATTATTGTTACCGACTACTAATATTTATTTGTAGAGTAGGTGTTCACTCTGGGATTAATTAGAAATGGTTTTTAACTTCGATTATAGAAATGCAATGGTAATTCAATTTCATAAATATGGTAATTTTAAGGCTATTTTGTTAGTCATGTTCATAAAAATGCTAGTAAAGGGATATGATATTTTGAAGTGATCAATCTGCTTTTTATGTGCTTGTATTCAATTAAGGCTTTTTTTTCGAATTCTTCATTTCAATATATCACTTTTCTTGTTCTATTCTTTTACTTACTTTATCAATGGATCATCCTACTCTCATGAGCGCTTGTTTCTTATAGATGAAGCTGATATGGATAGGGTATTTAAATTGCCCTCGACGACTTTCATCGGCGAGAAAGAGAAGGCCTTGCCCTTAAGGTAATTAGTACATCTGTATTTATATCAAACGTCGCTTCTCTGTTTTTAGTATTTCATCGAGATGTCTGAAAAAATATATTGTGTTCATAGTAATGTGGGTTAAAACTGTATAAATATAATATGTATATTCAATATTGAGCTGTAAAAGTATTCATTTAGTAGGAGTAATTTGGCCACTTTCCAATTGGAATGTTTATTAATATGCACAATTGTTTTTAATTCTATTGTATGCATGTTGTTATATGTATATATATAGTTGCAGGAAAATAAAAAAGTCTCCCAGCTGTACATTTTCCATGTTACATGATGTTTAAGTCAATATGAAAACTAGAACAAAACTGTACCGTGATTGTAAATTTTTCACGCGCAGGGATTGAATGGGCATTCAATTTTTTATGTAAAATTATAAAAGAATTACACATTAGTATTTTTTTATGAGACATACCTAACTTGTTGAGTGTTCCGCTTGATTCTACATAGTAATTGAGGATAACCATGACGGCGCATAATAATGCCATGAACGCCTTGTACTCGAAGTCAAGGAAAATTAAACGCAATACAGATTTTTTGACTGCCTTGGTGGCGCAGTTGTACTAGGTGCGATTGCAATGCCGAAGTCTAGGGTTCGAATCCCGGGTCGGGCAATGTCATATTCGATTTTTATATTCAATATCAGCCCGGAGTCAGAAATTGGTGCCCGATATTGCGATAGCCTAGCCCCTAATCACATCATGTGATGGAACACCCTAGGCGAAACGTGGGTGTCCTGGTAGCATCTCTGCCTACCCCGTTTGAAAAAAGGCATGAGTTTATTTCTGTAGAATTTATTTAATTTTTGACCTAATTTTAGAGAGATCCTGAACCGCTTGGAAGACGCTTACTGCAACAACATCGGTATTGAGTTCATGTTCATCAACTCTCTGGAGCAATGCAACTGGATCAGGCAGCGCATGGAACCACCCAACGTCACCAAAATGAACCCCGACCAGAAGAGGTTGGTCCTCGCGCGTCTCACTAGATCCACCGGGTAAGAGCTCTTGTATTGTCAGACTAAAGTTATCCGTCAAAGAAATTATAACGTGACTATAATAAAATGACACAATTGGACTATTTAATGAATACTGTGGATACTACTGTGGATTGTCGTAATTTTAAATAAGAATTATATGTTGCTAAGGGTGATATTTAGTAGCTGGAAAGTGAGGAATTTTTACGATATTATATGATTCATCAACGAAATTTAGTTGTGAAAATAGCTGTTTTATTAAATAGAACATGAATTAAGTTCAAGACCCATGGCTCATTTTTATTGGGTATATACCCTACTCGATATTATAGTATGGCGAAATATGCAAACAATGATTTAATGTTAATGCCTTGCTTGTGTACTCGTATTACAATTATGATCTTAACAATTCTTGCTGTTCAGAATAGCTATATAAACAAATTACCATGTTGTATCGCTAACTACCCCGGTTTTTTCAAATGCGACGTTCAACGACCTTTGGAAAACATTTGAATTTTTATCACATCATTAGAACTTCGGTATTTGATCTCATTACATATGTCGTATGTGTATTTAATGATAGCGGTATATACTTTAGTTAAATGAAATTTGAGAATTATTCCATTTTCTTTTTCAACTTCTGTTTTAATATACTGTAATAAAATTAACTAGTCTACATTCTACAAGATATCAAGATAAGCACTGGGTATTAATAACTGCCATATATTTTCTATTATGAATGCATTTAACATTTCTATAGCGCATAATCCGTTTATGGAGTAATAAACCACGATTATCTATAATCACTACTTGACATAATTATCAGACAAGTGCTTATTCTAGAAAGTAGCGTGAAGAGAAATTTAATTTGTTCAAAGGCATTGATATCACGATGTGATAGATATACGGGGCCCTACAATCTGTTTACGAGATGACAAAACACCGTTCAATACATTTCGTGAGTGTCAGTTGACACAACTCCGTTGATAAAATATTGTCATGATTGATTGATAATGAGTGTTTGCGTATTTCGGCGAAACTTCCTGGTTATCGCACTGATTTGTATTAGGATTACTTGATCAGCATTATAACATCGATATGTTTGTTTTACTCGTCGTTTTTCATTTACTAATGCCTCCTAATTCTTATGTCATGCAAGATAACATGATTATAGCAAAATCATGACATACTTATTGATATCCACTGAGATTATGGGCTTTACAAAAAAATTACATTAACCGCTTAAAAATTGTAGATTAATTACTCAAAAACGAAAGAATTAATGCGATTCCGATATATGAAAAAAAAAATGTTTAGTTTCCGTAAAAATCATATTTTTTTCTTCTGGAGTAGTAAAACTGCATTTCGAAATATAATCTTTTCCAAACCACCGACAGATTCGAGAACTTCCTGGCGAAGAAATGGTCTTCGGAGAAGCGTTTCGGTCTCGAGGGCTGCGAGATCCTGATCCCGGCCATGAAGCAGGTCATCGACGTCTCCACGCGGCTCGGCGTGGAATCCATCATCATGGGCATGCCGCACAGAGGTACGGAACCTTAGCTTTTATTTCATTTCAGAGGGAACGGTATTTTAAAATGTGAAGAAAAACGTCATGATAATATGTATATCATAGATATTTTTACTACTCGTAGAATTTATACTCCATAGTCTGCCCACCTGCAATACGGCCAACATAGTGGACTGGCCTAAGCCCACTCAATCGAACTTTGGATTATACAGAAGTCCCATTCTCGATAGTGAATGTATATGGGCGGGTGTGAGTGCGTCCAATGAATGTGACGTCAACAGTTCGTGTTTATGCTTATAGGATCGGTGTTACATCTCTCAAAATATCCAGAACAATATTGTTTCTTTTATTTTTAAATACAAGTAACATAAGTACTTAGTAGTTGAGCAGCAAGTCTGGTGTTTATATGACAAAGACTAATCTTTTCATGTCTGATAAAGGACGTCAATGATTTCTTAGATTAATCAGCATAATTTATAATGTCTAAAAATAAAATAGCGATAACATTTTATATAAATGATTATGGCGCTGGCAAGATGTTTATTTAGCAAAGGTGTTCATAGCGCAGATAAAACCATATTTTCATAATATTACCTAAATGTATCAATCGACACAGCCGTTCGTGTGTAATAAAATAAGTTCATTGAAAACCGCTAATTACTACGCGCATTTTTAAGTGTTTTTTTTTTGCTAGCAGGAATCGAAAAAGCATGTACAATATACACCATGTTTATACTATACACATGTCCTGTTTTTTTCTTCTGCAAGTGTTATTCATATATGTTGCTAAGTTATTTTTAAGCATGTTGCAATATGAAATGGCTTATGATTCACTGACTGTTCACTTCTCCGACGGCGAGCCGTAGGGGAAGCGCGTATTATTCCACCACACTGACCTATTACGTCAACAGACTTCACATATATTTGATAAATAATAACAGCTAGTTTGCACACTTGTCTTTGCGATGTTTAAATAAATCTAGTCTATTCAGTGTAGATTTCATGACAAATAAAAAATTCTACAAGGTGCCAAGTCATACAAAAACAATTCAATTCATTTATTGACAGTTTATAAGGCCGCAATTAATTTCGTCAAGGTTGTTTGCATAAACTGCTCGAGTTAGCTCGACACATTGAGGCACATTGACCTGCCGGGCGTATCGTGCCGAAATTATATTTTACTCGTCAACGTCACAACAAAATGTAGTAATTAAGGATGTCAAAACATGTAAACTTGTTATTAAACACTTTAAAAGAATAATACAACATAATATTATCGTATCTTTAAACAAAAGTTGTTATTTTAAGACGCGCAATATTCCCAATGAATTTTATTATTTTGGAGTGTATATTGCTTACATTCTGATTCCAAATATAATTTAAATCAAGCGTAGCATAGCGTTGCTAATAACTTGCATAGATATATACATTTCTATAATTATTCCAATGTATTTTTAGCGATACAATATAGGTCTACCTTTTATATTTGCTTAATTTATTTTAAAGCTGCCATAGGCAAGCCGATGTGTTGTGTTATGTACTTATATGATTATATCTGTCGTTATGGGCGAAAGAAGCATAAAGGGAAAAGGTGTAGGAAATCGTTAACTGAATTGGGGAGAGCGAAGTCGAGCCAGGCTTGTGTTAATATGAAATGCTGGTAAGTGCTGCACGTGTTTGTATTGTTTCAGGCCGTCTCAACGTGTTGGCGAATGTTTGCCGTAAACCTCTACACCAGCTGTTCACACAGTTCGCCGGACTCGAGGCCGAGGACGATGTAAGATGCCTTTTTATGGAGTTTAAATTATGTTTTTGTGTCATGATAAACGAAACGATTAAAATTAAAAAAACTTCTAGTATATACCTACTTTAAATCTCTGCAATGTTGCGTAGAAAGCGGGTTGATCGCTAATCAAATCACAACGACATATTATCAAAAACCGCAGTATGACGATATTGCGTCAATATGATTATGTTGATGAGCAATTAAAATTTTATTTTTCTCTTGTATTTTGGTTTATGTTTCTTTTATCTTTTTTATATTTGGGAAGAAAGATAACTGTAATGTTTATGTATGTGGGTAGGGTTCTGGCGACGTGAAGTACCACTTGGGCACGTACATCGAGCGTCTGAACCGCGTGACCAACAAGAACATCCGCCTGGCCGTGTGCGCCAACCCCTCACATTTGGAGGCCGTGGACCCCGTGGTGCAGGGCAAGACGCGCGCCGAGCAGTTCTATCGTGGAGACAACGAGGGCAAGAAGGTACACTACCTACTACCGACTTACCACTGCCTTTTTTGAGTCAAGATGAAAGCTGTAAAGCTTTCGGTATCCCGGAGGAGGCCAGAGGGCTACGTCAGTGTCACTGGCCCACCAGCCCGGCACGCTGCGGGTAACGCGACCGAGCCGGGTCCCTAATCAACCCTCATCCATGACTTTTTACTCACTACATATTTTATCCATTATCCATTACCTCCTACCCGTTACATACTGCCCACAACTCATACTTTATTGGTTACAGCTCATTCATTATTACACCATCTACCTCCCACCGACTAACCGCCATTATACCTGCTATATAAATTATAATTATTACAAAAGTTTGATATACAAACTTAAATGTATAATTTATGGTTTTACAGCCAGTTGAGTCATTTGACGCACTAGATATAGATAAGAGTAGTTTAGTGTTTCTAGTACGATAAATTTTCCATGTCCTAATTATGTCAACATGAGTGGTTATTTACATAAGTTTTTAAACGAGGATTGTCATGTTATTACAGTCTAATAGTCACATGATGACGAAGCATTCCTGTTAGATATACAAATTGTTATATACTCTACATTCATACACTTTGACAGTGTCAATTTACATATAAAATTTTGGTAGAAATTGTTATAGCCGTAAAAGTATTATTAAAATTCGGCTATAAAATAGTATAATTTCCCCGCAGGTGATGTCGATCCTGCTGCACGGCGACGCGGCGTTTGCGGGGCAGGGCGTGGTGTTCGAGACCATGCACTTGTCCGACCTGCCCGCCTACACCACGCACGGTACCATACACATCGTCGTCAACAACCAGATCGGATTCACCACTGACCCCAGGCACTCCCGCTCTTCCGCATACTGCACAGGTACCCCACTTTCATAGCGAGTTACGGAGCAGTAGGTATTCAAGAAAATAAAATTAACAGCCTCATTATTGTCAGCCTCCGTGGCGCTGGCGTGTTGGTTTCACGCGAGCTGTGAAACGAGAGGCCGCGGATTCGAACGTATGGAGACAAATATTTGTGAGGCCCTCAAATATTCGTCTCGGGTCTGGGTGTTTGTGAGACTGAAAAGTCTCTCGTAGTTTCTGATACCCACAAGACTTATTTGATCTTATTGTGGGGTCAGAACTATGTATGAGACTGTATAATAAACCCAATATTTATTATCAACATTTGGAATGACGTTGATATTAAATATATTTATATGTTATTTCAGACGTGGCCCGCGTGGTGAACGCGCCCATCTTCCACGTGAACGGCGACAACCCCGAGGCGGTGATGCACGTGTGCAACGTGGCGGCCGAGTGGCGCGCCACCTTCCACAAGGACGTCGTCATCGACATCGTGTCGTACCGCCGCAACGGACACAACGAGGTCGACGAGCCCATGTTCACGCAGCCGCTCATGTACCAGAAGATCCGCAAGACCAAACCGGGTAAGCATCTTCTCTGCCCCTCTTAATACTGATCTGCCACTTCACTACCACTTCTCTACGACTTCTACAATTTAACTACCGGTTGTACACCAATAAATAATTTTGTAACCACCACGTATTATTCCCGAAGTAAATTTTGAATGTAATTTTATTACAGTCCTGGAGAAGTATGCTGACCAGCTGATCGCTGAAGGAGTTGTGACAGCCGAGGAAGTGAAAGACGTTAAGGACAAATACGAGAAAATCTGCGAGGACGCGTACAACCAGGCCAAGCAGGAGACGCACATCAAGTACAAGGATTGGCTCGACTCGCCATGGTCTGGCTTCTTCGAGGGCAAGGACCCACTTAAAGTAAGTGCAGAGATTAAACTTTCATATATATTGCCATAGTCAAGTGGTTTTTTAAAATGTTTTATGTTGTCTGTCAGATGTATGATACTTTGTTCCATTCATTACATTTTGAAACTGAATCCTGAGTCGTTTTTAAAAAAAAAGGGGGACTGTATTAAACAGATAGATTACAACCATTCAACTTACACATGTGGTTTATTCCCAACAGTACAAACTTTGCGACGTAGGTATTGGAAAGTACGAAAAGCTTCGGTTTTCCCAACACCCAAGCATTCTCACAATCCAATCGCCACTTTTATCAAACGAACTGTGGAATCTGGTAATGCCCGCTGGTTATCAAGTTGTTTAATAAAATGTCTCATATGTAAGAGGCCGTCTGGGTAGGAACCACTGCAATGTCTATTTCTCCCGCCAAACAGCAGTGTAAATGCACTGTTGTGTTCCGGTTTGAAGGACATTGTAGCCAGTGTAACTGTACTGGACATAATGGCACTTAACATCATGTGTCTCAGGATGGCGAGCGTAGTGGAATGCAAATGCAAATGCATGAATTGATGGTGTACGGGCTGAGACGATACCCGTACAGCTTGGATTGATAGTAAAAGTCGGGCGTGGAAATAAATGTTTATTTGATAGATTAATTATAAATTATAAAATGATAGAATGATATGAGCACGCGCTACCGATTGCTATGTACTGTATTTGCGTACTGTCGACTGTTATAAAATTATGCATGGTAGCGTAAACTGCTGACAAAACAATATTGTACGTGCTAGCCCGTACATGCTCCCGGGCGAAAAGATGATGCGAATGAGATGAGTTAAAACTATTAACAAGGTGATTGACAATATAGCTTAAAGAATATTACGACATAATGAAAAAAAATATAAACATAAACTTAATGTTAAAATGAAATTAGATTCACGAATCGGTGATAGTAAACACCGACTGAAGCACTGGTGAAGTACTTCGGCTTTGTCTTTGTTTCGCATAACGGTCCGGCAATACACTCGGAATGTTAACACCATTACACTGATTTACAACTGTCTCTTGCAACTCAACATCTACACATTGCACATCACTATTACACTTATCTTCCCTGCGACTGCGCTCTGCACGGCCACGCGCGCCTCGCGCGCGTTTATACACGTAGAAACCGCCGAATATTCCGGCCGCTGCGACCACCAGATATATCAGGATATAATGGTGAATGTCATGGTAGGATATATCGTCTGCTAACGGATCGACTCGTTTCATATTATCCAACTGTTCTTGAATGGCAAAGATCTGTCGTTGATTATTATTATCTGTGGTATTGACATTAAGATCAGGCAAGGAAATATTTACAAGATGATTTATCGGAGAAATGTTAGGTACACCAATATCAAGTTTCCAGTTGGTATTACTGACGTCTTGTTTATGAGAATAAATATAGAAATCAGCTGATTTTATAAGACAACCTTGACCCAGTGTAAGCAGTCCTGCGTTACTTAGCGGAATTGTAGTAACTTGATCATCGCATAGCAACTTGAAGTAGCATTTACTACAGCAGAAATAAAAATAGGTGTTCATTTGGTTTGTTGATATAAAATTATTTTTGCATGTATTTATGATAACCTTGCAAGTTTCATAATCTTCTCTCTTCTCACATAAATTCTGATCACTGTTCATATGATAAATAGGCTTTCTGAATCGACACAACACAGTATCAAAATCTCGTTCCAGGCATTCGTGTAAATCCCCTAGCGATAAAGATAGAAATGAATCCTTTTTTATGTTCAATGCCAGGTACTCGCTTATAGGCACCGTGTAGCTCATGGACTTTCCTAATGGTCTAGGTATAGGAATTACTTTCAGTATATCGTAAATATCGCGTGCAATTAGTGGGATTCGGATTTCGAATATGCCATAATTCTCGGAAAAGCGTGCTTTAATGTTGATAAGTTTATACAATTTAGATAGGTTGGCGTGGTCGGTCGGTAAAGACAGGTCTTTAGATATATGAGATGCGATGACACTCAGTTCCTGTTGCAATTGCTCCGGAGCTAATAGGTGAAGGTTAAACTTCCCGTGGAAAACGTCGGTAAGAGCATCTAAAAGATAATCTTGTATATACCTCAATTTATTTATGATATTGTTGGTTATCATAGCAGTTAATGTAAATTCGCTGATGTAGGAACTATTCCGCAGCTCCGCTTGTACTACATTCATTGATTTTTCAAATGTAATCATCTTCTGATTCGCTGATTTATGGTGTTGTTCCATGAGAGATTCTACTCTCTTGATAACATTGAATTCTGCTTCAACTAAAGATGTTTGATTGCTCCATAATTTTGCTAGATGTCTCTGATTTGTTCTGATTAGTTCGATATCCTGTTCATATTTTTCTGCAAAATCACTATCCAATATCCCAAATAATTTATTAGCAACGTTTCCAACTCCATTGATCAATCCCCGACGGATGCGCCAGCGCCTTTTAACTTGTTGCTCCAATAACATATCATTATAGTGTTGCAGCTCGGAGTATTCATGTCTTAATTGATACACGACACCGTCGCAATGTGATAGGTTTCTTATCTTTGAACATATGTTTTCTAGGTATTCGGTGTACTTGATAGTAGCTGCAGTGCCTTCCCAGTACGGGTTCATATCATAGTAGACAACTAGCCGCCAGTCCTCTCTTATCTCATGCATATTAGTCATCTTGTCGAAATAGAAAGCGCTGTTATTTTGCAATGGAGTGATAGTAAATGAACCGTCGATGTTAACAATAAGAGTCATGAAAAATAGTAATACGGCTGAAGCGACTGTTGCGAAATTATATTTTCTCTTGCCGCCTCCGTTTGTTTGTGTTTTTTCTTGCTTTGTTGGGACTTCTTCTTGCGATTTTTCTGGGTGTATAGGAAGAATGGATAATTTTACGATTGGCCTCTTCAGATAACCATTTTTAGTTTTTAGTGTTACAACTCGCACGAATCCGTCTTGACCGGGGTGTAATTCAACCACCCGACCTAAGGCCCACTTGCCGGCAGGAAGGTTGCTATCGTTGATGATTACGATATCGTTTAACTTGATATTATTTTGCGGTTGTCGCCATTTGCACCTCGCTGATAGACTTGTTAAATATTCATGTTGCCATCTTTTCCAAATATCTTGGTATATTTTCTGGGTTAGGTGCCATCTTGTTCTAAGATCCCGTTCGGTTTCATATATTGTTAAGATCGGGCCACTTGATAAAAAGTGCGAAGGTGTCAAATAATTTAAATCTTCTGGGTCTTCATTTAATGGACACAAAGGCCTCGAATTTAAACAGGCTTCAAGCTGAGTTAGCAGCGTCGTGAACTCTTCGTATGTGAGCTTCTGCTCACCGACAACCCTCTTGAGATGAAATTTAAGGCTTTTTACTGCTGCCTCACAGAGACCGCTTGCTGATGGCCAAGATGGTGCATTAAAGTGCCAAGTTATTCCCATGTCTGCAACATTGGAGTAAAACTCACTATCGAAAATCTTTAGCATCTCTTCGTACTCCTGCTGTAAAATCTTATTTGCTCCTACAAAATTGGTTCCATTATCACTAAAGATATGCCGCGGTTTCCCTCGACGAGCTACCATCCTGCGTAATGCTGCTAAGAATGCCGAACTCGTCAGGTTAGACACCAACTCTAAGTGCACCGCCTTGGTGGCCATACACGTAAACACCGCGACATAACCTTTAGTGCATTTAATGCCTCGACCTGAACTTGCCTTAAGAAAAACATGACCTGTATAGTCGACTCCCACATTATAGAAAGGCCTGGTAGGATTAACCCTCGCCGATGGAAGGTCACCCATAAGTTGATGATGTTTAGTGGGTTCGTGTCTTCTGCATTGAATGCACAGGCGTAATCTCTTTTTTATAGCCCGATAGCCCCCCACGATCCAATATTTTTGCCTCAAGCATGTTAATGTTAGCTTAGGACCTCCGTGATAGGTCAATTGATGCGCTTGATCAATCAGTAATTCCGAAATTCGGCTATTGGGCGGGATGATGATAGGATTTTTCATATCAGGATCGAGGTTAGCATGACGCAATCTCCCTCCGACTCTTAATACATCATCCTGATCGAGGTACGGACTTAACTCGCAAATCTGACTTTTTCTGTGTAATTTGGGTCCACGTTGCAAATCTGATATTTCCTTTTCAAATGATAATTGTTGTACGCTTTTGATAATTAATAAAGTTGCTTGTTTTAACTCCTCTACTGATAGATACTTGTTGTGTTGGTTTTTGTAATTAATAAATCTCCGAACCCACGCCACTATTCTCACGGTCTTGTAGAATGTACTATGTTTTGATAAAAGGTCTTGAATGATGTGTTCGGTATTTTGTTGTGTCACTATGTTAACATGTTTTGATAGTTTCATTTCTTCAACGGTTGAATAAGCTGTTTTAGTTTCTTGGTCGTTAAAAGTAGATAACCATTTCGGGCCTTGCCACCACAAACTGAGCTCCTTTAATTGTGAGGCAGACATTCCGCGACTAGCACTGTCCGCAGGATTCTCCTCCGATCTCACGTACCGCCAACATTCCGGCGGCATGCTTTCAGTGATTTTGGTCACTCGGTTGGCTACGAATGTTTTCCATCTAGTCGGGTCACCATTAAGCCAACCTAATACGACCATAGAATCAATCCAACCATATATGTTTATATTTTGAAAGTTAAGGCATTTTTTGACCTTATTCATCAGTTTTGATAGAAGTAGCGCGCCGCACAATTCTAATCTCGGTAGTGAGACGGCCTTACTGGTAGGTACGAGCCTTGTTTTACCAACCAATAAAACTACCGATGATTCGTTGCCCTGACTAACCCGGCAGTAAATCACGCATGCGTAGGCCTTTAATGATGAATCACTAAACCCATGTAGTTCTATGGATTCGTGATTACGAGTCTGTATCCATCTAGGCAATTTAATGTTCTGAATATTATGAATATCTGCCCTAACTTTAAGCCACTCTTCATAGATCCGACATGGCACAGGGTCATCCCACCTTATATCTGCCGCCCAAACTTGTTGAAAAATCATTTTTAATTTAATTGATAGTGGTGAGAGCCAGCCGAGTGGGTCAAACAACTTGGATACATCGGAGAGCAGAGTTCTCTTAGTGACGTTAATTGATGCTTTAATTGGTTCCAAGTTAAGTTGAAAGGTGAAAACGTCTTCCTTTGAATCCCAGCCTAACCCAAGGGTTTTGGATTGTTCGAATTGTTTAAAATTGAAGTCGTCATTATCTACCGAGACACCCTGCAACAACTCTTTCGCGTTGGATTTCCACTTTCTCAAATGAAAACCTCCCGCTTGCAATAAAGTGATAAGATCTTGTTGTAATATCTTGGCTTCTTCAATGTTATGACAACCGTGGACAAGATCGTCCATGTAAAATGAATTCTCTAATACATCAGTTGCGTTGCTGTTTAGATAGTTATTCCTTTCATCGAGCGCGAGTTGCTTCAAGGTCATCATTGCGAGAAACGGGGCTGCTGTTGTCCCGTAAGTGACCGTGGTAAGTTGGTATTCTTTAATAGCATTTAGTGGTGAATCGCGCCAGACTATTTTCAAAAGCTGCTGGTCGTCCGGATGTATCCAAATCTGCCGAAACATTTTCTCAATGTCCGCCGTAAAAGCAAACTGGTATTGCCTCCACTTGATGATTAGCGACTGTAAGTCCTGTTGAAGATTTGGACCACATTCCATGACATCATTAAGACTTTTCCCTGTCGATGTTTTACACGATGCATTAAAAACAACTCTAAATTTAGAATTTGTATTGTCATTAGATTGCACACAATGATGCGTTAATACACATTGCGCACGTTCCGGATTCATGTTCTTCAAAGCGGGAATCATATGACCGAGTGAGCGGTATTCATTGATAAATAATTTATATTTTTTCTCTATGTTTGGTTGTTTCTTGAATTTATTTTCCAAGGTTCGAAATTGCGCTACAGCTTTGAATTTTGACTCTCCTAATTTTTCCGAAAAATCTGACTTTAACGGTAACCGGACTTGATATCGCCCATCTTCAAACCTAGTTGTACTGGATTTGTAGTATTCTATGCACTTGTCATTTTCTATTGATAGAGGTTCACTAATATCCTCTATTTCCCAGAATTTCTGGATTTCCTCCAAATTATTGACAACAACGTTACACTGCAGTGTTTTGTTGTTTGCTATGCTACTATCCATGAGCGTTCGTATCGCTTACCATCAGGCGAAGGGCATAATCGTTTCACCATTCATTGCAATAAAGACAAAATGAAAATTTCCAGATGTCCCCAACTGGTGTAGTGGAGGAGACCTTGGTGCACATCGGCAAACGGTTCTCGTCCCCCCCACCGAACGCGGCCGAGTTCGAGATCCACAAAGGTCTCCTGCGTATCCTGAAGTCGCGCATGGAGATGGTGGACAACCGCACAGTGGACTGGGCGCTGGCCGAGGCGATGGCGTACGGTTCGCTGCTCAAGGAGGGCATCCACGTGCGCCTCTCCGGGGAAGACGTCGAACGAGGCACCTTCTCCCACAGGTAAGTAGTGCTAAACAAAAGTTTGATACATCGAAAGTCTAATCAAATCCTAATTTATTGCAGAATAGAAAACCTTACACAGTACATTATACATACATTAGTAATTTTTTTTATAAGTTTGCAAATTTTGAACGATATGATTCACTAATATTTTTCAAATATATTGCTTCTTCAGACTAATCTCTTTACTGGTGGTAGGTCTCTCATATGTAAGAGGCCGCCTGGGTAGGTACCACCGCAATGTCTATTTCTCCCGCCAAACAGCAGTGTAAATGCGCTGTTGTGTTCCGGTTTGATGGACATTGTAGCCAGAGTAACTACTGGACATATTGAGACTTAACATCTTATGTTTCAAGATGGCGAGCTCAGGCCAATGCCAAGCATTGCTTTGTAAATCATGGTGTTGTTTAGTTTTGCTACTGTCCATGAGCGGTCGTATCGTTTACCATCAGGCGGACGGCATGTTTGTCTCGCTATTCATGGCAATAAAAAAAAGTCTGATCTCTATCATAAATAATTTTTATGTTACAAGGAATTATAATTGCTAGACAGTATTATTTTTATCTTTGTGTTTTCCTAGATCTCAATGTATAATTGATGAGTGACATATCATTGATAAGAAGTTGCAAAATAATTTGCAATCTATGTAATGGTCTTAAACATTTGAATATAAGCAAAAATAAATTGTGTAATATATTTTATGTCCAGAATATCTTACTTAAATTTGACATTGAACTATTTCAACTATGTTAAGAAAAATATCCAATTTTTTTACATAAGCATATTTTAAAGTAAAATACTTATGTTTTTAGGCATCACGTGCTTCATCACCAGAAGGTAGACAAGGCTACTTACTGCCCCTTGGCTCACCTCTACCCCGACCAGGCTCCCTACACTGTCTGCAACAGCTCACTTTCTGAATATGGTAGGTATTGCAATCATAACCTATATTCATTGTGTTCAATTAGATAACTGATCTAATTAAACAAAATCTTTTTTGAATTGAAAGAGATAAGTAATTAATTTAATATTATGTATCTAAGGAAAATTGGACATTTTACAACATTAGTTAACATTACAAAAATACCAAAATCAAAATATTTTGTCGGTGATCTCCACACTCGGTACAGGACTTGCTTTGTGAAGATCCTATTACATTTGACATTACAACATTAAAAAAAACTTAAATAAAATTCAACCTCATTACTTCGAAAGTAATATCTAAAATATTGATGAATAATCTTGCCATTTTGTGCGGCAATAATACCCCTGAAGAACATGGCTGGATAGTTCATTATTTTAATGTTGAGTGTAACATGCTAAATATTAAATGACCATTTTTATATCCATCTCGCTTCTGCGCGCAAATTTCGTATGCGATGTTTACTTTGTTTGTAATATATTTTATACAATTACTCAAAAAATCGATAAATACTCCCCTATACCTTATTTCACCCCCGTGTCTCCCTTATAAATGGGAATAGCCTAAAACCACGAATCACATTATTTATCCCGTTGGTTAAATAATAAACACACGAATCCTCCAGGTGTGCTCGGCTTCGAGGTGGGCTACTCGGTGACCAACCCCAACGCGCTGGTGTTGTGGGAGGCGCAGTTCGGAGACTTCAACAACGTGGCGCAGTGCATCATCGACCAGTTCATCTCCAGCGGACAGGCCAAGTGGGTGCGCCAGTCCGGCATCGTACTGCTGCAGCCTCATGGAATGGAGGGCATGGTGGGTAGCCAAAATCGATTTTATTGTACATAATTTTAGGGGTACTTGCCGTGATTAAAACATTATAATAGTTTGAATTTAAAGTTATGTTGCAAAGAATTGGTTGAGCTTGAGAAAGATGCCTTTTAAAAGCAAATATCTTGTATCCTGTTGGTGCTTATTTTGGTTGTATTTTTACAGGGCCCTGAGCACTCTTCAGCTCGTTTGGAGAGATTCTTGCAAATGTGCTCTGATGACCCCGACTACATGCCTCCTGAGAGCCCCGACTATGAAGGTAAGTCCCTAATTATCACTTCAGTAGTATGACTACTTCCTCAAGAGCATTGTTAATTGATCCAACCAATGTCCTGTAGAGGCCTGAGTTCTAATTCGTAGATTTTGTAACCAATGCTGTGCGATTTTGGTTTTAATAACCTTTTCTTGATTTTATTTTAACATGGAATTGATTTTAACCCCGTCTAAAATTTCTATCCTTTGCACCATTTGCGTCTTGTGTAATAATCTGGTCCATTTCCCTCCAATTTTTGTTGGTATGCCCGTGTAAGTGGGGGGAATAGAGTAATAATATGTACCGTGGTTGTCAGTGCGTCAACTGCACGACTGCAACTGGATCGTGGCGAACTGTTCGACGCCGGCGTCGTACTTCCACATCCTGCGGCGTCAGATCGCGCTGCCCTTCCGCAAGCCGCTCATCATTATGACGCCCAAGTCCCTACTGCGACACCCAGAGTGCAAGTCCTCCTTCGACGATATGAAGGAAGGCACCACCTTCAGGAGGTATGTACTGCAAATCTATTCTTGTTATTGATAAATACGTTGTCTTATTAAATTTTAATTGTTGCATATTTGATTTATGATTTAAAAGAAGCGTTCCACTTCAACTCGAGAGAATAATTTCGTTAGTAAAAATATGAATGCATATAATTATTTTTGTAAGATTAAATATTTTATGTTAATATTTGTTACACAAAAAGTATTGATTTAGCAGAAAAAAAATGTTCAGCAAAATCTTTAGAGATGCGCTATATGTCATCAGTATCGTTATTTAAAAATAATTTATAATTATTTCCATCAGTATTTTTGTATAAAAATTTAATAATTTCCATTCAGGGTGATTCCCGAGGAAGGCCCTGCGTCTGAGAACCCTCAGAATGTGCGCAAGCTGGCGTTCTGCTCGGGCCGCGTGTACTACGACATGCTCAAGGAGAGGCGCGACCGCGGACTCGAGAAGGACATCGCTATTGCCAGGTAAAAACCAATTTTCAAAGATTTCCATCATCATCGTATCCTATTATAAGACTTGGAGAAAGTAAACCCCCTTTTCGTATATTCATAATTATAGACAATGGTTCTGCAATAACGACACTTGGCTCTTAGCGTATTGTTATAACGCCTGTACCTAATATTAATCAATTCCATTTGTTCACAAATTATAACTTTCCAGAATTTAACATATATCAAACTTTAAAACAGTATAGTAATACCTGGCATATTCCTAATTTATAAGAATTCATATATAAAAAGCAGGCGACACAGCTTCGTGCGTTAAACTGTCAAATTATATTATGAATTTTGATTTATTTTATATTATTTAAAATTTCGATTAAATACTGTGTGACAAAAAGTTCATACCGATAAATAAATATGTACACCACAAGTATGCGAGGCTAACGTGCGGTTTTGTTGTGTAGGCTGGAGCAGATCTCTCCGTTCCCGTACGACCAGGTGAAGGCGGAGATCGCGAAGTACCCCAACGCGCAGCTCGTGTGGAGCCAGGAGGAGCACAAGAACATGGGCTCGTGGAGCTACGTGGAGCCGCGCTTCCGCACGCTGCTGCACAACCAGAAGCACATCGGGTACGCACTGCACTACCAAACATCACTCATTTTTATATTGCGATGACGACTAGGCTATTCGCCTGATAAGCGTTACGTACGCTCATGGACATGAGAGACTTTTCGGTCTCACTAACACCCAGACTCGAAATAAATACCTGTGGACCACACAAATATTTGTTTCGGTGTGGGAATTGAACCCGCAGCCACGCGTTTCACAGCCGTTACTGCTATTTCTATGGGACTATTTGATAGATTTTGTTTACAAATCTTGGGTCTGCAAATGTGACTTTAGAATGACTCTATTTTATGCTTAGCTCTATCCGCGTTTCTTTGGACAATTTTGATTTCTCTTATACTACAGCGTGTACAGCACTAAACACAAAGGAATGCGCTGAACTATATCGGTAGGATGTACAAAAATATTTATACTAAATACAATCGATGTCGATAACGATGAAACGTTCGACGTCGATGACGATACGAATATACTTACCCTACAAAATGTTCGAATCTTCTATCGTACATCGTAACCATAGGCTATGTTTGGAGTGAGTGATAAGTGTCACAGAGAATAGTATTGATTTTTAGAAGTGGAAAACTTATGACTTTTACGCGGACGTTGAACGTTCGAATATTCGAACGTCATGTCGGGTCATAGTCACCCCTAGAATAGAAATGAAGAGCGGACCGGATGCGTACGCGGCTTATTACCAAACTGGTATTTACAAAAATCAAAAGCTGAAATACACTAAATGCATATGACTAGTCTCTTTTTCAATGCCTTAGTCGTATCGACGCAACATGGTTTCAACGCACATAGCAGACTGATGTGGCTTATATTTTGCGACGGGCAGTCTCCTATAAAGACAATGAGTTGATAGTCCAATACATAATTAGATTATAATATACGAGTATGAGATAAAATAGTTTTAAGCATACCTATCACCTGACCTTTATTTATATATTTATTTAGATATTAAGGGTAAAATTCAATTGTTACGAACTCGTTGGACGGGGTGGTCGCCGCGTCCGGGATTTAGCTTGACTAAATGAGATATTTTATTTATTTTTATTTTTATTCTTTACTGCACACACAAAAAAAAAAAAAAAAAAACAAAAGGCATACAATATTATACAGATATAAATAAAGAGTACAGTTGGCGGTCTTATCGCCCTAGGCGATTTCTTACAGAGATACGTGCATAATTCGATATTTTGATATTAATTTTAACATTAAGTCAGTACTGTGGTTTATAAACATCTGGGGGTAAACATTGCTGGAAGTTTTAGTAGATAATAGTTATCGATAATCAACATAGTATTATGTGTTCGGTTTTAAAGATTTAATATTATTGGGGAAAAATATAACATAGATTCAAAACAATGTTTTACCTAGATCCTGTTATTGACTTTAAATAAACTATCAAAAACTTTTAATATGCGAAAATAGATTGGATATATTTTTACGATTTCGTATTGTTAGGATATCATCACCTTACTTGTTTTCGATGGCATAACTAAACCTCTACCCAGAATTGGATGGATTAAAATAATTACAATAGATTTAGATACATTTGTGCTACATTTGATTTAAGGGAAATTGTATGTTTGTTATCACTGCTTTCAACTTTACAAGCGTATTTTTTTGATTACCAATAACATATTTCAGATCAGTAATTTAAAAAAAAAATTTTTATAACCCCATTCATTGAAGTATTGAACATTTCATTTGTCGCATAGTTGCATGGTGTTGTAAAAAATAGGTAGTAGTTTTAAAATCACAAGATTCATTATTTCATATGGCGTATACATTGTGGGCACAAGCATGTGTGCTGTCATAACATAATCGGCGTTTGGTTGCAGGGCAAAGTCCCAAACTCAAGGGGGTAGTTGGTTAAGCCAACTGTTCGGGCGAGACGAGAAGCCCCAACAGTCTGTCGAACAGCACACTGACTCAGTGCCGCGCACCATTAGGTGAGCCCGACTGATGTACTGCAACCAGCGCCCACATACTATCACACGCATTTATTTGTTCTGCTTCAATGTTCATTTGTCTATCACTTAACTACAACAGCATGTAGACAGCCTCCATGGCGCAGTTGGTTAGACGCCGCCTGTGAAACGAGAGGCCGCGGGTTCGATCCCCGCACCATAACAAATATTTGTGTGATCCACAGGCATTTGTTTCGGGTCTGGGTGGTTGTGAGACCGAAAAGTCTCTCGTAGCTTCTGATACCCACGACACAAGACTCGATCTTAGTGTGGGGTCAGGACTATGTATGTGACTGTTGGGTGTATTTATTTATTTTATTTATTTATGTACTTTTTTTGTTCAAGAGGATAAGCTCCCCTTTCGGTACCCCGGGGGTGACCGAAAGGGGTATGTCAGTGTCACTGGCCCTTCTGCAACATTGCAATTTATCGCTATTTAATGTTCATCGTTACTATTAAATCTACAGTAAGACGTACTGGACTATGTAAAAACATAAAGCGAATTCCAGATATCCTGTTCTGTTTTCGCCCTTTCGTGCAAGAATATAATTTTTTATGTTGCCCATGGTTATGATGATGATTGATTTATATAGTAATTAACATAATATTATGTCCTTTTATTTCACGAAAGAATGTGTATATTTTAGTGAAATAATATACGTTATTTAGCCGTACTCTTATTAGTTTTAAGGGACTATAGTATATAACATGGAATTATAATATTATTTGAAAATAGCAAAACTGATATCACGTAATCCATTATTTCACCGCTCTTTTTTATTTTTGTTGCTTACACAAATGGTGACAGTTTTTTTTTATTTGTGCTGTAAAGCTTCTTATTCGTGATTTGTGAGTTGCAAACGCTATTATACAATTAAGTACCTTTACCCGCCAAATAGTTCTTGTAGAATTATGCTCAACATCTCTCAGAAACCGTGTAAATTTTCGGCAAAAACGTATTGTAAGGTCCTAATGCATTACCTAACTAAATGAAGGTAACTTGTAACTTTGACAATATCAACCCTATACATTTCAGATACCAATTGTATGGGATAGGAGATATGGGCAAATTTAGTTGATGTATCTGGGCCTAAGTGATTCGTCAGTTAAACTGTGCAAATATTTATATCGATCCGTTGCTGGTGAAAGAAGAATACAGCTTTTTTCCTCTTTCTGTTGCTTTTTAACTTCGGCAACCCCTTTATAAGCGAGTTTTTTAAAAATCTATTAATTACTTGTGGACGATAGAATTGATAACCTACTTATGGTTGCTTACAAAATAAGAACCTAAATCTGTTTGTAAATAAGTGTGATAAACCATGGTCGATTCGACGTAGGCATAACGTTTAGAAGATAGAATGCTTAAGCTGTAATCTTACGGTTTTATTCATAGATAGTTTTAAAACCTATTTTATTTTATCTTCTTCGATGTTTTGTCTTTTTCGCTCAAACGAAATTCAAAATTTGTTTGAAAGGGACAAAATATTCGATAGCTGAAATAGATTTTAAACCTGTCTATGAATAAAGCCAGCATTGTCCAATGGCTATATCAGCGTGTGTGGTTGCAGCTACAACGGGCGCGCGACGGCCGCGTCCCCCGCCACGGGCTCGAAGGCGGCGCACAACAAGGAGCTCAAGAATCTACTCGACGAATTCTGCGTCTTATAAACACTCCTACCCACAACCATACTCGAAATCGAAAGTAGAACTCCCCACCTGTGATGGCATACTCTATTACGCTTCAACACGCCCTATCTTTATCCATAGATAAAGCGACGCACGAGGTAGATGTTAATGCGGTAATCATCTCGACTATGCCTTTCACGGTCAGACTAGGTAACTTAAATACAGTAATCTTATACGCGATACATATTATGCTACACATACTGAACGATTCGCCATTATATTATATACTTTCACCAACTTATGCCATATGAAGGTAATAGAAAATAAATATTATTTTAAAACGAAATCCATGTTTGAATCCGTTGCTTGAATTGATTATTTTCGTCGACCGAAATTAAGCTTCGCAACGCGCAGTCGTTGTTGTCAGTATTGTGTTGTTACTCACGGCGCCACTAGGTAAGTTAGTTAGGTAAATTCTTATTTATTTATTTAAACGTAGTTTAATCCGTGGCCTGTCATCTAAATTCAATGTTATTTATTTGTTCATGTAATTTAGTCTCATTTATTCTCCACTTTTAAGGCCTCGTTTGATATTATTGTAACTGTTATAAGTAACGATTATTAGTATCTATGCGCGTAAATCTTGTAGTGTACATAGAGGCGTATATATCATTATCGAATATATTGTAATGCAACAGGCTTGTATTTGTGTAAATCATTAGTTTTACTAGTCTCTGAAGTAAACTTTCAAGTTATTGTACGTCTCAAAGGCTACCGCTTGTCTAGAGTCAAAATGGATTAACAACATTCGTGGTTATTTACCTCATTTATACCATAAAATGTATGCACTATTACTATTACCTATACTTAACTCGTATTGAACAGATATTGTTAGTTTAGGTTAGCTTTTCTCTATTGTGAAAATTAGTTCGTAGCTATCGATGTGGAATAGTTTGGTGAGCATCAGGCCCTCGACGTAGGTTAAATTATCTCGTAGTTACCTTGGCTACCAACGGCACTTGTAAGGACTAACACCAACACCTATTGCTTTGTACAAAGCTATGCGTACTATACTCGTATGTAGTCATACGCGAGTTATATTATCTGTAATTAAATTATCGATATTATTTCACTCTTGGACGGAGGATAGTTAACATATAAAACTAAGTTTTATATGCTTTCGAAATATTTGGCAGTGGAATACTGTAATATTAAATATCTAGCTTTTTAACATGTTTTGCATGTATTTAATGCACCATTGTACACGTATAGTTGATTTCAAAGTTTTGACATTGTAGAATATTTCAAAATTACGCTCAGGACGATTGGAGATTTGTATGTAAAGAGTTGGATGTAAGTTCTGGGTCTGTGAGGAACAACCTGAGCAGTTTATTGCTGTTAGTAACTTAATATAAAAATAAATATAATTTTAATATCAATGCTTGTTTTATTTTACACTGTGCACAAGTTTGTATGTTTATTTCATGTACACAATGTATGGCACTTGCAAAACAATTGTAACTGAACATGTAAAATAATTTGTTCAGTCAGTGCATCACGATAAGCCTGCGGTAAGTATTCAACAAAAATGGTTTTACAACGTCTCGGATAGCGAAAAAAGGTTAGAGTCAACAAACTAAATGCGAGGTTCGAAAAGCTCGAGGTGTCTACGATCAGAAGGGGCGTCCTCCTAGCCTAATCTTGAAGTATGAAGCAAAAATAGTGAAAGGGATCTCGCAAACATAGATAAGTGTGATACGTTTTCTAATGAAAAGCGCAATAGATCTCGGTGTCCTTGCGGGCGCGCTGGTGGGCGGCGCGGCGCCGGGCGGACACTTGGACCACTTTCAAGATTGTTATCTCCCGCTAGTCTCATTTCAGCTCACAAAGCGGTCTCGGCTGCCTATTTATAAACCGCTAGGCTAGCGATGAGCGCGCGGACCAACGAAAAGGTGCGAAGATTAAAGATGGTATCGCTTACAAGTGCGTTTTGCACGTCACGCGACCTACACGTCAAAGACGCGCCCGTTTCAATAAACGCTGTGTATTGTGTGCCATTCTTTTTAAAAGCATGGGCGTGCAGTTTTCACGTTTTATCCTTGTAATTACAATAGGCGTATACCGATAAAACATAGTAAATTGAAACTGAAAATAGAATTCCTTGGATTGCACTGAATTTACCATCAGGTAAGTCAGTTAGGTCATGTTGACGTGCCAGTTTCAAAATATGCATATGCCTAATATGCAGTTTAATGTACCAATGAAATAAAAAAATACACATTTTTAGCAAATATTCAGCCTCCGTGGCGCAGTTGGTCAGACTTCGGCTGTGAACCGAGAGACCGCGGGTTCGATAGGTACCCTCACCGAGACAAAGTTTGTGCGATCCACAAGTATTTGTTTCGAGTCTGGGTATTTGTGAGACCTAAAAGTCTCTGATAGTTTCTGTTACCCGCGACACAAGACTCGATCTTAGTGTGGGGTGAGGAATATGAATGTGACTATTGGGTGTATTAGTTGTTGGGCGTATAAACTTATTCTACATTCTAGAACTACACCATATATTGGGACCTATATCTTTTGCGATGGTAAACCTCAACGCAGTTCTACTTTCCAATAATTTTATTTTCACTGACCAAAAACTGAAAAGATTGGTCTATGCTCTCCAAGACATACGCTGCTTACATTTCGAAGTTACATATGTATGCCTAGCATGGACATTTTAAATCATTGATGTCTAGTTAAGGGACTGCCTCGGTGGCGTAGTTGTATTACGGTACGGTTACAAAGCTGAGGTCTCGGGTTCGAGTCCCGGGTCGGGCAAAGTGATATTGGATTTTTCTATTCATTATCAGTCCGGAGTTAGGAATTTGTGCCCGATATGGCGATAGGCCCGCCCCCTATCACATTGTGGGACGGAACATACAAGGCGAAATGTGGGTGTCCTGGTGGCGCCTCTGCCTACCCCTTCGGGGATAAAGGCGTGAGTTTATGTATGTATGTAGTTAATTATTATTTATTATCCATCACTGTAACTATGGATATCATAATAAAGAAATGACCTTGATAGTCTATAAGATTTTTGGGAACACGTGATGTCTGCCAACCCACACAAAACGAACGTAGATGACTAGAGGATTTAGTGGACCCTGACCTAAAACCTCTCAATAAAAATGAAGCGCCGCGCCGTACATATACAGATTACATTGTAACAAACTACTTGGTATAGTGAATATTTTCTCGTTGTTCGAGTTTCGTTATATCGAAGTTACACTGTATTTCAATAGAAGAATTTGATATGTTTTTATTCCTTATGCCCGTTAGTCAATAATTGATCTAGTAAAGTTAGGTAGAACTAATCGAGTCTTAGGATTTTTCTTTCAGAATGTCAATTATAAAAAGTAGGGAGTAAATAGACATTTACTTAAACTTAATCACTTCTAAAGTTTTTATAGCCTTTTAATACAGATTGGTTTGGTAACTAAGTATACATTATAGTAACTTTAGTTTATGGCGTTGAAGCAAGTTAAATGAGAGTTAGAACTTACATATTGTGATCAATGTCTGAGAAGAGTCGCTAAAACTTTCTATGTCAGTATCTACTAAAGGACTGTAATATTATATGTATAAGACCATATTATATATGACGAAAATAAAGCCATGTCTTAATTATTTTAAACCAGACCAGTGACAACGGCACCGCTCTATATTCGTTTATTAATTAATTATATCGTCAGTGGCACAGTTGTACTACGGTACGATTACAAAGATGATTAAATCGCCCCGACCGAAATAATGATTAAATATTATAGGCGATGAGTATATTATACATAATTAAAACTTGATTTTTTAAAATTTCGTATTTGAGTCTGTATCAGCCCATTTACGGCCTTCTGTCGGGCACGAGCCTCCTCTACAATCGAGAGTAAGATTGAGAGGGGTTCATCATGCTGATCTAGTGCAGGTTGGCGGACTTAACATACTATAGATTTTTTTACAAATCGCTATGGTATGCAGGTTTCCTCACGAGGTTTTTTTTTACCGTAATAGTACGTGGTGATTGGCTATCAATACACATGACTCCAAAAAGTCAGAGGTGTGCTCTGGGATTTGAAACCGCGACCACGTGAACATGTTGGCAGCTGCGTCTGGTCCCGGATCGTAGTTGAGTCAGTGTGTAGAATTCGTTTATGTTTATGAAGATTACGAGCAACAATATAATATGTACATTCGTATGTTTTCCAAAAAGATAACTCTAAACTAAAATGTCATCCGGGAAGACTGCCGCCCGCAAAAGTATCAGAGCACTTTGTTGTTACTCCCGGGGCTTTGTTTTCTAAAATCTTCCCGAGCTCCTTTAATACTTTGTAATGGCGGGACAAATTCTGTGTGTCTTGCTCTCTGTCTGTGTTGAATGAGTTGAGAGAGCCCTGTCTACTAGATTTGTTTGGCTAAACATTTAATCTCACGTACCCACCCATCCTCCGACTGGTGATATAATTTATCAACAGTTCCAGATTCATTTGAAAAATTACTGGTGACTTTTGCGAAGCCATTTTAATAGAGAATTCGCTGAAATGCATTTTTTTTGCTTCTCTGACGTACTTTTATAAAATTTCACAAACCACTATCGGAAAAAGTAGGTTTTGTACAATACAAAACAGAAAAGAATTACATTGATGAAACTTGCAAGCAAAAATGCAGTCTATATTTTTTCAAAATCTATACCTATGTATGATTATAAAAGACAAGTCTTTGCTAAGAATCGTACAATAAAGTGAAATAGGAAAATAATAAAAACTGCAAGAATCACAATATGTTTGGTGATCCGAAACCATGGCATAATGTAAGAATGTGTTTGAGCCAAGAATAATACTGTTATGTAGAATTTAACAGATGGTAAACTTGTATATGAAAATAAAATAATTATATAATAGAAAGACATAGAACGTCGAGTCTGGTGGTTGATAGTGCAGCAATAGAGAACTTTAGAGCCCGAAAAGATATATGAATGTCAAAAAGTTACCTAGTAGTATTAGAAAAAACTGTCCGGGCCAGCCAAAAACAGGTTGGGGCGATAGTTTATGTCTAAAATTGTATCAAAAGACTGTAGATATATTTAAGCCCGGGTTTTATATGACTGAATATCATGTTTTCAATTCGTTTTGGTCAATCCTCTGTGGATATCTATTCGCAGTAAAGCAACTTTTCAAAAATCCCAAAGCGCTAGGTTTTATTCTTTCTTTTCGGATTTATAGTGGAAAATGGTATAGTAGATTTTATACATTTTAGTACTTTTATAAGTTTTTCGATGGAAATGATAATAAAGTAAAATCTTTTTTCTGTGGAAAAAAATAAACGCTGTAAATCAACAGGTAGTCAATTAGCAGCTGTGGTCCAGTTTAGTATAAACGAATTGAGTACCTACTGTGGGAAATCTACTACCACAGACACAAAATTCTCTTTTAACCAAGATTATCCCGATGTCTCACAAACATTATGGAACGCTTATAAAATAGCAGTAACAAAAGCAGCATCTCATAAACACATACATACATTAGTGTAACAAGATCGTCTGCGAAAATAGTTGTATGCTCAGTATGTAAGAGTTTATGCGTCTAGTCTGGTTCTCCTTCTTCACAGCGACTGACACAAGTGCTCGGTGACGAGAAATAAAACCTTTCGTGCGTGCGTGCCTCCCCCGCCCTTAGTGCCTACGATAGCATCTTTAATCTTTCCAACGTGAACAATTTGTCCGTGAAAATGTTATTATTTTTCTAAGAGGAAAATTGTAAAGAAAATTTAAGTGTATACTGTAACGAGCAAATGTATTGTTTTATTTTAGCCTCATTTTTGAAGCTAGCCAAAAATGAGTTTATAGAACACATAGATGGGATCTGGCTCGAGATAATGTTGTTACACATTAAATTTGTCGTATAAGCGAGGTATTATGGGGCTTTTATTTATCACGCCACGGTTGAAATAACAATATCGGTGTACTTGCACCGCAGAAACTATAAAAGCTTTATAAAAAGACTGCTATAATGTTACCCTTTGTGGGCGCATTGAGGCATACATACTAATCGCTTTTATGGTAGAAAATATAATGCACTTTACATAATGCAACCAACCAACGGCTATGTATGGGAAATTACACGCTTTTTAAACTTCTAATATATCCGGTTAAAATATGCGGAAACTTTAATAATCTGTGGTTTATTAGCTCCTTACAGAGTTGTTCTATATTTATTTATACAGCGACTTAGGTTGTGAACGCTTAAATAAGTACTGTACTCTACTGTATCAACCCACTGCAGGGTACGAGCCTCCTATACAATCGAAAGTACGCTTGAGAGGGGTTAGACCTTAATATAATATAGTCCACCACGCTAGCCTACCTAGTGCGGGTTGGCGGACTTTACATTGGTACCATAGATTCTTACAAATCCATATGGTATGCAGGTTTCCTAACGATGTTTTACTTTACCATTATAGTACGTGGTGATTGACAATCAATACATAGGTACCTGACTCCGAAAAGTCAGAGGTGTACCCTGGGATTTGAACCCTCGACCAACGTGCACACGGTAGCCGCGTCGGATCCGTTTACCTAGAGGCACTTTATAAGTATTTAAGAAAAAAATAATGGAGTTATCAATCTACGAGTTTTGAGTTTAAAAGATTCTATTCCTTTTTCATAATTTTTGAATGTTTCTTGAATTATTGCTATTGAGCAAGTGTTTACTGTTTTAATAATAAAGATTCCTTTTCAGCTATTTATGTAGAAAGGACTATCAAAAAAAGAATTTTAAATCAGTGCTAGTAGAAGTCAGAATCGAACGACACATTAAACATTATTAATGTGTTCCCTGCTCTCAATTTCCTAACATTTCGATATTCATAATTGTATACACAATTGTTGGCTTCCTGCCGCTATTCGGCGTTCATGTGACAGGGACACAGAGCTCGTTCGCCGGGTGAAAGCTTGTCGCCGACATTTATCCCTATAGTTTAACAACAAAGGAGTCAGATTTGTAGCGTTATAATGGCGCTGTTCCATAAAGGGCCACCTTTGTTTTACCACCCGTTGTGCTGTGACACGTATGGAGGCGAATCGCTTTCAATGCTTTTTATAAACAGAATGTATCTAAGTGTCGGCTCGCAAATAGGTGATTGTTACGCGTGGGCCAAGACAATCGATAATATTTTTTGTTGTTCGTAGTCGCTTATTTATGCTTTTGTGTAAAAATGGGCCGCTAGTTAAGACATAAACACAACATTAATACGCGAAAATGAAATTATGTAAACTATGTTAACTTGCTCCTATTCAAGAATATATAAAATTAATTTAATCGAAAAATATGTGTTGCGTTCTTCTTAATTTATTAATAGACATCTTTTGAAAGTATACGAGGACATTGCCATTGCAATAATGTAATGGGTATCGAAACTAATAACGTTAATGTATTTCTCAATGGACGTACCTAACTAAATAGAAACATTAATGGCGATGGAATCGATTCTCGCAATGGAAGAAATATGTTTCTAAATAAAATACATACTACTCGAAAACCAAAGTTTGTGGAATACGTGACACAAGCAATGTTGATAACTTAGAGTATTTATTATGTAGAGGGTGCGGTGTCATACATTTTGGTCTTTAAAAAAGTAGACATTTCTTTGTTCGTAATGTTGGTAGCACTACTATATTAGTAAAAATTGAACTATATATTTAATAACAAATTGCTATAAATTCCGCTGTTAATCGGAAGTATATATAGTTCTTATCCGACTCCACCGGGAAATTGAGTTAAATTCTATAGACAAACAATTTGTTTTTCAATTTCAAATAATTCGTGCATGTGGGACAACCTCACAAATGTCAGCCAATAGGAGGCCATAAAAGGTGACCCCACACCAACATTTTTATCTACCTTTTTGAAGTACCAGCGCTCCCTCTTTATAAATGCTCTTAAAACCATCAATATTTGGTTCTACGATGCCATATGTATGAAACAATAGTAACTCACACTTTTATAAAATCCTCATACTAGTCAGTTCGTAATGAAGAATGAAAACACTTCAACACTAAACGGTTACACGATCCGTGCGTGTTTTTATTCATGTTTTTCTCCCTGCTAAGAGCGTGACACGTTGTTGATGTTGACACAAGAGCTGGTACTGCTTAATGCCGCGCGGGGCTGCTGTTTGCGTGCACAAAGACAGAGATTGCTTCCACCGTCTCAGCCCCGGTAGGTAGTATAGCTGCGTTTCGACATCACTGAAGCTCAAGGTTTTAAGGTATTAAGCCTGAGACAGAACGTTTCGCATGAATAAGGTAGTGGCACTGCACAATGTTTTGTTTGTTGTTACATTCTGTTGAATTCCGTTTTAGGTATTCCTTGTTTTTATTTTTTGAATTGCTCCGAGCGTTTTCGTAATTTGAATACACGGGGTCTGCTATTTTAATATATTTGTAACCGATCGATGTCTGTTCCTAGAAGATAAATAAGAAAAACTAACATGAACCAATTTGCGCTTAAATTTGGTATGGAGTTAGCTGACACGCTGGATTAACACATAGGCTACTTTTATTCCGAGAAATCTAGTGTTCCCGTGGGTTAACCAAGAAATTCAAATATAGAAATGTTACTTTTTAAAACTCTTAAGGGATGTGATGGGACAGGATTACATGCCTTGAGTGAGAATGAGACGGGACGGGACGGTACGGGAAAAGCAGTGCAGAGGACGGCATTGAGTTTAATTATAAATAAAATAGTACGGGAAATTATATGATTTAAAAAGTATCTGCACTCGGGCGAAGCCGGGCGCACCTCTAGTTTTAATTATAATTTTATATATTGAATTTTATCAGACATCCCTTATTGATACGAAACCGAATCGAATAATACTGTTTTAAGATAATATTATTCATAATCATTGTCAACTTAAATTTTATTAGTCTGTATGGTTATTACATAGCTTGTTTTAAAAGGAATAATAAGTTTTCACGGTTTATCTTTGCAAATATTGTTTATTTTTTATTCATAAATATATGTACTTCTTTCAAAAATATTTATTTAAAATTAATATAAAAATATTTTATATACGTACCATATACGGTATTAGGTACGAATGAGCAAGTTGTAATATCTTTTCAGAATATTGTTTAAAAAACAAACCGATATTTCACCGACTGAATAATTCAACAACCGTTTTAGATAATTCCGAAGTTAAGGTTTCACGACTTCATGGAGCAAAGTTTTCTTTGTTCAGAGTTGAGTTGTTTAAATAAAAGCTTTCTTAGTAATGAATAACGACCTTTTTTGCAAAATATCTCATTAGTATCACGTTCCTTTTGTCGCAATAGAAATTTAAGACATTGTGTTAAATAAGTATGATATGAATTATTAGCAAAAGTCGTAATGTAGCTAAAGTACATAACAATTGCTTTAAAAACTTAATGCCGAATTTATGACAGATTTACATCTGAGTTGAGAAGTTCTATTAAAGCGAAACATCATCGCCTCAAGGAGTCTAATTAAACAGCAAGAAAAGGCATTGTGTTCTTTTGAAATATGAAGAAATGACTACAAAGGTTGACGTCAAGAGCGATTTGATAAAAGTATTAAATTTGGTTTTTATCTTTCCTTTTCGATCTTGATTTAACGTCCTTTGAGGTCATTACTGAGGCTCACCGGAATGGCTTCGCTTAATGAAGTCGTGAAAGAAAATTGAGTTTAGTTAAAGGGGCGAATTTAATTCGATTTCAAACTTTTTGAATGAATGTCGCAGTTTAAGAACGGCGGCATCATGGAGACCGCAAAATAAGATGGAAACGAAAAATGGATCTCTGTCTTTCGTGGTTAATTAAAATAAATTATTCACTGGTCTTTTAAATAGATTGCTTGCCATCTACATTACAAACTGTCCTAAGTTAATTTACGAAAGAGAAGCAACTCTGATGACTTTGATTTAGTTTTATAATTAATGGTAATCATGTTAAGATGTTAAAAGCCTTTCTGTGTTCGTGTGTAGTTTGGTTCAATATATAAGAAGATAAATAAATAATTCACAGTTGGTTTTACATGCGGATAAACTTATTCTCAGGTTTTGTTAATTTAACTGCATTTGCACCTAAGATGACTATTTATCTACGACGGCGCTTAAGAGATGTCGGCTTGAACCATGACGTGGCTCCGTCGTGAACTATTTATTGTTTGGTTTAATCTTGGGCATCTTAGCGTTCGGGTACATGTTAGTATAGGTTAGTATAATGAAAAGTCGCCCTCTGAGCGGGAGCGCGTATAGGCTGGAAGCCGTGAAGATCCGGATACGATTTTCAGCCTGTGAAATTGCAGTCACAGCCGCCAAGCAAGTAATATAAGAACTGCCCAGAACTGAAATTTGTTCCGGATGCAATAGACTCGCATGCTATCTCATCTTACAACGGAAATATGTTTGGCGTCCTAGAGCGCTGGGGATATAGGCTGTGCTTGTGTAAGAATGCTAATGCTGTATTAGGAAACTTTATCTCCTCCTCTATTTGCTCCATTTGCTCATAAAGTTTCTTGTTCTAATAGATAAAAATTGCATAACCTGCGCTATTGCAATTGTGTGTTAATTAGAATCGACTGTCTCTCAAGGTAGAGCGCTTTAGCATCTAACTAGCTCATTACGCCGCGACGGTAACCGTATTAACTAACACACATCGTCTACGTAGATAGCAGATACACTACTAGCCTGTGCTTAAACACTAGAACGTGTTAAGGGACAGTGATAATGGAAATTCACCGCTTATTGCGAGATAAAGAATATTATGCTAAAACTCAACTACTAAGTGTTTTAATAAAGATATCTAATTAGCTTAAAGGCGCGGTGGATGGCGCCTGAATGTTCATTAAAGTTAATTTTATACTCATGTGTGAAATCATTGAGCTGTATGACCAGCGGTGATGGTAATGTGGAAGTTGAATGCAAACGACGTCACAGAAATTTAAAATTACATTTTATTATAGAGAGTTCGAGTTGCTTAAAATAACAATCATAGTTTAATATGGTAGCATAAGTAATAAACAAAAACAGAAGTGCATGTGGCAAAAGTGCCACTAGTAATATCCGCATTTAGCCAATTTTTTCGCTCATACATGGTATGTCAGAGGAGACGTGTACGAGCCTTTCCTCCCGCGGAACGCGAATTACAGCTCAGGGCAATTCATTACATGCAATTATACATACACACAGTGAATGACTTGACCAGAGAAGTGAACCAAGAACTTCATACTTCACATCCTTAGCATGCTGCATATAAACCAATATAGGGATCGTGATGGCGATAGGTTGTTTATCTAGATTCTAGATAATCCCGTGCACGTTTCGCCACTGGATACGGGCTTCCTCTACTAACTTAATGCATGTTGTTGGACGCATACTTTCCAGGTCATCTAAAAGTTTTCTGACGTGGCTTAACGATTCCTGTCAGGGGCACAAGACGCCACCTGCGACCGACTCGGGGTTTTTACCGAAATGTGAATTACTTGTGCGGAAAATATGTCTTCCGCACGTTTAGCCAAGGCGCTGGCAGCCACCGCTGATATTTTATACAAATCTTGCCATCACATTATAGTATATTTGAAGGCTTAGGATTTTTAAAAACATTTCATATATTTTATTTGATATACTCTGTGTATAATTTTATTTAATAAATTAATTAAGATCAACGCGTAATTTTACATATAATAACAGTTCTTTTTATGTTATTCATTATAGGAATATAAATAACGCAAAGGAATGTATTCCAAAAACTATAAAATGTTGCAAATATTAGTGAAAATTTGAGACACAATATTGAATTGTTAAATCTGTCGCCCGAAGCTCTGATGTCGGTTGCCATGTAAGTCTAGCTCCTAACTATGACGTACACCTTATAAACTCAAATTAATATCTCGTAAATCCTTTCAAGAGCTGTTCTTTTGTATAGACATCAAACTAAACCTGTTGTTTAATTAAAGGTACGTACTGCTTTCATACCTTCATTCAACGGAATCTTTACTGAGTTGCACCCCAGGGAGTCGCGACCTACTTTTAGGAAACTTAATATTTCGACTATTCGTCTCTATTGAAGAAGTCATTTGACGAATGCTGTGTATAAAGGGATCGGCTATGTATTGAAGGCAACCAATGTACTTTGGCATGAAAAATGTTTGCCCCACTGGGATTACTCCTGTATAACGGTTGTATTTCGAAAACATACTTTCTATAGGCCCAAACATCTATATTCGGAAAAACATGTATAGATGATACTAATACTTCTCTAGCTGGATCATAAAATTTTTGCTCTGGCATTGAAGTAGTATAAAAAGCCGTTCAGCCAAACCACAAGCAGTGTTTGAAGCATTTGCGAAACTGCCATTAGTGCGCTAACTTGTGACGTTCTAACTAGCAAAAACCGCTAACCGTGCATTGATTTTATAGCCAGGAGTATGTTCGAAACCTTCAACTTAACCTGCTGGCTTACCTTCAAAGAACGGGCCAGGTGCGGACGTGTTTTTTTTTATCGGGCATCGGCATTGGGATATTTAGCATATATAGATCCAATTCTACTCTAAGATATGCGTTTTTTTACCATGGGTATCGGAAATTACAAGGGATTTATGTTCCTCAACCACCAAACCCGAAACAAATATTTAATGATTACATACATTTGTCTCAGTGAAGAGATAGAAGACGCAGTTTTCCATTCGGATTTTTATATCGATAAGAGAAACCAATGACGATAATATTGCTCCTAATTATATCTTCAGACAGTAGTTAGTCCGACAAATTGTAGGTGCCAATAGTAAAACCTCTGCAGACATATATGTAGAAATATATGTGACCTTATGTATGAAAAGTAACCCATAAATATAAATAGTACGAGGTAATTGAAAAAATTGCAGATGTGTCTTGCGCATGGATAATTTATACCCCAAATTAGATTGCAGGTACGTCCCTGGAACGTAGCTTCAAAAGTTAGATAGCCTAACGAAAGTAGTTGGTAACAAGCAATGTTCTATAGTCGAGTAACAATGTTTCTGTACATTACAACTTTCTTTAAGGTTGTTGCGATTGCAGTTACACAGCTTTTGAGAATAAATTCTTATGGGTTCGCCGCTCGGTCGGACAGTTGAGTGGCAACTAGTATTCTGTATGACGGCAGTAATATCGTTTCACGTGTGTATATTTGAACCCGCTCATTCATCTATTTTTATTATTGATTTCATATGAACACGCACCTTTTTTCGTGTTTTATTTCCCTTGTTTTTTTTTTATCAAATTGTTAGGTATGTTCTCGTTGTCATACTTTTTCTATTTTTGGTTTTCTATTTTCGTGACTGACATTTGACGTTGGCACTGAAAACAAGCGCTGTGACGAGTTTAAAACGAGTTTCAATTATTTTTGACTAGGTAAGATGGCGTCTTAATTTTTTCGGTAGCTCATATTTTTTCGTATCCTTTAAAATATTCTATACTAGGTGCGCTGTTGCATATTATTATCCTTTATTTTATTCAACAATTATATATGAGACTTTGTTATATTTTCGAGATTATTAGACTCTCCTAGACGATTACACCATATTTAGCAAATGATGATGAACTATGTAGATAGTATTCTATGATTTATACCAGCCTACTCAGTGCAGCCCTTTCAGAACTTTCGTTTTATGTCGTAGCATCGCGCCTTAGAAAATTACTTAAGTGTATTTGTATGATAAGTATACACATTACTGACACAGAACAGTTGAATCAAGTATTCAGTGGTTATTTTTATATAGTTTCCCTCTTATAAATTGACCAATGAGTGCTTATCCATTGAAAATCGTCTAACCATCTAAACTGCATATCGTATATGAGTATATTTTAAAACTTACTTTATTGTCCAAAAATTTTAACGTTTATCTATTTATCGTTTCACGTATTCTACTGTAGACTAATTAATGAGGATTCCACGCAAAACTATTCCCGTTGATCAAATAAAGTACAAAGTTATTTTCAGCCTGTCTAGAGAAGTTTGGTAGCTTTTAACATTCATCGCGTCTACGTGTTGGAACCGATAGAGTACTTTTGTGTTTATTGTCGATAACACTTTGGCAGTTACTTTAAAGGTATCGGTTAAGGGGCGCTAGTCGGTAGTATATTGTTGTTCCAAACAGATATGAAGGCAGAGGCGGCGATGCGACGCGAAACAGGTGGCAGCGGTGTCATAGCAAGCTATAAAGTGTGCTCCGTGCTGCAACAGACACATTTTACTCTCTTTATCGTCTGATAAACTCCGGCAGTCCTTTGTTCTCGTGGACGGTCTTGAAAATTTAAAAGCGGTCCTTGCAGTAAATTTACGTTCGGCGCGGTCTCTGGACCGAGATACCGCCCGATGAATAAATTATTTCCACACACACGTAACTGCACCCGCTGGACTTGATTCTAACTCGGAAATTTAATAAAACCTGAGCTTAAATCTGGACAGGGAACAGATAACAATGCATATTGATGATTCTTCAAAATTAAAGTGGGATTTTTACGTTCTGTAGTCAAACATGAATGGTCACTTTCTAGGGAAAATCATGGTCATTACGTCTCGCAACTTTTAATCCTACTCTGCAAGGCTTTAGGTACACAAAATACATAAAAAATACGATGTAGTCTCCGTATAAGAAAATTGAATCTAAAATATACTTGTTCATCCAGTTCACAAACAACTTTCAAACTACAGTAAAAATCGGAGCTGGGATGGTAATGAGGATCTGTTTATGTTCATCCGGGGAGAGTATAGAACCCCTCAGCGTTTCCATTGGTGGCAAATCAGGCGGGACAACATCGCAAACATTTAATAGCTTAATAGATGAGTTTTACAGGTTATACATTCACTTAACAGGGCAAAGAAAACCTCTGACGCGTGAACAAACTCGAGCTAAGAAAGTTCACGCTTAAGGTAACAAAAATATTATTATTATTGTAGCATTTTACTTTCTAAAGTAATTTTACTTGCTACATTTTATTAAATGACTGGAATAATACGTTCTACATTTGAATATGCATACAAAAATGTAAATTGTGTACTTTCATTGCGAGTCCTTAGCGTATTTCTTACTTATTATATTTTTCTTATTATATTCGCTGAAGGGGATAATTTCTGTTAGATGTTAAGGGCTGTCATTTGTTTTAACCTTATACTACATACCACATTATCTTATCACAAAAGAAAATGAGAACTACTTTTTACTACTTACATAATATGTATATATAATCAATATGAAAGTTTAAGTTTATAAACGATCGTGAAATTATTTAGGAGCTACTCAGCAATCTGTTGAATGTATTTTTAAAGATTTTTTCTAGCTGGTGTAATCCCTGCCGAGTCTGTGTTTCTCGTTAATCTCTTTTGTTCCACCCGATTACCGTATAAATTTTAAGTTAAGACCAATTAAAAGAAAATTAACATTTAATTATAAGATATATTCTCTATCCGGTTGGCAGATGACCTGACTAGGTATATCATAAAGGTGACAAAATTATAAACAGTTAAATTTCAAATTACAGATAAATTTCACGACTGTTGAAAATTAAAACTTAAGACAAAGGTTTACTTGATTTCAACCTAAAATCCACTTTAGAACGATTGAAACTCTTGTTACTAAAACATAATACAAAGAAAAATGTTACTAGCAGCCGAGAACCATTAGTTATTTACATCTGCATAATTTATTGAAGATAAACTTCACCGCTTAATGCTTGCATTTTGTTCAAGTCAAGCAAGTTGATGTGGAAGCCATCGATGTACAGCGAGGAAGGGCGCTAGTCGGACGGATTGCGCTATAAGAAAGGATTAAAATTGCAGCGTTGCAGCGATGCAGCTGTTCGGGATGTCAGCTTAGAGTAAAGTTCTTACGCCATATCTACTAAGTATAGAAAATAAGTAGCGAAGTCATTTCAACTATAACAAGATATTTTAGTGTCTGGTGCTTGGTGTTTCTTTTGAGCGCTGTATTTTATACAGCTGTGCATTATAGAGTATTTTGATTATCGAAAAAAAAACTTTGTCTTTTTTTTACCACGATAAGAATACTCGTACTACTGATATTTATTTTAACTGCATTGGTCGGGCAAACGAGCAAACAGGTCGGTGAATGATCACCGCCGACCATGAACATCCACAACAGTCAGATCATGGATGTTTTGCCGACCCATCAAATCGGGAGGAAGAGGAAAGGAGTATTGGGCATCCGGCAATCTCACTCATCGACCGAAACGCGACGGCAAAGCTGTCACTTCACGTCGATTTTCTGTGAGACAGTGGTACCGCCCCGGACGAGCCTGCCCATGTTGAATCATGACTGACAACAGCGTAGTTTTACGCCCTCCAAAAATATTTTGTGAAATGGTTTTTATATTATCTACTATTCTTTTCGTTCCATAATCATGCACAGCTTAGGTGGCTGTATGTCGGTTATTGAATAAAATATTGGTTGGAAATACAATATATTCATTGTAATCCAGCAGCGAAACTAAAGTCAATTTAAATTCTTTGCAATCCCTGTAAGTCGTCCTGGTTAGACTGAGAACCGAGTAGAGCGATCGGGTAACTGTTTAAGTTTATTATTACATAAGTTTGCGCGAGTAAATTCGTGGATCAAATGCACTGTACACGAGTAGGTACGCTTAATGGATCAACTCAGACGAGACTTTAATAACAACAACTTATGTTTCAATACAACAATATTGCAATTTAAATAAAGTTTCTCGACGTCATTATTAAGCAGTTAAGAATAGATTTTCTTAAGTTTTCTCTTCTGTTTTACTTTTTCACAACACGTTCCGAAACGGTGGTTGTTTACTTAAAGGTCTTGTAAACACTATTTGTATAAAGAATATTTTGATTTTAAGATATCAATATAATTTGTAATTCTATTAAAATATGTAGGCATATACATTGAAGATGTTTTATAGGTAATTTGTATCTAGATAAAGATAAAACTTTCTTTATGTATTGTATGTAGTAGCTATCTGAAACTTGTAGTAAACTGCGCTAACGATCGATTGAAATTACTATATTACAAACACTAAAACTTTAGTTTTATAGGTGCGGTATAGTAAACGGTAGTTTATTCGGCAGTATACGCGCACGGTTCGATGTGTACATAATTTGCCGGGATATAGATAGGTCATCGATAGGAATAAACAATGTGGGCGTCTTGTAGCTTTTGACCTTAGGTCCATTACGTTAAATGGAGGTCTGAGGGGCTCTATCAAGATGGAGCTCCACTGACCTGAATTAGTAGTAGTTACGTTATCGATTTCGACATCTTCCACTAATTTCTTTTATACAACGTCTATTATATTTTACTTTATTGTCCGGTTGTCGATATTCATATGTTGTAAGTAATGGATTATGTGTATTTTAAGTAATGAAAGTGGTACATTTTTTCCGTTTCTACATAGGTGTGTGTTGGTATTTTTGCATTACTATGATACATAGTTCTGTGAATCGATGAAAAATTTTATATAAGTTCGGCATTATAATCTTGATAAGAGTAACTAGAGATGATATATTTCAGAATAGTAAAACATTGAAGAAAAAATATTATGTGACGTCTAGAAATGTCCCTTTATGAGTTTTACCACTTTGAATTTTAGAATATTATGTACTTTTAATGCGCTTGATGAAGAAATAATTAAAAATAAATTTGTGATGTTTCTATTTGTCCAATTTAAAGAGTAGCAAAAGGTAATATATTTTCTAAATTAAAACATATTTGACGGCTTTGCCTTGTCATTGGTTTAAAGGAATATACATTTGCGTGGATTTATCGTCTATTTATATAGATTATTGAAGTGGCGTGGTGTATTTTGCGGTGATAGGTAGCGAGATTATCGCCACAGTGGGCTGAAAATCGCGTTTCATAGACATTCAAATTTTTTTTCAAATTTGACGGGTTTTTTAATTGGAATCTATTAAAACATGCTTGTTCATGATACCTTTTAAGTATGAAGACATAAATCACAGGAAAAGGTACACTTTCGATTTTTTTTCAAAAATGTTGTATGGAGAAAACCATAAAATAAGGTATATCTCGGCTGGCACAAGAATGGCCGTTATTTCCTCTCGCATGATTTTTGCTCTATTTTTTTGCAATTTTTTGATGTATCACACCACATGGAGCAAAGCGCGGCCTTTGAGAAAAAAAATCATATCAAAAAAAAAATATTATTTCCGTTGACTTCAATCTTGGTTGGCAAATTTGAATCACATGTCTCTAAAAATAATAAATAGCGGTCACAAAACAACTTTATTGCTGGTTAACCCTCCCAATTTCACAATAATAAATAATACGCGGCTTATATCAAAGAAATATTTTTTTACCTGACTTGTTTATGACACACAAATCGGTCTTGGATACTCGAACTTTTCTCATTGTTATCTACTAACAAATGTTTTTATCTTTTTGTAAATATGTTAAATAAATGAAAAAAAATGATCAATAAAATTTAGTAATTTATTTATTAATTTATTCGAATAGTACGACTATACAAAATCAAGCTCTTCTTTAAATTCATCTTGTATTTGTTTTTTCCGCGACTCAAGTGCCAATTATTCCTCTCCTTTCACGGCCCATTTCTTCAGGTCTTGCCTGTATGCAATGTGCAAAAGACATTCCATGCATTTAATGCGGGCGTGTAAAGGAGACAATCCGAATTTCAAGAGGTGTTCAGAGACAGGCCTTTTTATAACTTCATTTAAATTATTCATATCTGACGGCTTTGCTAAGCACAGATAGCACGTAGCACTAGATCGGACATCAGTAATGTAAGTACAAACTTTGCCATCTATCATAGTCATCATTAATTTATGACAAATTTTTATTTCGTTACAGTCTGTAGTTGTTAGCAACTTGATCTGGTCTTCAATTTCCTTCAAATGTTCAGTAACCACAAGTTTATTTTCTTTAACAAAACTAAACTGCACTGGACGACAAAAATGTGCTGAACAGGGCTTTGGATTTTGCCATACGACTTCGTTACCATCGGTCAGCTTTAACGAAACTAACAAGGTCATGAAAACACTGGAATCATTATATTCGTCTTCTATTTTCTGTTTATACCTGCTCTGGTTCGATGCACCATCAAAACCCCACTTGGACACTAAAATAAGTTCTTTTCTATCGCCACATACAGGTACACTTTTCAAAATCCTTTTAACTGTTAAATCTAGAAGAGCCTGAAGGGAAATTTTGGCTGTTGTATCTGTAACTGTAATTGTCTGCTTGTCAGGATAACACTGAGATTTAGCTTGCTGAATCTTATAGTATGATGGGTACAATTCCATCGCACCTTCCCGAATTGCTTTTTTCCTTAATGTTATATCAATATATAGTGGCAATCCACTTAGACAACTTTAATGATAAATATAGACCAAGTGCTTTCTCCGGTGTAAAAACAGGCTTGGGGCATGATTTTTTGGTAATTGCGTTAAACTTATCAGCAGCTTCTGGATGTTTTATCATATACTCAATAGCAGCAGCTAAACTGTCCAAACCTTCTTGTCTCATTTTTCGCACAGTAGCGTATGCAAGTTCACTGGACTCACATTCTGTTTGACTTTCAGTCCTTCTCTTCTTTTGCTTCATTGCTAAATCTTGAAATGGTTTTCGTGGCAAACGCTTCTTACTTGTCACACACAAGCACGGACGAAGATGTGGAAGTGTGGAAGGGACTGGACTTTCGAGGGTGATATGAGATTCGGATGCCCCAACATCTGATGCCTTCGGTTCTGCAATGCAACTTGGCCAATCGATATCACAGTGAAGCCAGTCCTAATAATCTTTCAAAAAATCTTCTAATTTTCGATGAGATCGCTTCCATTTTTTCACAAGGGTATGAGTAAATCTTCTACAGTATAATTTCAACTGTCTTCATCTGAAAGATTTAAATTCAAACATGAAACGACATTGTTATATAACGAAAGGAAGTCACTGTACTTACCCGTGTTTTTCAAAATCATAAACAAGTCTAAGTAAGTTGCTAAACTTTCCATTTCCGTGTTTATAATTGATGTTTACACAAGCACAAATCGAGGTAAACTGAAAAATTACAGCAAACAAATGTCTATTTATACTTCTTAAATAAATAACCAAATCATTAGGCACCTGTGCCATTATAATGACCCATCATAATTACGCAGCTGCCTTTTTTTATTTATTGGGTCTTAAATAAGTGAATTAGGAACAAAACAATAGGTAAGTACTTACAGGTGAAAATTTATCCATTGTTTGGAAAAGTTCGAGTATCCAAGACCGATTTGTGTGTCATAAACAAGTCAGGTAAAAAAATATTTCTTTGATATAAGCCGCGTATTATTTATTATTGTGAAATTGGGAGGGTTAACCAGCAATAAAGTTGTTTTGTGACCGCTATTTATTATTTTTAGAGACATGTGATTCAAATTTGCCAACCAAGATTGAAGTCAACGGAAATAATATTTTTTTTTTGATATAAAAATCATGCGAGAGGAAATAACGGCCATTCTTGTGCCAGCCGAGATATACCTTATTTTATGGTTTTCTCCATACAACATTTTTGAAAAAAAATCGAAAGTGTACCTTTTCCTGTGATTTATGTCTTCATACTTAAAAGGTATCATGAACAAGCATGTTTTAATAGATTCCAATTAAAAAACCCGTCAAATTTGAAAAAAAATTTGAATGTCTATGAAACGCGATTTTCAGCCCACTGTGCCCGCACAGCCCATAAATTGCACACACGTTTGATGCGAGCTGACCCACTCAGGGGTAAAACTCTAGCGAAATTCACTTTAAACTTCGTGCCTGTCCAGATTTCCATCAGACATCAACGTAACTACATTATATATTTTTTCATCGTTTATTAATATTAAAATATCTCAAAGTGAGATTGAAAATAACCCCTCTTGTAATAAGCGAGATATAACCCTTTACTTCCCCGTGCATGAAAATAGAAGTGCAAGATAAAATATTGTTTTATAGATACGCTTTTCCCCAATATGGATCTAATAATAAGTTGTGAAATAAAAATGTCGATATGAAACATATGACCACGTATTGATTGTCATTCTCCAACATGGATAAAAAAAAATGTGTTAAAAAAAACACAAAAAAAAAGAAGACAGTTCGTGTTACTGACGGATTCTTGCGTCGTCTCTTCTACACAGCTACAATATTTTCTGAAGCGGTTGTAGTTTTCATTAGCCATTGAGCAGATGTTGTGAAAGTCAAATTGAATAAAGAATATTTAGACGGTTGTGTAGTTAGAATGTGATGTTTTAGATTCGAGTCTAAAATTCATTTAGCAATAAACATATAGTGCGGGAGTGATCGCGTATTTATTAAACTGTCGAGGGTGCATGAGGCCGGAAGTGGACTGCAGTGCAGTCGGTGCCTTGGCAGGATTTATGGGCTGGCCTGGAGGCCGGGGACACAGAGTGATCGCGTCGACTGCCTCGATCCCTAATAAATAACTGCAGCCAACTTTCGCAATGCAAGCGACACATAGCTAGTTTTTTGCGGACGTGCCACATGCACTGACATTCAATTGAGTTGGCAACTAACAGAATTTACTGTATTCTGAATCGTTTCTGAGACTGGAAAAAGTTTAATGGTGTGTGTATACAGAATGGATTTATGGCTTTACCTTTATGTTTTATTCACCTATTTGTTACAATCGGCTAAGCGTTACGCAACACTGGCCTCGCTACGACGGCTACATTTAACTTGTTCACGTACACATGATAACTATTATCGGGATGATTAGTAGCTACGAGATTTTGTATAGAAAATATTGTCAGTAATGTGTATTTTTAGCCGGAGGTAGACCGCCTAGTTAATGTTTTAAAGATAACTAGATAATCGTATCCGAAGTTCCCTATTGCAAGTTAAAGTGGAGTAGGAGACACGAGACACGAGTCGGGTGAGACAATTTAATCCTGTCGGCTTCATGGTCCCTTGGACCCGGGATAGTTTTTTAAGCGTTTAGAGTTTCTTTTTCATCTATCTCGCTCAAGTCTAATTCATTTTTAAAAACTTTTAACTACGTTGCGGACGGTTAATTAAAAGTATTTTACGACGTAATTGTAGCGCTGCTTTACGTCTCGATATTAAAATGTAACAGTTCTTTGTTGTTTACAATAAAGAATTGTATTAACTTTGCTTATTTTGCTCCATCAGTATCTCGAGATGGAGTACATTTATTTTTAAACCATAGACTTTAATAACAATTGAATCGTTTCAGAAGGTTGTTGATATTCCATCTGCTCGGAATATTTGCTCAAATTGATCTTGGATTTTTTCTGCTGTACTAAGTGAATTTGGGTTGGGTTAAAATAAAATTATACGCAGATTTCTATATATTTTAGACAATAAGTGATTGGAATTCACAATAATAAGACAACTTCAGGTTGGTTTTTGTGCACGTTTCAATTGTATTTGTGCATGCAATATATTTTCGGCGGTGACCGCTTACCATTAGGCGGGCCACGTGCTCGCCTGCCTGTTAAGGCTAATAAAATCTCCAATTTGTCGAATTCCCTATCAAATCCGAGGACGTGTCTGTTCATTAATTATAATAAAAGCTCCAAACAAAGAACAGGGATAATGTAAGAATGTTAAGTGTTATTTCGCGTATTCGAGATTAAAATAATATATTCTATGTCTTTGCGAGAGTATCATTTTAAATCTTAGTTGCTATACAGTCCTCTGGCCAGATGGCGGGACGACTTGCACAAGAGGGCCGGCAGCGACTGGATGCGTAAAGCAGCAGACCGGGCTCTGTGGCGTACCTTGGGAGAGGCCTATGTCCAGCAGTGGACTGCAACGGGCTGATGATGATGATGATGATGATGATGATGATACAGTACTAAAGTTATTTTAAATTTATGTATAGATATTCAATATTTCTCGCGTCGTTTATACTAATAACTATTTATAACCAATTAACGTGAGTTATGGCTATTTATCTTATTTTTTATTGCTTGTAATTAGTAATAAACTAATTTTTGCCGTTTAATTTTCTGACAGGCAAGTGAATGGTCTTTAAATTTAATCGTTCTGCAACATTATTGCTTCATCGACTACATCACAATATTAGAATACAAAAGAAAAAATATGTAGCAAGACCCAAATAAACGCCACAGAAAGGAAATATCTACGCAATTTCAGGATAGATTGTGGCAAAGTTGGCAAGCTGTTAGCTGGATAATTAGAATTACTACATTAGCCTATAATTAGGAAGAATGTGTCCTACTAATAGTAACATGTGGCCGTAAAGCCCCATTTACACGGGGAGAGTTCCTCGACTTGAAGATACGATTATCGCAAGGATATAAAAAATTTGCATCATGTAAAGATTGGTCAGAGAACGGTAATCTATGGCGGTTTTATCATGCGATAATCGTATACGATCCTCGCCTCCAGAAATTCTCCCCGTGTAAATGGCGTTTATGGGAGGTCGGACATTATACCTGAAAACCTAATTAGAACTGAGAATTATGAAAGGCTGCCTCAAACAGGTCACTGAGGAAATCATTGGGGGAGGCCTATGTTCAGCAGTGGACTTCCTTTGGCTGATGGATGGATAATTATGAAAAGACTGATACATGCGATATGTTGCACCTTTTAGTTCTTGTTTTTTTTCAGTCCAGTAATACAATTTGTAGTGTTAACATAGAACACAAAGCAAGTACAGAAAACAAATAACTTCAATACCTATGATTTTTAAAGCAGCATTTCTATTGACTTCGTCATTAGAGCGTGGGCTATTGTCACCCGGCTACATGCAGAGTAAAAGAATCCGGGAGAAAACTCTATTAAAGACAGCTCTTGAGCTTTAAACTAAGCGCCTCCCTACTTAGTCCGGAATTAAATTTAGATTGAAACTATCTGCCGAAGTAGCTGATATTTAAATACTTTCGATTTTTTACGAAACTTGTTGAACTTAATAATACAGTCAATGTGCATATTGAATCTAGATGGGGTTTAAACTTAAATGCGATTGGCTTAAAGATTCTTTATTGACTTCTGTATTGTGATCTTATATTTAAAGAATATATTCAAAGTATATATTTAAAGATTTGTAAATGTATTGTTTCGGATACTTCTTAGCTTAGCTATCTCGAGAATAGCAAAATTCTTGATTTTACGGTCAGCTTATCTAAAATATTTCTTAAAAATATAACTCAGAAGCTAACCAAGTTCTTATTAATTTTATATTCAATGCATTATTGACGTTTTCTGCTGGGTGGTGGCTTTCCTGATCCACAAGGTCTGAATAGTGTTATTCGTGCGATCTATTTGAATATTCAGTTCCATATGTATACAAAGTTGCGCCGTTATAGTTACCAAACATATTTATGTACATATAAATGAAGGTTGTTGGTCGTCTCAGGTGCATTAGGGGCCGCACGCGGTAGCCTTGAGGGAATCTGATTAATTAGGCCTGCGCTCAACCCTTTGAATTATTTCGACCTCCTACAAACGTGGCAAAGCTTCTTAAGATTGTGTTTCACGGATGCCAAGATTTTCCTATCAAATATGGCCCTTAAGTTTACTGGTGTAATTAATTAGCAGACGGAATAAAGCCACTTTTCGAGGATCTATTATTTTCCGCTAGGTATGAGATTTGGTATTTTATTATATTTATAATACGTGTATCCATTTTTCTGTATAATTTTAAGGGGCATATAAATTAGAGTTTAGTATAGTAGGTACAATACTAAACTCCAGGCTATAAAGACTCCAGTTTATGCCTTCTAAACTTGGTCAACATTATAGATTGTAATCCACGTAAGTCCAGTAATAAAAATCGAAACCCACAAAAAAACCGAGCTGCAACCCTTCAACATCTTAATTACCAAACCAAATTAAGTAGTATAATTTAGTTTGTAAATAACGTGACGCTTGCAATAGTTGTGCAAGTTAGAACGTTTTCCAGCGCGTCGTGCACGTGAAATGTGGTTCGAGAGCATTATGTAGGAGCGGGCTGAAGCAATACAAAGTTCACCCACTCACGGCAGCTTGCGGCTTGCTTGGCCAATATTCAGAGAATTTCAACTTCAAAGAGCCACTGGTTGCTTTGAAGTCGTGTCCAATAACTACAGCCTTAGCCAGTAGGCTGCGAGTGACGGCGGCGAGCTCGATGCGTCTCATTACTTACGTAGTTTTAATAATCGCCTCACGGTTTCAGGAAAACGCCGTGTAAGTAGTGTCGACTGTAGCCAGATGTCGCTGTTGCGGCTTAAAATAATTATTTAACTAAAAACAGTTAAATTGTTTTAGATGAATAAATGGGCCGCCTTGAATTAAGACATTTGTCTCTTTATATAGAGATACTTATATGCCATCTGACAAATGGCAAATCTGACTGAATATTATATAGATTCACATGACTAGATATTTTTGGCATTTGTAGTACCCACCGACACTGTGTGGAAATAAAAACATCTTGGAGAACTTTGAATATCAATACACATTTTAGACGTCTCTGGTTTGTCGACATAATTTAATTGAAAGTTATTGTTGAAATTAGTAACTACATTTTTTAATCATAAAAATATGTTTTTAAATTAATAAATTGTTATAATGAAACATTATGTTCTAAATAATAATTAAGATTAGCGAAATAATAGGCCGCGCTGTATGAGGTCTTTATTACTGAATTTATTGATCTCCTTGCGTGTATTACGAACATTGAAGCAAAAGAAGTTAATAAAACCTGATAACAATCTAAATTTAAAAATTTGTTTACAAGTAACCACAATTAAAATGTGTATAAATATGTGACTACAAAGCCTAATGGAAATGTTTCTTTAACATGATTCGTTAAGTGACTTTTCAAGCCCCAATGGACTCAGTAAAAAAATTCACGACGGTTGATTTGCCTAATTTAAAAGCGAGGAATTGGTATCCATATAAAAAACCTTAGTTCATTATCGTCAGTAGGTTTCGCTCTCAATCCGACTCGTTACGGAGACACCGACTTCATGAATAATGTACTAGGAATAATGGAAGTACCGCGAAATATCTACCTGCATGTTTTAATGCTGCGAAATTCTTCTTTGATATCATCCACTTCCTATCTCGAATGAAGTTCGATTTGAATATTTTGAGGTTAAACGATGCCGTCGGCAGATCATTCTTGTTTGTCTTGTTTTATACAATTGGAATAAAAATCATATTTTTATCGATCGCGGTGTTTTATTATGCGATGTGTTGTTTAGATAGGTTTTATGAATTGCTGTTGTGTGCGGGATGCGTATTTGTCGACTAGTATTTTTTCTCGCATGTATGGTAAATTAATATTTCATTATAAAATTTTATAAAGGCTTTAATAGATATTGGAATTTAAACACGTGAATTCATACTAGTGTAATATTGTGCTTAGTGGTGATTTCTAGATGTGTTCTTTAAAGAGTAACGTTAGAAATTTATCTTCAATTTTATTGCTATGCTGTGTAATGAAACTATTTTTATATTGAATAAGCACTACTCGTAGCAATAAGTTACTTTTATGAGATTTAATGATGATTTTATTCAAATAAATAACTATGAAACCATACCACCACAACTGCTAAAAATATATGGTTATAAAAATAACAAATATTACCGAAAATATGAAGGAATATGTATTAAGGCAAAATTATTCCACCATCAATTTTAATTACAGCAAAATTTAATTACGTGTGTTAGTAAATATTGTACAAAAATACAAGCGTTAAACTCAAGGGTTGTTTGCGCAGCGATATCAACAAACCATATACAAGGATGTACACTGGAGCTGGGTATAAAATGCCTGGAATAAGTACGGGCCATAACACGTAAATACTGATGGGTTAAACCAGCTCGTATTGGAGGTTCATTGGTACAGTATGACCCCGGGGAGGTGGCAAGTCGTTTGTTTCAATAAGACAAGCTTACCTGTCACCTCGGCCGACCCTTTTCCTGGTGACGTGTCATTGTGAGTTATGATCCTTATTTATATTAATTAACGGTTCAAAATTTGTTGCTCCGATGTTGGCGCATCACGATTTTCGGAGTTTTCTTAATGTTTATTAATCGAGTTGTAAAGTGTTGGCGAAATTGTTTGTGATAGCGGTCGCTTTCTCTGCAGTGATTTGATTACATCGCATTTTGTTTCTGGCTGCTGTAAATTCAACTAGGAAGTTATAAGTATGGAAAGACCTTTGATTGTCAACTCTGATAGCGCACAGTTTTATTGCCAGCATTGGTATTTTTAACTGTGACTATTTTAAATAAAATTTAATTATTGAATCTTCTGGTGATGTGGGTGTTTATGAGCGTCCATGGCTACGTACCCTCAGTTGGCTCCTATTTTATAAACGGGCTTATAATTTGAGAATCATTCTCAATAAACAGCAGTTGTTAAATCTGGCGACTTCGAGCTGGACGACTGGGCGCGTGGTCTCGTATCCGTCGTGGATCCCCTTAGCTAGTATGCTGGCATAGGATTTATAGAGATCAAGCTCTGCCTCCATACCCGTAAACGGATTAATATGGAAGGCTGGCTACAATGTTATACTTCTTTCGGCCAACACTAGGTTCGCTGAAGGACATATTAACAGTTCATATTACATTTCTGTTGTCAAAAAAGCAAACCGGAAAGTAAGCTAGTGTTTGCCAAACATTTTGGATCCTAAATGTATTGTTAATTAATCAGCATAAACGTAGCCCATGCACAAACTCTAAAGAGTACAATTATTACTCCAATAAATCACAGTTTATATCCCTCCATTTTGTCGAAGAAAGCAAACGTTCATAACAGTTATGTCAGCATAGTGAAAAGGTTTACATAATAATTTCCAGTAGTTAATTATTCTATAACACTTTAAAGCTCTGATAATTACTCTCGTCGGATAGACATGTAAAGAAGGAACGGGGTCAACAAAATTTGTTTGCAAAGCAATTTCTCGATCAATGTCCTCACCTCTATAAAAAGTAGCGTAAACACTGGAGCCGTAATCGATTTAATGAAAGGGGAATCGAAGAGTTCCGTAGGTTTGACTCTCAAAATTTACGACTTACTCTAGCGTTTAATTGGAAATTCGTACCGTAATAAAATGAATTGATGGCCGATACATAAAACTGAAACTTTAAAAACTGTCTGCAGCTAATTAACTAATACAATATTCAAACTGGATTTTATAATACATTTATGGTTGATAAAATTATGTGTAAAGAAAATAAACGTGCATCACCAAAAAATATTACGGCTTTAAATACAGCTTAAATTAAAATTCCAAAGTAATCGTTTCCTTCATGATGTTTGCGCAAACACAACAAATATAACAGGATTTCAAAAATCTGTCCGTGCGTAATACGTAACAATTTTAATTTTATGAAACGAGATGAGCATTCACCACAAAGAGCCGGATAATAAAATAAAGGTTTTCCTTCACGCATAAATCTTTGTAACTGACTAGAATAGGGAGAGAAAACGGTTGATTCTTTAACTTTCTGACAGTTTAATAAGATAATAAAAATAGGCTCAACAATGGTTTTTCTTTACCTTTAATAAAGTTTGTGATTTCGGCGATGTACGATCCAGTTTAAATGTGTTTTGCCGTGTACATTAACGTTTTTGTTGAGCGGCGTGTTGGGTCGTAGTTTCGAACGCGATCAACTACTCGTCTAAAAACGACAGTAATTATGCTATTTAAGGATGTCTGCAAATCACCACGTAACATACTATATCCGTGCTATGAAATTATCGGACAATAAAATATTCCTTGTGCGATTTACGATGGAAATTTATCTGTCGGTGTCCGAACTATCTAGGGGGCACCGTTCCATAGAAATTCATACAAAAAAAATGAGTCAAACGGGTAATAAACGTTGCACTTGACGTTTATTACCCGTTTAGATAATTCGATCTAGCCAAATCGCTGCAGTAGGTGGTTAGATGTGTAAAAATAAGAAACTATCTAGTGGCGAAATTAATATTTGGTGATGATAAATTAATAATATTCAGTGTTCCTACACTATCACTAAAAGAAGTCCAGAATCGCATCAGAAGTCCTATTTCTGATGTGATAGAACCCTTTAAATGAAAAGGTCTAAATAAATCATCATGTCGCTAACACTTTGTATTGTTGTGTGGTATGTAGTGGGCAAAGAGCCTAAAAATCAAATACCAGCAACAAAATGTTAATTTAGCTTATAATTGTCAGCAGTGACGTGTTCACAGCGCTGTGCGGCGGCGAGCGCGAGCGGACATCGGAGTGGCGCGCGGCTGGCTCGATGCGATAGGTCACTTTAATCGGATTCTTTATTCATGAGACCACTGCACTGCCACAGCTCGCCTCCAAATTACTACACTCCATTTATTAACTGAAACTTAAACAACAGTAAATAATATTGACGTCACGATATTATTTCACGCTTATGAAATAAATGTCGGATTTATCATTCAACAATGCAACGGATCGTCCGCATTGGTGCCGATTGGGTTACGGCAATGTTATAATAATAAAGCAGACGTTTTCCTCTCGCGGTTTTATTGGGGCACAGTGGGCCGAGATTATTACGTTTTGAGCTGCTGCAGAATCTTTGTCATGCAATTGTTTTATTTACAATAAAATCTTCTTAATACCTTTAATATTTTTCTCTGCACATATCATGATTGAGTACCTATCTTTATGGTTAATGATATTAAAGTAAGTGATGAGTTTGACGAAACTACAAATTTGTTTTTAACTACTGTGAGTCATCACGTAATTAATAAGTGTTTTGTGATTGACATACGTATTACCCTAATAGCTGTTTTTATTATTTTTATATTGTATTTAAGTGATTGGAATTTATAAATAAAAGAATAAAACGTTTTTTTATAAAAATAATAATTAAAACGGTTGTGAAAATACAGTTTGTAAAACATATCTGTCATGTACAGTTACTTATTAATATTTTACGTTATGTCTACAACATCGACTGGACTTCATTAATATATTGTTTGTAAAATAAAACAAAAAATATTTCTAAAAAGGGACGCATTCTGTTATACAATGTTTTTTCAGGCACTGGCATCGTTGAAGGGTTTTTGTAGAATCCATTCGCTTTTAAAAGTTAAACCTCTCCTACTACCTATAAATAGAAAATTATTCGGGATGTGTAAAAGAGAATATGCGTGGTTCAACTGATGTAGAAGTTTCAATAAGGTATTTTAATACTCGAAGAAAAAATCTATCAGTCCTTAAATTATGGTAACCATAGTTATGAATCATTATATTCGATTTAACAAGCGGCATTTTGGAGGGATATTGTATGTTATAAAGGGCAAATTAATAGTCCATAGGGTCGAATAATTTACGTCGTATAAACCTTTTAGGGTCCAGTTTCGATAACATACGTTACTTCCGGTTTAATTAAACGAAATTTGATACCTTTCATATATTCATTAAGATCATTATCTTGTAAGTAGTTTTGCGGTATTTTAGAAGTCAATAAGGAATATTCCTATTTAAATATATCATATTGCTGACAACCGATTCTCGGAATCATTGACTGAGCTTGTTTGAATAGTGGTCCGGACAGTGTCAGACTTTCAGGCTATCGGTAGAGCTAAATTAGTAATTAAATCGGTTAAATGAACCTTACCATTGTGGGCGTTTTGAAATAACTCCTGTTAATAGTCGGTGTATAATTTCCACGGAGTTTTCTCTAGCCTTTTTGTATTTTACTACTGAAGCGGTGTACAGGTCACAGTTAATTGCCTGCTTCAGCGCGGTGAAATTTAAAAGGTAATTATTTTTGTTTACATTAATCAAAATTGGTTAATTTTATAATTAACGAGAACGGCTGTTTGTTCAAACTGTTGTGTTTTAGCTTTATATTGGTGGCGATGTTTTTATTTTTCTCCAATCCTGAGGCATCTCTACGGAACTGGCGATATTTTTGCCTTTTTGTAAGTTGTAACAATTTTCGTGATTCTTAATTTTATCCCTATTGAAATTATAGGCCACAATTTGTTTTTGTTACATCAAGGATGTTATTTTGTGTTAACATTAGTTGTGTGCATAAATTATCCAATTTAATGTATACTATACATTTGGTTTGATGTTAGTAAAGGATTGTTTTGGGTCGCAGATGTTCTCACAAGCCCTAATAGTTTAGGTAAAGTTTTCATTAATTATCCTAATGTATAGGATTCACTAACTTGGATATATATACGAGTAATTTATATTCATTGTTTATGTACTGATTGCGAGACACATGTATGAGACATAAATATCTCTGAACCTAATTTTAGTGCGGTTTTGTATATAGGCTCGACGGGAACGCAGCGCATGTTGTTCAAATAAGTTCACACTCATCTACCAGTACATTATAGCTGTAATATAAGAAATTACATAATACAATATTATAACGTTGAGAATGATGAGTGCCCCTTGTAGTTAGGGGGCATAGGAATTCCACCACAGTAGCCCCTGCCCTACCTAAGAGGCGATCTTATGGGACTTTTGGAGCTGGTGGGCATACTAGGGGGCAATTCTAGTTGGGACGGGGCAGTCACGAAGGTAAAATTTTGGGCGCTTGTTGTCCTTAAAACCCTTGTCGGTTACTGAGGGGTTTTAACCGACACGCTGGTGTAGGATTGCAAAAGTTCCGGGTTGTAATGCTAGTGACACGGACATACCCTTTTCTGCTTCCTCAAGGGAACCGGTAGGTCCCTTTATCAGCTATTCTTTCGTTTAAAATATGTATGTCATAGGGAATAGAACAACCAATAGTGCTGGCCATGTTATATTCCAAAAATAAAATACAAACACACATTACGCTTGTTCCCAGAAGGGGTAGGCAGAGGTGCTACTAGGACACCCACGTTTCACCTTGTGTACTCCGTCCCACGATGTGATGGGGATGTGATAGTGTGAGTGTGAGGCGAGCCTATCGCCACAATGGGCACAAATGCTTGACCCCGCGCAGATAATGAAAAGAAAAATTCAATATAACTTTGCCCGAGCTGGGATTCGAACCCGAGACCTTAGCCTTGTAATCGTACAGTAGTACAACTATGTCACCGAGGCATGGTACATATATTCCATTAGTAACATAAAGTATATGACCAAAATAGTACGTGCCATAAAAACAAGTGCTGGAATACAAAGCGAAAACAATGTCCATGGAAATTGATGCGGATAAAAAGAACACACACAAAGATGAATCCAAACAAAAAGTTTGAAAGTAACACGGCGTAGGGAATATCCCCTGCCCACCCGACCAGTGAAGCAATGTTCATCGATGTTTCTAAATCCGTTTCGTTTTACTCTTTCCTCCACATTCATTCTTGTCCTCACATACATTTTTTCTTCTCGGTAGACTAGCTGCGTATTTTATAATGGCAGTTGGAAACTTCATAAAAATGTATGGAATCTTCCTTGCTCTAATGATAACTACTGTTTTAATATTTAAAGTTATTATACAAAATAGAATAATGCGTGTTCAATTTTAACTGTAGACTCGTATATAATATAATGTAGATAGTGTTGCGTGTTCTGGAGTGGAGACCGCGTCTTGGAAAACGTAGCGTGGGACGTCCTCTGGCCAGATGGCGGGACGACTTGCACAAGAGGGCCGGCAGCGACTGGATGCGTAAAGCAGCAAACCGGGCTCTGTGGCGTACCTTGGGAGAGGCCTTTGTCCAGCAGTGGACTGCAACGGGCTGATGATGAATGATGATGAGTGTTGCAGTAGTTACAGTATGCTTACCATCCGTAAATATAAATACACCCAAGAGTCACATATGTATACTTCTGACCCCACATTAAGATCAATTAAGTCTAGTGTCATGGGATCAGGAACTACGAGAGACTTTTCGGTCTCACAAACACCCAGACCCGAAACAAATACCTGTGGATCACACAAATATTTGTGACCATCAAGAGCTTTTAATTCGAAATAGGTACGTAATTTGCCCAAGACTAGATATTTTTAAAGGGCTTGACATTAGGCAGGCAGCCGGTTGGAAAAATGGGTGTGGGTATTCTGGTAGCAACCAGCTCACCCACATTTTGCCTTGGTTGTTCCGTCCCACGATGTGATTGTCATATACCTTCATAGAACCTAAAACCGTCTCTTTTCTTGTCATCTAAACTACAAAATAAAATCGTCCCGACGACGTTTGAGTACCCCACTTAGTCTCATGGCATCCCTTCCTATAACGGTAAAGCTCCTGAACAATCAGTTGATTGTTTTGTTCGTGCCTAATTCATCGACGGTGACGTCAATTAAAACAAAATTGATTGTTTACGTACATTTTATGGAGGCAACAGTATAAATAGGAAAGCGACGAAGCCCTGGCCATTGTCTCGGCGGCACTCACTTTACGGGCTAATTGCTTCTCTTTCATACTGAAGCGAACAAGAAAATGTTGTTAGACTTCTGCGCATTGTTCCTTAATTGAACTTGTTCCTGTTCTGCACCTATAGATGGCGCCGCCGACGCCGCGCGGATTCCTAGAATATTCTTAACACCACTTAAACAGTATGTTTACAGATATGTTAAAATATATTTTAAATAACATTATGTTTGTGAATTTTGCGTTAAGTTTATGTTTTGTATATTTCCTATTTTTTCTTCTCAATAGTCTTGTGGCAGCCTGTGCGTACTGCGAACCATGAGGTCTTAGGTTTGATTCCAGGGTGGGGCACACGTGAAATTTGAGCCCGGCATAGCGATAGGCCCGTCCCATGTGACATTTTGGAATGAAAACGAGCACGATGACCTAGTAACCATTTCTCAGAATATGAATATCCATTAAACCGTATTAGGGCGGCGTGGTTATTGTCCAAGCTCTCCAATCAGGTTAAAGCTCGGTTTACCGTCCGGGGAGCGCGTAAAGGCCGCCTAATGAACAAAGACGGTTGAGAAATAATTTAAACTAGTTACCTCCCAAGACATGCAAAGTTGAAGGAACAGAAATTAATTTAAGGTGTACGGCAAATCGTGACGTCGCTCAATATAAACAATAGGTCGGCCACAAAGATAACAAGGGTGGAAGGTGACTTACATTAGTCTTGGCGCGGTGTAACGTTTGTTCGTCTGACAGCGTTCATTAGGAGACAAAAGCGTTGTCTATCAGGTAGTTTCCTCAGCGCTGTTCCTTAACAAATTGCTAGAGTAATGTGGGAAGCGGTCGGACAATAGTGGCGCTTCCGAACGGAACTATGGACGCTACTATTTACTTACCCACCGGCCGCGCGTCTAACTCTATTAAATTTTACTTCACAACAATAGGAAATACAATGCGTGTGAACTGGTTTGTGACGAACTACGTGAGGTTTTAGGGAGACGCTTCTGAAAACCATAGTACTATTCAAACCTTTGATGTTGAAAATCCAATCCCAGTGAAAAAAACATCTTTGCCATAATTAATTAGCATTATTTGTATTTATATCATTTCAAATTTTGTGTGTCACAGCTAATATTTTTTTGTAAAGTGATGTATTTTTATTAAATAAACTATTTTATTTGGCTGTACCTTTTAACATGATGGTGTATGAATAATACTAATAAAACGATGTTTTTTTCATAAGGGACTTTTTTTTTCTATCGCATTATTCAAGGTATTACCTATACTACCTAATATGTTTTATCACCTGTCTTCGTTTTCACCAGCGTTTCTCAAAAACACAATATACTATATAGACTAGGCTTAAGTAATATATTTCATAAAAACAAAATGGAATTTAATTTATTGTTTATTTCCATTTGGGAAGCCAAACCTATATGGAGTCAATTTATGTTTGTTCCTTTGAAAATTATTTTATGACATAACGATTCGATTGTCAATATAATTTATGTTCAATAATGAAACCTATTTGAACGAAGGATAATAATGTTATGGCTGAACTAGTACCTATTTGTAGTCGAATTTTCATGAAAGTCGTTCCAGATGTTCAGATAATATAGACATTTAAAAATACTTGTTTGCTTTCAAGGGTCGATAAGTAAATGGGTTAATGCGAGCACTTTTAAATTGCAGACATTTTCATTTTATATAAAACAATATCAAAATTACTTCTCTCATTTAGGATAATACATCTTGAATCTTTTATTGTAAACTGAGAATTCCTTTTGTAAAACAAAAGCTAGACTAGCTACGTAGCGTAGTTAGTTAAACGTGACTCCACGGTCAAACCGAAATACGGACTCGTGGGACCTATGCATAAACTTTTGTATTTCTTTGTATTTAATTAAATAAATTAAGAAAAAAAAGAAGCCGTCTGTGAAAATATAATGGTGACCATACAAACTATGATGATGAGACCTACATATATTTGTTTTGAGTTTGTGTTTGTGAGACACAGAAGTCTCATGGTTTCTAAATAAATAACACGTGAAAAACGGCTTGGTAATTTACTATCCGGTCAGGCTTAGTATGTGTGGTTGTAGTGTGTATTTATTTCTACTTATTGGATGTAGTTTTTGTTGCGTTTAGGAATTCCTTCACTTTTTTGACACAATCATTAATAGAACAATTAATATGATATCATATGACTGATTCTTGTCATCGCTCTTATTGCCATCAGGATTGGTACTGAAATTGGTAGAAGGTTTGCCATAGTTTATAAATAAAACCTAAAAATACATAATACATGTAAGTGCACAGGTAATAAAAATAAAACAAATAATTTGTTATGAAAATGCTTATTATTCGCAAAAAATGTTATTTGATTACATTCCGATCGGATGTTATTGTATTTCGTTCTTAATGCTAAGAAAATATCTGAAAACAAAAATAAATTACAAATTAACATTTCATTTACATATTTTAACGTAGTTAATAACGCAGCCAAACAGTGACTATAATATTGAAACTTACTTGTGAAAAAAATAAATAAAAAAGAATACAATTGCAAGAACATTTAAAATGGTTATTAAAATTAATTTAATTTAATTTTGTTTAATTATCCGATAAAAAAATCTAATACAAATATTAATTGTTTGGCTGGGTAAATTAAAATTAATATAACAGTCTATATAATATATCACAGCAAAATCACGATAGCTAAGCATTATTTAATAACATGCATCAGTACAACTTGTTATTTATTCATAATGCAATGTATAGTAACAAAACAAACAACATTCCATGATTACAGTCGCACAATCCAAAAAAAATACGGTTAATTCAAGCACAGGTAAGTCGCGGAGTCTAATTAAACAAAAAAATAATTCTTAATTATTGAAAATAGTAATGTAGAAATGCTTACATTTTTTTTCCAATTTCTTTTGGATTTTGTCACAAAGGCGCAGTAGAAACTAAACAAATTTGCCAAGAACCTACTGTTACGGCGGAAAGCGAATACTTCATGTACTAGCTGAAAATTTAACACCTCCCCATAACGTTGCTTAATAATATGTTTAGACACGAAGCATGAACAGTCTAAAGCGCTTAGAAATTTGCGCAATTTTGCAAGTTTCAGCTATGGGTGTCAAATAATAAGTTAGCACATAGTTGGGATACGTATTAGTATATTAGTTATTTATGCATCACAATGTGCACCTATACAATGCTTAAGTAGTTAGTTTATTAAAAACTTGAAGCGTTTAGCGTGGCTTGTGAAGCTATATAAATATGCATGTTTTGAGAGATGGTAAAAATGTAATATTGTCGGTGCGTGTTTTGAGTAAGGTAAGATGGTTTGTAAGTTCGTAATTTATACATAATATCCAAATATAATATTCTGTTTATATGTATATTGTATTATATTGTAATTACAATTCTGAGTAGATCGTTTAGAAGTCATTATTACTCTATTAACACAAGTGCCAATTGCTTATGACGTGTATGAAGCATCATAAATAGAATTTATGTTTTAATTATAATGACGTGAATTTTCCTATAAATATATTAGTGTGACATCGTAATTTAAAGACGAACGGACGGTCGACTACAATCGCGGCCCTTGGGAAAAATGCAGCCCTGAGACCGATGTGTATATCTGAAATAGTTATATATGTATTTATATAGATACTACATAAGCACACAAACATAAGCAGTTGTTTCGAATATACATATACTATCACTTGAGTGGATTGCCTTAAGTGCATTTATTTTCCTAGACCTCCACATCATATTATTGTTAATATTGGCAAGTACTAAAGTATTAAGAGACCCCGGACCAAGTGCAGAGTAATCGCAAGGTTATCGAATATACCTAATATCGGAAGATTCCACTGAACAAAGTGGTTTTCTTTTCTCTAAGGAAGAATGCGAACGGATGATTTGCGTCGAATACTGGATTCCCGATTGCAGCTGAAAGGTATGTTATACCAAATTCTGGTATAACGAAATTAAATGTAAATTACTGAGAAAAGCTAAAGTATCTCTATATTTTAGGATAAACAACTATACAAGATTGTATCAATACAATTGGCAGTCTGTTGCGGTTAGAGGTTCAACTACAGGATTCGTTGGAAAATCATCGTGTTTATTTGTAATTCCTAGCTTATCATAGGGCTTATATTGCATACAGTGTGTGACGAGATTCCTAACGTTAACAAAGGCGAGTTTCGAGTACGCGAACAACATAATTATACGTGTTTTTATTTATCAACCACGCATCTTCGTTTCCGACCGGAAAAAATAAAATATGAATGTATTATGTATGTGAAAAATACATTTAAATGACGTAGTTTTAAAAATGGCAGATTGTTATTTGGTTTTACAATTTAAAAAGCTTTACTTTTTTGCTTTGTTAAAATGTCGTATGTAACCATTTTTTATTGTGGCCTTAAATTTTAATGAACAACATTTTAGGGCACGAATCATAATGCATGGTTCATGTTTGGTTAATTACAATGTTACAGGTAATGCGACACCGCTCTCTTCGCAAATGTTTTGCAATACGAATTTGCGTTGATTTAGAACAAGCTGTATGACATTATTATGTTCAACATTTACGGCAGGAATAAAGATCTCTAATTATAATTAGTACAAAGATTTAATAAGAGAACACAGTTATTGGTACATGGTAGTGAAATAAGTCAAGAGTGATTTGTTTCTTGCGTGGGCAGGCCGATGCTTACAATCCATGCAAACGCGGAAACAATTTAGAATTTACCATGTTACGGATGGCGATAAGTTCCACTGAAGAGAGTTTGCCCTTCATATTTTAAATTGAAGTAAAAAGGTTTGTTAAGTTTCACCCGAGGCACTATATGTAGACTGTACGTAACGACTTTGAAGGCTAGAACACCAGATAAAAATCAATCATAAGCAGAATTGTTCGATTATTTTAATTAGGTTATGTGAGATGAAATTATATTAATTCACATATCACCTAGACAAAATAAGAAAAAGTTTTAACGGAGTCTTCTGTGTGTCGTTTTTTATTATACAACATAATATAAATATTAAATAATATCCCACATGTTTACAGGATTGTTCGCAGTGCTATTCAATTGTTTCGTATTATGTGAGTTTAGATATTTTTTAAAAAATTGACGATTGTTTAATTTTTTCGTTTAATCAACATACACTTTTTTCTGCTAGTCTACAAATAACTATGTATACTATTGTAACTGAATTAGCTATTTTACGGTTGGCAATTTAGCCCTTTAAATAGAGGGCTTACCCTCATATTGTATACTAGAGTGTGTTCTGTAATTTTAGCCCGAAGTACATTTATTATGTGTTTTGTTGTATGCACGTACGCATAAGGTACTGTACATCAAGAAATTGAACTCAAGTTGATAAAAGATTAATCACATGTTTTTCGACAAAATAATAACACATTCCCAGGATATAACAGCGTGCAAATTAGTGGTAGTAATACGTAAATAAGGCAAAACAATATTAGTTAAAAAAAACCACATCAGAAACCCGGGCACAAAAGAATTGGGCAAAACCCAATGCCCGTTTTTAAGTGTGTGCAGTTACCGTGTTAAGGCTGAACACATATTCCGTTGAATAGAGCCATGCCGTTATTTTTAATGCTGTAGTAGAACGGCCTGTCCAGTCTAACTTCAATTATTCGTGGTATGAAAACAGCTGAGCTGGCGTATCCTACCATGAAAGCTAGAAATATACAATATTATTGATTAACTATACAGTGTCTAACGTACAAATTCATGCAATTCATTTAATCATGAACATTGTAATAAACAAATCAGAAAACTAATTAGTCTGGCATTAGAACTCTTAAGTCAAAGTGTCCGATGTTGAAATAAAAATGAACAGATTATAGGATATAAAAAATAATTGGAATATTCCATTGCGTCCGTGCATACATTTATTTTAAAGGAATATGTTACTTTATTTTAATGGTATATGAAATGACTGGAAGAGAGAAGATAGGAAGGCGTCGGGATATCTCACGAGCCGAACGGAATGGGTCAGCAATGCTGTTGTAAGTACTAAGTCGGGTTTTTGCGACGATGATCCTTCTCATCAGGGTCGACCCACTGGGAATATTGTGTAATGTGGCTATGCGAGACTACCATTAACACGTTTTCCTGAATCCGAACGATAATCAAGAGTAAGCTAGTTAAATATATTAACTATATAGCGATACTCATGTTGAGGCAATTGATTAGTTATCACACTATTTCAGTTTAAAGTAAAGTGTCCGATTTATATTCACTTCTAGGGTTAACGCTTCATGAGGGCTTAACTTTAAATCAGTGAGTTTGTTAACATTACGCGCTAAGTTCTTGAGCTACTGCCGACTGCGAATGTTTCACGTAAAATGGAAATAAATATTTTGCGATTCGAATACATATTACATACAACATTTAATGATTCTCTAATCATTATGTTTTAATTATTATAAGAGAACATATATTTGTAAATATTAGCGTGACGATTGAACACACAAATGTTATTTTGACATCTACGTATAGTCTATGCAATTAATGTTGTGTAAAGAATTAGATTTACCATTACGGCTGGCGACATAGCCCACTGAAGATAATTTTATCATTAAGTTTTACACCGTAGTAAAATGGTTTGTTAATTTTGAAGCGAGGTAAGATGCGTAATCTATTAGTGGCGAGTCTGACGTTTTGTTCTAGAATAACAAAGAAAAATCAATTACAAACACGGTTTTATAGTATTTATTTACATACATACATAAACTCACGCCTTTATCCCCGAAGGGATAGGCAGAGGCGCCACTAGGACACCCACATTTCGCCTTGCATGTTCCGTCCCACGATGTGATAGGGGGTGAGCCTATCGCCATATCGGGCACAAATTTCTGACTCCGTGCTAATAATGAATAGAAAAATCCAATATCACTATGCCCGACCCGGGATTCGAACCCGAGACCTCAGCTTTGTAACCGTACCGTAATACAACTACGCCACCGAGGCAGCCATGTTTATTTATTTATGCTTAATATACAAAGTTTGTATAAGGGCGCACTTAATGCTTGAGGTATTCTTTCCCAGTCATTCTTTGGGCGTTGCAGAGAAATCGAAATAGGCGCATATATTAAATAATCATACAAAAATAAAAATTAAGATAAAAAGAAATAAATATCAGAAGAGTTTATGTATATTTTATATAGGTTGCTTCTCAATTTTTTTTATAATTTTTGAGTTATCGGGTATACATATTGTGCCTGTAACCACTAAAACTATCCCCTGGCTTAAGTTTCGGTCGCAGTCTTGGTATACCCGGTATACTTCAGTGGTAGTAATAAGTCAGAAATAATTCTGTGCTTCGGCAAAGCAATGCTAGTTAAGACAAAGCACCTTGGAAGCCCAATGCCCGTTTGTAAGTGTGTGCAGTTACCGTGTTAAGGCTGAACACATATTCCGCTGAATAGAGTCATGCCGTTATTTTTAATGCTGTAGTAGAACGGTCTGTCCACTATAACTTCAATTATTCGTGGTGTAAAGCTTATCGATAGATCTGCTACTATTAGGAAAGCTAAAAATATACAATATGATTATAGTTTATACTTGCATATAATATGTTGGATAGATGTATAAGTAGTAGAAGATATTATGTTCTAATGTAAGTATAAAGTCGGACTACGAATTGCTTCACGTAACAATAAACCCTTCTCAGTCAAAGGCATGCGCAATCGTGTGTTCATTTTGAAGTATGAAAGGTATAAATATTAATTATAAAATCTTTATATCAACATTACAATTGACTTCTTAATACTTCATATATCTCTTCTTGATCAACTAAAAACATCAAATTGACTTATGTACTGGACAGTATAGTTGAAAAGGTAACTTATGTAGATTAATGTGATTTTTTAGGGAAGTCCTATGATCAGTTATTGACGTCCTATTGCGAATGAATATGCAATAAGCATATGATGATGATTTTGAAGCAACATCCCAGGGTTTTTCAATTATAAAATAAAATTTACCATTTTAAGGTTGGCGACATATCCCGTTGAATAGAGACTGCCCCTTATTTTTTATACTAAAATAGAAAGGTCTGTCTACTTCAAATCGAAGTAAGTTAAATAGGACCCTTTCACTTCGTACTTCGATCAGGAATGCTAAAAGATTAACAATTCCAACTTAATTTCATTCATAAAACACTAGGCTCTTACGACTCTTACTAATCTAAATACGTGGCAAATATGTGCTACGGTGAGATTAAGTGAAATATAATTTTTCGAATTCTGATATTATATTTATTTGAGCTTGAGTTAATCTGCGACCAGAGGCTCTCGTTTATACAATATATTATAACGCAGAAATTTACGTATTTTTTGATGAGTTCATTCACGATTTGTTTATATAACCTGTCAGAAATATCTGTAAACCTAGCTGGAATGCGGTCACATTTCATTTTTTTGTGTTCCCCTATCTACTATGTTATTTTACATTAAAAACGTTGTGAGATGGATGCGAATTCTATTTTTTATTCTTTTTTTCTATTTTAATTCAATTTGTTTAAACTATATTTTGAATTTGCTGAACTTATGTTCCAATGACGTCAATTATTCAGGTCCACAGATTTTTCCGACGGGTTATACATAGTTTTCAAGTCGATTTCGTACAGGTGGACATAAATATTATTGAACTGGTACGCCTACACTTACATTATATTTTATTTTTATTTACTGTACATTTATATATTTCTTTTACTGTATTTGAGTGTGTTAAATAAATAAATGGTAAATACTAAATAGTCTTCTATACCGGGTATATAAAGACTGCGACCGAAAACGAAGCCAGGTGGTAGCTTTTGTGGTTATAAACACGATGCAAATAAAAATTTCACCGAACAAAACAGCGACAGATATTTTTTTAGAAATTTTTAAAAATCGTCTCGTTTGTGTGGTAATTACCTGGTTTTTGCGAAAGTAATAATTTAAACCCTTACGTACCATTGAGTGTTTAAAAATAAAGATGTCTACATCATTATTTTAGGAAAAATATGCATTTATCACCCAAATACGATAATAAGTAAAAGATTACAAATAAAAGTTGTCGATTTTTTTTGCGAAATTTTTACTTGCATTTTGTCTGAAGTCACTAATACTACCACCTGGCTTCGTTTTCGGTCGCAGTCTTGATATACCCTGATATACATTCATATAATGTATCTAAACCAAATCAATATAATTATATATTAATAATGTAATCTTAACGAACGCTAATCGACCTAAGTTTTGAAATTGAAGCATGTGCCATAAACTCATGACCATCAGTCTGGCCAGACAATGTAATGGCAAGAATTGGATCACAAGCCACAAGGATTAAAGCGAACATTCCCATTATTCCAGGTCCTTTTTACTTTACATTACAGACTGTACAAAATTGTGTGACTGATGGTAAAAGCCATGTCCATTGCTTCAATTTTTTTTCGTATCGCGAATGTTTCATACCCTGCCATGCGGTCGCAATGAACAACAATAAAAGCTTTCAATAAAACATTTCTACCATCACACTAAAGGCGGACGTTCACATATTCGGATAGTATGTATCAGACGGATCGCATTAAACGGATTATATTTTTACAATGCGTCCACAGTATCAGCAGCGATCGGTTTTGCCCACACAACCACCAGCAATCCGATTGCCGACGCCACTTTCAATCGGATTTTTATAGTGAGAGGTAGCGTATTGTTCAGTATAATGTTCGAGATAATGGAGAAAAACGCGCGTCGCCTGATCGGCATTCCGTATAACGTCATTGGCACGCATCGTAAAAGTTGCCTCTCCATCGGCATTGCCGACGGGTAGATTCGTGCGATCCGTATGATGCGGATCAGTGGACGCACTTGTATGAACTCCTATACAAAGCATACTACAATCCGTTTGATGCGATGCGTCCGATACGTACGATGCGGATAAGTAGACGTCTTCCTAAATAGTCGCGCAGAGAAAAGTCAATATCATAGTTGACAAACCAAATTCAATCTTGTCTCCACAAAGAAATGCACACATTTGTATCTAGATATAAATGTATAAAAGTAGACGCGCATGTATCGTAGAATGCGCGCGAATTTACGACTCGTGTTGTCACAACTAATATTATCTTGATACAAACACGCGCTTAACTCTGTGGATTTTAAGGCGAATTAGCTCTAGTAACTTTTATTTTGACGCTTCGCTGTGTTTTGACACTTTGCTGTTATGAGTCAACCTCAATCAATCCCAGCATACATAAACCACTCCATAACGTCTAATTGTCTCAAACTCTTTCCCCATGCTATATTAAAGCCGCTTCAACCAGTTTCTTCATTTTAGTATCAGAAATATTACCATTACTCTAATGTGCTAACTCTGCCACTGAAGATGGGATTCCGATCATATTTAACTTCGAAGTAGAAGGGTCGATCAACATGAACTTGTTTCACTTGAATCAAACTCTGGTATACGAAGTTGAATACTAAAGTACGAATAGAAAATATTTAAAATTAATATATTATTGACTATAAACGTGACGCTTCGTAGAAATTATTACCTACATTCTTATAAGAAACGGTGACTAGTTTATTAATATAAATTCAAAATTATAATACCAAATAAAAACGTAAACTCATTCGCGCATTTAAACACAATTAAAGGTAAATATGCGAACTGTGGTTATTTATTTATATATTTATCTAAACAGAATATTACATAGATATTACATTATTCATAAATCCAGTATTAACTTAAACCATTTCTCCTTGCCCAATAAATTCATGTAAATAGATTTTTTGTTCCTTTTACATCGTTTTCATATTTTTGAACTATTAGATCTATGTATGTCACACAGTGAATATTATGATACTCAGTGACAATAGAATACTACAAGTAGAGATTGACACATTATTTTAACCAATTAATGATAGTGTACATGATTTGTTAATAAAAGAGATGGTGAAATAGATTAATAGGTTTATAATAATAGAATATTCAAGCATGTGTATTGCGCGTCTAGCAGGAGCAGATATTGAGCTTATATTAATAATGTGTTAAGACTGTGTACCTGTTTAGTTTACCGAGTTATGGTTGAATACATATCCCGTTGAAAAGAGTTTGTCGAGAATGTCTTATACTGAAGTAGAAAGGTCTATCCATTTCTATTGTTTTTACGAAATGAATTGACTCTGTTTGTATGATGAAAGCTAAAAAAATCATATTATTAAACAAAATATGTAGAAAAAAGAACAAGGTTCCGAGATTTTTAATAGTTTCCCAGTACAATATTTTATTTCTTTTATTGCCTTAAAAATATTATATTTATTACGTTTGATAACAAGTTAGTAATACATCCTAAAATATAAAATATTTATTTATTTGTTTATAAACTTTATTGTACAACGTTGACCGTTGATAAAATAATAAGCTAAGAGAACAAATTACAAGGGGCGGTCTTATCACTCGAGGTGGTTTCTGCCAGACAACCAATGTGTGAATTTATTGTTATACAAAAACATTATAGAATTTAAATAAAATTGGTAGTCCATGTCAGGAATAAGGGATCAACTTGTTCGCTTATAGAAGAAAATAAGAAGAAATTAATGTAACATTTACTGATAACATTTCAATTTGTAAGGTAAGATCCGTATTATTAAATTGAACTTTGATTATTGAATAGTCATACATTATATTTATTTATTCAGTGTTTTTAATTGCATAGAGGCTATTATATTGTAATCTTCATAATATGTAAACATACTCGTAAATGATTGATTAAATCGGTACTGATCAATGGTGTGTGTAATGCCCATTTATGAATGAAATGCTTATGGCCAATAATATTTCGGTGTTTTAAAACATATCATATAGGTAAATAAACATGTGATATTTCGTTAAATATTTACTTTAGTGTTTAATTCATTTGCGCAATCATTGTATTTTAAATAATCTTTTTATAGTGTTTGTATTGCCGTTTATAATTAAAAGTGTTCCTATATATTTGTATTTATGTGACTGATACATTCTTTTAGATAAATGATAGTGTGCATGATTTGTTAATAAAAGAAATGGTGAAATAGATTAATAGTTTTTTAATAATAGAATATTGAAGCACGTGTATTGGGCGTCTAGCAGCAGCAGATATTGAACTTATATTAATAATGTATGACGACTGTGTACCTGTTTAGTGAACTGAGTTAGGGTTGAATACATATCCCGTTGAAAAGAGTTTGTCGGGAATGTCTTATACTGAAGTAGAAAGGTCTATCCATTGCTATTGTTTTTACGAAATGAAATGACGTTGTTTGTATGATGAACGCTAAAAAAATCATATTATTAAACCAAAAAAGTAGAAAAAAGAATGTGTCCGGGATTTTTATAGGTTGCCAGGACAATATTTTATTGCGTTAAAAATTATTTGAACATGTATTTATTACGTTTGATACTAAGTTAGTAATACATCCTAAAATATGAAATATTTATTTATTTATAAACTTTATTGTACACCATTGACAAATATAAAATAAACAGCTAAGAGAACAAATTACAAGTGGCGGTCTCTCAAAGTGATCTCTGCCGGACAACCAATGTGTGAATTTAATGTTATACAAAAATATTATAGAATTATAATAAAAAACTGGTGGTCCATGTCAGGAATGACGGATCAACTTGTTCGCTTATCGAAGAAAATGGGAGGAAATTTATATAACATTTACTGATAACATTTCAATTTGTAAGGTAAGATCCGTATTTTTAAATTGAACTTTGCTAATTGAATGATCACACATTATATTTATTTATTTAGTGTTTTTAATTGCATAGAGGCTATTATAATGTAATCTTCATAAAATATTTTAAAATGATCGTAAATGACTGATATAATATCAATGGTGTGTGTAATTCCCATTTATGAATGAAATACGTATGGCCAATAATATTTCGATGTTTTAAAACATAACAACAAAATAAATGATTGAGACGTGTCCAACTAATAGAATGAACAAACAGGTTTTCAAACATGCTATAAATGACCAACATTACGGATAAATCCCATAAAAAAATGATGCATTTACATTTACCATCTTACGGTTCGGCACACACCCCGCTAAACAGAGATATGCCAGCACCTTTTATGCTGTAGAAGAACGGTCTATCCACATTGACTTCAATTGTATATTGTAATAACATTGGTGCTACTATTGCAAAACCTGAAACAATATCGCATTAGGACACTGTTCGCTGCCACAAAACAATTTATTATTATTATTTTTGTTTCATAACTTTGTTGTTTTAAATAGTAGGTACCTATAATTTATTTTATACTTTATTATTATTTTTATTTACAACTTTGTTGTTTTAAATATTGCATCCATAATAATGTAATTTTAGTACTAGTTGTATCGTTTTAAATATATTTACAACATAATTTAGTTTTGGTCAATTTTAACTTTCATCGGTATTTTTCGAAAGGACATTCACATATTTGTTTTTTATTTTTATGTCTACATTTTCATGGAGTGGCGAAAATCTATATTCAGCTTATGGATAGAAATGGGTGTTTTAAAATATGAATTGAAATATAATATACAACAGAATATATTTAATTCACATGCTTTTTATTTATAAATAAACACACCACATGCTTTGAGTACATAAATATAGTTAAAAGTGTTATCGGAAGCAAGATTCACGACGGTCTGGGCTATTTGCAATTTTGAAGTCAATATGAGATCTTTCATGTGGACATAAAAAGCAATACCACTTAATACAGATGTTTATGAAAAGTTTTTATGTCTCAATATAATTTATTTTTTTGCCCATAGCAATTACCCAAATCGTCAAGACAGTACAGTACTGCAAATTCAATTACCATTTTTTAGGGTTGAACAACCTTTCCGTTGAAGATAGGCATACCATTAGTCTTTAGCTCATAATAGAAGGGTCGGTTTATGTGTACTTGTGGGTAAATTATTAAACTTGCTGGGGCAATTTGGAACGCTAGAAATCGAAATAAAATAATGATAATTTAGAATAAAAATGTTTCAAGCATTTTTGAATATTTATTATTATACCTTAGTTAAATAAATAAGCATATAATATTTCTGTTAAATGTTATTTTTATTTTATTGTTTAATTTAGACATTTTTAAAGAAAAGTACATGCAGTATTCATTTGCACAATACTACTGTCGTTTATTGAAAGTGTTCCTTTCAATTCGTATTTATATCAAAACCTAGTTTATCTATTGACTAATTAATACATAATATTATATTTATGTTACAGCAATTTTTACGTGTTCTACTACAAAAGATGTGTAGACAGTCCTTTTTAGTTTAAAAAATTACTTGAATATTGTTTTTCAAATATATTCAATTCATTCTTAGGCATCATAACTTGTTCTACTATTAATATAACATATAAGGTATGTATTTCCATAACGGTGTTTATACGCAAATAAGTATTGATAAACTCGTTTCTTGTAGTGAAAGATAAAAATAAAATAAAGTTTTCAGTGAATAAACAAAGGCATAAAACTATGAAATAAAATATCGTTTTCAAGAAGAAAAACAACAGAATATCGCATAAAAATATCAAACTACATAGTTGGATAGACATTGGGGCATAGTTGCATATGTCTGGCATTGTTAGATTAACCTAGCCCAAGATGAACATAATGTAATATTTTCGGTTGCTCACTAAAACGTCCAAGTAGTATTCGTGAGTTTGAGCTATGTTTTATAAGCTCATGCGGTCAATTTTACTTCATATATACCTAAGCCTTAAAGACTCCGTTAAATAGGACAAGTCCATTGGATTTCAGTAGGTAATAGAAAGGCTTGTTAGCCACGAAATAATGCGCATTGAGTCTCGCTTTTCGTGTGAAGGAAAATGCTGGAATGTAAATGATAATATTGATTACATTTTACAGTCGTTACAAATCGATTAAGGTGTTAATTATTTTGTCATATTGTGTCACCTTTTTTTGGTACTCAATTTGTATTGTAATATCAATTAACAATGTGACGATAACAAAGTTTGACCGCACGATGAATATTGTTCATGGTGAAGGCAGTTGTTGGGAGATAATCTAATTAATGTTTCTTTCACAACATGTCAAAAGTAGACTAAAATTCACTATTTATTTATTTGTGAATTGATTTTCATTAATCCTAAGTCTTAAGAGTTTTCATTGGTTGTTAATGAGGATATGAAATTATTTCACTCACCGTTAGCAGCAGCTGCTTCGGCGCCTTCTTCAGATACCTCTATAAATGCTTTCTGTACAGCTTCACTCACATATAAAGACTCATCGGATTTCAAAAGGTTTTCTAATTTAGCTTGGCCTGCAGTGAACAATCTTTTGACGCCCATCTGTAAGAGGGCATTGCTTATATTATTCTTATGTGATCCTCAAGAATATTCTTATTTTTTTGTTAAATCTATATGTATTTCAAATTAAATTTTAAATAGTTGGGTTTAAAAAACACTCACGTTTATAAGTACATCTTTCAGGTTTGTAGTAGTTTCTATTTTGAATTTTGGCAAAAAGATATCAACTTCAGTGGAATACATTTTCTCTTCGGCACTTTGCAATATTTTGGGATCCTTCAGTTTTTCTTCGAGAACTGTGAGACCATCGATTTTGTTCGGCACTACGAATATCATAGACGCTTGACCACCTTCATAAGGCAATTCAACCAGCTAGAAAAAAAATAGAATGTAAGTAAAGCTGCTGGTATTGTTTGAAAGTGTTGACATTTAGTAGATGAAATAATTTTGAGCAAAATTATCCAAAGAGCCCGGCGCCAATTAAATATAATTCAATCAGGGCTAACATGCTGCAGCATATACAAAAACTATGTAGTGCCCATTCCAAATAAGTGTACGACAATGACGGGTTTTTAAAGAATAATAATACTAAATAATTACAGCCAACATACCTTTGCGTCAAGTTCAGCACTCTCTCCATAGCGAACATCTCTTTTACCAAACATTGTAGACACTTTTATTGTTTTGTCGTTTGAAACGTGGAAGTCTCTGTCAGTGGTCAGATCTTTGTTAAACTTGTCTTTCCAGGAGCCCTGTAATTATTTATCGGGAAATTAACAAAACAATTATAAAATGGTTCAATAATCGTCTATATTCATAACAGTCAGATAAATATGTTTACTGAAATTGGTTCATAAGTAATTTTGGTTGTATATTGGGTATATCAAGACTGCGACCGAAAACGAAGTCAGGTAGTAGTATTGGTGACTCCAGACACAATTAAACTAAAAATTTCGCTTTGGAAATGTTTACTTATCGTCGTATTTGTATACTAGGAACAAATATAGAATTGAAATCATCCTTAAAAATACTACATATTACGATGCATTTGTCCTGTTCAAGTATTCAATTATTTAACTTTTATACCTTGAAGTATATAGCATTGACAAGAACTGCACGCGTGAGAGCGTCCAAGGAATCCGGGCTAACCAAGTCTTTAATGCGGTCGTTGGTTTGTTGCTCAACCTGGAATATAAAAGAATTATTAATAATAACATATCAGGGATCCACAAAAACCAGGAACATTAATCATTTTAAAGCTTAATCATTTTAAAATTTAATTTTACCGACTGATTTACTCCGTCTGCCATCTCAATTAATGCAAGAATAACATACCCATGTATTGATTTCTTTAGCAGCTTCAGTACTTTTCGAGAAATCAACTTGCTTGACTTCGGAGTTGAAATACTGTCTTGATACACTTTCGAACTGCTCATTTAATTCATATCCATTGGCAATATATATGTTGCTGGCCATCTTCAAGTCAACTCCCTTAACTGAGCGCAGTCCTTGGTTGAAGTCAGCGAATACGGCTTTTGTCTATAAATGTAATTGTAATATTTTTTTGAGCCATTTACTGCGTTTTGTATTTTACATACATTTGAAATATGTAATAAATAAATTATCCAGATAAACACAAGAGTATAGAGATTTCAATTATAAACTTACCACGTTGTCGTTAGGTAAATTGATAGCTCTGAGTAGTTCATCGTGTGATTCGTCGACGGATGCCAAAGCTAACTGTCCTAGAGGTGGCAGAACGGAGAAAGCTGACATCACCACGTTCTTGTCAGGGTTTGCCTTTACTACTTCCTAAAATAATGGGACAAATTCATGTACTGCGAGTCGAGAGGATAACAGGAGCAATTGTAACCAACACTATAATTGCTCATTGAAATGGTCAGATATTTAGAAATATGTAAATGAAGATATATGCAATGAATGAACGCATTTGAACTAATTGATCTAGAAAACAAGTCAGTGTCTGTAAATGTTGGTTGCAAACTCTGTTTTCGTTTTAGCAAACTGTGTAGAAATACCAAGAAGTGCCAAGCGTTATTATTATTAATTAAATATGTATTAAGATTGCTCGGAATTATACAAAACAAACTTAATTTTAATTATTTTTTCGTTATTGACTTTAACGGGTCTCTTCATCGAGTTCTTAAGCCGTGCTTGAACTTTCATTTTCCGCTTTGTCTTTTAATCTGTTTTTGACATCAGCCTAGTGCGGAGCTCTTAACTTTTCACAGTACACATCCTGACGGCAACGAGAGTTTGGTCCCACTTTTCAAAGACAATTCAAAGCAAGATGACACTACAAGATGTTAAAAGTTGAAGATTGAGCACACTGGCATGTATTAGTCAGAAGACAAATGCACAATAAGGCTCAGTTGGTCAAAGTAACTTTGCCCATAACTTTGACTTTAACAATGTCGATCTCATACATTTATGACGTATTTGACATTGCTAATGTATGGGATTGACATTTTCAAAGTCAAAGTTATGGGTAAAGTTAGTTTGTGCAATTGGCCCTAAGATAATAAATGTGAATTTCTAAGACTATAAACATAAAGTCAACTATGAAGCATTTGTAGAAATCGTTTCATTAATTGTCAAAGTTAAAGGTCAAGTAAACTATTGCATTATAATACTTATTAATTAAACAAGCTGTACTTACTGTGAACATCCGAGCCGTGAATTGGTCGTTGCTGTCTCTTAACAGTTTCTGAAGGTCTGTGTCGTCGGCCATAATGAGGGCCGCGAAAGCCAGAACTGCAAAAAATCATATTTTTCAAGTTAAATTACACGAATTTTATTTTCTATTTGATTTAACGAAAGCATTATTACTAGATATTCACTTAAAATGGTCCTAAAAGATAAACAGCAAGCAGCCCTAGCCGTTTATCTAAAGCATTGGTATAGTCTTATTGGGATTTGACAGACAATAAAAAAATATTTTAGAACTTAGTAATGGTTGAATTGTAATTCCCTTTCAATAATAAAAGTTCGAGTTCCACACATTAACACAAAAAAGAAATATTCACAAAATACACATGTGAAAAGTTTGAAAAACAAAAGTCCTCCGAAATAGCGTTTTCAAAACATTCGCGTTTTTCATATTTAATAAATAATCTGAATATTGATATAATGTGATTTCTATTTAATTGGTTTATGAAAATATTTCTTTATTATCATTTTTATTTAGTGAGAAATAAAGGGAATAATAATTGTCAGGAATAATTATCGCATAAGTTTATTAGGTATAAAATATTAATACATGATAGAACCTTTATTTCGCGCAGATACTGTTCGTTCTTGACTAATGTTTAAACATTATTAAGTGAGTTTGTGTTGCTATGTGAGGTAACGTAACAACCGTGACATGCGTGACATCATCGTGTGTTTATAATCAATACGCCATGCAATATAAAAAAGATAAATCATTACCGGACCCAAAGCGATTCTTATTTTTTTGTTTTGCAAATAAAAAAGCAGATGCCAGATTTACTTAATGTTTATTCCTCACAGAACTTGTTTTTGTCAGACGTGGCCTTTTTATGCCGTCTATCATTACCAACCTAAGTGTTATGATGTATCCTAAACAGGTTATATTCAAGGTTTTAGTTTGTGTTATGACGCTTCCTATATTATTTTTTGGTTTTATCGACGATATCGATTTTAGATGCATTTTTGTTCGGTACAGTAAACAGATAGCTTATTTGAGAAATACGATCAGTTACTTTTTTGTATTAGATCAATGTACAAATAGGTCATTGACAGCGCGTTGACCAGTTTGATGGTCATAAACAGAACAAACAGGTGTCTAATGAAATAAGTGTCGGTTGCTTGAATCAATATCTGCGTGTAAATAATGTGGACTTGTTAGTGGAAGATAATTATGAACAGGAGACCGCTTTATACGGGCTCAAAATTTTAAGCTTATGAAAAAAAAATATTTTCTTTATTTAAATATGAGCCACTTGCGAAGTATTTACATGTTTATAACTTTAACAGGTTTTATATACCATTGGGTAGATTAATAAATGTGGCCTTGTTAACCGAATTGGACAATATACGAATTGTCTGCCTTATCTGAGGTCAAGGGGCTCCGTCATGTCAATCATTGGCTACATATATTACTATTATTTATTGGTTATTTTATAATCCATCTGAATAGTGACTATTGAACCTAGGTGGGAAATACTCCATAGTGAGCAACGGGCTTGTGTAACATGTAATTATTTATGTATTTTTTTACACAATAAATACAAAATTGAAAAAAAGCGTTGGTTGATACGTTTGATAGATAATTATTATTAATCATCGTTTGCCAGATACACCTTAAGACACGACTGGACTCACTAGTAGGCGTAAGACTGTACTAAATACACTACCTAATTATTCTGTAAAATTACTTTTAATATAGTTTCAATTCAGATTTCGCTCTAATAAAATAAAATTGATTTCAATTTAACTTAATATTATTTATTTACCATCTTTATCGAAATAACATCGGCTGTCTGACCGCTTTACGTCAACATAATCTTTCTTAAAATTAACAATTATTCTAATTGTATCAGCCCATATACGTCCCACTGCAGGACACGAGCCTCCTCTACAATCGAGAGTACGATTGAGAGGGGTTAGGCCATATAGTCCAAACATCCAATCCAATTATTCTAACAAAAAGGGTAAATTAAACAGAGTAATTAATGAAGCCTCATCAACATTAAAATAACAACAAATATTTCTAATATTAATGAGTCAAAAGTATCAATAACGCGATGTTTATTTCATTTACGAGAGTGATACCTTGATAAACGGACAGTATCACGAATCAAGTAATATAAACATACTATACAGATAAACAATTATGATATGTTTAAAATCAATATTTCTGTTATATTAAGTGATTTGTATTCCATCCGCTCACAGTTACCATGCCATTGTTAAACACAATCTTTTGCTTATCACTTCCTCAATCGCTTATTGCATTTGTGTAAAAACCCTGTTTACAAATGGTTGCTAAGTTATTTTGTTTTACAAAACCATATTTGTTAAGACACCAAGGCGAACTTATAAGGAAACTCGGTTGATTGTGTTGATAATTGCTTCTGCTTTTTTATGAGAGGGAATCCCGTCTGGTTGCCGCAGATATGTTTATGGATTCCGCTATTGTTCACTCACAATGTGCACGTTTATTAATACGAGCCTAGTCATACAACGAGCATATTCAATTATCACTAATGCAGGTGTGGTATTCTGTTCATCACAACTAATAAAAATTTCCATTACATTTAAAATTGGGATTTCCGTCGACACGACTGTAATAGGTTTTTAACGATAATACCAAATAAAAATAAAATCACACCCGACTGAGTATCGCTGTCCGAATATTATCTTTAAATTACATAAGAAAGTTGAGGTCAGTAATGTATCATTGTCATGGCCACTGTTTGGGAGATAAGTCAGAGTAGACTCGTTTCTAAATGAATATGAAAATAACTTACTGCACACTATAGTCTTCATGTCGATACAGGCCAACGTCTCACTCGGATGCCGGACCAACACTAACCAGTTTCCGAGAGTTGTACTTAAATATATGCCATTTGCTGACCGTAACTGAGATTTCATTGTCATTAACTAAAATATAAACATTGGAGAGTAGTTCGGAAAATACATTTACGAACGTAACGATTCTCAGTACTAAGTGTAAACATTTAAGTATAAGCGTGCTAGATTTGAAATAAGGAAAAATATTTTTAGATTACTATGCAAGTTTCGTCGAACTTCTACATTAAAATATCTCTATTAGTTTTTGTTGAAATTAGTTAATTAGTTGTTGGTTATTAAACATTAAAATACTTACGAATGTGAGCTATCCTTGAGAGCATGCCCCTGTAAAGGTCGTTGAGAACAGGTATTGCAATTCAATGCAGCATGTTGGTGCAGATGGCCCTTTTTATGTGTTTTATACATCTCGGAGTGAGTAAATGTTTTCCATGTCTCAAAGAGCAAATCATTAGTATTTAATAAAAGTATATTTAATGAAACCAATGAAAATGTAATCAAGGAATATATTTGTTGGTCATTATTTTATTACTGGAGTTATTGTGAAGTTGAAAGTACAATATCTATGGTAATAATTTAAATTCAATGGGAAGTTTTACTGTCTGCTACTACACTGGGTTATGACTTGTAAATTTCTGAATAGATCGTAGCAAAATTTGGTAAAAGTCTGGGATACTCCCTTAGTTGATGCCGCGCCAGAATGTTACTTCCATACTCATCATATTTCACCACTCAAATTGTCATTTGTATATGCGTGTATTTGTTGTAGCTCCCTGCTTTTTAATCCAGTTTATTCTAATGCAAAGATATCCCGAGAACCCTTCTAACCACATAATATTTTCTATGTCCAAATATTTCTACCTAAAAAATATTACAATCGTTAACTACGTCTGAATTAATTAGTCATACTTAAATATCTATTAAATATATAATATAATAGCTATTGACGTCATAGAAATACCCTTTACGTTGACTTGCGAGGCTCAATCGTAGACAACTCATCATTATCTATAAGGAAAAGTCTAAGGAAGATTTGGTTCAAACGATTATATATATTTATTTACATAAGTTTATACTAGCTGATACTCGTGGGTTTGGAATTAAAATATCCAATCTATTTCTGTACTATACTGTATTAGTACATAGTCGCCCACTTCTGGACATGGGGCTCCTCGACCACCGAATGTACGAATCAGAGTCTTAAATCATTTATTTGTTATTATATTTACAAAACGTAGGTGCAATGATAATGTATTAAATAATGTATAAAATAGATTTATGTTTCTGACGATTGCTATGGGTTAGGACATAGTCTAACAGCAGTGTAAATGCACTGTTGTGTTCTAGTTTGAAGGACATTGAAGCCAGAGTAACTTCTGGACTACTAACATAGCAAATCTTATCAAGATCTTTATGTAGGACTCCTCACGATGTTTTCCTTCAACCCTAAAGTACGTGGTAATGTAATATTTCACGAGAATTTTTTATTTAACCGGGATTTGCGATGGTTTGTTACCAGCGTCCCTGATGCAGATGGATAAGATAAGAAGTAAGGTCGCGGTCCCCTTATGGCAATGGTTTCTGTAATCCATAAAAAATGTTTTGGGTCTCAGTGTTGTGAGGTCGATAAATGTCTGGTAGTTCTGATATCCATGACATATCACACGACACATGACACTTCATATCACACGTCACATCTTGAAAAATACGCAAACCAACAAACATGTTTTGCTATTAGTAGGTAATAATTTCATTAATTCAACCTGTTCTTCAAAATAAAAAAGTTCAGTACTATTTTTGGCTCTGTTTCTAAACCGGTTTTCTTTTTGTTTACAATTATGGCTTTAGTACTAAAAAATGGAAAAATTATAGCCGGCATTTTGAACTTTTTAGTTATGAATTCGATTGTCGATATCTCTCTTTTATGTTACATTGTTATTTTAGCGCTCAGAACAGAGAGTTCAAATTCCAAAATTTATTTGTAATATTCATTACCATTTTCGAAAAATTTATTTTTTTATTCTTTGATCGCTCGGTTTTATAAAATGATCTTTTATTGTCCAGGCAATCTCTTTACTTTCAGTAGATACCATATTTTCACTTATTTCGCAAAAGGATTAGGCATGCTTTTAATTTTAGTATGAAAAACATGACTAAATCTTTAGGAAAATTTACCCAGACATCCAATTATATTTATTACCTACTTATGTATATTATTGTAAAAATATAGTCGAAGCTTCGGTAATCACTATATTGTTTACATAAGTTTAGAGTTTTTCTATTTCGTAATTGTAAACATTTCTGATATCTGAGAATTTTAATTGCCCTAATAAAAATATAAAGCGAACTCTGTTTTATCTTCACCGCAATTCATTATGTGCTCATATTTGATTAACACAAATTAATCTAAATATATTAATTATTAGTAATGTAATTGAGGTTAAATTTTTCCTCCGGCATGGCAACACGATCGTTAACTCTCAAATCTTGGAACGTAAATATGCTGTGCGAACTGTGGGTGGTACAATTGCCATCCCTGCCTACACCTTGAGAATATCTGCGTGAGCGTCATTATACATACATAATTATGAAGCAACTAACCAAAATACCCATATAAATCTTTAATGACATTGTTTATATTTAGAGGACTGTTTAAAAATGTATAATTAAGATATCGAATTCCAGCTAATATCAGTTTTAACTTTAATCGAGATTGAAAACCATCAGATCTGGGCAGAATGGCCGAAGTTTTGAAGTTTACCGGCCGCCGTGAATGAATGACGACCTCTTTAGCAATTAAACAGATAACACTGTGGAAAGTTGCAATCTTCAGTAGTTTAACAGTCAATCGTGGATTTATGGACACTTTCATCGCTTTTAAAATAATTTTTATTAGTTTAATTCTCTTTGTGTTCGTATATTTAGTTTTATCACATGTAGGATCGGGATAATGTGTTTTATAATGATGCATGTTGCAAAATGATTTGGATATTAAAATAAGTTTTTTGATAGCATTGCTGATGTTGGTAAATGGAAGACGTCTACTTCTAACTCTAAAAGAAATTATTTAAATATTTTTAAGCCAATGGAAGAGTCGCTACAGTAACTTACAGTGCAATTCACGTTTCTTTATTTCTAAAAACGAACCAACATTTAATAACTTTGTGTCTTGCCTATACCAACAGAAATAAGTCATGCTAATTCAAATTTAAGTTTTATTTTCAAAGATTCTTGGGCATGTTTCCTTGTTGATTCCATAAATATCTTGTCTCTGCAACTAAAAACTTCCTTATGAATCTTATGGGCTTATACATAGACAGTTTTAAACCTATTTAAGTTATCAAATGTTTTGTCCCTTTCGAAAGACTTTTGAATTCAGTTTGAGCGAGGAAGACAAAACATTTGATAACCAAAATAGGTTTTAAAACAATCTATGAATAAGCTCGTTAAAGTATTGCAAATTGTTAACAAGTAATGAAGTGCATTATAATAAAACATGATTTCGGATCACATGGATGCTCGATGTTCAGTAAAATTGTCGTAACTTCTAAAAATGTTTCCAAATGATTTGTTGCGTTTCTGAGGAATTTTCTAGAAAATACTCTTTACTGTTATTTTCAACCTCCATGATCACGTATGAAAGCGCCGACGGCTGAATATCGCATAAACACATCCCTGTAATCCGATCCACAGACGTGTGAGTAAAGTATTTAAGCTGGAATGGCTTTTTATACGTAAGGAATCGAAAAAACAAGAGATGGAAAGTGCTTAGCGAGGTTTGAAATTGGAAACGCGTTAGTCAGAGTCCGGAAATTGTTGGCTCGTCGTCGGCGTGTCGGCTGACGGTGACGGGTCACGTGAGCTCATTATCCTGTCACGTGGGGCTCGAATTGCTCCTCGCAAGTAGGGTTGCCCGCCCGAGAAAAAACCTGCTAGGCTTTGTTTTAGTGTTTCTAGTGTAATGGAATCAAACATAGAAATTGTAACTTAAAGAGTGCCTCGGTGGCGTAGTTGTACTACGGTTACAACGCTGTGGTCTTGACTTCAAATCACGGGTCATGCAAAGTTTTGGATTTTTCTTTATTATTAGCTCGGAGTCAGGAATTTGTGCTTGATATGGCGATAGGCTCGCCCCATATCACATCATGGAACGGAACATACAAGGCGAAATGTGGGTGTCCTGGTAGCATCTCTGCCTACCTTCCTTTTTCCTTCTGGGACAAAAGCGTGTGTTTATGTATGTATGTAACATGAATAAAAGGATTTATGTTCTTTGATGTAAGGTAAGAGATGTTTGGATGCGGTTTTTGAGGTATAAAATAAACTATTTTTTTATTTGTAGTTCTAAGACCAGTCCAATGGTAGGGGAGGCCCGCGCCTAGTACATACATACATAAAATCACGCCTTTATCCCAGAAGGGGTAGGCAGAGGCGCCACTAGGACACCCACATTTCGCCTTGTATGTTCCGTCCCATGATGTGATAGGGGGCGAGCCTATCGCCATATCAGGCACAAATTTCTCACTCCGGGCTGATAATGAATAGAAAAACCCAATACCACTTTGCCCGACCCGGGATTCGAACCCGAGACCTCAGCTTTGTAGTCGTACCGTAATACAACTACGCCACCGAGGCCCGCGCAGAGTAGTGGGAGGTAAAGTGACTAATGTTATTGCAGCATTGTTGTTCCTGCCTCGACCACAGCAAATTAGTTTTCATGTAGCTTGATTTTCTATAACGGTATTTCGTGAACCTACCTTAATTTATTTGGTTTCTCTAAACTACTTTTCACGATAGATCTTCCCCTTAAATTTTACACCTGATTTTGATATCACAGACAAATATAAATAACGTTATAATTGTAACTCAAAGGAAAGACGAGAGCCGATATTTTTAATTATGCAAAAAAGATTGATTTGCAAGTTTACCTCATTTGCAGTACAACGGGGAAAAACACAATTAATTTTAATGAAACTTCACGTAGATTCTGCACACTACCGGTATTATTTGTAGACTTAGCGATGAAGGCGATTTTATTTATGTAGATTTTAAGACGAAAATTTTTGTTTTATAAAATTTCGACTGCCTTGGTGGTGTAGTTGTACTACGGTAGGATTACAAAGCTGAGGTCTCGGGTTTGAGTCCCGAGTCGGGCAAAGCGATATTGGATTCTTCTATTCATTATCAGCCCGGAGTCAGGAATTTGGCTCGCTCCCTATCAGATCGTGGGACGAAATATACAAGGCGAAATGTAGGTGTCTCCTACCTCCTCACTCCTCCTCTGCCTGTCCCATTTGGGAAAAAGGCGTGAGTTTATGTATGTATGTACCTAAATTATATTTTTCAAAAAATAAATAAATACCATAATAGAATGCTGGAACTAGGTATTGTAATTAGGACCAAGTGTATAAGTCCACAATTTTTCGTAAATGAATCGTTTATAGTATACCTACCATTGGTTTAGAAAAGATAAATATATATTTATTGAGCGAAGCTTAGTAAGCTGCCGACGGTTTATTGATGCCTTATTGATGGGTTTATTAAAGATCCAATATACTAACATAGCGTTGGTCAAATTATAGTAAATAAGACGATATCTGACGTGTTTAAACTAACCTTTAATTATAATTCGTGCGAGCGCTATTATTTACACAAAGATGTCGAAATTCGTAGGGACTGAGGGCCTATGGCATGAACATCAAAAGGTTCATAAAAGGTACCGCTTCATTATCGCATCGATCAGATCCCGAGGATTGAAGCGATGTAACGAAATCTAATAAATTGTGTAATTAAAGTGAAGAATCCCAACAATAGCTTAGACAGTCGCCTGAAGACATATAAAAGAAGCGGAGCTTAAATTACAGCCCGTTGATTGAAATAATTCCAAATGTTCCATTTCGCTTGGCTTGTACGTAATTTTATTTTTGTTTGCGAACATTTTGTCTGTATTTCGTTTCGTTACTTAATATTTTTTTATACAAGATGACCCAAGATTGTTTATGGAATTTTGAATGACTCTTGAGGTAATTCTGTAGATTTTTTATTCAATTTCCGAGTCACGTTTTTGAAAGAAGGTAAATTGAATTTTTTATGGGGATTAATAATTTAAAACAGTAAATGAAAGGCATGGTGTGTTGAAAAACATTACCTTTTAGGAAAGTAATTAATTTAATCTTTACGAATAGACAATAGAAATACATAATTTCTAAAGAAACAATCTACGATCAAGTGTTTTGACTTGTTCGTACAAATGGAGCAACAAAGCAGCAGACGGCATAAAAAGGGTTGACTTGACATTATGGCGGAAATTATGAGGGTGGGCGTTACACTGTGGGGCGGTAAACGTGCGATATGAACACAGAACTGTTAGAACAGGTGGAAAAACTGCACAGAGTCGTCTATACTTCTAATTGTATATGATTATTAAATGAATTATTAAATGACTGATGGCGTAGTTGTACTACGGTACGACTACAAAGCTGAGGTCTCGGGTTCGAATCCCGGGTCGGGCAAAGTGATATTGGGTTTTTGTATTCATTATCAGCCCGGAGTCAGGAATTTGTGCCCGATATGGCGATAGGCTCGCCCCCTATCACATCATGGGACGGACCATACAAGGCGAAATGTGGGTGTCTTGGTGGCGCCTCTGCCTACCCCTTCTGGGATTAAGGCGGGAGTTTATATATGTATGTATGTATTAAATGAAAAAGGTTTTCATTTACTTTTCATTTACTTCAAGTGTTTGTCTCATGATTGGTCTTATTGCACAGCGTATTCAGTTTTATTTAAAAACTAGCTTCTGCCCGCAACTTCGTCTGCGCGATTAACTTTATTTTAAATTAACTTTATTTGGAATTTTCCATCCCGTCCCGTCCAGTCTCGTTATATGCCACCCGTCCCATTTCATTCTCACTCACGGCATGTAATACAGTCCTATCTCATCCCTTTGAGTAAAAGTAAGTAACAAATATATCGGAATTCTTTCCTGATCCCACAGGAACACAAAATTTTTCGGGATAAAAAGTGTTAATCAACGGTGTCAGCTACCTCCATACCTAATTTCATCGAAATTCGTTAAGTCGTATCTGAGTTCATCGCGCACAACCGCACAGACAAACAGACAAACAAACAGACAAAAATACTAAAAATCATTGTTTTGGGTTCTATTACGTTAATACAGACCTCCCATATTAGTTTTTCTCATTTATTTTCCATGTACAGACACCGATCGGTCACAAATTTATTATATGTATAGATTATCGATCCATTTAATGTGATGTTTTCGACTTGATGACACGTTACATAATTTAATCAAAGATACATCATTAGGCAGGGGAAACCCACCTGCCAGGGTTTCTTCTTGCCAAACGTTACAAGCTCATCGCAGTTTTCCCAGCTTGTCGTATAAGGCTAATAATAAGGGTGTCTAGATGGGTGGATTGCTTTATTGTGTGACCTATGCGTGTTGTGAGTTTCTATAAACTCACGGGCGCCCTTATATAGTTATTGGAAGAGGAGTCGCCGAACTCGAGGACCCTGATTTTTTATTGTGTTACTCTGATCAATTTTAACTTGATTAATTATTTATGATGTCATGCTGACGGATATTAAAAAAAAATACTAATTATTGTCAAATTATCGGGCTATTGTTATATTTTGTGCACGGTTTATATTAATGTCGTAGATATTAACCCGAAGATATTATATTTTTTCGCAAAGAAGCAATAATTATATTATGATTCAAAACATTGCGAATCAATCCACTGAAGAAGAGCGAGATACCTTTACACAAGTGTCCGTTAGTATGGCCCGACTTCATGCTTCTCAAACGCAAGAACAAAGAGAGGCGGGTAAAATGGCTCAGTTGGATGAGTTAAATGAGAAGTCATACAGCTAATCGTAGAGTTTAACAACGAGATAATTTTTGAGACTTAACAAAAAGTGCTTCAAGTGTTGATTTAAATCAAGCAGCATTTTTATACGATTGCTCAAATAATTATATCTCGCTTCCTTTCGTTTGCACTGGTCCAATGGCCGTTGTTTGCGAGCATTGTGGCTGGAGAAGCACCTGAATTGAGCGGCCTTAATGGCAAAGAGAAATTGCTCTATACTATGTACAAGTGGATGGGGTCGCTATAGGCTCATATGTATCTCCAGCAGTAGCTGATATTTTCATAAAGGAATTTGAGGAGAGAGCCCCTGTCTCCCCGAGAGCTCAGAAATTGTACGTACATGGAACTTTTACAGTTGTATCATCTGACCACGTTAATGCATTGTCAAATCATCTCAGCTACCATTGACAGTACAATTCATTTTACTCTGCAGTTAGAATTTAATAAATCTCTTACGTTTTTAGATATTTTGGTTATCCGCAATCCTGATCTTCGTGGGTAAAATAGTCTGTGATGAGAAAAACCTTGCTGCCGAGGTGCGAAATGTCAAGCAAGTACTGCGAGACAACAAGTTTCAAAATCAATACCGCCGCGCCGTCCCAAAAATTAAAAATAAAGCAAAATAACGATAACATCTGAAAATTTGTTTTATTTTAATCTAAAAATCGATATTTTTATTTTTGGTTGTTGTAAATTTCGAAATGTTTTGAATTGATTTTTAATACATCTATGGTATTTAGGCGGTACGAAGTTTGCCGTGACGGCTAGTATTATTTATAATTATTACAGCAAATTGAACGGCGGTCAATAAAAAAAATCTTGTTAAAGTACATTTTAGTTTTTTTTAACAAAAATATTAATCAATTCGTATGAGTACGTCACTGGATTATACACAACCAAAGGACTTATTCATTGTTTTGTACAAACGTGGTAATTGGCATTAATAACGAAATTAAAATTAAATTTCGCACCGAGAGTGCACGTATTGTGCGAATCAATTCGCTTCATTTAAGGAAACAAAGCGTACAACATTTTTCCATGAAGAGTGTACTTCATTATTATTAATCACAATAGAATTAATAAATACATACGAGCTTATTAGTCGTCGTAACATGTGTAAATGATATTTGCATAAATTAATTAATAAAAGAATATCCGAAAACTTATTTTATTAAAATTCTAGCATAATTGTCTGATACAACCCGCAAAGAATTAATATCTTTTTAAGGCCTCAAATGCTTTTATTAGAATAATATCTAAATTTTAATTAGAATATTTTAAAAATATATTACCTCCACCTTAATTAAATTTTACACCTCAAATAAGTTAAAGTCAATCAATTTTAATCCTGTTAAACATAAATTCAGTTCCTTAATTGTAAAATTTTTGTTTTCCGAATATTAAGTTTCGAACGCACTTAATTAAAAGGAGTTGAAAGTTTAATTAATCCCTTTGTTAAATAAATTAGATAAGCCATTATGGCGAAGTTTTTGTTGGACTGACCCTTTGGCGGCTTGAATCTATAAACACCCACGAGTATGTCTGAACTCGAAACTCCAAAGAGATTATGAAATTTCTGCTTGACTTTGAAGATTGAAAATGTTTGTCGACCATCCGATATCGCCTTTGACTTTCGCTAATGTTCCAGATAAGAATAACATGTTTTGGACTGTATAAATTAATGCATCTTTATGAAATTCAAATAACTGAATATTTGATCTGTTCACGCAGTCTGTAATATAAAAAGTACCGATTCCACATAACGAGTCAAATAGGACCCCTTACAAAACCACCAAAAATTATTGAATAAACAGATTTAATAAATTAATTATCACCAGTTTGCAACGAGCCAAGTTTGTACTCCGAACATTCAGATCTGTTGACATAAATGATCAGTAAATATTTCCATTTCATACACGCACTCAGTCTTGACTTATCACATATATGTTTGGAACACACTACTATATCACGTCACGTGTCTCCTGCACAGACATCATGAATCTTAGTGTATATCTAACATAAGCCACGGGAAACTATCAGCAAAATGTTCAGTAAATGCATTGACCAATATTATGGTGATGTCATTTACAACTGGCCACACAAGAGTTCATAGATTAAGTAATATGGAAGTAGTATTCAATTCTATGATAAAATTATTCATTTTAATTTAGCATAAAACTGGTTTTGTTTCTCAAGTGCTCTATTTTAGTACGTGAGATCTAAATTTTATGGATTTTTCTTCTCACAGTTGGCTCCATATAAAGAGCAGGCTGTACATAAGGAGTAGGAGTTTTTATCGCGGAAATAACTTCTTTATTACCTAGATTTTTGGAGTATCCAGAGTAAACAACTTCAACACTGTAAATAATACATAACGTATCATTTGAGGATGTTTATCAAATTCAAGCATACGTGGTTACGTTAGGTATGAGTTTGTGCATACGTGAGCAGGAAGCTAGTATTTTTAAGTTTCTATAGTGATGTTAACAACTTTACCGCGAATCTGATTGACGCAGGGGTTTTTATTTGACTTGACGTGCGTGGTTTATTTACCAACTGTCATGTTTTTATGAATTTATAAAATAAAATAGACGCAAGCAAGTGCCTTCTGAAACCAGCTCTCGAGCTAGCAGTCAATTGATAGCCTATAAAGTTATTTGTGGAGGCTCTTTGCTAGACATGACAATCAGGATCCTAACTGACGAGTCATCTCACGTGACAGTCCCCTCGTGGCAAGAAAGGATGATAATCAAGGTAATCATTATTAACTAAGTTAGTAGTCACTTAACTATAATAAAAATATTCATCATCAACAATTGACAGCTACGTAATATCATTAAGTGATTGTTTCTAATAGTAACTGATAACACAAATTCGTGCGTGATAAGGGCACATTTAAGCAATTAAATTATTAAAATATTCCATTGTAAATAATTATTACAAAATATGTGATTAGTTAAAATGAAATGTGTGGGATATTTCGATTCTTTGACTGTATTCAAATGTTTCGCCTGATGTCACATTGCTGACAGCCAGGGTTGATATCCAAGAGAACTGCAGGCGACAGCTTTCGACACTGCTCCGGCCAAAATTTATTATTGTGTGTGACCGAATGTTAGACTAACAGAATTTATGAAACTATGCGTCAATAGTTTTATTTGTTAAGTAAATGAATGTTAAATTAAAGTCCCTCGAGCTAAAAATCATACGAAACACCTTAAGTGATTCATTTTGAGAAACTTGAAATGTAGTGTAGTGAGTGTTTTTACGTGCGATGAGTAAAGCTACCTATTCTTGTATGACGATGGTGCTGGCAGTTATATTAAGAAGAATAGAATAAGAATTTGAATATAGAACGGACTTGTCAAAGGCTCATGCGAAAGATGGCCGAGTCGGGAGATTACGCTGTGTTTGTTCAAGAGTAAACGTTGTAGACATAGAGTAAGTAATCACTACGGTTGTAGAGAGCCCTTGTATCAATGTACATGATGTTGGAAAAGAATAGAGGAATTTCGAGTTTTATCAAAATGTTTGGCGTTTGGTTTACAATGATAAATAAGTTGTCTTTACACCCCACCTACATGTGGTCAGCGAAATGAAAATTTTCAGCCATGTGGTAAGAAGATTCGGCTTATTAGGTATTTAACGATCGATCTCCTATATGACATAAACCATTTCAATAGTAGGCCTTTTAGCCCAACCACATATATTATTAAAGAACATAATATAACTAAATCATACGTTGGGCCCTAAGCAGGCCCGTATCGAAGAGTTAAATAAATGTCACATAATCAACCTAAATGTGACTTCAGAAATGGAATAATAAATATTATGGAAAAATAAACAACTGATGGTATTTATAGCATAAATGTGTTGAATGACGAGTGATAATAGCTATGAGTATCCCGGAGGCGCTGCATCTGGCGGCGCACCATCAAGCCTGGCGATCAGCTGTCTAAAGCTCAGTTGCACAAACTAACTTTGCCCATAACTTTGTCATCGCCATACATTTGTGACTTTTTTGACATTGCTAATGTATGGGATTGACGTTTTCAAAGTCAAAGGTATGGGTAAAGTTAGTTGGTGCAATTGGCCCTAAGACTCGAGCACGTGACAGAGGGCACGATCTTCAGCATTGAGAGAACGATTAGAGAGAGAGAGAGTCACTTTGCCGTACTTCCCATGTTTTCGTGAGGTATTCAGTAAATGAACACGTTGTACAGGATTTAACTTAAAATATAATATATGTTTCTTATATAATATGTATATTACTTATAATATGTTTGATTTCAATCCTTAATGGAAAAACAATAATTAAATCCCAAATAGCTTGTAAATAAAAAATTAACATTAAAAATAATAACACAGATTATGGTTCAAATCTGCACTAATGAGGAAATAATCGCAAATGAGCGAAACTGCGAGCAAATGGACTTAATGGATATCTGCTCGCAAAAAACGGCAGGATCTCTGAACTATATATATATAGGTTTTATGATACAATAAAAATTGATTGAAACCAAGCATTTTGAAATATATGCAAAATTAGTACCCTCGCAAAATATAGTAAGAAGTGCCATGCAGTGAGGCATACATGGGTTAGACAATGATTATAATTTATTATTTATAATTTTTCATTCCATTTATCAATCCTTAAGTTTTTTTATAATACAGTAAAATTGCTTATACTTTTAGATATTAAACTTACCTTCAACCATTATCTTGTCATTATTGTCACTGAAAATAACACAAATTATTTAGTTGGAACTTCCTGCTATAATGTTTTAATCATTTTTAGACCGTCCAATAAAAATGGTATAGCTTAAGAGGATAACAAAATCACATTATCTATTGCCTAATTTGAATTGACAAGAAAAACGATTATTGACGAGCTCCTTCTTCCTTCCCTTTCCAACCGATCAAGGATAAGCTTATAAGCGCTGGATATGAAAATTCCCCCATTTTGCAAATAAAAAGCCATGAGTTCATAAGCAATTACGTTCTAACGGCTGAAAAATGAGTCTAAATCCGAGCTCGGCGCTGTCTGCGTATCCACTTAAGATGAATTGTTAAAAATTGACGTTAAGATTAAAACATTTTTTATAAGCCCTGTGTGGTGACGCAATAGATTTTTCTTAAGAAGCAAATTCTAAGTGTTACTTTATTTTATTTTTCTACTATTACTTCTAAGTATTTTAAAACCCCATTTTCATGGGGAGTGTTTCTCGCCTCCAAGATACGATTATCGTAAGGATATGCAAAAGTTGCATCGTGTAAACATTTGCCATATACGAGTACAAATCTCGTCAGAAATCACTCTTAATCAACTTACTCCGTGTAAATGGGGCTTGAATCGAGGATGACCAAGAATTGGGGAAATGGCGTAGATGGAATAGGAAAATAAGTCTTGTCACCAACCTGGGTGACTCTAGAATCCTAGACGGAATGATAGAAGCAAAGTAAAGTATATATTTTAACGCATTCATTAGTTGTTTATTATAACAAAACACGTTTTTAAAAAAGCATTTTAATTTAACGAATTACTTCTGAATATAATTGAGATAATCCTACGAGCTTTTTCTATTATAAAAAACAAATATTTCACATCCAACGCAATCTATTATTTGCTTACATGGTTTTTTATCGCAATGTAAAGTAGATTGATTATTTGTTCGTTGCGTCGTACCTGCGTTCCAATCTTTCTCAAAGGGCTGACAGAGGCAATTCTTGATTGGGATCAGCTACTTTTTGCTGCAATTTATTCAGCCGCCAAATCGATCGTCGGCCAATCTAACATGTCACATACAGCTCACATTATATTTGCATTCCTATTCTGAAAGCAGGCAATTTCACGGCGAATTAATTATTAATGGTTGCTGGGTGTTTTGATGATATATTTCGATTGGTTGTATGAACTGTGTACTTATGAGAGGACGTTGTTTATAGTGCATGATAGGTTTGTAATTACAATGAATTTTATGGTTAAGACATTGTTATGTTACAGATAAGTTTCAACGATTTTTTTGCGAAAATTATTATCATACGTTACACTTTGATAACTACATGAGTTTATGATAGACTAATCAGATAAACTGTATTTTTGTGTACCATCGCTATTTTTTGTATATATACGACATAATGTGTTTGATACTGAAAACTGTGAGACTATTTCGTCCTCACACACATTACAGCAATTTCTGTAAGCCATGCTCAACAGTGGCACGCATTTTAATGACACCGAGCACTGAAGCTCAGCCAGTCTCTAGAAATGTAATTCTTTAACCCGAAATAAACTTAATTCGATAGAGTGAATACGAGAACTTGGAAATTCTTAATACCTACATATGTAGCTAGGGTATTAATAATTTCACTTGAAAGCTGTGTGACGATAATTCTCCTACAAGATCACGGTTCCATGCTAACAAAATTTAATTCGTCGTAAGTCAATTCATGGTGATTCGAGCGAATTCGATAGGTCTCCGTATGTATAGAAGCATCGACGTGTAACTGTGGTTCAAAATCATTAATAGATTGGATACGTTTGTCAAATGTTAATAGTTCCATTCGCCCAATTCAATTTAGCTATGTATAATGTATATAGGGTGTCTCAGAAACAGAGGATAAACCGGCAACGGGAGATAGAACAAACTATGAAGGCACAATAGCAAAAAAATATAGTACTATCTAAAAATATAATCCAAAAAATCTACTTTGAACAACACTTCGTGGTATTATGATCAATGATTACGATAAATTATTATTTTAATTGACGTTTTGCAATGTTAAATAGATAACCTTATAACTACATACGAAATTAAATCAAAACAAGTCTATTTTTCAAGAAATAGGATCAAATTCCTAATGATAATAATTTTCAATGATTTATTGATCAACTTTGACATGTGCTCTTGTTCTAGGTTCGGCTATTGTCTAGTTCGGGGACATTCTGTACATATGTATGTACATATACGGATATACATGTTGCTCCGAACACGCCATTCAATTAGCAATGCTATGATATTATATTTATTTGACGGTTACTCGTTGCAGTGGTTTGGTAAGGCTATTAGTGTCAAAGGTCCGATCTCCATGTGAATTATGGTGAAAAGATTTTTATCTTGTGATTTGTTTTAAATGTATTCACGTTATTAATATATGAGTGATGGGCAGGTTCAAAACGAATGTAACTGCGATGATGTATTCGCATTGACGATAAGCGGTTGATGCTCTATGTAACTTATTAAAGCCTAATATCTTGGTGTCTTCTGGTTTTTCCAGCAGTAAAAGCTTATCTTTACCTTTTTCCTCTCCAGTTATAACTTTAGAGTTGTTAAGGAGTGAAGTAGATCGTAATTTATTTTCAATTTTATTGTGTTTAAAGATAATTCAGATGTTTTCAGAGACATTTCAATATTTTTCTAGATGAGTGCTAGAGAAGAATATGGAGTTGAATAGTTTCTAGTAACCGTATCCTATAAACGTATAGTTATCAAAACTAAGAAAACATGCCTCCGAAGCACTTCTACTTTGTTTTTTCTTTAGTAGAGGAATTTCAGATGGTATATGGATGTGTTTATACCGTGAGCTATAAGTACAAAAATAATAAGTTTATACTATTTTCTCTCTCTTCAGTCACTAAAACTTAGTTGCTAAACATAAATGTAGGTTTCCCTGTTAAAATCGGCCTGCATAAAGCGACTAATTTTACTAATTGTATGTTTCTCGGATTTTCGTAATAATTAAGATCTATAAACATGTATAAATGTTAATAGTTTTACAATCATTGTTTTTTCCATTTGTAATAGATTCTGGCGTCAATTAATGGCTATTTAGATGAAAATGACAAATAAAGTATTTTTGTCATTAGTAGTTAAATTAATAGTACATTAAACATTTATCTGTCTGATAGTAACGTCACAAATGACATTTTATAAGTGGAAACTCTATTTAATAATGACACCAAAACACGTTATTCTCGCATAAACATACAAAAAAATAATATAAATAAAAAAAATCACCCAACTGTCACATACATAGTCCTGACCCCATACTAAGATCGAGTCTTGTGTCGTGGGTATCAGGAACTACGAGAGACTTTTCGGTCTCACAAACACCCAGATCCGAAACAAATACTTGTGGTTCACACAAACATTTGTCTCGGTGCGGGGATCGAACCCGCATAATTAATTTGTTATAATATAATAGATGGTTAAGGTTGGAGGAAGTCCTTGGGGGAGGCCTATGTTCAACAGTGGACTTGCTGTGGTTGAATTAATAGATAGATAGAATATTATAATAAAATAAAAAAGCAAGTTCATTATTTAGTAAGTTATCATCATTTATGATTTACTGCCACTTATTCCATACTTGTACTCGTTATAGTATATTGTGTTTCAATATATACAGATAATATATTGCAAGCAATATTGTTTACATATAATTCGGGTGATTTTATGGAGATCTAAAATCTTACAAATTGGATTGCCTTCTCGGGAAGTGGTACATATTGCAACTCTAAAATTGAGGCGATCAGAAATTTATTTATTACGCAGATATGCATCCATTTATCCGTATGTTTGTATTTAGGATTAGAAACCTTTGCTTAACAGTGAGGTTAAGTACAGAGGGGTTAAGGCGAACTTATCCTCTCAGGATATTTTTTCGATAACTATACAAGTCAGTTTATAAAAACTTATTGGATAGTCAATGTCGTTTGAGAATTTGTTTGTCCTTTGAATTCTGCGTGCGATAATTTATAAGACTTACATATTAAGATGCAAGCATCCCGTTTATTCCCCTCGCTCTCTCCAGACAAAATATTTGTAACAAAAGTCTCCATTAACAATACGTTATGCTATTGGCAGGTGCTGTCAAAGTGGGAACTTATAAATCATCGCACCAAAATATCCGGCGAATAAATCCGAATCGGATAATAATGATCGATTATGTCAAACTTTATGCGTGATTTGTACTCAAGTAATTGTTGAGAATTTTTATGTCGGTGTGTCGATTGGTAATTACGTTTCTTCGTAATTCCTTATTAGAGTGGCGCAGGTTTGTTCTGTCATTTTGATGATATTGTAGAGGAACAATAAATTGTTCAAAAAAAGGGTTTAATTACTAGCCACTAGTGAATGAACATAACTATAAAGCATATCGTTTTCATCAGTCTTCTTATTGCGCTTGGGTGTTAAGTAATCACAGAGAAAGTGTAACAAAAACTACAACTTGGAAACACGTCCTGTTTCAATATGCCAGGAGGATGAGAAATCGATGAAATAAACAACAGGAGTGGTAATAAATGTCCATTGTTAATACTTAACGCACTGGAAGCAGGACCCCGGCCACAATACTATGTCGACTATAATTAATATCTGCGTTGCAACTCCAACGTTTAAATTGAAAGAAAATTGCTCTTGTTCCTCAACTTTCATATTTCTTTTCAGTTTCCGTCACGACTTTAATGTGGTTTATTTTTGTTTGTGTTTTTGTTTACATCGGCACTGATGTGAATGCAATGCACTTAAAAGTAAGTGCTGTGACGTCCGAATAGAGCATCCATTTATAAGAAATGGTTAGCTTTCCCTTGTGACACCGTTATGTCGGCCTGGTTGAAACAAAACATTCTCTTTTTCTATCTTTCACATATAAACAGAACTTTAGTGTCGTAATGCACTTGGGTGTGTCACTATGGTGGCTCATGCAGCTTTTTTTTAAATTGCCGTTCTAGGCAGACGAGCTAGCGGCCCGCCTGATGGTAAGCGGCTAACGCTGCTCATAGACTCCACAATGCCAGGGGCATAGACATGCCGCTGCCTACCGGAGGTGAACTCTCTCTATAACCCTCGTTTGAAGAAGAACAGGTCAAAGCACTCGTAACACCGAAGAAGGGAGTTCATTCCAGAGCTTGCACGTGCGTCGTAAACAAGAACATTGGATACGTACCGTTTGGAAACGGTACACCCGCAATGCGATACATTTGTGTGGTTTACTATGGCGAGTTTTCATAATCGTCTACGCTAATTGCTAACAGGCGAATAGGAATATCCTATTACCACTATATTCTCCTAGCCTTTATAAGCCAACTCTCCATAAGTGCCAGCTTATACTCAACAAGTGTAATAACGTAATTTGTGGGTAAAAACACGGATCCGACTACAGGATTTTACAATCGAATTAAGTAATTTGAGATTTTAGCGCGGAGTATTCCTTTCCTTTGCCAGTACAACGTTAATCATCGGTCGATGTGCATTCCGATCACGTGCTGAGCCAACAACGTTGCAGCGAAAACGAATAAAAATATGCACCCAGCGATTTGCACTTTGCCGAAAATGAAATATAATTTGTGCTCCTTTGTGCTGACTATTTTAGTGAATATTTTATGTTAAATGCATTGCTGATATCGTGACTTGCACAAATATGAGTTTTATACAAGAGTAATATTTTTTTTTTCATATTAGCGATGCGGCTTTGGGAATGCCGATTGAGAGGGTTTGGCCAGCCGTTGTAAACACAATTTTAGAATTTAGAAACATATGTCTGTGCTTCAATATAGGTAGTCGTACCAAGTGCTAACTTATCGTCAAGGAAGATAAGGAGCGAATGGTGTTATCATCGTGGGCGCCAAAGAATGGATGAAGAAGAGAAAATTTAACGGGTAAGCACACCCTGACACCAGCTTGGATAATGCTGTGCAGAAAGAAAGAAAATAGTGAATATTGTCAAGGATAGTGATACAAACCAGATGCGAAAGACTTATTGATCAAAAAACAAGTTTATCAATAATGTTTTTAATATCCGCAAGGCAATAGCAAAACACAAGTATTCTGTACAGCAGTGGCACTCTTCAACGAGCTAAGTCATACTGATTGTATTCAAATGTCGTCGTAATTCTGGTTTCTTCACAAATTATGTTATACAGGCCATTTTAGTTTAAGGTTACACGTTCTTTAAGAACGGACTATAAAGTACTGGCGTCGTTGTTTCTAGTTAGTGTCGAGTGCCTTTTGTTTCTTGTCGTTAACATCAATATAAATTCCCACATGGATAGAGTATAGGAGATACGGTTATAAGGATACATAGCGAAAGCCCGCGAGGGTAAATAGCTCTCAATTCATTTATTACACTTACATAAATATTTGTGCGGGAAATAAAATTACCATACTTTTATAGAATTTTATTTTGACAAATATTTATTACTTAATATGGAGATGACTAGTAGGGTTAGGAGAAACACTTCAGTGTTTCATGTTGTCATCTACCAAAAACAAGTAGTTCTTATGCCTGCCTTCAACTGTCTCAACTGCCTCGGTGGCGTAGTTGTACTACGGTACGATTACAAAGCTGAAGTCTCGGGTTCGAGTTCTGGGTGGTGCAAAGTGATATGGGATTTTTCTATTCATTATCAGCCCGTAGTCAGAAATATGTGCCCGATATGGCGATGGGCTTGCCTCCTATCACATCGTGGGACGGAGCAAACAAGGCGAAATGTGGGTATCCTGGTGGCACCTCTTCTTACCCCTTCTGGGAAAAAGGCGTGAATTTATGTATGTATGCATGCAAATTACTACAGAACGATGGCATGCTACGTTGTAGCGGACAAGGAACCTAAAGAAGTAAAAGCAAGTCAATTAATGGTAGAGAAAAATTACCCTTTGCAGAAAAAAATGCGTATAACAACCATTCTACAAAGTATTGTGCTTTGTACAAAGTTTTTAGAAAGAATTTCTATTCTCTGTAAATATTTTTTAAAATTGCTATGTTGTCAGTTGTTACATCATATTTCTTTAAGAAATATAATATTTTCCATCTCTATAATTCCGTGTTCTTCTGCAAGAATATAAGATTACGATGTTACAGATGTTATCGTTTGTGCTCAACAAGGGGCTTCATTTATAGTCTTTTATTTATATTACGTTTGTATTACAGCAAAGATAAAAATATTAGTTATATATAATGTATAATCATCAATTGATGATGAAAACACCACTAAGTAAGGCAATTTGTTGGATGAAGGCATAAAGCTTTCCTATTCTAGAGGAACTGATTGTCCATCAGTTTGGCGTATATGAACTAATTTAGAATATCCCTTTTTTTTTTTTATTTATTCACAAAAATCCACAGCCTACTTAAATAAATTAATAAATAATTAAATTAATACTACTATAATACATCTGGTTTACTTATCTTAGGGCCAATAACGGATTTACATTTTAAAGATACAACTTATTAGTGTTGAGTAGGACATACAAGAGGTAGTACATTTGTCCCGTACATGACGTCAAAATGTAAGAGCGGCTCAACTTTTTGAAATGTACTACTTCATATTTTGTGTCCCGGTACTCGTTACACTACGTCATTAACTATAGGATGAGAGCGAGAGGTACTAATACCTTCAAACTAGCTAGTACGCCTCACTTCAATTGAAGTGGGACATTGTACTAGCTCAGTACAAAAATGAGGCTACTCTTACAAACTCTTTTTCAAGTCATGTCCTACTCAACACTACAACTTATATCGGGTATATCTAGACCGCAACCGAAAACGAAGCCGGGTGGTAGTTTTATGGCCGAGATTAATAACCGATCTTCATGTCTATCTAAAGATCGATCGCGAAAATAGACCAATGGGCTCAAGGTATTGTCGACGCGCTCACATTTGATGTGTTCTGATTGGTCTATTTTCGGGATCGATCATTAGATAGGGATTGGGATCGCTTATTAATTTCGTCCGTAGTGGTTACAGACACAATGCAAATAAAAATTTCGCAAAATAAGCGACAGAAATTTTGTGCAATTTTTTGAAAATCATCATGTTTGAGTGGTAAGTACCTAGTTTTTGCGAAAATAGTAATTTAAACCCTTACGCTCCATTGGGTTTTTAAAAATAAAAAGGTGTACATCCTAATTTTAGGAAAAATATGTATTTACCACCCAAATACGACGATAAGTAAAAAATTCCAAAAAAAGATTGACGATATTTTTAGTTGCATTGTGTCTGTACCCACTAATACTACCACCTGGCTTCGTTTTCGGTCGCGGTCTTGATATACCCTGTATAATAGGCAGTCGAAACATTAAATAAAGTTGAGCAAAACTTAATAAGTAATAACAATAACAAAATAGTAATAATCCATCCATCCATCCATCAGCCAAAGGACGTTCACTGCTGAACATAGGCCTCTCCTAATGATTTCCACAGTGTCCTGTTGGAGGCAGCCTGCATCCAGCGACGTCCCGCCACCTTTACCAGGTCCGTCTGACCATCTTGTGGGTGGACGTCCTACGCTGCGCTTTCCGCTACGTGGCCTCCATTCGAGAACTTTTTGGCCCCATCGGCCATCAGTTCTCCGCGCTATGTGCCCCGCCCATTGCCACTTCAACTTACTAATCCGCTGGGCTATGTCGGTTACTTTAGTTCTCCTACGGATCTCCTCATTTCTGATTCGATCTCGTAGGGAAACCCCGAGCATAGCCCTCTCCATAGCTCGTTGAGTGACTTTGAGCCGCCTAATAAGGCCCATAGTGAGAGGCCACGTCTCGGTGCCGTATGTCATCACTGGCAACACACAACTATCGAAGACTTTCGATTTGAGGCACTGAGGTATTTTGGACAAGAAGACGTCGCGTAGTTTCCCGAACGCTGCCCAACCGAGTTGGATTCGACGATTGACCTCTCTCTCGAAGTTGGACCTGCCTAACCGGACCACTTGTCCTAAATAGACATATTCGTCTACAACTTCAAGAGTCGAGCCCCCAACTCCAATGGGGGTGGGCACAACATGGACATTCGACATGATCTTCGTTTTGTCCATGTTTATTTTAAGACCCACCTGTTGGGAGACTCGATTGAGGTCTTCGAGCATAGTGCTAAGGTTCTCCAGCGATTCTGCCAAGACTACAATATCGTCGGCAAATCGAAGGTGAGTGATATACTCGCCGTTGATGTTGATGCCGAATCCTTTCCACTGCAAGAGCTTGAAGGCGTTTTCCAGCGCGGCAGTGAACAGTTTCGGAGATATGACATCTCCCTGTCTCACGCCTCTCTGTAGTGGAATAGCCTTCGTGCTCTGATCTTGTAATAGTAATAATAAAATCAGTCAATTAAGTATTGAGAATGTGTGCGTGTGTGTTTATGTGGGTGCATGGGTGTGTGTGTTTGCGTGTGTTAGTGCGTGTGTGTGTGAATGTTTGCATGTGTTTATACATTGTCTTCATTAAGGAGTTTTAAAACATTTGTTTTAAATATTATCTTGCTATCGTGAAAAATATCAGTTGACAGAAACTTCTTATTATAACTCTTTGTAAGCGACTTACTATTGAATTCTGCGCATAATTCGTAGATGAGTAAGGGACTGCAAACAAACTCGGATTTCGTGTACGATGTTTAGGAGTACAAAAACGTAGCATTTCCTTAGCGAGATCAGGACAGTCAATATATGCATTGCATACGCCGTGTAAAAATACCATGTCCATCGTCGTATATCTATTTTCTAGGCTAATAAGTCTATGATGGCTGCAGGAATCAATATAATTGTCGAAATTTTTGTGTGTCCTGTAGTTGAGATGTTTGATAAACTGATACTGTATTCTTTCAATAAAATGGGAATATGTGATATAACAAGGGTTCCAGATAGTACTGCAGTATTCAAGGGTGCTTTTTACGTATGAATTATAAAGTAATTTCAAACAACTTATGTCAGTAAATGGTCTACTAACTTGCAAGATAAATCCAAAGTTTTTGTAAGATTTTTGAACTATAGTATTAATATGTTCGGAAAAAGTTAGCTTTACATCTAATAATACGCCTAAATCTTTTACTAAATTTGTTCTTTTGATATGCTATGTTCTTTTGACTTATTTGATAATTAAATAATACGGGATTTTTTTTTGAGTAAAGGACACAAAGAGACTTTAGCTGATATTAATGCCAATACGGTTTCGTTCATAATATTTAGTAAGTCGATCAAGATCTGTTTGAAGTTGTATGCAGTTAGTATAATCCTTTATTTTAATAAATATTTTTGTGTCATCGGCGTACATTAAAATTTGGCATGTTGAAAAAATTTATCTACATCGTATAAGTATGATGCATATAGTAGGGGACCTAAAATTGAATCCGGAGGGATACCAGAAGTGATTTCAATGAAGTCTGAGCGAAAACCACCTACAATGACCGCCTGAGATCGTTTCTGCAGGTATGATTCCATCCACCTCAGAAGGTTTCCTCGAATACCTAGCTCATAAAGCTTACATGATAGAATTATGTGAATTACGCGATCAAATGCTTTCTCGAAATCAGTGTAGACCACATCCATCTGGGAACCACCGTCCATGTTCGTAGCGACCATAGATGTAGTATAACATAGACGGCAATGTGAAAGAGATAGAATGATTTAAATCATACATTAAAGCGAGATGCATGATGCGACCATACGTTTACACGGAGAGCTAACTATAGCGATTTTGTGTGAAAATATGTCATTTAAGCGAACGACAAATTTCGCTTATTTTCTCGATTTATTTAATATTTCAGTACTAAGTAACTTTTATTAAATTTAATTTATTATGGTGAGTTGCCCAGTGCCTGGATGTGATTGATTTTAGTGTTAAAACCCGAATAATCATAGTTTTTCATCAGTACGTATCACTTTTTTTCAATGTTGTTTAATGGCAATATTGTAGAATTGTAAAACAAACCTTGTATGTATATCGGTAGAAAAGAATGTCCTTATTCATTATTTAAATGCGTAGAAAGCATCCATTGCCTATAAAAAATAATATCATATCCGTGAATTTATAATAATTTCAACCAACATTTGCTAGGGATTGATTGACAGTTTCGATCAATAATATTATGTCGATAAAAATATTCAATGACCATAGAGGTTTCTCTTCATTTTATAATCTCGTAGTATAACATCAATTCTACAATAACAGTTCACTTCACTTTATTTATTCACTATTGATATTTGCTAAATATTAATTAATATTTCGTGTGCGTGATTTACCATTTCTGAGCCGGTTTCCAAGTAACTGTGCCACGGAGGCTGTCATTTTAATAAAATAATAGAACATTAGATATTATTGTAAGAAATGCTATACTTCTATGCACCATTTCATTTTCAAAACCCTGAAACAAGACATTGTTTATTTATCATATTTAGATATGGATTAAAATTTGAAGTTCTCCTAGTAAGAAACACTAAGATAGGTGATTGTGAAAAGCTTTAGTTTATTAAAATCTCTCCCTCTCTCCAGACACAGGATCTCCACATCGATTTGTTATAAGCGAAGAAGCATCCAGCGACCTCCTGCAACCTTAAAAATGTCCTCCGACCACCTTGTATGCAGGCGTCCGGCACTTCCAAGTTTACTTCAAACCTCAATTGACATAAATAAGTTTCCTAGTATACAGATAATAAAATGTGTTGATTATTCTCAGTTTTATAAGATCTACATATCCATTACAATATAAAAGATATTTTTATTCAGGTGAACGACCTTTACAAAACTTGTCAAATAAAATTATTCTCAAATATGACGATTTATCTTTATTTATTTGTGTTTATGTATCTGTGTTGAAATAAACACAATCATTATTTTTCTGTTAAAATACAATGAAATGTCTCATATATCTATAAACTTTTGTTTTATTTGTTGAGGCCGTTAGCTATATCGATATGATAGTATCGACAGTGCATGGCGCAGCATTATCTGTCACGCACACATGCAAACTTCACGCACACTATCATATTCTCGTTTTGGTTTCACTCAAAATGATACATTGCCGATCTATGTATATACTACATCTATGGTAGCGACGTAGTTAATAAACGTGCCCAAGTTAGTTGCCGTTGACCGGCTCTTCATAAACCCATGTTGCTCTGGAGGAATTGCAGGTGAAATTGCAGACTATATTTCAGCATTTTTCCAATAATTTACTGAGAACGTTAAGAATAGGTATTGGACGGTAGTTTTCAATGGAGGTTTTAAGACTTTTTTTGTGGGTGGGAACAACGTGGGCTTTTTTCCAAGCATTCTGAAAAATTCCGTCACACAAGCACCGATTAAATAGTGATGATATTGGGCCAGCCAGTGTTTTAGCGCATTTTACAAATAATATAGGTGGTAATTCATCACAACCAGCTCCCTTATTAACATCGAGATTACATAATAGATTTTCAACTTATTCCGGTCTAACTGAAATATCGTGAATTACATTTGAATTTAAGCTTTCATTGCAGAGAGAGGGTGATGGGTAATTTTGTAAAGGTATATTAAAGTTTCTTTGGAAAAAATCATTAAATGCAGAACAAATATCAATTGGATTATGTACTTGTGTGTCGCCATATGACATTTCATTATTTAGACTTTACTAAATTCCAAAACAGCTTAGGGTTATATATAAGGTTATATTTATTTAGGGTTTAATTCCAACAGGTTGATGTAGAGATCCTTGGGGGAGGCTTATGTTCAGCAGTGGACTTCCGGTGGCTGAATAGATAAATACTAGATAGAGACCCTAATTTGAGAAATCCCTGAATGTGGTTCTGGATTTGAAATTGCTTTAGGTCACAGTAATAGTGGCACTAATTGAATGTGTATTAGTGTAAATCACGGTAAATCACGAAATTATGATCAACGAATCCAGGAACATAGGATCACTACTATCTATAAATGAAACAACCACAATAAATACCTTAATATATCATTTCCAGTATTATTAAAAATGTTGTTATTCATCAATACTTTAATCTTGGCTGTTCGTTCTCATTGTCGACTTTCTGAATTATCACCTACAATCCGATATATTTTTGGTATCGGCTTATGTCCAGCGTTTTCTCTTGCACAATGTTGATTTATTGTCGTTATTGTGAACGTATTAATCCTCGCATTCCATCTATTAGCGGAATATTCTTGTATAGGCCTTATTTTGGTATTTTATTTTAATGAAAATAAGAAAACACCCTGATATTTTTGCTGTTCTGGTACTTTTGGTACTATATGGCCTAAACACTCTCAATCGATTCTCTCGATTGTAGAGTAGGCCCGTGCCCTGCAGTGGGACGTATATGGGCTGATATAGGATAGATACTTTTGGAAACTGAGTTATTAGTTTTGGACTGAAGCAAGGAGAAGCACACAAAATAATTAATAAACTGGAATGGAATATGAATATTAACTTATTTATTTATTTTTAGGAAGACCGGAGCCGAACCATTCATGCCGTCGAGTCGTCAAATGACTACGGTGTGGTTTAACACTGTAATATATTCGCGGCTGGTAATTTTTGATTTTCTAACCCACGAGTCCTGTCCATTAATGATTTATATGGCTACATTAATTAATAATGCTGTTTATACCTTCCAGAGCACATCACAAAATGCTATCAACGTAATTTCATAATGTAGAGGCTTCACCAAATAATACCAGCAAACCACATTTTTACTCATTATTGAAACGACCTCGACCGTGCTTGTAAACGTTAATTATTTAAAAATAGAACACACACGTAATAGCTCATTGTTTTGTTAAACCGAGCTTTTGATAGTGTTGCATCGACACTTAACTTATTTGCTAAGACAGTAGTTGCACTTAGCTGCAAAGTCTGGCATTAAATTCATTAATAATTTGCTAACAAGCGCGACTCTTTGTGTCCGTCTAATGGACGGACGTCACTTTGCCATTACCGCGAGATGAATGACCCGACATTCTCGCACTAATGCACTGGTACACTTTGATTTTACTCCGGCCTGTAAAAATAGACTTCCCGAGGAAATTTTAGATAGCACGCTTGCAGTTGTAACTTTGATAGTGATTTGCTAAAGTTGGCGTGCAAAGATTATACAGAGAATTTAGAATAGTCCTTCGAATACCTATGTGGTCAACTTAAGGTTTTAAAAGATACTCATGCTTGCATTTGCCGATTGTGTTGCAACTTTTAATTCAGTTTGGAATATATCAGTGGCATTGAGAACACGTTTAATTTAAATATAGGTATACGGTTCATGTCGCGTGACCGGACCAGATGGCACAACATCGTGCGCTAAGGATTGTTGTCCTTATGACTCACGACCTCCAGCATTTTGGAATCGACGCAAGCTGGAGGAATATAGGTATAGATTCGAAATGATTCAATCAATCCACCTGTTGTTTTGTTTAATCTCTTGTGTATCCATTAGACATGACACAAAAGCAAAACTGAGGGTAGGTATCTCATCAAGTTGTTTGGATGGGAATTTCAATGCGACTGACATTAAGCTTAAGAAATTATTAAAAAATACAACAAAGCTGCCGCAGTCGGCGTTCTCATCGTTCAAGATTTGTAAATATGCAAAGTATTCAAACGAAACTAATTTGTTTTCCCCGGGATGAAATTAAAAAGTATGACAAGAGATACAAATTGTTCCGCCCTCAATTTGCTCGTGTCTCAACTTAACCATTTTGTTTGTTATTATAAAGGCTCATTTATTAGCAAAACCGCAGGACATTACGCTTTATGAATTTCCCTTTTCTGATTCGAGCACGATAAAGCAGATTTATATTTATTCGCCTATTTTGCTTCGTTTGCATAGGAAGTAATTACGCTTCGGGTTTTTTGCCAGCGAGTAATACGCGTGGTTAATTTGTAGTTTATTGAGTACATTTTGACTAATTACAGTCTCCGTTGGTGCTATCTAGAGAATTTAGATTTCATTTTTTCATTCTACTTGACAATATCTTATACACAGGATTAATGCATCATGCGATTATATTTGTGTTAATGAATTACGTATTTATGTTTCTTCCTTCTTCTCTTAATATAACATAATTATCCTGAAAATCAAAGTAGACCTCATCAATGACTTTACTTTTAATTTTACAGCTGCCTGACTTGATCTTTTTCATGTAGGCCTTTCTTCCACGTTAGTCTGATTCAGGTTTGTACACTTCGTATTGAAATTGTTGGCACAAAGATTACTAAGGTTTCTTATTCAGATTTCATTCATTATTCGGACTGGATCAGTGTGTTGAAAGCTCCCACACAAAGTGAAATATGTATAGCCTGGTACAGACATACAATATGTTTAACTCGTGATTCCTTGTGCTGTCTTAGAACATACCACGAACACTGAATAGCACGTTCCCTGCTTCAGACAGTGCTTTAATTAACAAGCAGGTACGGTACAATTCAACAGATAGTTCATATAGAATGTGTACTGCATGCTAACATTGCATAGAACTTATAGATACAAGCGTATGCATTTTGAGATATTATGACTTTCTATGACAACTGAAGCAAATTTTCTTCTATGTTTACTTAATAGTGAAAGTCCATTGACTAAGATTAAGGTTCATATGAATGAACCCTAATGAATGATATAATGAAAAAAGGTATTTAAGACGGGTGCCTTTAATTTGTCGTTGACTATAGCTGCGCTGATACGCATATACGCATACGCACCGCGCTTAATTTTTTTAAAATTTTGGTGTTCATTGGTATTCGGTTTGTTCTATAGTACAAATACAGTGTATAGGAAGAAGTTTTTTTATTGAGATGAATGGCGAGAAGAGCATGCTTGTAATCGCATGCCATTAGCCTGATGGTCAGCGATACGACCGCTCATGTACAGTAGTAAAACCAAACAACACCATGAATTACAAAACATTGCTTGGCACTCCACTGGACTCGCCATCCTGAGACATAAGATGTTAAGTCTCAATATGTCCAGTAGTTACTCTGGCTACAATGTCCTTCAAACCGGAACACAACAGTGTACACTGCTGTTTGGCGGGAGATATAGACATTGCCGTGATACCCACCCAGGCGGCCTCACACATATGAGAGACCAGTTAATTATATTTGTAACTATGAAACTCTAACAATTGTACCACAGACGATTCTTCAAGTACTGGATGCAGAATGCTTTAAAAATCATAGAAATTGCTCTAATGAATTCTTTGCGCTGAATCAATCGGTTTTGCGAGTGAAAAGTGTAGAATATCGAATATCTTTTTATAATCCGACGCGCTGTGGTTCATTGTACAAGCTGCAGGCAGTCATAACTAGTTAACTTTTTGTCTTTTCATCTACTTTCCTGTGATTCCTTAGATCTTATTTCTTTATGGCATTTACTTGCTCATTAATAAGTAGATTTATAGCTTATTAATATTAATTTATTTATAATTAATATATTTTAATATTGCATTTTATTAATAATTTAATTAATGATATCTTCATGTAAATTGTAATAGGATAATAATACGAAATTTTTAGTTGCATTGTGTCTGAAATCACTAATACTACCACCTGGCTTCGTTTTCGGTCGCAGTCTTGATATACCCTGTATATTAAAGTTGTTTGTAACCATAATGTTAGTGTTACATAATTTAGAAAATAAAATAGTATTTGGGTAGAAATAGCTCGGTAACTGCGAAATATCGGGTGAGCCCAGGTAATGGCGCATCAAATGTTATATTTTCACACATTGAGGATACCACAGGAGTACGTCGGTAATATCGTCGGTATAACGGAAGAACTAAATAACTCCGATTTTGGCCAAATTGACCTTTTATAATTTTCGTGAACTCCAAAATGTGCCGCATCTTTTGGTCTAACAAACATTCCTATATCTTAATCCAATCCAAAAATAAAGCCATTTTCGTGTTTCAATTGTAGAAATAGATAATATAATATGGCCAAGTCTACAAGTAGTGGAATCAATGTCACCGTTCATTCTTCGATTTCCTTGAATTCTATCACACATATATATGTACGATCTCTTACCCACTAGTGCTTCCAGTAGAAATATTTGTCGGAAATATAAATCAAGTATCTAGAATGCCCTCGTATTTCCGTGGAAATCTATTGTCGTGTACGAGCGTACGTAGCGCTTGTACAGAAAGTGTGAAGCACTCATAGTTGTTATAGAAATAATTGACATTTCGACGACGCGACGCTACGAACGCGAGGGTCATGAAATGCTTGTGCTCGAGTTACGGTTATATGAGTGAAAGTACAGAGCCTGTGATTTTTGTAGATAGAATAGAACAATATTATATTAAATGGAATTAACTTGCTGTTTAAAAGAAATGACCAATTATGTCTTGTGATCAATTAATTAAACCCTCTGAGCTAATAACAGGTTTAGAAGATTTGCTTATAATTTGATTTGTGTGTTTCCGTAGCGATAGGCTCTCACTCTGTCACATCTTAGGAAATAAAATCGAAACATGGGTGTCACGAGTGCCACCTCTATTTATGCTCTTGCGAATACAAGCGTGAGTAACTGTTACCAACTATTATTTTATCTATCGAAAATTGTTTACTTATACAAATTAAATAATATGCAATTAATGAGTGCCAAATGAAGCCGGCCACTTTCAACATGTCACTGTGACTGATGAAGCTGGCAAAAAATACTACAAAATCTACTATAAGCTAATGCTCTCTTTCAAATTAATTCCTAACCAATCGACTTAATTTGAATATATCAAGACTACTTGTAATGTGACAACGTGGCGATGTCCCGAGATGTTCTGGCGAGTAAGTAAATAGGCGAAAAAGTTTGTTAGATATTTATTCGTCCTCAAACACCCTCTTTTCGCTATAAATCTGTGCCGTGTTGAATATAGTTTGCATTATTATGCAAACTCAAGTGCCGGAGACCCTGGCGTGTGAATAAGGAACTGTTGTGACAAAAAGTCTTAAAAACAATGTGTCTTCTTTCCTTTGTCGCTGATAACTATCGTGCTGGGCGCCACAACCGATCTAGCAGTCGGATTATATCCTAACTCGGTAATTGTGGAAACAAATCTAACTAGGTGACATGTTTCTTATTATATACCTAGTTCACCGGAAAATCAAAAGCTTACACTAGAGGGGAAATAATAAAAGTATATTAGCCTAATTCCATTACAATAAGAACAAACATTAATCATGTAAATAAAACAAATAAAAAATAATACAATCTTGAAATCTATGTAGGACATATTTCATTTAAATAAATGTGCAATTAATCAAATAAAAATATAACACTAGGGTTATAATTGAACGTTTTGTTACAATAGCCGCAGAACACGAAATAAAGTTAGAAAATCAACATGAACAGTTATTAAGTTAACACGCGATGAAACGATTAGTCGCTTATTAAATGAATGCTTAAGTTGAATCGATAAATTGTCGATCAATGGGAAATTATTAATGTCGCACGATCACGGGAAAATGGCACCCGAGCCGCGAATAACCTTGTAATAACTATCGATAAGTTACATTAATGTGTTACGTGTCATACAAGAACCGGGGGGCAATGGCCTCGATATTGGCATACACCGAGGAACCAGTACATATCCACTTCATACAAAATAGTTTTGGTAGTGTAATGTAACTATAAAGCCATTTATTGTGAAAACGTGGTGTTTTATTAAATCCGACTAGTATTAACGCTGGGATACACCACGAATTTTAGGCCAGATTTTATTTTTAAGCAAAAACGCTTTGTGCTTCTGTGTCATGATATTATAGAAAACAATTGACGCGAAATCTGACAGCAGATATTAGCTTTTTAAAATAAAGTTATACCTATAGGGAAAGTGTTTTTACGATACAAAGGATATACATATATCGATAGATTTATTACGTGCTCGTCGAGACACCGTCTAATCTACAGACTGAGGAATCTTTCACGTCGTTCCACTTGCGCGGTATCTAAATTCTGGGCCATTTCCTTTCGATACAGTGATAGGACATTAACAGGGAATATCTTTTTTAAAATAAAATGTCACGATGGTGAAACACAATCTATAGTATTTCAATATTTTAATCTTAAAACTATTTTCTTTTAAATATGTTTTAAACGATCAAGTGAAGATTCCATTCTGTTTTTTATCATCATCATCAGCCATGAAAGCAAAAATTGCAAACAAATGGACTAGTTACCTGATGGTACATGGTTATTATCGCCGATGAAGATCCATAATACTAGAATAATCATGGATGCCTTATTTTTTCGGTTTATTTTGATATAATAAAAGCATTTTTAATTTTCACCTTATAATTTTTTTACATCATGGTATGGAATATTTATGGGTTTGCCATACTTTTAAGTTGTAGATAAATAGCGATCGACTTTTTTTAAGTGCTCCAGGTGACAAGTAATTTAGTGAGTTCTGTAAAGACTTGGTCCGAATACGATTACATTTTATTCCAAGATTCCATGTAAAGACTTGTTTGAAATAATTTTATCTTATATCTATGATTTTTGATAAGGCCAATTTTTCAATAATCAAATAAAAGAAATATATCAACAAATTAAAGAAAATATATGACCAAATTGGAGTTCTTGGCAGTTTCATTAATAAATGTGTCCAAATGTGTCACTTTATATTTATTATTTTATAGTTTAAACAACTATGGAGCTGATGCCTAAGGCATTTTGTGCTCGTCAGGTTGTATTTTATTTGATAGAAAAGTTTCAGCTGACGACTGTCTGTATCAGTCAGTTTATAATTTGTTTGACGTTATAATTTATAAAATGCTGATATGTTATTGAAAATGATTTAGGACAAGTAAATGTATATTACTCGCTAGTGATTAGTGCTTTATTGATGAGATAGCAAAGGAGATTTGCGTCACGTGCCGCGTACATCCGTATCTCGTTGTGGCAGATGTACGTCTTAATTAAGATCAATGTTTATTAAGGTTCACATCAATGTTTTGCCTCAAGTCTTCGCTTCATACATCTATTTTTGGTTGAGGAACGCAGTGAATGATATTATATTCTGTTTAGTTTGTTTAACATAGTTTCATTGGAATATGAATTTTATAATTAATATACCTATTATGTACTGGTAAGATGTTTTCTAAAGCAAGAAGCAGCCAATGTAAACTTAATTCGATTTTATGTCCTGTTTGATGTATCAATAAAATCCTTTAACATCAATGTTCGTTTGTCAGATTTCATTTTACAGCTTGTACTAAAATGCAGGGCAAATGAATCGCGTAATTTAAAAGTTGTGTTTGGATTGGTGTAAAAAATGTGTTTAGATGGTGGTGATGGTGTAAAAGGTAAGAAAAAAAACTTATCTTCGTAGAATAGGAAGAATAAGAACAATAAAAGTAAATTGAAGTTGGATAGAATTTTCGCTTCGCGAGTTTTAGTGGCCGATTTGGCGTAACGAGTTTTTACGCCTTAACAACTTTGCCGGTTTTCACAGCAAAGTTCACTTGTAGCAAGTTTTTGTACTGACTTGGACGATTGCAAGCCTGTCGAAGTTTCCCCGATGCCAACATAATTTATATCTCTTTTGATAACACTGTATGAAATTTTCTTATCTTCTTAGCTGTTTTATGACTTCGGTTTTGACTTTTCCAATATGATTTGTTCTTTGAAGAATAACTTGCTTTATGAATCCGTATTTAGATTTCTATATTTTCGTCTGTACCGTTTGTCAAATTTATTGGGTATTGTTACGCTATTTTTGTCTACATTAATGAATAATCACAAACAAAAGATGTGGGCTGATGTACCTTGTTAATATTTTCTCATTCGTCAACTCTTGTACAAACTTTTTATTCCTTGTACCTAGAATCCTTGAAATCTAAAAGTTGTGCGCAAAAGGAAAATTTATAGAAGTCTAAATATTAAAAAAAAGTCCTAAATAGCCATTTTCCCAAGGGCATAGTTCATTAAAACGTATAGCATTGGGAAGCCCAGTGACGTAAGAAAATTACGTAAATTTGGTACGTAATCAGATTACGATATAATGTATTCCAAGCACATGATCTGCTCGTTGAGTACCTCCGCTGAATATCTTTAGCAAGTCCGTGTGCAGGCGGACCCTTCGTTAATGTTTTATTCGCTTTAATCACGGGGAATCTTGTAAATATTCACTTTGGAGTGATCATAAATTACTGGATAGACATGGAAGTAAATCCGGCTTGTAATTGGACAGGCGGCTTGGCCGGAGATGTGTCGGTTAACGACCGTGTGCTCTTCCGCAGATACATTTGGCCGAGCGTTATTGCGCTCATATTAGTATATTCATAGTGTATACGCTTTTAGATTATTTTGTTCTTTTTATAGATTTGACAAAATTCAGTATTTTTTCCCGGCATTTTGTTGTCTTCCACATAACGCAGAGTTTGGTTTGGAGAGAGTGAATTTGGATTTCAAAAGCCGAAAATTATTACGGCATGATATCTATTTTGAAGTGTTTAAAATACTTACGGCCTTATTCATAGACAGTTTTAAAACCTATTTTAGTTATGTTAGTTATCGAATGGTTGTCTTCTTCGCTCAAACTGAATTCAAAAGTTGTTCGAAAGGGACACAAACATTCGATAACTAAAAGAGGTTTGAAAACTGTCTCTGAATTTGGCAGCTAATGGTTATATATCAATTCACTTTAATTTACCTTACAGTTAACAGCCTCCGTGGCGCAGTTGGTTAGACGCCGGCTGTGATACGAGAGGCCGCGGGTTCGATCCCCGCACCGAGAGAAATGTTTGTGCGGCACACAAATATTTCTTTCGGGTCTGGGTGTATGTAAGACCGAAAAGTGTCTCGTAGTTCTGATACCTGCGATACAAGACTTAATTGATCTCAATGTGGGGTCAGGGCTATGTATGTGACTGTTGGGTGTATATATTTAGTTTCTTACTCAACCGCTCGTCAGGCGATCCTACCTACGCTCATAGTTTGATTGTTTTGGAATTGCAAATTGAATGTATTCAGTAATACCGGACACACATAGTTTCGAAGCGCTCTGAATGGCCTATCTGGTTACTGTAATCCCGGTGTTCAAAGGCCCACGGTGAAATATAGTAAGGCCAATTTGTGAACCTCTCCAGCACAGTACATTACTTGCTTTGGAAGTTGTATGCGATTTTCATCCTTGCTGTTAGTGAAGTAATATATTTGAGATGTGTTCGGTCTATGGCAAAGCTTGTTATGGTTTCTTATCAGATTTAAAATTTAAATATATATTATTTGATCTTCGTAATATGTTGGTCATAAATAGACCCGTTGTCCTCAATGTCGATTTAAGGAATGCAATTTAATTCCGATGACAGATCAACAATGACATACAAATGGAAATTTTCATTGGCTTAGCTCTGTGCATGAAATTATAGGTGGTGCATCGCACCGGAGCATTTCCATCTCGCGGCACTACTGCTACCGACTGAGCACAGCCGCAAACTCCGATAATTGGGAGCACTGCGCTCGGATATTGCTTTTTGATGTTATGAAACAATGAATTCTTATATTTCTCCATTTGTATACATTTTATGAATGAATTTCAATGGTATGATTAGATTATTATCTTGTTTGGCGACCTATTTAAAATACAGATCAGGGTTATAGGTCTAATTCTGTAAACGTGTTGACAATGTTATATTTGTAAATATAAAATTGTAATTTTTGAATATTAAAGTTTATTTTTCTTCGTCATTCATGTTTTGACCATAACTTTTTCATTGTTCTGTCATGAGGACTAAACACCAAACATTATAATAGCGATGTTGTAGTCTTTAACACTGTTTCCGGCCTTAAGATTACTGTTCTCTTATATATCTGTTAAGGATACCACTCAAATATCATCACATACGTTCACATCTGAGACTGTATAATTACTTCTTTTACTTTTTCCGGACTTCCAGTTTAAGGTCATTTTAAGTTAATTAATTTCTATGTTTTAGCCTTCAGAACATGACATATGGACAACGTAACTCCACAATTTACATTATACTACTCTTAACGCTGCGCCACGTTTTAAAATCCAGACAGATTTTATTACAACTAATATTTCTCTATTGTTTGTCGGACAAAACCCGGCGGACACCGTTCAGTTTGTCATGACAGATTTTATAACAACAATTTATTTGGAAAAATAATCTGCATGCGAGCTTTTACGTACATTCGCGCATCAAATACTTTTTAATACCAAATAAATAAATCAAATCCTATAAGCGAATATTCTAAATCATTCGCGGTTTGAAATTAGCATGCGTATATCATGTCAAACTCGGCTATTATTTTATATTAGATTTAATATATTCGTTTTGGTTTCGAAACCTATGAAATTTTGATCACAATGAAACAGTAGGCAACGAAATATTTGGATATGTCTCGTAGATATCTTCGTATGGATATTGTAATGTATTCCTCCAGAAAAACCAATCGCAGCATTGTTTATTACAAAAATAATCTTACAATATAGGCCACCATTGCGTTACTAATATAATTAATTTGATGCCGTGGTATGTTCTCGTACTCTAGTCTTAGATGGAGCCACACTTAATGATTAAAATATTATACTCACAAATTTTCCCTACACTTATTTTTATTTAAGATTTGTCACGGCTAAATCTGTAGTTACTCTTATTTACCCATCATAAATTAAGATGGATGACGACTGATCTACTCAAATAATTAATTATGCTTAAAAATAGGTCGAGAATAGTCGCGAGCTGTCGGCAGCAGCAGGAAAACAATCTTGAAGGCGTAAGAAAGGAGAATTGACATTGATTTAATATGGAAAAGCGCATTGACCGTTTTTTCCACATTTTCCATGGGGGACTTGTTAATATCGTTAGCAGTGCTGTAAAGTGTTTTAAGAGTCTGTTAAAGTAACAGAACAAAATTTATTCGAGGGCGCGGGATAGCTATTCGGTATGGAATCAGGCCAGGCTCCAACGATTGTGTTTCACTCGATAACAAGCTGACCTCGCTTGACCTCACTCTAAATGTAATTTGAGTCGATGCGCTAAATTCAATTTCAAGCTTTTATTTGCATGTTACCTTTATTAACTAAATAAAATATTGTGTGTGAATGTTTTCATTTTGTAGACCTAGTTTAGCTCCAGAGGACGATTGGAATTTTAGTCGAAGTTTGGGAAATCGAAGTATTATTACTAGAATCTGAATCCTCTAAGTTTAATGTAAATGATAATAAATATTGAATAACCCGTCAGCCTTCTTGAAGCAATTGGTTAGACGCCGGCTGTGAAACGAGAGGACTCGGGTTCGATCCCCCACCTAGACAATGAATGCCTGTGCGATCCACAGATATTTGTTTCGAGTCTGGGTGTTTGTGAGACCGAAAAGTATCTTGTAGTTTCTTATACCTACGATACAAGACTTGATCTTAGTGTGGGGTCAGGACTATGTATGTGACTGTTGGGTGTATTTATTTAATTATTATTTACTTATATAAAAACTTCGGAATTGTGGATCCGCTTTACATTCATAAACACAAGCACCAACGACCAGAGCTGGAGCAAACATTTGTTGTCTGTACAAATATTTATCTATCCAGGCATTGCACCCGTAACCCTCGGGGTAGAAAGTAAATTTAACTGCCAACAGATTAATATTAAGAATTAATTTAATGGTTGATTTTTCATATACCCAAAATAATGGACCGTATAATTAGACTCAACCAATATGAAACTCAAGGCTATAGAAAGGAATCTTGATCTACTTCGATCCCATGTCATTCGCGTGTACGAACCAAATTGAAGTGCCCTCAATTTGCGCTCCTTTATTTATAAACACATGTTTTATTTACCCGTTTGAATTTTGTTTTATTACACAAGAGCCTTGCATTTCCTTGAGATGAAAAGTAGGCTCCGTCACTGTCAAAAAAATATCAATCATTTGCTCCATTGTTGCGTGAAAGAGGAACAAACCAACAAATTATTAAACCCAATTTCGCAGTTACAATATAAAGTGTAGATATAAGAATACAAAAATGAGACTCAATTTAAATTAATGTCTGTTTGCGGTTTATTGTGTCTTGGGATAGCGTTTCTGTCAGCGTAAATAGGACTTCGGAAATAATTTGGTTCCGAATATTTCCCTTCGCCGTGGCCTTAGCTAAATCGGGGACCATAGATTTAAATCACTTCGTGGTTACACTCGCCGGGAGATTGTATTTGAATGGGTAATAGATATATAAAATCTATATTGCTAAAGTTACTTTTGCACTCGACTATCGCTTTATTGGTGTAGTGGCAGCGTATACTTGTGAATCATGGGGATTGATTTCGGTTTCCAACAAAGGAAATTTTTCCGTGTTTTTTTTTTTTTCAATTTCATGAATTTTCCGAGACAGAAACAAGCACGAGGAATAGGGGGTGACACTATTGGTGCCCATCCTGTTGGGGATAGAAATGTGAGCTTAGGTTTCTTTATTTACAACCGATTAATCATAGAAAAATGATCAGCATAATGCATGGATCTCCGAATTTTTACTAAGATTATGATCTTAATATTTTGTCGTGGAAAAGGACTCGGGAAGGATTTTGGATTAAATCAACGGAGACAATATTTTCCTCTGTTTTTCGATTGTAGTTACTGTATGTCTCTATTATGTCACAGTAGATTTGTCGCTTAGAATACGGAGGATCAAAATAGCCATAACTCTCTTAAGATTTACAATTTAAAAGATTAGTAATATACACGTATAGATGTGGGATAAGGGTAAGCAGAAGACTACGATTTAGTAAATGCGGAGGTAGGACGGGAAGTGCGATGGTTCTTCATTAGAATTCATGGCTTGACGTGGAAAACTTTGCGTGTTAATTGTGTTTTTGTCTTGAATAACGCACTCATTGTCTCGTAAATTCCCTTATTTTGCATAAAGTGGTGCGCAACTCTTTTATACAGCTGTGATATCTGAATTAGAACAGCGTTTTATTTATATTTTGGAATGGTATTGTCACACTTTTGCGTATCAACGTTTATAGATCTGATACGGTTGGATTACATTTAATTTGAAGATGTATATTGATTTTCCTGATTGAACATTACGTTACACATAGACTTCGGATTGTGAGTCAAGTATTTCTTTACCCGGATAATAGCCTAGTTCTTCGCTTAATGTGGAGAGAAATGCACCACATTGAGACACCATTCCTCCGTAACAATGTAATGTACCTATATTAAGATTTACGATACATTTTGCATAGAATAGGTACACATCGATTGGCTACATCCGATCAAGTCAGTTGCGTCGCTACGGTAACCTATTTCACTCCGGTACAGTACTGTCCAGCTTTGATAAAAGGTTTAAAAATAAACCTCGAGTATTCGACCGTCTTACATCCATTCAATTTAGACTGCGAATGTGAAATATGACAATATTATAGTATTATTCCTTTTTCGATGTAATTTTGCATTATAGATTTAATAATATAACATCATCTATGAGACAGTCTATTTGGTGGTATATGTGCACCAATATAGACAGGCTTTATGGCTCTGTCGGTAAAGGCGCTGGCTATGACAAAATGTTTGCGTGATTCATATTTCTTTCGGAAGTGAGTGTTGAGAGACGAGATCTCTCGTTATTTCCGACTCACCTAAAGACACCCTACACTAAAATATCCTGTTTAAAGCATCCTTTATAAATAGAACTATCTATTTTTCAACATGTAATAGTAATTTGCATCGTCATTTTAAGTTTAGTATTTTTAATAGTATTTTTTAATTATTAATTGAGAGATTTTGAAGTGATAAACCGCTTATTTTTTTTAATAATTGCAACATCTTTTGTTATTTCATTTAATTATTTTGAATAAATGTCCGTCATTTCAAATAAATATAATTTATAGAACCCATAGTATAAACGTAAATATTCAAGATAATTTTTTCTCAAACTTGAGCAGGTTCTTGTAGCAATTGTGAGTAGTAAATTGTAAAGTTGTAAAATTAAACGTGTTGTCATTGTGTGAGCAATTTGGGTTGTGAAACGTTACGTTGCGTTGTGTAGTCACTTCGGTCCCCGGGGAGTGATTTCCAGGTGATTCGCGACTGTGATATTCTGTTTTATTTGTAAAATGTAGTTCGCTGTTCCGTCTCGGGAATTTTCGACGTTCGCACTTTATTTACTGGACACCGTAATGTGGATTTGAGCGGAAATACTGCGGGTGTAATGACTTTATTACGTGCAAAATGGATTTTTTTTTGTAGCGGGAAAAGTTATTTCAAGCTTACAATCTGTAAAAGTCCTATTTTATTTTATGTATTTTTTTGTTAGGACCACCAACATGCATTTACACTTCTCACAAAACGAGTATAGTTAAATCGCAACCACGGCATGTTGTAGACTAAATAATTATGATACATCCAACAACGAATTTTTTTCTTTCCTTTATTAGTGTACAGTTTCATAATATATAAGTTTTAAACCTGTAGAGATCATTTTAAGTAGAGTAGCATAAGGGAAAGCTTATACGACGTTTATATCTCCAAATAAAAATCTAGAAATTTCTTGCTGATGCTGTTAGTGTACTTATAATACTACTACTGTACTATACTGCAGCATAAAGCTGAATGGGAGGCCCATTGTCGGCGCAATAGTTTAGTCACATAATATTGTTGCATAATAGTATTTTTGTCATGTTTTTATTTTATGTATATTTTGTTATTTTATTACCTACCTATGTATGTTTGCGCCTCCAATAAATGTATTTCTTTCTTTCTTTAAAATAACTTCTATACTCTAAAATATTTTTCGTGTCCTCAAAATTGACTTGTTATTTACTAGCGCATTGTTGGCTTAGATTTTAGCATAAATGATTTGAATCTTGATATAGTACATTTGATGAAGAGGTTTTCACTCGGTCTTAATGGAGGGTGTCCGAAATATTCAATTTATTCATTTATTTTATAACTTCTTATTAAAAAAATTTAAGGCATAGATATGGAATAAAATACTCTGGTACTCATTCGTAAAGACGAAAAATTCAAAGTCTCAAAACACTTCATATTTCAATAATAAAAATTGATAATGCTTATACAGTAACATACACAAGGATCATAATTTTGTCCCTGAAACACTCCATCCCGGTGCCCAATGGACCCTTCTAGTCTGAGGGATTAGTAAGTAATCAATTTGTGAATGTATGCAATCGAGTCGAATTGCTGATGGCTCGCCGATATCCGAAATGCTTGCTATTACTAAATCCGATCCGATTTAGTCGACAATGGCCATTTATTTATGGTGTTTTATCCGATTGAATTGCACGATAATTATGCTTTAATGTTCGCGGAGTTAGAACCGCATCTGTTTATTGTTGTTTTAACCAGACGGCAGAGAGAAAAAAATCGTTTATCTGTTGTATTACAATATATTGAATTCGTCTTTGTTTATAATTAATGACCACTAAATATAACAGACATCCCTTGAATGTGGTAGATTTTTATAAATTAATAGGTCCGGTAAACGAATTGTAAGTGATCATGAACATCCACAACACTTGGATCATGGATGTGTTGCCAGACCATCAAATTGGGAGAGGAGCGGCAAGGAAAATGGGAAGAGGTAAGGGGAATTGAGCATACGGAAATTTCACTTACCGAACCAAAAGTGATAGCAAAGTTGTCGCTTTACGTCGGTCTTCTGTGAGACAGTGGTACCGCCCCGGACGAGCCTGCCCATTCATGAGTCATGACTGACAACAGCGTGGCTCTACCACTTCTTAATGTGATTGCAGGGAATTTAACTAGCCACATAGAATGGATATTATTGTATAAGATTTCCAGTATGTATTACTTATATTATTCTGTGTATTGGTTTTAATTATAGCTTTTTAGGACTGTCTCCTAAATGACCCTAATCTCTATTGAAATTAATTGTTACACTAGATTATTTATTTAGATTGCGCTGTTTTTATATATTCAGTGCATTGTATTTGCATACATTGTCCGTATTAAACATGAAAAAGGAAGTAAGTGGGCCGTCAAGGCCTGAACAATATGTAATCCCTATATCGTTTCCTAGACAGTATTTCAGATATTCATAGAAATATTCCTACACCTTAAATGTTACTCCAATAACAATGTTGGTTGGTAATATTAACAAAGCGATCGGAGCGATGTGTTGGAGTCCTCAATCCGGCACTTGTCTCGGCTGTAGCGTGCTACACTATTGGGCCAGAAATGCGTTAGAATTCGGATTCGTGCCTCACTCCTGTGTTCATTCATTGCCTCCGCTACCCACGTTTTGAGAGATTTTACCTCAATATGTAGAGCTGTGGATATTATTATTGTACATGGTTTTAAGGAGTCTTGGAATATTGATTATTGGTGACGAATAAAATATTTTTAATATACAGCGGTTTATTAAGAGATTGGTGGTTGCAGGGTATTATATGTAAAAATCGTCATTATACGTCTCACTTAAGAGAGATAATCGGCTTTCGGCTTCAGTAACAAGGCTTTTTTTTTAATGCTTAGGTAGTATTTTAAGACTGCGCTGCACTTATGTTCAGTTGTAGCAAAGTAATTCATTCGTTCCAGTATAATAAAACCAATAATTCATTCAAAATTATCAACGATAAAAATCAAAATCCTTTAGGTACTAAACTAAATAACGGCTACGTGCTTGTTACATGTAAAGCAAGGTGGAACGTGAGTCAAAGAAAAGCGACAATTGGATGAGAAACCGAGTTGATAGCAACGAGCAATACGATGCTGTAAAAGTAGATTGTAAAACACTGTTAAGTGTTAGTGCACTTACATAAAATAATAAAATAAATGTTATAGTAAGTACGATATTATGTGAGCACCAAAAGGAACTTAGGTCGAGAGTGTGGAACCGGCTTGTACCGCCGCTCGTAAAAGGTTGACCGGACAGATTCTCTTACAAGGAACGCTTTCAGTTGCAAATGGGTCGTGGGGCCAGAGAGACGTCCAATTTATGACCCTCGATGGCAAACGAGCACGTTATTTAGAGTCCGATCGAGGAAAAAATAAGGATAAAGGAATTGAGCCATTCATTTTTCATAGTTTTATTTATGTAAGTCCATTCGGTGAGGAGTTACGGTTTCATAAACCGTCCGAGACGGTCCGCGCTTTGGCTCTCAAAGTGTTTCATATTTATTTTAATTGTCGAATAAAATACATCGTGTAGTAAAGATAAGGTCTAATAATTTATTATATATATGGCTCGCTGTGAGATACTCCGTACTCGCATAAATTCGCCGATACAATGACAAATACTGCTCTATATTGTGTTTAAACGGCGAGCTTATTATTTGTTTAGAAGGCAATATTATTGCCAAGCAGTTTCATAGTATTGTTTTGTAAGATTTGAAATTTGAAACAAAATATATACCTTCGTGTACAATATTATGTACTTCGACTAGCGTATTTGAGGTCAAAATATTTCAATATTTTCAATTTAATAATGTCGATATCACCGTATCAAAATAATTTGAATTTTAAAGGTGCGTTGGCTTGGAAGGTGTTAGAAAACAGACGTGTTTCAACACTTGTGGCTTAAGGAATTCGTGCGGTATTCATCCGGGCTCCGCCTCAAACGAATGTACCATATGAATCAGAAATTCCCCGGTTCCAGAGAATTCCCAGGTTTTTATTTTGGTGAAAAGAACAGTGGGTTTAAACATTACACGAGCCCAGGAGATAACTACTCCCGCTTTGCATTAGATATTGAAGCTTCCATTCGGAACAGCATACATTTTTCAGCTATTTTTGCTAGCTTTGCCCGCGGCAAGCACTTTTTATTATTGCACGCTATATCCGAAAAATACCGTTATGAAAATGCGGTTTTAGTGATGGCTACTGATAAAAGTTTAACGACGCAATGATATTTATGTGATGTTTTAAAATACGTCCTCTGAGTAAGTTGAGAAACTAGTGGTCTGACCGTACTTTGCCCGGGTATACATAATGCCTATTCACAGCCTTATGAAAGTGAATTTTAAAATTCTACGATTGCACCACGTTTTACCCTGATACGTTGTGTTGTTAAAATGATACCATTAAATATCTACCACCGGGTAACAATATCATAATACTCGTATAACCCATTTCTTAAAAGCCCAAAAAATCTTTTGTGATTTGACAAAATTACCATCAATAAATTGATGAATGCCCCTATATTATTTTGGCATGAAGGTCCATTTGTTCAGCGTGGACTTTCAAATTCTCTTTTCATATTCCTATTTGCATATCTAGGCGTGAATGGTTGAAAATTAATGCTCCCAATGGCACAACATAATAAACCGTTTTAATAATAATATCGTTATGTACCAATACAATTAAAATTAGTTGACTGTAATTGACAATTCCTATGCATTAAAATACGGAATATTACCAATTCGGTTCAACGTTCAAACAACTTAATAGCGCAGTTGTAAAACAATAGATAAAATAAACAAACAATAAATTCCTATCTGTACTGTAACGTGGACCTATAAAATATTCAACTGTCGATCGAAACACTAATTGGACGGCTAACGAGATGTACTCTCGAGCACCCAATCTGTATGACTGTCTCGCTCACTCATATAACTTCTATATATTTGTCTTTTTGTCTTAAATTGTTTACCGTTTCAATACATTAAGTTTGACGAATAATTATTATTGAGAGCTCTCCGCTACAGATTTAATGGAAATGTGGGACCAGAGAATTGCCTTGTTATTTACATCGGCTCGAGTTGTCATCGTTACTTTTATGGCTTTTATGAAAATGTTTGATTGTTTTCCGTCTCTGAGTGTGGAAGTAGTTCGTTAGTGTGACACAAGATGTCACTAAAGAAAGATAAACTCTACCAACAATTGATTAGTTGTTATTGAAGTTTTGTCGGACTTAACTGCTTGTTTTTAATTACATTTACGCCCACTTTAGTTAATCAAATATAATTAATTATTTATTTACAAAACAGTAGGTACCAATGAATCTGTTAAATTAATATTTTGACTATATAATACGAACTAATTAACTTCCAGAATAACATTTCCATTCCTCATACATTTTGTGTTATTATTTTTTTATTTTACTTCAAAATTAATTAAGGTTAGGTTAGTAAAATTGAAATAGAGACTTTAGTACACGAATTGGACAGTATAGAACGAGATGGTCTTGTCCAATTACTTAACGTAGTAGAGGGTATTTCGTCCAATTTGCAGTTACAGGAGGTTCGAAATACCGCCTTCGTTGCTATCAAACACGATGCCTTCAACTGTACACAGTTATTGTATTAAACACAGAAATGTAAGTAGTTTTGGGGAAAATATTTTCGTATTATCAAGCTACTCGTCGAAGATAAATTGGTGTTTTTCTATCCCAATTGAAGTTTGGAGAAACGGATAGGGCGTTGTGTAAATGAATTATTCGTTTCATTAATGATTTTATTACTTACACTTACATACGAAACTGGGGTCATTATAAAAGTTCCGAAAATGTTATCCAGCATTGTGTTTTTAGAGCATAAATAATTTTTGAAAATGTAAAGTTGATTAATTTGTTATTTAACAGTATGTTCTTTGAGCATAATTATTTTTAAATTAAGGGTTTATATTTTAGCAGTTGATGTAGATACATGTACAAACAGTATTTTTATCATGCGCATTCAGATTTTCATACGTTTTTACTTTTGCTTATTTACCTTTATTTTTCTTGCTGCGTAGATGAATTTTAATATTTTAATTTGATTTCTGAATTATCTCTAAAAAACAAAATCATGATTTGTGTTATTTGAGGACGAAAATATTAGCGACGTTTAGCCAATATTTGCCAAACAATATTCCCCGAAGATCGGTAAAGATGAAAATGACTGAAGCAGTTTAGATTTTCAGCCGCCACGTCATTAATCTGGCTATAATGGCGGCGCGACGTATCTCTAATGGACAGCGACAAAAATACGACCTACGTAATTAATGGACGAGATTCTTTTAAAAGTAACACACTTCAGTTTTTCTTTTATAATTTTTTGAGCCTTGTTACGATCGTAAAACACAAGGGTGACCAAAGTATTCGAGTAAACTAGTCAGTTTGATTACTAACTTTTGGCGAGAACAGTTAATATAGGTCCATATGTTTCTATACTAGTCTGAAGGTAAATAAATAATAAATAAATACACTACAATCACACAAATTGTCCTGAACCTACACTATCAGACACAACAAGAGACTTTTGGACTCGCTACACATACTTGTGGATCAAATATTTGCCTCCGTGCGGTGAGCAAACATTCGACTTCTCGTTTTACAGCCAGTGTTTAAACCAACTGTACCACGGAGTCTTTAACAAAGACATGTTATTTTTTGTCATCTTTTTGAAAATATGTTTGTTACGTTTACCGACCTTCAACGTTTGTAACAGTAGTTCCCACTTATATTATGATGGAAATTTAACGTTCTTAAAGCCTCTTGTCCGAGAATATAATAGAAGATCACACTGGCATGAATAAAGAAAAAATATTTTTGTTTAGCAAAATAAAGTTAAACGGAACAAAAATATATTTTATATTATTTCCAACTAAATATCCGCTACATTAGCCTCTTGGATAAAGCGGTTTAGTCCACAGCGAGGCTCCGTTATGTAATTAAGCGTGAAATCATATTAGTCATCCAAGTAAATTCTAAGCTATATTTATAGACGCATTACTAAGCTCAATTACGTTGATAAATATATTGATAATAATAATACAACCGTTAGGTACTAATTTTAAATAAGAAAAATCTACGGCCATGATTTAAGAAATGATTAGGGCATGAATGAACGGACCCATTGAAGTGAATATGTTAAATGTGATTATTTTGTAAAAATGATAAGTAAATATAAAAATAATTAAGTAAGAATATTGTTTAACAAAAAATCGTCGTGAACTAACAGCATTGCTGCCGCGTTTCATTTAATCTGCTATACATATTTCCTCTTCCTGCTCTTTTATTTTCAGTGATCGGTGTTCCATCTATAAACAAACTGTTGTCTATATTCAATATTTTTCCTTTTTAATTATATGATTATAAAATATTTCACCTAAAATAAATGTAGTGATGATAGAGCATTCATTAGTGAGAAATACCTAATTAACTATCTGAAAACGATTATGCCAGCCAATTAGAAATCGGAAATACACTGTCTGATCCTACAATGCTACTTAATTGCGTGGGTAAATTTTGATTACAAAGACGGTGCGCGTTGGATTACAAGACCTTTGATAGTATTACTTCCAAGAATTTTAGTTATTGGGCTGTTAGTTTTATATTTAGAAATACGAGGAAACCTAGTATACGAAATGACGAGACCTTTCACGCTTCGGCAAGGTCAAGTGTTTATGCGACTCCATTATGATTAGGTAGTTGTATCGGAATTCAAAGTCAGAGGCCTTAGACTATAAACATAAATAATATTTTATAGTACAATGTTAGCTACAACTGTGTTGGACGATAAAAGAATGCTGATTTAATTTAATTATATTATATCAGATATAAAAAGTGTGTATCGTAATAGACTTACAGCGTTATTCATAGACAGTTTTACAACTATTTTAGTTATCGAATGTATTGTCTTCTCCGCTCAAGCTGAATACACAAGTCGTTCGAAAGGGACCAAACATTCGATAACTAAAATAGGTATTAAAACTGTCTATGATTGAGGCTTTTAACCTTTATAAGCATCTATGTCTATCTGAAATTTGAATAATCCTCAACCTAACTAATTATCAAATACCTAGGACTACTATATTTTAATTTGATCAAGTGATTATTATTCATAAGAAATGCGTTATACATAACTGGTTACGAAGTTTTCTTTTAACAGGATGCGCGCAAATTAAATAAAATGACCTTATAAGGCAACAAATTGTATATTAATGCATGACAATAAATTTGGTAGACAATTAATCATGGGCACCACCTGCTAACAATGAAGCTCGCTGACACATCGCATGTTACTAGATTAATCGTTCGGTCATTTTGTGATTAAAGGACGGTATACATTATTGACGACGTAAATTGCATGAGAAATTCAGTTTTATTATTTCAAATTTTATTATATACGGTGAATGAGGCCGGAATTCAATTGACGGGTGAAGAGTTGATCTAGTATTAATTATAATCGATCCGGACAGAATTGTTTTTCATATAATACTGCTTTAATTTTATATTAGTATTTTTGTACCTAGTCATAATGTCTTTCATTCTGTACATATTAGTTGGAATAACTCCACCAAAACACAAATGTGAAGATTGGTGCGTATGTACTTTACCTTATTGTTGGGCTAATCAATAAAAGAACTTCTAATTACTATCTAGTACAAATGTGCTCTTCTCTAAAGATATAATATTACAAAATTAGTTTGTCTTTTTAGTTCAATTGGCCATTATCACACATTAATTACTTAAATGCGTTTTTCTTACACGGATGTTATTTCAGGTCAAAGTCCAATGGTAAATAAATCATGGTTTGTATAAAAATATTAGGCAACTTATATTCCCCGACCCTAATATATACAGCACATGTAGGCTATTACTAGACTAATGAAGCAATTGACTATACGTTTGCTGTTTTATAAAAACAAAACAATTTCTTTTTAGCCAATTTGCACAGCACAGTCCCAACGATATTGAATGGAGCTAATTACCAAAAATGTACAAAATAAAAAATAAGACATTTTAAAAATGGAACGAGACAAAAGCGCGTCCGTGCAGGGACATTTTAAAGTGGCGTCGTGAAATTACGAGAAAATAATAGAAGTTAAAAAGTGGAACACAGTTCAGCATGCATACTCAGAGCTGTTACACCGAATCTGAAGCGAGGCGCGGCCTCCCTAAAACTCAGCGTGATGTTTTTTAATTCTTGCTGCGACTTAATTCCGAATACGTATTATTAAAAAACATCCTCCGGGGTTGGCTTGATTGGAGCCAAAATTAAAGTTGTACTGAATTGTCCGGATCCGAGGGCACGAACTATTTGTAAACGAGTCCAATTAGTTGTTTTTAATTAAATTTTACACAGTAATCGAAGAATATTTTATTAATTCATGATTGAGTACGTTTTACAATGCTGTTCAATAAACATAAGCGATAGATTAGCAGCTATTACAAAACTTGAGGGCATAAATGCTTATGATGTATTCGCATTTAAGAGCCACTCTTCACTACATTAGGTCTTCGTTAACTGCATCACAATCACTACTTGACAACATTCCTCACAGAACGTTAGATTTAAGTTAATTTCGGTTGAGATAACACAGACTCATCTTAAAGACATAAAAAATGAAACACAATTACGCTTAATTAAATTTCATTAAAACAAAGGAGCTAACCACATCTCGCAATGAAATTATTATTTGACTTATTTCCTAATACTGTAAGGTCTCCTTTGTAGCGTAATATGCTTTTGGGGGAATCTTATTAAAATTTTAATTAATGCTCACCATAAATTGTCGGCGATTGTTTCGCTATGAGCATGGAAATATTATCTTTGCCTATTATTAATTGCTGAAATGTTAGAGTCGAATCTATTAATAATATTTATGCTTTTGGCTTACCATGGGATTATATTAAATGCGATACCTAAATAATTAGCTAGTTGATGGGACTTTGGCAAACTAAATAACGAAGAGTTTTTATGTCACGTTATTTTTAGGCAAGCCCTTAAGCATGCCTGAAAAAGTGAAAATGTATATATTTTTTATTATTGCGATGAATTGCGGTCGTAACGCTTACCATCAGGCGAATGGCATGCTCGGCGAGACGAGACAGAAGCAAAATCAAACAACACTATGAATTACAAAGTAATGCTTGGCGTTACACTGCGCTCGCTATCGTGACACATAAGATGTTAAGTCTCATTATGTCCAGTAGTTACTCTGGCTACAATATCGTTCAGACCGAAACACAACAGTGCATTTACACTGATGTTTGGCGGGAGAAATACACATTGCGGTAGTACCTACCCAGGCGGCCTCTCATATAAGAGATCAGTAAATGCATTAAATAGCATTCCAAGTAGAACATAAATAGGTACATCCTATTTTGAAACCACTGTGAAATAATCTCACATCGACTGTCCTTTTAGATAGTCGAGTTTTCCATAAACAGTAACCATCGAGTTGAAAGCCTCGCAAAACACGTTAATGTTTTGAATTATAAAACTGTGCGTATTCAGTGAGTAGTTATTGTCACGTCAGTACAAGTATGGCCTCGCCAACTCCCGGTGCCCACTATAAAAACATAGTGCTCGAAACTTTCCCACGGTTTATTGTGGCGAGTTATAAACTTTTGAATTTGCAACCGAGTAATGCCATCGCAACGGTTTTAGAGATCCTCTTCTTAATTATAAATTAAGATTTATTTAACGAAGTATTGTTACGTTTGTGTTCTATTTTTAATAAATATTTTATTTTGAAATTCGTCTCTATATTTAATAATTATACTTAAGCAAAGAGATTAACCGCGTTAAAACCGAATACAATGATTTTAGTCTTAATCAAAAAACAGTACGTGTTTTGTTAAATCCCCGCTTAATCCTTCGGAGTGGCACTTTAAAATATTTAAGGCGCTATAAAATGCATAAAACAGTATAACGGTGTTAATATTTTATTAGGTTAATTAATACAGGCACCTGATTTTGCGAAGCCGCGGCGCATGTTACGTTTCAATCAGCCAGGATCGGTGGACTAAGCCCACGCCGTCTAACCGGCACATCAGTATATAAACAATGAACTAGATTAGCAATCTAGTTTGCGTAATCTATGCATAGGATGGAATTGTAAAAAAACATCGGTGTTGTTAATTAAACCAGGTTTGCAAATGGGGATTTAGCGATTACAAAGCTGTGACTTTTGTTTTAGTTTATATTGTCTGTTGCCTCTGTTATATTCTATTTATGTCATGTTGTGTGTCGAGTTGGCGTACTTTTAAATACCATAGAAATTCTTCCGAATCGCTATGGTACCCAGGTTTTTTAACTTCACTTATTGGTAAAAAAACAGTAATAAGCAAAGTAGATTTTAATAAAACTGATAGAATAGATAATCCAGCTTCATATTTAATAGTGAAAGAGCATATATCCAATTAATTATTCCTCGTCAGTATAATGGCGATCACGTAGCTGTTACAATAATAGATATCGATTTATTAATACCTTTAACGACGAGTGATACTCGTATTATCTCCAATATACCAAGGGCTCATTAATTAATGGATACGGGACGGATAGAATGTATTTTGGTTTAGTTATTAATAAATTGCTTGGTCTGGTCGGTTTTTTATTTACTGGAGTTGAATAAAAAAAGAATATTACGTCATTGGTCTTTGCTTTGACAGACTCCTTTGTAAAGCTAAGAGCTGGCTGTGAAACGGAAAGCCGCAGATTTGATCCTTGCATCGAAATAAGTGTTCAGTAATTTACGGAGATGAATGTTGGGTCATACAAATATTTGTTTCGGGCCTAGGATTTGTAAGACCAAAAGTCTCTAGTAGTGATCAATGTCCACCTTATCAGGCTAACGCCCGAATAGTCAAACGCCACTTGGGTCAGGATGTATGTGATTATTGGGTGTTAAGTTTTTATTATTAATCAGTGCTTCGCGAATACCTGTTGTTTGTGTTCCTTTCCCAGGTTGGATAAACTTTTTGGAAGCTTGATTTAACAACTTTCGGATGGAATATTTTTATGACTCAATAAGAAGGAAATATTGTTGGTAAAGAATGGGAATATAGAGACTTTTATTGCACTTATAATTGTGTTGTTTTTGTGCAGGTATCGAACCGAAATACCACCGTTTTGCAGCTGCGTTTTCGCCTACTCTACCACTTTGGCAGTATAATAACATAAACACTTTATTTGTCTTAGAATTAAGATTTCTTATTCTAAGATTCCAAAGCAAGAACTCATCTCGTGCAGCGAACTCCATCCTTACATTACACCAATGACATTACGCGAATGAGTTTCCTTTAGGAACCGTTTTCTATTTTAATTCCGTTTCGTAGTGTTTACGGCGTGAATCTCAATAAACGTTCAGAAGTCGCATAACTTCGTGATAAAATACGTGAATATTTTTAACTGCTATTGTAACTGGCACAAAAATCGAGCAACCTATAAAAAAACGCGGCTCTTATTATTTTTTTTGTATTCCTGAGTGGCTTACTTTTCGGCTGGAGTTAAATTCACAAAACGTATTTTACCAAATTTTCACGGTAGGTAAGTAAACTTTTGGACATTCCCAACTTTATTCTGCCGCCAGGGACACGAGAGCTTTTTAGAGCAAAGCCTAGGAAATTATTGATTTGGAATTTTCTAGTTATTGCTTTTTGTTTTAGTTTGGCAATTTCGCTTGCTTTGTGAGTAAATTTCAAACGGATTGGGTTTGATTTCCTTTGTGATAGTGATTTATGATTATCCACACTTAACGAGTGGTTTGGCAATAAATATTCATCTATGTGCAGCATGTTGGCCACACACCAAGTTATGTTTTATTATTGATGGCACTATTAACTGGGCGGCTCTTATTTAGAAAGAAAATGTCGGTAATTTTCAATTCTTCAACATGAATTCGTATTTGCGTGTATTAAGCTGTGACTCACGGGTATCAGTAGTAACATTGTCCGAAATATTAACCGGGTTATAAGATAGTAGTCAAAGCTTGACTCTTAAGCTACATGTTGTCGGTGTAATCTCCAGTTTGTGTAGACCTATAATTGAGCTGAAAAGTCTTTCACAGTTTCTGATATCTGAAAACTAAAGTCTGTCTGTCTCGTCTCTTCCCTATAGCACAACACTAGAATTAAAATTCAACATCACTAAACAACTCATTAATTCAACGCGAAACCTTTCCATTATAATTATTTAAAAAGCGCACGCGCTGAAACAACACAGTGACGTCACGAGGAAGGGGAAAAAATAAAACGAAGTCAATTCAGAAATAAGTGGAAGACATCTTTCTCTCCCAAGGGATCTATCGGCGTATCGACAGGGGACTCGGCGGCGTATCCCGTTCAGTCAAGTTTATTGGCGGAATTTCAATGCTTTGTCGTCTGCGATGTAATGGCAATTTATAATCGAACGATACGCGCGATTTACTTAATACTTTGCAAAGTGTATGTGAATCAAGTTGACGGAAATTGTTTGCCGGGGTGGTATTAAATGATTGTAGACGATATGCGTTTTTCTGTTGTTTTCTTTGAATAGATATCTGATCTTATTTCGCCGTTACTGAACAAAGAATTACGGTGTAAAATTGCCGGTTTAGCTTTTTGATCTGCGAATAAAGATAACTTATTTTTTGTAGGTACATATTTTAGTATGGATCGGAAGTTAATCCCGATAAAATATTAATTTATATAAACGTAATAGAGCAAGGTAAAATATATTTTCTGTTGTTCATTTTTAGCACTTTACGACAAAAACTATTACAAAGATTCGAGGCTACGAAGATTTAGACCTAGACTTAACGCTATATCGTATGCTTTGATCTTTAAGTAAGTGAAAATATAAGCCCTTGAAATTTTATACAATCATTTATCTTGCTGTTTATTTAATTTACTTTGGGTAATATCTATTTATTCTTAATACTATTGTAGATACCATCATAAAAATTTCTGAATATCCTTCTAAATTTGTATACTCTTTTTGTCATACGAGATGAAAAAAAAAAAAACTTTTTTTTTAGCTCGCTTCCTTTCTCAAAGAACTATGCAACATTTTATACCTTGGTACCAACCACTGAGTCAGGGCCTTCTCAGATTTCAGATCAGAGTTTTAATGCAAAAACAACAATCAAAAGCCTTTTGCGTCTCCCATTCCTGTAAAAGCAAATTCCTCCTGATTGGTTTCAAACCACTTTTCTTTACAAAATCGGACCCATGCCAATCGGGAAATATGGTATCTTATGGTTTCAATCTTTAACTGCCGTCTAACTGGAGTGAGGTCAATTTATAAATGAGTGGGGGGCATCAGTCACGGCGGGACGTGCCGGGTCCTACCCCACACGATCCCTTGATATATCACTTCAGTTTCACCTCCTTGACGTTTTTTCAAAATGCTATTTCACGTAATGGATCGCCATGGATTCAAAGTTATTTGACGGAACATCAAAAAGCTCAAAACTATTGCCTTTGTTAATGGTTATCAATTTAACTTTCCAACTTCGATGGGAGTTTGTTAAATTTATTTTAAAGTCAAACAATTTTGCTTTATGACTTTATGGCTACCAATCTTATTGATATTAACTTTTTAGGAAGGAGTTTGGCCCTAAACCTGCACTTTTTTATTTTGGCGCAACATAATTCCATGTGGCGGTACATGCCAAATGGAGTGATTTGAGCCAGCATGGCTCAGGTCTACCACTTAACTTATCATCGAAATTTGTATACAGAAACCTTTGGTACCACCGCGTTCCCGAAGTTTTTGTTCCCTACCACACCAATTTTTTAAATTACGATTACACACGTTATTTCAAAAAGTCACAGGTGTTCCAGCTACCCTATCGCTCACTTCATACCGAGACCGATTAAAAAAACAGTGAAATATTTGTTCATGTACGAATAAATAATACTTATCATTTATTTTAACGAATTGCGTGTTATAATTACATTAGCATTTTATGTTGCGAGCTATTTTTTTACGTCACAAAAAGATATATTGTATTCGTTGACGGTGATTGCGATTGTACGAACTAATGTTAATTTTACATGTAGGCTATTTGTTTTCGCCGTATTGTTAGACTTTGCAATAAAATTTGCCAATATGTCTCTTCTTCTTGGGCGCTTCTACCCATAACGAAGTTGAGTAAAAAACCAAATAGTATCGAATGGTATGGAATAGTTGTCTGTTGCCAATAGACACTCCATCGGAATGTCATTGCAATTACTACCAGGTGCAGTGCAGTCGATTTGCCGAGCCAGAATTAACAAAAAGAAAATAGGGCGTTCCTGAAATAGTTTTTAATAGCACCGAGGTTAATTTTAAACAGTCATCTTCGTCCTATAGTACACGAATCATCTAGGGAACAGTCAATGTATTGTTGGCCTTTGACAATAAAGAATGAAAGAAATTGACGGGGGGAAGTATAAGGGAGTAGAATACATTGACGTAGTTAGAAAACTGTGAAAGTAGGACAAATGAGAAAAACAAAATATAGGCATATTGTATAGGTATCTAGCCAACTATATATAATAGAGGGAATATAAAAAAGTTGTATATATTATGAGGTACTTACTGAATATTTTTTATTGCACATTATTTTTCTTTGTTTGTGGTTTCTGTTATAATATAACCTCTAAATATACTAAACAAACATTCTTTCAAGTTTTAGACGTATGAAGAAAATCGAATTGTAATTACTTTACGTACTATGATATATTACAAAAAATATTTTCGCTAAAGGAATCTTTACACCCGTACACATAGTGTTGTTTACATAGTGTTTGTGTGTGAAGGTATCGTGTGATGTTTACATAGTGTGTGTGTGAGGGTATCGTGTCTCAGGTAAGCGACAACCGCCACGTAAAAGCCAGGAAAAAGGCTTCTATTACGGTGATCGGCACTTTGAGAACAGTCATGGCACCTCTTAGTGTGGATTAAAAACGTAAATACCACCTACAGGCAGCTAACTACGCGCCTTCTTATCGAATAAGCGCCGACTAAAGAGCACGACGGCTGGGCGTTGTCACGCAAAACGCCGATTAAAACCTACCTTTTTGTTTTTAAACACGGGGTTTCATATTTTCATAATTCTTGGTACGTTTAAAGTAAAAATTGTGATTCGACATGCAGCTGACACTGTAATATGTTTAGAATTTATACTTTTCAGTATTTTTTGTGACGACTAAATCGCTTGTTACTTATGATTTATTGTAAGCGTAATTGAAATGCATCGCTCTTTATTTGTAGATATACATAGTGATTACAGTTTTAAGGGTGGCATGTGTTTTATATGGTGAACTGTGGTGATGGCAACGACCTTACGACCATTTTTACATTGTATTTCCGCGGATAATGAATCGGAAGTATGATTATTTAACTTGTAAATTTTACATTTTAATATATACCATAAATATAATATGAGAGTCAAAAATCTGATTTTTAGTACCTACTAAAGTTCGTAAATAAACTTAATTAACATAATTATTTAAAAAAAAACATGTAATATTATCATGGAAGCATATTAATTTGCTAATAACTTAAATACTCAACTTGCTCAAGTGCTTAAATACGTACACTTTAATTTATTTACTAAAACTTGTGTTTCCTCCACGAATTTAGTTCTTCATAGTAAAAATAAAGGGATAAATGTTTGAGATTGTGCGAATATTGTTATTTGAAACCAGCTGTCTGTGTCTATTGTTTTATACTGGCGATGACAAGGGATAATGAGCAATGTAAATATTTATATTGAAATATTGACAGGTTCGCGTCCTTCGAAGGACTTTGCAGTGTTCTTAGAGATAATCAGCTAGTGCATATTTTATTGTTTTATTTATGTAAAGTTACGTTCATCAGTTAGTTAGTCATTATAGTCATCTAAATAGCGATTAGTTGTTAACAATTAATATTGCCTTTGTTTAAATTTCTGAATTGGCCTTTATGCCTGTGGACTGAATTTTCAATCGAATGTTCCTTTTCATCGGACTTTATACCAAGGCTTTGTGAAAAGAAAATATATTCATACACCTAAATTTTTAAAATTCGTGTTGAATTTCCTCCTACAAAATTTCACGATCGAAAAGTTTACCTTTAACTTACTTCCGCACGACGCAATCAAATAATTAAACAAATTGCAAATACTCCCACAATCCTTCGCAAAATGCAAATTCTACAAAACATTAAAACATTTTCGTAAATTCAAAATCCACGTACAAGTATAATGCGTAAAATATAAATAAGAATATATTTTCATTTAAGAGACGGAGTTAATAAATGGAGTCTCTCAAATAAATTAATGTAACCGCAATGTGAATGCAAAAGCAGGTAGTGGCAGGGGTTGGGTCTGTGATGTTATCAATTTACTAAGTTATAAATACAAGCTGCTGGGATAAAAACACAAAAATACTGAAGATATTTTCATTTAAGTGATGAGGGCGGAGTAGCTTAGACGTTATGAGATACTGTTTATAACCTCAATGTATAAGAATATTTACATTGTGGTACCAGTATGGAAATATGGTATTGAATATTTAGTCGCTGTTTTTACAGAAATGGCAATGAAAAGAGTAAGCAAAACGTGTGACACTGAGTGAATTCAGTAAACTACATAATATGTCTTCGGATTGGTGAACCATGACGTCGGATGAACCTTATCCAATGATCCTCCCACACAAGTCCTACAATCGTTCTGAGCTTTCGCAATCTTAGACGATTTATTACTATTTATTTTGTTCTTTAAAAGAACTTGAACAATGAACATCGTATCTTAGGCCTGTTCTCTTAGCCGTATTGGTTGAGACTCATTGAATTCTCGTTGATTTTCTCAAAAATAAATAAATTGTAAATCAGCTGCAGATATGCACGTAACAAATTCCAATAGGACCTTAGAACCTATATCAAAAGAAATTAACCTAGGTATCGAAGTTGATATTAGATTCGACAATAAAATGACAATATATTATGATCATTCGGAAGTGTAATATTAGACATCACCTTAAAACATTTGGGAGACCTGCTTCCGCTACATACGGCTTCCCGTCCGCTTTCAAAGGTATCCGTGACGAAACACAGGTAAGTAAAACATTCCGTTTGGCGAGCACATTTCGACAAGTTGGCCATTGAGGTCGTTATGTAGGAGGAAATTACTGAATAAATTCGATTGACTGTAGCCGGCGAGGTGCGCGACCTATTGGCGGTTGATCGACGATTCGCGTGCCGCCAGCCTTATGGCTATTATTCTTGTAAATACATTGTACACTAGTTATTTTTTTACTCCGCAAGAAACGGCACACTAACACGCTCGAATAACTCGGCTATAGGTCGTTTATCTAGATCAAATCAGCAATATAAAATATTTAGGGTTGTATTTGCTAACAATAATGAATGTGTGGATGGATGTGGATGGATGGATGAATGTGGATGGATGGCTGAATGTGGATACAGGTCGCTTCCAACAGGTCTATGTGGCGATCGGTGAGGGACGCCTGTGTTCAGCAGTGGACTTCCTGTAGCTGAAAAGAAAGAAAAAAAGTGAAGATGTGACGGAGTCAACGATTTGTCTCATTCTTCAGGTTTGCAGTGTGTGATTTTTTATTATTTTAGTTAGATTTATAGAGATAAAATAGAAAAGCAATTGTTACATATATCCCCAGAATAAAGTCTTTACCTAGTTTGGGAGCTGTAGACATGGTAATTTTGATAATATTGGTTTAAATGATATTATTTGTGTCAATTAGTAACAGTAATTATAAGTCCAGCTAAACCTAATATTAAATAAACTATAAATCTAATTTAATACCTGATTATTGTGCTACGAAAATCTTATAACAATCACATACCTAATAAAATATTTAAAAAATATGAATGTAATTCGAACAAATAAACACGCCATTTCAACGAACAACATAAAAAATAGTTTCGAACAATTTCATAGCATAAGAGCTCTGAACGATCAAACGACCCGTCTGATGGATCAAGATACCTAAGAAGACCCACAAAACGATTCTTGCCTTTGAGGGGGAAGGCAAGGCGTGGGGGGGGGGGAGATAAAGTTAGCAATTATGAAACCACCGGTAAGTTAGAGTTATAACCTGCAGTCAACGGAACTAATATTCAGCTAGTGGAAGACTAAAATTTATGTCAGGTGCAGTGGTGTCTTAGCTGAACAGAAGAGTAATCAATTGCTTTATTAATTAATTGATATAGGTGGATAGAAAAAAATATAATATAATTGTTATTATTTTTAATCATAGTAATCAATACTCCCTTACATCCCATTCTGCGCATTGGGTTACGCGATGGCATATTTGAAAAATCTAAAAGTTCTTGAAGTCACTGTATTTATACATAAACTTGATTATATGTATCCTCTAGTATGTACTCTCTTATATAAGCATATAGCTATATACAATAAACAATATGAGTAAGCACTAGATAAGTTCAGAAAGCGCACAGTTCGGCAAGCGATATTTCTTTACCGCGTTAGACTAGTATGGCATTTAGGTGCGGCCACGAGGCTGTTCCATTGTCTGGCCAACAATGGCTCTGTACAATCTCCACCTTCCTTTTGTGGTTTGTCTGCAAATTATCGGACATCGAAATTGCTGCGGCTACACTCGTTCCATAAGCAATATAAAGGCGAAGTATGAACTGGATGTAGAACAGGGATTTAGTAGATTATACGTGGTAGTTTTAACACTGCACAATAAGGAGAGATATCACGACGTAAGCAGCTAAATAGAAGGTATATTTGTATCGAAGAGTAAGATAGAGCTGTTGTGTTGCGTTGGCAACATTACATATTATAATTTGTATTTTTTTGTATGACATTTCTGTCTCTTCCGCCGCGCGCATGCTTGAGTGAATACACGTTTTACGATCTTGAGCTGTTTTATTTAAAATCGGTGATAAATCCAGCCCTATAAAAAGCCACAAGAATATCAAACTTTCGCAATAAGCCCATACTGGGTCTGAACGGCATTCCAGTTGCCATCAGGCGAAGTGCAGTATCTTGATCGAACCTAAAGTAAAAAAAAACACAACAGAACAATCTAGAATTATATAATATTATTTTATATCGTTCAAGTAATTTTAGTGTTGACTAGCTTCTGCCCGCTAACTTCGTTTGCGTGATTAATTTTGTTTAAAAAAATATAAATGTACAGATTATTTGGTATTTCTCATCCCGTCCCGTCCCGTCCCGTTATATCCCGCCCGTCCTATCTCATTCTCACTCAAGATATGTAATTCACGCCCATCGCATCCCTTTGAGTATAAAAAGTAACAAATATATCGGATTTCCGTCCTCATCCCACGGGAACACTTAATTTATCTGGATAAAATGTAGCCTAAGTGTTAATCCAGTGTTAATATGGGGAATATTAGTTTTTCTCATTTATCTTCCATAATACAAATAAACACCCTGTATGTAAATAAGACATTTACCAGTTTTTAAGTTGGACTTGTACCTATATAACTGTGAAACCGCATCTCATTTCGTCTTGTAGTTTTTGTGTTATGCGCAAGTAAATAAAAAGAAACAACCTGTATGATATACCAGTTTTCAAGTTGGACCTGCATCAATATAACTGTGAAAACTACATCTCATTTCGTGCGGTAGTTTTTGAGTAATGTGCAAGCAAATAAAAAGAAACAACCTGTATGTAAATTAAATATATACCACTTTTTAAGTTGAACCTGCACCAATACAACTGTGAAAACCGCATCTGATTTCGTGCGGTAGTTTTTGAGTAATGTGCAGGCAAACAAAAAGAAACACCCTGTATGTAAATGCAACATATACCAGTTTTTAAGTTGAGCCTACAGCAATACAACTGTTTAAACCGCATCTCATTTGGTGCAGTAGTTTTTGCGTGATGCGCAAGCAAACATACAGACAGACAGACAGACAGACAGACAGACAAAAATTCTAAAAAAAATTGTTTTGGCTTCTGTTGCTGTTATAAAGGCCCCCCGCGTTAAAATTTCTTAAATATCTTCCATGTACAGACATCGACCATTTACATTTTTATTATATGTATAGATGTTAAAAATGAATTAAAAACTGTAGAAATTTTCCTTCATTCATATTCTTTCACTGTCTTCTATGGTAATAATATTGAAAATGATTGCATATTATTCATCGTATTTATAATTAATGTTAATAATTTTAAATTTAACAGTTAATTTTCTTGGTTCGTGCTACGTATGCACAGCGTGCTAAAGCTTTGCCACGCCTATTCGAGGTAATGCTTAATACTAATTTTCTTATTCTAAATAACTTATGGTTACAAATTATGCGGTTTAATAACAAAGAAAAATTAGTTTAAATTGTATATAGAAAAACACAGCATTAATTTTATGTGTTTATGTTTGTGAGTCGAAAAAATTGTATTAATACCAAATATTAACACACTGGAAACAAAAACCCATAGATTACGAGTATATCAACTAAGTGGGATAGAAAAAAAAAACCGAGAAGTTTACTAAAATTAATGCATGGTAACCTTTAAGTGCGTGTTGGCCTGTTGGTAACGGACCAGACGCGGCAAAATGTTCACGGTGGCAGCGGGTTCAAATTCTAGGGCACACCTCTGACATTTTGCAGTCATGTGTGTATTGATAGTCAATCACCACGCACTATAGTGGCGAAGGAAAACATGGTGAGAATACCTGCATACCATAGGAATTTGCAAGAATTTTTATGGTACGTAAAGTCCACCAACACGCACTAGGCCATAATCGTGGACTACATGGCCTCTCCCCTCTCAATCGTACTCTCGATTGTAAAGGAGGCCCGTGCCCTACAGTGGGGCGTATATGGGCTGATACAGATACCGATACAGAATCTTTACTATCTATTTATAAAAAGGAGAGTCATAGTGACATTTTTAGTTTGTCCCAATAGCTTTAGTGCCCCATATTAGTGCCACCATTGTAATGACGAGCCTTTAAAAGAATTATCGAGTTAAATATATCTTACAAATCAATAGAAACATTGAAACAAAGTAGGTTTTCCCACCTGGAAACAAATTTCAATACAAGCAGGTATATTTCACACATACATGTCTATCAATATCATATCTATCAATGTGTGTGTAACACATCGATATCAATGTTACACTAGATAATACATTCAGTACAAAAAATGTGTCCAACCTACTTGCGGTGCATGCACCGCACATGAATCAGTTTGCTTCGTGACAGTGACAGTGCAGTACGCCTTATCGCATACGTTTAAAAGTAATAAATGAATGTTTCGCCTTCAAACCGAAAGCAAATCATCTGAAGTTACAATTTTTTAATAAAATACCAGGTAAGTAATGTAATATTGCAGTGTGCTTTTAAAATACGGGGGCACTTTATTTGTTTGACGTGTCTCGTCTATCGGTAGAATATAAGTCAATGTTGTAACACTAATAAAGTAAGAACAAAAAACAGTTTCATTAATTTGCTATAGGCTCTTTAGTATCGAAGTCTGCATCGACCTCAAAAGAAGTTCAATAAACGAAAATTTATATAAAACTTGGTGGACGGTCTGGAGGCACAAGTTTGTATTTTTATTTTTACCTTCGCTTGAATCTCAATTACCGGTCTGGCCAGACGTAAGAACAAATTGTGTTAACTCAATTAGTTTGCCGCCTAAACGCGATTTAGATTTATCCGTTCTTTTATACAGCAAACACTCCTGTCTTATTTACATTAACTCTTTTAATTTTTTAATATAGCCGTAACAGACCGTCACGGTATTAAATTAACTTTATGTTCTATGAAAATGAAAGAAAATTTAATTAATGTTCCGTATAAAGGATTACGGACGCAAATATTAAACAAAAGGTTAATAGTCTTAATCGTGTTTTTCACGCGAACATTGTTAAATTGACTTCAATGGAAGTATTAATATTGAATGATATCACTGATGATGTGGCGGTGGTTCATAATGTTTTCGAATTATTCGAATGAGCACAAAAGCGTAATGTATCTGCGCCGCAGAATGCTGAATACTTCGATCAAATTTTTTAATTATAAACTTGACGCAGCACGTCCGACAAAAAATTGTATGAACCTTTTTAAAATGCTAAAATAGCCGATGTAAAGTCGAGACGGTGATGAAGCGATACCTACATTCAGTTAGCCGGTCGGTAATTATGTTGAAGAGGGTAGACCATTTTACTGGGAAATTAAATGAAAACACTTCGGCCCCGCGGCTTGCTTCCAGAACGTTGGCTACGGAAAAATAACTATAGTAGCTCGAAACCTTTTTGCCAACGAGTGGGCACAGATCAGAGACGAAGCTGTTTGAAGAGGAACCGGCGCAGAGAGCTCTTTTTGCTTGTGCTCGCCACTGTGGTGCTGCGAGCTAACAAACACCTAGTACTTACTGGTACCTGCACTTACTATTGGTGATTAATCAACCATCGCGTCTTTTGTTTAAGGAATCGCTTCAATTAGTTTGTTTATTTCCAACTATTTTTCTTTGTAGATTTAAAACTTAAAATTGATGATTTCAATATTTGTTCAGTATTTAGAGGTATACATTTTAATATATCTCTATGTGGAGAATAAAGTAAATATTTCACGAGATAATAAAACAACTATTTCTGTTTGTCGTTGTCGTATTATGGAAGCGACGCGGACGTATGAAAATAGTCGCGTATGATATTAGAAAAACTGTTGTCATTTCTACGTATTGTGAACGTTGTGATATGGTACAATATGTTGGCTGTTATAACGAAAAAACAATAAATGTAGGTTTATTATTGCCACTGAAGAACGGGCCGGCTCGAATTCGCTCGATGCAATAATTTGTTTCATCTCTTTATCTACGCACTGACACAACCGCCTATTTTTTCATCGGTTATAAAAGATGGAATAAAAAATTTAATACAGAACATAACTGTAAAGTTTTTAAATGCGTCCAGTAGAGAATAAGGTGGCATAACCAGTACAAGCTCACTATGCTTCCGTGCTCGGTGTTAATTCTTGGCGTGATTCTGTAGATTCTAGCTGGCAGTTGCTGGGTGGGAGTCTCTAAAAAATAAAACAATTATTAAAGTTTCTTTTAATTATATAAAGCACTTTTTAGAACCATTAAGACTAGAGACTCCATTCTTCTTCGGTTTTCAAAGGCTGGGGTGGCATCATTCTCAAGTATAATGGGTGGTAGTCATTGGTGTTTAGGATCTCTATCTAGAGGTGATGATGATGATGAGGATTAGTTATCATCACTTGGAGGTTGAATCTCACTTGAACATTCTGGTCATTTGTATACTTACTTGTATAATAATCTATAAATGGTTCAGACATTACATACATAATTCTACAAAAAACAATCTTGTTTACTTTAACTCTTCTAGCAGAATTTCGTGATTTTCATCTAGCAATTTATAAGTATTGTTTCACAGAGGGCGCTAGTCATGAGGCGGCGTGTCAGTCGTCACACGGCACGTATCGTGCCCAATTCCGAGTAGATATTCCCATTTTAGAGCAGGTTGTGGAATCGGAGAATGGTCGAAAGCGAGTATAAAGCCGTGCAATGATCGGGGTTAGTAGCCCGTTGGTACATTTTAGTACGGGGATTACGCACTATTTTCGTCGTGGCGTGCGCTTAAATCGCGCGTTTTATTGGATTCTATACGTTTATCCAGCACAAATGGTTTTGCAGTTTGCGCTCTCACAGAAATGGAAGTGCATTCATAAATTCATCCGACGGCTGGAAATACGAAAATTATGCTAATTAAGCCCAACGGTTTCTTCCTAATCCGGTTTCAGTGTTAAAATATCTAGGAACTGAGTTGTGGAACATTAACTGGGCTTTTATTATCGCGTTTAAACAATGAGCTGTATTTATTATTTAAGGCTTTGTTGCTTCGTATTATGCAGTGTTATAAATTAATTAAGGATCTTTTCAGTCTCATTAAATTTTTATGAATTCAAAAAATTTGGAACTTTGTTTACTGGTGAAAAATGTACTTATTGCTTTCGTAAATAAGTTGGTGAAGATGGTCAATCAATGATGACGCTTGGTATTATTATTTCATTTTATTGATTTTTTGGATTGTATCAGCCCATACATGTCCCACTGCAGGGCACGGGCCTATTAGTCTACAATCGAGGGTACAATTGAGAGTGATTAGGCCGTATAATCCACCACGCTGGCCTAGTGCGGTAAGCGGACTTGACACACCATAGAAATTCTTACAAATCGTTATGGTATGCAGATTTCATCACGATGTTTGCCTTCGCCGTTATTGTTCGTGGTGATTGACTATCAATTAATTAAGTTAATAATTATTAATTGGTTCTTCTGGCTTTCTCAAAATATTGGATAATGTTCAATATACCTACTGTTAAGTATTAAGGCCTTGAAATTATTATTTCAGACTGAATATCGGTCTCGATGTTTCATGGAAATTGTATCACGTTTAATTGGGTAAGATAATTACATCTTGTTTCTTTATTTTTTATTTCATTTTTGGTAATTATCAGCGAATTCGCTGTAATATGAGATTTATAAAGATTATTTTCAGAATTTAATTAATTAGAACATTGGGTTTCTGCTCGAGAAATTTGTGTTTGATCAAGGCCTCGAGAAATCAATTCCGGGTGCTAGATAACTAAGAATATCGCAAATACACGTAGCGATTCTTGAGTATCCCATCGCGGTCATGATTTGTCCAACTTTGATTTCTTTGTTGATTATTTTTCGGGTTACTGATTTAGTTTTAGTTAGGTTACTTGCTCAAACCTATACATAATATAATAAATTTGTAACTGATCGATGTCTGTATGTGAAAGATAAATGAGAAAAACTAATACGGGGAAACTGTGTTAACGTAATAGAACTCAAATAACGATTGTTAGAATTATGATAGTCTGTTATTGTTTATTCTGTCTCTCTGAATTTATTTGTTACCCCGAAAAATATAATTTTCCCAAGGAATTCAAAAATATTTCTTACTTTTTTAAATTCGAAAGGGATGGGATGAAACTGGATTACATAACTTTAATGCGTTTATTTGAAAAATCAAAATTTCCCGACACCTTCAAAATATCCTAGTCGAGAATTCTCGCGTCTCGAGAAATAAAAATGGTTGAGAAATCAGAAACCCTAATAAACCATATAATAAATTCCGTCTTTATGCTGGAGTATTATAACACCACGAAAAGCGAATTGTATCATATTGTATTTTGCATTAATCTTTTTATGAAGGTTTGGTTAAGTTTTCATTAAAAACTGGCCGTTAATTAAAATCATGTTTACATTTGAACTGTAAAGCATACAGAAGGCTTTAGCAGACGGGAATCAGGTGTTTCATTATATCACGCTAAATGAATCCGCCTATGTGAAAAGGGAGCAGCGATTAATTATTTTTGTTTCTTTATGTGAACGGATTTCGCTTTTATAACGAGGCATGAAAGTATTTCAGATTTAACTGCTTTTCACTTAATAAAGTTGTGTAAATGGCCCCACGCAATCTGTTATTTAAGCGAGATATCTATGAAATATTCGGAACATTACCATTATGTCGACCACATATAATATGTTTATTTTAGTGTATTCACTTCTTGTTTTGTTTTTATAGTGGACGGTCGATTAGATTATTAAAAGTAATCCGAGAAAGAAGAAAGAACATCATGATTTAGGTTTTCATGAGAAGAGTTACATCTTACAGAGACAATTGAGTCACGTATTTACCCAATATTTTTTTCAGAATATGGATGAACCAAGGACTGAGTGATGTTTAAACTTGAATCACCCAGACGTCTAGCCCGCTTGCCAACGGTCTACTCACATTTACAGGCCTGTCTTAATCAGTCAAGACTCGAGTGTGTTCGTTAGTTCGGCCCCTACATCACTGCAAAATTCAAATTGCGATACCGTATTCATTAATTTTGTATATCCAACGCACACATATTATTATACGTATATTTTTGCGTTAAAACTTCTGTACGCGACCCTTTTTTTCTCCTATAACTTAAGTTTGAATATAGAATGCGGGCTGGCGTTATAAATTAAAAGAAGACCATTGGAAGCCGCCCCCCACTTTATGAAGCGAGGGTGGGTTCATTTAAAAACTTCATTATAACTTCACGGACGGATTCCTACGGCGCGTACCACTGCATACACCGATATTTGTTGTTTTGCGCCTTTTATATGTTTTGGATCGGAACACAATGCGGGATGTGTGCCAAGTTATTAATTGTGATTTTTAAGCCGCTCTCAAAATGGCATCGTATTTGTGCAAGTGCTGTGTTCATGTAACATCAAGTCGGCAGTCGCGGTAAGCTCTTCACTCTCCCAATCTAAGACGTATCAATTTTTATATTTTTGTTGAAGTAGACATACAATTTAGTATATGGATGGAATTTGTAGCTCTGATACAAATTTTCATTACGAAATGTAGAAAAGTGGAACAAAGAAAGTACTGATATTAAAAGTTTTTAGTGTGTAGCAAAATACTGAGCACAATATTATTCATATGAACATAAAGAGGAATTCGATATGCGCGAAACGTCTGAAGGTTCCACTCATCTTTATTTGTTTTAGATTACTTTGGGCCCGGGGAAAGTTAGGGAGTGCGGACCGTGAACACATACGCGGATTTATAAAGGATTTGCCAAATAACAAACTTACGCGGCGATGCTGAAAAACATAATCACCAAGTTTTTCAATTCGAATTTGTAACTTTGTAGACGTTTCGCTTTATGTATTTGCGGGACAATAGGAAGTTTTTGAGGGTCCTTTTAGAGGGTTCATCGTAGTAATAGCCTTTATTGAATATATTATGTTATGGTTAGAGAATACATAGGCGCGGAAAAGACACTGCGTTTCCTGTGACGGTATATTGATATCCACAAAACCTATCGACCGGTGGACGTGATCATTTGATTTTGCAGTTATTATTATGAATCGAAGATTTGTGAAGTTCGTCATTTAAAACATCCGATTTGTTTTATGACTTACAATAACCGGTGTCACTCTTTCGGCTTTATTCATAGACTGTTTTAAAACCTATTTTCGCTATTGAATGTTTTGTCTTCTTCGCTCAAACTGATTTCAAAAGTCGTTTGAAAGGAGCTTAACACTCGATGACTAAAATAGGTTTTAAAACTATCTATGAATAAGGCCGCTAATGTTTTGCGATGTGCCAGGGGCCAGGGCTAACTTATTCCAGATGGGGCGTTTTATTTGGTCTAAAATTAGTTAATGATTTGGTAATGTGACGTTAGACAAAAACCAGTTTTAAAATCATACGCTTTTGTTGCAATAAAAAATAAAATCGTTGCCCCATTATTTTAGTCAAAGTAAAATGTGTTGACTAGGCACACTGTTGGACTTTGTGTGAGTTTGTGCCCTGGATCTAGTGATATGCCCGAGATGACGATAGGCTCGCCACTTGTGATATCTTTTGGAAATAACCTGTGCGATCTGTGGGTTGCTTCAGGGGTTCCTCTGTCTATTCTTTGCGGATAAAGGCGTCAACTTATATACTAAAAGAATTCAACGATGACTCTTGTAAGTATTGACAGCCTCCGTGATGCAGTTGGTTAGACGCCGGCTGTAAAACGAAAGGGCGTGGGTTCGATCCTCGCACCGACACAAATGTTTGTGTGTACCATAAGTATTTGTGTCGGGTATGGGTGTTTGTGAGATCGAAAAGTCTCTCGTAGTTCTTGATACCCACGACACAAGACTTGATCTTGGCGTGGGGTCTGGACTATGTATGTGAAAGTTGCTTATATTATAATGAAATCAACATCTAAATATATATACACCGAATAAAATCCTAGTAATGAATTGCGTTTTAAATATAATTTCATTCCACTTCAATCGTGTTTAATATTTGTGGAGAATTTCATTCACGTGATTTATAATCGCACACGTTTGCTCGATTGAATTGAATATTTCAGTTGCGGCAGTGCGGTCGTGTGATCTTAAAAGTAAGCTAAAGCGATTCTCTTTTAGTTATACATTTTCATATTCTATTGTCTTATTAATATGTGCTTTGGTAATAGATCAGATGCGGTTGACAACATGTTCACGGTTGTCACAGGCTAAAATCCCAGGCCACTGGCTCATACAGAATAATATTATGTAGGGTTTTGTTACCTCATAGACCTAGCAGCGTTAACAGAGTAGTGCAGACTACATAGTCTCTGAATTGCGTGATCCTGGGTCCGATTACTATTTCTATGATCCATCCATTTCTATGATTCTTTTGTTTAATAATCTCATGAATTGCTTGGTAGTGGAATTTACGCCGCAAAGAGGCCTTTAGGCCTTGCATCCTACATTTTATTGAGACAATTAAATAAACAAGCCTACTAATAAATCACTCACACTGATGCACACTGTCATCAGAAGCGATTATATTGCATACATTACGAAAATATTACAATATCTAAATCTATACAAAATAGTAAAGAAGAATATTATGATTATAACGGAGTTTATCTTCGTGATTATTGAAATTAATAATGTAGCGGCTTAGACAGAGATTCCACCGACGCTCATGTTTAGTATTTAAGTAAGCAGTCGTTTTTAAATGTACCTTTTTGGTGATCTCATAAAATCCGCACACAAGCGAGCTTTCAGAGTGCGCGGCTACGTTCGGTTAAAAATGCATGCTCAATTTGTACTTAGGTGTCCCACAAACATATGTTTAAATATCGCAAACTGCGCTGCTTTAGGTCTTGCGGTGTCTTATAAGGACAAAAATACATAAAAAATAAGTTTTTGAAGATTCAAGGCATTTGTTGGTGACTTAGGTGTTAAGGAACGCTGAGAAACTTTGAAGTGGGGGACAGCATTGTGTATTTTTATTTTTGGGTTATTTTGTTTTACATATTATACATTGTTATATAATATCTAATACTACCAGAATAATGTATGCATCCCTTGACGGTAGAAATCTCTATTCTATTCTCGGAACCAATTCAGCGAGATTAAAGTGGGTAATTAAGAATTAATTTTTACATACCATTCCGTTTTTCCGCTGTAAAATAATATGTATTATAGAATTATAAGTGTATAAGGTTATATTTTGAAGTAGAGTCAAACTTTTTGTCATTGTAGTAAATTAGTAGTAGTGTGTGTAAATAATTAAGAATAAATTAAACATCCTGTAACTAAATAAAGCGATACTGCGTTACTTTAATTATCAAATTGTGACAATCAAATGAAACAATGAAAAAGTTTCAACGAAAAAAATATTTTCATATCATAACCTCGACTCGATACTAACGGCTGCATAAATATATTATTGCATTTTGTACAATCGCCAATTATTAATGTTAGCTTTGTAATAAACTAATGGTCAGAATGAACACCATAAATGTAGCTGCAATTTCAATATAAGCTAATTTCAAATAGATATTACTAAATAAGGTCAGCGGTAACATGTTGAATACTAATATTATAAATGCGAAAGTTTGTATATTTGTTACTCTTTCACGCAAAAACTACTAAATGGAATTTAATGAAATTTAGTATAGAGGTTGCTGACACCCTGGATTAGCACATAGCCTACATTTATCCCGAAAAAATTTAGTGTTTCCGTGGGATGAGCAAGAAATTCAAATATAAATATTTGATACTCTTTCAAACTCAAGGCTCAAAGGGATGGCACGCGACAAAAAAGGACAGAATTTACTGCCTAGAGTCATGGGACTGAGTATTGAATATTGTTAATACAATGAACCATTCTATTGTGCAATTATGATTATTTTCATAAATTATGTTCTTCTTACTTCTGCGTAGTTTTTGCTCTTTTGTTGGCTTGCATTTGAGAGTCAGGTTTCGTGAGATACATTAGTCATTAGTTTTGTTTCGTATTTCTGCAGCTTTTGTCGATCTCGCATTGTCGACAGGATTCTTTATTTGTTATTTGAAAGAGTTTCGCCAAAATTATATTTTGTTAATATGCTTAATACTTTAGTTTTACAGTATAACCAATTATAATCGAACAATAACGTAGGTTATATTTATAATATGACGGAGTTTTTTCTAGTTACATTTGTTCCATAGTCTTTTTCATTCATACTGTGGGCTATTAATTTATTCGTAGCAATGGTAAACGTGCTATATTTATGGAATCGTCTGAATTATTCTTGATAAAACGTTACTATAGTCTCAGGACGGCTTTAACTCCTAGAAATTCCGGAAAACCTATAAGTGTGATCCGAATTTTCACAACGAGCAATTGACTACCCCCTTGTTAAAAGCGCACTAAAGAGCAGTTGTTGACCATGCAGGTTGGGGGCTCTAAAGTTTAATTTTCAAAATCATAACTGTACTCAGACAAATATATATTATTAAACATTCATACTTAATACATGTTATTTTAACTTTTATGTATTTTTGAACACACCACACAGTAGGTTAAGTAGCAGTTGGAAGTAGGTAAATACTCGTGAGCACACTGTATAATGATACAAATTTCCCCAGAAACTTCCGAAATGTATACTAATGAGTGCACACATCAAAGTTGGTACAGCTTTGAATAACAAGTACCGCGATAACAACGAATACATCCCCAAGGAAGACAGAATTATGAGACAAATGTGCCAACTGCTAAAGCGTTTTAAGACCGAAATGACGCGCCGAATCGGATTTGGATCACGTCCTCGATGTGAAGACAGTTTGACGTGTTGTCGTCGACTTGCATAAATTTGCAAGATTAAGCAGGACCCGGGACGCCCGCCGCTTCTCCTAGATGCGGTCTGTACCTATTTACATAAATGTATTCCCTTTCTGTCTTAGGACCTCTAACCGCTGATATTTACAACGTAAATGTGAGCAGCGCTTTAAAACCATCGCCGCGCCGGGCATGACGTTTGTTATTTAATTACGAATATGAAATGCAATTAGCGGACCGCCGAGTTGATGTTTCGAATGGGTTAGTTAAAATTCAACTTCCACCGTTTGAAATGTTTAACTCGTGTGTTTTTCTTTTTCGATTATAGCCATGATGTGATATGGAGCGAGCCTATCGCCATATCGGGCACGAATTTCTGACTCTGGACTGATAATGAATAGAAAAATCCAATATAGCTGTGCCCGACTCGAGATTCGAACCCGAGACCACAGCTTTGCAATCATACCGTAGTACAACTGCGCCACCGAACGACATAAAAAACTTTCATTCGTTTCATCCAAGGGATATGACCGCTCAAGGACAGTAGCAAAACCAAAGAACACATAGCAAGGCTTGACATTCCACTGCGATCGCCATCCTGAGACATACGATGTTAAGTCTCATTATGTCCAGTAGTTACTCTGGCTACAATAACATTCAAACCGGAACAAAACAGTGCATTTACACTGCTGTTTAGCGGGAAAAAATAGACATTGCGGTAGTACCTACCCAGGCGGCATCTTACATAAGATAGAACTATCACCAGTTTCAGAAAACCCATATTTAGGTATAACGTGGCTATAATACCCCTTAGTGTATCTTGCACCTTAAATTGCCAGCATTTCCGGATAACGGCCTGATGACCTTCAAAAAAACATAATATGCAACGCAACGCACCCTATGCCCTGTATGCAGGTGACATGGGCCACGGTGATCACTCACCATCAGTTGAACCGTATGCTCGTTTGCCTCCTATATTGTATACTTAAAAAAACCTAAATTCCACTATTAATTAAATTACAAAGAAATGATTGAAATTCAATAATCTACGTGCTTATCGTGGAAACATTGACTGCACCATATTAGAACTGCGCATGTTTCATTTTGCTTATTACACTGCAATTTAATTACCTGCTTCTTTGAAGTAGTCATGTTAAGGCAAAAGCAAAGTTTTAATAAAACACGCATTAATTTTCTATGAAAAATATGATATATAAGAACAGTATTTTACTTTTCTTTTGTTGCGAATAGATAATTATTTTGTGACTGTTAATTTTCCATTATACGAAAAATATAAAACATATAAGACTACATATGTTTTAACAGAGGTTATGTATCTCGGCTTTTCGGCTGTGAAACGAGAGGCCGCGGGTTCGATCCCCGCACCGAAACAAATGTTTGTGTGAACCACAAATATTTGTTTCGGGTCTGGGTGTTTGTGAGACCGAAAAGTCTCTCGTAGTTTCTGATACCCACGACACAAGACTCGATCTTAGTGTGGGGTCAGGACTATGTATGTGACTGTTGGGTGTATTTATTCATTTATTCATTTATTTTCTCGATCCTAATCTACCACTGTTACTTCAATCACATTTACTCTCATCCATCACCTCGAGTATTTTTGTTGGTTCAGGGTACCTCTGATTCTTATTCTTACTTGGTTGTTATTCATTGAGCTGGCAGAGGTCCGACGACGTCTTCCGTCTACTCTTACCGACTCTTCCATTCAAAGTGGGCAAAATATTACCAACTCGTCCTATTAATTTAACTTTATGATTGATTTCGTTCCGGGTTAGACAAGAGAAGTGAGACATTCCCGAAGACTCGCTGAGCTTCAATGCTCGGTGTCATAAAAATGCATGCTACTGTTCATCCTGCCTTATAGGATTTGCAGTGGCGGGTGTGAGAGCGGGACAGTCTCTTCCATTTAAACTCGACTCTGAGTTATAAGCTCCTTATATCCATCCTCTTTACTTATTTAAACTACCTTAATATTTATTTTCTACAAATACAGATACACTACACTTTATTAAACACCACAAAGTACAGAAAAAATTAGACATAGAAATCTTACAAATGAGTGTACAATTGTCGGTTTTATTATTGTGAGCGATCTCTTTCAGACAACCAAAAATAATAGAATGGTTCGTAAGACGAGAAATTAAAGTGGGCATTTATGTGAAAAATAAAAAGTGTGTGCGTAACTTATAAGGGCGATATTATATTACCTAAGTCTCGTTGCTTTAGCCCCTTTCACTTCACAAACCTCTTTCATCACCACGTTCCCAGAATCATAGAATATTTTTTTTTCTGTTAATTACTTTTGTGTTTTCCGCGAATTTAGATTAGTTTATTTATCTAGTTTTCTTCGTAATAGTCACTACTCAGGGATCCGTCGTCAAAGATTAATGTTCCTTGTACCCAAAGGTTCCTCAAGGACGGTCCTAAGTTTCCGAGATTAGGCACGAACATACAACACGCAGCCCAGAGTTTCTTACGGTTCTTTATGTAATCTAATATTACTTACATAGTATAGTAATAAAACAAGTAATTCTGTTCTGAATATTGTTTTTTATAACTGTAATAGATTAGTAGTTATTTTATTGACTTTAGATAAAATCATTGTGGCTCAATCATGTAAGTCGTGAAATATAATGATTATTATTAACTTCCTAATTTTGATATACCTAGTTCTATACTTTTCATTTCATCCTTGCTTTAGAGTTAAGTCATCGATTTTTAGGTCAAAACGGTTATTATGTTACTTGGAAGTTTTGAGACCTACTTCTGCCGACCTACGCACCACTTTTAAATGGCCTAATTACCCCGATACGTTGTGTGGGTAGTCCTTTCCCAGCATATTAATATGATTTCATTGTTTATTATAATCAGTTATCTAATTTTATCTTACCCGTCGATTACATGATAAAAATATATTTTGTTGTAATATCTCAAAGATTTAATTATAATACAATCGTCTACAGAGGCCGCTAGCCAGGCTGCGTCGAATAACCTATCAGCACCAAATATTTGCTCACAACCGTATTTAGTTTAATGTCTTTTCAGCTGGTTTTGGAATTTGCGTGTATTTCTAAACCCACCGGGAATGACGTTGCTGTTCGGCGCTGTTATTTACAACGTTTGCATTTAGGATGTTTTCAGTTGGACGTATTTACGGTGATTATGTATTAGTGTCATTAGGGACAGGCGAGAATTCGCGAGTAATTCTGATAATTAAATTGACGCTATTGCTATAATTAAATCCGAAATCCATCAGATCTGTGATCGGAGTAAGACCTATAGATTAACGGTTAATCCATCCATAACCAGGGCATTGTTGTTGGCAGTCCGATGGTTTCAAAAATAAATTGGAACTAACTACCATCCGTCTCCTGTAATGGTACCATCACCCCAAATAGCGCCACGGTCAAGAATTTAGACATATGTACTTCTTGACACGTCACTCACTTGGGGTCCGCAGCTTCGTGACCTTAATCGGAAGAAATTTGCCTCAGCAAGGTCCTTGCAAAGGTTGAGCAATCTTCTACCCATTACTACGAAGATTTCACTTGCGCAAACTGTCCTTCTCCCTATTTTGATTAAGCCGATGTCAGCTACCTAGATCTCACCGAGGACTAACTTACTAACCTTGAGCGTCTCCAAAATTTCTGTATCACATTAAAATATTTTGTTTTTTGCAAATATGACCATTGATTTGAATTTCGTATTAAGCTCAAGCTTGACGGAATACTCATTCTTTCACTTCTGTACAATATTTTGTTTAATCGTGTCACGCTTTCTTATCTTAATAATAGATTTATAATATACCTCCATGACCCAGGTACCTACAAGATCCTTGAAGTCGTCGGAGAATCTAAAATTGAGGACACCCGAGCATTCCACTCCATTTATGAGCAAATTATTTACAGTCCAACCTGTCCGACTGTGGAACGCTCATCCAGTAAGACGGGCACGAACACGGACGTCATTTGAAAATCTCAAATATCTATACATACCGGGTGTATCCAGGCTGCGACCGAAAACGAAGCCAGGCGGTAGTTTTAGCAACTACAGACACAATGCATCTAAAAATTCAGCAAAATGTAAGCGACGATTTTTTTTGTAAATTTTAAGTATTTGGGTGGTGAAATCATAGTTTTTGATAAAATTATAATTTAAAACCTTGCGTCCTATTGAATCTATAAAAGTAAAAGGAAGTTCTATTAAAACTCCTTTAACATATAAATATTGGGATTATATTTGTTATTAATAATAATGCATATTTCCTGTGACTAAAATTTATTTTTCGCTCGCATGTTTGTAGCTTCCTTTAATAAACGTAGTCACAAACACAAAGTAAAAAGGGTATTGTAAGAAATCTTTTCAAGTAAATAAAGCTGAACATTTATCAAAACGATCCAAATTGAGTATTGGAGACAATATCCGCGGAACATCTCGACTTTTACAAATTATGCTATTTAATTTTCGAGAGGTAAAATTCTTTTTAGAATATGAATCAACTCGCTAAATCCGTTTTATCGGTCTGGGTCTGCGAGCGACACGGCTTTTGATACGTGATCGGAATGCTCCCCAATTATAGAAGCTTCAAGAAGGAACGCTCATAACCAAGAGTCGACGCAAGTGACTAGAGGATTACCACTCCAAATTGATACGGCAAATGACCGCCCGCCTACGTACTGAAGTCAGCCATGTGTGCCTTAATGAAACCTTTTGAATGAATAGCGGGAGAGTGGCTTACCCGTAATTTTTGCTTTGATAAATGCCGTTACAAGTACCTACTGAAATTTATGTGTAGGAAGACATAGAAATTGCTTGAGGTTAGTAATTCGTTTATTTGTACACCCTTTTTCGAGAAATTTGATTATGGCTCTAGTTATTATGGGGCTAATTATTTTGCGATATCCGATTTACGGACCGAAATCAATCCATTTCAAATTATTAAGTAATAATATGGTTACTAATTATGTTAAAAAAATCTTCTAAATAAAGATTATGATGTAAGTACTTGATTAAAATTGCCTTTCCAAGTACGGAATAATATTATAATTCATAATTTCCTCACAAAGCGTCTACTAAAAATCTACATACAACTAAACAATCAAACAAAGAAAAGAACGCAAATCCATGGCTTACACCACAACATTTAGCATGTAAGTGTATTCAGATTCACAGCTACAATTGGCGACAGCTGAATTAGCTACGCGTACACGGAATCGGTGGCATTCATTTTATATCGGTCCATGAAACAACTTCCGAACCGACTCGCCGCAAATGTATTCGGGAGCACACGAGTGGATATCGAAATGTAACAAGACTTATATTTGTTATTTTATCAGATCGTCTCGGCAGTGGGGGAAGGTTTTTTATTTACTTAGCAAAGTGAAGACCTGATATCAAGTTCGATATTATCCAGAAACTGTGCCGATTGACAATTGACACAATAATACCAGCCTGCATCTTCACGCTGCAGCGAAAAGGCCCGGGATTGCAGGAGGGAACACGTGAGTCAGTGAACTGTTCCGCAGCTTAATGGTGCGGCAAGGGGAAATGAAGTACTTGCAGCCACGTAGCACAGTGCATCCGATTACGATGACGACAAACTTGCCAATGCTTACATCGAAATCGCAATTTCAGTTCCAGTTAGTGTGTACGATGTGTCAAGTCTCAAGACATGACTTTATAACTTAGTTGGAAAGTTTATAAGGTTTATTGTGGATTTGTTATTTTTGTGCTACATTCGTTATGCATTTGTTTATGGTAAATCTTTTTTAATTTGTTCTTGTTCAGCTAAAACATCACTGTTGGTGTCTGCCAAGAGTATACCTGAATGTCTTCAGGAGAACATAATATTACGGATACCTTGGAGTTTAAATCTATCGTTCCTAGCCTTATAACTAGGATTTAGATCTGTTGTTCTTAATTTTTTTTTTCTGAACCACACGATTGCTTCATTTAATTTCCTTAGTTATGTGAGTACTTTATCATGTATAACCTTCTTTATTCTGTTACATATTAAAAATAGACTTCATAAATATGGTATATTCATACGCCTCTCGTATCTATATTGGGCTAAATTAATCCATTTTGAACTCAATCCTCGCGTAGGTTTCAGTATCAATGTTGTGAATAGTCGGCATAATTTTCAATCAAATACACTGCAATAATCTAAATTAAATTTGCTTTGCATTACGACGATGTAATTAAATAAAATGACTGCTCATGAAGGTTTCGGTGTAAAATATCTAACATTCAGATGCATAAGAAAAACCCCGCACTAAGGTATCAATACGGAGGTCAGATCCACAACACACTTAACACAACTGTATACGAAGCCATACAGGTAGCTAACAGTCGAGATCGATGGCGTGATATCATACGATGGAAGCAGGTGAAAGGAGGTCACGACCCTTAGAATCGAGGAGAGCAACGCAAGGAGGAGGAAAAAGTAACCAATATGGAGTTGTGAGTCTCAGAAACTATGATGGTCTTTTCGGTCTAACAACAGACTCTAAACGAATATGACGTGGAATTCAGAACCGACTACAGACTTTTAAACTTAGTCTTGGTGCAGGAATTTTCAACAAATCTAGGTGGTCTAAAATAAATGAGAGAATTCAAGAAACCTAAGGCGCACGATCACCGAGGTCCGGCAGTCACAAGAGGGGTTTCAAATAATACTTATAAAACCTTTTAATATTGCACTTTCCTTGCGGCGGCAGGTGCACCGGATTTATCGCAAAGAGGTTTCAACATAGATTTTATCTTGGGATATAATATAGATCGTGACTGCGAACCACAAAGTATGCGACAAATGTTTCGAATATTTTATTTAACTTATGTTTCGGGTGTGTTTTACTTTTTAATGATATTTACATCATCATCATCACTATCAGTCCAGAGCTGGACATAGGCCTCTCCCATGGTACGCCACAGAACCCGGTCTACTACTTTATGCATCCAGACACTGCCTACCCTCTTGACTGAATAGTTACATATGAGATGTAATTAATGAACGCTATCAATTTTGCAATAAAATCTATAATGTTTTGTAGACCAGCATAGCTATTACAATTAATGGTTAATTAATGGAAAATAAAAAAAAAAACACACAATATAGCCTTTAAATATTTCAACTTCTACTATTTCCAATTGTATTCCAAAGAACGTATTATTTGAAGAGTGATTGTAAAATTATGCTTTAAAATGAAGATACTTTAGTTTATATGCAATGTTTTGTAAACTTTTTAAACGAATGCAAGGATTGTTTCCCATTTCTCTACTCTTTGTTCCTGTATTGAAATGACTTTACTTATTTCGCGTCGTATTTCGCCTTTTTTCGTTCTTTGCTCTCGCTAGGGATTTAACTAAGTTGAATCTCGTTGCGACAAACTCATCTACTAAAAGGTTCCGGGTTCCAATAATCAATGACTTCTGCTATTAGTGTGTTTAAATTTAAAACTAATTTACTTTACCAACGATTGAAAACATTGAAAAATTGTTTGTTATACTCAGTTAAGATGAATATAATCTAAAGCAGTATGTGGACGCATTTTATGTAGGACACTATACTGGAGCTAATCATGGTTTCGATTTTGAATTTCCATGCCCCTTAGGAATATCCAAAGGCTTCTGTTTCTTGTAGTTATTTCGTGTTTCACTAAACTTCGTTCAATGTCATCACCAGCGTTGTGTACTACACCTGCATGTGGTTTATTGTCTCTACGAATAATAGAAAATAGCCGTGGTATTCGTGAAAGCTTCATTGATCAAAGGAAATCACAAGACTTAATGTCTAAAGTCGTAATTTTCAGCCCCCAGCTCTATCAATAGCTTAAACTCATTCTAGCAATAGTATATTAATTTGGCTAGTAGAGAAGATATGGTAAATATCCACAGCTTTAAATTTTAAAACAGCACTCTAATTAGCAATAGCGATTTCAATCTTCCTCATTTCTCCCGCGCTGCAAATAGCTTAAACCGCACGAACTAAACCGCTAGCCTCCTAAACTTTAAACTGTATTAACAACTTTGAATTTGCGTTAGTTATTTGCAGTCTATTAGTATCACGTGCTCTGGAACTAGTCAATCTCCAAGTTGCAATAATAGCGAATGCAGGCCGCGTTACGTGGCTAACCGAGTTGCAATTTTAGTCGTCTCATGCCAGGAATATGTTGCACATTCGTTGCATATTGTGTTGAGTGTTGTGTGGACCCGACATAATACGTCACGTCTATCCCCTGTTACCGCTAAGACCTGCACATATAATGGAAGGTTCCCCAATATTACACGCTTGAGAATATCTTCATACTGGATATGCTATTCAGATGAACTATGCATAAACGTTGTGAATTTTAAAAGTGCCTGTGTCATGTTGTAGCATTGAATACACCAGTACAGTACAAAACAGTAGGTATAAATCTCTAAAAGTAAATTGATATACAAGGTATCGGCATATATACAGGCGGTAGTTTTAGTGGTTACAGACACGATGCAAATAAAAATTTCACCAAAACAGTGACAGATATTTTTTTAGAATTTTTTAAAAATCATCTTTTTTTGGGTGGTAAAAACCTAGTTTTTGCGAAAATAATAATTTAAACCCTTACGTACCATTGAGTGTTGAAAAATAAAGAGATCTGCATCATTATTTTAGGAAAACTATGTATTTATCACCCAAATACGACGATAAGAAAAAAATACAAAACAAAAGTTGTCGATTTTTTTTGCGAAATTTTTACTTGCATTGTGTCTGAAGTCACTAATACTACCACTTGGCTTCGTTTTCGGTCGCGGTCTTGATATACCCTGTATACTGATAGTATTGTAATATAGTTTAGTTTTGCTAGAGGTTAGCCTTGCAGATAAGTTCTGTACCTGAGAAGGAATAAGTGGAGGTGCCACTAACAGTTCGCAGAACTTATTTTCTTTAAAGACTCTAAGGAGCGACCATATCGCAACAAGTCGTATGAGGTGTTGTAATTCAAAATATATCATTCAATGGTAAATTAACAGATCTCGAAGTCGAAACCCAAGCTCATATTTTACAGCACTAGGCCCATGCGGCGTCATTATAACTTTATCATCATGTGTATTACATATTTTTATTTTTCCTAACTTTCCATGCATTATCTTTAAAACCTCCATTGCATTTAATATTTCCTCGTTGTTATTACTGCTCAGGTTCATCTATGATCGCTTTGTATTACAAAAATATATTGTATTACATTTAAGTAAAATATATTTAAAATGAAAAAGTTTTGACGTCCATTTCGTGTGGGTGTTGGCACAATTCCAGGTCAATCGCAAAGGTAATTTTGTCAAAGTAACATTATTCTCATTTCAAGAAATTATAATTTGTGAAATCATTGGTCTAGCGGCCGCATGTATGAGTTGAGTTCGATTCCGTGGTCGGGCAATCCAGTGTGTGTAAATTTTTTGATTTGCAGAATTTCATATCAGTTGCTTCTGCAAATGACATGAATTAGTTCCTGGTGTGATAATAGGCTCGCCCCTTATTACATTAAGGGATGGAAATAAACACTGTTTAGGTGGCATTAACTACTAGTACCGTCTCTGCCTACTCCTTTAGATATACATGCATGAGTTTACATATCAACGGTTTTATTATTTATGAAGCGTGGATAAAGAACTAAACATCATACAGCCAGCACACATTAATCGAGGAACGAACGGCGTGATAGCATTACTGTGACCTAAATCGTACGAAACTTGTTACAAGTTGTGACGGGGATAAGTGTCTGTAAAGTATTGGACACTTTTTGTCAGCAGGATTAAGTTTCCGAGCGTGCCAACTAAGTGTCTGGTTGTTAGAAATCAATTAGTTAATACGTTCCCTTTAGCTACGTTTTTGGACAAACTGTAATCCTCCTTATTTATTTATTTATTTAAATCTTTATTGTACGCAGTTAATTAACATACAGAAACAGAAGAAAAAAAAAAGTACAAATGGCGGTCTTATCGCATAAAGCAATGTCTTACAGACAACCATGGGATGGATTTAAGAGAAGGAGAAAGAGAATACGAGTATAAGAAATACCCACCAGAATCTATAGCAGTTTTTTTTTTGATAAATTGAAATACGAGTAAATTAAAAGCTTACCATCATATTTTGTAAATTGCCTGGCTCCAGGGTTAGGTAAAACCTATATTATAGGGGCAACTCCTACAGTTATAAGATACGCTTAGGCCAAAAGCAGGGTATAAAATGCAAAAGACGGTAACAGAATGAATAATTATAAAAAAAATATATGAGAAAACAAAAACTAAATATAACCTGTCGGAAATATTAGTGAACCTAGCTAGAATGCGGTTCACATTTAATTTTTTTGTGTTCACCTACCTACTATGTTATTTTACATTAAAAACTTTTTAAGATGGCGGCGAATACAATTTTCTATTGTTTTTTTCTATTTTAATTCAATTTGTTTAACCTATATTTTGAGTTTGCTGAACTTATGTTCCAATGACGTCAATTATTCAGGTCCACAGATATTTCCGAAGAGTAATATTTGTAAGAAATAATGACAATGCATTTTTTTATAAAATTGTCTTCGCGCATACATCGCTACCGTGAAACGTGTAATTAATCGTTTTCATAGAAATAATTGACGTTTTGACGACGACGCTACGAACGTGAATGTCATGAAATATAATCTTGTGCTCGAATCACTATAGGCCTTTTAAAAACTGCATGGTTCATGAGTATTGTCCCGCCATTTCACAATGTTGGAAATTATTTTTTGTTGACTACTCGTAATTTAATAAAATATTAAACTACATGCTGTTATGTTTGCACGACACATCACGACATTTAATGCATTTTGCAAAAACATAGCTAATTTATTTTACGATAGTCTGCCTCTGACTTCAACTCTTTCGAGAACTTTTATTTATAAATTTGACTAAACATTTTATATTTTGTTAATTAGTAAACAACTAAATTAACTTCTCTAAAAAAAATCTAATCTAATCAAATGATTTAATTAAAACTTTAAAATTTATTAGAAGCGATACAGTGTCTGTAGTTTTCAAAATTTATAACAGAAACTTTAAAAAGTTTGTAACGGCACAAAGACAATATCTTTTAGGAGATTTTTAAAACGCTGACGCGGTTCTCTCACGGGTGTCATACGTGTTCCACTTGACTCAATTAGAGGCGCTTTTATTTACTCTATTTCCGCGACAGCAGCACAGAGCCGAGTGGCTGGCACGTGCCGGCTGGTTGAATGTTTATTGCATTGAGATTGCGGCATAACTCGCCCCTGCTTATAATAAGTGGGAATTTGAACGTCTTTCCACGTCTAAATGTATTAGAAGCCGGACGTGATTTCACCATGTTCCTTGTTTATTTACATAATCTAGTGGGTCTGGTATGGTTCTACATGCAAAACCAAATAATTAAAGTAGTTTTTAAGCTGAATATGTATTATCGCGTGGAGTAAAAATACGGATACAGGCTGATTTCAAGAGATCACTGTAGAAGACGGTAAGGAAGGCTTGTGTGCAGCAATGAACCCCGTGTCAACGCAAAAGATTTTGGTGAAGTGATTATAGCCAGATGAAAATAACCATTAGTTATAACAACCTAATACAAATGAATTGGGGCTAAACGCAAGAACCGCATCTATAGATCCTCACAACTGCACGTGCAAATTTCTCCTCGCGCCTACTAATTCTCCGCGACAAATTCTAGCAGCAATTCGTTTGATTTTTTCGTACAAGCTGGAACGTTTTTCCTTTCCCTTCTTTGCACAACAAAGGAAACAGGGTTTTTGTTAGCGCACCGAGCTCGCGACACAAGCCTGCTTTTAATCCAAGATGTCGCTTTTTACGTGATGCCTGTGTCAATATAATTTGAAAATGCTTCTGCGTTTTATGTAAATAAAATAATGTGAAATTATCCAGTGGCGGTTAGTTGGTTGGTTGTTAAATTAGTCTTGTTTTCTTTATTAGCATTCGCTTTATGTAAGTTTTTGAATCTTTTCTTGCATTGTGTTCATCAACATTTGTAATATGAGACGATGTTATAATAAGTTGGTTTTCTGGATTTTTAGTTCCTATATCTTTTAATCATTGAATATTTGACACATTACTTCTTTAGCTACATTATTATTGTAGTTGCATATTCATGGAGCTATTTTTTAGTTATCTTGTTATTCTTAAGTGTATTGAGTATTTGTTATTTTATTGTATATTGTGTTGGAGAGACAACAAAAAAAGATTCAACCACCCAAACAAGCTCACGATTAAAACCCAACAGATTTACCGCAAGTTTTAAGCCAAAAAATTGTCTCGAATGCAGAATATAATAGGACAATTCTTCCGGCGTAACTAATAGTATCCTGGTCGCAGAACGTGGGAAGCTCGCAGAGAGTTGAATAAGTAAATGTGGCGGTGTTTGTGTGGATCTCGCTGTCGAGAACGTTCCGCAATTATTACGAAGATGTATGGGCATTGTAGTTTCGTTTTTGTGTAACCATGAATTATTCTTTAGGACTTGTAAAACGTGATTCCTTGTTAGTGTGGTTAGAGACGCTTTTGAATTAGGATTTTTTTTTGTTTATCTCGTCAATTCGAGCAATTAGCCGTGTTGTCCTAACATTTGCTTGGGAGGAGACGTAAAAATTAACTATTTTTCTTTTACGAGTTATCGTATTTGAGATTGACTTAATGTAAATTCTGTAAATACTTTCATTGTACTTTAATCTCGTTATTTATAAATAATACACTCATGCACCCAACAGACACGTACATATGCTTGAAAGCACACTAAGATACAACACTTGTGTCATGGCTATCAGAAACTATAAGAGATTTGTCGGTTTCCCAAATGTACATACTCGATACAAATACTTGTATATCACACAAACGTTTGTCACGATACGAATTGAAACCGCGGCCTCTCGTTTCATAGCTGTCTCTTGAACAACTGCGCCACGTAGATTGTTTCTTAAATTATTCAAAAAAATACTTTCACAATCAAATCTAAAATCAAAAATTCAGCTTTGTTGACCGGGGTTTATATTCCTCTCCGTCGTTAAGGAAATCCATGTTCAGTATTGGATTATAAACTGACTTTTGAAGACACAATAAAATATTTAGAACACAAGGATACAAAGCCCATGGATTCAACCCACATTCAACAAGTGGAAGTTTTTAATTATTTCCACTGCTAAAACAACTTAGAACAATATATTCTGGTTTTAAATGGCTTAGCTATGAAAATCTCCGCCCTCGTGATATTTCCACAGCGCTTTGGCGCGAGAATAAACGACTGCCGGTTAGAATGTCTGTATGCAACAAAATGCACATTACTGATGAAAGCATTGCTACTCCACCACTATTATGCTTTCAGGTGACATAGTACTGTGAAACTCTCTGAGCATGTAAAATTCAGGTATTCTTATTTTAGAGCAGACAATGATAAAAGGTCGCAAGAGGTCGTACGATGGAGTGTTTCTGTCACTCAAAAAAAATTACGTAGAGGGTTATGTTCGGCATAGTCGTCTTCTTGTTGATGATGATGTTCATTGTATTTAATATTGGCAATAATTTGTTAATTTTGAGTCCAAATTCACTCCGTAATTTTCTAAAGTTCCTCACAAAGTTATCGAGCATAAATTAAAATTAAACAAAATCAACAAATCCACACTCTGTCACTGATCATCCCAATCTGAATGTCAAATACTTACCATGAACATCTTTGGTTAAAGGTCATCCATTTATACCTATTATAATTATCTTTTTATAGAATACCCTCTAATTCTGAACATTGAAATAAGTATTCGTGTATTGAATTTCTAAACAATAAATACTCGAGCACAATTATCATTGAATAATTATTTGTAAGAGTCTATTAGTTATTCTCTCAAGCACTGGCTCTCGAAATAATAGCAGTCGATAGCAATTACGTTTATGAATATTTACGGTAATTAAGGGAATAAGGCAAATTCAACCGAAATATTAAAGATGTTGTATGTAGAAGAATGATGGAGTAATTATACGTAATTAAGTAGGAATATAAGTTTATTTCGGTAGTTAATTTTGTTTTTAAATGTAGTAGAGTTCCGTCGTACAAATTTTGAGTTACTGTAGGAACCACAAAACAGTTATTAGCCGTCAAATTATACCAAAATCAGAGCGTCGTTCGAATCCCCATTCAAAACACAAAACCTCCACAAAACCAATATAGTAAAGCTTGCAATAGTCGATTTAAAGTATCGATAAAATTATGGAAATGCGTCTTTATTACGAGACCAAAATTTATTTTATCGATATCCTTAAGGGTTTGGCCTGATATAGTTATTTAAATGTTATTATGTGACGGAAAGTAAATGAAACTACCATGTGTAATATTGAAAATGAATTATTAGTTATATACTATTGAACACATCTTTATATAGGGATTTTTAACATTATGCGGTAACATGGGCGGTTAGATGTTAAATTAAACAAGCTGTGTGTGAGGTATTAACAATATATTTTTTTATTTATAAGTCCCGTTTATGCCTTTAAGTGTGAAATATGAGGTTTTAAAATATCCGCCTTGGCTTCTTATAGTGCCACAGATCCGAGTGGTCTAATTTTTAATGATTCTTTCTCGTAGATCCGGCTGAATTGGCTAGTGACCTTATGGCTTCGGTCGGTTGTGGTTCATTTGACCTGCGACTGCGACACTCGCGTGCATTCCATGTATGTACGCGTAATCAGCAATGTACATTTTTGATAAGTCATCTGTAATATTATCGGAATCTTTGAAATGGCGTAATAAATAACTGCAATTTTCGGAAATAAAGATGAAAAGTATGAAATTCCTCCATTCTTGATAGTGAAATATCACTTTACTATTAAAACTGCAGGATAAAACAGAACAAATCTGAATTTTTACCTTATTTCATCGGATCACAACGCTTCAAAGCATTTCGACAGTGACTAACGTGACAAACCATCCGTTCCGCAGTAGTGAAGCTCATTGCGCTCAACCACGCGTCGTGTCGTGTCAAACACTTGTATTACCCTCCTAACCATATTTATCTGTTCTGTGACAGGAACAGTTCAGCTACACTGGATTGAACCCAAAATCAAAGCAAAGTGTAGGTTCTTGTTTTTTATTTAGTGAGTAAGATTGCTATAAGCACAGTACCCTGTTACCGGACCAAAGCAATAAAAAAATGCAAAGATTGAAACAATAATTCCTGTATGGTTTTAATTAGTCCACGTTATATAAAATGCTACAACCTTGTCTATATTTTGGAAACAGTCGCTCAAAATGCAAAAGTACAAAATTAATTGAAACCTATACCTGACTATGGCACCGGCGCAGCGATTAAATTGTTTTCGAGACGATTTATTCTAACAATTGACTCGATATTTACAACGTTTGAAAACAAACAATTTTACAGCGAGCGGGTTCCGGCATTGAGCGCGCTTCCAAAACTTTCTATTTGCCTAATTAACTACATTCAGAGGACCCCTTCTTGATTAGATCACGTATTGAAAGGATCAAACTGGATCCCGAGGTAAATACAAACTTTCTTTTATTGTTGTTAGACGTCGATGAATTGCTTACACCCTAAATGACTGTTAAATACAGTTGTGGTCATGTTTTATCGCGATGGGCAATAGTCAATAGGTAGGGATAATAGCACGGATTAGTGCTACTAATACATTTGGTATATTAATGGCTCGGTTACTTTTTCATAACTGATGTAAAGATAGAGAGAAATTGGTAACTGCCGCTTATAGACATGGACAATTCTAGGGGCATAATTAAAGTATATTTTGAAAGATCTTTCCACAAATATGTAGAGCTCATAGATCCATAATAATTAGTATTTTAATGTGTGTGCCATAACACCAAATTATCTGTGACTAATCAATTACCTATTCAATAAATGAGTTTACCTCATAAATGTTTCATTATTGATAAAAAATTGTCTACATTGAATTATCAGTGATGAAACTTATAAATATAATGAGGCCGTGAATTACGACGATCAATAAAATGAAGCCTTGAATTCGCAATACACCTATACAATCTTCTTTTGGGTTCGGTAATTAAATTTTATTGCGAATAATTAATATTTTGCCATTCCGTACAGCCGTATAAGAACTCTGGCACGGTCATATTTCATAAAGTGTATGTTTACACGGCTTTGAGTCACTGAGTCCCCATCACATGAATAAATGAAGAAAGCAAAAGTGCGTTCTGCGTGCTCGTCTTTGATGTTTCTTTGCGTCGTTCATGCATAAAACAGACTTATTTAAATACGGAATTATAAACTATCCAGTTTTACGCGCTGCGTACTTGCATCGTAAAACCGTGAAAGTGTTCGCTGTTTACGGTAAAACACGAAATTTCATTCCAAGTTTGATAATAAATTAGTCTTTTATTTTCAATTTTTTTTTACCGCGAATTAATTGGCTACTTTATATATTATAGTCCGCAGTAGATTGGGAACTGTGAGGTCCAAGGCGTGTAATCTCCATTGACAAAAAAAATGTTAATTAATAAGTCATACGAGTTGCTTCTTTTTTAATTTATTTATTCATTTTAAGTTAAACTATTAGTACATTTAATAAAGTATCGCAAAAATCTTTTACAGGTTTATCTGGATACTCTAGTCACTCTTGATAGTTTATCAATATAAGTCAATCTATACAAACCAATGTGTTTAGACTTATATGGTAGATCATTACCTACACATCTCACTATTTAACACACCAATTGTTTAAGAAGAATTAAATAATAAACAAATAAATCGGCAATAAAATATAAGACAACTTGAGGGTAAGTAAAATTTTGATCCGATGTTACAATGTAATATTTTACTTGATAACCGACTGCGAGTGAGCGACCGGCCGCATCAATTAATGCAATGCATTATACAGGACGTTTTAACCGATATTATTTATTCATTACCCAATAAACTTGAGCTTGGGACTGCACTTGTAACCGATATGGTAAAACAGTCGCCTTCCCACGTCTTGGGATAGAAATAAACTCAAAGTACTATTGAAGGCACTTAAGGCACCCTGCGTACCACTTCAGAGTTCCTTGCGTGAGAATTTGTATATGAATGAGACTATAAGAGCTATCATTTTTACTAAGAATAGCAAACAACCCCCTACTAACAACTTAGCAACCTACCACATAAGAGGTAGCGGTGCACCTAAAGGTAATTACTGTTGACCATTTACCCCCACAATACATCGAAGATCGCAGGTCATCGGCCTTGGAAATAGTACGAAAAAAATGAAGATCGAAGAGCGTGATTAAGAACATAATAAGACATCTGCTTCAATAGACAAAAATTAAGTTGTCACTGTGCGCATATTCCAAGACTTTATCTAAAGCACAGTTATTTCACCCATGTATTCAAATTTAGGTCAAATATAAAATGAATTGCCACCGCTGCACATCGTCGCTTGCAGACCGCTGACACGCCGTGAATACTCGCTAATGAACTGATGTTACACATTCAATAGGAAGTTTTTTTTTAACTAAATTCAATTCATAATTATATACGCTACCTTTCTACGCTTTTGACGAGGGACGGAAAATTTCTTTCACTCTTTTTGACTTCTTACCAAAGCCTTGTTTCAAAGGAACGAGATGTTACGACAACTGAAAGGCTTTCTTCATTTATTAATTTTGAAAACTAGTTGGAGTAAAATTAAGGAATTTTATGTTCTATTTTGCTCTTTGAATTTTTCCTTAGTGATATTTTTATTTATATTTCAAATGTAAAGAAAATTATTTCTTGAAACCAAGTATTTTTTGTCGTCATGCTTAATTGGAGTTCTACATTTACAATAACAACTTTGGTGTAGTGTTCCATAATATTATGGATATTTTCTCAAAGATATTGATTACTATAAGAGCAGGTTAAAAGTGATTTCAAGAGAAATCAGGTTATTGTCAACCTTACTAGGATCTCGTAGTATTCCTGTTCCTCTTTTGAAATTATATAATTTGGATTCACTCTCGATGGGAAATATTTCATAGCCCACGTTTTATGAAAGCTTAGATTGGCTGATATAATGTAGCTCCAACATTTAGGTCGATATAATTGGCTGAAAACGTAACTCTGTTTTTCTTCTAATCGAAATAATATATCGTAAGTACTGCATCACCTATAAATGGATTTTTAATATTAATTTTTAAGCGTAAAAATGGAAAAGGATCTGAAAATTTAAATAAAAGATAAATCGTGAGACATACAAAGTCTTATCGCTTCGCCGCCAGGATAAGAAAACAATACTTCTACGTCTCTTATATTATATCCTCTTATAACCTCTGGTATTGTTTGGTATTGCTACTGTCCATGAGTGGTGGTATCACTTACCATCAGGCAAATAGCATGTTCGTCTCGCCATTCATGGTAATAAAAAAAATAACCATAATCAAATACTACTATAAATTATTCCTTAAGTTTTCGAAGTGCTTATTAACATATGCGGTCACTTATCTGTGCCAACTGTATGCGCATTTGCCTTTAACAGTTGGGGAAATAAAATAGACTATAAAAAACATAAGCTCAGGCCTTTATTCCCAACAAAATACGAGATGTTTCAAATGCCACTCAAAAAATACCAAGTAATTCAAAGCTTTTAAGATAGTAGAGTTTACAACAATTCGGAGAAGGAGCAATACATTTAGCCTTGTTGCCATTTATAGCACGAAATTGTTAAAGTACAGCCACAAAAGTTATATTCTAACCGTCTGTGTGTGCCATCAATTGTCTTTATTTTTTTTTATCCTTGGCATAAGTCGTGAGAAACTCTAAAATTAGCACGAGCTTTCAATTGTCGTCTTTTTATGTCTTTTTGTTTTTAATATTTCATCGTATAGCAATTTGAAAATCTTACGACGGAGACTTTGATCTGCTAACTCACAGGTGAGGACCTAGGAGGCTATTGATATTTGTATAAATGTAAAAAAATATATACAGCTAAAGTAAATACGAACGCCAATAATAATTAAAACACATTCTTTAATCTATGCGATGAAGCCTCCCGATCGCATATCAAAACGTTACGGATACCATCAATACCGTTCCATCCGTTGATTTTTCCAATATATTTTGATTTTCGATAGCATTTTATTACCGAAACATGACTAAATATTTATTTACCGTATAAAAACAGTTTTTTACGTAAAAAAGCAGATCATATATTGAAATAGAGTTTATCAATCAAGTGTGTGTAAATATTTCGTAGTATTTGTGTGTTCAATAGCGTTTTGATGTAACCACGTACGTTTTTGTGTAAGCGTAGCTGAAAACTGTGAAGCCGGCACAAACAACGCCTAACATTTGAATCCACACTAATGATGTGCTACTTGTGTTCGGTCCCGCCACTTGTAATACTACTCGTAATTACACTCCCCAATTTCATGAATGGGCGAATTAACGTTAGGTGTTCGAATTTTATTTAAAACAACATACTATATGTGTTTATTAACATGTTGTCCTTTATGACAGCCGCATATTTTTCTTTGAGCAAAAGTTGAAGAAATCTTTTGTTAAAAACAACCAACTTACATTTTGTATTAAGAACCATTCCTTTTTTAAACTTGTTTATTTATAGAGCATTTTACGTCATAGTGCACTTTAAAGGACTTCTTTATTAATAAGAGTTCCTGATTCATTGTAAATATTTTTAAATAAAACGCTCATCTCGACAATTAACTGTCAGTGGCATTAGTTAGAAATCTGCCTACGCCTCGACGATAAAATCGTCAATATGTATATTGGTTACAATTATAAAACTCGCCACCCCTTTCTTTAATTCAATGGAAAGAGTTCGTTATAAAATTTAAATAGCCTTAATAATGCGTATTAAAGTATGAATACAAGTATGCAAATACTTTTCATAACAGTTTACTCCATTACGTAATAAGAAAATATGCATTCAAATGGCATCGCAGTTCTGCTGTTCATTACTTTTATTTGTGAAATAATACACAATAGGCGAGTAATTTTTGTTAGCATACGCTGTAGGTTTGATTAAAGCCATAAATCGAGCCGCGAGCCGGTTATCTGGCCTCTGTGCGCGGAATTAAGCGGCGACAGGGCCCGGATTCCATCGTAAATTGTCCCTCGCCGAGTCCTTTACTTAACATCTCAAGTATAAATAGAAACCGACTAATTACGTCGCCACAATTATCTTAAATGTTTTACGGAGTGATAATGGGAAAAAGTGCTGGATTTTTGGAGCACTTTTTGCACTACCAGCAGAAATATTTGTTGAAAATGTTGAATTCGCGTCGCGTAATATCACTGTAAGATTTTTATAAAAATCCCTCGACATGCGCATTCAACGTGCTTACAAAGAGTGCGGGAACATACTTTTCATAGCAGTCATTGACATTTCGATGCTTCGAATGCGATTGTCACAGAATATTTTGTCCTCGAGAAACAATAATATTGGTTAGAGACTTCCGAATTTCTCTTCATAAATGTTGAATAATGTATTGTGCTTTATCTTTACTTTTACCATATTTATACATAAATTGACGTGCTATAATGACGTTGAGAGTACAAATAAAAAAACCCAATTATTACATTTCAGTTTTATTAACAAGTTATTCTATTTTTTTTAATATTGTTGCATTAATTCGCAAAATTAGTTTATTATTTAATGCATTGATATGTAGCCTTCGTCCGGCGAGCCCTCACGTTACTGGAAGTGCCTTGCCGGTACTTCGTGCTAAATCATTGTAAGCTATCGTCCACCTGCGCGGCGACACTCTAATTCCATCCTAGTCTAGAACAATTTATTACATAGCTTGTATATTTTTTCTTATACAGTGATTTTAACTTTGAGATAAAGCAAGGATTTTTTAGGATTCATTATGCTCGCTTATGATACTGTCGTAATAAAAATATAAATGTTATAAAGATAATTCTTTGTAAAATTTTATTTTGGAACGAAGTTCCTTAAGGGACGATGCGGAGGGGTACCCTAACCGGGAAAAAACGTCCGTAACATAAGATTTTTATTCCACGGATGAGTTTAATATTCTAAATTTAAAAATTTAGGAACTTATTTTTTGTTTTTAACCCCCTTCTGAGGAGGTTATCAATTCGTTGCGTTTTTTATTATTTATGTATAGTCTTTGTATGATGGCTATGCAGTGTCTAATGTATAGTCTACGTGATGACTGTTATTAGTATTTTCATTTTTATCAATAAAAAATCATAATAAAAAATGTATACCCGAATAATTATTTTCTTTATACCTCGAATAGAACTTAATTTTAATATTTTTATAATAAGGAACTTCGTTCCTATCCGGTGTCCTACGACACCTCACGTTTTTTTTAAATGTCTCATGTGAGGGTCTAGTTTTCTGTCTAGAAAATTATATATATGTCAATTAAATTTCTTTTGACTCGAAAAACTCAATTTATGAAGATCGAAAATTTACACAAGTGACGTATGAAAGGAGTGGTGGGAAAGATTTTTTGGAAGCTAGACCTAATAAAGACAACAAGTCACTGGATGCAGGTTGCTTTGGAAGATACTAAAGAAATCTTTGAAGGAAACTCATATACAACAGCGTATTTCCTATGACTTTATATCATATAAATATTGATGATAAAATATGCATGCTATGGATAGCACAAATATTTGTTTAAGTTTGGGAACCGAACCCGCAGCCTCTTATTTTACGGCTTATTTCACACGCACAGCACCATTAGGGTTAGCATACAATAGTTTACACATAAATGGATATAATTTGCGGTTAATTTCGTTTAAAATAGGTAATAGTAACTATTTCATATTGCATCAATGCTTATACTGTTAATTAAGGTAACATCAATTATTTGTATAGCACATTATGTGCTAATAGCATAAATTGATTCTGAGAAATGGTCTGTTATTTCCTGTAGGATAATATTGGAGTCGGTATTTCCAAATTTCGAGTTCCATTTGATATATTATAAATTCATGGTGTGGTTGGTTGACTGAATGCGGTAAGAGATAGCCACTTAACCGTGATGTTAATATAAATGTAGAGCTAGATGGGAAAGCGTATGTAGATGTGTGGGCAGATCACAGAAACTGACTATTCGATTACCAATTCAGGTTTCTATAGAGTAGGTAAAGAATATTATGTTTACGTGAATCTTTTGCGATATAGCTCAAATTTGTTTGATGTTGTCACAAAATAAAACGCGCTTAATTTAGTCTTCTTTAACCCTATTTTCTTTGTTATAGGTCGTCTATGAAATTCAGGAGCCGAAAACGCTGTTGTCAAAATATTAGGAACAAAAGAAAATATTAGTTTTTCTCTCTTAACATTTTATTATATAAAGTAATATTGTTAGACTACGAGTATAAATCATTGTTGTTTATGTTTGGAAAACATAATTATATCAATGCTTTGAATAGATATTTTTAAAATTTTATTTGTACCTAGTTCTAAATTTCACCACACGCCAATAGAAGATAGATGACCTTTAGAGTTATTACTCGCGTTTTACTTTTTCAGAGACATTTCAATCCCTATGCATTTATCTTTAGGTATATATATTATATTATTGATTATGATTTGTTTTGAAAAATTATCTGACTGCCATCTTACGCGCCAGATAAAGTACTATTATGCAAAGCAATTTAAAATATCGCTGAGAGCTTTTTGTTTCTGATACAGTTCAGTTTTACAATCGTTTCCTCGTGAAAAGAAGATGCAATTTTTTATGTTAAATCGGTTCTGCTCAAAAGTATTGAATTTAAAACGCCATTACTTATGTAATACTATGAATAAAAATACAAGCAGTTTACTGTAAGTTTGCTAAGAAATAATTAAAAGGGCGAGCAAATTTCTTGGGCAATATTTTGCCGGCTTTATCCGTAGCGTGTTGCCTAAACAAGGTGTCAAGGGCGTTATCTAGTCCTGTCGCCAGAATTAACGACGGAAGAGGCCGCCACGCTCGGCTGCGATAAATTACGCCTCAACTTGATCCCACTCAGCAGATAAATCAAATGTAAGGACCGAATGGGAATTCGATGATGCCCCTGTTTATTTCGATTTACCAAAGACCTTTTGCCCCAATCCCAACGTGAGTTGCTTACTTTATAGCGTTGTGAATCAATAGGCCTCATAAACTTCAGTAATGCAGAGTGTTGACATTGGTCCGTGCCAGCGTTAAATTTCAGTTTGTAGCTCGCAGCTATCAAAGCGTGTGGAGAGGAGAGCCTTTTCAAATAAAGAATTACTCGACAGTGTGTCGACCTTTAGTGGTAGATAAAAGTCAATTGATTTATGACGCACGTAGGTACTTGTTTCTCGTGTCATATTAAAGGACATTTTTTGATCGTATTAGATATTTTAGCTTAAAAACGTAAATTTGGGTCCATCTTTACAAAATATCTATACAAAAAGGATATGTAATAGTGTAGAATATTTCATATTAAAATCATGCAGGATAAAAGCTAATATTAAAAAACATATTATCGACCCAACCCTGGGTTAAATGAAAGTTCCCACTGCAAGTTCACTTTTAGAAGTTGTTTAAGTGTAATCATGTTGGGCTTCGCGTCCGCGCCGCGCTGTTGCGTCGTGGTGTCAGTGCGTGTGTCGTCGTGACGTCACTGTGTGCGTCCTAATTACCGACAACTTTGGATATTTTTACCCTCACGTAACTTTGTGGATAATCGACTGAATCCACTTAAGAGTAGCGGCTTGCAGCTTAGCTTTTTCACTTAGGGGCAAGATTTAAAAAAACGTTGTAAGGTTAGTATTAAATGAAGGTTTATCTTGTTTATATTACAGATAATCTTTAGTTTTATTAACTCTATTATGACAGAGTATAGGTTAATGAGAAAACGAATGACTTCTCTAAAACATGGAGTAATAGATTTGTATCGGCACTTCGCGTCTGTTGTTTAAGGGACAGCGCGCTCATCCCAGTCGATTCGGTCCAATCCTACAGCAGTCCAAGTTTATACTGTGGCACTACCACATTAGTTTATTCAACTCTAAGTAGGCACCTGAGGAAACCGCACGAGAAATATCGCACGTAATAATAATAAACCATGCGTTATGTAGAGCGCAACTTGGCGACATTATTTACAATAACTCGACACGACGACGGACAGTCCGTCGGGAATCGAGCAATAACTCGACTGCAGAATCAACGCCTAAAGATACGTACACAATAACACGAGGCCACATATTCCGGGGTATATAAAAGTTTTCACATAAATCAGTGGGCTAACTTTATTCAAACGACTCTCTGGCGACATTCGTTTGGAATCCGCGTCAAGTGAAACTTTGTGCGGAGTGGCTTCTTTGTAAAAGTGCCTCGAGTTACTGTACCTACTCTTGTTTTGCCAGTTTGTCCTTAACACGTGCGTGCGGCTGCCCTGCGTTTAACATCAGTACATCAATGAACACATTAACACTCCAGGGTGTATTTAACACGATACATTTTATAATGGTTTCTTTGATTACGCTCAGTGTCCACGAAAGTTATCGAAACGTCGGGAAGTCAAAAAATGTAAAAATTAAACTAAATCCGCGATAAAATCAGTAACAATTAGTTTTATTTCAACGATAAATTTTGATACTGTATAACGAGGTGAATAGGAACGCGGGATAAATTGAAATAAACTAGTCGCTTTGTTTTGATACTTTCAAAACATGCTTTCTGGATTTTGGACAACATTTATTTTAATTTCCAATGCACAAATATGTTACTATATTTCATCGCTAAATACTCGACCAGTATTCCTATTAAATCAGTGTAACGGTACTTTAGTATTGAGAAGCCATAAAACAATGTTCGGCAACTAGTAAAAGCAGATATTGAGGACACATTTTTCATTAATAAGTACTAAGAAATTACATTGAAGCCGATAAGTTCATTTAACTTTAAAAAAAACGATTACCTAATATGTAAATTCATGCCATTCATAATTGTTCTTATACATAGTAAATGGTTAAGGATCACAAGATAGTCAGGACAAAACAACGAAATTGATAATACTCCGTAATGTCCTGAGATTTTATTCTTTATTTGATTTTTACGAGCTGCGCGGGGTATAAGACGGGCTTTATTTCAAGTCGGGAAGCAGTAAGCTATAAACAGAATTCGGCTTAATGATAAATATACTTATTGTGGAGAGAAATGAGTTTGTACTCAATTTATTTGGATTTATTTAAACAGTGCCAATAAATTACACTGTAACTTTAACGACGCTTTCTTTCTTCGCGGTTTAATAATAAACCTTTGTTTTTTTTGAAGAGCAGTATAATAGACTAGTGAAGAAGTGCAGTGTGTTAAGAACCAGATGACGTATACTATGATAATTCTCAGCAATTTTAGCACTAACTACGTTCAATTTATTTTACTATTAAGTCTAGACAGAAACTATCTTGAAAATCGTGGTATTATTATAGGCGAATAAAATAAACTAAAATGTTTGGATAGCCTGAAACTATTATAGTTTTCGCAGTTGATAGTAATTGTAATGTTGAAAATGCAGAGGAATATATAAATTGTAAATCGGCCCTTGGCTTTACATAGTTCATTAAAATTCATTTACTAGCCGTCGAGTTACTCGTTGCGATGAGAAACAGACGGGAGAGGTGCAATCCTGCACTCCTAATCTGGATCACAGAAAAAAAAAGATTTGAGTATTGCAAGTCTGTGTTTTAATCACAGACAAATTATAATTTACTGCGACTGTCTCGGTGGCGCAGTACTACGCTGAGGTCTCGGGTTCGAATCCCGGGTCGGGTATGAAATTCAGAGTTATTTTCAGGTTAATTAGGTACAGTTCATAATCACAGATTTCATTTTTTTTATATCATAACAAGAATGCTGTAGCTACAAATTTTACATTAGCGGTCACATTTAGTTTAGTTAGTTAATGGAAACTTTAAGCCGGTATTTGCAATCATCAAAAGTTTTGCTTTCATTGTTCAGTGTTGATTTTACAAGAGATAATTTAAAAATATATAATTGTGTGCCTCTTACTATGGTCGAATCATATAGAGAATACCCCAATCAAGACCTACAGTGGATCACACATCGTATAATTATGACATTCTCAGCTACTCGTATATCAAAGTTTGACAAATTCCTGGTTTTAGAAGCAATCTGAACATTTACAAATATCTGGCGAAACTGTGTGTAGGACTCAAATCCTATTACAGTAATCTCTTTCTTAGTCTGTGAATTAGGTACAGACAAAGCGCGCTTGGTAAAACATTGCTGCAGATAACGCGTGAGGAAATCATTTCAAGGATTTATTAATAGGAATAATAATAAAAACAAGTTAATATAGAAGTCTTCGAAGGAGGTGTATATTTAGTGAAGTCTAAATTTACAGTATTTTTCATGCATTATTTTTTTATTCCGAGCTAATTCTTTTTCTCCAATTTCGGATGGTGTTGTTATAATCATATTTAACCTCAGTTTTTTAAAGTGCGACCCTTGTTAAGCTTATAAATTATTAAGTTCCATAGCCGTCATAAAATTACCAACCAGCCACTCAGAGATCGCCGGGCCGTCTCAGAATAATGCGAGCTAATTATTTTCAACGGCTCTGGAAATTTTGCTGAGATCAAGAATGGAAAGTATACAGTTAATCAAGGGTAATGCATACTTTAAGGGCCTCTGCCTTCTTGAACGTAGTGTGCCATGATCGTACAATAAACGCATTGGGCAAAAAAAAAAAAATGTATAGAGGGTAAATTTTAAGCGTTATAATTCACATATAACTATTTTTTGTCTGACACTTTTATATTGCAGTCATAGAATGCGACGGTGTAGCGGGCAGAAATCTTTAGTATGTTTTATGAATACTCTTCCTTGCAGTCATATTTAGTATATTTATGAGTTGTATTACTAATTATTTTCTACTGTGTTCGTTAAAGCAAGCCGTGGTGCCGGTCCAAGCGGTCCCGACTGTGGGAACTAGCGCACATGTTCAATTAAATTTTATCTGTCTTCACTCCGAATTCATATTGCAACCTGCGTAGCTGCCAGCTTGAATATATCTGAACCGATCGCTTTTATATTATTTGGAGTATAACCTGCGGAGAATGGCTGCGGTAATTAATAGGGTGCTGTTGTTTTTTTTAGGTTTACTGCCTTTATTTATAGTACGTATTTTGATAGTGTCAGAATCGTGAAATGCATCGACTTTACTTTGCTAGTATTGTTCTGTGCTCTATGTATCGTAATTATGTTTTATTAATTACCGCTATGATTCACATGAATTGAATTTATAAACACGAGATACCTAAGATTGTTTACGAAGTTCAGAGAATTCCAGCATTTGTTTTGCGCTTCGAGCCCTCCGAAAGCAGTGATTTTATACAAATGTATTGTCACATCACACACGTTCCAACTTTTTCCGAACGGAATATTTTCAGTCCATTCGCTACGAACGCTGGCCCTTGCGTTCGGAATTCGCAATCAGTAAAAAACGTTGCGAGCGCAAGAACTGTGTAGTTTCTCTATGGAACGTCATGGGGACAGTTTTATTCAGAAGGCTCATAGCCCATGCATCGGTAGTTAATTCTTTAGTCTTGGCTAAGTCAATAACTTGGTTTCATTAATTTTGTGGGTACTAAGGAACGTGTTCCGTGAGCTTGTGTATGCGATTCCTTGGTCGATGATATTATGTAAGAGTCACGTCCATCATTTTTCATCCACTTTTGGAAGTAAAATTTTTGGCAAACCTTGTTAATCGGTTAATAATTACATTATATTTAACAACATTTTAATGAGAACCAAAATATAACGTACGTTCATACGTGTAAATTAATTTCATATAAAGCATACCACATAGGAATCAAATTATAAACAACATTTTATGTCGTAACCACTTACATTGATTCAGTTATTTTGATGTCGAGACATCGAAGACATTAATTTAAATAAAAGAAAAGCAATGTGAGGACGTGCCTACACACCATACACATGGCTTATAGAAATAATAATAATAAGAAGTTATAATTAGGTACCGCAGTAGTAAAGACCGTAGGTACAAGTTGTAATATTAATATTGAATACATTTTATTCGTATAAAGTGAGGTAGGTGGTAGTTTGAAATTGTAAATCTCATTGTAATAAACATGTACACATTTCCTACCTTTGTGAGGTGGTAGGAACAAGACTACAAAATGTGATGCATGAGATGGATTGAATTGTTATTAATCTTGCGAAATCGTATGAAATAGTAACATTATCCATTACTAACCGCAAGCTTATGACATAATTTGAATATAACAGAATTGAGATACATCAGTAAAAACTATAAATTCATAAACTCACGCCTTTTTCCCAGAAGGGGTAGGCAGAGGTTCCCCTGGTAGCAACCAGGACACCCACGTATCGCCTTGTATTTTCCGTCCCACGATGTGATGGGGCTAGCCTATCGCCATATCTGGCATAAATTCCTAAGTCCGGGCTGATAATGAATAGAAAAATCCAATATCACTTTGCCCGACCCGGGATTCGAACCCGAGACCTCAGCTTTGCAATCATACCATAGTACAACTGATCCACCGAAGTAGTATACAACTATACAACCAGCCAATAAATGATTAAGATAATTACCTGAATCAAACATTGAAGTGTTTGAGCGAAATTACTGGCGTTGATTGGTTAGTCCCAATTAACTACACATACTTAAATCTTAGGTAAGCAGTTCATAAATTACTTTACCTCGAGATGTTTGTCTGGAATTTAATTAACGTACTCGACGACTTGGAAGTTATTCAAATTTACCACATATACATATATATATGTACCAGTGTACGTACAAACGTCCCATTTTCCCGGCACACATCTGGCCTGCTGTATTTTTGAACGAGATTGCTTAATTTAGCAATATGTATTTAATATATTTTTACATAATATATAAACTCACGCCTTTATCCCAGAAGGAGTAGGCAGAGGTGCTATTAGGGCACCCACATTTCACCTTGTATGTTCCGTGCCACGATGTGACAGGCGGCGATCCTATCGCCATATCAGGCACAAATTCCTGACTCCGGGCTGATAATGAATAGAAAAATCCAATATCATTTTGCCCGACCCGGGATTCGAACCCGAGACCTTAGCTTTGTAATCGTAGCGTAGTACAAGTAAGCCACCGAGGCATATTTTATACTAATGTTAAAGATCAACATGTAGGAGTAAAGCCCATTATGCAGTTTAACTTTCTTTCACGGTTTACTTAGTCATCTATAAATAATAAGTATATACAATATATAAAAATGTTTAAGTAATAATATTAAAGTCAATTAGATATATAAGTTTGTGTACACTACAAAGCATCGAAAACATATGATATTCTGGAGTCATTCGATATCAATGAACTGGAATAAATGATTTTCGTTTCCAATTAAATAAATAAATAATAAATAAATAAATACACCCAACAGTCACAAACATAATTCAATTCAATTTGCTTAATTACTGTTGAATATAATTAAATAGGGCTCGTTGTATATAGAAAGTAACAAACAACGTCAAAATACCCACGACGCACTCTGAATAAATCAATAGCGGTTGAAATGTGCCAGTTTTTATTTACAAAAGCGTAATCAGATTTTCCAAATAAGTCGGTAAGGCGGAGCCAGCGAGGGCCTTCGATGGGTCACAAACAGGATTTTAATAAAAGTTAATTTATTCAATAAAAGACCCGGAGATTCTGAGCCCGTATTCCGTATCAAATAGGAATTTAGATTCGTTTCGGAGCCGTGAATGGTCAATAGGTGAAAATTATAAATACTGAAGATAATTTGAATACGCCGCGCCTGCTTTTTATTTTTAGCATCAGAATATCTCATCAAGCTATTTTAAAGAATTGATTTGCAAATGAACTGAAATATATATTTTAAAATGTAATGCATTTCTTTATTATTCGGTTTTTAATTTCAAACCCAACAACGATAAAAAATTAATTCGACTATAGTCGTTAGTTCTCTTTTGGAAGCGTAGTAAATTTTCGCACTTAAATGGTTTTAGAATATATGGAATTTTAAACAAGTCACACAAAGTTAGACCGTCAGTTTTGAGATAACAAAGAATAAGTGTCCCGACCGCCCGTAGAGATCTGGCTGCAATGCCTACTGATTTATTTGAAAAGTTACCTCTTGAAACTGCTTCGAAGAAAGTAAAAGAAGCAACCATATTCGGACAGTCGCAAAACGCTCGGGGTTCAGATGTTTAGAAAGGGGAACTTTGAAAGTGGTTTTAAACTGTACGTGAAGTGGTGAAATGGCATTCGTTCCTTGAGTTGACGCACTAATATTATTTTAAAGAACATATAACGTCGATAAATGAATAATATTCATAGCCTTTTTTGTGTTACAATATTTTTTGTTACAAATCACTACTCATTTTGTTTTATTAGTAAAGCACTGTGAATCGTAAGAATCTGAGTCTGGAACAAAGGTGAATTATTAACTTGTGTAGAGTTTATCAATACAAGTCGTGATTTTATAAGTTTTATAAGTTGCTTAAAAATCTTACGTGTGTTGTCTGGGGACATAATTTTTACCGCACGTGGTGAAAGTGGGGTCATCTTGGCGAACTGTGGGCGGCATTAAGGGTACCTCTGTTTACCCTTAAAGAAACCGTGCGCGACATTATGTATACAACTGAACACCAGCAAACCAACTTTTATCAACCTATTCATGGCAACAAACATATTGAAAGAATTTACCCCCCCAATACATGTCACTTACATTCACATCCAGAGGTTCCCCTAAACAATGCGTTTGAAACAGTCGCGCGTTGAAGCGTGAATTGTTCGAGCTTGTTTTGATAAGTATCATACTCATAATACTGTACCCCACTTACTCCCAAGTACTGTGCAGTTGAAATTGCTCTAAGCATATTCACGCTCCCCGTATAGGCCGAACCAAGTAGGGCGGATAAACGTTCAGCTCGATATTTGCATATCGGCACGTATCTTTGTTACGAGACTGTATTAAATACACAATTGGATATTACGAACGCTTTTTCTGAATTACAAATGAATTGTCAATGTTTATTTCGTATTTTAATACAGCGGACAATTTATGGTTATGTCTGGTGACGGTGTATAAGATTTCGGCGGTTAACTGAAATAGGAGAGTGTAAACGCCATTTAAGCCGTTTTACGGGGAAAATATTGTTTCCAACTATTTTATTAATGGCATGAATTTATAATCCGATTAGTTTGGTACTGAAAATGTGATATTCAACAGAATGCTTTTTATATTGAAAATATGCGATGTGAGTAGTCATTCTTGTATAATATAATAAAATGAAATAAATTTTAAATATAGTCCATCTTCGCATTTACTCACCTACTTTCATAATAATTGAGTGCTCTCAAGATACGAAGTCATTAGCCATGCGTAGCCACTATGCACTTCGATATCTGCTTTTTCTCTACAAAGTAACCACTATTTATTGTATAGTCCGGCAAACGAGCAAATTGCTCGCTTGACGGTAAATGATTTTATTGCCGCCAATGAACATCTACAACGCAAAGATTATAAATTCGTGGCCGGCCGGTTTTAATTCGAGAGGAAAGGAAACAAAAAAGGACGAAACTAGGAATCTATCAACTTAATTAAGCTTTCGTTGTTTATTCGGTGTGTAAAAAAGTTTTTGCGTCGCCAAAGTAAAAATAGCTCACATTTTTCTGCTGAATTGCATTGTCGGTGCAGCTTTGTAGCTACACTCCAGTGGGACTGACATATTTATGGCCAACTGAAATGTAGAGCGAAGCTTATTTCCACTTATTTATTTTAAAACGAAATAATAATGTCACAGAGACGTTAATTTCATCCAATACAGTGCTTCGGTAAATAAGAAATTTATTTTATAGCGTCGTATTTGGCCTGTTGGCATATTCGCAGTCTGTTTTATTCCTGATGGTACTGATACTTCATTATACATGTTTCCATACTTCGTATGTTTATAACTTTATAGATAAATCATCATCGTCAACTTCGTCACATGAAGCGCACTGCCGATTTATAGGCCTTCCTCAAAGATTTAATTGGAGGGGTTTGGGGTTGAATACTAGCCAAGTTTGGCAAGCGAGTTAGCGCCTGGCGTAGCGTCTGTGCTGACACTTTCATCCATCGCTTAACCATGATGTTCTTCCTTAAAAGAAATTCAAAGAGAGTTCTACCACACGGTACGTAACAGCTTGCCTGCGTCACTGGTGTTACAGATAGCGGGCAGCTCCCTCTTCTGCCTATATATTTCTGCCTATTCTGCCTGGAGGGGAGTGGGAAGGAAGAAGGATGGGAAGAGGAAATGAGAATTGGGCATCCGGCAATCTCACTCACCGAACCAAACGAGACACCATAGCTGTCACTTCACGTCGGTCTCCTGAGACAGTGGTACCGCCCCGGACAAGCCTTCCCATTCATGTTGAGTCATGACTGACAAGCGTGGCTCTACCATTTCCAAAACTGGTTCTATGTGGCTCTACCTGTCATTTGAAATGATGATCTCTTTGCCAGATGTATTTAATTTTATAAAATCGACGTAGTAATTAACTGTGCTTTTCGCATCACTAACGGAAGTGCACCCCTCTGCGACGTCGGGGCTGCTCACGACAATCGTGACGCGAGCCCGTTTTAACATTACACCTTCGACTACATTATCCTAAGGATTTATATCCTCTTGAAGTATGACAATAGTGTTTTGCCACGTCTCGAGATTCAATGAGCGAGGATTAAGGTGGGATTACACCTTAATTGATACTATACATACCTACCTATTAGTCAACTGAAATGTTATTTGATACTCTGTACTATCTGTACTGTCGGTGAATGTAAGTACCTTGGCCGAGTTTTGGTATTATTTCCTTTTGAGCAATAACATCTGCATTTTTCTAGTCAAAACGACCGTGTTGTGCTTAAAATTTTCAGTCGTGCAATAAAAACCGCATGACAACGTTTTCATGGATGTTTTATTCGTAACTAAAAACTAGCAAACCACTGCTCATGATCTAGAATTAAATATGAGAGCTACGTGTTTCGTTCATCATTTAATTGAGGTTTAAATTAAGACCGTATTAAATAAGATATTCAGAATAAATATCTCGTCAGTATAAATTAAATTATATTAATAATTATTAAGTGTGAAAAACATACTATCATGCAACTCAAATATGTTGAGCGAAATCTTAAAATCCTTAGCCTTAGCAACCTATGAACTTTTAGTAGTTTAAACAAATTATTAACTTATTAAAATCATGTAGGTACTGTAGACAAAAAATCCTAACTAGGGAGGTATGTCAATCTTAAAATATCCCAAAGAACGTTATTAAATTTATACTAATATTGCTTGCTGAAAAATTTGAGCAACGTGTAAAGTTCGTATTGATATAGCATTTGCATAAAATATTGTGTTGAACTGAAAAATTACGTATACGATATCGTTTGTGTTTTCTTAATACAATTTGAATTTCGATTATGGTTCTCACGATTTACGAGTTGACTTGGAAACCTCTTAGTTTGTTTTAAATTTTAAGCTTGTTCCAGTTTCATATGTAGGAATTGGAAATAGGTTCATTTTTCCATGTTTTATTCCTATCTGACTTTATAATTTATCCGGAAATATATGTACGTCTTACAAGGGGGCATGAGCCTCTTCTATGGTTTAGTTGGTTGACGCGCTATTCCACTACAATTTCCTATTGTGGGTTGTTGGAAACAAATTCCGATCAAATTCACGTATTTCTTTCAAGTATGCATTTATTCTCACTTTGTATGAGTATCTTTCCGCCTCCTTGGCGCAGTTGGTTAGACGCCAGCTGTGAAACGAGAGGCCGGGGTTTCGAGTCTCGTACCGAGATAAATGTTTGTGTGAACACCAAGTAATTGTTTCGGGTTTGGGTGTTTGTTAAACTGAAAACTCTGTAGTAGTTCCTGATACCCACGACACAAGACTCGATCTTGGTGTGGGGTCAGAACTATATATGTGACTGTTGGGTGTATTTATTGTTTATTACCTTTAAATTTTACGAAAATTAGCAACAAATATAATATTATGTAGATACATGTAGATTTGAAAAGTTAAAGATTATGCTTTTGGCTTGTTTGCTACAGTGGTCTCGGTTATTCCGGTTGTGATAACCGAAAAAATTTGTTAAAACTATACAGTCACATATTAATAAATATAATAATCCCTACACGTAAGTGCGTTAATATGCACGGCTAAGTACCGTGAATATGAACTACATAAGTTTCATCGGTCAAAGTTTGTGGCCTTTCGTTACTTTCAATGGAACACCACGCTAATCTACGATTAGTACGTATTACACTGGCTTCAGGCTACTTTGCAGTTCTACTTACAGTAGATTTATCTTGAGTTTTGTAGTGAAACAATAAGTTCATATTTTCAATTTCCGAGAGCAGAAGAACAAAAGTTAAACGATAAACAATATTTTTTAGATATGCCCTATTTCATGGCGAAAGCGTTTACCAGTATTAAATAAAAAGAAACGTTTCAAGATCTAAGTAGTTGGGCAGTACTTCAGCACTACTATGCTCTGATATGCTGTATACTTTTTAAGATAAAGTAATTTTCCTTTTTAATTTTGTTACTAGCAAGACCTTACAACTTAATATAGTGAAGTATAGTGAAATTCAAAGGAAAAACACGGTGTAAGCGAGCTTTCTTCCGTTATGCTGGCTCATTTGGTAATGAGGACGGAATCGCGAGTCCCCTGCGAGCCTCGTGAACGCGAGCTACCTACTTAATAAACTTACCGAAATTACTCGCCGTGTCGGTTCTAATTCTACAATGTAATACAACTTGCAAATAATAATTTCACTTATGAAAAATTCTAAGGTTGATTATAATAATCACCATTGTGATTTTCGAAACATTTATTATTGTTAAATTCCATACCCAGTAATGTTTAAAGTGACATAATTTTTATGTCCAAAAATTGTAAAACCAGGAACAAATTTCTTGTACTGCCAGTTATTTGTCTGGTCGTTTGGAGTCATTAAGCGCAGAAAGTCCACTCCTTAAAAATGTGCTACTTCAGAGAAATACACGCATAATTCTTTCCTTGTAGTAGGTAAATACTAAATAGTTATCGTAGCCTAGAGACGCTTTCATAACTTCCGTTTCATCGACTACCTAAGCGTGGCGTGAAGAAGCAGATAACCTAACTATGTCGAGTGACAACAGGTAATAATAGTTGCAAATGATCTGGACGTCATTGCTCTCGCCAACAGGCGCAGAGCAGTCACTTTACCACGCTAAATAAAAATATCTACGCGCTACTTTTGATGAACCGCCGCTGTAGTCCCCGGAGAACATCTCGATAGAGAGTTCATTCCACAGACCATTCCTATGCGAGAGGAATTTGCTTTTAAACCCGCAGTTCGAGAACCTGTTGCCACGGGCAGGCCGTCCATTTTGTTCAGAATTCAACGAAACTTTTTTAAACACTGAAAATTTACAGCAAAACTTCAACTTGATTTCAATTTATGTAAAAATTGTATTCCATTTAAAAAAATGACAATGATTGATGATCAACTTCACTAAGTTATAAGAAAAGTATTTTCAAGATTCTTAACTTGATAGATTGTGAGGTAGTATTAATTTTTCACTGTATTTTTAAAATACTATTATAAACTTTGACTTTTATAGTCGTTTTAATGAAATTGTTGTAAATTTCTTGAGCCACTTACCAAACCCATTAATCAACCGATATCTAAAAGTATTGATGCATTACGATCTAAAACCCACCCACTAGTAGTGGTATCATATTTATAAGAGATTGTTCTGAAAGGCTCTTTACATGTGAGACAACACAATTGAGACTGAGTGTTATTAATCGCTATACTCGTAATATTGCATTTGACTAACTTCAGGATTCTATTTCGACGAGGCGCTTTGGATCAACTTTATCGTCTAAGCCACAGTCTCCTCACAAAGCGACTATTATAGATTTAGCGGTAAAATAAACCTCGATTGGCATGCCTACAACATTTAGGGAAAACAATCATATTTTGCGGGTTTTCGTTTCAATAATAATCTTTCTACAGAAATCACAACAATGCTTTTAAAAGGTGAAACCATAATTGAAAGTACATTTTGCAAAATAACTTATAAAATGCTTGATTCAATACGTAATGGTTTCATTTCATTTGGTGAAGTCTGGTTCGTTTCACATGTAATGTCAATCAGAATCATCCACCACGCAACCATTGTTTCACAGTTAGCTGAAAATTACAATGTCCAATGCGGCGAGCGGACGAACCTTTAGTTTGCGCGAAATATAATAATATTGTCATTTGTTTTGCAATAAAATTTACATCGCATTTCTAATGTTCATGAGTGGTCCATTGTTAATTGGAATGTGTTCAACAAAAGCTGCATCATGAATAATGAATATACCTTTGTGACAAGGTCCAGCGACGGATTAAACAATAATTGCCCTGTACACTCGTACAGTCATACAGGCTGGTATTAATGAGTCGTCATATGTGAGAAATTATTGTCATTTTGTAGCCAGTATGAGTACAATCAAAGTGCGGCGCGCAATTAAGGGCGCGTTACACGGTGGGAACGCGTCGCCCTGTTTGTCTTGTCTCGTTGATACTGTAATTTATGTGTCAAGCGTCGACGCTTGCTAGCCTATAGGACTTATTTTTACAGGCATTACCGTTCGCGTTCGTGTAAACATTGTCTAGACTTTGTCATTTGTTTTGATGTGGAAATAACATGTTAATGTTTCTAATTATCGTACATGCTGTTGAGCGTTCATTTGTTTGAGTAGTATTCTCGCATGTGTTTATTTTTGTATTTCTTTACACAAAAGGTTTGTTTAATGAACATGATTTTTTTAAAGAAGCACGAACAAGTACTTTCTCCGTACGCTGAATAATAATTTAGGCGATACAAAACCGATTTTACAAATTTTATGTTCGTCACATTTATCCGAATCGCAGTGGATAAATGCAAATGTTTGTACATAAATCAAGAGAAAATATATTATCTTCTATTCGGGCCATTTTATATTCCGAGCGTATCTAAAATCGCTTTTACACAGGCAAACAATAACAGCCGCTGGCGCTGATAACCCATTGTCTAAAACCAAAGAGTTTCAGTTAAATGGCTGTATCCAAGTGAGCCTTAGGGTCCTTTCACATCTGACGAAAGATGTGTAGTTATCGTCGTTCGCGTAAAATCTACCCACATTTAAATTATCCATAGATTAAGAAGACAATTAGGCGGCTGACATTCGAAAACGTTTCTTTTGGAATAGAATCGAAAAAATGTCAATTAAGTACATTTCATGTACTATTTATTTAAGGCAATGGCGGCTCCCGATTTTACTCCTTTTTTATTAGACCGCGGTGATATTTGATGGATCTTAATGAAATCGAGAGTTCAAATTAGGAGATCCAAAAATTTCTTTGAAATAATAGTATTCTTTGTTTAACGATTTTCTTTATCGTTTTTAGATATAATACAAACAATCTCATAAAAAACAAAACACTATATCTTACACACTCAATCTATAAAGCTTCGTCTATTGAGTGTTTAAGATTGATTGATTATTTTATTATACATGTAGGATTCCGCCTCCGATACGCGACGAACCATCCGTCAGATGCGCAAGAAGCCTTTACGTTTCATTCGGTTATTGAATAAACAGGGTAAGTCGGCGCGAATAAAATGCTTTATGCACTTTCATTACCCATTTTGCACGCACTGAGCTCCCCTTTGCCTTGTACAGTCTTTGTAGTTTTACTGAACCGCCATTGTGTTGTTTTCTTTCGTGGGGGTTATTGAAATTTTATGACAATGGCGTTTGAATATTGAGCATGAAAAATTATGCACGAAAGTATGGGGTTATTGTGTTAAGTAATTGCAAATTGATTAAAAGACTTCTTGAATTTTATGATGCTTTAAATGCGTATATTAAAAAAATGTTTTAAAAATTAGTTTACTAAAAACGTAATTAAATAACGTTTTCGAAGTAGGAACACACTTCTATATCTTCTACATGTCCTTATACCACTTTGCAGGGTCAACGTAATACATTTTGATTCGCAGAAACATTTGGCATATTATTTTACCCCTGACCGCTTCTCAAATTTCAAGCCTTTGGGAAATCATAAAATTCTAGGTAAATTGTGTCTATTTTAAAGGCATACTTCGCACAAAGGGAAAAACTCAGTGAGAGAATTTACTGTATTCAGCCTCATGTCAGCCGCATTTCGACAAAGGTGACTTCATTTTTAAAAATGAATATTTGAGAAGTATGGAATCAAAAACCGCTTGAAAATACCATTTTGACATGATTTTAATTGTTTTTGAAAACATTAAAGGATAATATTCTATGCATATACCTATACAATAGCAATAAATACTTAAAGAGAAATGGTGATATGCGACTGATGAAACAGTAGCACAAAATATGAATAAAAGTGTCGCTAGGTGTCAACCAATACCAGAAAAATCCTTCAAAAAATTCCACAAATTGAACATTATTTACATACATAAGTAAACAACCAACGAAATTATTTCCCTACCACAACTAGTACATATACATATGTCCATTGGCCATTGTGTACGCAGATTAATAGTGAATTAATGTAATAACATTAGTTGGTAATCACGAAGCGTGCCGCCGCGCAACGCTTCGATGACGTGATTCCGAATCCCAAGTGGTAAGGGACCGCGTTAAGTGGCTGGAATCTAAGGATATTTCCTACTTGAAGAATACAGTCTATAATTTGTTTCAGGTAGACATCAAGATTATTGTGTCTAATTTTGAGGTTATATTTTTTCATACATATTTATATCAGTCTATGAAGTCTCCGGTTAAAATACAAATATTTGATGTTACATTCTTTTCTGAGAAATTATGTTTCTTCTAACTTATTACTTTTTTAAATTTCGATGAATAGCGAGACGGGCATGCCTTTCGCCTGATGGTAAGCGATTCGACTATGAATTACCAAGCATTGCTTCGCACTCTACTGCGCTCGCCATCCTGAGGCATAAGATGTTCAGTTTCAATATGTTCTTTAGTTATTCTGGCTACAATGTCTTTCAAACCGGAACACAACATTGCATTTACACTGCTGTTGGGCGGGAGAAATAGACATTGCGGCCTCTCACATATGCGAGAACTACCACCAGTAAAATACTGCCAGATAAATTAGAAATTGAGTCGGAAACCGAATCTAGATCTGAGCTATTTGAGTAAGCTTCCTTATTAGTTGGTTTATAAACCAATATGGCAAAAATATGAGGGGTAATTACGTAAAAAGGTTGTTGAAATAATGGCTTCTACGTGCCCTTAAATGTCTGGCACCTGTGTGTGGTCAGCGAAACATTATTACCTGCAACCAGCCGCTTGCCTGATGTCTACACATTTGGGAATAAGTCTTAGCCTACGTAATTCAATTTTGTAGACCTCAAATCTTTAAAATTTCGTCGATATTTCTAAAAACAAAGTGTTCTTATGATATTTTTTTTCACTGTTATATTGAGCATTAATGGAATACGAATATGCAAGTTTCTTTGAGATCAGAGTCAGAGTAATGAATATCACTTAACATATGTATACATACATAAACTCACGTCTTTTTCCCAGAAGGGATAGGCAGAGGCGCCACCAGGACACTCACATTTCGCCTTGTACTATATGTTCCGTCCCATGAAGTGATAGGGGGGCAAGCCTATCGGATTGGCTTTAGATTAGATTCACACGATTTGAGGAGTGAAAGTGATCAAAGGTGGTAGGGATTGGGTCCCTGATTATAACGCTATCACTCTTATTAAAAGGTAAAGCGTAGTTTTCGAGAAATTTATAAAAATAGTTTCTAACCTCAAATCACATTTTAGGTAAAACGGAACGTTATTACGGGCGATTGACAACCAAATCATTAATAATATTATGCCAAGTTTATAGTCTGTGGTGTAAAATGTCGTGAAACATCGATGTAACGGAATGTAAAAAAACTAAGCGAGTTGTTCAAATTTGTATTTTGTCAGTTTCATTATCAATTTTTATGAATGTTTTGTAAATGTTTTTTGGCGAAGTTGTGGCATTTGCGATAGACCCACAAATTTGAGAAATTGAATTGAATGGTTGGTGTTTTGTTGTTTTATAGTTTATAACGACCTAGAAATTATGTTAAGAAGGAAATTTGTGCACCCACTTTATGGTTAAGTTAGGTCGAATCAATCCCAAAACAGACTTAGGGCACCCCGACTTCACGTAGACTTTTGGGTACCAACCCTAGAGTGAATATAAAAGCCGGAGGCGCGGAGGGAGACCCCCATTTCGTGTGAATCTAATCTAAAGATTCCCCAGCCTATCGCCATATCGGGCACAAATTCCTGACTCCGGGCTGATAATAAATAGAAAAAACCACGATGCCTGACCCGGGATTCGAACCCGAGACCTCAGTTTTGTAGTCGTACCGTAGTACAACTACGCCACCGAGGCAGTCACTAAGTATCACTATATATCACTCAAATAAAACAACAATTATAAAACATTGGCCATTATCCAACGATACAGCAATAACAGTATGAAAACACAAACAGCACCACAAACAAGAATAAGTTAGCACTTTTAGTTTAATCATTTTCGCAGGCCATTTACGTAACGAATCTGTGTAGGCGAATTTATATTTTAAGTTGCTTTCGTGGGTCAATTAATTAGGTTAGCGCTTTGCGTGTGTGCAGGCTCGAACAACCCTAATGATATCATTAACCTCAATGGTTTAATGCATTAGTTACCCACTAAATCATATATTTTAGCCAAAATATTATTTTACAACACCTTACGTTGCTTTGTGCTTTCGTGTTGATGTTATTATGTTAAATTGTGGGATTTATTCAGCTAATAATGCTTTTCATTTTGATGATGAATGCATTATCAAAATGTAAGTTATAAACGTATTAGAGCTGAGTACTTTGAAATAGTTCATTTAATGTAAATTATGCTATCCCAATTAATCAAAATGTACCTTATTTATTTATTTATATTCTTTATTGTACACAACTTAAGCTTAACAAAAAGAAACATTAAATTAGATAACAGTACAAAAGGCGGTCGTATCGCTCGAAGCAATCTCTTACCGACTACCTTGGGATGGAAATAAGAGAAGGATATAAGTACCTAAATTTAAAAAATACGAATGATGCAAAGGATGTCAGACTCAAGACATAGGTGTCCTGAAATACAAGAGGATAAGTATAGGAATGTAGACGCTGAAACAGGGATAAAAGTGGAATCGGAAGCTAAACAATTTCGGAGGTGGACGCTGTACCGGACAATAAAAAAGCCAATGTAGAAGCTTACGAGCGTATACGCGATCCGCTCGCTGTTTTTCTCATATTTCTCATTCGCTAGTATGTAATAATTTGAGTACATATTCTTATTCAAAAAGTCAATGGAGAAAAAGTTTTTACTGCCGAACAGAATCATCGATTTGGATTTCTACTGCCAACAACTAATGAGATTAAAGCAAAGAACTGAGAGGAAGCGGCTGGCATTGATCAATAGAAAGGGTTTGGTTCTTATATCACATTAACGCTAGACCACGCAGATCTTTAGCCACTCAGCAAAAGTTAAAAGAGTTTGGCTAGGAGGTGTTAATGTATCCGCTATATAGCTCTGACCTTCAGGTGTCCGCCTGTTTGGGTTTCTTCAGAATTATTTAGGCAGTGTCAGATTAACATCAAGAGATGACTGCCAAAACTACTTGTCGCGATTTTTTTTCAGTAATTTTTTACAGTCATCATGACACTACCTACAAGATGTCTTGAACAAAATGGAACATACATACTAAACTAATTTAAAAAAATGTAAATAAGCTTTAAATAAAAATCTGGAGCTTTTACATAAAATGCAAAAAAACTTTTTCTCCAACCTATTACATTAGTATATGTATAGATTTCTTATAATGAAACCTAATTTTCTTATTGGGGAACAAAAGTGCTGACGAAATATAGAAGAATAATTATATGTAAGGTTTTACCGAATATTTAATAACGCACTTGTTGCACAATAATTTTTCGCAAGAGCTTACACAATGCGGTCTTGTTTGGCGAAACCAATAGATCTTCAGTTACAAGCTAAGGGCACGGCTGTTGCGTACCACCCGTTGGGAAATTTAGTCGTCGCTACGCTCTCTCGACATCAACCACCGCTTATTCCATAAACTATACTGAAAGTACAATCGGAATTTTGTAACCTTAAATTAAACCTTAATTTAAAGGATTGTAATTGGAATGACAACTGTAGTAAGTACTTATTGATGGTAACTAAGTGGAATCAAAAAGGAATGTTAATATTCGCCGTTTAGTATAAGTTTGTAGTATATTTTATTTTTTCGTTTTGAAAGGGTTGTTTGATAAGAGTTGAATCTTAGCATTATTTTTTTTTGTATTGTTACTATGATTCTCATCGATCTACACAATATATAAACTCACGCCTTTCTCCCAGAAGGGGTACGCACAGGTGCTACCAGGACGCCCAGGTTTCGTCTTATGGTTCCGTCCTACGATGTGATAAGGGGCGAGCCTATCGCCACATTGGTCACAAATTCCTGACTCCGGGCTGATAATGAATAGAAAAATCTAATATCACTTTGCCCGACACAGGATCCGACCTCAGCGAGGTAATCGTACCGCACAACTGCGCCACCGAGACAGTCTGATCGATCTAATAATAAAATTAACCCGAAAATTAGATTGTGATGGAAAAATGAATAGCCTATTTAGGATATCTCATATTTATATGACAAGGAAACCTTTAATATATGTGTGTCGAAAATTGATGTCGTCAGTCACGCACTCCTGTTTCGACAAAAAGTGGCAGATCTCGATCAACAATCCCCTTGAGAGATGAAAGATGTGACGAAACCTCGCGTGGAATAATATTATACCATTGTCAAAGATTTTTCGTATTTCGGGGTTCTTTAGTGCTATTATGGATTTTTCTTAATATGTTTCGATGGAATGATAATAAATCGTATTATACTTATAATCATCATACTTCATATTCATTCTTTCATAATAATTTTATAATTGCGAAAGTTTGTGTGTTTGTTACTTATTCATGCTGACACAGTTGGACCTATTTTGATAAAATTTGGTATGGATGTAGTTGACACCCTGGATTAACACATAGGTTATATGAAAATTATATATTGCCTACCCTTTCAAACTCAAACGGATGTCGTGAGATAGATTAAGGAGCGGATAAAATGGGCAGAAGAGGACAAGATTGCATGCCTTAAGTCATGGTACAGAATGAGACGGGACCGGACGGGGTGTAACGGTGCGGGATAGGAAAGCAGTATAGGGGACAGGAAACGGACCCAAAAGGCATCGGCACCTGGGTAAGCCGGGCCGAGCCGCTAGTTTTAAATATTAAATCGAAACGTTCTTTATTTAAGTAGATTATTATATGATGTATGAAATTAAAAATCATCTACAATTGTACAGGTGATCATGAGAGGCGTATCACTTCCGATTAAGAGACCCGATGCTTGTTCGATCGTGCTTTTATGTAAAAAATTGGTATCTTAATGGATTCATTCTTTTGCGGATATAATGTCTACATGGTTCAGATAAAATTCGGAGCCTAGAGCTGTCTATTGTAACAGCGGGAAATCTCAATACTCCAAAAGATAATGCGAAATACATAGCGAGTAAAAGCCGTTTCGACAAAAGTCGTATTTATAAGTTCCCAGAGTGGCGATATCAAATAGAATAATTTTATTATACAATAAATGGCCTGATTTCGACATCAACTTACACTTAAGCTTGGAGTGTCGTTCTATTGTCCTAGGCGAAATTAATAATAGTTTACGCTGTAGAATTGGGGAACTTTATTTTAGAACTAACTCTATTAGCGTTGGAGCCAAGTGGCTATAAATAAGCGTCTCTATTGTCTGCGTCGATTTTTAACGTTTGTAAAAAGTGTGTCGCCACTGAGTATGTTAACTAACATAAGTATATACTTAAGCGTGGAAATGTAATTTATCTATACATAAAATATATTTGTAACCGATCGATATACAAATATCGATGATAAATGAGAAAAACTAATACGTGTGGTCTGTATTAACGTCATAGAACGCAAAACAATGATTTTTAGAATATTTGTCTGTGCGGTTGTGCGCGATTAACTTAAAAACGGCTTTACGGATTTCGATGAAATTTGGTATGGAGGTGGCTGACACCCTGAATTAACACTTAGACTACTATTTATCCCGAAAAATTTTGTGTTCCCGTTGGATGAGGAAGGAAGTTCGACATATTAGTTACTTTTTATACTCATAGGGATGGGATGGGACTGAAACGGGACGGGCGGGATATGACGAGACGGGATGGGAAATTCTATAATACTAATCCAGAAACTCAAACTTAGATGCGCAAAGGCAACGATTGAGCCTTGTAATCATGAACAGACATTGTAAATAATGATATCTATGGATAATAAAGTACTGGTGATAAGGTATTTACATAAAAAAAAAATTAATGTTGAAATAATTATAACAAGTTGAAACATTGAAAGTGGTGTACATGCATTGTAAAGAAAAATAACAGAGAATATTGAAACGGCCAACATTCCTTTTGATGTTATTTTAAAATAACATCACATTATGGGCCGTTATTGACAATGATTCTCTTTTTAACACCTTTATTGAGCTAAGTATAGGAATAGTAACACATGGCAGCCAATTTTTATCCACGCAACATTAAATAAATATATTTCTTGTACAACAAATTGCTTTCTCGTAGCAGCCACTAAAAGGAATACATAAATCGCAAGCGTAATCTTTCGGCTCGTCGGAACTCCTAGTTTGTACGGGACCCTTCATTTTGTATCACGAAGGGAATTTACGTTCAGGACCGCGTGATGCCGGAAAATTTAGAACAACAACCTCGGTGAAATTAACTGAAAAATGAAATCATAATCTGTTATACGGTCAGTTGTTCTCAGGATTAAAACAATATAATATATAATAGTTTTGAGTATGTTGATGTTTCCAATTATTATGATCCTAATAGTATTGAAAATACTGCCCATTAATGAATATTTTAAATTTCAATTTAGCATAGAAGGTTTATGGCATTGCATACATATACTCACACCTTTTTCTCAGGAGGGGTAGGCAGAGGTGCAACCAGGACACCTACGTTTCGCCTTGTATTTTCCGTCCAACGATATGATAGTGGGCGAACCTATCGCCATATCAGGCACAAAATCCTGACTCCGGGCTGATAATGAATAGAAAAATCCAATACCGCTTTGCCCGACGCGGGACTCGAACCCGAGACCTCAGCTTGCTATCATACCGTAGTACAACTGCGCAATAATAAGCTGTGGATTTGATAATTGAAAACACTTTACCGAAGCGATGTCAACAGTTTGAAAGTGCGCTTATATTAGTCTATTAAGAATATATGAAAAAATAACTCCATTATTGAACATTAAAAGAAAAATATGAAATCAACTTGAGCCATATTGGATTTTTACCTCGATTTGTTAAGTGCCGAAAACAATTGAGGGTGAAACTTTTTTCATATTATGGATCATACGAACCATTCACGCACATTCCCTGATCTTATCTTGATATAGCTTTTGATGTAATTCATGTTTTTCATCAACACATCCGCAACGTGTTATTAAATTGTATTCCATTTAGTTTAAAAGAATATTTTAGGATGCTGCTACACAGTAACTGATTACATTTTAAAATAATTTAATTTAAGTAATCCCAACTCAGAAAACAACTCCACTGGCTTAAAGTAAAAACCAAATAAGGAATTGTCGTGATGACGGTAGTTACAGCTGAAAATCACTCCTTAGCTTCATTATGTTATTAGGAAGTAAACAAATACTTTTTTCACCCTTGTTAGTCCTTTCTCGTCCTATCAACTACTATACTAACTAGGGGAGTGGATTTATACTGTATTGTTTATTTATTTCAATATAAAGCATATTTTATGCACTCATTGATGTTCTAAATAATTTTCAAATATTAAATTTAACTCTAGCCAGCGTCTTGGAACTTCCGTGCATCTCTTTATGGTTGATATTTAGTTGCGAAGTCAGTCTCAACAAGGACTCAGTGAACGAAGTTTACGTGACTATTCCAACAACATTAATTTAATGTTTCAGAGGTAGGGTCACTTGTTGGGAACTTTCAAGTTTGACTCAAGGAGGCACAGCCGTAAACTTATCTTGCACCGTTTGAGAAAACGGAATACAGGTAGTTAGTGCGATGTGCACATGAGTTTAAAATAAAATATCGAGAATGGATGCTGTCATAATGCAAAGAGACTAGTAAATAAATAATACACCCAACAGTCACATACATCACATTTGTCGTGGGTATCGGGAATTACGAGAGATATTTCGGTCCCACAAACACCCAGACCCGACACAAATACCTGTGCGTCACACAAATATTTGATTCGGTGCGGGGATCGAACCCGCGGCCTCTCGTTAAACAGGCGGCGTCTAACCAACTGCGCCACGGAGGCTGTCTACCGCTGGCTTTTGTACTGGCACAAGCCACAACTATAAAGCAGGTGCAGTGCAGTCAAATCTACTAAGGTGAAATGGTCTTTCTCGCCGGTCTACACAACTCCAGGTCGTGCTCGAAACTGGATATGGACAGACTGATCACGAAACGCGATCCAAATGCGTCGAATGGAGATTAGTAAGACTATCTCATAGTATATGATAGTTTAAATGGCTGGTGAGAGATTATAGAGTTTAGTGACGGATTAACAAGGTTAGTGATGGATTTGTTAAGTCAGTAACGGATAAGCGGGTTTCCATCCACACTGTTTGGTAGTAATTGTCCGGAAGACACAAGTAATCTACTGCCAGCGAGAATCTTAACATAAACTACTGCAGGGGGTTTTGTCAGTGCTCTGACATCCTCAGAAGATGGAGTATTGTGAAGGTTAGTGGCATCTTATTCACCAAACTTAATGTCTATGCATAGATGTGGTCTATATGTATGTCCGTCGACCTATCAAGCACAGAAAGATAAAAAAGAGGTTTTAAATAGTCACTGAAAATGAAAATGAATGAAAATGAAAATAATTTATTGAATCCATTAAAATGTTCAACATTATTTAGATTAAGTCATTTTTTGAACTACCACTCGGTTCGGAAAGCGGTTTGCACTAGAGAAGAACGGGCAAGAAACTCTAGGTTACTCACTAGTATTGTTATTTATGATTCGAACCAGTGACTCATCAATCATTGTCCATTTTACAATTTAGAAATCACGCAACGATCCACCGTGCTAAAAATTAAAACCTAATTAATGTTTAAAGCAAACTAAACCGCGCCGGCTTTCAATCTTCGAGAAAGCGAAAGAAAATAACGATGTTTGTGGGTGACATAATTAATCAGGAAGTAATAGGCCGGGAGTAACTATATTATTAATGGAATATCCCGTCCCGTTCTCTCTCCCGCGGGACCCTATCCCCCCTCTCAGTAAATACTTATTGGCCCCGTATTAATCAAGAATGTGGTCTGAATAAAACATAAAGTCGCCTATTTCTAATTAAATTTTGTACAACCGTTGAATAACTTTAACTTTTCCTCCGCCAAGTGTACATAGGATGTTTTTTTGGTGTTTAAGAGTTTTTAGACGTCGAAATTTGGGAATAAATCGTTTTATAGAAGTAAAATTTTCGTTTTATTATATTTCTCATAAATATTTAATGTTTTATCTATGGTTCAGTTGTGTGAATGGACAACGATTAATAACAATCTTCAGTTCGTCGGTTTGATTTTCAGATACTCAGAATGCGGTAAGTTGTAAAATGAATGTATTTCAGTCTATTTTCTAATGTTAAACTGATTATCAATTATTTTTGCTTTTTTAGTTGAGATTTTTACTAAAGCGTGTATTTTAGTTTTTCAAACTATTATTTACTGTTTTACTAAAAAATGTCTAGCAACGGTTATCTTATCACAGGAAGCCAGCTGCGCTCAAATTACGCACTTTAATATTTTTTCAAAAAATAATTATTTTCTGAATTTCTGGTTAAGATAATGTCACATACTTTTTTAATTATTGTATTATCATTGATGCTTGACAAGTATACAAAATTTCAAGTCTATCGGAAGTTTTGAAGTGCTCTAAAATCTACTTTTAATATTCCGTTGCAATCATATACATACCTACAGGCGAACCAAATAAAAAAGTGTTAATAAAACACTGGTTAACCCTGTCTAAAATTATTTCGAATAAAATATTATCTCAAAAGCCAACAAAGACCTTGAAGTTCAGCAGTATATGGCAAATAATTATAGTAATTAGCGACGTCGTAGTTGAATAATTTCATAACATTTAAAAATACAATACGGCCATTAAATATTCAAAATTACTTTCTTATATACCCATAACAAAACCGGGCTCGACTGTAGCTCTCAAGTATCTAATTATCTGTGGCAAAGGCAACCTCTTTACCAGCACTGACCGTTGGAATTTTATTAGGCTTCCATTAATTTTCTACTTCGTATTCAATTATATTTTCTTGGCATATTTACATACATACATAAACTCACACCTTTATCCCAGAAGGGGTAGCCAGAGGCGCCACCAGAACACCCACATTTTGCCTTGTATGTTCCGTCCCATGATGTGATAGGGGCGAGCCTATCGCCATATCGGTCACAAATTCCCGACTCCGGGCTGATAATGAATAGAAAAACCCAATATCACTTTGCCCGACTCGGGATTCGAACCCGAGACCTCAGCTTTGTAGTCTTACCGTAGTACAACTACGCCTCCGAGGCAGTCCTGACATATTTGGCATCTGGTAATAAGTGAAGTACAGTCCAGATATATTACGGATACCAATTCTAGTCCCCGTGAAATAACATGCGATTTCCTAAACAGAAAATTCATCCTTAGTCGTTCGTGAACTTAAATTTGAACCCAGGACCTCATCGTTTCACAGTCGATACACGGTATCATTACACACAATACAATGCCATCAAGTTATTACTATTAAAATAAATAATTAGATTAATGCGTCTTGCTTCATGATCCATTGATGTATATTTTTTTCTCGATACTGTCCATACGAAGGTTGGCAGATATCGCCCTAAGCGATAAGCGCGTTGTAATATCATCTGCTCAATATTTTTTCTGCCTTTCAATAAAAATATTTTTATTATTTTGTTTTAAAGATACACTATTAATATGTTATGAACTTAATTGACTTTTATTTACAGTTTTCTCAATTTGGTTTGATTGTGGCGAAATACTGTTGATTCATTCGCTGTGTCTTCGCCCTTTGGTTAAATTATATTCCAATAACGTACCAAAATATGTACCAATATTTGCTACGTCAAAAGAATTCGATATTCTCTCTGAAACTAAATGAGGCTTATGTAAACCCAGACGCACATCATACAGATATCAGTAATCGGAGACAAAATATCATATCGGTGAATATAAGCCAATGCCTACTGTCTATACGGTTTGTGACGTGTACTGATGAATTTACCAGACACTATGGGATGTAACAAAATCAATGCAAAAGAAATATCCTGAATATTTTTGCGCTACTAAATATAACTCTGGTGTAATTAAAAAACAATTTGTGTTACAAATATTAATCTATCCCTGTCAATCGTAAAGGAGGTCAATGCTCAGCAGTGGGATGTATATGCGCTAATAAAAAAATATATTTGACTGTCACAATGAATTCATACAAAGAAATTTCCATTATTTTGCGTTTATGTGCCGAGTCGTATATCAATACCGCTAATAAGATACGAATAAATTCCTCCAACTCAATACGACGTCAATTCAGACGAGAGTAAGCGATTTGATTGTTTGATGGCAAATTTGATTCGTATCTGAAGACGCAACTGACGTCTGGTAATGGTGTTCGCGCTCGTTAGCGCTCCCTTTCCATAGTCTGTAGTAATCCGATTTCATTGGTAGTTCCGACAAATTTGCGGTCCGTTGAGTCGATGCCGCACGCCTGCCGATGGCCTACCACGCTTCTAACCGACGATGTATCATCACCCGTCCCCTTCGCACGTATCAAAACAGACAGGGACACGTGACGCAGTGATTAAAGAGGTCGTTTTCTGTTACGATATGTGTAAGTTGCTGGAGCCCGTCCAGCACAAACATGCTTGTGTTAATCTGCTTATGTTGCGAATTCTCAAATCGGAGTGGATCAAAAAGGCTTGATATACCCAAAACAGATTAAGGGCTACTGTGATTTCCGTAAATTGAATGAAGAGAGGGGGCAGGTGTTTTATTCATGAGCGGTACCTCGCGCCGCGATTCACAAATCTCTAATCCGATTCGCCGCCTCTGTTTCGAGTTATTTTGGGTTTCATCCAAATTGTCTCTGCTCTGATTAAACTACATATTACCACGTATTCGATTTTGAATTTGGAATGCTTTTGCATTATTTCTTTAATATAAGATTATCTACATAACAATGAGACAAATAAGTATGCAATAGAGATGCTATCAAAACGTTTAATAAATGAAATCAATAACCATTAGTATACACAGGGATTATAAGTCAAACTGATACTCATATATCCGGGTATTATCCAATATCCTGTGCACAGAGGACCACTCAAATTATGAGACAGCCTGTTAGCGCGGATGATATTACTCGCCACTCCTATATTTATTGTGTAGAAACATTTTTTGATATGACCTTCAATAGTATGAGTATTAAGCACATGTGATTTAGATAATTGTAGTTCATTCATTAAGATATCCTATTATTTTGGAGTAAAATTAAAGAATGCGTTAGCTTTAATCGATAATTAGAATATTCATGATAGTATGTTCATTCAATTAATTAAATAAGAGGGAAATAAAATAATCCTTAGAGGTCATTTTTGGGCGTATTAGACAAATAAATATTTTAGCGAGTTGAGAGAAAATATGAATTCATGGCTCAGTCTGTTACAGTCGCAAGGACTCAGATCGCATAGAGCTACGTCATAAACTATAACTCAGGTTTCTAAACTCCAAAAACAGTCTGGCTACAAAGACAATAATTCAATAAACTGAGCTCCGATCAGACAACTACATTAAAGTTTATAATAGTGTTGTCGGAATGGCTAAATCTATGCGCTTTCCCAACCTGTCACACGAGTTGGTATCTGCAATCACTGATGAAGGATTATCTTAATAGCTCGGGAAATTGAGGGATTAAATCATTTGTACTCGTGAGTTAATGAAATCGGTTGTTGAGAGCAAGATAGTGATTTAGAACTATTTGTTTCGGTCTGTAAACAATGTGATTTGTAATGTTGGTATAGGTCGATTTTAGTGTATGTTTATTTGTATCGCCCTACATACTACAGTACGTCCCTTCGTGTGGCGTAGACCTTTATGTAACTTTTTCACGTCATTGCACACTTTTTACAGACATACTAAGTACGTTAAATCTACGGGAATATCATGATTTTCGTACGAATAATTAATTGCCTTTTCTAAGGCCATTGTGAAGGTTTTGTAAATTAAATGTTTTGAACAAACGTCAAACATTTAATAAATGGTTTCAGAAATAGAATAAAATTCCGATATTATTAATAGATATTGAAACTTTGCTCGATATCGTAAATACATTAACAAAAACAATGGAGAAAAATCATGAATCATCGCACAAGGTTCGCGCTGTCGACGATATCGAATAAAAACTCGCTAAGTACGAGCGCTCATACATTGAAGGTTCCGGACAATATTTCGTATTTCTAAGACTGTTTAACTAAATAATTATACTTATTATTAAAGGTCCAAACGGACAGAAGAATTTAAATGTTTTTTTTTTTCATTTTACTTTGATCAATCCAAGTTTATGAATATTATTCATTGACCAAGTATAGGTCCGAAAAGCCTGCCTTACGAGTATGGAGAAGTTGTTGTAACAATAGCAATATCACTTTCCCTAAGAAGGTGACAGACAAAAAGAAACACCGAATTTCCAATGAGAAATGCACAGACCGGCATAATTACATCAAATAGTAAGACATAATCATCTATTACCAGCCATTGTATTTGCTATTCGACAGTGTGGTCACTTTTCTACCACTATTACTTTAGCCTCACAAAGTCCATTGCTGAACCTATATACATATGTGCCTAAGCCTAAGGTTTTTACAGCGACCTGTTGGTCACTTCACCGCCCTAAAAAAAACGTTTCAACATTTCTCGTTCGCAACCCTAAAATTGTAAAAATCCACCGCGGCAGGCGGAAAAGCTTTATTTTTCTTTGTTGTTAGAATGACACGTTTCATCCATTTCAATAGACCACTCCCGGATTGACGGCGATCATCGCTGTCCATCATTATGAATTCGTGATTAGGCTCACTCAATTCAGGGCTGGCTGACAGGCTGTTGTGCGTAATCAGTTCCTCGCGTGACCCAGCCCTGACGCTTCAATTAACAAAATTGATAATAGTGAAGGCGACAAGGCGACGAACCTAATGTTTCGTGATTAATGAATATCACTCTTATTGTAGACGCTGATTATGAAATTATCTTGCGTTTTCACGCTTCGAAGGTTTTTGTGTTAATATTCAAATATATGATTTTTTTTTTTACTTTTTTGGGTTTCATTAATCATTTGGAGGAGAACGTTAATGTTTTATAGAATGCATTATGATTTAAAATCTATTTTTTCTTCGAAAGGCGTGTATTATATATTGCTTTTTGCATCAATTCTTATTATAACTTTTTAATAATGAATTTAGCTCTTACTATTGTACACAATACCCATACACCAATGCACATTTTAGGAAATCCGTTGCCTCAAGACTTAGTACATAAGCAATATACATTATCTGTTTTCTTATTATCAATTTTATAAATATAATACATTTTTATTTAACAAAAATTCCAGCTTCAGTCAATTCATTTGAAATATTGCTGAAAAACTTGCGCAAAGAAGAGTGTTTGTCTTGGAGATCGTACATTTACCGTCATTAGAACTTAATTGAATCTGACTTTCATAGTGATAACAGGAATTGAAAGCTATCATTGTAAATATGTATTTAGTTTTTATATAGGATAGAATAATGTAACGTAATGTAATGTAATAAATAAAATTTAAATGATCAAAATACAGAATTTAAAATGCGGTGTGCCATAGATGTGCTATTAAAATAAATTTTCATTTCAGGAAAAAGACAATTCTTTAGCACATTTTCACAAACCGAATCAACCGACCCTCCAGGTAAATACAACCGCGGAATATCCGCGAATGCCGACTATAATCCAATTATCCTGTGCCTCAAGGCATAATGTTTCATGCACCAAAGTTATCAGAGGCGAACAGCACAAAGGAATTTCAAAATAAACAACAAAGCGAAAATTTTACCGCTTTAGCTGTCGAAAGCAGCTGCTGGTTGCACAATGCACGACAAGGGACGATGAAAAGTGCCGTAGTCGCATTGCAAATTAGCGCATTCGACCAGTCAACCCGAAACCCGGCTGTCCGTCCCGTTGCCACACCATTTGCTTTCCAACGATTTCACTGCACGCACACTATGCTCAACTAAAATTCGTTCATTAATCAGCTTTCACATTGTAAAAGCGAGCTGATCGGTTATAAAGCCCTCAGTATTTTGCGTTCTATTGGATGTGGATAGGACGTTTGGGTCGCTGCCTCGCGCTCTCGCGATGACTTGGCATGATCCTCATATTAGATCGACAGCTTGATGCGAAGTTCCTTACTTTATGGGATATACGGTCGAGATCCTTTAACAAGCAGTGGAATAGGGTATCTGCCTATCGTATATTCATATATTAAGCCCACGTCAAGCCATGGTTCGGTTAGCGGGCGGGCCATTGCCTAGCATGACGTCATCTAACTATATAGCAGATAGCCTGCCTCTTAGTTGCTCTGATGGTCTTGGTTCGCTTGTTTGACATCATAGTTATATTACCGTATATAAATAACAAACCCAAATGCAAATCATTGAATGAGAATTCAGAAGATCCAAAAGAAAAATTCTGTTGCACACCTCACCAGGGTTTCGAATGACATAAGCGTACTGGTCGGTGGTATGTCAGACACTCCCAGACTTTGTGGTTCGAAAACTCTGTTCTAATCACAAGATCAGAGCGAATTAAAAAAATATAATATGTTTGAAATTTAAAAAACATATTTATCAGCATTTGGACTTTATCGACTTAAATTTTAAACGCCTTATCGTTAATCGTTTATTTTATGCTCATTGTCTATTTCTTGCTCCCATCAAACAGCAGTGTAAAGGCACTGTGTGTGTTCAGGTTTGAAGGATATTGTTGCCAGAGTATTGTTGACTTGACATAATGAAACTTAGCATATTTTGCCTCAGGATGGCGAGCGCAGTGGAATGCCAATTTTTGTTTTGTAATTCATGGTATTGTTTGGTTTTGCTACTGTAAGTGCTGCTGTCCGCCATGAGCGTTCGTATCGCCAACCATCAACCGAATGGCACTCTCGTCTCACCATTCATCGCAATACTAAAAAAAACATTGCACAGTCGTACTGTATATTGTTACGTGTTTTATTACTACATTCTTGTCACGAAAATTTAATTGAGATATCATATTCCCTACATCATTTATATGTTGAAGTAAAACCTTTATGTAGTTAACATATTTGCAAATTAAAACTTATGACAAGAAATTCAAGTATTTTTTAATTTCAGCAGCGAGTTGAAAGTTTCAGCGGTTATTTCCTTAACAGAAAACATTGCAGTGTACAACAATGTCGGGCGCTCAATCTTGGTTTCGTAAGTTTACGCATTTGACGTCTGGCACTGACAAGTTCAACGTAAAATTCAATTTATCTCCCGGAGCAGCCCTACAGTTCCAGTAAATTACTTAACAACAAGAATAACGGGCATAATTAAGTTTTGTGCTAAGACCCTCTTTGATGTTTATTGCTAAAATGATAGAAGATTACAAATATTAAATTATCCATGTCAGCTTACGGCAGGTCGGATGCTATATTCTAGTAGGTACGCTGAGCGCAGTGTTGCTAACCTTCAGACGAGCACCAAATAGAGGAGAAACAGAAAATAATATGGAATAACACGTTGTACTGGCAGACGAAGACAATACACGATCGCGTTTGATCGTTTCTTCGAGATAAGGGGTAGTTTATCCGAGTCAAACAACATTTGCGTCTACTTCGTCGGCTCCGAGTCATAGTGCTCTTAGGGTAAACACATTTACTTTGACTACTATAAAGGTCGCAAGTCACAAATAAGAGACGGCAAATAGAATACAATCACGGTAAGTGCACCCTTAAAGCACTGCACTCGGTGATTTCTGAAGATGTCTCGTCTCGAATTTCTTGCTCTAAATCTTCTAACATTTTATGTTTGAGATACACATATCTTTCCTTTTACAGAAGATTGCGGAGCCCATAGAGTGAATGTCGCATTCAAACTTGATCTATGGAATTGTAACGCAAACGCAACTATGTGCCCAATACATTCCTTTTAATCGATTGTTTGATTTTAGAGTATTTGAAAATGTACGGACTGTCAGTGTTTATAGGTTTCTCTTGAAACGTATTGAGAACGGCAGTGATGGAATAACCCGCATTATTTGAGTACCTTCCGGGTTAGCAAAGAAATTTGCTGTTAATTTGTCTTTTCTGTCTAGGAGTTTATCCCCTACCCTAACGTGTAGTGACAGGTTTTCCTGGCAGCGCCTTTTTGCTTCCACTATGCGATAAACACAATGGACTGGACTAATCCCAATGTCTTATAAACATAGGTTGGAACGAGCATTTTAAATAAAGGAGGTAATATTTTGATATTACTTTGGTCGAAATAAAATGCACGGAATATATATTTTTGAGTAATTTTGATTTTGTTTGCCGGGTTAAAAATAAAAAAGGGTATCACACATGGCAGTAGCGAAACTTCAGAAAAGTAGCCTACGAAAGAAAGAGATACATATAATTTTTGAAAATGCGTCATCAAAAAGAGACAAACATAGGTTTGAATAGTCAGGATTTAATAGTCTTCGTCTTCTTTTTCTCTCTTTTTTTTAATTTTTTTAATATTTTGAGATCAATCGGACCAGTAACTAAATAGTGCAAAACGTCGGTCAAAATGTTCAGTTTTAGTTTCCATCCAAATCGGGCTCGTGACTTCTAACCTTTTTCGTGTCACTTTTTCGTTTCATACAATTTTCAACGATTTTAAATATATTTTACTTCAAAATAGCACAGATACCGAAGCTATTTCGATGCAATTGGTGAAAGGTACATCAGAGGAGACACTCGGCTGCTTGTCGCTTTGTGCTAGCGGTGTTGCCTACAGAAGCCAACGATTGCGGTTAATCCAACTACCACAATGCCCTGGAAATTATAATTTTCCCTATTCATACGAGGAAGAATTAGCTCTATTTGAGGTTGCAAATGTAAAGGTGTGCTTTATTTTATGGGGGAAACAGCGCGGGTGCGTCAAATTCTGGGTATTCTGTCATTCTTGCAGATTGCATTTTCGAAAAGTTTTAGGGATATTCTGGAGTACCTACGCTTAATACGCAAAACGAATACTGAGAACTTTTGTTTTGCCGACCGTATCTATTAACCATAGCACCTGGTATTAGAATGGGACTCGAAATTAGGTTTTCTTGAAGAAGCATCATTGTCATTCTAAAAATCTTTGTGAAGGAACGAAAGTCCACTACAAAGATGTGGTTTAAGTTGTCTTCAGTTATTGACGGCCCATTCTTGTTTTACATGGTGGGTGATATTCATACTATTCTTTACAAATACAGATAAGATAAAATGGTATTAAGTACAACAAAGGAATAAAAATTGTGAAAATAAAATAGATAACAAGAATAAAGCGACACAACTATCGTATTTGTATGACAACAGCAAAGGAATGAGAATCATAAGCTTATACTAAACACAATGCTGCATAGACAAAAAAAGAAACTCTTTTAAAAAAGATACACTTAACGTAAAAAAGCTTGTCAAAGCAATTCCAAAAGAAAATCAAATTCCACAGAAAATGTGGTATAACTTGTCGATTCTGTCTGCCGGCGGATTCAGAATAGATCTGATATTCGAATATATCGCTAATGCGAGTATTCCATCTCACGGTTGGACGAGCGATGCATATTTGATTTGTTTCCAATTTACACTGTGTAGGTATAATAGCGAAGCGTGCCACAAAAAATATTGGTCGGATCATGCGTGTACTGCGTACATTTTTTATAGTGGCCAGTAGCAAACAAACCTCCACGTAGATTGCATAATTTTTTTATGCAATTGAAAATTGAGCTGTTAACTTATTGGCTGGGGTTTGTGTAGTTTTTTCAATTCTGGATACATGTGTGTAGTGAAGATTTTTCGTTGCGAGTACACGAGTCCGTTTCATATCGATTTTTTTCGTTTGAAAACTTGTCATGTTTACATTGCGGTACGCTACACAAAAGTTTCATTTCTGCGAAAGTTAAAAGCCAGACCATTTAAGAGATAGCAATGATGTTATGGGGTGTAATAATCAGAATAAAAGACACAAATGGATGTCTATTACCTTAGGTCAAAGCTGAGCTTTACGTCGATTTTATGACTCGGGTTCATGTATGGGACTGTGTTTATTTGTTCTAGCCAACAAGTTTTGATGATAATTGGTACGGCTAAGCTGTATTCAGCGGTATTGTGATGTGTGGTCGTAACGTTAACAATTGCGGTTTGTGAAGCGGCCCATATGATTGCGTACACTGCTGTCAACGTTTGGCTTTCAAACCTGGTACACAGATTTTTATAAAATAAACTTAGAGTGTTACAAAAAAGCTTTAAAAATTTGTGTAGTAGTTGGAAGTTCCATGGCTATTTTATACAATGATAGCTATATAATGACGACAGATAATGATACATAATCCCGACCTTGTCACATTATGACGTGAGCACATAAATTATATTAATATAACAAATGGTATTCTATTTATAAAAGGCACTCACAGCTCTAAAAATCACCTTGATTGTACTTCAAACAGAACAATTGATATAGAAAATTATTGGTTGGAAATCCCGATGCCATCAATGAATTATAATAAACCTATTATAGTGTAACAGTAGTTACTTGCGACAGTTATTTTGATGTAATAAACCAAAAGTATACGAGTTAAGGTGGCATACTTATAACTGTATTTTAAATCTGTTGGATTGAAACTCTATTTGTCGAATAATTAAAATTCAATACAAATTTAAACTTCCACATATTATACAATTCTATAGATGTGCAAAATATCAAGGATGTTCACTTGAAAATACGTTCGTGTTTGTTTTTTTTTTAATCAATTGGCCAAGTTTAACGATCCGGAACTGAAATGTTTGCTGATAAAACATCGAGATACGTTTCAAAACTGGAAATGTTTGATGTGATTTTTTCACGTGTGGCATGAAGGTGAGCAGTAGGCGCAAACAGTTGATACAGCGCGGCGTCCTGTTGGCTCGCTGTGGACTATACACATTGTCTATAGTCGGGAAATGGGAGAGACGCCGACGAAATAGCCTCACGATCCGTTTTGGTCGTGAATGCAAATTAATCTCTAGCCGTTCGCCAATCGCCTGTACTGTCTTCTGACGTTGAATACCAAACACTAGGTACTAATACTGGTACTAATCCCTGTTACTACGTTGAAAGAATACTAATAACTAAGGTCACGACGAAGCGGATACCGAGACTCGAGAGGCCCGAATAGTGGGCCCGTGTTTAATCTACCTGAATAACATTAAGCCGAGAAAATCCCATTACCGCCGTTTTACAGGGTTAAAGGAGCTGAAACTGTTACCCAAGTACTTACGTGTAGGGCTGTTTTTATCCTTGTGCGTAGAAATATCTACTTGTATAATTTTACTTCTAAATATAGTAGTAGTATCAATCTGTTTGTTACGGTTTTGCGAGTTAATCTGCAGAATGATTTAACAATATTAAGGCAGGTAAAGTAAATTTTGAAGGTATTTTACATAATAAAACTATGTTAATATTACTATTTTTCAAAATAATAAGTTTGAGGCAGATATAGGTACGCAAGATTATAAGCCAAATCACTCTGAAAATTGTAATAAATTATTGGCAGCAAACACACGAAAAAGGCGTGGAACGAAAATGTATAAATAGATACAAAGCGATCATTTTTTTAAGATATTTTCTGTTACTTACTGATCACCTTATTTGTATTTTTATTGTGACTAATATGTATTAATAATATGATGAAAACAGGAAAATGAAAAAATAATATGTCACAAATATTGATCTAGTATTATTTTGGCATAATAAAAAGGAACACAAACATCGCTAGTATCGGGCGACGTGTTCTGTTCGTCCGAGCTGACAATGTTTCGGCGCAATAAGGCGACTTTACAGCGCGATAAATCTTGACTCGCAGTGGAAACATGTGCATGTTTCATAGAGACGTGCATTTATTTACTGCATTTGGACACTTACCCGACTCTATTGCGAATGTAAGTTTATATCCTTCTTAATAGGAAATATAAATATGCCGTGACTGCTGCTGAATTGGGGAAATTTATTGGATTAATCTAACTATTGTGAAGTAAGATTGTGAATATTTATGTTTGTTTGTTTCGTTATAAAGATAAAACTACTGTACTAAACTTCACAGTATTATAGCTTATATATATGACTAACTCAGGAACTATATTTCATTAATAGGTTGCGAATTATACAATAATAATAAATAATTAATTATCAAATTATAACTATTAATATTTCGTAAGTTTCAACGGGTCAAAAAGCTAGAGTTATATTATAATGGATGTAGGATTTGAATGTTACGATGAAAGATTAGAAGAATGAACGGTAGACGAATGACTGTTATGGAACGTGTTATGTGAAAGACTTAGAAGATGAATGATTAAGATCGAGTATGAAAGGACGGAATAAGAGAGAACAATTCAGAAGACGATGGAAGCCGTTAGGGACGACATATAAAGATTGCAATTTAAGACAAAATAAAGAAGACGATTTTCTATAGAAGATAATCTAAACAATCTTCGTTTTATTTCACCCAACACGTAACTATTCCCGCATATATTATGAATGTTTGATCCTACCAACAAAACGTGTGGATGACATCAAAATAGTTATGGAGCGTGGGATATAAAGTTAGGTCATAAATACGAAGACATCAGTATCGTTGCTGTTTTAGTTGATTGTACTCGTATTAAGGAAGTTATGAAACGAAATAAAATTCACACAATTATTGACTATTGACAACATAATTTTCAAGCGCTCAATGTCTTTATAAATGTAAACCGTTTGTAAAAAAAACATTTTAATATTTGTAATAAATAAAATAAGCGCAAGACTCGTGTTGTGTTAGCTTCGAAGTTAAAGGGTTAAATAGCATGGATTATTTATATAAAAAAAAAAAAACTAGAGTTATTTATTTTCGTGTCAAGAGTAGTTTCTGTTTTGTTACTGCACTTGTAACATAGAAGCAATAATAGTTCCGGCGGTATTATTTTAAAAGGACTATATTTTTAAGAATACATTTTAGTGATACTCGTAAAATACACTTCTCTGTGGCGTAATTAACTATGTGAGGGGTTGGCATTTTGGGACAGACTTCATTTTAGGATTATGAATAAAATTTACATCTGTTTTTTCTTTCCAATCCTGGCAATTTATTCTACAATATTCTCTTGAATGCTAAATAAAAATTCAGAAAAGTTAGGTAAAATTTGAATGTGAAAACAAAATAAACGAGAACCAAGTTTCGATAACATTTTTGTTATCCCACTAATGTTATAAATGTGGAAGTTCATAAGTTGGGATGTTTGTTGCTCAACCGTGTTATAATTATAATGACTCGGCGGATTTGCGCGAAACTTGTTGGATAACTACTTAGATTAGCACGATGAAACAAATAGAAGCGCATTATTCCACTATCGGGATATTTTATAAGCAATTTTATTAGGTGTAGTTATTTAGTAGTATTTAGTCTATATACTGTTAACTACATTTATTAAGTGGCAATAGCGCTGTATTAAACGTTCATCAAAGATTTGATTCCCGGATAGGACGATCTGATTCAAATGAATTCACAAGTTGCGCACGCAGAGCGCAGCGGCATAATTTGACAATGATATGATGAACATTCCGCTTTAAGCTACTACTAGCCTAGCCACGCTGCTAATATCAGCTTTATGCTGCCAGTACAGCTATATCTTGAAGCGGGAATCAGCTGCACTACTGTTTTGAGTATATTTCTATGAAATTATAACCATGTAAGCAGAGGTACGTGGAGTGAGTGATATCAAATTAGTCGGCGAAACTCAGCAAGGCGGTGTACTTGCAGTCTACAATTGTAGATGACCGTGTGGTTCGAAATAGCAATAGAATAGGTCACATTATTGTGTAATTTAATTAGTATTATAAGTAATTTAATAAGAGAGTTTCATACAGACATATGACATAGACAATAGACAAAAAAGAGATGAGCACTTGAACATTGTTAAATAGAGATGTGACATCAAACAAAAGAAAGGTTTCAAATGTATACTTACAACAATAGATCTGATATATGTATGTACATGTAAATATTTCTAAATAGGTCTCGGAACCTACTATGATACGGAAGGACTTGAGATTTTTTTGGCGTCAGCTCTTGAAAACTAGTTAAGGTTTTATTTGCTGACCAACAATCCCTAGCAATATTATGATTGCTTTATTCATATTTGATCTGAAATAATATTGTGAGTTCCACCAAACCATGTTAAGTACTACTCCTAGTAGGGTAAGCGGTAATTCACGTAGTAAAAGTGAATTCAGTGTGTCGATATTTAATATATACAGGCAAAGTGACGAAACATGTCTTGCGGAGGCCCGTATTTGCATTGCGCTCACGTAGTCGCCGCGACCGAAGTTGGCGACGATATTTCCAAAATAATATGTGATTCTAGGAATACATTTATCGATGGGAGACGTAGAACCAATAGTTATATCAGCATTGCTTATTGAACTTTTGAATAGGTATTGACTGTGTACTGGATGGTAATGAACGACTATGTATTAATAGCTCTGGCTTTGTTCATCTTTTGTAGTAAGGTGAAATAAAAAAGTGAAATACCGATCTTGTATTGTAACTCGAGACGTAGCAAAATGACAAATGGCAGCGAATAAGATGTATTCAAAATATTTTAATTAATGATAAATATATTTAAAAAATAAATTGACTATTTACCAAATAAGACTTATTAAAGGTATCAGGTAATAGAAACTTAATTGAATAAGGTTCATTCATTACATTCTAAGTTCTTTTCATTAATAGGCAGTTAATTATTTGATATCCGACAGTCGTAAATCAATTAGCTAATTAATTGAGCATAGTTATAATGACATTATCACTTGATTAAGCTCCACATATACAAATCATGACTAACGGTCCTATTCATAGACATATTTAAAATCTATTTTAGTTATCGCATGTTATGTCCCTTTCGGACTGTCTCGGTGGCGCAGTTGTACTGCGGTATGGTTGCAAAGGTCTCGGGTTCGAGTCCCGGGTCGGACAAAGTGATATTGGATTTTTCTATTAACTATCAGCCCCGAGTCAGGAATTTGTGCCCGATATGGCGATAGGCTCGACCCCTATTACATCGTGGGACGGACAATACATGGCGAAACGTGGGTGTCCTGGTAGCACCTCTGCCTACCCCTTCTGGGAAAAAAGGCGTGAGTTTATGTATATATGTTGTTCCTTTCCAATGGCTTTTGAATTAGGTTTTAGCGAAGAAGACAAAACATTTTATAATATATTTTTTTAAACTGTCATAAGGCCGTTAATTTCTGTATTTATGTTGTACCTGCTGTGTCAACCAATAATCGCTCTCTACTGAGCCCAATACTCCTCTATAATCGACAGTTTTGAGGGATTCGGTCATAACCCACCATGTTGGCCTAATGTACCTACATAAAACAGCCTCCTTGGCACAGTTGGTTAGACGCCACCTGTGAAACAAGAGGCCGCGGGTTCGATCCCCGTACCGAAACAAATGGTTGTGTGATTCACAAGTATTTGCTTCGGGTCTGGGTATTTGTGAGACTGATGCCTTTTTTAAAATTTTGATGAATAGCGAGACGGGCATGCCTTTCGCCTGATGGTAAGCGATTCGACTAAGAATTTCCAAGTATTGCTTCACACTCTACTGCGCTCGCCATCCTGAGACATAGGATGTTAAGTCTCAATGTGTCCATTATTCTGGCTACAATGTCCTTCAAACCGGAACACAACATTGCAATTACACTGCTGTTTGGCGGGAGAAATAAACATTGCGTTGGTACGGTCTACCCAGGCGGCCTCTCACATATGAGAGAATTACCACCACATTATGCACAAATATGCATTTACTGTCAGAATAATCGCGGTATCAATCTACTTCGACTACTCGTTTCATTTTCAACTAGTTTTCCTTTTAAATATATTTTAATGAAAGGTAATTTATTCAATAAAATCTCTTTGTCGGCATGGCATCGTAACGAACGGAAAATGGAATATTGATGGTAACGAAATTGATTTTTTGGTTCCTTTTTTAAATATGAAAAATGTTTTCGTTTATTATTTTGAATAAATTAAATTGTATGGTTTTATAGTGTTTCTATTTTAATAAATTTAGCACAATTTGCTGACTGTGAAGTGTGAATGTCAAATTAGTCGTGAGTCTGTATTCAATTATAACACGTTAATACTATTATTTAAATTTATAAATTAAAATACATTCAATTAAAATCAGTAATATTTTTCAATTAATAATTTAGTACATAAATAATAAAAAATGCTATAATTTCATATAATAAGATACGAAATTATACAAACATACTCCGTGTGTAGCGACTAAACTAATGTCCTTTGAGGACAATAGTCCATTAAACACTCACACAGCTACAACAAGGCACTTGAGCGTAATTACCTAACACAAGTAATGTGCATTCACGGCAATAAGTTAATTGACATTAACACGCGTATCTCAAAAATTACAGCAGATGTATCGGCGGTAACAGCTTTCACATGGTAATAATCTACACGTTACGTACGTGTATGAAGCCCGGAGCTATTGCGATCGCAGTTGTATGCTAAGCTACGTCATCGCCAATAGTAAGTAGCTGATTGGCACGAGTGATCATTTCCTTGCTGCAAAGATTCTGTTGTGACTTCCATGGATCAGATTTGAAAAAAGACTTTAATCCTAACAACTTTAACTGGTGGTAGGTCTCTCATATGTGAGAGGCCGCCTGGGTAGGTACCACCGCAATATCTATTTCTCCCGCCAAACAGCAGTGTAAATGCGCTGTTGTGTTCCGGTTTGAAGGACATTGTAGCCAGAGTAACTACTGGACATATTGAGACTTAACATCTTATGTCTCAGGATGGCGAGCGCAGTGGAATTCCAAGCATTGCCTTGTAATTCATGGTGTTGTTTGGTTTTGCTACTGTCCATGAGCGGTCGTATCGCTTACCATCAGGCGAATGGCATGCTCGTCTCGCCATTCATTGCAATAAAAAAAAATGGATTTAAATATTAAAAAAAAAAAACACTTTACCAGTTGTTTTCATTCAGCTATAAACTCTGGTATTTATTGATCTTTTCAATATGTTTGCAATACAGTGATTGTAACAGAAATTGCAAATTGTTTTCTTTCTTCATTGTATGCTTTACCGAAGGTTTTCTGGTGTCAGGGAAATTAAAATTTCAGTAGATGTACATATCGGCGGTAACAGCTATAACATGGTAATAATCTACACGTTACGTACGTGTATGAAGCCCGGAGCTATTGCGATCACGACTGTATGCTAAGCTACGTCATAGCCAATAGCAGCTGATTGGTGATAGCAGCATCTTTAGATCCACGAAAGCGATTTACGAAACAAAATCCACATGAGTCAAAGGACGTCCGGCTTTTGGAGTATTTAATTTTTCATTTATATCTTTCTGAGTTCGTCTGATCTGGTGATAAGCCTAAAGGAAATATTAAAAGTAATTTTTCATGCATTCTGAAGTAGGTTGAGCAAATATTTACATACCGGTGTCCGGTTCAATTTGTTTACACAAAAGAAAAATCAGTGAATTTTAAATTATGTCGCGGTAGTTATTTTAAAAACCAAGGAATATGTGGAATGTTTAATTTTATAATATAGATATATATATTTATATTTATTTTATATGAACAATCTTTAAAGAAACATCGGTTGTCTAAGCTGTACTGAGATATTACGATCTTGGCAGAGTGCTTGACTAAAAATCTATGAGAGAAAGGGTGGATCATAGTCAGTGGCATTCCAGAGGCCTATAATCCAGCAATGGATTTATGTTAAATTATAACAACTAAATACACTCAATACTTAAACTCATCCCATAATAAGATAACATTTCTTCGTATGTTGTGGCGTGGCAATCAAAAACTACGGGAGAGAAATAATTATTTTGGGTGATGTGTCGTAAAAACTGCGCCACAAAGGTTGTCTTGTGGCTGCCATGATAATGCAGATAAACCAAACATATATTTTTTATGAATTTACTAATAAGCTAATAAGCTTACGATATTACACATGCTTGATAGAAAGCGTTCGTATAGAGTTGGTAAATTCGTGCGACAAATAAAAGACACGTCGTTGATGGCAAGCAGTTATCGTCACTCATGGACAATTGCAGCACATGGGGCGAGAGAGCGTTGTTTGTTTTGTACAACCCTTTTAACCCAATTCTTTCATAATAGGTTATATCAGGATTAACTTGGTGTACGACACGCCAAAATAATTACCGTCCCAACAGACGAAGATATTCGAAATTCAGGCCAATATACTGATGCCTATATTTCATTAAACTTCGTAATTGTGTTTTACAACTCCGAACTAAATATCGGTATTTCTTTATTACTCTAGTATAAATGAACGTTTTTCCAAGTAATGTTTATCCAGAGAGATCGTAAAGGTTCTTTCATTTCATAATTTCAGACGAGGTCAAATATAATCCACTCGTAAAAAGAATACTTATCTAAATGCTTATTAGGTCGTCAAGTCGTTACTTCTAAGTGTCAAAAGAAAGTAGATCCTAATTAAACCGCGTTCCCAAAACGTGGAGGCGATCCTCACACCTCAGTAATCCGCAGATAATGACGTCACGTATTATTAAGGACACATGCCTTATACTGCGAACAGTAAAACAAATTGCATGGATTACGCACTCCGTGTTGGGCTTCGTAATAAAAACTTTAATGTCATAACGTTGGTAAAAAAATGTTTTCACGTTGATTGTTATGAGAAAACTCTTTACTACTCAGATTTGCAAGTTAACCGACCACACTGATCCATATAAGAAATTAAGTTTAAACCAAATTACTCCATTTTTGTGTTGGAAAAACCATCATTTTCAGCAATGTTTGTTTTTAATTTTGTCGCGATTCCTATGAAGGCGGGTGTATTTATTTATCATGTTAATGAAGTTTGCTCTGCGCAAATGCGAAATACTAAAAACTTTGTTGTTATCCATAAAATGAGCCCAAAATGTATGTATAGAAAGGATTAGAGGAGTTGTACTGTGGAAAGTTAGGAGCAAAGTTGAGACTTCTAAAACACTAAATCACGTTAACACTCAGGTGTTTAGATAGTTGAGTAGTCACAGAAATTAAATAAACGTTGTACAGATAATAACACACTTACATACATAAACTCACGCCTTTTTCCTAGAAGGGGTAGGCAGAGGTGAAACCAGGAAACCCACGTTTCGCCTTGTATTTTCCGTCCCACGATGTGGTAGGGGACGAGCCTACCGCCATATCGGGCACAAATTCCTGACTCTAGTCTAATAATTAATAGTAAAATCTAATATAAATTTTCCCGACCCGGGACTCGAACCCGAGACCTCAGCTTTGCAATCATACCGTAATACAACGGTATGAAAATAGGTATGAAATAATATATATCGATCGACATCTTTCGCCGGCGGATAGTATATCTAGAAATTCTAGATTATAACTGCAGTTACACTTATCGTAAGATACATTGTAGTCACATTTATTAGAAAGATAAATAAAATACCTACATTGTTTTACAAGTATTAATGACTGAAACGATTAAATCCCTTACAAACTAAATGATGTAAATTACTGTCCCGCCCACGTAGTAGAAATCTTACGTGCCTTTATTACGTATGTGGATAGGGCTTCATGTAATTAATGAGCTGAATGTTAGTCCATAACATCGCTCATAAAAATTGTTAGCATGAAAAGTATTTGTAGCAAGCTCGATGTATTTATGGGATTTCCTTGCGGTTACGTGCGATAGTGCAATTGTTGCAGTCGTCAGAGTGGAAAGATTCGAGAACTCGCCATGCCCGTTTTGATTTGTACCTCTCGTAAATGTATTTTTCATTTTCCTCGCTTCCTTTCTCTATGTTGCTATTTCTCTATTTTGTTTAAATATTCGAAGTACCTACTTTCTTCGTATTTCTTAGTGTTAAGATTGTGTCACAGGTAGGTGTGTGTAACGTTAGTGAATTTGTTGAATGAATTTTTATCATATATTGGCGTACCTTAGGAGAGGCCAATGTCCAGCAGTGGACTCTAACGGATTGATGATGATGATGAGATCATCATATAAATGCAACTAATATTAATCAAATTACAATGTGTACAAAAGATAAGTAATCACACAACCCAATATCGGCATAATGAAATCCAATTTCACACGTAGTAAGTCGCTAATCGATTCAATGGGTGTTACTTAATTAGAGCTAAGTAGCTTAGCTCAGCAATATGATCTTTCGAGCTCCATGGCTCGTATCAGACTCTCGACTTCTAAACTTATCGGTCCATAAGAATTCACATGGATGCCTCTGTGTACATAGATCTGGATCGGATGCCACTACAGGGTGTTTTGAATTCATTTCCGGCCATTTGTGGAAACGGAAATGGAACGGAATATAGCCGGAAGCGCCATTCACTTGCAGAGGTATTGTGACCACTTGGAAATAGTGGCTTGTTAATTATGCATGACTGTTTGGCTCAAGCAATTGCGGTTGGATACTGGCCAGGTGTGAGGTCTTATGGCGTTTGCTTGAGTAATGTTGGATGTTCGTAAAAGGACCAGAGTAAATGAGCCCCATTTATCACATTGTTGTAAGGAGGAAGTAAATAGGACATGCTTTGCTGATCGCGGTGGTGATAAGAAAGTGAATGCATTTATTTTTGAATTTGGAATGAGGTTATTTCTTATGTTAAAGAAGTGACCTGAAAAGCACACGAGGGACAAATTTTGATACCAAATTCACAGGTGAGTTTGAAAACTCTGATATGTAAATATCAAATCAGTTTCAACGAAATGATGTCCACGTGAGTTTAAAGAGACAGGCAGGTTTCGAAACGGCGTTTAGTTAATTTCCGGCTGTTGAAAAGTTGTATGAAAATGCCTTATTATTCTCGAACCTGGTTATACGAATTAGGCACATGTCATTCAATGCAAAACAAAAGTTTTAAATAGATAATAATCACTTTAAAAATAAAATGATTGAAATACAAATAAATATTAAATGTAACCTTTAAACCATACAATAATTATCTAGGCGTAATGTATATAACAATAATTCAAAGTTATTATGATAAAACTTTATATCATTTATCATTTCAACACGTGGTGCTTCAGAAAATTTTTGCAGCGAATCCCGACTTTGCACAGAAACAGAATTAATTATTTTATTTGGGCTATAATCTCTTGTTTATGCTCTCAGTTGAGAGTTTTTGAGGCAGAAAGTTGGACGATAAATTTCTGCAATAAACAGCTGGTGATATTATTCATGACGTTTGTTAACTTTGTTCTAGGGGCCTCCACCTTTATAATTAGTTGATTTAAGGAATCTTTTTATTGTTGGTTAAGAAATATTAAAACGTTAACTTTGTGTGGGGGAGTTGCTAATGTTTGCGCTTCAAAATGTTTTGAACATTTCTACGTTCGCCGGAGCCGAGAAACACGGCTCTTTGTGAATGTTTAATGGACTTCGATTAAATAACTGCTAATCGTGTTAGCGAATGTTTCCATTTGGATCGTGAATGGATAACTACGAGGTGTTATAAACCTTGACTTATATTAGTAGTTACTGATAAAATAACGCCTTTTTGTTTTTAGTATTCAAATTTTAACATTAAGTTCAAATCATGAATACAGTCCATTAGTAAAATAAAATACTTATTATGTGTAATTTTGAATATTTTCTCCCATGCATTAATTATACAAGTTTTGGATATAAACTTCCTCAGTTTATATCCAAAATAAAGACAGAAAGGACCTATTGCACCGGCTTGAGACGAAATTTCATATAACTTATATGTTTTAGATTTTGGTGTCACGGGACCGCAGTGACTTTTCACCACACTTACTTCTTAGTGTGGTGTTCAAATAGTGTAAGACTTTCACGTGTGTTTATGTATTTATTTACTTACCTGTATTTCACTAGAAACTTAAACGAAAATTATTTCATAGCTTATAAATACAGCTATATTTTTTATTCAATTTATTTTTTTAAATTTTAGTATTCTTCTAATACATAGACAGTATAAAGGCATGCTTAATGCCTGTGGCATTCTCTGCCTTTGGCTGAGAAAGAAAACATGGTAGACGCATAAAAATAAAAAAGTTATAATGATTACACACACCAGATGTTTCAAATCAATTAAAATTTCGAAGTATTTTATGCCTCATCACGCAGTTCACCTTCCACATTCAATTAAACAAATTTTGAGTGGTTTTGCCAACACCACACACTTTCAGCCTCATGTCGAACCATTAGGCATCGCACGCTATGTGTTAATCCGAGCACGTCCGCGATCGTTGAAATAGTTCCGCGCCCCTACCATGAATTTGTTATACAAACTATTATAGTCTGCGCACCAATATACGACTTCCATATCGCCGGCACGGCTATTGCATTTATGTCATAATCATCTCGATGTTAACGAGGATGCGAATACACAGTACGGCTCGTAAATATTGACACGGTGCAAGATGTTTAGATTCAGGTACGGAGTTTTTAAATGCGTCGTTTTTGAATATGCACGCATTCGCTAAAGGATTTTTGTGCCATATTTACCTACTTAATCTTTTTTTCTTATTTTAATTTGTTTTCTTATTTGTACATTTTATAGAATCTGCTTTCACTTTTCATTGATTTTAAATTATAGACAATAAACTTCTATACCTATACTTAAGGAAGGTGTACTGGTGACTGCCTAAAAATATTTGATAGAACCTGAATTAAGTCTTCACTTAGTAAGTAATCCACATGCATCGGTTTTATTCTACCTTCTTTAATCCTATACTTGCTTGAGGTCAGTGCTACAAAATTTCTCATCCTCACCACATTCGACCCATCAATGCTCCGCACATGATACCCTTAAAATCCATCACGCTAACAGAAAGTAGGAAATTGCCAGCCGAATGGAACGGTCCACGTGTAAATCCCTTCGGTGACAAGCAACAGGCAAATAGGACACTACAATTTATATAACACGCACGGAACTATGTAGATGTCCTTTTTTGACGGAAATAAAACACAACGTGTACTCTCGAAGGGGCTTCGTTACCAGATGGTTTTACGAGGCGACTACATACTCGTACAGAGAAGATTTCCCGGAGGTAACGCATATTTTATACGGTTTGTAATTTAAGTGGCTGTTCTTTTATTATGACATCTATGGAGACGTGATGTTACACTACTGCGTTCCTTCACTGTAATTGCGTGTTTGTCATTTATTATAGTCGTAATGGATTGAGTAAATAGACTAAATTAATGATAATGAATATTCGGAAATTGTATGAAAATCGGAATTCGGAATTAATGTGAAATTTATTTATATAAAATAAAACAACTAAAAAATAATAAGTGCTTTTTTTATTAATATGAATATCTGCTTCGTGAGGAGTACAGAAAGTTCTAAATATTAACTAAAATCCTTTATAATGTCAATTCGTTTCCGAAAATATAAAAAACACAAAATCCATACCACACCGAACCATTTCGTAATAAGAAAGTTGTGTGAAGTTCTAAACAAAGATAGTTCTAGATTGAGTATAAATCACGTTCATAAACTTAGTTCGATAGGTTTCTAGGCTGAGCGCTCATCGAGTGCTTACATCGCGTTCAACGTGAGAAATTTCTTTATTTTTTCGCTAAGCACGCACCCTTGCCGTGCCTATGACGTAGAATAATGGACCACTCGCTCGCCAAATGGAAATCCGGATTATGATAAATCAGAAACTTTTGAAATTTGCCTCTTGTTCCTGTGATTTATTCGCAAAGTGTACACAAAACGATATGCGCTGTTTTTATGGATGCAAGAGTTATGGTTCTGGTTTGCAAGATATTTTTTTTTATTGCGATGTATGGGGAAACGAGCATGCCATTCGCCTGACGGTAAGTGATACGACCGCTCATGGACAGTAGTAAAACCAAAAAACACCATGAATTACAAGGCTATGCTTGGCATCCCACTGCGCTCGCCATCCTGAGACATAAGATGTTAAGCCTCGTTATGTCCAGTATTTTCTCTGGCTACAATGTCCTCAAAACCGGAACACAACAGTGCATGTACACTGCTGTTTGTCGGGAGAAATGTATTTATATTTTGATTTTTGTAGAATAGACTCACCATGTTGCTCATTGATTGAATGTTAAACACATAGTTTGGACAAAATCAATGATTGATGTATTAACCATTTCACTCATCGCTTGTAAGTTGAGACCAAATTAATCACTTAGCAAAGATTTTCTATAAGATATTTGTATGTATCAGGCTTATTGAAAAACCTCATTAATACAAGTCTGAACTGAACGTAGCAATTCTGATTTTAAGGTTCAGTTGTTCAAAATAGAGAACACTTTCTGTAAAGGTAGAAAGGGTAATAACATTATGCCTTAGAAACAGAAAATAGACATGGCATAAATGCACTGAATATAAAAATAAAAGCCAATTTGCCTAATTTTACAGTAGCAAATGTTTCAGTAAAAAAAAAACCTAATTATAAAATTAACAAAGTTGGAATTTAACTACATGCATCGGCAACTGACAAGAATTTTCATTTTATCGATATTCAACACTTAATAAGAATAATACGTGCTTTTGAGGTACATTTTAATGTATACTGGCCATTCACACTTACTCATTAATTTCTTATCCAGTTCCCTTCACCGTCTACCGCAGAATATTTAAGTAAATTTACTTCTGATCCAATACGTACACCCCAGTTTATCAACTCCATTGGATTCGTGTGATCGCCTACAATTCGTGTGATACAATATTCAGAGCATCGTAATCAAACTACTTTGTTTGTTAATTTGTGTAGTGGGTAGTGTAGTTTGAGTTCAAAGAGAATCAGATATATCATCAGTAATATTTAAAAAAAAAAAGAATTACTAAATGTATTAAGTCATTGAACACATTTCTGATTAGTATTACTTATATTTTATTGTGAATATGACAAAGTGACTATGAACAATGCAATCGTACCTGACAATATTAGATGGAGTGCAATCCATATAAATATTATTCATCGGCAAGAGATAGTTACCTATTTTTTTAAAAAACATTAATAATACATTTTATATGCTTTATTTTTTATGTCAACATAATATGCATTTTTAACAACAGTGTGTTTATTTTTCAGACACATTCCTATTATTTCAATAAATTAAACAAGAGTTCACTAAGACAATTTATAAGTGAATATTTTTTGGTACAATTACCGCAAAAAATAATTAAGAAAATTCAATATAAACAGCGATCTTATCGCACTAGGCAACAAAATAAATTACTAAGAGCCACTCCATCCAATAAATCTTCACTCTGATGACAAACAAAGTTTTTGTTTACTAATGAAGAAACGCTATTTCTCTATTAACATTTTATTAGTTGGCGTGTCTCCCCTCTATCTTGGCTAATAAGAACTAACAGTGGATAACGAAAATAAATGTCGTGGGAGGTGTTATATTTTATATTATTGTAACACGCAACGGTCTTCGATTTATTAGGGTTCCGTAGGGCGATTGGTAAAGTGCGAAATTACTGGCGTATTTGTTCTATTGCCATTACCGAAGCCATTATGAGGGCTTACACTATTTTTTGCGGGCAACCCTATTAATTTTTATAGACGTTTAAAATTTGTGGGTTTTATGAGCTTTCTTGTCTGTGATTTTGGGGCTACAAGCCGCCATGAGAACGAACATTGTAAATTTATTTACGTCACCAAATATATTTGTACAGATATCCATACATACAGATACAGATATCCATACATAAACTTACGAGGAATTTACACCATTCAGAAGTTATGTGACAATAAAATGTCAGAATTCAAGCCTCTATTTTTAAATGTTAAGTGTTAGCCCAGCCCATACATTATGCACAGTCTTGCATATTTTTTTATTTGTTTCCTTTTTACTACAGAAGTACATACTTCAAAAGATAGCAAATAAACTGCTTTTCGTCACCCCTATTATAACTTTGCTGCATCTACATCTACTTTCTGTGTGTGTTTTAAGACATCATAAAAACAGTCTGAAAAATTCGACTTGATGAAAACCCGAGTCAAATGCAAAAAGGATCTTGCCGAATCACTGATAGTGGTGCAAAAAGGTTTGAATACTATGAAAATCTATGGTAATCATCAACTCCCTACTTTTGAAGACCTTACGCACTTGAACTGACGACGAAGGAAGGCGATTTTTCACTTGAGACTCAGAAAAGTCGTTATAAATATTTAGAAACGATTAAATGGAATATTATTATTGCCCATGCTGTATTCTCTGGACATTACTCCTTATGGCTAATAGTTGTTATTATATATGCAGCACGATTTAACAGATCTCAGTCTCTGTACTTTGACAAAAATAAAAAATCGTTACCTAGCTGGGATCGCCCTAAAAGACGATATATTATGTATTTACCTGACTTGGTATTTGAAAACTGCCTGAGCGATGGAGAAATCTAGCTACTAGCTATGGTCTTATTTCGGTTAATGTGATTTTTTTGTTCTAATATTGCACTTTTGGAGACAAAGAACGAAAGGAATTAATTTGTACACAAAATAAGAAGCTGTCAAATTCATAAAGATTTTTACGTTAATTTTGATTGATCTGAATAAAACAGATTATTACGTGTTTTTCAACGTGTAACATTCCACAACCTTGGGATTACCCCGGGACCCCGGGATCGCTTTTCCTCATTCCCAAAATCCCGGGACTGGAAAATAATCCCGGGATCGAAATTCCTAATTGTAATACGAAGGCGATTACAAGAACTCAAATTAAAAGCAAAATAGTATTAGAACGGTTGAGTAATGACCCAGTAAATTAATGCAGATAGTTTTGTATTGAAGCATTTAAGTGAAAATACTCATTAGTACTCACTTTTAACCCATATGTGTTAACCTTTCCCCCTTGCTTACCGGCAGATTACAGCGAATGCTAATGAACATACATCGTATTAATTACCTCGCGTATACGTTACTGACATAGCCTTTCATGTAAAGTTAACGTAAATGCAAATAGTACTAAACAGGATTGTTACAAGCGTTATAGTTTCCTGAATGCGCTTTCCACGACTTTGTTGTGAACGAATACGTCGCTGAGCGATAAAAATATATTTTACGTGCGTGTTTCATGACAATAAACATATTTGAAACATCGTAAAACAGATTCAATACAATATTTGTGCTTATAAATTTCCCGTATGCTTTGGAAACCTTGTAAATCGGATGAGGATAGAAAAAAGCGTGGCGAAGTCGTAAATGAAGTGTGTTACGCGTCCCAAGTGTGTTCGTAAACGCGACATCCGTCCTTAATTAAAAACCCGAATTTACGTAAGGTATAAAGGAAAAACACACAAGTTAGCAGAGTCCCTGGTAGCAAACAGTCGTAAATCTGATGGGCCGCTTCAGTAATGGGTTTTCTTATGTCAACAAATCGTGTGTACGTTACAATAGGCGTTTACGTAGTGTGTTACAGTCGGGAAAAGTTTCCGCGATCCACCACTTCCCTAGCTCGGTCTTGCATCGCTTTTATCGATTCTGAGTAAGTATGCTCTGCGATTGCGGCGGTTTTAATTTAAATCTCGTTTCTCGCTGGTAAATACTTTGATTTCACTTTAATATCGAAGCAGTGTGCCGATAAAAATTTACTCGTTTAATGGTTTAAATTTTACGTTTCCGTGTGATCATTTATTTTTAGTTTTACTAGATACAAGTAAATGAATTTCCGCTAAGTATAATAGTAATTTATAAAGTATTTGAGTTGAGGTTCGGTTCTTACAAATATTTTTCCAAGAAGTGAAGATCTACTACAATTTATATTTTCTGTACAACTGTAATATTATCATAGTTCTTGCCTTTCTATGTCAACTTGATTGAAATAAAATTATTTATTTCATTTTTTTCAATTCCTGGAATTGATTTTTATTCTGCATCAGCCCATATACAGCAGGGCACTTAACATACAATATAAATGCAAAACGATGAAGGAAAACATCATGATGAAACCTGCATATCATAGCGATTTGTAAGAATTCCTACGGTATGTAAAGCCCGCCTTGTTCTTCTTCTTCTTCGTTCGAGTCAATGGCTCAAAATGTTTAGACAGCTAGAATCTTTAAAATTTCCCGTCAAATGTTATGGAAGCGTCAGTAGCCTCCATTATGTCCCTTCTTGTGCAGGTGGTAAGACTCCGTGGCCACATCAGTAAGTGTGACAAAAAAGCCCGCCAACCAGCACTATGCCATTGTGATGAATTATACGGTCTAACTCTCAACCGTACTCTCGGGTGTGAAGGAGGCCCGTGCAGCAGGACGTACATAATATTATAACGGGTATATCAAGACTGCGACCGAAAACGAAGCCAGGAGGTAGTATTAGTGACTTCAGACACAACGCAAGTAAAAATTTCGCAAAAAAAACTTTTTTGTAATTTTTTACTTATCGTCGTATTTGGGTGATATATACATAGTTTTCCTAAAATAATGATGTACACCTCTTTATTTTTAAACACGCGATGGTACGTAAGGGTTTACATTAGTATTATCGCAAAAACTAGGAATTTACCACCAAAACACGATGTTTATTAAAAAAATCTAAGAAAATGTCTGTCACTGTTTTGGCGAAATTTTTATTTGCATCGTGTTTGTAACTACTAAAAGTACCACTTGGCTTCGTTTTCGGTGGCAGTCTTGATATACCCGGTATATTGGCTGATACAGTACACTATAAACCAAAAATATACAAGTAGCGAAAAATAATGTTCGTAATGTCCTGTCTACGAGTAATATATTAATTCAATGGTTGTATGTAACGAAAAATGGATACAAAAAAAATCTTTGATATTTTACTAAAGCGAACCCTTACTTTAAGGTTTATTTCATGGCGAGGTATTTTTTTCTTTTGCTTTGCTCCTTTGGTACTATTTCATTTCGATTGTTTTATACCTCTAATTTCCATTTTTTGTTGCCTAGTTATTCAACCCGTTGTTTTAACATTCATGTTTATATTGTACCACTGTTACGTTTCTTCTTTTCCAAGTTTTAATGTAAGTATACATTTTACATATCCGTAAGGCATATGACTCAATAGGATGTGACTATTACGAGATGAAACCAGCCTGGACCAATGAAGGTGTCAGTTGGAAATCCATACACCTCTCCTTGTAGTAATACCAAACTTAAGCGAAAAGAAATGTACAAATATGGAAATCAAAATAAGGGTCCTTAATTTGTAAATTAAATTTTTTTTAAAATATAGTTTTAGTTCTTCAAGTTTGGTCTATTAAAATAAAAAAAGCAGGAACCAATTAAACCGGGGCCGCGCGCCCCCACGATACCGGTTAAGAGTTAAATTACAGTAAATGGGGAAGCCGAAACATAGTTGACGCTTCTAAAATATTCATTTAATTACCAAAGATAGTATTAACCAATCCTTTTGTGTAGTTACGGATGCATGAGCTATGTTGATGTCAGCTCAAACAAGTATTTAATCAATAACCAGCTGACCCAATTATCCACTCTACTGATTTTTCATGAACGGTGATCTTTTACTATATTAGAAGAAATTGAGGACAAATTCCTTTTTGATGTTTTATTGTCTTGTACTTATAAGGGTTGTTACTCGCACTTTATTGGAAATTAACATGTAGCAATTAGCAACTTATGTTGTCTTACATATTGTTTAAAGTATGAATAATCGAATTTTTATTTTGCTAGAATTATTAGTATTTGTTTAAAACGAGCAAGCAAATGAGCAGAGTGGGGTATAGAAAAATACATATATTATGTAGTTTTGTTTCTAAAAATTATAAATAATTTGTCTATATTAGTGTATAGAACAATACATAACCTAATTGGATACTATGTACCTAAAACACAAGGGTTAAAATCATATTTTACCCTTGCAATAAAACAATTTAGTTGAAAACTATGAATTCACTGTCCTTTATAATCCGTATTATATAAATTATAGCGCACCCTTGGTACGTTTTCAATTATTGGAATTTACTAATCTGCTGGGGAGATTAGCGCTCTATGAAATAGAACGAACAATAATCGCATGACCATTGTAATATAGTGAGATTATTTCCATTGTGTTGGTTCCATTTTATTGAAATTGTAAGAGCGCCTGCGTACCACGAGATGGCTATAAATAACTTGATTTTGGTGAAATGTTTATGTGTTTTTATGTTTTTAGTTTCGAAACTTGTGTTTAGATGTTTAAAAAAGAAATCACTAAAATCGGTTTAAAGCTGTTGAAGATATTGAATATTTACATGTATACTCATTTTCTCACCCCTTTTTCTCCCTCTTTGTAGTTTAACTCTTATCCTAAACCGAATGCAAAAAAAAAAAAACATTTGAATTCCATTCAATTTTAAGTAGTTTAACTCTCCATATTCGAAAATATTTTTCAGAGCTTGATCAATTTTTTATGGGACCACCTGTGAAGTTTACGCTGTCAAACAAAAAAAAAAAGAATTTCCCTTATTGGTTCAGGCATCTTCGAGTAATCGGGGAACATACATACAAAAAAAAAGATTCCGACGAATTAAGAACCTCCTCCTTTTTTGAATTCGGTTAAAAATAAATCCTAAAGATATTGTACATTTTTAATGTCATAAAACTAGTTCATAGCCGTCCCCATAAGTATTTTCTTGATGTAAATTTTATAAAATCTACATTTTCTTATACCATAACCAACAAAGCCTATAATGATTGTAAACAATAGCAAAAAAAATATCCACAATTCAAATCCATAAACCCGGAAATAAAAACAGAATAAGCGCCATAAAGAATTCGATGCCCATGAAAAATCTCGCTGTAATATAAACTGGAAAAGTATGCGAAAACATTACAAGCCTCACTTTAAGACCCAACAAAATGGCACTTACGTCCCTTGTCACCACGAGAGGGCACTCAGGAGTTTCTCGACGCACTCACCAGTCGCCACCAACAGTTTTGAGTGTAGTCCGCCGTGTCTCGTGTTACACACGGGAAACAGATTTAAACTCTAATCGTTTATAATAAGGTGTATTATACATTGAACAAAACTTATGGATACATTATTCCGCGGTTTAAAGTACATAAGTCGTCAAATATTAAAAGACCCGCGTATAGGACGGGAATACTAGTTAATTGTGGTTCTCTGGGAATTAGTAGGTTTTTGGAATTGAAATGATTCGAGCTCCTTCATTGGTTCGTTTGCTTGTTATTATGACGTCAGACTTTGCTGTGAAGTATTTTAACTCTTAAATACTTTGTAGGTAGGTGGTAGAGTAGAAATTCTGGGATAGAATTAGTTTAACGATTCCCACATGTTTGCGTTGGAATGAGTTTATTTTACTGAATATATTATAAATAGCCCATATTATTAGATTTTATGAATAAAATGATGCTTCTCTCGTGTGGAATGTAAAGACATCATAAGCTGAGTCTATATCTATATCAGCCCATATACGTCCCACTGCAGGGCACGGGCCTACTTTACAATCGAGGGAATCGATTGAGAGTGATTACGCCATATAGTCCACCACGCTGGCCTAGTGCGGGTTGGCGGACTTACATACCGAAGAAATTCTTTAAAATCGCTACGGTATGCAGGTTTCCTCACGATGTTTTCCTTCACCGTTAAAGTGCGTGGTGATTGACTATCAATACACACATAACTCCGAAAAGCCATAAGCTGAGTCAATATCTTAAAATTTTCTTGGACAGAAATTATTTAAGTCTTATATCCACTTACTAATTCAATCGTTGACCTTTAAAAATATTTTAATAGTACTTAACATTGCAGTATCTATACATTTGCTTGTGGACATTAATTACGTAGATGATCTGAAAATGTTGGGAATAACTGAAGTAATTTTTCTAGCTTGCTTCTAATTAATAAACAGCGGTAGATACAGATTGTATAAGTTAAGTTATAAGGGATTCTATATTTTGAATGTTTTATTTTTCTCAAATTAACTTTAGACAGAAATCGCAAACGAGAACAATTGTGAACGCGAGTAGGTCAGGAGTGCGCAACACTGGTCGGTAACAGTAGTTTTTCGGCTATAAAGCCACATTGTCGGCTGAAAATATAACAAAAAATATTTCTGTTCGAAAGTTTATTGAAAATTGTTTGGGTAAAACCGTACTGGTTGTGCATATTTTCGCGCGTTCCATTTTGAAGCTCGCAAATTAAGCGTGGTGCAATACCACAATACACAAAGCATCATGTTTTGATGGTGTGTACTGTTGAAATTTTACCCTCATTGTACAAAAATCGGTATGGAGTATTTCAAGCTGAATTTTCTATGAAGGATAAAATTTTCTGGGCTAGACTTTAGAGTTGTATGACACGAGGAGTGGGGTAAAAGTGATCAAAGATGGTGAAGGTTGGGTCCCTGATTATAACGTTACCACTAACCTTATTACAATTAGGTAATGCATAGTTTTCGAGAAATTAATAAAAATAATTGTTAACGTCAAATCACATATTAGATCACAGTAGATAAAACGGAACGTTATTATGGGCGGTTGACAAACAAATACGAATAATATGTCAAATATATTATAGTCTGTGATGTAAAATGTCGGGCAAAATCGACAATCGTTTTGTTGTTTATACGTTTATACGTTTTATAACACCATATAAATTATGTTCAGAAGGAGGTTATTGTACACACTTTATGGTTAAATTTGGTTAAATCTGTCCCAAAACCGACTAAGGGCACCTCGACTTCACGCGATTCGTAGCGGCTGGTGCTGGTCACCGGAAGCGCCAGAGATGTTGCAGAAGCAAATTTGTTTTGACAACAAGTGTTTTGAGGTTAGGTTACTTTGATTGGTTTTTCTCTGGAATGGTGCATTACCTTTTCTTAGGAGTGGTATTAGGGGAGATAAATACTCCTTCGTTCCTCTCCACCTCCTCGCAACTCCCTTGTCGTGCCAAATGATCCTAAAGTTTAACCATTTTCTGTGTTGTATTGTGAGGATTATAATGTTCATTGACCAGTGTAGTGCGCGGTCTTGAGGTCAATTCTCAAGTATGTTTATTTGCATATTAAATCTGTATCTGTATCAGCCCATATAATTCCCACTGCTGGGCACGGGCCTACTCTTCAATCGAGATAATCGATTGAGAGTGGTTAGGCCATATAGTCCACCACGCTGGCCTAGTGCGGGTTGGCGGACTTACATACAGTAGCAATATCTTTTTTTAAATCGCTACTGTATGCAGGTTTCCTCACGATGTTTTCCTTCACCGTTAAAGTGCGTGGTGATTGACTATCAATGCACACATAACTCCGAAAAGTCAGAGGTGTGCCCTGGGATTTGAGCCCGCGATCACCGTGAACATGTAGGCAGCCGCGTCTGGTCCGTTACCAACAGGCCACCACGCACTGCATATTAAATATTGTATATAAAATGTCGTCAGCAACTCCAATTAACCGACTCTGTTATATAAGATTGCTATTTTTCAACTACAGTTATGTTCCACACGTCGCCGTAACATACGATCATAAAAATGTTTCCCGACGCTCAGCTTGTTACAGTAAAGTTGGCGAAATATCTCTCAAGACCACTATGCAGAAGTTACTGGCACATAGTGGTAATCAGGCGCTTAGCTAGTTTAGTATTAATGGACGCAAGTGACTGCGACTACATTAGCCTTACTCAGATGTGTTATGAGCTTCACTAGGCGGCTTGGCAAACTGTCACTGAGAAATTTATGATGCTAATACTGCTTTAGATATTTAAATGTTAGTGAAACGTTATTACTTTTTTGTTGCATATGTCCGGCAAAATTAATCATGTGATGGTAAGTGATTACCATTACCCATGAACTTAAACAACACATGGTCGTAGCGCGTAAACGGTCTCTCAAACTGGAAGGGGAAAAGTATGGTAATTTCACACATCGAATGAAATACGAAAACTAAATTGTCGCTATAGTGTCTTGAGAATATAAATAGTTTTAAAGAATTTCAGCCATAATCTAATGGTTAAATTGCGGTTCATTCGTCATTGGCAGTATACTATGAACTACGTTAAGAGCCAGAGACGATCCTACTCACTCGCCCATTGCAATTTCTGTGAGTCAGGATCAACAGTGGCACGTAAATTGACATAGGGCGCCGAGCTCGGCGAGTCTCCTAGGAACAGTGTCGTGTCTTAAACCCACTACGAAATTAATCGAGAGTGTATGTATCTCCCAACCTATCCCACAGGATTCGTGTATATTGTCATAATAAAAAGTAGGCTATGTCACCACAGATAAGAAAGTATCTCTTTGCAGAACATAACCTCGATCCGCTTCTTCATTATTGTTTAAAATAGGCACAAACCTACATACTTGAATTCGAAATTATAATATTACCATTGCAGTAATAAGAAAATACCTATAACTTAATGTACAATATTTTGCATTAAGTTTGTTCAAATATCCACAACATGTCATGTAAAAGAAAAACAAAATGCTAATTTTGTGGAACTTAACCGGCACGGTCACGATACAACCCAAACCTACTTACCCAATTTAAATTATTATTTGTACGTGCTTGCTATGATATTATGTGCAAAAAAATTTTTTATGTTTTTAATTACTGCATATTATTTAAAAACTGCACTAGCATGAACTTATAATACAGCAATAATAATACTTATATACGGAATACTGCGTTGGTTTATACATAAATTAATATTAGTTTATACAAAATCTGACAATAAATAAAATGAGAAGTTCTCCGCTACAATTAAGAAGCTTCAGGCCAAAAGTCAGAACAGCAGTGTGCAAACAAAACCAGGGTCGGTAATAGGTACAACAAAAGGTAATAAAACAATTGAGATCTAGTGTGCTTACCGGAATCCCGCTCCCGAAGCTAGTTAGCGGAGAAATGTGATCTGCGGTAGCACTATACATCACTTGCACTATATTGCCATATTTACGAAATAAACGAACGTCCAGCGTAGCAGTGAAACCCACGCTTTCGACCGCGCACACAAGACTAAAAACTGGCAAGAAATCAAACGAGATAACTACCCTCGTATGGATTATATTAAATAATTAAAAAATATACCCGACTCTGGTGTTGTACATTTATTTATAAATAACCATCAACCAGTACTAGGCCAGCGTGATGGACTAAAGTCCTGCTCAATAGCCCTGTGCAGAGGTGGGAGGATCAATATTTGGTGATATGGTGTATATTTTTATATACACTTGTTAACTAAAATATATTTTATCCATATTGTCGACAAAATATATTCGCAAAACCACGATGCACCAGTAATTAATTAACAAAGAATTCCGGATTAGGTGTACACATGTAGGAGGCGGCGAGATATATGCCTTTAGAATTCACATGTTAAATACAAGAGCCAGTGGTTGTAGTCCTCAGACACGGTTGGGATAACGCCAACCGCACTTGCACGCGGCGCACGTTGATAACTAATGAACGAGACTCACGAGGAACAATTTCCGCTATACGTCATACGAAGAAAGCGCCATAATACCGGTATATTAATAATGCTTTAATACCGAGTTTCATCACCGTCGTGTTTGGTTCATGAGTTGTTAATTCAATACGGCGTAATATTTTGTGGGTTTATACGAAGAACGTCTGGGGGAATATCTTTGAGAAGGGACTTATTCACTGAAAAATAGTCAGGAAATCTTATCTTTATATGAAAAACTAGCGAGATTGAGCTATTTCGATCTATGAAATACTGCTGTAGGGTAAGGGCTTCTCCTTTGTCTACAATTGGCACTACAAAGTTTCCTAAACAATTTCGGGGCACTTGGGCTCGTAAGCATCTAGGTCGTGTAAGTTTCCGCGGTGTCGTCAGCCGTCAGATATTCATTGAATAAGAGGTATTGCCCAACGATCTGGATCTAACGTCTTATATTACGTACTAATTAAAATTTATGTGGATTAGTTATTTAGGCTATTTGACACGAGTCTAAAGATACCGTATCTTACTCGTCATGTGGTTGACTTACAGTATATTCATTTAAAACCAATTATTTCTAAACCTTTGTGCCGATTGGTCAGTATTGATTATATTGTTCTTTATGTTGCAATATTTTTGAAAATATTATATCGCACATGTTCATCAGGGATAATGCAGGATTTTTATGGTGAAATAATTTTTCAAATCTGTCCAGTATTTTCAGAGCCTATTCAATGCAAACAAAAAATCAAATCTTTCTTCTCTATAATATTAGTTAAGATTGATTCTGAAAACATTACACTGCACTACTAACAGAGAACGTCATAGACAACACGCCATAAGAAGCTCATGACAGCAGAATAACAGCACAGCCCTAAACAAAATGTATTGTCAACAGAGTCATATTACAGTAGGATTCCTCCCAGGCCCCCCGGGGATTAGGTTACGCGCTACGCCCCTACACAAGTGCCCTTACTGTTACCCAACTAAATTATTTAGTTACAAACTAGTCCTTCATAATATTGTATCCTCCACAATTAATGTTCATATTCACGTATCGATGTCTTTGTTGCGTTTACATAATTAGTGTATTACATGCAGTGTAATCGCAGTTGGCAGTCTAATTCTTACGAATATTTGTCTAAAATTGGCACAAAAAAAACATTAAAAGAGGGGTTTTGTCTAAAGTAATATTAAGCAGGTGTATAACTTCTTGCCTTTTGAAAAAAAAAAAACAGAATTGTAATTTAATTAATTTCACAAAATATGTTAATTAATCAAATCTGATAATTCGTATCGGCTTCTATTATAAAAAAATATAATTGTTGATAGTGTTAAATCCGGCACTCATTAATATTCTGGACTCTACATTGTACAGCGCTAGGTAGTTCTAAATAAGCACTCTGGATTGCGATACGTCGACTGTTAATATGCTGATGTGAAGTAACAGTATTTCTATGATTATATAGCCTTCATAGATCGTCAATGCATTTAGGAACTCTCTTGAGTATGGTCGGCCATGGCCACATTGTAACAGTGGTTGATTTTCTTTCCTGCCACTCACCTATAAAAATATATATGAAAATAAAAGTCACGTATACAATAAAATATTTGGCAAATCTAAACACGACACCACGAACATTAATAAGAACGTGTGCAAAGTTATAACAAAGTCCCACCTCATTATCGGCCCGCTTCAGTCAACAAAATAGGCTTGGCGATAAATTAGACCAATTCCCGCCCGTAGCCGGTATGTAAATTCGTCCTCACGGCGACACCTGGTGTAGCTATAAATTATTTAGATATCGTCTGAGATTGTGTGCCCACCGCTTCATTAATATACAGTAAGAAAAACTGTGCTGTTCCACTATGAACGGACACTGGCAATAATTTATTTACTGTAAAACAATGCATTGCAGATATGCTCGTTCTAGTTTTTCCTAGGAAAATGTTGAAGGTAGCGTGTATATAATTGTGGGAATTATTTAAAACATTTTCGCAAATTCCAGTTATAAAACATGTGAAGCGGTTAAGCGGTTCGTTATGAATGTTGTTAACTACAATTTTGTTAAATATAACGTGGTGATAATTAATAAATGTTCAACGGATAAATGTTTACATGTATTTTAATCCATGCTTCCCCACCGTTGGGCAAAAACTGCCTCAATTTTTTGCCCTTTTCCCAATTCTCACTTTGCGCATTTTGGAAAACTCATCCATATAGGGCGTAGCTGGTTTGAATTCATAAATTTTAAATGCCTTTAAAATTATTTCGTGAGTAAAAGTGTGCACGAAAATCGATCAACCATACGAGTCATTTGAGACGTAAAAAAGCAAAAAGTGTGTGTAATATGAAGGTATAACTGGCCCGTATCGGGCAGAGCTGCAACACTAATTAAATGCCACTGCGCTGACATTCTGGTGGCTCCGGTCCATAATTCAATCTCATGCCGATGATTTAAACAGATCTCTTGCATACTACGAATTGGTATGTTAAAGTATTACTATAAAATTTTTACATCGGTGCATGTATGAGATTATCTCACCATACTTATCCGTCCCACAGCTGGGCACAGACCTTCTTTACTCTAAGAAGGGTCCAAACTTGATTAGTTAGTGGGAATTAATGTGTGTAGGACTTAAAATGTGTCAGTGACCTTTGGTAAAAGCTTTTGTTTGATCTTCTATTCGATTAAAATCAACACTCATATAACGTTCGATAAACATCGATTATTTTCTGGTTCCAAATTAAATTTTCCTTTTATATAAATTGAGATGGCTGTAATGGATGATATGATTGAGACTATAAAATAATAATACACCTGAGTATAAAAATTATATATCCTACCTTTAAAGTATGTAAATAAGTATTTAAAGAAAATTGAAAATAAAATCTCCAAAGATTAACCTGTTTACCGATGATAAAACTATTGTAAGGCTTTAGAAACATAATGGAAATGGATTCAAGAGTAAATAAGATACGGGAGCCGGGAAAAGTAAATTTTCCGCTACCGCATTCTTTTCTTACTCGGCCATTATATGGTACACTCCTATAAAGGACCAATGTGTACATTGTATAAACCAAAGTGTATGGACACAGGCGCCGGCTTGTTTCTATTTATATAAATATTTATTGAATGGATTGCAATTGATTTTGCGAAAACGTGCAATGTATCTGTTAGGTTTCCGTTTCGCACTAAGTTTTAATGTTTCTGAGAAAACTATTTTATTTTCAGCAACATTGATTGGATTGGCTTCATACTTTCTGATGTACTTTTTGGATATAATTTTATGGGGTATGGCTATATATGGAATGGGAATATATGTAAGAAATATGTGGAATTTAATTTTATATTGGTATCCTTTACAATGCACGCGATGATAAATGCAGTGATAATCAAACACAGAACCCATTGATGACAGATTCATATCTCGCCAGTGGACAAAATTATAGTTCACTGATCGAAACCTGAATATGTATAATATGTATAATTATCTTCCAGTTTATAACTTGTAAAAGTTGACTTTATTGCTTAACTGTTGTAATTTCATCGCAATTCGTATTGACTATTGCGTTATAGGGTTAAAGTTATAACAATTTCTCGCAAACATGTTTTGGATTGGTCGAACAGGACATGGATTCGCCGAGCCGAGGTTGAAATTTAGAGATTTACAGTCAACATAATATCTCTATTCCATTGAGGCGACAGAAATCTGCTAGTTTAATAAACTTCAGTCCAACAACCTATAATTCGCTTTCTTGTTCTTATGTCCAAAGCTAGATGTCACATAGTTTCGCAATAACTAGTATAGATTGCGTAGTAGTGTCCTCCAATGAAGTAGAAAATTTCCAATGAGGTGTATGCCTTTCTGACCGACATCACCTCAGGTCGTATATGAATTTATGCGCACTATCTTGCAGACAGCAGTCGATTATTTATTTCTCACTTGATGTGGGATGCCGTTGCCACGATGCGATAAGATTTAGCTTGGAGTCCACAAACGAACCGAAGAAGTTATGAAATGACTTTCAAGTAAAGGTCGGTGCTTAGTGCCCAGTATACTTAGTAATAAACTTTATAACATATTAATGGCGACTATCTTCCCATTTTATTATGTTGTTAGTTAATATGATGGATAATAATCTATAATAATATATAGTTTTATCAAAATCTATACAGCAGTTCGCTTGAAAAAGCAACAAACATCCATCCAACTCAGAAACTTTCCCATTTATAATATTACAAAGGCTGGCTGAAAGCTACCAACAATTTCCTCCGCTCGATATCAAAAAATAGAATCCTATAATTCCCCTAACGTCCAACATATTGTCAAACGACTAGGTCCGTTCCCAATATCAAGAACCGACAAGCTCTAAATAAAATTCAGTGGAGAAGCAGAGGCGTCCTCGCTGCGACATGTGTAACCCGGTCCGATGGATAAAAGGCGCTATTAAGATAGTAGGAGCGTTACAGTCGTCTTGACCGGGTTTATTGCATCTTTGTTTGCTCGGAAGGCAATAGAGGCCCGCCCGCCCCTGTAATCCAACAGTCTACCCGTTTCCGATTGTTATTACGTAGCAACTACAACGATGCCTGAATCGCGGCCGCGGGAATGATTGATGGTCTTCCCCGGCGAGAGTTTGCGTTCGACATACGAATGAGGTCGTTTTACTGGAGAAGTGTGCTTTTTCTTGCATTAGCTTCGGAATTGTTCTTTAATATGTCTGAGTTAAAGACTGTTATTTGAATAACCATTAGCTTTTTATTGCGATTCGATTTGGAAGATTTATATTTTATGTCTGAATTGATACTTATTGTTTATCGATTGGTGAAGGGAATGCCCAATTTTAATACATCGAAGATAGCGTTTTTTTAGGTAATTATATAAGCTTTAAACATACTTAATCTAAAATCAATTTGTAATTACAACCTCAACCAATATAAACTCAAAAGTCGAATCGATCCATTAAGCGTCTTCTCTTGACGTCAAATTGCCTTTTGGCCACTTAAAATTTACGGAAAAGACTGGTGCTATTTGCAATTGTTGAACGGATATAGTATTGTATTGTATTGTATTATATTGTATCAGCCCATATACGTCCCACTGCTGGGCACGGGCCTACTCTACAATCGAAGGACTCGATTGAGAGTGGTTATGCCATATAGTCCGAGAGAAATGGATATGTTTAGCATTATTTTCGAATATAGTCTTTTTCAGTTTAAATGAGATGGTGAGCACGTAGGCCCAAAAGGGGCTTTCTTCTTTAGAAAAATGAATTACGGAGTTAAAGCTATAATTCCGTACTTTGGTGAGTAAATTTACCTGTCCGTTCGAGTAGTTGTAAAATCGAAATAGCCCACACAGGCACTCAATGCAAGCTTGAGTAAACTAAAATAGCTATCTACGAGATCTATAAGGCTGATTCTACAAATGGCAAGTATGAGAATAAAAATGGGACGAATGTAGGTCGGTAATAGCCACGATGAAACGTGTCAATCTTTTTACTCCAATCAGATTCTGGAAATAAGCTTTAGACATCGATCATTTCGGCCCTAGGTCATCAGACTCATTGACTGACTATCACCAGATCTTTCTTTATAGAGAAGTTTTATACTCCTAGGATAGCAAACCTTTTCTAACATAATGGAATTTGAAAAGCTAATACCATATTTTTTTATTGCGTTGAATGGCGGGACCAGCGTGCCATTCGCCTGATGGTAAGCGATACGACCGCTCATGGACAGTAGCAAAACTAAACAACACCATGAATTACAAGGCAATGCTCGGCATCCCACCGCGCTTGCCATCTTAAGACATAGGATGTTAAGTTACGTCTTCAGTGTGCGACACTTTCCTTATGCTGAAATATATAAAGGTCAATAACGCAAAGATACATTTCGACTTTTACGACGTTTTAAATCTTGAATGAAATATACACTCATCCAGCGATTAAGTTTTCAGTGCAAAAGAATCCAGTTTTAAGACATTTCAACAAAATGGAAGACATATTTTAAAGCTGTAATAAAATACATCTCCGGTTTCATGGCGCTAATAAAAAGGTTGTTTCATTCTGTTCTATTTTACGTATCCTATAAAAATGTTTACAAATAAAAATTTAATTCAATGCAGGAATTATCTTCCGGGTTACTTTGAGGTTTTCTAATTTACGAGTATTGTCTACTTTCGTCGTCGCTGACTGTTATTAAACCAAGTTAAATGACGGCGCTTTGTATTTAGTTCTAATAATATCTCTTTTGCTTTTAAATTACTCCTACAATACGTTAATATATACTTCGTTATTTACAGAAATATTGAAATATATAAATGGAATATCTGGCCGCAGTTTGTTAACCTTTCCAGTTGATCTATCTACTGAATCCATTCTCTATTAGACTGAAATACCTTAAAGTACGAGGAGTAATTTTCTTTTCGGATTGTAGAGAGATTTTTCACATCGAAAATATGACAGGCTTTGAAGATAAAAGTAACAACAAGCAAATATCACCTTATCGTCTAATTTTTGTTATGAACAGCAAAAATGCTGAAATGCTCATATTATGTAATAGAGGTATATTTCAGGTTAATTAGTGGATAAGTTTTCTTATTTACTATATCATAAAATTTTATTTACTACATAAACAACAAATGAAATATATTGAGGTAATTCTAAAATTTTAATAAAATTCCTGTGTGAATTTCCCCGCGATTGCCACGGACAGTTTCTTTTCATTTATTCATAAGCAAAAGCGGACTGAAGCAGCTCGAAAAATACGTGACTACCTAAACCTTAATAATATACGAAGAGCGCCCGAGAAACCCAGGTATCATAGTTGCATTAGAGTATATCCACACATTTATATTACGGCTGAATTATTTCCGCGATTTAAATTAAATAGAATGCAGAAAGTTTCTTATTTCTGTTTCGAGTTTAGACATTATTGAGCTTCATTTGTTGTGTTAAATGTACAATATACTGAAATTGATGAAATGGAATAATTTATTGAATCCATTAAAATGTTCAACATTATTTAGATTCAGTCATTTTTTTAACTACCACCCGGTTCGGAAAGCGGTTTTCACTAGAGAAGAACGGGCAAGAAATTCTAGTGTTGCTCTTTTCAAAACCAGTTTACAATGTAGTTATTATTACAAAAATTACAAGTTGGTTAAAATCAGAGCACTTGATTAATAATTTGTTATAATTTGCTTTTATTTTTATTGGTGGATTTAGGTACATCAGCGGTCAATATATTCAAACCGTCGAGGAGATTTCTGATGCAGATTAACGAATAGCATGGCCAAATAGCAATAACCGGAGGGAGGGGTTCATCTTTTCTAAGCTCTCAAAGCATGGCTTGTTTATTAATTCCATTCTTTATACATAAACAAGATCATTATCCTCTTCAAAACCCATTATATTATCTACATTTGGCTCCGAGAGTGCGTTGCTTAGCTGTTTATTTTCATGGCTCTAAATCAACTGTAGTGGCGTGAACAACACCTCAACAAAGAAACGAAAATGTACGCGAATTATATGAACATTTTAAACAAAACCCAGACACATAATTTCCATAATAGCCAGTTATTCCAACAGTCATAGTCAATTAACGTGTCAGTAAGCTTTTATAACTGTTTTACAAAACAATTATGTTCGTAGTACGGATATTTTCAGCAATTTTCAGGTCCTCGTATCGATTGAAATTAAATACGTTTATCCGTACCGTCCTGTCGGTTATAATGTACAGGATTTTGTGGAAGGTTCTTAGGAAGTCAAAATCTTTTGATACTTAGTTATTGTATTATGTATTGAAATAAAACTATTTTTACGCTCCTTCTGCGTAGATCAGATCGCGACAACTAGTTAACTTTTTAAATTAACTTTTTAATTTAATAATTGAAAATTAAGGGTAGTTTAATTGTAACAGTCACAGAGCGGATGACTAATACCTCAGTCCGCCCCGTGACCACGAAAGCTGAAAAGCAATCGAAACGTCGGGAAGTTAAAAAATGTAAAAATGTAACCAAATCGCGATAAAATCCGTAAAAATAGTTTTATTTCAATGTGTAACATTCGCGTAAATCTAAGAAACCATTATTGTATTATGATCAAACAGTTTCGATTTTCCGTGGCTAGGTGACACAGTCAAAGATGTTACGTCTTACTGTATGTTTTATTCTGTGTATAATGGAGAATGTTCTTTGAGATTAGTGGAAATACCAGCTTTATCAGTATTTAAATTAAATGTGACAATTATTTAGATGGATTTAGACTTCACATTTTTGTATAACGCAGAATTTTGCTCCGAGCACTACCACCTTAAAGAATCAGCGTTTATTTGGGCTATTTTATTACCCATTAAACTTAGAAGCCGTTATAAAAAGAGCTTAGGTACTCGTTTCTTAGAATTCAGGAACACAGCTATGATTTCCCGCATCTTAAGCATATTCTTAGACAACAATGACTTAATTTCTATGAACTAGAATGGACTTGATTCTGACTGTTTTAAGGGCCGGCAACGCATCTCTATGTCCTATGTTGTTTCAGATGTTCATGGTGACCACTTACATCACTTATATTATAAAAAAGGCACTAGTGGTACATCAATTACGCCATAAAATCCTATGTTAATCAAATAATGACTAATAATTGCAATAGGATAATTAAAATTAAATACTTCTACAATCATTATTCAATAGTAATATGTAACGTTTTTATACTCCATAACTACATTGATCCATCTCTCCTACTGGAACCGATTGTTAGGAACTTTAGTTTCCGTACAGTTTCACGAAATAATATATAGTATTAATTCCGGGAGAATGAAACGTTCCTTGGGGATAAATATCATCACAGTGGGAAGTTGCTAAAAATAGCTCGTAGGCAATATTCCCTCGACATCGGGATTTTTATGCGAACGGAGTCACGAACATAATATGGCTTGTTTTATTACTGAAACTTGATAACGTAAAATATATGCGTTTATTGTTTTAAACGTGCTTTATTTGTTGCCGAGAATGATGCAAAGATCCTTTGGAATGATCTGTGGAATGACGAGATGAACAAAGATGCTTGTCTGGTGGTAAGCGCTACGCCAGGCATAAGACAGGAACAAAACTTATTATTATAAGACGGTGTTCGCGCTGGTTACTCGAGACACCACCTAGGTGTGATTGCTTGTCATGGGGACAAATCCTAAAAACCTTTACACGTTGCCAGTACAACGATTTCATAAGTTTATTAAATTCAAACAAGAACAATAAAACTGGAAGATTTATTACTTTAATTAATATTCATTTTCCATTTGAAATTATCTTCCATATAAAATTTTTATTTAGATAATAAAAATAAACTCCAACTTTACGTTAGATTTCAACTTTTTTCATAAACATTGGATTAGCTTAACGAAGTTGCCTTAATGAGAAAAATAACGTCTAAAGGATTTAAACACACTTTAATCTCCTTTGTTCAATCTTGAATGACGGATCCCAAGTCAACTAACAACATCGGGTCATAGGATTCGATCGTTATTGCGTGTTGTGCGAATACATAATATATACCTAGCCTTCGCGCCGGCGTTCCATAGAGGTAGGCAGAGATTATGGGTTCGAACCCTATCGAGTCTTTCATTTACAGGCGCTTCACGTGTCTATTATGTTAAAATGCTGAAGATTTGGTTATGAACATATTAGGTGGAATACAGCCTTGGTTGATGGTGAAAAACCGTTTTAATCATCAACGCAAGTGTCTCGGGATTTGAGATTCAGTACGTTTCTTTTGCGTATTTCGTCAAAAATTCCAGAATACAACCTGTAACAAAACTATACATGTACACCCCAATAGCAGCTTGTTCAGAATGATTAACTGAATAAAATGAATAGGAACATTCAAATTAAACATTAACATCGAACAAAATTTAATATTGGAATTCTATTCATTATCAGCCCGGAGTCAGAAATTTGTGCCCCATATGGCGATAGGCTCGCCCCTATCACATCATGGGGCTGAACATACAAGGCGAAATGTGGGTGTCCTGGTGGCGCCTCTGCCTACCCCTTCTGGGAAAAAGGCGTGAGTTCGTGTATGTATGTTCATATACATACTATAGTTATGTAACAGATTGTATAAATTCTGATTTCATGTAACTAGTTACTTAGAAATATTCGTATGTTGACAACCAGAACACCCATACCCACTACGGTACCAGGAAAAGTTATTTTCTTGATCATCAATCAAATCGTTGTAATAGATGGGTATGCATCGTTCAAACTGAGTCACGAAGCTGAAAACCTAACATTGACGAAAAGGGCAAAATAATTTATTTTATGAAAAACCTGTTCATAAAAAAGCAAATTCGCATTAAGGTTTGCTTTAATATACTAATGGTTATCAAACTTAACTGTTACATTTTAAATGCCCTTAATAAGACCTCAGGTTTTTAATTAAGTTAATTACATTTTTGGTTTGGACAAACTGATTACGTTTATAATTCAATTATTTCGTTTAAAATTCCACTAAATTCTGCTCCATTGCGTAACAATATGTAATATTCGAACGATATTTCTATCGTATAAATATTCTTGTATACACTTTACAAAACGATGAAACATTTCGGATTCATATTTGTCCAACGACAAAGAACCCGATCGACTTCGGTTGGTTTACCTCAATATTTATCCAAGGTGAAGTCTCATCGATTTCCACAAAGCACTTATATGAAAAGGTCGACAAACTCATCCATGTCCTTTCATTAGCTCAATGCTTCATTTTTGATACGTCACCTCTATGCAATTAATTTTGTGGATACCTTAAAACGACGCGAAACTTGTATTTTTATTTTTTTGTATTATATTTTGTGCCAGTGAAAGTTACAAATGGGCTTTGAGTCGTGGCACGAAGTGTGCTAAATGACGACTTGAAATGCTTATCTTGAAACCGAGTCAGTTTTGGAGCATTTCCCCACTTTGCCGTTTAGTGCGGTTTTATTTTTATTTTTAGCGAAAATTGTTACTTTTTTGTAGGCTATTTTGTTTACGTTTATAATATGACATAACCAATTCGTTCTGTATAAATGTTCTTCATCATAATCATTCCTTAGAAGATAGTTGACAGATATATATTTCTCTTATTGGCATTGAACTCTATCCTTGGCTTTCTATCGATCACCAATTGCAAAGTCGTTTTTCCATCCAGTCTGAATGCATCATAGAATTATATGAAGTCACTCTGGATTCACTCCTATACTCCGATTAAACTCGAAACCCCAACCTCTGCAGTTGGTAAAATCCGCATAAATTTATTCTTTTTAATATAACCTCCTTCAAAAACTAACAACGCAACTGAAATACACTCGCGAAGACTATCAATAACAACATTTACTCGTGCAACGTGTCTCAGCGCACAAAAGTTTAATGCATGCGCGACGATGGAAAACAAACAAAAGATCGTTGAAATCCCCTGACGTGATTACTGGCTAATGACTCCACACGACACTGTATGAGACTATGTTGCTCTGTTGACGTTTTTAATGAGAACGCGGTGAATGCGCGTTGTGCCGGTCCGATGGTGCGTAGCGCCGCTGTGATTATGCAAAAGGAGGGATTAATTTTAGAAGTATTTGATCTCTTTTTGTATGGTTTATTTTTTCAGTGTTTAATTTATTAAAACATGCAGGGTTTTGTTCAATTTTGACAGTTTTTCGGGAAGGAGCTGTTATTGTGGGGTTAAAATTTTATGATTTAATATCGACAATTTTTTTCAAATATTTACTTCTACTATCTGTTAATGGTCAGCCTTAAAAGATCGAAAAGCCAAACATGAATAAGAACATCGAAAAGCCAAACATGAATAAGAAATCTCTGTATTTTTCCTCGAAACTTTATTTTACACGGATGCGTAACATGATTTTTATCTCTGAAGCAGAAAGATTTGGCTTATGACTTTTTCATCGGCCGCCCGCTGCGTTAACCCTTCCCGGAAACCCTGTAGTTATGGCTACACGTCATAAGGAAAACGGACATGTTCATAATAAAATTGTTTAATAAATAATGTTTAATAAATAATAAATAAATATACCCAACAAATCCATAATCCTGACCTTACATTAAAATATAACTTTTGTGTCGTAGAAATAAAACATAAGAGACTTTTCGGTTTCATGAGCACCAACACTTGAAACAAACCCTCGTGAATCACTCAACTATTTGTCTTATACTAAATATCAATCCTCAGCCTCTAATTTCAGTCTTTCCAAATAATCCAATTCTCTCAATTCTCTAAATGCCTAATAATAACAGTATACAATAAATAATTCGTTCATAATCTATGATCACCATGAAATAGAAGTCTAATAAGTCAAGTAGCCAGTAATGGACAGTGTCTATTTTTATTTGCGATCTATGGGCGAGGTGTCGGGCTGGCCTGGCGTGCAACACCGGTGCGTGACTCAGACCCATTGATCAACGTAAGAACGAAGGACATTTTTTCCAACAAAGCTTGCCCTTAATGTCCTCGCTGTCCGGAGACTAGTTCTTTGATGTCTGAGCGATGGAGTGGCTTGGTTTGTAAAGGAAAATTGTGGTTTACGTATTTTTTATGGACAAGGAAATTTTATTATTTAGATTTTTATATTTTCTAATTTTAAATTTATGGTAGAATTATTTCGTTTAAGTACTGAATACCTAAGAATGTTTTCTCTTTTTTCTTTTCTTATGTAATTCCTAGAATTATAATCAATAAGCTAATGCCGAAAACCTAGACCGATAACACGATTTACGTATTACGATTTTTTCAATGAATTTATATATTATAAAGAAATATAACATAAAAAAAAAAACAAAATATATAACAAAACATAAAAATGAAACGAAATGTATTTTGTATAAGCGGATTTGAAATGTTAATCGGTTACGCTCAGTCACTGTTCATATAAAATTCATAATGACACATGAGTGATTTAAATGGTTCAGTTGTGATCACACTTCATAGTGGTAATGTTTGTTTTTCATGTATTTGTAAACATAACAGTATACAATAAATGGATTACTTTAATAAAATATAAGATTTTCAAACATAGTTCTAACTTATAACGAAATTTTGCTAAGTTTATTCAGTGTGTAACTCCAACTAATTAACACAAGTTTAAGTCGTAAAATGGATTAATATTTTAGGTTAATCGTAAGATAAATTGTAATTCCATCACAAGTGTTACTAAATAAATAAAATAATAATGTTTTCTGTTTCTCTTAACTGGCATAGCTATGCTATATTTTATACTAGCTTTTGCCCGCGACTTCGTCTGCGTGTTCAAATTATGATTTTGCAAACAACAGTATTTTACCCTTTTTCGCTCTCTTATGGGTTGATTTTCCAAAAATCATTCCTTAGTGCTACCCTACGTCTCAATAAGAATCCCTGTGTAATATTTCACGTTACGAGCTCCAGTTGTTTCGGCTGTGCGTTGATAGGTCAGTCAGTCAGTCAATCAGGTTCCTCTTTTATATAGATTATTATTACGTCGGAATATTTGTATAGTCTTCACGTAGCTTTCACGTTAAGTCATGAAATTATACGACAAAGTTTGAAGGTATGCATGAACATCTTGTTTGACCGAAAACTCATGTTTGTTTAATATAACCGCAGTTAGATAAAGAAGACCAATAGTACACTTTGGAAAAAGTTAAGAACTGTCTATAATCTTTGCAATTTTGCCCAATAATCAATATTGTCTAGAAGCAGCTGTTTCTTGCTTAGTTTTCAGTAAAGCAACATAATATTGTACAAAACGTTTTGAATACGAAAATTAAACGCATGAATATATTTGTACTGGTGTGTAACGCTTGTAATCTCAGTGGCGTCTGGGAGAGGACTCCGACAATATTCACTTCTTTGTGGGGCAGCAGCTGCGACGAATTACCTTCTTTGTGGCTCATATTCACTGTGGAGCCGAGCGAAACATCTTTTTCGGATGTACCTAAATCGACAATTTTGATCGTGTATTCAGGCATGAAAAATACGTATGTTATTGTCATCACCGTGTTTGATGTCTTTATAAAGTTATTATTGATGGATTTTATTTGAGGCACTTGAGGTTATTTCAATACTATTTGATTGAAACACACACTTATTAGAGATAATTGCTATCGTTATTATGCTTGTCGATCATCAGACTAAATATAAATGTATAGAAGTTAATAAATTTAATTGTGTTATATCTTTATTTGAGTACGACTTTATATTTGTCAACATAAGAACCGATAATGATACAAAAGCCATGTATTTGTATTGTTAAGACAAACACTAGTCCTGACGCAAATATGCCACCGTTTATCATTTATGAAAGTGACGGGCGGATAAGTGAACGTCTCAGCAGAAGTCTTGATTACACTGTCGGAGTAATGTTATGTGGCGCAGGTAGATAAGCTTATAACAGTGACAAGGGTAGCAGCTATCCAGTTAAAACTTATCTGTAGGCAATATTGCGTGACAAAACACGACTGCGACGTAATCAGATTATCTGACCGCTCGGCCGGCGACATCGTTTGGCTATCTCGCACCACTCGTAGCCACTAAACTACTGGCCTATCAGCCTTTACACGCTGTCGGCTCCCTCGTGTCGATTTGAATAAAGTACGAATAAAAAGTGTGGTGTAAGGACGGCCTAATCGGTTCCCAATTTTATCAAGATTCCGTGCCAAGCGCATAGGCACTTTTTACGCATCAACAGAGCACGAACAAGAGCCAAGTTTGAATAAAACGACGTGTCTCCCGGATTACTTTTATATTCTCGTGCTTTAAACTTTTATTGTGGCGGTTGTGACCTATTTCTTCTAGAATACCCCGTTTTATAGCTGTACTTTCAACTATATAACAAAAAACGGACCGAGGAATTCTTATTGTTGGATTTTATTTTAAAAATACCTCCCAAGTATTTTTAATTAATAATTTATATCAAAAGTTTGACGTACAACTTGGTTTCACCAATATTTCAGTTTAACTTGTTTAACTTATCGACCGCTCGTTGTGGTTTCGGTTATAATGGAGGAAAAATGTTGCGGCGGCCCTCATGTCGTGGATAGGTTTTATAAATTTTTTTTTCTGTTGTTTTTGAAGTAAATACTTCTATAAAATCGTTGTGATTTGAAATTTTATAAAACCGGCCTGAATGAAGTTCATATAATAGAAAAGTAGCAAATAATATATTACGAAATATGTTTTTCCGATTGGTCTCAAATTCTTTACCTAGAAATTTCGAATTCGATACTGAAAACAAGAAAAAAGAAAGGAGACGAAGATTAAAGGAAACATTGTAATAATACTTTTATTTTATCTCATTTTCTCATAGACTAAATCCTATTTATTTGTTTGTCTCTTTTAGATGCCCCGTTTTCAAAACCTATATTTAAATCATTCTCTAATACATTTCTGCCGTGTGTGAATTGCACAAACACACACTTTTTTGATTCAATAGTCAGACATTCACGATTTGTATTTGCAGTGTCTGATTTTGCGACCACAAAGCATACCCATCCTACCTACGGAACACTGCGGCGGCCAGCTTGTGCGTTGTGGTCACCAGCAACCAGCACGAAAACCTCATTGCACCATCGTAATCGATTTACTACAGAAAACGATCCGGGCAGAATCCGTTTTGGCTTAGTATTTTGTTATTTTACCCCAGAATTTTACCTCTATTGTGAGCGCTTGTGTCAACAAAAAATATTTCACATGCATTAACCGCGACCCGGAATAAATATTTTTATGTGGGTCATACAAATATTTACCCGGTTGGGTTATGATCCGGAACGTTCCTCGCAGTAATCCAATTGTTTAACTACTGCGCCGCGCCGTATCAATTCTAAACCAATTTTGTTTTAATAGCCAGCTAAATTAATTTGAACCGGAGCTAATTGTAAGTCATAATACTTTATTGTAATCATAAATAGCGTCTAGTCGGCTCATTGGTTGAGAGGCATCGTGCAAACTACGAACCGCGAGGTATAGAGTTCGATTCTCATATGAGTGCAATTAATTAGGTACAATATTCGATCACATCAAGTCTTACTGAATAATGTATGGGTTGATCTCGAAGAACCTATGTTGACCAAAAATTGGTTTTGGATACAATTTACATTCATGTTGAATCAAAACCAATTCCCACGAGACACAAAGTTATTTCGAACACAACATTCCTCTTAGTTTTTATTACGTACAATTTATTAAGTAACATTTTTGAGAACACATCCGTATACATTCTAATGAATAGTTATCAGAAAACACTGTTATAAAATATGATTTATTTTATGTGATATCAACCTTGTCTTCTTTATTGTCTTCTTTAAATAAAACAATAAATAAATACACCCAACAGACACATACATAGTAATGTCCCCACACTCAGATCGAGTTTTGTGTCGTGGGTATAAGGAACTACGAGAGACTTTTCGGTCTCACAAAAACCCAGACCCTAAACAAATACATGTGGATCACACAAACATTTGTGTCGGTTCGAGGGTCGAACCCACCACCTCACGTTTCGCAGCCGGCATTTAACCAACTGCGCCACCAACTGGCTGTCCCTTACCTTATTATCAGTCACAGAATGTCTAATGTCGAACATAGACCTGTCCTAATGATACCATATTTGAGGAAAAACCAATAATCGCCACGATCGGCAAGAAGATTGGAGACCGGAAGACGCATCTTTATTATAACAACTAAACAAAAATAAGGCTTGAAATAAAAGTAATTAATTAATAATTACCTGATGTTCAAGATAAGATTCCTAAAGGTTGATTATATTTCCCAGTATACATCTGGGAAATACATTGGACATACGTTGAACTCTGCACTATTGATTATTGAAATTGTTCAAACAATGCCAGTGTCAGGAAAAGAATCAAAAACAACTCGAGTTTTCTAAATACTTAAAATTAATCAATAAAGTGTTCCCCAAAAGAAAGTTCAATTAAATTAAAAGCATTGAAATGTCAAGCGATTTCACGTTACTTTTCCCTGTCTCATATTTTCCGCAGATGCTTTTATTTTTCGAATTAAAGTTTTTATACATTTATAAATGGATTTCTCTTGTCAACGGATACTTTGAAGATGAGCGAAAATTTCCCGTCAGAACGTTTGTGATTGTGACGTTTTCATTACAACGTTGTCTTATGTCTAGTTGACAGGAAATCACCGGCCATTGTTATATTAATTCCATCCCTGCAGTGTCTCGAGAATCCTTAAGGGATAAAAGGCGTATCTGAGTTCGGAATGTCTTTTAAATCTTTAACGTATTTAATTCGCAATTGGAAAACATCTCCTTTGATATTAAGGTGATTCCTTTTGAAATAGATGAGAGGGACGTTTTCAATTATATGTAAATATTCGTTTATGACTGATCGATAAATTGTAACTAGAGTGTAATTTGTGTATGATGAGCTAAGAGCTGGATGTAATTAGTCGAGGTTTATAACGTTTAGCCCATTTTATGTCATTCACAGATTCTGTTAACGTAAATATGTATTTATTCATTTTATATCAATTTACCGCTTACATGTTTATACTGGGTAAACAAGATTGGTACAATGTTACAGCTTCGTCGGAACAGTATGTATACACATAATGAATTCAAACTTCGCCACTTGTGGACCTGTAAAGGATTTAACCCCAGCGTACATACTGCATAAAAGTAAACACTACTAAGAAATGTCACCAAAATATTCAATTAATATAAATTCACTAGATTATAATACAACAGACTAACATTTTTGTACTAAATTCGTATGTCGACGTATCCCGAATCGGTTTAGCTTCCAAAATATAATAAAACCGTAGTATACAAGTACGGGAACGCTAACAAAGGAGTCGTGGATGCGAGCTCTGGCGATTTTCGCGAGATGGTCAGAAACATCTGCTTTGTGGACATTTACAAGGGATTTGCTCTTCTAAGTTAAAACGTTTTCAAAGTTATTACCGAAAATGCTTTCGGTTATCATTTTCGGATTATGTGTGTCGTTTATTATATTTTGCATTTTTATTGTTATATGAAAAGGCCTGACTAAGGTCGTAGAATGTTTTCTGAAAGGGCGTCTTTTATGCGTTCTAAATATTATTGTATATTTATTATTCTTTGCATAGACATTTAAATAAATATAATTGAAAATTAACATAGGACTTTCTAGGATAACTTACCATGCTTATTACTCATACCTTTAGAGATTTCATATTCCGCAGTGGACATTACCTTAAGGATATAATGTTAACTAAAGGACAGCTATGACAAAGATGATGATTATATTTTGTAATTGACAACGCTTTAATGGCTAAAATATGTTTGATCGATTTCCCATTCTGCTACGGTGATGTTTCCGTTCAATATTACACCAAAAAACAATATAATATAAAGTAATAGCCAAGGTATCTATCTATTGTCCGTAATTATGTCAGCTTGCCTAATTGATTTTTCATGTTTTTGTTTTAGTATTCGAACAGGAACCTGATGATATGAAATCGTTTTAAAGTTTGTTGTAATGGCACGAAGAATAATATTTTAAAACTGTAACTGTTAAAAGTATTAAAAAAACGTTACACTGTTGTAGGTCTCTCATATGTGAGAGGCCGTCTGGGTAGGTACCACCGCAATGTCTATTTCTCCCGCCAAATAGCAGTGTATATGCACTGTTATATTCCAGTCTGAAGAATATTGTAGCGTATGCTGGACATAATGAAACTAACATCTTATGTCTCAGGATGACAAGCGCAGTGGAATGCCAAGCATTGCTTTGTAATTCATAGTGTTTGGTTTTGCTACTGTCCATGAGTGGTCGTATCGCTTACCGTCAGGCGAATGGCCTGCTCGTCTCGCCATTCATCACAATAAAAAAGTAAGTAATAAGGATAATATTTTTAAATAGATGATAGTCCTTATATGAATGCCGGGGATTATTTACCCTGAACATCTATTTTTTCGCTTAATGTGAGTTTTTTCCAGAAATACCAACGTAGCGCCGCAGGGGCGTAATCAGTATGTAAAAAAGTGTTGCTTTTGAGCGGCGTAACTTGTGTTTTTCTTTTATTTTGTTTGGAGAGTCGCTGTTTAGAATGACTTTTTTTATGACTTTGAGTACAAAGTTAAGACTTAGTAGGTACCTATACTGTAAAGTATTCTGTATGCATATTTCATATTTTTGCTAGTCAACAATAGGAGATATTAAAAATACTTTAATTTTGGTGATTTCCTATAACTTTGAGGGAAATGGTCGTAAAAAATGCAGCTGAAAGTGTCTTTTTTTCATATATTAGTCTAAATAGTTCACAGGACCAAGATTATCCTCAAGATTTAAAGTGAAGTAAAATAAATTGTTTGGTTTTTTATAGTTTATTTCTAATAATTTGGAAAAAGTAGAAATAAAAACAACAAATTATTATTAACAAATTGTCGTTTATTCAACAAAATCATGCCAGTAAAATACTAGATACCGTACACATTAACAACCAAAGCAGATGTGTCATTAGAACGATATGTACATGGGGAAATGTGATATTAGCAAATTCAGGATATACTCGTACATAATATGTAATACTAACAAATTATCATTGAAAATATATATTACAATTAGTATTATTGAAAATTCTCTGGTAAATTATTTAGTGATGAATTATCCCGGAGTTGAAATTAGGCTGAAAGTACAGAAATTATGACGTAGCTGAATATACCTGGGAACAACGACTTGGTTCCAATGGTATCTAACTCACATTGAAACTTATACATTTTTGATTAATTTCAACGTACCTAAATTACAGATAAATAAACAAATAATGCGCCGTCCACAAACGGACACATAAATCTACACAAATTCAACATTTCCAATAAGTACATAGACAATAAAATAGTTTTTGAATCCATGTTACAATTTTAGAAAAAGAATTTTCACTTTATTATATTTACATCAGTATGAGACAATATCTAAGAAGGCGACCCTAAAGACTTTATTTACAATTTAATCTCTAACATTAGCTTTAGTAGTAAAACAAATATTTAATGCAAAAATATTTATACAATTTCGCACCTATATTAACATAACAATGAAGAAATTATAGCAAACTTTTATAACTAACTCATGACCGCTAAAACATTAACTATCTAATACTATTAACGCAAGAAACATGTAACTTATAAAACAACGAAACAACGATAAGTAAGTTAAAGAATATTTCATACAAATGTTGCACGTACGGAAACTCAGATTCGTGCCACTTCTAAATCACGTTTCGTTAATAAAAGAGTAGAGATAATTTATCACGTTTCTGATTGCATTAGGGTTGTGAGAAACTGGGCGAGAGAAAGTGTTAACAACATTACACTTAACGCAGACGCCTGGCCTGAACTCCTCACTGAAACAAACAATCTTTGTTATTCTACGTTGTTAAGGGTACGAAAACAGCAAGGAGATTGCGTCGGGGCCTAGAGCGATGTTTGCGAAAATATAAAGAATAAAAATACATTCTTGTGTAGACACATTGTTTATAGGTTGTTTGAATTATACTTTTTACAGTCTAGTTAGAAAACAATGGCAGTTGTAACTAGAAGTAAACGTAGAATGAGTGTTATTGTATCCTCGTTATAAGATTCTATTTTCAAGACTTTTGCAGTGACCTGATCTTGGTATGTATTAATGTTCCTAGTCATTTTTTGCCACCATGACATATGAAGGAGGATATGAAGGAGAGGTGAGGTAGGTAAATATAAGGATGAGATAGGATATGTCATATGTTAAAACGATAATGGTTTCTTAGATTTACACGAATGTTACACATTGAAATAAAACTTTATCGATAAGATGGCTTGAAGCTTGCACCATCATGGAATCCAATTCTACATTTAATTAAATCAGAACCTCAAGACACAGTGAGCTCCTTCTGCGTAGATCGGATCGCAAAACTAATTAACTTTTTTGGTTTAATAATGAAAAATTATGGGTAGTTAAATTGTAACAGTCACTGAGCGGATGACTAATACCTCAGTCCGCCCCGTGACCACGAAAGCTGTAAAGCAATCGAAACGTTGCGAAGTTAAAAAATGTAAAAATTGAACCAAATCGCGATAAAATCCGTAAAAATAGTTATATTTTAAAACGTTAATTTTATATTCAACTGATAATATTTAACAACGCAATAAAACACTTACGAAAGAAAACAAGATATAAATGGGCAAGTAACGCGATCGAAATCCTATAAATATACGTCGAGTTCATCAATACTGATACATCGAACGTTGTTGACATGAGCAGTAAAATATTTATCATGATCCCGACACTAGATACGAGAGGCAATAACACATCACAGCAGCGTCTTATTACATTTGCCAACGGTATAGCCGATTAATTCCCAGACATATGTAAGTAAAAGGCTCCATATCGACGTTGATGATAGTTCCAGTAATACGACCCTAATAGCAATTAAAACCACTACTGATTGCTACAACATAACTCCGAATAGACACCGACAGCTCCCCGAATTTAATGGTCTGAGATATCTCGATAGACATCCGTTTGTAACATTGTTATGAAAGCAAGCGGCCTGGTCGGTAATATTAAATTATTCTGAACTTGCGATTTGAGATAGTGTACATCGTTTCCTGGTACAATATGTTTGTGTTGTATTATGAGTATCATTCAAAATTGGACTGCGGTATGAATTTTTCTTTTTTATTTGCCGGCGGTAAATGGCCGGGTTCTTATCTGCATGTTTATATTTCATGCGATTTGAGTGTGTTTGTGTTAAACTTTTATTATGTGAGAAGTCAGAGGGATTTTGCAACTTTTGACTAAGTTTTCTTCTTAGATATGTACAATATATATAAATATATTTTTCAGGCAAAGTTGTTTGACATAATTGAAATTTATTTTTACAAGTTTTTAAGTAAACTGGTGTTTATTCTACAACACAGATGCGTTTTAGGTATTAACGAGAATTCTACCTGTATTAACTCCATGATCTAATTGTATCCTTCATAAATATTCATTCATGCAGGTATAAAACTTGTGAATTTATTTAATTAATAATTGTATTATCCTACAGTCTCATATGCTTTAAGACTAATGATTCAGTGATATTTATTTTATTGTATAGCTTGGCGTTGCCTGTGCGCAGACTATGATATCAGATATTTAGGATAGATCACAACTGTGACAGCGGAATAAGGAAGCTTCCTTCCTAGAGATTACTAGGTACTAGATAGTATTCTCAAACATTAGTGTCCATCATAATATTTAACATTATTAAATGATGCTAATGTAAACATGTTGTAACGGGTCACAAAGGACTCAATTTCCGAGTGCGAGTTTCATAGCAAGAAAAAATATGAAAAACAAGAGTAATATAATAAATGTAAAAACTACGCTATGAATATTCCAACTTTTTCTGCCCTACATTTCACAGTCTATTCCAGGCTCTTTGTTCAACATACCGTTAGAAAATACTATGTTCGTGTAAATGAGTCGTGAATAGAGATGGAATATTTTTATATAGTGGAACGATAAGTAAAATAAAATATGAAATATTATTATTTTATATTCAATTGCCGTATTTAAGATTAATAGCTCTCGATAACATTAGAAGCATATAAAAATATATTTATTGCGACATTATTTTTAATCAAGGCAATATCATAACAATAATTTAAGAAGTATAGTGATTTAAGCGGCTTATGGAAAATATTCGTGCGTGGAATCTAAACTTAGCCCGCGATATTTTATTTTCTATTAAAGAAAAAACAATCTTAGCCATGATTCCTTAAGCATGAATAATGGGAACATGTATATAAAACTTGATTTTTTATAATAGGTACAATAATAAATTACAGGTAGAATAAAAAATAATAAATTTGCTTATAATAATATTTTCATGTTGATATGATCGAGCACATGAATATAAAAATTGATCGGAATTTACTTCACAGCTTTAAATGAAATACATGGCATTATTCCAGCCGCTTGTCACGTTTAGTGCCAAAACCAATAGACCAGATATACATATACGCAGAGGTGCATGCTGCATGTCTATTACTTTATTAAAACATATGTAAAGCGCCATTTACACGGGGTGAGTTTCTCGCGGCGTGAATCGTATGCCGTTATAGCATGACATACACGCCATAAGATTATCGTGTTCCGACAACGTTTACACGATGCAACTTTTTTATATCCTTACGATAATCGTATCTTCGAGGCGAAAAACTCTCCCCGTGTGAATTGGTATTAAGGGACATGAACATTTAAAGACGCCATCGCTTTATTAACGAGGTCTGTTATATTGTGATGTTCAGGTCATTGAGGCATCCATCCATCATCCATCCATCAGCCAAGGGAAGTCCACTGCTGAACATAAGCCTCTTCTAATGATTTCAACAGGTCACATTGAGGAATAGAAGGATAGAATTTGGGTTAGAGATGGTACATTAATATGTCTGGCAAAGGTAGGGAAGTATACTAATATAGGATTGATTTAAGACATCAACTTGAGGATGAAGATAATATTGTTACCTTGCTCTCATTACATCATTTAAGCTCCAATATTTTCCATCGTATTTTAACATCTACCTTCTACAGTTGTGAATTTTACATTAGAGGATATTTCTTTTATACCAATATTATGTCTTCCTCTTTGCAATGGATTGAAGTTAATAGTAATTTGTTTCATTGATATATATATATTTTATTTTCTATTTAAAACTCTCTGACGTCGTGGTCCCCAATCTGTCTAAAAGCATTAACCTTTTCTGGCTATAGATAGAGATCAACTCAGACAGCGGCTGCATTTCCAAAAGCAAAGATTTGTAGGAATCGACCAACCACACTAGACATGTATGACACCATGGCTGCGTTGAGTTTATATGATTGGTGATTACACATTTCCGCTTTAGTGTCAATTCAACCAAATACCTGAGGCCTTAACCCAGCAATGTAATCAATATATTTACCAAGTAACATAGCTTCTTTACTGTCCGCGAGCTGGCTGTTGCCGACGACGGCCTCGCTGCCCTCCCGCCACGCCGGCGCCACCCTCGCTGTGCAGCGCACCTCCATCGACCGGCCTACTGGGACTCGCAGGCCCAGCGCCGCCGACAGCAACCCGTGGGAGTGCTGGATCGGAGGATACTCCACCAGCAAGGATGGATCGGTTACCTGAGGGAAGAAAGTTTCCTTCAATCCAGTCTTAAGGGTCTTTTGCATTCAAAGACTCAGGAATTTTAAGAATTACATTCGCACTTAGCAATTTTAAAACTAAAAATTCAGGGTTTGACTTTGTAATATTAACGTTACACTTTAGCTGCAATATCTATCATGGACTACAGTTGTATAGTAGTATTGTATAGTAGTCCTAGTAGTTCTAAGTGCGTGGTGGCCTGTTGGTAACGGACCAGACGCGGCTGCCTACATGTTCACGGTGGTCGCGGGTTCAAATCCCAGGGCACACCTCTGACTTTTCGGAGTTATGTGTGTATTGATAGTCAATCACCACGCACTTTAACGGTGAAGGAAAACATCGTGAGGAAACCTGCATACCGTAGCGATTTTAAAAGAATTTCTACGGTATGTAAGTCCGCCAACCCGCACTAGGCCAGCGTGGTGGACTATATGGCCTAACCACTCTCAATCGATTCTCTCGATTGTAGAGTAGGCCCGTGCCCTGCAGTGGGACGTATATGGGCTGATATAGATAGATGGATAGACTACAGTTGTATTGGGATTGCTTGACCGAATCGGTGCCTTTGTTTCACGGGGTACTGACGTGAATCGGCTCACTTGATTGTAAGTGGTCACCGCCGACCATGAACATCGACAATGATTTGATCTTAGCTAATCTCAATACAATTATAAAACGTTTATAATATCGTTTCCAGTAATTGAATACCTTAATTAAATAATAAAATAGGTTGAAATAATTAGGCACAGCTTTAAATGAATGAGTTAATGAATTGTTGGTACACGTTAATGAATACGCGAGTGGTGTTGTAGTTAATTCTAATTTAAACTGTAATTAAAACCAACACATATTCTTGCGATGTTTACAAGGGATTAATTTAATTTCTGCATGAATATGATTATAATTTATTTTCTTTAGTTTTTGGAAAGATAGAAAATTGCACGTGTAGTAAATGTTGCTTGTGGGTTCATCAGTACGATAGTTTATTTTTATGACTTTTCTATAGCTTACAAAATTTATGTTAATTGAACGGTTAACTAGTCCACAAAGTCATTCTTGTGGGACTTGACATGACTTTAAAGTATTTGGGGAGTGTTTCTGAACTGTCCCAAACTATTTTGTGTGGGCTTCCAAACGATGTTTCCTTTTGCAGTTTAAGTGGGCGATAATAATTAACTATGAATACGGGTTGGTATAAGCCAGTTGTGTACTCTGGGTTCAAAGCGGCCTTTGTCTCAATATTTTGGGTCCAATACGAACTGGTATATCTTACAACACACAACTTTGCAGTACTTGTTTGAATTTTGTTTTCTTATATTTTGCCCGGGCCTGGAATTTATGCCCAGCGTGGCGATGCTAGCCCCCTATTGTAACTTGTGACGAGAATAAATACAGAGAACTGTGGCATTAGCGAAACTATTGCCTACATGTCTATAGGCAAAAATTATTGGTTTCACCTTGCGGCAGGTATATTAAGGCAACCTTAAAATCTTAACAACAAAGAAATGTTCAAGTATAAAATTAGTAAATAAATTAGGTAACGAAGCGCTTATAAATATTTTATTACTTTTATAAGGTTACCGTTGTGTTTATTCAAGGTCCAGCTAAAACGTTTTACGACTAAAGTTTAGTTGCGACATTACATTTTTATGCTAATTAGTATTTTTTGTTGGTAATATATTTTCATGAGTCTTATTTAATTTCTGCGGTATAAAGTATTTCTAATATTATTCTGGGCAATATTGCCTCACTGCAGGTGACATGAATATCATAGATGATAATAAACATACTGTTCCACACCACAACAGAATCTGAAGAATTATTGAAGGTTCGCCAACTTTTCATACAACTTATTGCCATATCTACGTTGTCTGTATCAGCCCACTGCAGGCACGGGCCTCCTCTACAATCAAGAATACGATTGAGAGGGGTTAGACCATATAGTCCACTATGCAGGATATCTATGTACATTAATCGAGTAAAAATAATAAAAAGTTTTATGCTAATTTTATATGTTTTCTTGGAGGTAGAAAAACGTAATCATGTTATTCCAGTAGCAGCTGAATTCTACATTAATACAATTTAATGAAGACTACAAAATCATTGCATCACACATGTTAAACTTGTAAGCTGTTCCGATTGTAAGGTAGGCAATCTGAAAATAAATATATCATCTTCCATGTCACCGTTCAATATAGCGACATCTATACGCATACGCAAGTACTATTACAACAATACCGGTCAATCTAGGACAAGGGACGACACAAGAATCCCTCCCATATAAAGAATGAAAAGACATAAATTAAGTCGAAAGCCAACCTAGATCTTTTCTCCCATCTTGGTATTGTAAATTAAAGGATAATAAAACTGTATGCAGAGATACTCGGTATACGGTGTAATTAAGAACGTTCCAAGTTTGCTAATAATGTTGTTTCCACAAATAGTATAACCGAGATCCCTTCCATAATGTTTGTACGTGTTGATGTAAACTGTTAAATTTCACGTCTTCGTAATTAGTCATCGTAAATAACGCGCACGTTAGTTCGGGATTTTGAGTTTGTGTTTGAATATACGTGGGTTTTACTGGTAGTATTTGACATTTCAACTTATAATAAGTTCTTGACTGCCTAGGTGGCGAGGTTGTACTACGGTACGATTACAAAGCTAAGGTCTTGTGTTCGACTCTCGGGCGGGGCAAAGTGAAATTGGATTTTCTATTAATTATCAGCCCGGATTCTGAAATTTTTGTCAGATATGGCTCTTATCACATCGTGGGATGGAAAACACAAGGCGAAACGTGGTCGTCCAGATAGCACCTCTGCCTACCCCTTCCGGAAAAAAGGCGTAAGTTTATGCATGTACGTATGAAATACTTATAATTGGATAAGAAGTAGTAGAACATGTTAAACGACAATAAAATGAGGCTGAACGTATTTAGAAGTAGGTTTCCTGTGGCCAAGGAAAATATGATGATGAAAATTAATTATATATGAATTATGACTGTAGACGTAATTTCACAAAAAATCAGCGGTATATACGTATATTGTCTTTGAATTTCTTCACTCCATTAATACACTCTATAAATACGCTTGTTCCAAATCACTTCTCAAACTTAATAAAACAAGAGTACAATCGATTAGCAAACAGCCCACGCTGGGAGTTTTATTATATTGCCCCTCAGAACGTTTTTTAAAATAACATTTTCCTTGACACTCCGACTACAGACACATTTTTACACCAAACACTGTCCGCAGAATTTAATTAAAAGCCCGGACTCATAAATTAAAATTACAATTAATCATCCTACACATTTATTTGTGACGCAATAAAAAATATTTGGCCTCACTTATGTATTTACTTGTTCCGCGTAACTATGTTTTGCCAATTACGTTTAATATGGCAATTGTTTGTACGCAATTTTCACTGTAAAATATTTGTCACGCGTAAATAATTTAACAATTATCAGTAATTTATTTGTGTAATTTATTTGGAGAGACCAATCACGAGGTCGCATTTTTTTACGGGCGTATCCGTTGGCAAAATAGCCAACACTTGCAGGAGACGATGAAAAATCGGCATGTGAACAGTATTATAATCCACTGGATATAATGTTAAGCCACGATGTTTTGTCGAGTCCAACACCCGATAAGTGTTCGGGACGTCAATCTCGTTGACTAAATTCATACAATGCGGGTAGGAAAAAAATATCTAATACCGCAATTTTAAACTATGAGTAGAACTTTTCGCTCTAGGCTATGTAGGGTCTTGTCACGACCTGCTGTTTAGTAAGCCCAACCTAATTTGAACTTATTCTTTAAAGGCTTTAGGTAATCAAGATCATTCTACGAAAGTGTTAGCTCCTCGCCCAAGATACAAGCCTCTCACTCCATCAAAATGGTATTTCAAGAAGTATTTAGTCTACTAAACAACATCTTTAAGCAAAAGCATTTAACATTCTGTTTTTAGCCTTTTAAATAACATCTTCAACATCACAGACCTTGTTTAAAATTGAAACATGTAGTTTATAAGCGTATAAATATAAATTAAGATTTATTTAACGACATGAAACCGCCTCTTTAAAGCAAAGAAGCGTAGGAGCTAAGAACTTTTATAAATAAGAGTGACCTTATGAATAAAAGTGAACCACAGAGGGTAATACGTATAAGTGTATTTAAATAGAGTTTATATTGTGTGTGAATTTGAATCTACATAAAAAATAACTAAGCCCATACAAAGTGCTCAATCAATTACGTCGCTTTCATGGTTTGCGTGAACGGATTATTTAAAACTTTTTCAACCAATTGATCGAAATCTGCTATATTTTTTCTTTTACCGCTAAAGCAAGTGTGCGTTATATTTTATTTGTAAATAATTATTTGAAATAATTAATTCCAGTTATTGTCATCGAATGTGTGTGGATAGAATTTTATTTGTGAATTTTTTATTATTTGTAAACTCATGTTATTTCATGTTGAGTATATTTTAATTGAGTGCTTCACTGAAATACATCATTAGTTGTTATTCGTAAGCCAATTAGGTACATATTTAATAACTGAAAAGGGTATGGTTGTATCGTGTTTTTGGAGTGTGTATGTAATGTGACGTCATTCAATCGGTATATCTAGAGCCTCTGATGGTTTGTATGGGAGTCATAGTCGTAAGGCGGGAGCTTAAGATTTGCTTCCCGCAGCAACCGGTTCACTCCTGTGAATTCGGATCTTCCAAATTAATTGTTTAATAATAAGCAAATAAGCGCGTTTAGATCGCACGGGAGTTAATTGTTATTTATAATTTCATAATACTAGCCTTTTATAAGCCATGGTGTAACTAACATAGTTTAAAATGTTTAAGCTATTTTTAATAGAAAAGCAATATTTATTTCTTAAAATCAAGTTTTTTTCATATAATCATGAAATAATCATAATAATCATCATTTCATTTTATAATAAGATAATTTTAAGAATTTTAATTGACTTTTAGCAATCCCATTGTAGTCTAATCACCGCTTATCTTTTGTTAATTATAATTTATTTTGATAATTGGTAGATCTATTGGTGGTGGCCTGTTGGTATCGGAACAGACGCAGCTACCTACATGTTCACGGTGGTCGCGGGTTCAAATCCCAGGGCACACCTCTGACTTTTCGGAGTTATGTGTGTATTGATAGTTAATCACCACGCACTTTAACGGTGAAGGAAAACATCGTGAGGAAACCTGCATACCGTAGCGATTTTAAAGGAATTCTACGGTATGTAAGTCAGCCAACTCGCACTAGGCCAGCGTGGTGGACTATATGGCCTAACCACTCTCAATCGATTCTCTCGATTGTAGAGTAGGCCCGTGCCCTGCAGTGGGACGTATGTGGGCTGATATAGGTTGATCTATAATTAAGGAGCTAATTGAGGTACTCTATATCCCAAGTTACATAATTAATTAATCTGTTAGTTGATCTGACCTACATATTATCACATACACAATTTGTCATAATTATAATATGTAGCTTGTTATTTAGTTTGGTGCGAATTTATAAGCGGCCAAATTTGAACAAGATCTCTTATTTAAATTCGTGGCTCCGTGTAATTATAGCTATTCTTTTGTCGACAAATAGCGCTCCCTTTAGTCAATTTTCTTTTCAATTTTAAGGCCCATTTAAACTGAAATTATAATTTCGTGCCTACTTACCTAATTGAGTGATGTTTGGAGTATTTTAATTATTTTATTTGTACCCCTTTATTAGATGATGTGCATAAGTAAATTATATATGGTAAATTTGACTAGGCCGATATAATTGCGTCAATCGGCGGGAGAAAACTATCGCCCGTGGAATGGATAGTTAGTGGTTTGGATCGAGTGCGCAAATTAATTAAAAATATTTATTGTAGTGAAACGTAACTATTTATAATGAAATGTGATCTCTCTTGCAACTTTCACTATAACTCGTGTTTGCATCAGTGTACGATAGTTGATGGCCATAGGAACTGAGGAGCAAAGGTCTCGACAACGATAACCATCACGTCACAACGCTGAGGCCTCAGGTTCGAATCCCGGGTTGGGGAAAGTGATATTGGATTTTTATGTTCATTATCGGCCCGGAGTTAGGAATTTGTGCCCGATGTGGTGATAGGCTTGCCCCTACCATAACATGGCACGGAACACACAAGGCGAAGCGGCCTATCTCTTCTGGGAAAATAACGTGAGCTTATGCACATATATATTTATAGTTACTAATACATTGCTCACTAAGCTGTCGTAAAATATAATAGTAGTTGTATACAATCATAACAAAATAAACAGTATTGGCCAGTGTGGTATACTCAGTGTAACTCTCACAGTAAACAGCTGAAGGACAATATCACACGAATATTTAGTCGCAAGCGCGGTCGTAATCATCGGCATCACAATTATATTTTGTATGAAAAGTTGAGCTCACTGCACATTCAGCGGTCGCTGTTTGTGCGTGCCGGCACTATTTATATGAAAAAGGTACTACTATTAAAGCGATGGTGTTAGGACGACGAACTTATTACTACAGCTGTTAATAGTCGAAGTAAATATTGTGATCATTTTTGCTGTATTTGCGTTGTTCTGTTGTCTTTATCAGTCTATATACGTCCTACTGCAGGGCACGGGCCATCTCTACAATCAAGAGTACGATTGAGAGAGGTTAGGTCCACCACGCCGGCCTGGTACGGGTTGGCTCTGATAGTTTAGTATCCATATAAAATTCAATCCATACTCGTAGTTATTTGTTATAATTATCTTGAGTAGGTTTAGAGATTTCGAATTGGTTGGTACTCTACTTCACTTCTAGATGTTAATGAGCTTATTTACAAGTCGAGTAATAAGAATAATAGGAAGCTGTAGGGATCTTAAGGAGAGGCTTTTGTCCAGTAGTGAACTTCATGTATATAAAGAGTAACTTATCTTCCAAGTAATATAAATCTCGGGAACTAATTGCCAACAGCAGCACTCCGGTCGAATACGACCTGGTAATGTTAAAAAAAAGAGCGTATTCCCACCATAAAGACCGGCAACTCATCTCTATGCCTTATCTTATGGTATTGCAAACGTTCATGGGCGGCGTTGATCGCCTAACATCATGTGAACCGTATGTTCGTTTCATTCCTAAAATATATAAAAGAGAGAGAGAGAGAGAGAGAGGGGGAGAGGGGGAGAAATATTATAGGGGTTTTGATATACGGACACCTTTAAGAATACAGATACGTTACCTTTTCTCCATCTATGTCCCAGCTGAGAACCGCTGCTGGGTACGATCGTCCTGACGTGCAATTCAGGAATAAAGAGTCGCCTCTACGGTTCTCTTGTTCATTGCCTGTTATTCTTGGACCTTCTCTTGGTAAATCTAGAACAAAGATTATATAATGAACTAGTTGATCTGACGAATATTTTCCTTCAACACAAAAATTAACCTGAAAGAAAAATGTGCCGAAAAAGAAGAGAATTTAACTATTTTTAACTCGATAACTCGATTAAGCATACAATCTGATACAATTATCAGATCATGGTAAAGATATGAATCATCGTTTCGACAGAATACGTACCTATTCTAATAAAGTCGTTCATAACACGACTAACAAACACTGACAAAATTGTTAGATCTATACATATGTTTCCATATTTATCGTTCGGAAATAAAACAGAGTTCATATCGAGCGTCCTTTGATTAATACGCACATGATTATTTTTAGATGAACTCTCTAACGTGGGTCGTACTGTAATGAAAAAAAAATGTTCTTGTAATTTCGAATATGCATATATTTTCAAACAACAGTGCCATTGTCGTCACATGCGCGCTCATGCGAAGCGGCGGGTGAATGTAAAACAAAATAAATAAATAAATAAATAAATAAATAAATACACCCAACAGTCACATACATAGTCCTGACCCCACACTAAGATCGAGTCTTGTGTCGTGGGTATCAGGAACTACGAGAGACTTTTCGGTCTCACAAACACCCAGACCCGAAACAAATACCTGTGGATCACACAAATATCTGTTTCGGTGCGGGGATCGAACCCGCGGCCTCTCGTTTCACAGGCGGCGTCTAACCAACTGCGCCACGGAGGCTGTGAAATTTGAATTGAAATGTTTTTCTTTTGTCGAGTAAAGACGTGTGATTACAGGAAGATTGGATTTTTCGTTGAATTAAACGTCTAAATTAGAAGAATTCGAATTGTACCCATTTTGTTTTAATTGTGTACTGTTTGTTCCGAAATAACAAATGGTAGAGCCATACCAAAGTCACGTTATTAACCTATTAGTAGGAATGGGCTGACTCGAGAGTTGTAGTACAACTGTCTAACTGGAAATCGACGTTATGCAACGGTTTTTTAGTCATATTTCTTTCATCAAGCGGGATTGTCTTAAGCTCATTATACCTTTCTTCCTCAAGTTCTTTGTCCTTTCTTTTCCTGTCCCATTTTGAAAAGCCGACAACGCGCTCACGATCTATCTGCTACATCTATAGAGATATCCATGAGCAGGTGTAATCATGTACCACCAGGTATTCACTTGTCTGCCGGATTTATCCAATAAAAATTAGTTGATACTTACATACTTTAACGGTGAAGGAAAACATCGTGAGGAAACCTGCATACCGTAGCGATTTTAAAGAATTTCTACGGTATGTAAGTCCGCCAACCCGCACTAGGCCAGCGTGGTGGACTATATGGCCTAACCACTCTCAATCGATTCTCTCGATTGTAGAGTAGGCCCGTGCCCTGCAGTGGGACGTATATGGGCTGATATAGATAGATAGAGATAGACTTACATATAACTTCCATTCTCCCCTCCCCGGCGGCTGATGCGAAGCTCGGCGCCTCCGCGGACACCTCACAGCGATAAAGCCCACTTGATTTGAGTGTCACCTGGTGCAGCGTGACTCTTTGGTCGTCTGACTTTTGTAACTGTAGAAAAAATACTATTGAGAATCTGTACATCAAAATAATTAACTAAATAAATAAATACACCTAACTGTCACATACATAGTCCTGACCCCACATTAAGATCGAGTCTTGTTTTGGGGGTGTCAGAAACTACGAGGGAATTCTCGGTCACACAAACACCCAGACCGGAAATAAATGCTTGTGGATCTCACAAACATTTGTTTCGGTGCGGCGATCGAACCCGCGACCTCTCATTTCACAGCCAGCACCTAACCAAATGCGCCACGGAGGCTGTATATGCATGAGGCATACATTAGATGCCACAGTATTAGTATGCCTCAGATTCTATTGTATTATTGTCTTAGAGCTAAACTGAGTTTAGACTTCCTCTAAAGGTTGCTATCATGACGTGGCTCTTTGAGCCGTTATTTCGGTTGGGGCATGTATTTAGATTGATATTATCTGCACTGTAGCTGATTTTCCAAACGTATTCTAAAATGAATTCGTAGGATGAAATAAAAGTTAAACCAATTCAGTGCGACGGCTGTTCCATTAAAGTTTTTCATGTGTACAACTTTTAATATCACTGAGGCTATATCTTTATGGCGACTTTTGTAACCACCAAAAATTTACGCTTAATGATATAAATAAAAAAGATAAGTTATAATAACATTGTATAAAAATACCCTCATGTAGTAATCTGGAGTTAAGCGGTAGGTTGGTAGAGAGCTCATCTAGCCTAAATAGTATTTCCCGAAAGCCTCGGTCGTAACGCTCATGCCGCCATAACAATGATAATTCGGGAGGCCTAGTAACACGAGTGAAGCTGCCTAGATGCTATGTGCGGTATCTAAAGCAGACAGAGTATTTGATTTAAGTATTGTGGTTATGATTTTGAATAAGGAATTTAATTAATTAAATTTAATACAATAAATTAATAATAAAAGGAAGTATTTACAAAAAAGCCTTTATTAATTCTGATTGGCGAAAAACCCAATTATCAACCTTTTCCCTGCACTGGGATAACATTTGTTTTTAGTTGTATAAATATTTCACGTGCTGAAAACCGAATTTTAGATAAAGCTATGAGAGCCATAAGTACGTACTTTTTGCGTCTGGATTGAAAGTTCACTTAAAACGTAACAAGTATATCGTGTAACACTGAACTACTCGTTCGACAAATTTTGATAGCAAATACTTGAATTTTATTTAATAATTATTTCGTTTATTAATACTTTTCTATTCCTTGGATTTTCTATAGGAAATGACTAAAGATTGTAAGACTATCACTTATAATATACTTTTTATACACAGTTTTTAATCGTTGTGTTGTGTTGAGTGTACATACAAGTACACACATACACAATCTCACGCCTTTTTCACAGAAGGGATAGGCAGAGGTGCTACCAGGACCCCCACATTTCGACGTGTATGTTCCGACCCACAATGTGATAGGAGGCGAGTCTATCGCCATATGGGGCACAAATTCCTAACTCCGGGCTGATAATGAATAGAAAATCCACTATCACTTTGCCCAACCCCGGATTCGAACCCGAGCCCTCAGCTTTGTACCTAATCGTAACGTAGTACAACTACGCCACCGAGGCAGTCGGTACAAAAGTAGGTACAAAAAAGTATTATCAAATAATACAATAAATTGGGCTCTAAATACACAAGTTAATTAAACAATTAACGAGATAATTCTGTATTTGAACAATAAACTATGATTAATACTCGTAATTTTGTAAATAGCTTCTCTGAATTATACGTAATCCTTAATTCGCTTATTTAAGACTACGAAGCGTAGTACGTTGGAGTGGAATAATTTATAACCTCAATTAAAATGAAATGAAAATAAATTTGTAGAAATTAAATTATACAAAGTCGAAAGTTATTTCATTTAACAATTATCTGTTATTGCGCTGCTGGTGGAACAAACCACTAATTAACTTTTAACATGGATTTACTTTAATGGAAAATAGTTTTAATTACTCAAATTAGCTGACGGAAATTTATTACCGTTTAGAATATAGAAAGCTAAATAAATAATATACAGGTAGCGTTAACGTCTATAAAAATAGAAAAATATGTTCATTTATTCAACACCATGTACATTGTATGACAGGCATACTTTGTCAGAGTCAATAAAGTCATTACTCAATTCAAACATTTTGTAAATTTGGATACATTCACCTGATTTTCTGATATAAATGTGGAAGCACAATGAACCAGTCCAGAAGATGCTAGTTTATTACTAATTTTACAGATGAAAAGTCTAAAAACACGTGCATCGGTTTCCCTTTTTTTGCAAGGCATAGACATTATATTATAATACAATCCGATTTTAATATTGTAGTTGAATAAGCTTTTATGGTATACAATGGGCTCCGATTGATAATTATCAATTGGAACAATCAATTGATTGTTCCAGAATTGGTATATACATACATAAAACACGCTTTTATCCCAGAAGGTAGGCAGAGGCGCCACCAGATCACCCACATTTCGCCTTGTATGTTCCGTCCCATGATGTGATAGTGGGCGAGCCTATCGCCATATCGGGCACAAATTCCTGACTCCGGGCTGATAATGAATAGAAAAACCCAATATCACTTTGCCCGAACCGGGATTCGAACCCGAGACCTCACGCCACCGAGCTATGTTTTAAAATGTGATTAATTAGAAAATGATACAACTTCTTTTGCAAATTTTTTGTACAAAACCCGAAGAGGGTTATAAAAAAACAAAAGAAATGATTATCAATATAACCGGTCTAGATATCGCAAAAGATAAAATCTCAATGAGTAATTTTCGCTTTTAGGCTGCAAATCGTACATTTGTTTCGTTTTTGTATTTCGTGTTATGCAGCGTTAAAATAAAGTGTTTTATTATTTTCAATTATTTCCAAAGTATTTCTTGATATATTTCCTAAAATCGAAATTAATCTTCACAATACGTAAAGCCATACATATATATGGATCAATTTTGTTCAGCATGTTTCCATCCAGCGCGGATGCTCGAATAGTCTCGCATAGATTGTGTGGCTTTTGGCTCATTTCTATCACCGTATCTTTTGTCAGTGCTCTTGCGACGTAGCCTATTGTGTTCCACGAATAGGTTACCGAACTATATATCTTCTTTAGAGAATGGGATTTCGAGAAAACCTTTCAATTTTTTTTATAAATAATTTCCTAGAAGCGCACTTATCGCATGTCATTAATTAATATTGTCTCTATGGCCCTAATATTAATACAATGCTAGGCTCTGAATAAATCATAATAAATCTCTGTTCAGTATAAGGAGGTTATAAAACATCGTAAAGAAATCTGGATGCAAAAGTATTTTAGAGGTGGAAAATGGCCATAAGGCGGATTACAATGCCTATTCCAGAAGAGACGCGACGCGTCATGCTCTTTGGCAAGGGAGCATTAGTTTTCCACCACGGTATCCCCTTCCTATCGTAGAAGGCCACTAAATGGGGCCTTTGGGATCAATGGGTGCACTCGGAGTGACAATGCGCCCTCACTGAAAGTGATCCCGAGACGAACACGGCCTATTGGTGTAAAGTCTCGGAATCGCAATATGCGCGAAGACGACCATCGAGGGGTAATGGTCGGTAGGCCGGCGTCGGGGTTTTGCGTTTGGGACCCAGCTCGGCACTAAAATCCGCGAGTTGCGGTAGAAGGGCGCTAACCCCAATATACACGTCTTGCCCCCTTCCCTCGGAGCTAACGGGAAGGGAACCATAATTAGCGTTCCCCTAGTGAAAAAAAGGTCATAAAATTGTATATCCCATTATCCCATAATTAAGTCGCGTGGCGCCGACGACGTGTAACTCTGGAATAAGAAGAATCGCAATACAATACTAGCTTATAAATACACCTGAATGAATTATGAATTCGCCTGTACAGAGCTTTTATTAAAGCAACAGCGATGAGAAATTTAATAACCCGGCATATTTATCCGCGGTTGTAATTAGCAGTGCGTGAGTGCGCATTAAAAAGTTGCTTTCTAATTACTTAAGGTTGTGTCACGACATTACCCTCGGTGTTACTGAATGCCTCGTATTATTCAGTATTTCTAGAAATGTAATGTGCGCAGTTAAATTAATATTCAAAGAATAATGAGACAGAGTACACGTGAAATAAACTTTAAAAACTTTAGTTAGAGTGTATTAACGTAAGAAAAGTATGAAAGTTTCGCTTGTTATTTTTAACGAAGTCAAAATTTGCGTTGTGGAGTAGAAACGTACTCGGAATGTTTTGAAATACAGATTGCGGGAGTGCTGAAAGCGGAGGATTAGAAAAGTTGGAGATGTGGACAGCGGGCCGGTGCGCCGCGTGGTGACGTCAACAAATTTACTTACATCGACTTTGATACCCTCCAGCTTGTAGGCGTGTTTCGGCGGGTCGTATTTTGGTATGTATCTGTAAAATTCTTCATTGTCCCTGTACCATTTAACTGAGTAGAGTTTGTCGGAGCCAAGTTCGTAGTCGCACTCTAGTTGTGCTATTTGTCCTCGCACCCTGTACGTGGGCACGGACACTCGAACTATTCGCAGCAGTAGAGATTCTGTAATGAAACAAAAGTTATTATAATTATGACATTCAGTCACAAAAAGTCTACTGCTGAAAATAGATTCATTCAAGGATTTATTATTATTATTATTTATTCATTATTATTTATACTCTTTATTGTACATATCGAGTTAGATATCTGTCGCTACTACACTTTCTGGGCGAAATTTATCATTGGGTGCTGCCATTCATTTTACGGAGATTGTGAAAAGACCGCTGTGGCGGCACTAACAGAATGTCAAATATTTGAAAATTAAGACTTCGATAACAACCCTACAAATATGTAATATTTTGTATTTTGCAACGAGATATTTATTCTCGCGGCTCAAGTTATTAATTTTATTTGTAGCAATTTATTAGTTTAATATGTTTCAAGCGTAGTCAAACTTTCAACACACTTAATAACCCTATTTTAGTGACTTTCGATGACATAATGTCGATATTTGACAGTTTAACAGAAGTTGATATCTATAAACACTGGCTATAAATGTATCATATTAAGTTCGCTTCAGGTACTGTCCGGTCCTACTTATTTACTATTGATAAAATAATCATTATTAGTCTAATTTTAATATGAGAGATTATGAAAACATATTTGAAAAGTATGATTCTCATCAAGAAAATGATTATAGATTCTGCTGCAATCTCACTAACCGAATGAAACGTAAGAGCAAAGCTGTCATTTTTTGTTTGATTTGTATGAGACTTACTGACTTATGTACCATCTCGCACGATTCGTAGCAGATAAATTGTGCCGTAGGCAATACTGGCTACGGCGTAGCGTGTTGAATAATCATTATAATAATATAGTATTACTTCAACATTTCGAACTGCTACAGATTTGTTTCTGTACGTAATGTAATGCAAAAATTATTATAGTTGAAGAATACAGCAACATTATTGCGTTATTGGTTGATGGTTATACGGGTTCTAACAATGTTTCCCTTTCTTGGGTTAAATAATACGCTTTAATTTGGATACTTGCGATTACTTCACTCAACATCATGTGTCGTATCATTATTTCAAATGTACATACAAAATATAAAATAAAGTAATTCAATTATGAAACACTTAGATATTTTATGATTTTCCCAAATACGTAATTCGGTGACAGCACATCAAAGTAATTTTAATATTTATCTAGAGTGGTATAAAATAAAAAGCTCGCTTATCTAATTAGGGCCACTACTAAATGTATTATAAAAATATTTATTAGATAGACAAGGTCCTTTTAATTTCTAAACTACATTACTAATTAGTTGTTTCGGTATAAAAATTGTGAGCGTATCATGGCTTCTAATTAAATATAAAATTAAATAATACGAAAATAAACGAAAATATAAAGCGGATCGCTGTGCCCATAGTGGAACTTATATCTGGGTAGTGTTATGTATTACATCTTTGCATAAGCTATCTCTATCCAAATTCTCTGGATGGGCTGGGCTTTGCATGACGATATTGCGGTTTGATGGCTGGTGATAAAAAATCTTCATATGTCTCAGTCTTTGCAACTTTCCAGATAGTGTGGGCAGAGACTATACATACATAAACTATCGCCTTTTTTTCAGAAGACGTAGGCAGAGGTGCAATCAGGACATTTAGGTTCGTCGTTGTGTGTTCCGTCCGACGATTTGATAGTGGGCGAGCATAACATCGGCATATTGGGCACAAATTAATAACCCCGAGTTGAAAATGAGAATAAAAATCCATCAATTTGGAACTATCCAGCAGAGCTATAGAGCGCCATATTCCAGGATTTACGGCGTCAAAATGATTAAATAGCATCACACGATAAGCAGAGTGTCTTTCAAATGGACATTCAAGTGGTAAACTATATTTTTCTATCTAAAGCTGTTATTAGTATATGCAGAGACTATATGCAGAGATGTGGTATATTGGTTCCTTAAAAAATTACCATAATAATTCTATGTGTATAATATTTCTTTATACTTTTATCCATTCATTAGAAAAATAAGGTTCAGCTAGTGATGTTATAATTCAACCTTTATAGCTATCATACATCGTTTAATACGTGCCAAACACGACTTTTGTTATTTAAGGCGCAGTTGTCACGTAGTGCAAACTACACCCAACCACGTGAATAGCGCCAAAGAATAAATTTAATATTTAAAAATATAAATCATGGCCGCTTTTATTACATAATGGCTTTTACTCACGGCTTTATTTTGGTAATTTATGAGTGACAATATTTTTTTTAGTATCTTCTATGTTGAACAAAATATTTACACGCTAGACACACGGTGGGAATTTGTTGTTTTTTTTTTTTATATTTATTATTTAGTGATGTATATGTGAAGGTAAATATAATATTTCAACATAAATAGATTATTGGCTGGCAAGAGTTGTTTATATCTTGCCAGACGACATAACTGATCAACCGGATATGCACGGTCTGAAATGAAAACGCGTTGTTGCTGCGTTATTATAAAGGGTTCTAAATCATTGTGTCTGTTTTTCGTATTGAATAAGAGATAAGAAAATTATTTATGTCTATAATAAAATAAGGGTTTTGTATAAAAATTCTTGAGTTAAAATATTTGTAATTTTAATTGCATTTGTATAATTGGTGGTCAAATGAAATGCATATGGTTATTAAAAATGGTATGTTTTTCTAATTCTTCATAAGTAAAATTATGAATTATGCCTTTTGTCGAAATTAGCGATAAATGAACAAAAGGTCTGGCTAATAATAAACTCTCCTGGGCGGCTACAAACATCGATAATTTTAGTAACATAGATATAAGAATCGCTGAAAATGGTGTGGGCGTTTGTAAATATAACAAACTACACGAAATAATAGTAAAATTTACCAATTCCAATACTCCACGATCCAGCAAAGTTAGTTTGCCTATTTTTTGTTCCATAAGTATTTTTTTATTTACTAGCTTTAACCTAAACCGCGAAAAAGTCGCATACTATACCGCGGGAATATTTCCCCCCGATAAAAGTCTATCACCTTACGATCTATAAACAAGGTGCAAATTGGGTCGATCTGATGGTTCGTTGACGCGTTAAAGAAAGGAAAATAATGGAAAAGCTGTTGCATTTATAATATTAGCATAAACACAGCACTCAATTTGGTTATGATATCAGCAAATACTTTTCGTAGCGTGACACAATTGGATAAAACTGATACTGGTGTATATCTCTGTCTCTAGAGATCGATGGGGCTTATATTTTGTGCAGATTTTTTCAGTATATGTAGCACGAAAAAGCTATTATATGTAGCGTCTTTTTTTCGAATGTAGCTGCCGTATAATTGTTTCATGCCAAATCATTGTCTGAATTCTAGGAATTCCATTGTAGGCGTAAATATGCAAACATTGCCCTTTTTACAAAATAAATTGATTAATTTTAGTCCAGTCACTTGATTCAAAAAAGGGAGTTACCTGGAAAGTTGTCTGGGAGTTTTGAAAATGGGTGAGTTTATAGATTATGAGGTGTCTTTTAATTTTTTTTATTTGCGACCTGGTATTTTTGCCGCTAGCGTTGCCAAACACAGCGTTGTTGAAAAACAGTTTATTGATGATATCTCCATACCAACACATTTTACGAGGAGAATATACAAAATTAAACTAGACAAAAGTTTCTTGCAATTAATGCCTTAACATTTATTTTCGTAAAGTCAATAGTTTCTGCGTACGAACGCCGAAGCGCCACATAGAACCCAGTATTAATCTGTGTGGGATGTGTTCTTTTTAGTATTTCCTTTTTTACATTTACTTTTTTCTGCGTGGGTAATCGAAAAAAAGAGTAAACACATTTTTGCTCTGCAATATTTTAATTATGTTATCCATACAGAGGTGTTATTTTTTAACTCCTATGTACAAAAACTTATGTTAAGCTGACTACCTGCCGGTAGCAATATCTGCCTGCTTGTCTTTTCTATCACACAACACTCTGCATCACAAAATGTTTGTTTCTGCACCATTGAATCCGCACTGAAAGCCATAATCGATGAGATGAAGGAGTATTTCCAGAACAGGATGACTGCCTTCGAGTCTGACCTTTGAAAGTCATCGACTACTGTAACAGGGTCGTCCGATTTGGCAGTGGAATTCACCAAATACAGAGTCTTTGTCACCCATGCTCACAGTCTTCTGCAGAAGCAAATTGAAGCTCTAGAAAACACCAGCGATACCATGGAGATGCAGCGGTGTCGCAAAATTCTTCTTGTGTATGGTGTTGCCGAAGCAACTGATAAGAACCCTGCTCAATTAATCATGGATGTCGTGTAGAAACGCATAGGTTTAGATGTATTCAGCATAAGTGATATCCAACGTTGTCACAGGATGGGTCAACCGTCCTCCTCTAAAAACCTATGCCTGTGCTTGTAAAGATGCAGGATGCTATTAGAAGGGACCGTCTTTGGTTTAACAAAACTAAATTGAAGGGTTCCGGCATTACTTATTCTGAGTTTCTTACCAAACAAGGCATGATATCTTCATGGCAACACGGGAGAAATTTGGCGTCACCAACGATTGGACTCGGGAGAGCAATGTCTATGAGGTAAGCTCTGGCGTCCGACATCTAATTGTGTCGCTTAATCTGCTGAGCCAGATTAAAGTTGATAATCCCACGAAGCCTCCAAGAAGTAGAGCGTATTTAGTGTTGTTTTTTGTTTTATTTTCTTCGTAAAATTACCCGAAAAGGACACGATATGTCCTTTTGACGAAATACTGCTCTTGGACGCCATTTTTCCAATATGGCGGCGCAAGCGGCTAAGACACGAGTTCACAAAGTGGAAATTCGAAAAGAGCACCTCTAAATTTATAATATCACCCATTTCCAAAACTCCCGGAAAATTTTCCAGATAAAACCAGCTGACGGGACTATTTACTTCTAAAACAAATATGAATTGAACAACAATAAATGAATATTTAATCGGATTGCCGCATTTATAGATAATAAAAGATGGACTTTTAAAACTATATTGGCATAATATTATTTCTACTTCAAAAGTGAATTGAGAGTGTATGAATAAAATATCCAATTGTTGAAAATTTATTTAAATCCGGGGACCACGAGTGCTTACTTTGCGAAACGTTAAATTCACACAATTTTCAATTAAACTAAGTTATATTATGAACATGCATTTTGAAATCGTGCGATGAATTCAAAATGCTTTTAACTTGCCATAATATAGAGCTTTAGGAACTACGTGTATTTTTATTTTTGACATGCCATAATTACTTTGGCATTTTATTGGAATAAATCATTTAAAATATACATCATTAAACTTTTTATAAATCACAGTATCAATCTTGTAGTAGGAAAACATTCATACTGTTAACTGGCAATAAGTTTATTTGAAAATTATATTATTAAAGGCGGAATTGTCATTAATGTATTTAAAATTGTAAGTCGTAACTTTCTTATTTATGAATATTTCTACAATCTCTTTTAATCATGTGTGAAGTTTAATAATTCTGTTTATGATTTTGAGATGTCCAGGTGCCACAGGCCAAACTATTCTAAATGGAACGTCTTTCTGCATATAATAGCATAACAGTTGATAAAATGAATGTACATAGTTGTAAAGGAAAGTTTGTTTCATAACTCTAAAGAGGTCTTTGACTTCCTCTTATAGATAGTCAGTTTTCAAGACATTTATATCGAAATATTTTCATCGAACGAGTTCAAATTTCCAAGTTACGTAACAAAGAAAACCAACTGCTGAGATCCCACCGCAAATTGAATTTCTGCTACTATTATAGCTGTTTAAACCAGTCTTTATAAAATGGTTCCCAATTTAGATATATTTTACCGAAAATTTAAGTCTCTTACAGGCCATTTTTAGTCTAGGCCATTACTAGTCCAGACTGGTTTGACTATTTTCGCGATGCGGTTGAGAGCAAATCTATTCACGCGGTGGACACAAATAGTACATCGAGATTATATTTCTAAATTGCAAGGTTTTGGGAGCAATATATTTTTCCTTTTAAAATTATGTATATTGCTTAGAAAATATGATATACAAATAATTATTCATTGTGACAGCGATATTGTAAGAGGCTGAACCAGTTTGAATGATCGGGTCATAAATAAAAAGGGAGTCTTTTACATATCCGTCACTAATAGTGTTAATTTAACCTTACTAAAGAGAACAAAAGTTCGTATTAAAATACGATTTGGTTGATACTAAAAGGTTTTTTAGAGAGTAGGTACTTGACGCGCTGTAAGGTATTTCAACCAAGACCTTTTGGAAGTGCCAAGAAGTCACCTCCCAGAGAGCATTGCTAGCTGAAATTAGTCTTAATAACCATCCCAGACATTGCGTAACTTAAAGATAGGCTGTTAAGGAGCAGTAGCGCTATCAAAACGAGAAGGTACGCCCTGTGCTCGCCAACCCACTTGCCTAACGCAGTGAGAATTGGCCTAAGCCATCCCATAAGTTGAAGAAGGGTGCTGCAATGGACTTCCTCGAGGTGATGATGACAATGTTGATGCCGTAGAATAAAGCAAAAATACAATACGAAATAGTCAACTTTCTTAACGGAATGTGTTGAAATGCAATTCACTAGATATTTCGCCAAAATCAGAGGGATTAGTATGCCGAGCGTCAATGCTGCATAATAAGTTGGACACTGTAGAACGTGACTTCAAGAAATCGTGCCTGTCGGAATCTGGTATTTAAGTGCCAAGTTATGCATTTAGATAAAAGTTGTTCGAAGTGACTACGGGTCGATAGATTAACAGTTTCTATATTTAATAAATTTTCAATAATAAATGTTCTTTCTTTCTTTATTTCCTGTTGACTGGGAACCATGCATTATAATATTACGTAACATTTCAAATTATATTTTGTGACGTCAATTGTACTGGTTTCAGTGCTAAATTTCTTTTTTTCTTTTTTTTGTCATATCCATGACATACTTCAAAATGTTTATGAACAATATTTCTGCAGCGAAACCGGTATTGCTAGGATGTCCGTTTTCACTCGAATAGTGACAGTTACGTAAGATGGTCACTTTGTATTTATATGTGTGGACAATAATGTCCATTGCACTTGCTAACCAGCAAAAAATAATATGCTGGCATGGCAAAACAATGACATTCATAGAAACTGATTCAATGATGTGATAGTAATTTAAATACAATATTAATTAATATGTTTTTCGTTTATCCTAATAAGCGATTCGTGGGAGTATCAAACAGGATACGTACAGTTAAGCTTCTGTTACCGGTAAAAACATGTATTGAAATTTAATATCAAAGGAGAGTATAAAAGATTCCCCGAACGTACCAAACAATTCTCCGAAAATATAATGAATTTTCGATTACATGCTAAAACAGTTTTAACATCATACTTTCTATGAACCTCTCAATTATTATGTAACATTATGAGCACATCCTTTATACAGTTTTAGAACTCGTATTTCAAGTGAAATGTGTATTTGTGTAATAAAGCAAAGAGGAATAACGTATTCATAAATTGGTTCATAATGTTGGTCAAATAAGGGATATTAATAGATTTTACTACAATTGTGGTCAGTCTAGGGATATAATTTTTCAAACGACTCTTAGTGAGATGAAAGATGGTACTCTTCAGTTCAATACCGACCAGTGAAAGATAATATTATTTCTCTCTGCGGAGAAAATATCTTCAACCTGTTTTAAACCAAATATACTAGATTATTAAAAATTTGCTCAGCAGTGGAATTGTGCATTGGCTAAAGAGAGAGATTAAGAATGTCAAACAATTGGATAAGTTCATAAGTTATGTACAATGGATGGATATTTTTTTTATTTCATACGTCACAATGGTCATTCCTGGTCAGATCCAAATACCCTCCCGCAATAAAAACAAATGTCATTATCGCATAAGACCTACGAACAGAGAGTCGGTAATAAATTGAAATTAAATTTGTTTTCGCATTGTTAAAAGTGCTGCATACCACGTTACTGATTCAATATGATAGCATACTTGCATTGTTGTTGTTACAATGTCTGTATTTACCGTACCACGAATGGAAACAATCACCTGCAAATATGCTGCTTGTATTCATTAAAATATAAATATTTCAGAGACATTATTTCGAATATATTTTTATTGCATAGTTCAGCAAATAAGCAAACAGCCATCTGATGGTGTGTGATCACTGCCCCCGTGAAAATCCACAACGCTGGATCCATAATCATGGATGTGTTGCCAGCTCATCAAATTGGGATGAGAGCGGGAAGGAAGAAGTATGTGAAGAGAAAAGGGATATTGGTCATCCGGCAATCTCACTCACCGAACGAAATGCGACAACGAAGCTGTGAAGTTGTTTTCCTGTGAGACTGTGGTACCGCCCCGGACGAGCCTGCCCATTCATGCTGAGTCATGACTGAGAGCAGCGTGGCTCTACTTCTAAAATATGTTAATATAAAACATTTTGATCCCAGACTCCCATCGTCTTAGTAGCTCCATTGGCTATCATAATACACCCTACTTGAAATGCCTGTATTAGTTAAGAAATGCCAAGCAATGGCACGTATAAGGATTTTTCAACGTTTGATAGACTCCATTCGTAGTTGGGTAGACGTCGGCTGTGCAAGAAAAGAGCGCAGGTTCGATCTACACATCGGGACAAGAGTATAAGTGAACCCCAAGTATATGTTTCGGGTAACCCCAAGTATGTGTAAGACCGAAAAGGCTCCCGTAGCATCTGCTATCCACGACACGAGAGGACTCCTATCTTAATGTGGAGACAGAAATATGCAATATGACAATTAAGTGTATTCATTTGTGTATACAGGTAGAACACCCGCTCGATGGAGGATGACATCACTAAGTTTCAAGGCAAATTGTGGGCGAGAAAAGCGCTGATCGAGAAAAGTGGTGGGATAGTGCAGTGAATGAATTCGGGCTGATATGACGATGATGATGATTAAATACAAAAAAAATCCGGCTCAGATTTTTTTTTGTAAATGCCTTTAAATCCTTAAAGCATGGATTTAAAGGCATTTACAAGCACACAGCATGCTTAAGCAGTGAAGTCGGTATACTGTGTAAGAATATCCAACGCCTCCGAAGTAAACAGAACAAAGTTGGAATTCTCCGCGTATCTTTGCATCCACTCTTGAAACTTCGTTGTTCTAAACAAACGTTTTTTTACATTTCAATTTATTTTCAAACAACCTGTTCGTATTACGTTTTTGTATGCAACAGGTATCGATCTGAAACTCAGTTTTAAAAGCTCTTTACGAATCGGTAAGTTCAACATTTTTTTTAAATTGAGGTAGAGTTGGATATCTTGATGGTAGGTTGTCCGAATTTGCTCGGATCACCCTACGGAATGATGTCATAGTCACCAAGGCAAGTATCTTATCATGGCAAGTAGCTGAGTTCATCTGTATAATATATCCGATTTCGAGTAAGCAGGCGTACTTGTATCGACTAGCGTCTGCTAGAAGCGATCAATATTTAATGTTATTTGAACATTTATAAAATCGCTGATTTCTCCTGAAAGCCACTTCAGAAATTTCAAGAAGCTTAATGGTATTAGGCAAGTATTTATTATTGCTGAAATTCTACGGATTCCCAAAATTCTAATTGAAAATTATTTATGACGAAGTCTGATCAAAAGAATATTATTAAATACATTTATTTTTAAAACGTTTTTATTAGCTTTGCTTGTATAAATGTATGTAACGGAATCTTTGAGGTCGATTTTCGAGCAATGCCAAAAGTCTGATTGACTTGTAATTTTGCATACTTGTCAAGGACCGATGACATAACAATAATTTAAAAAGTATGTGACATACCTACCATAACATAACCAGAACCATCAGATATTTTTTTCATATTAAAAGTGGGTAATTTGCACGCAGCATCTTTCCTTTGATAAGAAAGCCGTAGACGTATTTTAGTAAAATTAAATAAATAATAATTTAATAAACTAAAAAACACGCTTGAGTAAAATACCCAACTACAATTTAGTAAATATATTATAATACGTAATATAGTGTTAAGTGCATGGTGGCCTGTTGGTAAACGGACCAGACGCGGTTGCCAAATTGTTCACTGTGGTTACGGGTTTGAATCCCAGGGCACACCTCTGACTTTTCGGAGTCATGTACGTTTAGATAGATTAGATAGTCACTCACCACGCATTATAAAGGTGAAGGAAAATATCGTGATTCCTTGTGAGTTTGTGAGAATTTCTATGGCGTGTAAAGTCCACTCACCCGCACTAGGCCAGCGTGGTGGACTATAAGACTATAAGGACTATGAGGCCACTTTCAATCGTACTCTCGGTTGTAGAGAGGGCCCGTGCCCTGCAGTGGGACGTATAAGGACTATTTATAATTACATTTGTGGGTACATGATTTTTCGCATATACAATTTTATTACGATGCTTTTTGCTTTTATCGAAAAACTTTGTTGAAATAACAATAAATGGTATATTATACCGATGAAACCTTTCCGTAAAATTCGTTTTCAAATATGCGATATGTGATCGTGAAAAATTAGAACACCCAAGCAAAAAGCCGAAAGCATGTGTTGAAAAATCTGAAAACAAAATGGAACAAACGACCGTGGACATTTTTTATATATTTTACAGAGTAACATTTAAAAGTGGCAACCCTTTTCGGAGCCATATGCTGTCACATTGTTAAAATCTAAACTTGGTAGCCAGATGTTGCTAAAATGTTTTATAAAAACAAAAACGTAGTAACTCGGCTTATAATAAAATTGGACGCAAACAGACGGTGTAATATCGCTTGTGCCACGGTACATATTAATGAAACACAACGATCATGGTTACGATGAAAGCAGCGCCGGTTCTAAATGCTTCACATAAAAAGTGTTCATTCCACATTCTCTGGGATACAGGCCAGGCCCTCCGAGAGGTCGCCCCTGCTTGTACTAACTATAAGCATTATACAGTGTTGCCGACATTTTCATTCCAGAAAAAAATATCGAAAGTCAAAGTAAGCAAAGCAGAACCCGAAACCACCCTTAGGCTATAATAAAATATGTATTATAATTTCAACGACAAAAGAAAGGTTCGTCTCGCAAATATTTTCATCTTTAGGCATTCTATTCCATCTCTATCTATATACATATTTCTCTGGAGGCATGAAACTTGACCTAACAACAATCATTCGGGACTAACAGACGCGAAACCTTGTTAAACCTTAACAAACTTGTACTGTTTAATCTTAGAAAGTTTCGAGTTGGCTCGATGATACCGAGACGTCACGTAGGTTGCCGGTTTCAAGTCTTTGAGTTGGAGATATGTAGGTATTGTTAGTTCTGTCATAATTTACATAACTTGCAATATGTTTTTTACATTTTAGTGACATCACTGGGTAGATTAAAAACTAATCTTTTTAAATCCAAGATATTTTTTGATCATAATATGATTGTCAGTTATATTTAGCCACTGAAAGTGAAGTGCTCAAAGGCTTCTTATAAAGATTTCCCTAGTGACCCATTGCGACTGCATTATAAAATATTGATCTATAGGTACTGAAGATGTATTTTGTACTGTTCGACTATACTGCGCATTACCTAATGTAGCGAATGGATTCAGTATTACTAAGCTTAAAAGGTTTTGTTTAGTTATGGGTTTATTTTAAAAACCTCTCACTGTGTATAAAACACCCCGTAATTATTTCCAAACCTCCCTTTTATAAGATATTCCAATATAAGAATATCTTTATCCATTATTATCTACAATATATTTGCTACTTTTAATCCCGGGGGGAACCTCCTTTTGTCTCCCGCATGCCTCGGGGGAAGTGGCGCAGAGGATAATATTATGTCGAGGGGTCTGACCGCCCAGCCTGGACTCAGGGCTGTATTCACACCGTACAGTTGATGATGCCAATGGTGCAGTTACACCAATAGGTTCTGCCGAGTGTGGGCGCCCACGATGGTCACAGGCCACCCTTGTTTCTGTCCCTCTCGGAATTCCTTTCTGTGATAGTAAACCATTTCTACAGCGAACGACTCTTTACTCTATTTATTACAAGCGTTTTGAGTGCAATTTACATAATTGTTTACCTGCCGAAGATTTCAAATATTACTTAACCCAGTTATACGAAAAATGTTTCAATAATTTATTTTTCATTTCCATATACTTAGTTCGTAGTAGATATTTATCTCATAATTTTAGTATGAGGTTAAACAAACATCAGAAATATCACATCAAACAATAATATTTGTTTATAATATTTCCGTACTCGCTTTATTGCGTTGTTTAATAAGCCCTTCGTATATTAAGCTGAAGTTTGTACGAAAATTTAACACATATCATGAATAAGAGCCGGGTAATGTATTCATGCAGAACAACAGCTTTTACTTTGCAATTTTGCTCGCAACGCGGTTCGCTCAGTAGAATCCGACCATATACACAATTTCACATGTCTATGTAGGCGCCGACCTTTTGACTTCAAAGAGGGTTTAAAATTTTTAATGGGTTACAAGGTACGCGTAAAGTTTTTATGTTAGCGGCTTGGCGCCCTACGATGCCGTTTACAACACTAAGCGTGTAATCAAAATGTATGAGTTCATTATTAAGTGGTTGTTAACGAGCCTTTGCACGGTTTTTTTTGTAATCGTTTACTTAGAGTAAATGAGCAAGTGGCCCACTTGATGCTAAGTCATCACTGCCGCCTACTGCCGTGAATACTAGGGGATCGTAAGTGTTGTGTGCCTTTAAATATGGCATGGTTAAAGGAATGAAACGAGGGGCCGAGTTTAAAACTATTGAGCCAAGAGCATTTTTTATTGCGATGAATGGCGAGACGAGCATGCCACTCGCCTAATGGTAAGCGATACTGCTCATGGACAGTAACAAAATCAAACAACACCATGAATTACAAAGTAATGATTGGCATTCCACTGCGCTCGTCATCCTAAGACATAAGATGTTAAGTCATTACGTCCAGTAGTTATTCTGGCTACAATGTCCTTCAAACCGGAACACAACTGTGCATTTACACTGCTGTTTGGCGGGAGAAATAGACATTACCGTGGTACCAACCCAGGCGGCCTTTCACATATGAGAGACCAGTGAAAATTCTTTGTTAACGAACTAGTCGCTGTATTTTACCGACGTTCATTTTGTGATTATCACTTTATAGTTAGGTTTAGTTTATTGTGCATTGATTGAGAAAGGTGACGGTGACCATGACGGAGATCGTTAACCGAGAGCAACTAGAATGACGGGTAAATAGTAATGATTTTTTTGTTACCGAATTATGATCATAGTCAAATGTTCATAATATTGTTAGCCTTATTATGGCTATAATCTACATACATATTTTAATTATCTGAAAGATACAAATATGAATATCAGCACTAAACTAAGAACAAATATCTTAGTCTTATTAAGAGCGAATCCGAATATGTAACTGACGCGACTAGAAGCGATTCTCCGCGTCAGCTACAATACTTACGAAGTTCATACATACACAGTTTCTGCTAAAGTGTAAACGCAACAATATTAAAGCTCAACTTTACAGATGAATTTCACACACCAGCGTTTAAAGTAAACCAACAATTTTTACTTTCTACTGTGTAATTTTATTTCCTCGTCGTGTAATGACATGTAATCCCTGGGCACTTAGCTCTGAAAACTATACCAGTTACTTAATTGTCATTTACACTGATTTATACCAGTACAATGAAGTAGCGAAGCACCTTAAGTGTTGTACAATTAATATCTAAGATTATCCATCGACAAGGGATGGTTTTATTTCCAACCGTCGACGTAATTGTGACGAAACCAGGCGTTCCCGAAAGTGACGCCTTGTGTGGGCCAGTGATTGTTATGACGAATTTTTATATGCAGAACAATTCGAAGATCCTACCACGAGTCCCCGGAAATTGCCAAAGTAGTGGTAACTTAAAATGTTTGTATAAAACAACACATGACTTTGCTATGGAAGGCAGAATGAAGGAAAACACAATTCTATTTAGATCAAGATATTTTACATCGTCACATAGGTACTCCTCGCGTCGTTTTCCTCATGGCTGAGGGTTGTGATCCCCTAAGCATGAAGTAATCTTTGTTTTCATTATGCAGCGCCACCTGTTACTAACACCACATACTCGTCCTTACAAATAAAAAGTATTTCCTCATTATCACCTATTTAATTAATATGATAAACGAATTACATTTGTCAAAATGAAACCTTTACTGGCTTAGATGGACTAAAATTAAAATCAGTTCCGAGTAAGATTAAATCTGGAATACACGGAACAAATTTTATCCACAAATCCAATTTGGTTCACGAATGGTAGCAATAAACTTCAGAGACCGTAAACCCGCAGGCAAAAATTATTTAAGTAACAATAATAGACAACTGCCTCGGTGGCGTAGTTGTACTACAGTACGATTACAAAGCTGAGGTCTCGGGTTCGAATCATGGGTCGGGAAAAGTGATATTGTATTTTTCTATTCATTATCAGCCCGGAGTCCGGGATTTGCGCCCGAAATGATGATAGGCTCGCGCTCTATTACCTCGTGGGTCAGAACATACAATCCGAAATGTGGTGGCGCCTCTGCCTACCCCTTCTGTGATAAAATCATGAGTTTATGTAACAATAAAAGAATCGTATGTCCACAGACTGGTGAACTACTATCTTTAAATTTACATTACATGGAAAGTAAAATGTTATGTTATGTTATGTTTTATTATAAATGTTTGAATTTAGTTATTACTTATAGATAGATGATTGTAGCTTTTGGGTTCAATCCGTTTCGAGGAGGGCGGAGTAATTATGCTGAGATGGAAGATGGGTATTGCGGGTGGATAGCTTAGTGCACATTAATATGATCTTTAAAATATATAGGAATTGTCTTAGTCGTCTCCTATATATTTTTCTTAAGCAACATAGATAAGAATGAACATTGGCTGATAGACAATACTGCTGGTTGTCTTATAACACTTAAAAACGTTTTTCTCCGTGTGTATTCTATGGGTCTCTCTATACACGGGTGATAAAATATATTTTTGCTGTTTTTTTAAATGATGCGAAATAAATATTATTCATGACTCTATAAATCATAAAATTCAATAAGCTTAAAAAAATAGCACTAATTTAAGATTAAAATTGATTGACAATTGAGTTATTGCGTTAATTGGCTGCCTTTCTGAGTCTAACCTATAAAAGATTTTATTATTTGATGCTGGTATGTGACAACTTCTGTGTATGTAAATATGAAGTAGTTTTTATTCTCTCGAGTAAAACCGTGCCCCAAAAATAGCCGATACATTAAAGTGATGAGGAGCCGTGGGCGGCAGGCATTTTCTAATAATTTTATTAAGGTTCTAGTTGGATAATTTTGATGTATAAGGAACAATAATATTTTAGGAGACCTTACGTGGTAGTGGAGTGCTCGGATTCCATATTCGTACCCCATTTTACTTAGCATTTTATACGTATATATTCGCTCAGTCCAGAGGGAATATAAAGCTATTTTTATATCGGTAAGCGAAAAGGCACTGAATATGGTGCGGGGTGAAAATTTGAGTACCTCGATAGTGAAATATAATTTTCTAGTGGTTCTCATCCCACTCGCTTGTGAGATCGACCCGATATGTTGCAGAAAGTATTTAGCTAATGATTCTGCGAGCTGCCTTTAACCCCAACGGAAAATGGTCAATTCCAGGATGGTTTAAATAAATGTAATAATACAAGCAATGAAGTAAGAAAAAATACTTTTATACTGTTTTCTACAAAACAGCTTTACGAACGTTGCAGAATGCAGTACTTTATACTTTTTTGTTTTTTGGGTGCGTTTTGCTTAATGTTAACCCTTTCAGATAATTATTCCGTACGGACTTCGAATCAATAATCTCAAAGTGGACTGCTTGATCTGAGATTCGTACTTATGACCTTACAGTTCACATCACACTCCCAATGCAAGGAAATGACGAGACGACAGAAAATATTTTTTAAACGGCCAAAAATTTACAAAATTAACTAGGTTTTCAAATATACGATGAATGCGACGTTTCAGTGAACACAGGACGACTGCAAAGCTCTAACTACATAGTGAAACAGAGCGAGAAAACGAAACATAAAAATTTAATAGAAATGTAACATTTCAACATGACACTGCAAAATGTTATAAAAAACTGTGCACGTTACAAAAGCTATACTCGTTCCGACAAATCCTTGTGTTATTCTACTTCTGCTCGGTATTTTTCCGGTAGGTTGCCAGTCGGTGTTCAGTTCTGTATTTTAGTTGATGAGTAGCTTTGTTTCAGATGGAATTCCCAGGTTCAAACCCTAGGTGCGCCGCTCTGCCTATTCAAAGGCGTGTTTATTTGTAATATACTGGTGTTAGGTCCCTCATATGTGAGAGGGTAGGTACCACCGCAATCTCTAGTTCTCCCGCCGAGTATAAATGTACTGATTTGTTCTGGTTTTAAGGACATTGTAGCCAAAGTAACTACTGGCCATATTAAGACTTAACATCGTATGTCATATGATCGCGAGCGCAATGGAATGCTAAACAATGCTTTGTAATTCATGGTGTTGTTTGTTTTTCTACTGTCCATGAGCGGTCGCATTGCTTACCGTCAGGTGAATGGCATACTCGTCTCACCATATATCGCAATAAAAAAAATGTTTGTCGCTTACTTCAACTGCAAGGGAAACAACATAACGGAACTGCATCCACGAAAGTTCTGCACAAAAAATTAGAAAATGCGGGGATCGTCAACCCACCCCCGGCCAGTGTGGTTGTCTAAGGTCCGTGAGACCCGGGGTTCGAATCTCAAGTTAGATAATTAACAGTGAAAATCTCATATGATTTCCCAGGTACTGAAATTTGTGCCCCGTATGGCGATCTGCCTCTATGACATTACGGACGGAAAAATTCACGCCAAATTGTGGGCGGAATTATTATCACTTCTGCCGACCCCTACGGAGGTAAAAGCAATACATATGTATATTTCTATGCAAAATTTAGCCCCGCACTATAAAATAAACAAGAGGAACTATGAATACATAATTTAGTATTCCGCAATTCTCAATTATACATAAACCATGTTTATTCAGATACAATGGTACTGTTTTCCTCCTAGGTCTCCCACGGGATAGCTGAACGTGTTTCAGCTACCGAGAATAAATATCCGTTTAAATACTACGTAGCTTGGGAAAGACATTTATTGTTACCACAGCGCACTTGTTGGGGAGGAAAAACTTTAGTTGCAAGTCAATCTGCGAGATTACTGAGGTTTTGGCACACACTATTTTTAAACTGCTGAACAGGTATACGTATATTTCGTACAAATACGCGGTATACTATAAATATGGAAGTGGAGTTTTATTCCCACCCTAACCTGGAACAGGCCCTATATGGGTTTTCTAAATATTGGAGAAAAGCTTGGCTTTTAATTTTACAAGCAATTAGGCAGTAATTTTTAAAAAGTCACTTGTACTTCCTCGACCCTTTTGGGACATTCAGACATTCGAAGCAAATCAAATAACTATATCCGACCTAGGAATCGAATCACATTAATAACTTGACTGCATTACGTGCACACTGTAGGAGACCAATAAGCTATAAATTGCCAATATAAATGCCCTTTATCTTTATTTTTATACGGAGCAAATAGACCAGAGTCTACCAACATGCCCTAAACCAGGTCAGCTTACGCCACGAAATTCTTATATAGAACTCTCAATTTACTTATTGCGAATTGCGTTGAACTACCGTAATAAAGTAAAGTGCTGAGTAATTTCCATCCGCTATTTGAAAGAAACGTCAATTCAAACTATCACGATATAAATAAACAATGATGTTCAAAGCGGCACTGAAGGTAAAACAAAGATTCGAAGGCTGTCTGCTGGTTTTAGTTTACAAAGTCGGAGCTACGTAATTGGTGCATAACAAGCGGGGAGTAATATTCCTGGATAATTACAAGAAGGGAAAAATATTAACTTTCAAGTAGTTTGTTTACTTGACCTCGGTTGAGAGGTCTAATTTACAAATGAGGGTAGCTATTGCGAAATATACCCACGTTAGTTGTTAAAATCTACGACGCTATAGTACAAAATAAAGAGATATTTATGACCAATCATTTACTAAAGAAATATCGCAAAATAAGTTTAAAATATTTCAGCTATGAAATTATACATCTAATGATGGTCTACATATAGATAATAAAATCATCGTACCATCTATTTAAATGAACAGTTACCTACTTTTTTTGGAGAAATGAAGAACTTACGGTATAATTTATTTATCATTTTTAATGACAACGTTTCGCTTTAATTGCCACTGATATGGTTTGAAAATGTCATATAACAAAATATTTTGTCTGTTAACGTATGTAAAGCAAATTTAATACAACTTCTTTGTATTTTTCCACGTAATGTAATTTAAATTACTAAGTCTCGCAAATAAATAAAATTTCGCAAGTATATTACCTTATAATAACGCAAATTATCAGTGATTATAATCGCCCGCACATTTTTCTAAAAGGCAAAAAGCTTTGCATAAAACTTATAATATCCAAATAATATTTCCCTCCACACACAGTTGTCATTTTTTGTCGGACGAAAATATTTTTTTTTTAACACAAAAATATTTTATTACTACAAGGCATACCCGACGTACTTGACTTGAGATACAATATTTTTCCTTTTTATTACATCATAATCCAGCATTAAATTGGATATAAGGAAAGAGCGCACAATTTCACAAATAACTGTACATTCCTTCATCAGCGCGGACACAACAAAAAATATTCTCCCGGAGCAGGAAATGAAATATCCCTGTGTCATATTTCATACAGCTACTACAGTTGGTTTTATGAAGTTATAAAAAAACATCCGGCAAAGACGAAACTACAAATTTTATTTTATTCTGTAATGTTACATTTTTACAATATTTGTATGCAAGAAGGAATGTAATATTTAATTAGTTGCACCGTGTATATTATTATTATTTTAACTTTATGGGCACACATTATAAACAAAATCCGAATCCGGGATTTTAATTAAGCAGCAGAATTTCTGGCGCCCAACGTGGTGTTCATTTTTAATTATAAATAAAAATTACCGAGTATAGAATAGTGTTTTTCCTAAATTTTTATTCGCACCTTTATTTATTTTAATTGCATTTATTTAATGACGCTTTACTATAACAAAAAAATCACAAATTAATTAAGCCTACCTTTTATTAGCAAGCTGATTACTGCCAATAAGACATACATCCTCATTAAGATTTTAAACAAATTGTTCCATCACATATCACAGTCGCATTACTCCTGCGTAAACGCTCCTAATCACTTTTATTCACTCGCGGTAGATCATAGTAGTCCCTTGCTTATAACGAAACTCCGCGTAATAATTCAGTTTTGTTGGAACGTGCTAGACGTCCGGCTCCCGTGGCGGTGTGCACACAACTGAAACTAAGTTCGGTGTGTTCGGCCGCGCTCGCTACCGCTCGACCCACACCCATCTGCGGTCATTGCTTACAATTTTCGTGACCTTATGGAACAAGTCGATAATCGCTTTAACTGGTAAATATGACTAATAGATTTGGTAATATCACATTACTTATTTAAATGTTAGCTAATTGGACGTATTTTTTGTGTACGCTATTTATTTTCCGTTATAAGAATGTCTGTTTTAACCTTGTTTTACGAGCTCTTAGTTTAAAGTTTGTAACACTTTTAAGTACAAGAGTGAAAAGTGTCTCGTATACAATTTCTCATAGATATATTCTCAAGATTTAAATAAACATGCCATTAATGAAAATGTTTGTACAAGTGTGAGACGGCTTTAAGCATCTCAAAGTATCGAAAGTTCCACATCCAAGGTTACACACATAATTCCATCGCAGAACTCAAATTTAATTTAAAAGTCAAGCAGTAAAGTTATTAATATTCGCGAAAAGCTAATAACGTTTTATGAAGAATTTAATTTCCTCGTTTTACTACGGTCTGATCATTTAACTGTAAATTGCGTTTTTGGTTGTAAGAACTTTAAATTGCAAATTCGATTTGTGGTTATAGAAAAAAAGTTTATATTAATCAAACAATCACTTCACGCTTTTTAAGGCTATCGATGATACTTATTTAAGGATTTATAAACAACGTTTGTATACTAGACAGCCTCGGTGACGCAGCTGTTGTACTATGGTATGATTGCAAAGCAGAAGTCTCAGGTTCGAATCCCGGGTTGGACTTTTCTATTCATTATCACCCTGGAGTACGGAATTTGAGCTCGATATGGGGATAGGCTCCCCCAGAATCACATTGTGGGACGGAACACAAAAGGCAAAACGTGGGTGTCCTGGCATGTCTGCCTACCCCTTCTAGGTGAAAGGCGTGAGTTTATGTACATACATATTATGTTTGTATATTAGGTATTTGGTACATAATAATTTATATTCGCGATGATCATATTTTCCAATTGAAAATTCGCTCAGATTGAGCTAAGAATCTAAACGGAAGTCTCGTTTATTACAGACATACGTTGCAAACAGATTTTCTTTATTTCTATTAACCATTATCCATCTTGGTGAGGTCCACCTTATTTCCCAATTTTATTTACGCTTCCTAAAATTTGTTATATTATACTCTCAATTGTAACATTGAGTAAAAATATATTCAGCCAAACATATTTTTTATCATATTATTCTGCCATAACAAGCTTTTACAGTTAATTACATAACAAAACGTTTTAAAAATCTTTTTTATACTAATTTCTTTCATGTTATGCCTCAGCCTGCACCCTAATTCTTATTGAGTTAAAATGTCATTAACCCTTATATCCTTTATAAAGGTGTCGGGCGACATTTTTTCAGCACATCGAATAGGTCGTTCCGCTTTATTTTTATTGTACGATGCCATATCGGAGAATGAAGTGGCGACCATAAAATCATAAACACCTTTAGATTTCCCGTTATTCCTAACAAATTCAAATGGGTTTCCTTGAATGGTCGATTATGAATTTGGTGTTCAATACGTGTCTCATGATCTGGTGTCGTAAGTGAAACAAGCGTTCTTTTTTATTGATACTATTCGGAAATTTATTCGAATTAGGTTTATGTCATTCGGAAATGGATTTGTGAGGGTTCAGCAAATATCGATTGATTGGAAACTGGTCTTATTTTATAAATCGTTACAGTATTTCTGTTTAATAATAAAATACTTTTAGTGTCTAGCTTTGATTACAAAGAAATTAAAATTATTAAAGCTAATGTTAATTTAATGTATTTTTCCATATGTTTCCTTGCAAGTATTTTAATGAAATGAAATGAAAATAAGTTATTGAATCCATTAAAATGTTCAACATTGTTTAGATTCAGTCATTTTTTGAACTAGCACCCGGTTCGGAAAGCGGTTTCCACTAGAGAAGAACGGGCAAGAAACTCTAGTGTTGCTCTTTTCAAAACCAGTTTACAATGTAGTGATTATTACAAAAATTACAAGTTGGTTTAAATCAGAGCAGTTCATTAATAACTTGTTATGATTTGCAAGTAGGATATTATATTTTAATACGAATAAGTTTACTTTATATTTAATATGGCTGAGAGAAACGAAACGAAGTAACCCATAACGAAGAATCAGTATACTCTGTTTTGCCAACGCAATAAATAATTATAAAAGCGTTAAGTAATCCATTTATTAATTACAAAGTAAGCAAATCGGACAGACCAGTCCACACAAGCAGCACCCGTTCACGAGTATGACGCATGTGCCAGCCATCGGCCTCCTTAACCACGCTACAGGGAAGTGACCGACCCGGCACACGACGCCACCGCAAGCACAGACTTTTAAGCGAGCATGACTTATCCAAATCGCTCACAAAGCAAAGCAAAATAGTTTAAGTTACATAATATAAATTAAATTATAAAGAGCACACTAATACCTCCGCTCCAAGATACTATATATTTAATTAATTTTATACTATACTATTCCCAAGCCTTATTATCATCTAGATATTCTGAAATTTTATAATAAGCTTTATTGCATAATTTTTGCTTGACAGTAACTTTGAATTTTTCAATACTTAAGGCTTTAATATGAGTGGGAACTTTGTTATAAAAGTGTATACAGTAACCCTTAAAAGACTTGCTGATCCTGTGGAGTCTGGTCTTATGAGTAGCTAGATTGTTCTTATTTCTAGTATTTTTATTGTGAATATCGCTAATTTAAAAATTATATTGCTTATTTATTTCTATACATACCTAATATATGAAAAAAAATATTATGGCGGACTGTATTAACGTTGTAACCAAAAAATGTTGTGTTCCCAAGGGATGAGCAAGGAATTGAAATGTATACATATATTTCCTACTCTTTTAAACTCAAAGGAATGGGATGGGATAGAATATAGGTAGGACGAATGAATTGGGATATAAGAGGACAGGACTACATGCTCTGAGTCATGGAACAGAATGAGACGGGATGGGAAAAGCAGCGTAAAGAATGGCAGTCATGTTAAGTTTCAATTTAAAACAGTTTAGGACGCGAAATAATATGTCGCTGATGTGGACAGGAGTCAAAAAGTGTATGCACCTGGGCGAGGCCGGGCCGGGCCACTAGTAATTAAATAAATATTTACTTAAATAAATATATATTGGTTTACGATAAACCCAATTTACTGTAAAGTATCATGTATTATAATTTGATGACCTACTTGATTCGTGTAGACAGCATAAGAGCCAATTACGCCGAGTGAAATTTATCAGGGTCACATTTTGTACTGGTGCGCCATGACATAAACTTACGCATTCGTATAACTCAATTTCAACATCTGAATTACCATTTGCAATGACATCGATTATACTGAGTTCCTCATGGAAATGACGATAATTAGCAATAGGCATTTGAAACTGGGAAAAGCCATACTTTTCACACGCAGGGTGGGAAAAGTACCACTTGTGCTTATTAGGTTTGATTTACTATTCTTATTATGTCGCATGTATTTCTGTTTCGGTGTAATTAGACTAAACTTATATAATCTATGGTTTTTTATAATTCAGTGTGTAATGAAACATTAAAGTCAAGTTTATATTAGCCAAAGTTCGATCGATAACAATGTCTTCCGTCATAACTGTACATTATTACTCATTACTTTTTATACTTCCAAATTTAACGATGTTCATTAAGGACAAAAATGCAAACGAGTTCATTATGTAAATCCGGTGCGTCTATAATATTACTGAAATATTATAATCAAAAACATTATAAAATACCTTCAAAATTAAGTACGATAAAACAGCGTGGATATTTTACGGCTCGAGATTGCGGATCAGTTCCGGGTTCGTGTGTCTTGAGTATAGATAGAATCGCCTTTAATGGGCGGGGGTAAACGTTTTCTTCGGCAAATTGGCCGAGATGCAGCAGAAGTGGTAATGGGGCGAAGGGCACGTCGCTTCTTCGGGTATTACCGGGTGACAACCGGCACTGGCGGCACAGCCGGCGCACTCGGAGCGCTTTATCACTTAATTTGAATCGTGTCTTGAATATAGAGCGCAAGCTGCCCTTAGAATTCGAAAATTGTTAATCTGTCCTGTCTGGATATTCCAAATCCAATCTAAGTCGCAATAAACGAAGGCTGCCACTGAAATAAATTTAATACTGAATCCCTCTTTCTCAGTTGAGTTAAATATATTTCAAATGAGACTGAAGTACACGGAATTGCCGGCTTTCTTAGATGGTGATTGTTTATGTTTTCAGTTTTTGTAATATTAGTGATATAAGTAAATTAAAAGAAAACATAGGTATAATAGCTTAATTATTATTAGAATTTTAAATAGACAAGCTGACTTCCCTGGTCGAGGCCTATGATCTGCAGTGTACTTTTTCCAGCTGAGGATGATAATAAAATTAATGGCAACTGTCTTCTATTGATATTAAACGCAAAGACGCACTAAATAAAATATATGATACTTTTATTACAACAAGTACGGGATAAAGCTACAACTGTTAAAGGGATCAAAAGAGTATGTTCGACCGTTAGATGTTTCTTATTTTCGCCCAGTTTCATAAAGAGCCTTATTATTGCGTGTGTGTTATTTCAGTGCTCATGAAAATTCCTCTGCTTATTTAAATACAAGTGGAAATGAAATACTGAGTGTAAAAACGGCCGCGCAAGCTTCGCCTTTGGAAATAATATTTGCGTGTGTAAGCGTGCCATATTTTTAGTAAAACGTTGTTGAAATGACAACCCTCACCTCCCTCTAAATCAAACATGCATAAATCCAGGCCGCTCCCTTTACGCTATTATGTCAACCGAAGCGATTTATGATCGCATCTAAGAGATTTCCACAAGGGAGAATATCACGGAGTAAATAGTATTGAGCGCTCTCAAGAATATATCCACATTACCCTACGCGAGAGTTGCAACGTATTGATATTTTTGACACTAAACAAGATCGAGTCGGTTTTAAATTGCAATCTTTACAACACTCTTTTGAAGAGAAATGGCTTTCAGGCCAGCGGTTAAATGGAAGTGAGCTGGTGGCGAAACTAAACTGTGACCATGTTAGATGGCTATAATATCAAAACTATGATTCGGAAACTATCTTCTACGTTGTTATTTGAAGTACAGCGTTTGTTAAGCTGACTAATCCTTACGAGTGGTTTAAAAAGTACTAAGGCATTCATTAAACCATCTTGGGTAAGATCAGGGACGCGTCATGGGGTTTCATAATGAAAAAAAATACATAAATTTTAATTTTGATTCATGATTTTTAATAAGGGTGTAGGTAGTTGGGACATCAAAATGCATTTTTTGAATGAGCCATCCAAAAATACAAAGAGTTCATAAGCAGAATTAGGTTAAGGTAGTCTAAATGTTTTTAAATGTTATATGTGAATATTTTGACAATTTACTGCGAAAAGCCTCGATATGATTGCTTGCTATATAAATTGACCGACAACATAGTACTAATCGAGCTTTGTGGCCGAGGCTTATGTCAGGGAGGGTGATACGTCAATTGGAGACTGAACTGCGCTTGCAAATCCTCTGGTTAGTGGCTAGGAGGACAATGAAATTATCGCCTTGGCTTCCGACTATTCGTGAGATATTACGCATCGCAATTGTTGCTCTATTGATTTTCTACAATACATGTATAGAAAATCAATGCAATTCCAGCCTTTCCTATAACCACTCAGCTGTGGAATCAGGTGTGGAATGCTATTGTTGCTCTATTGTTTCTCGACCATATAGTGCAGAAAATTAATCCAATTTGCGGTATTTCTCTAAAACGTCTGTTTAATATAATGCCGTAATTACCGCTTTGACTGTCGAGTACATGTAAAATATATTATGCATTGGTATTGCTGCGCTAATTTCGACATTCAGTAATATAATGTACAGAACATCAATGCAATTCGGAGTGTGTTCTGGTTTAAAATCAACTTAATGTACATATTATAGAAACATGAATTATTAAATATCTACATTATGTCGTTCATAAACTTAAACATGTTTAATGTCGAAAAACATGTACGTATTCCATAGTTTTTATTTTGTGAATTTATCTAAATAGGAATATATAATTACCTGATAATAATAAAATACATGCACACCTGCTTCCACTTATCCGTAAGTCTAACTGGAAAGATGGTTCAGGAATTCAATCCGTTTTTACAAGGCATAAAGTAAATTAATAATGTAGGTTGTTTAAAAAAAAGCTAAAAGTTACAGACTGGTTTTAAATTGAATAAAAGCATCAAAAACAATTCACACATAACTCAAGTCTAAGAAGGTATCAAAAACTTTAATAACGTTGCTCCACCGATAGGAATATTATACTTTGTGCTGAACTTTCCCTGCGAATGAGTTACGTGATTTTTTATTCCGCGAGAACTCTTCTGCCAAGTGAAAGGAACTCGAGTTGTCGTGGATTGACTGCGAAACGTACTCTAGTGAGGGTGGCCTGTGCGAGACACTTAAAACGCTCATGTGCATAAAAGTCGTGCTGAATAAGTCAGCTTTATTAATGTAACACTAACTAAAGCCGTATTGTTAGGAGGGGACAAAGACGTAATACACTTGTTTGAAGTAACTGTGAATACTAATGATGTATTTTGTTTAAAAAAAGAAAAGATACCAGATGGTTACTAATTGCTGAGAAATAAAGTAAATTTGAAAACATACTTATAATGGGAAGGACGGATTTCATTAATGACAATTTCATGAATGACCATAGAATGGTAAAATAGATTCAGGTATAAACCCTAAAATAAACTATGAAGGATGTAGAACTATGAAACGTGATATTGATAGCACAAGGGACCTAATGAGGTACCTAGTCTCCTAGACCTAGACCTAATGAGATATAAAATGTGAGGGTATTGGAAAAACTTTTAGTAGACCCAAAGGATTTCGGATTACAACTGCAATGTTGCTACAAACAGTACCGACGCGACGTTGGATACAAATTCAGATGTTTTTCAGTAGTTGTTTTTTTCAACAATAATGCGAACTGCTGAATGTAATTTAGATAAATTATTAAACTTGTGGCTTTTTTTTTGATAATCATGATGGTATATTAGTGTACAACAAATACCCCATATTATAAGAATAATATTATGTTCAAGCAGCATGCTGCGTTCCGCCTGATTACATACGAATACATTTTATTATTGCAAATTACACAACTTATTAGTTAGGTTAATTGTTTAGATTTTGAGAGACCGGCAATGCACTTACTGTCAAAGTATTGTAAATGTGTAAATATGGGCGTCGTTGATCACTTACGTACCAAGTACTAACAGGTGAGTTTTATTTGCAAATTGCTTTTTTATATTGAATGTGCAATATTTAAAAAGCGTATATGGGATGTGTAACGGCGAAAGAGACGCTTAATAAATGAATACGGGCCTAAGGTCTATCTAAACTAAGAAGTTCCATTTGACATTGGGAAATAGGGATGCTGTCAAATAAATCGGTTCTTACAATATCCGATTATTTAGAGATATCGATAATATTTGTTTGTATTTCTTAATCGATTACAGTTTATATTTTCAGTTTACATCATTTCGTTTATTTTTTCATGAACATTTTTATTCTAATGAGACATCAACAATTGCATGTCACTTTACTATTTAGGAACAAAAGGAGTGATTTATCTATTACTAACGGCCCGCCCCGGCTTCACCCGGGTGCAGACACTTTTTCGAGTCCAGTCCACATCACGCACATGCTTATGAACACATGATACATACATACAATACAATACATATACTCCAAAGTGAGGAACCTCCTCACTATGTGTGGCGTATCCTACAATACTGCCTTCATTTCCATTGTAATATCCAAATCTATTAATTAATGATAAATTAATTCATATTAATATTATTATTTCACTATTTATTGATGTATGTTCGTTGACAGCATACCTATTATTAGCTGAATGTTCAGTATTTTTAAAACTTAAAAAACAACTGTTTTATATCTGCTCGATTATTTAAATATTTTTACCGATTATGCGTATACAAATGCATTTGAATAGTCTCGACTCTACCGGTAAAAGACCTAACGAGGTGACTTTGTAATGTCGTCTAGAAAAAAAATATGTTGTTTAAAATGGTTATTTTGCTTTATTTAAAGAATTCTAGTTTAAATTTAGTGATTATGGTTTGTATATCTAGTGATAAAATAAGAATAGCTTCATAATTCCATGGATTTACGGAAAGTGTTATTGAAATTGTGTGGGTTACGTCTGCACAAAGTTATTTACGTTAAAAGTATGAAACGTCAAATGGAACCTGTTAGTTTAGATAGACTATAGTATGATAGAATTGTTAAATGTTGGATAAAGCTACGTCATAACCTCATAATACTCATATGTCAAAATAAAAAAACATTTCCAATGTAAAAATGAGTTGTATATCAAAACGTAGTATTTCCACAAAAATCCATTTCGCGCTTTAGCATTACTTTTACTAATGTGGCCAAGTAGAAAGGAAATGTAAATATCATTTATGGAGCCCTTCAGAAAGGTCACAAAGGCATGTGGGAGCATTTATAGGCGGAATACACTGATCTATAAACCAGCTATAAATAAATAATTAATTTTAGATTAGGAGCTACATATATCATGATCCCCTATAATAAATAAAGTGATTTATTTATAGACTACAGAAATAAGTAAAATAAGTACTATGTTCTCGCTATATAACATTGTGACTTTTAATGTCCTATGACAAGACAGAATCTTCATTCGTTATTTACAAAAATATTCACAGTCATTATCTATGAAATGAAACTTCTTTATTGTTATTTTTTAAGCTTTGTTTCAAGAAAATAGAGGTATCAAAACAGATAGATGTAACCTCGAAAGCAAAGTTTATAAATCATAAAACAAACGTGGCATTAATTAAGTGTTGACAAACGGTTTGAGTATTACACAAGCTCATAAAACGAGGTGTCCACTTCACCCCTGGGGCCACGTGCCGTCGGTTTAATGGACAGTCATTTAGGTGCAACCTTTTTATCACACACTTAGTAATTATGCTCTGCTTTGTCTTCGTTTAATTTTATCTCGTTATGTTATTTGTGAGGTAATGTGATGTGTAATTAAGGGCCAGGTTAAAAACACCCTGAACTGACGAGAATGCGTGAAGAGATTGATGAAAGTAGACGAACCGAAAGTAGTATGTCAAGATCGAGCAAAGTGGAGATCAATAGTGTCTGCCTCTGCCTGTATGGGATACAGGCGTGACGTTTATGTACATGTATGTAGATATGTAATTTATAGGTGAAATATTCGTGTTTGGCCTAAGTTGTTCATTTATATTTTATGATTTAAAAAAAAAAATGTTGGTAGTTGATTTCATCTGTATATATACTCGTATACCTTATGACTTATCAATGTAAATTTATTGTTTTACCCTAAATAGTTTTTCTAGCCGGATACCGACTTTGTATTATTCGTCCAAGATCCCAGGGCCCCCAGACGTTACTTATTTTCTCATAAAAAATATAAATGGGATAAAGTAGTGTTAGTACGTACTTTGAGTGTGTGCATACCTGCTAGCTTGGGTCGACGGCCAATTCATAGGTACCAGGTGCTAAAGGTAGATAAATACAGTACTGATTTTTCTTAAATTCTCAGTGCTGATTTTTACATATGTTTTAGATAATTTTGTTAAAAATTAATAATCATTATTGCCAGACACTTTCCATCGGCGCTTACCCTTACCAGACGCTTTAAAGCTTCAAAAAAAAAACTTATTTTTACTTATATTCTCACTCTTGATTTTTATATATGATACTTAGGGAACTATTTGAACAGCCCTGGTCAGCAGCCAGACCAATTGGAGGGGTCAAACATCCCCCCAGACACACATAAAGTGTCGCTATGTGTATAAGCGCGAGGTCATTATTTGTACGCTTGAGTGTGAGAGAGATATCTATGTGCCGTTAGAGAAGTAATAAAAATGATTGTGATTTAAGAAGCAAATTATCAGTGGTGTGTAATGCACTATTATCAGAATCAATATTGTAAACACAATGGAACAACGATACCTTCTAAAATTCTGCTCTGTTCGATATAATCAAGAGAGATTTAAAATACGTTACATACAAAATAAAATCGAACCTGAAGATAACAAGGTATTTTAAAGTGATCTGAGTTGAGAAAATTTTATAAATAATAAATATAAGTTTCTTTAACCTATGTTTAATATCTTATCATCGAGTAAAATTGAATACTACTATTTAAAAAATTCATGTATATTAAATCTTAAAATTACACAAAGCTATACATGTCTTTCTTCTTTCGGATTATTTGTAGTTTGAACATTTTACAATTCAGCGTGATCTTTACTGTCGTCATCGTCGGAGTTTGATAAGTCATCATCAACCCAATGTTGGCATTGACTATCTTCATTATCATCCTTATTACTTTCATTTTCTGTAACAAACATAACATAATTAAGAATCTAAGAGTTACACGGTTATATCAATTATTCAAAGTTAAAGTATAATACCTGATTCTTCTTGAAGCGATTCTTTCTTTTATTTCAACACGTTGTAAATAAAATCACAGATGCACTGAATAGAGTAGCCTAGAGACGACAATAAGTATAAGAAAGATATCGATAAATAGATATCTCTCTCACACTCAAGCGTACAAATAATGACCTCGCGCTTATACACATAGCGACACTTTATGTGTGCCTGGGGGGATGTTTGACCCCTCCAATTGGTCTGGCTGCTTACCAGGGGTGTTCAAATAGTTCCCTAAGTATCATATATAAAAATCAAGAGTGAGATTATAAGTAAAAATAAGTTTTTTTTTTTTTTGAAGCTTTAAAGCGTCTGGTAGGGGTAAGCGCCGATGGAAAGTGTCTGGCAATAATGATTATTAATTTTTAACAAAATTATCTTAAACATATGTAAAAATCAGCACTGAGAATTTAAGAAAAATCAGTACTGTATTTATCTACCTTTAGCACCTGGTACCTATGAATTGGCCGTCGACCCAAGCTAGCAGGTATGCACACACTCAAAGTACGTACTAACACTACTTTATCCCATTTATATTTTTTATGAGAAAATAAGTAACGTCTGGGGGCCCTGGGATCTTACTCTATATGGGAGTGATCTATGTCCTTCGTTTGTTAAGATAGAGGGTAGTGCATAGGTACAATTTATAAGCTGGCGATATAAGCATCAATTTTTTCAATAGACTTTAAGAGTTATCGAAATAATAAGGACACCTTTTGTGTTTTCTAAAATATCATCAACATCAGCCCGTTGCAGTCCACTGCTTGACATTGTCCTCTCCCAAGGTACGCCACAGGGCACAGAACCCGGTCTGCTGCTTTGTGCACCCAGTCACTGCCTGCCCTTTTGTACAAGTCATCCCGCCATCTGGCCAGAGAACGTCCCTCGCAACGTTTGCCAAGACACGCTACATCCAGAACACGCTTACTCCAACGGTTATGCGTCCTGCGACATAGGTGGTCAGCCCATTGCCACTTTAACCTACTAACTTTCAGAGCTATGTCGGTCACCTTGGATCTCTGACGGATGACTTCGTTCCGAATTTCTAAAATATAAAACCTGCCAAATTTAGTTAATCCTACAAAACAACAAACGAGTGAATTACAGAAATACTCTGAAGTTCGTATATCCTCAGTTGAAACGGCATGTTAAATTTGTGCGACCATTCTACAAAGCTTCTAACGAGTGACTCGAGTTTGCTTTCAGCCACACGTTTGACACAGACGGCCCCATAAATATCTATAACCTGCGGTCCTGTGGCGGCCAATACTCGCGTGACCTTGCCAGGATATCTGGCCATTGAATTCTAAATACCGGATATATCCAGACTGCGACCAAAACGAAGCCAGGTGGTAGTTTTAGTGACTACAGACACAATGCAAAAATAAGTCGTCGCTTTTTGTTTGCTAAATTTTGTTACGCAGTGTCTGCATTCACTAAAACTACCACCTGGTTTCGTTTTCGGTCTCAGTCTGGGTACATCCGGTGTGTAAAGACTAACATAAATTTGGTATACAATTTGAGATCGGAAATTCCTCTCACAGCGTCGTTGTCTCTTTCCCATAGTCAGGAAACTTCTTGGAGGTCCAATAAAGTATCATCCGTTCTTTCCATTTTTCATCCTCTAAATCGCAATCTTACTAAAGTGTTATTAGTATACACGGATAACAAGTTTATCAATTTTTACCTATTGAGCCGCTTGATTGTTTACTCTATCTGTACTATCATCACCAGACTCCCAATCATCAGTTCTAACTTCCCACACTGAAACTTAGAGAATATGCATGAAATCTTAGATAAACTACTTTCCATACATTAATGAAAAAAAATTAAATGTAATTAATTGCTTTCGCTTCTGTGCACGTCCTTTAGTATAGTTATGAGTCTTTTGATGGTTTAATGTATTTTAAATATTATGAAGAATGAGTTGTAGTTCTGTTGATATTTATATCCTTTGTGTCTCGATAAGATAAATCTGGCCTTTGAAGTTATTAATACGAGTATGCCCAATACATCCAATGCATTGAATATACAGAAATAAAAGAGACATTGAAAGACACAAACGAAAAAAGGGACTACTATTTATACCTAAAATTTCATACTTATTTCTTTAAATTAAATCTTTTCACGCCAAATGTTCGAAGGTGATTTCATATTCAGTAGGTATTGAGGCATATTTTAGTTAAACATGATTTATTCGGCGATATTACGCACCCACGCCTGGCTTGAATGGCATTACGTTGACAGCTTATGAGGTCCTTTATTTATATTTGATTTATGTAGTGAGCAGAGATATGGCCGTTAGTAAACCGCAGTTGGTATAGTTATTTGATGAGCGCACGGTGTACCTTGGGAGTATGAGTTGTTTATTTGGGTTTGTATCAATTAGACACAACTGATAATATGTAGCATTTATTGGGGAAATTTAATTATTTATTATGAGATGGTTTTGTGAATAAAAATCAGGTTTGAAGCCCAAAGGATATTGCTAAGTAAAAATGACACCTTTTTTTCTTGTTAAACTTAGTTTTTGTTAGCATTAATTTAGTTTGAGATTTTATTACCTCTGGCATACTTCAAATAAAAGATTTTCCCGTATCTTTATTTTCATCCATTTCAATCCACTTCGGCATTGTAAAACTTCATAGCCGCGAATACATGTATATTTTTTATTATAAAAGCAGCAACGCTCATTTCGACGAAATTATGATTACACTCCAAACAGGGTTTGTTGACCCGATGCTAAAATTAAAATTTACGGCTCAAAGTACTTTCGATGCTCAGGCGTGGAATTACTAAATGGGTAATTTTTTAACATAAAACTGGAAAGTCCGAAAGCAAAAGTCACTTGGGCATTCACAAAAACAAATCGTGTTTGGTGTTAGGCAATGTAATGCAAATTTCGGGAGTACCCGCCGAATCCGGTTTACAAAACAGCCATTGTTATAAAAATAATTGGGGTCACGTCGCCGTTAGTCTACAGTCTAAACAATAATGTACGCACAGGGCGCCTCGAATATTATACTATTAGGCAATTACGTTCCTTTTTTCAAGTGTTTAATTATACTCCAATTTGAGGATCATTGTTTTCACTCTTCTCTATTAGCAGCCCCGTATAATAAAGATATTGTTTTATTTCTAGCAGCAAAATGTATTTTAGTTTATTTGTGAACACTCGCTTAAAGTTATAAAACTTTGTGATCAAATATACATGTCACTATAATTAGGCGGGTATTTAAATATTTAATTACTATATTAACTAGTTTTTTGTATAAAAATTAATAAAGTAATGAGGATTAACCGGCGACTCCTGCCTCGATCCCGGAGCCGTTTCAATGCGCTGGACCACCGTGGGGACTCGACTCAATGGTCGCCCGGATAATAATAATAAATAATAAATACACCCAACAGTCACATACATAGTCCTGACCCCACACTAAGATCGAGTCTTGTGTCGTGGGTATCAAGAACTACGAGAGACTTTTCGGTCTCACAAACACCCAGACCCGAAACAAATACTTGTGGTTCTCACAAACATTTGTCTCAGTGTCTTCGGATGGTTACATCTTTTCCGGGTGGCTCAAGGTTGAGTCGCAAGACCAGGGAACCCAACATCACCGCTCCCCCCCCCCAGGCAGTGGTAGCGATAAATCGTTTTTCTCCGCCAATATATATATATATATCACGCGCAGTCATCTTTCAATAAAAGAACACAATACTTAGTCAACAACATATTTTGTCCACAAGCGTTTGCCAATTGGCACATCCGGTACTGAAACAATACAGGCAAGTTCGTCGAATAAATCTAAAAACTTGTGCAAGGAATTACTTGTTCTAAATTTAGAAAACATGGCCCAAGGTTTAACAAAGCCAATTTAAAACATTACAAATAATATAACTTCGGTGTCGATTTATTTTATGGTAAGCCTGACATAATTATTTAACCAGATTTGTAATTAGAAGCTTACATATTATAATATAAACTTGTATAATGATAGGTTTGATTTACATATATTCTTTATCTTCTCCTTAGATACTGTATATAAAAGATAGTCTTAAATCTACGTTTAACGCTAATTGACCGTCATAATTTTTTCGACGGCACAAAACAATCCATGTGACCGAGTAAAAGGTCTTTCTCACGGTAAAAGGGCAATTGCTATTTTAGTATAAAAAAGACAAATTAAGCGTCAACGCACTAGATTAATGCTATAGTTATGTAGTATCACGGACAGACATAATTATAAACCTACGCACTTAACTGAATATTTTACGGCAAGCACCCGTTGAATAGTCAAAATTTATGTATGCTCTATTCGGACGTCACCGCAATGCCTGATATAATTTTCGTAACTAATCAATGAATAGCGGTTTGATATAATGACGTTTTGAACAAAACTTTTAAAATTTGGAACGCTGGAATTCAAAAGCAATTTAACATGTTACAAATTTAATTTATAAACACTAATACACACCTGGCTGTGTAACCCTTACCTTTATTATAAAGTCATCGGGGTACGCTACTTTAATCTTCAGGGTTCTTTTTCAAAATTACCCTGCCATACCTCGCGGGATCTGTTACCAGTCCGTATTTGAAAGGCTTTTATTTTAATCAATGTAAAATATCTGAATGAGTGTTGTTCTTATAAAGATTCATGAGTCCCGTCGGATCGGGCTCAACGGAGCGACGCACCAGGTTATTATTTACCACTTTCTACCGCATTTTATTACTAACCCACAAAAGGGTCAAATAATAAAAAGAAGTGTTCGCATTGTGGCTAAAACAATAGTCCGATATTTATGGCTCTACCTTTGTGAATACCCGTTTCCCGGAGTAAACTTTAGACTTATGAAGTAATTTGGTATAACGGCCCACATTATTGCAAGTGGAAAGCGCCGCATTTTTCACTGTCAAAGAATTGTCGTACTCGTCTAACGGCGTATGTGTTTTATGAATATGTTGTTCGGAAGTCGTGGGGTTCGGTGTATCATAAACAGTGCCTTGAACTTTATGAGCCCTGCTTCAGACTGTATTTGGATTAGCTCAAGGTTTTACAATGGACTGAAAATGTCATAATATTTTATAGAGTATACATGTTTTGTCATATTTGCATGATACATAAGTTATTCACTTCTGACTTTATTCTTGTATACTTTTGCAACATATAGATACGTCTGTTCTTTGTTCTTCTGTCTGTTCTTTCGTCTTTGATAGTTATGAACTAGATATTGAGAAAACAACAATAAAGTTCTGATATCACAGCTATCTCTGGCATTATTACCAGCCTTTGTTAACTTTGAATAAGAATTTTAAATTAAATCAACTCACTACTGCTTGAACAATAATTATTTTAAACACAAAAGCTTTGCTTACATTTATACTTCAAAATGACTATCTTATAAATCTATATCACGACACTTCATGTCATATTATTCCTAAATTTAGAAAAATTATAATAAAAAGTAAAGTCACCTGTTTTTTCCATATATAAAAGTAAGCCATGCCGCAACAATAAAAATAGAAATCAAAGCGTAAACACGCCACATCACGGTACAAAAGGTGCCAAATCTTTTTATACAAACGCTCAAACACAAAAGTAAAAATCCCGGTTGTAATAACCCGGAAAATGACCCCTGTCATAAACGGCCGGGTAACCGGAAATTTGCTGATCCTTGCCTGTCCCTTATACCCACTGGCTAGTCATTTAGTCCACTTGAACGCAATAATTGGCTTTGTTACGAGCGAATATCTTAGTGCGGTTAGAGTTCATACCATTTTATGCCGACGTTTTCGTCTGTTATGTTTTAAACTTAAATATTCCTGTGCAAGTGTTACGTAAGATTTCGTTTTATTTCTGACATTTCGTGTGACCGATGAACGGTTTGCTTTTAGTAATTTGTAGATATAAAAACTTTTCATTTTTGAGTATTATACTATGCTCGTGTATACAATATTATGTATCATAATGAGATTTATCTCAGTGCAGATCTTTAAGGTAATATCGGTATCTTAAAAATATGCTGAATTTTTTCTCAGAATAATTTGACGTATGGTCCAACGACAACATTTCTTCTATCTGTCAAAATTCCGTACTTATTATGTGAATTTATTGCAATAAATTGGAAAGTACTCTTGCAGAGATTATAGAACTTGCGAATAGAACTCATGACTTTACGGCCTAATACCCGTGTTCACCGCCACTAGATCTGGGAGGCGATAGCAATTCCACAATAACCCTTATGACAATAGCAGACTAGTTATCGTGTTCTTCATGTCTCTTAATTGTAGTCATACGAACCATCGCACGCTTAGCTGGGACTGGAATGATATTTGGCGATTTTCGGATGAGTTTGGCCAGATTCCAACCGAGTGGTTGAAAATAAAAGCGGGCTGCTGACGCGATTATCCTACCACGTGAACTAGTTTATCGCTTGTAAATATTATGCTGTATCAGATAAAAACAACGGAACTGAGATGTCAGACGATAACCCTAATTCGAAATAAATGTGGGCTTAGAATAATACTACATTACTTTTGGTGAAACGTAGGTGACTAACTCATGGTATTTTACTGACTACTCTTATTTTTTATGATTGTTATTTACTTTATTGTTATATAACAATTAGTTAAAAATAGAGGGAGGAAAACAATTGGATAAATTTACTATGGCCAACTATGATAGACAAAGGACTCGAACCAACCGCCTTGCTGTCGTATTTCGTTCGGTGAGTAAGATTGCCGGGGGCCGTATACTCCATTCCTCCTGCCGTCCTTTTTCCTCTCCTTTTCCCTTTCATTTTGAGGGGCTGGGAATACAGCTATAGTCTAAATGGTGTAAATGTCACTTACAGTCGTCTAAGCCTTTACTTAACCTAAAGGCAGTTAATTATATTTTCAACACGGATATTATACACTTAAATATAACGGGTATTGCTTGTTTTATTGACTACACTGCTGATTTTTTTATAATTTGGTGTAGCTTGTTAAATCGTTCCGCCGATAGATGGCGAGCCAATGCCAAAACACAACAATCATAATAAGCTATAAAACATCAATACCATACACTGTAATATTATATCCAATGCGGCGATAAAACGCGCATATTTTGTCACACGATGCCGTCATCATCTAGAAAATGTAAGCCCGTTTTTATTAAGGTAAAAATAATACCGGCGATGCTGTTAAAATTTTCAATAAAACTCACCGGAGCGCCGGTTGCGCGAGGCATATCGTTTTTGTTTTTGTAGTAAGGTGTAGCTTCATAAAAATGCGGTTGAGCTGTAATTGGGTTATGATCGGACGGTGGTCAGGACAAACTCCGGGGACGGCCCTTTACTGCCGCAAATATATTTTCAGCCCGTTTCAGACATAAACCCCCGGAATATTCACTGAAAATGTTCCACAAAACCGTTGATGCTGCGTTCATGTCGCCCTACTTACACTAGTTGTGAACCAACGTTTATGAACTTGCATGCTTAGGAAATTTGATACATATACAGTATAATAAATATTGCATGAAATTAAAAACAATAACTAAACACATAAAAATCCTTAAAAAAACAATTCCCAAAAAGGATGTAAAGTAATGTGTTTCAGTCATTGACTTATATTCTACCGATAGACGCGACACATCAAAGAAATAAAGTGCCCCAGTATTTTAAAAGCACACTGCAATATTACATCACTTACCTGATATTTTAGGTAGCCTGCCTCGGTGGCGTAGTTGTATTACGGTACGGTTACAAAGCTGAGGTCTCGGGTTCGAGTCCCGGGTCGGGCAAAGTGATATTGGATTTTTCTATTCATTATCAGCCCGGAGTCAGGAATTTGTGCCCGATATGGCGATAAGCTCGCCCCCTATCACATCGTGGGACGGAACATACAAGGCGAAATGTGGGTGTCCTGGTGGCGCCTCTGCCTACCCCTTCGGGGATAAAGGCGTGAGTTTATGTATGTATGTATGTACCTGGTATTTTATTAAAATATTGTAACTTCAGACAATTTGCTTTCGGTTTGACGGCGAAACATTAATTTACTACTTTTAAACGTATGCGATAAGGCGTACTGCACTGTCACTGTCACGAAGCAAACTGATTCATGTGTGGTGCAGGCACCGCAAGTAGGTGGGACACATTTTTTGTACTGAATGTCTTATCTAGTGTAACATTGACATCGATGGTTTCAGTGCATAATTATTTAGAAAATTTCGTATAGAATAACACATGGATTTTGTATTTCTTTTTTCATAATTGTACAGAAACAACTGCAAAATGCAAACAGTAATTTTAAATTTTTCGTAGTTGTAAAATATTAATTAAATTAGACACAAAAGTGTAAATTTGCTTGGCTCCGGTAGCTAAAAATCTGTTATAGTGACTTGCGTTTTCCCGACTTTGTCGACCAGTACAGCGATAGCAATGTTTTTTTTTTAATTCAATAGGTAGGATTTTTTCATATAATATATTTGTTGCTATACCATCAAAAAATCGTGAGGGGAGTGGGAAGGAAACAGGATGGAAAGAGAAAAAGGGTATTATACGGTAATCTCCCTCAGCCAACGAAACGCGTCACCTTCGCTGTCACATCATGGCCATCTCCTGTGAGACAGTGACACTGTCCCGGACGAGCCTATCCATTCATGTTGAGTCCAGACGGACAACAACGTGGCTCTACCACTTTTGGCAAAGATTTGAAAGAAGTTGAAAGAGTTTCTGTTCCATTTTTGGTTGATCTCGTTTTTGGCATTGATCAAACGTGTTTTCAACTGCAATAAATCAATTTATTGAATTCAAAATAAATGGCGGGAAGGTCCCCATATAATGCAAGGAGCCGTTTGGATTGGTATCGAATAGATACGGATATCCACAACATTGTCATTTTCATTAAAATTAATATTGTTCCGGTTTTGAGGACAAGAATATCATCAGGCGAACGAACTGTACTATACCTCTCGTCATTCTAACTAATAAAAATATATATACTAAAATACACACGCAGTTTTAGCCATTTATTGTAATCTACAATAATATTTGCTACCTCAATAATTTCTAAAAAAAATCTCCCGCCAAACAGCAGTGTAAATGCACTGTTGTGTTCCGGTTTGAAGGACATTGTAGCCAGACTAACTACTGGACATAATGAGACTTAGCATCTTATGTTTCAGGATGGCAAGGAATTCCACTGTAATGCCAAGTAGGCGAATAGCCTGCTCGTCTCGCCATTCATCGCAAAAAATTAAATTTTTTATGTAATTTTTGCACAAACATTCAAATGGCTAAGAAAGAGGTCGTTTCAAACTAAATATTTACTTAGCATGGTCGTGCTCGGTGAATTTTTATCGATTTCTCATGTTGCGTTAAAAGGGCTCATTTGGTTTTATTGTATGAAATGTATGGAAGTATAATTTGCATTGAGCCGGTGGTCACGCACGTCGTAGGGCGTTTCCTTTTTTATTGTTCGGGTCTTAGGCTTTCGTCGTACGTTAATGCGGTGGGTGGTTTGAGGTTCACCCGCAGGGATAATGTTCCACTATCTTGCGTATATCAATTTTATACAAGAACTTTTATTTACGGATTATAAATAGGCATTTGGAAGTAATGTCGCGTAAGTAGGTACGGGATTTTTTGGTATATAATTTTGATGATTCAATCAATAAAAGGTTGGGAGATCTAAAACGAGTTCGAGTTTGATTTTTGGTCGTTGTTTTATTTCTTCGTACATGTTTGTTTTGTGGTGGTGTCGGTTTGGCTTGTGGTGTATTTATCCATGCAATAAATATTATAAAATACATCAAAAAATGTTTATAGACCAGGGACCTTTGTGGGCTAGTAATAAAAAATAATAATACAGATATAAAGTGTTAATGAACTTTTGAAACATTATCGTATTTTATTATCAAAAACACGAAAGGTATAAAAGTAACAAACACAAATAATCCAATTAATTTAAAGCACGCTAAAACATTTTAACAATAAATTTTACAGTATTACACGAAATATAAATTGTAATAAACTGGATTTTAGCCTAACAAATAGGTCCACATATAACGCAATTCCTTCGTAAAATCATTAAAGTCTTTACAAAAATTAGGCGCACAGTTTTCGTTTACACAAACTGAATGATTTTGGTTTAAAGCGAGTGACATCACTTCAGGCCTTTTCAAGATTCCAATTTGTCACAAATGTGTTGGCAAGTAAGGTGTACCGAAATTTCTGCCTCGGAAAAATATTTTTTCCTCATACTCTCTAATGAGGCTTCTTTCTTAGATACTTATCTGAAGTTTTTCCTTCCGAATCGTGATGTCCGCGCTACTAAGCTGCCCTGTAATAAGTAGCTAATGCGGATACCATTTATCATTGGCCCTTAGATAAATTAATTATTAATTACACAGTTACTTATATCCAATTAATTTCGATATTAATATTTGGGACTGACATTTTTCCCATTTAGTAATTTCCGTTTATGATGTAGGTCGATCGGCTTCGACAAGGGAATTGTGTATTTAAATAAGGATATTTTTCAGTGTGGGCTATCGAGGGCAGATTAGGGTCCTCCTCAATGTTATCGGGGTCTTGTACGAGGCAATTATTTTTCCCAACGACCTACATTACGATATTTTTTTCTTTTTCTTTGCTTTAGAATGATAAATTGTTTGGCTATAATAAAACAGGGCAATATCCTTATTAGAAATGGTCTGTTCAAAGGGTGACTGTGGGTTCGTGGTCTGTTGAGTTTAGAGAGTAGTGTAGGACTACCCAATTTTACTTATGTCGTAAGTGCAATAATTATGTGTATTCCGAACTTAACATGCTTAAATCATCAATAAATGTTTTGATAAAATTACTTTATTGACCAAACAGGTAATTAGCAAGTAATTTGCTTTCCTTTTTGTAATATAGTTTATATTACAATACTTGATCAAAATCTCCAAATTAGATTGTGGTATTTATTCATAATTAAACTTCCTCGACGAATTGATAGTTCTTCAAGAAACCAAGTTTTAGTTTCCTGTCCACGCAACAACTTAGAATAGTCGATCCTGAATTTAAAATGGCGCGTTCGGTAGGTACATATTACATTCGTACATACTTTTCTTCGGTTCTCCTAGACGTTACGTAGACAGGTGCTTGGTTTTACATTCTTGATTCAAACGTCTCCAATTTACGATTACGTAATTTTCAACATCTTTGATAATTGACTCATAAATCTCCTCTATATACTCTTATGTTATCGTCAAGGCTTCAGCCAGCTGCGTTGAGATTGACTCTGACTAAACCAGCCTTTCCAGAGCAGGCTATATGGTTTAGCACATTGGCGTAATGTGATAGACTTCATATACGATCCGAGTTGAGTGAAGAATTTTCAAGTATACAGAAATCCTCAGGATTTTCCCCTTCACTGTCAAAGCAAGAATACACGCGTTACTTCTAAAAGACAGTACACATACATACATAAACTCACGCCTTTATCCCCGAAGGGGTAGGCCGAGGCTCCACCAGGACACCCACATTTCGCCTCTTATGTTCCGTCCCACGATGTGATAGGGGGCGAGCCTATCGCTATATCGGGCACAAATTCCCGACTCCGGACTGATAAATAATGAATAGAAAAATCCAATATCACTTTGCCCGACCCGGGACTCGAACCCGAGACCTCAGCTTTGTAACCGTACCGTAATACAACTACGCTACCGAGGCAGTCAGAGTAAAAGAAAGAGACACGAGAGACGAGGCAGTCTAAAAGACAGTAGTTTGTGACCCAAGTTCGAAACCGCGACCACCGGTTTGGAAGTCCAGTCCTTAAACAACTGAGCGATTCTTCATACAGATGCATCATATAATACATACTGTATGGTATCAAAATACAACCTGTTGTATATACCGTTCGTTTATTATAAATGTTTGCATATTTTAACCTGGAAAGCGGAGCCCCGTTAAGCTGATTTGCTCGGTGACCTTTTAAATACAAGCTTAACACCGAAATCTGACCCGTGTACGAAAATTAATAAGGGGATAATTATTACATAGCCAATAATGAAATGACTTCATTGCCTCGCTGATGGAAATCTGATATAATGCGCATAACATGTTGTGAAATTTAATGGATTTTAATATGTGCTTTATGGATGATTTTAATTGAGTTAGTTAAGAACCGAATATAAGAATATATTCGTTTGCAGTTTTGTAAATTGATAAATGTGAAATGTAATGCCGTCAATTTATTCTTTCAGGTTTTGAAAATATGATCCGTTGTGGGGGCTTATGTTCAGTAGTAGCTTTTTAACAAGCTTTTAGTAGCTTCGCCTGTATTTATGTAACGGAATCTTTGAAGTCGATTTTCGAGCACTTCAAAACGTCTCATTAATTTGAAATTTTGCACACTTATCAAGGACCGATGACAGTAAAATCATTTCATAACTTTTTGACATTATCTTTAGCAGGATGTTCAGATTTAGATTTTTTCAAAAAAAATTAGAACTGTGTAATTATCGTGAAGCTGTTCTCCTTAGATATGATCACCGCAATTTTTACAAATCTCAAACTAATTTTGTCAATTAGTTTTAGCTTTTTAAGTAAGGTTATTTACAAAAGCGTGATTTTTCAGTTTCTTAAACTATTATTGAAGATAAAGAAATCATGTTATATGCTTCATTCATACCATCTTTCATGCGTATCTTACTCAAGAGTGATCTGTCTTTGACCCTCGGTAGACTAGAATCTAATGCACTGCTTTGTTTGTAAAATATCTAATTAATTATCTATTCAAGCGTAGTATTTAGAACTAATAAAAGCCTATAACTGCATAACGTGCAAAAATAGCTTCTCTTCGTAAGGAATATAAAAATTATATATCCTTTAAATACTGAAACACAAGTGCGCGACAGTTGAAGTAACATCTCTTACTTCTATATTGTTATAGAGTGTCGTCGCGTCTGGTTACTGTGCCCTTTCTGTGCTTCGTACTGAAACCACAGACATGTAAATAATATTGAAAACAGATAAATCATTAAGATCGATATTTTTATGATCCTCTTACTAGTAACGGCATGTGTATACTGTACATAGCGAAATATAATTTTCTGAGTTGCACTCTTATATCCGCGTTATATTCTGAATCTGTTAGTGCAAAATCTTGGGCAATACCAATGATGCCAGCCAATTGTGATTTCATACTCCACCAAATTCAAAAATCCGAAACAGCTCACTCCCGCTATAAATCCAAATTGTAACCCGAAGCAATTACATTCATGTTTTTAATCTCCCGATATCCGTTTCGTGACGACCGCAAAACGCGTCATGCTACCTTGGGGAGCATTATTTCAAAGAGTTTGTGAACAGGGTCGTAAACCACTAACGACTGCCCGACAGCGATAATGAATTCACTCTACACTCCAAACGGCACCGCACATTTGAATCTAACGAGGGACTCAAAATATTTCAATATGTAGGCTATATAGGCGCGACGGGCTGCGCCGGAATTAAATACATGGCAAGAGATTTTACGTGGATAAAATTAATGACTTTTTATATATTATTATTACCGAGATTAACAAGGCCAAGTCGCTCTCCTGGTGGTAAGCGTCACACCTTCCAATGCCCGTCAAAACTAACATAAATATAACAGAACTAATCATCTTATGTTGAGACATAAGATGTTAATGCTGAGGAATTGCTTTGTAATTCATGGTGTTGTTTGGTTTTCTTACTGTCCATGAGTGGTCGTATCGCTTACCATCAGGCGAATGGCAAGTTCGTTTCGCCATTTAAAAAAAAAAAATATGTCTGTTAACCTGTAATCCCATTGTACAGCTTAGACTTCTCGAAGCTGCGTCTAAACTATCAAAAAATGTACAAGTGCCACGAAGCAGCAATACCAAAGGACAAGTCAGATTTTTCATACTCATGTGTATATTGATAGTGAATTATCCCGCTTTTTAACTGTAAAGGAAACATCTTAAGGAATCCTTCGTACAACATAGATTGACACGAATTCCTGTAGTGTGTGAATTCGCCCACCGCGCTACGCTAACATGTTGAACTATGGCACAAATTCTCGCAACTTGGGAGAAAACCCGGGCCTTGTAGTGGACTGGATGGGTTGGATTATTGGAGTTATCGTGAATGCGATTTTTGCTGCTAAAGCGAAATTACTATATAGCAGCTGAGGCATTTTCACTTTCCTATTACGACTTCATGATACATTCCATAATCATTCTGCTAGCTAAAACTACGTTTTAAATAGTCCTTATAATTTTTGGGTCACTTAATTATTTAATGACGACATTATTAAAGTTGGTCTAATAGACCGGCTCTGAATTATAAACTGACGTACAGGACCTGTCGGCGACTCCTGAGAATTACCGCGTCCGTTTTCCGGCGTAATAGCGTTCTAATTTCTCGAAGAATAATTTCTTTCAAAGATTATATATTAGTTCTGTTGGAAAATAAACCACTCGAAAACCTTAATTAGCCCACTTATAATAAGTGACTAAAATCCCCAGGCCTTTAGTATTTGTGCGGTAAGTAATTAAATATTTATAGCATATTGCCCATTACAGGGTATGGGCCATCTCAATTATGAAGTCAATAAAATACCTATTTAAATTATACGACGACCGATCGAGAAAAATAAATAAAAATGAGCAAGGCAAGCTTTGTAAGACAAGTCACAAATATTTATTTCAGTAACTTGACCAAAACCAGGCCCACTGAATTTGACTCGCTGGATCTACTCAGAACTGGGTCGCGCCGCGTAGTATCCAGTGGTAAAGTTAAGCCCGCTGAGTTTGTTCACCGGGTCTTCTCAGTCGGGTCGCGTTGGATCCGGTAGTAAGCCTAAAATTACGTGACGTTTCGGAAATACTCATGGTCGTTATTTAATCAATTGGACCCAAAACAAGCCCACTGAGTACTATTCGCTGGATATACTCAGAATTGGGTCGCGTCGCGTAGTTTCCAGTGGTAATGGAAGCCCACTGAGTTTGTTTCGCCGGGTCTTCTCAGCCAGGGCCGCGTTAGATCCGGTGGTAACATTAAACCGCTACGCACCGCTTTAATAATACTTATGGTCCACTTAGACATCGATTAACGTAAATAATGTATTTCCTAAGGAAAAAATACCATAAAATACTATTAATTAATATAATAAAATTAATATAAATATTACAACGAATAGAATCTTGTAAATAGAAAATAAGTACTATGTGTATTGACTTGTCATAAGAGCTATTTAATTGCCTACGTGAACAATAAACGAATTTCATTTCATTTCATTCTACTTTTATAAAAGGAGATTATCAATTCGACCTGTATGTATGTAATATTGTCATAATTGCACAGTTTTTGTATATATGTTACTCTATTATAGCTTCTGAACATGTGTGCCAAATTTCATAAGTGTATGTATTGTTTGTATTTTTGTCCACGCATATCTTAAGTTGAATTAGGTATAATCCAACTTAGGAGTAGTGTAAGTTTCATCAAAATCAGTTCAGTGGTTTTTGAGATATAGCAAGGACCCCCAATCTTTTTCAGCCCGCGGCGCACATACGTCCTAACAAAAAAATAGGTATGAAATTAGTTTTATTTACTGCTAGTATTTAACGAAAAAGAAAAAAATAATAAGAAAATTAAACCGACTTTAAAATTCTAATCTATTCAATAAATATAAAAAAGGAAAAATAAAAAATAGTAAAAAAAAAACTAAAGTACCTAAATATGCCAATTATATTTTTGAGGTCGGTGCCAGCGTTAATATTTGGGACCAGCTGCACACCGCTGTTTTACCAGCATAGTTCGTAGTGTGATGTTTAATAGTTTGCACTCTTCCAGCTGGCACCAACCTCAAAAATAGAGTTAGCATATTAAGGCATTTCGGTTTTTTTAAGACTAATATTATTTTTTCCTTTTTATTGGTTATTGATTGAATAGATAACAATTTAGAAGTCAGTTTACTTTGTTTAGATATTTTTTTATTGAGATATAAATCCCAAGAAGATGTATCAAGTATACAGGATCTGACAGAAAAATATTATAAATCTGCTAACTCAAAGTGTGCTACAACAATTTCGGTCACATTTTTTTCACCTACTGCAAAAATAAACGTGTTCATTAGCTGGTGTGATCTTTAAAAAATGATGTTGCGTAATTAAAGCGCAGGGATAAACTTATTACATTTTCAAGGGGCATTAAAAATTCTTGATGACTTGTGAAGCGACGTGACGCTTATATTTTCACCGGCTGTTTTATGAAAAAAAAAAAAACGCGTTATTTTTTCCAACGCAACGTGATAATGAGCACGACGGTCAATTAATTAGCCTTAAACAAGTCGTTTTGCTGTTTTTACGCAGTAGCTTAACTGTATTAGGTGGGGTGCAGAGTTTTTAAGCTAATTAGGTACGTTGCCAACCGACATAACTATGTTGTCTACATAGATGTTCTTAATACTTGCTAGTTGTGTGGGTGTAATTTGCATAAAGAATTTCCTTGCTTTATGGCTTGACTCACGGCATCCGTAATGGTTGAGGTGGCGTTATGCGACGCCTTCGCCACTGTAATTAGAGAGTGAGGAATAAAAAAGGCCATAAAAGCTTTTAAAATTCAGTAATGAAATTTCTTTACTTATAAGGTTTTCTGGAGGAGTAAGTGCCTCTAAAATGTTAGCTTTGGGCATTAAAATTATGCATGTAAGATTTAAGATTATTATAAGCTTAAAAGTCTTACTGGTGGAGTGGGCGAAAAACTAAATGTAAAACAAAAAGCTGCGGGTTTGGTCCCCACATTGAGATTAAAATATAATATGTATCATCATAATTTTCAGGCACCAGATGTCCAACGCTTATATTCTTAACTAATCATAGTTGATAGTTTATTTTAATTGGAAATTAGAATAACACTATTTTATTTTACACATACTCGTATGTAAATATTAAAGATACTGCTTAAAAATGTATATTTTTACACAAACATATTACATCAAAAAATATCACGCTTAATTCTGGCCTTTCTGTACAGAATAATCTTACTTTTAGGTGCTACAAATGAGCAGCGATGAATTATTCGCCTCTAGCTCCATTTGTAACATTGTTATTTCATAATTACTTTTGAAATATAATGGTCATTCGGGGAAGAACAATAAGAATCGCTGAAAGTGATTGATGAAGATAGATGAAAATAATAATGCGGTAGGTTTTACTCCCAACAATTATTAATTTATTATTATTACGACACAAATAGGGACTGTATGTATGTTAATTTATTGTTCTAATATTTTTATTTTTTATAGGTATTAATTAATGTCATACTATTTAATGCGCGTATTTGCATAAAACCTTAAGACTACAACCTGTTTGCATAGAACCTCAATATTAAAACCTTCATGCCGAAACTCCCGCCATTCGTAAATGGAAAAAACAACAACAACTCCCGCCATTCGAGCACTCACTTCGCGCCAAAAAAACATGAAATTCGCTCTTTGTTTTTGTATTTGCATTTGATGAAATAAATATAACAATTTCAAGATAGTCCGGGGTGTGATTTCAAATTTCTAGCACTAGTATATTTGGGTACTCGGTGGCGTAGTTGTATTACGGTACGGTTACAAAGCTGAGGTCTTGGGTTCGAGTCCCGAGGCGGGCAAAGTGATATTGGATTTTTCTATTCATTATCAGTCCGGAGTCAGGAGTTTGTGCCCGATATGGCGATAGGCTCGCCCCCTATCACATCGTGGGACGGAACATACAAGGCGAAATGTGGGTGTCCTGGTGGCGCCTCTGCCTACCCCTTCGGGGATAAAGGCGTGAGTTTATGTATGTATGTATGAAATAACTATATTATAGGTTTTTCATACAGGGTATATCAGGACTGCGACCGGAAACGAAGTGACTTCAAACACAATGCAACTAAAAATTTTGCAAAAAAAAAATCATCATCTTTCTTTTGGTAATATTTTAGTATATAATAATATAGTAATAGTTTTCCTAAAATAATGATGTACACCTTTTTTTTTTAAGAATCATATCGGATCATAAAAAGCACCTCATACTTTACCCTATCATAGAAATGATTACACTCTGAATATATGAAGCGAAGCATGCTGCTTGAGTTAATACTAAAAATAATTCTAACTACCCGCGGCTCGCAAAGCTACAATAATTGTGGCAAATATGCAAATAGGTTACATCATTCTCGCTATCCGTAAACTCTAAAAACGTTGGTGTAATGTGCTCAGCATACTGCATTTCCCTTAATGATCACTTCCCACCGGTTCGAGTTGGCACAACGTTGGAATGTGTACATAACTGCTTTCTGCCTCATTAGACGACTGTATTTATCGCTTGCCTTATATGTTACACTATGTACATGGTCGTTCATTAATGGCGTAACAACATGATCTTTATTATTAGTTTTTATATCGTTTTTTTTCAGGACAAAATGGCGTAGGAGAAAGTATACGACCAGCCGAAAACTGCTGCAGGAATGATAGCGAAGATGAAATTGTACAGTTATTTTAGCCATATTTTTCGCCAACGAGTATCGCAATTAGAATTGAAGTGGAAATGACGTTTCATTTCCAAATCACTCAAAGATACATTTCTCTTTGAGTGATCTATCTATCTATCTATATCAGCCTATAAACGTCCCACTGCAGGGCACGGGCCTACTTTACAATCGAGAGAATCGATTGAGAGTGGTTAGGCCATATAGTCCACCACGCTGGCCTAGTACGGGTTGGCGGACTTACATACCGTAGAAATTCTTTAAAATCGCTACGGTATGCAGGTTTCCTCACGATGTTTTCCTTCACCGCTAAAGTGCGTGGTGATTGACTAGCAATACACACATAACTCCGAAAAGTCAGACGATTTGAACCCGCGACCACCGTGAACATGTAGGCAGCCTCGTCTGGTCCGTTACCACCAGGCCACCACGCACTTTTTTTAGTAATACCCACGGCTAAAAGCGTACTCATGACAGGCCACAAATGGCTTGGAAAGACGATATGAAGTTTAAGCTAGATCCAAAGAGCTCAACGCCGCGACCAATTCAAGAAGGTTCACACCAAGCAATTTAAAGAGGCTAGGAAGAAAAAGTAGATTATTATTCTCGAATGAAAACAAGCCTGTCGTTAAACTTGATTTTGCTGTCTACTGTTAGACGTCTGTTCACAGAGTAAACATACAACCTGATAAAAATCCAGTTGTTTGGAGAAGGCCCTTTCCAATAGATCCTAGTTTTGTAGAATTCCAAAGTACGTAATAAGCGTGATGATGGTGATGATTATACTAAGTATTGTGTTATAGCCATTAAAAACTACGAGAGCCTTATTATGGCTTTATAAACCTGAGACAAATATTTGTATGTAGTACATCGCTTAAACATATTATTCGGTCAGTTACTGAACCTCCGATCTCTCGTTTTAAAACCGACTTCTTACCAAACTACCACGCCGAAGCTGCCAAAAATGCATATAATTCACATTCATTAAAATATTGCACTATAACGATACAAGTGTAATTCAATTTCAACAAAGATATAGTTTCACTGTAAACAAGATAAAAACAACACTTATGAATAAATATGGAGAAGCGCGGGTGTTCCTCGAACGCAGCGCAAGTTCATGTTGGAAAGTTAATTTTGCGCTCAAGGATTGCGAAATACGTAACATTAGAGCGTGAAACAGTGTCCTAATTGTAATTACCAAGTGTGAGGTTAATTGCGTTTCCTCGTTGCTTTAAGAGCACTACTCAAGAAAAGAGTTCAATTTGCTCCCTACTCCGTATTAATTTTCAACTTGCTTACGGAGTGGCGTGGTATCAGTATAGAATAGATACAGATATCTTTATAAGATTTTATATGGTATGAGAAGTCAGCGTTCTACTGGTGGTAGATCTTTCTTAAGTGAGAGGCCGCCTGGGTAGGTAACACCGCAATGTCTATTTCTCCCGCTAAACAGTAGTGTAAATGCACTGTTGCATTCCGGTTTGACATTGTAGCCAGAACAACTACTGGACATAATGAGATTTAACCTCTTATGTCTCAGGAGGGCGAACGCAGTGGTTTGCCAAGGTCGTATCGCAAACCATCAGGCAAATGGAATGCTCGTCTCGTCATTCAGAGCAATAAAAAAATAGGCCAGCGTTGTGGGCTATGGCCTAACTCGTCTCAATCAAACTCTCCATTGTAAAGGGCTTCGGTGGTCCGTAGTGGTCGATTATGGACTAAGGCACAGTAACTGAATAGGGAGGCATCAGTAAATACGTGAGAAATTGATGCGACATCGAATCAGCGGCCGGCCATAGGTTTGTTCGCAAAAATTATTATTGGCCGAGGTATACAGTCAATGTAATGTAATACGTGCGTCGACCCTCGAGCAAGCAATACTTGAAAGAGATCGAGTACAATATGTGATCAACTTTTTGACGTTGCAATCTATCGTTAATTTCCCAGGAGGTTCACCTGCCGCCACAATAAAGAAACTATTTTATTGTTATCCATATTGTACCTCGTTTCGAAATTTATCACGAAAAATTACGATTTTTTCAACTTACAAATAGAAAAGTTGATAAGATTTTTAAGTACCAAACTACTTATTACAATAATGTCCTTAGCCAATATCGCATATTACTTTCGTATATCTTCCACGGAATGAAATAGTTGCTCAAGCAATTTTGGGCGAAACCTATTTTCGGTCAACAGCCTTCCTGAAATACATTTTATCCGCTAGATAATTGGCCCAATCCTTCAATAAATCCACAACATAAGCTCTATGTTCTACCCTGCTTTGTTCTGCAGATTGTACAAAAAAATATAAAATTTAAAATGATTACAATAATATGTAAATAGCATTTTCGTCTTTAATTACTTTTTATTTTAATTCTATCATCTTTCAAAAAATTTGACGGCAAATGAGCCTGAACAGCTAAGTACTTTTTTTTTTGCTATTAATATGACATACTTAAATTCACACATTGAATAAAATTAGCCTTAAATAGGAGTTTGATACAAAATAAATGAAAGCGTTTACTCTCCTAGAAATACGTTGATTTTGACTTAAGCGGTCTTCAACTTCAACGACGATGCGTAACTTAAAAGTCAGAGATGTGTGCCTTTAGCTCGAACTTTCAACCTCTAATTTGTCGATTCTGTTTACTGGCAACTAGGCCATCGCTCACTTCGATGTAAAATATGATTCAAGACAATTATTTCATTGCCAGGTTAGTGTATTTTGAGAACTTTTGTAATTAAATCCACTTCAATCGGACCTCAGCGGCGCTGAGCTGGCTGTTTTTATTTCCTCCTCCAAAGTAACTTCGAAAACTACTTTTTGTAAGCAAATGAATATAACAATATTTTTTCCAAGGCAGGAAACTCGAAGCATGTCTAGAAACTTGGCACCGTTTCAGGATGACTGGAGATATTGTGTCTATGGGTTTCTGTGTCAACTTTATTTATTGTTAACAGTTGGTGGCGGAAATACTCGTACATCTTAAATTTTGTGCAAGTGTCTTATATTTTGTCCGTGGTTCGACGCTTATGAGATAGGGCAGAGTTTTCTTGTGGTGTACTTTGCAATTTAGTACAGTTTTTCTAGATTGTTGAAATAATTTTCAAGTAATTGCGTATTCCTTAAATTCAATCGCCATAATCATCAGCTTCGAATAGTCTACAACTTAATATAGAACTTTCCAAGTACACTCTACTGAGTACACTCGATTTTCAGTTTTCAATCACCTTTAGTATTCATACTTCTAGAAATCATAGTCTTAATTTCTTCCACTTGTAATTATTTTATTAGACCATATTACCCATTTCATAAAGGTTAAAGGTCACTAAAAGATATAAGTAAAACAAAAACCACATTACTACAGATGTTAATCTACGCAATCACGGAATAAACATTAGGTGTGAGGCACTCGGAAGCTTGGTAGTAACTTCCAAAAAGTTCTTATTGCGTGCTCACGATTGAGCCGAGCCCTAATGGGCGAGCGCGATTTCGCTGACAAATAAATATGTACCGCCCTTCCCTCCGACTAATAGTAATTGTGTGGCCGCCAACCGGAGCTGTAAAGGAAACGAATTAAGGCCCTGAATAACTTAGTATTTCCATTTTGAATATATTTCCAGACTTTTCCAAGGTGAGAAAATGACATATTATAATTTCATTATAATCGCAAAATATTAGGATGTAAAGTGAAGGCTGATTAGGAAATACCGACTAAAAATATTAATACAATTGGAATTCAAAAAGACGTTAAAAATGAATAAAACTAAAAACACGTTAATCAAAACAAACAACTAATCGCTAGGCCATTCCGATTAAACATTATCCGACTATTAAATCCAAAAAGTAATCGTTTAAAAAACGAACAAATCCTAAAAAATATCTTCACCGAAAAAACTGATCACTCAAACCATTCCGAAAATAACATTGTAGTCGGTATTATCCAAGTGCTTCCTGTTTCATAAAATCTCAAGACATACCGCGCGTAGGGTTGTGTATACGATTATAACCGCGGGTTTGCGGGCCATACGCAGTGTATTCACTAGCATGCAACGCGATAAAGCACCAGTTAACATAAAAGGAACAAGAATTTCTTGAGCAATAAAAAGGAACGCCCAAAGCTGTGCGTGACCAGCGGAGCCATGAAAAATCATACTTATTTTATTTTCGTTTCACAAAGTTAAACACGGCAACTAAGCTTACAAATGTGATTTTATTTGCTACAACGATTTGTTTCAATAAACTGTTTGGATTAGAATAGCTCCAATAAAATTGACACATCACCGGCGTTTCGTAACTTTGTTGTTTCGATTTGTTTGGAAATCCAATGCAAATATTCCAATAGAGCAGTGAAATTCAGGAATCGCTTGTAAAATATTTATTTTTTTATTAATATTTTTAATGGAGCATACCTACATACAGTGTAACAATAACTATAAGCACACCAATGTAAAATGAAAATACCTTATTGAAAGGATTTTGTTTTGATTGCAATTTTTATACGAGTACTCGCGTTTTCCTCATGACCACAGAGATCTAATTGTGTATGCCCCTCGTTTCTCCTTCTCCCGAGACGCATGTTATAGCAGACCGCAACTTACACGCGCATGTATAAAACTGTTGGTAATTCAGTATTATTTTTTATGCTATTAATATAGACCAAATTTTATAAAATAGTAATAAAATTAAAGCAATCTGGGTTTGATTAGGCACCCCGTCATCACACTGTGACCTGTGTCGAGACAGGTATAAATCGAGAGCAACTTACAATATAATTAAAATATGAATTGATTCAATCTTTTACATTAATTTTGAAAAATATTATATGCTGTGATTTAAGAGCAATATGATTCATTGTATCGTATTTTTATTTGTTTTCAATAAAATAAACGAATATGCCTCTTGTTCGTAACCTCTCAAGTACCTATTTTGAAAGTAATAAGTAAAATATAAGTCACAAAATGAATTTTTATACTTATTCGAAGGATCACCCACGCGTAAAAGTAATAAAGTCTGAAATACCAGTAAACCTCTAAGATATCAAATTTATCGTTTGGTAAAGTAATAATCTCGTAGGAAACTATGCGCCAATGAATATTAGATAGCAGCAAACAGCTACCAGAGTGAAGAATGCGGAGCTGAGTGCAAACTTAATACAATATTCTAACCCTACGACCTTTACGCATCGAAGTTTAATTTCCCGCGGGATCGTCCATTCCGCAGACAAAAAGCGTTACTTACAGTAAATATTGACGAATTACATTGCCAATAAACTACTGTTATTAATATAAGGAAACGTTAATGTTTATCTTAATTTTGCAGGTTTATAGGATTGGCCTCTTAAAGGCACGCGCTGAAAGCAGTTGGGAACTACGATTACAAGGCAGGTGCTGTAACACGGCAAAAGTTAGTAGTGTACATTTCAAGAGTTTCACCGTTCTATCGCTAGTTGGAAAGTAATCAGCGAGATACGAAGCAAAACATTTTCAAACTTACTTTAAAACTCTTGCCAACTCTTTGTTGTAAAACTATTAGGCAGAAACCTTGTTACTCCTTGATTTTACTGTGACCGCTCACGAATACTGTTTACTGGGTTGCGTCGGCGTCTACAACAAACTTATTGCATGAGTGTTGGTTTCATAATAAAACTAAACTCCTAAAAATTCTTGCACTGTGCTGATGCAGAAAAACCAAACGTAATAGTTTGTCTGGACTTCAGACCTATCGCTCACGTTAATGTATGTAAATAGAAGATAAAAAACGCGCTCCAAATTTTTTTTGACCTTGTTATTTTGGTGGCTTCATCATGCTCTATAGCGTCAGTGGAATATGTATATTCATTTAACGAAAGCTTTCGTAAGTTTTAACTTCGTGTAAAAACAAAATCTTTATACATTGCAGTTTTGTTTTGAATTTTTTTGAACTAGATCTAATTTCGTGAAGAAAACAATTTACGTTATTACATCATAAAAATCTGTAATAAAATATTGGTAAAGTAGGTCAACTTTTCTCTAAATAATACAGCATGTATAATAATGACAGTAATGAGCCACCTACCAAACGTTTTGATACGTGGCATGAGGCATCATTACGCGGCATTAAAGTCGAAAAGCTGCTATCAGTACACTCACACGTACCTGCCAAAACATTCCCTGAAACATAAAACATAAATCGTAAACAGGAGGGGTCCGGCAACGGAAAACAGATTTCTGAACCAATGGCTCGAGAACATTTACACTGAAACTTTCTGGGTTGGATCACGACAAGATAGTCCATTCGTTCAACTGTAAAAGAGGTGTTATTGTATTAGTTGTATCTTATCCTTTACTGGATTTATTTAGGACGTATCCTTCGAGATTCGATCTTATACGCTTAGTTGAATAAACAATTTGAAGTGCTTCCCGTTTTTTCCTTCTTAGATGTGGCTGATTTATTGGACCCTGGTGTTTTGTTTAACGTTCAAGTTGCGGCGGAGTTTTCTAGAAGAAATAGTGCAGCTCAGGATAATTTACATTCTGTTTCGCGGAGACATTTTAGAAGGAAGTAAATTAAGAATTGATTCGTTGGGAAATGAGATTAATTTGGTTTGGATCAATACTAATGCGTTTTAAACTTATTATTTACATTGTGTTCAATTGAAACTACACGTTACAATTTTTTTTTAAGTACAAGTATCTTAATGCCTTTAACCTCATCTTTACCCTTCAGTCTCGTTTGTTGCCACTAGATAATGGTAATAGATTATAATATGAATCAGTAAGATGTAGTGGTTAAACTATTGAAATTTACCTGTCCACCGATCCGATGCCATGGACAGTATTGTAAAGCACAATTTTAAATTATCAAACATAGGTATTAGTTATTACATGTTTCGAAAACCAAATAAATACTTAAAAGTTGATTAGTTCTTAATACTTATATACTTTTTATTTAACCTGCATGCATTATTTATTTACGGAATTTCATTGTTCTGTATTTGTGAAATAATTATTGGAATAAAAATCCGGTTGGAATATGACTGTTTTAGGATGTAAAAACCTTAAATATACTCACCTACTCTAGCTAAGTTGATGTATTTCTAGAGACCACCTTTCCTCGGTAAAAATCAGGTTAAAAGCTTTTGTGAATAATGATAGAATTTTAATGACCCATCGGCTTATTTTTTTCCGTTTAAGTGAAAGAAGAGTGGAATAATTTACAGTACAAACGAATTTCGTAATATTACGACCTCTATTCATTAAAACAATTGAGGAAGTGGTCTGCTTTTAATAAATAAACTAGTAAGTTTATTTATAAACGGTATCCCGGCGACCTTCGTACCGCCTTAACTAGGATGCCAAATAAAAAAACATAAGTTTGCGTTTTTTTATGTGAAAAAAAGAAAAGAAAAATATATCTGTATATCCGATGACCTGTTTGCTTTTTTGCCGGACATATTGTATAAAAAATACCCCAAAATCTATTAGAATTGAAAATATCTATGGCCCTTTTGCACTTCTATGTTATTGATCCGATTGTTCTCAAATAGATATATGAGGGTTCCTTAGTGTTAACAACTAAATTGAATATTACGATTACCATCTTGAACGTTTTTATTAAATCAATTGTTCTTAAAATGCAACAAAATTATTAGATTCCAAAAAATTCTGCACACAGGCGATTCACCCAGCTCGCTCGTATAAGATAAATTACAGTTTATAGGAGTTACGCGGAAATGTAATATCGTACATTTTATTTATATTTTTAAGTGCTGCATTTTTCGCACAGATTTCCCTTTATATTTAGTAGGAAAATATTTTTTACTTACGAATACCTTTACGGATTTTGAAATTATATTAGCTATAAAGTTTTTAGGGGTGACATAAAATGTTGATACTTAAATAAAAATGTTGGTTTTCAAAAAGACAAATTCCCAAAAGCTATTGTCAATCACACTCATGAATCACGCTACAGCAGATGAATAGATTTGAATATGTACTTGATTGATAGTTGTTGTCCCAGATAAACGCATAGTATATTTCATTGTGGAAATACACGGCTCCCATAGGATATTCGATGAATTGAACCGCTCTCTCAATAGTTAAGCAAAGCTAACTCAAAGACTACACTTGTTAAAACATGTGAAATAACCAAAGCAAACCAAAAACATAAAAAAAACGATCGCTAAAAAGCGAGCGCCAAAATATTTCTTCGGTGGAAAATAGATTTGAAGCGAGCACGGATCACAGGTTTACAAGATAAATGGATTAAAGGGTCGCATCATGTTAGCCCTGTCAGGGTTGTATTAATCAGACCCAACGCCACCGGTGGTAATGCACAAATCCTGTTAAGTGTCAAAGTGTTTTCTATATTATCCCGCATCCGTCGCGGAGCCGATATTTGTATGAACTTTACAATACCCCGATATTAGAATGCCTGTTCTTAATGAGTATGTGGGACGGGGCTTTGTTGACACAATTTCTCGTGACATTTTGCTGTTTAGTCTGGAGAGTGAGATCGCCGGGGATTTACCCGGTGATAGGACATTGTTAATCGCTCGGGTAGCTTCAACCATATTCAATGGTAGAAAACACTTTATAATGACTTCATATTAATACGTCATAGTGGTGTTGAAGTCGCCGACACGTTTCGAGATTTTCGTTTTAGTAAACATTAAAATATTTTGATATATTTTCTTTTAATTACCAATAAATTGTTACCTGAGGTATAAGCGCTTTTTACGGTTCGTAGATATATTATTTTGAGAATACAGGAGATAAGATATTGAAGACTTACCCTGGACAGTAAATACAGACCTCATTTATTTATGCTTTGCTGTAATCGATTTAACCTTTAATATTAACAAGTAAGCTTGAGCGTGGTATGAGTATATTACAGAATGAATTGAAGCAAAAGATTTGCTGACGTATTTCATTCTACTGGTAAGATAGACAGTGTTGAAACAATCATTTGAGTAGTGTATTAGGAATTTAAGATAATAAATAGTTCCAACAGTTGTAAGGCACACTTTATGTGCTTATTAATATAGCAAAAAAAACGATTAAAAACAAATATTAAATTCCTAGAAATATAAATTACTTTATAATAACGCAATACCGATCACCATTTTAAATATAAAAGAAATAACCATTAGTATTTAAACAGAACAAAGCTATTTCTCTTTAAAATTGATAAAATATTTCGTAATAAGCTTGAACAGGTTTAACGAGATAGTTAAAATAGCTTGAATTCTGTTAAATTTAATATGAGAGATAAAATGCTTGAATATTTACTTAGGTATTTTGTTTTACACAATATTAAAATTTTATTGCAATCGATATTTTTATTTCAAATATGAGCAACAACTTCATTAACAACTAACGGCTTGGCCCGGCTTCGTCCGGGTGTAGAGAGTCCTGCAGTCCACATCAACAACATCATATTATGGTTTTCGCAACGCACGCGATGTAAAGGATATTATTGGTAAATTTTTACACCTTAGGATACATTATTAGAGTTTTAGTAACAATCCCTAGTTTAAAAAAAATATATAATAAAAATAAAAAAACATATAGTCTGTGTCACCCGTGGGTAATGTAGCTTCCGAAAAGTGAAATAATTTTTCAAATTGGTTCAGTAGTTTGGGAGCCTATAGATTCAATGCAAACAAACAATCAAATCTGTCTTCTTTATAATATTAGTATAGAAAAGTGGAGAGATAAAATTATCTTTTAACAAACAAGTAAAATGTATGGGATGGTAAAGTCTACTATTTGGAAGAAAGAGCAAGTTTTGTCAGAGCAAGCTGTTAAAGTTCATTGCACTATGTCGATATATTAAACTGATAGTGCAGAAGAAGCAGTGAATATAGAACTCAGCATAGTTACTATTGCCTCTAGAACTGATGAAGAGTGGAAGCGTTCATACATAGATACATAAACTCACGCCTTTTTCCCAGAAGGGGTAGGCAGAGGTGCTACCAGGACACCCACATTTCGCCTTGTATGTTCTGTTCCACGATGTGATAGGGGCGAGCTTATCGCCATATCGGCCACAAATTCCTGACTCCGAGCTGGTAATGAATAGAAAAATCCAATATCACTTTGCCAGGCCCGGGATTTGAACCCGAGACCTCAGCTTTGTAGTCGTACCGTAGTAAAACTACGCCACCGAGACAGTCAGAGTGAAAGCGTAGGGATAAAGATAGTTCCTTGAACGCAGGTATTCATGGAAACAATAAATATTATTTTATTTAAATTGAATATTTACGGAAAAAACTAAAAGAACGACGCTCACGTGGGTCAACTTGGGTATTTATTAAACGGCTTGTGGCAGTTCATACTTTACGAGGTCATTACGGGAACCATTAAATATATGATTACAGTCCTGTTTCGGGCAGGCATTTGTATAAGCACATCAACTTTTCACAAACGACCTGTGCCCGAAGTATTTTAATTCATTACGGCCGCCGCGTGAACTTTAAACCTCGCCGTTGTATTTTATTACTTCATAAAGTGTTACATTCACTTTGGTACAGTTTGTTGGCTCCCGTATTGTTAGCCCGTTCGATGAATCACTCTTGTTTGTTTTACGAAATCATTAAAGAGCTATTTTGTTTCACTTTTATGATTGATCTCGTTAATTTGGCCTTTTTATCAGGATTTATATAGCGATCTTGAAAAAATTTTCTTCAGTAATTTTTATCTTAAACCTATGGTGACCAGTCACATCAATACGCTAAGACTAATCTTAATACGGATCCTATCAACACATTGCCTTTTACTAATAGAAGTAACATAAATGTTATTTGTATATTCTAAGCCACAATCTGCATGACTTTTTAGGTCATTGTAAAAACAACGAACCCTACTTTTCGTTGCAAACACTTTACACACACATTTAAAAATAAGGTTCTTCCACTACTTAATTATGCAATGTTTTTATTCAATTAGTCGTGTGGTCTACCCTAATTAAGGCCCCATAGGGAGCAGCGACTCGCAGAGACAAGCCAAGCTTGGCGCAAATGGAGCAATAAAAAAGGAAAAAAAGAAAAAAGAACATTCTCGTCTCTTTGAGAACAATACGCGGAGTACAATGTGTGTAATGCTCGTAGGTACTGCCATTTGTCTTTCTGTCTAATCTTTCATGATGACGATGTTGTTTTACGATTTATGCTCGCATTTGCAATAAGTGAGTGAAAGTATATATGTTTTGGAAAGGGTTTTTGTTATTAAAATGTAATTGTATTGATATCATTAACTTATGGGTTTATGATTTTCTTTTGTATTTCGTCGCCTTCATCGAGTTGATAATGCGTATTAACTAACATCGCCTAATAAACGATAGATGCATCAACTAAAATTCATCGTACAGTATATTGTGGAACCGCAAGCACTGGTATATTTTATCAGAAATTACAAAGTTTCGTCGATGCTAATTTATAGAGATTTTAATAAAAAAAATTATGATTCATGCTATAATACGTTGTATAATAGTTGGATTGCTAACTGATTTTGATTCTATTAAAAATCCCAAATTGTATATTCATGCCTTTTTCCCCACTGATCAGTATTACTGAATTATTTGATTCGAAAAAAAATTACGTCAATTGGTATACAAAAATAAACACAATTACCATGATGCTGAAAACAATCCCCGCTTTATTGCAATATAAACAAAAAATAATATTATTTACATACTGATGCAATTTTTCAAGACCTCATAAATACCGGAAGTTGCTACTGCATTGCAAACAAATTACACTCAGCATTCGAAATGATTACTCCAATAAAACGTGACTTTATTGACAATATTTCCAATTTAAAATACATTTGATTTACTGTATCAACAGCGTACTTTCAGTAGGGCGTCTTTTTTGCCATTTCATTATTATTTAATTAACTATTTTGAAGGGTGATGACGATTGCGAAGCGAATTTGAAATCTAGAAGTAAGGATTCATTAGGATGTTTTGAATATTTTGATGTCGAAATAATAATTTCCTAGAAAACTTGGGATATTTCATGTGTTAATCAAGAAATCAGTAATATAGTCATAGTCAATATCGCTAAATTCGCACATTATAATATTGCGACCACCTAGTAAAAGATCACGACAATCGAAATAAGATAGCAATCAATTTTTTTAAAATAGTTTGCAAACGTGGTTATAAATATGACTGTCACTATCAATTTAAAGATAACGTCAACTTTATTTATAGGCATAGAATGCTTAATCTCCAGCCCTTCAAGATAAACCGATAAAAAATTCAAACGAAGTAGTACCAAAATAAACTACAGCTCGAAAAATGAGTTGTCACAAACTTTTTCTGATTTGGTTTGAGTTCAGCACTAATTAGCCTGTCAGGGCTATTAAAACAAAAACTGTGAGTACAGTTCATTAAAATTATACTAAATGCGAAACCTTTAGTTGAGCCTGTCACAGGAGCTCATAACAGTGGATTTATTGCTATTTTACGCAAGCATGACAGTGGAATAAAAATATTTCATTCATAATTGTTGTTTTCGTTCAACGTCATCACGCCCTGGAGGCGTTTAATTGGTCGTTTTATCCCATAACGATCGTATAGGAACCTTGCAACTTTTATGAACAACTTTGAAAATTGTATGAGCTTCAATATCGAGTTTTACCGTATGTGTGATGAAAATTAAAATAAAATCGATATTAAATTTCTTCTACATTTAATGAAATGTTATATAGTTAAAAAATACTATGAATACCGAATCAACTGGTAGTATTTTATTGTTTTCAGTTCTATTCAGTTACCTTTTATATTGAAAACATACGCTACTATAATATTATCGACTATAACGTCATTTTACACTGTGTACTACACCGCACAATGCGAAGGCTACGTTTAGGTTAGCCTTGCGATCTCTCTCGGCCAATGAGAATCTCTAAGAATAGTCGAGATTGTTGACATTCTGATGCTAACTCTCGCCACAGGCATTCAACAGGCGTCACACACGCACTCCTGCACATTAACTACATTACATTATCTATGTGATTCATAAAAATATTTAGTATCTATTTTTTATTGCATAGGCAAACGAGGAAACAGATCACCTGAATGATGGTTTAAAGTGATCACTGCCGCCCGTAAACATCTACAACGTTCGATCACGGATATGTTACCGGCCCATCAAATTGAGAAGGAGAGCAGGAAAGAAAAAGGATGGGAACAGGAAAGGGTTATTGGGCATCAGGTAATCTCACTCACCGAACGAAACCTGACATCAGTATGTCTTCGATAATCTACATAAATATCTCTACATAATATTTCTATCTCTCTTTTTTATTCGCAGGAAGTCCACTGCTAATGTAAATCTTTTGCAAGGATTTAAATAGCGACTTATTGGAAGCCTTCGACTGCCTGTAACATTACCTAGGTCGTCTACCCCCGTCTCATACCGGGTATATCAAGACTGCGACCGAAAACGAAGCCAGGTGGCAGTTTAAGTGGTTACAGACACAATGCAAACAAAAAATTCGCAAGAAAAGCCACAGGTTTTTTTGCAATTCTTAAACATCATCGTGTTTGGGTGGTAAATACCTAGTATGTGCAAAAAAAGTAATTTAAAGCTTTGCGTATTTAAAAATAAACAGGTGTACATTATCATTTTAGTACAATTATGTATTTATCACCCAAATACGGCGATCAGTAAATATTTTTTTAAATTGATTAAAATTTGTAGTTGCATTATGTTTGAAGTCACTAATAATAATACCACCTGGGGCTTGGGTTTCGAGCCTCGCCATCGTTGGGTTAATCTCTTTTTTTATATTTTTATATGTGTTTTGATTTTTTATTATATATGTAAAAGTGTAAAAAAATTGTATAATAAATAAAGAGAATACAATACCACCTGGCTTCGTTTTCGGTCGCGGTCTTGAGATACCCTGTATATTTACTTAATTCAAAATCTAGATGGAGACTGTTTTTGCCCACACTAACCTCAGACTTCAAGATTAATTGTTGTAAAAAAAATCTGAATTGCCTTGATAGCAGGATGGATTAAGATCTTATACAAGTATTCATTTCAAGTTTTAACAAGTAGTATTGACAGCAAAATTTATGTGTTTTATTATAGGGTTGTACATTTTTATGAAGCTTACTCGCACAGATTTGATGTATCTAGACAACACTATTAGAATATCAATGCCAGTTACGCTTCATGAATTGGATACAATAAATAAATAAATACACCCAACAGTCACATACATAGTCCTGACCCCACACTAAGATTGAGTCTTGTGTCGTGGGTATCAGAAGCTACGAGAGACTTTTCGGTCTCACAAACACCCAGACCCGAAACAAATACCTGTGGATCACACAAATATTTGTTTCAGTGCGGGGATCGAACCCGCGGCCTCTCGTTTCACAGGCGGCGTCTAACCAACTGCGCCACGGAGGCTGTCTGAAAAAAGAAACTATGTTTTAAATGCACATTATCGCGAGAACCTCGTGTTTCACTCACCCAGAGTAGCTCTGAAAGAGGGTTTCATTTTATTTAAAAACACGAGCGACAGTGTACTCGTTTGTGAGCTATCTCTAATCTGGTTTACTTTCTTGTTTGTATCTTAGTGCAATGGATTAAGTTTATCTTACTTTGCCAATGCGGCTCGCGAGGATTAAAGGAAATTGGCTAAAATGTTTCGTTAAATTACGAAGTAGAGATATTATGTTATGTAGTAGAGTAGGTATTGAATTAGGTCCAGTAGTATAAAGACTATCAACAGTGACGATATCAAAATTCTATGAGTTGTAAATTATTCGTTTTAAATTATTATACTTAACATGAATTCATAATATTATAACATAATCACAAACTCCTTCGTCACCATATTACTAGAATAGGAGATACGAGCACCAATCATTAATTTATGTTACCTACTTACCCACATATGTATACATAAAATCACACCTTTTTCCGAGTAGGGGTAGGCAGAGGTGCTACCAAAAAATCCCATGATGAGATAGGAGGCGGGCCTATCATTAATGGATAGTAGAAAAGTCCAATATCAGTTTGCCCGACCCGGGATTCGAACCCGAAACCTCAGCTTTGTAATCGTACCGTACAACTACGCCACCGCGGCAGTCATAAGCGTACATACCTCTTAATCGTTATGATGTTTAATTAAATGTTGTGTTTGATTTAGTTTACTTTCGCTAATCTATTCGCATGTTTTTCAAACGAACAATATCTAAGCTTTATTACCTAAGTTTTGCAACAATACAAGCATAGTTTATACCCGATCTAATACAAAATTCTAGCCGAGATAAATCCTCGCAATACGATTTCTTGCATTAAGGCGATCTCAAAGCAATTTCAGAGAATCGCAAAATAATAAGATCTCAAGCAAAATTAAATCTTCAAAGGTCAGTATTTAATTGGTTTCTTGCAAGAAAGGAACATAATCTGTAGTTTGATTTAAATTATTTTAGTACATTTTATTCTATTTATCGTTCAGTGCGTGGTGGCCTGTTGTAAATGTTTGTAACTCAATTACTCCGAAAAATTTGGTTCAATTAAAATTTGATTTGACAAATAGGTATTTGTGTGAATTATGCGCTATATCGCTTCGAGCTTAACGTCGATTTCCATCGGTTAGGCTGCCCGTCAAATATCACTATTATACTACAACACGCATGAGAAGTATTTAGACTGAAATATAAGAACAGATTATTTCAATAGAAGACGAAGAATGAGTAGGATAAAAAGGCGGTGAGGAATAAAAAGAAGAAGAGAAGAAATTTATAATTAGCCATAATCCAAAACATGTTCCAAATTATATATGCAAATAAAATAAATACATAATTATAATAACTGTAAACACTCATCGCACGCCACACCGAACGCAAAAGCTGTAATAGTATATAATTATGCGGCTATTCAACTGCAACAACACACAATCATATTTTCCACCTCAACATCTTCCTGAAACGAATACTAACCAGTATTTCACATTAATGCGGTCATTACTTCGCGAGTTACCTGCCGTATACGTTCATTTCATAATGCCAGTTAAAACGTTAACATGTACGGTATATTAGAAGCGGGCGAAACAGCGAAATTTGAAGTATTCAAAGTGCACAGTTGACGAACCTGCTTTTTAAATCAACCTTTTACGCCTACGGGCAAAATTCCTGCCGTACTGCACAATTCAGATCGATGCTTTTGTTACCGATAACAATCATTCGTAATTGAACTAGAAAAAAAAACGGTGCGTTTTTTAAATGCACTGGTTCGGAAAATGTTATTTACGTTCTTGAAAAAGTTTTGGGTGTTAAAAGTTATTGTTTCAGATTCACTTTATTTATGTTTAATAAATTCAATATAACTAAATAATTATCTGTTGCGATTCCGTTTATTATTCAAATAAAAAAAATACAACATTCTGCTAACTAAAGCGCTCAATGACGAATCCTATCATTTGTAGTTTTATCAAAGACACAAATTCAAAACAAAAGAATGCATTAATGCAGATGCATTACACGTCGGGGAACAGACGGCGCTCGAGTCGTATTGTAAGTATATAGTCTGGTAAGCAGGATCACAAAGCCTTAACATTCCCGTGTACAATTAAAAAAGAAAACACAGCGCACAATGGTGAAGCATGGAGATGTCAAGTGACTCTCGTGTGGTGGATCGTGTCCTATCTTGTTTATGTTGCGAGACCGACCGGTGCTTGTGGGGAATTGCACCCAGCTAGGTACCTTCCCCCTATCGGCTCCTCGATGCAAATGGACCAATTAGCTTATTAAAGCTTCTGAGTGTCGTCTGTACAATTTCAATCCCCAGTAATTCAATGTTCGTCGGAACTTAAAGGATTCCGAAGACAAGAATGTTTATTGAGGATTTTAAAGGAGTTAACTATGAATGTAATTTGAATCTTTATTGGATATCTGTAATTCCTTTTGAGTCTCGTGACTTAACCTTAACGTTAATTTAATTGAAATGTTGCTAAATTTCGGAATGTTATCTACGTGTTTGTAGGTAGAGTGAATAGAAATAATTGCGATATAAATTTTCTTATTCACAACTCAGTATGAATTATTCAGTAGCATATTGTGGCGGTTTACTTGTGAACGGTTTGTTTTATCGGTCGAAGGGACAACCCTTGTGAATTCTTAGACGGTAAATGAGGCGTATGGACGACTTAGTTATTATTCGAATGGAGTGACCCGCACAATAGTGTCTAGATATTTTTTCTGCTTACATTAAGACTTTTCGCGAAATATCGTTAGGCTTCTAGTTGTCTGAGACGGGGGTTCGTGATCGGCCTAATAAGAGCTATCAGCGGTCGAATAGTTGTCGAAATAAAGAAAGGAATATTGAAAAGGTTGGAATATAATCTGAATTGAATTGAAAACGTTCAATTGAATTGGGCGCAATTAAGGCTATTATTACTTCTACAAAACTACAATACTGTTAGATGACAGAACTACATCTTAAAGTACCCTTCACCACTCACAACAATAGGGTTACCACCACTTATACAAAAACAAGATGTTCCAGTAAAGAGGCCATTCGGGCTTTCACAATTGAAAGACTACATCGAATCGCTTACCATTTTGTTATTAATAAGCAATTAAAGTGAAATACAACAGTGCATTTATACTGCTGTTTTGCGGGAGAAATAGACATTGTATTCAGTATGAATTGCAATAAGAGCTAGGCGTTTTTAATTCCAGGTCTCTGAAGTCTCAAAATCAATCTAGATCTCCTCTACCCAAAACTGAAGACGCAGTAAAGCGTAAAAGTATTAAAGTAGATTTACACAAACTCCTCGAATCTCGGTGAATCATTTGTAATCGGATATTTCCTGAGCTATCTTTTACCTCAATTCCCGTTCACGTTAGATCTGAAGTAGACGTGGGCGAAAATCTTTAAGAATCATCGTTACTAATGAAAATTACAGCGATTCGTATTGAAGGTAAAGTGCAAACGCTACCAAATGAGTCGGAACGGGAACGGCAAGGTGCCGATAATTCAACTCGGAGCGATCTCACTGACTCAACAAAATCCATTCTCTCGACGCAGTCAGATCTGCTTCGTTTATAACTTCCGTGTTTTTAATAACACAAAGATTCATTGCAGAAAATGCAGGCGATAATCACTCCGTTTTAAAATATATTATGAATTTTAAAACTGTTTTATATTGCACGATTTTTTAGTTTATTTAAAGACATATTATGCATGATTCTTTGTTTTGCTTGTGTGACAAAAAGAGAAATGCTTAACTTCTATAACTACGCTTGACTCAATGATAATGATACATAACAATTAAAAAATTATTTACTCTTAGGCTATGATATCTGCGTTACCAATATTAATTTAAAATTTATCAACAATTTCACTATTGAGATATTTGGATTTAAAGTCGAACGGTTTCACTAAGCTTTTTTGGCATATCGTCGACTTAGTTTACTACCATTTAAAATCTACCTATGTAGATTGCTGTTGTACTTTTCATATAAATCAATGTTGACAGCCTCCGAGGCGCAGTTGTTTGAACGCCGGCTATGAAACGAGAGGATGCGGGTTTGATCCCCGCATCGTGTCAACAAATATTTCTGTGATCCACAGCACCTATTTGTATCGGGTCTGGGTGATTGTGAGACCGAAATTCTTTCTTAGTTCCTGATACCCACGACACAAGACTCGATCGTAAGATAAGTAATGTGGGGTCAGGCGTATGTAAGTGACTGTTGGATGTATTAATTTATTTGCAGTAAAAATTAATTCATTACGTTACGTTACGTTAACGTTATTGGACCAAAAGGGGCTGTCATCCTTTCAGTTCTAAGAATAGTCAGGTGAACTTATCTGAAATATTTTCTTTATTATCGGAACGTAAAGTAAATGTCACACATGCAATTTAATATAAGCCCGTATACAAAATATATACCTATTAATTTAGCTCCGTACAAGAAGCTACCAGCAAAATATATTACCTCGGCTAACATTCGCAAAGGTATTTACCTCACTGAATTACCTAGTAGATTTGACATTGCAACTGGAACGCGCGCAGGTTCCTTATCCCCAAGAATCCATCCGTAGGTAATATTTTCTCAGATAAGCAAGATATGTGGACCAATGCACAACACTAAACAAGATACAACCGATATATGGGAATCTACAAATCTCTCTACAGTACATTCACAAAGAGCTAAAAGAATACGCATTACGCGTACTACTACGATAAACGATTACTCATGCTATTTGTGTCATGCCACTTTCTTTCCCTTGTAGGGGTCCCATGTGTGTACATATTTGTGGAAAACTACGTACGCAATAAGCTCATAATAAGAACGGATGCGGTGACAGGGCACAGATAATGCCTTGCCCCGAATATACCGCAGTGCGGAACACTCGTAATTTCTACTAAAGCATCAAATATAAATCCAATATAAAACCCTAAAATGGAACTCGGTTAGGCAGCTATTATTGCAATCTCGAATATAAGCCCAATAATTTTGTATTTTAGCTCGCTGTCATTATGAGAATCATAAAAATGTATTCCGTAGAATTCGAATCGCAAACATGAAAAACTCGCCTTCTTTGCGAATTTACTTATCTATCCACATTGGAGGGACGTGCATATCTGCCGGTCCACCTAATGGGTATAATGCCTTATGGTAACAGCGCTAAAGTTTATAATGGCGTCATTTACACTTTGTGTTGTTTGGAAGTTTTTATTTATGCCCGCAGAGGTGTACAACCTTTAACTTTTTTAACGTTTTTGTTTTTTTATTACAATACGGTATTTGATGAAAATTAATATTTCTTTTTATTTTTTACTTATTATATTATTTCATTATCATTCATAACGTTTGGATGGCTTGTTTCTTTTTCCCAATTAATATATAGTAATTTAACACATTGACTATTGTTGGTGATATTAAAATCACTTATTTAGTAAAAATTTTTTAGACACATTAGTTTCATTACAAAATATAGTTAGTAGTTTGTTTATAACAAAGAACTAAAGAACCCATATGATTGTTGTATTGAATTTTATCAGCCCATATACGTTCCACTGCAGGGGAATTTATAATCGAGGGTACGATTGAGAGTGACCTTGTTAGGTCATATAGTCCACGCTGGCTTAGTGCGGGTTGGCGGAATTTACATACCATAGAAACTCTTATACATCGCTATACCTATATGATTACGCTATCAATACTAATTATTATGTATGATCGCAAACATTTACATTGATTTAATAATAACGCATATACGATGAATAATAAATGCTTCCCTCAACGATTATCAACATTGACGACTAGTCGTCCTGTCATAATGATTAATTTTATCTAATTCGAGGACTTAAGGTAGATGTGTAATTTCAGATTCAAAACAGTATGATACTGTAAAATCTCGTTTAAGATGATGCTGCGATAAATTTACAGTAAACTAATTAAGGTCCTTTATATCGTCCTGAAATTCGTTTTGATTATTCACAAAATATAGCATTTCGCCTGTAATTTGTTTGTTATAATCTTAATTAATTTGACCCAAGAATATGATAGAAAAATAATTAAGTTTCTTTGAAGTTTTTTCTCGTTTTTTCGAAGTCGATTACAAATATCTGAAAGACTTTTTCTCATTAAGCTCCTCTTCTAAAAGCGATGAGTCTGCTCCTACATGGTATCGACGCCGCACAATGGTCTTTGCAGAGAGATTTGGATAGCAAACAAAAGATAGAATTTGAAAGTCAAAAATTTGAATGCATTTACCATGCTCAACGCTTTCAATTCATGAAAGAAGGCAAAACACACGTACATGTCAGTTGCGCTTTGTTAAGAGGATTCACAAAGTGCGAATTAAGCTATCGGATGGATGGTATCAGGTAACATAGCGTTTGAATAGCAATAAATAGTTATTCTGAATTAGCAGCAATACTGAAACCTTCAATCGTGTTTAGATTAGTGATGGTAGAAATTTATTTGAGCAAGATGTAGCGTTTTTTTTTTTTACTTTTCATTTTGTTTTCAAATTTAGTGAAATGGTGCATTGGAATGTAGGCGTGTTTTCTTTCATTATTTCAGTAAATAATGAAATAATACTATTTATAAGGAGGCCAATTAAATATGCCAGCAATATTAATCTGAACTTCTAAAGATCAAAACGCAATATATTATTATGACATGTTGCAACGCTTGACTGAGTTTCATCAAGTACTATAGGTTATTATAGTGCCAGAGCATTGTTATTGACGTAGATATTACGTAACTAATCGAGCCTTATAGATGAAAATCGTTTATTTACTGCAGTACACTACTTGCTTTCAGGTATATAGAAATTAAAATTTAGTTGAGTCCAAGGCAAAACAGGCAAAAATATAACCCACCTTCTTTCGCAGTCGGGTAAAATCAGATCCAAAAAAATTATTGGAGTCAAGCTGTGGAAAGACTCGCGTTGGATATATTATCCATCAATTGGAGAGACAACAAGACAAAGATCGGATATGCATGCTGTCAGTAATTCTTAAAAAAATCAGAAGAAACTGTGCTAGTGAAGACGAAACAGAACAAGCCAAGTAACCCAACTTGATAGTCGTAAGCAAACACGCACATAGCCTGCAGCGAGATAATACAAACTAGAGCTTCTCACGTAATAGGTGCCCGCGATTGCGCCTGCAGCGTGTGTAAACAAATAGAACGAATCAAAGTGTCCCGTACGCGATGCAAACTATTGCAACAGAGCTTATGTCCACATTTAGCTTTGTACTCGCAGTTTACAATGTGGGTGACGTTTTGTTTATCGTACGGCAACTTTACGACGTGACAGCACATGTTGAATCGGTGTAAGCACTAAGCAGGTACTTTGGTTCAAAGGATTTCTATGACGGCTGTGCTGGTGACCAGTGTTTGTATGGGCTTCTTTATTATTGAAATTATTGTTTCAACTTTATTTTTTGTAATTGTTTGGGTTTAATTATGTTTAACTGTATTGTTAGTCATGCATTGGATAACTATATTTATTACGCCATATTTTTGTGTTAAATTTTAAAGTTTGTGTTTCAAATTATTGTTACTATAATTGCTTAAGTACCTAGAATTTTCTTTCTATTAAAATATTTTTCATAACTATCTATAAATTATACTAAGAAAAGAGGCTACAATAAATGAAAATGTTAAAGCAACTACAATAAAATAGCCCACGTTTTCTTTTGTTTATTTTTGAACTTCTTTTTCTTTTTCTTGAACTAGTCATAATAATTTAGGGAACAAATTCACCTCAGAAGCTATTATTACGCTTAGTTTCACGCAATTCACTTTTAAATAAAAATGTTTAAAAGAATGGCGCTAAACCAGTGTAGAAAGTTGTGGCCATTAAAAATTAAATGTTTCTTTGGCTTACGAACAAATTCAGCAAAATCTTTTTTTATGGAACAAAATATAAAGGTATATTTTGTATGCAAGCTGCGTAACGTATAAGGAGCGAGAATATCACTTACGCACCATTACCCGCGATGAAAGTCGATATTTACACACAAAAGAATATGTTCTAAATGAATATAATTGTGTACGCGCGTACTGCGTAATAAAATACGTTTTGTCAAATTATTGATGTGTTCGTATTATCTACGCGTCTTGCTTTCAATATCTGGCTGTTAACGATATAAAGAACAAAAGTTTTGCGATTATAAGTCTCATAATGTTTAATATATTATGTTTCTTTTTCTGTTACCAAACATTATGATTGTTAGATATACTATTTCAAACACATTTTACTTTAACGGCGAATGAAAACATGAATAAAAAAGTATACCACAGAGATCTTAACTAAGTTAAGTCGGCCACCCGCACTAGGTCAGCGCAGTGGAGTTTGGCCTAACCCTCTCAATCGAACTCTCTGCTGTAGAGTCCCAAGATCCACAGTGAGTGATTGTGGGCTGATGCAGTACACGTGTGCAAAATATGAATAGATTTTAAAAGAGTGATGGTCAATTCTGTTACAGAATTTATAATTAATTCATTAAAAAACTAAAAAAATACGCTTTTATAGAAAATCCAACAAAAAAAAAATAGAAAACATAACATTTATTTTTTATTTTTTAGTTGGATTTTCTATAATAGCGTTTTTTTAAACTTATATTTATTTTTCATTTTTTAGTTTAAAATATTGAATTGTCATCGGTCCTTAATAAGAATGCCAAATTATTAATGAGTTAATCCGACGTTTTGAAGGGGGTCAAAATCATGTTCAAAGATTCCGTTACATACTAACAAACATACGTCTGAAGCTAATAATAAATGTTTGACAGTTGCGAAACCTAATATGAACATTTTGTATGAAGAAAATACACTTCAAAAAATCGCTAATTCTGATTATCCTAGTAAGGATATTTGTTTAAAATATTGAATTGTCATCGATCCTTAATAAGAATGCCAAGTTTCGAGTTAATCCGACGTTTTGAAGGGGGTCAAAATCATGTTCAAAGATTCCGTTACATACATCTGAAGCTAATATAAAGCGTATTAAAAAGCGTATGAAAATCAAAGTGATCAACGGAGGCATGTATGACCGGAATTTCAGAAAGAGACACATTTGGCAACAGATGTGATATCTTCCCATGATTAGTTCGATTTAATCGAGATTTGTATACTATAATACTTTGACGTAGGCTCCGTGGCGCAGTTGCTTAGACGTCGACTGTGAAACGAGAGGCCACGGGTTCGATCCCTGCACCGAGACAAATATTGGTGCGGTCCACAGATATTTGATTCGGATCTGAGTTTTTGTGAGACCGAAAAGTCTCTCGTAGTTCCTGATACCCACGACACAAGACTTAATTGATCTTAATGTGAGGTCAGGACTATGTAATTATGTGTATTGGGTGTAGTTATAAGAACGGGAAATAAAAATATCCCAACAATAAAGAATAAACTCTTCCAATGAACGTATTGTTTTTAATCTTTAATGTTTTTTCATTACGAAGCGACAAATGCGGTCAATGAAACAAGAGCATATAAATTCGAAAGGTAATAATTGCAGCGTACTATAAATACACGGATATGAATGGCCAAACCAATAATATAGCCATTTGTTTACCAAACTATGAACCGAGCTTTATTTTATTTGAAGAATACTGGGCAAATGTTCGTCTTCGCTAATAAAAAAACTACCATTCCGAATATCAGAAATATGCATATACGTATATATTTTGTAGTAAGCGTGGCAATGACCGTGGCTCGTGGGAGTACGGATCGTCAAAGCATCAGAACTGGGAATAAACTTTCAGTAATATCTTAGTAGTTCTGATATCTAGAGTCTTACTACAGGGCATTCGACCTCTAAGTCAAAGCCCGCATTGACTCCACTTGGACCAAACCTTGGACGGGATTATTGTGGCTTGTAACGGGTGTGAACTGATGAAGCTGAAGCCGAAATCCAGATGTTAAGTTAAAATCTGGATTGTAATCAAACGAGAAGTGTGTAAAAACAGTGTAGGATCAGACTGATAGCTTTGAAGATGAAGAAAACATAAAATTACAAGGATTAAATGAGAGGCTATAGGACGAATACCGTCGAGTTTCTTCTAATAACGTGCAACACCAAATAAATCTATCTACAAGAAACAATAATATAACTAATACATTACTGTACATAAAAGTCGAACTGATTATCCGATTTCAATTTATTCAAGCCGTCGCGTCGCGTCGCTCTGGTGTATTGGCATTTACCCGAAACAAAAGCCTTTGTCTAAACCATTGGTCGACGGTAGATGTGACATAGCTCCCCAGATGTAGCCCAAACCAACTACACTGCGCTATCGATCTCGCTCTCAAACTTGTTCGTAATTGTGGGACTTGCCGAATACATTTGTGAACAACTTCTTGAGGTATCGAATCGACGATTACCGGTCTCCGAACGCCGGGTCGCGCCCGTTGAGCACGTATTTAGTGCCGTCCAAGTTTATTGAATATTAAGTCCTCGGAGTTTAGTTATACATAGGTGGCGAGAATATTTCCTGTAAATGCAGGGGTGCAATGCTGTTGTGTGAATCTAATAAGTGAGAACTATATCGTATTAGGAACTGTTTAGATTGATGAGACGAAGGTCTCATTTCCAAACCCCAGGCACGCACTTCTGTCTTTCTGAACTTACGTCTGTATTCGAATTTTAAACAGTTAATATTAAAATGAAGAAAATTATTGTGAAGGAACCTACATATTATGTACATGCTTTAAAGTTCTGGAAATGGATTTTGGCGGTGTATTTATATGCGCAATTACAAAGCTAGTGTTTTGGTTTTATGCTTTATCATAATTACAATATCGTAACACTATAATAGCGAACAAACGTTTAAAGTTAATTAAAATCCTGTGGTTAGTGTTCTTTCATTCATTAAAAAACTCCCGCCGGTCTTGTTTCATAATGCGAGGGGAAATCTTTACCACGTAATTTGTTGTATTCATGTTAGTTACTGAAAGGAGCTTACCTTTATTTTGCGGTCATAAAATAGATGCAATATGGCGAAGACAACAATGTGGAGCGTCGTATCGATTGATTAATGAATAACTGGCAATTATAGTCCCGGGTTTCTGAGGATCAGCTGTACATTATTTGGAATTTCTTCTATAAAAAGACTGTATTCCATTTCTTAAATATTACAATAGTCATATTATATAAATAAATACTGAATACCAGTATTGTCACAAGTCATCAACTTTTATTTTAACTTTATCTCTAAATGCGCGATATTTTAATACCCAATTTGTTAGTATCGTACTAAGCCTTTCCAGCGGCGACAATATTTTGTTATCGGAAATAACGTGTAAAATATTAGTTTTATTTACGTGTCAGTTGTTCAGAAAATGGCTTGTCGTGGCGTTTTGTGATTGATACGCCGCCCACACGTCTGACGGGTACTCGAATGATTTATCTTCTGAAATTTTTACAACACAACCCGTGTCGAACCGGCACTGGATCACATAAATTCATACGTGGTTGCGCAGGTTTATTGAGGTTTGATGCTTTCGAGTTACATTCACCTTTGTGGTTTTTAATTTCCACGTACTTTGAACTATGTTTGTTTTTGTGGTGATGTAGTAAATGCACCTATCGGCATTTTGTGCAGACTTACAGATGTTAAAATGAATTTCGCGAATTCCGTTTCGCATTTCGGAATGGAGTCTGAAAACGCGATTCGTGTTATTAAAATCAATCAGGCTCATTGTATTGCACATGTTTTGTGAAATCTAAAGGTATTAAATCACCAAGTATGCAATTATTCCAGCAAAATTAATGACTTTAACATATTCAATGAGTTTTACAGATAATTCAAATATTATTAATTATTTTATTTGCTTTATTTACTCTATAGGCGGCAGTGAACTATTCGAAGTGTTTATTTCTTGTAAAATTTGCCATACTTTAATCTCATCTAACTAGACATTTTCAGCACTAGCTGTTTTTAGATAGAGGCATCAATTATTTGTAAACTTACACCTTTTACCAGAAGGTGTAGGCAGAGGTGCTACAGGACACCCACATCTCGCTTTATATGTTCCTTTCAACGATGTGATTGGGGACGAGCCTATCGCCATATCGAGTACAAATTCCTTACTCCGGGCTGAAAATTACTAGAAAAATCCAATATCACTTTGCCCGGCCCGGGATTCGAGCCCGAGACCTCAGCTTTGTAATCATACTGTAGTACAACAACGCTACCGAGGTAGTGCAACATTTCGAAACAAAGAATTCGAGAGAACGATGTAACCTCTTAAAATTATATAATTTTATGTAAATTATAGTAATAATGAATCCACGTAAATTAAGCAAATATGATAATAAGTAACAGAAATAGTTCTTGAAGCTATGGAAAAGTGAGGAAACGTACGAATATATTTGGAGAGTCAGACGCGGAAACAAAAGAGTTGGTTCTTCTTATGTCTACTATAATTTTTCGGATGTGTTCATTTAAGTTTAATAATATATGTTTCCAACAATTTTTATGTTCACTAATTTTTTTTATTGGAGCACTTAGTTAATAACGGAGTATATTTATTTTTTTGTTAATCATGTATTATCCCCTAGACTATATTGTTTATTGGTGTTTACACAAATTACGAGTACTTTGATCATAATATGAATAAATTTCTAGAAATAAAAAGAAGACTTAATGGAAAGAAAGTTGGTACTCGCAATTAACCTACTTGAATTTGATTAAAAAGTTTCGCTGCAAACGGATCTAGGACCTAATATAAATAATTAAATTACCTACCTACTCTTTGTTTCCTTTAATAGCTTACGATTTATCAACTATAATAATTTGACTATGTGGGACAAGGAGAAAATGCCCTTAGGCATTAAGTCCGCCTGTACTATTGAATGGTACAAAGTGTAAAATAAATAAATAAATAAAAGAAAAAAACTCATAACCTCTATAGACCGGTGTGTCAACTAAAGAGATGCTACGAGTATTCTCGTCAATAATTTAAATATAGGTATTATTTTAACTGTTGTCTGTAAATATTGGATTCCTGGTTATTATTTCTAGGTTGCTAAATCTTTAGCAAGGTTTTATGTTTGGAAATAGGCATATGAATAATCCGCTACTATGTATAAAAGAAAAAGCCTACCAACAATTGGATGTCAATATTTGTACTTACCTTTACCAATTTTAATGGAGCCACAAAATTCATAAGAAGCTGTGAGTTGTGAAACTAAATCCCATTGATGATTGAATGGTCTATTTTTCAATATTGTAAAGCTGACGAATAATAGGTCGCAAGCGGAACAGAACAACGGTAAAGTGTCCCCATACAAGCATTCTAAGAATCTCATTTAAAGTTCAGCATACTCCTAAAGTCAGACTCAAGTATATGCATGTAAGTTCAACCACTCACATAAGGCAAACGGAGCTGGATAGCCACATTCGTGCGGCTTTAAATATTGCAGCGCCAAACAGTTGTGTTCTTAGTTTGTGCATAATTGCAGTTAGAAAATGTGTGAACATTTCTAATTGTAATGTGTTACATGTGAGGTGTCGCGAAACTTCATGCTTTTAGTACTTTTCGTAGTATTTTAATGAGATAAAAGTATTTAGATGTTTTATGCGGAAAAGATTTTTGCTTTTGTGAGTTCGTTTTAAGCAAGTATTTCATTTGGTTTGTTATTCTCACAGCATTTTCATATAGCTTAATGTATCATCGTCGTCCGTATATGGACTTAGTTTAACTGATTTGTTACAACATGGTATCAGAATCTATATCTTGTTAAAATGTTGGACATTGCATTTCTAATAAGTGCCTTTACTACATTGCTAGAAGATAAAAATTGTAGTAATGTCGTATTGCCCAGAGCGCGTACCCAGATGCCGTTTTTAATAGATCTTAAAATAACCCACCAAAGAATTCGAAGGGTTTCTAATCGATGGCTAATTTTGCCATAAATTTAATAACCGTCGTTGACACATTATAAGCAATCAAAGTCAAGGAAATTTAATGAATCACTCTTTTTAATATTAGACTCGCGTGACCGCATAATACGGAAAAGAACTTCATGTTAGAACGCGAAAATTATAATGAACAAGCCAAATATTGTCCATTTGTTTGGGTTGGGTATGTTTTATCTGAGACAAAATCTCTTTTGAAACGAGAGTAGTCTGCTTACCCTTCATTTGTGAACTTGTATTTAATTCTATAATTGAATACCTCAATATTATTTTAATGCAGAAAATAAGTAATATCACTAAGTATTGAAGCTCTAGTTGTTAAGATTAATCTGTGCATGGCATCAACATATCTCGGCATTCGGCAACTTTTTAAATCCCTTTACACCAACAAATCTACAGCGACCCTCCATAAAAATCCCAAATGACGAATGCAAAAGCGAGCTCATATTTTGCGGCCATTGTGACCGAAATGTACAAAGCCAATAGTCCTTACTCGCGTAATCATATTTCACCTGTGGAACCCATAACGCTATTTTCCACTTGTTACGTGGCGCCCGGAGACCGGAATGCTTTAACTCAATAAAGTGCAAACACTGTCCCACTGGGCTGTTAAGACAGATTTATGTCCACAACTTAGAAATGCTGTGTGAGGATACTTCCTTTTCTCAACAATATGGAATGTCATAACTTTATCGCCGCGTATTTATGAACGTGGAATTAAGTTCGTTTTTACTTCATTTTTGATACTATTTTATGGTTTATTCGATTGTTCATGAAGTCATTTATGATAAGTTAGTTTTTTGTACAAGAATTAATATTAAACTGTATATAAGAGTATCGTCGGGTACTTCCTTTGTTTATAAAAAGAATCAGAATTGTGCCTTATAAATATTATTATTCTCTATCATATTTCTAGAGCTACTGCATTCAGAAATTACTTTTAACAACTAACTAATTGTTGTGTATATGGTGGTTTTATTATTTTTGGAAATGCGTAAAGTGAGAAAGATTATAAAGAAGTGTTATATATTCACATGGTGTTGTGTTAGTAAAAATGTAGTAAGATCTCAAGTACGATTTATGATTTAATGAGACATAAATGGTATAGGAATGTCTACTGGAAATCCGAGATTACGATCTATGCATTGGTCGTTCGTAAATTATTAACACCGAATAATAAAACGAAACCGTCAGCTAAACTCGTCAAAATCAACAATAAAGCTCCATTGTCCTAAGAACAGAGGCGGTGAACAAAGTCCCAAATATTATTCAACAACAAATGAATTATTTAGCACTGGAAATTATCCTTGGGCGACAAGAGTATCACGGACAAAAGACGTCGTAATTCGCGGAAGGTGGCTTAAAATAATAAAGGCGTTTAGAGATTTTCATGTCAAGCTTTACTCTTGCTGCCAAAATATGTTCCCAACTCAACTCGCGAGTTGGAATCTCTGGGATTCGTGTTAATTCTTCAGCTATTAATGTCTCACAACGTGTGTACGTCAGTTTGTCTCGAGTTAATTTGCATGTTAGTTTTCTTTGCGTTGTTTTGTTTGTAGCTAATTAGCCAATCTCGGCATGTTCTCGTCACTTTAATTAATGTTTATTTTAATACATTGCATGTTTCGCTTAGGTACCTTCGCAGGTAGCTTTAAGACTTTTGTGTTTGTTTTATAATCACATTTTATAATAAGTTTGTTAATAATTTACAATATGTATGATATATAGAACAGCCGTATGTTTTATTATAATTATCACCAATATATAATTTTATGTTGAAATAAATCGACTGCAGACTTTATTTCAATTTATTTTCTGATACCATATTTTTTATTTTTTCTGTCGATTCGTTAAAATATCATGTACCCCACTTTAATATCTTAACTTATCATTGGGATCCAAAAATTTTAGAGTCGATGTATGCAAACTTTGATGTTTTTAATTTTGTATTTATGAAAGAAGTTAACGTGAAATAGGCATTTTGCTTAATAGTATCGTTAAATATTCAAAAACCAAATTTCATATTTGTCTCAGATTTCGCATTACTTACAAGATTTATGCTACTACTTAAAATATTGAAGTTATATAACCCCCATAATTGTTTTAATACACAAACTAAGATTTTACAGAGCATTAAACTTGGAGGGGGCAATAAAAGAATTTTTCATCGTAAAAAATGAAAGGCAGGTACCGTCATTAATACAAACTTTGTATTTTCATGATTTGTACCTTGAGCTTTGTTGTATTGTAATTTTTACGGTCGAGGATGGCTGCGCTCGCGTGGCTACGCTGCGTAATCGTATTTTATATCAACAATGGCCCTTATCTGTAAAAACGTATTTGAAATTCATGGGTCTACGTTGTTGAAAAATTGTCTAGAGTATTTTTATGTTTAAAGCTTCGTCGCGATGATAAAAAGTCAGGCTTACCTACCCCATTCAAACGCATGAAAACTTGACATTTCAGAAATTTATGTTGTCGCAATTTATGAGGGTCTATTGTTACATACTGTTAGATGTAAAAGAATGGTAAAACATCACGCTGTCTCAGAATGTTAGATCCTCTGAACACTAACAAGGAAGGGAAGGCGAAGTTTAAACGTTTCTTTCTTGCGCCTTTTAAGATATTGGTTTGGAGTGAAATATCGGGCTCCTTAACTTATTTATCTCTGGCAGCTAGGCGCACGACGTGCGTGCAATGTAAAGAATCCATGAAATATTCTTTGAATGTAAAATAAGGCAATTTAAAAAATGTCTCGGGGCGTTAGCGATGATCGCTATAATTTTAACATTGGGCGTATTGATTCAGGAAATTGTGGTGATGAAAAATACTAGCCAATCTGTTTTATCCTTTATGATTCCGTTTTATTTTTTAAGTGTATCGATCTTTGATTTGATGGAGCGTAAAATCTTTTTTCTAGAAATTTGCTATTAGTGAATGACTTAAATCTTTTAACATCAAAAATAAAAACATAAGACCGGTGTAGCTCACAATGTTACAGGTTGTATTTGCTATCAATACACTGTATAGTATAGAAATACATAATAAGGATATCTTTATTCAAAAGAATACGTGAATACATTATGGTAAACGAGCTATTGTTACCCCTGGCTTAGGGCGCGTGCTAAAAGGAAATATTTCATTTTTTGAGGATGGCAACTACCCTATATGTGCGTTATATAATATTAAAAACTGATATCATAACTATTGTTTGCGTCATTTCGAAACTTTCGAAGAATTTAAAATGTGGGGTTTTATGTAATTGCTAAGGGATTTTCTTGTGGCGAGGGGTCGCCACAGATATCATTTGACGAGGCAATGGTGACATAATTTGACGAATAAAAAGAGTTAAATGCTGCTTTTATTACAGATGATTGTCAAAATAATTGTTATTAAAGTGAATATATTTTAAAGTAAATTTTCATAATTTCATGTTCGCTATTATTGCTTGTCTGGAAAAGATCGCTCATAGCATGGCATAAGACCCTAAATTGTAAACTTATTTGTATGTTTTCTATGTTTTTTTTTTTACTTTTGGTGTTCAATAAATTGTTGTGTGTGCTATTATTATTGCCAATACTCAGTAGTGATCAGTGCGTCTAGTAAGGTCATTTAAAAGAAAATCTATAAAGTATTATTGAAACAGATATACCAACCCAAGTTCTTTTCTTCTTTAATTATATTAAAAACTACAAACACAAGTCCTCTGCTTAAGCTACGGATCAGCGACACTCGCATCCAAGGCGTCTTAATCAAAACTTCATACATACCGTTCCAAAAAACAACCGTGCGTTGCACAAACGTGAATTTAACTTCATAAAGAGAAGTTCTTATTCAAAAAGGAATTAATTAAGCTGATGTGCTTAAAACTCCGCACACGAATGTTATAAATTTTAGTGGCGGAGTCACGCGCGCAGCTATATTATATATTTATGTATTCGCAAGAATTTACAGTCGACACTTCAGTCTTGGGCTTCGTATGTAAAATTAGCCGTTCCTAGAGACACCGTTTTATGTATTAAATATTTATGCACAGTTGAACAACAGAGACATACGAGAAGTCGTTCGACTCATAACATCATATCTACGCACGCGATCTTCGCGAACAACGAACAAGTTCTTCTTTGATAATTTTTTGTAGCTTTGCCTTCATTATTCATTTTGAAGCAAGTATCTCCGAGACAGTTGTTTAAGAGCTAATTATTTAATAGAGAAAGATCGCGTTTCCTTTCAGCTCTTTGAAAAAGGTCTGATTTCTTTGTGACGATACGGTACATTTTTTTAAATTTTGAAATCGTATTCTTTGTTTTTGCTCTTATAAGGATTGCCATGCTGAATACATTTTGTAAAATAAAAAATAATGACAATATATAATTTATATCGGTTCAATCTTATGGGAATTCGAAATGTTACACAACAATTATTATTGTTAATACAATTGTGAATGCAAGCAATCTAAGCAATCTACGGGTAGTTGAAGAAGTAATTTTATTAAAGTAGACCCGGAGCGATTGTGGTGCCATATACTCGCAGTTTGAGGCAGTCAAAAAAGTGGGAGCATACCAGTTTGCAAGTCAGATTATTACAAACGATTCTGGTGAATCCGCCGTCATCAGCTGCGAACAGATTGTGTTCACTGATATATTTTATAACTAAAAAAAAATGTGTTTTTGATTCAAGTATAAGGTGTGATGGGATTTAGATGGCACAGATAAAAGTCCCACAAAATAAAGGAGAAAATAGAAGAAACTGTTTCAATTCAATCAACTTCAATTTCATTCAATTCAAATTCAATTTCATTCAACATTAGGTATTCGGCAACAAAGCACTGGCATTGGCGAGTTCCCTTTAATAGTAACAAGTTATCAAAAATATTCGGATAAGTTGTTTATCCGTTAGGTAAAACGTATCGTGATAGCAATAATTAATAAATAAACGAATGCAGACCAGTGTCGTAGTCACTGGTCTGGAACAAAATAATTAACACATGTTTTTATTCCATCATAAATGAAATCGATAACTTTGTCGACCAAAGGGATCTTTTCTAGATACATAAAATATAGTTGTATTAAGTATAGCTCATATGTATCTGACTATATATTATTATAATCCAGCTGGTGAGTTTTGCATTTAAAATATTCATTAATTAATTTTCTTTCCATTTTTTGCATGGACATAATGAGGCTACACGACATAACTAAAACCAAGTCCTAATGTGAAATGGGTAAGTTGGTGTGTATAGATAATTTATCTGCATTATACAGTTACAGGTTACAAGTGAAGTGGATGCTGCGAGAGAGATAAAATATTAGCGCAGTTTCGAAGCTTTTACGCGCATTATTTATTCAAAGTAAGAATAGAGAATACTTCCAAGCCGCTTACAGTACACGCTTAATCGTTGGATAAAACTGCTACGTTTTATTTTAATTTTTTACTTCATTCGAACTCTTGGCGGAGAAAAATTTTAGTTATATTGAGGTAATTAAAGGACGTTGGAGACGGAGAAAACGATTTAATTCGTATTTTAAAATGTGAGACATTAAATAATTCAGGCGTACAGTTACATACATACATAAACTCACGCCTTTTTCCCAGAAGAGGTAGGCAGTAGTGCAACCAGGACACCGACACGTTTCGCTTAGTATTTTTCGTCCCACGATGTGATAGGTGGCGAGCCTGTCGCCATATAGGGCATAAATTCCAGACTCCGTGCTGATAATGAATAGAAAAAACCAATATCACTTTGCCCGACCGGGGATTCGAACCCGAGACCTCAGTGTTGTAATCATAACGTAGTACAACTGCACCACCGAAGCAGACGTTACATATTTAAATAGCCGCATTAATCTGTAGAAACGCGTTCTTTTAAAAATAAATTAATTCGCGACGTTCACGTGAATATGTTTTAATATCATTCGTCTACGTTAAAAGCGTTTCAATAATTAATCCACTCAGATTCTTAAATAAGATTCATCAACAAATCATGTCTACAAATGACGTATTCGTTAAAGCAGGGAAAAAACCCATTAATCATTCAGTAAACGTTAAACATCCCTCTTAAAGTTTATTCGGTACTACGTTCAAAGTATCAACGTATACTCGGATGAAAATAATAATTTCCTACGGCGTTGTTAGGTTAAGCACAGTCAGCGATGCCCGTGTAGGCTTACTTTCTGCATTTGTTTACATGGCCTTATAAATCAGATCATTCCCAAGTGGGCTGGCAGGAGAAAGGTTTTGTTATTACTACCGACAAGCAATATTGTGTAGGCTCGCAAAGAACGGAGTTTTAAAGAGCAGAGATGAAACGTGCACGGGACTTTCTTTCTTGTTGTTTTGCTTTGTACTAAATTAAACAAAGTTATTTATAATTCGACTCTATGATATCAGTCTTAATCAAGATTTCTTATTTAAGAGTTAAAGAATCTGTCTATTTTTAATTTAATTTTCAACATTTTGTTTGGCATGATTTACTTTTCCAAAGTTTTCAAAATTAAATATAAGAGTTTCAATGTAAAGCATTTTTTTTATATAGTGACCAGTCTATTCGGCATCGGTCCAATTCGAACTTACTCGGAGTTTTCAAGGGTAAAGTCAGAAGTTTCTTTGTTTCTAATAATGTAGGCGTACCTAGCCGCGGGATCGGGATTCGGTTTAAATATAACTCCGAGCGTTTTATATTTTTATTCCAACAAAATGTCGTAGTGTAAAAAACTTTGTGAAGACTTTTAATAGTCGTTAGAGTAAGTTAAAGGAATTTATGTTAAAATTTGGCATGCGAAGCAAATTTTCAGGTACATGCCTAACGAGTCTGTAATAGTAACAGAATATTTAAATATTTCTAAACGCTCGAGGGGAGCTGGCTCTATTTCCTCGGTTAAATTGTGAGCGAAAGCAAAATTTTATGGCGAGCGAAATTTCACGATAGCTATTCCCGGAATTGGCGAATGCTTAAGCGGTTTGAACCTAACACGAGAAGACACGGATTCTGGCGCTGGGTTTGCGAGGCTTTTGATATATAACTTCCGAATGATGTGATAAAAATGAATTATGCACACTATAATTTGTTACAATGAAATTTCTCGTACTGGTATTTATTACATTTAAAAACGCTCTGGTAATCGGCAGATGAAGCATATGTTTAGCAATGGTCTACCTGGAATGAAGAAGGAAATATAATAGCATAGGTTTCCCTGCAATGTAACACAGATATGGCTTTAGTAGCGTTTGTTGACTTTAAAACTATGCAATAAGACCATTATTGACTCGTTTTCTTAATAAAAAAACTATTCATTCTTTTATCAAAATTTTGTGATATTGATACTATTATTTCCCACGTTTTTTTAATAAAATAAGATAATGTTACCTATAATGCTTTCCTACCTTTTTCAGACTAAGTACGACTATTGATGATAACCCTCCTTTTTATTTACAAATAACAGAGTTGAATTGGCTGAATTTAACAGTCCTCACAAACCTTACCACAGCGGCATGTAATAACTAATAAGTCACACTAACAAGCTGCAAAGAGAATAATTAAAACTAGGTCACTGCAAGCCATTTTAATAACTGGCATCCGCGTACAAGTTACACAAAGGATGGTCTAATTTAAACGAAGTAACACGCTCCTTTTAACTTCTTATTCCCGGTTTAAATCCAGCCGCCGACACCCACGTTCGTCTTAATGTCTCTACTTCCTTAGATTTATTGGACAACTGTATTTATGAACGGATCTTGAGACGGCTTTAAACACTTTCGCGGGTCATATTAATGCAATTTTATGTTATTATAGCAGGTTATAAGAGTCCTAATTCTGTAAGCTCGACAAGTACCACATTTGGTACATTTCGTAGTGCGTAAAGCAAATTTTATGTTTATCCATTTTATTAATAGTAATATTTTCATTTAATTCCTTTATTTTTGTGTTTATTATTAGTAGGTAACATGCAACAGTCACCACGCGCGCCGAACAAAACCGACATCAATAAACATTTTTGACAAGTCATAAGCCCATACAGATTGTTATGATTTTCTGGATATTACACAGTTAATAATTAATATATAATTTAATTAAGTGCGGTGCAATCGGGCGGACGGATTGCATTTACTGTGGCACTGATTGTATGAACAACCAATAAAGTCTTTTATTGTTTCACTCGACCGTAAAAATATTGCCCATGGCTTAGCACAATGGATATTATTTCCACAGAACGATCGAGTACAGTTCAGTTCAAATGTTTTTGTTTTCGTTTCACGTGGGTTACCGACACTGAATGGATTTAGTGTGTGTAGGCACAAAGCGTTTTATTCAATTGGTAGTATTGAAACTGTGGAATTCATTTGTTAAACAATTACTCCTTTATTTGGATCGAATGATACTGTTGCGATTGGGATTGTGGAATTAGTATCTACATGCCAATGTAATTTTAAGTGCGGTATTTTTTAGACATATTATAGTTTCAGAGCGGCAACACAATAAACATATGTACCTGATGCAACGTGCCCCGATCATTAAAGCCGATAATACTTAGAAAATTTAAATACTTTGCCTGCTCATTAAAACGAATGCTGAATGGATAAAGCAAGGGTGATTATAAGAAGTTGTTGCTTTACGTCGGTTTGACGGGAGTTAGTTCATCTATTGTCATTCATAGGCAATTTGTTAATGAACTTTATAACCATGGATCTGGTTATCGCCGAAACGTTTCTGATGACAATAGATGCCCTAGAAGTGTAGGATCACTATCTTAGTCAAACGGCCTTACAACACATACTCCTAGTATGAAGAGATGTGCAAAAGGTTTTCCACTTAAACCGCAGCTTGACAAATCTTGCACAGACTTTTACGTATGATAATAATCTTTTTACTTAGAAAGTCCACTGCTGAACATAGGCCACCAAGCATTCGGAAGCGGTCGGCATCCAGCGATGATAATATTCCATATTCCCAGCCTAAGCTACGTCAGCGCGTTATCTCCTTAAACATCGGAAGCATAGCTATTTGCCAGCTTTAATTACAAAGTACGCACTGTCCTGTTGATAAGGGGTTTAATTTGGTCTCGAAACACAGACGTGCCTCACAATCGCAGCGGTGATTGTGTTTCAGGAGGAGACAAGATGACGTCATTAATCTTTTCGTAATGGCCACCGAAATGCGGACGCGAGCCCGTCACGGGACATTTGCTAAAACGGCTATGTTACCTTATTGCCTCCTACAGCCTCAATTAACATACTGTCCATTCTTTGAATAGTTTTTGTATTTATCATATGATTCAGACCAAAGATTGATATGTAATATGTATCTCTATAAGGTTCAATACAATGGTAAAATGATAGTAAGTACAGAGCTGTCCAAATCCATATATATCCACATACATATGTATATCCATCATATATACCAGCCTAATTGCAACGGCATAATTCACAGATTGAACCCGAAATATATGGACCCGGAATTTATGGCCTAACCCCTCTAAATCTTACTCTTGACTGTAGAGGAATCCCGTGCCTTGCAGTAGGACGTAAATAAAGTGATACATACAGAACCCGAAATGAAGTACACCTGCGTGAAAAATGTATGCTAACAATTGTTTTGTTATTTAGGAAAATTAAATATTAAGATAAAATAATTTAATAACGTAATAGTTATAATTACAATGTCATTAAATTACATAATAGTTATAAATTATACGTTATTCGTAATCAAAATCTCATGAGATTTTGCTATTAGAATAGTTGAGAACCTTCTTTTTTATAACGCAAAAATATATTTTAATTTGTATGTGATAAATACGATTGTTTAATCCCTTTTAGTTCTATAACCAATCATCGGATGACTACAAAATTTGATTCGCGCATCGTTTCAACGATGGATTACACTGAAATAATAATGGATTGGAATAACATATTGAATAGGTTTCATCGCATAATTCATCTCTAATACATAGTTTGATTTTAGGGGCGAGTATTTTTTATTGCTTTCATGGGCATACGAACCGGCGGTCTACTAGTAAGATATCAGCGCAGCTTATAAAATAATGTTCATTGTGATCAAGAACACTGCCTAAATTCAGCCTAAATTTTTCAACAACAGTAAGTCGACATACAGTGTTGGAAACATACTTTTTAACCTTCACATAAAAGTAAAAAGTAAGTATATAAAATGATCGATTTAATAAAGTGTCACTTTCAAATCTTTCTTCATTAAGTTACAAGATTATTTTGATTAACAACGCTAGTTATACACCGATTTGTTGTCTCAATGCTAGAGAATTAGGTTTTTGCGAAAAATCAGGTAGAGTAGAAAATATTATTAACACGTTTTTAATAGCTTCGCCTGTATGTGTGTATGAAAGTATGTGAGGGAATCCCTAAAGTCGATTTTCAAACACTTCAAAACGTCGGATTGACTTGAAATTCTACATACTTGTCATGGACCCGATGACAATTTAATAATTTAAAAAGTATGTGACATTATCTTAACCAGAAGCTTGAGAAATTTATATTTTTTTGGAAAAGTAATTAAAAGTGCGTAATAAGCGCGCAGCTGTCTTCCTTTGAAAAAAAAAGAAGCTAGGCTGCTTAGGGATAAGCGATTGTTGATAAACAGTAATATGACTTTATTTCACTCCATTTTCTAATCTTAAACTCATTATTTATAATGATTTTAAGATTAGAAAATGGAGTAACTCATTTAACTCAGTATTTTACTAAAGCATGTCTTTTTTGTTTTTTAAACTATGATTTATTGTATGACGACTTTGATTGATATTAAACTACAGTAATAATAGTAGTAGTAGCGCCTGGAAATAAAAATAGTATATTTTAGAAAGTTATTGCTTTGATTTTTTGTCAGGGGCAAGTAGTAAATGTACAAAAAAGAGTTATTCAAACATTTATTTTTTATTTCGTAATTAACCATATTTTTTAGTAAAAATAATATATTAATGAAAATAAATATTAAAAAGAAAAATTTATGACCTCAGGGGACACCCGGGTTTGAACCGGGGACCTCTCGATCTGCAGTCGAATGCTCTACCACTGAGCTATATCCCCTATGTTACAGAGTGTCGAAATACGTAACTATTTATAAAAAACTTTACTTTTAAAATATAGCATTGAAGCCTACGATTTCAACGGATGCATACTTTTATCATTACGTTAAATACTAAAGACGATACATGTATATAGTTTAGTCTGGAAGCGATAGAGCTCGCAGCGATAAGGCCGTTCATTTCATTGACTTTTTAACATATTTAAAGAACAAATGGCGTATTGTGATATTGGTATTATGTTTTATTGTAGCTTAGTAGTTGTAATACTGGCCAGTTTAATGTCGCTGTAATTTTTTGGGGGCAACTTATGTTCAGTAGTAGACTGTGGACTTTGGCAGACTTTATAAGGTTCAGGACGGTAACGGCGATGTTCATTTTAATATTTGGTGTTTTTGCATGTCTGGATTTGTTAAAAAGATAATTAATCAAAGATCGGGTTCCAGTAATTCTGCCTTATTATTGGGAACAAGCTAAAACTTAGACATTGCAGATATTTAATTTAGTAGAGTTGGTGTATTTTTAACATTCTATTACATGGCGGTTCTAACACATCGTATTTGACTATTGTGACAAACTAAGTCCTATTTCTTTTCGTAAACGATTTGACGTCAGGCTGGCCAACTTTTTACAAGCATAAGATAAAATATTCTGCAACATACATAAATAAAAACGTTAAACAATTGACGTGATCGTCGACAAATCGTTTTTGAAGCAATGTTTTTACGACTACCTCGGTGGCGTAGTTGTACTACGGTATGACTACAAAGCTGAGGTCTCGGGTTCGAATCCCGGGTCGGGCAAAGTGATATTGGGTTTTTCTATTCATTAATTATCAGTCCGGAGTCAGAAATTTGTGCCCGATATGGCGATAGGCTCGCCCCTTATCACATCATGGGACGGAACATACAAGGCGAAATGTGGGTGTCCTGGTTGGCACCTCTGCCTACCCCTTCTGGGATAAAGGCGTGAGGTTATGTATATATGTATGTATGTATTTTTTTACGACGAAATTTTTGAGTTGAGTCTAAGCACGCATAAATATTTCTACGGCTCATACATGTATTTATTAGTCTGGAATTTTTTCAAATCGAATTTATTTTTCCAAACATAGTCTTTATAATTTCGTTTCTTTATAAGTTCGCCAATCCCGTGTAAAAGTGATATAACAGCAGATAGAGGAACAGTTAAATTCTGTATGATTTTTCCTACCGGGTTATTTTAAGATGTAATAAACATGCCTGGTTGAATCGATCGCACGGTGGCCCGAGTCGGTAGCCAACTTTCTGATGAAGTGTGTCGCTAAATTGCAACGCTCAGAGATTACTTGTTACCACTCCAGAGGGAAGGGTTAGTATATCTTTGCACCACTAATATTGATGGTACTACTTTGATTACTAGAATTGTATTGACGATACCAGACTGAAGTTATGTGACTGATATAGACTTCGGCTAAGACGATGTTTGGTGGCAAACCCATCGACTGGTTGGTGCAAAGGCTAAGAAGATGGATTTCTGCTTTAGAACTTAGGAAATCCTAGCAAGGAATAGGTTATTAATCAGGGTCGGAATGACTACCCATATGAACAGGTATTTTTAAGTGAAAATACGATATAAAAGTAATACCAAAGTGGCAAGTGGGGCAAAATATTAAAAAACTGGAGGGCCCATAATAATCGGCCACATTTTATAATGTATAAATAGACAATGCAGTGGCACCTAACCAGCCGGCCTCTCAGATATGAGAGACCTACCACAAGTTAATATTGTTATCGTTTAATCTTCAGCCAGTCGCATCAAAATAACACAATATTGATATTTATCATCGGTTTAAAGAGATAAAATACGATATGAAGTCCTGTCATTTAAATGAGTAAATACATAGGTGATTCATATCTTTGGTGCACAATTAAGTATCAAACAAATAATTTGACATATGTTTTTAAAGGGGTAGACAGAGACTATGGCCTCTTACCCTTGTATTAACAATCATTAAGCATATTCGCTGCATCAAGGAACGTCTTATTTTAAATCGTATAATGTAATTTTCTGTATGATACGTTGCCTCATTTAGTATCACATATGCCAAGCTGCTTAGGTAAGATTGAGCAATATATAAAAATATCTTCAGTTTGTGATACTTTATAAGGAAGACTCCATATAACTTGGCCAATATAAACGTGATAAACATCTGGCCGAAAAGGCCCCGCCATAACTTTCTCAAAGCCAGGTAAAAAACTCCCTTTTGAATAACGTCCATTTTCGAAAGTTATAAATTGTTCTTTTGTTTTTTCGAGAGTCAACTATTTTACACCTACTTCCACCATATTTTGTTCCTTCACAAAGCATTTTTGTAATATCCGTTTTGCAACTTTGTAATTTGGGATTTAGATTAAGCGAACACAATATTTGTTTCTTTAACCGTCTGTTTTGTCACATGACTCCTAGATTCATAAATAAATAAATAAAAAAATAAATTTATAAAATCTTTTACCTAAGGTTGTACTGTATCGTAAATTTTCCATTTTTTTATAATTTTTGTTTTGGTAGACTTGATTAGAGTCTTAACACCACAATCACTTTAAAATTATTGAGGAATTAATGTCAATTTCAAACCTTATGATGATAGCGTTCACTATTGAAACCGTATTCGTAGGTATTTTTTGTATCACACATTACATTATATTAATATTACAATAAATAATATATAATTAAATATACCCAATAATCACGTACTTAGTCCTGACCCCAAACTAAGATCAATTATGTCTTGTGTCGTGGGTATCAGAAACTACGAGTGTCTTTTTGACCTCACAAACACCCAGACCCGAAACAAATACCTGTGGATCACACAAATATTTGTTTCGGTGCGGAAATCGAACTCGCTGTCTCTCTTTTCACAGCTGCCGTCTAACCAATTGCGCCACGGAGGCTGTCGTTTATGATAATATGATTATATTATAATTTAGATCATGCATTTTCACTGTATTATCACAGTATTATTGTACGTAAAGATTTAATAATGTCTTCTGTAGTTCCAGAGAATAGTATAATTTTCAAATTAGCAAAAGAATAATTGACAGACATCGACAAACTTTACTACGCAAATGGAACATATTTATAAGAATAATATCGCTACAATCCGTTCTCGTAACTTCAAATAGGTATTATTAAAAATTGTAGGCGATTAATAACAATCAACCGGCCAAGTGAGTGTCGGGCTCGCGCACCCAGGGTTCAGCATCATAATATAATAACATTATTAGGTACTATCTAGCCGAAATAAATTGTAATTTCTGTGAGCCAGATTCGATTTTTATGATATTATTTATAATATTTAGAGCAAAATAAATATACTAATAGTATAAGTTGGTTGCAAAGCCAAACTTAATTGGTAGTCAAAAATATGTTCTCTTGTATATGGATGAACGTCATCATAATTAATGTAACACGAAAGAAAAACAGTTTCAATATTCTTGGGATTTATTTCTAGACTTAAAATAGATCTGGGTTATTACCAAATTTCATGAGCAATGGAAAATACCCTAAAGGTTATCTTGATATCCATACAGACAGAAGAATAACAAAGCGATCATAATATAGGAGTTCTGTTTAAGTTGAGGAACCCTAAATATATACCAGGTTCATACGTACCTCGATGACTGATGGATCGCGCACACGCGAGAGTCTCTTTTATATTCTGTTTGTCTTGCAAACTTCTAACGGTATGCTTATTACGGATTAAGGGCAAATAGACATGCTCACTTATTTTATTGTTTTTCGCAGACGTTCTTTTATTGTATAATAATTCGCTAATAATTTATGTACTCAATACTCATTAAAGTTGAAGAGTCGGTGGAGCAAGTTTAGGCTAGCATGGATCGAAATCACGTGAAGTAAACGAGTTATAAGTAAACGTTGCAAGTAAAAGTTGTGTTTCGTTGAGTGAACGCGATCAGAAATACTAGTACTTACCCCCTTTTTCTTCTCATTCTTTTTCCTTCCAATCCCTACCCAATTTCATGTGCCGGCAACACATCTATGATCCAATCGTTGTGAATGTTCATGGGTGGCAGTGATCGCTTACCATCAGGTTACTTGGTTGCCTATTGTATAAAAATAAAACACAAGTTGAACAATTCCTATCAGCCCTTCTTCCCCATGTATTTCAAGGTTGAAACGAGGATTTACATTGTGGATCTGCATTGTCTCAAATGAAAATGATTGTATTTACTATTTGCTCCGTAATCAGACTTCTTATGCACTGAAAAACCTTATTCATCTTAATTTTTATAATAAATCGAATTTTCGTGTAAACACATAGATCACATTTACTTTCATTTGTGTGTAAATATGATTTGAACTTTGAGACGACCAGGGCTACGACGATTATTAGGAGATAATTTTTCCAACACTCATTTTAATAAGAAAACTAAGTTATAAGAAAATAATATTCCAAGGTTTGAAAACATTGAATAAAGCAAATGTTTAAATAAGCAATCAAAATTACGTTTTACGCTTTAAGATAAATTAAAAACTTACTTAATGAAATTTAATTTTCTTTTTAATAACTGTTTTTTTATGTCTAGACTGTATCTGAAAAAATACGACACGGCTGGTTATAAATGAACTAATTAAAATAATTTTTAATCAGTCGTTGGGATGCGGTCAAGGGCATCTAAGCTTATCTCATTTGGAGATATGAAGAACTTTATCAGTTGAAATAACGATAATTGACGCAATAAAGTATTATCTACATAACAAGACTGCATGAAATCATTCTAAACATGAAAGAAATGTAGCTACAGATATATAAAAAAAGAAATATATTGGCCTCCTTTTTAAACTTAGAGTCGGATTGGAAAAAATATATTATATTATTAACGCAGAATACGTTACGCTTCATATTTTTATAATGATTTTATTTTATTCAATAGTAACGAACAAGCAGGTCACCTGATGGTAAATGTTCACTCCCGCTCCACAACGCTTGGATCATAGATGTGATGCCGGTCCATCAAATCGGGAGGGGGAGGGAAGGGAAATGGATTCGAATAGGAAAGGATTATTGGGCATCCTGAATAAAAAAATAAGTCTTGGAATGAACAGATTACCAATATGCCGAGTTTAAAGCAATGAATATCGTGCATATAATGTGCAGTTTATTATTACCTATTCGGCGTTTAGGGCGTTTTTTTGCGTATGTATATTAGCTTTTGCCGCAATTCATTTCAGCAAAGCCAATTACTGGTCTGTTGTTATCACTATTTCATCGGTCGCTATTCAGGTACTTTGGCATAAACCATTCACTGAATTTCATTTGACCCACTGGTATATTCAGATATTACTCTACTGTCTCTATTGAGAATACTTTAAAAGGCTTTTGGTTTATATTTTTATATAATGGTTTCTTAGATTTACGCGAATGTTACACATTGAAATAAAACTATTTTTACGGATTTTATCGCGATTTGGTTTAAGTTTTACATTTTTTAAATCGGAACCCAAAAGACCAGCTGCCAGACCTCAAGACACTGTGAGCTCCTTCTGCGTAGATCGGATCGCAACAACTAGTTAACTTTTTTAATTTAATAATTGAAAATTAAGGGTAGTTTAATTGTAACAGTCACAGAGCGGATGACTAATACCTCAGTCCGCCCCGTGACCACGAAAGCTGAAAAGCAATCGAAACGTCGGGAAGTTAAAAAATGTAAAAATTAAACCAAATCGCGATAAAATCCGTAAAAATAGTTTTATATTTTTATAGTCTGTGTCAGTGATATTTGTATTGTTGCGCTGGTAAGTTTATTTGTATTTACCGTCAAAACATTTGGTGTAATTTAAATATACAACGTGCACCAATTTACAATGGTTTTTACAATAATTTATCACTTTATAATAGAATAAAAAGAAAAACACTGCGTCTCCAGCACAAACATTTTACGATAACAGAATTTGCAACACAATTTTGCGAATGGCAATTTTATCAAAATTGTTGAAAACTAAATGCATACTATGGCTTACACAATACCTAACGTTTTTACTTTCGACGAAATAATTGGCACGCTATTTCTCAATTACCCACCTGCTCTAGTCAAATCATTAAGAGAATCGACAAGAGGTTAAGCAAACTACACAATACAAACATAATCATAATCGAAGTCCTCAAACAATGCTTAGAAAATCTTATAGCTTATGTAAGCCCAATCGCCTAGATATGAACTTATGGAACAAAACAAAGATAATTTCAGGAGCCAGCAGGTGAAATTTACCGAGCAGACACGTTGCCATGTTCTCGAGATTGCGCCTGCTAACGTCCAACTTTGAGCATTGTGAGACTGCGTGCAGAACTGGCAAAGCTATCAAACTTTATAACAATGTCTACAACAATGCTATATGCAAACGTGAAGATTTAGTACGAGGTATCGTGTATCTTGTATAAATGAGCCGGAGACGGCAATAAAACCGTGTGCATCTGCTTCTTATTTTAGAAGTAAATGTTAGGAATAAATCTTGATCGTATCACGATGTATCGCCCGTACGCCTTCAGTATTGGAAACGAAATCTATTGCGATCAGGAACATTTCACACATCCGTGACCATATGCATATGAGACAGAGCAATTTACCTTAATTGTTATGCTTTATTTTTACACGTACGAGTATATTGTGTAGCAGAAATTATCATTTTTGTTTTATTTATTTTTTCCATTTTACGGTACCTACCTATAATGAAATTCTCGGAACTGTCCATGGATTTTGTTTCATTTCATTGGAATTCATATGTAGTGAATGAAAACTCTTTGGTATATTTTGTACTAGGTATTTAAATATACTTTGTAATTATACCTATATACAAAAGTTTACTTTTTTATATTTTATTGGAGGTAGATGTTTATGTCATATTTTTCATTCCTTAATATCTTGTAATTAGCTTTCTATTGTTGATTGTAAATATTTTTCGTTAAAATATATTATATAATTCCTAATTACTTTATTTTATTGTAATCTTCCTTTCTTCTTTGGATACACGTGGAGAGCCTCATCGGCAGCGACCCCACACGTTTATATTTTTATCAATGTAAAATGTATTCGCTTGTTTTTTAGGCTATATATTTTATATAGCAGATGAACATTATCATATAAACAGTGTTTCTTTCTATTGCAATTATTTTATTAAAAATTAAAATTAAAATAAGTGATTTGCTTGCTTGTTATTTTAAACACATACAATACTTTTGTATAGAAATATACTAAACATTTTGTGTGGGTTCCGTATAATTAGTTGATTATATTTATGTTTAAAGAATGTAAACATATACATTAAGCTGAATACAGAGCATGACTGGGCATAATTTGCCAACGTACTCCCGAGATTTTTAAGACATTTAAAACCACCTGAAGCCACATTCCTGAAACTTTTATGCAATTTAATCTATGCTAAGTTTACTGTGAATGTAACTTACATATTCGGTCCAGGTGCTTTTTGTACACCCATCGGAGCATTTTCATCCGTCTTTCTTTAGCCACGTATGTATAAAATATGAATATAATTTAGTTTTAAAATATTCTTGCGATATCTAAACTATTCAACCAAAGAGGAAAGCAAAACTGCAAAAATAAATACGTTTTGGTACCTACGGAACTACATTTTTTTATTTATCTAATAACTAGTATAAATCAGTTCTATAGACGTACATCGTTTAATAAAGGGCTATGCTACGTGTGTTTACATAGCTTGGAATTTATTATTTATACATGCATTCGAACTATTGTCTATTAATTGTGCGAATATATTTAATTAATTACCTATATATCAAAGAAAAATACAACACATTGATAAAGCAGCTGAAAAAATAAATAATGAGGGACTTATATAAAAATACCGACGTGCTGTTACAACTCTAGGCCCTTCAAGATGTGGAAAGTAAAGATGTCGACATTTATATTAGTAGTGGTAGTTGTAAGTTTACTTCTAGCGCCAACTGTCGGTAAGAAGTTAATAATATATTAGACAAAATAAATAATGTACTTCTTACAGAATCATAAAAGTCCATAATATTATGTGATGTGTAAAAATATTTCAATGTGAAATATTCTGCATTAGAAGATGTCCTCAAACTGGTGGTCACTATTAGTTAATTATAATCTATGCGCCCTCACTAGAACATAACATACTTGGCCCCTCAGCTGGCTCATAAAGCACTGGCTCGGAGCCATTAAAAAAGATATGTGAAATAAATCTTTGATAATCGAAGCTAGTAAAGGGCAGGTGAAATGGATAAGATTCATATTTAGAACATGCTAGCAGCCGGAAAAACGCAAAATGTAAAAATGATGCTGTTTTAAAATAAATGATGGATAGTATTTTTTTGATTACTTATAATAACCATTTAGCGAATGCTATTACTGCAGCAACATCCCATCCCTATTTTTATATTCAAATTTTATTTTTCACAGCTAAGAAAGTAAAATATAACCAGAGAAGCCTTTTTAAACGCCTAAACTATGCAAACACACGTTTGATGATACAATTTTTATACGTAAGTTGAAACAATATGAATATTTCGAAAAATATAAATGTAAAAAAAATACAATCTTTAAAAAGACTCCAGGTGTTGACGGTTCAACTGTGCGTGAAATGAAATTGCTTTATTTACTGAGTTTTTCGCGGATTATAATTTTAAATTTTGTTACTTCCCAGTGTTTCGATTACTTTATAGCTTTCGTGGTCACAAGGCGGACTAAGGTGATAGTCATCCGCTCATTGAATGTCACGTAAGCTACCTTCGATTTACAATTAAGCGAATGTGTGACTTTATGTGTGCATGTACTAAAATTCCTTCGACCAATTCATAAGAATAGTTTAATATACGATAACACAACGAAAATATTTTTATAGCAAGAACTTCGGGAGCAGCGCTATACAACGTATGCGACGTCGGCCTTACCAGCTCTGTGTATAGGAGGAGCAATGGCTTTGTATGCTCACGGCCCTACTTATAGGGAACTATTGCGTTTAATTAATTTGAAGAACCGGAGACAGGTATGAAAATGAATCTTAAATTTTCTGAGTTGTGAAAAAGACAAGTTTTGTTGCGAAATTAAAGTCTCTTTTATTAGCCAGAATGATGGGACTAGCAAATCTTCGACCAGTTAGTATTCCTGTTCATGAATAGGAACAATACCAGTCTGATCTTGTTAATTTAATGTTAATTATAATCTTGAAGCACTGCATTCCGAGACGTTGGGTGTTTGTCTCATAATCTATATATATATAAAAATGAAACCCGTTTCGCGTTGTCACGGCATCACGTGTGAACGGCTGAACCGATTTCGATAATTCTTTTTTTAAAATGTTTGTGGAAGTCCAAGGATGGTTCTTACGGAAAAAAATATTAAGAATTTTTTTCAGAAATATTGAAAAATATACATTTAATTTTGCATATTTCAAAAAGCGCGCGAAACGAATGTCAACGTCATTCACAGCCATAGACTATATTGAAAGAGCATCGTTTGTTCGGAAACGTGGTTACTTAATTAAGTTTCTTCGGAAACGTGGTTACTTAATTAAATTTTATTGCACTAATTTATTAATTTTTGAAAATAACTCGCCACGGAATAGTCTACTATATAAAAATAAGTCGGGTTTTCCTCCCTGACGCTATAACTCCAGAACGCACGAACCGATTTGGCTAATTTTGGTCTTAAATTATTTGTGGAAGTCCAGAGAAGGTTTAAAAGGTGAATTTGGTCCACTGGAAAATGTTTATTTTAATAAATTTTTAAAGTGAATCTTCTTTATACAAAATGTTCATAGGTTTCGCAATTGTCAAACATTTCATGTTACTCCCGTTGATACAGTAAACTCTCCCCTCAAATTAAAGAAAGTATTTAAATAAAGGTTTCAAATCGACAACATATATCCACAATATTCGAATAACGGTGTATTTTAGATTTTAAATATGTAGAATAATGTCACTAATGGAAAAGGATTGACATTTAAATTGGTTGTCAAATATTTATGCGTGTGTTCAGAAATTTATTTTGTGTAAACTAAACTTCTTTTTAAGATCGAAAATCACTTTTATCAATTTTTTTTACGATGTCCTATCCTTCACCGGAACCTCCGGAACTACTGAATCGATTTTAAAAATTCTTTCACCGTTAGAAAGATATAACATCCCTGAGTATCATAGGCTATATTTTTTCCAAAGGGGTAGAAAAATGGGTTTGAATGTTGTATAGAAAATCAAAACCACTTAAGTTATTACTATTACAAACGAAAAATAATGGCGACCAACATTTTTGGAAAATACCATTATGGAGGTGAAATAAGGAATGACATTTTGTATGGAAACCAAAATCGCTGAAGCGTCCGTATTACTGATCCGATTATCCTCATCCGCAATTGCTGAAGATTTTAAGATCAAAAAATCGTAAGGCACACTATTTGGGTATCGGACTACATGGGATAGAATAGAGTGAGAGGGACGGGATAGGATTGGATAGTTGACAGATTTCATCTGATGGGATAGAATGAAAAGTAAAGGCACGGGATGAGACAGGATGGATAATGAAGAGAAAGAACGGGACGTATCGGGAAGTGACTTGACAGACGGGACGGGACGGGATTGAGGAGGACAGGTCATAGTTACAAAAATAAGTGACAGTAGGATAGCTAGGTCGAGTTTAGGTTTCAAGAGGTTTAGGTATACAAGAGTTAGGTAGTATGAAAAATAACATCTATCTGATCTGGAATGGAATCAAAAGATATCTGCACCCAGGCGAAGCTGGGACGGGCCGCTAGTAATAAAAAAAAAATGGACTACAATTTCGACCAAACCAATGTATAATTACTTTAAAATACCTATTTGCAAAAGCTTTGTATATCCTGTTTTTATAACAATATGGGACTTAAAAAATGGGAACAATTTTATTACAATAGACCTACTATTTTTTTCATCTATTTACGTTTATATTTCAGATTAAAAAAGTGTTTCCCTACGCTATGGGCATTTATACTTCAGACAACTTAACTAAATCTATGCTGGAATTTATACTTTACGGTGGCAACAAAATTACTTTCCAAAGGGAATTCAGAAGAAGAGTCGGAGACTTAATTAATTGCGATACTGACTACATTGACTCTAGTGATCAGGAATATGCAGCGCAAATAATAAATGAATGGGTAATAATAACTGATGTATAGAAATTAAGAAATGTGTCACTTAAATTCAGAGAACAGATAAGATCTGTCAGATTGTGTGTCACTCAAATTTTTTTATTAGCAAAAATGACGAGAAGAACATGACGTTTTTCTGATGGTAATGATTACGCTTGTCTAGAAATAGGAGCAAACTATTGAGAACTGACAATGACTCAGGACTTCGTGAAATCTGGATTCTCTGTGCCCATCACCTAGCGATGTAAGGTGCTGTAACTCACTTAGTGCCTTGTAATTTCTAGGGTTATAATAAATATTTGACAGCCTTCGTGTCGCAGTTGGTTAGACGCCGGCTGTGAAACGTGAGGCTGCGGATTCGATCCCCGCACCGATACAAATATTTGTGTGATCCATAGGTATTTGTTTCGAGTCTGGGTGTTTGTGAGACCGAAAAGTCTCCTAATACCCACGACACAAGTGACAAGACTAGATCTTACTGTGGGATCAGGTCTGTGTATATGACTGTTGGGTGTACTATATTTATTTATCCTTCCAACTGGAAACCCTAGGTGGTTTGCTTTGCGACATGTGGTGGTTACTGGTTAAGCTTAGCGACGAACTACTTTAATGATGTTAACTCTTACTAGAAATTGTCTAGGAATGAATAATGTCGTACCGAAGACAATTAAATTGATAACAATAGTCCAAATATATCAATAATATGTAATTTCAGGTTCAAGATCAAGATCTCGAACATGACTTTCAGGATGGAATATCACCAAGTGAAATACGCGATGACTACGGTTTATATGCTTTTGGATTCCATAAGTTTGAGGCGAGTTCATAAAATATAATTTGTTATAGGGTAAACAATATTCATAACGCACTTTTTTTATCACTACAATAGGGTATTTGACTCTTTTTTTATTGTATTAATCAAAAAGTATCCATATCCAAAATCTAGCAAACAAAGAATTTTGTAAATCCATTCAGAATTAAACAAGTTAGAAACGTTTTAAACCTTGTAGTGGGGGTAATAGAAAAGGGATGCAAAACAAAATTAGTGACGTCACTGTGCATTATATTGCATTATAGTGTGCGGGTGTGAAAGAGACGGTAAGAAGTCCCCACTACATCCCTACTCTTTGATTTAAAATACTAATATTTGCCTCATGTTACAAGCTACTTTAATACTGTTTTCACAAAAATGTTTTGTTTTAATGGCACTTGTGTTTGTGTACAAAATAATACAAACATTCGATGATAGTCAAATACCCTAATAGTTCTTTACCTTTTTTGCTACCGTTACAAGGATCCTGATGTTACTAAAAATAATAAAATTTGTTTTTTTTTTCAATGAAAATCTACTTGATTTTACTGGCACTGGAACTGGAAAATTGCCTCTTTCCCTTGCAATCGCAGTACCGTAACAATCACTATGGCATCACAAAGTAAATAAATTTTATTTTTTTCAGACTGATTGGGGCCATCCATTTAATCCACGAGGATTAACTAATATTTCTTTCTATGTAAACAATGACACGGTTCTCATTACACCAGCATTGGTGGGCGACGGATTCTTGAGGTACAGCGATAATGAAGAATTGGATTGTCAGGTAAGTGTTTTTTAATACTAATACTACAATGCACTTTGTTTTAAGAGCAATAAATACTATATGAAGTATCCATCGACGGAATATAATTAACTCTCGCCGATAACATAATTATATTTATTTAATCCAAACATGATCCCAAAATATGGCAACGTTTCTTGCACGGAGGGAACACACTTTTGGACCATAACATAATAAATGCTTACACCCAACACACAAAATATAGTAACACCATAAGTCTTGTATCGTGGAGGGGTATCAAACTTCGTGAGACTTTTGAGTCTTTCAACCTACCACACCGGATACTTATATTATTATGTTAAAATAAAAAGTGGCTTTAAAAGATCAGTTACATAAAATATGATAACATTCATATTTGATCCGGTTGCGCCTTCATTATTATACACATTATTATGTGTAAGTATTTGCTTTTACATTGGTATTAATATAGCATATTATTGAAGTTTATTTTTATAGATAGTGGAGTTGCCTCAAAAAGGTAACGAATATAGTTGTCTAGTACTAGTAACAAACACGATAGAAGGATTGCCTATTTTAGTCGAACAACTTCATGAAGATCCGGCAATTTTTAACAGAGCATACAATTCAATGAGGAGACGGTGCGTTAATATTACCCTAACGTTAGGGGAAGTCCACGATACGGTTGATATAAAGAGAAGTCTGGAACAGGTATGTATATATCTATAACACTACAAAAATAAAAATAAATACATTTACAATGATATCATAATAAATGGACCAGTTTGTTAGTCAAAAATTATGTTCTTTCATAATATTCACATGAAGATTATTTTTATTTATTTTTATTTTCTCTAAAATTCGCTTTTATTTTGGTAAGCGATACGACCGCTCATGGACAGTAGCAAAACCAAACAACACCATGAATTATAAAGCAATGCTTGGCATTCCACTGTGCTCGCCATTCTGATACAAAATATGTTAAGTCTCTTTATGTCCAGTAGTTACTTTAGTTACTGCTGTTAGTCGGGAGAAATAGACATTGCGGTGGTATCTGCCCAGGCAGTCTCTCGCATAATATGTGAGACCTAACACCAGTATCGACTCTAGGTTAATATTGCGTTTTATTATACATTTAAGACGGGGAAATAAAACCATGTGTTAATTATATTCCACCAGACCAGTGATAACGGCACCGGTCTATATTCGTTTATTATTATTAATTATTGCAATCACGAGACGTTTTTATTAACGGATAAACGACGTATCCAAATAACTTCGATTACTTGTTACTTTTAAAGGCAACGCGCGGGTACCAGTGTTTCACTGGCGAATAGTGAATGTAGAATGCCTCGTCCTCGGTTCCGAGGCGGTTTATATTGCAAACTGTCATGCTCCCACTACTCTAACTGTGGGTATAGAAATAGAACCACAACAACCGGGTCTACTGTAATAAAATTACTTCTACAACTACCCGTAAATAAGCCCTAACATTTACAATTGTTTTATCAATATTTTTGTGAAACATTTCAAGTTTACATAAAACCGCTCCGACATATCGACGGTTCCTACGTATATAAAGACAAGTCAAAAACCGAGGTTTACAGGAGAGCGTAATTTGTGTTCAATTCGCCCTAGAAATAATTCTATGACCAAAAATAAAAAAAAATCTTTCTACAATCATTTAACTGTTTTAAGAGCTTTATAGTGCCATTTACACATATTATATTTTTCTACGTTTTCTTAGAAAACTTGATAGATGACTGTTTCTACACCGATAATAAAATAGAAGCATGTAAGTCATGTCTATGATATCTTTTTATACGCAGGAAACAAAAAAACTGTGTCTGATATAGAATTTAAATAAAATGTTTTATGAAAATATAGGATTAATTTACTATTTTTATACTAATAGGTACATTAAATATCCCCAAATCATCACCCATGTATATAATAAGTACTCCAATGGAAACATATCACTTTATACGTGGATTTAGTAATTCGGGGTAGGAATATGTTCTTTTAATGTATACAAAGACATGTCTTTAAATAAAATGATCCGGTTTGTGTTTTATTAATTAAACAAGGTTTATAAATTCAACATTATTTATTATTAAGCAAGTTTTATTATGTATGTTCCACTTATACGCCGCCACCCTTGCTGCGTTGGGCATTAGTAACGTAGTAAGGGCAATACGACGGCTGGGCCTCGCAGTGGATCTTCATAAATCTGAGGTTTTTTGTTTTCATGGGTCTCGGAGAGGGCCACCTGTAGGGGCCTACATAACGGTCGATGGCGTGGAGGTCTCCACCAGCGCCTCGATGAAGTATCTTGGAGTTGACCTGGGTATCCTCTCCAGATAACGCCCATGTCCATTTTTAAAGCCTAAGACCAAAACTAGTTAAGGCAACAGGCACATTGTCTAGCCTGCTTCTCAACCTCGAAGGTCCCGGCATCCTTTGCCGGAGATTGTACGCGGGAGTAGCGAGACGATCAATGGCCTTTTACAGATTTTTTTTTATATTAATTGGAAAAACGATCGTAAGGTTCACCTCAGGGTAAGTTATAACGGCCGCCCATGAACATCTGTAACACCATAGGAAATAGACATGCGTTACCGAACTTTAAGGCGGGAATACGCTCTTTGAAAATCACTAGATTCTTCTGTGAAATGCTGCTGTTGGCAATTGGTTCCCGAGATTTGTAGTATGTGGAAGAAAATGTAGGGAGAAAGGTACTGTGGTGGATATCCAACTTCCGAGCTAGTGAAGATGGTATTTGGAGGTTGCCGTGTTGTACGGTGCCGGAACTCAGCAGCAGAGATAAGTTCGAACTGCAGGGTATTTCCCGTGGTAAATGCAATAAATAACGGTGTTACATCTCTACGCAAAGCCAAGGATCAAGAAGTTCGGAAAGAACTCGGTCGTCGATGACTCAAGCTGCCCGGCGTTGAAATCGGTCGACAGGGAGAAGTTGGTACCTACTGGGGTGGCCCCGCCTAAAGATGGGTGCAATATTCCTCGTGAGGTCAAACCTGTGTCTTATAAAGTTGCAGACAATGACCCGACGTGAAATATAGTCCAATTCCAACGAATGTCTCGTTGTCGGTTGAATCTCTGCGCATACGGATGATCACGATTCAGGGGAAATTGTATGATCGCCCAAGGGGCGGCCTGCGTTCTTGCTGGTTTCCTTTTTGCTTTGGAAAATTTACGCCAAAGTTCTGTCGCCGGTTTAGTCTAACAGGAGGAAGCGTTTCGTCAAGAGGAACTACCAGCCCTTTGAGAGAGAGTGAGGGAGTGATTGGACTATTGTGGCAGTGCGTCCTGTTTTTTACTAGTTGCCAAACAGGCGCCACGGCGCGGCGTATTGGCGGTCAATTTGACACAAGTCCTACCAGGGTACGCCTGCTTCGTTAGATACCTGTGGTGCATAGAAGCGAGCCAGAAAGAAAGAAACTGCCATGTGAGAGCGCGAACTGAAATCGTGACGAACGTGATCGAAAAATTCCACTCGTCGCCGCCTACAAAGAAGGGGCGCCGGGTGATAAATGGCTGAACTCTGTCGTGTAGGTGCAAAAAGTTTGCCCCTACCCGTCGTAAGAAGCGACCTATAGGCGGAGGCGGTGCGCCCTTACCTATAGCGACTCGGAGATGGGTGCCAGAGCCCATGGCCTCGTCTCTGCCGTGGGCGCCTATAATATCTTAAGCCGGCGTCCAAAAACACTTTTAAGTGAGGGCATCCGGGCTCCATACATAGAAGGACAAGCAATGATTTTGCGCCATGCATCGACTTGTCTCGTCCGGCGAACTCCCGTAAATGGCGACAAGTCTGACAAGACCGCGTTCGCACCGAGTGGCGCGCATTTTTAAACACTGTACAAAAAGATATGTATAGATGTCTGTGTCTACGACACTTATTTGTTGTATTTATAATACTTGTTCTTTTATACGATTTGTAAAACAAGGTAAATAAATAAAATAAAATAAAAAAGAGTATGTCAGTATGTGCGCATAGATCATCTAAAGCCAATGATACAATAAAAAAAAATGGCATTTTCGACATGTCTTTATATACGTAGGAACCGTCGATATGTAGGGATGGCGATCAGGTGTAGGATCGCTGCTTTGTAGTGCGTGTAGGTTGAAATCAAGTGTCCGTTAGGGTCGCCGGGTCGTCATAAAAAATCAGTCCAAACACACAAGAAACAGTTTATTTTATACAGCACACAGAAAGAAAGAAGGAGTAAAGGCGACAGTAGTAAGCACAGAAAGTCAGTAAGAATAAGCAACACGTAATCTAATAAGACAATCGAACAGCTGATAGCAAAGCGGAAAAAATCGAGCGTCATGCGTATCGCTTCAAAGCGGTCGGGAGCAGACTGGCGGCCGGGCGACTGCGTGTGCGCAGCGCGGTAACCGTTCGGCTCGGCGGGGCTGCTTTGGCCACCGCTCGGGCGGTCAGGCGAGAGCGCCCTGACTAACTTTATTAAACAACATTTTAGTACAGTGGGGCGGTCTGTCCGTTCGTTGAACAATATTTATTTTTAATACAAACAAATTTACAGTATTGAAGTGAATGTTACAGAATGCTATATTATAATCAGCATGTAGTTTTATGAATTGTTTTAATTTTAATGATTATAAATAATGATTTTAATAAAAAGTTAAATTAAATATATATAAATAAAAGTAGCACAGCTACACATATACTTATATTATATATTTTGTTTGACTGCCTCGGTGGCGTAGTTGTATTACGGTCCGGTTACAAAGCTGAGGTCTCGGGTTCGAATCCCAGGTCGGGCAAAGTGATATTGGATTTTTCTATTCATTATCAGCCCGGAGTCAGGAATTTGTGCCCGATATGGCGATAGGCTCGCCCCTTATCACATCGTGGGATAGAACATGCATGGCGAAAGGTGGGTGTCCTAGTGGCGCCTCTGCCTACCCCTTCGGGGATAAAGGCGTGAGTTTATGTATGTATGTATGTTTCCAGGCAAACTACACATTATTGTTCAATAAAAATAAGGCTGATCTAAACGGGATATCAAGGAGGAATGATAGAAACATCTATATATCAGAACTCCGATATACTATTAGCATTATAGCAGATTCTCAATCAAGTTTGAGTAAGTAAAGTTTATATCAACAAAACATTTTTAAAAGAAAATTGATGAAAATAAGTGGGGTATCACCAGTGAGATAGAACTATGAGCGACTACGATGATTCTTACCACTTTCATAAAATGTATTTAGGTATACAAGGGTAGAAAGATCTTAAAAGGAAACAAATAGTAAATTGATACTTTATTGATTATATTTACAATATCTTAATGCATAAAATTGCAATAATATAGGTAAATTTTGTTTTAAATCCAAACATCAAAAAGCAATTAAATATGGTCCTACGAGAATGAGAACTTCATCTTAGAATCTCTCTTATATATATACAGCCACTATCATGTAAGCAATAATTTTTTTTATCACACAGATCCGGCCAACGAGCAAACAAGTCACCTGATGGTAAGTAATCACTGCCGTCCATGAACATCCACAATGCTTGGAACATGGATGTGTTGCCGGCCCATCAAACTGTGAGGAAAGCGGGAATGAATAAAAGACGAGAAGAAGCAAGGGGTATTGGGCATCCGGCAATCTCACTCACCAAACGAAACGCACCAACAAAGTCGCTTCACGTTGATTTCTAAGACAGTGGTACCGCCCTGGACGATCCTACCCATCCATGCTGAGTCACGGCTGACAATAGCGTGTCTCTGCCATTTCCATTTCTGTTGCAGATTCAATCGGCAGCGCTGATTCACCAGACACAACTTGTGACGGTCGCAGCATGATCACGATAAAATGTGACCACCCCGTACTTTACTTCGTGTTGGGCAAAAATGCTACTATTCTCACAGGCGGCTTGTATTTCGGGAAGACATAAATTATAATATTTGCTGAAATAAAACTATTTTTTACGGATTTTATCGCGATTTGGTTTAATTTGAATTGAAGACAGTAATAACAGCAGTTTATTTTAAAAATTGCATCGACACATTAAATAAACGAGAAACATCCAAATATTATAATGAATGCAAAAATAAACACATAATTAAATATGAAAAACGTTTATCTAAATCAAATGTTAAAAATTATAATACTTCCGAGTGCAGGCACGGAACGCACCCTAACATAGATAACACGCACTCCGGCGCAGACAAACAACGCGCTGTCATAAAGCTGTCAAAACATACATTAGATGAAAACATAGTTCAGGTTTTATTAAGAGGTCTAAATTTTGCCGTAGCTTCACGTAGGATAGCGTATGAAGATATTATTTGTAACGTTGAGAACAGTCTCTTCATTAACAATTTGGAGAAGGAAGATTCGGAGGCGATACGTCAAGATAATATATCCTCTTTATTACGACGAAACAAAATGCCGAAACCAAATCTTCCAAAACAACTATTTATCGCTTTAAAGAACCTGCGATCTATGAAGGAATTAACTGTTCTCGGTGCAGATAAAGGGAATGCGACAGTAGTGATGGATATCGGATGACACTACTTACAAAATATTCAAATCAGACCCGACTACCAAAATATTAAAGGCCACCAGCTCTTTAATAATCAAGTACTCCGAGTAGTTAGATCTGAACTCTTAAGTCATTCATCCCATCGTGTGCAAGACCTCCAAAATTGTATGGATTACCCAAAATTCACAAGGAAAATGCTCCACTACATCCCATTGTGAGCCAGATCGACACAAGTGCTTTCACCACTCAGAGAAAACACTAGAGCATCTGTGAAGGATTCATACCAATTTGTCAGTTACATTAAACACCTACAATTAGCTGACAATGAAATAATGGTTAGTTTTGATGTCCAGTCACTTTTTACAAGCTTACCAGTACAAGACTGCATCAAAATTGTCACTAATAAGTTAGCAGAGAATGACATGCCACTAGAATATGCAGAATTACTCAAATATTGCCTCACATCTGGCTACATGTTGTGGAATAATGAATACTATGTACAAATGGATGGTGTCGCTATGGGCTCACCTGTATCTCCTTTAGTTGCCGATATTTTCACGGAGAAAGAACTTCGAGGAGACAGCCCTTAGTACAGCCCCGGTCTCGCCAAGATTTTACAAGCGGTACGTAGATGATACTTTCACAATTTTACCTTGAGGTGATTTAAAAATTCATCAACAATAAAATTCAATTTACTATGGAGTTGGAACATAATAAATCTCTTGCCTTCTTAGATGTTTTAGTTATCCGTAATCCTGATCAGTCCTTAGGTCATACCGAGTATAGAAAAAAGACCCATACAGATAAATATCTGAACGGTGATTCTCACCACCATCCGAAACAGTTAGCTACCGTGGGTAAATCTTTGTTTCAGAGAGCACAAGGAATCTGTTACGAGAAACACCTGGGGACTGAGCTGCAACACGTCAAGCAGGTACTGCGAGACAACAAGCTCCAAATTCCACGCCGCCGTCACAGAAACCGAGTGAAACCAGCCACAGTTGAACGGGCCCCGGTTATATTACCATACATCAAAGAAGTCACAGACAAGATTGGCTACATCCTGAAGCGTGCTTCCATTAAAACATATTTCAAGCCGCCCAAGAAGATTAGTCAACTCTTACCACCTGTCAAGTGTCATATGCCTTTGCAAGAACCAGGCGTATATAAAATAGATCGCGACTGTGGCCTCTCTTATATCGGCCAAATCAAACGAAGCATAGAGACCCGCGTAAACGAACACATAGCTGACGTCAAACACCGACGCTCCACGAATTCTGCAGTTGCTGAACACATCGAGGAATGCTCCAAGCATTACCTTCGTTTTGACAAGCCCCAAATCCGCGCTAAAGAACACCGTTTCCTGCCCAGGATGTTTCGCGGGGCTATTGAAATTAAAAATACAAATTTCAATATAGAAGATTCCTTGAAGCTTACACCATCATGGGATCCAATTCTACATTTAATTAAATCGGAACCCAAAAGACCAACTGCCAGACCTCAAGACACAGTGAGCTCCTCCTGCGTAGATCGGATCGCAAAAACCAATTAACTTTTTTAAATTAACTTTTTAATTTAATAATTGTAAGTTAAGTGTACTATAATTGTACACATTGTACAGTTAGTGAGCGGACGACTAATACCTCAGCCCGCCCCGTGACCACAAAAGCTGTAAAGCAATCGAAACGTCGGGAAGTTAAAAAATGTAAAAATTAAACCAAATCACGATAAAATCCGCAAAAATTAGTTTTATTTCAATGTGTAATATTCGCGTAAATCTAAGAAACCATTATAATAATTGATTACATTACTTGACGTTGTTTTTTATTGCATTTACTTGATGATATTACAGCGGCGTTATTAACGATATTAAAATAAAATATTACAATTAATGGAAGTTACATTTATACCGAAAATTTTTAATTGCATCTCAACGCTGATGACGCTGGCTCCCTGGTTTTGTTATCGTGTTTAACTCCTTCTTCCTGCTATCCTTTTTCCAAACATTTTCTCTAATATTTTGAGGAACTGACATTACACTTTCGATTCAGCGTTGTAGCTGCAGCTGTTCATGCACGTTAGTGAACATATGCAATCAGGTAAACCATTTGCTGGTTTGCTAGACCTTATAAATAAATAAAAAAGGGGAGAGGAACATTCAGCGCTCCTGATTACAAAGAAGAACCGAAGTCGATTGCATGCGAAACTTATCAAAAAATTAATCGCGAAAGGTTGAGAACCATTGATCTAATGAATTTAAAATATGCAATCAAACCAATAGGTTAAACGAAAAGCACGCAGGACAACGAACTTATCATGTGTCAATATTTCATGATAGTATAAAGAGTGCGTCTGATAGAATGTGACTGTAAAATGTTCTGACTAAACGACGTTTAGTTGATCAAGAATAAAGGTCACTACACACTGCAACATAGCATGCTTTTACCCTGAATGTATCTACGTTAAAATATTATGTTTTAATATATCAACCATAAGAGGTAATACACCAATATTATAAACTAAAACTTGTCACGCAAATGCTATATTCATGGATGTAAGTATGTAGTTTTAGTACGAAAACTTAAATCCAAAAATTATCGAGTATAGTGAAGGAACATGCTTAAACAAAGTGCAATATCCACGTGTGGACATAGATGTGTTTTTGCTATTGACTCTTGCATTTTAAAAGATCCGTTTGTCCGTTCAATGTTTGGATGCCTTTTGTTAGTTAAATGTCGCAGAAAATAACCTTATGTTTACGAAACAACTTTGAAATGACAATGCAGGACCCGATATAAAAACAACATTAAATTACAGCTTCGCAATATTTGAATATATTGTGTAAAGTGAAGATGTCGAAATTGTTACTACCATCTTCGGGTAAAAAAATTAAATAATTTGGGGAATAAAACCATAAAAATATTTATAACCATTTTTTTTAACCAAGCCACACCATTTTTATGTACGCTGGTCTTATATAACATGGAAGGCTTACATTTACCAGTGGACTTCCTGCGGGTACGAAGATGAGAGATCTTATAGTGTTAATAATTCCCCCTTTTTTGTCCTATTTATAACAATTTAATAAAATGTAGCTTAGCGTAATGCCTAATTAATACCATTTTTCCACAGCTAATAGCGAAAATTGTGATCGAAAAATACTTTTCAATCTTTCACGTCGTCCTACATCGCTTTGATCCTAGGGGCAGCGTTATGTTATAATAAAGGGGCTACCTATGATGAAATACAACAGGTGGTCAATTTGGATAATGAGGAACAGGTTGGATAATATTTTTATATTATTGTCTGTACGCAATCCAACATTCCATGCATTTATCCATTTTTTTCTATATAAGCTTATCTCATTTGGAGATATGAAGAACTTTATCAGTTGAAATAACAAAATTTGACGTAATAAAGTATTCTCTACATTACAAGACTGCATGAAATCATTCTAAACATGAAAGAAATGTAGCTACAGATATATTTAAAAAAAGAAAGAAATATATTGGCCTCCTTTTTAAACTAAGAGTCGGATTGGAAAAAAATATTATATTATTATCGAAGAATACGTTACGCTTCGTCTCGAGCACAAACATTTTACGATAACAGAATTTGCAACACAATTTTGCGAATGGCAATTTAATCAAAATTTGTTGAAAACTAAATGCATACTATGGCTTACACAATACCTAACGTTTTTACTTTCGACGAAATAATTGGCACTCTATTTCTCAATTACCCACCTGCTCTATTCAAACCATAAAGAAAATCGACGACAGGTTAAGCAAGCTACACAATACAAACATAATCATAATCGAAGTCCTCAAGCAATGCTTAGAAAATCTTATAGCTTATGTAAGCCCAATCGCCTAGATATGAACTTATGGAACAAAACAAAGATAATTTCAGGAGCCAGCAGGTGAAATTTACCGAGCAGACACCTTGCCATGTTCCCGAGATTGCGCCTGCTGACGTCCAACTTTGAGCATTGTGAGACTGCGTGCAGAACTGGCAAAGCTATCAAACTTTATAACAATGTCTAATACAATGCTATATGCAAACGCGAAGATTTAGTACGAGGTATCGTGTATCTTGTATAAATGAGCCGGAGACGGCAATAAAACCGTGTGCATCTGCTTCCTATCTAAGAAGTAAATGTTAGGAATAAATCTTGATCGTATCACGATGTATCGCCCGTAGGCCTTCAGTATTGGAAACGAAATCTATTGCGATCAGGAACATTTCACACATCCGTGACCATGTGAGATAGAACAATTACCTTGATTGTTATGCTTTAATTTATACACTTACGAGTATATTATGCACAAAGCAGAAATTGTCAGTTGTGTTTTATTTTATTTTCAATTTCACGGTACCTACCTATAACGGAATTCTCGGAATTGTCCATGGATTTTGTTTCATTTCATTGAAATTCATGTAATATATGGCGAATGAAAACTCATTATTATATTTTGTTCTAGGTATTAAAGTACACTTTGTAAAAATATACTTTGTTATGTTTTCGATTGAAGTGTGGGTAGATGTTTTTATGTCATTTAATTCATTCCTCATCCTTTTATGATTGGTTTTCTAATATCTTGGCTGTAAATATTTTCTGTTTTATCATATTATATTCCTGAGTACTTTAATTACTTCTATTTTCCATTCTTCATAATATTATAATCTTTAGACACACGTGGAGTGCAACTTTCATGCAACTTAATCGATGGAAAGTTCAATTCGGTCCAGGTGCGTGAAGTTGTACACCCATCGGAGCATTCCCATCCGTCTCTCTTCAACTCTCTCTCTCATTCTCTTTAACCACGTATGTACTTACGTAGTGCATGGTTAAATATACTAATATTTAGTTTAAAAATACTTTTGCGGAATTCAAGCTATTCAACCAAAGAGGAAAGCAAAACTGAAAAATAAATAATATAAAAATAGTATAAATCAATTCTATAGACTTAGAAAGTTAAATAAAGGGCTAAGTAGAAATAAAACATTCAAAGCTATATAAACATATGTGTGTTTACATAGCTTTGAATGTATTATTTCTGCATGCATTCAAATCATTGTCTATTAATTGTACAAATATCTGTAATGAATTACCTGTATATCAAAGAAAAATAACTTGTATTGATAAAGCAGCTGAAAAAATAAATACTGAGGTACCTATATAAAAATACCGACGTCGTTTTACAACTCTAGAGCCCTTCAAGATGTGGAAAGTGAAGGTGTCGAAATTTCTATTAGTAGTGGTAGTCGCTAGTTTACTTATAGCGCCATCTGTCGGTAAGAAGTTAATAATATATTAGACGAAATAAATTATGTACTTCTTGAAGAATCATAAAAAGGCCATAATATTATGTGATGTGTAAAAATATGTCAAATGTCAATGTGAAATATTTTGCATTAGAAGATGTCCTTAAACTGATGGTCACTATTAGTTAATGCATGCGCCCCCACTAGAACATAACATACTTGGCCCCGCAGCTGAGCAAAAATATGGCTTGGAGCCATAAAAAAAGATATGTGAAATAATCGTTTCATAAGCCAAGATAGAAAAGAGCAGGTCAAATGTATAAGATTGATATTTGGAACATGGCAGCAGGCGGAAAAACGCAAGGTGTAAACATGATGCTGTTTTAAAAATAAATGATGTATAGTTTTGTTTTTATTACTTATCATAATTGTTTACTACGGCAGCAACTTACCATTCTTACTTTTATAATAATTTTTTTTACAGCTAAGAAAGTAAAATATAACCAGAGAAGCCTTTTTAAACGCCTAAACTATGCAAACACACGTTTGATGATAGAATTTTTATATGTAAGTTGAAACGATATGAATATTTCGAAAAATATAAATGTAAAAAAGCAATTTACCGGATATAACAAGACTGCGACCGAAAACGAAGCCAGGTGGTAGTTTTAGTGGTAACAGACACAATGCAAATAAAAATTTCGCTAAATAAGCGTCAGATTTTTTTGCAATTTTTTAAAAATCGTCGGTGGTGGGTAGTAAATATCTAGTTATTGCGAAAGTAGTAATTTAAATCCTATCGTATCATTGCGTCTTAAAAATAAAAAGGTGTACATCATTATTTTAGGAAAACTATGTATTTATCACCCAAATACGACGATAAGTAAAAAATTACCAAAAAAAAGTTGACGACTTTTTTTGCGAAATTTTTAGTGGCATTGTGTCTGAAGTCACCAATACCTACTACCACCTGGCTTCGTTTTCGGTCGCAGTCTTGATATACCCTGTATAAATACCAACTTTAAAAAGACTCACTACAAAAGACTTCAGGTGTTGACGGCTTCGCACAATTGTAATCAAACTACTTTATGTACGGAGTGTTTCGCGGATTTGGTATAATTTTTAATATTGTAACTTCCCGACTTTCGATTACTTTACAGCTTTCGTGGTCACAGGGCGGACTGAGATGTTAGTCATCCGCTCATTGAATGTCACGAAAGCTACCTTCGATTTACGATTGTTAAAAAAATTCATAAATAAAGTAGTTTTATTTCAATGTGTAATATTTGCGTAAATATAAGAAACCATTACGGTTTTGAACAAGTACAATAGTTTGGTACAATTATTCAGATCGAAATCGCAGCTTAGTTTCTTAACACTCATAGATTGTAACAATACCAAGACAGAAGTAACTTTGTTGTGGTTTGAAGATAGTATTTCTGTTATCACAAAATTTCCCTGTCTCGGTGGTGTGGTTGTTCTACGGTACGACTGCAATGCTGAGGACTCGGGTTCAAATCCCGGGTCGGGCAAAGTGATATTGGATTTTTCTATACATTATTAGCCAGGAGTCAGAAAATTGTGCCCGATATGACGATAGGCTCGCCCCCTATCACATCATGGGACGCAACACAACAGACGATAAGTGAGTGTCCTAGTAGCATCTCTGCCTACCCATTATGGGGGGCAAAAGTGTGACTTTATGTTTGTACTAAAATTGCCTCGACCGATTCATATGAATAGTTTAATATACGATAACACAACGAAAATATTTTTATAGCAAGAACTTCAGGAGCAGCGCTATACAACGTATGCGACGTCGGCCTTACCAGCTCTGTGTATAGGAGGAGCAATGGCTTTGTATGCTCACGGCCCTACTTATAGGGAACTATTGCGTTTAATTAATTTGAAGAACCGGAGACAGGTATGCATTATCAGTCATTTTCTATTCATTATCAGTCCGGAGTCAGGAATTTGTGCCCGATATGGCGATAGGCTCGCCCCCTATCACATCGTGGGACGGAACACACAAGGCGAAATGTGGGTGTCCTAGTGGCACCTCTGCCTACCCCTTCGGGGATAAAGGCGTGAGTTTATATATGTATGTATAGTCGAAATTGTTGATTACAATTTCGACCAAACCAATGTATAATTATTTTAAAATACCTATTTGCAAAAGCTTTGTATATTCTGTTTTTATAACTTTATGGGATTTAAAATATGGGAACAATTTTATTACAATAGACCTACTATTTTTTTCATCTATTTACGTTTATATTTCAGATTAAAAAAGTGTTTCCCTACGCTATGGGCATTTATACTTCAGACAACATAACTAAATCTATGTTGGATTTCATACTTTACGGTGGCAACAAAATTACTTTCCGAAGGGAATTCAGAAGAAGAGTCGGAGACTTAATTAATTGCGATACTGACTACATTGACTCTAGTGATCAGGAATATGCAGCGCAAATAATAAATGAATGGGTAATGATAACTGATATGTAGAAATTAAGCAATGTGTAACTTAAATTCAGAAAAAAGATAAGACTCGTCGGATTGTGTATCATAAAATTATTTTATTAGCGGAAATGACGAGACGAACATGACGTTTTCCTGATGGTAATGATTACGCTTGTCCATAAACAGAAGCAAACTATTGAGAAGTGGCTAACACTCAGGACTTCATGGTAATCATCTGCGCTCATCACTTAGCGATGAAAGGTGCTGTAACTCACTTTTTCCTCCTCCTTGTGTCGATTCCCCAATGCTGGGGGTCGTGAGTCATCCGGGAAACAATCCTTCGCGCTAGATGTTGTGCCATCTGGTCCGATCCTTGGTGACTTGACCCGCTTCAGCCACGGTCATGTTGATTATGGTGCGGATCTGATGGGTACAGCGCTTTAGGTTCCTGCCCCTTGATCTCTTGCACTCCAGTCGTCCAGTCATTATCAGGTTTTGGCGGTTGTCACACGGTTTTCGGGCGATATGGCCAAACACTCAAAAATTTTCCTCAGGCAAATTTCGGAGAGCCTTGGTTTCCTATTAAGCTTGAGTTCTTCGAGTTACTCACTTAGTGCCTTGTAATTTTTAGGGCTATAATATTTGACAGCCTCCGTGGCCAAGTTGGTAAGACGTCGGCTTTAAAACGTGAGGCTGCGGGTTGGATCCCCTCACCGAAACGAATATTTGTTTGATCCACAGGTATTTGTTTCGGGTGTGGGTGTTTGTGAGACTGAAAAGTCTCTTGTTCTTCCTAATACCTACAACACAAGTGACAAGATTAAATCATAGTGTGGGGTCAGGACTATGTATGTGACTGTTGGGTGTAAAATTAAAATTATAAAATAAATTATTCTATCAATAATATAATTATATTGAATTTCAGGTTCAAGATCAAGATCCCGTTCATGAATTTGAGGATGTAATATCGCCTAGTGAAATTCGCGATGACTATGGTTTATATGCTTTTGGATTCCATAAGTTTGAGGCAAGTTCAATAATTATAATTTATTGTACGGTAAACAGTACCTATTCTTAACACACATTTTGTCACTACAAAGTAGTTCTTTATCTTTTTTGATATCTTTACAAGGATCTTGATGATACTAAAAATTATAAATTTAGTTTGTTTTAAATAAAAATCAAGTATCACATATTTTGTTCTTTTCCTTGCAATCGCAGTACCGTAACAATCAATATGGCATCACAAAGTAAATAAATAAAACATTTTTTTAGGCTGATTGGGGCCATCCATTTAATCCACGAGGATCAACTACTATTCCTTTCTATGTAAACAATGACACGGTTCTCATTACACCAGCATTGGTGGGCGACGGATTTTTAAGGTACAGCGATAATGAAGAATTGGATTGTCAGGTAAGTGTTTTTTTTTATACTAATACTACAATGCACTTTGTTGCAAGTGAAATAAAAACTATTCTAATTTTTATCCCGATGCGCCTTCATTTGAATACTCATTATGAAGTGTATATAAAAAAAAATGCCTTTACATTGATAATTATATAGCTTATTATTGAAGTTTATTTTTATAGATGGTGGAGTTGCCTCAAAAGGGTAACGAATTGAATTGTCTAGCACTACTTCCGAACACGATAGGAGGATTGCCTACTTTAGTCGAAAAATTTCATGAAGACCCGGCAATTTTTAATAGGGCATACAATTCAATGAGGAGACGGTGCGTTAATATTACCCTAACGTTAGGGGAAGTCCATGATACGGTTGATATAAAGAGAAGTCTTGAACAGGTATGTATATAGATAGTACGTAACAAAAATATCAGAAAACATAAATAATTATATCACAATAAATGGACCAGTTCGTTAGTCAAAAATTATTTTCTTTCATAATATTCACTTGAAGATTACTTTTATTTATTTGCATTGTTTCCAATATTTCTTTTTTATTACTTTGAATAGCAAGACGAACATGCCATTTGTCTGATGGTAAGCGATACGACCGCTCATAGACATTAGCAAAACCAAACAACACCATGAATTACAAAGCAATGCTTGGAATTCCACTGCGCTCGCCATCCATCCATCTTAACTCTCATTATGTCCAGTAGTTCCTCTATAATGTCTTTTAAGCCGGATTACAACAGTTTATTTACACTGCTGTTTGGTGAGAGAAAAAGATATTCCGGTGGTACATACCCAGGCGGTCTCTCATATAAAATGAGAGACCTACCACCAGTACCGCCTCTGGATTTACATTGCGATATATATTTTGTTTCTAGGCAAACTACACATTATTGTTCAATAAAAATGAGGCTTATTTAAACGGTATAACCAGGAGGAATAATAGAGACAACTATATATCAGAATTCCGATATACTATGAGCACCGTAGGAAATTCTCAATTAAGTTTGGGTAAGTAAAACTTATATCAATAAAAACATTTCGTAAACAAAATTGGAGTAAATTAACTTATGTATCGCTAGTTAAAAAATTGAAATATAAACGACTGCCAAGCTTCTACAATGTATTTATACAAGGATAGAAGGTGAATCTATGGAAATTGTGTCTTAAATCCAGACATCAAAATGGCAATTAATATGGTCTAACGAGAATAAGAACTTCATTGAATCTTTTTTTATTGGACATGTCCGGCAAACAAGCAAACAGGTCACCTAATGGTAAGTGATCACTGCCGCCCATGAACATCCACAACGCTCGGAACGGATGTGTTGCCGGCTCATTAAAGCGTGAGGAGAGTGGAAAAGAAAAATGACTAGAAGAAACAAGGGGTATTGGGCATCCGGCAATCTCACTCACCAAACGAAACGCACCAGCAAAGTCGCTTCACGTTGATTTCCTGAGACTGTGGTACCGCCCTGGACGGTCCTGCTTATTCGTGCTGAGTCATGGTTGACCTACACTACGTTTGCCGAGGCGCGGTCTCCACTCGAGAACACGTCTACCCCAACGGTTGTCGGTTCTCCGAAAAATGTGAAATAGTGTAGGACGCCCTCAAGCCAGGTGGAGCGACGATATTCGTGGGGTGGCTGGTAGCGGTTGGCGACGATGGGCTGAAGATCGAGCCCAGTGGCTTGCTATGGGAGAGGCCTATGTCCAGCAGTGGACGCAGAAGGGCTGATGATGATGATGATGATGATGATGATGATGATGATGATGGTTGACAACAGCGTGTCTCTACCACTTCCATTTCTGTTGCAGATTCAGTCGGCAGCGCTGATTCACCAGACACAACTTGTGACGGTCGCAGCATGATCGCGATAAACTGTGACCATCCCATGCTTTATTTCATTTTGGGCAAAAATGCTACTATTCTCACAGGCGGCTTGTATTTCGGGAGGACATAAATTATAATATATGATTACATTACTTCATGATTTTTTTTGATTGCATATACTTGATGATATTACAGCGGCGTTATTAACGATATTAAAATAAAATATTACAATTAATATAAGTTACATTTATACCGGAAATCTTTAATTGTATCTCAACGCCGATGGCGCTGGCTCTCTGGTTGTTATCGTGTTTAACTCTTTCTTCCTATCCTTTTTGCAACCATTTTCTTTGATATTTTAAGGAACTGACAATACACTTTTGACTCAGCCTTGTAGCTGTTCATGCACGTTAGTAAAGATATGCAATCAGGTTAACAATTTGCTGGTTTGCCAAACCTAATAAATAAATAAAGAAGGGGAGAGGAACATTCAGCACTCCTGATTACAAAGAAGAACCGAAGTCAGTTGGATGCGAAACTCATCAAAAAATCATCGCGAAAGGTTTAGAACCATTGATCTAATGAATTTAAAATATGCAATCAAACCAATAGGTTAAACGAAAAGCACGCAGGACAACGAACTTATCATGTGGCAATATTTTATGATAGTATAAAGAGTGCGTCTGATAGAATGTGACTGTAAAATGTTCTGACTAAACGATGTTTAGTTACTCAAGAATAAGGGTCACTACACACTGCAACATAGCATGCTTTTACTCTGAATGTATCGACGTAAAAGTATAATGTTTTAATATATCAACCATAAGTGGTAATACACCAATCTTATTAAACGAAACTTGACACGTAAATGCGATATTACGAAGATGTACGTAGTTTTGGTACGAGAATTTAAATCCAAAAATTATCGAATATAGTTTATCATAGTGAAGGAACATGCTTAAACAAAGTGCAATACACGTGTAGACATAGGTGTGTTTGTTTAACTATTGACTCTTGCATTACAAATGATCCGTTTGTCCGTTCAATGTTCGGATGCCTTTTGTTAATTAAATGTCGCAGAAAATAACCTTATGTTTACGAAGCAACTTTGAATTGACAATGCAGGATCCTATATAATAAGAACATTAAATTACAGCTTCACAATATTTGAATATGTGTAAAGTGAAGATGTCGAAATTGTTTTTAGTCGTGATACTCCCTAGTTTACTAACTGCGCCATCTTTCGGTAAGAAATTTAAATAATTTGGAGAATAAATCCCTAACAATATTTATAACCATTTTTTTAACCAAGCCACAACATTTTTATGTACGCTGCTCTTATATAATATGGAAGGCTTACATTTACCAGTGGACTTCCCGCGGGTAAGGAGATGAGAGATCTTTTAGTGTTAATAATTCCCACTTTTTTGTCCTATTTCTAACAATTTAATAAAATGTAGCTTAGTGTAATGCCTAATCAATACCATTTTTCCACAGCTAATAGCGAACATTGTGATCGAAAAATACTTTTCAATCGGTTAAATTATGCAAACGTTCGTTTAATGGGACAATTTTTAAGTGTAAGTATATTATAGTTTATGTTATTATCCTAGTAATAACGAAAAAAATACTTTACCAAACCCAAATACGAGTGTTTAAGGAGAGAAGAAAATCCACTTAAGATTTACTTATGTTCAATTCATGTTCATTATATTTACATAGCATGTGTAAATAAAATGCTTTTTGTAGTTGAAAATGATTATAATTAATGTTTTCTGTTAACTCCTTAACGGTTCGAAATATAGATTAAAAATCTACGTATGGTTCAAGTAATAGTTTTTCTCTTTTCATATTTTATTACATTGGACATGCTAATTCTATCAGATAACGAGTATAATTATTATTAATGCTTGTTACACTCGTATATTATGAAAACATATATTTCAAACAATAGATACATACATACATCAGCCTCCACTGTCCCACTGCAGGGCAAAGGCCTCTCTACCCTCCTTCCATTCGGCCCGGTTCAGGGCTCGATCCTGCCAGTCTCTCCCACCTGTCCAACTCATCTGGCCATCTTTTTCTGGGCCTGCCGCGACGTTTCAGAGTCTTAGATGGTTTATCTGGTCAACAGTTTCTTCTACAAGAGACCCCTCCGTCGTTGGACATGGCTGTCTCCAAACAATAGATATCTTTTGAAATTTATTTTGTAGTTCCAAAACTCGCCGCACTCCAATGATAGATTTTAAATGATCTGTACACTTTGTGTTAGGAAGTTTCCTTGTACGATAAAGCCGCCATTTTAATTGTGTACCGTACTTTTTTTTGACATACAAAAACATACAACCAAATAAATGTTGTAATACAAATATTTAAAAAAAAAAATTTTACAGCATCAACTTCGTGAGCATCCTTATACAACCTTTGCGACGTCGTCCTACATCGCTTTGTTCCTAGGGGCAGCGTTACGTTATAATAAAGGGGCTACCTATGATGAAATACTAAAGTTGGTCAATTTGGATAATGAGGAACAGGTTGGATAATATTGTTATATTATTATCTGTACGCAATCCAACATTCCTATTTTTTATCCATTTTTTCTATATTTCAGATGAAAGAAGTGATTCCATATGCTTTTGACATTTTTACATCAAACGGAGAGGTTAAATCTACTCTCGAATGCCTACTTGCTGCTGACGACTATACACTTTTCCAAAAGGATTTCAGGAAAAGAATTCGTGACTTAATAAATTGCGAAACCGATTATATTGATACTGGTGATCAGGTTGCTGCGGCACAAAAATTTAATCAATGGGTAATAAAAGCTGATATACATATAAAATACAGAATGGATGGTTTATACTTTCTTTCGTAGCTTTTTTATCTTTATTTTTTACCCTGCCCTTTCTTTCTCCTTCCTTTTATACCCATCCAAATAAAAAAAGGTAGAGATCACTTATAAGCGATAAGACCGCGTTTTGTACTTCTATTATTTTATTATATTTTTATATTGTTATGTTCACGTGTACTATAAAGATTAAATATCACGGTAAAAAAGACAGTATCAACCAGATTGTGTTATTAAACTTTTGACTATAAGCCTTCAATCAATCGATTGGGCTATATTATGATTGCATGGTCATTTGGCTGTCCGACGCTAAACATTTTAGAAATATTTCTTATATCAGATAACGTAAATAACAGATAAAGTACAATGTACATTTCAAATAGAACAATGAGGTAACCATTAAAATAAGCAATTGTGACATTATTGTACCAAAGATTTTTTTTGTTTGAATTATTATGAATATACAAATCAAATTTGTTTAACTTCAGGTGAAAGATCAAGATCCCGATCATGAAATACAAGATGTGATATCGCCTTATGAAATTCACAGAAATAGGAACGGTTTATACTTTTTTAGTTACCATAAATATGAAGTAAGTTAATCTATTACCCTATTTGTGTTATACTTTTACTTTATGCAATATTTTGCCTGAGGAGCCTCTAGACGTGGTGGAGACCTCTCGATCTAACTTGCGTTCAACCAAACTTATTGGAAATGCGTCTGCGCTCTCTCATTCCAAGATCATTCGTATCTAAATGCCTAGGACGTGATTAGGAGTGCTTCATGCTTAGCACCAACTTCGATGATCCTATAATCGCGATGTTGGCCATTGAGAGGTTTAATGTGATATGCGTAGGATTTTACGTTAGGAACCCAGCCTAACCAATCAAGATCTGCATGATGCGGATGCAGTCTTTGTAAGCAAATACATGACCAGAGACTCGATACGTCCAACTCGTCTCTTCCCGTAGGGCTTGCGGGAAAGAAGTCATATTATTTAGCTTTCTTCTTGTAGAAAATGAGGTCGCTAGGTGCAGGTCACTGAAGCAATCTAACTAGCTCAAATAGCACCTATGCATGCGCTGAGAATGATAGAAAACGTTACTCTTTTCAGGCTGATTGGAGCACTCCATTTAATCCTCAGGGGATGGTCGACATATCCTTTCACGTAAATAATGATTTAGTAATAACTTTACCAGCGTTGGTTGGCGACGGATATTTGAGGTACAGCGAAAATGAAGATTTGGATTGTAAGGTAAAAGTGTATTATTATACTAGTTCAAAAAAGTGATTTTCTACCTTTGTTGGTAAATTAGCGGCAGTCCAGATGTAGTGTCCACTGGTAAAAGATAAGAATCAGCGGGTGACACAATTTTGCCAGCCTGATCAATACCAATTATGACTGATCCCTAAATACAGAGCACTGCATGAGTCACTGAGGCGCATGCAAATATTCTACCAATTGCAAAATGTTCAATAGTGTTTAATACATTGCTTTATTATTTCAGTAAAAAAAAACTACCTTAATTTATTATGGTATTTTAATTTTTAACATTAAAGCAAACCACCTATTTGGATTATCTTTTTTATTTATAGATGGTAGAATTTCCGCAAAAGGGTCACGAATATAGCATTCTAGTACTCCTTACAAACACAGTAGACGGCTTGTCTTCGTTAATCGAAACAATTCGCCAACAACCCGACCTCCTTACTAAAGGATATAATGCGATGGAGAGGACTTATGTTAATGCAACAATACCTCTAGGGGAAGTTCATGCTACAGTTGACATCAAGGAAAGTCTGATAAAGGTACGTTTATAGATCAAAAATAATGTTCTCATTTGTTAATGTTATTGCCATTACATTCCATCCCTTTATGATATTATAAAAAGCATCATTCATGTATCCTATCGTCCTATCCATCATATCATGTATGTACACGTCGCTTTTATTTCAACCAGTGTCGGTTTCTTAGATTTACGCGAAATAAAACTAACATTTCCGGATTTTACGCGATTGGTAAAATCCGTAAAATATAGTTTTATTTGAACCAGTAGGTATCATTAATATATTTTTTCGTCACTTCGAGTTCAGTTAAACACGTCTTGGTAACCACTACTTTATAAATGAGCAACCTTTTTAGAACTTGGTTAAATACATAGAATTGCGTTTTTATGAGTTTTGTATGATAATATGAATTAATAATATACAACAATTCCCCCTTAGCAAACGCAGTTCCTAATTACATGGTTGTGGGAAACAATTCTTAGTAGTTCCATTGATTGGTAGACTATATTGATAGACTAAAGGCCCTCGAGACAGAGTATCAAAGCAATTACTTTTTGATCCCACAAATAATATCACTGATGTTATATTGGCGAATTATGTGTATTTTTACTGGTGGTAGGTCTCTCATATGTGAGAGGCGGCCTGGGTAGGTACCACCGCAATGTCTATATCTAATACCAAACAGCAGTGTAAATGCACTGTTGTATTCCGGTTTGAAGGACATTGTGTGACTTATGTTGTAGGATGGCGAGCGCAGTGGAATGCCAAGCTTTGCTTTGTAATTTATGGTATTGTTTGGTTACTGTCAATGAGCGGTCGTATCGCTTACCATCAGGCGAATGGCAAGCTCGTCTCGCCATTCAATGCAATATTTTTTGTTTGTAAAATATTACAATCATAATAATGAAACTTGTTGTAATATTGATATCAATTTCATAATGTTTTGGAATTTTGTAACTAATATTGTTTTACGCTTAATATTTCGTCTTATTTTATGTTTCAGGCAAATTTTACAAGATTATTCCACCCTAAGACTGCTGATTTGAAAGACATATCTACGAGGAATAATAAAAATCTCTATATAGCAGAATCCCGACATACTATATCTATTATAGGAAATGCTCAAGTAAACGGAAGTAAGTCACAATTCCAGCAAAAAATAACGTAAAATTGAGCAAAGGCATAATGTTTTGTACTGTATGACACTGCAAATATTGAAACATTTAGACAACTCTACATAATATGTTGCTGAAAATAATCCCCAAAATTCTGCTACATTACTATATAAAAAGGGTAACATTATGTGTACCGACAAGCAAGAGACACAGAATAATAAAATATAGCAGATCACTTAATAATAAAATATAGTCATTTTGGCACGGTTTTCATTTAATGTGTACCATAATTGCTCCCCAGGCTAATAAGTATATTCTAAGATGTGCTGATTTAAAATCACTGCCATCAAACAAAACAAAGACGAATTTTAAAATCATTTTATTAGATTATTTTTTAAATTTATCTTTTATTGCAGATTCGACCAGTTCCAGGTCATCATCAGACGAATTTTCTTGTCAAGAGACAAAGGCTGAAGTTATATGTGATCATCCCTTTCTTTACATCGTGACGGGCAAAAGTGCTACCTTTATGATAGCTGGCCTCTACTTTGGAAACACATAAATCATAATAGTTTGTAACATTACATATTAAATTTGACATTGCCTAGAGCGATAAGACCGCCACTTGTACTTTTAATTTTTTTGTTATTTCCGTATATTGTGTTTCATTGTTGTGTACAATAAAGACTAAATAAAAAATAAAATAAATAAATGTAATAAAAAATAAATCGCTGTTATTTTTAAATAAAAACATTATTCATTAGTCATCATACAACTGTTACTGGTACAATTACACTTTATTCAAGTTTATAGATATCTTAAGTTAAATACAAGTAAGTAAAAGTACCAGCGTTATAGTATAAAAGCTGCATGTTATCTATTTTGTTTCTTGGGGAAAACTATCCAAAGATTTTCCTCGGTGGTCACACACTTTAGATGGTCCTTTCAACTTTGCAGATAAATTAAAGATAATGTCTACCAAAGTTTCTAAAATTCGTAATTTTGCTAATTGTGTGATGCCTTTGATGGTAGAGGCATGCGCAGACAAACACTCAGATTTTATGAAAAAACCTGAAGAACACGGGCTCTTGATCAATTAAATTTAACCATGTATACGTACAAATTATAGATAAGTAAATAAACACCTACACCCAATAGTCTCTTCCCCTTTCGGCCTTTCTCTCTCCTATTGCCATAGAATACCGACCGTCAATGCCTGAGGATCCGCAAACTTATAGATGTTTCTGAGTGGTGACAACTTACACATTGTGAGCAATTTGCTCCCTCTCTGACCAGCGTTATAATAATACAATAAAGCCAAATTGAAATGAGAGAAATCAATGTGTGCGTTGAATCCATAAAATCCAGTCAAAACTCGAGGATCTATGCGAAATAGAAATAATAGGTCACAATAAAAACACCGAGTGATAACTAGGCAGGTAGTATAGAGTATGGACTGTTTCATCGGTGCTGTAACGAGATTGGATTGAAGTGGGCTAGCTGCCAGTACTTCTTCATATAGCTGTATAGTGCTACGTGTTACCTGATATCACCAATATAATCCCTTCTGTTAGACATCTTACGTCAGTCATCGATGTATGGTTTATATACCACCACGCCGGCATAGTACGGATTGTCGGACTTTACATACCATGGAAATTCTTACAAATAGCTATGGTATGCAGGTTTCATTAAGATGTTTTCCATCCCCGTTATAGTGCGCGGTGATTGACTAGCAGCATACACGTGACATCGAGAAGTCAGAGGAGTGCCCTGGGATTTGATGTTGCGACTACTCGGAACATGTTGGTAGCCGCGTCTGGTCCGTTTACCAACAGGCCACCACGCACGTGCAAGCTTTATTTAATTTAAATTTTAAACAAATAAAATTCTGGGATTACTTCAAATTATTTATTTCAATGTAAACGCGTCTCCTACAGAAAAATATTTATGGAGAATCAAAAGTGATTGCTTAATAATATTGTTAATCATCAACCCGCTCTGTTTCTAATTTATTTATGGAATAAAACCCCTATTGAGAAAAATCAAAAGGTATCATAAAAAAATCTGCGAATCTGGCAACATTACCAGAACACTGGATGATATTGTGAATAAATCGTAAGCTGCGCTCTGACCATGATATATGCCGGTACAAATTGGATTTATTCCCCGCTTTCCCTTCCCACTGGCACAAAACAGAAACTGTTATTGCACGTATGAACGATGATGTGTCATGTATAAAATATTCTTCACGTAATGCGTCACGCACCCGCTAGATAACGATTTCGAAGCGATAAACCATTGACGCCTATGCATTCCTCTCAATTTATGCGATGTCCCGAAATAATGACGTGAAGTATTGCGTCGAGTTTATTTTATTTTTTCAGACCTTTCTCATTTTGCTTCCCGACAACCTTCATGTAAAACTAATTAAAATTTTATCTCGTGGAGATATGAATTTTGTTTGTGAACCCGTGTTCGACAGGTTTATTTAGTTGAGGACCTTGAAAATGAAAAATACGGAGATAAAGAAATTAATGACGCAATACATTGATTTTCATTGAATACGAAGTGTCTACCTCCATTTATTGACTTTTAATACAGAACGTTATAAAAAATTTAACAGTTTTATGGCATAAAGTCTAGAATCCATAAAAAACAACTTAATAAAACCAAAAAGGATGATATAAAGAGCCACGATAAAACTTAGATGTCATAAAATGGCTACAATCTACATACATTAATAAACTTTACAACTAATTTCCAAGGCAGCTTTTATAGACAATTAGGTGCTAATCTTATACCTAAATAAATCGAATTATTACTAATATCAAATTATTTGATTACACACCGCAAAGAAAGAGAGGATTATATTTTCTGATATGAAATAATGACTGTGCCGCCCCTCATGGTAAGGGCAGTAAGTATTTGATAAATTGATAATTTCGTTTTACATAATGATTATGTTTTTTTTTTACTGCGATCTATGGCGAGACGAGCATACCATTCCATGGTAAGCGATACGACCGCTCATGGACAGTAGAAAACCTAACAATACCATGAATTACAAAGCATTGCTTGGCATTCCACTGCACTCGCCATCCTGAGAGAAAAGATGTTAAATCTCAATATGTTCAGTAGTTACTCTAGCTAAAATTTCCTTCAGACCGGAATACAACAGTGCATTTACACTGTTTGGCGGGAGAAATAGACATTGCGGTTTGATTTTTAAGCAGTCACGCGTAATTTCTTTGCTAGCAACTCTTAGCTACATAATTCTATAAGACGCAACACGTAACTATGAGCAATTTAGTTCACAAGAGATCTGTCGCTTCTGTTTGTGACTCGGACGAGCCAACCCTTTTAGTTTAGTAAAGCCTCATTTACACAAGAAGAGTTTCTCGCGGCGAGAATCGTATGCGATTATCGCATGACATAACCGCCATAGATTATCGTGTTCTGACAAATGTTTACATGACGCAATTTTTTTATATCCTTACGATAATAGTATTTTCGAGTCGAGAAACTCGTCCCCGTGTAAATGGAGCTTAATTTGCAGCTCCTTGGCACTGGCGTTTAGTTATTACGTTTAATTAGTCCACCCTTCAGGAACATTCTATTATGTATCACCAATTGATGGAACAAAAGTCCCGAGAGCGGTTACGAACTAGTTCGCGCAGGTCAATTACCGGAACGGAACGGTTTTTCAAACATAATAGTGAACTAAACGGCGCTAAACTATTTTATTAGTTAAAAAACTGTCATGTTCTGGGTATAGATTTAATAAATTGGTATGCCTTATCTATATAGTTTATATTGATGGTTTGAGGCGATTTTGTGTTTAATCACGACAAAGACCAAATAAATTTTTGAGATAACCACAAAAGTACATTTTTTATGAAAAAAAAGCTAATTTTGAATATTTATCGAATAACTAAGTCTCGCTGGATCAACACTTTATTTTACAGTAAATAAAATTGCGAATAATTTTAAAAATTTATTTTATTAATTATATTCGGAAAAACAGTGGAGTGAAACTCCATTCTGTCCTAAATGGCGTTAAACGTTTCAAAATAAATGTTGTAACATTGCAGTTAATTACACACTTAGCTACAATCGCACTATATTATTTAGTCATAATGCTTGCAAAACTACTTTACCGATTAAAAATAGATATCAATTATTTTAGTCGACCATAAAATGTTTTATGTTAAGCAGTATGTTACTCAAACGGATGTCAATTGTTTTTTTTTTATATTCACTTTACTTATAAGCATCAGTTACAATATAAAATAATTAAGTTAGTGTATCCAGTGTGTACAATAATGGATATTGAAAAATAAAAAAACATTCTATGCTTGTTCAACAATGTTCTTAGCAATCAGAATAAATTACATTAGAATAAAAAAAAATTGTGCAAAAATGAATTTGAAGCTACTTAGGAGCTTTTTTAGAAGCTGCAGGTTCATAGTTTCATGAACCCAGTGAACCGAAAAATAAATTTAAAAAGTCTAAAGGCCTTTATCAACAACCCACGATCAAAACATGAAATCAAATGAGAGATCGCAATAATACTGCCCTCTAGAATAACTCGTTAATAATACTGTCTCTCCCTGAACCAATACTAAAATGAATTCTGTTCACCGCTTCTGCATGCAAATACCATTCGATAGATTTATGCTCCGATGTGAAACGACTCATTCCTATTTTGCTTCGCGTTTTATTTGAATATTACCTTTAATACTCATTTTTGTTGTTTTTCCACGGCTTATCGTATGATCCGGTCAAATTTAAGCCGTCATCCTTTTTGATAGAGCTCAATCTTGTCTGATGACATGATACGCCGCATCGGTGTATTGTCTTTGGGGGCATATATTTCAATAACTCTGCTGTGGTATTGCGTATAAATCGTTCTTTTAGACAACGGACAATAATTTACGTTCATAATTTGCGTTCGGACAATAATATTCTCGGGAATGCAATAAAGGTAAGCTTAATTATCATTTGAGGACCTCGAAGCTTAGTCCATGTATGTTGCGAGCGATTGCTGTTGTTGAAAAATAAAGTCCTTTTTGATAAAGGATTGCGTTGGTTTGTAGCTGAGTAGATTCCTAGAACGTGATATGCGGAAACCGATTTTCAAACAGCGTTACATGTATAGAACTTCTGTATAGCATTATATTTTAGACGCTTTGGTCCTTGTCCCTCTATCTTCAGCCACAGGAAGTTCACTGCTGAACATAGGGCTCCCCGAAGGATCTTCACATAGACCTGCTGGGAGCGGCCCCTTGGTCCTTGTGGTCACGTAGTTTTTTTTACCTATTTAACATATACAGTACTACTTGTAAAATAAGGCGACTGCAACCAACTAAACCAACTCCTATAATATATGCACATGAAGGTCTGTACGTCCCATTACATAAACCGATAATTATTATTAGCCACAAAAAACCTGTCGTACCGTTGCTTGAAAGGTAGGCACCATTTATTTCCCGACGCTGTGGTCTGACCGGTACTGAATTATTGATGGTGGTGCCGCACGAAAAATGGTACTTTTCAGCCCATTTAAAAATTAACCCTATTTGTGGGAGAAGTGAAACTGACGTGATGTTGCCTCGAACGCACATTCCATTAGCGTTTGACGAAATTGTGTGACTGGTAAGTGTTGACAGGGTTGACGCTAAAAATATTTTTGACATAGATCCAGAAGGGACGGGATATGAAATTTTGATTAGGTATTTTATAAAAAATGGGGCCAGAGAATTAAAATTTCCATGCGAATGTAGGGATACAGCTAATTTTAACTATAATTATAGACGTAATATAAATTACTAAGAGACCGTTCGAACTATAGAAGACAAACAGTTTCACAAAACAAAAGAGTACCGCCCATAATCTTGCTATGAAACAACCATTACAGTTTAAATTAATCGCCATAATCTCTAACGATGTCCATTCAAAAACCATTCGACGCCAAAGACAACAATAGTACTGTTCATTATGGCAGGAATTTCTCGGCACTGAATACCTACAAGTTATCAGTTTAATGAACCACGAACGTTCAGGTAATGAACCAATTAATCGTAGTCGGGTAAGTGGCTGACAAAGAGGCCGTGACTGATCCACTAAACTTGGTTACGTGTCGCTCACAAAGCTGGTTCCGGTAACTTGGAATTAATGTGTTTTAAATAGACGAGCCTTTGACCTCCACTAAGGCATTTATGGCGATTTTAGTGCAAATGTAATATCAGAATAGGGCGGTTTAACCGTATAAATGTGGCAATATAAGGCTTTGATACCGTGATTGAGAATAATAAATGTATACATATAATAAAGTAACCGATCCATATCTGTACATGGAAGATAAATGAGAAAAACTAATGTGGGGGTCTGTATTGACGTAATGTTCTATTTGTAAACAATGATTTTTAGAATTTTTGCCTGCTTGTCTGTTTGTCTGTGCGATGAACTCAGAAGCGCCTTAACAGATTTCGATTAAATAGGTGGGTAGGTAGCTGACACCCAGGATTAACACTGAGGCTACTTTTTATCCCGAAAAATTTAGCGTTCCCGTGGGATGAGGAATGAATTCCGATATAATTGTTACTTTTTATACTCAAAGGGATGGGATGGGGCTGAATTACATGCCTTGAGTGAGAATGAGATGGGACGGGTGGGATATAATGACACAGAAGTCCTGTGACAGGACGGGCCGGGATGGGAAATTCCAAATAAAGTTAATTTCAAATAAAGTTAATCACGCAGACGAAGTTTGCGGGCAAAGCCTAGTATAGAAATATTAAAAGAACTTTCTACTTTGAAGTATTCGTGTATTCCTTTATAAGTAGTAACAGATATTTATTAAAAAAACATTATGATTTAATTAAATGGTTTTGCAAACTATAAACTATTTATAACATATTGTGCTATCTATACATATTATAATAATACTATAACACATTTTCTTCGTTGGAAAGACACTTAACTATCCTTAACTATCCTATCCTTAACTATGTTATTCACTAAAAAAACCTGTACTCTCCTAAGCTGGTATTTGAAAGTGCATACTGACTAATTTGGTTCTTTCAACAATACCAAATCAATTAAAAAACAATGATAGTTATATAACATGAGTTGTTTAATTAAACTATAAATTATCATTGTATCTCGCGATATTTCAAGCCCTAAATTAATACGTTCCCTTAACCTGCAATTCAAGCATAAACAAAGCCTCCAAAGTCCCTAAAATATGTTTAATATAACGACAGAAAGCTGGCCAAGGATTCCCCGTCAACGAGCTAACAGAATGTAAGCAAATGCATGACATAAGCCCAGGTGTTTGTACCCACCGCACCCTTATTAACACCTCCAATTTATGGATACGAATTCCCGGCTAAGTATACTGAGCTCGTAAATGATTAGCGGAAATATTTCAAACATGAATACATTGTGCGAAGAATGCTTTACGTTCTATTTTGGAACACAATTATTCTTGTCATTACTTTTATCTCGGGCCTTGGTAAAATTGGTGTCATATTTTTTTTTGTAGTATTAATATCAGCAGGTTACTCAGTTGATTTAAAGTGATCATAGTCTGCAACCATAAACATTTTTAAAATCTCAGGATCTCAAATCATAAAATCAGTCTCATCCACTAACATCTGTGAACTTATACAGCTACAATACATCACGAACTAAAACGGTTTAAGAATAGAAAATGTATAGCGTAGTAATCCGATAGAGTTTCAATACAAAGTGACCTCAGTCTCGAGGTCGACTAAAATACACTGTCTCGCTATTGACAACGACGATATACAACTCAAAAGACTTAGGTTGAAGATCAGGAATTGAAAGAGGTTTTGCACACATCCTGAGTGTCCAGTACGGGTAATAAGAAATCAGGAGACGGCAAAGATTGTTTTCAATTTACTGCTGTTTTGAGCCTGAATTTTGAAAGCATTGAAAGGCTCCCGTAGCGATTTTGTCCGGGCAATCTCACCCAGGACGTCCTTATAGTTAAGGAGGCCATGACGCTTAGTGGGGAGTTACTCGAGTGTCATCGAGACGACGATATTTTTTAGTTTAGACGATAAGAAAATTAATAGTTTAAAAAACAAAAAAACACGCTTTAGTGAAAGACCCGACTCAAAAGGTTAAAATAATTGTTAATGAGTTTAAGATTTAAAAAATAGTGACATACATTCATTTTATGTTTAAAAAACTAGGGAAATAGCTAGATAAAAAGCTAGCTTGGGGATAAGTAATTGTTGTAAGCACCCTACGCTTTGTAACAATAAAATGATTTTTACATACTCTAGTAAATGCCAGAAAACTTATTAGTCTTCGTACCTGTTAGCTATCTCACTGTAGGGCATCACGCTAAAAGTACAAACACCAATGCAAATAAATAATAGTATTACCCAATAGTTACTGAGTCAAAGATGTTAATTTGCTTAGTAAGTTGTTATGAGGCGTGACATTCTAAGTCCATATTAGTATAAGCTAACAAACAAAACGGAGTCACTCAAAGGAATACAAACTTAACTTCCATATTTGCTAAGGAACATAACTGAAAATTAGTTCAACTTGATAAGTAAACAAATTTGTAAGTACTTCCGTTTAGCGTAGTGGAGTTAACAGTATGAAGTTCTATGTTGTTTATAAGAGCTTGTTCAAGAGATGGTTAATCAAATTACTTTAGACTCAACCAAAAAAGTCACGCTTAATTAAGATACAGTATATGAATGATATATTTTTTTTATAAAATGTATAATAAATATGTAGACCCATATTCTACTCTCACAAAATAAATATTATACGCTCGAAATTAATTATACTAGAATTTTATTTCTCACACAATTCGCTCATTAAAATCTTGGATGTCCAGCAAAAATGTGAACAAGAATTTATGAAAGTATAATGAGCCACATTGTATATAATGAATACAATTTGAATATAGTGAATGATATATACTTTACTCTCGATCTCAGAGGTTCCTAAAACATGCGCCACGCCCTTGAGCGCCGTAGAAAGTGTCTCTCAAAATCTACCGAACCGACTTTGATGAAACTCGCGCTGCACCTAAGTTAGACTATGCCTAATACAACGAAAAAATAAATTACGATATTTATTACTTTTTAAAATATGCGTGGACAAACATGAAAGCATAATACACTTATGAAATATGGCACATGTGTTCAGAAGCTGGTACAGACTAACATATCCAAAAATCGTGCAATTCTGCCAATATCACATATGAATATTCAGGTCGAATTAATATTATCATTTTTTGAGGTCGATTCAAGATGTTTAATAACGAAATATATTTACTGGTGGTAGGTCTCTCATATGTAAGAGGCCGTCTGGGTAGGTACCACTAGAATGTCTATTTCCCCCGCCAAACAGCAGTGTAAATGCACTGTTGTGTTCCGGTTTGAAGGACATTGTAGCCCGAGTAACTGCTGGATATAATAAGACTTAACATCTTATGTCTCAGGTTGGCGAGCGCCGTGATATGCCAAGCATTGCTTTGTAAGTCATGGAGTAGTTTGGTTTTGCTAGTGTCGCTTACCTACTACCTACTATCGCTTACCATCAGGCGAATGGCATGCTAGTCTCACCATTCATTGCAATACCAAAAAATGTTCAATTAAAATAAGTCAAAACTACTACGAAAATAGAACAATAATAAAAATGAAAACAGAAGGGTTCGTTGTTAATGCCATATTTATGACGTCACAATAGTGAGCGCCAAGACAAGGACCCTCGTCATGTCACAGTCCGCTTTTATAACTAAAAGCACTACTAATTTATCCGCTTGTTATTATATGCTCACAAAAGATGTAAATTTGGCTTGCCATAACCGCTTTCGTGCTCTTTTAACACGTCTTGGAGAAATGTACACATTTTAACCGATTTAACGAGAAATAAAAATTTCATTACCTAATTTGTGAAAAATTGTATAGAAAATCATAATATTTTTCTTCTCTTTCGGTATCTTTTTCTCTCAAAACCGCTTCAAGACAAATGTTTGTGTGATCCGCAGGTATTTGTCTTGGTTTTGTACGTTTGTGAGACCAAAAAGTCTCTGGTAGTTTCTGATACCCACTACACAAGACTTAACTGACCTTAATGTGGGGTCCGGACTATGTATGTGACTGTTTAGTGTATTAATTTATTATTATTATTGGCTTATATTTTAGGCATATCACAGTTGTATCTAGCGTGTTTCTAGGAACGGTCGCCTCTTTGACGGCATTATAGAGTTCCACGATATTACAATTTTGTATCCTTGAACTTGTATCCTTTAAATTCTAGACTGCCCTCTCTTTTTTTTCCTTTTCTTATATTAGAGTAGGCCCGTGCCCTGCAGTGGGACGTATATGGGCTGATATAGATAGATAGATATCCATCCTAAGGTTGTCTGTAAGAAATCGCCTAGAGCGATAAGACCGTCATCTGTACTTTTTGTTAATTTGTAATATCTTTAAGTGTTTTTCCTATTTTTTAGTGCAGTTAAGAATAAATAAATAATAAAATACCTTACGATTGACCTTAGTATCTTACAATAGTCAGCCTAATTACATAAATTGTTACCGAGTTTCCAAGATTTGTATAAATTGTGATGTAATTACAGCTGAATACACATAATTGATATGCACCTTACAAAAAATGTTTTTTTTAATAAATAGCGATGTGAATGTTGAAACAATTGTTTATTGGTATTTTATAATTTATAATATATACTGCTGTAAAAACATAGTGTAGATTTAAGTCTAAATTAATAAACTCTTGAGCCATTGACCTGATCAAATAGCTGCATCGAAAGGCGATAGTCAATTGTCTGTTAGTCGATATTCTATTTAGACGGTATTGCACCTCTATACTACCTGTATCAGCCCATCCCACTGCAGTGGGACGTATATAGGCTGATACGTACATGACATAAATTCGATGATATTGTGAAGTGGTAGTACCTAACCTGCATCAAGTAAGGTTATTCGGGACATAAAATGGATAAAACTATGAAGTGTTGGCGCTTTGCTGCAAGCTTGTTAAATCTAGAATGAATGGACAGTACTCATAGTTTCGCCTGGCCCTCGTGGTCCCATTTTCTTATTGAAATCAACGTGAAAAAACAGCTTTTATGTAGCATTTCGTCGAATAAGTGGAAGTATGTTCGTATCCGCTCCGGTTATGACTAACGTACACTATGAACGGGGCGAGGAAAATACAAATTAAAAAATTATTACTATTTTTTATTTTGTTTTTATCAACGGCTTATTATTTTTATAGCTTAAAATTTTGTGACGTGATTCCGCTCTACTAAGATAATAATAGAGTGATATAAACTGATTAGATATTATGGAATAGTTGATATGTCCGACCTTGTTACATTAACACTCTTAAAAACCTGCAAAGGAATGGTCGTACCGTAGTACAACTACGCCACCGAGGCATTGGTCAAAATTATACTTTATTAAAATACACAAAAATATAAATATCAACATAAAATACTGCTCTAGCTTGCTAATTTATCTTCATACGTTGCAATACCACAAACCAAAATGTAAAGAAAAATATATTCACAAATCGCATTCACTATAATCGTTTATTGACGTGTTAATCAGCCTACGCAGTATGTCTTTCAAACTATTAGATCTCACGTATTTCAGACAATTATTTTTAAAGTACTTGAACTTGTTAGGTATCACCTGTAATCAAATACACGAGAGGCGTTGCACCCTACATATCAAACTTTTGGAACAAAGCCGACTAAGTCTTGTATTATGCAAACAAGCATCGCGTAAGGCGTGGATTTATGAGGCAAGTTCGTTGGGCGAATCGCGAGCTGTGCCCATGGGAGCGCCGGGCTCACTACTTCTCCATATATTCATGTTTTGGGTTACTCTTGGTAGGAGGCTTCCCTTAGGCCCTGCCCTCATGAATGTATGACAAATATTCGCTAATTGATATCGTTAGGAATTTAATTGGTAAGTCTGATGAGTGAACGTTTCAACCACGTCGGAAATCTCAACACGCAGCTTACAAATTTTTGCAATTTAATTAAGGATGTATTTTTATAGTTGTAGCTCGCAAGCTGCGTGAAGTTAAACATTAAGAAGGAAGGTGCATACTTTACAACATTATACCGGGTATATCAAGACTGCGACCGAAAACGAAGCCAGGTGGTAGTTGTAGTGGTTACAAACAAGATGCAAATAAAAATTTCGCCAAAACGTTGCCAGATATTTTATTAGAATGTTTTAAAAATCATCGTGTTTGGGTGGTAAATTCGTAGTTTTTGCGAAAATACTAATTTAAACCCTTATGTACCATTGCTGGTTTAAGAATAAAGATGATTATTTAGGAAAACTATGTATATTTCACCCAAATACGACGATAAGTAAAAAATTACAAAACAAAAACTTGTCGATTTTTGGTGCGAAATTTTTACTTGCATTGTGTCTGAAGTCACTAATACTACCACCTGGCTTCGTTTTCGGTCGCAGTCTTGATATACCCTGTATAACAGTTCTATACTAGCATAAATGGCTTAGAATGTACTATGTAATAATATAGTATTATGTAATAATACTACAAAATAGTACCCTCCCAAAATATCTAGGGAAGCCAGTAGTCAGCAATACATTTTGAATTGCAGAGTTAATATACTACTGACTATTAGTAAAATATCTTTGCCGGCCTAAATCCACTCAAATTAGTTGGCTGTCGTAGAAGTATCGAACAAATATATAAATAAAGCAATTAATAAATGCCAAAATTTTATTTAAAAATATTTTCTTTATATAAAATCACTACAGCCTTTAGTAGACTACCTATAGATATTCGTCTTGATTTTTGGCATCATAGTGGATTAAAGCAATTTCTGTAATAGAATTAAGTTGGACAAAAAATCGTATACTAAAAATTTTCTTACTTAAAGGTATTATACAGTTTCCACTCAATTATATTGATAGTGTGGTATTTCTATATTAAATCGTTCAATGACGGTGAAGTACTTCGGAGTACACTTGCGGCCAAGCCATTTATTAATCACACATGAAGGTTGTCTGTAGGACGTCTGCAAACAAATTCATATGCCAGAAAGTTTTTACGAAGTTTTCAATACATAATTGTCTCAAGCGCAAATTAAATTGTGCTCTCGCAGAACTTATCGTTTTGATTTATGACACGAGGAGGGTACAGTTGCAGACATATTAATTTGGACCATACGATGTGTAATTAATTTATTTTACTGATTTAGTTTTGTAGTTGTGTTTTCAGAGGTTTTAATTTTACACACTTTTGTAGGTAAGTAGTATATCGTAATTTACTTTAAAGTGTGTGTTTAAGGTTAATGTTTATTTTTACTCTGCAGGGGAGAAGAAGGGTCGAAAAAGGGGTCAAGGGGCGGGGGGGGAAGATACTGTGTTGACACCGTTGCCAGTTAGATCGAGGCGATCACACGGCGATATCCGATCCGATATTGCATACCGTGTATATCAAGACTGCGACCGAAAATGAAGCCATATGGTAGTTTAAGTGCTTACAATGAGACTCAATATTTCGAAAAAAAAAAAAACTGCGACAGATATTTAAATATGGTTGTTTTTTGGTGTTAAGAACGTAGTTTTTGTGAATATATGAATTTAAACCCTTGCGTACCATTAAGTCTTTAAAAATAAAAAGGTTTACATTATTATTTTAGGATAACTATGTATTTACCTCCCAAATACGACGGGAAGTAAAAAATTATACATTCTTTTTTGGGAAATTTGTAGTTCCTTTTTATCTGAAGTCACTAATACTACCACCTGGCTTCGTTTTCGGACGTAGTGTTTATATACCCTGTATTTAGTTTGAATCATACACAATTTAATTTTAATAAAAGTTTTTTTTGGCAATCCAATAAACACACTGTCACTGATGTAGTGAGTAAGTGGAATGAAACTCCCACTCAGTTTATTTTCAGCACTAAACCCACATTTTTTGTTAATACTATTATGTGTTTAAGAGTATATTAAGCGATGTAAGTGTGATTTATGTCTAATAATGATAAATAATGCTTCTCTTTCTGAATGTGAACTTGTTATTCGGTCGATAGTCGGACACGAAAGGATAATATAATAAATTGTAGGGATTGAGATACGTGTAAAATCTTACTAGCTATGAGCCTTTAAAACTAACTTTAAATAAAAATAATATAAACACACTATTAAAATTAGCCTGCCTTTGTAATATTTGAATGTATGCTGAATCACGTATCGACAGTTTCAATGCCTCTGATGTAGTTGACTCTCATAACGTCCCTACGGTATTTGTTCGGTGGTCCAATTGCATACACTTATACAGTTTCATAGTGAAAGTTATTGTTGTTGACTATCCGATGTACAATATAATAAAATATTGTATTTTATCTGTAAAAATAATCAGCTTACGTTGTGTGTTTATCGTTTATTTCGAGTTTAGAATTACAGACCTGATTACAGTGTAAGGTTGCGTTTTAAAACTGAACACTTTGTTGGTTAGTTTCTCTTAATTAATGTATCTTTGTAGCAATAATATTAAATACTTATTCGAACTCAGACTTCAGAGGTAACGATGAAAGGGATTGATGTTAAAAAATTAGATTTCAACTGTGGAAAATGGAGTGGGGAATTAAAAAATGTAAAACAGTAGTCTTTTGATTGATCCCTTGTGTAATGAATTGATCTAATGTTAAACAATTGAAGTATAATATTGTTATTGATAAAGACGGAATTTGATTTTAAGCCAGAGCAAACCCTTTCCTAGAAGTATATTTATCCAGTTACAAAGAAAGAGAACCGTATGAAGACATGACATTATATTTTAAACATGCTATGAAATAAAAATGGGTCGTTACATTCTTCTGTCGGCATACAACTACTTTTCTGATATTAATTATCTTGAAGAATTCTTAATCATGCCATAATAATAATTATCAACGAGGAAACACATAACTCTAAAAGTCAGAAGTGTACCTTGGTCTCGAACCCGTTATCTCTACTACGGCATTCTGGACCGTTCCCAACAAGCCAGCGCTCACTACCAATACGACTAAATAGATAATTATTTAAATATATTGGCCCGAATATCCAGAACACTAAACGGTTTCGTTACTGATAAACCCTCCACAAACGTATGTAAAACAGTGTTATCAGCATTTAATAATTAGACATTAAATTGCGGAGGAAAATGCCGTAAAAACGTACCGTAGAACAATGACTTTATGTTGCACCTTCCATTTATTTCTTTAAACATATAGGCTGCGATAACCTGGCGTCGCTCGCGAGGAAATGGTATAATATATTTTAGAGATATCCACACGATATGGATCGTCTGCGTCTACAGAATAATGCTAAGCAGTACATTTTCAAACGTCTAAGAGAATTGCAAAGTGCAAAGAGCACTAGAATATGAAGTCGGAATATTATCTTCCATTCCGTGTTTATTTAGAGAAAGTTCGTTGCTACCTTATGTGAAATATCAGGTTATATGAAAATTTTACTTAAAGGACAGGTCGGACATTTCAAAGACATTACGTTATCTTATTTCAAGACTCTGAATAATGTTAGCAAGTAATATTACATTTTAGGTGTTACATGTGCAGATTTTCATATTGGGAAATTAAATATTTATGAATGCAAAGTTTTCTGCGTGTAGTGTTCATGTAGTTCGTGGAGATCTAAATGTTATGTTGCACCATTAATATTTTATTTATATTATGGTAAACTATTAAAGATAAATATGATCAGGGATTATTTTATGGGAAGGTACCACTGAGAGAGTTTCTGAACCTTGCAGATACTCTTCAAGAATTCTCGTTATCTCGAACGTCTATACTTAGATATGTTCTCCATTTCACAGAATCTTGCTAAGAACTAAGTAGCTTTGCTGTTACGTCAAGTGCGGTGAGTGGTGTTTGCGTATTGAATGCTGATCGCTCAAACTCAAAAATACATTCGTTTTGTAAAAAAACAAAAAAAAATACAATTGTGTAATTTTCAATTTCTCTATTCTTTTATAATTTTAAGGTACTGACTTTTAATAACCTTCAGCCAGAACCTAAAAAGCACGTCCGCATTACCGTCAATAATAGCGAAACGAAGTAAAGAAAAGACTCTATACATAATGTGACTGACTCAGAACGATGTATGTGACTGGATGAGTGTATTTATAATTCCCAGCAACATCCATACTCAAAACGTAGTTCGAATGTTCGAACAGTCGACGTCTGAAGTAAGTTATAAGTATTCCACTTCTAAAAATCAACACTATTCTTTATGATGCTTATCATTCACTCCGAAATAAGTCTAGGGTTACCACGTACGATAGAGGATTCGAACATTTTGTAGAGGTACCAGTAGGTACTCCACAAAATGTTCGAATGTGGTACTAACCACATTCGTACAATTTTACGTGCGACATTCCAAAATTCGAATTACGTTTCGGATCATAGAGTAACCCCCCTTGTTACGCAAATCGTTCATTACAATGTTAATCGTTTTGATATAGTCAATGTACCGAGGTTGTAATTTCAAAAGTCAGATATTTTACATACTTGCCCTGATTGCTTTAAAAACCTCTAGATTAAGTCAGTAAACGACCAGTTTTAAAGAAATTAGTACGAGTAGTTGGAAATAAAAAAGGTAAGAATTTAAAGGAACAATTCCAGCACACACCCCTATAAAAGTTAAATCTTGGTGCAGTTACACGGTTCCTTTAAACATACGGGTGACGCGGACCACTTTAATTACAAAGTAATATACCAACTTTCCAGATTTGACTTTAGTCTTGTTTGCGACATGTGATATTAAATATACATACATCGCATACAAAGTTATAACATGAGAATATAAGGTTTTATTTTAAACTTCTTTCATTTGAACTCGAATTTTATGTGTAAGTTGTTATGGTCGTCTTTAAGGTTTCCAAAAAGGCTCATCATAAAGTTGGTAGACCATGTTTGGAAAAAATTACTGTACTTAGGGGACATGAATTTTTATATACAGGATACGAAGCGACCACGTTTGGTATCAAAAATATCGATTTCTTCCTTAGAGAACACTATAATAACACTATAGTAAGCCTTCACCAAAATATGGATCAGTGGTTCAATGTGGTAGGCTAAGGCCCAAGCATAAGATGTGTCAGCCTATTTATATTTTTGGCCATACAAATGAATACGTGATAACGTAAAAAATACAAAAATTCATACGTCCTATTCGCCCCTTGAAACCCAAGATATACAGAAATAAACAATAATTATTATATGGCTTATACACAAGGTTTAAAATATTGGAAAAAGTCAGCAATATTTTAATGCAATTTAAGTTTTATAAGATAGTTTCTAGACGAATTAAAAGTTGAAATTATAGTTGCATGACTAAGGCAATCGAAGCGGTCTGGCATCAACTGGCTAAGACGAGCCGAAGATTGGACGCGGGTGATAAAACTATATCTATATTATCTAACTATAATTTTCTGTAGAAAAATATTGTTAATTTTTCTTTATAATAGATATTTATTTCACGCTTACATAGGGTAGAAATAACATATTTATATGTATATGTACAATAACCATGTCACAAAATAATTAAATTAATGAACAGCCGATTGCCTAAACATCGCTTTTCCGGATGATGGTAAGTTTTAAGCTAGTAGTTTCAAGGGTTAATATAATTTACTTTACTTTGAAATTGTTTTAGAATACATTCAGGTATGCGGGATTTTTCGCCATGTTTCATTTACCGTTGAGTGAACTATAATTTACTTTGAGAATGCACACCGGTTCGAAAATTGTAGGTGAGTGCCCTGGGATTGAATCTGGGACCATCGTTTCGACAAACCATTGCGCTTTTACTAGGTAATGATTCATTCAATATTCATTTTTAATACCAATATGTATCGACAAAAAACATTATAAGAGTTTGTTCCTGGCTGACATAATGAAATTGTATTTCATTCGGAAACAATAATAATCCGGACGTACAAAACTTGGTAGCTAATAATGTTTATTTATTCATAAGAACATATAATAATACCTTTCTCATTTGCCATCTCAAAGGAAAATATAAATGTCATCGTGTGATTATTCGCTCACTTTGTTGTAGGACCTGTCAAGTAAAACTTTCGTAATAATAAAAGTAGCAAAAGACTTGCAAAGTTTTTCCTTGTTTCTCAACGAAAATGGCAACATTTTAGATAACATTCAATTAGCTTTTGTATGAAAACCTTTAAACAGTTTTGCTCACACTTCTGTTTATTCAATTTATATTTGATTTTTTTTATTGTCGTTTAGTTTTTCATACATTTTTAGAGGCTGGAAACGCATCTTCTATGTAAGCGTTGTAGGTGTCTATAGGTGATGTTCAACTAACCATCACTTACCATTTTCTTTTATTGGAATAATGTATTAAAAAGAACTCCAAAAATGCAATTTTTCATTAATACAAAATCAATTCATAGTTATACATACATATAATTCCGGTTGTCTGGAAGAGATCGAAAGCGATAAGACCGCCCATTACGTCACCATTTTTATGTCTGTTTATTAATTTTTTTGTTTTGTTTGTTTTTGTTACTGATATGATTATATGGTGGTATAATAAAGAGTTATTATTATTATAAATACAGCCAGACTATTATAAACTATAAATAGCATTTAGTAAACGACGTGTCACACATATTTACTTTTACATCAAATTTCATTGTTGCATTATTAATATGTTTATTCAGGATAGAAATCCCCAGAGAAAAAGTTATCATACAAATGTCGACATAACGGGGGTAAAGGGCGACAAATTTGTATGACTTACCCGGAGGCCAGACCCTTTACGATAGAAAACATTCAGAAATCAATATGTGTTACAGAAGTTGGAAAGTATAAAAATACCCACACGCGAAAGTATTTTGTTGCTGTTATAAAGATCTCATGAAGGATTCATTCCTTTAATTCAAACTGAAAGTAATAATCGGTAATGTTTGTTTAAAGAAATTTGCGTTTTTTCGCAAGTTGGGTAATACTTTGAGGATTATTTTTCTGCAAAGTTATATTCAAACTGAAAGTGGAGGCGTCTAAAATTGTCTTTTCGAATTAGTTTGTGTAAAATGTTGGACATCCAATTGCTTACTTGAAGTTTTATGTCTTGTATTGTTCATGCGTTTTATTCTTAGAAACGGTGACATGCACAAATAATTTGTTTTGAGTCTTTTTTTATCTTTATTTTTAGAGAGTGTTATTTCAGCCATGAAAACGTCACCCCCGTTATTGAATACAGAAACAATACAATTATATAAAAATAACTTAATATGAAAGGAAAATTCCGAATGTCTAGGTAAACCATTGAAAGGTATTTCTTCCGATGAAGTCTTGTATAAGTCTGTTAGTGTTGAGTCTTATTTCGTCAATTGCCATGACCGTCTTAAATTAATTGGTAATTTACCCCATGCCTTACCAGGAAAAAGAAAGAATGTGTCTTCACTTCTTTTACAGTTAATTTGTCTAAATATTTGTTGTAATTCTATGCTATTTTAGAAAAAAAATATTGTTTAAGTAAATAACTATATGGCCTAGGCCCTCTTAATGGTACTTTCGATTCGGAGGCCCGTGCCCTGCCGTGGGACGTATACGGGCTGATATGGATACAGAAGTAAATAAATTTATTTCGTTCTAATACAATTCACCACTACAGTGGAAATGTTTATATGCTTGCGATTGTTATCTCGCCTTTCATACAAGCAAAACTAGGCCTAACTAAACAGTCGTAGTTTTCCGCAAGTATATAGGAAGGCGAGTAATAGATTACCGTGTCATTGCAGCCGACCGTTGTCAGTGGCCAGCTGCGAAACTGTCAACTTTCGGGCAGCGACAACAATTTGATGTCGTCCCCTCGACTTTGATACATTAGACATTCATTTATTTAAAAAGGCTTTCGTAAAACGAATGCTATAGATTTCAGTCTGACTATAGATTATATTGCGTATACGTATACAACCTATAAAGTACTAAGAGTATGCAAACTGCATTCAACAAGTCGCGATGGAATTCCTAGGGAGAGGTAGTGGAATTCTAGTGACTGACGTGACGATGATACTGAAGGATATATCCTTATATATAACAGTTATCTTTTATATACAACGTGTAACAGGAATAATTCACAACCTCAGACACCCCAACTTAAAAATATTATTGGAATCATAGTAGTAATTTGAAATTGAACTCCGATTACAAATATTATTTATTTATGAAATTAGTTATACCAAATGTAGGCGCGCAACATGGTCATCTTACGAATAGAGTGCACTACTGTATAATACACACGCGCGCGGATACGCACACATGTTCACAAGGCCTATTCACAGAGTACCTACGCGACTGGCCCGACAATAAACGAAATACAAATTACGTACACGTAACTGATTACCGGGTTGTTTTGTAAACAAATTATTATTTATTTACCATTGACTTATATTCTACCGATAGACGAGACACGTCAAAGAAATAAAGTGCCCCCGTATTTTATAAGCACACCGCAATATTACATCACTTACCTGGTATTTTATTAAAATATTGTAACTTCAGACGATTTGCTTTCGGTTTGACGGCGAAACATTCAATTATTGCTTTTAAACGTATGCGATAAGGCGTACTGCACTGTCACTGTCACGAAGCAAACTGATTCATGTGTGGTGCATGCACCGCAAGTAGGTGCGACACATTTTTTGTACTGAATGTCGTATCTAGTGTAATATTGATATTGATGTTATTTACTGTGTAAGCATATTATTATTATTTGAGCTACAAAACGAAATATTTTAACTTACATTGTAATGGGCACGAAGCCAACACAAGACTTTTTGCATTCATCGGTTATTAAATATTATTAATTTAACTTCCGTTTAACCTAGTCCATACAGGCAGGCAAGATACAGGCGTTATTTATTTTGCATTACTGATAAATTACATGACACAATATTATACAATGAAGACTAGATAGGGAATAATTAAAAAAAAAAAAGTACTTACATTTTAAATGGCACTCATACGGCGACTTCTTGTTAAAACATGTTCAAAATGTCCACCACCTTGCTCAATACATCTCAATGCACGTTTGCGTAATTAGTCACGTAATTTGTCTAAAACTTCAGTGTCACTCTTAACTTTTTGGAAAGCCGCCACTATCCTACTTTGAAGTTCCTCCACACTAGTAGTTTCACTGAAGTATACCCGAGATTTAATACGTCCCCATAAAAAAAAGTCAAGAGGCGTCAAGTCAGGTTTCCTAGGAGGCCATTGCACGGGCCTGCCGTGACCGATCCAATTCTCAGATAGCCACTTGCTAAACTCTAATCGCGGTGCGTAATCACGTGGAATTAGGTGCTGATAGCGTCTCAGGTGTGCGTTCGCCACACTTTTTCGCAGAACTACCCTACAACCACCGCCCAAACCTTTTAAGATGCCGCCGCGTGCGCCATCGTTTATCGGATGATTCAAATTCCATTAAACAATAGCTGCGTCTTGCTCTGTCTAACCGTTGTTAAATATGCGGAAAAGAGAATATGGCAATTATTTATTTTGGTAGGTTATTACGTTTATTCAGGCCTATCGTTGTGTACGTTTGTTAAATGATAGATTGCTTGCGTATTTGAAAGGACCTTTATGACTGTCGAAATAAAGTTTATATTTGTTTATTATTTGATTTATTAATGTATTCATTTATTATTTCAATTAGAAAAGACCTTATTCTCTGGAGTTACGTTTCAATTTCGTTTGTTCGATGGATGAAAGGAAAGGGTGTCTGTTATTTACTTAGTTTTAATTAATTATTTAAAAAAAATAACCTATAGAAAAAAGTGTTGATATCGATTCAGTAGCTGATTCTGAACGTTCAACTTTCGGCTTTTACATTAAATTCTGTTACTCGTTGTATAACAGATCACACAAAATATAGGTACATGACAAAAAAGAAACCTTTATACCTGACCATATAACGTTCTCTCAAGGGTAGGGCCTAGAATATAGCTGATAACTATCAACGGTGTATTTAAAGACAGTTTAAAAACCTATTTTAGTTATCAAATCTTTTGTGACTGCCTCGGTTGTGCAGTTGTACTACGGTATGATTGCAAAGCTAAGGTCTCGGGTTTGAATCCCGGGTCGGGCAAAGTGATATTGGATTTTTCTGTTCATTATCAGCCCGGGGTCAGAAATTTGTGCCCAATATGGCGATAGATTGCTATCAGGGGAACCTCTGCCTACCCCTTCTGGAAAAAAAGGCGTGATTTTATGTATCTATGTAAATCTTTTGTCCATTTCGAACGACTTTTGAATTCAGTTTGAGCTAAGAAGACAAAACATTCGATAACTAAAATAGGTTTTATTACTGTCTATGAATGAGGCCGCAACTATGTATATTATATTTTTGTTTAAATATAAAATTATAGGTATTAGAATTTCTAGAATATCATGTTAAGCCAAAAACTCTTTTGTTGTTATTTGCCAAAATTGGAACTGTGTAACAATGGAAGAAGTAGGGCATAGGCTAAATCTCACTTATATACTAAATGAGAGAGTCAGTAGACATACATAATTATTAACAATACATAAAGTTCTATATTAAGAACATAATTTGAGACGTGATGAATGAGCTCCAATTGATATTGTTTTCCGAGAGTTATTTATTGAAAAACTGCCTGAATACAACAATGAAAGATGGTGAAATTACTTTTTATACACCGAGTGTTAAGGAAACGCTTCAGAAAAGGGGTCTAAGCGATTGTACCGATGATGCCTTTGATGGTGGGTCAGAAAAAAACGATCCCGGTAAGAAAAAAGATCAACTTCTTAGATTGCTTTAGCATTTTTTATGCTCCATTTGGTTCTTAGAGCTAAATGAAGAGATACTTTTTAATTCAAAAAATCCTCACTAAGCTTAAGAAACACAAAAAAATAGCAGAGAAATACACCGGGAATTTTTTTTCTGACCCATCAATACTATCGTCTTCGGTTTGGGAATCTTTTCCCTTAACCCGGTGTACAACTTTAACCATTAGATATTTAATAAATGCAGATTATGACTTTTCTTTGGATGCAAACCGTCGGTTTTAAATTATGAAGTTCTTTCACCAGCACTTAGCATGCAGTTGCTGTGCTCACTTTGGCGTTCGTAATTAGGATTAAGATGGCCGTAACTAGTGGAGATATTGCAGACGAGTTATTTCTAATTTTTTGTACGTTTCTAATTTTCGTTTTTGCCGATTCTGAGCTTCATAAATTATATATGTTGTGTTGAAATTCTAAATTAGATGAAAAAAATTCTAGCTTTTAAAAATTAACAATGTGATTGACGAACTAAGTACTGACACAAACAAATAAACATCAACCCCAAGTGTCAGAGAAGACGAAAAAAATGCATTAAACTTGCTAATTCCTTGTATTATATGGCGGGATTGGACGCGGTTGACGTCATTTCCCTTCAACAGCAATTCATCAAATGTGCATGGCATTATCGAACACGCCACCCACGCTAATGCACTGATAAATTAATGATTCTTATAATACACCGCCATCGTATGATTACCATAATGAAATGAGCCTTTTTACGTGCCCCATAACGAGCTGAAAGTTCACGTGCTTATTGCTCATATGCATACGTGAACTGGTTACGTTCTTTTGTGCCATATCTTATATTAGATAGTATCTAGCATTAGAAGGGGAGTAGTTTTTGCTCTGAACTTAAATTAAAGTTATGATCCGTTTTCATTGTAACGAAAATTAAATGCATATAAGTGGTATATTTGTTAATTTATAACATGATACCTAGGAGGAGAAAGATGGGATAGGAGGAGAGGATACAGGATAGGAGAGGACCTATCACTGCTTTTATAATTATGTTGGTTATGCTTTGCCTTACAGTAAATACAATCAATTCATCTATTTGACGAAGGCTAGCATGATAGATGCACAAGTCTTCACTTTGTTGAAGAGAACCCATATCCAGAGCTAGATAGAATCACTACAGCAAACGTCTGCACGATTGGCGCCGAATATATTTTACGAAACTTGAAAGAAGATTTCGCTGATGATTTTAAAACCGCTCGTCAAAGTTCAAGATAAATATCTCATAAATTATAAATTACCCAACCTGGCTATTTCTCCACAATGGAAATTATATTAGTCAAAACTTGTTGATATGTCTGTGAAATTGCTCCTTACAACCTAATGATTGAAATTGTAATTGAGCGTCTTGTCTAAGTGTGCCGTGTTCTGAGTTTAACTAGTGTGTTCATCCTGTGTCAAGAGCGAAATAATTATGTCATACTGCGGGGGTAATCATTTCTGTTAGTATTCTGCATTAAACTTGTCATCAAATATGGTGTCGCCATTTTTTTGCGACAGTACAAAAACATGTACAGGCTGACAAAAGGCATTTGTAGGTAATAAAAAAGTAACGCTCTATAATTCGGTATTCATATACGTTTTTTATTATATATAATAAAAACTCACTTCACATTTAATTGAGGTCGCATATAAACTATCTTTTGTCATTAACACCTTTAACAATTCGGGCTTGATAAGACTGGATTAATGAGGTTAGTAACAAGCTTCACTGCTTATCAATTTTTATTTCCTTAAAATGAATATTAATGAATAATATTGATATAACCCTAACATTAAAAATATTATAAAGAACACTTAATGTTTCCGCAACAAATAATTGAATTTATCTACGAGTATCAGCAATCATACTCGTAAGCGCTTTACAAAGTTATCTTATTATTCTTCGATATAGTATCGCAGCTTACGCCTTACACTAACGCAAAAAGTATACGATGCTTTATTTTAGTGACAAATCGAATTCGATTTGCTTACCCCGTGGAAATTTATTCGGTATCGTAAAGTGCCATTGTTTTCTGTAATGGCGATTTTATGCAGTGCGGGCCCTTTATAGCCGTGATGTTCTTTGTAAAGATTTACTGAGATTTTTTGGTTTATAACCTTGTTTGGTTAAATAGTCCGAAATTTGAGGTTTGAGCTTTTCGTGACTAAATCTAACAGCGCTCATCAGTGATGACGTCATGTATGTGGATATAATATACATATCATGTACAGAGCAGACATAAAGTTAAGCAAATATCCTTTTAGGCACCAGTTAATTCTGGGATTACATTAACTTTTGGTATAAAAATCATTCAGTTGGCAAGCTACAAGATGTGATATAACATCGAATTTCGTCTCTTGACATGGTAGAAATCCTGTAGTCTGCAGTGAGATCGACGCTGTTGTAAAAAGTTGAATAAAGGTCTATCTTCAATTCCTATGATATAAATCAAATCGTAGTCAATAGAAAGCATGAAGTTGTTATAATGCTGAACTGAGAAGCGATTTTAAAGAACTTCAAATAGGTACATAAAACACCATCTACTCTACCATCAATAGCACTGCAGCTCCAAGTTTTCTCCTAACATATCCTTTCTAAAAGATCACAACACAAATCTCAGTTTTTGCTATCGTTTTCATAATACACACCATTTTTATTAGAATGCTCTTGTGACCCGCGAATCCGCATGCATGGCGACGTGCCCCAGGGAACTGTTCATTTTGCCGGCGTAAAATTGTCCTCTGTATTACTCCATCCCGAACTATACGCATGCGAAATTTGTTTAACGATTGGCTGTTCGGTGACAAACATAAAAAAATATAAATATAATCTCCTTTCAGATTGGACTATACGTGAGGGAGGTCGTCAACGAAATTTTATTCGATATTAACTTTGTTTATTTGAATATAAATATTTGTTGGCTGTAATTTTTAGATTTTTTACTGGTGGTAGGTCTCTCATATGTGAGAGGCCGCCTGGGAAGGTACCACCGCAATGTCTATTTCTCCCGCCAAACAGCAGTGTAAATGCGCTGTTGTGTTCCGGTTTGAAGGACATTGTAGCAAGAGTAACTACTGGACATATTGAGACTTAACATCTTATGTCTCAGGATGGCGAGCGCAGTGGAATTCCAAGCATTGCCTTGTAATTCATGGTGTTGATTGGTTTTGCTACTGTCCATGAGCGGTCGTATCGCTTACCATCAGGCGAATGGCATGCTAGTCTCGCCATTCATTGCAATAAAAAAAAAAAAAATTGCGTCCTCTATTTATTTTTTGATGTCACAGGGAAATATTATCCTTTAAATAATGTTGACTTATTTTTGTTGTAAAATCTACTGTTACCAAAATACAAAGCAGTTCGGAGAAACATTTGGATTCAGGCGGCTTCCAATAGGTCGCTGTTGAAGTCTTTACAGAGGCCTATATTCGACAGTGGATTATCTGTGGCTGAAGAAAGAGAGCAGTTTACAGAATGTCAACGACACTATTGAATTGCGACACGGATAGTACGTAGTTCATTATTTCACTACTTACCATTGTGTATACTACTTATCATAATGTGTTACCGTTATTCGGGCGGAAATGCATATATGCCATTATCACAAAAACTATAAATATTAGAAATGCTTGGTACCAAAATTGAATACTGAATCTGAACGTACGTCACAGCTGTACATTGCTGACACGAATACGCTCCAAACTCTAGCTATATTAAAATCTTTCTAACACCTAAAACGGTGTCCATTAACGTCACCCGCTATTGAAACTACCGCCGACACAGTACCAGTACCTGTGATGCATTGTTTGGCTTAACAACTTTTTTCAACCATTACGGGCTGGTTTTACGATCCCGGTTTGTTATTTTCCTCATGTCATTCATCACTGTCCTTTATCCAGTGTCGTTATGTGACATTACGCTGTTCGAACGAATTACAAATTGCTTATTTTCTATCCAAATATATCGTACCCGTAACATATAAATTACCAAGCCACGTACGTTTGTAATTTTGTCGAGCCGATGTTTCAGATAAGATAGACCTTGGTTTGACAAAAACCGAATACAAATGTTACGGATAATAACTTAATTTAAAATAGCTGGTATCGTTGTTACAATTTTTTGTGACGTTTTGTTTGTACTTTTTTTTTTCTATAAATAAAAAAGATATTAATCTAAATAATCTACATAGCAAAAAAGTCTGCCTTTATTTAAAATTCAAATTCAACAACGTTACACAAACTACGTCTTTATTTATAGCTTCAATTACCTCATTAAGAATTAGGTTTATGTTATAGTTATAACGGCTGAATCGGTCGACAAAAAAAGCTCAATAATGATAAAAGAAACAAGCATCGGCGATAATAGGCCTCATAATAATAATATTAGGTGTAACGATCTTTCTGCTGCGTATTACAGATATCGTTCAGAGGTACGCCGACCCAGGCCTCCCCCGAGACTTGACTGTATTAAAATTTTCTCTGTCGACGCGATAATAATATCTTTTGATCTTCTAAAATTTACATCAAGAATTCTTTTGGTGAGGGTAGTGTTCTAGATATATAAAAGGTCGGTCTTTGGAACTCGCTTTTGACATTCATTATGACGTTCAACGTTTAATCAAGTTGGGCTGAAGTTACTTTTTAGGAAGAAGCATTATCATATGCTTTGTTTTTATTCGTTGGTTGATAGAACATGTTAGTGATCTATATTTTTAGTTAGGATTACTTCTTTTTATTAAAAAGTTTGTAATTGGAAACGGAAAAGCTCTACTAATACAACGGTTACAGGACGCGAGTTTGGTTCTATAATACCTGTGTCCCAATCGAAATTTACTTATTTATTTAATTTTATTGCTTCATATACCAAAATAGTATATACGTAGAAGCGGACTTAATGCCACATGCATTTCTTTAACAGTCGACCTTTGGGTGATGCAGAAATGAAGCAAAACAAGTTTTAATTTACTTACAGCAACAAAGAACCTAAGAAGCACCTAAGAAAACAAAGCCAGGTGGTAGTTTAAAAAGTTACAGAAACAATGCAACTAGAAATTTCGCAATAAAAGCGACAGTTTCTTTTTTGCAATTTTTAAATTCATCGAGTCTTAGTGGTAAATACGTAGTTTTTGCGAAAATAGTTATGTATTTCAATATTTTAGGAATACTTATTTACATAATTATTTTCGGAAAACTATGTATTTATCACCCAAATACGACGATGAGTAAAAAATTGCAAAGAAAATACGATATTTATGCGAAATTTATTGTTGCGTTGTATCTGAAGTCACTAATACTACCACCTGGCTTCGTTTTGGTCGCAGTCTGGTAGTACACTTATTGATTGTGTAACTATCAGTGAAGGAATAAGTCATGAGCCATGAGCATAACCCATAAGTCGTAATGGACTTAATCCTTATACCTGTTAGACATAGAGAAGATTCTTGCAAAGCAGAAGGACAATTTAATTACGAGACAGACATTTTTAGTAGTCGTCATCAGCATATTATTATTTTTAACTACTAATTTCTACATACGTTTGAGTCAACCATGTTATTACCTACTAGTAAATATGGATTTGTTTTTTGATAATTAATGATGCTCCTCAAGAATGTGTAAGGCGTAGCAATTTGTTTTCTATTGTAATCACTGAAATAATTTCTCAGATAATAATTCAATTAGCTACTCACTAATCAAATTGAAAATATCTATTCTTAGTTTGATAATAAAGATTCTTCATATCATCGTGTTATTCAAGGAATTTTATCGTGAAAATACGAAGATAGAGATAGTAGGCTATTTAAAATGCTGAGGTCAAAGAACAGGTTTTTAAGATTTAACTATTCGATAAAAAGATACGTTTCTTTTTTATTATAGGGGACAAACGAGCATATGGTATATCTGATCGTAAGTGAGCACCGCCGCCAATGAACATCTGCAAACCCATAGGGCATGGAGATGTGTTGGGAATACGCTCATGTTTTGAAGGTCGCTAGGTCGTATTTGATTAAAGACGCACATAAGGTTTTTGATTGTAAACTTAGTAAAAAGTTTTAAAAATATTCAATATGGTAATTTATCGAAAAAGAAATCAACGATAAATACTTCCCATTATTATTTATTTCAATATTATTTATTTCAAATTATTTATATAAATGGATTTATTTCCCAAGATGTAGATAATTATTATATGGTAATACCAGCGTTACAAATTTATCACGTAGATGGGACACATACATGTACAATATTACTTTAAGATCACGATGAACACTATTTATATGAACTGCACAAAAACACACATTATTTCTATCAGATTTATCAATGCTCGGATTTGAACAATACGCTTTAGTCTGTAATAATAAAATTTAATCAAAATGTAATTTATGAGGATTAATGTAACACGCGTACAATGGGATCCTATATTGGAAGGAGAACAATGCTTCCGACGTCCACACATCCACGGAATAAGGCGGCACTGGAAGCTCCGTAAATTTTACTCACAAGCTGAATTTCATATACATTTTGAATAGAAGTAAATATTCATATCATTAACGCCTAGAATCAATTAAATTTCTATTGATTATCAGCCCGGAGTCAGGATTTTAGTACCCGATATGGCGATAGGCTCGCCCCCTATACCATCGTGGGACGTAACGCACAAGGCGAAACGTGGGTGTCATGGTAGCACCTCTGCTTACCTGGGAGAACTGCTTCTGGGAAAAAGGCATGAGTATATTTGCCAGTTTAGAATCAATTAAAGGTCAAAAAAGGACACTAAAATATGTGCATCCCTGTTTAAAATATATCTTAGATTTTTCAGAGAGGCTGCAACTTAGTGGAATACGAATTTTCCTATACCTAATTAAGATGCTGAAATAAGTTATGGCGCTGGTATTTTTAGTGTCAGAGGCTTTTTCATTTGTCCAGTGTCGAAATAACCCGACGGCCTGAAGAACATAACTGCTTTGTCTATGTAGGGTGCTGCCAACAGGTGGACAACATCCGTGGACTTTCTGTAGCTGCTGCTGATAATGATGAGTATTTTAAAACATATGAGTATAATTTTCAGGTCCTCCAATCCAGCTATATTAAATATTTTAGTGAAACTTATTACAGTTTTGCAATGCATTCATAAAGCTAGGTCAGATAACCTAGAAATTGTTTTGCATAAAACTGTCACAGTTTGCTGCTTCAGCTGCCGTCAGTTTTGTTGACGCATTTTGCTCCGCCAGTGACGTTATCCTAGACTCGAAAATCCCTATTGTTTTCCTTTCCTAACCAATCCATTTTCTATTTTGATACTGCCGGCACCCCATACAGCTTCGCAGGCGTGATTGGAGTTCATCAGTGGCTGTGGTCAGTGTTCACGTAACATGTAAGGTGCTCAGACGTAGCAAGTAAACAAACAACATAGTTTGATTTAGGCCGCAATTTCAAATGACTGGGAAAATCTTAAGCTTTTGATAATGTAATAAGACGCCTCATTGGTGTTATAGTATTGTGGACTGTGAACCACTAAATCCTGGCTTCGATTCCGAAGTCATGGAATCTACTGAGATGATTCTTTCGGTTAAAAAATATACGAGGACCCCGGTACTGGAATTTGAGTAAGAGTAAGTGACAAGGGTACCTTGGCCTAAAATTTCAGAGCTTCAGGAGTAAATTTATGTACGTTAAAATAAAATAATATAAAATATCCAATGCGAAAGATATACGTATAATCAATATGTTTACGATGAATATTTATTGCTGACGTTTTTGCTATCGAATGACGAAACATTTAAAGGCTTTCATAAAAACTCATGTAACAAAAATCACCCTTGCATATTGCATAAAAAGATTAAAGCATGCTCTGAATTAAAATATATACTTCCAGGGCCATTTTTCAAATATCTGATAAATGTCAGCAGTATTTCATCAAAATAAAGTAAGGAGGAAATTATATGAACATTTCCCTCAATGGAATCAATAACTTAACTGAAAATATATTATAAGAGTAACAGAGTAATAAGACTAAAAGTATGAGCATATCTTGTTAGTTTAATGTAACGTTCCCATACTTCAATAGCGACGGGTGAATGTAAGAATTGAATGGTACCACAGCACTGAAGGTACCGCCAAACAAAAATCAATCACTTAAGTGGCTGGCACTGATAGTACCGCGTACTACAAAGGCATCAGTACATCATATCTACTAAAATAGAGACTATATTTCTCTCCACCGGATTGAATCCAAGAACATTAAAGAAATGTAGGGAGCTATCTCGCGTACCATTTATCTACGATAGATGGATGGTTTTAACGTTTTTGTCATAATTCTCAAAGGCACCGCTGGTGTTTTACGGAATTGAATAAAGATACCCGAGTAAGACATTTAAATAGCTCAGCCATTAAGGTCCGCCGCAAGCCGAGACGTGCATTCGCTCGCTCAGTTCTCATGCAAATGGGCATAGAATTTACTGGTATAATTTGTGCACATCCACTACCCTTATCGTACACTGACTCACAATTAAAACTTATTATGGCAGAGGCAATGGCCCTATTGCATTTTTACGGCTACGGATAATATAGTTTATTGCACTACATCGGAAATGGTAGTATTTAATTTCTTTTAAATTACGACTAATAAAAGATACGACAAACAAGTAATATTTTTTACACGTCACAAACATGAAATCTATAATGGCTTAATAAAGCCCCAAGCAGCAACAATTTTAGCCACGCAATTGTGGCAAAGTAATGATATCCTTCAAATATCCTCATATTTATAATTTATCATAAATCAAAACCTATAAACATCAACCCCAAGTGTCAGAGAAGACGAAAAAAATGCATTAAACTTGCTAATTCCTTGTATTATATGGCGGGATTGGACGCGGTTGACGTTATTTCCCTTCAACAGCAATTCATCAAATGTGCATGGCATTATCGAACACGCCACCCACGCTAATGCACTGATAAATTAATGATTCTTATAATACACCGCCATCGTATGATTACCATAATGAAATGAGCCTTTTTACGTGCCCCATAACGAGCTGAAAGTTTACGTGCTTATTGCTCATATGCATACGTGAACTGGTTACGTTCTTTTGTGCCATATCTTATATTAGATAGTATCTAACATTAGAAGGGGAGTAGTTTTTGCTCTGAACTTAAATTAAAGTTATGATCCGTTTTCATTGTAACGAAAATTAAATGCATATAAGTGGTATATTTGTTACTTTATAACATGATACCTAGGAGGAGAAGGATAGGATAGGAGGAGAGGATAGAGGATAGGAGAGGACCTACCACTGCTTTTATAATTATGTTGGTTATGCTTTGCCTTACAGTAAATACAATCAATTCATCTATTTGACGAAGGCTAGCATGATAGATGCACAAGTCTTCACTTTGTTGAAGAGAACCCATATCCAGAGCTAGATAGAATCACTACAGCAAACGTCTGCACGATTGGCGCCGAATATATTTTACGAAACTTGAAAGAAGATTTCGCTGATGATTTTAAAACCGCTCGTCAAAGTTCAAGATAAAAATCTCATAAATAAATTACCCAACCTGGCTATTTCTCCACAATGGAAATTATATTAGTCAAAACTTGTTGATATGTCTGTGAAATTGCTCCTTACAACCCAATGATATGAAATTGAAATTGAGCGTCTTGTGTAAGTGTGTCGTGTTCTGAGTTCAACCAGTGGGTTCATCCTGTGTCAAGAGCGAAATAATTATGTCATACTGCGGGGGTAATCATTTCTGTAAGTATTCTAAACTGCATTAAACTTGTCATCAAATATGGTGTTGCCATTTTGTTGCGACAGTACAAAAACATGTACAGGGTGACAAAAGGCATTTGTAGGTAATAAAAAAGTAACGGTCTATAATTCGGTATTCATATACGTTTTTTATTATGTATAATAAAAACTCACTTCACATTTAATTGAGGTCGCATATAAACTATCTTTTGTCATTAACACTTTTAACAATTCGGGCTTGATAAGACTGGATTAATGAGGTTGGTAACAAGCTATTACTAACAGCAGATCTTAATGAAATTTTGTACCTGTCAAATACTTGTGAAATATTCCTGTTTATATCTGGCTGTAATGAACAACATCATTGACAACCGGCGACAGATAATCATTTTTTATTGGCGAATACTTTATAATATGAACTGCACTGCACTACTCAGCATGTGCACTCTAGTCATTTTCTCGTGGTAATATAAAAAATAAAACAAGACAAAAACTCCACTCGATTCCACACATGTCAGATATAATAACTCACGTCAGAAACATACAATTGGTTTTCATGGACGCTAGAATGATTCTTTCTTACCAAACTCGAACATAATTTGATTTATTCCTTCATTTCCGACAGCTGATTTATTTGATGGAAACAAAAATTATGTTGTAGTGTAATTGTAGCGGGTTAATGGAGGGCAGCATGTGCTGTGTACCGCCCCTTTGATTCATTCCTTTGGTATCAGATCAGTGGCACGCGCTTTTTGAATCAGCCACCTTACACTGCATTCGCCCATTATACACTCACGAAAGCTTTTGTTTCCACTTAATGTATTTTTGTATCAAAAAATTAAATACCTGTTACTTTTTAGGTCGTTGAATATTGCAAGCTATTAGCCCGCGCGCAGTCTGTGTCACGCCACTGCAAGGAAAATAATATCACGGGTTTTTCATCGCATAAACTGTTCGTAACTGTAAGTTTCATAACGCCTTGAAGATGTTGATTAGCATAATTAACACATGTTTCGGTTTTACTATAATGAGGTCAATGATACTGCAAGTGTGTTAAAAAAGTATTGTTCAAATATTTTATTTTACTAGGGGCGGCCCGGCTTCGCCCAGGTGCAGAGACTTTTTGAATAAAGTCCACATCAGCAACATATTATTTCGCGTACTAACTGTTTTATTTATATTTAAACTCAATTTGACTGCTGTCTTCTATACTGTTTTTGCCGTCCCGTTATATCCCGTGTTGTCTCGTCTCACTGTGTCCGTCCGGTCCTCTCCTGTCCTATTCCATCTCTTTCAGTTTGAAAGAGAAACAATCCTTGCCTATTCCACGAGAACACTACATTTTTTGGCATAAAATGTAGACTATGAGTTAATCCAATCCAATGGTTAGCTATTTCCCTACAAAATTTACACGAAATTGGTTCAGCCATTTCTGTGATTAGCGTGCAAGAAGAGAGAGACAAACAGACAAAAGTTCTAAAAATCTATGTTTTGGGTTCTATAACGTTAAAATACAGTCCCACCATAAAAGTTTTTCTCATACATCTTCCATGTACAGACATCGTTGCGTTATAAACTTATTTGTATATATTATTATATTATTCTTTTGTTTTAATGTTATTTTGTATTATTATCGACACACATATAAAGGGGATTACGACCAATCTTGACCTATCGATAAAATATATCGTGTTTCTGAAATTTTGTTACAAAAATTCTAAAGCACAATATGAGAAGGCTATCAAATTACCTATCAACATGCACCGTCTCGAATGTTAATGGTCTTTGACGTAATGGTGTTGGTCTACATGTTATAAATTGTTTAATTATAGATAAACATATTATACGTATTTCAAGTTTTGTTGCATTATGTTGCCTGAAATTTGAATACACATACAGCACTTTTATGTAACTCAGATAAATAAAAATAGCTGTATAAATGACTAATTATTTACACTTATATCACAACAATTTTAATAATTTGTAAGTTTTCACACTCCATCTTAAGTAGATTCCAAAGCAAACTTTACACACAGTCTAAAACAAAAACAAATTAAAACTTAATACCTAATATTAAATAAATTAAAATCAAACTTAAATAACTTCAAAAAGTTAAGTTATTAAAAACATACGTCGGGAAGTCTGTAAATTACGCTCTCATTTCTGTTCGTATACTTTTGCACATTTTCTTGATATAAATTTCCCCCGTCTCCCCAAAAGAGTGATTTCAATGATATACGCCCTATCTCAGTACAGCGTTGAAAATAGCCGTTCTAAGTGATTACTTTTCATAGACCACATTCCTGAAATAAAGTGGAAAAGTTTCCTCGTGTTCATTATTTACAAAACTTTGTAGACAAATCACCAGACAAACATTTTTGGGAAGCCTCACTCGTAAATTTCTTTACAAAAATGTACATATATGCCTAAATGAAAACATTAGCTTCGCCTATCTAACCAACTGCGCTACGGAGGCTGTCTCTATCTCTCTCTTTAGTTATATGAAGTCCACTGCCGAACATAGGCCTCCCTCAAAAATTTTCACACCGACCTGTTGTGTTGTAAAATTGTGCAAAGCGTATATTTTTTCGGTGCTATATATGAATGCATAGGTTTGTGTCTATAAATTTTAAGCAGGATCAAATCTAGCGTGAATAATGATAAAAAACAACTATCCAATTCTATAAAATTTATGCAAAGCCAGGCTTAGAACTGATTTATACATTGAATCAATATAAATTTACGAAGGATTTAACGGTATTTATCATTCATTTATTTACTAATGGTTACGTTTTCATTAAACTAGGATCTGCATGAGCCCATATACGTCCCACTGCAGGGCACGGGCCTCCTCTGCGATCGAGAGAACGATTGAGAGGGGTTAGGCCATATAGTCCACCTAGTACCACCAGGCCACCAGGCCTAGTGCGGGTTGGCGGACTTTACATACCGTAGAAATTCTTATAAATCGCTACGGTACACAAGTTTCCTCATGATGTTTTCCTTCACCGTTAAAGGGCGTGGTGATTGAGTATCAATACACATATGACTCCGAAAAGTCAGAGGTATGCCCTTGGATTTAAGCCCGTGACCACCGTGAACATGTAGGCAGTCACGTCTAGTCCGTTACCAACAGGCTATCACACACTTAACTACCAAACTAGTTAAAACCAGTATTACTACCGACCTTATTTGATAAAACTGACATTATTTGCTCTTATCTAATTTCAATGTCTAAACAAATAGAAATATACAAGAATATAAAATTTCTTCATTTACGAAGCAGTTTTATTTACCTACTGTTAAAACGATTCATGCAAGAACCAATCATCCTGATAAAAATATTTTTATTAACAAAGGAGTGGTTTAAGTCATCTCAAATCTATTGGCTCAAATTATCTACAAATAATATTTGCAAGAAAATATATTTAATTCATTAATTGAGATATGTTTTATAATGTAAAGAACAAGCATTAATAATCGCAATCAAATAATATTACCATGTCCAATGTAACTATTCTTATTTTTTTGACAATAACGCATGCGTACGCCAAAATATCGTAGACGAGGTTTAATATGTTTATTATTCAATGATGAATAATTACTACGATGATCTTTAAAATCCCTTCGTTATATAAAGACCATTTTAAGCCATCAATATTAGCAATAAACTATTTTAAACATGTCAATTCTTGTTAAAAAACAAATGAAAACAATTATTGTTAAGCTAGGCTAAAGTTTTTAGGAGTGGTTTAGAAACTAAGTTTCTCTAACATTATTTAAAACAGAACTTGTAGATGACTAAGACATGAATATTATGAATATTTACATTTAGTGCATTTTTTATTTATATTTAATGCTACACAAACTCATAAAAAATAAAGATGTATTTATTATGAATATAAGAAACAAAATAGACCAATTGGATATGATAGAGTCACGCTGGTGTCAATGACTCAGCAAGAATGGGCAGGCTCGACCGGGGCGGTAGCACTGTCTCACAGGAAATCGACGTTAAGCGACGGTTTCGATACGCGTTTCGTTCGGTGTGTGAGATTGCCGGACGCCTCTTTTCTCTTCCCATCCTTTTTCCTTAAGACTCTCCCAATTCGATGGGCTGACAATACATCTATGATCCAGCGATGTGGATGTTCATGGGCGGCATTGATGACGTCTCTTAGGTGACCTGTTGGCTTGAATAATAAGAAAGACGTGTCATCTCCTTGATGAATAAGTGTCCTGTGTCAACCTACATTCGTCCAGTGCTGAGCTCTCCTCTACAATGGAGAGCCCGATTGAGAAGGGGGTTTATCGATAAAAAAATCCATACGTGCAAAATGCGGGCAAGTCACATAAAATTTGCAAAATTTTCTCTTCTTTCGTAATCACCCTTTCTACTTCTTCGAATGTTAAAATTTATCAATTCCGTGACCTACATTGGAACTCGTATTCCGAAATTTAAAACAAAAGTATTTTTTGGAAATACTGAGGGAACATTATAAACGTAGCTGTTTACAATTCATCATTTGCATAATAGATGAACATTTGGAAATAAAATTAATTAACATTTAATGACATTTACTTAAGCACTATTGGTTAAATAATCTCTATTGATACAGTTACACGTATATTTTGGAAGTATATAAGGTGGTTTACGTCCTTGATTAAACAGTAGACGTTGTTAAGTGGTGACAATGTGGAAGTCACTAATTTTTCTAGCCGTTGTGGCTCAAGTAGCCATGATAGTTTCTCCTGCAGGTGTGTACTAAAATTTTACATTCTTCTGTTGTTATAGTCTTCTTGGAATGACAGAACTTATGTCTTCGCTCCGAGAATGTGTTTGCGAAAAAATCGTGAAGTAATTAAGTTAGAAAGGCTCTTAAGTAAATTTCAGATCACGTATTGGCCACTAGCAGTCATAGTTTTGAGAATGATAAAGTGACGATCTGACGGGAGGATATTCGTGTATGTCTGCATATCAATAATCGTGTATGATAGTGGAAAGTTTTTTATGTTGACCCATTAATGTAACCTGTCTCATATTCAACCTGGATACATCCAAAAGCCGGGCCAAATATAATACTGACCGAGGGGACTTTATCAGATACTCTAAAATAATGATATACCGCATATATTATACTACCCATGTTGGATTACGCAGAATACTCCTGCTTTAATTATTATAGTTCGACACTGAATTACTTTATTATGTTACAGAAATTCTGACGAAAAATATAACTAGAAATACAGTATCAACTAACTCGACTGGATCTTCGTCTGCAAACAGTACTAGCATGACGAGTAAGTGATTAACAATTTTAATAAGCTACCTTTATCATAAGCTTACAAACAACATTATATTTACAATAAAAAGCGAAAATGAACCTTAGAGCTACACTTTTCCTTTCTAAATAGTACCAATAGTTCCTAGTTTCATCAATTACTCAGGAAAAGACAACCAAAAAAACAAATAACTATTTGACGGCCGGTTGAAGAATATCACAAGATTAATTCTATGAAGATTGTTGATAGACAAGACAAACGCTTTGTAAAGCCTTGTTAAAATCATAATTTATCTATAAAAAATGTAATGAATATGTTTTATTCGATAACCTTCGTGGTGCAGTTGGTTAGACGCTGACTGTGAAACGAGAGGCTTCGGGTTCGATCCCCGCACTGAGCCAAATGTTTGTGCTGTCCACAGATATTTGTGTCGGGTTTGGGTATTAGTGAGAGCGAAGTCTCTCTTAGTTCCTGATACCCACGACACAAGACATAATTGAATATATATTTAATGTAGGGTCAGAACTATGTATGTGACTGTTGGGTGTATTTATTATTTATTTATTACTTATTTGCAGGCGCTGGCGATTCTTCCAGCTCGGCATCGTCAAGCGCTTCGTCCAATGCTATGATCAACGAAACCGTCAACCAATATATTAGTAGAATTAAGGATGGTAGTAGTAGTGGTGGTGGTGGTGGTGGTGGTGGTGGAGACAACCCACCCAAAGGTATGTCAATATTATAAATTTTTCCAACAGCCAATATAAGGCAATTAATACGTATCCATTTAGTCATGAGGATCTGCAACTTTAAAACTGATATTTAATCATTGGTCAAGACTCTTTATTAGTCGATGAACCTGCGTGTATGGGCTACCAACTGTGAGATCTTAGTTTCAATTTCTTTGAAGGGCACTCCAGTAGGCAGTTTTTTGAGCATGCCAAGTCTCATATGATAGGGCAAGTCATTGAACTTACTTGAATTTACGGCATGCTGAGACTAGAGAATCACACTTTGTTATATATAATTAAACTCGGCGAATTGTAGATGCCATTAGTAGCACTTCTGCTTATTCTCTCTACCAAATTGTTGCTGCCTCAATCGATGTGGTATATCCAGTATGTAGGCATAATTAGCTAGAGTGCTACCGCTTCAACTAAATTTCTAATAGGCTTGCATGTCGCAATGCAATTAGGTCAGTTGCATGGTGCAAAAGTTTAAGACTGTAGACTACGTGAACCTAAAGGGTTTAGAGCGAATTGACTTTATTAACGTCGTATCTAGAATTTATTATCCAAATATAAGTTGTTTAAGCCTTTTTATTCTCACTGCATTTTAGTATCAACCGGAGTCGATAATGGTAAGCGCACTTCAAAGGCCAAGAACTTCCTTCCCTAAGAAATATTTTGAGTTTTAATCTCTGTTATTTACAGTGTCTTTTAAATCCTTAGACTGTTATTAAGTTGTTGGCTTAAGGATAAATAGCTCTTCATTGTTCTTTGTGTTATAAAGTAAATGAGTGAAGTATTTGCCGTAAATAGTAAAATCAATGCTTAAGTACTAATATACTTCAACGAACACAACTGGCTAAAGTTGGTAACTAAGTCCAGCACTTATATGGAACTTGTAATTATGCTAACAAGCGTCACGAAGCTGATTATTTATATCCACGTTTCGAGGATCACGTTTCAAAACTTACTTATGTCAACAAGCCAAACAAAATGTTTAAATACGACTGACGTAAATCACTTGAACTACATATCCTTATAGCTTGTAACAATTTTCATAGTCTGTCTCCAGTATAATACAACGATAACGTGGCACTTGAATCATCTTGCTTTAGTCCCGATGTGTGATGGTCCACCTACCTAATCTATTTACTCCATTTCTCATGGTCTTTAGAATCTTCAATTGTAAGATCCTTTTTTCGAGATATTATCTTAGCAAATACTTTGAAACACGTAGCTTGAAAATCTTGACATTTTTAATCATTATAATAAGTACTGTCACTTCAACTCATTCATACTTTTTATGGAAATAACAATTAATATTTAATGGAGACAGAAAACTAGGGAGACTGATTGAAGAGACAAATATTATATGTTAAATATGGGAATTATTTACTTGGTTATTACTGTGCGTTCTTTGGGTGTTAAAGACCAGTTCTACAGTTTTCTAGTATCTTCAGTTTTTTATGCACATGTTATGACATTACCTAGACTTATTATAGAAATACAACTAGAACACGATGTAGAAAGTCTTTCTGTGTGAAATTATATTATAATTTTACTGTTACTTTATATTATATTATGATGTAAAAGTAAATCTAAGAAAATCAGATGATCAATGCTTTAACAAAGTCACTAAAATCTATTATTGTTGTTTTATAGAATCAACACCAAGAACAACAACAGAAAAACCGAACAATAAACCAGAAGGCGGTGAAGAAGGTAAACTTGTAAACATTTATTGAAACAATAGGTATATCTGTATAATCAAAATAATTTAAGTGAGTTGTCAGACGACGACAGACGACTTCTCACAAATGTACTAGTATTGACTAGTACATTTGTGAGAAGTCGTCTGTCTAATTTCGCTCTAAAATATAAGATTTTACTGAATAATTTTTTTACTGATTTTGCGTTAATATAATATGATGATAATTTTTGACTTTCTGTGGCTAAAGAGAGAGAGAGAATAAGAGAGATATTTGCGTCTTAGATATAATTCAATTAATTTACATGAAAACATAAAATTCTCATAATTGAATGCTAATTGAAAATGTTTTTGCAATAGAAACAACTAAGACCACCAAGAAAGCGACTAAAATGACTCCAGCCCCTACTACTCCAGCTTCTGAAGGAGGAAAAGAAGGCGGCGACGGAGAAGAGAAGGAAGAGAAAGAGGAGAAAGAGGAAAAAGAAGAAGAAGACGGTAAAACATCGCCCAAATATTATAATGATGGATATATTACTAACGTTAATGTCACAAACCTATATTTGATAATGCAATGTATTAGATGTTAGCATCGTCCCCTGTAGAAGTTAGAAAAAAATGATACTTAATGATAAAGGCGCTAGATACTTTACTGAACTGATGTCGACGATGAAGATTTTTAGTAAAAAAATTGAAATTAGCCCATTTATCTGTCAACGATGAGTAATATTGCAATATGTAAATGTTTGTATTGCCTGCCTCGGTGGCGTAGTTGTATTACGGTACGGTTACAAAGCTGAGGTCTCGGGTTCGAGTCCCGGGTCGGACAAAGTGATATTGGATTTTTCTATTCATTATCAGTCCGGAGTCAGGAAATTGTGCCCGATATGGCGATAGGTTCGCCCCCTATCACATCGTGGGACGGAACATACAAGGCGAAATGTGGGTGTCCTCGTGGCGCCTCTGCCTACCCCTTCGGGGATAAAGGCGTGAGTTTATGTATGTATGTATGTTGTATTGTTTAATCAAATGGATAACATTGTAGACATGTTGTGATAATGGGTTGCATGTTATCTGTAACATGCAACCCATTATCACAACATGATACACCGGTCTCTGGACCGGCGATGAGGGTACAATGACATCAGAAGAAGGTGATGATGAAGAAGAAGGAGGTAATTTGTTAATCTATTAGTAGGATATACAAACAGAACATACAATATTACATTCCAAACGTGAAATTATTGATTATAATTAAACATAAATAAAGCATAAAATATGGCTACAGCGTTCGGAATATACGAGTAATACGCATACACAAAGACCACAACACACTTATTTTATTTAAATTACTCAAAATTCAACTAAACATCTCTTAACATGTGCTTTATTTCATACCTAAGCTACTACAACGAAAAAACCCATGGCGACTACCGCGTCAGGTTCTAGTAAGTAGCTCACAATTGTTGAATTATTTACAAAACATAATAATTGATACCGATACTAATAATTCTGTATTGAATTAGTGAAAACCACAAAGGCACCTAAAACCACCGCTTCGGGTGGAGGTAAGTCTATGAAGATAATATTCAACAACTTTTACTATTTAAATATTTTTGGGTATAAATCACCCTTCAAATTATTATTAAATTAAGACAGAATTAAATACATCGATAGTGATAAACATAACGTAAACAATATTTAATATTTAGTATATTTATATATTTAGTCCTTATTTATTATTTCTGTCTATATTTCGCACAATAGTTCGATCCAAAATACGTTATAGACAACTGCATCACTAAGCACTTCACGTACTTGTCTAGTAATAATATAGTTACTATGACTTTAAATTAATACTTTGTTTTACTCAAAAGCAATGACAACAAAAGCACCAGGAATGACAACCATGTCAGGTACGTTAACTTTTGTAACTTAGTCATGGAAATATCTAGAACAAAACGCTTGTATCTAAACTGTAGAATTTATTTCACAATCAAGGATCAATGACGACGAAGAAACCATCAAAAACAACATCCATGTCGGGTAGTAAGTCACATTTACTTTGAATATATATTTTTTACTTTTTTTGGAACGTAATAAAAAAGAAAAGACTTTTTTACAAAAAGCCCCTACAAAAGCACCCGCACCAACTACTCAGGCTGGTGGAAAGTGATATAAAAAGTAATTAACTAAAATGAATCAAAAACTTTAATTATTCGAAGCGAAATATCTAGCAATTAATAATAATTATAAATAAATTAACGAAATATATTATTTTAAAACAAAGGAATGCCAACAACCCAGAAGCCCAATCCGACCACCCCTGCGTCTGGTGGCGGTGAGATGGCTGCGATAACTCTTTAAGAAAATAGTCAATGCGCTCTCGACGAACTAGCTTGTCTCTTTATCGGGATAAAAGGTATCTCATTTTGTTTCAGAAATGACTCCTAGAACAAAAAAGCCGAAACCTACAACTACCAAAATGTCAACCACTACGGAAAAGGCCGGTGAGTTACACACAGTCATACATTTATATTTGTTTATTATTAGACCAATATTTTTTTTTACTATCAGTAATTTAAAAAAAGTACTTAAAGAGTCAAGAATCGGTAACCTATATGATGATTTTTCTATCATCATCTTATCAACGCAGGAGATAATATGTATTTAACGGTTGTCTTATTAAATAATATCTGCCACAATTTCCTACGTATTATATTCATGTTTCAGCGATGACTTCCACCAAGAAAGCCATGATGACTACAACTAAATCTAGTGGAGGTATTGATTTTTTTAATCCCATTACTGATATATGAATGTATGTTATTAATATAGAATCTATATATTTTTTTGATGTCAAAAACGCTGTAATATAATGGTCTCCATATTTTACAAAATATTACTAACAATAATCAATAATCGAGCCTATTCTTAAATTAAGAAGTGTTAACCATAGTCTGCTGATCATGTCGGATTTCACAAACCGTAAAAATTCCCAACGGAAAGAAAGATATGTTCAGTAGATTAGGAACAAAAAAAGAAGAATATTAATACTAAACAATACCTGTATTTTAACTAATTATGTTTTTAAATTAATTTATAAGTAATTTATCCTCATATCCATTCCATGGGTGTCTGTAAGACATTGCCTTTGAGCGGTAAGACTAGTAAGATTTGCTTTTTTTGTGTGCAATAAAGTGTATAAATAAATAAATAATGTTCCTGCCAAGGTAAACCAACAAAGAAACCAAAACCTACAACAACCACTGAGGAACCAACAACTCCTGAAGAGGAAGCAGTAGAAGGAGGGGAAGAAGTGGGGGAAGAGGGCGGTGAAGAGAACGTCGAAGAGGGAGGCGACGAAGGTGAGGTTCAAATATGATGGTAGGTGGTAAAAAAGGTCGGCATAATTGTGTCGAGTACGAGAGACTAATGTTAGTGCCGTTCGGCACTATATCATGGCGGTACTATCACCATTAGGTACAGCGCAGTCACATTTCCCAACCAAAATAAAAAAAATACGAATTGAATTACAAGCTGCTAGTATGCTTGGTTATTAACGAATTTAAAATTATATCCATTATGCATTCTTCCATTTGGCGAATTTTCCGGAAGCAATAAATTATGATGTATCAATGTAAAATGTTTAACAGAATGTGGTGAAAACGAAGTTATGTCGGATTGTTGCAACAGTTGCCAAGCAAAGATTTGTGCAGATTTGAGTTCCGCCAAGGTATGTGAACAGATAGTGAAATGTGAAAAGGGATGCCTCTGCCAAGATGGATATCTGAAAGATGATAATGATATGTGTATTCCCATGGAGGAATGCGAGGGTGAGTAAAATGAAGAGGGTGTTAAATTATGCCCTTGTTCTTCTAATAAATGAAACGAGGGACCCGACTCAATATATTGCGACCCAGATTCAGTAGAAATACATAAATCGGTTCGATAATCCGGCAATACTCTTGTAAAAACAGACTGAGTAAAACAGTAAAAATATTCGTACTCGTCATGTTAAGCTATCTTCGTCAGAAACAGAATGTCTTAATTAAGTATAAACGGAATTAAATAAGTGAAAGTGTTTATTCTTTAATATGTGGACAATGTTAACTAAGAAAATATACACAGATTTGTTTCATGATTGTATATCGGAGCTTTGAAGCCGTTACTTCATAAGCTGCGGCCTTAAAGGATTAATTACGTATTTTAATAAACATTCGTTTAACGCATAATAGACATTCGCTATGTACAACGGTAATTAGTATTTTAATTATTTAGCGTTCATCGTTCTTAATCAGAAACGAGGAAGCATAAAAGAAACTGTTATAATGAAGTTATCAAAATTTCAGCTACTTCAATTGCTGAACTTAAGGTGCAATTTATTGTTGTCGGTATTTATAAATCACATTATAATGTGAATGATGCAAAAAGAAACCACTTAACATTTTATAATATTACACAAGCCATTGCGAAGTAACAATGTTGCTTCGAATAGTATAAAACACTATCTGTATATATATTTAACTATGTATAAAAAAGAATATATTCAGACCAACAATAAACAGATTTTTTTACCGTAGACAGTTCGAATGATGGAGGCGACAGCGGGGGCGATGATGAAGATGACACCGATGACGGATGTGGATGCGGAAATTCCGACGATAACGACGAAGACGAAGACGAAGACGAGGACGAAGAAGAACGGGGACAGTCACCATGCGAAGGAGGTGAATCGGACGACAGTTCTTGCGGTTGCGAAGACACCGAACTCGAAAACGAAGACGAAAACTCGTGTGGTAGTGAAGACGAAGACGAGGACGAAAACAGTTGGGGGTCGTGTTGTTGTGGAGACGGAGGTTCAAAAGACGAACAAAACGAGGACGAAGACGATGAATCAGACCAAGGAGGAAGCTCAGAAGGAAGCGACGAAGACGGAGGCGAAGACAGTGGAGAAGGCAGTTGTGAAGAGCAAGGCGGTGAAGACGATGAGTCAGGAGACGGCGCCGATGACGGAACTGATGATGAAGGAGATGATGAAGGAGACGATGGGGAAGAAGATGGAGGAGAATATGGAGGAGAAGATGGAGGAGAAGATGGAGGAGAAGATGGAGGAGAAGATGGAGGAGAAGATGGAGGAGAAGATGGAGGAGAAGATGGAGGAGAAGATGGAGGAGAAGACGGGGAAGAAGGTGATGGATATACTGGAGGGGATGATGGAAACGATGGAGGAGACGATGACCAACCAGACGACGCAGGAGATGGAGACGAAGACGAGGATGCGGGAGAAGATGGAGGAGAAGACGAAGACGACGAAAACGAAGACGAAGGAACAGGATCAGAACCTGATGGCGATGACGAACAGGACGGTGATTCAGAAGATGGTGATGGTAAGTAATTACCTAAAGATATTTGATTTTTAAAGCACTATAAAACTATACATTAAAATTACTTGTGCAAAATTCTCCTAATAACTATTACGTTGTATTATCGTTTAAGGCTTAAGCCGACGAAGTATTGATTTGTAATGGCATTTCAATTGGCAGGGCTATTTACAACAATATACAAATAATAATTTTTAATAAAATTATAGCGTGTGGAGGAGATCCCAATGCCAAGCCCGGTTGCGATGCAAAATGCACTAAACGATGCCCCGCCAACAAACCAGCCAAAAATTGTAAATGTCCCGCCGAAAACAGCTGTGAATGTAAGCCCGGATACGTCTACGACCCCACCGTGTTCAAATGCGTCCTGCCTGAGGTCTGCGGTAGGGAAATATGATTACATAATATGGTTATATCTCAACACAAAGCAAGCATATAGTTGATACAATTACATAATTTAAAAAATCAATCAATCAGAATTAAATCTTTCGTTGCCCTGTAGAGTTTACCTTTATAGGGATAATGATGGGTGCATTTCATTACACTAAGTAGTTTTCAAATAGTATTAATTGAACAAAATAAACATAATAAAATTATAATTACCTTAATTCGGTACTAATTTTTAAATATTTTTAACACTATACAAATACTTCACACGCTTCTTTACAATATTGCTCGATGATTTTAAATAATACTCCTTTTACCAGAGACTATAAAACTAAGTTTTGTTTGTAGGAATGATGACGACAACGACTGCCGCGCCAACTACTAAAAAAGGTAAACACCCTTGTTTTTAGACTAATTGGTAGTTTAATTTTTAATAATACGTATATTCATCTGCTGCAAAAATAAAACAATGATTTCATTCTTTATCAGGAATTTAAGAATTTCAATGTAATGAATACAAAAATAAAAACTTCATTGTAAGATCAGTGAGTTTAATTAGTTTTGATATTTTATACAGCAAAGCCCAAGACAACTAAATCCCCACCTAAAGGTGAGCTCCTTATTAATTCTAATTTACTTGCTGTAGCCATGTTGTTCAGCTGTGTTACAAAAATTAATAACTGGCATGGCAACAAAGTGTTGCATTAAATATTATAATGAAACATTTTCCAATTTTTGTTTTTAATGCTTGGCATACACTGTCATTGTTCAGTTATACTGTTAATTACACTTACGCAGACTATAAGCCATATTTAGATAATCAGTGAGCATGGACGAAGTACGCATTACTTTAGCTTTATTTTTAAATGCAATTTTTGTATACGAATTAGATATTTTATGAAGTACCATAAAATATCTAACTCGACTGCCTCGGTGGCGTAGTGGTATTACGGTACGACTACAAAGCTGTGGTCTCGGGTTCGAATCCCGGGTCGGGCAAAGTGGTATTGGGTTTTTCTATTCATTATCAGCCCGGAGTCAGGAATTTGTGCCCGATATGGCGATAGGCTCGCCCCCTATCACATCATGGGACGGAACATACAAGGCGAAATGTGGGTGTCCTAGTGGCGCCTCTGCCTACCCCTTCTGGGATAAAGGCGTGAGTTTATGTATGTATGTATGTATGAAGTGCCAAGAAGTGGCATACTTATCGGGCACTATATATTTTTTTTTATTTGCTGGAATGATGACAACTACAGCTCAACCCGCCACCATGAAAAGTGAGATATAATTAACATTTTTATCTTTCATATAAATTATTGTCAATATTTTAACTGTAAATATAAGCATGCATCCGCAAGTAGATCTACAATAATATTAGAGAGATTAAGGAAATCATACAACAACCCTGTGATATAAGTGCCCAATTTATAATTAAATAAGAAAATATTTTTTTTCAGTTCAGTTCTTTAGAAAGAAATATATGAACCGCAATAATTGTCAACTGTCTTCCACGGATTATAATGAGTTATCATTGTCAGACATTTCATTTGGTTTTTTTTCTTCGCAGGAAAAACAACACCTAAAACCACAACGACCACCGAAGCCGAAGGTAAGCCAATTAGAGTTGAGCTGAGCGTTAATTATAATTATAATTTTAACAAGATTCGAACCAAATCAAGGAATATTCCATTCTGTCTGCTCATATTTTTCTAAGGCTTAGAACGCATTCTCATTTAATTGATAGTAACTCATGTTATTAGAGTCAATAACGATTGTCAGTTATTATGTTAATTAATTAATAACAATTGGCTATAAAATATGGAACAATTGCCAGTGTGAATTAACTTAAGTAGCTTTCCTAAGAAAAGTCGGCAATTCTATTCTATTGTAATATAAATGGTACTCAACTTTATCGGATTTTATATTATTAGTTAGTTTTATTACTATTGTCAGTTACTGTACATGGATTTTTTTATTTCAATCTCAGGAAAAACGAAGACAGCCAAACCCCCAAAAGGTAAGCTCCTTAGTATTACTTAATTAACTATACACTACACTATAAAAATCAGTGATGCAGCAAGGAATTATTTTCTTTTAATTGTATATTTATTCAAATACTCATATGTATATTATATTTTTTTGACAGTGAAAGCATGTTGAGTTAGTTTATTAACACTCGTGATTTCATAATTAAGGAACAATTGTATAATTTATAGATATACTATATTTTGAATACTAATTGTATTTAGTTCTGCAAGAAATTTCAATAGGTTTGAAACAATTTTTTTCCACGGAATACATAAAAAAGTTGGAGCTATAAATCATAAAAATGTGTCGTATATGTAAAAGACTCAGATAATCAACAATTTTTTTTTAATCTATGTAGTATCGACATTATCTCCTTTTTTTGTAAAGTTCAGAACAACATTAGTACCCATCAGTTTTATTTCCTCTCAATGAAACAATAGTATATTAGAGTTATCGTCGCAATTTATTATATTTTATTGTTATTTCATTCACAGCAATGACCACGACACCTAGATCCACAACACCTAGAGGTAAGCTCCTTACCCTTAACATATAATATGACAATCTATAAAAAAGTGTCGTTTAATAATAATAAAAAAAACGATACGGCAGCAAATTGTGTTCTTCGCCGTAATTTATACATTTTCATTTTTTTTTTGTAAAATTAAGCACATTCCATAAACATTTAATTGTACCAAGTAATACGTTTTCTTAGAAAATTAAGCCTTAAGCTACATAATCAACCTTCGCGAGGCATTTTATAAAAGTTTAGTTTAAAATTTTGATTTTTAAATTGTAAGTCTTTTTTACTTAATTCTTGTGAGAAATTTCATATTTAAGGAACAATTGTATAATTTATAGATATACTATATTTTGAATACTAATTGTATTTAGTTCTGCAAGAAATTTCAATAGGTTTGAAACAATGTTTTTCCACGGAATACATAAAAAAGTTGGAGCTATAAATCATAAAAATGTGTCGTATATGTAAAAGACTCAGATAATCAACAATTTTTTTTTAATCTATGTAATATCGACATTTTCTCCTTTTTTTGTAAAGTTCAGAACAACATTAGTACCCATCAGTTTTATTTCCTCTCAATGAAACAATAGTATATTAGAGTTATCGTCGCAATTTATTATATTTTATTGTTATTTCATTCACAGCAAAGACCACGACACCTAGATCCACAACACCTAGAGGTAAGCTCCTTACCCTTAACATATAATATGACGATCTATACAAAAGTGTCGTTTAATAATAATAAAAAAAAACGATACGGCAGCAAATTGTGTTCTTCGCCGTAATTTATACATTTTCATTTTTTTTTGTAAAATTAAGCACATTCCATAAACATTTAATTGTACCAAGTAATACGTTTTCTTAGAAAATTAAGCCTTAAGCTACATAATCAACCTTCGCGAGGCATTTTATAAAAGTTTAGTTTATAATTTTGATTTTTAAATTGTAAGTAGTTTTTACTTAATTCTTGTGAGAAATTTCATATTTAAGGAACAATTGTACAATTTATAGATATACTTTATTTTGAATACTAATTGTATTTAGTTCTGCAAGAATTTTCAATAGGTTTGAAACAATGTTTTTCCACGGAATACATAAAAAAGTTGGAGCTATAAATCACAAAAATGTGTCGTATATGTAAAAGACTCAGATAATCAACAATTTTTTTTTATCTATGTAGTATCGACATTTTCTCCTTTTTTTGTAAAGTTCAGAACAACATTTGTACCCATCAGTTTTATTTCCTCTCAATGAAACAATAGTATATTAGAGTTATCGTCGCAATTTATTATATTTTATTGTTATTTCATTCACAGCAATGACCACGACACCTAGATCCACAACACCTAGAGGTAAGCTCTTTACCCTTAACATATAATATGACGATCTATACAAAAGTGTCGTTTAATAATAATAAAAAAAAAAAACGATACGGCAGCAAATTGTGTTCTTCGCCGTAATTTATACATTTTCATTTTTTTTTTGTAAAATTAAGCACATTTCATAAACATTTAGTTGTACCAAGTAATACGTTTTCTTAGAAAATTAAGCCTTAAGCTACATAATCAACCTTGGCGAGGCATTTTATAAAAGTTTAGTTTAAAATTTTGATTTTTAAATCGTAAGTCGTTTTTATTTAATTCTTGTGAGGAATATCAGGAATTATGCAACTTTTTTTTCGTAGAAAATAAAAAATATTTTATTAGCCATCTAACATGATTTATGTTTCATTTCATTAGCTGGAAAAACCACGACAGCCAAGTCCACAACACCTAGAGGTAAGCTCCTTACCCTTAACATATAATATGACGATCTATAAAAAAGGGTCATTTAATAATAATAATAAAAAAAAACGATACGGCAGCAAATTGTGTTCTTCGCCGTAATTTATACATTTTCATTTTTTTTTGTAAAATTAAGCACATTCCATAAACATTTAATTGTACCAAGTAATACGTTTTCTTAGAAAATTAAGCCTTAAGCTACATAATCAACCTTGGCGAGGCATTTTATAAAAGTTTAGTTTAAAATTTTGATTTTTAAATCGTAAGTCGTTTTTACTTAATTCTTGTGAGAAATTTCATATTTAAGGAACAATTGTACAATTTATAGATATACTATATTTTGAATACTAATTGTATTTAGTTCTGCAAGAATTTTCAATAGGTTTGAAACAATGTTTTTCCACGGAATACATAAAAAAGTTGGAGCTATAAATCATAAAAATGTGTCGTATATGCAAAAGACTCAGATAATCAACAAGTTTTTTTTAAATCTATGTAGTATCGACATTTTCTCCTATTTTTGTAAAGTTCAGAACAACATTTGTACCCATCAGTTTTATTTCCTCTCAATGAAACAATAGTATATTAGAGTTATCGTCGCAATTTATTATATTTTATTGTTATTTCATTCACAGCAATGACCACGACACCTAGATCCACAACACCTAGAGGTAAGCTCCTTCCCCTTAACATATAATATGACGATCTATACAAAAGTGTCGTTTAATAATAATAAAAAAAAACGATACGGCAGCAAATTGTGTTCTTCGCCGTAATTTATACATTTTCATTTTTTTTTGTAAAATTAAGCACATTCCATAAACATTTAGTTGTACCAAGTAATACGTTTTCTTAGAAAATTAAGCCTTAAGCTACATAATCAACCTTGGCGAGGCATTTTATAAAAGTTTAGTTTAAAATTTTGATTTTTAAATCGTAAGTCGTTTTTATTTAATTCTTGTGAGGAATATCAGGAATTATGCAACTTTTTTTTCGTAGAAAATAAAAAATATTTTATTAGCCATCTAACATGATTTATGTTTCATTTCATTAGCTGGAAAAACCACGACAGCCAAGTCCACAACACCTAGAGGTAAGCTCCTTACCCTTAACATATAATATGACGATCTATAAAAAAGGGTCATTTAATAATAATAAAAAAAAAAACGATACGGCAGCAAATTGTGTTCTTCGCCGTAATTTATACATTTTCATTTTTTTTTGTAAAATTAAGCACATTCCATAAACATTTAATTGTACCAAGTAATACGTTTTCTTAGAAAATTAAGCCTTAAGCTACATAATCAACCTTGGCGAGGCATTTTATAAAAGTTTAGTTTAAAATTTTGATTTTTAAATCGTAAGTCGTTTTTACTTAATTCTTGTGAGAAATTTCATATTTAAGGAACAATTGTACAATTTATAGATATACTATATTTTGAATACTAATTGTATTTAGTTCTGCAAGAATTTTCAATAGGTTTGAAACAATGTTTTTCCACGGAATACATAAAAAAGTTGGAGCTATAAATCATAAAAATGTGTCGTATATGCAAAAGACTCAGATAATCAACAAGTTTTTTTTAAATCTATGTAGTATCGACATTTTCTCCTATTTTTGTAAAGTTCAGAACAACATTTGTACCCATCAGTTTTATTTCCTCTCAATGAAACAATAGTATATTAGAGTTATCGTCGCAATTTATTATATTTTATTGTTATTTCATTCACAGCAATGACCACGACACCTAGATCCACAACACCTAGAGGTAAGCTCCTTACCCTTAACATATAATATGACGATCTATACAAAAGTGTCGTTTAATAATAATAAAAAAAAACGATACGGCAGCAAATTGTGTTCTTCGCCGTAATTTATACATTTCCATTTTTTTTTTTTGTAAAATTAAGCACATTCCATAAACATTTAGTTGTACCAAGTAATACGTTTTCTTAGAAAATTAAGCCTTAAGCTACATAATCAACCTTCGCGAGGCATTTTATAAAAGTTTAGTTTAAAATTTTGATTTTTAAATCGTAAGTCGTTTTTATTTAATTCTTGTGAGGAATATCAGGAATTATGCAACTTTTTTTTCATAGAAAATAAAAAATATTTTATTAGCCATCTAACATGATTTATGTTTCATTTCATTAGCTGGAAAAACCACGACAGCCAAGTCCACAACACCTAAAGGTAAGCTCCACACTCTTTGAGAATGAACTGAAATGTGTAATTAAAGGTAAAAGTCTCAGACAAAAAATTGTGTTGTTTTAGGTAGTATCAACATTTTCTCTTTTTTCTGTTGGACAATTCAATATAATGAATTGGAGTTATAAGCCTTTTTAACAATTTTTTTTTTTATTTAATTAGCAGGAAGGACCACGACGATGAAGCCTATAACACGTCAAGGTAAGCTTTTTATTCTTGACATGAGCTGAAGTTATAATTATTATCTGTAAAAATGTGTCGTATAAAAAATTATTTAACGGCAAAATAAAATGCTTTGGCTTTTTCTTTTCTTTTAAACTCATTATATAGACATAATTTGTGTTAAGTTAGGCATGTATTATCATTAGTTGGTTGTATTTATAAGTACAGAAATGTATAATTGTAATCAAAACTTCATTATTTGTAATTTTTATACGCAGCAATGACCACGACAGCTAAGCCTACAACAACACCTCAAGGTAAGCATCTTAGTTTTAACGTAACTACGGATATATACGATACAAAATGTCTTATTAAAGAAAAAAAAATTTTTTTTGTCAAATATAAAGATAAAATTTTAATTATTTGATGCTTGTAGCGAACCACTAACAATATATGAGTTAATTAAAATTTGCGATATTAAATACAAGTTTTCGTTTTTGAAGCATTTTTGTTATACTCCTAAATCTGCAATTATTTTGTTTAGTTCCATTCAGCACAAAATATTATGTTTGCTATCACGCATTAATTGTCATTTTTTTTTTCTCAGCAATGACAACGACTCCTAAAACCAAAAAACCAAAAGGTAAGGTTTTGTCTAAAAATATTCGGTAAAAATATATCGTCACAATTTGTGGAATTAAATATAACAATACAAATTTCCAGTTTTGATTGAGAGTTTGGCACATAATCATAGTATTATTCAGCTTCGAATGTATACATTCACGCGGACTGAAATTATAAGACAATTAATTACTCTTCGCAAAATAACATTCCATAATCAGCCCTTCGTGTATAACTTTTAAAGCTTTCTATTATCCTGAATCAAATTTATTATCAAATATTTAACGTGTTATTTTTTTTATTTGCAGCTAAGACTACAACTAAACCTCCACCGAACGGAGGTAGTCTGATTGATCTTACACTAGATGTAGGATTATTTTAATCATGACAATGTGACTTATGGCTTCGCACGTTCTATTTGATGTAATGCATTCATGTTTTTTTTGTTTGTAAAGCTAGGCGTGCACTATCATTATTTAGTTGTACTCGTAAGCATGCTCTCCCGGACAAAAAGTTAGCCAATTGATCTCAATAAAAAAATCTCAGTGATGAATTTTTATGTGAATTTATTAACTGACATACAAATGATTAATCATCAATTAGTGCGCGCGTCTGTTCAGACAGTATGAGAATAATATGAGAGGATTCGTTACCTGCAGTGGGTCATATGCTATTAATTGTCGTTAATTGTTCGATTTTTATGGTACAACTAATAGTTGGTAGTTGGCGCCTTGTTCATTCATGTGAATTGAAATGTAATAATTGTGTAATCCGTTCAATAAATTAATACCAAATATATCTTCGTATCATTTCGAACGATTTCCGGAAAAGCCCACTGTATTACCCCACAACATTATTTAAATAGGATATTGTTTTCGAAATAATCATAATTTAGTCGGACTAAGACTAAGCTTACAGACATAACCAACAGCCACACGGCATGGAGGTATGCAATAAATATTAATTTTGATAACAATCTTGAAATGCTGTAATCGACAACTTTTCATTATATTTAAGCAGAAAATATATACATTTAAAAATATTGGTGACTATTGCAATATATCTAATACAAGGAGAAGCGGGTGAATGCAAAATAAATATATTGTGTCTATGACATAAAATGGTATTGACATATAGACGCTAAAATACATAGGACATGCGTCTATTTTTACTTCTCCTTCGTTTCACTCTTGGCAGACCCTTGACAGAGAATTGATGTTACTAGCCTTTTACAATCACCATAAAATGAGGGGATATTCTTTAAGGGATTACCAGAAAACAATTATGAGAATGAATACATTCACCTAGAGCAAAAATACAAACAACCAGAATTACATCTTTCACAATAATTTAAATGAACAAATTTATTTATTTTGCATCCCGCAACTCATTGTATTAGAATGCATCTATCAGAATAAGTACAACTTAAAATTACATATATTAGATACATAACACACAAATATGTTTTTATACAGCCACAACGACAATGAGGAGTTGCGCACGCACGACGAAATCCGCAGGTAATAATACACATTTTTACATAAACTTATAACATAATCGCAAAGCTTAAGTTACATACAACAGATCAGTTAAATATATTACTAGAAGTCAATGTATTATTTCATATTGAGAAACTAATATGGAATAAAAATAGTTGACTTTCAAGATAGTAAAGAGTAAATTATAAAATTTGTGATTAATCTCCAGAAAACAACATTGCATTTGATTAAAATGTTACTATTAAATTATGATTCTGAAATAAGAGCTCAAATCTTAATCCAGAAAAAGTCTTGCATGTTAGTTCATGGGAAGGAAACAGGCTCTTGAGCTAATGTGGTAATTGGTTTATGCAATTAGTTTGAGACAGTATTACCTACACAAAAACTGCCACATTTTTTATAAAGGCACCGGATTAAAGATTAAAATACTTACTGCAATATTAGTAGCAGATGGTTCGACGCCGGCTGTGAAACGAGAGGCCGCGGGTCCGATCCCCGCACCGAGTCTGGGTGTTTGTGAGACCGAAAAGTCTCTCGTACTTTCTGATACCCCCGACACAAGACTTAATTGATCCTAATGTGGAGTCAGGACTATGTATGCGACTGTTGGATGTACTTATTTATAAACGATAATCTTTAAAATGATGTACCTACAAAATAACTTCAGCAAAATTCAATAAAATATTTTTAATTTTTAAAACATATTGTTCAAGTCTCGACTGCAGGATACAAAACTTTATTACTAAGAATTACATTCCAGAAGTTACTATCAACATTTTTGCAATATGAGTTTATTTTTTGTTCAGGCGATTCTACAACAAAACGTCCTGCCACCACAGCGTCGACTACTAAAGGTACGACGACTTCTGTTAATATACAGGGTATATCAATACTGCGACCGAAAACGAAGCCAGGTGGTAGTATTAGTGACTTCAGACATAATGCAAGTAAAAATTTCGCAAAATTTTATTTTCAAAATTAAATTTTTTCGTAATTTTTTTTTTCTTATCGTCATATTCGGGTGTTAAAAACATAATTTTCCTAAAATAATGATGCAGATCTCTTTATTTTTCAACACTCAATGGTACGTAAGGGTTTAAATTATTATTTTCGCAAAAACTAGGTTTTTACCACCCAAACAAGATGATTTTTAAAAAATTTTAAAATAATATCTGTCGCTGTTTTTGTGAAATTTTTATTGGCATCGTGTCTGTAACCACTAAAACTACCACCTGGCTTCATTTTCGGTCGCGGTCTTGAGATACCCTGTATACAGCCATCTTCAGTAACTGTAGGATTAGCAGACACAAATATTTTAATATATAGCTTTTAAACACTTTTCAATCAGCAAAATAATCTAATTTTAGGCATCACAGATATAACACTCATACAGTAAACAAGGAAATCATGCAAAATACTTGGAATTGGTTATATTTGGTCCAATAAAGTTTTGGTTTCATTCTTTCATCTATACTTGTTTTGCTCGTTACATACTTGGACCTTATATATATCGTTCTAAGTAAAGGATTTCAATCTTATACCTATATACACACAGTGAAATCTCGGTTATACATATATACAAATCATAACTCAATTCATTTTTATTTAGCAATGAAAACTACAAAGCCTCCCAAGACAACCACACCGACATGTAAGTGTCACAACTTGATTATAATAAGCAATAGAAAGACTTTTTATTACCTAACAAAAAGAGATACACCAACATGAAATAAAAACATTTGAACGTAAAGATTTGCTCCGTATAGTTTATTAATAAAAAGAAAACTTAAAGCTACACCAATATAGACTTGTGAACGTAAAGTTTTTCTCCGAATAGTGGATATTAATTAAATGCAATTGTAACTCGATTAATTTTATTTAGCAATGAAAACTACAAAGCCTCCCAGGACAACCTCACCGAAATGTAAGTGTACCACCTTGATTTTATGATAAGCAATAGAAAGACTTATTTATTACCTAACAAAAAAAGGAACACCAATATATAAAGAATAAAAAATATTGAACGTAAAGTTTTTCTCCGAATAGTGGAAATTAATTCGAGAAGGATGATGAATATTTTGGAAGTTCATACTCCATAAAATTAAATGTTACCCAAAGTAAAAAGTATATGAATCATGAGAAAGGTTCGTTCATTAAATATGAAACATTATCATCATACCCATCGAAAAATTTGTATTTGTAAAATGATAACACAGTGAAGACTCAGATACATAATAATAACTCGATTCATTTTCTTTAGCAATGAAAACTACAAAGCCTCCCAAGACAACCACACCTAAACGTAAGTGTAATATTTTAATTGGTAATTAATACTTAATAATACATAATCGAAACAAATAACTGTAGTAGTGTACGTAAATTCCTAAGAACTGATCTAATTAGTAAGTAGCAAATGAGTCAAAGCAAATCATATTCATGTTTTCATAAATAAATTACAATAACATTAATTCGTCAACCATATTACATTCACGACAATACCAGGATAGAAGTCTAGAATTTACCATGCAAAATTAAATTTATAATATTGTAATAGAAGTAAACAATAAAGCAAGTTGGCGGAATGTTTTGGAATTTCACAGAAAGTCGAGTCGCTTCTTACTTTCGCTAAATACATAGTAGCGAAGCGAGTTAGACTTATTTCTAAGTGGAGAAATGCACAATAAGCGGTGTGATAGTTACCAGTTAGAAAAGTGATAGGGAATATGAAATGAATACCATAATTTATTCAATACGACAATATAAACACAATATTTAGAAACAGTTATTGGCGACATGAACCGCTTTAACCACATTCATGTCAGTTGAGATATAATAAAGTCACAAATATTCAAAAAGTGGACATATTTAATGTTATAATTATTCGATTTAAATACGATAGATGATTGTAATCAACATTCCATTATTCCAGTATGGTTCAATGATAGTTTAAAACCGTAAGATTTATGTAAAAAATCTACGCGACATAATTTTGGAATTAGATTTGGATTTTGATACCAATATATTTATTAATCTTTATTGTACACAGTAAATTAACATACAGAAACAGAAGAAAAAAAAGTACAAAAGGCGGTCTATATAACTCACGGATATTTAAAAAAAATAGCTATTTCTTGATTGCTAACAATATACGTCGTTGAATCATCTTCTAGTCATTTAAGTGTTTACATTGTCTATTAGACAATAGACAATAATTATTTAATTTGTTTCCTCTATATAAAATATAAAAGTGCCTAAGTCTTGATCATGCACACATGTTCATACATATTTTGCAGGCAGGGCAAAAAGGCAAATTGATTATTTCGCTTTTATAAAAGAACATTTCGGTCGCTGGAAGAAGTCCAAAGGTTTGTTTCAAATGAAATGTGGTTCATTTACTAGGAAATAGGTCATCAAAATAATATTAATATTATTTCTTTAGACAATACTACCACAGCTGATTCTACAACAGAATCAGGTAAACAGCTTTACACATGTTCATTAATTAGTAGTCACCTAATGGAAATAGCCCTCTCTAATGTGAATTTACCTTACTGGTATCCATTCTTTAATCTTCAGTCAGTTGTTATCCAGTGATTGCGAAGATCTATGCTCAATGTATAAAGCCGTTTTACTATATTTACCAAGCCACGGTTTCTATTTCAGTCCATGTCAATTTTGAATAGGCTATTTGACTGTATAAAAAATATTAACATTTTTGTTTCCATCCGTGTAGATTATTTAATTTTAAAACAAATTTCATTATCATACATTAAAAATATTATATATTTTGGCTAAAAACCCCAATTAAAATTTTATTTATTTTGAGTTCAAACAACGTGATCGTAAACGATTTTGATTGGCTATGACGTCACACATTAGTATGAACTACTCACGTACAGGAAATGAATGGGATTGATAATGGCATAGTTAATGGGATTAAATTTGAATTACAAATAGAATATTAAAAATACCTTTAAAACGCATTATTTGACATGTATACCCGTGAATTAATAATATTAACATGTCCAATGTAATAAAATGTAAAGAGAGATATTTTTTTTTTACAAATCTCATTCGGACGCCACACAGAATAACTAGACAGAGAATACTATTATATATTGTGAATTGTCTATTTCGTATCTGTGCTCGTTGTATCGTGACGCCTGTTTGTTTGTTTTTTTGCGATTTTTACAGAATTACTTAAATACGTTATTAGATAAACAGTGCTATTAAACTATAAATGATTTATAATGGAAGATTAATTTGTGAAAGGAGATAGCAGTAAAGGTGAACGAATCTATGAACCGGATGTTTACAAACTAGACGCCATATTGCCCGACAGAGCGTTTTGACAGTGTAATTATTCAGTGTATTTTGTAAATTTATTTTTAAATGATATAGATATAATAATTAAAAATATTATTTATTTGTAAGGTCTATAGATCCCACTTCATAATGTGGCATGGTTTCCAGAAACTAGTCAATTAGCCTATTGCTAAATTAGTTTCTGATACGGAAGACTATTTATTGGTAAACTTTATTGTCTTTGCTTCTAAATAAACTTCGGATGCCAGCACATTTCTTTAGCTATGATTTAAAATAATCTCACGGAAATCATAAGAAATTCTAGTTGTTTGAGGAAAGAATGCATTTACACTTTACTCTTTCGTTAGTTTGTCACCGATAAACATTGACTACATAATGGCACATATTTTAACAATTGGTAGGAATCGCTAAGCACTACTACTAGTACTTGAGCAAGATTCTAAAACATTCTTGCTAAATATTTAATCAGTCTGCTTTATCAAATTATGAAACATAAGAATGGTGATACATTACATATTATGTTATATAATAATAAAACGTGTCGAAAAATTTGTTCTTCGAAAATGACATGCACACACAACACTCAGTTATAATCGATTCACTTTTATTTAGCAATGAAATCTACAAAACCTCCCAAGACAACGACACCTAAACGTAAGTAATACTTCGATTGATAATTATATTATTTATAAGCAATAGAAACATAAAAAAAAACAATAACTTATAGCTAGACTAACATAAAATATAAAATACTGAACGGAAATTTCGAAATGATGGATATAAATTTGAAAACATGATGAATATAATATTGAAATGTACATTTTTATCAATTCACTAAATTCAAGTATTACTGAATAAAGTAATATGTTTATGACTCATGAAAAAGGTACATAAATTAAAATGAAACAAAACAAATATGCATCGAAAAAATTGTATTTCTAATATGACATGCACACAATGAAAACTCAGATAATGTATACTCACTTCATTTTTATTTAGCAATGAAAACAACGAAGCCTCCGAGGACAACTACACCTAAAAGTAAGTTAAATATATTACAAAGTTTCACGAAAATATACATCCCCCTCAACCTAAAATATTCAAAGTAATATAATGAATACTATTTTAATTATTTATTTTTATCGGTTAAGCACTACAACAAAGAAATTGATAAAAAAAGGGAAATCATAAATTCCACACTATTCATAAAATTGATGAATGTAACATGCGTAATAATAAATATTACAGTGTCTTCGAAACATCACTATGAGGTACTCTAAATCTGATCGAAATTTTTAAATAGCAGGAACTACATTTTGTCGAACGTAGAGAGCAAAGTTTACTAACAGGTCTAGGAAATGTGCAGAACGTGTTTTTGATCAACTCCATCCATTTAAAACACTGTGCGAAGCACGACTAATTGGAACGTGACTGAAACGAGTTTCATAGCAAGCCGTAAGACGTGATAAATAAGGGACTAACTAAGAAAATAACAACTAATTACAGATAGTTTGTATTAGCTACAGAATCATACGTTGTAACACTATTAATGTCTTCGTTTTTCTTCGGGTTAACTAATGCTGGATGTATTGTACCTACTGGCATAAAAATATTTCTGATATGAAGAAAATTTGTATGAATATTAAATTCAGCAAATTCAGAATTTGCTTTTTATTAACTTCAAATTAGGCGTCCTATTCATTGAATATTTTATTTTTAGAAATAATAAGTAATTGAAAAATAATTATCTGTCGTAAATAGCAACTACAACCAAAAAGCCCAAAGGAACAACACCGGCATCAGGAGGTAACAAAAGTCGTTGTTTATTTAATTAAAAAATTCAAGTGATATCTAATATAGATCACGCAATCGTAGTCACATAATAGCTTTGTATTTGTCCACGTGCAGTAATCAATGTTTCCCACATACATTGTATGCGTAAAAAGAACTACACCCGGTATGCGGGCCCCATCGAGTAATGAAAATAATTTATGACAAATATTTGTATTATGTTAACATTTGTTCGGTTCAGTAAAGCAAAAGATTAATGTAGTAAAATAGTAATAATTAAAAAAGACAGCAAAATTACAATAGATTAATTTATAGTATTCCAACTTGTCTCTTCAGACGTACGCGCGTGAACATAATGAGTTAAGTGAGAGTGTAATTCCCCCTATACAAACTTGTTGCAAGTGCACCGAGCGTCATGCGATTATCTATCCACTAGAACTTGGCGTTTTCTCCAATAACTCTTCGATGCATTACTTCGGCATACAAACTACAATAAATAAACATTTAGTATCGATTGCTTGCTTGAATGCAATATAATACAATGCAATGAGAAAATGAACATTAATATAAAATTTGAAATTGACATTTTATGTACAGGTAAAACTACTACAATGTCTACAGGAAAAACTACCAAGTCTTCTAAAGGTAAGCTAAGCAACGATTACCGTTAAGTAACAGTAAATCATTTCGAAGAATAAGTTTTTCTGTGACTACTATGCTGGAGATTCGTTAGTTTGAAATTACAATTTGAAACATCACTTTTTGTGACAAAACCTCGAGACTAGATCTAAATAAACAGATTTTTAATGTATGAATATCTTGAATCCACGTGTTGTACGTGCTCAAAATTGATCTCAAGATGATATTGGTAAGCAAATTGGAGAAAGATGAAAGTTTTTCAAACAAGTAGTATTTTACTATAATTATTATTTTAGAGGGAACTACTTCTCCAGCATCTGCAAAGACAAAAAAAAAGTAGGATCGTAAATTAAATGTTTATGACCAAACACGTAAAGTTTGCTCTTTAAATACATACTTAATATGTTTCTCGTTGTGCACTGTCACATACTACGAAAAACTATGTTTAAAAAATGTATTGGGTAAAACAAGTTATATATTGTAACCAATTATTTAACTGAATTTATTTTTATTTGAAAACAATACTCATGTTATTACTCAGGCAAAACTACAACAAAAGCAGCTTCAAAAACAACGACATCTTCGGAAGGTATTTTTTTATGATTCTCGCATTAAAATGATGGATAAATTAGCCATTATTTTGACCTAAATATAAAATGCTTATATTTTAGACTAGTCTTTTAAAATTCCAGTCGACCTGGAGGTACAACGTCGCGCCGCGATGTATTACTCAACTAGAGAGAATATGGACAAAAGATTTTTAAATTCACGTGAACTTTTAAAAGTAGACAGATTATTTAAGCCGCTCTCAGTTGTATATAACGAACTAATAGATGAATGGCAAAATAGATGGGATGTATCTTTGAAGGGTCGGCATCTATACCAATATTTTCCATGCGTGCGTGATCGTTTGACTAAGACTTGGCTAGATATCGATTATTACGTATCACAGTTTCTTACGGGCCATGGTAACTTTAAGTCTAAACTGTACTCATTTAAGCTCGTTGATTCGCCTGCGTGCTCATGTTCAACACCTTATTGCGAATATGAGCAGTCCGCGCATCATATACTTTGGGAGTGTAGTCTTTGGCAGAATGAGCGTAAAACCATGCTAGATAGTATGCAAATAACATCTGGAGTTGTATACTACACGGACCTTGTGGAGACTAGGAAGAATTTCCGTGCTTTCCGGCGATTTTGCCATACCTATTATTGGAATCAAGTATAACAGCTTACATAATAGGTCCCATTTAAATGTAATAATGACTAATCCGTGGTGCTTTACAGCTGGCTTATCTGGCTGTAAATGTCCTTATGCGAGGTTATTTACCTCTTTAGTTCATTGTTTTGTCACCCGCTTTATTAGGGAGGGAAGTGGACAATAATTTATTTCCAACTCCTCCTATTAATTTAACTTTTTGATTGATTTCGTTGCGGGTTAAAGACAAGTTAGACATTCCCGGAGACTCGCTGAGCTTCAATGCTCAGTGTCATTAAATGCGTGCCACTGTTGATCCTGGCTTACAGGAGTTGCAGTGGCGGGTGTGAGGGCGGGACAGTCTCCAAGTGTAGTCTTTTAAAACTTCTTGTCTATGATAAAATATTTGAAATATCCATCATACATCATTACAATATAGGTGTTCATAATGCGTGTGACAGTCATCGAAGGGTTTTAGTCGGCATGCCCAAAGCTGGCGTAGGATTCATTAGGGATACAGCCCGGCCACAATATCGGATTGGAAAACTAGTCAAATTACCTTACCACATTCAGCGTATATCTAAGGCACGGGATAACAGCTTTCTTCTGAACAAAATAAAATTTACCATAGTAACAATTCACAAAAAAATACTGAATAAAATGTTTAAAATAATTCACAAGTAATTGTATTAATATTAATGTATTAATTAATACATATTTTTTTATTTTTGAAGAGTGATGAATATTCAAAACATGCATTGTTATGATATACTAATGGCAAACGCCTAATTATTTAAGATACCACAACGGCGCAACCGATGACCACCACACGAAACTGTACGTATAAAATTTTATTTAGAAAAATTATTTTAATAGCTATAAAAAAACATAAATGTGGTTAATATTTTAAATATAATATTTTTTTCAGGGAGGACTACACCTAAAACAACTCCAAAAGGTACATAATCAAATTATCCTGATCTATATTTTGTTGTTGCCTAAAACAATGCAACAATTTCTTTACTTTTTACGTGTAATAATCCCAATTGTAGAAGTAGTCACATTGAGGCCACAACATTGGTTCCATAATAGGTACAATGTTTTATTTATTGGTGGATTTAGGTTTTATTTTTTATTTTAGCTAAAACAACAAAGGCACCTACGACAACAACAATGGCACCAACAGGTAATAATAAAAAACACACACGCCGACGGTATATTCAACGGTACAATTAATATTCTTACATATTTACGTTTATTTATTTTCTCAGACTCTACCACGACCACACCGATGCCTGAAGAAGGTAAGATTGTATTAAAACATTCAAAATCACAGAACTAATGGTGAACCTATCAATCATTTTAATCATGTTTTTAGAACAAACGACAACTATGGCTCCCAAAACCACTACAGCGTCGGAATCAGGTAAGTATTGCAACAATATAAGCTATTTCCATAAATGATATACACAATACCTTAACAATTCTGTGTGATTGATAAATAACATGAACTTCAAACACAAGCTCATATGTACACAATGGGTATGCGACATCATATATTCTATCTTTATAGTATCCAGTGGTAAAGTTAAGCCCGCTGAGTTTGTTCGCCGGGTCTTCTCAGTCGGGTCGCGTCTGATCCGGTAGTAAGCATAAAACTACGGAAATACTCATTGTCATTATTTAATCAACTGGACCCAAAACAAGCCCACTGAGTTTGTTTCGCCGGGTCTTCTCAGCCAGGGCCGCGTTAGATCCAGTGGTAACATTAAACCGCTACGCACCGCTTTAATAATACTTATGGTCCACTTAGACATCGATTAACATAAATAATGTATTTCCTAAGGAAAAAAAAAACATAAAATAGTAATAAATAATATACTTAGGGCCTCGTTCACCATCTTCAAGTAAATCGTTGATTAGGCTAATCATCAGTAAAAGTCATCCGTAACATCATGTGTCGATTTCACCATGCTCCAGTAATACTAATCCTATGATTATAACTTACTAGCTGCATCGTCTGCCGATTAGCGTATTTACTTACTGGTTATAATAAGGTTAAAATCTCAACCTCCTTTTTTATTTTTTAGAAAAAAATCACGTTGACACTTTAGCGGGAGGCAGGGCGAGGAACATTTGACGCAATATTGAACGAATGTTTCGTTCAATTTCTCATGTCATTGAATTAACCAGCACTTTACTTTATTTTCACTTGTGAAATCGACGAAAGATACTCTGCACATTTGCTTGTCAAATAACGTCAATCAAAAAGTAAGTAATCAACGGTTTACTTAAAGATGGTGAACGAGGCCCTTAATATAATAAAATTAATATAAGTATTACAACGAATATCTTGTAAATAGAAAATAAGTACTATGTGTATTGACTTGTCATTAGAGCTATTTAATTGCCTACGTGACCAATAAACGAATTTCATTTCATTTCATTTCTTGAAATAAAATTTGCTAACATAAGTAAATGCAATGTAATGTCTCAAATAACAACTTAAATGAATAATAAAAGCTCCTAAAACAACAACCGAGTCTTAAACCTTAATCCCATAGTAATTAAAAAGCCGTTTAATTTACACTATAATAATTGTATGACGTCACGAATGTTAATAAATTAAATACTTCGTAAATAACAACGACTTATCATTTTTAGAAACATCAACTCAGGCTGCCAAAACAACAACCGCGTCCGAATCAGGTAAAAATAAATATTAATCTTAACTTATGCTGCATTTACTAAATTAAACATTTACTTAATTGTACTAAACATTAATGTATTAATTAATACATATTTTATTTATATTTGAAGAGTGATGAATATTAAATATATATATTATAATTTACTAATGGCAAACGTCTAATTATTTAAGATACCACAACGGCGCGACTGATGACCACCACACGAAACGGTACGTATAAAATTTTATTTAAAAAAATCTTCTAAAATTATAGCTATAATAAAACATAAATGTGGTTAATATTTTAAATATAATATTTTTTTCAAATTTTCAAATTATCCTGATCTATATTTTGTTGTTGCCTGAAAAAATGCAACAATTTCTTTACTTTTTACGTGTAATAATTCCAATCGTAGAAGTAGTCACATTGAGGCCACAACATTGGTTCCATAATAGGTACAATGTTTTATTTATTGGTGGATTTAGGTTTTATTTTTTATTTTAGCTAAAACAACAAAGGCACCTACGACAACAACAATGGCACCAACAGGTAATAATAAAAAACCCACACACGCCGACGGTATATTCAACGGTACAAATATTCTTACATATTTACGTTTATTTATTTTCTCAGACTCTACCACGACCACACCGATGCCTGAAGAAAGTAAGATTGTTTTAAAACATTCAAAATCACAGAACTAATGGTGAACCTATCAATCATTTTAATCATGTTTTTAGAACAAACGACAACTATGGCTCCCAAAACCACTACAGCGTCGGAATCGGGTAAGTATTCCAACAATATAAGCTATTTACATAAATGATATACACAATACCTTAACAATTCTGTGCGATTGATAAATAACATGAACTTCAAACACAAGCTCATATGTACACAATGGGTATGGGACATCATAATTATATTCCATCTTTATAGTATCCAGTGGTAAAGTTAAGCAGTATCCAGTGGTAAAGTTAAGCCCGCTGAGTTTGTTCGCCGGGTCTTCTCAGTCGGGTCGCGTTGGATCCGGTAGTAAGCCTAAAATTACGGGACGTTTCGGAAATACTCATGGTCATTATTTAATCAACTGGACCCAAAACAAGCCCACTGAGTAATATTCGCTGGATATACTTAGAATTAGGTCGTGTCGCGTAGTTTCCAGTGGTTATGGAAGCCCACTGAGTTTGTTTCGCCGGGTCTTCTCAGCCAGGGCCGCGTTAGATCCGGTGGTAACATTAAACCGCTACGCACCGCTTTAATAATACTTATGGTCCACTTAGACATCGATTAACATAAATAATGTATTTCCTAAGGGAAAAAAAAACCATAAAATAGTAATAAATAATATACTTAAAATAATAAAATTAATATAAGTATTACAACGAATATCTAGTAAATAGAAAATAAGTACTATGTGTATTGACTTGTCATAAGAGCTATTTAATTGCCTACGTGACCAATAAACGAATTTCATTTCATTTCATTTCTTGAAATAAAATTTGCTAACAAAAGTAAATGCAATGTAATGTCTCAAATAACAACTTAAATGAATAATTAAAGCTCCTAAAACAACAACCGAGTCTTAAAACCTTAATCCCATAGTAATTAAAAGCCGTTTAATTTACACTATAATAATTGTATGACGTCACAAATGTTAATAAATTAAATACTTCGTAAATAACAACGACTTATCATTTTTAGAAACATCAACTCAGGCTGCCAAAACAACAACCGCGTCCGAATCAGGTAAAAATAAATATTAATCTTAACTTATGCTGCATTTACTAAATTAAACATTTACTTAATTGTACTAAACATTAATGTATTAATGAATACATATTTTATTTATATTTGAAGAGTGATGAATATTAAATATATATATTATAATTTACTAATGGCAAACGTCTAATTATTTAAGATACCACAACGGCGCGACTGATGACCACCACACGAAACGGTACGTATAAAATTTTATTTAAAAAAATCTTCTAAAATTATAACTATAATAAAACATAAATGTGGTCAATATTTTAAATATCATATTTTTTTCAAATTATCAAATTATCCTGATCTATATTTTTTTGTTGCCTGAAAAGATGCAACAATTTCTTTACTTTTTACGTGTATTAATCCCAATCGTAGAAGTAGTCACATTGAGGCCACAACATTGGTTCTATAATAGGTACAATATTTTATTTATTGGTGGATTTAGGTTTTATTTTTTATTTTAGCTAAAACAACAAAAGCACCTGCGACAACAACAATGGCACCAACAGGTAATAATAAAAAACCCACACACGCCGACGGTATATTCAACGATACAAATATTCTTACATATTTACGTTTATTTATTTTCTCAGCCTCTACCACGACCACACCGATGCCTGAAGAAGGTAAGATTGTTTTAAAACATTCAAAATCACAGAACTAATTATGAACCTATCAATCATTTTAATCATGATTTTTAGAACAAACGACAACTATGGCTCCCAAAACCACTACAGCGTCGGAATCGAGTAAGTATTGCAACAATATAAGCTATTTCCATAAATGATATACACAATACCTTAACAATTCTGTGTGATTGATAAATAACATGAACTTCAAACACAAGCTCATATGTACACAATGGGTATGCGACATCATATATTCTATCTTTATAGTATCCAGTGGTAAAGTTAAGCCCGCTGAGTTTGTTCGCCGGGTCTTCTCAGTCGGGTCGCGTTGGATCCGGTAGTAAGCATAAAATTACGGGACGTTTCGGAAATACTCATGGTCATTATTTAATCAACTGGACCCAAAACAAGCCCACTGAGTTTGTTTCGCCGGGTCTTCTCAGCCAGGGCCGCGTTAGATCCGGTGGTAACATTAAACCGCTACGCACCGCTTTAATAATACTTATGGTCCACTTAGACATCGATTAACATAAATAATGTATTTCCTAAGGAAAAAAAAAACATAAAATAGTAATAAATAATATACTTAATATAATAAAATTAATATAAGTATTACAACGAATATCTAGTAAATAGAAAATAAGTACTATGTGTATTGACTTGTCATAAGAGCTATTTAATTGCCTACGTGACCAATAAACGAATTTCATTTCATTTCATTTCTTGAAATAAAATTTGCTAACAAAAGTAAATGCAATGTAATGTCTCAAATAACAACTTAAATGAATAATAAAAGCTCCTAAAACAACAACCGAGTCTTAAAACCTTAATCCCATAGTAATTAAAAGCCGTTTAATTTACACTATAATAATTGTATGACGTCACAAATGTTAATAAATTAAATACTTCGTAAATAACAACGACTTATCATTTTTAGAAACATCAACTCAGGCTGCCAAAACAACAACCGCGTCCGAATCAGGTAAAAATAAATATTAATCTTAACTTATGCTGCATTTACTAAATTAAACATTTACTTAATTGTACTAAACATTAATGTATTAATGAATACATATTTTATTTATATTTGAAGAGTGATGAATATTAAATATATATATTATAATTTACTAATGGCAAACGTCTAATTATTTAAGATACCACAACGGCGCGACTGATGACCACCACACGAAACGGTACGTATAAAATTTTATTTAAAAAAATCTTCTAAAATTATAACTATAATAAAACATAAATGTGGTCAATATTTTAAATATCATATTTTTTTCAAATTATCAAATTATCCTGATCTATATTTTGTTGTTGCCTGAAAAGATGCAACAATTTCTTTACTTTTTACGTGTATTAATCCCAATCGTAGAAGTAGTCACATTGAGGCCACAACATTGGTTCTATAATAGGTACAATATTTTATTTATTGGTGGATTTAGGTTTTATTTTTTATTTTAGCTAAAACAACAAAAGCACCTGCGACAACAACAATGGCACCAACAGGTAATAATAAAAAACCCACACACGCCGACGGTATATTCAACGATACAAATATTCTTACATATTTACGTTTATTTATTTTCTCAGCCTCTACCACGACCACACCGATGCCTGAAGAAGGTAAGATTGTTTTAAAACATTCAAAATCACAGAACTAATTATGAACCTATCAATCATTTTAATCATGATTTTTAGAACAAACGACAACTATGGCTCCCAAAACCACTACAGCGTCGGAATCGAGTAAGTATTGCAACAATATAAGCTATTTCCATAAATGATATACACAATACCTTAACAATTCTGTGTGATTGATAAATAACATGAACTTCAAACACAAGCTCATATGTACACAATGGGTATGCGACATCATATATTCTATCTTTATAGTATCCAGTGGTAAAGTTAAGCCCGCTGAGTTTGTTCGCCGGGTCTTCTCAGTCGGGTCGCGTTGGATCCGGTAGTAAGCATAAAATTACGGGACGTTTCGGAAATACTCATGGTCATTATTTAATCAACTGGACCCAAAACAAGCCCACTGAGTTTGTTTCGCCGGGTCTTCTCAGCCAGGGCCGCGTTAGATCCGGTGGTAACATTAAACCGCTACGCACCGCTTTAATAATACTTATGGTCCACTTAGACATCGATTAACATAAATAATGTATTTCCTAAGGAAAAAAAAAACATAAAATAGTAATAAATAATATACTTAATATAATAAAATTAATATAAGTATTACAACGAATATCTTGTAAATAGAAAATAAGTACTATGTGTATTGACTTGTCATAAGAGCTATTTAATTGCCTTCGTGACCAATAAACGAATTTCATTTCATTTCTTGAAATAAAATTTGCTAACAAAAGTAAATGCAATGTAATGTCTCAAATAACAACTTAAATGAATAATAAAAGCTCCTAAAACAACAACCGAGTCTTAAAACCTTAATCCCATAGTAATTAAAAGCCGTTTAATTTACACTATAATAATTGTATGACGTCACAAATGTTAATAAATTAAATACTTCGTAAATAACAACGACTTATCATTTTTAGAAACATCAACTCAGGCTGCCAAAACAACAACCGCGTCCGAATCAGGTAAAAATAAATATTAATCTTAACTTATGCTGCATTTACTAAATTAAACATTTAATTAATTGTACTAAATATTAATGTATTAATTAATACATATTTTTTATATTTGATGAGTGATGAATATTATATATATATATTATAATATACTCACAGACATATAAGAGTAAGCAGACCAAACATTAAAATTGAACTTTTATCCATAGCATGCGATCTCTTTCTTACTAGTCAAATGGGTATATGCGCTATCCTGTTTTTTCCCTTGTAGCAACAATAACGCACACATTAACACAGGAGAACGTGAAGCTGACCGCCATATTGTTGAGTGACATTTTTCAGTCTGTGGTGACAATTGAGTGACGTTTGCGAAGTAAACAGCGATATCTTAGCAGTGAAATATACTTTGATTTCACCTCAACCACTGCGAATTAAGGATTAACTGAAAATAGTGAAGTGTAGTGCGTTTAAGTGCAACAGTTCAAGTTATAACAAAACACCTTGTTTAAGTTTTCACCGGTATGTATTGTTTCTTTGTTTACGATAGGTTGTATAACGCGTTTATTTTATTGTTAATGCTGTTGAAAGAAAAATACTGTCTTAAAACATGCAAACCAAAGTTATAGGTCAGTTTCTAGGTCCTATTAAGTTCGTTGCATTCACTATTTTTGCTTACAATTTATTTTTCACTTAAAGCAAACGTACTTTGACGGCTCATGTACTTGTAAAATTTTGATGGGCCGTACTCAGTGCGCTAAATTATAATTTATAACTTCTCTTAACATCAGGTGAGATTTCGATCATATTCAAGCTTATTTCGTTAAAATAATGTAGGTCTACGCTATTGGCATTGTTTCAGATTTCCGAAGGATAATAACCTAAAGACAATCTGGGTGCAAAACATAAACTGTCAAGACTGGCAACCCACTTCAAGTAGCGTTTTGTACTCCAAACACTTTGAATCACACCTCAAGGATACAAGAGCATTCTGCACAATACTCCGACCTAGGGCTATCCCGACTTGATTTGAAGAAATTTCAGAAGTATGTATGATCCATATTTTGAATGTTAATTATTTTCCTTGCATGCTTTTATTTTTGGTAATAATGGCCGACCTACAACAATAAAAATATTGTTTAGAAAATCCTTTTGATTTTACTATGTGTAAGTTACCAATTTCATAAGCATGACAATATTTTTGTAATGTTTTCTGTCGCATTACAGAACGAATTGATTGTTATTTAAGAATAAACTACTTATGAGCAACACTAACGATATCAATATTATTTCAGATTGAAGATCATCAACCTGTTTCATTCCACGTTCGGGATTTGAAACATAAACTACTATTGAAAAATAAAAAAATTAAAACGTTACGGCAAAAAACTAGACGTCTGAAGGGCAAAATATCCAAATTATCAAAAGTCATAAGTAACTTGAAAAACAAAATTTGTCAAGATCACATCAATATTCTTTCAAGTATACCTGTAAATAACATGGAATTTTTCACCCGTTATCTGAAAATACAAAAAGGTGCAGCATTAGAAAAATCTTATTCTCCGGAGTAATAGAAAAACTTTAGATGCTATGTACAAATTATATTATAGAAAATATAATAAATATGTTGTAAACTCTGCTACCTATGGAACATAAAATTACCTATCTTGTAATTGATGTCAATATAAGTTTCAATTTGAATTATTTTATTTCCTTACTTTCCTATTTCCTATTAATTGTACTTTTAATTTTGGGATATAACGCCGTAACTGCAAAAATGTAATTATGTAATTGAAAAAAAAAACTGTTAAATGATTAACCTATAGTAGATGATTTTTTTAATTTAACGACAGGCACAAATAAATTCATCCTAAATTCGGCCCCGTCTGAGTGACATTTATGTATGTGTGCAATCTGGCTTCACTTTCCATGTCTCGTGTTTGGTCTGCTTACTCTTATATGTCTGTGTAATATACTAATGGCAAACGTCTAATTATTTAAGATACCACAACGGCGCGACTGATGACCACCACACGAAACGGTACGTATAAAATTTTACTTAAAAAAATCTTCTAAAATTATAACTATATTAAAACATAAATGTGGTCAATATTTTAAATATCATATTTTTTTCAAATTATCAAATTATCCTGATCTATATTTTGTTGTTGCCTAAAACAATGCAACAATTTCTTTACTTTTTACGTGTATTAATCCCAATCGTAGAAGTAGTCACATTGAGGCCACAACATTGGTTCTATAATAGGTACAATATTTTATTTATTGGTGGATTTAGGTTTTATTTTTTATTTTAGCTAAAACAACAAAGGCACCTACGACAACAACAATGGCACCAACAGGTAATAATAAAAAACACACACGCCGACGGTATATTCAACGGTACAAATATTCTTACATATTTACGTTTATTTAATTTCTCAGACTCTACCACGACCACACCGATGCCTGAAGAAGGTAAGATTGTTTTAAAACATTCAAAATCACAGAACTAATGATGAACCTATAAACATTTTAATCATTATTTTTAGAACAAACGACAACTATGGCTCCCAAAACCACTACAGCGTCTGAATGGGGTAAGTATTGCAACAATATAAGCTATTTACATAAATTATATACATAATACCTTAAAAATTCTGTGCGATTGATAAATAACATGAACTTCAAACACAAGCTCATATGTACACAATGGGTATGGGAACAATTATATTCTTGAAATAAAATTTGCTAACAAAGGTAAATGCAATGTAATGTCTCAAATAACAACTTAAATGAATAAAAGCTCCTAAAACAACAACCGAGTCTTAAAACCTTAATCCCATAATAATTAAAAGGCCGCAAAATTTACACTATTGTTACATCTACACATCGATATCACATCACTAGTTCATCTCTTAGACGATATTCTGTGTCCCATCACATTTTTATTACTACGGTGTGCGGTAGTTGTGCGCAGACGGCCATTCGACGATTTATAAAGTGTTAAGAAGAAAAAGCATTTTGTTCAGCGCAAATTGAATAAATAAAATTGTTGAGAAGTCCAAAAGCAGTTTTTCAGCTCAGAAGTGGGATTACAGCAAAAATACACTGTTTTTGCAACGTCCACGAATCAGCCAGCGAATTAAGGTAACGATTTTTTTTGTAATTGATCAAGAAAAGTAGTAAGTAAAATAGATAAATAATGAAAACTATTAAGCCTTGTGAATAAATCCAAATAAAATATGATGGAATTACCTATCTGACGAATGTGTAAATACGAATAAATATATGGTTGCTTAGACGTGTACTGCCCTCGGATATTTCATCAAATAGGATGTTAATTAGTAAAATCATTCCGAATAGAAAGTAACCACATTCGAATAAGTTTAATTATAATACCGAGTACATTTTCGATCCGGCCGCGTGATATTTTGGGTAGAAATATTACGTAATCAAATATTTTATTACTCTATTTTTAATTTTCACTTTAAGTATCAGCTCAAACACGTCTGAAATCGAGAGTACGATTGAGAAGGGTTAGGCCAAATAGTTCACTATTCAGGCCTGCGGGTTGGCGGATTTTACATACCATGGAATATTCTTACAATCCGCTATGGTATGTCCTACCCCTTCGGGGATAAAGGCGTGAGTTTATGTATGTATGTATGTATGTTTTCTTCACCGTTATAGCACGTGGTGATTGACTATCAAATATCAATACACACATGACTCCCAAAAGCCAGAGGTGGTTCTTGGGCTTTGAACCCGTGACCACCATGACTATGTTGGCACCCGTATCTGCTCTGTTACCAACAGGCCATCATGGGCCCTAATCTCAATAGGACAACTTTATTTTTAAATACCCTCATCTTGATCGTTACCAAAAGTAGCTGCTCATTTGATCTAGAATTTAGCGGCCTGTTAGCGTAATGATTGATTGTGTTTGATAAAATAATAAATAAGAAACTAATAATAATCCGGGTACGAGTTCCAGATGAATGAAGCGGAGAAAGACGAGTTTCAACGACGGAGGCGAGAAACCCCATCCAGATTTTCTGCTCAACCAGACACGAGGAGTCTTCGAGTCGATGAGGGTGGGCGCCGCAGTCGAAGCCGTATTAGGCGCAACAGTGGGCGAGGCAGTTCTCATTATCTGCGAAGTAGGAGTCGTAGCCCACATAGAGATCAGCCCAGAAGTAGGCCACCAAGCCCCAGCCACATGCGGCAGAACAGCAGTCATCACGGACAGGCCTCAGGTCACGGACATTCAAAGGACAGGGAAGATCTGTATCAACGGATACGCCTATTGGAACATGAATTATACAGGCAGAAGAACCAACGTGAGCACTATAGTACGACGACCAACGATAGACACTCGAAGTCCCAGGTGCAAGAATTACCCAGTCGTAAAAGTGGGACCAGGAGTCCTGAACCTAAGAGAGCTAAGTACCCAGATCATTCTGATATTTTTGAAGAGTTCGTTAAATTATTTAAGAGTAGGGAAAGAGAACCATCGCTCTCGTCTTCTTTAAATAACGTTATCCCAGAGTTTGACCCACTCGTAAAAGAGCAGACTATTGAAGTTTGGTTGAATAAAGTAGACGAGTGCGCAGATATTTACAATTGGTCCGATAAGCAGACAGTTCACTATGCGTTGCCAAAGTTGACAGGTCATGCAAAAACTTGGTACCAGGGCCTGCCCTCAATTAAATATTCCTGGTTAGAGTGGAAAAGTTCATTACGCGAATCCTTTCCGTCGATTGAAAATTATGCGGAACTCTTGACCGAAATGCTCAATAAGAGGGCACGTCCTGGTGAATCACTCGAATTATATTATTTTTCAAAAATTAATTTGCTTAACCGTTGCCAAATTTTTGGGAAAAAGGCGGTCGACTGCATTATATTTGGTATAGAAGATAAGGGTGTTCGGTTAAGTGCACAAGCCGGGAAATTTGATAAACCCGAGGAAACTTTAGAGTTCTTTAAAACTATTAAAAATAACCAACAACGAGATAATTATGAACTTAGGAGGGATATTCAGTCAAGGGATGCGCGTTTTTCAAACACTATTCCCTCCACCTCTAACGCATTTCAGAAAGTTAGTGGCATGATGAGGAGTCGCCCGAAAGCACCTGTGACCTGTTTTAATTGTAGCGACCCAGGTCACATGAGCTGGCAATGTCGCAAACCTGTAAATAAATGTACCAATTGTAATTTTTTAGGTCATAATTCAAGTAGCTGTCCGAAAAAGAGTAGTTTTAACAATAACAGTAATATTCAGTCTAACAATATCGGAAATGGATCTAAAAATGTATTGGAAGTATTTTTTGATAGTGAGGAAGAGGATAAATATAAAATTAATATTAAAATAAATGATATATGTACTCCATGTCAGATAGATTTAGGGAGTCAAGCCACACTGATTCGTGAGCTTGACGCGCGCAGGTTACAAGTTGAATGGGAATCAGTGCAAGGACCAATATTACGAGGCTTAGGTAACGTCCCTTACCTCCCTATTGGCAAAGCGTTCGTATGTATTGAGGTACAGGACGTAAGAGAGGAACAGGTAGAAGTGCTTATTGTAGACAATTCGCTTATTAATGTGCCAGTTTTACTCGGACATAGCTTTACTGAACGTCCTGGGCTAAGAATTATTAAAACTGCATCAGACTTAATTTTTGAGAAAGTTGAATTAATAAGAATCGTTAAACTAATCCTAACTACTGTCGAGGACGTTAAGATCGAGATGGGTAAACTGAAAGCAATAGCAGTCAGTTCTGACGTTAACTATAGTGGTAATATATATGTTAGTGGGTCGATTAGGGGAAAACCAGGATTAGAATATTATTTATTACCAGGTGAATATCAAATGAATAATGGTGTAACCCGGGTGCTTATTCAAAATTTTGGGTCACAAGGGCTTTATTTCAAACGAAATTCTCTTATTTCTAGGGCGAGAGTCGTGTCTCAAAATAGCTGTTTAGAAGTTTTAAATATAAGCCAAGTAACAGCGAATAGTCCACAAGCTGTTGACATCAGTTATGGAACACAGCTCAGCCTTAACGAGAGACAGTTGTGCCAGGAGCTCTTGTCAAAGTATGACGCATGTTTTAGCACTGGTTTACATGATTTAGGATTTACCACCGTTACAGAGATGGAAATCCATCTTTTGGACTCGACTCCAGTGGTGTACAGACCATATAGATTGTCGCACTCGGAACGAGAATACGTCCAGAAAATGGTGGACGAAATGCTGAAGCACGGTATAGTACGCGAATCTAGTTCCCCGTACGCAAGCCCCATAGTACTTGTACAGAAGAAATCTGGTGAGAAACGTCTATGCGTGGACTATCGAGCTCTGAATAGACGCACGAAACGCGATCACTACCCGCTTCCACGCATAGAAGATCTTCTTGACCAACTTTCTGGACACTCTTTGTTTACGACACTGGACTTAGCTTCTGGGTATCATCAAATACCCATAGCAGAGGTATCAAAGGAAAAGACCGCGTTTGTAACGCCTGATGGGCAATACGAGTATAATCGTATGCCCTTTGGTCTAGCAAACGCACCTGCGGTCTTTCAAAGAGTCATCCATAAAATTCTTAATAAAGCCACAGTTCCGTATATAACTATATACATGGACGATATTTTAATTCCCGCAAAGAATTTTGACGAGGGATTAAAACGTCTTGAGGAAGTCCTTGGGTTATTACTGAAAGCTGGCTTGACACTAAAAATGGAAAAGTGTCGTTTTTTTCTAGAAAATGTTGTATTTCTTGGGTATGAAGTCGACAGATCGGGTATCCGTCCTGGAGACCAAAAAGTCCAAGCCGTGTCTGAGTTTCCCGTTCCACGAAATCAAAACGACATCAGAAGGTTCTTAGGTTTAGCTGGGTTTTTTCGAAGATTCGTAAAAAACTTTGCTCTCATAGCCAGACCTCTAACTGACTTACTTAAGAAGGATTCCGTTTGGAAATGGGCAGATCTGCAACAACACTCTTTCAATACACTAAAGGGGGCATTAATAAAACGACCTGTCCTTGCTCTGTACGACCACAGTGCAGAGACACAATTACATACCGATGCGAGTAAGTTCGGGTTGGGTGGAATTCTATTGCAGAAGACTGGGTCAAACCCATGGAGACCGGTATCTTACTACAGTCGCCAAACCAACCCTGACGAGCAAAAGCTTCATTCGTTTGAGCTTGAGACGCTTGCAGTGGTGGCTGCACTTAATAAATTTCGCACATACCTATTAGGGATAAAATTTAGTATAGTGACTGATTGTAATGCCCTGAGGTCCACCTTCACAAAACGGGATTTGATTCCCCGGATATCGCGATGGTGGATCCAATTTTTAGAGTATGACTGCGATATCGAGTATCGTCCTGGGGAGAAAATGGCTCATGTAGATGCGTTAAGTAGGGGAGCCGTTGTAGAGGAACAAGATACAACGCATATATTAGATATACTAACGGTAAAAGTCGATGACTGGATTATTACAGTGCAATCAGTAGATGACGAAATTAAACGAATTAAGGATATTATACAGGACCCCGAAACTCCTAAAATTGCTGCTATTCACAAGGAATATAAAGTCAAAAATGGACGAGTGTTCCGTGTGGTTGAAAATGAAGAGTTGAGATGGTTAGTGCCAAAAGGGGTCCGTTGGCAGGTCCTAAAAGCTAATCACGACGATGTGGGTCATTTTGGCTTTGAAAAGACCTTACAGCGTATTAAATCCCTATTCTGGTTCCCGAAGATGCGAAAATTTATCAAAAAGTATGTTATGGCATGTTTGGAATGTGCACACCATAAAATCCCGTCAGGACCAAAAGAAGGGGCATTGCACCCAATTCCAAAAGTGGATATTCCACTGCATACACTGCATGCTGACCATCTCGGCCCATTTCCAAAAAGCAAGCGTGGAAATACCTATATACTAGCTATCATAGATGCCTTTACTAAGTATGTGTACCTTGCAGCAGTGCGCAGTACCAAATCTAAAGCAAGTATCAAGGTTTTTAGAACTTACTGTAGTTTATTTGGTTCCCCGAGACGCCTTATAACAGACCGAGGGACAAGTTTCACCAGCAACAGATTCAAGGCTTTCATTCAATCCCTCGGCATTAAACATATTCTCAACGCGGTTGCGACCCCACGTGCAAATGGCCAGGTTGAACGTTGCAACCGTACAATTTTAGCTTCGTTAGGAAGTATGATCCATGGGAAAGCTGAGGATACTTGGGATATTTACTTACCTGATGTACAGTTAGGTATAAATACAGCGATACATGACATTACAAAGAAAACACCCACAGAAATGTTATTTGGCCGCAAGATAGGAAATCCATCGGATCGAATTCTAAACAGTGTAGTTGATGAGATTGATGAATGTGCGCAGTTAGGTGATATAGAAGATATTAGGGCTCAGGCAAGTGAACGGATAAAACAAAATCAGGAACAGATAAAAACACGTTTTGATAAACGCCGTAAGACAGCTACAGAATATAAAATAGGGGATCTTGTTAGGGTGGCTAGGAATATAGTAGGAGGATCAGGAAAATCAAAGAAATTGGAATCCAAGTGCCAGGGTCCATATCGAATTAAAAGCATTCTTCCTAATGATCGATATCTCATCGTTGATACGCCACTAACTCGAAAAGGTAGACCATACGAGAATATTGTGTCAGTAGATAAAATTTACCCATGGATGAGTTTTGATGCTCCCACTTGTTCCTCGAGTGACGGAAGTGATTATGATTGACTCGCCAGGCTAATTTCTGTATAAAATCACCTTTACAATGCAATTACTTATACGTACTTAAGTACTGATTATTCCTATAATAGATCTAAGATCTACACAGAAGTACATTAATATTGTAATAATTTTATAAGATGTTAAAAATAACTTTAAGCAATTTCTGTCACATTCTTCATTAATAAAACCTGAATATTATTTGAATAAGCATTTATAACAATTTTAATCAAAACATTATCATTATCAATAATATTATAAATATCATTTATATTTAAGTGACAGTCAAAATTTACATACATAGGTGCATTATTAACATTAATAACGAAAGGATTATGTAATTAAAAAGACACTAATTGTGATTATTATATAGATTAATTTTTATTGTTGTGATTAAAACTGATTGCATAACACAGAGCTCGAGCAGATGTGAGCGGAGCATGAGTGTTGTGCATGACAAACCATATCAAGTTGGTAGTGAAAGAATAGAAGTAGCTATCATCTTGTTGGGTTACAGTGATATAATAGCAAAGCGACTAGTTGACGTCATTTAAAGCAAGACGGCAGTGAAAGAATAGAAGTAGCTCCTCTTGCTCACTTCAAACATATCTGCTTATAGAGTGATAATGTACATAAATGTACTTAGAATCTATATTATAAACTAATATAAATGTGATTTAAGTGTAAGAAAATGAAATGAATATACTAAACCTAAAATCAATCATCAATTGAATTAAATATATGATTTCCATGCATTTTGTATAGCCATAAACGAGGGGACTCGTTATTGTGACGGATGGCCGACTGTTACATCTACACATCGATATCACATCACTAGTTCATCTCTTAGACGATATTCTGTGTCCCATCACATTTTTATTACTACGGTGTGCGGTAGTTGTGCGCAGACGGCCATTCGACGATTTATAAAGTGTTAAGAAGAAAAAGCATTTTGTTCAGCGCAAATTGAATAAATAAAATTGTTGAGAAGTCCAAAAGCAGTTTTTCACTATATAATCGTATAACGCACCAATGTTAATAAATTACATACTTTATAAATTATAACAACGACTTATCATTTTTAGAAACATCAACTCAGGCTGCCAAAACAACAACAGCGTCCGAATCAGGTAAAAACATATTAATCTTAACTTATGCTGCATTTAAATAATAATTTAACATTTGACGGACTCCGTGGCACAGTTGGTTAGACGCCGGCAGTGAAACGAGAAGCCGCGGGTAGAATCCCCGCACCGAGACAAATGTTTGAATGAACCACAGATATTTGTTTCGGGTCTGAGTGTTTGTGAGGCCGAAAAGTCTCCTAGTTCTTGATATACAAGACTTAATTGATCTTGTGATATGTGTATATAATTGTTGGGTGTATTTATATAATAATTTAACATTTTGAAGTAATAGTCTTCACGAACACTTACAACAACTTTTTATGCTGTAGACATGATGACAACAAAGGCTCCGGAAGCTACAACGAAGGCTGAATCAGGTATTCTTGTAGAATTAACAACAAATAGACATATTTTACACTTTAAATGTATTAAATTTCCCGTTATATCTTTATGAACGACATGACATGAATGCCTTGGATAAAAGTATCTTTTTATGCTGTAGACATGATGACAACAAAGGCTCCGGAAGCTACAACGAAGGCTGAATCAGGTATTCTTGTAGAATTAACAACAAATAGACATATTTTACACTTTAAATGTATTTCATTTCCCATTATATCTTTATGAACGACATGACATGAATGCCTTGGATAAAAGTATCTTTTAAAAGCTACATACTCCTCAGAAGAAACAACTGAGAATTCTCAATGCAGTTATACATTTTAAAACAGTTTTTGTCATAACACCGTATTGTTTCCAATGAATACTCGCACATGACGAGTTTGAACAGTGCTTATCTTAAAGATACAAGTAATAAGCATGGTCTTTAGCAAACAATAGACGCTGACACAAGTAATATATAAATTTGAAAAAAAAAAAAAAACATACAGTAATTAAAACGAAAATCATTTTCAATGAACTGTGTCGTGTAGAATCGTTTCATGTGTTTTGTTTTTTAAAATTTTCAAATTGTCACAGTAAAATAAGTTCTTGCTACATACGACGACAGATGATTACCAATGCTTACTCTTCATTATTTTAAATTTACCCTGTTTGTTAGTTCTTTAAGTTTTGTAAATATCACACAATTGTTTTTACTTCAGACACAACTACAGAAGCCTCAGAAACAAAGAAACCATCGGAAGGTAACGTATGGAATAAAAAACTTTACGACAGTTATTTTTGAACAAAATTATTCACTATAATCAGTACATTTTCATACTTTATTAATATAATTAAACTGAATTTAATACGTCAGTTTAATTTACTTTATTGCGAGATGTTTTTGATATAACACGGCACTTTATTTGCGTCATAAATTGAAATGTACATTATTTTATTTTATTTATTATAGATACAACTCTAAGCACTTCCGCAGAATCAACTTCGTCTTCTGAAGGTATTTTATTAGTATTTTTTGACTTCCGACATAACTACTTTGTTCTTGTAAGTCCAGTAAGTACGTACTTAATACACATCAATATGGTATTGACAGTATTTCAATGAATTAGTTTGTATAAAAATCAAACACAAAAGAATATTGAACTATGTATATTAAATTATAATAGAATGACTACTAATAAATAAGTCAAACGTTATCACTGTTTTTTCTATGAAAAACATAAAATCATAACGCGTTCTGTAAGACGGAACCATTAAAACATAGCGAAAAAAAACAAATATTTAGTTGCAGTATTCTTGTAATAATATTATGTTTTAAATTTTCAGGTAAACCGGAATCTTCTGCCTCATCGTCGAGTTCGCAAGGTAGATACAGTGTGAACCATATTCTTAAATTGTAACTTAAAGGGTTTTCATAACTCTACAATTTTATTTTACACATAATCTATTCTGATTCAGGCAACACATCGGCAAACTCTTCAGCAAAATCCTCCATCACAGATCAAGGTAACGACAACTACATCATTAACATTTATAATTCTGACTACATACCTCTTATGTTAGTTATATTATTATATATATAACTAAGGCAAGGTTTTATTTATCTTTATTTTCGATTAACGTAGCCCCTTCCCAAATGTATTGAAATATGAGACACGGCAGTGGCACGGTTCATATTCTTTGAAGAATTCAGGCAAAGCCTTCACGGATTAGCACCCAAGCGAATATTTGAATACAAAACTATTTTTATACCGGGTATATCAAGACTGCGATGTTTTTTGATGCGATGCGTTGATTTTTTAAATCGTTGTGTTTTGGTAATAAATACTTAGTTATTGCGAAAATAATAATTTAAACCCTAACGTATCATTGCGTCTTAAAAAATAAAAAGGTGTACATCATTATTTTAGGAAAACTATGTAATTATCACCCAAATACGACGATAAGTAAAAAAATACCAAATTGCGAAAATGCGAAATTTTTAGTTGCATTGTGTCTGAAGTCACTAATACTACCACCTGGCTTCGTTTTCGGTCGCAGTCTTGATATACTCTGTATATTCTAGGCTGATCAGTTTGAAATATTATACAACTTTTACACTATAACTATTTTAATGCCTATTAAAAATAATAAACAAATACGACCTTCTATATAGACAGATTTAAAATCTATTTTAGTTATCGAATGTTTCGTTTTCTTTACTCAAACTGTATTCAAAAGTCGTTTGAAAGGGACAAAATATTTGATAGCTAAAATAGATTTTTAATGAGTTAGTGAATAAGGCCGTTATTTTATATTTAGATAATAAAACACCACTCACACATGTATTGTTTTAGGAACAGTAATATCTTCGGCATCCGCATCAGCATCCACATGGTAAGACACGATTACAACATAATTTACTAAATATGTTTATAACAATATTGTACCAGAAATGACATAATATACGCATCATAATAAACATTTTATTTTATTTCACTACAAATCCTTCTCACAAATTTAATGGAATCAACACCCTACATCTTAACATACAGATTGATGGAGATATGATGAAATCAAACTAAAGCATGAACTTAACACGACACTCAATATCAATTATGGTTTCACAATAAAATTAAGAGATTACAATTTGAAACAAAAAGAAAATATATTGTCCAACATTTCTAATAGTCAGTCTAGTTAAAAAATAGCTCTAACGGCGAATATAATTCAATTGATTTTTTATCAACAAGCTGTTGAAGTGACTGCATGAGGTTTTAGTTAATATTATGTTTTCACCACTCGATACGCCTTCGAATATTTTATAGAACCTTTACACTTCACAGTAAGGGGGCATACCATGTAATCAGGTTATTGAACACTTTATACTGAGTATTCAGTCATTTAGACATGCTTTCTTAGCTTTTATAAAAATACATCAGTACTACAACAAACACTTCATTCTGATCGACATAATAAAAATATAAAACAAGGTACAGTTTGTTTTTTTTTAAACTCTCTTTATTTTCGTTCTGAATAATTTAATTGCTGCTTCAAAATAAGCTAATGTTCAAGCTTTAGTGCTCCTTGTCAATTAATAAAGATCCACAATTGTTCCTGAAAGTAGTTGTATGAGTGTATGAACGCGGGATAGTCTCTTAAAGAGACACAAAACAAGCACAAAGTAAATGAATTTTTTTTTTAAACACCCAACAATCACATACATAGTCCTGACCCCACACTAAGATCGAGTCTTGTGTCGGGGGTATCAGAAACTACGAGAGACTTTTCGGTCTCACAAACACCCAGACCCGAAACAAATACCTGTGGGTCACACAAACATTTGTTTCGGTGCGGGGATCGAACCCGCGGCCGCTCGTTTCACAGCCGGCGTCTAACCATCTGCGCCACGGAGGCTGTCAAATTCCAGTCAAATAAAATTATTTCCTCTACTGTTATATGCAAACATAGATTATATATTATTGTATACAGGCTATATTTGCGAAAAATACAATGGGTTAAAAAATGTTTTATCACAATCAAACACTAAAGCCCTATTAGCTTAAACACATTTAAACTAATAAAGAGGAAAGAATTGATTGTTTGTTTGGCTCTGAAACTACTGGACCGATTTGGAAAATTCTTTCAATATTCGAATCCTACTTTATCCCTGATGAACATAGGCGATGGAATATGTAAAAAAGTGTATTGCACCAGGGTGGAGCCAGGCCGCTAGTTGAGCCATAAAGAAACGCATTGCTTGATTCAAATAAATATGCTAGTACTTCAATTTCCGGCTAATGCAACTAATTGGTTCTTCGAAGTCACATATAATCAGGAGTGTCCCTAATAGACACGCGCCTTAGATTCGTTGATGATTTCCCTAACTAGTGAGAGATGTAAAGTCATATTAGCGATCCAGGATGGCACCGTCATCTGTGCCGTGTGGACAGAATTTCCTCGCGCCAAGCTGGAAGGCAAAACACTCCGAGAAATTCTTCCCGCTACCCCCGAGTCATGCGGAAGAGAAGTTTAAGCATTATTATGAAAAAAATGCTGGTACTACCACCTCTCGTTGAACGCTGGGTGGAACTACCAACCATGCATTTTTCTATTGAAGGGAACTTTAGTCCTGACAAATTCACCCTAAGCTATTCTTCGATATACTCATATAAAGTGAAGAGCCTGACCTAAGAATCCAATTCAGGAGCCGGCGACTAACAGCTCAGACACCCTGACACGAGACCAAGTAGTTACAAACAGTAGTAGTACAGACACCAGAGGTTTTTGCACAGCGTATATTTTATAAACCAAACGAACATCATAATATACAAAGAATAGATAGACCATTGGAATTGTAATATGCACAACAACAAAAAAGAATTATTTTTATATTGAATTATGTGTCGTTTTAGGGACAACGACGTGTATGCCTCACCCACAACAACTGATATGGCAAAAGGTAAAACATAACTTTCTTTAATACTAAAATATTATTGATATTATATATGTCGGGGCGATTTAAGGTAAAACCGAAATGTTAAACAAAAAGATTGTTTAAACAATTGTAAATAAGCCCTAAGCAGTCTACGGGTAGTTGTAGACGTAATTTTATTACAGTAGACCCGGTTGTATTTCTATTTCTGTACCCACAGTTAAAGTAAGAGTGGGAACATGACAGTTTGCAATATAAACCGCCTCCGGAGCGAGAAAGAACATTCTACATTCAGTACTCGCCAGTGAAGCATTGGCATCCGCGTGTTGCCTATAAAAGTAACAAGTATTAAACTTTCTGATACCTACCACGCCAGACTAGCATCTGAGTGTGGGGAAAACATCTTTTCAAAAGGCGTAATTATTGTTATTATAATAACAGAAATATAATATGCTTGATATTTCTTATTAAAATGTTTTGATAATTATAATAAGTATTAACGTGAAAAGGCGTTACTTTTTATAATGTTTAAGCAAAATATTCTAAATAAAATATTGCTATTTTAATATCACAGACAATAATGTCTTATCACATCAATATTATCCATAAAACTTATCATTAATTCGCTGTAACCTGTACAAGAACCTTTCACAAAGTTATATGTAAAAAACAGAAATATCAACGACAAAATCTACGACAGCAGCGACCACAACTAAATCAACAACAGCGACAAAACCTAAAACTTCGACAACCCAGTCTACAACGACAACACATACAACAACAACAGGTAAATTCATAATATCCCAAAATAAAATCAATGATGGGAATAAAATAAATACATATTAATTACATTTGGGCAATGTTAGGTGTTTCACTCCTGGACAAAGTCTGTAACACGGAAATATGGAGACGAACCGGACTTATTGACATTGGAATGACTGTAGCTCGGCGGAAGTGGAAATGGGCAGACCTCATATGCCGCAGATATGATGGCAAATGGGGTAAACCAGTGCTAGAATGGGGACCAAGACCCGGTTATAAAAACCAGGGCAGGCGTTTGATGAGGTGGACCGACTTCGTCCACGTGGTGGAAAGAAAATGGATGAAGATAGCCCTGGACAAAAACTGGCGTGCATTACTAGATGCCTACACTCAGCATTAGGTGGAAATATAGGCTGAAGAAGAAGAAGGCTTAGATTTAATATTACTTTTAATACAGGAACTTTATTATGCAGATAAGAATTAGTGTAGGCCAGTTACTGGAATCTCAAGCTCAAGCTACTGATAAAATTAATAACTATGTAAGTAATAAAATACAATTTTTTTTCTGCAACGCATCCAGTTTGCCTAATTTGGACAAGTTTTTTTATTAAATCCGCATTTTGGTATTGTAAAAAAATACTTGTCTTTAGGTATTAATTTATTTTTATGTTACAGTCCGACAGTCGTATTCAGAATTGTCCTAACGATGTTGTTACGACTAATCTATTCACTCCTTCGACGTGTATTTTCTTGGTGGGCGAGAAAAGTACACAGGTAACAATTATTGGAATAATGTAATATATCAAAATCATTTTAATTTTACATGTTTATAATTATTTTCATAATTTTCAAAATGATTTACAAAAGTTGTTTATACCTAGTGAAATAAAAGAAAAAGATTTCCGAACAGGTTCAGGGAAGAGTATCAAAGTTCCGACAATGTTTACGAGACATATATTTCCCTATAAAGATGACGATGATATTGATGCTAAGGAACAAAAGACGACGAAATTGATTATATGTATTTTTAGTATAATATTTATCACTATCGACAACAAAATTAGGAGCTCAAAGAATTCCAGTAAAATCTATTGAAAACAGCTTGCAAACAGTTGGTATATTACTACAATAATATTTAAAAAATATACTTTCTTTTTCTAGATTGTAAAAATACCGTATGGCGATGACGATAATAATATGTCATTAGTAATTATTGTACCAAATTCGCCACATGGACTGCAAGACATAGTTAAGGGCAGGTTATACCGATTTTTACTTTTTTTAAACGTCTACAGCTCCGTGGATACCTTTATTAGACGCAAAAACCAAGCATTTTAGCAAAATTGGGAGTACAACCGAGGGAATTGTAAAGCTGAAAACATAAATTATTATAATTAATTCGATCAAAAATCATCTCAAAGATGGGTCTAAATCGCTTTTTCAAACACGTTTGTTACTGAGAGATTCCATCAAAATCATGTAAAAATTATATCAAAAGATAGGCTTTTTAATTTATTAGGGATCTGTAAGAAAACATTTTATAAGTTTGTTGTAATTTTTTTATGAAGAAATAAAAACTAAATTTTTAGCGATGCACGCGTTCGAACCAGCTCGTCAGTCGACGCCGAGGCGTCATCGAGGTCGGACCCACGCCGATTTTTTCACGAAATGTCACTGCAAAATACACTAAAACAATAGCGTAAATGCGCCACAGTAAAAAAAATACATTTGATATACTGTACGGAGCAAAATTGACATATGAATATGAATGACATATTAAATGAAACTGAAGTTATTGATGGATTCAGTATTACAATGTCATTGTATGGAAAATATTTTAGGTAATCTCTACACCTTAGAGTATTTAATATATAGAGAGAACATTATCATACATTTTCGTCTTCAAATACGTAGATATATTTTTTGTTCGTCATGTTGGTAGCACTGCTATATTAGGTGAAAGTTAAGCTATTTCACAACATATTGATACACATAAATCCCGTTGATAACTAAAAGTATATTTAGTTATCCGTCTAAAACGAGCTTGAATGGAATTAAATAGCCCGAAACGATATTTTTTTATATTTTCAAATAATTCGTGTATGTCGAGTGACGGTTATCTTGAAGTACCCTCGGTCCCTCGGTATATTATACTAACGACCCAGCACAACTTCGCCAGGTGCACAATTTTTTAGACTCCACTCCACACCAAAAACTTCTCATTCCCTTTCATACTTCTCTATTCCTAAACTTGTGGGGAGTGCCTGCTGACGAAGCTTACACTCCACGTGTTGCTTAAATATTTCATATACACTTACATATTAATTAAATAAAATAATTAAGATTTAATTAACCAAGAAAATATTTACAACCACTAATAGAAAAAGCTATCAACAAGGAAAAAAATGTACAAGGAAATCAAAGTTGGATTCACAATTACAAATACAAAAAACGTACCAAAAAGGTTGCATTCTTCACAAACTCAACCTAAGTAGCTACGGTCTCTTTTCCCATCCTGTTTCGTCCCGTCTCATCTGGCTCTTTTGCTTTCTGTTAGATCCTGTCTCATTATTTCCAATCGAATGCAATCCGGATCCGACCGGTCTCATCTCATTTGTCCCACTGTATTCCATTTCATCCCTTAACGATAATTGTAAATCATTGGTAGCTGATAAACTATTTTCAAAGTGCTTCTCTTCTCAGCAAAATATACATCCATTCTAAATACCATACCAATCTGACTTGTGTAATGGTGTCAATGATCCTATGTAAGAACTATTCTAGTAGAATGTAATACAAATAATGAAATGAAATTCGTTTGACAAGTCAATACACATTGTACTTATTCTCTATTTACAAGATATTTATGGCAACATTACTTATATTAAATTTACTATTTTTCGGTAGTCATTAAGAATTATACACAGGCGAAGCTAGTAAAAGTGTGTTAATAATGGCGACGAACAATTATGAAAAAAGAATATTATGGGGGTGAAATAAGGGACGAAATATTGTATTCAAAATCATAATCGCTTCAATGTATTAATGTCAAAAACTCATAATTACTAAAATAATGACATGCTTAGTTTTCTTTGTTGGACCTAAAGAGGCGAAAAGGTATTGATTTTTTCGAACAAAGTTTCTTAGCGCCGCGCCGCGCTTGGGACTGGAATGAATTTGTAGAAATAATGTAAATGGGAAAACTTTATACTTATACATATTATTATAAACGTTCGAGATAAAATGTAATATTGATATAAATGTGGAAGCACAATCAAACAATCAGTCCAGGAGATGCTAGTTTATTTCTGACTTGACAGAAGAAAGGTGCAAAAGCGCGCGCATCGGTTTTCCGCCTTTTTTGCAAGGCATAGACAATGTTTAATACATACCAAATATTCAATCCTTTTTTTAGTTTCCCTATCTTAGTGTCGATATTCTAAATTCATAGTCAAAATTACTACGGTAGCTGATATATTTCTTTTGATGGGATAGCAGGAAATATAAAGGCATGGGATGAGAAAGGATGGAACGGGACCGATCGGGAAGGGACGGAACAGACGGGATTGAACAGGTCAGGTCGCGGTGGGAAGAAATGCAGTATATTAAATAAATTCAATAGATAATAATAACTAAGTACTATATTACGGAAAGTGCAATGTGAGAACTCCAATTAGATCGACCGATGACTTGGGGAAATTGTGGGACCCCATTGGTTATAAATTGCAGAAAATAACAAATAGCCTAGGCTATATGCTGTGGAAAAAATTGTGAGGCTATGTCCAGTAGCGGACAGCAGTCGCGGATGCGCCAAGTATAGTAGAAAGAACGGTGTATATTAATTATTTTAGTCTATAATAAACAACCGTTACATTAAAAACTTAAAAAAAACTAATAAAAATTGATTAAAACATATAACATTAATAATGTAATAATAAAGCATTTTATAAATAATATAATAAATAAATAATTAAAAATACTATTATAAGCCACGTAAAATAAAATATTATATAGGCAAGGCCATTACGAACTATAGAGCGTCCATAATAAATTATTGAAATGGCATGGTGAGTTAGCATGCTGTACTAATTTGAACTGTGGCATCGGCTGATGTCAGTGTGCCCTGTGCGCCGAGCTCCGGGTGCGCGGAGTGAGATGACGTTTAATACCTAAACACCTCGGTAAAAGAGGGCCTTAATAAACTACAAGACATTGCGGAATACAACTCTCTTACTAAACTGGATAACGACCAACTTGCTATTATAGATCTATATATGCCATTAATTAATATAACAACCACCATAGGTGTGAAGGATGTTGCTATGAAGGTAAAGTAGCATCAAAGGATCAATCCATATACAATAGATGTATTCTTGTAAGCCAATGGTACAAATATCTACTATTTTCAGACAATGACTACAAATCTATTTGATGCTGAATCTCCATCATTGAAAAATATCACAACCAGTGATGAACTGCTTTCAGTAACTGACGGAAGGGCACAACTTTGCGTCAGTATGTCAGGGCGAGAAGTTGAAGGGAAACAGTCTAAATGTAAGTTCAATAATATTTTGATCTTCTGGTACATTATAGTAAAGGATTTGCGAATTTTACAACAGATATCAACATTAACAAGAGTCGTAGATAGTTGTACATGCGTGATCAATACTAAAAAAACAGCAATGACAGTATTACAAGTTAACTGTGAGCTGTTGCTACCACCACGGTTGAACTAATTCTTTATAGGATTCTACACTAGCTAATAGCAATGCCTCATCATCTTCTTTTCTTTCCAGTGCCTCTCCAACTAGTGAAGGTTGGCAGTCAGCTCCGCATCGCCTCATCATCGCAATCCATTTTTACATTGTAATAATATTGGTTTATATTTCAGCTGAGCTCACAAAGCAATCTGGTTAGGCAACACACCTGCAAGACCACACAGTGAGAGCTGATCATCCATTCATATTTATTTTCATTATAAATAACGTACCAGTGGAATCTGGTGTCTGCGCGACGTGCGACATCCCTGGTTATATCTTTGTCGTATTTTGATTAAATAAATGTTACAGTACAGATATAACACAATTCGTTTTATTATTACTATGTAACCTGCACTCATAATTCATGAAATGAAATATTTATTTTTTATCTCATGACTGTACATTCGTCCAAAGTAAAACTTAATTACAATAAAAGCCACTATCATTATTGCAACACAAAAACATATAAATTATAATTACAAATTATTTTATCGGTAACAAATAAATAATAACCAGTTTCGCATAAATAAAAATTTTCAGTGTAACTTGAATAATTATTATAAAAAACAACATGAGGTGTGGTTGGCATACCAAATAATTAAATATATTAGGTATAAAGCCATCAATTAATTGTCTACTTCTTTGAACTTTGTAAGCCAAGTGCAAAACGTGTGTTTGTAATTATGATACAGTATTCAATAATGTATACACACTAAATGAAAAGATAAATTAATAAATACACTCCGACATTCTCATAGTCCAAACCTCACTGTAAGCTAACAAGACTTAAGTCCCGTAACATAATTTGTCTCGGCGCGGGTATCGATCTCGCGTCCTCCGTTTTACAGCTTACAACCATGAATTTATTGACAATTATTTATAGGTCGATTGAATTCTGTGAAGTACACTATACTATTATTTGGTCAATAGATACATGGGATTTTATATAACGGGTATATACAGAATGCGAACGATTTCTTTAAAAAAAAAATTATGATCGCATTTTGGTGGTAAATACATAGTTTTTGCTTAAATAATAATTTACCCTAGCGTACCATTGTGTGTTTACAAAAAAAAGCTAAGTTTATCTCTGACTATGAATTTCGGTTTTTAGTAAATAAGCGCAGCACAGAAATTTTATCTCATCCACATGCGTTCATTTTTTTCTCAGCAGGAAAAATATTTTCTCGTAATGATTCAAATCCTTTGTACTTACATATTTAGATGCGCTTAGTCCAAGATTGTTTTATTCTGGCTCGCTAAAGTATCTACCCTGCTATTCAAAGAGCAATTGTGCGTTCTGGGCAGAAGCGACACAGTTTTAGACTTAGCCAGCATTTCACTTCGAAGGAGATACGTACAGCAATACACAATGGGAATAGAGACTATTCAAGCAGACGTCTGTTCGTTCGTGAAAAATACAATCTTTAGTAAATAATAATGCAAAAATAATCACTTGTTCAAATGTAAGATTTCAAATTCAAACATGACGCACGTAATGTTATATTGTTAATTTCGACGGTTCCTACGTATATAAGGACAAGTCAAAAACCGAGGTTTACAGGAGAGCAAAATTTGTGTTCAATTCGCCCTAGAAATAATTCTATGACCAAAAATAAAAAACATCTTTCTACAATCATTTAACTGTTTTAAGAGCTTTATAGTGCCATTTACACATATTTTATTTTTTTACGTTTTCTTAGAAAACTTGATAGATGACTGTTTCTACACCGATAGTAAAATAGAAGCATATAAGTCATGTCTATGATATCTTTTTATACGCAGGAAACAAAAAAACTGTGTCTGATATAGAATTTAAATAAAATGTTTTATGAAAATATAGGATTAATTTACTATTTTTAAACTAATACATTAAATATCCCCAAATCATCACCCATGTATGTAATAAGTACTCCAATGGAAACATATCACTTTATACGTGGATTTAGTATTTCGGGGTAGGAATATGTTCTTTTAATGTATACAAAGACATGTCTTTAAATAAAATGATCCGGTTTGTGTTTTATTAATTAAACAAGGTGTATACATTCAACATTATTTATTATTAAGCAACAATCTTCTTAACATATAAATAAAAGGCACTTAAATCATGGCGTGGAGGTCTCCACCAGCGCCTCGATGAAGTATCTTGGAGTTGACCTGGGTATCCTCTCCAGATAACTCCCATGTCCATTTTTAAAGCCTAAGACCAAAACTAGTAAAGGCAACAGGCACATTGTCTAGCCTGCTTCTCAACCTCGAAGGTCCCGGCATCCTTTGCCGGAGATTGTACGCGGGAGTCGTGCGACGATTAATGGCCCTTTATAGATTTTTTTAATATTAATTGGAAAAACGATCGTAAGGTTCACCTTAGGGTAAGTTATAACGGCCGCCCATGAACATCTGTAACACCATAGGGAACAGAGATGCGTTACCGAACTTTAAGGCGGGAATACGCTCTTTGAAAATCACAAGATTCTTCTGTGAGGTCACACGGTCCTATTTGTCCGGAAATGCTGCTGTTGGCAATTGGTTCCCGAGATTTGTAGTATGTGGAAGAAAATGTAGGGAGAAAGGTACCGTGGTAGATATCCAACTTCCGAGCTAGTGAAGATGGTATTTGAAGGTTGCCGCGTTGTACGGTGGCGGAACTCAGCAGCAGAGATAAGTTCGAACTTCAGGGTACTTCCCGTGGTAAATGCAATAAATAACGCAGAACGGTGTTACATCTCTACGCAAAGCCAAGGATCAAGCCGTTCGGAAAGAACTCGGTCGTCGATGACTCAAGCTGCCCGGCGTTGAAATAGGTCGACAGGGAGAAGTTGGTACCTACTGGGGTGGCCCGCCTAAAGATGGGTGCAATATTCCTCGTGAGGTCAAACCTGTGCCTTATAAAGTTGCAGACAATGACCCGACGTGAAATATCGTCCAATTCCAACAAATGTCTCGTTGTCGGTTTAATCTCTGCGCATACGGATGATCACGATTCAGGGGAAATTGTATGATCGCCCAAGGGGCGGCCTGCGTTCATGCTGGTTTCTTTTTTTCTTTGGAAAATTGACGCCAAAGTTCTGTCGCCGGTTTAGTCTGACAGGAGGAAGCGTTTCGTCAAGTGGAACTACCAGCCCTTTGAGAGAGAGTGAGGAAGTGATTGGACTATTGTGGCAGTGCGTCCTGTTTTTTACTAGTTGCCAAACAGGCGCCACGGCGCGGCGTATTGGCGGTCAATTTGACACAGGTCCTATCGAGGCACGCCTGCTTCGTTAGATACCTGTGGTGGATAGAAGCGAGCCAGAAAGGAAGAAACTGCCATGTGAGAGCGCGAACTGAAATCGTGACGAACGTGATCGAAAAATTACACTTGCCGCCGCCTACAAAGAAGGGGCGCCGGGTAATAAATGGCTGAACCCTGTCGTGTAGGTGCAAGAAGTTTGCCCCTGCCCGTCGTAAGAAGCGACCTAAAGGCGGAGGCGGTGCGCCCTTACCTATAGCGACTCGGAGATGGGTGCCAGAGCCCATGGCCTCGTCTCTGCCGTGGATGCTTATAATATCTTAAGCCGGCGTCCAAAAACACTTTTAAGTGAGGGCATCCGGGCTCCATATGTAGAAGGACCAGCAATGATTTTGCGCCAGGCATCGACTTGTCTCGTCCGGGGAACTCCCGTAAATGGCGACAAGTCTGACAAGACCGCGTTCGCACTGAGTGGCGCGCATTTTAAAACACCGTACAAAAAGATATGTATAGATGTCTGTATCTACGACACTTATTTGTTGTATTTATAATACTTGTTCTTTTATACGATTTGTAAAACAAGGTAAATAAATAAAATAAAATAAAAAAGAGTATGTCAGTATGTGCGCATAGACCATCTAAAGCCAATGATACAATAAAAAAAAATGGCATTTTCGACATGTCTTTATATACGTAGGAACCGTCGATTTACACTTTATACATAACGTATTGCATTATGATCATGATTTTTATGTTTTAAAATAATTATGAAGAGACAATATTTTTTACTCACTAGCGACCAATTTATGAGACAACTGGTTTGTAATCAATCGATTTGTATCTGTATCTGCTCATATACGAGTATGTCCCACTGTAAGTCACGGGCCTCCTCTACAATCGAGAGTACGATTGAGAGAGGGTAGGTTATAAGTTGCATCACGTTGGCCATGTCCGGATTGTCAGACTTTACATACCATAAAAATTGATACAAAACGCTGAGGTATACAGTTTTCCTCATGATGTTTTCCTTCGCCGTTATAGTGAGTGGTGATTAACTATCAATACACATATGATAATAGGAGACTGTCCCGCCCTCACACCCGCCACTGCGACTCCTTTAAGCCAGGATCAACAAAGCACGAACTTTAATGACACTGATCATTGAAGCTCAGTGAGTCTCAGGGAATGTCTAATTTGTCTTTAACCCGCAACGAAATCAATCATAAAGTTAAATTAATAGGAGGAGTTGGAAATAAATTATTGTCCACTTCCCTCCCCAATAAAGTAGGTGACAAAACAATGAACTAAAGAGGTAAATAACATCGAATAAAGACATTTACAGCCAGAGAAGCCAGCTGTAGAGCACCACGGATTAGTCAATATTAAATTTAAATGGGATTCCGAATAGTCAGAGATGTGCTCTGGGATTAATAAAAAATAAATAAAGTTTAAGGCCTTATAATTAACAAATAATACAAAAAAATTAAGCAAAGATAACATTATCGAAAGACAAAAGGAAATGACTCAGCATATGCCGACCGAAGCTAGAGTTTAGATCAGCGCCGGTTTTCAGTCACCCCTATCTCCCTGTGGTCTTGTGCGGGAGTTAGTGTAGTTAATTAGTTAATGACGTAATTTTAAACCACAACCATCGTGAAATGATATTTATAACGAATAAATTCTAATCAATATTTACTTTATCCATCTTACTCTAAAGGGATATATTCGTAGTGTAACTTTCAACGCCACTCATTATCAGTTATGTTTTGGTATCTATTTCGAATGTAGTTCTAGCCCTTGTCGAATAATTTTATTTCAAAAAGGGATTTTACTACTAATTTTAGTTACTTTTTTATTCCGGAATTAAAGAATGTTTTAATGTCAACGATCAATCATGTGTGAGTCATCGAAAGCTAATAAAAAAGAACTAACCGATAAAAAATAATAGTCACATAGCAAGTTGCTAGTTGGCCTCTCTTTGCTATAAAAGCGTACTAAAGATCGCAATTTGTTTCAAAAATAATAAATTATAACATTAATATCAAACATTGCGTCTTTTTTCAAAGTAAATTATAAACACAGTTAACATTCAAAAATGCGTACAAAAAGGTTATGTTGATTAATAATAAAAGGTTATATTCGGTTATATTATGTTAATATCGAAGAAATTAATTAATTATCATCATCAAACACACATATATATGCATATATAATCAAACTGTTACGAACTAACATCTAATTTTATTAATAGGTATATCAATATTATACGTATTTTATAATTATTTTTTGTAAAGTAGGTAATACAACTCGTTAGTTTCTCAAAAGAATAAAGCCGCGGAAACTTGATATAGTCTTGAAATATTTTTTTTTTTAAATAAAGCAACATGCCCGATTTCCCAGTATTCACACATATATTATACATAGAAACATGTTAATTTAAAAATAACATAGTTCAAAAGAAAATATGTAGTGACCTGTTGGTAACGGATTAGACGCGGCTGCCAACATGTTCACGGTGGTTGCGGGTTCAAATTCCGGGGCACAATCTCAATCGTACTCTTGACTTTGGGGGAGGCTCGTGTCCTACAGTAGGACGTATATGGGCTGATACTGATGGTTCAAAATATTTACAATATGTTGATAATAAAATCGTGATATATAAAAACACACATAAAGATTTTATATACACGATAAAGACATTATCAAAACAATAATGATTTCAAGCACCACAGACTAGAAAAAGGCTCTTTTTTCAAGTGTCACCACATTTGTCACACACATAATTTTACAGTAAATTGCTATACAGCTATGAATACAAACTAATACAACAATAAGTGTATTACAATAAATGACACATGCGATATGCATACAGTTATGAAAAAAAAAACGAATAAAATAACATTTCATCCTATTGTTTATAGAAAAACTAAAACATTATTATTTTATGTACCTATTCTGTATTGAAACAAGTGCACGAACACATACACAACGCCTATAAAAGGGGTAAATAGCCTTGATAAGGAATTCAGACACCATTCGGTGGTGATAATGTTAAAGCCACTCTTGCTTTTAGCCGTAACGGCAAACTTATTTTTTATAGCTACGGTGGCAGGTATAAAAAATTCACTAGTGATAATTATGTTTTGTTGAATATAAAGCACGGTTTTTAATTTTTGATTTATTTCAGCACGTAAGGTTTGTAAGACTGAATCATCTGCCTCTAGTTCGAGTTATAGTAGCGAAAATCACGCGTCCAGTTCATCTTCTGCAACAGTTATTACATCTGACTGCGATGATGACCGCAGTAAGTTTATTCTGTCGATTTTTTAAGTCTCTATGAATCAGATTGTGGTAAGTAATTTATGTCCTATTGTTTATCACGATAAATACTCCTGATTATATAGGAATCTAAGTAAGATAAATTATTCTCTTTTGATATTTTTCTTTTTCCTAAATGATATCTCGTAACACATAATGATTTAAATATCGCCCATAGTTTTTAATTATTTGGCAAAAATTGAATTTATATGTGATGTCAGGGCTTTTTGTATATGTGATGTATTTTTTGCGTTTAATATATAGACACTTACAAAACACCACCAACTCTTCACACTCACGACGATCACATTACTATTTTTACTGTTTTGTTTATCGATCGATTTATTACACATTTTCCTTAATAATTACCGTCGATAATAGTATTACATTCTTCAATTTTAAATTCAATGCTAGAATTGAGTATTTAATAGTCATTAACGTTTTGTCTGCTAAGTTTCCTGTGGTGGCGACCCAAATGCACAGCCTGGGTGTGATAAGCTATGTCGGCGTCGTTGCGTCGATCAGGAGACATCAAAATGTTCTTGCCCAGCTAAGAATAGTTGCGAATGCAAACCAGGATATGTTTTTGACGCGGTAACGTATAAATGCGTTTCTCCCAAGAATTGCACCAAAAGTGAGTTGTAAAAATACTTCTACTTCAAGCCGGATGCTTTTTGAACACTAATATACATTTATACAAGCATGTATGGATGTATCAGCCCATATACGTCCCACTGCAGGGCACGAGCTTCCTTTACAATCGAGAGTACGATTGAAGGGAGTGCGATTATACAAGTTTATTGTAATAAAAATAATTTCTGATCCAAGGTCTATTTCTATAGACCATCTTCGAAGATGTCAATAGAACTATGAAAAGCTCAACATATTATAACATGATCAGATTGAACACAGAACATCAGCTGTGTTAGTCTTTTGCACTTTTTACAGCATGAATTTACTATAATTATATTAAACGACGTATATATTACAAATATTATTTTATATTACACACAACTCATTAACAACCGACACTAACTGTATAATTAAAATTAACAAATTACAAAATGTTTTTCGTTATTTTCACCACCAATAACAGTATAGTTGAATGAACTAAAACTAATTTAAATACAACATATTCGATCATGCATGAACTACAAAAACAATTACATATTTTTGCAAAAAAAAGTACAACTACAAAATAACTATTTAGTAGCTTTTGTTTATTAGAGTTTATTTTTAGCTAAATTGTGTCCGAAACCCAATGAAGTATTCGACGTTTGCCCCGCTCCATGTCCGCCGAGGAGATGTGATGTAGATGAGCGCGTAATAAGATGCGCTGCTCCTCCAAAACCGGGCGATCCTGATTGTAAGCCAGGCTGTCGGTGCGCTGACGACTATAAGAGGAACGACAAAGGCGTTTGCATAAGAAAAGAAGAATGTCGTAAGTTAAATAATAAATATAATAAATAAATACACCCAACAGTCACATACATAGTCCTGACCCCACACTAAGATCGAGTCTTGTGTTGTGGGTATCAGGAACTACAAGAGACTTTTCGGTCTCACAAACACCCAGACCCGAAACAAATATGTTGTTTGAATATGTTGTTCCGATAGCCATATAATACTTGCTGTTTTTTTCCTTAACGATTTCAACATTGTTTTCCTTAACACTATTTTGGATCAATTAATAATTTAAGTCATTGACTTATATTCTACCGATAGCCGAGACACGTCAAAGAAATAAAGTGTCCCCGTATTTTAAAAGCACACTGCAATATTACATCACTTACCTGGTATTTTATTAAAATATTGTAACTTCAGAAGATTTGCTTTTGGTTTGACAGCGAAACATTCATTTATTACTTTTAAACGTATGCGATAAGGCGTACTGCACTGTCACTGTCGGGTCGTTCCGTGATTTCGTGCAAATTTCGTCGTTCCGCGGGAGTTAAAAAAATGACAAAAATTCAAGAATGTTATTCAATAAAACAAATCTAGCATGCTTTTTTAATGGTATTCAAAAGAAGGCACTTTTCTATCTTGTGTAGATTTATAGATATAGGATAGCAATTATTATACAAAAGAGCTCAACGCGTACTGCTCGGAGCAGGTTTGCGGACCACGTACTCACTATGTTGTTTGTTTTTGGATTACATATAATATGGCAACGGTTACAGTTACGGCTTAAAACAATAAAGTGTAAATCAAATAGTAATTTGATAAGAAAATCATTCATTCACTTCCATAATCGTTCATTACCATCCACAAAAATAGGATGGTACGGATGGGGATGCAACGGAAATGAATGATAATTTGAAAGAACTTCTTAAATAACTGACTAAATATACATTATGACTAATTCACAATTACATAGGATTATAGCCTATAGACAAGGCGTAACTTATAGAAATTATAGTAATATTAAGTGCTACTTCCCCTTTATAATTGAACGGAATGTAATGAACCAATATTAGGACAAAATACTTTCGAAGACACAAAGAACGTATATAATTTCATCAGCCTGTAAGACACGGCCACGTTGTTTTGCCGACGTGGCTAAATGACCGTTACGAGCAGATTGCGTCATGACTCACGAGTGAGGATTTACAAAGGCGCATACGAATTCAACTATTCTAGCGATGGAAGGAAATGACTTTTTTGTGTGACAAAATTTTAGGGCCTTTTTTTAATCGTTTATACAACGATTTTATTTTTAAAAATACTATTATTAAATTAATAATTAATTAAACTAACAGATTATCGAAGAATTTGAAGAAAATAATTGATCCAAAAAGAAATAAACAGAATCAATTCAATTTCGACACACTTTGGACACAGAGGGTAATGAGAATTTCAGGCGATAAACTACGATAAATCAAAACTTAACTAAAATATTGAAACTTTTAATGATACTAGTTTTAGGGAACTTGATATGAAGTACATTCGAAAAAAATTCTTTAAAAAAAAGGCATTGTTTCATGGTTTTATTTGGCTGGATATGTAATTTGCACGAAATCACGGAATGACCCTGTCACGAAGCAAACTGATTCATGTGTGGTGCATGCACCGCAAGTAGGTGGGACACATTTTTTATACTGAATGACTTATCTAGTGTAACATTGATATTGATGTTTTAAGTAATTAAAACACTACGTATTATTAATATGATTCAGTGTTAATTACAGGTTATTTACAAAATATTATTGAACTACTTATAAGTTAGGTGCGTTTACTATATTCGCCTGTCATTATAATATTTAGAACAAAAAAAAATAATCATAGTTAATTTAATCTGGACCACCGTCCTCAAAGTTTGTAATACTGACAAATACTTCGCTAGCAACATCCTGTTGCATAAAAAATTTCTCATAGACTCTGCTGCCAATATTTTAATTTTAAAGCTTCACCTTCCCTAAACACTATTTTGTTCCCTAGCTCAATATTGTGGTGTTAATGAAGTATTCGACAAATGCCCTGCACCATGCCCGCCACAAAGATGTGATGTTGATGAGCGTACAATTGATTGTATTGCTCCTCCGAAACCTGGCGACCCTGAGTGTGAACCAGGATGTCGATGTTTGGATAACTATAAGAGGAATGACAAAGGCGTTTGCATCAGGAAAGAAGAATGTCGTAAGATTCTTGATCTATATATTACTTCGATATGCAATGAATTAAAGGATTAGATCACCTACGAATTGTAGATAGTTGCTGAATGTTGGCCGCTTTCAAGTGTCGTTATGGATATGTTTGATGAACGCTTATGTTGATCAGTGGACTTAATGGGGATTAGAATTATTATGTAATTAACAATATTACTGTTCAGCATCAATATTAGGAGTATTCGTGTGGCGGAACAATAATTAGTTTGAAAATACTAAAAATTTTGATGCATTATGTGTTTCTGAAGCCTACCCCGAGGATCTCCACATTGACCTGCGTCGGAAGTGGCCTGCATCCAGCGACTTTTTGCAATCTTAACTAGATCGTCCTTCCTTAGTGGAGGGCGTCCGTGTGTATCTGGCATTAGTGTATAAAAACCTTGAACAAATTATAGCTAAGTAGATCAGAATAGTACATTATATTTACTTATATCGAATTCCGACAATTTCCTCTATAATGTCTATTTGATATAATGCGATACTTGTAATATGTGTTTTTTACGCCGAGTCGCTATTCGACATTTGGTAGATTAAAATTCTAAGACAAGTTAACTAATTATTTTTATTTTCTAGCTCAATACTGCCCCGGCCCTAACGAAGTATTCGACGATTGTCCTGCGCCGTGCCCGCCTCAAAGATGCGATGTTGACATAACAGTGATTCTTTGCGCTGTAGCACCTGAACCTGGTAGTCCAGAATGTAAACCAGGATGTCGTTGTATAGACGATTATGTCAGAAACTCGTCTGGGATTTGCATACCTAGAGACCAATGCGGTAAGCAACTATTCGTTTTATTTTAAGTTAAAGGTCAATAGGCAAGCTATAATGACTAATATTCGAGGACTTTTTATTGGTCAAATAGAAAAACAAACGTCTGCTTAGAAGTTTTATAAGGATAAAAAATACACGTGGATGAGTTTTAGCTACAATTATGTGTTTAACTCCGGCGATCATGATTGTATTTTAGGAAAATTGTTTTGAATCAAATTTAAAAATCCCAACAATTCTTTGAATAATGTTCGTTTCTCACAAACTCGCCAGACTATCGGAAAGAAATATTATAACCCACTCCAATGGTTTGATAACGAAAAATATGAGGCCGATGCTGCAGCTGGCCAAAAATGGGTAACGTAACATGGACGTAAACTAGAGTGTTCTAGGAACGATATCGGAGACATTTTAAAATTTAAAGCTAACTAGTGCGTTAGTAGTAGTTGATTTAAAAACAAAAACATGAATACTCCAATATACAAAGGTCTGCCCTCAGATTAAAGGAATCGATTTGGTTATAAGACATTGATCTAATTCGGTTTGAAAGATAAATCGATTTTTGTGGCACTAGTAGCCACTATAATATGATTAGATTTTTTAGATTCGTGGTTCGGCCATGGATTAAACTTTTAATAGTAACGATACAGATTGACCGATTTACCAGGAAGTAAGGCAAGGAGGAATAGTAATATCACAAACAATAATTCCACCAAAAGAACTTACACTCATTGTTTAAGATTTTAAATTCAATTATTATATTTTTATCACAATTTTAATTTCAGAACCTCAATGTACTGAGAATGAAGAATATAACAAATGTCCAGATAAAATATGTGATGCAAAAACCTGTGCAGAATTAGGTTTTGGTTTAAATTGCACTTTAACGGACGATGACCCATGCCCCGGCAAGCCGGGATGTGTATGCAAATTTGGATATGTAAGGAATGATCAGGGCGTCTGTATTCCAAAAGAAAAATGTCGTAAGTGTGATATATTTTTTTTTTATTGTTAAGTACAAAGCTAATAACTTTAAGGTCTAAAGTATGTGAAGTCCACAAATCCGCATAACGGCTATAATTTGGATTGATGCTAAAACCCCTTTAAATCATTGGGGACACAATGACCACTCGTAGATCGTATATGTGTCGATTACCCAAAAGATATACAGATGAATATCTCATGATGTCGTAGACGTTATAGCTATTAACATGTCGGGCATACATTGCTGAAAGCGAGTGACGAAATTACAGCCACTACTATGCATAGTCCACTCTAATTGATAAATAATAATAATAATAAATACACTCAGCAGTCACATACATAGTCCTGACCACACATTAAGATCAATTAAGTCTTGTGTCGTGGATACCAGAAACTACTGGAGACTTTAGACTCACAAATACCCAGACCAGAGACAAATTTCTGTGGGCCTCACAAACATTTGTCTTAGTGCGGGGATCGAACCCACTGCCTCTCGTCTCACAGCCGGCGTCTAACTAAATGCGCCGCAGAGGTTGTCAAATCTCATTGCCCGGCACAATTAACGCGATCAGCAACTCCTCTCCGTCTGCCACGTTGAAAAGATTATGTCATCATCTAAACGTGCTTTCTTTCTTACTAATCATACATAATATGTGATTGCCTGTGCATCCTACATAATGCTAATAACATTCTATTTCTAATATTAAATTTACTATTTCAGCTACTTGTAAAGGTGACCCGAATGCTCAACCTGGCTGTGGAACTTACTGCAATCAACAATGCTCAAGCATTGGGAAAGAACCTCAGCCTTGCATTCTGCTGTGCTACCTTAATGCTTGTGATTGCAAAGAAGGATTTTACTATGATAATAATACAGGAAAATGCGTGCCACCTAATGAATGCAGTATGTATTGATGTTGCACAAAAGTAATCATTCTAGCTGATCACGCGTTATAAGGTTCTAAATCCATAGTTTAGTATCAAATAATGTAAAAGAACCATGAAAAAACCTTTTTTTTATAATGGCACGACCATGTAACTACAATACATCTGATGGCAAGTATTGTGCTGTCCAGACAGAATGTTTAGAAAAAAGCTATGCCTGCCTGCTCTAAGGCGAATTTGCGCTGACTAATTTTGAAGCGCAATACTCTTGCATGAACTATAGTAGCGGATAATATTCTTAAACCGTGTCTTTTTTTGTTTTTCTTGATATAAGTATGGAGATTTAAGTATGAAATTCTTCTCGTTTAAAGCGCCGACATGCGGGAAGGATGAAGTTTACTCAGATTGCGTCAATGGAGGTTGTGAGCCCAGGAACTGCACTCAGTTGGGATTCCCAGTTCCATGTGTAAGGCCTAAAAAATGCAGACAAGGATGCGTTTGTAAAGAGAATTATTTAAGAAATAATAAAGGCGTTTGCGTACCTCGTTCTAAATGCCGTGAGTATGCTGGACAAGCGATATTTTCTTGTTGCACGATAATACACTTCACTGGCTATAATACACTTATGATTCAATTTAAAAAATATATTTTATGTTTATGATCTATTCTACTAAGCAGTCGGCCTTTTTTAGTGGGATAAAAATATTAGTATGTTTAATTATTATTTTCTTATTCATACGCAACAAAAAATACCATGATCAAATGTATGTTGTGGAACACAATTTTATTTATTCTCAAAACTGGCAGGGCATTGAACTTATTCTGCACTTAATATTCAAATAGACCATTAATTGTCTACATTACTTCTCACCGATTAATATTTCTTTCTAAACTTTTCCAATTCATTGTTATCAATTTAGTTTTCTTATAAAAATAACAATATAGAAAGGATTCGATTGTTCTTCTAGAAGAAGAGTTCCTACTTGAGCTAGAAAGTGTCAATACTTGATGGCGATAATCTTATGTCCATCCATTCTCCAGCTAATTATTTCAAATGTGGGCACAGCTGTTGACTACGAGACTGTCGAAGGAAATTAATTTCTATAATCATTCATAGTTATCATAATGAATGTACTTGGTTAGCTCCTATAAATAAAAAAACTATTTTCGCAGCTCCATACTGTAGCCCACAGAAACACGAAGTTTACTCAGAGTGCATCAATGGTGGATGTCAAGCCAAAAACTGTTCGCAATTAGGAAAGCCAATACCTTGTATTAAAATTGATCCGAAATATTGCATCAAGGGTTGTCTTTGCGAAGAGAGATACTTACGTGCATCTAATGGCACATGCATACCAGAAGATCAATGCAATCGTAAGTTTTATTTCCAAAAAAATATTATATACATAAAATATATTAAAGTAATATTAAACGAGTCCTGGAGTCAGTAATTTGTGCCCGATATGGCGATAGGCTCGCCCCCTATCACATCGTGGGACGGAACATGCAAGGGGAAACGTGGGTGTCCTGGTGGCGCCTCTGCCTACCCCTTCGGGGATAAAGGCGTGAGTTTATGTATGTATGTAATATTAAACGATAGGTACCCACATATGAAGAGATTGATGAAAGTAGACGTAGCGAAAGTACTATGTCAAGATCGAACAAAGTGGGGATCCATAGTTTCTGCCTACCCCTATAGGATACAGGCGTGACATTTATGTGTGTATGTATGATACTAGGTATGTATTATGTATAGATGTATCTTTGGATTCAAAGGTACTCTTCAAAATCTTTGGATTCAAAATGTCAATTAATTTTCGTAAAGCCTAATTAACTTTAGGACTTATTCTAATGTGAATATTAAGATTAATCTTTGCTTGGAACAAAATTATATAATGGGATAATACTCGTACATTTCTCGCCAATACAAAACAGTTTTGTTTGACATTAATTTGAAGGCTGTCTGGAATAAATTAGGTATATTAACTTTAATACCTTTTTTTAATTCTCTCTTTGTCGTACTAAATTAACATTCAAAAGTGTAATTGTACATTATTTAATTAGGTGTACCGTCTAATAAAAAAATTAAATATACAATTTAAGTTTATGACTGTTTCGTGGTAATTATAGTGTGTCTTTCTTTGAGTTATTAATTTAATTTAATATTTTTACAGCTTGCAAGAGACCGAATGAATACTTTGATAGATGTCCATCAGTATGTCCGCCACAAACATGTGAAAGTATTGGGAAGGTGTATTCTTGCCCGGCAATAATAGATGATCCTTCACGCTGCAAACCAGCTTGTAGATGTAAAAAAGGCTACTACAGAAATTTAAATGGAGAGTGCATATCCAAAGCACAATGTTGTAAGTACTCATGAATAAACTTGGCGGTGTTGAATATTTGGAATTCTTGGAGCCTCAGCATTCCAGCGCTGTAGAAGCTTTCAAATGTAAAGCTATCCATCTATGTACTCGTATATTAATCTATTTTAATACTTTTTCAATATTACCTAATTAGTTTGTCATAGTTATTTTATTATTTATTATTCAATATTAACATTATGCTATGAACTTTTCCGTATTAGAACTATGCCTGTGTGGAAAAAAAGTGCTACAAAACTATTAGCATGATGCGAAATCTGATAAACCGACAAATTCTTTGATAAGCTCAGAGGAGATGATGATTTGACTGACACCGTACTTGTTACATTAAACTTATAGGACAGAATTTCATTATATTTAAGTTAACCGGATTAATCAACAAAATATGAGATTAACATGGATGAATACAGAATATTCCTTCATTCAACGTAGTATAAAATTGTTTAAATCCCAGAATTAAAATGGTTTCATGAAGTAATAATGACTTATTAAGATAATAATATAGGTTGAGGAAAGCAATACTTATTACTCATATTTCCTTTATTCTTTGTTTCATTTCTGATATCAGCCTAATAGCTAATAAAAGATTCGTATTTTTCAGTGCAATGTAATGGTCCTCACGAGTACTTCTCATGCGGCGGCGCTTGTGATAACGTGTGCAAAACAATAAAAAAACAGAATCAAACCCACTGTCCAATTATAAACATTAAGTGCAACGAACGATGCTATTGTGAAAAAGACCACGCTCGTGCCAAAAATAATACGTGCATTCCGATTTCTCAGTGTAATGGTATGTATACAGAACATCCTTAGATTTATGTTTATAATAACATTACGTTACTATTGCTACGTTAATATTGCTTACTCATGGTAATTATTATCGTTTTGCGCCTATAATTACTTGTCTTCTTAAGCATTGGCGCTTAGGACCTCTTGGAATTCATTGAAGTTATTCAGCTTAACTTCATCGTTCTGAGTATTCTTTAGCGGCGGGCTAATATTCCCTCTTACAGTTCCACTCGCACATTTCTCCTAACGGCTGTTAAATTGTATGTCGATCATTTTAGAGCCACAGTGTCCATTAAATGAAGTATATGTGCAATGCCCCGTGGGACTATGTCGAGCATTGACCTGCAATCAGTTGGGATACCCAGTAAATTGTACTCAGCCAGACCCATGCCCAAAGAAACCAGCATGTGTCTGTGTTGAGGGATACGTCAGAAATAGTTCGAATGTTTGTGTTCCTGTGGACCAATGTCGTAAGTACTTCTCAAATATCAGTAACCATTTTTATCCTGATGCAGCTAACTATCCGCACCAAACAAAGTGCGATGCAGTCACGAAAGAGTCTCAATTGGCATGGGAACCCATAGAACGGCGAACTGAATATAATACATATAACATCTTAATATTACGATGAACATAAGAGTTGGCCAAACTCTTGGTTCAAAGCGAGACGGTGTTAACCACCGAACTGTATCTTTGGAAATTAGCACCAAAACAAACTTTTTGAGCGTGACGGTTATTTTATTAAATTGTTTTTTAGCTTCATGTGGAGGTGATAAAAATGCTACATCAGGCTGCGGATTTTGCGGACAATATTGTTCCGATATTGGTAAAGGTCCAGTAGCGTGTCCTTTAATCTGCAAAATAAATGGTTGTCAATGCAAAAAGGGATATTCCTATGACCAGAACACAAAGAAATGCGTCCTGTCAAAGGATTGCAGTAAGTATTTTTTGTTTGTTTTTTTTTCTGGCAGAAATCTCTTTAAATACTCTGTCTTTTACTTTAATTTACGACGTCATGTATCAAGCTTAAAACAACATATAAAAAATCTCTGCTTTTTTTCTAGCTCCGACATGTGGAGTGAATGAGCAATATGTAAATTGTCCTGACGCATTATGTCGACCACAGAATTGCACTCAAGTCGGATTTCCAATTCCATGTCCGGCAACAACACCAGATTCAGGTTGTCCCGGGAAGCCAGGATGTGTATGTAAAGATAATTATGCGAAAAACTATAAGGGTGTTTGCATCCCTATTCAGGAGTGTCGTAAGTATTATTTTTATGAATAAAGTGACATTATGAGACTGGACTTTTAAATACCATATAAATGAAATGATTTAACTTGATGTTGTTATATAGTTTAATTAATATTCCGACTTATAAATTGCGGTAAATAGGATTGCAAATATAAACTTAGATCGGAGCGCAAGAAAACAGAAGCATAGACAAAATATGGCGCAATGCTTGCATTTGCAAATTCTTGAACCTTTTTTACATTTCTGAAAGAAATTTATACATTGACAAAGATGACCTTTAAGCAATTAAAGAACTTGGTCATCATTCATAGACTTAGATATTTGAAAGTTTAAGATTACTTGTTTGTTTTCGTAATCAACCGCGTGAGGTTAAGTTGTCTGTTTAATCATAATGGTCAAGTTTACTATCGTTTTCATATTCTTCTTAAAACAAAACTTTACATTGTTGATGTTAGTAAGTTGATGATATTGTCTTTCCAGCTTCGTGTCGGGGTGATCTCAATGCTACCTCTGGTTGTGGATTTTGTGGACACCGATGCTCTGACATCGGCAAAGGTCCCGTGCCATGTCCTAAGATATGTGAAGTAAATGGTTGCCAATGCAGAAAGGGATACTTTCATGACAAGAATAAAATGCAATGCGTTCTACCAGTTGATTGCAGTAAGTACCACAATAGAGAGACCTTTAAAAAAAATCCTTAATAGCCAGCAACGGCGTGGTGTTTTTGGGCTTAGATGATTACTTACCATCAGGTGGTTCGTTTGCTCGTTCGTTTTTGTAAAAGGTAGTTTTAGATTAAATTATGTCGCATTTAAATAGTGACAACTTTTTTGTGACAATTTTGTTAAATTGGCTGTATCCTGTTCTATGCTAGTTATTTAATTTTGCTATAAATGAATAATATTATTTAACAAATTTTATAATTCAATATTATGTTTTCCAGCTCCGCAATGTGGACTGAATGAGGAATATTCAACATGTCCGTTATTGTTATGTAGACCAGAAAATTGTACCCAAGCAGGATTCCCAATAGCTTGTCCAAGAGTTACCCAAGACTTTAAATGTCCAGAAAAACCTAGATGTGTCTGTAAACCCGAGTATGCAAGAAACGATAAAGGTATTTGCATCCCCATAAATGAATGCTGTAAGTATTATTTTACATATTACGTCTTTTAGTTTTCTATGATTCCAACTAAGGAGAGGAGGAGAATATTTTTTTACATTTTACTTCTATTAATAGTTTCATATTCAAGTACTAAGTAACTGCACCCTCGGGTCTTAGTTTTCATTGTATTGTAGCCACTACTTTACACTTTCTTTCAACAGCTACGCATGCTTCATAATCTTCTATGTATCTTTTTCGTATTCCAGCCATGCGTTCGATTTTTTTTCTTTTATTTTTGTCATTGCCCTCGTGATTCTTAAAGAAGTCTTCTTGTTATGAGTACAATAATAGTTATCAAGCACATGTCTCGATTTTCCGTATAAGTTCGAACATCTGCTCGCTTGGAACTCAAAATAAGAAAAACTAAATTATTTTTTAGCTGAATGTCATGGAGATCCCAATGCTACGCCAGGTTGTGGATACTGCGGACAACGTTGCTCCGACATCGGCAAAGGTCCCGTTGTGTGCCCCGCTATATGTGAAATCAACGGTTGTCGATGCAAAGATGGATATTACTATGACAAGATAGTTGGAAAGTGCGTTCTACCAAAGCAATGCAGTAAGTATATCTAAATCAAACATCTATATATTTTGTTTACTATTTTCATTGCAACAGAATTCAGAAATTTGGTAGAGGATGCAAGTCTTCAGAAGTAACAAACCTATAGCTATAAAGAGGAAGAGAGGGAGAGAAAAGAAAGTGTTTGAAAATGACTTTTGTTTCATAGATTTAGATGGTCAATATTCATTTTATGAAATTATTTATTAGCCCCAGATGTAAACGAAACGAAATGTAGGAGATACCGTGTGGCGTGTCCGGCGATAAGCGAAGTAAACGCTTGCGAATGTAGGAAGGTATTATAATAAGAATATAAAGAAATGCGTTTTGGAAAAAAAATTGCAGTAGATAGTTTAAATGTAATTCATCTACTAATTATGATATATGTTAGTTATATAGCAAGGTTACTCTGAATTGGACGACATCTTACATTATTGCAATACGAACATATACTACTCTAACAATAAAACTCTCGTAACAACAGTGAATAAAAGGTGAGAAGAGAAACAATTTTTGGTGCAGCAAGGCTGAGCCTCTTACTACCTTTCAGGTCCGGAATGTGGATTGAACGAGGAGTATATGAAATGTCCTGCAGAATTGTGTCGGCCTGAAAACTGCAGTCAGTTAGGGTACCAAATATTGTGTTCACTCCCAGATCCTGACAAGGAATGTCCAGTCAAGCCAAGATGTGTTTGCAGTCCCGGTTATGCGAGAAATGAAAAGGGTGTCTGTGTTCCTTTGGACGAATGTCGTAAGTATTAAGGTTTCAACGAGGATAGCAAACGGCGAATTTGAGGTCATTTACCAGTCGTTATTGGTATCTTTAATTAAAATAGATACTTATTCAAAAAATCTAAAATATCGAATAATATTATTTCAGCTTCGTGCGGTGGTGATTTCAATGCCACGGCTGGGTGTGGATACTGTGGACACCGTTGTGCTGACATCGGCAAGAAGCGTGTAATTTGTCCAAGAATAGCGTGTAAATTAAATGATTGTCAATGTAAAGCAGGCTATTATTATGATGCAAAACTAGGACATTGCATTCTAGCAACAGATTGTCGTGAGTATTTATTTACTTATTTATTAATACTCTTTACTATACATATTAAGTTATAAGTGAAGATATCGTATTGAACAATTACTTCCTGGCCACTTTTGGATGAACAGAAATTGTTGGATTGATAAATTGAGCATTTTTGTATTTCACATCTCTGAAAGTAGTTAATAGTTCTAGAATGTTTATTATTAATATTGGGTATATTCAGTCTGATCTTACAAAAAAAGCGTTGATTTTTAGTTGCATCGTGTCTGTAGTCACTAAAAATACGTATGACCTGGTTTCGTTTTTGGTAGCAGTCTGAATACACCCGGTGTAGTTAGTATAGAAAACTAAGTCGTTCCTTGTATGCGAGAAGCCCTCTGGATAAGTATCACCGCTTTGTATATTTCAGCTGCTAAGTAGCAATGCGTAAACGCTATTTGTTTAGTTGCGGGGATCGAACCCGCAGCCTCTTGTTTCACAGCCGGCGTCTAAACAACTGCGCCACGGAGGCTAACATGACTTGACGCTTATCATCTATGTAGTTATTCCTAGTAAATTAAAATAGCAATTAATCTAATTTAGTTTTATATCCGCAGCGAACCCTTGTGGTAAGAACGAAGAGGTATCAAATTGCGTCAACGGAGGCTGTGATAAGAGGAACTGCTCTCAGCTCGGTCAACCAACAATATGTATAAACCCATTTGTATGCAACGTTGGATGCGTTTGTAAACAAGGATATTTGAGAGATCCTGACGGAATATGTGTTCCTATAAACGATTGCCGTAAGTAATCTTGCTTAATAAGTAGGCAAGACCTTTTAAACTAAAATAATGCCTGACTGTTGGATATTGTAACGATGTGTATAATGAACAAGAGAAGATAAAATCGACAGTGTTTTTTTTTTTAATTAACAATATTTTAAGGCTCTTTCTTTACCTAATAGTCTCTTCACGTAACATAAAATAAATATTGCATATTGTAGTTCACCAATCAGGCACATAGCATAGCGAACTGATGTTATATGGGTGAGAAAAGTTCTAGAGTGGAGGCCACGAACCCGCAAGCTAAGAACCTTTACCTACAATTTTGAGAGACAATCTAGCTAATACTTTAAGAGGTCGTTGGATGGAAACTGATTCCAATAAGTCGCTATAATTGAAGGAGAACCATGTTCAGCGGTGGGCTTCCTGTCGCTAAAGAGACAGAGAGAATTCCGTAATTAATTACATTTCGCTTTCACAGCTGCGTGTGGTGGTGACCCCAATGCTAAGGCTGGTTGTGGTAATCACTGTAACAGACGTTGCTCAGACATTGGCAGGCCTCCCAGGCCATGCCCTCTCTTCTGCAAAGTAGATGGATGCGATTGCAGAGATGGTCACTATTTCGATGAAAATACCGGGAAATGTGTTAAACCTGAAAATTGTTGTAAGTAATTCATTCAGATGTAAATTTGATACTAGTTCGCCAGTGTGCTGAATTTTGTTTGGGGAACGAGGTTGTCCAAGACCTTATGGCTGGTGTTAGGTTATTCGTATCCATTTGGATGGTAACAACTTGTACACGATGATGCTAAAAACCTTTATTAGTGACATAATATGTACATGTTGCGTTTGTAGTTCAGCCTGTGTAATAATTGACTCGACCAGGATACATGTCTCTCACTACTCGATTTCAACTGGATTGCACGAACAATCAAGTGTACTATAGATATTTGTCATATCAGTATACAAAGATTAGAAATGAACTGATTAAAACATAATATGTCTATTTAACAATTATTTTAAAATAATCGCTAAATCTACAATTTCCTTGCAGCATGTTCGAAAGAAAATGAAGTGTTCGATCTTTGTCCATTATCATGCCCACCACAAACTTGTGAAAGCCTTGATAGGGCATATATCTGTCCGATAGAAACTGGTGAAGAGGAACCTTGCAGACCTGGTTGCAGATGCAAGGATGGTTACTTTAGAAACATTAAAGGACTATGCAACACAGAAGCACAATGTCGTAAGTAATAATTGAATTGATTATTATTTGAAATACGTTCTAAATATAGCAGTAGGTATTTATCTTAATAAAATCATGTTACCTGGTATGAAGCCATTTTTTGTTTCTAAAACAGTTTAAATACACAAATGGGGCATGACAGTAAGGTGCAGTCTTGTATTTTAAATAGAATCTACGAGAGACTATTAGATCTCACAAAAAATACCGTACTAAAGTTGTGAAGAATTAATTAATTTATTTATACAATTTATGAATTCTCAATCCAACAAAACTTTCCTGTCCTTTTTGCTTGATTAGATTGTCATTGTTCATTATCACGTATTACATCTTAGCCATGTTTTTGTTCCCAGGCCAGTGTAATGGTCCTCACGAGTACTACGCCTGCAGCGTCGCTTGTGACAACGTCTGCGCCACGCTCAGCGAACAGAATCAAACTCACTGCCCAATTATTAACGTTAAATGCAACGAAATGTGCTACTGCGAGGAGGGTCATGCGCGAGCTAAAAACAAAACATGTATACCCATATCCAAATGTAATGGTACGTTTCATTTTGTACAACTTTTATCAGGGGAACTACTAGACGTTCTGTTCTGGTACCTTCAGGGTCTAAAATATATATCATGCCGGTGTCACTGTCCAACACGCTTGCGGATTTGTTTTCTCAACTAATTCTTATACCACTATACGAACTGAAACCTCTACGACCATCTTTGATACCATACGAATAAAAAAATAGTTAAAGCACCGCATAAAAACATATGAATGCTCTGAACATTATTTTCCAGGGCTATGTATGACGTAGTAAACCTAATATTGAGACATGTGGCTGAAAATAATTTCAAATAATACACATAGGTTATTTGAATTAAATCGAAAACATTGACAACTATCTTTACCTAAGCTTTAATCTAAAGTTACATAAAAGGGAGACACAATTATAATAATGTATTATATACTCCAAAAATAATAGTTGATGGTTCCATAATCTACTACAAAGACAATAATTGATTAACTGTTAATAATTTTACGATGTTTTCAGAACCTCAGTGCGACATCAACGAACAATACGACGAGTGCCCGACGGATAGATGTCGCCCAGAAAACTGTTGCCAATTGGGATATCCCTTAGATTGTGAATCTGTAGTTACCCCTGACACTGGTTGTGAAGTCGAGCCAAAATGCACTTGCAAAGATGGTTATGCTAGAAATAGCAAGGGTGTCTGCATTCCTGTTGATGAGTGTCGTTAGTACAATGTTTTTTTTTTATTTGACAGCTTCCACGGCGTAGTTAGTTAAAAAGCCGGTTTCTTTTGGAATTTAAGAATATGATGGAAAATTTGTCATTTTGGTTCTTTTAAACTGCAGTAGGTCACATTTTTCTATAGTTAAATAATCGCAGTAGCATATAATGACGCTACATTTAATCGACTGTAAAGATTTTTTCAGCTGAAATCTAAATGAATTTAATTTCCACCTTCTTTCATTCCAGCAACATGTAGAGGCGATCCTAATGCTAAACCTGGTTGTGGTTTTTGCTTCACCAAGCAATGTCCTCATCATGGCGACGGCGTAGTCTGTCCCGCCATATGCGAGGCGAACGGTTGTGTATGCAAAGACTTCCACTACTACGACAGAATTCAAAAGAAATGCGTACTCATCGAGGACTGTAGTAAGTATCATCTCATTTGAGAGCCTCCGTGGTGCAGTTGGTTAGACGCTGGCTGTGAAACGTGAGGTCACGTGTTCGATCCCCTCACTGAGACAAATATTTGTGCGATCCACAGGTATTTGTTTCGGGTCTGGGTGTTTGTGGGACCGAAAAGTCTCTCGTAGAGTCTGATGTCTGATACCCACAACAAAAGACTTGAACGTGTGTTAAATTTATTTATATAACATATTCTACTATAATTGCAGCACCTATTTGCCCTAAAAATGAAGTACCAAATGACTGTGTGAATGGAGGATGTGATAAGAGAAACTGCTCACAACTAAATCAGCCAGATATATGCATAAACGTTATAAAATGCTATAAAGGATGCGTTTGCAAGAAGGGATATTTGCGTAACGATGAAGGCGTTTGTGTCCCAATTAGCAAATGTTGTAAGTAATCTTATAATCAGATAAAGGATAAGTCTTCTACAATTTTAGTTTATTACAGTTTTGAAGTCGGTTCTTTTTTAATTTACTTTTTACTTAAAATAAACTGAAAACTGTCATAAAATTTGCACTGAGAAGAATACTTAAAAAACAAATGAAGACTTATCATTATTCTAGTGAACGTTGCGTCGCGTGACGTCGACGGCGTAGTTCAAGAATGACATGTACAAGCCTAAGTAGTACATGCATATATTATCATGTACATGACTCTCAATTCTATCCAAAGCCTAATGCGATAGTAACCGTATTGGTCCTGTCCTATCATGCATGCAATGACAATGAGCTGTATAATATGCATAATCAAGAGTATCCCAATTGGTCATTGTTAGGGGATAATTGTTCATATTGTTGTACTATACGGATTAGGGGTATTTCAGTTTATTCAATTGATCAACATCTGTATGGCTCTATACAATATTATCTACTATTGTACAATTATGAGAATTAAAAAATTTACGACTACTCATACCGACACCATTGTAAATTCTTAGTCACGATAGCCACCAGTACACAGGCCTAGCTAGTATTCGCATCGTTGGTAATTCTATTGGTAATTTATATTCTTATAGCAACACGCAGCGGAGATCTAAACGCAAAAGCAGGCTGGGGTACATATTGCAACCAGCGCTGCTATATAACTAATCATATAACAATAACTTAACCAGACATAGGAGAAGAACCAAAGTTGTGTGAACAGTCGTCAATTAGCAATAAATTGAATTATGAATATTTACGAAGCTATCATTATAAAGTATTATTAAAAATGATTGATAATTATTGGCGCGGTTATCGATATATCGGTGTTGTTTTATCTTTTTTTTTCGCGAATTTTTTACTTATTTTTAATTGTATTAAAACACGTAACAAACTATTTTAAAAACTATTATAATCCTATTAATACCGCGATTTTCAAGTAGAATACCTATTATGTTTCGATAAGCTAAACTTATTGTAACAAAAACTCATTTCAGCTCCAAAGTGCGGCGACAACGAAATGTATCACGACTGCATAGAGGGTTTGTGCGACGCAAAAACTTGTGGCGAACTGGGATTCCCAGTGCCTTGCCCTGACCTCACCCCTGAACAATGTACAAAAGGATGCCTCTGCATACCGGACTACGTGAGGGCTGAAAATGGAACGTGCATCAAGAAAATCAATTGTCGTAAGCATTACATTTCATTATGTCGTAACATTGAAATTCTATATATTTCAATGTTAAAAAATTAAAATACACCTTTAAAAGCATTTAATTTAAATCAATTTTCATATGCAGTTAAAATTAGAATATATTTCTTGGGTAACGAATTTTGCTTGTATAAGATTTATCGTCAAGTTTTTTGGAAGTCTTCAAAATCAGTTCACTGTAAAAAATCTTGCAGGAGGCTTATGTTTAGCTACAAACCTATTATGGCCAAAAATATTAATGTTACCGATGATATGAAAGATCTTTGTAGAGAAATAGGGTGGTTTGCTTCGAAATATCTATACCATTCTAGAAAAAAACATCAACCTAAGCTTTATAAGTTACTTTATATATTTCTAAGCATTTTCTTGCATTCTGTAGCGTCATGCGGCGGCGACACCAACGCTCAGTACGGTTGCGGTGTGAACTGTGGCAAACATTGCAGAGACATAGGCAAAAAGGATCCAGTGTGTTTAGACATTTGCAATTTCAACGCGTGTGACTGCAAACCTGGTTACTACTTCGATGATAACACTGGAAAATGTGTCAGGCGTAAAAAATGCAGTAAGTGATACAAAATGTTACATGACATCAAAAAGTAGCAATAAATTAAATATATGACTAAATAATGTGGCAAAAATAGTCAGTAAAGAATTTATTAATAGCAAAAAAAAAGGAAAAAAACACATAATAAATGTGTTATCTTAATACCTATTTACATTTGTAAAAGGTAATTTACCATTGCTTAAAACCTGGATTTCACCTTACTAAGACAGAAACGAATACAATTTTAATATTTGCAGCACCGCAATGTCCTAAAAACGAAATATACAACACCTGCGTCCAAGGAGACTGCAAGCCTAAAAACTGCTCTCAGCTGGGTTTCCCGGTCTCATGTCCTAGAATAGATCCTGCTTTCTGCATCGGAGGATGTTTGTGTGTTGAAGGGTATGCCAGAGCTATTAATGGCACCTGTATACCAGCCAGGGAATGCCGTAAGTTTTCTTTACATTTATTATACGGCAAAAATGACATGGAGAGCGTTTTTCATACAGTGTAAATGAATATACCCGATAGCCAAGACAAACACATTGTCACAACTCTATGGTAAGATAGAAGTTGAAGTCTTATATCCTGGGACCAACCAGAGACTGTTTGGTCACACAACACACAGATCTGAAACAAAAATTTGTGGATCCAGCCCCCGGCACGGCATCTTTCACAGTTGGCTCTCAACCAATTCTCGAGCTTTTTAAATAAGCAGCTGAACATAAACATCAACGATGTCTAGTAGTCATAAGTCGGTACTTTTCAGTCTTCGAAAATAGATGAGGCGATGACACACGCAGCATGGCCCCTGCCCAACATGTATGACTATGGACAAGTGTTTGATTAACGCTCGATGAAATAATCTTAAATAAAGCCTATATTCTGCTGCGGACGAACACAACCTGGTGGATGGAAACAATTCAACTATGATTTATCGTCATTTTTTTTTAATTTCTTTTGTTCACAGCTTCATGCGGCGGTGATAAAAACGCTCAAGCTGGTTGTGGAATAAATTGCGGCAAACGTTGCACTGATATTGGCAAAGAAGTGTCTTGTATCGACTTGTGCTTAGAAAACGCATGCGACTGTAAAGATGGATACTATTTGCATCAGAATACTGGCAAATGTGTTCGGCCTAATAAATGTCGTAAGTGCCTTTGTAATTTACTGAAATATAGCCCGCGTTTTAGTTGGCGCTAAGGTGAGTTAGTTGCAAACCCTAGATAGAGAATTTACTATTTTGGCATAGTTATACTCATGTCTAGTACTAGGAGTACATAAAAACGTCCTGGTATTTAATCTATATGTAAGAAACTCACAGATGGCTTGTAAGTTATAGTGTTACTATCATCCATCCGACTTTCCATCCACTTAAGGTTAGCGACGTCGAGGACATTTTGTAGCGTTTCTTTTATTGTTGATAGTGTGGTGTCTAGCAGAAACATTCTAATGGACAACGACTGCCTTTAGTCTATCATGGCTTCAGAGTAAGAGAGCGTTTCTCTCTGCTTAATATATTCTTGGATATTATTTTCGACTATAAACATTGTTAAATTTTCAATCAAAATAAATAACATATTAATTTAGCAATTTACTTTTAATCTCAGGTAAAAGCCATTGTTGCCTGTTTTTTTTTAGCTAAAATAACGTTATAAACCGGAATAGATTCCATCGGAAACAGTCAATCCGATATTAATTCCGCCACAACCGTTAGTTTAAAACGAGTGCCAATTTAAATAAAAAATACATTTTTCAAATCGATAAAACTAATTTGGCTCCAATATAAAAGTGCTGGTTGATCGAGTACCGGATGCATTTCTGCGATAAAAAAAATTAACAATATTTCCATCAAGTGCCGCAGTTAGAACTGTTGAATTTTTAAATATTTTTTTTTCAGCTCCGTCGTGTCCTGATAATGAAGTTTACAATAGTTGTGTGGAAGGCTATTGCCAACCCAAAAAATGTTCTCAATTAGGGTTCCCAATCGATTGTCCCAAAAAGGGTTCTTATCGTTGCACAGGAGGATGTCTTTGCAAAGATGGATACGTCAGAGCTAATAATAGAACTTGCATTCCAATCAAACAATGCCGTAAGTGCCTTACCTTTCTTTTTTTTACAGTAAAGGCAACACTACCAAAGGGATACTGGAACACGATTAATGAAATATGCAGTCAAGTTTAAATTAAGACCCTTGAAATTATAATTATTTTTTACGCATGTACATACCTAAGCATCACGCCTTTATAGAAGGGGTAGGCAGAGGGGCTACCAGGACACCCACGTTTCGCCTAGTGTGTTCCGTCACACAATGTGATAGTATATCGCCATATCGGATACGAATTTCTGACTCCGGGCCAATAAGTAATAGAAAAAATAAATACCACTTTGCCGGAATTCGAACCCGAGACCTGAGCTTTGTAATCGTACCGTAGTACAACAGCACCATCAAGGTTTCACGAATTCCGTTTTAACGAATTGTGATGTAAATAATAAATTAAAGATAAAAATTCCTTTTTATTGACCATCTATACACTAATTTAACGCGTTGATGTAATAATATAAGTAATTTAAAACATGATTTCAAAAGGAATATTTTGTCTTCTGTTTTCCTATGAAGTAATGTGAACAATAATTGATTTCAAACTCGCTACATTGCATCTTTCTGTTTCATGTCAATGCATGTATAAGACAAGCTAAAATCTCTATAAGATTCGCTGATCTGTGGTGCTTATTGTTTTTTGTATGCATTTTTATGTCCTAGCTTATTGAATTTTTAGTGACTTATATACGGACGGAATATCTAATGAATAAATTCTTAAGCATAGTCTCAGACCTCGCTTACAAAATGGATGAACAACCTGATTAAGGTTGCAGGAAGTCGCGGAATACAGGCAGCTACCAATATTATGTCGATGTAGAGACTTTTGGGGGAGGCGTATGTTCATTAGGGGTTTCCAGGTGCCTAACGAGAAAAATAGAGAGAGAGGGAGATAAATTCCTTATTAACTTTGTTCTTTTCAGCATCATGTGGTGGTGACTCGAACGCCGTGTCCGGTTGTGGGGTAAACTGTAATCAACGTTGCAGCGATCTAGCCTACGAAGATGAAGTAGATGCTTGCATTGAAATATGCTACAATAACTCTTGCGATTGCAAACCCGGCTTCTACTTTGATGAATATACTAAATTGTGTGTACTGCCTGAAAATTGCAGTGAGTATCGATTAGTACTTAAATAAAAAAAAAATAACAACATGGTCAATAGGACCCAAGTGCTACCCATAGTTTTTCCAGCTTATTTCCATCTCAATGATATGGCAGAAGGTGTGCCTGTCGTTATTCTAGGCATATTCTATTCCCTGGAAAGTCACATGAGATTTATCAAATCGAGATATTCGCATTCAGTTCACGATCTTGGGCTCGTATTCGATACTTCAGGCATTACAACCCATTAAAGAAGCCTCCAGACCAAAGAGGCAACCTGAATTTATGCAACAACAATTACTAATATCATAGTATGTTTTTAGCCGGTGTATGTGACCGTCCGCATGAAGTTTTCGAAAAATGTCCGCCAACGTGTCCACCGCAAGAGTGCACCAGCATTAACAAAAAGTACCATTGCCCTAAACAACCTGTAAGTGGAACCGACTGCAAGCCAGGATGTCGATGTGAAAAAAACTACTTTAGAAACCCGATTGGAGAATGTATTTCTAGGAAAGATTGTCGTAAGTAATAGGAACGCATGATATTATTTTCTTAGATATATTAAGGTGAGTGGTCTGTTGATAATCCACCGAATGCGGCTATCGACGGTGGTCGCGAATTTGAATCCCACGGCATATGTATAACTTTTTGGAAGTAATATGTTTATTGATAATAATATCATTCACTCAATTTAACAATGAGGGAAAACATCGCGAGGAAACTATTTCACCCAAGAATTATCTAAATTCTACCAATTAACACTATCTCAGTGTGGTGGATTAATGTCATCGTGCTGTATCCAGGGATACTGTCTTCTTTATCGGACTCCTAACTCAATGCCTAATTGAGAGCCTTTGGAGATGTTGGTCTCAGCTTCTACATAATTATTATAATATATCGTATAAGGATTTTACGGATACTACCGTAGATACGTATATAATAATAATGAATCCTTTTAAAGTTAATATGGAAAACAACGAATATCATCCCTCTTACAAATGAAAAACAACTAAAATATTACAACTAGATTATCACATAAAGAAATATTTGTCGTGATTTATGCAACCATATTGATATTCTATTTCATATGTTTTTTTACGCGGAATAGTGAACGCAGTTTGTATGTACGAACAGGCAGCTAGTCGGACACTAAAGGTGTTTTGATTTGAACACACGTTACAATAAAATGTTTCAAGCCCAAAACACATCCAGAAATCGAGAATTATATCTTTTTTGTTTATAGTGTTCGAAAAAAGATGCATAAGTGAATATAGTATTGTTTACGTCACATCTACCGCATATCGCAAGAGGTGAATAAAGCGTAATTTGGAAAATATTCCGGTTGCAAATGATTAGTAACTTCCAGTACCAAATCTACACCTTAAAATAATATTATATTTACCTTTATGTATTTTGCATGACATCAGCACAGAAGACTTATACGACTTAAGGTTTTACGACCGGCTTCGTATCTAACTCAACTGCCTTTTTAAAACCTATTAACAGTACTTATACTTCTGGATATTAGAATCCCAATTCGTACCTGAGTGTATTTGCCTGATCTAGGAATCAAATCCAAGACCTCGCAGTTCATACCACATGCTGACACGAGACCAATTAGGCAACAAATCGGAATATATAAATAGAAATAATTAATTTAATGAAATTGTTTTTTTTTTCGTTTAGTAAAATGCACGGGCCCTCACGAATACTTCTCTTGTGATGTACCCTGTGATACTGAATGTGCAACGTTGGACACACGAAGCAAATGCAACTGCCCGATAAAGAATAAGAAATGCACAGAAAGATGTTATTGCGAAGATGGTTATGCTCGGGATACTAACAATACTTGCATACCAATTAAAAATTGCCCAAGTAAGTCTATTTCATAATCGTAGACATAGACATTAATTATAAATAAATCAGGCTACATTTGATACTGTAACGTGATTTATACCGGGTATATCAAGACTGCGACCGAAAACGAAGCCAGGTGGTAGTTTTAGTGGTTACAAACACGTTGAAAATAAAAATTACGCCAAAACTGTGACAGATATTTTTTTTTTTTTTTTTTTAATCAACGTGTTTGGGTGGTAAATTACTAGTTTTTGCAAAAATACTAATTTAAACCCTTACGTACCATTACGTGTTTCAAAATAAAGAGGTGTACATCTTTATTTTCATGTATATATCACCCAAATACGACGATACGTATAAAATTACAAAAAAAAGGTGTCATTTTTTCTGCGAAATTTTTACTTGCATTGTGTCTGAAGTCACATACGGACGAAATTAATAAACGATCCCAATCCCTATCTAAGGATTGTCCCAAAAATAGACCAATCGGAACACATTAATTGTGGGCGTGGCGACAATATCTTGAGCCCATTGGTCTATTTTCACGATCGATCATTAGATAGACATGAAGATCGTTTATTAATCACGACCATTATACTACCACCTGGCTTCGTTTTCGGTCGCAGTCTTGATATACCCTGTATAATTCCGCTTGTCCAATATAGCATTGACGAATTGTCTGCATTTCGTATAATTTTTATTTTGCAGAAATTGTACTTTAGAGGTGCGTGGTAGCATACCCGCCAGCTTTCGTCAGTCGTTCCCTGTCACGCACTTTGTAAACCTGTAGCAATACTGTACTTACTGAATATCTAATGATTTTTGTAACTATTTTAGTGTTTGTAAATTTTACTGACCATAATAAATATAATTTCGCACATTATTTATTTGTGAATTGTTCATTAATAATATCCCACTTCTGATCTTTTTTCTTTCTTATCTTTCTTTTCTTTCTGCTTCTTCTTTCTTTCAACGACAACTGCGTATATTGTAGTCAACGTCATCTTTTGTACTTAAACAAAATAATCATTTATACGGACCTTGATTGTTTCACGTTACGTCGTTACCTCTTGTCGTTACAAGGAATATGTTAATGCTCTGACCGGCTCCTTCCAGTGACTCGTCTAAACAAATTCAGTGGGCTTACTCCTATTGCAACAATCGACGCGGTGGCGACTGGATCCAGTGGGGCAAACTCAATGGGCTTGTGTTTAGTCCAATATTTATGTAAATGACAATTTGGTCTACATGCTAATCATGAACATCTAGACCCCTTGCCTCACTGACCGCTTGACACACAGACTATTTGCCCCACAGACATATTGTTTCACAGATTAGTTGTCACACAGACAGATTGTCACACAAATAGATAAGCATACAGAGTGGTTGACACACGCGCAAATTTTGACACAGGAAGGTTCTCACCTTGCTATGAGCAGGATATAGGAAATTTCGCGAGATTTAAAGATCTGACATGAATAAGATACTCTACGAGTCTTCCAGGATTGAGGCTTTTAAGATGAGGTCTTGGTATCGAATGTGGCAATGTAGTACTATTTAGCAAGACAATAAATTAAAAAAAAACGGTCGTAACTAATTAATAACGGTCGTAAGTTGGAGAGCCTGTACGCTGCCAAGGAACGGTAAGTCGCTTAGGTCAGCTCGCCCAAAGACAACATCTACCAAATAGTTGTAGGAAAGACTGTAGATACACCTTGAGAATCACCGCGATCTATTAGTCTGATCAAATAAGTAATAATTAGAGTCCTCATGCGTCAACTTTGTTCTATTTCACTTAATCATGAAATAAATTTGTAATGCGTGAGATTATAGATTTAAAGGTCTATTGGCAGAAATTGTGACAGACATTAAGTCCGCCATTATCCTTTGCATAAAAAGCATATAAAATAAAATAAATAGGCAATCCGAATTCCTAACTTCTCAAGTAAATATTGCAAGGAATGGCCTGCACGTCCTTATTCGGTTCTCTCTCTTTGTAACTGGATAAATATACTTCTAGAAAGGGTTCTCTGGCTAAGAATGACACTCAGACTGGATCAATAACAGTATTATTCTTCAATAATTTTACATCAAACTCGTGCTACATTACACGATCAGACCAACCAACCGCCAAGACATCCATCAAAGACTGTTGTTTTAGACTATTAAATTCCCCATCGGATACTTTTAAAGTCGTATTTAACATATTATACAGAAAATACACGACACGCTTCCAACGCGGCCTTGCTCTTAGAAAACCCGACGAAACAAACTCACAGGCTTCTTTGGCAATTGGAGTCTACGCGACGCGACCCAATTTTGGGTGGTTCCAGATATTAAAAGTCGGTTTATTTATGGTCCAGTCACTAAGTAAACGACTATATTATAAAAGTAAGACCTTAAACTGATGTCTTTGCTACCTTCTCCATCGGTAACTTTAACAGACTTCTCAATTTTGCATACGATATAAGTACTCTAAATAACTTATTAACCTACTTTAGTGTTACGTGGTCTGATTGTTAACTTTATAACCAGCACCCGTGTGTTGCAGAACTGTTACCGCACATGCTTAGTTTCTCTTGACCTAAGCAAGCGAAATTAATACTTAGTTGTACATATAATAAAACTAGAAACCCCATCTCTTATCGAAGTATCCTTTTGTCTATGAATTTTTTTAAGATTTATGTGAAAAATAATACCGGGTATATTAAGACTGCGACCGAAACGAGGCCTCGTAGGTAGTTATAGGGGTTACAGACACAACGCAACTAAAAAATGTAAGAAAAACTCAATTTTTATTTTGTTACACACAAACATAATGTCACAGACCGAATGTCACACAGGCTGAATATATTATACACCGAATGATGCACCGTTCAAGGCTACAAAGACAGTTAGTGACACATAAATATGACGTGTCATACGGTATGTTACACAAAACTAACCTCAAAGATATATGAACACAACTTACAATAATCATTGCGATAATGATTGAGATCTTTAGAAAAATGGTGTCCGAGAAAAATGATGCGAATAGCAGGGGCATCAATCCGAATGCTGGACATGTTACAAAGCTGTTTGAACATTTAAACTTCAAAATAAGGTTGGGGAGACTATAAACTATCTATAATTCGTAAGATACGGTTGCTCATCTCGCCCGACGGTGATTAGATAACGTCTACATAATTATAACTGGGATTATTGTTGTTGTAATAGTACGTGAGCGATTACTATGAAATAAGTACAGACTGGACTCGCCAGTGCCTACAATTTCTCTAATTAGATGACCTTCAGTTCTAATTCCAAAGTAAAATGGAAAGACTAATTTCAATTTTCCTGTGTTACTTTTATCGATACTGGATAGACAATATTGAAAAGGTTCGGGTCATCCTACAACTGACGTCGAAGAAACAATTTTTTTTTAGTGTTCCATTTCTGCTGTCGGTGCAAGAACTGTTCTTTCGATTCATTGTGTTGATCTCGAATGTCAGAATAAAAGAAATGTATAAGGCGAAATTGTACTCCTTTTGCGTACATATAGGCAGTTTATCTTCAACACAATAAAAACTATTTCCTTCTATGAGGTTGCTAAGGGTTATCCTGATTGAAAAAAAAAATAATTACGAAATAATTTTAGAAAATCTATACTAAATACAATGTGTACAATAAAGATTTGAATAAATAAATAAATATCTAAAACTGACGAGTTTGTTTGTACTATACACCTGGCATTGCAAAAGGCCATGAGCGGCGATCACCTCTTACAATCAGGCTTGTTTACCTACACCGGCAATATAAATTAGTATTAACATTTTAATATAATGTTTCGTTATCAGATCCGTGTAATGAAGTAACAACTACAACTACTCCCGCACCTCCTGCTCTAAATAAGACAGAATTAATGGCCAAATTCCGAAAAGCCAACATCGCTCTAACTGGACAATTCGTATACGTAAGTTTTTTTTTATTATTATTAATTTTACATTTCGTCATCTGGAGAGATGAAGAGATCTGTTTAAAAATGCGAATCTAAAAAGTAGCTCTCTGACGAACCTGTTCTCCTGACACTGAGCAATAGACAGACATATTACTGGCGATTACCGCTTAACATTAGGTGGGCCGCATGCTTTTCCACTTACAACTGCAAATAAAACAAAGGAGTTTATGAAAAGTTGCCGATCTAAATTCTATGTGAAAAACGGGGCTAGACCATCAAAAATATACTTGTAATTGCTGGCAAAACCGTTGCTGGTCCTTCCATTTTGGGGGTTTGATTGCCCCTTATTTACTACTAGTTTGGACGCCCGTTTCGGATGTTGTGGACGTCCACGATAGAGTCTGACCCATGCGTGCGCTCTATCGCACGTCTCGAAGTCGATATGAGCGAGGGCGCTCCGCCCCCGTAGTTTGCCCAACGACCCCGATGGCCCCCTTAAGTCGCATTTTACGACAGGGACACTAGTGCCCAACGTAGTTCGCCAAGCTTGTTTTCATCTCAAATGTGAGACGGTCTAAGCTTATCGCAAACCCGGGCACAAATTAAAAGCCAGGATACTTTTCAAACCGAAAAATTACACGACGTGCATTAGCTGGCCTGGGATTTGAGGCCAAGCCCTTAAATTTCACAGCCCATACAAGCTGCCGCTACATACTTACAAAATTATTATCAGAAACTGAGAAACTTACATGATATTATCGATGGTTTGTATGGTAACCGAAGTCATCACTAATCATCAGATGACTTATTTACTTGTTTGACAAATGTTTACAATAAAAATATTTATACTTTATTGTGCATTAACACGTATTTACTTTCTACTTAAGTCGCTTATGTAGGTGACGAAAATAAAAAACCATTTCTCTATTCTTGCATTCAGAATAGCTGGTGTGAAAGCCAGTGTCCTCTAAAAGATGAATAAGGAAAGCTTCATTAATTCGAGCACATAGAATGAATGGAAAGCGACCAACATAAAATATATTTTATGCGAGCATTGTGCAGCAAAATTTTAACTTAATGTAATAAAAATGACAAAATATTATCACATTTCGCTAATATTCACGGAAAATTACGTTTTTTATACAACAGGTCCAGCAAACACCTGATAACAAGTGATCACTGCCACCCATGAACATCTACAACGCTTGGATCATGGATGCCTGTCTAATTGGGTGGGGAGAGGGAAGAAAGAAGGATGGCAAGGGGAAAGGAGTATTGGGCATCCGGAAATCTCACTCACCGAACGAAACGAGACAGCATAGCTGTCACTTTACGTCGATCTAATGTGAGACAGTGGTACCAACCCGGACGAGCCTGCCCTTTCATGCTGACTCATGACACTGACTGACAACAGCGTGGCCACTTTTAAATCACGTATAATCTGAACCTCAACCCTGGAGATTTTTTTATTCTCTTCTCATTTTGTTTTATGTGTCTAATAATAATATACTCGTATATCTTCGCAGGAAATGGCCAAAAGCAACCCTGGGAAGAGCTTTGTTCTGTCGACGTTGTCTGTTTTGATTGCAATATTACAACTCTTCATTTACTCTGTCGGTGTGGTACGTCAACAGTTATCGCGGGTAATCGGGCTCGACAGCAACGACGAGGTATATTATTTAATAAGTTTTTCACTAATGGTTTCTTAGATTTACGCGAATGTTACACATTGAAATAAAATTAGGTATCCTTACTAGAAATCCAATTATGTAACCCAAGGTGTAAAAAAATACCTAAAATATTCTTTACATCGAGAGCGGTGCAAGAAATATAATATGTTGTTGATGTGGACTGGACTTAAATACTATCTGCACCCGGGCCGAGCCGCTAGTATACTATATAATTGTTTGAATTATTACAGTACTCATAATTTTTACTATATTTCCAGGCAAAAGTAGTCGCACGGGCAATAATTGAGGATTACGGAGGACAACAGAATATCACATTTGAAATGGCAGTTAAACTGTATTTCAACGACAAGTATCCATTATCCGATATATTTCTAGCAGGATCTAGAGATGATTTCAAAGCGGAAGCAGAGAGTCTTGACTTTGGTAAAAATGTAGAATCAGCTAACACCATAAACGATTGGGTATGTGTCTTTGGTAAAGTTAAATGTAAAATTATCGAAGTTTGAATAAACTATGTATTATCGGTGGCGTAGTTGTATTACGGTACGATTACAAAGCTGAGGTCTCGGGTTCGAATCCCGGGTCGGGCAAAGGGATATTGGATTTTCTATTAATTATCAGCCCGGAGTCAGGAATTTGTGCCCGATATGGCGATAGACTCGCCCCCTATCACATCGTGGGACGAAATATGCAAGGCGAAATGTGGGTGTCCTAGTGTCGCATCTGCCTACCCCTTCGGGGATAAAGGCGTGAGTTTATGCATGTATGTATTTTTATACATCTGTTTTCATTTATTATCGCGTATTTACATGACATGATTAATAATTTATTATTACATTACATAGCTATTTTATATATTAAACAAAAGCCATATTATGATACTAATGATTTTAATCTTCGTACATTACTTTAGTTTCTAATGTGGCGCGTGTATAAAAAAGGATATTACGACGTTTGTAATGAATTAAACACCATTTAAATTCTAGGTGGCAAACCGAACGCACAATGAAATTAAAGACCTCGTTCCCGCTCAAGCTCTCAGTTCCTCAACACGCTTGGTATTGGTTAATGCCCTTTACTTCCTCGTAAGTTTATATTATGTTAATTAATAAGTACACAAGGTATTTTCAAACTTTTAAATTATATGATATTAACCTAAAACCACAATAAAATCCGTAAAAAATATTATTCATAATTATAATTGAATAATAAAAAAGTAACCTCAAACACCAAAATAAAATGTCACTTAGAGAATATGCTCTAGTAAGTCAAAGTAACTCACTTAAGGACGTGTTTAAAATTGGCGTGATTGTCCTTCACAGGGTAGTTTCGTAAAACCATTCGACGTAAATAAAACTAAGGACGGAGACTTTTACGTATCACCGGATAAGACAATTCATATACCATTTATGCACCAAACAGCGACGTTTGGTTATTGCAATTCTGGTCCTCTCAATTCACAGGTATGTAGGTTTGTAGAAAGATTTATTTCTTTAAAATATGTTTTTTTTTTTAATTACAATGTTTATTTCTATCTTCCAGATTTTAAAAATGGACTACGCTGGAGGAAATTTCAGTTTAATTGTAGTTTTGCCTAATGTGAGATTTGGGTTAGAAGACGTGTTAGATAAAATGAGAGATGCAGATGTAGTACAGAAAATGCTTGAATGCTTAAGACCAGTACGAGTGAATGTATCTATGCCCAGATATGACATAGCGAGTGATTTGGATGTCGCTGATCTCTTTAAAAAGGTAATTATGATATGATTGTCTCAGAATAATAATATGCTTAACTTCATACAAGTTAAAATATCATACTGTTTTATCTGTACTGTACGGTAATGTATCAGCCCATATATAATCGCCCATTTCTAAGCACGGGACTACTCAACAACCGAGATTTCGATTAAGGAGGATTAAGCCTTGGTCCACCACGCTTGTCTAGTGCGGGTTGGCCAACATCACATGCCACAGAAAATCATGTTCAGGTCTATTTGGTTTCCTTGCGATGTGACCATTAAAGTAAGTAAATAAATAAATACACCCAACAGTCACACACATAGTCCTGATACCACACTAAGATCGAGTTTTGTGTCGTTGATATCAGAAACAACGACAGACTTTTCGGGACACTCAGATTCGAAACAAATGTCTGTGAATCACACAAATATTTGTCTCGGTGCGGGAATCGAATCACGCGGGCTCGTGTTTCATTATCGACGTCTAGCCAGTCAGCGCCACGGAGGTTGTCAAATGCGTGGTAATTTATTATCAATGGAAACATGTCTCCGAAAAGTGTGCCCCGCGATCAACCATCTCGGCAGCGGTCTCTAGTGCGTTTCCAACTACTTCTTCAACTATATAGCAGCGTTTTAACTACACTAGTAAGAAAACAATACTTATTGACGCTATTTATACTTTCCAGGTGAACGTCGAGGAAATGTTTAATCCTGAATCAGACGGCTTCAAAGGCATATTAAAAAATAAAAATGAGAAATTATATGTGTCAGCAGCATTGCAGAAAGCTATGATTAGGTCTGACGAAAAAGGAACGACAGCAGCTGCAGCTACTGGTAATATTATTTTACAAGTTCTAGTAAATAAAATAAAACGCTCTTAAGAATATTTCCATAGCGAATAACAAAACATGGATAACGAAAGTTCCATTGTACTGTATCAGCCCGTAATCAGTTGAATACCGACTCCGAATATCGATTGTAATCGATAGTTCAATTATTGAGAGTAGTTACATAGGCCATAGTCATCCACTTTCACCTAATTCGGATAGGCCAGCGGTTCCTTCAAGATATTGAGCAGGATAATATAAAGTTGCAGGACTGCCTCGGTTGCGTAGTTGTAATACAGTACGATTACAAAGCTGAGGCCTCGGGCTCGAATCCCGGGTCGGGCAAAAGGGTATTGGATTTTTCTATTTATTTAACCCAGAGTCAGGAATTGTGCCCGATGTGGGGATGGGCTCGCCCCCTATCACATCATGGTGGTAGGTGTTCTGGTAGCACCTCTGCCTGCCCTTCTGGGAGAGAAGCATGAATTAATGTATGTATAGTACTTATAAAAATAATTACAAAAGAAGTCGATATCAGTGATATCATGCTATCTTTAAAATAATGTATTTTATAATTTAAATATACTTTTCTAATTTATAATAGAATAAAACTTCGTTCTAAATAGTCCGCTCCGAAATATCAGATTCATCGTTGTTACAAATGGTACACATCGTTGTTAGAATAATGTATTTTCACAAATAAAAATGGATGGCTCAGATTGTTATTGAGCTACACTCAAAGAGTTAAGAGTTATGCATTTTTATATGTTTTTAATTACAGCTGTCATTATAGCAACTTTAAGTATGCCAGTGTTCATTGATGAGATACCTAATTTCAATGCAAATCATCCGTTCGCATTTGCTGTTTTATCAAAACATGGTTTTGATTTCTTTGGCGTATTTGCCAATTAAGGTGATAAAGTTGTTGCATTAAGTTTGGACATTTGGATTTTGGTGTGCACTAACTGGAGGCTTAATTTTATTTATATTATTTGTATGCATTTTATCCTTATTCACAATATTACCACAAAATTTATGTAGCCCACAACCAATGTTCACTCCACCTGCACACGAATTCTAATCGACTACACACAGTTTTAAATATGGTAGAACGCTGGTATTATATTCATACTTAGCCAAATGGCAAGCATTGTACAGAGGTGGAAAACCCACTATAGTGGTCCATGCAGGTGTATCGCGTTCTGAGATCATATGTGAATATCTGGTATAATTTTATCCACCTATGTGACATAGAGTAGAGTACCGAGTCTACCTAAACCGCACTATATTCACCACCCTGTGTCAGTGCATTCACTTCGCCATGCCAATATAAAAAATACAATAAAACTCAAAGTAAAATTGTAACTTTCAGCCATTATCGTCGGTACAACGTCAGCAGCATACCCACCACCAGAAATACCAGTGTTTGACGCAAATCATCCTCATGTATACACGATTTATAATACGGGTGACCCTGCATTTGCAGGAGTATTCTGCGGATAAATTATTAGGTGACGTCACTGACCCATATTTCATCAATGTTGCTTCAATCGCTATTGCAAGAAAAATATAGTAACAATAATCTCACCCCCGCTCGTATATGTACAATAGTTAAAAAAATGTCTCATAATTTATAAATTGCAGCAGTTATTGTTGGCGTGAGAGCGGCTGCAGTAACGAACCCTCCCAAAATTTATCAATTCAATGCTGACCATGGACACGTATTTTGTATATATTTTAATAATGATCCTCCATTTTGTGGTGCTTACCAAGGCCCTTGAGGTGAATACCATAGAAAATATTCAATATTACTTTAAAATTTACTTTAATCACACACATCATTTATTAAATAACTAATATGATCTAAATATTTTATATATTTATAAATAGTGTTGCGCTATATAGAATAATTACTAAATATTTTATTTACAAACACGTTGTGATCGTGTGATGGTTTTATAACAGTATTCAGTAACAATTATTGAATATTGCATAATTTGCCTAGCCTCATGCGTTCAAGTTTTGCTATTATTATTTATCCTCTGTTATCAATTAAAATTATTAAAATGTGCATTTTTTTTCAGGTACAGATCCGTGGAATTACCATTTATTTATTAGAAGTTTTTGGAAATATAACAATTCTTTTGGAGAATTCATCAATTTGTTTTATTTACTAAAATCCTTTTACAACAAACTTTGACATGGAACATTAGGGAAACACCCTATTGCATGAATAAAGCAGAAGTTGTTGAATATTATGACACATATAAGGACAAGACTCCTGTGGGACTAGTTTCCAATTAACAGGTATTAGTGGAACTCCCTCCGGGATGAGAATATCGACAGGAAGGGATCAAATGAAATTACGAGTTAGACCTCACTCGAATCCTGGATAATCTGCTAAAGGAAACGACGTTATGGATGCCAAACCTAGTTAAAATTAGACGCTTGTTTGTTTCAGAATTACTCAATGTATAAACTCTTTTAATTCTTCGTTGGTTATGAGCTCTGAACCTGTAAAATTATTTCATACATATTTGATATTTTGCATAATGATTATACTAAGTATTATAGCAGTGGTTTAAATCCGTAATGCAAATTGAATTAAATAAAAAAAAAATCAGGATTATTTTGTCACTAAGTATTCAAATTTTGACAGAAAGTTCAAAATCATGAATACCGGGTTTATTTAGACTGCGACCGAAAACGAAGCCAAGTAGTAGTTTAAGTGGCTACAGACACAATGCAACTAAAAATTCTGAACAAAATCAACGATGGTTTCTTTTGTCCAATTTTTATAATTCATAATATTTGGGTGTTAAATACATAGTTATTGCTGAAATACTAATTTAAACCCTTCAATGCCACTGCGTCTTTAAAAATAAAACGGTTTACATTATTAATTTAGAAAAAACTACGTTTTTACCACCCAAACACGACGATAAGTAAAAAAAATATCGTCGCTTTTTTTGCCAAAATTTTTAGTTTTATTATATCTGAAGTTACTAAACCTACCACCTGGCTTCGTTTTCGGTCACAGTTTGGATATACTCTGTATAGTCCATTAGTAAAATAAAATATTACTATTCTCTTGAGTTCAATAAAAAAAAATGTGTAGTCAATTAAAAATAGCCCTGTATACCTACTAGGTACATTTGGGTAAATCCAAATGTCACGGAATTCGGATAATCACTAAATTGTTATGTCTGTAAAAATCTGAGTCAACCGAAGAGGGCGAGCGAATTGGCGTGGCGGTTAGATGAATGTTGTTGGGGCAAAATATACTGCGGGAATTAGTGATTATCGGAATGACCCTACATTTGCAATTACCCGAATAGACTATATTATGTATATACAAAATACTACCACTCTGAATTTGATTGCATAAATATGTTTAACTCAGATCTAATTAAAGCAAATCACACTGCGGAACGAGTACGTACCTACTTGTACCCGAAAATGGGCTACAAGATTGATATCTAACGTCTGATTTGCTTGTGCGAGTGTTAAGCTTTGCTTCCACCAGAGGCAGCCTCGGCTCGAGTGGCCGCCTCGATTCGAGGCTGCGCAAGTGGAGACGGCTAGCCTCAACGTGAGGCACGCCGCGCCACGAGCCAATTCGTCGCCGCGGATCGAGCCATATTTTGTCGGTTTTATGGCTCGCTCAAAGGAGCTTCAGGATGAGCCTTGCGTTTAATGGAGACAGACGTATTGCCTCAGGTCGCAATGGAGAAGTATCGACAACGATACTTCTGTTTGGGATCCGTTACATAAATAGTACCTTAAATAAATTACTACAAAAAAGTTGAACAGGATGCTTACAACGAGATTAGTGTAAAATTAAAGATTCCAATTCCCTAATTTTATTTATCCAAATGGTCTGCCTACGAACATTTTCAATTTTTGTAAGACAAATTTAAACCACGTGCGACATCGGAGAAACATGGTTATGAGTACGGTTTATTAACAGCCTTCAAAATGAAAAGTAATTAAAAAAAGTAAAGCGATTTTGAATTGAAATTTATTTAATAAATAACTAAAAAGGGAGAATTTTTTTTTTAAATTGGCCAACTATTTTTTTGAGGTGGTCGTTACCAGCTTATATATTATGTCATTATATATTATATTGCTAGTCCCATACACATAGAAGAACGGAAGATGTTTTTTTTTGCGACACTAATGTAAGTATTGAAGGTTGTGCTCACGTGCGTGGCGTTGCTAGTACTAACTGCTAGCCTCACTTTGCTCTGCAACGTACCTCGACACTCTGCCTCCACATGAGCCGCTTCAGTCTACCTCAAGTAGAGGCTGCTTGGCTCGAGGCTGCTCAAATGGATACAAAGCTTTACGGGTAGGCTAGAAATCGCAATCAGACTGCGGCACCCCGTCTTTGATAGCAACCATAATGACGTCATTCAGATTCCCCAAAACGTTTAGGCGCCGACAGAGGGAATCTCCAATAAACATTACTCGTGTCCATTACAACAAAACTATTACATGTAAGGTAAAACCGCTCACTCGAGCTCCTATATTCATGATTTAATTAAACAGTTGCCCTCAAACTTGCATATTGAGAGTCTAGGGTTCGTGACCGTACGGGAATTTGTCTTACAATGGAATTTGTAATTAAGATACAACGTCTCGGAATAAAATCTGTTTACGAACTCGTCTAAAGTATTTTATCTTGTGCGCTGCGGTTTTACGATAGTAAGCCGATAGAAGACGCAAAATTAAATAGTTAATTAGTTTTGAACGTCTTGGTTTTACTAATTTTCAATAGATCTGAGGAACAGAAATGAAATTTTCAAAAAGTAAATTATACAGAGTTGAACCAGCATAGGAGCAATCAATTAGGTAGTGGTTTATATCCGTACTCTAAATAAAACAATAATAAAAAAAATGCTTGAAAAAAATACGTTTCTCAAACCAAACAATCCTTGTTCATCAACATAAATGTAAAATGCTTATTACCAATTAATTTTAAGTGGCAACGTCAAGTCTCATATACGTCGATTAGAGTAGGGACCTTACACACGTGATTAGCATAGGGAAGGTGTTTATAATATGCAAAAACTAAGAACCTAATGTTAAAGGCGTGATGTTTATGTGTGGAAACCTGATTAGTGACTAAACTACTTCTCCACTGATTGATTTGTTGGACGTAGTTTAGATATTATACTTAGTGCAATGTGGCCCGATTGATTACCCCTATATGTTACATCACTGTATTTCATTGAATTGATCAGTAAATTTGTTTGTAATTTGTAAGAATATTTATTAGATAGATATAGGTCCACTTTATTGTACACCGTACAAAATATAATCAGGAAAATAAGAATGATAAAAAATACGTTTATAAACTGATTATGAATATGACCGTAAATCATTTGTTCATTAATCAGTTTATCTGCGAACAAGGAAACAAAATTCAATCACAGGATATCAGAAGAGAAATATTGAAATTCATACTTTCAACAGGTAAAGCAAAACGACTTGAGTAAACTAGTAAATTAGCTTCGGATAACATCGAAGTTGGTAGTAAATTTAGCTCAACTCTGTCGATTGCAAAGACCGTTGGCTCTCTAGCAAATTGATCTTATCGGGAGGCCACCCGATGTTCATAGTTAGTGGTCGATAGTTCATTGTGAACTCGCGAGCTGCACGGAACTCCGTCGGTTAACTAATTTAAAGGAGAATAAGCTGTTCTTTAATTGTAAGGATGCATATATTTGCAGGATGTTTCCTGAGATCGGAATGTTTTTCTAAATTAATACAAGTGTATTTGGCACTCTTTCTTTTTATTGTTTCTACAGTGTAGTGGCGAAGGCTCCATAGAAGCCAGTTCCTACCGGCTTCCCTTTTGTAATTTATCATTACACTATAAACAAGCAAATTATTCAAACTTATTTATTTAATATCAAAACTCAATTATTATTTTTTACATTCAACGACATCTGTCGGCCAGATACGTAAACATTACTAGGATGCGGCACAGTAAGCCCTTTTTACATTGCGAAGCGGTGCGACCTCTGGCGAATTCCTATAAAATTGTTCGGCTTATTCAATAACACTAGCGCGGCCCGTGCGCCGCCGCCCGCCGCCGCCCCGCCGCCACCGCGCCGCCGCCGCGCCGCCCGTTACGCATTGTATAGTATGCAACAAACCACGCAGAATTGTACCTTAAATTGATAATGATTTAAGGTTCAATTTACGCTAAAAAAGCAAGAGGCAAGCCGCAGCTTCTCCGGCATTTCGTGTGTTTAGGTATAGATATTACTTATTACAATAGCGAAATGCGGAGTCTAATGTATTTATAAGTGTTGTATTTACATTTTTACAATATATTCATGGTTCATGCAATTAGTTTTAAATGTTTTTAATAACAAAATGTGTAATATTAATATTATGGTTTTAATGGAAATTACTAATCGTTAGGAGCGTACTAATATGTTTAGGTTGTCGATTTTACAAATAAAGTTAGTGTTTAGATTTTAGGACGTGCTCGACCCTCGCCTGAGGAATACATTGTCTTACTAATGTTACAACTGATAAATGCGGGGCTATCGTACTTGTTAACATATTGAGTCTAGGTTTTTATTTCTTTAATATTAATCTTATATTCACGTGCAGTTTAGAAATATACTTTATTAATTTTCTCATTATGTAAGCATGGTTTACTTTTTATTTCATGGACATTGTTAATATTGTATAAGTACATAGGTAACGAAAATATTAAAATTTAATTGACGGCCGCAATAGGCAGATGCCACAATATCACTTACCAAATGAAACCCATTATTTTAGTTTGGTGAGTAAGATTCTCGGAGCAATAATTTGCTGGTGGGAGGATATTCGCAAAGGTCCGAATATAAGGACACACGTGCATAAGTGTGTCGCGTTTTGCGTTCATTCTGTGAAACATCACACAGTAAATTTTTAATCTCTATTCGGATTGCACTACGCTTACTATTAGTCGCATTGTAGTCATTTCGTAATCCCTTATCCCTTCTAATATTATAAATGTTAGTTTGTTTGTTACGCTTGCAAGCAAAAACTACTCAACCGATCATCATGAAACTTTGTACACATATTCTTGGAGGTATTAGAAGTAACATAGACTACTTTTTATTTCGAAAAAAATAGTGTTCCCGTGGGATGAAGAAGGAATTCCGATATATTTGCTACTTTTTCATACTCAAAAAGATGGGATGGGACTGGATTACATTTCATTAGTGAGAATGAGACGGGGCGGGCGGGATATAACGGGATGGGACGGGACGGGATGGGAGATTTCAAATAAAATTAACCACGCAGACGAAGTTTGCGGGCAGAAGCTAGTAACAGGATAAAGAAAATAAACATATTTTGTGTTTTGAGCTTCGGCTTCCCTTTTAAAAAATGTCACCCTTCGCCACTGCTACAGTGTGCCAGCAAAATTGATATTCCACCACTATTAGATTAACATTTATACAATCATTGTAGATGTCACATTTATTTAAGTTTACAAATACTTACAGCTCAAAGTTGAAGAATGTACAGGCAAAGAAACTAATCATCTTCTATTTGCTTTACATAGATATAGGCTGCATTCTATCAAGTCATGAATCAAAATAGCAATATTAGTGCCACATTATACCCACTCTAAATTTAACCAACTTTATCACTACTTTATCAGAATAAAGCGCCAATTACACAGGGAGAGTTCCTCGCGGCGAGAATCGTATGACATTATCGTATGACATAACTGACATTAGATCATAGTCTTCTGACAATGTTTACACGATGTAACTTTTTTATATTCTTACGATAATCGTATCTTCGAGGCGAGAAATTCTCCCCGTGTAAATGGGGCTTTACAAGAGCTGACTGCTGAGGTACGAATATGAAACTCAAATGAAACTAAAAGATCACGGAGTATATTTGAACTTCACAAAAGTCTCTGATGATACATGATGTAATAAATTCAGAACAAGGCCAACTTCCTTCTACATTAAATAGTTTCAGCGCAGCTCCTTCATACGATATCCTCAGCACGCACGGGAAAATTATTATTGGACTTGTGGGGATTTTAAAATTTTGTATTACTTTAACTTCCGCTTACAAACTTCATTTTTCGTTTTACATAGAACGGAATATTTACTAGAGAAAGTGGTGTAAGGATAGTTTGTTTATTTTAATTGAATTCTTGTTTTTATATAATTACCTATGTAGTGAATGTGAGATCACAATCATGACAACTACTTGTTATATTAGATAATAATATTCTATTTGTTAAAACAAAACACTAATAATAACTAATTTGTTTAAGCTACTTGACTTATTTACTCTATTTAATAATTGAAAATTATGATATAATAAATCCAAAGGCATATTGTAAGATGAGGGGGCTTTATATTTTTTATGTTATCGATAAACAGATTATATTATTATACAATCAGTGGTATAAATTAACTTTCGAAGGTTCAGGTAAAAATATAAAGTTTTCAACTTTGACACACTGCGGCGCAGTTTGTTAAACGCCGTCTGGGCAACGTGAGGCCGGGGTTCGATTCTTACATTGAGACAAAAGTTTTTTTTTGTTTTGTTTTTTTAGCCCATATGCTTCCCACTGCAGGGCACGGGCCTACTCTACAATCGAGAGAATCGATTGATAGTGGTTAGGCCATATAGTCCACCACGCTGGCCTAGTGCGGGTTGGCGGACTTACATACCGTAGAAACTCTTTAAAATCGCTACGGTATGCAGGTTTCCTCACGATGTTTTCCTTCACCGTTAAAGACAAATGTTTGTGTCCTCTCAACTATTTATTTCGGGTTTGAGTGTTTCTGATACTAAATCTCGTAACTTTGATATCCACAACACAAAACTCGATCTAACTCTAAGTCAGGGCTATCTTTATGACTGGACAGTTGGGCCTATATGACTTATGATGAATGAAAAAAAATATTAAAGACATTTTAAAAACTTGACTTATTTTATACCGTATTCTTTTCCTACTGTTTCAAGATATTCACACTCCGCTTTCTTTCATGTGCACTTGAACAAAATTATATTAGGAAAAATAAAAGTTTTTAATCAGACTAAAGTTTTTCCTACATATGGTGCCTTTATCCTTCTTTTATTATTCACAAGCCGCGGCTTGTGCCGTTTTATGTGTTTTGAAATTAAAATTGTAGCTCTTACGGAATTCTATTCTTTAACAAGAAACTAAGTCGTTTATCACATTGTTTGCTTTAAGAATTAGTTTCTGACGCTACATAAAATAAGCAGGATTTCATTGTAAGTGTGGTAACGAATATTAGAATATACAAAGGCTATTGATCCCATTTTGCACGAGGTGAGGTGGTAATACGTAAACGAAAATTTCTTAACTTCCTTCAACTGTTTCACGACACTTTTTCCTACTTGGCCAAGTGCTAGCCCTTATCACGAGGATCTTACTCACTCTGACTCAAAGCAAATGCTCCAATGAATTGAGTTTTTGACAGTTGAACATTGCGAATGAATATTTAAAGACGTAAGAGACCATGAACAACAGAAAGAGTTTCAGTTTTAGCAGAAATTTAACACCGTCGGCTAGTCGAGTCTATTCATGCACCTACAATATGGGAAGAGAAAGTATGATAACTGGTGAATTCGCATCTGCCATTAACGTAACCATTAACTGCAATGTCTATTTTTCCCGCCACTTTTGCTCTGTTGTGTTCCGGTTTAAAGGACTTTTTGCCATAGTAACTACTGGACATAATGAGACTTAACATCTTATGTCTCAGGATGGCGAGCGCAGTGGAATGCCAAACATGCTTTGTAATTCGTGGTGTTGTTTGGTGTTGCTACTGTCAATGAGCGGTCGTATAACGTACCATCAGGCGAATGGTAAGCTCGTCTCACCATTCATTGCAATGTACAGCCTGTGGACGTAACGTAGCCATAAAATCAATAAGGTATTTTTTCTCCAATTTAATCATAGAATCAAATTATTAATAGTCCTTTCTGTGGCTTACAATAATATGAATATAATTTATGTGAATTACTCAAGTAATTATCGTAAAGATCTTAATGTGAGGTCAGAACTATGTTTGTGACTGCTGGATAAAAAAAAAACAAAATTCTCTTTTAACTCCCCAGCTGTTTCGATCTAATACTTATTATAGGTGTACCAAAAGTCACCGAATAGTTCACACCCACAATTACACAAATACTTGGAACTTTCATTATTTTTTATTGTTTATCTTTCAACTACAAAACACTTAACTACATCTACAGCCCATCAGATGCAAAACTTTTTAACATTACACCACAATGAACATTACAGGCGGAAGATGTTAAATTATGTCAGAAAGACGTTCAAACCGCAGCTGATCCGAGGAATCGCCGGCGAAATCTTCACGGTTCTAAAGGCACGTACGACTTGTATAATATCTGGAAATTCAGTGGGACCATCTAAATTGGTAGGGGCTGGATAATAAACGGACCGGATACAGCACACCGAGAGGATTTATGAAACTAGACTTAGTATTAAAGTTGGCTGCCGTTTGATACGTGCGCAACGGAGACTTTAAATTATTTGGATAATATGAACTACTGTAAGCTTTTTTCGTATTTATGAATGAGTAAACGACTTGGTGTATGAAGAGAGCATACATAAGCCATACAATTACACAAGGATGCTTATAACACTTGGATTGAATGCCCTAATTGGTGGCTCTAACCCCATTTAAGTTTTTAAACAATGTTGGTATTATGAACCAGTCGATAGTAAAATAAGGTGAAAAAATCTTTGCATATTCTGTTGAATTACAATTAATTTTTTGTCACAAATAGACACTTATATTTAATTTTGCGTTCACTAGTTATAACAATGCCTATTAAGGTCTCAGACTTTTACAAAACCACAAAAATAAACTTGTTTTTTACGCTTGCAAAAATCATAAAACAAATATTTAAATATATTTATTATTCTTATAGTTCTTCATTCGTTCCGATTAAATCGTCTACTTAGAGCGCCATCTGTTTGCTCGAAGGGTAACTATTTGATACTCGAGTCTCCAGTCTCCACTGACAACCTAGTTGTTGATGTATGATGCTTAGTAAGTTTGCCAGTTTTCTAAGTCTGGTTTGGGAAATCTAGTTACGTATAAGAGTTTTGTCCGTCCCGGGATTCGAACCCGAGAACTCGTCGTTGTAATCATACCGTAGTACAACCGCACCGTGGCGGTCTGTATTTTACTATGATATTTCAACTATTACTTAATTTGTAACGCTTGTTGTTTCAATAGAATATATGTAAATTATTACTAATTAAATTCGTTTACATGAAGTTAAACATAAGGTTGTAGGTTTTTCGTATTTTTGATACTCCCAATCTAGGTATGAATGTAAAATTGTTTATTTTCTATACTGGCACGACAAAGAGACTACAGTGAGCTACAGGGGGGTTACCCTATTCTCCATCACGACGTCGAATGTTCGAACGCCTTACGTAAAACTGCACAAATGTACATACATATTATATACTCTACAAAATGTTCGAATCTTCTATCGTGCGTCGTAACCATAGACTAAGTTTGGAGTGAATGATAAGTTTCAAAGAGAATAGTATTGATTTTTAGAAGAGGAAAACTTTTATCGTTCGAACATTCGAACTTCGTGTCGGAGCGTAAAGTAACCCCCCTGGTTGTAAGCGCAGTGTAGTTCGGATAGTTATCAACTGGCTTGAGATGTTCATCTCTTGGTGTTCGGTATCCTGATTGTATCCGGATATACACAAAATTAACCTAAAACCCGATACGCCTACTCAGATCACTATAACCGGTCCGTGTCAACTATGGCAGTAGTCGGATATTCCTCCAGCAAATTGGGCCTCCGACAATCGCCCACACCAAACGAAACGCAATATTTTCATAATATTGATTTAATGATTTGTATAATTCAATAAATATTTTAATTTTTCAATTAGTAAGGCAATTATCGCCACTCAGGGTTGATACCAGACTGTTCGTTAATGCACTTCCAGGGCATGTTACCGGCGGCGATGCAGTCAGAAACACCTTTCTCGCCATTGGTGGAAGTAGCGCCTGTATTTAAAGATCCGATTACTGAAAACAAACGGAAGATAATTAAAATAATATGCATCGCAGTAATAAAGCGTCCATACAACTCGATTCCCACCGGCTTCCCTTTTGTTATTGTGTATTTTAAAACATATACACTTAGAGCGTGATTTTTTATGGTAAAAAAATTAAAGATGCCACCTGAGACAACGGGTTTCATTTTGAAAAATCACCCTTTGCCCGTGACATATCCGACGCATTATTTTATTTACTAGCACAGCAATGTGATTATAATGCATCTGGTATGTACCCATTGGCCAGAGATAGAATTATGCCGCGCCTATCGGAACCATTCTGCTGGCATGGTCAAATGCAGATATATTTTAAAACCCGTACTGTAGGTCCCTGCACGGGCAGAGTCCGAAACGCGACGCACATATCGAATATCAATGAATGGACATGCTTTTTAACATTAATATAAGTATCGTATCTTTTTTTAACGAAAGTTTCATCTGCATAGCCGTTATTTAGGAAAAATATTATTTAATTTGGCAATTGCTTCCATCTCAACTCTTATCATGCCTTGACGTTTTTATTAGCATTAGCCGTTTTTTAGAATCACATTTTTGTTGGTATAAATATGATTAAAATAAGTACTGACTGCCTCGGTAGCGTAGTTGTACTACGGTACGACTACAAAGCTGAGGTCTCGGGTTCGAATCCCAGGTCGGACAAAGCGATATTGGGTTTTTCTGTTAATTATCAGCCCGGCGTCAGAAATTTGTGCCCGATATGGCGATAGGTTCGCCCCCTATCACATCATGGGACTGAAAATACAAGGCGAAATGTGAGTGTCCTGGTGGCGCCTCTGCCTACCCCTTCTGGGATAAAGGCGTGAGTTTATGTATGTATGTAAAATAAGTAATAGTAAATATGACTAAACTAATTATTATTACTTACAACCGTCCACACTTCTTTCCTGTACAATCTCCTGAAAATAACAATAATGCTATAAAAGTTATGCATATTCTGAAATAATTAAGGAAAATATTTCTTACCATCTCCAAGCTATAACTGAGTACCAAGAACAGTAATAAAATAGAGTTAAGGAACATATTTATTTAATAAAATAAAGAAGCGGACAACTTAATCCCACCTTCAAAATGCTTGTGTTGATAATTGCAACCGATTAACAAATTAAGTCAATGCTATTATATGCCGGCGTAAGTGACGAAAGAACGCTATTACTAAATGAGTACGATAAACTAAGTGGTGCAAAGTAAATAAAAATATCTGCAATCTAGCGATTTTCTGATTATTGCAGTAGCTTACTTAGAATATTGAGTTATACCGGGTATATCAAGACTGCGACCGAACACGAATCCAGGTGGTAATTTTAAAACTAAGAAGGTGTAAATAATTATTTTAGGAAAACTATGAATTTATCACCCAAATACGACAATAGGTAAAAAGTTACCAAACCAAATTGGATGATTTTTTTTGCGATATTTTTAGTTGCATTGTGTCCGAAGACTAATACTACCAGCTGGCTTCGTTTTCCTCCGCAGTCTTGATTTACCCTGTACCTATACCTAATAGTGCCAAAGAAAAAAATAGAGAAAATTCTTATTTCTTGTACTTTCGTCACGCCAAAGAAGACAGCTACACATGGTTTATAAACTTGCACGACGCCAATGCATTTATATGCAGCTGGGCGAATCTGCTCCGCACGTGCTGGATGCACGCGTTACGCATATTAAGCCACGAGAATTGTTAAAATTATAATTTTAATAATAATGTTTCTTCTGGTCTTCCTATTATTTAAGATGCTATGATATTTGAAGAAAAATAATTCTTATGGTCGAGCTTTTGAAAGGTATCGTAAAATTATGGATGCTTTTTTTACCAGTTGGCAGTTAGCGGGTTCGATTCCCATTTCAGATAGGCGATTATTCATAAAGTGAGAAACCTCCTCACAATACGTGCCATGTCAAGCAATACTGCCGTTTGATTCTGGCTCTAGACCCAACGGCCTATTTATAGACTCTGGAGATTTTGGTCGAGGATCTTTGGTTTTAACCCAAGGACAGAAACAACAGTCGGGATAATAAGTGTTGAGTGCATTGTGATTATTATTTAAGCTATCGTTTTCGCTAAAATAAAATATACCCAATTAGGATTTTATAATACGATTTTAGGTAGGCATTTAAAAATAAATAACGCCAAAGAGTGCATTGTGATTATTACTAAAGCTATCTTTTCCGCTCAAATAAAAATACCCAATTTATTTAAAAATAAATAACGCCAAATTATTTTTATTCACCAGTAGATTTAAATTATAAGTAAAATCGCTAATCGCTTTTAACTTCCGAGTCAATATATTCATGTAAAATAAAACTACCTGTTCTAACGAGACTTTTTAGTATCAGAAACACTCAAACCCGAAATAAATAGTTGAGAGGACACAAACATTTGTGTCAATGTATGTATGTATGATCGAACCCCGGCCTCACATTGCCCAGACGGCGTTTAACAAACTGCGCCTCAGTGTCTCAAAGTTGAAAACTTTATATTTTTACCTTAACCTTCGAAAGTTAATTTATACCACTGATTGTATAATAATATAATCTGTGAATCGATAACATAAAAAATATAAAGCCCCCTCATCTTACAATATGCCTTTGGATTTAATATTTCATAATTTTCAGTTATACAATAGAGTAAATAAGTCAAGTAGCTTATAGAAATTAGCTATTATTAGTGTTTTGTTATAACAAATAGAATATTATTATGTAATAAAACAAGTAGTCGTCATGATTGTGATCTCACATTTACTACATAGGTAATCTCTCAAGTAAATATTCCGTTCTATGTAAAACGAAAAATGAAGGTTGAAAGCGGAAGGTTAAGTGATACAAAATTTTAAAATCCCTACAAGTCCAATAATAATTTTCACGTGCGTGCTGAGGATATCGTATGAAGGAGCTGCGCTGAAACTATTTAATGTAGAAGGAAGTTGGCCTTGTTCTGAATTTATTACATCATGTATCATCTGAGACTTTTGTGAAGTTCAAATATACTCCGTGATCTTTTAGTTTCATTTGAGTTTCATATTCGTATCTCAGCAGTCAGCTCTTGTAAACGGTAATGTATCAGCCCATATACGTCTTTCTGACATAATTTAACATCTTCCGCCTGTAATGTTAAAAAGTTTTGCATCTGATGGGCTGTAGATGTGGTTATGTGTTTTGGAGTTGAAAGATAAAGGTTAAAAAATAATGAAAGTTCCAAGTATTTGTGTAATTGTGGGTATGAACTATTCGGTGACTTTTGGTACACCTATAATAAGTATTAGATCGAAACAGCTGGGGAATCAAAAGAGATTTTTTTATCCAAGAGTCACATGTACATAGTTCTGACCCCACATTAAGATCTTTACGATAATTACCTGAGTAATTCACATAAATTATAGTCATATTATTGTAAGCCACAGAAAGGACTATTAATAATTTGATTCTATGATTAAATTGGAGAAAAAAGACCTTACTGGTTTTATGGACACGTTACGTACACAGGCTGATCCCAGAACGCGACATGATTGCGTTGCTCGCTGTGACAGGTTGAACACATTTTTTATTGCAATGAATGGTGAGACGAGCGTACCATTCGCCTGATGGTACATTATACGACCGCTCATTGACAGTAGCAACACCAAACAACACCACGAATTACAAAGCAATGTTTGGCATTCCACTGCGCTCGCCATCCTGAGACATAAGATGTTAAGTCTCATTATGTCCGGTAGTTACTCTGGCTACAAAGTCCTTTTAACCGGAACACAACAGCGCATTTACTGTTTGGCGGGAGAAATAGACATTGCGGTTAATGGTTACGTTAATGGTCGCCATGGCAGATGCGAATTCACCAGTTATCATACTTTCTCTTCCCATATTGTAGGTGCATGAATAGACTCCACTAGCCGACGGTGTTATATTTCTGCTAAAACTGAAACTCTTTCTGCTGTTCATGGTCTCTTACGTCTTTAAATATTCATTCGCAATGTTCAACTGTCAAAAACTCAATTCATTGGAGCATTTGCTTTGAGTCAGAGTGAGTAAGATCCTCGTGATTCGGCAAGTGATTTGCTAGCACTTGGCCAAGTAGGAAAAAGTGTCGTGAAACAGTTGAAGGAAGTTAAGAAATTTTCGTTTACGTATTACCACCTCACCTCGTGCAAAATGGTATCAATAGCCTTTGTATATTTTAATATTCGTTACCACACTTACAATGAAATCCTGTTTATTTTATGTAGCGTCAGAAACTAATTCTTAAAGCAAACAATGTGATAAACGACTTAGTTTCTTGTCAAAGAATAGAATGCCGTAAGAGCTACAATTTTAATTTCAAAACACATAAAACGGCACAAGCCGCGGCTTGTGAATAATAAAAGAAGGATAAAGGCACCATATGCTGTCGCCAACCCCCTAAATTAACTACTATTCACTTTATCTGGGTATGGCGAAAATATTAGTATAATGATAGTTACATATTAATTATTATTAGTACTGTATCCCTATTGTAAGATCTCCACAATTGTTATTCATTAGTATCTACTGATTAAATAGTAATAGGCATTAGTATCAATCTTATAGAAAGCATACAGATACATTAAGAGTTGATCGGTACTCTGGATTAAGTTTGAATCTATAATTACTTTCAGCAGCGTCTCGGATCCTTTGTAACTTTATCAAGGAGCACCTCCTTGTACTTGTGACCGGGTCACATTTGCATTGTACCATTGAGACCATGTCCCTTAGTACTATTTCTCTCGGGGCGCACCTCCTGCTGTCTCGCCTGGGACCGAGTCCCAGGGGTGGCTCAGAGGCGTACCTCAGCCATTTGATTCATTGTTTCTTATGCCTTGGTGTATTAAGGTGCCCCCTGTGTGTGAGTCAACGGTCTGAAGGAACATTCCAGACCGCATGTGTAGTGTACGGCGTGAGAGCAACTTCTCAGACCGTGAGTGTAGTGAACGGCCTAAGTACTCCGTCTTAGACCGCATGTGTAATGCATTCACACCAGCACATGTGAATATGGAACCTCACTCTTTGAGTTCCCTGGCATTCTCATCACATCATCGTGATCTTGCCTCGTGGCCTCCAACCTCCCCTATAGCCACCCCAAACCTCGCAACGTCTTTACTGATCCGCTCTTAGTGACACTACGCCGAAACTGACTCCGATCATTGACTCAATGAATCTGTATACTGTCGCTATTAGTTTAACTAGCCTGTTTCGCCATGTGCGTTCTATTTGTTCTGTACATCTATCTACTTGTGTAGCGCACATGTCCCGTGACGACACGTGGTTGCGTCCTGGTGGACTTAATACAATCGTAAATGTCAATATCTTTGTGATGTGTTTTATGTGTTAACAATCAATGTACTCACCCCCAGGCACAGCCGCTCTTGCTTAGGGCTCCTTGGCGGCTCCACCAGTGCGCTTACGCACCTTCCCCTGTCGGGTCTCACACCAAAATGGCCGAGTGCCACAAAATGGTTGACTAAGACGCTGTCACGATCTCGACAGCGAACACAGCACCAACATTGGATGGCGCACTAGCGCCATCTGTTATTTGGTTGCCGTAGGCAAATCGAATCTGCCCCACTAATTTATTTTCCTTATTTATTTGCATTTCGCGACATTTCGCGACATATGCAGGAAAAACTTTAGTCTGATTAAAAACTTTTATTTTTCCTAATCTAATTTTGTTCAAGTGCAAATGAAAGAAAGCGGAGTGTGAATATCTTGAAACAGTAGGAAAAGAAAACGTTATTAAATAATTCAAGTTTATAAATGTCTTTAATAAAATTTTTCATTCATCATCAGTCATTTTTTTAATAAATAGGCCCAACTGTCCACTCATAAAGATAGCCCTGACTTAGAGTTAGATCGAGTTTTGTGTTGTGGATATCAAAGTTACGAGACTTTTTAGTGTCAGAAACACTCAAACCCGAAATAAATAGTTGAGAGGACACAAACATTTGTCTCAATGTAAGGATCGAACCCCGGCCTCACGTTGCCCAGACGGCGTTTAATAAACTGCGCAGTTTGTTGCGCAGCAGTGTGTCAAAGTTGAAAACTTTATATTTTTACCTGACCTTCGAAAATTAATTTATACCACTGATTGTATAATAATATAATCTGTTTATCGATAACATAAAAAATATAAAGCCCCCTCATCTTACAATATGCCTTTGGATTTAATATATCATAATTTTCAATTATTAAATAGAGTAAATAAGTCAAGTAGCTTAAAGAAATTAGTTATTATTAGGGTTTTGTTATAACAAATAGAATATTATTATGTAATAAAACAAGTAGTTGTCATGATTGTGATCTCACATTTACTAGGTACATAGGTAATGATATAAAAATAATAATTCAATGAAAATAAACAAACTATGCTTACACCACTTTCTCAAGTAAATATTCCGTTCTATGTAAAACGAATAATGAATTTTGAAAGTGGAAGGTTAAGACTACAAAATTTTAAAATCCCTACAAGTCCAATAATAATTTTCCCGTGCGTGCTGAGGATATCGTATGAAGGAGCTGCGCTGAAAGGGGGCGGGTACGCTACCACGCACCTCTAAAGCACAATTTCTGCAAAATCAAAATTATACGATATGCAGACAATTCGTCAATGCAATATTGGACAAGCGGAATTATACAGGGTATATCAAGACTGCGACCGAAAACGAAGCCAGGTGATAGTATAAGTGACTTCAGACACAATGCAAGTAAAAATTTCGCAAAAAAAATCAACAAATGCCCTATGGTGTTGCAGATGTCCATGGGCAGCGGTGTTCACTTACCATCAGGTGAACCGCATGCTCGTTTGCCCCCTATAATATAAAAAAAAAAAAACTTTTTTTTGTAATTTTTTACTTATCGTCGTATTTGGGTGATATATACATAGTTTTCCTAAAATAAAGATGTCTATCTATATCAGCCCATATACGTCCCACTGCAGGGCACTGGCCTACTCTACAATCGAGGGAATCGATTGAGAGTGGTTAGGCCATATAGTCCACCACGCTGGCCTAGTGCGGGTTGGCAGACTTACATACCGTAGAAATTCTTTAAAATCGCTACGGTATGCAGGTTTCCTCACGATGTTTTCCTTCTCCGTTAAAGTGCGTGGTGATTGACTATCAATACACACATAACTCCGAAAAGTCAGAGGTGTGCCCTGGGATTTGAACCCGCGACCACCGTGGACAAGTAGGCAGCCGCGCCTGGTCCGTTACAAACAGGCCACCACGCACTTACACGCACTAAAGATGTACACCTCTTTATTTTGAAACACGCAATGGTACGTAAAGGTTAAAATTAGTATTTTCGCAAAAACTAGTAATTTACCACCCAAACACGATGATTTTTAAAATATTCTAAAAAAATATATGTCACAGTTTTGGCGAAATTTTTATTTGCATCGTGTTTGTAACCACTAAAACTACCACCTGGCTTCGTTTTCGGTCGCAGTCTTCATATACCCGGTATAAATCACGTTACAGTATCAAATGTAGCCTCATTTATTTACAATTAATGTGTATGTCTACGATTATGAAATAGACTTACATGGGCAATTTTCAATTGGTATGCAAGTATTGTTATTATCCCGAGCATAACCATCTTCGCAATAACATTTATCTGTGCATTTTATGTTATTTATCGGGCATTTGCTTCGTGTGTCCAACGTTGCGCATTCAGTATCACAGGGTTCACCACAAGCGAAGTATTCGTGAGGGCCCGTGCATTGTACTAAATGAAAATAAAAAACATGACATTAATTATTTCTATTTGTATATTACGATTTGTTGCCTACTTGGTTATTTATTAAAAATTCCATTGTACAATTTTATAGATCGCTGGTTCCTAAACTAGGATATATCCTGTGTCTTAGGAAACCAGTGACTTCATATACATTAAATCTCAGGATTTTATGAAGATTTTACAATAGTTAACAATTGAAAGAAAAGTATTTATTTAGGAAAAATGGTTTTTAATTTGGCAATTGCTTCCATCTCAACTGTTATCGGCAACTGTCATGCCCTGACGTTTTTATTAGCATTAGCCGTTTTTTAGAATCACATTTTTGTTGGTATAAATATGATTAAAACAAGTACTGACTGCCTCGGTAGCGTAGTTGTACTACGGTACGACTACAAAGCTGAGGTCTCGGGTTCGAATCCCGGGTCGGACAAAGTGATATTGGGTTTTTCTGTTAATTATCAGCCCGGAGTCAGAAATTTGTGCCCGATATGGCGATAGGTTCGCCCCCTATCACATCATGGGACTGAAAATACAAGGCGAAATGTGGGTGTCCTGGTGGCGCCTCTGCCTACCCCTTCTGGGATAAAGGCGTGAGTTTATGTATGTATGTATGTATGTAAAATAAGTAATAGTAAATATGACTAAACTAATTATTATTACTTACAACAGTCCACACTTCTTTTCTGTACAATCTCCTGAAAATAACAATAATACTATAAAAGTTTTGCATATTATTCTGAATTAATTAAGGAAAATATTTCTTACCATCTCCACGCTATAACTGAGTACCAAAAACAGTAATAAAATAGAGTTAAGGAACATATTTATTAAATAAAATAAAGAAGCGGACAACTTAATCCCACCTTCAAAATGCTTGTGTTGATAATTGCAACCGATTAACAAATTAAGTTAATGCTTTTATATGCCGGCGTAAGTGACGAAAGAACGCTATTACTAAATGAGTACGATTAACTAAGTGGTGCAAAGTAAATAAAAATATCTGCAATTTAGCGATTTTCTGATTATTGCAGTAGCTTACTAAGAATATTGAGTTATACTGGGTATATCAAGACTGCGACCAAACACGAATTCGAACACGAAAGTGTGTAGTTTTAGTGTTTATAAACACAAAGCAACAAAAAATTTTGCAAAGAAAGCGACAGATTTTTTTTTCAACTTTTTAAATATCATCGTGTTTGGGTGCTAAATACCTACTCGTAATTTTTGAGAAAATAGGATTTTAACCATTACGTACCATTGCGTCTTTAAAACTAAAAAGGTGTACATCATTATTTTAGGAAAACTATGTATTTATAACTATGTAAGTGCATGGTGGCCTGTTGGTAACGGATCAGACGTGACTGCCAACATGTTCACGGTGGTCGCAGGTTCAAATCCCAGGGCACACCTCTGACTTTTCGGAGTTATGTGTGTATTGATAGTCAATCACCACGCACTATTACGGCGAAGGAAAACATCATGAGGAAACCTGCATACTGTGGCGATTTTAATGAATTTCTACGGTATGTAAAGTCCGCCAACCCGCACTAGGCCAGCGTGGTGGACTATTTGGCCTAACCCCTCTCAATCGTAGAGACCTTCGAGATCCTTTCGATGGTAGAGGAGGACCGTCCCCTGCAGTGGGCCGTAAATGGGTTGATACAGAATGTGTTTATCACCCAAATACAACAATAGGTAAAAAATTACAAAACAAAATTGACGATTCTTTTGCGATATTTTTAGTTGCATTGTCTCCGAAGTCACTAATCCTACCACCTGGATTCGTTTTCGGCCGCAGTCTTGATTTACCCTGTACCTATACCTAATAGTGCAAAAGAAGAAATTAGAGAAAATTCTTATTTATTGTACTTCACGCCAAAGAAGACAGCTACACATTTGTTATAAATTTGCACGTCGCCAATGCGTTTATATGCAGCTGGGCGAATCTGCGCCGGACGTGCTGGACGCACGCGTTACGCATATTATGCCATGAGAATTGTTTAAATTATAGTTTTAATAATAATGTTTCTTCTGGTCTTCCTATTATTTAAGACGCTATGATATTTGAAGAAAAATAATCCTTATGGTCGAGCTTTTGATAGGTATCGTAAAATTACGGATGCTTTTTTTACCAGTTGGCAGTTAGCGGGTTCGATTCCCGCTCCAGATAGGCGATTATTCAAAAAGTGAGAAACCTCCTCACAATACGTGCCATGTCAAGCAATACTGCCTTTTGATTCTGGCTCTAGACCCAACGGCCTATTTATAGACTCTGGAGATGTTGGTCGAGGCTCTTTGGTTTTAACCCAAGGACAGAAACGAAAATCGGGATAATAAGTGTTGAGTGCATTGTGATTATTACTAAAGCTATCTTTGCTGCTCAAATAAAAATACCCAATTTATTTAAAAATAAATAACGCCAAATTATTTTTGATTCATCCAGTAGATTTAAATTATAATTAAAATCGCTAATCGCTTTTAACTTCCTAGTCAATATGTTCGTGTAAAATAAAACTACCTATTCTAAATTCACTTGTTTAAACATGGCAATGTACACTTTATACTTATCTTTTATTCACTAAAAACATGTTTTGTTTAATCTCCTTATTTTATGGCTGCGCCCTACTTATCTAATGACTGTGACTACTTACTGTGACTTAATTTTTTTTTTTCATGTGCTATGTTAATGTGTACTTTTTAAAGATAGAATCAAATCAAACTGACTATTTATAAAAACTGTAAAGTTAATTAGAGCAGTAGTGATAATTTTGTTTTCTAAATACAAAATCGCGTCATGCTAGACTGCAACTTCTTAAAGAGTACTCCAACTAAATACTATCCCTTATTTATAAAATTCTTCGAAATTTTAAAATTTTAATTAAGAAATATTTCTTACTGTGGAAGAGTCTTTTAATCGAAACCGCATCTGTGCACGAAGACTCTTAGTTCTTGCATAATTTAAATATCCTTTTCCATACAACGTTAGCATTTAATGGCTGTCGGCTACATGTTCTTTCACTGAGAAATAATTATCCTTTAAGATTTAGGAATTAAATTGATTGCTATAGTCATTGCTATAGACAAACGATTTATTTAAAATCAAAAATTACACAATTTTATGGAAAAATATCACATGGGAGCATTCCATTTATCCATGATAACTTCAACGAAAACTACAATTGATTTAACTTCGACGCGCAGCTAGATAAGCTACTAATAATTGTAAAAGAGGTTGCTTGTTTGATCGCCGCACCGAAATGAATATAGGCATTGACTTATATTCTACCTATAGACAAGACACGTCATAGACATAAAGTGCCCCCGTATTTTAAAAGCACACTGCAATATTACATCATTTACCTGGTATTTTATTAAAATATTGGAACTTCTTGAACGATTTGCTTTAGGTTTTACGGCGAAGATCAAAATAAACTACTTTTAAACGTATGCGATAAGGCGTAGTGTCAGGTGGCCAACAGTGAACCATTGGTACACAATTAACCAACACTCATTCCTTACAAACGCGACGTTGCGAAATCGAACACCGAACACGATTCGGCTTGTTTTCCGTCGCCTTCCGCCCTCCCCAATTGACGGCACGCTCCCGCCAAAAACGCACGCGTACAGCGTTGGTTTACTGTCGGTGTCAAAAAAAGTAAGAAAATGTAAGTCCATTTATATTTTTCCTACAACCATTGTAAATTCAATTTCATTATGTTTTAACCAATTACACATGAAAAGGGACTATTCTTTAATATTTTAGATATTTGATTACCCTTTGATTTCGTTTTATTATAATATGATTAAATAACCTCATACGTTAAAAAAAGAATCTTGAACCATGGTTCACTGTGTTCCTAATCATTTAACTTTTAACTGTCAAGCGGTTTTTTTACTAAATAATTTTATTGCTTCAGAATGGGTCGAACTAAAACAGCAAAAAGAAAAAACGGTGGACATGATGCACAAGATATTATGATGAACGCGATACATAGGAAAGATTTCAGAAGAGTCAAATGAACCGGAATATGACTATTTTGTATCCTATTTAAAACTAAAGAGTAAACTTTATCATAAATTTGTTGAACCATTGGTACCTGATATGGCAGGGATTGTGAAAAATGATATAAAATTTATACTTCCTAATCCCAAAGTTGAGGGCAGTAGTCGTCGCCAAGGAACAGATACATTTCCAGTAAATTTGTCACTTTTGTACTTTCCGTTTCAATTTTCGTATATATATTATGTTAATTTTGTTTCTAAGTATTATGTTATAGGACTATATTGATATCTTCTAAATGTTTTAGTTCCTTAAAAATGTGATTTTAAGACTAGGAAAAAGCTGGTTAATTATAAATTAGACTTAAAAGAAACGTTCCTAATTAGACTTCTAACAAGTGCTTTTTGAGTGTGAGTTTAAAATATGATTATTGCTGTTAAATTAAAAAATAAACAATTTATAAAACCAATTATAAGTATGTTATTATCCTGTACAACACTTCTTGACAAAATTCTCACTGTGTGCCTATGGTTGTACACAGTGGACCAAACGCCGACTTAAAAAAAGACAATAACTGTTATTCTATGAGCCTTAAAGTTGTAATTTGTATACAAAACAAATATGTAATATTTCTTCACCCTTCATCTAATAAAAACAGTTTTTTTATTAAAGTAATGTAAGGTGGATTTTCGAAAGATCAAACTTTTACTGGTTCATTCTTGCCCATGTCACCATACTGTACTGTCACTGTCACGAAGCAAACAGATTTATGTGCGGTGCATGCACCGCAAGTAGGTGGGACACATTTTGTGTACTGAATGTCTTATCTAGTGTAACATTGATATCGATTAATATGGTTATGTTTCGGATTTGAATATTTTTGTGACCGAAGTCTCATGAATTTTTAATATCTATGTATGGCGATAGGCTCGCCCCCTATCACATCATGGCGAACAAGGCGAAATGTGGGTGTACTGGTGGCCACCTCTGCCTACCCCTTCTGGGAAAAAAGGCGTGAGTTTATGTACATATGTATGTATGTATGAATATCTTTTTTTATTCGTGGGAAGGAAAATACAAGATGAAATGTGGGTGTCTCGTGCCACTGCCTACCCCTTCTGGGATGAAGGCGTGAGTTTATGTATGTATGACACATTTAAGATGACACGTTTACTGGTTTAAAATAATTTATCCCAGCCATATCATAATATAATTAGTTGTGAAATGCTCGTAAGTATTTATATTTGTAGTATTTCGATGGCTCCAATTAACACTCCTCTAACTCAAAACTCATAGGTTTACAGGAGGAGCATTTGAAAGAAAAAAGTTGATAAAACCTTCACTATTGCAGATATAATTATGAGTTTTTTTGTGTGAATAGCTGATTTACTGTTGCTTTAAACCCCATTAATGATATTTTGTACATCTTTTTGGTTTTAATGTTAGCTCTACTTAGAGGAATGTAACAGAAAAACTCTTATTCAAAAATAAGATACACTCCGCTAACTCACAGTTAGTGGAGTATATGAGGGAACACTAAAGAATACACAACTTTAAATTAAATCCGTGTTAGAACAAAAACACATATTACTTACGTTAAAAATCAATTTTGTAAGTATTTTACAGTATCATAACCATTATTTTCTGTTAATAAGACCTATTCTATCAACTTATAAAAGTTGGCGTTGTATAGTTATAATAATAAGAAAATCTTCGGCCGTGATACAAACCTCTATCAATAATATAGCGTAATGTTACTCAAAATGTGTATGGACTTGGCGGTTTGTATTAGTAAATATTAAAGAAAATCGTAGTATTGCACACTAGTTGGTTTTAGCTTTTTAAATAATAAGGGGTATCTATTGAAGTAAACCTATTTTATACGGATTTTATCGCGATTTGGTTTAATTTTTACATTTTTTAACTTCCTGACGTTTCGATTACTTTACAGCTTTCGTGGTCACGGGGCGGACTCAAAAAAATATAAATTAAAAAGTATAAAATAGTTTTATTTCAATGTGTAACATTCGCGTAAATCTAAAACAACCATTAAGGAGTATCTAATTGGTATAATATAGCCAAAAACGTTGTTAAAATTTTATTTTATGTAGTAGGGAAGTATAATTCGGAACAAAGTTCAGATTTAAACAGAATATTTATTTGTATTTATTATAAATCTTCAAAATGTCTTAATAACACAGCACTCTTGTGGTACGAATAAAACTATAATTTTAACTTAAAAACTTCTAGGAAATAGTATTCTTACATAATAAATCACAGTAATATGTTCGTAGGATTTTTTAAAGAGATGATGAGATCAAGCAATGGCATGTATTGACAATATTTTGTAATATTAATGTGTATAATATTTTTTCAAAAATTAAAATCATAAACAAAAGATAATAAATGTAATATTATCAAAATTTAAGAAAACAAAAAATGATTTTAATTTTGCTAATCAATTTTCTTCATCATTATTATTCGTTTCGGGTTCTCCTGTCACTGACAAATTCTTATAAAAATTGTGATATTTCTGAAGGACTATGCTATTGATACAAAAATAAACTAAGTCCTTGTACTTAGCTTTGCTAATTGCCAAAACGTTTTCATATGCCTTTTGTGGCAAAGCCTCCACACGAGGCTGTCTAGTACCCAATTTTTTGAAGCATTGAATTTGTTGCCGTTCTTCATCACCTAAGCTGTATTAATTGTAACTCAAAACGCCATAATTCTCTGGAGAAGCTTCAATTTCTTTAATTATGTTCCATGATACTTACTCATTGCATACATGTTTGGTCCAATTTTTTACAACAATGCGTTTTTGAAGTCGAGAATTATATCTTGTTTCATCTCTATAATAGTGCAAGGCTTTCCGTGTACATTTATATATATAATATATATATATATATATATATATTTACTATCGTAAAGTTTTCATCTGTTTCACATTAATTCACATTGCTTATAGGTTTATTTATATAGGTTAATCTTTAGCGTAGGAATTTCTTTACAGTAACTTAAGCTGTTTATAACATTAAGTTTTATTTTGTTTAGGACTTGGCACCGATTTCAAACCTATCAATAGGTAGCACATACAAATAATTGTATTTTATTGATATGAAAGCTATAGGTTTGCATAAGAGGAAATCCGTAACACGGAAATACGGAGACGAACCGGACTCACCGACATTGGCACAATTATAGCTCGACGGAAGTGGAAGTGGGCAGGCCACATATGTCGCAGTAATGATGGCAGATGGGGTGAAGCAGTGCTGGAATGGAGACCAAGAACTGGATATAGAAACCGGGGCAGGCCCTTGACGAGGTGGACCGACGACCTGGTCCACGTGGCGGGGAGGAGCTGGATGAGGACTGCCCAGGACCGAACAACCAGGCGTGCACTAGAAGAGGCCTACACTCAGCATTGGGTGGATACATAGTTTGAAGAAGAAGAAGAAGAAGACTAAAACTTGACTTTAATACTGAACCTATTACAAAAAGAAGCATTTTTATGGGACCAAATGACAGCTATTTTGCATCCAGCTAAAGAAGAATTACGTAAATCGGATCATAAATCTCAGCGTAATCGCTGTACATACATAAAAAAAAACCAACGAATTGATAACCTCCTCTTGAAGTCGGTTAAAAAGTGATCACAAGCGGGCAATACACCGCCAACTGTCAAAAAGAGTAAATATTAACGAATGACTCTCCGCCAATTCTAGATGGCGGCATGCTCCACGCGGGCTGCCCGCCGCGCGCGCCGTAAATACTCCGCTATATTAACATGGCGGTATGTCTATCGCACGATTGCCGAAAGTACATATAGTTAGCGTTATGTAAACCTGAAAACTTCTTTATTTTTCACAATATTTTTCTAAATTTTGGTGGGCGTAATACTTACTAAATAGTAAAGCAATTTACGTGAAAAACGAAAATTTCAAAATTTTGAGTTAGAGTAGTGTTCATTGGAGCCATCGATTTGATGTTTCCAATAGTGATATTGTTTCATATCAGTTTTCTTTTAAGAGGTGCTAGCCGGTTGTGATGTATTTAATAAAATACATTCTTTAATTGTCAATTTTATTTATTTCTGATAATATATATTTACTATAAAATAAATACAGTCATAAAGAACCATAATTTTTTTTTCTGCTGTACTAGAGCATCTGGAAATAGAAAATATTCATTTTATAATTAATGATATTTAAATCTTTAAGGGCCACTTTGTGTAGACTCTTACATAGAGCATCTTAAGCGATCTAACATTTCCAGTTCCTGATTTAAAAAATTAATGATGGCGAAACTTTTCACTGGTGGTAGGTCTCTCATATTATGTCAGAGGATGCCCGGGCAGGTACCACCGCAATGTCTATTTCCTCCGCCTGAAGAAAATTGTAGGCAGAGTAACTACTGGACATAATTAGGCTTGATATCTGATGTTGCAGGATGGCGAGCGCAATGGAATGCTAAGCATTGCTTTATAATACATGGAGTTGTTTGGTGTTGTTACTATCCATGAACGGTCGTATCGCTTACCATCAGGCGAATGGCATGCTCATCTCGCCATTCACTCCAATAAAAAAACAGAACTTAAATAACTTCGGCGTTGAAAGTTAAATATAATCGAGGTTATGACTTTTATGCATACTCAAATAGATCAATATACTTCAAGACATTGAAACTCGTGACTTTTTCTGTTAATGCACGTGAATGAATTAATTATCTTTTAAATAACTTTCTTAATGATATTTTTATAATTTATAGTCTTGATCATCTCGGTTAATTTGAAAACAAAAGTAGTATAACGAGATTACAGAAGACTAGTAGCTATAGAACTATATTGCTGAACAGTACTGTTAGTACTGTAGTCATACCGTAGTACAACTTCGCCACCGAGGCAGTCACGTAAATAATACACATTGAAATAAGATATGGAAATAAAAATAAGTTTAAATATAAATAAAACAATTAGTACGTAAAATAATAATATGTTGATGATGTAGACTGGACTAAAAAAAAATATCTGCATTGGGACGAAGCCGGGCCGGGCCGCTAGTTACAATATATTATTTGTATATTTCCCTTTACAGATATCGCAAATCAAACTCAAGGGTGTAAGGAAAGCCACATGTCAAAATAAAATTCGCTTTTATTTTCCAAATTACATATTTTGTACATTTTCCAAATAAGATTTTTGGTGGATTATGCCATTCTCACGTTTGGGGAATTTCTATAAACATGACCTGTAACAAAAAAAGAACTATGATGTCTATAAGAATAAAAACTTGTTTACCACATGTACGGGCAAAACCATTTAATTTGATACTATTACTGGCAAGTTATTAATTAATTATGTTTCTTCACTAAGAGTTTATTCGTGTACAGAAAGAAACCGCTCGACAGAAAATTGTAGTTATGAAAATAGAAACCAAATGCTATGTTTGCAAATAGATCAACGTGCGGAGACAACTTACCTAACTGATTAAAGGATAATTAAAGCTGTCAACAATGGCGTTCCACTAGGGTTACATATGTAGACAATATAAGTGGAGTTTATCACGATTTCTCGCGGCGAGTCTGAGTACTGCGTGGTACCTGTAATTGAAAAAAAAAAACAATATATCTTGTTACTAGCATGCTCACTAATAGATATGGTCATCTTCCACTGGAGTGAAAGTTAGAGGCTAGAAGTACCGCTGACTAGTGCCCTGTGGAGATCAAGAGCGATTCTCTTGCCACCATGTGTGGCGCACTCCTAACAGCTTTAATCACATTAACGAGAGCTCAGCGAGTTTAAGGCCCAATTGCACCAACTGTAGCCTTACCATGACCTCTTAATGCGACGCAATTCAGGACCTATTCCGAACCGCTTTGTGTTTTCTTACCATGACATCGTTTTAGCCGATCAATTTAGGTTAGCGCCTAAACTGAATCGCAAATCGTTCGCAAATCACGTTTTCATTCATTCAATTCGTACCATGACTAAACTTCAAGACCTCAGTTGAGTCGCTGATCTGTCAAAACTTGCGATTCAAATAAAGTTCTTTATTTACTACCGAAACTGAACCGTTATTGAATAAAATAGATATTTCAGTGAAATGAATGCATTAGGAAAGTAGGTAACGTTCAATAGTGGTTTTTTAATTATATTTCTAAGTAATGTACATTGAATAAGCATAATTTATATTATTTTAGATGTCACATAATTTATTATTTTTCGAATAGTTGGAGTGTGATAATGAGGATAATACCACAATAATACTTCACGTCGTAAAATTAATAAAAAAACAACAATTCAATACTATTTTAGCATAATAATCAAAACACCCGCGTTCCGAGAATGTCACAACTGACAATCTCGAATCTCATATATCATAAAGAAACGTTCATAAGTTTGACACACTATTTTGCAAGTTGACGCGCATAATATACATATTATTATAATCAATTAAAAATAATACAAATTGATATAACGTCACCTAAAATACTATTCTGTGTCAATCTGCAACATTCACATTGAAGGTAATCTTAGCCAAAAGTTAATACATAGTACAATAATACAAATTATCAATCGTATTTATATTATCGTAACTTTTCCACGATTAAGTTTCAGAACGCTGCTAACTGGTGCGGTGAGAAAGAAACAAAGGATATGGTGATTCTATAGCGCTGTCTCTTTTTAGCTTTACGGATCAGAGACTTTTCGTTCACTCATTTGGTTAGTTTGCGACTCACTTGCGATTCAGTTTAAACATGGTCATGGTACGAAATAAAACGATAACCTAAACTGAATTGCATCGCAATTGAATCGCTAATACAACGGTCATGGTAAGGCTGCTGTTCATAACTTTGACTTTGAAAATGTCAATCCCATACATTTGCAATCTCAAATACGTCTAAAATGTATGGCGATGACATTGTCAAAGTCTAAGTTATGAGCTGTTAGTTAGTGCAATTGGGCCTAAGGGATACAACAATTTCATTCAAAAAGAAGATAAACAAAGTAGACATTGTTTGTCTACTAATATATAACCCAAGAATAATGAGCATATAGAGTTATTATTATATCATACTAAATGTCACTTATAGGAAATAAATATTAGACAGTACTTAATTGGTTTAAACAGCATAAAACGGTTCAGCATGCAATTCGAGTGGAATTTTTTTGCTAATGCTAAATGAACACCAATCAAAACAAGTCTATATGAGGGTTAGAAGGAATAAAGAAACTGATGGTAATTACTTACTAAGTCTGTGTCAATAAAAACCAAAATGTTGACAAGAACTTTTGATTCTAATATGGAATATATGTGATGCAGAAAATTACATATTTACCTGTTCCTTCTAAATCTGTAATTTTTATACACATTTTGTGGTACATGTGGCTAATATGTCCAGAGCCATTTTCAAGGATGCCGAGGAAGCCATCATAACCAGGGGAATACATCTGTGGCATTTGATTGACCTGTAAATATTTAATTTCATGTGATTATTGATACATGACTATTAATAGATGAGAATTAATACTTTCAATTCCTAGAATATTCATCCTACATGCTAGAAGTTAGGTAAGCGATAAATGTAGTAACAATCACATGTGTCGCCGCTGGAAGGTCCATTCAATATTTACATACCAACTGAAGACCGTCTACGTAGTCTTCGCTTCCACATATGTAATCATACATAGGAATGGTAAATTTAATGTGTTCATATTCTGCAGTATTGTCCATTAAACTAGCGAAAGATTTGTAATCCCGAGTGTTGTAAAGGAACTCAGTGTGACGTCTAAGTTGTGGTTGTACCAACAAAACCGTTAAGTCACCTTTGAGATCCATTTGGATAACCTGAAATAAATAATATGTTTAGTTTATTATTTACACCAAATATAAATTAGAGGAGGTATGTTATATTATGTGTATCATTTTAAAAATCATCGAAAATGTTCAAACGCGCTGAAATTAGTAACTAGAAACGATTGCAAAAGCTAATAAAATAGAAGCGTAATTTGTATCCGTTAAGATAAGAAATGTAGCAACAGGAGTTTCATAGTATTGTTATAGTTACTAGCATGTTCTATGTAATATATCGATGAGGTATTAAACGGTAGGCAAATTAAAAACGAACTGCTTCCCCTATAATAATGTGTTAAAGACAACCAATAGAAGATGAAGAAGTTCGCATGTAAAATACGCACATGGTGTTTGACTACTAAAATTAAAATCGTCCTCTAGACAGATACACTGTTGAAATTTATTCAAATACATAATCATACAATACCTGAGCGTCAAATTTCTCGTGATAATAGACTTTACCTAATCCTTCACCGACCCACACTGAAGGTGTCGTGGTTTCGTCTTCACTTATTATACTTTTACTGAGAGAAAGATTTTGATATGAGACCTGGAAATAAATTACTAGTTAATATAGTTGCAGTAGCAAATATAATTATTTTATTGAAAATAAAAAGTATTATTTTAGTTAGCTTATTTTATTTATTACAAAAAGTGCGTGGTGGCCTGGTGGTAACGGACCAGACGCGGCTGCCTGCATGTTCACGGTGGTCGCGGGTTCAAATCCCAGGGCACACCTCTGACTTTTCGGAGTTATGTGTGTATTGATAGTCAATCACCACGCACTTTATCGGTGAAGGAAAACATCGTGGGGAAACCTGCATACCGTAGCGATTTTAAAGAATTTCTACGGTATGTATGTAAGTCCGCCAACCCGCACTAGGCCAGCGTGGTGGACTTTATGGCCTAACCACTCTCAATCGATTCTCTCGATTGTGAATAGGCCCGTGCCGTGCAGTGGGACGTATGTGGGCTGATATAGATTTATTATGAAGGGGTTATTATAACATAATGCTTGGTTACAATATATAATAGTGACCGAAAACTAGTATGAAAATCAGTTTATGCACTATTTTTGAGACCTATTTTGAGCCCCCACTAACGCAAAAATTACCTCAAGGTAGTGCGTAGAACTGAAGATTATTCCTGTGCCTGGATGAATATCTTCAGCCGTAACTACAGGGGCTGCATGCTGAAAATATAAAAGCCGTTATTACATATTTAGTGTTGCTTAAAACTTCATAAAATAATAACGTATGTAATACCCCTTGGTTGATTTCCTCTGCTACTTGCTCAGGATCACTATAATCGAGGACTTTGGTTGCACCCTTAATCAAACCGATGCAATTTTCAAAACTTTCACTGAATTTATTTTCAGTACTAGTGTATGCCATAATCTCTAGCGTTGAAACAAAGCCGTCGCGTTCTTCGTTAGTGATTTCAGCAGCATATTTTGGAATAAAGTATCTCATCTAAAATAATGGAAATATTAAATTTTATTTTATGTAATCATTATTTTACGACAAAAATACAAACACCATTTGTTGAAAGTGTTAATCAATAAACATATAATACATTATTACCTCATTATTATCATTGAAGTTGACCAAGTTGTATAGCTGAGTTTTAAGCTGGTCGTTGTTCGCATTATTTGATAATAGACTTAAGATCAGCATGAGGGATGCGACAGAAGTGATACGACTTTCTCCCGGATGTGTCCTGTCTTGGTTCTGAAAAGAAAAATACGTGTGGGAAATATTATAAAAACAACCTAAATTAAGATAAATCATATTTTATAAGAAAACTAGCGGCCCGTCCCAGCTTCGCCTGGGTGCAGATATCTTTTGATTCAACTCCACATCAGATAGATGTTATTTTTCGTACAAACTCTTGTATACCTAAACCTCTTGAAACCTAAACTCGACGTAGCTACCCTACTGTCGCTTCTTTTTTAACTATGACCTGTCCTCCTCAATCCCGTCCCGTTCCGTCTGTCAAGTCACTTCCCTTTCTTTCTCTTCATTATCCATCCTGTCTCGACCCGTGCCTTTACATTTCGTCCTATACCATCAAATGAAATCTGTCAACTATCCAATCCTATCCCGTCCCTCTCACTCTATTCTATCCCATCGCTCTATACCCAAATAGTGCGCCTTACAATTTTTTGACATTAAGACTTCAACGATTGCGGATAAGGAAAATCGGTTGAGTAATACGGACGCTTCAGCGATTTTGGTTTCCATACAACATGTCATTCCTTATTTCACCTCAATAATTTTCTTTTCCAAAATTGTTGGTTGCCATTATTTTTCGTTTGTAATAAAGCGAATGAAATATAATTTTCATAATATTCATAATATATATTTTCATAATATATTTACATAATAATCATAGAAATAACTTAACTGGTTTTGATTTTCTATACAACATTCCAACCCTTTTTTCAACCGCTTTGGAAAAATATATAGGTATAGCCTATGACACTCAGGGATGTTATATCTTTGTAACGGTGAAAGAATTTTTAAAATCGATTCAGTAGTTCCGGGGATTATGATATTATGTGATTTTTTAAATTATACTCGTATAATGGTGGTGAAGGATAGGACATTGTAAAAAATTGTGATAAAAGTGATTTCCGATTTTAAAAAGAAGTTTAGTTTACACAAAATACATTTCTGAACACACGCATATAAACATTTAACAGCCAATTTAAATGTCAATCCTTTTTCATTAATGACATTATTCTACATATTTAAAATCTATAAAATAATTTTTAATAAAAAAATAAAAACCGACTTCAAAGTGCCACTACAAAGTAACAAATAATATATATTTCATCGTACTAGTACCCAATGATTAATGTTCTTATTGACTTGACTAGCTAACAAATCTTAAATACGTATTATTTTGAAGGTGGGTCGCTAAGTGCCGAACATGTACGCCTTACGCTTAACATTAATTTGTGTAAGTAATTATAGCGAAAAACACGCAAGATTTACACGGCATTTTAATTTGTCTTAATATATCAGGTCGTAATCGTCCACTGTTGAGCATGGGACACAACATACCCTTTCTTGTACTTAAAGGCCTTTATGTCATGCAGGTTTCCTGACTATGATTAAAATATATCACTGTTAAAGAGTTTGGTAATTGAATATCATCAACACACAAGTGACTCCGATAATTCCGGAGGTGTATACCCTGGAATTATAACCGAGACGGTGGTCAACCGTCTCGTGGATAATATCTAGATAATTATCAACAGGCTACCACGCATATGTAATACACATAGAAATTCTATCAAAACTTCAATAAATTTTTGATTTTTACTTATATTATAATTATAATTATTTTATAATTTTTACTAATAAATTACGTAGGATTAGCACAATATATTCATTTGTGTTTAATTTACTTATGTGCCTTTCTGAGCCAACATTGCAGGATCTACATGTAATATCAAATGGTGTAACATTTGCTTAAATTTATACGTGTTTGATATTTAGCGACCCGCCTTCAAAATATTACGTATTTAAGATTTGTTAGCTAGTCAAGTCAATAAGAACATTAATCATTGGGTACTAGTACGATGAAATATATATTATTTGTTACTTTGTAGTGACACTTTGAAGTCGGTTTTTATTTTTTTATTAAAAATTATTTTATTTGTCCCTTTTTAGTTTTGATAGGCATCGTAATGATGAGAAAGGTGATCATGATATAATCAAAACGATGTCTTTAAAATTTACGAATTCTTCAGACCAAACATGATATTATTGCTGTGAAATTATGAGAAGATTGTAAGTCATTATAATCATGATATCCTCTATTGTTAGACACTGACCAGGTCGGATTTTCTTAGTTTACGTCGGTAATAATTTCCGTATCTATTTCTCTCACTCTCCCTCTTCTTCACCTACTGTTTATAGTAAAACTTTTATATTGACAACTGAAATTAATTGTATCTATTATCTAACCCCCCCCCCCCCTACACGCCTTTCTCCTTTTAACCCCCCTTTGTAGTAACACACTAATACCGAACCAGGTGCAAAAAGAATTATTGCTGTACCGTTCAATTTTGAGGAGTTCTGCTCTTCAAGTCCGAAGATATTCATCAGGTCTTCACCATTATTTAATAACACCAATCTAACATATCATACTTGTCGACAAAATAGTTTATTTTTAATCGTTTAAGTACTGCCAAAGATATTGAGTATTTACATTAGTATCTATTTTCTCCCCCCGTACTTGGTACGTACCAAGAAAACGATCTAAAATAACATAAAATACATTACATTTGTAAACTTACATAAATACAAAGACCTGCGACGGTGGTACTGGCTTCGTCAAATTGTTTCTTTAAAGCATCATAATCGTATCCTGATTCAAGCTCGGTACAAATTCCAGTATAGCCCTCTGTTGATTCATAGCCACACCGTGCTGGAATAATTAAAATGTTACATATTATTATCTTAATAAAATACAAAAAAATATACTTAATCGTCACCAGTACTCCATACGAGTTTGGTTGATTTAGGGTAATTTTGACATGACCCTTGTTAAGGGTTTCACCGATTTGGATAGTGTAGGTGAAGTGAGTAAGACCCTTACCGACTATTCCGTCTATCTGTATTAAATCTCCTTTCATCCATTCACTTCTCCTCATTATAATATATCATACTCATTATAATTTATTAGTTCAGTCATTTGGTTAAAAAGGGCTGCGACCGAAAACGAAGCCAGGTGGTAGTTTTAGTGATTACATACATGAGCTGGTGTACATTATTATTTTAGTAAACCTATGTATTTACCACCCAAATAGGACGATAAGTAAAAAAAAAAAACAAAAAAAATACGCTTTTTTGCGAAATATTTAGCTGCCATGTGTCTAAAGTCATTAATACTACCTGGCTTCGTTTTCGTTCGCAGTCTTGATAAACCCTGAATGTATATAAGACAATACTTACAATTGACGGCTTCGTTCATTGTTCCCGTGAGTAGTTCTATATAATCTTCTCCACGAACTGTCGCCACTAGGGCTACGAGTACTATTTGCTTCCACATAGTGCAAGGTTTTGAATGATGGTGTCCGAACCGAAAAGCGCTTATATAGGAAATATTACACACGTGTTCAAACAAAATTTTGTCACATTTTCCAATTTGTTTGTTAAATTTAAATAAGGTGAACTATTATACTAAAGAACAAAAGAACGTATGTGAAAGAAATTTGCCCATATTATTATAACACCATGCGGAACTGTTATTATTCTAGGTATTGGTAACGCATTTTAATTTCAGTCCAGTACCTTGTTTTGTTCAGTTATTATTTACTTGATTCATCTTTGACTACTGGACTATATTATTGCAATTACTATATAATTTATTACAGTGTCATACTGGATATAATTTTTCAAGGTCGTGACGCTTTTGTGCAGCTCTGCGCGGCGCATCTCGGCATAACGCAAATCATTTAAATATTATTTGAAACATTTTGTATAGGGCATACTGCACTTAAGCGTGTGGCGCGACAGCTTTTAATATTCAGTAAGTACTGTGATAGGCAAGGACAATTGCGATAGCAACAAGGTATATTGCAATTGAAAACATAAGCTAAGTATTTTCATCATTTTAGACATGAAAACTTTCGAGAAACTACGGGTGTTTTCAAGTCCTATATTGATTTATTTATAAAGTAATCCTCTAATTACTTTTTGTTGTGCAATGACTTGCAACACTGATATACGCTCTCTCAGTATAGGTCCATAAGGAGATTTAAAGTCACTTTACAGACGATGAATAGAGCTATAGCTATATGTTTTGCATGCAACATAGAATAAGGATGTGAATCCTTAGGCAAATAAAGGCCACCAATATGACATACAGAATTAGAAAGCTGAGGCAGGGCTCATAGCATGTAGGACTGAACGTACAAGCAAACCAAGCGTCGAATATACGCCTACACTTTAACAGACTATCTAAATAATGTTGCAGTAAGTCGCTGTATGCAGACCGTGCAATAAGTGAGAGGGAAAAAATATTTTATCAACTTCAAGTTCAAAGATATTTTTACAAATAGATCTTGATCTCGGTTGGTTACATTGCATTCAAGTTCAGACGTTGGATTTCATTTTTTCTCAAAGGAACCCTAATTAAATATAGACTGGCAATAAATATTAAACAAAATTGCAAGAAAGGTAAATACAGACGGAAATAATGACTGTTGTCTCGCATGTACAAATATCTTGCAACGCGATGAAAAACGTGACCTCATCGTATCTTTATGTATCATTTTGTCAGTATAAAATTATCAATAATTTATGGTCTTCTCTGGTACTTTGATATTACCGAAGACTAGCAGTAGCAGAACTGATGGTCAGAATAGGTGACCATACACTGTCGGATCTGTCCAACTTACGTGGCCGGCAGTTCTTTAAATGTGAGTATAGACAAAATATATATGCCAGATACACCGGGTATATCCAGACTGCTACCGAAAACAAAGCCAGATGGTAGTCTTAGTGACTTAGGCCACAATGCAACTTTTTAATAGCAAAACCAAACAACACCATGAATTACAAGGCAATGCTTGGAATTCCACTGCGCTCGCCATCCTGAGACATAAGATGTTAAGTCTCAATATGTCCAGTAGTTACTCTGGCTACAATGTCCTTCAAACCGGAACACAACAGCGCATTTACACTGCTGTTTGGCGGGAGAAATAGACATTGCGGTGGTACCTAACCAGGCGGCCTCTCACATAGTGTTTGGGCGGTAAATACATATTTTTGCAAAAATAATAATATAAACTCTTGCGTCTTTAAAAATAAAATTATGTACATTATTATTTTGACAAAAACTATGCATTTACCACCCAAACACGACGATAGGTAAAAAATTAAAAAACGACGCTTTTTTTATGCGAACGTTTTAGTTGCATTGTGTCTGAGGTCACTAAAAGTACCACCTGGCTTGTTTTCTGTCGCAGTCTGGTTATACCCGGTATAAGTGTATATTTTACCCATATTCAAACCACAACAACGGATGATCGACCCTGTGTGGTGAAATAATGGATCAGATTTGAGACTCGTCCGGCGTAGACATACACTTCGATTATTATTCATAAACTAGAGGGAGCGCTGACATTTGCGTCTTCAAAAACGTCGATTTTTTTTGTTCGTAATGTTGGTAGCACTGCTAAGTTATTTATCAACAAATAAAACTATAACTATCCGTCTAAAACGAATTTGAGTGGAACTCAATTGGCCTTAACTATTTTTTTATTATTTTATATTTCAAAATATCCTTTTTGTTGGATAACCGGTCAAATTTCACCCAATAGGAGGGCAGGAAAGGCTGGCCCCCCATCACCCTTTTTTATCTACGTTTTTGAAGTATCAGCGCTGTCTCTATACTATAAATACTCGTAAGAGTATACAGTACCGAAATCATAATATGTGTCACTCTGCACATACTCCACTTTATGCTTTGCAGACAGCCTCCGTGGCGCAGTTGGTTAGACGCTGGCTGTGAAAGGAAAGGCTGTGGGTCCGATTCCTGCACCGAGACAAATTTTTGTGTGAACCACAAGTATTTGTTTCGGGTGTGGGTGTTTCTGAGACCGAAAAGTCTCTCGTAGTTCCTGATACCCACGACCCAATCTTAGTGTAGAGTCAAGTATATACATGACTGTTGGGTGTATTTATTATTTATTTATTTATCAGTCTCAAATTGCGCACTGAGCATCGGACTGCATTTTCCTACTTAGAGTGTAGACTATCTGAGAGCTAGTCGCTTAAAGGGGTACATAATTATAAACTATTTTATAGATATTCAACATTTGTGGGTGCAGCAGTTTGTCGTCTAAACACCTTCACACCAGCAGACAAAGTTTGTTTTCTGAAGTATGATATACAATAGTTCTGTTATTTATTTAAATATATATTTTTAATAAAACACAGTATTCTTTGTATTGCATTTATTTTGCAGCATTGTTTATTTGCATTGGCACCGGATAAGAATAATATTAGGTAAACGCGTTGGCCGCTGGTACCAGCAATACCATAAAACACTGCGTTATTACTTCAAATAACGTAAGTATATTTGAAGCACATATTATTATTGCCTTTGAATTTACTGGACATTCTCAGAAAAAAATCTTTTTAACATAAAATTGGCAACTTACTTCAATAATAGGTTTAGGCCAGATGTGTACCACTCAACACAGGAGTCCAAGATGAATCAATAACATAAAAAGCAAAGCCGGAATTAATTTCAACGTCTGTGGTTGAGCACGACTCTGAATTTGTTGTAGTAGCTGTAATTCAAAAAAACGTTAAAGCAGAGAATCATATGAAGTTATAATTATTATCTGATGTACAGTCTCGATTTGTTGGTAAATTAAAATTCTATAATATTTTATTTTATTTTCTGTATATACATCAGCTCATATACGTCCCACTTCCTGCAGTAAATAATGCTTGTAACGGCCTCTGAGGGGTTTTGGTCAATATGCTGGCGTAGGCCCGGCTCGGTCAAGTAAAAGAAACATAATATAATATTATACATTTCTCAATACATACCATTTTGTCCTAAACCCTTGATTGACATGTGCATTTGGTGGTACACGTGGCTCACATATCCAGATTCGTTTTCTAATATATTCAGGAAACCATTAAAATTGCTAAAGTACATTGTTGTAAATTGATTAGCCTGAAATATTAAATTAAAAATTTTCAGTATAGAATAATTTGTGGTCTACCTGTGCTTAATATCATTTAAGACTAAATCACCTACTGCTGAGTATAAGACTCTTCTACAATCAGAAGCTCGATTGAAAGGTTATAATAAAAATCTAGTTTGTATAGCGAATACCTTGTTTTTGCTAAAATTTTCATTTAAATCCTTTCGTACCATCGTGTCTTTAAAAAAAAACAGTATACATTATTATTCTAGGAAAACTATGTATTGCATGTATTCCAAATACGACGATGAGTACAAAATACAAAAAAATTAACGGTGTTATTTAAAAAAAAAATAGTTGCATTGTGTCGGAAGTCCTGGCTTTTTTTCGGGCGCAATCTAGATATTCCCTGTAAGTTTATAAATTAAATACATTAATTTGGTATAATATGCTCACCAGTTGAAGACCAGCGACTTAGTCTTCACTTCTGACAACGTAATCATTCAAAGGAAGTAGAAGATTAAGGTACGTATCTTCCACTTGGTTGATAACTCTAACAAAGTTTCTGTTATCGCGAAGATAAAACAACAAATCGGGTATCTAACCGACCTCGGGCTGGATAACTAGCAGGTAATGATCTCCTTTCAGTGGCAAAAGTACTACCTGGAAATGAAAAATTAGTTTGGTATAGTTTTAATCCTGTTTCCCAGAGATGCTATGGCAGAGATGTTACCAGGACACTCACATTTCGCCTATTGACTTCCGTCCCATGATGTGATAGGAGGCGAACCTATCGCCATATTGGGCACTAATTCCTGAATTCGGGTTGATAATGAATAGAAAAATCCAATACTACTTTGCCTGACGCTCAGAGATCTCAGCTTTGTAACCTTACCGTAGTACAACTACGCCACTGAGGCAGTCATAGCATTATGTTATAACCCCTAATCGCGTACCACTAAACACGGGCCACCTTTACAATCAATAGTTCGATTGAGAGGGCATCGGGCATGGTCCTTTACTTAAGCCAGTTGTCGGTTGACGAACTTCAAATACTTTAGAATTTTTTGTATACACTGTATGGTACGCAAGTTTGGCATGTATGGAACTGAGAAGACGTCTGTCATCGAGTAAGCTCCGGAGTAATACAGTCGTTTTATTGTGCACTAATATATTAAAGTTTCCTAACAATTGTTTTCTTCACTCAAGTGCAGAGTAATCATTATAAATAAATACATAACTCTAAAAATTCAGAGTTGTCTAGCATTATACTCATCATCAGCCCTTCTGCATCCACTGCTGGAGATAAGTCTTTCCTATAGCACGGCTCTGGGCTCGACCATCAGCCCAACGTGTACAACCACCACCAGCCACCCTACGAACACCGTCGCTTCACCTGCATTATACATCATAGCAAAAAAGCGACGTTACCTTTGACTGATGTTTTTCGTCAAAATAGTATTTAGCTTGACCTTCACCTTTCCATACAGCAAGTGTGGTGATGTTGTCTTTACTTAAATAAAAATCGATGTTAACTTGCTCACTGAAGTTAAGCCCGTCGAATTCAAACTACAAATAAAGCAAAGTCGTCATTCAATGTTTCGTCTTAATAACCTCTTAACAACAATATAATTAGGAACATGTATGTATCTATATTCGCAAATACGTCCCACTGCAGGGCGCGGGCCTCCTCTACAATCGAAAGTACGATTGAGAGTGGTTAGGCCATATTGTCTGCCACTCTGGCCAAGTGTGGGTTGGCGGACATGTATGTATACCGCAACGAATGTATATTATATAAAACACGCAATATAATTTGTAAAACATTATGTACTCGCAGACAAACCAAGCATTTGGTTTTGCGAGACTATATTTTATAAATATTATGTAGTTTTTCAAAATATAATAATTAATTTAAAAAAAAACATCAGATAATACAACGAGTTAACGGGTTTAAATAGAATTATTTTACAAACTGGCGGAATTTTCGAATCTTATACGCTGTTATGAATTATGATTTGATAGATTATACAATACCTCGACATTATGGCAACTGGCGGAAATCAATCCTGTATTAGCCCGGATATCATCAGCTGCAACAACATCCACAGCGTCAAAAGACGTTTGACCTGCAAACTGGAAAGCAAAAAATAAAATTAAATAGGTAAGTACTTATAACATTTATGGCCGTAGCCTTTGCGGCGTAGTTGGTTAGATGCTGGCTGTGAAACGCGAGGCCGCGGTTCCGATCTTCGCAGCGAGACGATTAATAGTTATGTAAGCCGCAAGTGTTTATTTCGAGTCTGGGTCTTTGTTAGACCGTAAAGTTTCTTGTAGTTTCCGAAACCCACGACGACTCAAGACTTGTATCTTGGTGTGGGGCGGGACTATGAAACTGAAAGGTATCGGATATTACAGGGCATGGAGCACCCAGTTTTCTATCTCTTGACCACTGACGTAGTATTTACCAGTCTTTTATGGGGCCCGCTTATCAGACAAATATGAGGCCACACACTTTGTCGTTTATATCGGCAATTTTTTTTTATAGCAAGAATGGATACCCGAGCATGCCATTCGCCTGAAAGTAAGCGATACGACCGCTCATGAACAGTAGCAAACCAAACAATACCATGAATTACAAAGCAATGCTTGGATTTCCACTGCGCTCGCCATCCTGACATATAAGATGTTAAGTCTCTCTATCTTGTGTCCAGTAGTTACTTTGGCTGCAATTGCTAATTATATTGGTAAAGGCGCCTGAAATTCCGATAACACCTCATGAGTATTATAGAGAGACTCTTTATTTTTATTAAAAAATATATAGTTTCGACAATCGCAGTTGACAACACTTTCACCGACATGCAGATTTCTGCATAATCAACCATTTAACCACCAATTTAACCAACGCCGATAGAAAAATGTAACCTAATTTGTTTCCTTATAGCACCCAGCTTATAAAGAAAAATTCAGCTAGATCTACAATTTATAATTCAGATTTTTACGTGTTGAATATAAAGACAATATATTACCCATTCATTAATTATTTCAGCTGCAGCAGATGGATCACTGTAGTCAACAACTCCTGTTTCACCATTAATGAGTTCACTGGTACATTTTTGGTAGTTTTCAGTAAATTTTTTGCTGCTAAACATTTTTGTAGTTATAGTTGAGACGAAATCTCCATTTGTAGCTACGCTCTCTCTGGCTATTTTCGGATAAAGGTATCTGACCTAAAAGAGTAATATAACAACCATAACTTTTTGAGAATGAAGTTTTTTTCTACATATCTAGAGCTCGTTTCCATTATTCGATAACTCGGTTGATACCAACATAGCAAATGGATTGCAGAAACTCAAATTCCTTCATTGAAACAGAAGATTTCCCGCATCTAGCATTCAAACCCATTTGGCCTATTTGAATGAGCCAGAAGAAAGTACCTTGAATATAATGTGTAACTTTGCCCTTACACCTAATCTTACTTATGATGGCTATAAAGAATTTAATGTAACAAATTCAATCCAGATTTCAGTATGAAAACTATAAAGAAATATATATTTATTACAAAGGTTTATTTTTTTTATTTTTGGGTTTTTATTCTTTATTTTTCAACTGCCCTTTCTTTCTCTTTCTCTTATATCCATCCAAAGGTTGTCTGGCAGCGATCGCTTAGAGCGATAAGCTTGCCTTTGTACTTTTGTTTTGTTTGTTATCTCTTTATGTTGTAATGTTTTTTAAGGTAGAGTAAAGATTAATAAATTGAAATAAATAAAAAATTATATATGTACCTCATTTTTATCATCTAAGTTGATGAGGTTGTACATCTCTCCGCGAGTCTCATGGATAGCATTTTGTGATAATTTTCCTAATAAAAGCATCAGTGCTCCAACTGATGTGAGCTGACTTACACCTTCGTGAGTCACCGTCAATTGCTGAAATATTTTCACATAATTAACAAAAAAGTCCAACTAGTACTGACGATACAAAATCCTGAAGTTTCATCACAAATTTTTGCATAACCACAATTTACCTTGGAGTTCCTTAAACTTTCAAAGATTATTTCAATCGTAATACCTTATTTTTTTATACTTTCGTATTAAATGAGTGAATGGATTACTTTAATTCGAATAAAAAAAATTGTTACCTAATTGTTTTAAAAATAAAGAAAGCTATTGCCATTCGAAATTGGTTAATTAATTAAAGTTTTATTTGTAATGTTAATTATTTTTTTATGATGAAACCGGCTTATTCTTACGGCCTTATTCATATACAGTTTAAAAACCTAGTTGAGTTATCGAATGTTTTGTCCCTTTCGCACGACTTCTGAATTCGGTTTGAGCGAAGAAAACAAAACATTCTATAAATAAAATAGGTTTTAAAACTGTCTATGGATAGGGCCGTTAGTATATAAACGTCTTTATAACTTAAAAGCATATCTAAAATGTCGCCTGATTTTATTATTTAGTAGGAGACTGGTAATCAGATAAGTTGCCGCGCGCGCATATTACGGACACGGTTTACGCACTTCATGTTAAAACTTAATTAATCGGTTTGTGAGTTGAGTTCGTGACTTCTTCGGGTTTTTTATTGGTTATTTGTTACTCTGTGTATATTCGAACATTTTGGATTGGCATTCTATGCAACAAATTATGTTTCTTCGGTAGGTAAGTAATTTTACTTTTTTGTGCGGGTAGGATAAAAAAAGCCGGAAGATCTTATTGTTTTATCATAGTTTCTTCGAGAGATCATTTGTGTTTTATTATCAATGTCGTTAATTTAATTTGTCGTTATTACATAATTTGTATACTGCGTTTGATAAAATTGTCTATCAGTAATAAACAGTTAAAATGATTGACCAAATCTACGCACCGTTTTGTAAGTACGATTTGCCTGCCCATAAAACTTTTTTGTTATTGAGACGTAAAAGTGATAAGTACCTAATATACCCCTCACAATAGCAGTGGTGACACCGATCACATTTACGACCACGTCATACACAGAACCCAAGTATTCTGTGTATGATCTGTGTATTCATAAACTCAGGCCTTTTTCTTAGAAGGGGTAGACAGAAGTGCTATTTCACTACGTTTCGCCTAGTGCGTTCCGTCCACGATGTGAGGGGGGCGAGCCTATCGCCATTTCGGGCCACAATTAGCAAATCTTAATATAAAAACACGGACTTACATATAAAGAAAACCCGTTAACGACAGTAGTTGCTTCTCTAAACGATTTCACCAAAGCTTTATAATTGTATCCTCTTCCAATTTCGCTGCATTCGTCACTGTACTCGTCAACGATGTGATTCACACAACTATAGCTTGCTGTAAATTGTATAAAAATAAATAAAATAATAAATAGACACAGTTGTTTACATTATTATTACTTTTGGGATGACAAGGTATAAAGCGCTGTATCGTGAAACGTAAATGTACTTTCTCATTTCGGAATCATTTAAAATATGTCATCAAATATATGACGGGGCGATTATTTGTTAAATAAAATTATTGTTAAAACAATTGTAAATAAGTCCTAAGCAATCTACGGGTAGTTGTAGAAGTAATTTTAATACAGTAGACCCGGTTATGGTTCTATTTTAATACCCTCAGAGTAAGTGTCGAAAAGGATGGGAGCATGACAGTTTGCAATATAAACCGCCTCCGGACCGAATATTGCACTCCCTATTAACATTTTTTATATCACAAGACGTCAAGGCGGATGTAAAATGTTTTTTTTTAATTACTATAAACTAGGCAAGGCTGTCGACGTTTGCATTAGTCTCGAATCGAAAATTGTAACGAAGTTTGCGCAGTTATTTGCCCACAAACGTTTTAGTTACTGGTGCAAACTCGGACTTGCGCAGTTGTATCGTTACGTGTATGGCGTCTATTAGTATGTATGTATGTATGTGTTGCATCTGTGACAATATTAATATTGTAATCGTTAGCCGGATCAGTATAGCGTGCCTCTTATATATCTTATTTGACTTTTGAAGATGTTGGAAACCATCTACTCATAGTAAGGAACCCACAAATCTAACGCGCAAATCATATTATATTTTCATGCATATATCCTTGAAGTAAGTTCCAGCTCATGACCATCTGTTTAAATGGTTTTTTTTTTATTACAATGTTTATCTTGTTGTTGCTTAAGCAAATGCTACATTAATTTTTTGGTAAGTTTGTCGCGTTTTTGTCACTTCACAGCGTAATTGCCAATTTAAATAATTTTCCAATGGCTGGTTGAATATTTTTTTTTATTATTCAACGAACATAATTATTATACTTAGGAAAATTTATTATTTCAATCAATTATGTACTACGGAGTATTATTTAATAGAATTTTCCGTCACCGGCCGATGTCTTTTTTGACTTAAATGTTCATAGCATGGTCGTAGCAACCAATGTTTTAGTGGTTTATTCTTCGTGGTAAATATAATTAATTACTGGTTTAGGAATAAATGTAATAAAAAAACTTTTCGGAACACAAACAAAATTTATTTCAAGTACTTATAATATTTTTATCAGAAGTCCAACGCAATGCAGTGGTTCCTATTGAAGACCCCTGTGTTTCCCACGAAATTCCTGTGGGTTGATGGTGATGATGATTATAGTTTGAAAAAATATCTTATTTTTCAAAGAAAATCATAAGTAAAATTGAAAAAAAAAATGAACACGTATCTCCTGAAAAATAAATTTTGCTGTATGAGCATTTAAAATAATTTGAATATTTTTATGCCATACCACATATTTTTACATCATTATTAAAGTTCTGACGAAGCTAAGGGTGGTTTTCCCTTTACAATTACATAAATGAGTAAATTAAAATTACCGTCTTATGAATTTCCTAAGGAAACGCCAGCGGCAGAGGGAGCGCCAAATTTGTACATTAAGAAATAGGCCAAAGGACTATCCACCACCATATTCCGATAACACCGTCCACGGCACTTCGGCGAATTAATAAAACCTAAAAAGTAACCAACACAGTAATTAAAATATATGAAAACAATACAATATATTATGGAAAAAGCCTGCACTAAACTCATACAAATGCATGATTATGATGTAATATTATGAAGCATTTATAATTTTACAACCGATCTGCCTGACGACTACCAACCATATTCCCTGGAGATAGCCTCATAAATAGTACATAATTGTTACACCTTTATACTTTAGGGGTAGACCGAGACTACGGATCGCCACCTTGCTCGATCCTCACATTACTTTTGCTTCATCGACTTTCATCAACCCTCATGCATCCTAGTCAATGTAGGGTACTTCGGACCTGACCCTTGTTCAGGGTGTCATCGATGTGGCAGGTAGTTTCGGTGAGGTTGATCCCTACCAAGTCTTTCATCCACACTCGCTTTGTATCTGCTTGGTTAGTCTCCTTTCATCCATTCTTTTTACACAATTATACCATCATAACGTTCGTTTCTCAATGCTCATTGCTACAACCTCTTTCTCCACATATTTCTGTCACCATGCTTTTCCGCACTCTGTCATGCAAACTCACGTAAAATTCACTTAGAGAAAATAGCTGGTGGCAGGGAATTTGTATCCACCCGAATAGCGAACACCGTATATGATGGTAGGAAACTAGTCATATTGACCACCGTTTCGGCTTCAACTGGTATAATTTTATATCCGGTTTTAAGCAGGGCGGCATTATAAATTATTATTCTGTTCGGATTGTAATATACTCACCACCAGGAATATTGTTACCAATTTGTCGTATAAGTATGAAAATTTCACCTTTTGTCTGATTCTATGAAATATTGAGCCTAACTCCAGATAGCTTCCCATTAATTTCATAGTCTGACTGTTGCGTGCCCAGACCAATCATTAACTATTGTTATCCACTAAAATATGCTTACCCTTTCTCGGAACCATAGTTGTAGTAAGATGGACTTCTTGAGTCATGGTATTCATGACAGCATCGACTAAGCTGTTTTCATATACGCCACGACAATAACCTCCCGGGACGCCAATCTCACCAAGATTTTGATGAATTTTATTCACCTAAGTCATCATTAAAAATAAAATATTGCTATATAGTTCTTCACTGTCGCTATGAATATTTAGTGGCAGTTTCTTTGGGTTGTGGCTTGTTGTGAAAGGTTTTATGTCCGCACAATCCTTTCATAAATGCTCAATTGATCCACTACCTTAAGGTTGATTAGTTGATCAGTAACATACAATACGGATTCTGTCAAAACTGAACAACGGGTGATCTTCTAGCGCCAAAGGAACCCATCATCATTTTCAGCCACAGGAAGTCCACGGCTGAAAATAGGCCTCGCCCGAGGATTTTCATACAAGTCTGTTGTGAGCGGCCTGTGCCCAACGATCACTAACCCCATAGATGAAGAGTTTCATTTTGTTCAGCTTTTGGTAACTTTTTGTTCATGGTCAATAAAAGAAATGTCAAAGAACATTGTGCCGTTCCAAGTATTAATGTAAGGTTAACGCACATAGATCTTAATGTCGCTATTGCTTTATTAAATACGGTGATATTCAGAAGTCTTTTCACTAGAAATTGCAATTTTTTTGGGTTGTTTGGCCAGATGTAAACTCTGTGATAATCATCTTTATAAAAATTGATTTTAACGATCTGAGGAGTTATATTTCATAATAATTATAAATGTGTCATCTGCCGTTTTATGTGAGTTTTTAATACTTTTCGGCACAGAATATATTTTATAATAGGAAAAGTAAAAAAATTATAACGAGTCCAGTGATAGACTTAAAGCAATTTTCATAAAACAGAAAATATTTGCATTGTTTAATTTTTATTAATAATATCTGATATTATGTTTAGAGAATTATTGAAATTCCGTAAGGAACATATTACTTTGACATCTTTGAATTTAAACTATAGGAATATAAGTATTAATAGTTATCAGTTGTGTCTAAAAATGTTCGTGTTTAGCTTACCTGTGCATCTAGTTCTGAATGATTAGAGTATTCCACATACGCGTTTCCATACAAACCAGGCAGTAATTTCTGCACGTTTTTATTTACATTGAAAGGAAACATTTTGATCCCAGTAGGATTATTTACATGAGTTATGTTAACCTTAAAAAAAACATTTAAAAAAGTTACCAAGTGTTAACTTCAGTGTTTTATCATTAAATAGCTTCTGCCCGCAAACTTCGTGTGCGTGATTAACTTCATTTGAAATTAGCGTTATTTGGAATTTTGCGTCCCGCCCGTCCCGTCTCATTCTCAATAAATGCATGTAATCTAGCCCCATCCCATCCTTTAAGTAGAAAAAATTAAAAATATACATCGTAATACCTTCCTCATCCCACGGGAATACTAAATTTTTCGGGCTATAGTAGCCAAGTATATCCATACAAAATCCATATTAGTTTTTCTCATTTTTCTTCTATGTACACACATCGATCGGTTACAAATTTATTATATGTATAGATAAAGAAAAACATACAAGTACACTTACATCACATCTATAAGAAATCCCAAAATCGAGACAATTCTTTTTGAACATGTTCGCATTCGACACGAGTCCTTTTGATTCGTTAGACTTACTTTTAAACTGAAACGGAGATACATGAATTTCAACCAGTGTTGATGGAAAAACCAAAACTTTCTGTTTACAAGGATCAACGCTTACCCATTGCTTCACAATATGCACAACCTTAGATTTGTTGGTAAAGTCGACATCTTGAGTGAGACCACCGCAAAAAGATGCAAAATTCCTTCTAAATTTTCTGCTATATGAACCAAAAGCTGCATAGTCTACATCTTCATGATTTTCGTAGTTCTCGATTAGTTCATTTACTAATAGTTGTTTTACCTGCGAAATAGAAGGTTATTAACTGAATTATTCACAGCAAAGGGTATTTATGATATTGTAACATTAACTTTACGATGACTAACACCTCAGTCAGTGATCACAAAGGCTGTAGATTTGCAAGAACTAGGATAAAGTAAATGAAATTAGTTTTATTTCAATACTTTATTGTTATATTACAATTGCTAATGGTAGCCGATGTGCTAACAATCATGCTAATGGTTTACTGTCGCTTATGATATTATTTTATTCAGCAGTTGCGATATCATCATGAATTATATCTTCAAACGTCTACCAATCACAAAATAATTTGTTCAAACATAATAATAACATTTTAGTCAGAGGGCTGACTGCTACTGACTACTGTCAGAGACTGCCTCGGTGGCGTGGTGACTGCCTCGGTGGCGTGGTTGTACTGCGGTACGACTACAAAGCTGAGGTCTCGGGTTCGAATCCCGGGTCAGGCAAAGTGATATTGGATTTTTCTGTTCATTATCAGCCCGGAGTCAGGAATTTGTGCCCGAAATGGCGCTAGGCTCGCCCCCTATCACATCATGGGACGAAACATGCAAGGCGAAATGTGGGTGTCCTATTGGCGCCTCTGCCTACCCCTTCTGGGATAAAGGCGTGAGTTTATGTATGTATGTATGTATGTAGTCAGAGGGATTTGAGCTAGAAGCGTAGTATTTACACCAGTAACCCATTAACATGATTTTGTGGTACAAATATTTTATTTTCATCATCATCATCTGCCCTTCTGCGTCCACTGCTGGACATAGGCCACTCCCATAGCACACCACTGGGCTGGATCTTCAGCCCATCGTCTCCAACAGTTACTAGCCATCCTACAAATATCGTCGCTCCACCTGGTTGGAGGGCGTCCTACACACGTTTGCCGAGGCGTGGTCTCCACTCGAGAACACTTTTTTTGATTACCCTAGATCTATTATAACCGATGTTAATCATGTATAAAAACAAAAGATAAATTTAAATTTACCTCTCTCTTATTCTGCGCATTAAATTTTTTCAAAAATTTCCTGCATTTATTTTCATCCGCGTGCTCAAGTAGTTGAGCTACAACACAGAGTACTGGCAGTGGTGCTACAGCACAGGATACTGTGGTATTTTTCTGGAATTGTGTCTGTAACATTTCATTAACAACATTAACTGCATTTCCGGACAGATATGACCAGGCGACCTTCAAAAAAAGAACGCCTGAAGACAATGCATGTTGCAGATGTTCATGCGCAGCGGTGATCATCGTATGATCGTTTGCCGCCTAAAAAATATATTGAGACTCATTTATAACTATAAATATGTATGCTTATTTGCGTCAGTTATTTTTCGTCTATAAAAAAATGTTTTGTATGCTTTATCGGAATTGAAATTAATGTAATTCGGTAATTTAAAGGTCAATAAGAAACTATATTTGAATAATTTTAGGAAAACAGGGAAGATTCGATACATATTTGGAATACGCAAACACCACAGACTTAGATCATATCATTTCATTATATCATGCCATAATCGACTACTGCTAAACACGAGATTCCTCTAACATGAAAAGTTCGGTTCAGAAAGTTTAGGCTACAACCGTTATAAGTAACGGACTGCCACGCTGCCATATAACACGTGCCATATAACATGGTGGACTTCGCATACTATATTTAATTATTGTAAACACCTCTAACGTTTGACGCCCTTACGTCACACAAGGTGTCCACTGAAAATCAGCGTTGTGGAGTGGTTTGGACCATTTCACAACATTAATTAGCTGAGTGTCATTTTTGGTGTTTTTATGTATTATTGTTTATTCTTTTTTCATGATTAATGTTGCGTCTGTAACTAATAAATCGTTTTTCGTTTTTTCGTTAACGTCTTTAAGGCAGGCGTCCACATATTCGGATCGTACGTAACGGACGGATCGCATTAAACGGATAATTTTTTGCCGACGGTATAACTCAATGGTGTGAACAATCCGTATAATGCCATCCTTCCGATGCGTACAGTGCGGATATGTGGACGTCTGCCTTTAAAGTGCAGTTACTCTGGCTACAGTGTCCTTCAAACCGGAACACAACAGTGCATTTACACTGCTGGTTGGCGGGAGAAATAGACATTGCGGTGGTACCTAGCCAGGCGATCTCTCACATATGAGAGACCTACCACCAGTGAATGTATTCATTCAATGTTAAACCATTAGATAAACAAAATATACTTACATGCAGTAACCGAAAACAGAGTTTTTTTATAGCATCGGAAAAGTTTTGCAAATCACATTCGTAATAACGACTACCTAAAAACGAAAAATGTGTATTATAATTAAATATAATATGTACAAAACTGAAAAAAATAAAAAATGAATGGATTAAATCCTAATGTACCTAAACACGACGACTCCAGTGTTCCCACAAAAGCAAATAAAACTACTATTAAAAATAAATCTCTCATGTTGTACGTTAAAATATTCTTCAATCTATGATGTTTTTGCAAAGAATTTCTTTATATAAGCACATTGTGGGGACGCAATTGTGTCAACAAACTCTATATAAGTTGTTATTCGATAAAATGAAATGCAGGTCAACAATAAATTTACTAAAGACGTAAATATTTGCGAGGTCGAAGACCCCTAATTATTATGAAAATTATAGAGTTGAATAACCAGTAAAAATTTTACGGAAACATTTCACAACTTAGTTGAACGCATCTTCGTTCTTCTAAAGTGGTTAAATATAGCTAAATAATGGCGTTAAATGGGGAAATCCGTAGTACCTTTGTGTCTTAAAAATCACAGAAGTCGTTGATCCAAAATATGCCTTGAAATAAAACTATTTTTACGGATTAAGTTTAAAAACGTAAACATTGGACCAAAACCGCGATAAAATCCCGTAAAAATTAGTTTTATTTCAAAGTGTAACATTAACAACAAACATTCTTCAAAATATGCCATTTGTTTGGGTAGAAAAACATCAGCTCACTTTACACAGGATGTATATCCAGACTGCCACCGAAAATGAAGTCAGATGGTAGTTTTAGTGACTTCAGACACGGTGCAACTAAAAATTTCGAAAAAAAGCTACGGTTTGATTTTGTAATTTAAATAGTCACTAAAATGATAAGATATTAGTTCAATGGTTCAACATAATTAGGAAGGAATTTTACTGGTGGTAGGTCTCTCATGTGTGAGAGGCCGCCTGGGTAGGTACCACCGCAATGTCTATTTCTCCCGCCAAACAGCAGTGTAAATGCACTGTTGTGTTCCGGTTTGAAGGACATTGTAGCCAGAGTAACTACTGGACATATCGAGACTTAACATCTTATGTCTCAGGATGGCGAGCGCAGTGGAATGCCAAGCAATGCCTTGTAACTCATGGTGTTGTTTGGTTTTGCTACTGTCAATGAGCGGTCGTATCGCTTTCCATCAGGCGAATGGCAGGCTCGTCTCGTCATTCATAGCAATAAAAAAAAAAAAAAAAAAAAAACCATACGTTTTGACTCAAACGGGTTTGTAGTTAGGTCTACAGTTCAGCTTTGCATGTGATCTGATATTTATTTTAATAGTAAACGGATTATACGCTCGTATTAGCGAACCTAGGTACTTTGTTTTGTAAGTTCTTCAACGTACATATGTTCAACGTCTTCTTACAGTTGACGTCTTCAATCACCGTTTTAGTTAATTTGCTAATATAGCCATGCAATACAGACCCAGAAATCAATGCCTAATCAGCCACTATGACTATTACTAAAATTATTTGTCACATGACGATTCCACGTTCCATGTGTAATAATTTCAGATGGTCATGTTTATAGTATATTAAACTATCTCACATACACCTGTATCAACACAATATGGTTTTCCTACTTTTGTAATTAGTTTATTATATTTCATTGCCTTCGCCAAATGGTGATCAGCACGACCATTGATAACTTGTAATATTACATTTCTAGCATTAGTCATGTCTACTGTTTATACAGGACGTTGCGGAATTATACAGATCGCTTCTCACTTTGGCAATTGGGTATTTTACTATAAGAAAGAAAAAATCTAAAAACTATAAATGTATATAGTAGAGCATTAAGCAATAAGTATATGTTAATTTCAGTTTTTATTTCCAAGGAATAAATTTTATAATTCGTTTTGAAAATTTAAATTTTTTTATCTGTCCTAAAAATATGTGAAACGGCTGCCGCCATGATGGATAACGATTCTACGTCATTCCGTAAGTAGAGTACCCCCTCCGGTGTCCAAGAGCTCATACAAACACAGGTTGTTTACTGGTTGAGTGACGTATCATTTTAAAGGAACATGGCGCCAAGCGTTTTCACATATTTGCGCGCATAAATTTAAAATTTAAATTTTAAATGGTTTTTTATTGGACTTGCCGAGCGAATAAAAATTTGATATTTTTTTAAATAGTTTGTCTTAATCTTAGGAACAACTTAAAAGACTTTTTGAAAATGGGTAGAATACCCAATTCTGCGATTGTTTTATCCACTCTACCCAAAAATAAAATTAAATTTTCAGCTACCCGAAAATTTTGTAAATTTGTCTAGCTCCACTTTTTTCAAACAGACGTGATTCTCAAGTTTTATAAATCTGTCTAAATAACTTTATGTATAGTTTATTAATAGCGTCTCTAGTGTCTCTAGCGTAAACACTGCATAACGTTGCTTGTCTCGAGCTACGTCTTTTTGACGTCACCATCATGGCCGCCAGGAGCATTAGCAATTTGAGAGGCTTATATCTTACATGTTTCTTAATATTTACATACATACATAAACTCACGTCTTTTTCCCAGAAGGGGTAGGCAGAGGTGCTACCAGGACACCCACATTTCGACTTGTATGTTCCGTCCTACGATGTCATGTACGATGCGAGCCTATCGCTATATCAGGCACAAATTCCTGACGCTAGACTGATAATGAATAGAAAAATCCAATATCTCCAAAATCCCGACCCGGGATTCAAACCTGAGACATCAGCTTTGTAAAACTACGCCACCGAGGCAGTCAGTTCATAATATTTGACGTCCGTTTTTAAGATGCCTTCTTCCGTTGTGAACACCCACAGAAAACCTTATTTTTACAAAAACTTGTTTCATTTTTAAGGAGGATGCCTATTTTTGAATAGTAGCAATAATTAAAAATAAATCAATTATTGAATGTTGATATTATTTTCGTATTTGTTTATTTCATTTTATTCGTTTTTCATTTTAAAATAGCATGCTCAGTTTCCATTTCAATAATTCCGTTGTAGATCCTTGTCTGCCATAAGCTACGTTTTGAAAGAATTTGTTGCCCTCTGTACATTCATCTCGCAGTGAGTTAAGTTTTTACTACAAATTGAACAATATAAAATATACGTGACTGATTCTTAGTCAATAACTTAGTATTGAAACTCTTATTCCAAAGTTTATTTTGATACAGTTATTTAGGATTTTCAATACGGTTAGGCATCGACAAATCGAAGCTGATTGATATCGTAGATTCGGAACGTGACTTAAATTTGTAGTCACGAAATTCAGAAATAATAATTATGACGGGATCGAGTAGAAAACAAACATTTTTAAATCATCAGGAATTCTACTCCTGCTCAAATTAAAAGATAATCTTCTTTAATACAGATACACTAATAATACAAACACATATTATCTGTTCAAAGATTTATTCATAATATGATAGAAAGATTTTAAAGTTATCCAACATTTCCTCTTAAACTAAGAATTTCCAAGGTTTCCTTACATTATACATATAATATGTACTTTTATACCGGTACAGGATGTTACCTTGTGATATGAAAACTATAATATATCATGTGAACATTTATATTACTTATTTTGATCTATTATATATTAGTGTCCAAAGTGAATTAAAGTCTAAACATTTTAATCGATTTTTTTTTCCACATATTTGTTCAATATTACTCTTACTTATTACTAGTATTACTTTCCACTAACTACATGTAAATTCGAAATCCAGATAAGTTCACGTGTCACCTGAAAATAAAAATGAAATTTAAGTCCGAATTATATGAAATCATAATTATAATCAGATCCGTTTTATGGATATTGGCGTCTTCAAGTGCTGATAACTGAGCTCGTTCCTTGTACGTTCAGTTATGGTCCGCTGCTCTCATCAGGTCGTCTGTTCTGGCCCGCCGACCTGGCCTTTGAACATACTACGCTAAGTTTAACTATACTTGGCCCTACTCGAATAATGGTATTTTTATCGTCTGCAACATACGTAATGCCAGGCACAAAATAATTCCACAATATATTCCTTAATCTAGTTTTAAATAACCGGCTAATCACATAGAAATATTGTTCCTTATTTTACGAGTCAGACCTTTTGTCTGACCGTTGACCTGCCCGAGAAGTTAAAATGCTCTCTTAGGTTTAAATATTACGTAAAACGATAAAGCTTTTGAAATTACCTCCATATATATCTCCTAAGAAAACACCAGCTGCAGCAATCGCACAGAATTTGTATCTGAACTGATAAAACACAGGGCTTGCAATCGTTATCTCCTGAAAACATCCAGCCCGACACTTCGGCGAGTTGATATCAGCTGTAAAACGAAAATAGCAATATAACAAAGAAATATAAATCTGACGCGACGCTGCCAGAACGTTAAGTAGTTGCGACGAGTTGTTATGTACGGTAGCCTTAGCACGAAAAACTATCGAATTCGCAACGTAAACGTATCGAGGACTCGATACGATAACCAGAGTACGACGGTAGTCCGTAGCACGAAGCACATTCCGTCGTTTATATAATTCGAGTTTTGTTTACGTTACTTCTCGATTACGATACGAAAGTAAGATAAAATCAATATGAAGAAATCTCATACAAAATTTCTCGATTACGATACGAATACTTTTTCGATAGCCGTTCGTGCTAGGGTCACGGGTTGATATGGAACATCGCCGGAACGGCGTGGCGCGGCGCGGCGACAGGTCGGCGACGCGACGGGACGGCTCTGTGTGAAGTGTTCGATATCAACCAATACATTACAACTCCTCCCGACCCGTCAAGCCGTTCCTCCCGCTGTTTGGCGACATCTTTATGCTTTAATTAATAAAATGTGCTATAAGAAGTAAACTAATTCTAGTGGTAAAGAAAAAATAATTCCAGTTGTAAAGTTAGTTGCTATGCTACCTCCTAATCTAACTTTATAAACATTGATCGATGCTAAAACCACTACCCTACTTTCCCTTCACTACATTTTTCTTTGCCTTTTCTCTCTTATTTTCAAGACCAGTAATGCACCTATTATAATCTATTTGCCGTATTCATAGACAGATTTAAAACCTATTTTAGCTATCGAATGTTTTGTTTCTATCGAAAGACTTGAATTTCAGTGAAGAAGACAAAACATTCGATAAATAAAATAGGTTTAAAACCTTTCTATGAATACGACCGTAAGTTTTATCGTGAATGTAATTCTTATCCGGGTAGATAGGAACATTCCACCATCAGCTATAAGATAGGTATCCAGAAATCTCATTCACTCAATGAAGTGCAACAGCTTAATTAAGCATCCCGTTGTTGTCATGTAGGACCTAGTCAACAAAATCCTATTTACCTCTTGGCTCGATTTTAGTCGCTGAAAGATAAACTTCTTGTATGATGTTGCTCACGTCGGCACCGGAGTCATTTTTTTCATAAATTCCGTGATAGTTGTTTAGCTCGACACCCAGTGACCGGAGGTATGGACGCAATTTGTTAACCTAAATAATAATTTAATATTAAAGTATATTTTTTAAAATATTAATTACATAAAATATTAATTACATTATAGATTACAATAGTAATAAATTTTCTGAAATATTTTTTCGGAATTAAATCATTTATCTATTAGATTATATGTGGATATATGGGCTATTTTTTTTTTGCTCTTGCCCTCATTTAGTACCTTGCCATGTATCTATTATAAGATGTTGAAGTTCGTTAGTTTCTATTATTTTTGACTCCCGTGCCTTCTGCTCACACTTTCTTTTCCTTTTTATTGTATTCACCGGAGAAAGTGACATTAACTAATATGTATTATTTCTAACTGTTCTACTTGTTTAAACAAAACGGGTAATAGTATGTCCATGAACATATACTATGTCTGTATGAGCTTTACTGTCAACATCGCATTAAAAGCAATTATATTTACAAAATATCCGAAAATATTCAGAATACGTACCATATTTGCTGCCCCAATAACTAATTTTAGTTTAGCACACATAGGTTTTAGAGCAGCTTCAGCTTTATTGTACACTTTCTCATCCTGAAGTCTCTCCACTAGACATGACAAATTATCTGGGTTGTTTGGCCAGATTAAAATTCCATGATATTCGTCTTTACTAAAATACAATTTCATGATCTGCGAAATTATATATTACACATATACAGTTACACATGTGTTTTTGAAAAATGTCAGGGACTTGCATATTTTATTTATTGTTCAACTTTTAGATAAAGAAAGATTTAATTACAAATTAAATGTGAATGTTTAGATGTATTCATATATACCTTTGCATCTAGTTCTGCAATCTCAGCATATTCCACATACGCATTTCCGTGCAAAAACAGCATCTTTTTTACTTTATCTTTGCTTATAACAAAATCAGATACAACTAGTCCCGTTGGATTGTTCTCATGACTTAAGTTGAGCTGAATACAAAAGGCAAAAATGTATATTAAGTTATTTAACATCATTAAAAGCTATATACTTTCATTATCCGTAGCCATTGAAAGTAAATTGGTAATTTAGGCGCTTCGTTAAAATTCGCTCAGCGGATACATTAATTAATATTCATTGCTACTAAAGAAAATAATATGTTTGATTCTGTTATACTTACTGCCAATCTAAAAGAAGCACCAAATATTAGACCATTATTCTTGAACATGTTCACATCAGCTGAACGGCCTTTTGATTTACTAGACTGGCTTTTAAACTGAAACGGAGAGTGTAACATCAAATTCAACCATTTTTCATAAAGAATTGACTGTACAGACAACTAATCCGGCTTTTTCTTTGTTCAAGATTTGATTCTTATAACTGACGAATCAACATAATACGAATGACTCGGGTTTTGTTTTATAATTGGAGCTTATAAAACAACGACATTAAAAATTTACATTCTCTCTAATAGTAACAAAGCGAACTTCAAATGAATTTATGATTTTTGCAAATTGGATAATTAAATATTTATATATAAAGTAGTATTTAACAATTTACCACTTACAATTTGGTTAACAGCATAGGCAGCTTTACGTGGGTTGCTAAAGTCGATATTATGAGTGAGGCCACCACATTGACATGCAAAATTTCTTCTAAATTTTCTGCTAAATGGGTGGGTCGTGTCGGCATAGACATCATAATCTACTTTTTCACGATTTTTGTAGCCATCAATCGCTTCGTTTGCTAATATTAAGTATCGCGCTGCCTGAGAAATTAGGTAAAGGAATTAATAGTAATTGGTTACCGTTGCTATTGGACGTTTGCAGCATCAGGGTCACCGAAACGTTGTTTATAGATGACGTTCTTCATCTCCTTCGAAAAGTGGTCTTTTTCAGCCCTAAAGGAAGCTCCATGAAGACGAAGCTATTCCAGGATAATTATACACACGCGTTGGAAAACCACTATTTGTTTGTATATTGGCAAAGCAAATTTATTTTACGAACCATCAGTGTAGAGCCGGCCAAATACAGAATTTAGCGGTGAGAAGGTATTAAACGTCGTCATGGTACATAAAAAGGTTATAAAAAAATGCGGGAAAAACCACCAATACATATGCCAAACGCATTTCATGTACTTGAGACATAAAGTTTTTCCTCGATTCTAAAAAATCCAACCGATATATAAATTTAGTAAATAATTATTTAAAATACCTCTTTCTTAGTCTGCGCATCAAATATTTTTAATATATTTTTAAGATTATCTCCCTTCGCTTGATCAGCTAGTTGTGCTAACATGCAAAGTATAGGCACTGGTGCTATTGACAGAGAGTTTGTTGGATTTCTTTTCATTTGTAACTGTAACATAAATTTAAAAAAAATATTCTGTTCATTGTCTGGTTAGTTATTGTGATATAGCTTTCACCAACAGCTTCGTTGTTAACGTCAAAATAGTTTAAATATAAATAAAATGGAGCCAAGGATTTTTTAATGTGTAACATCTTTCCTGACGGTTGTTGAATATTTTTTGTATGAGTGATTTCATGAAAAGGGACGGAAGTGTGTTACAGGCAACCATGAAACCGCGCACTATTTGATTTGACAAATCAGCGCGCGCGGTGGCGGAGAGATGTTAGATGTTATTTCACTCAAAAACATATCATACGATACATATTTCACTAAAATATTATCAATAATATTATGAACCATCTGGCACATGTCTGGTACATTTATCACACTAAGGCTCAGTTGCACAAAGTAACTTTGTCCATAACTTTGACTTTAACAATGTCACTCCCACACATTTGAGACGTATTTGACGTTGCTAGTGTATGGGATTGACGTTTTCAAAGTCAAAGTTATAGGCAAAGTTAGTTTGTGCAATTGGCCCTAAGGCTCAGTTGCACAAACTAACTTTGTCCATAACTTTGACTTTGACAATGTCATCGCCAAACATTTGTGACGTATTTGACATTGCTAATGTATGAGAGTGACGTTTTCAAAGTCAAGTTAGTTAATGCAATTGAGCCTTATTATTGCCATACTTGACTGTCTCCGTGGCGCAGTTGGTTAGACGCGGCCTGTGAAACGAGAGGCTGCGGGTTCGATCCCCGCACCGAAACAAATGTTTGTGTGATCCACAGACATTTGTTTCGGGTATGGGTGTTTGTGAGAGAGAAGTCTTCCGTAGTTTTTGATACCCACAACATAAGACTCGATCTTAGTGTAGGGTCAGAACTATGTATGTGACTGTTGGATGTATTTATTATTATTTATTTATTATATGTTTTTAAAACGCCATGAATTACGGCACCCTTGTTTATAAACATTCCGGCCACTTCTCTAACGTTTTTTAAATATTTTGTCTATGGGACCAGAGATGCTACTTGAAACGATGTCCACTATTTATCAACGTTTTTTGTGTATGTTCACCGATTACTCGAAGACGCCTGAACCGATTTGGAAAATTCTTTTAATGCGTATCCTTCACAGGTAGTCCTATAAAAAAAATGATCACGATCTGAAGAATATCTTCGGACCTGGAGAGTAAAACTCCTCAAAATTAAATAGGATTCCAATGATTATTTTTGCATTAGGTTTATTATACGACTTATGAAGGTAAGACTCTCGATACTTCCATAATATTTAAACTTTTTAATTAATTATTATTTTATATTAATGAAGCAAATTAAATAATATTTTAATTTAAAATATAAGTATTTATTGGATAATAAAAATATTTCCAGTCATACACGATATTTTTTTTTCAGGATATAAGTTACTATTGCGTATTTACCAGGTTAACACGGCAGATGAAATACAACATTATATGTGACTAATGTACGGCTTGCTCGTTTTTTTATCAAGACTTAACTTTAACTTGAGTTGAGCTTGTCACATCTTATATAATATGTAGATTGTAGGTAGAAAGCCAACGTTACGAAATTACAAATTAAATGTGGAAATATAATCCCAATTGGTTTTATTATTCAAAAGTTACACGTTCACTGACAAACGCAAGCAAGATTATTATATCTTTTTACAGTTTATTATTAGCAAAATCAAGGGAACAGTAAAGCAATTTTAGAAAATACTTACATTCAATAGGTGGAAGGTTAGGTTTTTAGTCGCCTCGGCAAACTTGTGTAATTCACTTTCGGAACAATAATTGGCTGAAAATACAAAAATAACAATATGAGGTCTAACGGTTTTTAGATTTACGCGAATGTTACACGTTGAAATAAAAAATATTTTTTATGGATTTTCTCGCGATTTGGTTTAATTTTTACATTTTCTAACTTCCCGACGACGCGACGTTTCGATTGCTTTACAGCTTTCATGGTCACGGGGCGGACTGTTAGGTATTAAAAAAGTTAAAAAATGCTAAAATTTAACCAAATCTCGATAAAATCCATAAAAATTGGTTTTACTTCAATATGTCTGTAAAAAATATGCAACTTTTCATAAAAGATAAGTAAAAATATACCTGAACAAGACATCTCTATTGCGCCTACACAGGAAAAACATGCAAGAATTAAAATTAAACTCCCCATGTTACGCGTTAGAAAGTAGTTCGCTCTATGACATTCAATTTAGGTATGACTTTAACATGCGTATCAACAAGTCGGTACATGTGTGTCAACAATTTCCATAACTAACCGCACCTTACAGTAGGATCAATTAAAATACATTACAATACTAATTAATTACTGTCTGCCTAAAACCTGTTTGCAGCGGATTTTATCACAGAATTGAAAATTCGTTGCATAATTATTGTAAAAATATAAATTAATTTTAGTGTATTCTTAAAAATGGCCTTTTTTAAATCCATTCCATTTTTATATGAAAATAATGGCCCAGGAGTAGGGAATGCAATCCCGGCTCGAGATCGCAAATTCGAGATCCCGCGGGATTGGAAATATCAATCCCGCGAGATCCCGGGACTTTCGGGATCTCGTCTAGTTTATAAAAAAAATGTAAAGTTCGGATGGCTGAAAACTATGAAAACTCATTATCAATTATTTTTACTTGGGTCTTTTACTAAAGCGTGTATTTTAGTTATACTGTTATTTATTTTTACAATTTTTTACCGAAATGTCTCTAATGCTTTCTTATTCCCACGACACAAGACTGATTGTATACGGGGTGTATCAAGACCGCGACTGAAAACGAAGCCAGGTGGTAGTATTAGTGGTTACAGACACAATGCAACTAAATATTTCGCAAAAAAAAACGTCAATTTTGTTTTTGAATATTTCTTATCTTCATATTTGGGTGGTAAATACATATTTTTCCTAAAATAATGATGTACACCTTTTTATTTTTAAAGACGCAATGGTACGCAAGGGTTTAAATTACTATTTTCGCAAAAACTAGGTACTTACCACTTAAACATGATAATTTTTAAAAAATTGCAAAAATAACTGTTGCGTTTTTTTGCGAAAATTTTAATTGCATTGTGTCTGTAACCACTAAAACCACCTGGCTTCGTTATCGGTCGCGGTCTTAATATACCCGCTATAATATTATTGTTGTGTCTATTGGGTGTATTTAATTATAATGAATACATTTTACATCTAAATTAAAATTTTATATTATTAAAACCAGCTCACACGTCTCGAGAAAATTTTAATACGTATATTAAAAACAGCTCGAATTACTTCTAATTAAGAATCATCTGTTTGTGAATCGAACCATACTATTTGAACAGTTTGGTACTTTTGACGACATTAAACTTTAACAAAAAACCTTCAAGAATGACTCGTATTTAATACTGTGACGTTGTTTGTAAAGGGTTTTAATGTGACATTTACATACATAAAAATGAAAAGGGGCATTCAACTCCGTCAGTATATGCCATTCGTCTACCCTATAAATATCTATCTGCCTCGGTGGCGTAGTTAAATTTCAGTAAGTTTACAAAGTTAAGGTCTCGATTGCCGGGTCGGGCAAAGTGATATTGGATTTTTCTATTCCTTATCAGCCCGGAGTCAAGAATTTGTGCCCGATATAGGGATGAGCTCGCCCGCTATCACATCGAGGTACGGAGCCTACAGGGCGAAATGTGGGTGTCTTGGTGGCACTTCTGCCTACCCTTTCTAGGAAAAAAGCGTGAGTTTATGTATGTTTAAATATACTTTAGACTATGACTTGGCCCTGGCTTTGCCCGAGTATAATCCAGTTGCACACTCAATTTGATAATCATTATTTACAAATTGATTTATATGCAAAATTATTTATGGCTTACAGTTTTGCAAGTTCTATAGAAGAGACATGTAGCCTATAGGAGGTTCTACAATTTTATCACAACACTCAGTACGCTTGCTATAAAAATACTATGATAATTTGAAAACAAATTGGTATTCTAGTATTTTAAGTTTATTTTTTATTCTACATTGCAGACAACTTAACTCCCAGTTAATCAACTACGATGTAGAAGGGATAAAAGGTAATAAAACAATTGTTACAATTTATGTAAAATATTTATTTCACAAATTGGTTGCTATAACATATTATCTCTTCTGTTTATAGCCGCTCACAGATCACCTGAAACGTAATTTTGGAGTAAGATACAAATATAGTTATTGATTGTTACCGAACTATCATATCTTTGGAATTTTGTCAAAAATCCTCTTCAATTTTCTTTCTGTATCGTGGCTCTGTTTACAAATATAAATTCGTAACCACAAATAATCAGTCAAGTAAACATCGAAATGCCATGCAACACTTTATCGAGAAGATTGAGCTCCCCACCTCTGGAGCAGCATCTAAATGAATTCCGTAAATACGCCTCACGTGTCATAAGTAATTTACTTTAACGATGCTTCATTCTGACGCACGGCGCCTTTTATTATGCGGTGCGATTATCACGTTCTTCAGAAAATAGTTATACTTTTATTCAGTTTCGCCCAAACATAGTACACTAAACTACTGTCGCGAAGTCACGAATAGCAAAAATCTGACACGCTTAGTTGTCATGCAGTAGAAGGGGCTTATGCCATATACTTCGCTGCATGTCTGTGCTCTGGACCAACTGGGCGTCAATATTCTTATTTTATTTATTTAAGTGACATTATTGCCCCTAAGACGATGAAAAAGTATCATGTTACCTCCTCGGCTATTTTCGGTAAGTATACCAGACATGATAGGCCATCCCTCTTTCCGCATCAATTGATAGAATAAGGGACGATCGAAATAGACATCAGGCATGCTCTCGTCATCTTCGCGACACTTGGGCGGATTGTTAGCTAAAAAATTTAACAAATATGGTATTATAATTGCATGCTATTTTTATTACATTGTCCAGATTCCACAAGCTTCTACCTTGTATCTTCATATTAATGGTAATATCTTGGAGCTTGTCATTCATTGGTATATCAATGACACTTAGGGCTAACACGTACGGGTGACTTTTGTCAGTAACATAAAAGGTTTTGCCACTGCCATGTCATGTCTCCAAAGCAGAATGCGCTCACGATAGGTTTAGTGACGAAAATGTCACCCAATTGTCACGTCGTAACTTGCGCGTATCTCCATACATAGCCTCGTAGTTCATAAGAGTGACGAATTAGTCACGGAGACAAAAGTCACCCGTGCGCGCTAGCCCTTAGAGCAGGTAACAGCTTTTTAGACCCTAGTCCTTTTTCCTACATGAACTTGCATGAACCGGGTTAAAAGTAATGCCAAATGGGTTGTCACCTTATATTTTCTCATTTTGCAGTATCACGTCACAGCGGTTCATATCGGTCGGCCTTATAAACATATAAACAACTTAATTTAAACAAAATAGATTGTACGTACGTTGCCTCGCGATTGGAGCAATACTAAAGGCGACTTTTTCAGTTATTCTACTGATTTCAGCTTTATGACCACTGTTCTTAAACACATTGCGATATCCTTTTAAGCGTATGCCCAGGTGCTCGACATAATCAGTAAGATTGTACGCCTGTATAAAAAAAACAATACAATGTATAACATTTTATGATGATTAATAATGGTATGAGACTACCGTCTGATACCATTCGATACTCTATCTGGACGGCATTAGCACTTACCACCAGGTGCAATGCAGTCACTACGCCGAGCCAGAATAAAGAAAAAAAAAACATTTAGTAGTTCTACCAACATTTCGAAACAAATAAATAGGCTGTTTTTGAAGACGTGAATGTAAATATGCAGCGCTTCATCTGGACATTCTATTATAATCTAATGCAACCATCTTAGCTAAAGAACGATAATATTAAATTAAGTTTTGTACTAAAATATTTTAATTATTTTTTAGTTATTTTATACTCGTATATGAGTATAACTGTAAACCATTGCTTATCACGAATTATTCTTTTCTTTTCTTTCAAATAAATAAAATACCTTTCAATACGTACCGCATTTCTTTGTGTAATTACAGAGGTCAATTTGATACACATCGGTTTCATAGCAGCCATTATTTTATGGAATTCATCAATGTTTGTCATTCTCTTTACTAGATGTGGCATATCTTCTAGATTCTTCGGTATCGCAATATTTGTGTAATATCCGTCAGGGGAAAGGCTTATTTGCACTACCTAATAGATTTAGTAAGTGTACATTATATATATATAAAAACACCGTTCAGTCACGTACTTACTCATGACCCCATACTAAAACAGGTATTCTGTAGTGGGTATTTCTTTTATCGCTATGCATGGCGAGACGAGTATGCCATTCGCCTGATGGTAAGCGATACGACCGCTCACGGACAGTAGCAAAACCAAAGAACAACCTAAATTACAAGGCAACGCTAGGCATTTCACTGCGCTTATCGAGAAACATCCTGAGACATTAGATGTTAAGTCTCATTATGTCCATCAGTTACTCTGGCTATAATGTCCTTCAAACCGGAACACAACAGTGCATTTACACAGCTGTTTGGCAGGAGAAATAGACATTGCGGTGGTACCCTCATATATGAGAGACCAACCACCAGTAAATCAAAAACTACGGGATACATTTCGGTGTCACAAACACGCAAACCTGAAATAAACACTTGTGAAGTGCATAACATTTGCCTTAGTGCGTGGATCGACCCCGCTACCTTGCGTTTCACAGTCGGCGTCTAACCAACTGCGCTACGGAGGCTATCTATTAATCTATGAGTATCCGTGCCTTAACTAAAAATAATTAAACATTTATTCGAAAAGATTTTTCTGAACAAGATAATGATTATAGTTTGATAAGACGCACATACCTCTGCGGCTGGATTCTTGAGGGCTACATATTTGACGTATGCGGTTGCATAAATACCCATCACTTTAACGACTTTTCCTTTGTAAGTGTGGAAATTTATCATTTTAAATCCCATTGGATTATTATTCCTATGATTAATATTTATCTAAAAACATTTCTTCACTGATTACAAAAAAATACGCATTTTTTCTTAAATATTTTTTATTTGTAAGCGGACTCACCAGGAAATATCGGTTTATTTTAAAGCTTATGGAATTTTTCTTTAACATTCTTGTTTGTGCACCTTGACTCGATTGGCTCTAAAATTGAAACACATATTGAAAAAGGGCAGATAAATAATTAGGTTTCATAAAAGCATAAAGTAATAACACCGCCGTTAGAATCTGTTCAAATATTCATATTTTGTGAATACTTAATTATGATGCAATCAATTATAAGTATAGATCACAACCATTTCACGACGTCAATTGTTTATAGTTTTAAAATTGCCAAGAAGTGATATTATGCACATTTGTGTGCCGGAATTGCCAATGTTGATGTATTTAAAACATAATAATGATGAACGCTAATAACATCCTCACATATTTTATAATTGCGAAGGTATTGATGTATCCATGATTTTTGCAATTTCATTCAAGAGTAGCCGACACCCTGGATTACCACATAGGCTACTTTTCATCGCGAAATAATGCAGTATTCCCGTGGGATGAATAAACTCGAATGGATGGTACGGGACAGGAGAGGACAAGATTGCATGTTTTTCGTCATAGGACAGAACGAGACGGGATTGGATGGGGTATAACGGGACAGGCCGTAAAAGGCAGTACCTATAGATGACGGCAGTCTCTTTGAGTTTATTAAGTTTAAATATAAATAAAACAGTTAGTACGCGAAATAATATGTTGCTGATGTGGACTGAACTCAAAAAATATCTGCACCCTCGCAAAGTTGAGCCAAACCCTAATACATTCTAAAACAAACATACATATACCCGCTCTCAATACATCATGGAAACGTTAATGAATACTGACATGTAATAATATGATGAAGTTAAGTCACATATAATTTACTTACCCCTTTATTATTCCGGCCTCTTGGATTAGTATCGCCATAAACTATTTCACCATTACAATGTTTTATAAAATTCTGTTTAAAAGTTGTGCTTAAAGGATTACTTTTATCAGCAAGCAATTTTATTCTGAATTGGTCGACAGTCTTGTTACTGCTCTTCAATATGTTTTGCCCTAGAGTCGTAAATCTGTCTACCTGAAAATATTTTGTAATATATTGCCAAAAAAATAATAATGGACATACACATACACGCCTCCATTCCATGGGGGTAACTACTGCATATCTTTTATGCCTCTTTCACAATCATATATTTATCTATGCATTCCCGTCGAATACGGGAATCACTGACTTGCTCTTTTCGAAGATAATGTATGTCAATCGTTTGCGTTCTGCTTATTACAATGAGTATATTTATTATCCTTATTCTATACATAATATGATAAATATATTATTGATCCATTTCTGTACCTGGAAGATATATGAGAAAAAACTATTATGGGGAACTGTATGAACGTAATAGAACCCAAAACAAAGATCGTTAGAATTTTTGTCTGTTTGTCTGTGCAGTTGTGCTCGCTAATCTCAGAAAAGGCTTATCGCTTAACGGATTTCGATTAAATTTGATATAGAGGTAGCTGACCGGGCCGAACCACTAGTTTTAAATTTATAATTATTTATTACAATAACGATGACTACTGCAAAGCCCTTTTTTACAAATAAACCTAGATTTTATATTTTTCTTACCTGTTCCTTACTTTCCGCATTAATAATCTTCAACAGTTTTTCATTATTGGGTCCATCGCTATGAAAAACCATTTGAGCAAACACACATAGTAAGGGGGATGCAGCTACCGTTTGCGTCTTAGTGGGACTCTTTTTATATTGGTACTGTGAAATAAAAAGCAAACTTTTTAAATTACTTTAAACAATTTTTAACTTCAAAAGCTCAGAACTGTAACTGTACAAAAACATCGCACACTTGTTAAAGGAATAAAAATACTTACTCTCAATAAACTAAGACTCAAATGTGTGATGGCGTAGCGAAGTTTTGATCGATCATCTAGGAAAAAATAATATAGATACTTTAATCACTTTTAAAAAAGGAGTGAATAAAAACCCAATAAAATAAATAATAATAAGCCCACGACACAATATTTTTAAAGTATAGTCAGGCCTATATACGTGACTATTGGGGGTATTTATATTATTTAAATCGTTTTGGTACCTGAAGATGACGAAACAAAGGCAGCCATTAAGGCAACTCCAGCCGATATTAAAACTCTTCATGTCGAAATCTGACAATATTTGGTATAGGTACTAACGTATGAGAGTGAAATGCATAATAAAATCAAAATGCAATTGTGTCTACAACAAAAATGAATAAACAAATGCCCTCAGGCGACATGTCGCTCAAATGAAGATGCTGCGGTGGATGTGCAACGTTACGCGTTTAAACAGAATCCGTAACGAGCACATCCGCGGCAGCCTCGGTGTCCGTGATGAGGCAGATTAACTCCAGGAATGTCGCTTAAGGTGGTACGGTCATGCCCTAAGCAAGCCGCAGGAGTACGTTGGCAATGTGTGCCTCAACATTCCTGGACCTCGACCGAGGGGTAGACCGAAGAAGCACTGGCTTGATATCGCCAAGGAAATTATGAGAGTCTATCGCCTTACTATTGAAGTTGTCTCTGGCCGGACGAATTGGAGAAGACTCAGCCGGAACGCGGACCCTGGCCTGACCCTGGTCGGCCGGCGTACCGCCTAAGCAGAAAAAAGAAAGAAATAAATAATAGTTTAAAAAACTAAAATACACGCTTTATTTAAAGACGCAACTAAATAAGTATAAATTATTGACAATGAAAGTATTTTTCGGGGCGGACCAAGAAAACTGTAAAGTAATCGAAATGCGGGAAGTTAAAAAAATTTAAAAATTAAACCAAATCCTTGATAAAACCCGTAAATAGTTTTATTTTTATGTGTATCGCATAAATATAAGAAACCATAAATGTTAATGAGCTGAAGATTAGAAAATTGACTGAAATACGATTATTTTATGGTTAAAAAACTAAGGTGCTTGAGGATAAGTAATTATATAATTGTAAGCACCTCACGCTTTGTAATAGTTTTTCAAGATAATTATGAGTCTTATTTATATTTTTTTCCTCTTGGAATGTATAAATATTTCAGTTTAATGACACTCACGGGCCTAGACCAAGAGCGAATCATGTTGAACGGGTTCTTCTTATAAAAATCGTAAGATCCGAGAGGCATTAAATAATTTATTTATTTATTTTAGTACAGAACCTTCCCATTTATGAAATCATTTAAAAACACACATTTAAATAGCATGTTTACTAATTTTAACTGCAATTTTAATTTAAGATCAATATTGACTTATATTTTATGCTTGACATTGTTTGTATGGGGCTTTTAATGACATTACAAAAGGTTAATGAACTCTGTCTATTGATCTTGTAATTCGATTTCAGATTTCCATTATTTTTCATATATAAAACATATGAGGGACTTTTACAATATGAAATAATACAAGCCAGTCCCATCGTACCTTAAACATCTACACAATAAAATTGAGAGAAATATAAAAGAAACGTAGTTATGTGTAATTATGTAAGATAAAAATACTTTCATCACGTCTTTTTACACTTTCTATCTTAAACCACCATATACGTATAATTTAGAATCACATACACAAAATATGTATATTTATGAATAAATATGTTTTTGAAGTGAAACTTCTTTATCGGGGTTGGAAAAAATTTAGCGTTCGCGTCACATTCTTCCGTTACGCGCCATCTTTTTTTATTTAGTAAATTAGTACCCACTTCAGTAAGCCACACCCCCAACCGTTTCCAAGCCCCACCCAAAATTTTAAGTCCCACCCACTTTTTTGTAATTTGATCCTTACCCCCCCCTCTGGCCTTCCCCCACCCTAAATCCAAAACAGTGCCCAATAGCCTCCCCACGAAACCTCCCCCCCCCCGCTTACCCGCACCCTAAACATTTTACCTCACCCCCCCTACTCATATCTCCGGCATTATCCATCGTAGACCCACCGACCTTGGGTTCATTGGAACCGGCTCGGTGAGGGCTACAATCCTGCCCCAACAGAATTCCCGAATGCCCCCTCCACAACTTTCCCCACCCAAAAATATTTTAAGGTGCCCAATAGCCTCCCCACGAAACCTAACCCCCCCCCCCCGCCCCTACCCCCGCCTTAAATTGTTACCTCACCCCCCCTATTCCTATCTCCACCAATATCCATTGTAGACCCATCGACCCTGGGTTCATTAGAACCGGCTCGGTGAGGCCTACAATCCTGCCCCAACAGAATTCCCGAATTCCCCCTCCACAACTTTCCCCACCCAAAAATATTTTAACGTGCCCAATAGCCCCCACACGAAACCTAAACCCCCCCCCCCCCGCCGCCCCTACCCCCGCCTAAAATTTTTACCTCACCCCCCCTAAACCTATCTCGGCCAATAAAGGTCGTGGACCCACCGAGCTTGGTATCCTCGGAACCGTCTCGGTGAGGGCTACAAATTGGCCCCGATAGAAATCCCAAATTCCCTCAAAAATTTCCCCCCTCCTAAACTTAAACTTTATTTAATTTAGCTTTATTTTACCAATTCTGTAAATTGTAAATAGTAGATCATTTTTCGAAAAATGATGTCATAAAGAAGTTTCACTTCTTACGTGTGTACACTAATACACACACACATTTTTTTTTTTATCTCCACCGCCATAAAAGTATAACTTCGTACAAAACAAAACCTACAATTCAAAAAATCTAACAATTTCCAGAAGCCAATTAAACTAACGAATTTTAGTAATAATATGAATTATAAATACAGCTTGAGGGCTATTTTTACTATTAACAAAAATAAACCGCTAAAACCCACCCATAAAGGTTTAATTGAAAGTTGCTACAATCGACACGAGTCGCATCTACACAGTGGTGTGTCATTAACAAGTAGTGTTCGGGAGCTATTTGTCGTAGGGTCTAGAAGTACCTTGAAACCAACAAGACAAAACTGTCTTATATATTGCTTACAACATGTAATGCACTCCTCAATTTAAATGCTTAATAGCAAAAAACAGCTTTGTCACAGTAGAGAAGTTATTGTAGAAGTGGTAGAGCCACGCTGTTATCAGTCATGACTCAGCATGAATGGGCAGGCTGGACCGGGGCGGTAACACTGTCTAACAGGAAATCGATGTAAAGTGACAGTGTCGTTATCGTGTTTCGTTGAGTGAGTGAGAGTTGCCAAACGCCCAATCCCTTTTCTCTTTCCATAATTTTTCTTCCCGCTCCCCTCCTGATCTGATGGATCGGCATCACATCAATGATCCAAGTGCTGTGGATGTTCATGGACGGCAAGGATCACTTACCATTAGGTGACCTGTTTGCTCGTTTTACGGACCTATTGAATAAAAAAAAGAAGATCTATCATCTTAATTGTATTAATACAGATTTTTCAGTAGCAATTATTTTTCATATAGTCGTTTTAGTTAAAAAAAATATCTTATTGCAATAATAATCATGCGTTAAGAGTTAATGACGCATAATTAATCAATGATTTTGAATTTGTTTTTTCCAATTTTACATTATTCAGATTACTATTGATCAGTTTATTGTAATTCTATATTTTAACAGAGTTCGTACAGGTTCGACATATTGAATTGTGACAGGGCCAAATATTTTACGTTGGAATCGGTTGGAATTGTTAATTAATTCTATTAACCTATAATAAATCAAGTTAAAAAAATGATTTCGTTACTGTTTATTTCTATAGTGTTTGTCTTTTTAGTAGTGTTTAGCATTTGTATGAATAAATATTTTAGGCGAGACCTAGTATTAGTAGTAAAAAATGAGTCATGGCTCCTAGACACTGTGCCGGACCCGCCGCGCGGGTATGCCAGCGGCATTCGCCGCAAAACCTGACACAATGCCGCAGGGCATAATTTCAGTTGAAACAGCCATGTAAAATGCTAGTAATAGTACACTTTGTATTTTTAATTAATTATGATGGAAAGCCGTCAACATCGTTATTGCAACCGAGATATTAATTTTAATCAGAAAAAGAATCAAAATATGAAGGAAATATTGGAGACTGTCCCGCCCTCACACCCGCCACTGCAACTCCTGTAAGCCAGGATCAACAGTGGCACGCATTTTAATGACACTGAGCATTGAAGCTCAGCGAGTCTCCGGGAATGTCTAACTTGTCTTTAACCCGCAACGAAATCAATCAAAAAGTTAAATTAATAGGAGATAGAATAAATATTGGTGGCTACCAAATTTCAACGTTTTTTTAAATATTTTTAATTCTTTCAATGTGATATAATTACTGGTTGTTATTTTTATATACCTCCAGTTATTAAATTGGAGTTGAATAGTCCTCCTCCTAGAGGACCTCCGAGGGATTTTGACATGATCATATAAATACCAGGTCTGTTCACATTGACGTCAATAAGTTCATCCACATCTCGACACTTAGGCGAATCGATACTTCCTGAAAAACCGAAATAAAATTATTTTTACTTTCTTGTGTTACATAAGGCTTACTGCAATTCCTGCTTTATCTAGCACAAGCATTTACTTGTTTATTGTGTTACCCAAAAGGGTAGATTTCAATAATTGCGTAAATATAGACAGAACAATCATGGAACTAGTAAAGTCGAAGGTATTTTAATTGGAGAATGGCAAATAGCACAACGATATTTTATCATTCATTCTCAAAACACAGGTATAGGCGAACGAAAAAGACAGTATATATCATTATTACAGTCCTTAAATAAAAAAAAGCACACAAAACTTCATTAAAAATTATGCAATAGGTAGACCCTGTCTATACCTATCGTACATGTTGGAGTACAGTGCAGATGCACTGTAATGTAAGATGGACTGCCAAGACCAGGATGGTTGGCGCTTACTTGTGGACGGCGTTTGGCTGACTACACGCTGTAATGCGAAAATTTGATATGTGTCTATTACGTACCACTTCTTTGTATAACATCGGCTGGAGTAATGTCAATTTTTTGTAACATGCCAATCACATTTGTATCACAGTCATCGTTTTCAAGTATGCCACCATATTTTTTTAAAGATATGCCTAGTTTACGAAAATATTCTGCTGGGATGTTGACCTAAATCAAATTAAAAACTGGTTAACATTTTTATATACCTACATATATTTTTTTAATGACGAGCTCAGAAAATAGATCCCTGATGGGGGCGCTGCCATTGAATCTTAAAATTACATACATAGGTACATGCATAAACTCACGCCTTTTTCCCAGAAGGGGTAGGCAGAGGTGGAAGCAGTACACACGCATTTCGCTTTGTATGTTCCGTCCTACAATGTCATAGGGGGCGAGCCTATCGCCATATCGGGCACAAATTCCTGACTCTGGGCTGATAATGAATAGAAAAATCCACTATCACTTACCCCGACCCGGGATTCGAACCCACGACCTCAGCTTTGTAATCGTACCGTAGTACAACTATGCCACCGAGGCAGTCTTAGAATTACAAACCATTATATTATACAGGGTATATCAAGACTGCGACCGAAAACGAAGCCAGGTGGTAGTATTAGTGACTTCAAACACAATGCAAGTAAAAATTACGCAAAAAAAATCGACAACTTTTTTTTGTAATTTCTTACTAATTATCGTCGTATTTGGGAGTAAATACATAGTTTTCCTAAAATAATGATGTAGACCTCTTTATTTTTAAACACTCAATGGTACGTAAGGGTTTTAATTTTTATTTTCACATAAACCAGATATTTATCACCGAAAAGGGATGATTTTTAAAAAAATCTAAAAAAATATCTGTCCCTGTTTTGGTGAAATTTTTATTTTCATCGTGTTTGTAACCACTAAACTACCAGGTGGTAGCACCTGGCTTCATTTTCGGTCGCGGTCTTGATATACCCGGTATATACCATTATATTCAATTGCATTGCGCATCATCAAGCTAAGATATTACGCATTTACGGCCGGTCTCTATATCCTATCTATCCTTAACAAGAGCTTAAAATAGCTACCATTACTATGTCGATACAATTCTACGCTTCAATAAATAAACATTGACCTATAAACTTATCTTACCTAGCTATATATAAATATATGGATCATATCTATATCTCTCTATCTTTGTTAGCTGAAACATAAAATGAATCGAAATATCTAATGAAATATCTTGTTATAGATAGATAGATTATAGAAACCGGCCGTTAGTGTTTTAATGTACATTATTTCACTAGTAACAAATAAACTAGAATAAATGTGTTTACGTATTTGAACAGCAGTTACTGATAACCGACTTTTTATACTGGCACGAAAAAGTGACTACAATGCATCTTAAAGTGTTATACATGATGCACCATCATAGCCATTATAATAAAAGTATACTCAGATGTTCTCTTCTATTAAATCAATACCAAAAATTATCATATTCCAGACTTTCTTTTGGTTGAAAAGTCAGTTTTGCTAGAGCTGTAGTAAGCTAAAAAATTAAAAAAAATCTTACCACGTCATGCACCTCTCCGATTAAGACTGTAAAATTAACGCACGTTGGTTTCATAGAAGCTATTATTTCATCGAATAATGGAATATCCGACAATAAATTTTCTACGAGCTCAGGCAGATCGTTTGTATTATTCGGCAATACGATAAGCTCGTATTTATCTTTACCGTTTCCAAGAGTTACAGCGATGAACTAAAATCAATTAGGTTTATTAAGGTTAGACAATAATATTAATTAAAATTAGTTTATTGTATAATATAATCATTTATCCTTATATATACCGTTAGTAAAGCAACATAATGTTTGCTCTAAAAACTGCACTCCCAAAAAAATTAGTAATTGGGGGCTTAAACGAAAACAGTTGAAAAATTACCACGGCCAATCCATTTTGGTAATCTTTAAAAAATCCTGGAAATCGAACTCAGTATCTTATTATACAGTGCTGCTAGAGTAAATAGCACTATTGAATATTAATACAAATAGTTTGTTTATATGATACTTTTTACAAATGCATTTTATTGCCACAAGTATGTGATAATAAAATTTACGTCGCGAGATTAAAGTTTTACACTTTTATGTTTTTAAAATATAAATTATATGTAAAACACGTACCGTAGCACCAAGTTCCTCGTTTACTGCATATTTGATTAACGCCTTACCGTATATAGCTGGCACACGTAAAATTTGTTCATCATTTTGTAAAAAGTCAATTGTTTTCAACCCTGTTGGGTTATTAATATTATTCATACTATACTGAAAAAAAAACACATGTAGGTAAATAGGTGATAGCACTAATCAATTTACTCAAATAACTTTTCCTGATTATATAAATAAAAAAATACGTACAGGAAAATTCCAAGAAAATGCAAACAGCACACCCTTCTTTTCGAACATGCTACTTTCTGCTGCACCTACTGGAACTTCCGGGTGATCTCTCTCAAGCTAAAAAAAATTGAAGATACAAAATCATTCATTAGATTTCCACTTGCAGAGAAATATACGTTTAATAAAGATGCGTATGTTGGAATCAAATTTTAAAAATAAAGGATGCAGACTGGCTCGATGCAGGCCGCCTCCAGCGAGTTGTTGTGAAAATACTTGGAAAAGGCCTATGTTCATTGCCCTGTGGTCTGGAGGTGCAAGAATTCCGCCACGATATACCCTGCCCGTCGTAAGAGGCGACCTAAAGGGGTCATCGGAGTACCACGTCTCTATCATGGACGCCCATAACATTTTAAACGGGCGTCCAAAAACAAACGTTAGTGGGGTTCATCCGGGACCCCTATTTTGGAAGGACCAGCAATGGTTTTGCGCAGGGTGTTTACACGGACGTTAATCAGGGGTCCTCTTTGTCCTGGGATGTCCGGTGTCGCCCATAATGCGTGTGACGGTCATCAAGCGTTTTTAGTTAATATGCTGGCGTAGTTATTGTTAGGGACCCAGCTTCAGCCACATCATCCGCATTATGTCGAGCTGGAAGGCCAGTGACACTGACAAACCCCTTTCGGCCTCCCCGGGGTACTGAAAGGGGAGCTCAATAGCTTTTCCTATTGATAAAAAAACGGTGCTCATTTTCAGCAGCGATCTTCCTGTAGCTGAAAAAGAGAGAGAGAGGGAAAAGCAAAAATAACGCCTTCAACTGTCACTTACCCATTTGTTAACTTGTTCAGCCGCTTTGGGACCATTCTTAAAGTCCAAGTTACTTGTTACACCTCCACAAATACTGGCTAAATTGCTTTTAAATTCTTCAGTAAAACATTTACATTTATCAGAATACGCTTTGCAGCCCACCTTTCCAAAGGACTTGTCGTTATCAATTATCTTTTTTATTAAAGTGAACATTTCTGTTATCTGCAAAAGTAAAGTACATTAATTGTACCATCTCATTTTGCACTGTTGTGTTCCGGTTTGAAGGACATTGTAGCCAGAGTAACTATTCGACATATCAAGACTTAACATCTTATGTCTCAGGATGGCGAGCGCAGTGGAATGCCAAGCATTGCCTTGTAAATCATGGTGTTGTTTGGTTTTGCTACTGTCCTTGATCTGTCGTATCGCTTACCATCAGGCGAATGGCAGGCTCGTCTCGACATTCAATGCAAAAAAAAAAATAGTTTCTAGCTCCAGCTTATCTACTTATATACTAGCAAAATACTCTGATCAGCCTTTAACGGACAGTAAACCTCTATAACAATTTATGATGGCAAGCAAAAATATGGATGCAGGCCGTTTCTAACAGTTTGATGTGGATCTGCACATCGACCTATTGGATGGCCCCAAGGATGTCCTTCGGGGAGACCTATGTTCAGCAATGGACTTCCTGGGGCTGAATAGATAGATATAGATAGAAGCCAAAAAACAAATAAGAGTCGATGTTACTGTTCATTGTAAATTGCCTACATTTAATAATAAGGTTGAAATTTTTATAAAATCGCCTTACCTCATCTCCATTTTTAGCGTTAAGAAATTTCGTTGCTTTAGCAGTACTTTTATCGTTCGGACAAGAAAAATTTGCAGTTAATTGTCCTAATGCGCAGAGAACTGGTACGGGTGACACAGTATGAGGTGTTGTTGGATCCATTTCGGTTAGGTACTGTAAAGAAAATATTAAATCAATAATAATTTAATGGCTCGCTATGAACATTTTAAGGGGTGGCCTATGTTGTAGCTGATTAATAATTTAAAATAATAAAATGCAAGGAAGACAAAAGGGACTGTAAAAAATCCGTGTTCTTTTCATTACACGTGCTTTCGATCGATTCCTACAATGTTTGTATCTGTAATTTTAGTCAACAATTCAATCATAATACCAAAAGATTTAGCCAGAGATAGATTCATATACTTACTCGCAGCATACCGAAAGTATAGGTTTTCAAGGCGTAGGAGAATTTCTTGAGTAGATCATTTTTACCATCTGTAAGAACAAATTGTCTTATCATTTCCTCTAACATGCATATCAATCGAGCATATCATGGCTAATAAGCCGTGGCTCCGTAGATAACAATCACTGCATAAAAAGTTGCTGGTAACTCAAACAATAGACATAGTGGCTATTAACATGATTTTATTTAATAGTGTGTGCTCAATTATTATTAGAACGATTTATTACATGCCGAAACTAATGAAGCTACAGCGGCGAAAGCAAACAAAATTAATATGAAATTCTTCATATTTCATCAGTAAATTATTTTGTAGACTAAAGTTTGTTTAAACAATTTTTTTTTATATGGTACCTAACATTGTGAATTAAAATGCACTTGTATCAACAAACACACCACATGATGTGTAATGAAATGTTGATGAACAGATCACATGATCTGTTTATCCAACGCTACGTAAGATGATAATAAAAATATTTTTACTAACTTCTGGTCGCAAACTTCGTCTGCGTGATTAACTTTATTTGAAATTAACTTTATATGGATTTTCCCGTCCCATCCCGTCCCGTCCTGTTATATCCCGCCCTTTCCATCTCATTCTCACTGAAGGCATGTAATCTAGTCCCCTCCCATCCCTTTGAGTACAAAAAAGTAACAATTAAATCTGAATTATTTCCTCATACTACGGGAACACTACATTTTTCGGGATAAAAAGTAGCCTAAGTGTTAAGCCAGGGTGTGAACTACATCCATAACAAATTTCATCGAAACGCTTTTAGCCGTTTCTGAGTTCATCGCGCACAACCGCACAGACAAACAGACAAACCGATAAACAGACAAACATTCTAAAAAATATTGTTTTGTGTTTTATTACGTTAATATAGACCCCCATATTAGGTTTTCACATTTATCTTCCATGTACCGAAATCGATCGGTTACAAATTTATTATATGTATAGTTACCGGAAAAGTATGAAAACTAGGAATTTTATATAATTCCTAGGAAATGTATACAAATTCGAGCATGTTAAGAAAATGTGTAAACTACTGTAATGTGTGTACTGTGTATTATTTGAAGATTCTGTAATACAAAATATTTATGAGAAATGTATATAACCTAACCTAACCTAAATATTGCTTTGTCTAGACCTCTGTATTGTTTAGCGTTCGTACTCACTGACATCCAGAATGTACCACATTTCCCCGTAATTAGGAAATGTATACAATGGCGGATTACACACATTTCCGTAAACATATAGATGGATATTGTGCACTATTAAGAGTTCTTGATGTGACATTTAATATAAAAAATTAGGGTCAGTGAAATTTACTGCAGTACTCCTTACAGTTTACTGCAGTGCTCATAATAAAGCATTACTCCTAGTTAAAACATTAGTCCTACCACTTTTATCATTGCAACAATTAATTATAAGCTAAAATTGACAAACAATTAATCCTATCTGGAGCTGTGTGCTTGCCTCTCGTAGTTTCTGACACCCATGATGCAACAAGATCTCAGTTAGGAGTCAGAAATATATTTATATTTGTAAATGCCTCGGTGGCGTAGTTGTATTACGGTACGGTTACAAAGCTGAAGTCTCGGGTTCGAGTCCCGGATCGGGCAAAGTGATATTGGATTTTTCTATTCATTATCAGCTCGCAGTCGGGAATTTGTGCCCAATATGACGGTAGGTTCGCCCCCATCACATAGTGGGACGGAGAATACAAGGCAAAATGTGGGTGTCCCGGTAGCACCTCTGCCTACCCCTTCTTGGAAAAAGGCGTGCTTTTATCCATTTATGTACAAGTACATCAAATAAAGCTTATTGCAATAACCACGTATAACGAATTAAATAATGGCGTAAATTGAATTCCTTACAATTTGTTTTAACGGAGTAACTGATGCATTATTATTTGGTTTATTTATCTTAGGTTTTCAGTTGTCGTACCCGTCCTAAATACTCGGATAACGTCTCCTTAATCATTTACCACAAATAACAATGTCATTATTGAAATATTTGTTTTCTCGTGGTATTTCTTTATTTAAAACTAATATCTTGCGCAATAGGAAAGACTTATTTTTTTCTAGTTGGAAGTAAGATATCAACCACCTGATAAAAAAGTTAAGAACTGATCTTAGCGACCCATTCAAAGTAAGTATGTAATTTATCGACGTGAAGCGACAGTTTCGCTGTCGCGTTTCATTCGGTGAGTGAGATTGCCGGATACCCTATACCCAAAGGAGTAGAGAAGAGAAGAAAGGATGGAAAGAGAAAAGTCTCTTCCAATCCTTTTTCTTTTCCGCTTTCCTCCCGAATTGATGGGTCGGCAACATATTCATGATGCAAGCGTTGTAGATGTTTATGGGAGGCAGTAATCAGTTACCATCAGGTGATCTGTTTGTTCGTGTGCCGGACCAAAGCAATAAAAAAAAACTTTCTCACCTACGCCAAAACTGTTGATCAAGAGTGCACCAATAATAATATACTGAAAGCGCGCCATTGTTAGACACAGTCACTACCGTAATTGTAACCAATAATGTACATTTATAACATTCAAAGAATTAATAACCGATGTTCAAAGCTACCTTTTATTTATGTATACGATTATTTGATACCAAAATTGAATTCTTGTTTTATTACATCGTTTTTATTACTAGATTTGCATATTTAATTCGGTCCTAAGAAATTGTTAGGTATCTCAATATACAGGGCTATTTTTAAATGACTGCATTTTTTATTATTCAACTCAAGTGAATAATACTGATTAACGCACAGTGGAAAATATTTAAAATTATACATAAGTAATTTATTTTTACTTCAAAATGTCCTAATAAATGGTAAAAATTATACTCAACAAGCACCCGGTCGGCGGTCATTTTTATACAAAGACACGAGCGCGCGTTTTTGTGTGTAGTTTTTGAGTGCGGTTACTATGGTCATGCGTATTGTCTAAACACGTATTTTGTTTTGTGGCGATAAAAATGATAGAATAATTAGAAGAAAAAAATGCTACTTGTAATTTAGGAACGGACTGTATTCATGATTTTGAACCTCCTGATAAAGAATACTCTAAAGAAAATAACCCTGTATAAAAAGATATTTCTTTTCAGATAAAAAGTAGTACTAACAGGAAAAGACCGAGACGGGATCATAGATAATTAGTAGTGTCTGTTTGTCTGGGTGTATCAATACGCTAAAAGTGATGCACACTTACCTACACGGAAATGTATAAATGCGAAAGAAATAATGTCTGTTTGTTACCTTTTTAGCCCTTCACGCATGGGAAGTTTTACATTTAATTTTCCCTGATCCCATATAAATCCCTATTAATGTATAAGGTCTACAAATAGAGCAGCCTTGTTCATTGCAACTATTCCATCACATTTACCTGAAAGACTGAACTGATTATTCGAAGTCAGGTGTGCGTAATAGGTTTTTTTTTTTTCGATAGGAAAAGCTATTAGGCTCCCCTTTCGGTACCCCGGGGGAGGTCGAAAGAGGTATGTCAGTGTCACTGGCCTTCCAGCTCGGAACAATGCGGATGTTGTGACCGAGCTGGGTCCCTAACAATATCTACGCCAGCATACTGACTAAAAACCCCTCGTTAATCGTCACACGCATTGTGGGCGGTACGTACGTATCGGTAAATAATTAAATACATTTTTAGATCGCATCTAGAATAACTAAATGGCATCTCTGCGTACGCCGTTATATCTTTTAGATTTTTGTATGGAGAAGCGGTCTCTATATTTAATTGACTCACCAATTTTTTTAGTCTTGTTTCATGACTTTTTAGTATCAAGATAATATCAAGATACCTACTTCATTTCACCGGATTTGAACCGATACCCTTATTTCATGAATTTTAACAGGCCTGGTCAGGTAGAACTAACTTAAACTTCAGTATTGTTTTTTATGTACAGCTATTAGATAGAAAATGCCGCCACTTCCGTCAGGTGCAGTATTTTCGGATGCGATACAGAAAACAACTATAAAGATAAGAAACAATTTATAAACCATTACTTATGCATTTAATGGTTTTTTCTGTGCAGACAGTAGTAAATACCTTTAAATCGACTACTCGTAAAAAAAGTTAAGTTTAGGCACTAAACTTTACTGAAAAACGTTGATGTTAATTTGCTCGAATACCCTGCTTATTATAAAAGCAGCTAATGAGCATGGCGAAATAAGACCGCCTAAAACAATTTTATAATGTGCTTGCTTTTTTTACTTTTATTTTTATGTCTAACTTGTAGGATTGTGTGACCTCAATAGTCTGAGTCAAATCTGAAAAAGTTTTATCTGGACTATATAGAGATTAGAGAATATGGTATAATAAATATTAAAGAAGTAAAAAACATTAATATCTTAGTATACCTACGATATTTCGATGAAAGCTAGTGTAAAAAATCCTTAAAATTTTAATATACAAATTTGTTATGCTAATATGGCCATATGAGATAAAAATAAAAGACAAAAAGCGGAAAATTAATAAAAATGTAATTTATTTGCCTGTAAGGCCGAAAATTCTCTTGTAGTTTTCTAATACGGCACAACATAAGACTCGATCTTAGTGCGAGGTCCTGCCGTGTATGATTAAATTTCAATACAATACAATACTCTTTGTTGTAAACCAAATATATATGTATACAAAATCAGACAAAATGCATCAACTCATGGTATTACAAGGGGCGATCTTATCGCTTTAAGCGATCTCTTCCAGGCAACCTTTGTATGTTCGTAATTTTTGAAGTAAAAATTCTTTAAGTGCGACTAGGAGGTAACTGGACGACAAAGCAACGGAAGTCCGTTACGCCAATATGGCGTCACGTTTCTGTACCATCCGGTTTTCAAATATTTTTGATTTTGACAGCTCGCAGTAGGGATGAGGGTTGTGTATAATCGTTAATGAATCTATTCGATTATTATTTTTTGGAACTTGTAATCGATAATCGCGTGATTAAGGTATGGATTTTATAAAATAATTTCTTTAAACTTCTTTATTTATTTTTAACCGAAATATTATTGTTACAATCGTGGAGTCAAAATATACTATTTTTTATATCCATTTTCTAGTATAACACCAAAAAATATGACTGGGTAACTTTTATTCAATGCACATATTTTATCATGTAATCAGTACTGTTAATGGAACATATTTCGGCAATTAAGAAACAAATTATTTTTATTTTTATGTATTGTTTTCATTTCAAAACCGATTATTGATAGTCTGCGGTTATTCGTTATGCGTGGCACATCTCTAAGGGGGCGGTACCCATCCATGAAGTACGGTATTTATCTGTATGACATCGTAACAAAGAATGCCTAACTTTATAGGCGTGAGCTGTTATGCCAGAGAAGTTTTTTTTTATGTCTCGTAAAAGTATTTTTGCTGCAAAAATAATATAATGCTCTCAGCTCACTCCTGAGGCAGGGACTTCTCCGACTCTCTGTCTATAACGTTTATAAGGTTTGATTATTACACGTAGATTTTTTTAAACGTAGATTTCAAGGATTACTACTATTAGGTATTTACTGGTGGTAGTATCTTATATGTGAGAGGTCGCTTGGGTAGGTACCACCGTGATGTCTATTTCTTCCGCCAAGCAGCAGTGTAAATGTACTGTTGTGTTCCAGTTTGATGGATATTGTAGCCAGAGTAACTACTGGACATAAGGAGACTTAATATCCTATGTCTCAGGATGGCGAGTGCAGTGGAATACCAAGCATTGCTTTGTAATTCATGGTGTTGTTTGGTTTTGCTACTGTCCATGAGCAGCCGTATCGCTTACCATCAGGAGAATCATGCTCGTCTCGGCATTCAATGATATTTAATAAATTATGCTATGTTTTACAAATAACATGGCATGATGTAAAAAAAGCAGCAGAACAATTAAAAATTAAATTAATTCGTGTTCCATACTAAAAAACCTATTTCTCAACATCTTGTTTAAAATGTAATCTATTTCTACTTATGTGTTATATGTGGGTAATAATAGAGCGTCTCATTTTGTAAAGTACTTCTAAACCCTCCCACGCTCAATATGAAGGGAATTTGATATACGAGTGTCTTGAAGCATATCTTATCGAGTAATGGTACTTGTTTCATTTTATATTGTGTTAGTAGGTAGCAATCTGATAATTATATTAATACTATGTATAATATTGTGTATTAACTAAATAGTATATTAGGCTCTCAATAATCAACTAATGACTACAGCTAGGCGGGTAATATCCAATATTTTATTTATAATGACAATTATAGTACCAAGATAGTATAATCACTTAAAGAAACGAAAAATCAATCAGACCAATATAAATGATAATAAAATTTATTCACTGCCTCGGTAGCGTAGTTGTATGACGGTACTGTTACAAAGCTGAGGTCTCGGGTTCGAGTCCTGGGTCGGGCAATGTGATGTTGGATTTTTCTATTCATTATCAGTCCGGAGTCAGGAATTTGTGCCCTATATGGCGATAGGCTCGCCCCCTATCACATAGTGGGACGGAACATACAAGGCGAAATGTGGGTGTCCTGGTGGCGCCTCTGCCTACCCCTTCGGGAATAAAGGCGTGAGTTTATGTATGTAAATTTATTCAACGTTAAAATCATTAATTGTTATGCAATTTTTTTACAAATAAGCATTTTCTATGAACCCTTATTCGAATTATTATTTTACCTGTTCGTGATTTTTTTCTATCGAGAAAATTAAACGAAAACGTGTTTTGAACACAATGGTCCCCTCGTAAATATGATCAAGATTAACTCACATTTTTTGCGTAGCTTCAAAGTATACACTTTTGACTAAAATATTGTTTTAAGAAGCCTATTTTGACGAGGCACAGCGCCGTCATATAATGGTTTGTAATTCTATGACTGCCTCTGTGGCGTAGTTGTACTACGGTACGATTACAACGCTGAGGTCTTGGGTTCGAATGAAACGAATGAAGTTCGTCTTTGTCTTCTATGTTGCGTGCGCACGATTTCACGCAATTCAAATGCGTCCCATGCAACTGAGCGGCTTACACTGAGCGCCCTTTGAGCACCGCCATAATATACCGACAGCGAGCCGGCTCGCGCGAGCGATGCTCGCGCGCGGCAACGTTCAAATTGGCTCGCGAGGTAAACGGGTCTCCACATCGCAAGACTGGCCCGCGAGGCATGCCTCGCCGGACTGTTGATAGATTCGGATTTTACATTATTCAGATTACTAATGATAGGAATTTATAATATTATTAACCTTTAAAAAATCAAACTAAAAAATGAATTCGTCACTGTTTATTTCTATAGTGTTTCTCTTGCTATTTATTTTAAATTCACCTTAATCACCAGCTTTTATATGAATATATATTTTAGGCAAGACCATTTGCGTTTCTACAAAAAATTAGTAATGGCTCCTACACACACATTTGCCGCAAAACCTGACACAATGCCGCAGAACATCATTTCAGTTGTGACAGCCGTGTAGAATGCTAGTAATTGTACATTTTGTATTTCTAATTAATTATGATGGACAGTGAAGCCGTTAACATCGTTATTGCGACAGTGATATAAATTTTAACTATAAAAATAATCAAAAGATGAAGGAAATATTGGGTGCAACCAAGCTTTGCATAACACGCCGCGCTGCCGCGCTGCACATGCCGGCGCGGCGTCTCATTTGTGCGGCATTGCCGGCGGCTCAAGCACCCACCGGCCGGGCCACCGGCATAGTTTGTTGGAGCCATTAAACATTATTTTAAGAAAATAGTTGCATCTTAGATTTTTATGAAAAATATAATAAAAAATATTGAGAAAATTTTAAAATTTAATTCATTATCTTGCAATCATTATCTGCCTATTGCGCATATTTTGCTCTTATTTATGTCGGCTTGATGATAATTCCCAGCGACTTCTAAAAACCTTATATATTTTTTTCAAACTTATTAATTGTAGTAAGTTTCAACAAATTAATACCAATGGTTGTCTGGTAGAGATTGCCTTAGTGTAATAAGACCGCCATTTGTACTTTGCTGTTTTGTTGTCTCTATATACCTACTGTTATATTTATTGTGTAAAATAAAGAATAAATAAATATATAAAAATTGTTAATTGTTCAAAAAACATTTTATTCTCATGAACTTCTAGAGAGCGATTAAGATTTATAAAATAATAATAATAAATAATACAAGAATGAAATAAAATAAACACAAATAGATAGTTGCATTTTTTCCGAATTTAAATTATTATGTACTGGTAAAATAAATATAGACACGAAACTCACACAGGCTATGAAAATTTATTGTGATACCGTAATGTTTTCATTGTCAGTCAGCATCAAAAAAAAGTGTGTACGTTTTTTTAAATATTTTTTAATTCTTTCAATGTGACATAATTACTGGTTGTTATTTTTATGTACCTCCAGTTACTATATTGGAGTATAATAGTCCTCCTCCTAGAGGACCTCCAAGGGATTTTGACATGATCATATAAAGACAAGGTCTGTTCACAGTCACGTCGATAACTTCATCCACATCTCGACACTTAGGCGAATCGATACATCCTGAAAAACCGAAATAAAATTATTTTTACTTTCGTGTGTTGCTTATGTGACTGCCTTATGGCTTACTGCAACTTCTTCCTTATCCTGCAGAAGCATGTACTTGTTTATTGTGTTACCCAGAAGAGTAGATATCAATAATTGAGTAAATAAATTACGGCTACGTACAAAAACCAAAAACAGACAGAATAATCAAGGAACTAGTAAAGTCGATGGTATTTTAATTGGAGAATGGCCCACAAAACATAACGATACTTTACCGTTCATTCTAAAAACACAGGGAAAGGCGAACGAAAAAGACGCTGTATCAATATTACAGTCCTTTGAATACGAATAAGCACACAAAAATTCACTAAAAATTATACAATATGTATCCGTAGTCTATACTGTAATGCGGGATGGACTTCTAAGACCGCGATGGTTGGCGCTTACTTGGGGAGGCCTACGTCCAGCAGTGGACAGCGAGAGGCTGACTCCACGCTGTAATGCAAGGATTTGATATGTGTCTGTTACGTACCACGTTTTTCTATAAAACCAGTTGGAGTAATATTATTTTTTTCTAACATGTCAATCACATTTGTGTCACAGTCATCGTTTTCAAGTATGCCACCATACTTCTTTAAATGTATGCCTTGTTTTCGAAGATATTTTGATGGGATGCTGACCTAAATCAAATTAAAAACTTATTAACATTTTTATATACATACAGAAAACGAAGCTAGGTGGTAGTATTAGTGACTTCAGACACAATTCAAGAAAAAATTTCGAAAAAAAAAATCTACAACTTTTTTTTTTGTAATTTTGTACTTATCGTCGTATTTGGGTGATATATACATAGTTTTCCTAAAATAATGATGTACATCTCTTTATTTTTAAACATGCAATGGTACGTAAGGGTTTAAATTAGTATTTTCGCAAAAACTAGGCATTTACCACCCGAACACGATGATTTTAAAAAAATTGTAAATAATTATCTGTCACTGTTTTGGCGAAATTTTTATTTGCATCGGGTATGTAACCACTAAAACTACCACCTTGCTTAGTTTTCGATCGCAGTCTTGATATACTCGGTATATTTATTTAATGACGAGCCGAGAAAATAGCTCGCCTGATGGGAGCAACACCATTAAAATCTTAGAATTACATAGGAACATACATAAACTCACGCCTCCCTGTACAAACATCGACCATTTACATTTTTATTAATTACTAGCTTCTGCCCGCAAACTTCGTCAGCGTGATTAACTTTATTTGGTATTTCTCATCCCGTCCTGTCCCGTCCCGTTATATCCCGCCCGCCCTGTCTCATTCTCACTCAAGGTATGTAATCCAGTCTCATCCCATCCCTTTCAGTATAAAAAATAATAAGTATATCGGAATTCCTTCCTCATCTCAGGTGAACACTATTTTTTCGGGATAAAAAGTAGCCTTAGTGTTTATCCAGGGTGTCAGCTACTTCCATACAAAATTTCATCGAAATCCGTTCAGCGGTTTTTGAGGTCATTGCGCACAACCGCACAAACAAAAATTTTTAAAATCTTATTTTTTACTAGCTTCTGCCCGCAAACTTTGTCTGCGTGATTAACTTTATTTGCAATTTGCTTTATTTGGAATATACCATCCCACCCGTCCCATCCCGTTATATCTCGCCCGTCTTCTCTCATTCCCACTCAAGGCATGTAATCCAGTTCTATCCTATCCTTTTGAGTATAAAAAAGTAACAAACATAACGGAATTCCTCATCCCATGGGAACACTAAATTTTTCGGGATAAAAAGTAGCCTAAGTGTAATTCCAGGGTGTCATCTATCTCTACTAAATTTCATGGAAATCCGTTAAGCCGTTTCTGAGTTCATCGTGCACAACCGCACAGACAAACAGACATTTATTCTAAAAATCATTGTTTTGGGTTCTATTACGTTAATACAGACCCCCCATATTAGTTTTTCTCATTTTCTTCCATAATAGAAAGAAACACCCTGTATGTAAATAAGACATATAAAAGTTTTTAAGTTGGACTTGCTTCTATATAACTGTGAAAACCGCATCTCATTTCGTGCGGTAGTTTTTGAGTAATGTGCAAGCAAACATACAGACAGACAGACAAAAATTCTAAAAAAATTGTTTTAGCATCTGTTGCTGTTATAAAGACCCCTCGCGTTAAAATTTACATTTTTATTATATTATGTATAGATAGATGTATAGATTACTTGTGAGATACATTGTGTATTCATGCGATGGCCAAGTCACTCTATTTTATTTAAAATGTAAAACTATTTTTAATATTTATAATGTAACTATAAGATGTTGTTCGGTTAGCTAAATACGTAATAAAGTAAGACAGAAGGTGCCTTAAGTAGGGACTGAATAAATTAACCGACTTGGTATTACATGGATCTCACAACTTTTTACTATTGTTTTTTATTTAAACACTAATTGTATTTTAAATTTGAAGCTTCTTTGTCTGCTAGAAGTGCTAAGTGCTTGTTCACGTTAACTCGCGGGCGCGGTTTCGGGCGCGGGTGTGATTGACGTGTTCACGTTGGCCACCACTCGTTTGCGCGAGTGTGACATGTTGTCAGACTAGATTGAAAACATGGACGACAATCTTTTATTTTAAATCGAAAATTCATACCTAAAGTGAGAGATGATAAATATTAGAATTGGCGTGCAAGAATTGCTTTGTAGTCGTACCGTAGTACAACGACGCCGCCCGAGGCAGTCTGAATTTCATACTGAACATCCTTCAATATTTTTCAGATATACCAGGATGACTGCCAACTGTTTTGACTACATCTTGGATTCAATAACGAGTAAGATTTCAGAAGAAGACACATATTTTCATAAATGTATAAAAACCGAAGAAAGACTGTTTTTAACCATAAGGTGATTTTAAAAAATCTTAGTTTATTATACGTAGCTAAATTCAAGTTCAAACAATGTTCCTCCTCATTATTAATGTAATCAGTTCATTAATTTTCGAGCGACAAGTTCAAACTGGTTGAACTTACCTGACGTCGCGAGTAAATCGCGAGCTCCGCCGCTAGTTCGACGTGAACACACACAAACAACTCAAGCGTTTGATATTGCCGCGAGCGCGCCGCGCGCGATTGTCGCGAGCTTGCCCGCTACTTACATCGCACATGCGTTTCCAACGTGAACACTTGTATGACATCCCATATGTTTGATATTTCGTGACCGCGCCCGCGAGTTAGCGTGAACAAGCACAGTGAGTGACGAAATTAAAAAACTTTGACTAGTTTTAATACTGAAACTAATGGTCAAATTGAATGAAATTTGAAATATATCGTGTTTCTACAATGTCTGCTTGGTTACTGAAATTTAGGCTTCTGGTTTTTATCCACTACGAAGTTATAAGGGGTCCAAATTAGCCTTTTTACTGGCACGAAAAAGTTACTTTAATGCACCTAAAGTGTTAAGTATAGATGATGCATCATCATGGTCATTGTAATAAAAGTATACACAGATGTTTTTGTCTATTAAATCAATACCAAAATTGGACATATTCCAGATTTTCTTTTGGTTGAAAAGTCAGTTTTGCTATGGCTGCAGTAAGCTAAATTATAAAAAAAATCTTACCACGTCATGCACCTCTCCGAGGAAACATGTAAAATTAACGCACATTGGTTCCATAGAAGCTATTATTTCATCGAATAATGAAATATCCGACAACAATTTTTCTACAAGCTGTGGCAGGTCGTTTGAATTATTCGGCAATACGATAAGTACATATTTATCTTCACCGTTGCCAAGGCTTACAGCGATGAACTAAAATCAATTAGATTTATTATGGTTAGACAACAATATGAATTAGAATTAGTTTTTGGTATAATAATAATTTATCCTTATATACCGGGTATATCAAGACCGCGACCGAAAACGAAGCCAGGTGGTAGCTTTAGTGACTACAGACACAACGCAACTAAAAATTTCGCAAAAAAAGCGACCGATTTTATTTTGCAATTTTTTGAAAATCTTCGTTTTAGGTGGTAAATACTCAGTGGTAATTTAAGCCCGTATGTACCATTGCGCCTGTAAAAAAAATTGACGACTTTTTATGCGAAATTTTTAATTGCATTGTGTCTGAAGTCACTTATACTACCACCTGGCTTCGTTTTCGGTCGCAGTCTTGATATACCCTGTAGTTATGCCGTTAGTAAAGTATCATAATGTTTAGCTCATTTGGCTAAAGACTCCACTCCCAAAAATGTAATAATTGGGGGCTTAAGCGAAAACAGTTGACGCTTAAAATTACCACGTCCAATCCTTATTGGGAATATTAAAAATCCTGGGAATTAAACTAGTATCTTATTTTCTACAACATAATATTATGTACGGTGCTGCTAGAGTAAATAGCACTATTTAATGTTAATACAAATAGTTTGTTATATGATACATTTTACAATTGCATTTTATTTACATCGCGAGAATAAAGATATACACATTTTGGTTTTTAAATTGTATGTAAAATACGTACCGTAGCACCTAGTTCCTCGTTTTCTGCATATTTAATTAACGCCTTACCGTATAAAGCTAGAACATGTAAAATTTGTCCATCATTTTGGAAAAAGTCAATTGATTTCAACCCTGTTGGGTTATTAATGTGATATATATTATACTGAAAAAAATACATATATAAAGGTAAATAGGTGATAACACTATTCAATTTACTCAAATAACTTTTACCGATCATATACATTAAAAAAATACGTACAGTAAAATCCCAAGAAAATGCAAACAGCACACCCGTTTTTTTGAACATGCTACTTTCTGCTCCAACTACTTTAGCTTCCGGGTGTTTTATATCAAGCTAAAAAAATGAATATACAAAAGCATTGAATTAGATTTCTACAGAGAAATATTCGTTTAATAAAGATGCGTATGTTGGAATCAAATTTATAAAAAAGGTAGGAGGGACTCGCTCTATGCAGGCCGCCTCCAACGAGTTGTTGTGAAAATACTTGGAAGAGACCTATGTTCATTGCCCTGTGGTCTGGGGGTGCAAGAATTCCGCCACGATATACCCTGCCCGTCGTAAGAGGCGACCAAAAGGGGTCATCGGAGTCGCTAGGCACACTGCAGGGGCTGCGCGCCCTCGCGTATAATGACTCTGATATGTTTGATATAACCACGTCTCTGTCATGGATGCCATAACGTCTTAAATGGGCGTATAAATATAATCGTAAGTGGGGGATATCCGGGCCCCCTTTAATCGAAAGACCAGTAATGGTTTTGCGCCGGTCGGTTACACGGACGTAAATTGGAGCGCCCTTCGCCCTGGGATGTCCGGTGCCGCCCATAATGCGTGTGACGGTCATCGAGCAGTTTTTAGGCAATATGCTGGCGTAGTTATTGTTAGGGACCCAGTTTTAGCCACAACATCGGCATCGTGCCGGGCTGGAAGGCCAGTGGCACCACTTTCGGCCTCCCCCGGGGTACTAAAAAAGGAGCTCTATAGCTTTTCCTCTTGATAAAAAAACGATGCTTATGTTCAGCAGTGATCTTCCGGTAGCTGAAAAAGAGAGAGAGAGGGTAAAGCAAAGTTAACGCCTTCAATAGTCACTTACCCATTTGTTAACTTTTTCAGCCGCCTTGAGACCATTCTTAAAGTCCAAGTTACTTGTTACACCTCCACAAATACTGGCTAAATTGCTTTTAAATTCCTCCGTAAAACATTTACATTTATCAGAATACGCTTTGCAGCCCACCTTTCCAAAGGACTTGTCGTTATCAATCATCTTTTTTATTATAGTGAACACTTCCGTTATCTGTAAGAGTAAAGTACATTTATAACTCATTTTATTTAAAATAATGGTATCAAATAGTTAAAAACAGAATAATTTTAAATTAAAAAATATGTTGTAGATCGTGGTTTCTTGCTCTAGCTTATCTTGGATAAACTTTAGTGGTCTTATTATAACAGCAAAATACTCTGACCAGCCTTTAACGGACAGTAAATCTCTATAACAATTTATAATTGCAAGCAAAAATATGGATGCAGGCCGCTTCCAACAGGACCTGTTGGAAGGCCCTGAAGATCTCCTTAGAGGAGGTCTATGTTCAGCAGTGGCTAAACAGATAGAAGCCAAAATAACAAATGAGAGTCGATGTTACTGTTCATTGTAAATTGCCTACAATCAATAATAAGGTTGAATTTTTAAAAAATACACCTTACCTCATCTCCATCTTTAACGTTAAGAAGTTTCGTCGCTTTAGCAATACTTTTATCGTTCGGACAAGAAAAATTCGCAGTTAATTGTCCTAATGCGCAGAGGACAGGTACGGATGACACAGTATGAGATGTTGTGGGATCCAGATCGGTTAGGTACTGTAAAGAAAACATTAAATCAATAATAACTTAAAGGCTCGCTGTGAATATTTTAGGAGGTGACCTATGTTGTAGCTGATAAAGAATTTAAAGTACCTAATAAAATGCAAGGAAGACAAAGGGGACTATAATTGCGTAGAGCCTTTTGATAATTCCATTAAAAATCCCTCACCTTTTTTTCGTTTCTCGTACTTTCATTCGATTCCTACAATTTTAGTATCTCTCATTTTAGTAAACAATCCAATCATAATGCCAAAAAATAGGTTCATATACTTACTCGCAGCAAACCGAAAGTATAGGTTTTCAAGGCGTAGGAGACCTTCCTGCGTAGATCAGTTTTACCATCTGTAAGAACAACTCGTCTTATCATTTCCTCTAACATGCATATCAACCGAGCATATCATGGCTAATATATAATAATAATAATACACGTAGTGGCTATAAACACCAGTTTGTTAACGTGTTTACTCAATTATTAGAATCATTTATTACCTGAACATGCCGAAACTAATGAAGCTAAAGCGGCGAAACGAAACAAAATTTAAATAAATTTTTCATGTTTCGTCAGTAAATTATTTTGTAGACTGAAGTTTGTTTAAACTAAGGTTCTTCATTGTGAATTGAGATACACTTGTATCAACAAACATACCATGTGATCTGTTTATCCTACGCTACGTAAGATGATTATAAAAATTCTACTGTTCCTTTTTCTTCAAACTATGACCTATCCGCCTCAACCCCGTCACGTCCCGTCTGTCAAGTCACTGATCCGTCCCGTACTTTCTCTTCATTATCCATCCAGTCTCATCCCGTGCCTTTACATTTCGTCCTATCCCATCAAATGAAATCTGTCAACTATCCTAGTCCTATACCTTCTCTCTCACTCTATTCTATCCCATCTCTCTATACCCAAATAGTGTGCCTTACAATTTTTTTACAATTAAAAACTTCAGCGATTGCGGATACGGGCGCTTCAGCAATTTTGGTTTCCATACAATATACCATCCCTTATTTCACCTCCATAACGTTCTTTTCCGAAATTGTTGATCGCCATTATTTTTCGTTTGTAATAAAGAGCTGAGCTATTTTCATAGAAATAACTGAAGTGGTTTCGATTTTCGACACAACATTCAAAACCCTTTTTTCAACCCCTTTCGAAAAAATATAGCCTATGACAATCAGGGATGTTATACCTTTCTAACGGTGAAAGCATTTTTAAAATCGATTTAGTAGTTTCGGAGATTATGATATTATGTGATTTTAAATGATACTCGTAAAATAGGACATTGTACAAAATTGCGATAAATGTAACTTTCGATCTTAAAAAGAAGTTTAGTTTACACAAAATAAATTTCTGAACTCACGCATAAATATTGAACAACAAATTGAAATGTCAAACCTTTTTCATTAGTGACATTATTCTACATATTTAAAATCTAAAATACGCCATTATACGAATATTGTGGATATATGTTGTCGATTCGAAACATTTGTTTAATTATACGTTCTTTAATTTGAGGGAAGAGTTTACTGTATCGACAGGATGAACATTAAATGTTTGACAGTTACGAAACCTATGAACATTTAGTATGAGAAAAAAAATTCTCCTCCGCACAACTTCACTCAACACTTTTTCTTTCTCGAGCAAAGGACTCAACTGTCAAACTCAAGGTACGTCGCGAACTACCTCAAGGAAGACTTTAAGAAACATTTTCAACAAAACAGTAAACAGTATTTATTATTTTAAACGAGTTATTATGGATTTCCAGTGACTATAGATTAAAATCTCAAAGATTTTTTGTTAAATCTCTACTTTATCAATACATCAATGACGTTTTGATGACCTATTTCCTTGTCTCAATCTCACTCGAGGATTCCTTGAATTCATTTTTAAGGTCACCTCGACTGAGGTAAGGTTTGAGGAAGATTCGATGAAACGTCTTAGAATACGGGCGTTAGTCTTAGTTAGGAGTCAGAACTACTCGTATATTTAAATGTAACTGCCGTGGTGGCTCAGTTGTACTACGGTATGATTGCAAAGCTGTGGTAATAGGTCTCGGGTTCGAATCCCGGGTCGGTCAAAGTGATGTTGGATTTTTCTATTCATTATCAGCCCGGAGTCAGGAATTTGTGCCCGCTATGGCAATAGGCTCGCCCCTATCACGTCGTGGGACGGAAAATACAAGGCAAAACGTGGGTGTCCTGGTTGCACCTCTGCCAACCCCTTCTGAGAAAAAGGCGTGAGTTTATGTATGTATGTTGAGTGTATAATGTAATATATTTATTTAATATTCGGAACTAAACGATGACCCAAGCTCTCTCAATAAACTTATTTTTCAGTCACACGATGAGAGGCTAGCAACGTATTTACGATCCAATGCATGTACAGTTTCATTGACCGTAATCACTTACTACTGTTGAGCCATTTGCTCATTTGCTAAATCTATAATACTTTAATTCCTACACTAAACTGGAAGTGATCGCAGGTAGCGCTAAGGCCGCCAACAGTTACCATGACTTTAGTGAAATAAGTAATTTATCTGTTTTATTGTTTCTTTCTTTTTTTTAAGTTGTGGTGTACAATGTTTTAAAAATAAAAAAATAAATAAACCGTATTATCCCATCAAAGAAAAGGTTAGTGCAGTTTCCACGTATGGTTAATGCATGCCATAAATTGTATTACTTACTACTTGTTTTAACGGAGTAAATATTATTTAGTTTATCTAATGTTTTCAATCGTCGTTCCCGTCCTAAATACTCGGATATTATCTCCTTATTCATTTGCCACAAATAACAATGTCATTATTGAAACAGTTGTTTCCTCGTGCTATTTCATAATTTTATATAATATCTTCGCAGTTGCCCAATAGAAAAGCCATACCTTTTCTTTCTAGTAGTAGGCTAAATATCAACCACCTTATACCAAAGTTAAAAACTGATCTTAGTGACCCATTCTTAGTTTGCCATGGCAGGCTCATCTGGGGCGGTACCACTTTCTCAAACGAATTCGCCGTGAAGCGACAGTTTCGCTGCCACGTTTCATTCGGTGAGTGAGATTGCCGGATACCCTATACCCTTCTCCTTCCCATCCTGTTTCCTTTCCGCTCTCCTCCCGAATTGATGGGTCGGCAACACATCCATGATCCAAGCGTTGTGGATGTTCATGGCAGGCAGTGGTCACATACCATCAGATGATTTGTTTGCTCGTTTGCCGGACCTATGCAATAAAATGCTATTGACAGCCTTCGTGGCGTAGTTGGTTGAACGCCGGCTGTGAAACGTGAAGCCGCAGGTTCGATCCCCCCACGGAGAGTAATATTGTGTGATCCACAGGTATTCCTTTCGGGGCTAGGTGTTTGTGAGACCGAAAAGTCTCTCGTAGTTCCTGATACCCACGGCACAAGATTTGATTTTAGTGTGGGGTCAGGTCTATGTATGTATGTGACTTGTGGGTGTATTTACTTTTTTAATTTATTTATTTAAAAAAAAAAACTTTCTCACCTACGCCAAAACTGTTGATCAAGAGGGCACCAACAATAATATATAGAAAACGCGCCATTGTTAAACGCAGTCACTACCGTAATTTTAATCAATAATGTACATTTATAGCATTCAAAGAATAAATAACCGATGTTCAGAGGTACCTTTAATTTATGTACACGATTATTTGTTCCCAAAACTTGAATTCTTGTTTTATTACATAGTTTTTATTACTAGATTTGCATGTTTAATCCGGTCCTAAGACATCGTTAGTTGTCTCAATATACAGGGCTATTTTTAAATGACTGCATTTTTTTATTGAACGCAAGAGAATAATACTGATTAACGCACAGTGGAAAATATTTAAAATTCTACGTATTAAGTCATTTATTTCCATTTCATTTCCAGTCGTCCCAGGGCACACCTCTGACTTTTCGGAGTAATGTGTGTATAGATAGTCAATCACCACGCACTTTAACGGTGAAGGAAAACATCGTGAGGAAACCTGCACACCGTAGCGATTTTAAAGAATTTTTACGGTATGTAAGTCCGCCAACCCGCAGTAGGCCAGCGTAGTGGACTAAATGGCCTAACCACTCTCAATAGATTCTCTCGATTGTAGTGTAGGCCCGTGCCCTGCAGTGAGACGTATATGGGCTGATATAGATAGATAGATTTCCATTTCAAAATATCCTAATCAACGGTCAAATTATACTCAACATCTACTACAAGCACCCGGTCGGCGGTCATTTTTATACAAAGACGCCCGCGGGCGCGTATGTGTGTGTAGTTTTGAGGGGTTACTATGGTCGTGCCTATTGTCTAAGCACATATTTTGTTTTGTGAGGATAAAAATGACTGTATTAAGATTTTGAACATCCTGATAAATTTGAATACTCTAAAGAAAATAACCCTGTATAATAAGATATTTCCTTTCAGATAAAAACCAGTACTAACAGGAAAAGACCGTGACGGGATCATAGATAATAGTGTTAATAGTGTCAGTCTATATGTACGTATGCGCTAACAGCGATGCACGCGGAAATGTATAAATGCGAAAGAAACTTTGTCTGTTTGTAACCTTTTTAGCACTTCATATGTGGGAAAATTTTCCTTTAATTTTTTCTGATCCGTATAAGGATACGTCCAAACGGATTTAGATGGGATCGGGAAAAAATTAAGGTAAAAATTCTACAAATAGCAGCTTTTTGATCGCAACTATTCAATCACATCGTCTGAAAGACTGAACTGATTATTCGAAATCAGGCATGCGTAATACGTATCGGTGAATAATTAAATACATTTTAGATCGCATCTAGAATAACTCAATGGTATCTCTGCGTGCGCCGTTATATCTTGTAGATTTTTATATGGAGAAGCGGTCTCTATATTTAATTGACATTAACTATTTCTTTTCTTCAAAGTCTTGTTTCATTATTTTTTTAAATATTAAGATATTATAAAATAATTATTATTGAGTTTCATCCTTATTTTACAGAGTTGCTACTTGGGGATAACGAGTTTAACCGATGCCCTTATTTCATGCATTTTAACAGGCCTGGTCAGGTAGAACTAACTAAACTTCAGTATTGTTTCTTTATGTACAGTTATAAGATAAAAAGTGTCGCCATTTCCGTCAGGTGCAGTCTTTTCACATGCATATAAAAGAACTATAAAGATACGAAGCAATTTATCAACCACAACTTAAGCATTTAATGGATTTCTCTGTGCAGTCAGCAGTAAATATATCTAAATCAAATATACTTAAAAACGAACTTTAGTGAAAATCGTTGATGTTAATTTATTCGAATAGCCTGCTTATTATAAAACCAGCTAATGAGCATGGCGAAATACTAAGACTGCCTAAAACAAATTTATAATGTGCTTGGAGTATCGCTTTTTTTATGTCTAACTTGTAGGATTGTGAGGCCTTAATAGTCTGAGTTAAATCTGCCACAGTATTCTATTTTTATTTTATCTGGACTAAAGGCGCTTGCAAAAAATAGAGAATAGGATGATATAATAAATATTGAAGAATTCAAAAAAACATAAACATGCCTACGATATTTCGATGAAAGCAAGTGTAAATATTTAAATTTTTTAATTATTTTAATTTACGAATTTGTTATGCTAATATAGCCATACGGAATAGACATATTGGCCGAAAAGCGGAAAATGAAAAAAATGCAATTTATTTGTCTGTGACACCAGGTGACTCCCAAAATTATTTTCTGTTTTTCCGTTACCCACTACATAAGACTCGATCTTAGTGTGGGTTCCCCCCATGTAAGATTAAATTTCTTTGAGATATATTATTAAGATGATGATGTATACGTTGCAAATACGTTCAGACCAAATGTTTCGTTCGCCCCGGGGTTATCGATGAATTATATAGGATACATACATTTGCCAGCTCACAGGCACAATTAAAATGATCGCGATGGCGCGAGAGGCTAAATAATATAAGCCTGTCCCTCAGATTATATCAACCCGCACTAGGCCAGCGTGGTAGACTACATGCGGAACCCCTCTTAATAGCACTCTCGATTGTAGAGGAGGCTTGTGCCCTGCAGTGCGACGTGTATGGGCTGATACAACACAGTACAGTTTATACCTATTTAGATAGCGCTGAACGTATGTACATCAGCTACAATGTAGTAAGGTTTCCGTGTCAATACAAAATATAAAATTAATGTTATTTTTTTTATATCCCCTAAAAGTATTTTCTATGTAAATGTATAATGCTATCAGCTCACTGCTTAGGCAGGGACTTCTTTGTCTATAACGTTCATAAGGTTTGATTATTACACGTAGAAATTAAAAATAGAATTCAAGGATTACTACTATTTGGTATTTAGTGGTGGTATGTGAGAGGTCTCATATGTGAGAGGCCGCCTGGGTAGGTGCCATCGCGATGTCTATTTCTTCCGCCAAGCAGCAGTGTAAATGCACTGTTGTGTTCCGGGTTGATGGACATTGTAGCCAGTGTAACTACTGGACATATTGAGAGTTTAACATCTTATTTCTCAGGATGGCGAGCGCAGTAGAATGCCAAGCATTGCTTTGTAATTCATGGCGTTATTTGGTTTTGCTACTGTCCATGAGCGGCTGTGTCACTTACCATCAGGCGAATCATGCTCGTCTCGCCATTCAATGCAATAAAAAAATATGCTATGTTTTACAAATAACATGCCATGACGTACAAAATGCAGTAGAATAATCAAAAATTGAATAAATTCGTGTTCCATACAAAAAAAAATAAAAACTATTTCTCAACATCTTGTTTAAAATGTAATCTATTTCTACTTATGTGTTATATTTGGGTAATAATAGAGCGTGAGACTAGCGTCTCATTTTGTAAAGTACTTCTAAACCCTCCCACGCTCAATATGAAGGGAATTTGATATACGAGTGTCTTGAAGCATATCTACTTATCGAGTAATGGTACTTGTTTCATTTTATATTGTGTGAGTAGGTACCAATCTGATAATTATATTATTACTATGTATAATATTGTGTATTAACTAAATAGTATATTAGGCTCTCAATAATCAACTAATGACTACAGCTAGGCGGGTAATAGTCAATATTTTATTTATAATGACAATTATAGTACCAAGAGAGTATAATCACTTAAAGAAACGAAAAATCAATAAGACCAATATGAATGATAATAAACTTTATTCAACCTTGAAAAGTATTTGATTTGCAGATTTTAATAAAAATAAGCATTTTCTATGCATCATTATGGAGGGTTTGAAAAGTCTAGTCCGTAACTCTGAGGTCCTATTAAAGCTCCGGCATACAAGATCGACCATTCAGAGTCCACCACGTAGTAGGCTAATGGCTGGTCTATCTTCACAAACGGTAGTCCGTCTTCAGGACACAGCTCCGAATTAAGTGGACCTGAAAATATGTACAAATGTAATCTAATGCCTGTACCCCCTAAAGGTTATTCGAAGATAACTCCAGTGTCGCCAGTTCTTTTTTTATTTCTTTATTTTTAACGCTTTTATTATGCATCGATATGTCATCGCAACGAAAAAGACCCCGATTTGGCAGAACTTGTTCCCGCATAAAAATAGGAGTATATTGTCATTTTTGTATAAACCCACGACACGTCCCACTGCAGGGCACGAGCCTACTCTTCAATCGAGAGAATCGATTGAGAGTGGTTAGGCCATATAGTCCACCCCGCTGGCCTAGTGCGGGTTGGTGGACTTACATACCGTAGAAATTTTTTAAAATCGCTACGGTATGCAGGTTTCCTCACGATGTTTTCCTTCACCGTTAAAGTGCGTGGTGATTGACTAACAATACACACATAACTCCGCAAAGTCAGAGGTGTGCTCTGGGATTTGAACCCGCGACCACCGTGAACATGTAGGCAGCCGTGTCTGGTCCGTTACCAACAGGCCACCACGCACATATTGTCATACCAGACGTCAATTAGTTTCATACATCTCACATTATATCACATCTCACCGGTAGTTATGACCCCAAAGTGGAGGACCTCCTCTCAATACTCTCAATTCAATGGCTTCTGAATATGGCATCTGATTTATTCTTAACTTACCTTCTCTCGTTTTAGGATCGTAATGGAGATGTAATTGTTGATAGATGCCGTTAACGTGTGCTGATTTTCCGGATTTGAACACATTTTTGAAATCTGTTTCTTGAAGTCCCAATTCCGGAATAAATTCTAATATTTCGTTTGTCTGCAATTGTAAGCGATAAAATAACAAGATATTTATTATTGCAACAAATTAAAAGTAGTTCAAATGACGTTCAGCTCTTAATGAAAGTAAATAAAATAAATAAATACACGGTCCAACAGTCACATACATAGTCTTGACCCCACACTAAGATCGAGTCTTGTGTCGTGGGTATCAGAAACTACGAGAGACTTTTCGGTCTCACAAACACTCAGACCCGAAACAAATACCTGTGGACCACAAAAATATTTGTTTCGGTGCGGGTATCGAACCCGCGACCTCTCGTTTCACAGGCGGCGTCTAACCAAATGCGCCACGGAGGCTGTCAAGTCAAAGTCAAAGTGAAAATGAAAGTGAAAGTCACTACCATAGTCGGGAATTTTGATGAACAAACTCAGTGAGTGTTTTAAGACTCTTAAAATTGATCTATACATAATATAATACATTTGTAACTAATCGATGTTTGTACATAGAAGAAACTTGACAAAAACTATTATCGGGGGACTGTATGAACGTAATTTCAGAATATAAACAAAAAATATTCTGGTAAGATCGCAGTGTTAGTACAGTTAAAGATTGTTTGTGCTAATGTTACATCGATTTGAAACAACCAAAATAAGAAAATATAAACTATTATACCACATCAGCGTATCCTATAGTTATATGTCCGTCAATGCACATCCATTGAGCACGTTCAATATTTCCATAAAATACTTCGGGGTCCTGGTTTTTTCGTACTAGCTCCACCAAATCGTTAGGATCGTTGGGGCAAAAGAGACACACGTAACCACCTTTTACGTGAAATATTAATAGCTGCAACATAATATATTGATTATTTGAAAAAAAGAAACACGTTACGTTGTTAAGGTTTATCAATAAAATGGCAAATAAATTAGTCGTAAAAATAATATATTTTTTAAACTAGCACGAATATGAACATAACATGAAACTATAATTAAATTTGTGAAGCTTTTAAAAAAATAACATCAACACAGACCTAAATAATCGAAAACAGAAACGTGCGTTTATTCATGAAAGCACTGTGAATGATAAACTCAAAACATTTTTCTAGGCGAATGTTAAAACTTTATGAAAGGAATAGCAATTTGGCAAAAACTTGCCAAATAAAATAAAACTCTATATCAAATTTAAAATGAGATAACTATAAAAGACAATATCTGACAAAAACTACATGTTACCATATAAATTACTCAATATCTTATTATTTACTTCTTAATAAAAATATCTAAAAACAGCTACGCACCCTTGCATCCATATCTTCTAATTCAGCGTATTTGAAGTATCCAATGCCGTACAGTGACGGAAATTTTTGCGTTTTGCCAGGGCTCACACGAAAATCAATGTCTTTTATAGTACCCGGGTTTGCTTCGTGATCCATGCTGTACTGTAATTCATAAAACAAGTACATAGTATTAAATCTAATCTGTGTTTTTTTATATTAGATGTTCATTTAAAAATATTACAGAAAGTACATAATTCAGGGCCTTTACACACGGGTTTTAAAGTGCCGAGGACGCGTAGTAGTCGCGCGCTAACACGGGGAGGAAAAAGGATGGGAAGTGAAAAGGGGTATTGGCGATCCGGTTATTTTACTCGCCGAACGAAACGCGACAGCGAAACTGTCGCTTCACGTCGATATCCTGTGAGACAGTGGTACCAGACGAGCCTACCCATTCATGCTGAGTCGTGACTGACAAAAGCGTGGCTCTACCACTTCCAAAAAATCCACTACTTTCTTTAAACTTTTCTATCCCCTGATATCCCTTGTCTATCTTATCCCTATAATATAATGCATAATCCAACTCTGTGTCACCACGCCCGAGGTTCTATGAAGTTTCGCCCATATCCTTTTACTTAAGCCGTTTGAAAACAAACAGGGCATACATTCAGTTCTACTTTAGCCGTTCGCATAGTTAATATTAATCTTTAATATTATCTTCACCAGACCATATTAATCGCCCACAACTTCTACAACCAAGAGTTCGATTGAGAGGGCTTACACCATATTGTGTGTTGGAAATTCATATAGGTACTACAATATACATTTTTGATAAACATTGTATTACCCAGGCACTATAACGGTGAAGAAAAACATAGTGAGGTAACATGCACACCATAGCGATTTCTAAAAAAAATCTATGGTATGTAAAGTCCGCCAACCCGCACTAGGCCAGCGTGGTGGACTATATGGCCTAACCCCTCTCAATCTTAATCTCAATTGTAGAGGAGCCCTGTGCCCTGCAGTGGGACGTGTGTATATGGGCTGATACCGATACAGATTGTACTTACAACGGAGTCCAAAGATGTGAGATAAACTACACCCATAGGATCATCAAACATTTCAGTAGTAGTAATGTTTTCAACACTAAACGATGACTTTTCATTGAACTGCAACAAATAATTTATTAAACTCTAATACATTCATTCGATAACACATTCATCCATAGCTAGGTTGCTTATAGATAAGCATCATACATAACATAATACAGCGGTTAGAAACATCTTACAAATAATTATCTAATAAGTGTCGCATTTGGTATTTATCTGTGTATATCTATATGTCGAGTCGCCGTTCTGTACCAGTTAAATCAGCCGTACAAAAATGACTTAGGCAATCAATGTTATTATTATTGAATTGATTATTACACTCCATTTATGAACTGCTCCGAATTGAACTAATATGCGACTCTCCTATAATCACAGTATTGTAAACTAGTTTTGAAAACGGCAGCGCTAGAGTTTCTTGCAGAGAGAGTTCTTCGTCGTGTTTCCTTGGCAACCGAACATGTTTGATGGTTATTTCAACTTATCAGACACATTGAAGCTGATAACTTCATGATTGCTGATTGTGTGATGTTAGAGGCATGCGCAGACAAACTTTCAGCTTTTACAAAATAACGTAAGTCTGGCGGCCACGGGCTCTTGGTCTATAACATGTAACATCGCTTGATACTTTATCCGAATAGCACTGCAGTTACCACCAGGTATACTTTAGTCATTTTATTGTGCCAGTATAAAACAATCAGTAATTTAGCATCATTAATGTTTAAAAAAGTTAATACAAACCCAATCATTGATTTTCCTAAGTGCTTTTTTGGGACACGCATAGGCAACGAGTTCTGATTCTCCATGGCTTATATCTTGAAAACTTTGTTCGTACGTCTCAGTGAACTCTTCATTACAATCTCCATGCACTTTTAATGAAAATCTATTTAAATCGTCTGACTGTATCTTTGTCACTGCATCGGAGACTACTTGTTTCAGCTACAAATAAAGAATCTATTTATTAATAATTTAAACCTTTACATTCATTTCATATATAAATTATATTACAATTACCTAATCCCATTGATAAATTATATTATAATTTTTATTTAAAAAAAATCACACATTTATCATTTCACAATTCAAACATTATCTTTTCACCTATTTGTTTTATCCCTGAAGCGGCTTTTTTACTTAATGATAATTTATAACCGTTGAATTGCTTAAAAATCTCATACCAGATCTTTGCTTTCCATGTCCAAAAACTCCAGAATCTTTTCACTAACATCATCATCGGCGAATTCTACCAAGTGACCAATAGTGCACAATAATTGCAGCGAAAATATTGAATACGATTGATTCGGATATTTAGAAAGACGTTTCTGAAATACAGAGTACAAGAATTGTTTACATTTATAGTCAAAATAATTATTGCTTAAAGCAGCATCTTTACCATTACGAATTGATTATGATTAGCCAGATAAAATAAATCAACGGAACATACTTACATATAAATATTTTCCTGTTACTCCTACGTTAGTTCTTTTAAACTGTTCCTTAGCAGCAACATATTCTGGAATTAATAAATGTATTTTACTGTCCTTAATCACTTTAATTATCAAATTAATTATGTTAGAAGTTTAAATGTTTCTTTAAGCATCGATATTAAATATTTCTATAAATAATAAAGATCTATTAAATCCAATATAGGCAGAAAGTTTATTAAAATAATTAAGTATTCCTTAATAAATATTTGATATACTGTAAGCAAAATAATTTGTGTCTGATGTGAACTTGACTCGAAAAGTATCTGCACCCGGGCGAAGCCGGGTCGGGCTGCTAGTCTTTACTAACCCTAAAGTCTTTACTGACTTTTTTCACTTAAGACAACGCAACTACAAATATTTTTGATACTAACAAGTTTTAACGCAAATATTTGATAGAATTATCAAATTCAGCTAAAAGTTAAAGCTTATTTTTAGTGTTTTAAAGGAATCCTGGTAAGTTTCCGTCTTCCTAAATAAGTATAATTTTGTACATAAAACTGAAGTAGTGACGTTAAAGGCTATTAAGTTTGTTCTAGAAATAATTCTCACGTGTCAGACGTTCTAACTGTTTACAAATTGTTTTTAGGTTTAATAAAGTTTAGTGTAACATTATCTAACACGTAAGTGCATTTTATGGGTATGTAAATTAACTGTCTGTCGCAATTAAACAGCTTTATTCGAAATTTAGCGGATACGAATGCACTTCAATTCTAAAACTATAATTGCTTTATGTAAACAAAGCTATTAAGGTATGGTGAATAATAGCTTCTTTGGTATCAGCAAGCAAGACTATTAGGGTTCGACACCCAAATCAGAAAATCCACTTTTGTATGAGTTTTTAGTTAAAATTATCATATTAATTACCCGGAATATACATATGCGTTAAATAGCGCTAGAGTTGCCCCTTCTCATAATGATTCATCTGTGATGGAAATATTTTCGGCGCACTGTGCCTACAGGGTCTTACCATTTAGAAATATCCCTTCGGCGTCTGAGTATGAATGTAGTATACTTACGGCATTCTGTATACGGTACGCAGTCTCCGTTAAGTCTCCAGTAGTTCTTCTTGCACCGACACGCTGGCTTGCACTCCACTACCGGCAGTCGTCCAGGCAGATGACATTTACCATCTGCAGTGGCTTCCGAACAATCCTCACCAGGGCAAGACGAGGGACATGGGTTATAAACTTCATGAGCGCCTTTGCATTTGAAAGGAGCTACAAAACATACACATGACCTAAATATTAACATTGCTCTTTATGTATTTAATTTGTTTTCTTTGGCTGTTGAGTTGAGTTTACTCTGAGCCCTACGCTTCTACTATTATAATCTTTCTAAACGCCATCAGCTGCCCCGTTTTACAAGCTATTGCAATGCTGTTTGGACAGAAATGTTATATATTTTCTGTATTTTCACTAGTGCATATGAAAATAAATAAAATTGAACATAATATGTAAATACTATATCCAAGAATAATTTATGAAATAATATTTTTATCAATGTCTGGAGCGTAAGCTCTAGTTTACTTACGACAACTCTTAGTAGGTATGCAAGTTTTGTTATCAGCTCTTCGTAAGTTAAAGCCACATTTGCAAGCCGCTGGTGGACATTTTTTAGGCTTGGGACATTTCGATTGGTTGTCGTCTCTGCTTTTGGGACAATAATCAGAGGGACAATCGATAGGACATTTGTCTAAAATCTCATTATCAGCACATTTTAATGGTTTTGTTGAAGTTGATGAAGATGCTGATCCTGACGTTGAACCTCCTGCTGATGCAGATGCGGATGAGGATGCTGACGATGTCGTTTTTGATTTATCACCCGAGATTGATTCTGTTATGAGAATAAATAAGTAGGTATAAAGAATTTATTTAGAGTAGAGGTATTTCTCGTGTGGAAAACATTTTGAAAAATGACGCAAAATATCAAAATCATACGCAAAATAGTATTGAGAAATATAGTGAAGTAAATAAGAAATTTTGAAGTATAGTGGGACCAATAATAATACGAAACATAAAAAGCAACATGAAACTTTGGTCCATTTAAAAAATATCTCTATTATAAGTAATTAAAACCTTTATTGCTTCATGTTAATTTTTTTTATTTTATAAAGTCGATTTTATTTTGTTTACTACTTTTTTCTGACCTTACTAACTTGATGTTCAACATTTTAGTTTTCATTTCTTTCATCTATGCTGACTGACAAAACATTTCTCAACAAAAACTTAAAAAGCGGCCAAAAAATCTGTAAATTAAAAAAAAACTTCTCACCTACGCCAAAACTGTAGAACAAAATAGCTCCAAAAATAATTAAAACTAAACGCGCCATACTAAAGCACATTCAGTATTTTAATAATGAAAAGTAAATAACGACGTGAATTTATAACCCAGTCGGTTGATAGCTATCCTTTATTGACATTCAGAGAGAGATTATACGGCGAAAGTATTTGAATTTTAGTTTCATTACCTACGTAGTTAGGGTTTTATGACTTGAAGCAATACATCAGAAACACGATTACAAAATTGCTCAAAGATAATGCCATTTTGGTACAAAAAAATTATCGATTTGGACTATACCTATCTTCTTACGCTAATCAAGCAACGATTCGTATTGAAAAATGAAAATATTTAAGCATATTAGATCATAATATTGCCAGCCTCCGTTGCGCAGTTGGGTAGGTTGTGAAACAAGAGGCCGCGGGTTCAATCCCCACGAGACAAAATGTTTGTGAGGCCAAAAATAGTATTTGAAAACTGCTGCATTAGAAACGTCACCTGAATATCAAAATAGAAACTATTATTTTAAATTACTAAAGCTTGAAATGCGTATTTTTTTTTGCCTTATTTTAAATTTTCTTTATGGTTATATGATTTTTTAATATGTTCAGGTTAGCTAAGAAACTATTTGTATAAATTTAATTAGTAATATTGGTTATGTCATTGTTCATCTTCATCGTAATCGCAATCGTAAGTTGTGAGCACGGTTGCCAAATACCATGCCACGGTCTTGCCAGTGCGCGACGAATCTTGTGTACTTACTATACAAATAACTATATAATTAATAATCTTTGCTACTTTTCAACTTCCAATATCATTCATACTACCGTACTTTTAATTTTCAGTAAAAGTATTATCTTCATGCGGCATTTCTTTCATTTTGTCTGATTGATTTCTATCTTATTATTTCACAAAACACAAAGTAAATGACACAGTCGTGTATTAGATTAAATATTTCTTTAAGAGTATAGCAAATTTTCTTACATAGGCCAAAACTGTTGACTAAAAACAATAAAACAAAATGCGCAGTACCAAAGCGTAGTCAGTATTTTAATGAAAATTTTGTAAACTTTAACGCAATTTATAATTGCCAATGCGTTGATAATTTATGGTAAATAGTTTTCAAATAAGTAACTGTTAAAAATGCGTCAACTCCTTTTTTATTATATAGTTTGGTATAATGGGTGTGTCTGTTTAGTAAGAAGTAAGATATTAGTTTCTTTAAGACTATTTTATATTGAATTTAAATTTTGAAATATTATGTAACAATAAACACGCTCTTTTTTTTTCAAATTTAATAAGAATGTGTATTATAACTTTGTTATACTTTTATTATTAACCAACTGAACCGATTCTAATGAAAAGAAAAAAAATGTGGCGTGAGTTGTAAATGACGTAAGTGTAGTTCTGGTAATAAAATTCAATCTATCAAAAAAAATTGAAAGGTGGAGCATACAAGCACACAAGCAGCATACAAGCTGGAAGAGTAGGCCATTGTTGGCACAATAATTAGGTAAAAAAAGTATTTAGTTTTTCTTATAGCTGTGCCAATAATAATACTTTATTGTTAAATAATTTACATGACATGACATAACATAATGTATTCGTTATATAAATATTGTAGTAAGATTTACAAACAAATTAAACAGCAGAACTATCTCCCTTTACTGAAACCTCTGATGTATAATTTATATTCCGTAACTTCAAGGTCCAAGGAGTACGCCAGCGTACACATTCAGCCAGTTTGAATCAAACACGTAGAAACCGCATGCGTGATCTATAGTCACCGATGGTACATTCAAACTGGGACACAGCATTGAATTTACGGGACCTGAAAAACCAACACATATAAATAAATATACCCAACAGTCACATTCATAGTCCTAACCCCACACTAAGATCAAGGCTTGTGTCGTGGGTATCAGATACTACGAGAGATTTTTTCGGTCTCACAAACACCCTGATGCGAAACAAATACCTGTGGTTCACACAAAATATATTTGTTTCGGTGCGGAGATCGAACCCGTGGCCTCTCGTTTCACAGCCGGCGTCTAACCAACTGCGCCACGGAGGCTATCAAATATTAAGACAGTTAACAATTGTTTACACTTCTGGTAGTTATAGCATTAGTTTAGTGGCAATATTGTATAGAGGAAATGAAAAGTGAGGTTTATTTCAGTCGCTTTGAAAAATCCCATATTATTTGTTTGGAATTAAATTTATACCCGGCAATTTTCTATTGACTTTAGCAGACCTTCGCGGTGCCAGGGGTAGCACAACCAGGTCGCTGCCTGTCAGGCGAATAACGTTAGGTATTATAACTCATTTGGGGAGGAAAAAAATCGATAAGAAGTGGGTGGCTCTTGTGTCAACTCTGCGTATATTAACAAAGATATAGGAGTGATCTTATATATGCATTTAATGTATTGTTGTAAAAAAAACTTGCAACACAAACCTTCTCGCACTTCTTCATCCGCGATAAGATGTAATTGTTCAATCATGTCGATAGCATGTGCTGGACCTCCTCTTTGAAATACATTGTAGAAATTTGTCGTATTTAATTGCAAATTTGGAATAAATTCCGTTAATTTATTCGACTGAAATACAAAAAAAAACACAATGTTCCAAAAAAGTCAATAAGATACTTTTTAAAGAGTTCCATTAAAAATGTGACAAGCAATTGCGTTAGCTAAAACTCCCACACAGCAAGGTTGAAGGTTTATTAACGTTTTCAATTTATGCTGCTCAAAATAATAAAAAGTAGATATTATCCACATCCTGTAAATACATTGAATATTGATAATTACTATTACTGAAGCCAATAACATATTTCACTCAATATTTGCGATACTTCCAAAACGGACCTAAAGAATTTTCCATTGAAAATGATTTCGTAACAATTTTAGTAAAATTACATTTCTGCAATAAATTTCACCAAAAGATACTAGATTAAGTTTTGCTGGGATTTGTGCAGAATTAAAGGATTTTATATCTTTAGACCACAGATGGTGACCGCATAAATAGCAGATAAATAAAATTAAACATTAATGGGCTGTTTCATTAAACATCGAATAAAAAAAAACGGATAAAATATAAGGAAAAAGGGATGATCGTTTTATCAATAAAATTAAGCCCAAGTGTGCCATTTTCATATTCAGTAATGTAATATGTTGTAATTTCCTTTGATTAATCATTTTTATCTTTTTATCTGATGTTTGACAAATCAGCACAAAATGGACATTATGATCAGGCAAGTTACACTGACAATATTTTTCACGTACCATGAAAGCACGTCCCACGACAATATGAGCTTTAAGACACATCCATTCACCACGAGTAACAGCGCTTAAAAACACCTTTGGATCTTGAATTCTGCGCATAAGCTCCTCTATATTTTCAAGTTTATTAGGACTGATTAATATACCAAAATGTTTTCCTCCTTTTAAATGAAATGTTATAACCTGTAACATATTTCAATAATTTAAATGCAATATAATATATATTATCTTTTTACTAGTCACAGCAATTAACTAAAAATACCTTTGCATCCAGATCCACTATTTCAGCATATTTGAATAATCCGATTCCATCCAAAAAGGGAAATTTAACAGTTTCGTTTGCACTCACATAAAAATCCGATAGTATAATAGCATTCGGATTCGCTACATGATCAAAACTGCTCTGCAATTTATAAATTTGCTATTAAAACACGAAAACATTTACACCGAATATTTTAATTCGTAATAAATTAAGTTTATTTTCTTCATAGTTTCCTGCACTGTGAATAAATCTCATAGCATTTGGATTAATTAATTTCGAATAATTGTAAATTAAAGTGGAAAAAGTTTTATTAATATCTACTGGTGCAAATAGTTGTTACATGTCCATACACTTACAACGAAATCCATAGATGCCGTATAGAGTACTCGTTGGATATCATTAAACAAGTCCGTATCGTTCACTGTCTGCGGAGGGTAGGGTGATTGTGCTGTGAACTGCAATATAATAATTTATTATCAAGGTGATTCCAAAATTATAATCAAACCGATATATTTTTATAGACGTCCTTATATTTGTATTTTTGTATTTTACATCCCCCATTCTGTAAATCGGATATATTTCTCCACATTACTGTTGGGTGTATTTATTTACTTATTTATTATTGAAATATATAACTTTTTATTTTCGTGACGCCAAATCTTGAGCTTGTGAAATAAATTACTAACCCAATCATTAAGTGTACCAAGTGCTTCGGTGGGAATTTCATAATTTAGGGATCCCCAGTCTCCGCCGCAAATGTCCACGAAGACATGTTTGAATGAATTTGTATATATTTTTGACCTATCTTTGTACACTTTGAATGTCAATTGAGATGTTGTGTCCGAATAATAATTTATTTGCCTCACCGCATACGACAGTACTTGTCTAATCTGAAAGATACAGAAAGTAGAAACATACAATATTTACTTTAAGCAAATATGAGAGTACATATAAGTATTTAATTATAACAATTAACGTTGTTCCACGGCTTAACTTTTAAAAGAATCTTCAATTCGGGCAAACCTTAAATGTCAACTTCAAGACTGTTGAGAATAGATTTAACGTTAATATTTTATACAAAGTTTGTGGTTTGCGGAAAACGAGCGATCACTAAAGTTTAACTTGAACTGAGTGTTTCCTAATAATAAATAGTAGTTATGCTGACATATGAAGCCACATACCTCATTTTTATCTCTCATATTAAGAAATCTCATATACTTCTTGTAATAGTTCTCTTCTGCAAAGTGAGCTAGATGACCAACCATACAAAATATCGGTAAGGTAACAACGGCGTAAGTTTGCCCCGGATATTTTTTAATGTGTTCCTGTAATTTACGCACAAAAATAAATATACATAGGTACATACATAAAGTCATCCCACAAGGTATAGGCACAGTCGCCACCAGGACGCCCACATTTCACCTTGAATGTTTCGTCCCACAATGTGATGTGACGTCCAGACTCCGGGCTGATAATGAATAGAAAAATCCAATATCACTCTGCGCGACCCAGGATTCGAACCCGAGACTTCAGCTTTGTAATCTTACCATAGTACAACAATACAACCTATAAAATATTGTTCCTTATTCGTTTTGATAATAATGCACTGACAAAAGTCAATCTGAATGAGCGTAGAAGTTATCTATAATCGAATATAATATGTATAGGCTTACGTATAAATATGTTCCAGTCAGAGCAATATTTGTATATGCAAATCGTTCTATAGGTCCACAATTGTTAATATCGTGATGATCATAGTAATTTTGATCGTCATAAACACAATCTGCAATTAAGTCAGAAGATAAATAAATAAATAAATACACCCAAGATTTAACTCTGACTGATGTTATGTTTCTAATTTAAGTATTTCATTTTGATGATTTATAACTTCAGTCAATCTCTCGCATAATATAAAGTCTTGCATCCAACTGAGAGGTATATTATTTAGATTTAAAATAGGCATAGACCCAGTGGCGGCGTAACGGGGGGGCGATGGGGGCGGTCCGCCCCGGGTACCAAGCACCAAGGGGTGACAACGACAACCCGACAAGCGAAACGATCCTGCTTGCCGCTGCCTACAAAGAAGGAGTACCTTTTTTTTTTTTTTGTTTTTTTTTGTTTTTTTTTTTTACTCCTTCATAAAAAAAATAGGTAGGGGTGCTCAATACGAAACCGCCCAGGGTGGCAACCTACCTTACGCCGCCACTGCATAGACCAATATAATTGTCGGGTAATCTACATAAATAAAAAATACATATTATATACATACATAAACTCACGCCTTTATTCCAGAAGGGGTAGGCAGAGGCGCCACCAGAACACCCACATTTCGCCTTGTATGTTCCGTCCCATGATGTGATAGGGGGCGAGCCTATCGCCATTTCGGGCACAAATTCCTGACTCTGGGCTGATAATGAATAGAACAACCCAATATCACTTTGCCCGACCCGGGATTCGAACCCGAGACCTCAGCTTTGTAGTCGTACCGTAATATAACTACGCCACCGAGGCAGTAAAAAAATCAAATACATTATTTTCAAATCCTGTTTATAGAGTCACGGCGGTTTTTGTACACATTAAATTATCAAATAATAATATAGTAATAAAAGTATTATTTTTCTTAAAATAATAAAATTGAATAAAAATATTATATTAATAATAAACATTTGTTTATTCTAGACGTAAGACTTAAAAAAATATCTTACCCGCAAATATTTTAGGTACAATAAATGTAATTATACCAATTAATAAAAATAATTTTATCATGATGATTGTTCAAGTCACAATGCACAACTGAACTATAATAATATAGAAGAAAGGGAATCCGTAATTTATACAGTCGGAATTCTGCAAATAATGTTTACATACCGCATTAAGGGATCGTAAATGAGTACAGTTAATACAATGATCTACTTGCTTTGTCTATTTGTTTCATAAAATATTTATAAAAGTGTGTATTGTTTTCTTTTCATACTGACATGTTTGGTTTTATACAGGGTATATCAAGACTGCGACCGAAAACGAAGCCAGGTGGTAGTATTAGTGACTTCAGACACAATGGAAGTAAAAATTTCCCAAAAAAAAATCGACAACTTTTTTTTTTAATTTTTTACTTATCGTCGTATTTGGGTGATAAATACATAGTTTGCCTCTTTATATTTAAACACTCAATGGTACGTAAGGGTTTAAATTATTATTTTTGCAAAAACTAGGTATTTACAACCCAAACAAGATGATTTTTAAAAAATTCTAAAAAAATATGTCGCTGTTTTGGTGAAATTTTTATTTGCATCGTGTTTGTAACCACTAAAACTACCACCTGGCTTCGTTTTCGGTCGCAGTCTTGATATACCCGGTATAGAAATTAGAAATTACGTTTTTATTTCTATGATACCACTTAGTCATGATCATAAACAAAGGAAGGGCAAGATCCGTGCATTCTGTAATTGCTTTTAAATTTACTTCAAGTTTAATGCGGCAAAAAAAATAGAAAAATATTTTAGCGTTTTTTTTTTGGAAATCATCTCACGACTAAAAACTTTCATCAAATTATTCCGTTATTAGAAAAATCTACATCAGATACAATTTAGCATTATAACATCGAAATACAAGATTACAAATAAAATACACTAAATACTGGAATTTCGAATATTTAAATTCCGTAACTTTAGGGTCCATATGCATGCGTAATGAAAATAAATATTTTTTACTTTTCTTATCTACCTCTGAGATAAACTGATAATGCTAGGCATACAGCAAACATAATGGACTACTTTACCTTCTGGTGCGGGCAAACCAAGGTTAATAAAGACTCTCCTTTAATTATCTCCGTTTACCAGTAATTAATATTTAAAATTGCAATTTAAAAAACGTAAATTATTAATATTAAATAATATTTATTAAATATGGTTATTGACACCATGCTAACTTGACAGCCTCCGTGATGCAGTTGGTATAACGCCAGCTGTGAAACAAGGAGCTGCCAGTTCGATCCCCGCACATAAACAAATATTTGTGTGATCCACAGGTATTTGTTTCGGTTCTGAGTGAATGTGAAACCGAAAAGACTCTCGTAGTTTCTGATAACCACAATAAGACTCGATCTTAGTGTGGGGTCAGGACTATTCAGGACTGTTGAGTGTATTCATTATTTTATTTAACTTTACCAAGTTGACAATTGAGTCATAATTGCGAGACAAATTTGAAGTCATGAAAATAATTTATTAATTAAATAAATGCATACACATGAATAACAATAGCAAAAAAATGATTGTGGAAAAGTACCTTTATTTTTATGTTTCATATTCTATAAAATATAAATAGTTTATTTGTGCAACTGTTTTATAATTCATATTTAAAGTGTATACCTATTACTTGTAATATTTGCATACTGTAGGTACTCATAATAATTAAAACATTATTCATTATTTTCACTCCTTAATAAGCTCCGTCGTGTGCACATAGAGGGTAATAAAACAGCTGATACAGAAATTAAGTACGCAAGGGTCACTTTCATTTAATGTATTTGTTATGAACCCCCCGTATGGGCTGATAGGGCTACTATTTTAAATATTTACTTTACTTTATTTATTTAAGCACCTCCAACGAATTATACACGACATATTATGACTATCGGTGATGTACGAAGGAAACTGCTGCAGAATCAACGCTTGGCGTTGATATTCTTGTGTAAGGCGTATAGAACTGTTAGTACTTCGGTACTCAATCTATATCTCCCTATCTTAGTGTCGATACTCTTAATTCATAGTCAAAATTACTGATAGATATCTTTTGATAGGATAGAACGAAATGTAAAGGAATGCGATGAGGCGGGTTGGTATACGATGAGAAAGGATGAAACGGGACTGAGCGGGAAGTTACGGGATTGAGCACGACAGGCCTTGGTGGAAAAAGATCCAACATATTAATTAAATTCAATAGATAACATAATAACTAAGTAGGTACTAATAATATTTATCCCCTTACATACAGGGTATATCCAGACCGCAACCGAAAACGAAGCCAGGTGGTAATATTGGTGACCTCAGACACAATGCATCTAAAATTTCGCAAAATTCTTTTTAAATTTTTTACTTTTCGTCGTATTTGGGTGGTAAATACATAGGTAGTGTAGACCTATTTTATCATTATAGACGCAACGGTACGCAAGCGTTTACATAATTATTTTTGCCAAAATTAGGTATTCACCACAAAACCATAATGATATTTAAAACATTGCAAAAAAGATCTGTCGCTTTTTTGCGGAAATTTTTATTGCTTTGTGTCTGTAATCACTAAAACTACCACCTGGCTTCATTTTTAGTCGCAGTCTTGATATGCACCCTATACATACAGTTACAAAACTGCTATTTTTACTTGTAGAATCGTCCGAAAATTCTTATCGATAGACCGATAGTAACTAAAATATTCAATTCGTATTGCATTATCCGTTTGGCGAAAAGCTCGCGGATAACCAAATAAAACCTCTAATGAAGAGAGATACTTCTAGTGAGTAAAAATAACAACAATATGAGTAATAATAAACTCTTTATTATACCACCAAATAACAAAATATAATACATTATGGAAATAGAAACAAACAAAAAAAGAACAGACAAAAATGATGACGTAATTGGTGGTCATATCGCTATAAGTGATAAGACCGCCTGTCCTCTCCTGTCCCGTGCCATCGGTTCCACTTTAAAAAGTGCAAATATATATATTTGAATTGAATTAATTACTCGTCCCACAGAAACACTGCATTTTTTGGGATTAATTTACCTCAATATAGCTAGGCAAGGATATCAAAGAAACGCTATTCTAAATCTAAGAACCATAAAAACATGCACACCATTATTTTAAAACCCAGAATTTACACCAGCAAATATAGGACTCTTATATTTATCCAAAACAAAGTAAGCGAAAGGATAGTCAATCTTCAGTAAAGGAAACTCTTCATCTGGACATGCCTCGGTGTTTATAGGACCTGTGAAAAATATAAATAATAATAAATGTTTACCTATCTGAAGACAATCATCGGGTATTCGGAAATCACTTTACTACTCCTTTTATTATTAATTTACAATCAAAATATTCTTTATCCAAATAGTCTTTTACAAGATCTTTTGAATCTTTAATTGCTGCTACCACCGCTTCGGAACGTGTTGTAGCTGTGAAGGAGAAACGGCGCAAGACACTCCCTCAGCAATACGAACTGTTTTCTTTTTATCCTTTTTTTATGTGAGAGGCCGCTTGGATTGATAACACTGGAATGTCTATTTCTCCCGCCAACAGCAGTGTAAATGCGCTGTGGTGTTCCGGTTTGAAGGACATTGTAGCCAGAGTAACTGCTGGACATAATGTTACTTAACATTTGATATCTCAGGATGGCGAGGCCAGTGGAATGCCAAGCATTGCATTGCGTAATTCATGGCGTTGTTTGGTTTTGCTACTGTCCATGAGCGGCTGTGTCGCTTACCATCAGGCGAATCATGCCCGTCTCGCCATTCAATGCAATAAAAAATATGCTATGTTTTACACATAACATGCCATGATGTACAAAATGCAGCAGAATAATCAAAAATTAAATAAATTCGTGTTCCATATAAAAATATATATAAACTATTTCTCAACATCTTGTTTAAAATGTAATCTATTTCTACTTATGTGTTATATTTGGGTAATAATAGAGCGTGGGACGAGCGTCTCATTTTCTAAAGTACTTCTAAACCCTCCCACGCTCAATATGAAAGGAATTTGATATACGAGTGTCTTGAAGCATATCTACTTATCGAGTAATGGTACTTGTTTCATTTTATATTGTGTGAGTAGGTAGCAATCTGATAATTATATTAATACTATGTATAATATTGTGTATTTTAACAAAATTACTGGGGTAACTGATAGATTTCTTTTGATGGGATAGAACGAAATGTAAAGGAATGCGATGAGGCGGGTTGGTATACGTTGAGAAAGGATGAAACGGGACTGGACGGTAACTGCTGGACATAATGTTACTTAACATTTGATATCTCAGGATGGCGAGGCCAGTGGAATGCGCTGTGAAGGGCGCTGTCAAATGTAGAGTTGAGAGCGGTGCGGATCTGATCAAACCAATGTACTCGTATTCGGTTGCGACTATGAAGCGTTTTCCCATTCTCTTTGCCGGTCACAATGAGCTTCTCGAGCCTGTCGCCATCTTTCCTTGCAATGTGACTGAAGTATTCTAGGATTTTGCGTAGACACTCAAGTGTCAGATTTAAAACCTATTTTAGTTATCAAATGCTTTGTCCCCATACAACGACTTTAGTATTCAGCATGAGCGGAGAAGACAAAAAGAGAAGATATGGGTATCTTTCGTCAATCGACGTTCACGTTGTGTGAATAAAAATCATAATAAAATAACGTCGTAGACGATAATAAAATTTGCAAAACCAAAACCGTTTGTAATATTGCAAGCAATATAAATGGTTATGGAACGTTCTGGATCAGGCATTACAAATTAAATTTTAATAATGATATCTTAGTGTGCTACAAATACGCTTATAAATTCATTATGAATAGCATTAACAAATATTATTTTGAATAATTAAAATGTACCTAGCACGCAATCAGATTAACTCATCGAGACTCCCCAACACCTAACGTTTTTGTCGAACTTGGCTCATTTTTACGATTTACGTACCTACCTGTTTGGTCAGATATCATTTCTTTTTGGAAGAATAAAATATATTATTTAATTTATTGAGAAAACACATCCTATATTTCATAGCTTCTTCGTCTTATACCTTAAAAAAAAAGCTTCAGTATATTTCAACTTGAAACATTTTACTGGTGGTAAGTCTATCATTATGTGAGAGGCCCCCTGGGTAAGTCCCACCGCAATGTCTATTTCTCCCGCCAAACAGGGTGTAACAGGGTGGTGTTCTGGTTTGAAGGGCATTGTAGCCAGAGTAACTACTGCACATAATGAGACTTAACATCTCATGTCTCAGGATGGCGAGCGCAGTAGAATGCCAAGCATTGCTTTGCAATTCATGGTGTTGTTTGTTTTTCTACTGTCCGTGAGCCGTCGTATCGCTTACCATCAGGTGCATGACGCGCGAATAAAAACATATGTCGTTCCAAGCCGCAATCTTGCTTACTTTACCAAGTTTCATGTAATGCTGCTAAGGGGCCGTCCATTAATCACGTGAGGCTCGAAAGGAGGGGAGGTGGTTTAGCAAAAATCACGAAATATCACAAGAGGGGAGGGGGGGTTTAGTAAGATAGATACATAAACTCACGCCTTTTTCCCAGAAGGGGTAGACAGAGGGTCCCCTGGTAGCAACCAGGACACCCACGTATCGCCTTGAATTTTCCGTTCCACGATGTGATAGGGGGCGAGCCTATCGCCATATCGGGCACAAATTCCTAACTCCGGGCAGATCATGAGTAGACAAATCTAATATCACTTTGCCCGACCCGGATTCGAACCCGAGACCTCAGCTTTGCAATCATACCATAGTATAACTGCATAGTAAAATATCACGTGTATTTATTTTTTCGTCAAGGCGCTATTTCTAATCCGAAATACGGTGTGTAGTGTGAACTTGACTCGCCGTTATCAGGCAACGAAAGAAGTCCTACATTGTACTTTACTTGTACAATGTTTAGTCCCAAACCTTAACTGTATTGAAAGATGATATTTGAAAAAGATTCTTTGTAGGTACTAAAAAATACACGTGAGTGGGGATAAATCTTAAACCTCACCACGTTTCACCTAGGGGGAGGGAGGAGGGTTAAAAATGCTAAAAAAACATCACGTGATTAATGGACGACCCCTAAGTCACCGAGGCAACGTATAAAAAGAAAGTATTAAATAGTTGTGTTTAAAAATAATCCCACTAATAACAAAAGGATCTATCGATGCGTCCCGTTCTCTGCTTTTTTTTCCTTTTTTTGCTGAAGTCAGGGGTGATTAAAACAACACCAATTGAGGGAAGTAACACATATTATTTATATTCTACCCTTACTATTTATCAGATTTTCCACTTATTGAACACTGAACAGCGTTGGAACTGAGCTACAAGTCTATTTATAGGAGTTTCTCCCCACAACTAGGGGAAGTGATAAAACGACAACACTAATTATGAAACTCACGGGCGAATGTGACGTCACAAAACAAAAATGTAAAAATAGTACAAATGACGGTCTTATTGTACTAGGCAATCTCTACCAGACAACCATGGGAGGGATATAAGAGAAAAGAGACAGTATGGTAATCATTATTACGACTGACTTGCTTGGCGAACTTGTCCTTAGCTTAGTTGTCGCGATACATGAAAGAGACTTAACATATCGTCCAAACATTCATAAATAAAAATATAAAGCATCATAAACAAGTTTCTGGGTCATCCAAAATGGGTCAAAATTTTTGATTGGTAAGTGAGTAAAGGTGAATTGCCCTTAGAAATATATAAGATATTCATTCAATTTTAAATCCACAATATTAGGTTATCCTTAATTTCGTCATATTTAAAATTAAAATAAACTATTAAATAACACAAATCCAAGCGCGTATTATTAAACATGGTAAATTACTAGTATGGAAGAGTATTGATTTTTGTTTGTGTAGAGGTTCAGAGGTCGAAATGCTTTGTGTAAATTAAACCTAAACTTAGCTGAAACAAGAGCTTGTATGTACCTATCTACATAAAATTTTTTGCATATTTATGCATATCCCCATATTAAACTGGCGACTATTATCATAGTATACAAATTATTAAAATTACGTAATCCAGAAGAATGAAACTAGATAAGACATAGAATTTATAATTTATTTCCAAAAACAGTTTTATAAATAACTTTCTAAATCCGTTTATTGGGGTTTCTGTAGATTTACCTGTGAACAAAATAATTTTGTTAAATCCCATAAACATTACATTGGGCCTTATTTTATTAATATAACACAATAGGGGTATTTGACTATTTTTTTTTTATTATATTCATCTTAAAAAATCCATGTTCAAAATCTAGCAAACAAAGAATTTTGTAAATTCATTCAGAATTAAACAAGTTAGAAACGTTTTAAATTTTGTAGTGGGGGTAAAAGAAAAGGGATGCAAAACAAAATCAGTGACGACACTAATCTTAATATGCACTATAGTGTGCGGGTGAGAAAGAGACGGTAAAATGTCCCCACTACGTTTCCACTCTTTCATTTAAAATACTAATATTTACGTCATGTTACAAGCTACTTTAATACTGTTTTCACAAAAATATTTTGTTTTAATGGCACTTGTGTTTGTCTGCAAAATAATACAAAAATTCGATGATAGTCAAATACCCTATTTCTTGCGGCGGCGTCTATGGCGGTCGGTCACTTCTTTGTAACATAGTTGAGGAGATACGCTCGCCCCCTATGAGATCGTGGGACGGAACATACAAGGCTAAATGTGGATATCCTGGTGGCGCCTCTGACTACCCCTTCGGGGATAAAGGCGTGTATGTATGTATGTATGTATGTATACTAAGCTAGTATAGCTCGCGGCTTCCCCGCGTCAAATAGTTTTTCCGGGATATAAAGTACCCTGCAACCTTCATCATTAAGTGGACTATACAAAACTTAAAGAATGTTCAATTGTAACCAGTACGAGTAGTTCCTAGGATTAGCGCCCTCAAACAAACAAACTCTTCAGCAGTTATTAGTATAGTTATAATAATATTTTGCTCCAATCTTTTTCATATTTAATTTGTACTTAAAAGACACCGAATTGTTATAGTCAATTGGGGAGTAGGGATTAATACCTCAATCAGCCATTGTATAACACTCCGATCACCGGTGAATCCATGTGGCACAGTATTAACATTATAAAAGCGGAGTCAAGAACAACGTTTTTAGTACCAGATGGCCAGCTAGGTGAACCTGCGAACAATTATAATATAATACCTTAATATACCGGGTATATCAAGACTGCGACCGAAAACGAAGCCAGGTGGTAGTTTTAGTGGTTACAGACACGATGCAAATAAAAATTTCACCAAAACAGCGTCAGATATTTTTTTAGAATTTTTAAAAATCATCTTGTTTGGGTGGTAAATACCTAGATTTTTCGAAAATAATAATTTCAACCCTTACGTACCATTGAGTGTTTAAAAATAAAGAGGGCCACATCATTATTTTAGGAAAACTATGTATTTATCACCCATATACGGCGACAAGTAAAAATTACAAAAAAACAATGTCGATTTTTTTTCCGAAATTTTTACTTGCATTGTTTCTGAAGTCACTAATACTACCACCTGGCTTCGTTTTCGGTCGCAGTCTTGATGTACCCTGTATATGTATATTTTTATTGGCGTTATAGGCAGACGAGCTAGCGGCCAGCCTGTTGGACAGCGGCTACTGCTACCCATAGACCTTCGCAGTGCCAGGGATCCAGCACAACAAAGTCGCTGCCTACCTTATGGTGAGTACTCTCTTTAAGACTCGTTTGAAGGACAGGTCATAGCGCTCAGGAAACACCGATACAGGGAGTTCATTCTAGAGCATGCCAATTTTATCAGAACGGTCATCAACAAATCTACTCTATACTTTCGTATTTCGCTCTATTAAAGCAATAGGATTTTATTGTATAATGGAAAAGTGATATAAATCTGGAAACATCTAACAATGCAAAAACAAATAATAATCTAAATTTATAAAAAGTAATATTAATGCAACTGCCTCGGTGGTGTAGTTTTACCTACTACGGTACGATAACAAGGCTGAGGTCTCGGGTTCGAATCCCGGGATTCGGGCAAAATGATGATTTTGGGTGCAGTTATAGAAGCTCGCACCAGGTGTATAAAGGGCTAATTACGATTCTGATATTAAGACATCTTAAAATTTAATCTCCTTCAGTCAAAATATATTATATTTAGCTTCTTTCACCTGCCTGGCATTGCAATAGCTTATATCGATACATAATAATTACATACTTGATCCGCATTTCTTTAATCCTGTGGACGTAGTCACATGTATGTCTTGGAACATATGCGATATATGTACACACTTATTATTCTTAGTATATATATTTCTATATTCGCCTCCACATGGTGTAAAGATTTCAGTAAGGAGACCAGCCTGTAAAAATAATATAAAATCAGCTTAATAATAAATAAATACACCCAACAATAACGTACATAGCCCTGACCCAAACTGAGATCGAGTCATGCGTCGTGGTATCAGAAACTACGAGAAACATTTGTTTTATAACACCGGCAAACGAGGGAGCTGGTCACCTAATGGTAAGTGGTGACCGCTCACGAACATCAATAAAGCTTGGATTATAGATTTGTTGTCGGCCCGTGAAATTAAGAGAGGAGCGGAAGGTAAAAAGTATAGGTAGAGGAAATGGGTATTGGCCATCCGACAATCTCACTCACAAAACGAAACGAGACAGCAAAGATGTCACATCACGTCAATCTGCTGTGAGAAAGTGGTACCGCCCCGGACGAGCCTGCCCTTTCATGCTGGGCCATGACTGACAACTGCACGACACTATTACTGCTAAATGTTGAACATGAAATCAATCAACGTGTTTATGTAAAAGAAAAATAACTGAACAAAATAATATTGTTTAATCAATTGCAGTTTCAAACCATAGATTTAATATATCTAAATCATTAGTATCAACACCAAAAAATAATTATTTATTGTCATTTTTAATCTTAAAAATATGCAATTACACCATTTGTATAGAGAAATTGAACTTGTGAACTCGTAATATGAGAATTAAATATTTACATACCTGTTTGAATAGCGGAACATAATCCAAATTGCTCGACAATTTCGGAACAGGGAAAGTAAAGGTCATATTCTCAGGTTTAGTATTCTTCATGGCGCGAACCAGAGATCTTTCATCGCGTAACAATTCCAATAGGGCCGACATTAATTGTCCTTTTTCTGGTTTCACGAATAACAAACTGTGCCGATTACCGTCCAGTCTTATTCTGTAAATCTTGAAACGAAAATATATTATCAACAGAGCTTTACACTGTGTAGCGAAATACTTCATTTTAACCACAATTAAATTATTTTTTAAATATTCAGAAATACAGCCTTCAAACACACACACAACGCTCAACCTGTAGACTACTTTATCATAAGACCAAAGACTTTATTATCACAAGTTATAAATTCCGTTATAAAAAAATGGAAACGTCATATGAAGAATAAAAAAAAATACCTTTCCCATTTTGCCAATTTTTCCGCACTCCACGATACCATATCCTTCTACCGCTGGTAGTACTTTAAACGATTTTTCGTTTTCTCGAAAACGTATATTTTTAATACATTTAGCGACGAATTTACCAGTCATCCTTGTCTGAGGACAATAATAAAATTTAATTAATATAATAATTATTACACGCAAATGAAAAAAAAACACGAAAATGACAAGCATGAAATAGGTCTTCAGGGGTTGCCCCAAAACCTATTCCAGTATGTTAATATTATAATTTATAACACGTCTCACCTCTTTGGTGAGCTAAGGCGTAACCCAAATTATATTGAAGAATTATGTCTACTTATAATATATAAGCGTTATTGATTCTCACGTTTCAAATGGAGGAAATGACTGGCAGATGTATATAAAATGTTTTTGTTGTATAAATATTTTGAGCGGTTACATATTTGTTACTATTAAATTAAGACTCCACATGTCTATTACCTAGTGTGGCTTAATAATTAAATGTGCATACACGTCATGATTTCTGACTAGAAATACATAAAGTAGTAACCTAAACCTACATTCAGAGTGCTAATGTCATAGTATACGAATGAATAATTTAGAGATTATTCAGGAGGAAAAAGAAATAAATGAGAAATTTTATAGCGTATTATTATAAATTAAGATGAAGTTTAAGTAGCAAACACATGTATAAGGTAATAACTGTACTGTACTAAGACGAAGTGGAACCGGGCTGCTAATAGTAAAACTATGAAAAACTCACCTCAGCTGTTATAGTACTAACGAAGGTCAAGCCTTTTGGTTCGTATGCTGCTTCACTGCATCTATCACTTTTCTCCCAATCATCCAAACGACTCAACTGAAACGATGTAGGTATAACTAAATAATATTCTTGTCACAGAATAATAATCACCAATAATATATTCGTTTTTTGATGATTGTATAAAATCCCCTTACTAATTAGTAGGGATAGAATGAAATTTAATTCTATAAATTAACTAGATAAAATATAATCAAGACAATATTTATATTAAAAAATACAAAATTAATTTCATAGGAAGTTAATAAAATGAGAAAGATATGAAGATAATAATAGAAATATAGACTAAGCAGCGGCTTTACTTTGATCCTGGCATTGCAACAGCCTATGAGTGGCGATGACCTTCAGGGGGTCGCTAACTCGTCTCCCTTCACAGGTAATTAAAAAAACAACGTACATGACTATCCAGGGAACAGGAAGGCTCAGAAGAGTCGCTGGAATCAACACAACCACACTCTCCCTCGAAAGATTCCTTGTAAGTGTTGATAAATTTCGACGTTAATTTCCAAGTTCTGTCTACGCAGACTTTCATTTTTAATTTAAATATATTACTTATATGATTGAGGGATTTTATGAGGGGAGTCAAAACACGTTTGATCTGAAACAAAATGAAAATTATTTTGATCGACATTCGCAGTAATACATATCCCAGTACGTAGCATTGTAACAACAAAAAACTTCTCGTTTTCTTTGACCTCCTCTGTAAAAACACCTCTATTGAATTGTTACTTAAAATAATGGTTATATTTTAATTCATTTCCTTGACAATGGTGTCGAACCAGCAAGGAGGAATATATTACATGAAATACGCCCGAATACTCAAATGTCTCTTTAATATTAGGTTGCACTTAACTCCCCACGTCTTCTAATCAGTAAATTATATAGTTATATAGGACTTATATAGTTAAGTGCAACATAAATATTATCACTTAAATATTAAGTGATGAGTTATCGAGCGATAGGGAAACAAAAGAAGCATATGAGTACATCATAATGTAAGTTTACGTAACATAATATCAAAAATACGAAACACACCTCTGCGGTATTGTTTAAATACACAGAATCCCTTAAAGTCCCGTATGTTGAACCATAAGCAAACTGTAACATTTGTGATAAAGTAGATAATGCATAAACTACCGATGTCATCTTAGTACCTCCTGGATTTTGTAAATATGATTGCTGAAATAAAAAAAGAAACAAAATACGTTACTACACTTTCATTAAATATCATTATAATTAACTGATATTTCCATGTTAATGATATATATGAAAGTAGCAAAACTTACATATAAACATTCCCCGGTATATCGAGTGTTAGCATTTAACAGTCTTATTACAGCTGGATCATCTTCGGGTCGTTCAGAAGTCTTTTTAGCTAAAAAAAGAAATATTAAATAATAATTCCAATAATTGTAGCTGAAATTATAAACATAATATATTCATAATAGTTAGACGCCGGCTGTGAAATGAGAGACAGCGGGTTGGATCCCCGCACCGAGAAAATGTTTGTGAGGCCCACAAATATTTGTCCCGGGTCTGGGTGATTGTGAGACCAAAAAGTCTCTCGTAGTTTTTGACACTCACAACACAAGGCGTAATTGATCTTAATGTGGGATCGGGACTGTGTATATGACTGTTGGGTGTATTTATTTATTTGAATACCACCAAAGATTGCCGTTAAGCAGCAGAAAGACATCTTCAAAATAAAATAATATTTGTCGTAAATCGTGCACAGCAATATGAATTATGTATATCTGATAGAGAACCTAATATATTATCAGATTATTTAGAAATTAGAATAATAATGTTACGTTTTTCCATTAGTTAAAAGAGCAATAAAATAGCATTTTCCCAGTAGGGGTAGGCAGAGGTGCTACTAGGACATCCACATTTCGCCTTGTATGTTCCATCCCACGATGTGATAGGGGGCAAGCCTATCGCCACATCGAGCACAAATACCAGACTCCGGGCTGATAATTAATATAAAAATCCAATATAATTTTGCCCGAACCGGGATTCGAACCCTAGACCTCAGCTTTGTAATCGTACCGTAGTACAACTACGTACCAAGGTAGTCAGAGAGTCGAGTACAGGGTATCAAATGAATACCTGAACTTGCTTGCACAAGTATCGCTAAAACAGCGACCGCGAAAGGTAAATGTAACTTCGCCATTTTCACTAAAAGTATTAAGCCGTTAATATATTTCTTCGTCTTTATATATCTGTCAATTCATTAAAATACAATATTGTATTTGGGTGAAATTCATAAGTTATTTTTATTTGTCATTTCGGTGGGATTTTTTTATATCAATGCTTTCTACATATATTAAACAACAAAACAATCTTTAACCGTATTTGTAACATATGCGTGACTGGACTTCAAATAACACCAAATCTTACCGAAATATTTAAGTTTGAATTTTTAAGAGTTCTCTGAAATGAAAAGTGTCCACCGAAATGATAATTAATGATGATAAATAATCATAAAAAGAGAGAAGTTTTACGTTTAACATATTAAAAACATTATCAAAATGTCAACACCACTGAAACAAAGTAGTACTTACGGCTAATTTACTCAAAAATTGGAAAAATGAAAATGAAACTAGCACCAGTTATAACGGCCACCGCAATGAAACCATTTTTGTCCCCATACCACTGAAATTATATACTTACTTGTTGGTGGGAACCCACAATGACGTTATTACCACTGCGTGTGCTCCGACGAGCTGAGACGGACGGATTCGGAGTAACGAAAGGCTATAGGGACGCAACAACGCAATGTTGAAGAACCTATTCAACTAAAACTTACTGTCCACGAAAATGATAACTTTTTTCTAGACAAAAGTTTAATGCTTGTCAAATGTATTTAAAGGAAGAAGATAAGCATACAATAACAGTTTTTGATAATTAAATGGTACAAAAGTCGATTTTAATCCAAATAATAAATGTAACTTCAGGGGAAGATATTTTACGAGCCGAATTGGGTTCAGGACAGGTCACCGTGATGATAAAATGCTACTTTGTAATTATTTTTTTATGTTATGGAGGTCAATACTCAATATTTTTTTTTTTACCACGGTAGAGAAGTACCTTCTTTACTAAGAAAAAAATCAAAATCATGTACGTGCACATTGCACTACCGAAATCACTGTAGCCGTGTATTTTTTTGCTTTTGCTTTTCACCCATTTGTTTATTATGAAAATAGTAATTTATTAATCTAATTTCACACTGTCGTTTATGCTGTGCAAATAATGTTGTTTATAAAACATCGAAGTTAAACAACTATGAGAACAATTATAAAGGTTATATTTTGTACAAATATTGGTACGGGGTAACGACATTGTATTACTAATCGCCCTCTCTATACTCGTAGATGTAAGGAGGTCATTAGAAACTATTAAGGATATGGAGCGATTGTTGTGTTGTTTTATAATGCTCACTAAAGTACTTGCCATGTTCAAAGAGCGCTGTATTAGTTTTGCCAACGATTGGGCATAAGTCTTCTTCGCCGATGTTTGAAATCGGTTCCTTGATTTATTGGCTTATCACTCCAGGGCTACAAAAAGTCTTAAAGCTGACTAACCCTCTGCCCAATAATCTTTAAATTACAAGGAAGATCTTATTTTCAAGATCCGATGTACTATGACTTGTCTCATATGTGAGAGGCCGCCTGGGTAGGTAGGGTAGACTGGGTACAGTTGTGACAATTTTTGATTGTTCGCCGATAATTTTGTTAATTTATCAGTCAGCTGGAAAAAAAGTATCACGAACCATAATTTGTCTATTTGTCTACATAAAATTACGAATATATTGTCTTTAAATACGCTGTATTAGCCATAGGAACAAATTAGAAAAAAAAAGGAAAGTGTCACAACCGACCACACCCCAAGGACGGTTGTGACAGTGGTTGGGGTCGGTAGTGACAGGCATAAAAATACACCACAATGGTTTATAATTATGTTTATTGTTAGAAATAACCAAATTTAATCTTCTTCTAAACAAAGTTAATATAGCAAGTAAACTAAAATCTGAGATCACTTCTGTTCTGCAGCTTTCGGAAAAGGTCAAACAATTTCAGGCGAAAAAGGTAGTAGCGTGCTTGAGGTTACAGCAGCCTGTTGAATCGGGACGATTTCAGGTGATCTGATCGTGATTTGCACCGCCTTCATCACGTTTACGGAGGTAGCGCAACAACGATATGCGATTGATTTGGTGCATTGGTGCTGCTCTCCGTAAAGAAGTCCCACATTTAACCTCTGCATAAGCATCTTCATATTTGCTAATATCAGCCTGGGCTCGATCGGTCATTCGCAAATGTTTTCTGGGCATCTAAAAGCAAAAAAAGCGAATAAGTATATGTCACAACCGTACCCACAAAATTTGTCACAACCGTACCCAAAGCGCAATTTCGAAAACAAAAAATCGCCATAAAACTGCTAAACAATCTAAGTAAAAAGTAATCACTTGTATTGAACTACAAACTTTCAACTTATAACAAGAAAAAATACGAGGTCATCTATATTAATTCAAAACACAGTAATTATGAAAATAAATCAAACCAAAAAACTTACTTTTGTATGTTGAAAAGTAATGAAGGGTCCTGCTTACCTCAACGTCGCGCGGTGACCGACGCAATACCAGGGAACGTGTTCAGAGTGGTACGCCGCATCTCTCTTCCCTTGAACTCTTCCCCGCATTGAGTATAGTTTCCCTGTTATGTCGACTGTCACTACCGTACCCTGGCACAACCGTACCCAGTCTACCCTACCACCGCAATGTCTATTTCTCACACCAAACAGCAATGTAAATGTACTGTTCTGTTCCCGTTTTAACGACATTGTAGCCAGAGTAACTACTGGACATAATGTTGTAATTCATTTCATGCCTTGTAATTCATAGTGTTGTTTGATTTTGCTACTGTCGATGAGCGGTCGTTCGCTTACCAACAGGTGAATAGCTTACTCGTCTCGCCATTTATCACAATAAAAAAAAACTTGTAATAACCGACAAGAATGTATGAAAAGTTTGATGAGAGGATATGAAGCGAGCGTGTTGTGTTATATCGAGCAACGTGAAGATGCATACTCTCTGACTACTGTATTAGCAGGTAACATTAATACGTAATAAAACGCAATGACAAATTTTAATATGCAAACGAACAATTAATCCGAGGCGACTCGAGTTCAAACTATTACTTGTTCGTAGAAGATATCATTAATCATAAGTTCTGTAGAAGTTGGCCCGTACAAACTTACAGCTCTTAGGCAAGGACGGTATTAATGTTGTAGCGCTCCAGAACAAGTTACCTAGCCCATAAATATATTAGCACCCAACGTGCAAAGCCACAAGTTTGATGAAACACCACGCGGTGCGTCACGCGTGCTAACCCAAGAACACTTCATATCATACTTTTATTGGACATCATATTAATATCACACGAAACTACAATAATTACTTTAGAAAATTATCCGCAGTACACGTGGAGTATCAAATGCGTTGTATGAAAATAAAATCGCCTTGCTCATACAACTTTAACTAGCATGTGACTGTGGACCATAGTTTTCATACATATTACTGATGTTATATTTTTTTTTGGCACGGCAAAGTGACTACCTGGGTATACAAATTTAGTTCTGATATCGACGATAGATCCCTTGAACAATCCAATCACTACTTTCAGAGATTTTCATATTTCTCTTCATTATACATAGTTTTTTTTATCTTATCCTGGGTATTTTATATTTGTGTCTATCTCATACAATTATGTATTACTGCTATACATATCTGTGAATTTATATGTAGAGCTCATGAAACGCGCGACCTCCTCCTATGACTTCGCAAATGTCTTTGGAGACTAGCAGCTGGTTTCAAACTTTAAATAAGATTTATCTCTGCCCAGTTCTAGTAGCAGAGAGCGTTTGATATACCATTCAAACCGCATCACGGGATAAATTTAAATCAAAATACATTACATACATACCGGGTATATCATGACTGCGACCGAAAACGAAGCCGGGTGGTAGTTTTAGTGGTTACAGACACAATGCAAATAAAATTTTCGCAAAATAAGCGACAGATTATTTTCTGAATTTTTTTAAAAATCTTTGTGTTTAGTTAGTAAATACCTAGTTATTGCGAAAATAGTAATTTAAACACTAACGTACCATTGCGTCTTAAAAAATAAATAGGTGTACATCATTATTTAGGAAAAATATGTATTTATCACCCAAATACGACGATAAGTAAAAATTACCAAAAAAATGATGATTTTTTTAATGAAATTTTTAGTTACTCTGTGTCTGAAGTCACTAATACTACCACCTGGCTTCGTTTTCGGTCGCAGTCTTGATATACCCTGTATACATCACGCCTTTTTCCTAGAAGGGGTAGGCAGAGGTGCAACCAGGACACCAACGTTTCGCTTTGTATATTCCGTCCCATGATGAGAAAATTAAATGTGCGTAATATTTGGGATATGGAACAATATCAGTACATCTGTTCTTACGAACGAATAGTCGAAGGTATTGAAAAGCAAAATATAAGTTATAAAATCCCCGGAAATTCGAAAAAACCTACAGAAAAACTAATGAATAACCGTGGTTTTCCGCAGTTTTTTGTGTTTTTAATAGTAGAATCGGATAGGTTCAACTATTTATAATATTCACAAATAAATAGTCAAAACTAGTTACAATGGGGAATAAAAAGACTAAAAAAAAGGACTAAATAAAGTTACTAAAAAAAACAAGGGAATATATTATAATATTTTTAATCTGTTGTCAAAACAAAACAAAGTATAAGTGTGGGTACAAACATTATATTCTAAAATTGTACAGCTACCACTAAACAAAGAAATTGAAAGCCAGAACAAACATACTAAATAAATACACTTATTACTACGAATTTGCTCACTAAATACAGGTAAACAGAGGCTTGTAAACAAAGCTATTACTCCGCTGTGTCGGTGCTGTACAAATTGTTCCGCACCGTACCAATTAAATAAGCAGAAGTAGCACAACCAAACACTGCTCCGTATTTGTTGATATAATTTCCAGATATCATTAGTAACCATGTTACAATCCGAATTTCATTTACGTACGGTAATTACGATTCCCGATAAAGTTCATTTTTGTTGAAACTTGTAATGTTAAAGACTGCTCGCGTGTCATTCGCCTATAAAATTTTGTAATTAATAACCACGCCGCTACTCGTTTATGTTAATACTGGCTATTTTTCTTTACACTAATGCGCGTCTTTGGGGTCAACGTTCCCGAAACCCCACTTTGCAATTTCAGTGGCCCTAAGATGTTATCTCTATCAATTATGGCCCATAAAACGTAATGACTTCATCGTAAATCTTGGCTTACACGACACAATTTTACTTGGTGTTGAATAAATGAGGCCAAATTGCTTTGAGGTATTAATGACTTGTCCCTGCAAACTGAGGTGTCGCCAGAAAAGCCCTGAATGTGGACGGATTTTGCCGTGTTAAGCTGTAACATTTGCCTCGGTTGTGTGTGAGAATGTGATGAAACGCGCGCTTTCACATTTCCAACGCCACGCACAGAGTGTAGCCGACACAATACGTCAGTTATGCCGCTCGTATAGAGTTTTGTTTCTGAATGTAATTATTTAATATGAAACACATAACATTAGAACCCAAAGGAATCTCTTAATTAGTTTAATTTCAATGGAAACATTTTCTAAATGCTTTGTATGTGTACTTTTCCAGTACTGTAATATTATATCGTATAACAGGACTTGTTGAAAAAATCGCTTTGATAAGCATAAGGACTGTTATAATATAATTATGTTATGTTTTATTATAAACACTGATAAGTACGTAAATAAAAAATCACTGACTCTTCACAGAGACATCAACGTTAGAGTCAGGCTAATCTTTAAATACGGGTAAATGAAACCGGTAAATATTATTTTCCACAGTCGGGCAAAATTAAACACGGTTTCACCATCGTGCCGAGACACTTAAGTAAGCACTTAAAATGTCGTCGAAATGAATGGCCCGACTTCACAGTTCGCTCAAGCATTTGACAGTGGAAAAACTCTAGAATTTTATCTAAGAACGTAATTGAGGTGAAATAATACTATTTTTTACGGATTAAAATAAAACTAAATTTTATATATTTCAACTTCCTGACGTTTCGATTACAGCTTTCGTCGTCACGGGGCGGACTGATGTTTATGTCATCCACTCAATGACTATTACAATATAACTACCCTTACTTTTTAATTATTAAATTAATAAAAAACTAATATATAATATTATTTAATAAAATTATTATAATTAGCAAGTAATTGAAACACTCCTCTTCTGTATTTTCAATACAGATTAACAGTAAAAAAATAACTCGAAAATTACAACATTTTTACAAGGGCTAGTCTTGTTACGTCTACGCCACATAAGTGTGATAAAAGTAGAAGACTTACATTTTTTTCATAAAGTAAACTTAATAAAACACATCATGAATCATGATTCCAAAAGAAACAACATGTAAAGGGCCCATTAGCCAAAACATAAAGTGCTTTCTATTGCTCCTCTTAACCGTGACCATATCCAGATGATATAAAAACAAGTAAGACAATTACCTAATATCAAAGGAAAATATTCCGCGCAATAAATGGATGAAAAAAATATTGTCATGCTATTCTTTGCCTTCTCCACGACTAAAAATATATTATACTTCCGTTTACAATTATATACTTGTAAAACAATCCAAAACAGTTACCATTCTTGGAATATTATTTACGTATACAAAACGAATATAGTAATACTTTAATAAAAAATAGAAAGAAGAAAGAATATCGAATACTACAAAAAATGTAATGCACAATATATTATTTAATCTGTCAAACAACATTTTGATAACATTTGAAACCCCTGTAGCCCGAAACTACTTAATCCAATCAGGACTGTTTGATTTCAATTCAAATATTCTCAGAAACCACATCAATCCTTCCCAGGTAAGAAACAAACTTTTCTCCATTTATTAACTTCGAATTAATTGGCGTCCCACTTAATTTCAATTAAGAAGTTCATATACTCATTCAAAGAGGGAAGTATACAGAAATGTCGTTTGATTAGTTAGTCGAGAATGAAAACGCACTTCGTCATCGAGACTTGTCTATGTGTGTATACTGTATAGTGTATAGCAAGTCTGCGTGTATTATGAAAGAAAGACATTGTTAACAGAAGCCTGTTTACATTTCTATTGCTCTAGCAATTCTGAATAAACTCGGGTAATTGTTGCAAATAGTTACTGAGGAACAATTAAACAAGCTATTACGCGGTTTGTGAATATCTAAGTTTACATTAGAAACGGTTTGTTTGAATATTTGTATCGTCCAAGTTTTATTCGTCGCTTAGGAGCAAACTAAATCTATTGTGGACATTAAGTTAGTGTCGAAGATAAAAGAGACACATTATCAACTCTTGAATATGTTTAAAATTATGTTAATTTTTTACAATGATTAATTTCTATAAAAGTATTTTGCTCCAAAATATATTGATTGCATAATGCATATTATGCCCACCAACTTAAAATATCAGTTACCTACTCAATTGATTAATTATTTCAATTTTCAGCATAAAGTAGAATAATGGATTATGTGTGTATGTTTCAGCATTGCGTTATGAAGGGTTTCAATGGTTCGTCATGTGCATTCAAAGGGACAAAGGCTTGCGTTTGGAGCCGCGAACGAACTCCACACAAAGACTGTTGGTCGTCATGCAAATAGTTTTTAAGGACTATGTGAATTTCCTATAATATAACTTTGTGAATATACTGTACGGCCTTACCATTCGTTATGTGGTAAAAAGACTAATAAACATAATAAATCATTATACTAGCCTAAAAGATCCCACAGCTGGGCAAAGGCCTCTCCTAAGTTCTTCCATAAATTTCTTTTGAGAGCAATTTTGTAAAACAATTTGCAAAGGTAGCATACCAAAAGTTATTTTAAATAAATACATCCAAATGAAAATATGTCCATCAAAAAGCAGATTGCTAATTGCCTTCTTACCGAACCTCTGTCCTGAAATAATTCTAAACCAGCCTAAAACCAAACCGTGCTCACTAACCGTAAAATAACATGTACCGTGAAATTATAACAAGAGACGGCTTGGTACTTCAAGTTTTGCCTAAAATAATAGAATTATTCAGTTATTTTCATATATACGAAGATCACTTAGTGGCTACTGCGTTCAATGTAACGTATTCAAGAGCCTATTATTAAAATAAGGTTCTTATTCAATTACTTTAGAATATTTGTTGTTTAAGATGTATCTTTATTTTAATTTTATCTAGCTATCACTGATCATAACATTATTTGTAGTTCGACTCATTTATGCCCAGCAAGATTCGTATAGATATGTGCAACAGCTGTATAAACTTCAAAGTTTATAAAGCAAATGAATAAACATATGTACATTTAAATATGCATATTATTATTTCAATATTTATTTTTAATTATCATTATCATAGTATGTGAGATGTGAAATAATTATTTTTTATCTCGTCACTAAAAAGACGTATGGAGTGTTATTTATATATTTTTACTATTGCTATCGGTAATATTGTACACTATGCCCTGAAGTTAGAAAATAACGTTCTAAGTTTTATAAAGTAGACATTAATGACAAAGATACACACAGGATTTCAATTTTATAATTTGCGTATTAATTAAAAAATTACTGGGATTACCGGGCGGAGATCCAACGATTCTCAGTTCTTTCAAAACGAATAATAGTTTAGTGTTCTTACATTTTCGGTGGACTTATTCACTAAGAACCATAATCCAATGTAAAGCAAATACCCGAATATAATGATAGGTCTCTCAAGAATATTTTCATAATGTCATATCAGGATCAAGTTTAGGATGTGTTTGTACAGCCAGCCTGTTGCTTCAGATGACAAAGTTAAGGCTTTGAGTTAAAAGCCGAAGCTTACACAAGCTTACATAATGCCGAACGAACAGGTGTCGTCAAACTGTCTTGTTACAACTAAACGTGAATTAATTTGGCTCATACTATTCCCTAATCACTGGTGGTAGGTCTCTCATATGTGAGAGGCCGCCTGGGTAGGTACCACCGCAATGTCTATTTCTCCCGCCAAACAGCAGTGTAAATGCGCTGTTGTGTTCCGGTTTGAAGGACATTGTAGCCAGAGTAACTACTGGACATATTGAGACTTAACATCTTATGTCTCAGGATGGCGAGCGCAGTGGAATTCCAAGCATTGCCTTGTAATTCATGGTGTTGATTGGTTTTGCTACTGTCCATGAGCGGTCGTATCGCTTACCATCAGGCGAATGGCATGCTCGTCTCGCCATTCATTGCAATAAAAAAAAAAAAAAAAAAAATAATCGGATTGTTATGAATCACAAATCTACTGTTTTTGTACTCGAAGCAAAATATACATTTCATTATTATTTTCTATGATATTCGCATTCCAGAGACGAAATTGTGATTAAGTCAAATAGTGACGGCGAGGCTATTAATAAAGCTGGATAACGTCTGTCATCAAAGAAACGATAAAACGGAATGAAAAATTAGTTTTTGTATAGCCAATTGTGTTTCTAATATTTATTCAGAATATTATAAATTCAAAAGTTAGAATTACTCTTCGCTTCTTATTATTATTAGCCTTTATTGCTGATACTAAACAATAATTTAACATATTTATTACATACATATAACTTAAATTTAATATATCGGGTTTCACGGTTCAGTGATCAGCGTGTCATGTGACACATAGGCCTCTTCCAGCTTCTTCCATTCTTCTCTATTGGTAGCTTTTCTGGACCAGATTGTCCCTCCAATCCTCTTGATATCATCTGTCTCTCCGCTTCTTACTTTTTATTAAATATATTACGAGTAGAAGAACAATATTTTTATTCTAGCGCATTAAATCAAGACGGCTAGTCATTTTTCATAATTTTGAACGATATACTCATCTTGTATTTTAATTATCTCAACATAACTCTTCACAATGATTTAAAAAATGAGCACCTAAAACGTTGGATAAATTACTAACAGTACGAACTCTATTTCAAATTACTCGATCGTAAACTCAAGTCGCAAATTACTACAATACCCTTTTTGTTTTACAACAATTCTATTTCGCACTTCGTAAAATCACGAAGAGAATAACAATAGGAGCTTTGTCGTCGAACAGCTGTGTACGCTTGTTAAAAAGGATGAAAACAACAAACAGCATTAGAGATGCAATCTCCGCACGTATGGCGAACATTGCAGCATCTGCACGCATTATTGGTCAGATACACTACATTTCCATAAAATTTTATAATACTACGTGATATAGTTCAATTACTTGCCTTTATTGTAAATACTCTGTCAAATCAATGGAGATAAATTAGTAGTAGGAGTTTGACGGATGTGGGAATCAAAGGATAAGCGGGCTCTAAACACATCAGCCCTTTTTTTGGAATCAAACAATAGAGGCGTTCTGGATAAAATATTGAAAGTTGTGTGGCGACTGCCACTAAGCTCAAAAATACCTTTTATGAACGAAAATGATTAAATCATTTTCATTTCATCCAAAATGTCTGTCCTAATATTAATGACAGCCTCCGTGGCGCAGTTGGTTAGACGCCGCCTGTGAAACGAGAGGCCGCGGGTTCGATCCCCGCACCGAAACAAATATTTGTGTGATCCACAGGTATTTGTTTCGGGTCTGGGTGTTTGTGAGACCGAAAAGTCTCTCGTAGTTCCTGATACCCACGACACAAGACTCGATCTTAGTGTGGGGTCAGGACTATGTATGTGACTGTTGGGTGTATTTATTAATTACTAAGTAGTACGTAATCAGCACTTTGAGCTTTAATATAGATTGTCAAATAAAAATACCTAAGATTTCAATGCAGCTTTACACCCACTACTCGGTTTAAATCAGATTATTGTTTAAAAAGTATCAAATCTTTCTTACATCTCCCTGAAGAATCAAGTACGAAATCAACAAAATCTCCAGTAAAAAAGGTTAAATAAAACTAAGTTAATTTTGGTTGCTTGTATTTTCCCGCTACAGACCTTTTAAATAGAACTCTCTAAGAACGTAAGCATATTGTGATACGATTCCTTTGTTGCAATATATGAATTTATACTCGGTGAATTCCTTTGCTCGTTAGGGACCTATAGTAAACTAGTGATGTGTTATAATCTTAACGATCTGCTCGATGCTAACTCAAAGACATGATAGTCGACAACAAGTTGTTTTATTGTTTCTCATCCTATTGTCCCGAACCTTTCCTCAGTAGACTATTGACTTACTAAATTCAAAGTAAGAATAGATAGCTAAATATAGATATATTTAGCTTTATGAAGCTACTTGCTTCAATTGAGATTACAATTAATGTGTAATTTAGCATAAATATAATTATGTATATAGTAGTACTATTTTTCAGACGTTGAATTATCTTACAACTTTCTTGCCTTGCTTCGTGATTTTAAATTCACATCTCCAAAAAACCAAACAAAAAAAATTGTTAGGAATGATTCTTGGCACCTGTGGCCGAAGTAAACGAACAAATCCAGAATTACGAATGCAAATTTGCTACGTTTACTTTGATTGAGCGTCGGGGCAAACAACTCCATAATTATTCCGAGAGCTAAAGAAACATGATAGCAATCACTAATTGCGTATTTTCACCGACAACCTGAACAAAAGATCTCAATTTATATAACCCCTTCACCTCGATGCATTATTATTTATTTTCTCGTAAATTGCGAATCTCGCGGGAAAACACAGATTTTTCTTACTACTTTTATCTGTCTTTGTCTTTGATAGTTTGAGAGTTGGATACTAGAGAGGTATTAAATAACCGTTCATATCTTTTATATAAAATAAGAGCGTTTTGAACATTTTTTTAATTCTCGTTTTTTGTTTACGGTTGATTTTTATAGATCGTTTCAAGACAACACAATCTCGCGTTATTCATATGCTGTATTTATATATAATTCATATGTAATATATTATATTCTTTTAAATCTGTTTTCTTTATTTATATTCGTGGATCACTGTTAGATATCCGAACGCGGAAACAAATGAAACGATTGCTTGCAGGATAATATGCTGGCGATGTAATGTGTGAGATTAAAAGATAGATAAACAAAACTTTTGGAATTCTTGTGATATGAAAACCAACCAATTGTCACTAACTATTGTGTATGGAACACCATGTTGCGACAGAAATTGACACATTTTATCCAGTACAGCAGTAGACGTAGTTGTGTTATACATATAGTAGACTTCCACCCACTAGGAATCTCTTATTACACTGCTGCTATGCCTAGCTTCCAATATCGGTAAATCATTAGTTAATAGCAAGAAGTGTTTGGACAATATTATACTCATATCACACTATGAATTTTAACATACCCTTCAATTCATAACAATATATCAACTTTGTCCGCCAACCTGCACTAGGCCAGCGTGGTGGACTATATGGCCTAACCACTCTCAATCAATTCTCTCGATTGTAGAGTAGGCCCGTGCCCAGCAGTGGGACGTATATGGGCTGATATAGATATAGATAGATATTTCAACTGGATTAATTTTAACAAATCCTTAACACGAACTCCTGAATAAACAAACAAACAAAGATTATCTAACGAGAATATAACGTGCTTATTTATCTGCAAAAGCTTTCCATAAAATTATGCAAAACATCGTCGAGTTGCGAACAGGCACCACGTACATCATACGTTAATCACTTAAGCTGTAATAAACTAAACGAGATATTAATCGGTGGCTTAATTACACTTGACTCAATGACGTCACATAACTGTTAACCACCTGTCAAGTACCAAACAGAAGATAAATCAACTTAATTATGCCAAGACACGACTAAGCTCTCAATTATTAGCATACTAATGAATTGATTCACATGTCAGCACATTAAACGAACAATGCATTGGTGTACAAACCTTATCCATTCATACGAATAGAGAAAAAAATAGCTATTCATTTTCAGATATACAACAAATATAAGTATAAGATAAACACCTCTTCCTTTTATGGAATGTTCCCGGTCAGTAAATAGTATAATTATTACTCCTGGTATTTTCATCTTTTTGGCACTGAAAATTATTGTAGTATAGAAGAAGCAAACTCTATAGTAATTTAATTTAACGAACGGTATTTTTGTATGACAATACCCATTCTGAAGGAGCTTAGTTTTTTTATTGCGATGAATGGCGAGACGAGCATGCCATTTGCCCGATGGTAAGCGATACGACCGCTCATGGACAGTAGCAAAACCAAACAACACCATGAATTACAAATGCTTGGCATTCCACTGTGCTCGCCATCCTGAGACATAAGATGTTTCATTATGTCCAGTTGTTACTCTGGCTGCAATGTTCTTCAAACCGGAACACAACAGTGCATTTACACTACTGCTGTTTGATGAGAAAAATAGACATTGTGGTGGTACCTACCCAGGCGGCCTCTCACATATGAGAGACCTATCACCAATTTAAATATTATAATTTAATATTATGTAAAATTAATTTAATCATAACTATTATTTACTAGGAATTGGAAACTAGCTATTGAAAAATCTTGTATTTTTGGGATATCAAAAAACAATAGATGCGATGCTAATGCGTATGCATACATACATACATAAACTCACGCCTTTATCCCTGAAGGGGTAGGCAGAGGTGCCACTAGGACACCCACATTTCGCCTTGTATGTTCCGTCCCACGATGTGATAGGGGGCTAATGCGTATGCAACTGTTCCAATAATCTGATCATAGTATTCCGTTCAAATGTTACTTCTCGGCGAGCAAAATGGAACAATATTCTGAATATTCTTTGGAAATTTGAAAAGAATATGTTAATGAGGGGCTGGCTGTTTTCGTAAATTGCTTGCTTCTTGCCAATATCAAAAGAATCGTGAAAGTTTCTGTAATAGGACAATGAACGCTGGGAAGGTTTAACTTCGTTGACATTACTCAATTAAAACATCCACGAACCTATAATATTATAGCCTATAATAAAGCCACGATTTTATAGACGTTGAAGTATAGAGAAATTATTGATAAGATTCAATTGCCCACTATTCTCCTTTTTAGTTCAAACGTGTTCCAGAATAGCAAAGCAAAGTGTTATGCTTTGTATTGTTTAAATTTGTTTCCTTTCTAGTTAATTGGATATGTATTTTTTATTTGTTTTAACTTTAAGTAATATCGTTATTTAATTTAATTTATTTCAATTAAAGATCACGTCACTGCTGTAGCCATTATTTGTCAGTAATCCGTGGATAGCGTTGTGGGTAGTACATGTATTCGTAACCACATATATTTAAATCTGTGTACCAAATTGTAATGTACTATTGTTTGTTATCCCTAATAAATGAAAAAAAAAATAGCATTAATGTTACAACCGGATCCCTAATCGCTGTATATTTTTAGATTGTTCACAATCTTTCTTATTCTTGTAGTGCCTCTTTGAATAGTGAAGATTAGCAGTCAGCTCAGCACAATATTGCCCTATGTTTTTTGCGAGACGAAATATGTTAGTGATGCTCACAGTCTGTCATCTCTCGAATATTCTGCCACCGATTAATCTTCCTTTCCACTGACTTTTTTACCAGCTGCTTTTCCTATCAATAAGAGTTAAAATAGCTCGTACTTTTCATTCCTAACTACGTGTCCTAGATATGCAACTTTTATTTATTTATGAAATTCAGAACTTTGAGGTTTTGACTAACTTGTAAACCAACGTTATCTTTGCAAACTTGTAAACTTAATTCAAATCTAAACCACCAAATAAACAACTATCTCACCAAGTACCTATAGCGTTTTCTGTGCGAATTCCTTTAAACGCAGCTTTATTTAGCGCGCAAAAGGTAAACAAAACGTATATATTGGAGTAAATGAAAACGAAAAAACACAAGTGCTAGCGTGACCACAAATGGGTGTATGCAAACTGGATTTTCATTCGCTTACTGAACCGTATGAGTATAATAGCGTTTGACCACGGATGAGGCGAGATTTTTCGGTTTCAAGATATGTTTTATTATGTGGTGTGCCACAACCTTGATTTATGATAAAAGCTATTTATTAGGATCATCATCAATCTTATAATACAATATGTGCCATTACATTACGGATGCGATTTGATAGCCGAATAGGAAGCGACCATAATATTTTCTTACGAAATATAGGACGTATCTTTAAATATACTTATATCTCAAACTTCATGTTCAGCTGTTACGAAACAGCAGCACTAATCAATCGTGAAGATTGATTACTGGTGCTGTTTTTTCAAGCTAGAAACCTTGTATGGACCAACGCTTTTATAAACCTATAAATTCGTCATTGACTTGCAATTACAAACCTTATTGTACTGTTTTTCATATGACGTTATTTGGCAGATAGTAAGTGCTATAGTTAACTCGCTTAGGGCACCGTTAGTGCTTAAACCGCTTTTGTCTATAAATATGTCTTTTTATATTGCACCTATAGTATACCATTTTATTGACAATTGTATGGCTGTATAACACGTAAACCATAGCTCTGTCCAACAACAAAAAACTTTACAGTAATAAAACAATCCGGTGTTTAAAATCCTCATTTTTTTTATCACTACATGCATAATTTTAATTAACTATTCACTCGTTACTTACAAACCCAATACACATACATTTTTTCCTGATATTTTCCATTTATTGATAAAGCCATTGCCCGTATCCCGTCTGCTCTTTTAATACTTTCTGCTTACAATTTCAAAGCACTATTAAAACACATTATAACAGTTGTAGCAAGTTTTTAGGTGAGATTATATTTGCAATAATCTCCTTTTTAAGAAGTTGATTAAAATACATGTACTTTACTCTGCTAATATATTAGCTATAATCAGATTAAATCCATACTCGTAGAATAATGTGATTAATGTTTTAATGTAGTTAATGTTTAGTTTGCATCCAATACTAGCTGCTGATGCTTCACAATAATGTATTTAGATTTTCATACATTCCATTATGTGTAAAATATAATAGATAAATGAAATTATAACCAAAATCCTTAACGCGTGACCACATCCGCGTTGTATTTCACAATAATTATGAAACGCAAATGAGCCAAATCATGGAAATGCTTCAGGCGTAATGGTGCGCGAAATGTATTGATTCGATTTATGCAATAATCCTGTCAATGACGCCTATTAGGTAAATTAGTCTGCTAAACGATTGCAATATGTGGTAAAAAAGATTTAATTAGCGACAATGGAATACTAATGTATTCCACTGATGAGTATCTGAACTATGCTAACCATGAATTATTTAGGATCTCTTTGCGACTTTCTCTACATCTTATGATTGTCATACTCCGAGATAAAGAATCTTTAAAAGCCGACTCCGTCTTATTTAAAGCCGCTCCTTAAAACTTGTGCAATTTAATCTTTGACTCCCCATTTATGTCATAAGTATAAGGATCGACGTTTCCTTTTATAATTATCAATCTACAGTTTGTGCCCGTGGCATCAAACAAATTAGAAATTTGACAGTTTATTCAATAGCAATAAACCTTCTGTGTACATAGTAAATGCGTCTCATATTTTAATAATACTACCTAATACTATATCATTTATTAAAAACTATATCATTTATTTAAAAAAATACTCGTTGCTTTTGTTAAGTTCTTTATAAGTGACTTTTATTTAATAACATCACACTTATTAATACAATTTTACTTTTTGTCATATTTTATTTTCGACGACGTGGCATTGAATTTATATCATCGCGTTGCCGAAAATAGTAATTTATTATAACCTACCATCGGTAGTGCTACTTGATCTCCATTTTTTTTCATGGCGAACGTAATACGTTTTTGCGCAGCACGTTTAGAATTAGGCGCAAGCTTTTTCAAACAAAATCAACGTGGCCCGCACATCAAACAGGAGACAGACTTACGCCTAAAACCCTTCGACGGTTACTTAGAGACTTTGTCATGTAAATCAGCCACTCAAATCCCCCAGGGAGACGCCATTCAAACTAAAATATTGTAAACATTTTAGTTGTGAATAGCTGACTTTGCTTTGATCTCGGCATTAGGAGAATTTTTGGCACGTCAAAGCGACTATACAGCGTATTAAAATCCAAAAAAGTATTAAATAAAGATTGTATTATCTTCCAAACGTCGTAGCATTAAATTAAAGTTTAAAGAAACTTAGTTTTATTCCACAAACAAGATACAAGATCGTTGCTATACAAGCAACAGATACAAGCTATTGTTTCGTAGAAAATTTCAAAAATGTTCGTTTTAAAATTCTGTCTCTTCACTTATCTGTTTAATACTAATTGGTTCTATTTAAACGTAATTAAATGTTTTATGAATATGATGAAATTTGAGAAAAAGAATGTTAATGATTTACGACCTCGGTTTTTGGCAATGATTTATACGGCATTGACTTAAACAAACAAATAAATAAATAATAATAAATACACCCAACAGTCACATACATAGTCCTGACCCCACACTAAGATCAAGTCTTGTGTCGTGTCTATCAGAAGCTACGAGAAACTTATCGGTCTCACAAACACCCAGACTCGAAACAAATACCTGTGGATCACACAAATATTTGTTACCGTGCGGGGATCGAACCCGCGGCCTCTCGTTTCACAGCCGGCGTCTAACCAACTGCGCCACGGAGGCCGTCAAGTGGCGGTATGGAAGAATATATAATCAATAAACGATTTTTTAATGGTATTACTTCGATATCTCCCCTAAAATTGGGTAATGGTTTTAATCTTGCAAGAAGTGTTGTATTACATGTTATTCGTAAATTATCTATCTCACTTGGTCTTTGGTTGATAGCTGTCATTGCTCACCTCTCCCCACTTCATGCCCCGGCTCTCTGGATAGTTGGAGGGCTATAATATTCATCTCGTGTTTCACTTTATACTTTCATATTGTTTTGACAGTTTATTTTAATAGTGTTTGTTCGCAAAATAATAAAAATATCGATCATAGTCAAATACGCTGTTGGGACAATTGGGAGTTTCTATTTTATTGGCGTTTATATTCAAATATTGACAGACCAATTTATTTTATAAATGGAATAAAACCATAAATACAACATTTTATAGAGCTTAACAAAGAACAATGAGTATTAACTACTCGTGCTTATAGTTTATTTGGTCTTACAGTAAATATAAAATTCTAAGTTAATAATAGTTTTACTCATATTTAAACATATTTTAAAATCACGATGGAATTTTCGAATAGAAATATGTATGTTGAATGAAAACTTCATTTACGAATGTGTTTAGGCAGGCAGCGTGGATAAGGTTTTCAGAAAGGAAATAAAATGTACTTATGCAATATCAGCAAAATATTCCAATACGTTTATTGATTTCTTTGAGATGTCAAACATTTTGATTTCAATAAAAATATCACCTCACACAGCGACAGATTTCATCTTTGAGATGCAAATCAAACCCTCGAGAATTCATAGCTCAAATGGGGTGGGCAAAGGTAGGCATACACTTAGATATTCCAATACTTATGTTCGCTTTGCTCCACCTCGTTTATTACCTAGGTCAGGTAAATATGGAAAGAAATAGCTCAATTTTCTTTCAGCCTTATCAAAGTGTGGTTGGGAGACGAATAAATATGGCTTGCTTTATTTATGAAAATGAAACGAGTGTTTTTATTTGCGCTATAGCAAAATCTGCTACGTTTTTTTCGTCATTAATTGATGTCAGTCTTCAGTTCATTTATCGTTACGTCACGCCCTTTTTATTAGAAACTTCAACTAACAACTTATGGAAATTATCTATCTACAACTATAATGACAAATGGTTCGTAGTTAATGATGCTTTATGAATTCCCTATGGCCTATAACATTCCTTGCGTAATATTAGAAATGAAAATATGTATATTATTTTAAATCATAGTTATTTAGTAATCTTTTCTGGTGTTTATTCTTACATATGCATTTGATACTCAAGATAATTTTACGACAAAATACATCCACTTCAAACAACCGATTTAAATTTAGTAATGTAGTCATATCTTTAAAATAAAATTGAAAGCTAAATGGTGTTGATATTACCGGCGTCCCGTTTCGTCACGTTATAAACATTCATAGCATTCACGGTTGAAATAGAATTCTCAAAATCCAAACTCGATATTGGTGGATGCCGACACACATATCTAAAAGGAATTTTCATGCTGACACGGGCGCAGCGATGCGACCAACGAATGTTAGTTTAAAAATTAAAAATGCTTTTCAACACCAGAATAGTCAGTGTTCGAAATCATTTCACCCTTAAATAGGTCCACAGTTTATTTATAAGTGATCTTTATACATAACTATTCACAATATATTATTTTATGACCTACGTATATTCTGGCATCATATTTGGTGTTCCAAAACTAGTTTTTTTATAATTTCACTGGCACGCAAAGTGACTGCAACGAACCGTAAAGCGATGGGAGGTGCAATGTACTAGTAATACACATAAGGTATCCATATTTCGCCGGTCGACTGAATTTTCCAGTTTGCATGGAAGCGGATACACACAGGTGAAGCCAGAACGACATACTTGCGTGGGTCACAGCAATCTGACAAAAATAGTTCAGAAAAAACAAATACCCAAAGATTTTATTTCATAATGGACCCAAATTTACAATCATATAGCTTAACAAATATTTACCGATGACAGCAAATGGAAGGGCAATTAATGCAAGTACCTAAAATGAAAACGTTTCCAGCATAAGTTTTCAAAATCATCACTAAATACGCGTAGATAAGCGCAACCACTTGTACTTAATATTAAACAGACAAGATCCTTTTCGCAATTTACATATGTAGCTGGAGGCAATTTCGTCTGAGCTTCAGGTATTTGCCCGAGAGACCGCTAGTTACTAGTTAGGTATTTCTCCTACCATTAAGAAACTGATACGGCTATGGTTAATTTACTCTGTAGAATGTTCTTGTTTGGTTTTTATTTCACTTAATGATAACAATATCCTTACTATTTATGTTTTTTATTTTATTTATTTGGGAAAATAAACAATTGTACATTATGCGTTAAAACATAATATAAATTAACATAAGAATATGGAAAAAAATACATTCACAACATTATCCACGAATTAAATATGCATAAGTTAAACAATAAAGAAGCTCACAACAATGTACACAATTAAATTGATAAAATATAATAAGGGTTTTAACAATTTGACAACATATAAGATTTCCTTAATTTAGTGAAGCGATTATGAACTAAATAAGCGCATAAAATTCAACAAGAAAGGAAAAGATGATCATACAAACATATTATAACGAACAACCAAAAAATATATAAATAAAAAGGAATAAAATACATAATTCATAGCAATAACGACAGCCTCCGTGGCGCAGTTGGTTAGACGCCGCCTGTGAAACGAGAGGCCGCGGGTTCGATCCCCGCACCGAGACAAATGTTTGTAAGAACCACAAGTATTTCTTTCGGGTCTGGGTGTTTGTGAGACCGAAAAGTCTCTCGTAGTTCCTGATACCCACGACACAAGACTCGATCTAAGTGTGGGGGCAGGACTATGTATGTGACTGTTGGGTGTATTTATTTATTTATTCGATGCTTTTATATTTGTAATCTGTCTCTTAAAAGTATGAGCTGACAGCAAGCTAGCTACTAATATTCCAAATATGAAAGTGAGTTTCTGAACGGTGGATTGGGGGCTATTATTAAAATTCCACCACAGTATCCCCTACCTGTTGTAAGAACCGACTAATGGGAGCAAATGTCGTCGCAGACACACAGCGTGGCGCTGCGTAGCGCCCATCAAAAGCGACTACGAGGTGTAAATTCGTGGAGTGGGCCGTAGAGCGGCATCGCGCGGAAGCGATTCCGGCAAGGTTACGGCGTTTTGCCTCTGGATCCCGGAGCCACTCCAATGCGCTGAAGAGGACCACCGTGGGATTTTTGGTTGGTATGCCGGTATAGGAATTCGGTAGGAACTCGACTCAACGGTCGCTCGAATGGTAACGTCTTTCCCAGAGAACTCAACGTTGAGTCGTAAGACCGGTGAAACCAACAGCACCACTCCGCCTCCCTCCAGGCAACGGTAGCGATAAATCTTTTTCCACTTGAAAACAAAAAGTGGTTTGTTTGTACGCTTAAACGGCTTAACTTCTCAACCAACCATGATGAAAATTTGCATACGCATTGTAAAAGCACGAAACAAGACATAGGAAACATCCGGTAAACAGATATTGTCTCCAAGGGATAGAATAATAAGTACTAGAAGGCGATTTGAAAAAAAAAGTACTATTGTCCAGTTTAAGTTGAACCGTTTGCTCATTTACCAGATCTATGTAATAAAAATGCAGATAGTTTTATAAGTTTTATAAGTATTATTATTTTTTTATCAGTCAAGCTATTGGTACTCTATTGACTGCCCTCTCTTTTATCCTTCTCTTATTTCCATCCCAAGGTAGTCGGTAAGAGATTGCTTCGAGCGATACGACCGCCTTTTGTACTGCTATCTAATTGAATGTTATTTTTATTAAGCTTCTGTAGTGTACAATAAAAAATATAAATAAATAAATAGTTTTATGTTTAAGCATATTAGTACATCAACAGAATAGGTTGGTGCAATTATCACGTCTTCCTTATCGCATGGCATGGATGTTATTGCCTAGTTGCATTTTGCATGGTAAACAAGTTAAATGGAACTTGTTTAACAGAGTAACGTGTGCATTATTGTTTAGTTTATCTTATGTTTCGATCGTGTCGTAATAACTCGTTTTTTTTTTCTTATTCAGTGTCCATCATTCTAATTGTTTACAAAATTGTTTTCTTTTTCAATTATTTTATAACCGGGAAATATTTTCAGCATTCGCATTTAAAACAAAATACATTTCTACCGGGTATATCAAGACTGCGACCGAAAACGAAGCCGGGTGGTAGTTTTAGTGGTTACAGACGCAATGCAAATAAAAATTTCGCATAAGCGACAGATTTTTGTTTGCATTTTTTTACAAGTCATTGTGTTTGGGTAATAAATACCTAGTTATTGCGAAAATAGTAATTTAAACCCTAACGTACCATTACGTCTTAAAAAATAAAAAGGTGTACATCATTATTTTAGGAAAACTATGTTTTTATCACCCAAATACAACGATAAGTAAAAAATTATCAAAAAAAGTTGCTTTGTGTCTGAAGTCATTAATACTACAACCTGGCTTCGTTTTCGGTCGCAGTCTTCATATACCCTGTATATACTTTTTTTATTTATGGACCTCATTGTATCGTCGAGAAAAAGGTATTAAAATAAAACATGAATTCTTTATTTAAAAAAATGCAAAATTTCTTACCTATGCTAAAACTGTTGACCAAGATGGCACCGACAACAATATATAAAAAACGCCACATACTAAGCCGTAGCTGATACTGTAATGTCAATTTTGTTAATGGTCTCTAATTTATAGCATCAAATGAAATGATAACTAACATTTAATGGTATATAAATAAACGACAAATTGGCCAAATAAATAGAATTAATTCTATCTTGTATTGTTTTATTGCACAGTTCGGTTTTTATGAGGGAAAGTGCAAGTGCATCCGGTCCTAAAACGGGTTGTTTCCTTCAGCCGCTAAAAGATAATTCCTTTTATTTTTTATACTAGCATTTGCCCGCAACTTCGTCTGCGTGTTTAAGATAATGTACACGTTATATTGCTAAAACTATTCCATTGTAACCTTTACGTAAACTTTTCACAAAAATCAACGTGCAACATTTCTATTTTCAATTCTGACTCTGAATTTAGATTATCGGATCAATGCGTCCGTCAGTTATCGATTCAGAGACCAATCGGATCAATAAATAAAAAGTTCAAAATGACGGCCAACATTTTCAATTCTGAATACAAATTTAGATTATCGGAACTCAGATCGATTTTGAGACCAATCGAATCAATACATAAACGGCCTTATTCATATACAGTTTTAATAGGTTATTTTAGGTATCGAATGTTAAAAGAATAACTTCAGCAGTTTTATTTTCTATATAAATTTTTCAACCCTTATTTTTACTCCTTTAGGGTTAAATTTAAGTAAACAGTATACGCACTTATTTTCAATTTTAGATGTGTAATTATAGTATCAAGATTGAAATCTGCAACTTCAACGGTTGCGGTTTTCCGTACAAATTTATTTTACCCTTTTCACCCCCTTAGGGGTTGAATTTCCAAAAATCCTTCCTTAGTGCTACCCTACGTTATAAAAGAAATCCCTGTGTAAAATTTCAAGTTCCTAGCTTAAGTAGTTTCGGCTGTACGTTGATCCGGCAGTTCGGTTCTACAAAACTTCAACCCTTATTTTCGTCCCTTTAGGGTTAATTTTAGATAAACAATATACGCAAATATTTTTGTCTTAGAATGAATAACTTAAGTGCCAAGTTTGACAATTGTAACTTTAACGGTTTAAATTTTCCCTATATCAGTTTTTAACCCTTTACACCCCTCTAGGGGACGAATATCCAAAAATCCATCCTTAGTGCTACCCTACGTCACAATCGGAACCCCTGTGTAAAATTTCAAGTTCTTAGCTTCAGTAGTTTCGGCTGTGCGTTGATCCAGCAGTTTGGTTTTACAATACTTCAACCCTTAGTTTCAGCCCTTTAGGGTTAATTATAAGAAAAGAGAGTATGCATTTGTTCCTGTTTCTAGATGAGTAAACAAAAAATCAAGTTTGATATCTGCAACTTCAAGGGTTTCGGTTTTCCATAAACTAGTATTTTACCCTTTTCACCCCCTTAGGGGTCGAATTTCCAAAAATCCTTCCTTAGTGCTACCCTACGTCACAATAGGAAACCCTATGTAAAATTTCACGTTTCTAGCTCCAGTAGATTCGGCTGTGCGTTGATCGGGTAGGAAGGAAATCAACCAGTTTCTAAACATTTCAACCCTTATTTTAACCCCTTTAATGTTAATTTTTAGACAAATAAAGTATGCAATTATTTTTGTTTTTAAATGAGTTATTAAACTACCAAGTTTAAGAATTGTAACTTCAATGGATTAGATTTTCCATACAACAGTTTTTAACCCTTTTCACCCCCTTAGGGGTAGAATTTCCCAAAATCCCTTCTTAGTGCTACCCTCCGTCACAATAGGAGTCCCTGTGTAAAATTTCAAGTTCCTAGGTCCAATAGTTTCGGCTGTGCGTTGATAGGTCAGTCAATCAGGTTCCTCTTTTATATATATATATAGATATAGATAATAAAACTTGTAATAACAGTAAAAAAGTGTGTCAGTCAATCGTCTCTTCCTTTAAGTATGTATGTACTAACTGCAATATACACCCATATGTGTATGTGACTGTTGGGTGGGTGTATTTATTTATATGAAAACGAAAATGATAACATCCTCAAAGTCTACGCACAGAGGGTAGTCGGAAGAAACCTTTAATAAGACCAGCTGACTTGGTCTTAACCATCGATTTTGTTTTGCTCCATTAAATATTGTTAATGGAACAAAGTAACTTGTAATGTATTGTTTTAAATAAACGACCACATTATTAAGCCAAAGTTTTCGGTTCAGCATTAAATATAGTAAAACATTGTGGGAAAAGCAATCCATTGGGCATTGACATCATTGGATTTATCTTTATTATTTTTTAATGCTAAGTTCGCATGAAATAACAATTTACTTCGTCAGTGATTTTAAAACACTTTCCGCAGACAACGGGAATTATCTGATGGTTCATATTGTATGTAACACAAGTCAGGCAGAACCACAGGCAGAACTAGCGAGAATTTATCCTTGCACTTCAGCTTTTTTAAGAAGTCGACCCGATTTAAATATCAAAATGACAGCTCGCAAAAGGCTCACACCAGTAAATTAATAAGTTAGAAACACAACGCAATACATTAATTTAATAACGCTCAATGCATTATAGCGTAGTTATTGACTGAATGGCATAGATTTATTATGTTAGAAATACGTACAGCAAAAAAAAATACAAAAACCCCATCTAAATTAAATTAGTTTTTGGGAAAACCGTGGACCTATAAACATGCATACGGATCATTTTTTCTAAGACAGTTGAAAATTTAAAAAAATGAAGCACATTAATACGGAACCATTCACAATTTGCAAACCCTTGCGAAACGATACAGGCACTCGAATGACACACGAGCCGTTTCATCATCAACTGTTTCAAATATTTGATGTCTCGAGAAGATATAGTCCGTCCTAAGCAAACATCTGTCGAACACGATCCCTCAAAGCCTTCGACCCTTTATGTCAATGGTACACAACAATCCCGCGTACTGAATATTTATAGCTCTTACATGGTAGTGTTATCGAATATCATACAATTTTTACGCCTATAAATACATCTTCACAGGCCTCGCATAATATTACTTTCTAAATGGAACGTGAATAAATATTTGACACGACGATGCCGGCTGTTAGAATAATATCGCCAATATGCTTGATAGTGATATCTAACTAGGGAACGGTTTGGTTTGTGATTTTTTTTTAATGTTTTTTCTTATTCGATTCAACAATCCTGTGTCACGTAATTTATTGCAAACTTTCATCAAGTGGTGTGTTTTTTACTAATCTTAATAAGTATTAAGTTGGTAAAGTTTTTTTCTCTATATCTGAAGTTAATTTAATTTCGTTTAATTTCTCCTGAGTTAGAAAATTGCTTTTACATCGTTTTTCTACAGATTGCATAATTGACAACTGTTCGATTACAAACTTGTTAATGGGGTCCTAATGACTTTCTTCAGCTGCAAAAAATAGGTTCTGCGTCTTTACTTTATTCTTTTATTATTCTTTCGCTTTTCACTTGTTCATTTAAAACAAATTTGAGATAAGTGAACAAATAGTTGATGTTATTCTAAATGTATGATTGGTTAGTAAATTAATTGACGCTTAATAAACAGGAGTCAAAATGATAGAAATATATTATAAACAAAAATATATTCTAAGATTAAACTACATATCTAACCTGAGATGCAACAAGAAAGAATTTATTTTAATGTGAAATAGGATCACGGCGCGTCTTGTTCAAGTTCTACACGTCCCAAGACTTCATATTCCATATTGTATTCTGCACGTCATTCTATAAAAGGATAGTTCTCTGAATATATTTTTCAAATGCATTGTAATTGAAGCAGTAAAGTGAATTTACCTGTTGCTACAAAAATATCTCTTTTCAGCAAATATAATATTTTCTCCGCATATATTTAAGGTAGGACAAGAAAGTACTCAGTGTTCACGTTAAAGCTTCGTATTCTCGTGTGAATAGTTCCTTAACGACATCGTTTATTCTTACCTCGACGCGACATTCAGAACATCTGAGGGATTTGCTATGCACTCGACATATTTTTATTTTAAGGAAATACAATATTTCATCGTAATTATCAGCCATCTATACTCCACTGTTGAAGATAGGCCTCCCTCAAGGATTTACACAACAAACAATTATACTAGAGTAATTAAGTAATGAAACAATTACAGTGCTTTAAATAAGTTTACTAAGATTCTTACTGGCACTCAGTTACTGTATTGTGGTTATACCTGATCCAAAAAAAGTCATGTGAACATTTAGGTAAGCAAAACACACTGTTAAAAAGGTAAGAACAAAGGCAGTTCACAACGCTTCACAGAATGCAAAGTGCAAAGCGCAAAGTTGAAGCAATTTCCTCAAAATGGAGCAGGTATTTGAAACAAGAACGACTTTTCTTACTAAGCATTTTGTTTAAACTGTATCCCCAATTCTCGAGCTTACCTACGTGTCAGATATTGAACGGCAATTGTCACTTTTGTCAATTCCATTCAAACTATTTCTGCACTATTTAATTGTAAAATCTTTCTTTTCACCGTTCTAAAGTCTAGAGTCTAGATTGTCTCTGAGTGCACTTTAATTAAATTGAGTTTTAACACTTTCTATTTCCAAATTAGGCTAAAAGTGCATATGAATTATAATTTTCTTATTGTGTGCCTGCATTGAGAATAGCTGCTATAGAAAAAAGTCTCTGCTCGTAAAATACGTAATAGCGACGACACATGTCCAAGTATTGCGTTACGGATTGTTGTTTTTTATCTGGGTTCGAGCAGACTGGCTTAATTATGTCGAGCCGCAGAAGAACCTCTCATCGGTAGAGTCTATCGGGATAGTAAATACTGTCACAATCAAGGTATCTTAATAGGCAATGCTCGAATGGTGATTCTCTTGGCATGCTAAATAAATATAAAGATGTATTTATTTTAATAACAAACCATCGAAATATGTTTTTAAAATCATTATAGAAATAATGATCCCGAACCTAAAACCTCCATAAAACATGTAAAATTATCTGAAAAGGATGACCAAAAGCTTTTATCCGATGTAAATCATGTAGTTATGAACATGTCATGTTGTCCCAAAGTCGCTTTTTGTGAAGTTAAAATATTTATGAGGTGATATTTATTCGGCACGGCTTCGACGCGCAGGGAACGGTCGATTGAATCTCAAAGCATTGAATACACGAAAATTCTCTATTATAACATCCGCATTGGTAAATGTATGAGCGCAAATGCTTCACAAAGGACTATCGAGATAAAGCCGTTAAACGATGGAAAATAAAACTGGAGTAGTATACTGAAACAAAATGCTAATATTTAAGGGATTTAAATCGAACTGGTGCTGAGTTCGAGCAATATATTTTTGAATGTAATAGAAGGGTTTGCGAGTAGCTCGGTCCGCAAACAGGGGGAACAAGCATTCATTAAACACTTCTGCGCAATTAACGTGAAACGGTGCACTGTTGAAAACAATGTTCGTTTTATTTAACGCAGCCTTCCAACAAACAGTGCGGACCTCCGCTATCCAAATACTGTGTGAAAGCGAAAAGATTTTCCTGCCTCGCTGTTTTTAACTTTGTTTTGGACCAATAAAATTCCGTTTGAAACTAAATTCATTGATGTACCTCGGAAGGTACTTCCTCGGAGAGAATTATGAGTTTATATAACGAACAATTAAAAGTGATAAAATATTAAACTATGCATTTTAATGTCGAGAAAATAATTATATTCAAACGTTTGGAATGTAATAATGTTCAGTTAAATTCAATTTCTTATTACATTTACTTTTATATCAATACCATTAAGATTTATTTTTTATTTTTGAGTAGAACAGACATTAAACTTATCAATATTTTTATTTGAAGTGTATTAAACGGTCTCCATTTCTAACTGACTTGAAAAAAGGTGCAGGTTCTCAATTCGTCGAAGTCTATTTTATCGATTCCGTTAATATTAAATGTTTAACTAAATAAAAGTAATCTATGCATATAATATCGCCGTAAATTTTCAATATATATCCTTATACCTCATACGATACTATTCGTTCCAGTCCAATTACACAATGAGATTTTCGATTTTCCTCCGCTACGTAAGATTATATTACTTACATCTCAAACTATTTCAGCCAGCAGTGCAGTAAAAATGCAGACAGTAAATTCCTAAAATATCTACCGCAGATCCTGATATCGAAGTATCGATTGTGTATATTTCTTTCACTCGAACGAAGCTATGCTAGGATCGACGGGCTGAGCCAATCATAGCGCGACGGAACCTCCGGTCAATTCGTAAGTATTCGAGTCCCCCTAAATCCAAGCAAAATAGCCGTGTGGGCGAAATTCTCGACGGCTGTATTTGCAGCGCTCCATCGTCTTGCTATTTATTATTCATTTATAAGGAGCACTGCGATATTTACTCTCCCATTACTGTGGCCTCCGAGTCGCGTTTCTTGCATTAAAAATTTAACACGAGTCCGTCTAGAAACACCCAACGAATAAAATGTTTAGTGAATAAAATTAAATAAACATGGTCGGTGGCTCACCGAAACTACTTCGCGATTCACGTGTCCAGTTTGATTTACCTTGTTACCGGCAACGTCGTGACCCACAACAACACAAACTTTTAAATGAGGACTGACAAAATCGCATTCATCTATTCCATTCAATTTAGATTTATAAATCCTTAATCCAAAATCGATTGTTGCGGGCTGTACGCGAGCCAATAAATAACCACAGAACGATAAAAACCGGACAAATCTCTATGCACAAAGCTGGGAAAGCGGTTCGTTGAAAAAATGAAAACAATTAGCACTAGGGTGCAGGCCGCGCGCGCGACCGCCTCACAAAAAAATACCCACTGTAGATAATTTACTTTCAATCGCTGCAAACCGAGGCGAAGCAGATATTACCTACACGTAACTTTACTTGGAAAATAGCTGGATATCCACCGCCCTCGTCGGCGCACGACAAATTCGTAAAGCAGCAGATATTTCATCGTACATTTTTTATTTGTTCCATCAGTTTAGACATTTTTATTTTAAACATGCTACGTAATATTTTAACAATCTCCTTTGACCGTATTACTGCGGTGACCTACATAGCGGCGATTCTGGTTTCCGCGACATTTCGGAGCTAGATGGTCAGAAGTTAAGCCGGCGAGTTATTTGGGGCCGAGTGTCGTATTAAGGCATGAATGTGAGAAGACTCGGCTGCATCCACTTACAACACGGATTTCAATTCTTTGCAATACACGGTGGGTTGGACTGCTATATAACTGTTGACCCGTAAAGCACTAATAATAACGGGGCACAATAGGCGTACCAAGCAAAACCGAGCGGTTTCGTTAAATCAGCGGAGTGAAAGGAATCCTTGAGACTTGAGTTGGATCTGCGCCCAGACTTGTTGAGATTGCAGCAATTTCTCCCGCCCGTGACGTTTTAGATATGGAATTGTGTTAACTCTATGTCTCTTGATATGTCAAGCTGTAAGAGGTGTCGTAAAACGGAGTGCAATTAATAGATACGTCGACTTTAGAATCGTAGTAATATGTATACATATTAAAAGACATTTAACACTAAAATTATAATAGACATATTATAAAAGACAGACCAATTGCATGACCACTGCATTAAGTCTACACGATTTCGTACTAATATCTCAATAATTGACCACGTTGTAAATTCATTTAATAAACATTATACTATATGTTCTACCTGACTAGATCTTTATAAAATGTAACTGATAATAGAACTCAAAACAATGATTGTTAGATTTCTGTTTCTCTATTTATCTGTTTTTATGTGCTTTTATACGCGCTTATTTCAGAAACGGCTAAACCAATTTTGCTTAGATTTAGTATGGAGTTAGGTGACACCCTGGATTAACAAGGATGAGCAAGGAATTGAAATTACTCTCTCAAACTCAGAGGAATGGGACGGGAAATTAGCAATGTGTCTAAAGTAAATAGCTATATACATTCTGTCAAGAAAGTATCGGGAATTGATGATTTGTTTATAGTACTAAGTTTATTTTTTTGATTTTTTTGTTGTTGTTAGATTGACACAACTGTTTTCCATTTTGGTGCGAAATTTCAGCTCCATCTGATAATTAAATAAAATATAGTGCTGTTTTTTGTTACATCTTATCTAGTGTGTATTGCGAATTTCATAATATACATAAAACATCGAACAAAGAGTTTGTCTTAAATTTTGCATTGCCAATGGAGTTTTGTGTTTGGAGTCACTGAAAATGATACAGAAGGTTTAAAGTGAATCGAATGTATTAAAATCACGTGGTTATGACTTATGAGTGGTACAGAGTTTTCAAAACCGATCAATATGTGATGGAAGATTTGCCTCACTTTGGTAGACCATCCACATCTGCAACTGAAGTTAACATCACAAAAGTGATGGAAATAGTGACCGGAAATCCTTGTTCAAGTTTCTGCCGAACTTTTTGCGTCCCACGAGCCGATCCGTACCATTTTAAATAAACACTTGGGTATGAAACATGTGACCGCCCGGCTAGTCCCAAAAGACCTGAATTTTCTCCAAAAACTCAACCGCATAAGAGTCGCTGAGGACATGCTAGAACGAATCAATTCCGACCTAACATTCATGAAACGCATTGTTACTGGTGACGAAACATGGGTTTACGAGTTTGACATGCAAACTAGTCAACAAGCTTTGAAATGGCGCCTACCAACTGAACCGAAACCGAAAAAGCCACGCCAAATTCGATCAAAAGTCAAAGTCATGTGAACTGTTTTCCGACTGTTGCGTCGTTCTGTACTCGGAATTCTTGTCGAAATGTCAAACAGTAAATAAAGAATATTATTTGTGCGTTATGCGACGTTTAAGAGAGCAAATTCGACAAAAAAAGGCCAGATTTGTTGAAAGAAAGTTCTTGGATGTTGCATCACGCTAATGTGCCTTCGGACAAGGCCATCATAGTTAACGAATTTTTGACCAAAACCTCAACAAATACCATCAAGCAACCATCGTATTCACTAGATATGGCTCCAGTTGACTTCTTTCTTTATCCTAAACTCAAATTACCACTCCGTGGCACCTGCTTTCATTCGGTAGAAGACATAGAGGAGAAGTGAGCGGCGAGAAGTGAACTCTTTTCCGGAAGAAGCACTTAATTTTATTTTTGATCATGAGATTAATCGTTGGCGTAAGTGTATAATTTCTAAAAGAGCATACTTTGAAGATGATAAAATGAATTTGGATGAATAACTCACATTTTAAGTATTAATGGTCTTTTCCCGATACTTTCTTGACAGAGTAGTACTTACTACCTTATCGCAAGTCAACTATCTTATGAGAAAGGATTTATAAACACGAGTAGGAAAAGTATCAGTGTGTTAAAAATAAATCTAAATAAGCTGAGAATGTAAGGAATTTCTAAATAAACATAAGTTAACTAAGTATAAACTGCTCAACCTGAAATAAAATTAACAGAAAAAAAAACAATTAGAAGAATAAATAAACCAAACATGCTACAATAAGTGACATCACACAGAACTGCAACACAAGTCATTGCAACACGTCTTGTACATAACAAAGTCCTGGACCGGCGGTAAATCAGTTCTATACGGATTTATACGCGGCTAACTAACACATTTAATGCGGAGGCGCGTGGTGTATAGTGGCCGGCAACTCTAATGGCTTCCATTACGTTGCTTGCCACCTGCGCTAATGGCTCAGAAATATTTAATTGATGAGAGCTGTACAGATTTTACCGATACCCATTTTTCATCAATTCGTTAGTGTTTTTATATTCGCTTTGTAGAACACTCGTTAAGACGTGATATGTTTTTGAAGTTTAAATAATATAGAGTACCTATGCTTATATTTCGCCTAGATGTGGGTTTTCTGTTGATTTTTGCGATAATGTTTTTAGGTTAATGCATTTTAAATTACTTATAGACTTTTTCATGCACCTTAATTAAGTCACCCTGGCAACAACAAATACAAACCACTTTGCGTGTTTCTAGTACTAAGAGGCTACTTTTTTTTCAAAAAAAAATCGGCTTAAGAGGTTTCGAGCATATAACGCTAAAATAACACTGTAATATAAATAAATAAATACACCCAACAGTCACATACATAGTCCTGACCACACATTAAGACCAATTAAATCTTGTGTCGCAGGTATTAGAAACTACGAAAGACTTTTCGATCTCACAACACCCAGACCTGAGACAAATACTTGCGGGCCTCACAAACATTTGACTCGGTGCGGGAACCGGACCTGCGGCCTCTCATTTCACAGCCGGCGTCTATCCAACTGGCCACGGAGGCTGTCAAATCAATGTATGTCAATATGACAACACTCTTGTGTTTATAATTTATTTCCAACTCCTCCTAATAATTTAACTTTGTGATTGATTTCGTTGCGGGTTAAAGGCAAGTTAGACATTCCCGGAGACTCGCTGAGCTTCAATGCTCAGTGTCATTAAAATGCGTGCCACTGTTGATCCTGGCTTACAGGAGTTGCAGTGGCGGGTAGGGTGGCGGGACAGTCTCTAACACTCTTGTGTGTTACCAATGGAATACAAATGTAAGTCAAGCGTACAATGTATGTAAGTGCAACTTATCAAACCAATTCTGATAAACTATATCTATGTTAGCTAATCTACTTTCATTTGATGGTGGTTCAATGTGCCAGATTGCTGGAGACACAAAAATCGGTGGTCGAATATTCGCATTCACTATTCATATCCTTCTGGATAACAAATACCTAGTGACCAACGTGGGCGTTGCTGAAATCCCTTGATAATCTTAGTACACAATACACATACATACATAAACTCACGGATTTTTCCCAGACAGGGTAGGCAGAAGTGCTACCAGGAAGCCTACGTTTCGCCTTGTATGTTCTGTCCCACGATGTGATATGGGGCGAGCCTATCGCCATATCCGCCACATCGGACACATATAGTACCCCTTAGTAGCCTACGCAAGAGGTCTCAGAGAGCATCTACCATTTGTGTAGGCCCTCAGGCCGGCATAATTATGTCGAACGACGAAAAATAACTATTAATCTATTTAGATTGATCTTTATTTACCATCAAGTGTATTGTAGACTTAGTCGTGGCAGAATAAAATTACCTTAGCATTCCCTAACAGCAAAAAAGTTAAATTTACCTAACGCGTTCTTACGTGTAATCCAGTAATGGCTGCGGAGATTTTCCGACGGGATTTCGTCGTGAAAAATCTAGTTTGCCAAGCATGTACGCTGGTAATTACATTCTGATGGCGCACCACTTTCAATTCGTTGTGTTGCTTCAGCGTTCATACTGAACTTGTACAGATTCATTAAGATATTTAATTTAAAACCATTTATTTAATATAATCCTAGATTAAAACAAAATTTAATGCCAGCTGTTGTAGGTTAGATCTCCGACCCCGATGTCTAAGTATTTTAAGTTAAATTATACACAATTATAGCTCGCTTTAATAACGAACAAATATCTTGAAAAAACTTGTCTAAGTATATTATATTTGAGTTCCCTTCAAGCTGCCCTTTTTGGAAATATTCAATATTGAAAGTATTTTGAGTTTGTACGTGAGCATACGTAACAATTAAACTAATATAAAAATTCCAAGTTACAGATAAAATAAATGTAATACAATTTCTTCCAATACCATACAATTAAATGAACCGATGACATTATTAGCGTTAAAGCACAACGTAAACATTGCACAGCTGTGGTCCGAACTAAACCAAATTTGCTATTTATTGGGACAATGATCTAAAACAAATTCTCATCACGGTTTCCCAATTCTGTTTGTGCGATATCAGCTAGCAAAAGCGAATTCCACAGTGAACGGATTTCATTTGCTAATTAGATATAAGGGGTATTGTTTGTGCAATTTGCTTTTGCAAACAAACAGCTATATTACCGACCGAACGTAATAGATACTTACTTGACGATGTCGGATGTTGTGACACTCATTGTAACCAGTGGCCGTAGTGCGAGTTTTTATACCGACTCGATCGCGTTAAAGTAAACTTCGTTTTGTATGTAACATAAACAAATCTCGCACTCACAAATAAGATTCACAACATTAATACTAGATGGCGCTGATCAAATGCCATACAAAACGAAGTTTACTTTAACGCGATCGAGTCGGTATAAAAACTCAAAAACTCGCACTACGGCCACAGGCTGACGAGCTATTTCGCAGCGGCGTGTACCTATATATTAATTATTATACTATGTTTGTTTTTTTGGGATTGCCAGTCACACTGTAGTTCGTTATAGCTACAGTAACACTCAGTCGGCTTGCCTTGGAAGACAACAGGCCGACCAGCTGGAAGATAAAGCTATTTAACATCACGCTACGAACTACGCAGATAAAACGCGGGGCTGTAAAGGCTTGCACCGACCACAAAAATATAGTTGGCATATTTAAGTACATCAGATTTTTAAGAGATTAATTTTATTTCTCGATTTTTATTGACTAATTAATTGAATAGATTTCAATTTTGAAGTCCCTTCTTTATAGTGGCACGACAAAGTAATTACAATGCATATGACGGTAAGTACATTGCAATCCAATCAATAATTATCCGAGAGCTTCGTAATCGGATACACAGAGTGCCCCCAAATAGATGATGAGTTTTCCACAAACGTGTCAGTTTTCGCCATCCGGTATTATCCAGTATTTACAATAAGTTTTTGGGTCTCCAGCAATCTGACTCATCTAACGATTAAATTAATCTTTCTTTCGTAAAGAAGAAAGATTAATTTAATTAGGTATTATAAAAATATATATAAAATGGAACAACTTCACATACAAAAGAAAGGCAAAGCAATAAATATTTAATTAGTGTAACGAAGCATCATAATAATGCGGTAAATTAGCACGTTATTCTACCCGTATGTAACGTATTATTACATTTCCGCCAGAGGCGTGAAATGTCCGGCGGAATGCATTCTACACGTATAAATTATATTCCCGGCAACAATTTAATATATAAACGAGTTCCTCGTAGCTGTGCTATGTAATATAATAATTATAAGTTTGTTTTATTCATCTTATTCAAATTCCTTAGTATAAAAGAATGGCTGTCTTCTCATTATTAGATTTCTAAATACTGAGGATATTAATTTCCTATATCAGACTTCATTTTCTACGAAGCGGAAAAGTTATTCAGCGCTTACAAAGCCTAATTACTTTTAAATGACATACAGGTATTGGGTAACCAATATTTCTTCCTATTTTTAAATCTTTTCTTTCCGGCAACATATTATGCTATTATAATTTATAAAATATTCCTTGTTGTCCGACAGAGAGGGATGATATTTTTTACATACCTATAAAAAGGGGGGCAAACGAGTATACGGTTCACCTGATAGTTACACAGATATGTATTTAAACGAGAGAAAACTTATAAGGCTCACGTTCCCGTAATACCCTGGCTAGCTGACCCATTAATACATATTCATAAATTGTCTGTATAAAGGCTCTACACTACAAATTCCGATAATGTCTGTAGGTATTAAAAAAACTAATCAAGTACTAAGTAGTGATCATGAAAATAATATCACGTTTATTATATCAACTAGTTTTATGTGAAGTCTTTCATTGCAGACATAAAATTTACGTATACTTAAAACTTTGAATCCTAACAGCAATTCTCACTTAGCGACCTTTTACATAGCACGATTAAGTTGCTGCTAGTTTGAATATAACTCTACGGCGATAACTTACAACGTAGAAACCTTAATGCTTACAATTTTATAGTGTGATGGGGGTGTATCTTTTCACACACACACATCTTTCAATTGCCGAGTAAAACTTTTTTTTACGTTTCGTAAAGTATTATTAATATAAATATAACCTCACAATTGTAGCTTAATGTGAATGAAAATTATGCCCACAATAAAATTGATAACACAATACAGTACAAATAATATAGAAATACGAATAGTGTAGTAAAAATGGGAAAAAGTAATAGAGTTTATTTTTACAACACTATGCATTGACAAGTTTTAAATACTATGACTTATACTATTTTTTTTAAATAATAATAACTTTTATTTGAAATAAAACATAAATGCTTAAATCTATTACCAGGGGTACCTATCCAAACTAGGCACAGCCCGTGTCTTGGGAAACCAGCTTATAATGTAATTACAGAATAACACCATACAAGTAGACAAAAAAGAAATACCTATTAAATCATCAAATAAATTTTAAAAATGAAGTAGTAAATTTAAATATTTAAATTAGAATCAAATATTTAAATAAGAACAAAAATATATTTTTATTGCTATGAATGGTAAGGCAAACATGACATTCGCCTGGTGGTAAGCGATGCGACCGCTTATGGACGGTAATAAAACCAACAACACCATGAATTACAAGTCAATGCTTGGCATTCCACTGTGCTCGCCATCCTGAGGTCTCATTATGTCCAGTTACTCTGGGTTCTGGCTACAATGTCCTTAAAACCGGAACAGATCAGTGCATTTACACTGCTATTTGGCGGAAGAAATAGACAGTGCGATAACAAGTGAAAAATAACTCCAAACAGGAAAATTACCTATTTAGAGAAAGTAAATTATAAATCAACAGCACAATGACAATTCCCGCCAAAAGTCAAAACCACAGATTTATTAGGTCACTGTCAAAACTACGATTCAAAGTTTTTTTTTTCTTAGCGGCGATCTATTGAATTTACGAATGACATTTAAATGCACAATACGCTTAGGAAGTAGGAACTAGGAGCCAGGAGGCAGGAACGAGAATTCACCACTGACGTATTCAAAAACGATAAAATAAAATAATTGCGATTATGGTAGTTACCAAAATGTTTAAAAACAATGAATAACGACGTAACCCTGTCTTTTTTATTAACAAATTCATGTGTTTTTAGAACTACGAGAATGTCAACCTATGTATATATCATAATATTGGCAGTACTGCACATTGCTATTTTTTTTATCAAGTTCGTGTTTTTAGAGCTACAAGAATGTCAACCCATGTATATATCATAATATTGGCAGTACTGCACATTGCTATTTTTTTTAACAAGTTCGTGTTTTTAGAGCTACGAGAATGTCAACTTATGTATTTATCTAATCTAATGTTGGCAGTAGTGCGAATTGCGAATTTTTGACAATTTATTAAATGACGTGCGGTGTTGTGGGTCTAAAAGACTAAATTTCGGAATTTATTTATATTTCAAGTTCACTGAAATAAATGTAATAATACATAAGTGAAAAAGATAATAAAAGGACGCAATAAATTTAATACGCCTGTAAAATGTCGCACCAGACGGGTATTCAAGGTATGAGAATGTCAAGTTCATATAAACATAATGTAAAAATTTAACTGTTTTGTCTTCGTTCGTGAAATAAAACTCACATCTATGTATGCAAAATAGTATATCTTGGATAAAAACTAAAACTTGTAGCATCAAGTTCAAAGTCAAATCCCACCCACTCAGATTTTGTATGAGTGAATACATTTCTTAATATAACCACGCTGCTTATCGGTGTAGGTACAGTCGTTATGCAAAACAATGATACAAATCTACAGATTGACTAGTCCGCACTGCGGACTCCGCAGTCCAATGACATCCAATGAAGTAACATTTGTGTGAAACCTAAGAGTCATTGACTCCCAGTAGGGTCACAAAGCCTATTCAATGCTGTTTATTTTACTGAATCATCAATAAGATTATAAGTGTTCTTATGGATGTATCAACATTAAACTACGCAATATATCGAATTTTTCATGTAAATGAACTTGGGCCAGCATAGTCACAAAGTGACTAAGGCCCACAAATATTTAAGATAATAAAAGAAGAAAAATTAATTAATTTTCTTTTAAAATATCTAAATCATAAAACAACAGAATTTAAATGGGATGCAAGCCTCAACAGGTTGCCATGGAAATACTAGCAGGTCAATGTTCAATAGTGGACATTCTATAGAATATGATTTTGAAAACATTCCCTTTGTTTACCTTTCTACCAGAAAAACTTATTAGCAATGTCAACTTATTATTATTATAGATAAATAGAGATACATGATATAATGCTATTGTTATCTTTTTCATTTGTAGTCAGCATTTTTAAGAATTAAGAAAATTACAGTTCAGTGGGATTTTTGGAATCTCATCACTGACTTTTTGAAGTTCATTGGTATTCTAAGTTAAATGAATTGTTTGCTGTAATTGTGAATGGAATAATCATTAAGAAAGCTACGTAGCTATTGATCTGCATAAAGATTTCAAAAATATCTGGATTCTTCCATATACATTAGGCCAGCATGATGGGCTCAAATGCCTAATATTGGAGGATTGATATCAGGTACATAGCTAACCACATCACAGTTAATAAAATTTAATTTTCTATCTTTCAGCAAATGCTGAATTGAAAAAATACTTCAGTAAGTGCAGAGATGGTAAAATACGAGTGCTGAAAGTCAGTATTGAAAATGGTAAGTTATGTAAATTGAATGTATTTTCAAATATTGGTTTTTAAGAATATGCATATTTATGCTACACATCAAACAGATGTATTTAGCTGCTGTTGTGACCTTGAGTCACTAAGGAAAATCTATCCATGCTGCAAACTAGATTTTAAAAATTATATACTTTTTCATAGTTGCCTAATGTTTGTATATTATACGATTAATAACAAAAATAGGAAAATATTTATGACTGTGTGTTATTAATATGGAAAATTAAAGAATAAAGTTGTAACAAATAATAAAATTTGTTTTGATTTCTTTGAAATTTCAGAACAGCTGGTGATGGCTAAATACTATCCCACGAAAAACTCATGGGAACAAGACTTTGACAAATATGTGCCAACTCTAATTGTTGAAGATATCCCATGCTACTTACTGTACAGGTATAAATATGTATAATTAAAGAATTTCCTTTTGGATCTAAAATATTTAAATATATTTTTTTTTATTCTTATACTTCCATTTCTTTTATTAACTAATGTGTTTAATATATAGAGGATAATTATAGATGGGAATTAAATCAAACCACATGCAATATGCATCATACATGCGTTTGTGACATGTGCATGTTTTTTTTTTCCTGCTTTTTTTACCATTGTGAATTTACCTAAAGCACATAATATATTAACTGCTGCCTGATGTAATGTCGCAATGTTGGTTCAACCCTGTATAAAATGAAACCATAGAGATCTGTGTCCTCATTTTATCTACTTTCAGGTTTGACTCGAAGAATTCTCTTGGTCATGAATGGTTACTCCTCAGCTGGTCGCCAGATAGTGCTCCTGTTAGGCAGAAGATGTTGTACGCGTCAACAAAAGCAACACTTAAACAAGAGTTTGGTTCCGCTCACATTAAGGATGAAATGCATGCCACAATTAAAGTAAGTTCAACATTACCTGAACCGTTTATTTAATAACCAACAAAAATGCTACCATACAAATATTATGCAAAAGATAGACATAGTATGTTGAATAAAATTAAGGAATTTTCTAATGTACATTTAATATATATTTCAATATCAGCAATTATATCAGTGAAAAACTCTTCTTGTCTTGCACTCGGCACCCGGTTTGTCAAGTGTCGTGATTATTGGCATATCCCACCAAAATGGATCCCTGGATCCTATTTTTAGTTCTTGTGGCTAAAGATCATGAGACAATGAATGTGAAAGAACAAAGATGTGTCAAGTATCGTCATTTATTTGTTTTATGCTAATAATTACTTATAATTCTCAGGATGAGGTGAGTCTGAAAGGGTACAAAGCTCATTTAAGTGGAGTTAGTGCTCCAGCGCCACTGACTGACAGAGAAGAGGCCCTGAAGGAATTGCAGGAAAGTGACCCACAAACGAATTATGGAACAGACTCTAGGTATACTATAGTAATATTCGTGATTAGCAGACTTAGTAACTGCCTGATATCCATCAAATCTGCGAATTTTTTTAAAGGATTTTGGCTTATTTCTTCATCATTTACCGATATTCAGGCAATAGTATTTTGCCTTTAGCATGACTCTTTAACTTTTGTGACTGGTCCTTACTTCACCATGTCTGATAGTGGACAGTCAATTTTCGGAAGAGTTTTAACTGACTAATATTCTGTCTGAAGAAACAATATCCTAAAGTAATAGATTATATAAATGAGGATCTAATTATTTTCTTTTAAGGCAATCCACAATGGGAGGTGTCACATTCCCCATAACAGAAGCAGCCAAACAGGGAATTATTGATCTCCAGAAAGGTTCCTATAACTACTTACAATTTAAAATAGGTGAGTTTAACTAAGAAACGTTATTTAATATTGTTACATAATGATGTAACTGCAATCTTCATGATTTAATGGTAATTATTCTTGTACGATACTGTATAACACACGCTCCACTGAACTTCAAATTACCGATTTGATTCAATACTGATTAAATTAATGTTAGTAGTTAAGTTGTTTGGCATTAGATGCGTGTTGAATTCATATAACGGATCCTGTGGAGTAGTGTGGAGTATACATTTAGAAATTAAATATTTTCAGACATAGAAGAAGAAAAAATCCACTTATCGAAAGCAGCTAATATATCGCTAGTGGAGTTACCGCAACAAGTGCCAAGCGACCAGGCTAGATATCATCTTTACATCTTCCAGCATACGCACGAAGGCGACCATATGGACAGCATTGGTAATCAAATCACATTATCGTTTATTATGGCGATTAATCTTAGTTTATTACAGTTAGTATTGGCATTAAAATAAAATGAAATATTTAGAAATCACTGCCTCGGTGGCGTAGTTGTTTTACGGTACGACTACAAAACTGAGGTCTCGGGTTCGAATTCCGGGTCGGGCAAAGTGATATTGGGTTTTTCTATTCATTATCAGCCCGGAGTTAGGAATTTGTGCCCGATATGGCGATAGGCTCGCCCCCTATTATATCATGGGACGGAACATACAAGGCGAAATGTGGGTGTCCTGGTGGCGCCTCTGCCTACCCCTTCGGGGATAAAGGCGTGAGTTTATGTATGTATGTATGTAATAAGTATAACTATAAGAGGCCAGGAACACAATACTACATAATAATTTATGTAGCAACATCCTACATGCTTAATTTTTGACATATTTTTAAATTATATTTGGGTCTCGACCCGCCTTTGTTGAAATCCAGAAATATGATCCTGACACTAAAATACTCTTGGTTTTCTTGATAAGTATGTTGCGAGCGAAAACCCAACTTTTCTCTTATTCAAACAAAATCAATACTTATAAGTTATATTATTTGCCAGAAACTTACTTTATTTTTATTTCAGTGTTCATTTACTCGATGCCGGGCTACAACTGCAGCATTAAAGAGAGGATGATGTACTCCAGTTGCAAGGGGCAGTTCTTAGAAATAATCGAAAAAATGGGACTCGAAATTGCTAAGAGGGTAAGGTTTTGTATTAAAGATAATGTTTTAAAATGACAATCGAAATGGAAATGGAGAAATTAAAAATTCATACAAAGTAATTGATCAGTCTCCAGTTTTTAAAGTTGATTATAAGTGTTGCCTAGTTAAACTCTGAGCAATCATTTGTGCATGTCATGGCTATTGCTGTATCAGCTCATATACGTCCCACTGCAGGGCACGGGCCTCCTACAATCGGGAGCACGATTGAGAGGGTTTAGGCCATATAGTCCACCACGCTATCCTATTGCGGGTTGGCGGACTTACATACCGTAGAAATAGCTACAGTATGCAGGTTTCCTCACTATGTTTTCCTTCACCGTTATAGTGCGTGGTTATTGATTATCAATACACACATGACTTCGAAAAGTCAGAGGTGTGTCCTGGGCTTTGAACCCGCGACCACCGTGAACATGTTGGCTGTCGCGTCTAGTCCGTTACCACAGGCCACCACGCACTTATATTGCCATGTGCCATTGCTTAATGCATATGCTATTGAGAAAGCATATGTCTGCAACTATATTTTGAATAAAAAAATAAGACTATAAGTCAGATTTTCTATGAACTTTTACAATCGTAAGTTATATTTTAGTCGGCGTATAAAGGTTTCCAATTTTATTCATTGCCTATTTACTATCACAATATAATTCATACTAAATATACGAATTTAAATACACCCATTGAGATTATGTAATTTTTCTTTCAGTTGGAAATCGACGACGGCAAAGAATTAACCGAGGAATATCTGTACGATGAAATCCATCCAAAACGGAATCTTCACCGCCCAGCGTTCGCCAAGCCGAAAGGTCCGCCGAACAGAGGCGCTAAACGTATCACTAAGTCACAGAGTACTCAGTAAATATACAACAGTTCAATGCAGGCCGGCATAATAATCGCGACTGTCGTAATACTCACGATTTTTTTATCTATATATCTATAGATTTACCATCGCATGAAGATGGTCTTTGCCGTGCTGTTTTAAAAATCATGTATTTTATATTAGTGGAAAACATAGTATGTCATAATAAAACTGAGTAAACAAATAATGATGAAGTATCGAACGTGCACATTAAGAAAATTAGTCATAAAAACAAGATAACCTTTCGAAATCGTTCACATTTCCCTTCCATACTATAATGGAATATAATTGTTACATTTCTACGAACAAGAAATATATATATTTGTATTAAATTTGCAATAAGTCTGTTACGTAGGACGTTGAATTGTCGAACACGCAAATTCTCTGTGATCATTAAGTATTGAAAACAAATAAGCAATTTCTATATTATGTAAACAATTGTTTGTAAGCGTAAACAGTATAAAGTATTAAACATAATACATTAGTTGGCGCAAATCATAGTACACATTAATAATATGAAAACCTCTTGTTGGAAATGGTAGCGTTATATAAGAGTATCCCGTAATTGTAAGGAATGAAGACTGTTAGGCGTTTGTGCAATTTATTTTCTACGTATTGGTGTCTTTTTATCATTATTAATTCATCTTTACTACATATAAATGTAGAGTTCCTTTATACTTTTATTATACTTTGTTTAAAAAATCAAAGATTTCGAATCATTTATTTTCAGAGAACAAATTCTTCATTGTAACTTTATTTAGCTTTGATAGAAAGATTCCTCTCAAGAAAGTATTATGATGATTGTAATAATGTAAGTCTATCGTAAATAATCTATTGGATAAGAAATTTTTGCTTGTTTGTAATTTAAATTCAAAATTTTACTGTTTTTATATAATTCGTTTCTGAAATCGAATTTCGATATTTTCATACGATTTAGAAATATTTTATTAGCTTTTTAAAATATATTTGATGCTACAAATAACTTGCATGTGTTGTTCCAAAGTCCAATATTAAATTAAGGAATATTATTCATTGTTGAAATTGTATCTTGTGTTATTCTATTGTATTCAAGCTCAACTATTTATAGTATTTAAGTCTTATTTCGTATATGCATAAGACTTGTTGCATGTGACTTGTAATCTTAGAATCTTTTCGGTTAGTAAGATAAAAATTAATATATTGCGAAATATTTGTATATTCAAAGTCACGTACAAAATATGAAACAATAAATGTTCGGGCAATGCAATCAACGCTGTTCAATAGGATTTAAAATTAATTTGATATAGATTTCTATAGACAGTTTGTATGTTTGTCCTTTTTGTCTTGCCATATACATTAAGCCACATAGTCAATTTATGTTGAATGGCGCATATAATAGTTCCATAATAGAATAGAATCAAACACGATGTATTTCGTGAAATCACTAGTTACATAATATTGTATTCAGTTATATATATTTCACGGATCGATGCACAAATATGTTTGTATATAGGTACGTCATTCTATTTTTATATCTAATCTCTATGTATTATGAAAATGATAGAAAGTATAAGTGATGTGCAATGTACGTGTCAATAAAATGCTTTTATAAAGTTTATATTTTATTTATAGATTTATGTACTAGCCTGCATTTAAGATTCTAAGCCATCAATTTATGATCCTCTTGGTTAGCCGACAATATTCAATCGCTCGCGCGATTATCACGGAAAGATGTTTACTATTTTCCGGTGTCTATTGCATTAGTAAATTAATGTTGTGTTACGTAGATGCCGTATTAAATAATACATACGTATCTAAACAAAACGATGTCTAATTTTAATTCTGGTTTAAAACCAGTGTTTGGGCGGGAATCCTTGCAGAGAACTTTATTAGGAAATATTTTGTAGAAAAAAGCAATGAAACTACCTTCACTTTCTCCGAGAAAAGTTGAATAAAAATTTCAAATTTTAAAGCGATTCGTGGGGCGTGTGAAACATTTTCGTAGTTACTAGTTACTGATTAGTTCTATTTGTAATCCAGCGTGGGAAGCAACTATAAAAATTGCAAATTGTGTGCCTGAAAGTGTTCCACTAAGTGACGTGTTTTTAACTGTAAGCAATTTTACTGAGAACTGTGAAGTGAGTGTTCGCCACGTGTGAAGTAGGCCGCGTTTTTCTATCGCAGACTGCGCCTGAGTTAATTATACTGGTAAGTCATTACATATTAATGTCTATTTATTAAATATATTATATTTTATGGGCTGCTCAAGCTAACTGATTCCTTAATCCTTCAAACACGATTTTTACTAAGTAGGTAGGTACACGTAACATACACGTAAGTAGGTTAAAGGATATTTCGCGCTTATACTGATCGGAACAGGTAAATTTTAGGCAGACTTTCCACTTCCATGTCTTGTTATACTCCTGTTATATTAAGACGTCACGATACCCTCCCTTGTGGAATTATCGGAACCTATCCATATCGTAGCTACCAAGGCTTGCGCCGAGAAAATCATATTTCAAAATTATTAGGTAACAAAAAAAAAACAATGTAACGAACATAATTTAATAAACATCTATTTACACAATATTTAAAAACCCACGATAACCGGCAATGCTAGTCATCCTCTTTAACAAGTTGTTCTACTTTGATTTCGCCCTTTTCCGACACAACTAGGTCGTGGTGTCTCGTCAGATCGTCGTGTCTTATCTTAGAACTTTTATCCAGTACTTGATTCATCTGCTCTTCTCTGAAAATCAAGAGTCGACTGTTCATATAAGTATATTAAATATCTCATTACGTGTGCAATAAATATGAATGCACCGAAAGTGATTATTATTTTCACAAGACGTCGCGTCGTTGAAATTAGTTGTACATATTGTGATATGCTTAAAAGTAATAAATTATTAGCAGCGAGTAGAATTCTCGTAAACACACGGATGGCGATCGCTGTACACGATGCTGGAAAACACATCATACACACGCAAGTGAGCCGCATTTCGGGTTTAGTTAATGTGTATACAGTTTCAAGTAGGTTTGCTGACTTTAATGGTGTTCACTTGTGTTGCATTTACCATCTGATGCATTATAGCGAGTTTGTTGTGCCAGTATAAAAAAATATATACCACAAGGCATTATTACCTTGATGCTTTTATTTTATAAAGTGCTCTTCTAATATCGTCCATTGAAAATCCTGTAACTTTTAGTATTCCCAAAATTGCTAATCCTGCAAATGTACTTAAGCTTGCACCTGTAAATAGAAGGAAGCCAATTATGGCATCATAATATATTTTTTACATAATATGCTAATTTGCATTAAATTATTCCCATTTAAGAAACCATTTATTATTTTATGTTTATATATGTATACTGCAGTAAAAATGATGAGCTTGATATGGATGGCACCAGTTGCATTTTGGCCTAACTCTTCCCAGATATGGGTATGAGCATATGATATTTTGTAATACTAAAACCAGCATCATTTATACAGGATCTTTTTAAATAGAATTATTGATTATATCTAAAACTGTAATTAAAAACTGGCAATACAAATAGCAGATGTAAAAATAAATTATCACAATTTTTAAATGCTATTATTCATATATATGTTAATGGAAATGTGTGTAATCCACCATTGTATACATTTCCTAAATACGGGGAAATGTGGTACATTCTGGATGTCAGTGAGTACAAACGCTAACCAATACAGAGGTCTAGACAAAGGAATATTTAGGTTAGGTTATGTTATATAATTTCTCATCCGAATCTTCAAATAATACATAGTACACACAGTACAGTAGTTTACACATTTTCTTAACATTCTCGAATTTGTATACATTTCCTAGGAATTGTATAAAATTCCTAGTTTTCATACTTTTCCGGTAACATATATATCATATACAAACCTAGTGCAGCCCCAACAAAAGTAGCAGCCAAGCCTAGTTGGACTCTATACAATCCCCCAGTAATTGCACCAGCTGTGATATATTCCACTAGGGTCGTGTCTCCTCTATACACAGACACTGTAGTTGCCACTAAGCTGCAATTAAAATTAAGTACTATATAATATAACACAGGACTCAAGTGTGTATGGAATGCAAGCTTGCTATTCTTTATATGAAATCATGCATAATATTTAAACATTTTATTTATGTACAATATAATATGTAAAAAACATGTAGCACTAGCCTATGTGGGTTCAATCTATGAACTACTTGTTAAATTTAATGTAATCCACAAGTATTTATTTTGGGTATGGGTGTTTGTGAGATCAAAAAGTGTCTTGTAACTTCTAATACTCTTGACACAACGATTGTATCTTAGTGTGTATGCCTGACCCCACAATAAGATACAATTGATAAATGAAATAAATTTTACACCTAACAGGTGTCTTAATTTATTTTAAACTTTTTTATTTATTTATAACTAGTTGCAAACCTTCCAGCATAGTAACCACCAGTAAGACACAACAATTCTCACCAGTGTATAACTTAATCTGGACCTCATTGGATGTATCTTAAGGTATAATACAGTTTGCTGTGAAAAAAAGTGGTTTAATACCTGAACATTCCTGTAAACAATCCTAATTTCCATCCCCACTGGTAAGCTCCCTTTGCAAATGCAATAGTTACATAGTCTTGCAATCTTTTCTGAAATATAATATATAAATATCATACATATTTACATAAGTACTGTCATCAAAATGGACACTTTAAATAACTACATCTCTTGTTTTAATATTAACATGAAGAAAAATTATACACTCAAATTTGAAAACTAGAAAGGTTGATGATGATGTCAGGCTGGTAGTCAGTTGTAATAATTAAAAGGTAAATAATTTAGAATAATGGTCATTTAAAAAAAGTCATTTTGCATCAACCCCATGTAAGTGTGAAATAAAGAAGAATAAATAATTGAAATCTGAAAATACCAGTATAGAAATAGTTTTGTTTTTAAGTCAATACCAAATACCTTAGCATCCATGGTTGATGTGAATATAGTTGCTTGATTGTTTTCAATAAAGTACACATATGCATCTTTGGATTTGACAAATCCTCCCAGGCATGCCCCGAAAAATGCACCACATAGAGATGACTGTATTACAGAGTGAATCTCTACCGACACCTCTTCATATTCACTGTAAATGGATTTACGGATATGTTTTTAGTACATAATATTTATAACGAAAATTATCAAGTGAAAATAAACAATATAAATATTTGCAGGACAATAGTCCTGAAAACACTATCGATGTAAAATAAAATGCACTATACACTTACTAGAATTTAAAAATATTTTTTTGTAATAGGTTATAAAGTGTTAAGAGTATTTACGGAACTTACTTTTTAGTATACATGGCCCTAACCCTATCCCAACCTGTTTGAGGCCTCTGGGTTGAGGGCAAATTAAGAACATCGTGATCGAATTCATTTTTATTATTACCGAATATAGGGAATACAAAGTTTGGTGACAACCTCACCACAGTTCGCAACATTATAATATTTAAATGTGGTTTAATCCCATTGGGACATTAATTCAATTCCACATAAAGTGTGATATTTTCTAATAGTGCGGTAAGTAAGAAAATTGTGATATTTTTCAAATGCAGATTGACTTTGACACTTGACAGCTGATTATATTTCTTTGAGAAAGGGAAATTGAAACATACAGTCTTGTTTTCAGTAATGAAAATATAGGCTTTTCCTACTAATATTTTCAATCGGCAATCGGTATATTACAAAACAGTTGGTCGATGCTTTTACTATCCAAAAGGCGACACCTCTATTCAATGAATCACCCAAAAAAAATATATGTATTATTTTAAATAGTTGAGTAGTTTAAATTATAGTGTATGTTAATTATTGAAACAATTTTTATAAGTTATAGATATAGGTACTATTTTTCTTGTTTTAAGATACAAAATCCTAAAATATTATGTGTAGAGCTTTTATTTTTAAATGCAATGAACATATATTATTTTAAAAAGGTTATGCAAGCGTTATCCTGTAATAATTCATACGACTTGAACTTATTCAAATCATTGCTACATGAGCATAAATAATTTTAATGTGTGATATCATTAGGCTAGGTAGGTACCTACTGCAACACCTGCGTTAAATCGAGTTGACTTTCGAGTACAACATTTTATACAACATCACGCAAAAGTCGATATACAATCGAATTGTTTACAGAGTTTACAGAGTTTAGAGAGAATTGTTTTTAGAGTCTCATATGTGAGAGGCCGCCTGGGTAGGTACCACCGCAATGTCTATTTCTCCCGCCAAACAGCAGTGTAAATACACTGTTGTGTTCCGGTTTGAAGGACATTGTAGCCAGAGTAACTACTGGACATATCGAGACTTAACATCTTATGTCTCAGGATGGCGAGCGCAGTGGAATGCCAAGCATTGCCTTGTAACTCATAGTGTTGTTTGGTTTTGCTACTGTCCATGAGCGGTCGTATCGCTTACCATCAGGCGAATGGCAGGCTCGTCTCGTCATTCATAGCAATAAAAAAAAAAAAAAAAAAAGCTACGTAAAAAATGTGTCTTAGTGTATCTACGTTAAAAATGTGTTGTCACTCTACACAAATTATATTGTGCCAAAAGATTTCCATAGACAGGTGAATTTTGCAAATATTATAATATATATGGCCAAATACGAAACTAGAGGAATAGAGAAAAATTCTAAAAATAATTATTAGCCCGATTAAGACGAAAACTAAAAGTGCATACCTAATTAAATTATCGAAAAAAATAATATTCGTAGCGATGAATATAATTCGATAATTTTGAAAAAGCTGTATTAATAAACCATCCGATAATGTCCCTCATTTATTTAAATTATGAATACGCGAAGTAAAATGTTTGTACGCATTTTTACGAAAATTGCGCGGACGATGGACAATTATTTTTGTATAAAAAATATATATAACTAGTTTCTCAAGATACATACAAAGTCTAATTTGAGAACTCTTGCAATACTCTTTGTCAAATCTTTATTTTAAATAAAGATTTTTTCAATTTTCAAGCGACTAAATATAGCTTTGGTAAAATAATTTTATAATACCTACCTAAATAATATCCTGTTTTGCGTCATGTGATCACAACTTGTACCTACAATATAGTATAACTTCACATTTACATTTCACACGCATTAGGCTTGAGGTAGACAAAATCTCTAGCGGCGGTATTTGCAATATATCAATGGATTTTAACACGTTATAGAAGAAAAAGCTCATTAAGGTGTTACTTTCTAACAGTGTAATTACGGTGCATTTAAATAATATTACCTACCCAACGCTTTATACACTCCGCTGGTGTAGCAGTACAATAATTGTAAATTTTTAAGCTTATTATGCTTTTATATTATGTAATAAACAAAACCTTATTATAGTATTTTTATTTAAGATGCAGGATAAAGAATAAGAGATAATATAAAGGAATAAGAAATAATAATTAACAGTTAAGGGAAAGTCCTACAGTACCGGCCGGCATACAGTACCGGCCAGTTACAAATTCTCTAAATCTATAATAGATGGCACTGACAGTTTTACGCTATTTAGTGCGGTACCCTCGTGCAAGTATATGCCCCACGCGGCGTCTACCTGTCACAACCGGTTTACCGTCAGTGTAAAGATTTCTGTTGCGCGCGATGAATGTATGCTACGTAATTAAAATTCTGTAGGTGATTTTCGAAGTTCAGGGATTCAATTTAAAAAAAAATATCCTGGTAAGTTTAGTATGCTTATATGGCTATTAAAAACCGAATATTATTTCAGCCTTTGTACGTTTGTTTTCATCTGAAATCGAAACTCTTATTTTTTCCGTTTTGTCCAGTGCCGGCCAGTACGCTGTCCTGCAGTACCAGCCATTCCTTAAATTAGTTTAAAAGGTTTGCATTACTTGCAAAAATTACTACTTAATACACGAAAATGCCAAATGATACAAATGATGGTCGGACGAGGCAAAAAAGGGCGCCTGAGATCCGGCAGATATGCATAAAGCTGTAGAAAAGGTACTGAATAACAAGATGAGTGCACGTCAAGCCGCAGAAAGCTATTAGATACCCCGAAAAACGCTGAATGACAGAATTAGTGAAGAGAAAATGAAGAGTTACTGCATGAAGTCGTAAAGCTGAAATAATTGAAATTATAACGAGTTTTCCGTACAAAAAGATGCTGGAAGGGAAACAAAATAGACAAAAAAAGAAATAGTTTTCAGTTTCAGGAAAAGGTGGTAATAGAAAAGGTAAGACTTTACTGTCAGCAAGAGATGTCAGTAAGAAAACAAAAAAAAAATACAATCGAAAACCTACCTTCTACTCACAGACCGATTGAAGAAGAGACAGTTTGCCCTTTGTGTGCTGAATGTCATGAAGAAGATTGGATACGGTGCGGAAACTGTAAAATTTGGGTCCATGAGGCTTGTGCAAATATATCGGAGCTATCCGATCAGTATATTTGCGATTATTGTATTGCCTAAATGGTTACATTCTTAGTGGCCGATACTGTAGGCCTATTTTTTTTAGTCTGTATTTTCTTATTCTTGGAATTGCAATAATAAAGCTGATTTTGTCTAAACGATTTGGTTGTTTGTTATTTTTATTAATAGCACAATAGTTCTTTTAAATATATCAGGAGGTATTGAATATTTAACATTAAGAACTTTGATTTTTTTGTTGATAAACCTTAAGGTGACGGTACTGTAGGACTCTCCCCTACCTAACTATCACCAGATTTATGTCTGTAAAAATTACTAAGTTTGGTAGAAGGCCAATCACTTAATTATAGTGTTATAGTTTCCTTTATGATGTAACTGACTGATGAAATTGAAAGGTTGGTGTCAATATGGCTCCGGTTGACGATTTTCTCTGCCGGTATGACCAATTGTATTTGGTTCACTGTACCGTACTGTATCGGCCTATAAGCACCAACGCTGGGCACGGGCACAATTCCAGAGTTCCATTGAGACGTTTTAAAGCCATTCTATACAAGGTTCATACACCATATGAACATTAAATCGAACCACATGCATCATATCTAAGCTACGTCCAAAATAAATATTATGCCGGGGCAGTTTGTAGTTTAGTCACTATAAGGTTATAGTTTTGGTTTATTTTAAACATTAAACACCTGTCCTACGTTAAAATTTACCTACGTGTCTACAGGTAAGTTCCTTACTCTAATCGACGTTTATCAGAAGTTGCCGCTTAAAATTTGGTATTTCACATATTTTATTCATTTTATGTTGATGAACAAGATTTTTATTTGGTTTAAGAAGCGTAGGTATATTTTATTACGTTTTTTTTTTAACAGAACTGTAAAATTACCTATTGCGCGGATAGTAACCGCCGTCTGATTATATGCTCCTATGTTGGTTCAACTCTATATATTCGACTTCTTGGTTGTATTGGAGACTGGAGTCCTATGTTCAGCAGTGGGATTATGGGTTGATACAGTACAGAAGGGCCATAGCCCATAATATCATGGTGGTCTAGCGCGGCTTAGCGGATTTCCCAAACCAAAGCAAAATCTTGTAGGATGTCTATAATATGCAACTTTTCTCACGATGTTTTACTTTACCGTTAAAAGTGTATAGTAATTTATTGTCAGTAACATATGACAGAAAAGACAGAGGTGTGTACTGAGATTGGAACCCACGACCACCTTGAAACTTGGTTCACTACCTACGATTGAGAGGGGTTAGGCCATATTGTCCACCACACTGGTCTACTGCGGGTTGGCACTTTTTAATGTACGTTTTAGATTTTATAATCGGCTATGGTTTTGGTATGTAGGTAGTCCAATAATAATACAATTTCATCATCTATTAATTTATGTATAATGACGTTGTGATTTAAAGTCATTATAACATCGACACTTTGTATTAGATATTATTGTTGTATTATTCACATCTATCAAAATTACTTGCTATGAAACAATTGGAATTTTTTAAAATATTATTATTTTCACAAAGACAAGGAGGTTTAAATAAAACACATATTTCAACTATATTTTATTATAAAATCACAAAGAATAAATCTAGAGTTTCATAGGGTAGTCACTTAGATAGTAATATTGTGTATATTTATATCTGCAGTAAGGTAGTGCGCCGGCGGCCCGGGCGCGGGCCGACGACGTTTCCATTAAATTAATTTCACAAACAATCACCAAAATATGTTCAATTTTGAAAAGTGATAATTTAAAGCTTGCTATTCTGTTTATTCATCGAGTAATTTGTGTTCTAGTTGAAGAACATTAGACGAGTTAAAAGGAATAATATCATTAGATCCCTGCATTTTGTCCCAATGTGGTCTTTGGCATGTTGAATTAAACACTAATAAAATTAGTAAAGACATTTTGGAATCGTTTCAGTAATCTCCTACTTAAATAGCGAACAAAATCCGATGTGCACTCTGAAGAAAATAATATATATTTTTCGTTACTCGAACGATCTTTTACATCTATTTAACTATTTTAACTTTACACACAACCCTTTAATTTGCACACCATTATTTAGTAATTTTTAATGAAACAACTAAAACAATACTAAAATATATAGAAACGTAGGGAGTTCTAATACGCTAAGAAGATATTTCCGATTAGTAGGTATTAACTAGAGCGACTACAGAAATTAGGATAGGATGATTTTACCTAGTAAATCTTAAAGTAATGATTATGTTAATTTTACTATAGATATTATAATTTAAATTTGTAATTATTAACATAGTCGTGTATAATATTTACATCCGCAGAATAATTTAACACGAGTATAACTGCCACATTATAGGTTTCTCGCCGCAACGTTCAACCAGGCATCCAACAACAGCACTTGGACAGATGGTAGATTAAAATACTTCTATACATTAACATATAATATACCGTCCTATTAATTGGCAGTTGTACATAATATTTTCGCTAATTCAACGTTCAATACGGAATGGTTCAGTTCTTTTCTCGCAGCAGGAATAAGGGACGTGGCACGGACACAAAACAACCGCCACGGGCCGCTGGCCGGCGCGGCGATACATTAATTCACATTATACCCTGTGCATAATATATTCCACTTGATAATATTATATAAAACGTAATTATCATTGGCAATATTAAGTCCCTTACTCCGTTCACAATTCAACTAAACAACGTAGGTATTCGCCTAAATATTTTCAAGAGCCTAGAGGACTCCAAGTTTATTCACAAGATTTATATGTATTTGAAGCGTTGTAGATATATTTTAAAATATGGTCGAGTATAGATATTTATGTCAGGATAGAAGTTAAGATCTAAAGTACGAATAATTCTAGAATACCAATTGTGTACTAATGTACATCATTTCATTATATTGATCCCCATTAACGTTTATGTTATTTACAAATATTTTTCAATCTTCAGATGTTTTGAAAACAATTGATGAAGTCACGATCATACTTACAAAAGTAAAGTGGGGTGAGAACGGAAACAATATTGCGTCACGCGACGGTGAAACTAAAGCTTGCGCGGGTACACTCCGCTCTCGTACTGTATACAATTGGTATGAAATATGTGAGAAATCATAAAGGAACCAGGTAGAAAGGGAAAGGAGAAAAATAAAGAACAAAAAGTATCAATGATAATAATAGTTTAATTACGAAATTAAAAATAAGAATGAAATTAACTACACAAAAAGCTTAACATTAAAAATAAGAAACATTTGACGACAATTCGCATCATGACAATGAAAATTCGCGTCGTCAATGCAAAAGTAAAAGGAAGGCAGACAACATCGGGTGAAATGTTAGCGGTTGAATTTGACGATATATGCGCCTTAGCCAAGTTTCTATTTACTGATATGTTGGCCGTTATTCATATCATTACGAAATACTAAATATAAAGTACAGCTAATATAATAGAGTTAACGTTACGAAGCGCAATAAAATGATAAGCACGTTCGGAAATGATATGCACAGATATGTGTGGAACACTCGCGAGACGAGAAGGGAGCACAGGGCACAGTGCACAGACAGACAGACAGTCCGGAAACTATTAGTAGGACCTTGGAGAATGTAGTTCACACAATTAATAGACATTCGAAAACAACTTCACACCATATCAACGCATAACGCATAACTTTAACTAACAAATTGAAACAATCTTCACTTACAATGAATAAAATTGCGTATATTGCGCTCAATAAAACTCTCAAATATAATTTAACTGTAACATTTTCATCAACTTTTCAATAAATGTTAAGATTACTTCAATTACCATTTACCTAAAATAATTATGTATTGACTTTAAATTTGGCAACTCTTCCTAAACACTGATCTATTTATTATTATTTTTTAATAATAATACCATTATTATCTAAATATTTAAAATACTTCTCTAAACACATAAATCCCTATATTATCTATTAGTCAATACCAATGTTAATGAGAAATGTTTAGGCCTGAAAACGCTACACACATATCGACATTGAGCGTAACTAATGTGACCGCCACACTACCGCACGATTGAAAAGAGAATTCGTACGACGCACGTTGTGTGTTGTCGACTATCGTCTCGTGTCTCGTGTTTCGAGTCGCGAGTCGTGCCGTGTGTGTAGCGTTCTACCAAGTACAGTGTATAGTGTACAGTGGATATGTAATCTCCTCTTTATGATTTGTTATACATTAAATAGGTTATATTAATTTAATTACAAACGCGTTTACCGCAGTTGAACAGTTCTCACGTCGAGACCGCCACCAGTCCACCAGTCCACAAATCGCATACACTTCACGTTTCGTAACAGGCACAGAATCCTGCATCTTATATTAAAACATATTCAAAAACGTGCAAAATATCACCACACCCTGGTCTCCTAACATTATCTATGTCGAATAACTACATATTATATTCTTATCATACGTAGGTACTGATTAATACAATTTGTATGATTATTTTTTTCTATTAACTCTTACACCGTAGTGACAAACTAATTTTTTTTTTCATTATTCATCTTACTAAGCTCTATGTTTATTAATAATAAAGGGTACGTGATGTATATTATACAATTTATAATAGTGTAAATATGTGACTTTAATAACGATTTCACAAATGCTTTCTAAAATAAAAGATATTTTTTCTCATTGGCTATGCGATATTTTGTCTATGGGATATGTTCAAATTAACGTAATTGATAATAATATTAAACTGATGTGGCGATAATTTTCTCATTCAACTTGTAACATGTGCCACTTAATGTTCAGCATTCAGTTTCCTACGTCTTACGAACCTCAGTAACCTATCTGTAAAGCTAATCCCACGGTATCCCTTTCCCCTGAACACCGACAGTGGCATGTCGCGATATGTTTTGTGACATCTATATCAAAACAAAAGGCCATTCTCGCGTTGGCAAAAGGGCACGATTCTTACTCCTCATAAATTCAGGTATCTGTTTCACGCATGCTTTGCCTAATCACATAACTGGACGTGTACTGAACACTCGCAACACTGGTCCTTATGAGCGTACCATTCTTCGGGTAACTGTGACAAAATCTCGTAAATTCCCCACAAAGCTTTTGTTACCAGAGTTAAAAATTACGTTTTGAGACGAATTATTATTTTTCATAAAGTTTAATATCACTTACCCACAAACTTAATCTCTTTTGATTTGGACTAGACGCATTTTTAATTAATTAAATAAGGCAAAGATGTGTGAATACCGTTAAAATCAAGTCCGAAAAGTACAGCTCAAGTTGTCGAAGTGAGAGTGTGTCTATGTACAAAACGAAACATCGAGGGAAGAATTATTTAACTAAAATACTGTTCAACGAAGATATTGTGTCCTAGCGGAAATACTGATGGTTTAAATGTGCACAGCGAAAATAGATCTCTGTAATAGTTCGGCGCGCGCCGCCATGTCGCCGCGACCGCGACACGATCGCGACGCGCGAGTGTGGCGCCACCACGCGGGCTCTGCGCAGTGAAAATTATTCTAAAAAATACCTCGCCGCCTACTGGCCACACTGCGCATCGGCGCCGCCGGAGACCAATAAATTATCTATAATAATTAACCGTTACTGATACGAACGCATTTATATATTGTAGCTACAATTAATATAAATTAACATCGAAATAAATGCATCATGTCACTTATGTCACTGAACGTAACCTTTAAATAGTGATATACAACTAGATGCCTAGCGTTAAGAGTCGTGATTACACTAACTAATAGTCATCGGCTGTGGAAACGAGAACAGACGCGTCGGCCTTCCGCCTTCCGCCCAACACCCAACACCAACCCCGACACCGAACAACGAACAACCATCGACGAAACTGGCATGGAAGCATCGCCACCACGCACGCCACGCTGCCTCTTCTAAAATATATTAACATTACCGCTACAACTAATATTGCACACACATACACATTGCTAACGTAACATTTCATCCAGGATTAGACCAATAGTGTATGCGCACAAACTATTCACTTATAAAGAAATGCAATTATAGTAAATTGTGCATGTTAAAATACAGAATAAAATATATTTATAAAATACAATTTAATAGAATAATAACTGCAAATTATACGAGCGAGAGAGCGAGCTCTCGCGGTGTGCTATACGATAAATATAAGAGGGATATATCCCGATACGAACCGATCTAGCGCAATCTAATTGCAAAACAAACCGATGCTGTTCCAAGCGCGATCCGATAGGTACTTTATTAAATTAATCATGGAATGAATATCACACAAAATACAATTAATGTCCCCGACGCTCCATCTCTAACATTACCATGTACAGTAAACAGTAAACGTACGTATTTATTAAGAAAATAGAGTAGCACTTAATCTCTACACTGATCCGAGTAAGCGTAATACAGATATATTAAAATTTCAGTCGAGCGATATTCTCGATTCGTGTGAGAGGTATGTAATTGACAGTCGCATCGGAACACGCCTTACGAATCGTCGTGGAAGTCAAGATGAGGATGCGGCGGCGGCACGGCGTTGCAGTCGAGCGCAGTACATACAGTACAGTACAGTACAGTGTCGCGACAGCGTCGCCGCTGTCTCGGACACTAGTACGGAGTAGGACGCGACTGACAATGCCTTGTGTGATATTCCGTGCTTGGTGGGAGGTCCGCTTAGATGCTGGACTTGGAGAAGGACACTCGCAGGTGGTTGGACTCGGACAGCTGGTAGTTGTGCATCTTGATGAGCGCCGCCACCGCATCGTCGATGGACGGCAACTGCACCAGCGCCATCTTGCGGTCCTTACTGGAAATGTCAAAACATAACATTGCTTTATTGTTCCATAAGTAAAATCAGAAAAAGAAGATCAGGTAAAGTCGCTTTACTACAGTGAACGGAATTGCTGAGACAATAAACTGTAAAGGAATTTAAGACGAAAGCGAAATAAAATGTATCAATAAAATGAGAATACTCACGGAAAGAATTTAAACGCCTTGATGGTGAATCCTCGCTTAGTGAACGCCTCTTTGATATCTTCTTCAGAGATGGTGGCTCTGCAAGGATAAATTCGCGTTTAATAAAATTATTTCAACGTAGACGTGTGATTTGAAATTAGAAGGCAACTTACGGAATGTTGGACAGATGTAAGGTGGCGCTGGGCGGGTATATGTTCTGATAATTTTTGCTGCCGGGTTTCTTGAATCTGTGCAGCGGGCTCTGGGAGTAGTCCCTGGAATTACAAGAAAACAAACATTTTAAAAAATAATTGAGCATTTTACATTAGGACGGAGTATCAAAAACAGAAAAACATCTAACATTTCACGGTAGGTTGAGTACAATGTAACATTTTAACTAAACCCCTTTATCTCTAATAATATAATTATTTACAATTATTTAACTGTCACAGTATTTCTGAATTTCATTTCGTTAATCTGATCTGCATGTTCTGTTAATTTGACTGAAATGTAATCCGGTTGGGACTGTTGATGTATCTTTACCCGTGAATGTATCGCCATCAATGGATGACATCGACATCATTCCATTTCCATGTTGAAATTTTTAAATGGAATGTATAATAAAATTTTTATAGGCATTGAAATAACGTTGTATTTCACCATTATTTATATTGGCCAAAACAGTATATGGAACTCTGCAGTTGGTTGATTCTTAAATGGACCAATTTTACTTAACAACCCAGTCAGTTTGTAGTTTATAGTAAAGTACTGGAGCTCAAGTCGAGAGCTAAGTTAGAGGTTTTCAAGAGTGAATTTCTCCCGATTAACACATTTTAAATGAACATTAGACGTCAAACTTTTGCAAGTTTTATAAGTATTTGTTTTTAAATAGCGTTTATGATGACGAATGGATGAATAGACTATTGTTTCACTGTGTCCATACCGAAAATACATTTCGTGAATTCAAACTTAACTTGAAATGAAATGTAACGAAATAAACTGTTTACTCAAATTGATTTTTCAGTGTATAATATTGCAGGTAATGAAACATAGTCTATGTCCTACAAAAATACAAGGTACTGTTCAAAGAACGCACATTTTTTTTATTAAACAATATTTATAATGATTAACGCACGATGGAAAATATTCAAATTTATACAATAAGTAATTTATTTCCATTTGTAAATATCCTAATCAATTGCCAAATAACATTCAACATCTACGACAAGCACGGTCGGCGGTCATTTATACACAGTCGCGCGCGCGAGTGTGTTTTGTTGTAGTTTATGAACGGGCATATTAAGGTCGTGCGTATTGTCTAAGTATTTTCTTTTGTGAGGATAAAAATGACTGAATATTTTGAATTTTTCATTTTACTAATGGATTATATTCATGATTATGATCGTCCTGTTAAAATTTTAATATATACTCTAAGGAATATAACCCTGTATAATAATATATATTCACTTGTACAAACGTTTAGACTTGAAGGAATATGTAGGCAATAACAATATTGCCATATATTCATAAACGTTACAACACAACTATGCTCACAGTGATAATACGAAAAAGAGCACAAATAAAGATAAAATGTTAAAATTGCATATTCTCTTAACACGCAGGTAACACAGATGGTACAGGTCGAGTGACGTGAGTCCCAATTCAATGGGACTAATTACATTTAGTGATTAGCGTCAGGGGCCGTTTCCGTGGGGCCGTGCTACAGAGAATGCGTTTCGGGTGATGGTGAATGGCAACAGTCAGTAAGCTGTCACACTTCGTTTGGATATGGTTAAAATTCTAGCAGGTCTAATCGTTTAATGAGATTGACCTACTTTTATTTTGCGAACGCGTTCATTGTAGTTAGTAATGAACATTTTCAGAGTTTAGCTTCAGCGCTTATGGTTCTATGGGTACGATTCCAAAGGTTTACATATTTGCATGAACTGCTAAGATTTATAAAGGGTTTGAGTGTTTGTGCTTGTGGAAAATATGTTTGTAAAATGCATGTGTTTAGTCCAGTACAACTATTCATGAAAGTTTTGTCATTTCATCATTCAAGAAAATTTGTCTCTGGGATCTAACTATACCTTTATTGAAGAAGAACAGATTGCATTGCATTACATTGCAGATTTTCATAGAACCTTTCATATTTTGTAATTTTTTTATCATTTCAAATTTCAGGTGTCAACATGTGGTGGTCACAGGCCTTCTTCTACGAGGAACTCATCGTGCGGAACGAGAAAGCGGCGCGAAGTGCTTCAGTACAATCCCATCCGCCGCTGCTTAATCGAGAAGGAGGTGCCAGATGAACATCAACGGTTGGTTTGGCGTCCAGCATACCGGCTAAGACCCCTCCGTGGTCATCACACGTATTAAAGGCAGCACTGGATATCTTAGGCCGAGAAGCGCCCCGATTTACATCCGTGTAACCCTGATTTACAACGTGAGATAGACCCTAATCAACTATGTGTGGACGCCCATTTAACGTGTTATGGGTACCACAGATCTGACCACGCGCTCTGTCGCCTATTTCACACTCGGTAACGGCGAGGGGGTATTCCACTGGTAGTGCTCAGCTAGGTACACTGGTCTTGGAATATATTAAGATAGTGTATAATAATAATGACTGCCTCGGTGACGTTAGTTGTACTACGGTACGAATACAAGGCTGAGGTCTCGGGAAAAGTGATATTGGATTTTTCTATTCAATATCAACCCGGATACAGGAATGGTCTTTTCCACTATGATCACCTGGGTGATATCACCTGGCTCATCATAGGCGACTCTTTAGTGTCCTTTGATCACCTGGGTGTTCATAGGCGACCCCAATAAGATAATTATTATAGTATCCTAAAATCACCTTCAAATAAGTATAACTGCCTAACTATAAGTATAAGTATAACTAGTAATAAGACTGCCTCGGTGGCGTAGTTGTATTACGGTACGGTTACAAAGCTGAGGTCTCGGGTTCGAGTCCCGGGTCGGGCAAAGTGATATTGGGTTTTTCTATTTATTATCAGCCCGGAGTCAGGAATTTGTGCCCGATATGGCGATAGGCTCGCCCGCTATCACATCGTGGGACGGAACATACAAGGCGAAATGTGGGTGTCCTGGTGGCGCCTCTGCCTACCCCTTCGGGGATAAAGGCGTGAGTTTATGTATGTATGTATGTAATAAGTATAACTAACAAAACTTTTCAAATATACTTCAATGCAACTTAGGTAAACCGTAAAACATAAAATTAAAAAACAAAGGCTTATTTATGTGTTTGGTGGTTATGTGAATTCGAAATTTAAATTACATTATACAAGGCTGTACCGTTTGTTACCTTTGCCTACTCTATAAAAAGTTGTTATTTTTCTTGTAAGACTAGTTTTACCTTAGTACATACATTAAAATAAGCTTTCGCGAATGCGAGCTGTTGAGACAAAAATTTAAGTAGAAGTTAAAAATTAAATAAAAAAGAGTGAATTTATTTACATTATTTTACATATTTTAGGTGATTTTAGGATACTGTAATAATTATCTTATGGGGTCTTCTATGAACACCCAGGTGATAATATTCGCAGGTAATCAAAGGACACCAAAGAGTCGCTTATGATGACTCAGGTGATCATAGTGGAATAGACCCCAAGAATTTGCGCCCGATATAGCGACAGGCTTTCGCCCCCCTATCTCATCGTGAGACGGAATACATAAGGCGAAATATGGGTGTCCTGGTAGCACCTTTGCCTACCCCTTCTGAGAAAACGGAGTGAGTTTATGTATGTATGTGTAATAAATAATATTATGTCCGTACCTAGTGAGTCCAGCGTCTGGTTGTCCCTCCTTGGGCAGCTGCACCGTCTGGTGCTTGCTGAGCATCACGCGCATCGCCTTGCCGAACACGCGCAGCTTGTCCATGTGCGTCATCGCTGCAAACAATATGACCATCATTGATCTAATCAATATATTCTAATATTCAAAGAGAATTATCAATAAAAGTGTTTTCTTTCTTTCATTCTTTCATTTTTTACTTTGATACGGTTGCAGTAGCTTCTCATACAGTGATGGCGACAAATGTTATTAGCCTATGTTTTAGCCACTTTTATTTATTTCATTTATACCGCAAAAATATCCCATGTATTGTCGAGAGTACAAAGGTCGATGATTCAAGATTTTATTACAACATATTGTTTTCAGATGAAGAATATCTGAAAGATACATACCCAGATGAGCCTGGTGGGGTTCTGCCATTTGAATAAGGGCTGAATCCTTCTTGTTGTAGAGGATCTTCACTCGTTGCACATCACCATACACGCCTAAACGCAAATATACACTTTTAACACTGAACATATCATTTATTCCTTTAATTATTATCATTAATATATTTAACATTAAGTAATTCTCCCCATTATTTATCCATAAATGGTAGACCTCACCAAATAAATCATAAGTAAAAAAAATGGAAACATATTACATATATAATATATAACTATAGAGGGCTAAACTAAAAGTTACTACACTTAACACTCAAGTTGAGTTTCGACAGTAGGTACAAAAGTATGTTTTAGTAAAACGGCTTCTAATATACATGTATATAACACTGTGAAACGGGACAGATGGGAAATAATACAAGAAGAAAACAACTCCAAGCTCTAAGTTGGTCACGTTAAGCTTCGATTAATGCTTTAGCGGTTAACAGCGGTGGGCGGCGCCTCGTCTGCGGCCGGCTGTATCAAGCGAGTCATTGCAAACGATACCATCATCTACTACGTCACAGGCTTCCATTCCTTCTCATTCGCATCTCGGAGTTGGTAACAAAAGCCGTGTGCTAACTAATGTAATCCCACTGCGTGTCACAGTGTTTGTCTCATGTCATATGTGTTGTTGAGACTCGAGATCGGTGTTTGATGTTTCGCAAGTCACAACATCCATGAAGCTTTAACAACGAAACCAAACATTGGATACAAATAGACGTTTTAACTAACTTAACTACAACTAAGGTGGTCTGAAACACAAATTGTCAAACGAGTTAATAAAGCGTTTAAGACTCAGTGGTTATCAAGCGAAGCTTCGACTGAGAGTCGGCGGATGCGGTTATCAGTATGGAAGTCGAGAATGTTAGCTGACAATTTGTCTTTCAGGTGACAGGGCTGGGGAGCAATATTAATGTTTTAATATAAAATACGGAATGTATGTGCACACGTACCGAAAAGGGTAAAGAGAGCGTCAGGCGTGACCATCTAAAACAATAGGAAAGAGAAAGAGACAGTATTATAAATAGTCGTAAAAGATGTCTGACATCATATCTATAAATAAATTAGCAACTTATTTTTAAGGAGTTTAAGTAGAATATAATATAGTGTAACAGCCTGTAACGCCGTCCATATTAGTGGATGCGTTAGTTAATGTTTAAGAACTCGTGAACCCATTGTCGGATGCGCAGCGAGCCGGGGCATCGATGCACATCGCACACCTTACTGGCGTTACTGGCCATTGTGTTAGATTCATGAACGCCAATTATCATTAAACTGTACTGTCGGCATGTTGCCGAATCTTTCACGTCTGACAAATTGTAATTTATCTATTATGTTTGGTATAAATTTAGTGACTGTAGACCATTGAATAAATTCTATGATTGCATTATTATTTTTCCTTGACCAAATATTCAAATGATAGTGAGGGTGAGACAAACCTCTTCGTTAAGGTTGGACACGAGTAGGACTGTCGCGAGGACGGGCTGCGTGGCGAGCGCGCGCAGGGCCGGCGAGGCGGGGGTGAGCGTGAGCGCGCCGAACGCGGGCAGGCCCACGCCGCCCACGCCCACGCCGTACGGCGACGCCAGCCCCGAGCCCAGCCCCAGGAACTGCGGCGCCAGCACTCCACCTGCACCTGGCAGGACACACCACATTGTACCGCGCTTACTTGCTTACCTGCTAATCTAATTTCAAGATTTGTCTAATCGTTTTATCACAAATATAGAAACTCGGTAATATTACCCTCGGAACTCGTTAAATATATCAAGTGCTGACTAATGCGTAGCTTAATGTAAGAAAACTATGAAATAGTAACGTTGTACCGAACTTTGGAAACAATCTAGTAAAACCCAGCAAATAGGACAATAAAAGGTGGGAAACATACAATGTGGAAACGAACCTCACGTATTATAATTCTCTACGGTGCAATACGGTTTTATGAAAAATCATTAGTCACCACGGGAATATCTAGCATTGAAATAAGAATAATAAATAAGAAAAGAGTAAACAAGGAAATAGCAAATGCAATTTAGAAACGGTCCCTCTCAAGATACCAACTGAAGACTCATCGCAAAAAGCAATCCGTATTTTGTAAAATAATAAAAAATTAAAATATTACCAAGAGTACAGAATTGTGTACCTGTGTAATTTACAAGGTAAAGTACAAAACAGAAATCTTGAGATACTTTTTGCAAAGATTTATTCAAAAGGAATAAAATATGAGACCTTTCAAACGACAAATATCAGAAACTACGAAACATAACAATAAAAAGATTTTTAGCATTGAGAGAGTACTACACCACTACAAATAGAGAACATCAGCATGAAATAGAATATTAAACGAGTAAGACTTTTATATCCAACCAATCCTGAGCGTTTGGTACAGTTCCAGAATAGACGTAGGAAAAGATGAAGATGTTAGAAAGGGCGATACAGGACAAGAGATCTACACTTGCTACTGGAGTGGTAGTGAGTCGGAGCGCAGTGAGTAAAGCGTCCATGTGCGCGCAGTAGAAGAGGACTAACTCATCCTGGATGCGAGGGCCAGGGCGAGGCGAGCCCGCAGTGGCATCAACTCACTGGTCAACAGCTGGTGCGCGTCGCCGTCGCCAGACGGCAGCGTCGGGTTCGTGTAGTCCCGCGATTTGTCATTATTGTATTTCACGTTCAAGCAGGTCATTTTAGAGTAATCGATGCGGAGTGTGCAGCACCCGTTGTATATGTTCTGACCGTCGAGAGCCTGCCGACAAAAACAACAACGTCAACAAATTGTGTTAACACTTTTGTCAATGAAATAACTTTTCTCATTTGACATGAAAAAAACACGGACGGATAATGAATCCCATCAAAATCGTATTAATATTTGAAAAGTTTCCTACGGCCGCGTCAGAGTGTTGCGGGTCGGATTTCGACATTTTTATTTGTATCCGCTCGGAGCTATTTGTTTTATGACACTTAAGCCTAGTTAATTAAATTAAACGATAGTAGAATTACCTTTTAGCATTAAACAGCAAAGTAAATGTGTACACCAAGCGTAACAATGAAGAAAAACTCTCATTATGGCCGTGTCAAAATCGTTACGTCCCGGGAGCAACATCTATTTGTTTGTTCGCGACGCCTGCGGGAGGCTGATAACACCACATCGCGATAGAAAAGAGAATTAATTAAAATGCAACAGCACTCAACCCATTCCTGCGAGCTTTATGCTGCTCCACGGTATCATGTATATAATGCTTATTTTTATAATGAAAACACTAGTACCCCTTTTTATTTTTGCTAGTGAAAGCGCTATACAGCCATGCCATCGGAATTTATAGCGCTCGCTGTTAACCCTATGCTTGTTCTGTTGTAAATGTTGCGTAATGCGATATTTTATTACTTTACGAATTGCCTTTGCATACGGTACCCCAATTTCTAAATCACTCAAATAGACCCATTTCATTGTCATTAAAATCGCCAATTTGTCTCCCCCGCGGCCAATTCCAAATCAAATTTATTAATTCAAGCAATTAACAATACGGGTTCTTTGAGCGAGGAAGCTTCCGAAGATTCCAAACAATTTTGGGAATTAATAGGATTTGTCAGTGTTAAAATGGGGAATCACAAAAAGTTATGTCAAGTTTTTGCGGCTTCCTTGAGGTTATAATTTAATTATTTATCAATATTTAGGGATGTTCAATCAAAAATATTTGTATTCAAAAAACTTAACAAAAATGTGTAATAGCTACATGAAGAATGTTTTATCTTGGGATAAAAATTAAAAGTGAATTATTTAATTCCAAGAGTCATTGGAGTTCCTCTGTAAACCATCAACTGTCAAATGTATTATGACATCTTCATGACGGGTTCCATTAGCTGAATAAAAATGTTTCTCGGTTTTTAATGTCTCCGTTATTAAAAAAATCAACTGTTAACGAAAAGAAACATTAAATTAAGCTAGTCTTAGAAAAAAGCTTAAGGGTAGTGCGACTTTAACTGTGTAATGTGGGTATGCAAGTGAGAAAGTTGATATGTTGCCTCATAGCTCCTAAACTAGCTATTGCGCTTTAGCTACTGAAACGTGATTTAACGCTGGTCAACACTTGCCACCGGAATGAATAACAAAATGTCAATTTAAACCTATAAAACAATTTAACGAAAACAAAACCATTCTTTATAAGATAAGAAGCCGAATAAAAAAAAAAGTTTCACGCCGTGTAAAAATGAGTTTCATATAGTACCCGGCACCCGCTGTAGTCAAGTAATAGTTTTAATTTATTCTTTTTTACGATATAGTTACTATACCTTGCGCAGAACAGCGATGGCGAGTTAGAATACCAAGTAATATGGCACATAGAAGAATAAAATTTAGTGTGGGTGTAGGGGAGTGATGTATCCGCGGGACAAGCCACTTACAATGCAATAACAATATCAGAGAATTTGGTAAGAAGCAAAAGTTCGATGTCGGAACGCAGGATATTGGCTGTAGATTTAATAAATTTCTGTTCTATATGCAAATGCGACCCCCTGATGTGTAGACGTGAATAGATTGGCTCGTTTAAAACTCAACTTATATGGAAATGCGAAAGGCACGTAAGAAAGCGTGGAAGAAGATCGCTTCGATACGTAATTAGTTTTGTAGACCCTCTCGCGGCCCCGAATTCGATTTTGAATACCGAATGCAGACGAAAAGTGTAAGCGAACGTAACGAGTAATTAATTTACAATTCTAATGTGTATTCCCGTAAAGTATAGACATCGTTAAGTGAATTTTAAAATTTAAATGAACGAATAATCTGTTATTTTGATATTATTACATTTCGGAGATTTGCATGAATTGTCTCAAGATTGAGAACTTTGTGTGCGGTCTTTAAAGTAGGAAATACGCGTCGTCGTGCCTGTGTGCCAAAAAATGTAATATTACAATTAGGAAGAAGGTTAAGGAGGTGGCGCGCGTTTGTCGTGGATTTGCAATAAAGAAATGAAATAAAAAGTGGGTATAAGAGGGCAGCCAAGAAAGATTTTGAATTGCAGATTAATTTCTTACTTTTTTATAAGCTTTTTCGGGGGCACTTTTGAATTTAAGTCGGTCGTTACTTTGAGAACTCTTATTTTAGACTTAAAATATTAGCTTGTAAGAGATTTGAGTTTATAACAGAAATAAATCCCTAATCATGCTTAGCATCTTTAGGTTTATTAGATTTTATACAATTCATTTGTCAGAGTAATGTGCGTAATACAATTTTAAAGAATAATAATAATATTATTATTAAATGTAATCGCTTAATGCGTGGTGAATTTGACCAAAAACATGGACTAATACTATAATCAAAAGAATTTTAATTAGTTGTAGGAAATTAATTGTCTGGCAATAACATTTGCAGCACCAAAACAAAACTACATCTGTGTCATCAACCAAATTATTCGGTACACAGTATCGGGGTGCCAAACATTTATAGACAATGCAGAACACCAGTCTAATTGTTGTCAAATTATTTTTTTAACATCAAATAACAGCATAAGACGTATTCTTTCGACTCATTAATAATACCTTTAATCAGTTTTTCTGAGCTTTTGCTAATGTAATAGTTGTTAACAACACTGCATCTGTGTTCCAGAAATGCGAATCGGCATAAGCCGATAGCCGACGAGCTATAAAGCTTGTTATTTGATAGTACCTATATTGTATACTTACAATTATTATTTATAATATATTAGAGATATTTTTATGTAGCCACCGTGAACAAATTTTTCTGTTTGAAGCTGTAGAGTTGTATGCGAAGGCGGCACGAAAGCAGAAGTTGAAAAGTATCTTTCTTTCATTTTATTACAGCACGCCCGATCAACTCCTCTCAGTATCAATATTCGAAGGAATTTTATTTTAATCTTCTGAAATGGTTATTTGCCTTCGCGGAGGGCGTCGTAATTGAGGTAAAAAATATTAGGAGGAGTGACAAGGTGATAAAACGACAAACGTCACGCCCGGTTTGATATTGGAATCTTTTATTGCGTAATAGGGAAAAAGAATTGACGATGCCCAGTTTTCTTTATAAAGATTATTGGATTTGCGAGGAGTTTACTTTCGTCGATGACAGAAATGTCCCTCCCGTTTACTACAGACGATGTCGTTATTAGACGTCTCGCACGTAAGAGCTGGGAACGAGTAGTTGTTTTTGCGAAGAGCAGATAAGACAGAAGGTAAATAAGTAATCTTAATCACAACAAAGAGGCGGTTGGAGCGGCGCGAGTGAACCGTCTCGGCATCAACGTAAGACGTAACAAGTGTCCTCCGTATCTCTTAATCACGTCCCGGTAATTGTTTTATCTTTGGCTCGTTAGAACTCGTTTAAGTAAAGCCTTCTTAGTGAAGGATTAAACGCGGTCCGCCTTAATCCACCCCCGTTGCTAATTCTGGCGGTTTTTCCACGGAGACCAGATAAACGTTTTTGTTGGGGTCCCGAGCTCGCCGCGTTTAATATTTATAAGAGCCCACATAGCTCAGAATGCTTCTGTTGCCGCTGCCGGTGCAAGGATTACGCCAGCGCGAGAATGCATTTGGTTTTTGTTTGACAGAGAAAATTGTAATGAAAATATTTCACACCCGCGTTTCTTCGTTTTTATTCTCTACCTGCGATAAATGCATTTGACGTCAAAATAAATACTGAGCCGCAAAAACAGTTGAACAAATCTGTTAACATTTTAATTGAAAGTACTCAAAATGATTGGCTAAACAAAGTATTGAACGGGTAAACATGCCGATTAGTCACGGATAAAAGATCACTTATTGAGCGGGTGCGAGAGCAGACGCCACCGGTGCCCGGGCAGCGCGCCGGGCGTGCCACCGCCGAACGCTGCACTTTAAACAAATGCCACTAAGAGGGAGCGCTTTTAACTATTAATAAAAATGAACCAACAAACAAAACACCTCCATATTGCTCATTTTAATCACTTCGGTTTCCGATCGCACTATCGGGAAAGCATTTAAAAATTTAAATCGACAGCAAATGAGATTGGTCTGTGACGGATAACACTTTGGTAATTTATTGACATCCAAAATAAATACGGGCAACTTTTGCGCCGCACGAAATAAATGTTTTCATCGGCAGAAAAATGTTTCCGAGTGGTCGGCTAGAGTTAATGTTTAAGGCGAGAATTTGAAGTATTTTTATGAAAGGGCTTCATTACTTTTTAACCTAATTAGGCCTGTCTCCAAATTCAGTGATGCGTCACAGAACGAACCCGCGCTTGCTCCATTAGTTAATGTAATTAATACTCACGGTTACCCCTAATTGTGGTTCACAGATAGTGACGAACTAAAATCGAGCGATCGCCTAAAAACCGCGCCCACTTACCGCAACGCTCGAGTTTACTTTGAAAACGAACGCCAAATTAGCCTCAAATGTACATTGTGTCATCATGAATAATGAAGACTACGCTTGTGACCGGCTGAATCGGGTTTGTCTATGAACAATATAATTGTTCAGTGTTCACGAAACATAATAGCATTGTTCTACGCATCCCTAATGTAGCAGCCGCGTGTGGACGATTTAAAGGTTAGAGTTTAGTCGGTAAACTGTATGATTGTTAGTATGATTTTGATTATGGCGAGCAGAACGCAAAACACTAATAAAACAACTGCTTAACAATGTTTGACACGTAACTAGGTGATGCAGCTCAAGCGTTGTTGACACAGCCTGCAGGAGCCAAACAGGGGAGGGCGATGGGACGTGCAATTTTAAACGGGACTTGGACCACTGCACGTTACTGCAGTGTGAAATTTCGATGAAGTTTCACATTCGGTTCTACGTCGCACACAAAACACGCTAGTAAACAATATTATGTACACGTGGGCATTCAATAACGTTCAATGGTAATCATTCAGGTCTGCACCGTACAGGTATATTTAAATAATTTGTACGTACTTTGAACCGCTATTATTATTTACTATCAATTATGTACGATTTAATGTATAGTTCATACCCTAATTCAATAAATAACATTAATTATATTACTGTCACATTACTTGAATATTATTCATTAAAATAATATTCCATTTTTAACGAAATTTTAATAACATTTCATTTTTGTGATTATAGCAATTTTGCACGTAACAAATTGTAGTGATATCACGGTACGTGTTCATAACGTTTTCGATTTACATAAAGAACATACATACATTTTCCGCGCCATACACCTTAACTGCAATGGATGTGATCCGGGCACACATCAAACGCTCGCAACTTACGAAATATAGCCCCGGGCGAAGATATAACATTTTTGACGGTTACATTGTTTGAACACGTCTCTGTGTTGACACAAAGACACCGCTTAGACGTTGTCGCAGTGCAAAGTGCAATTTTAAAATGTAAACAAAGCCCGCACCTTGAGTCCATAAACGCTATCTCGGATTTCGCCTTATTGAACCTTAGAGACGAACAATAATCTTGTCATGTTTACTTCGTTTATATGAAAAATAAGCGCGCTGCACTTATTTACTATATTAATGAAGTGTAACTTCGCAAGCTTGTGTAGTTAGGAGTAGCTTAACTTAAGAGAACTTTATTTCACTGCGGTTTTTCATCTGCAAATACAACTAAAACTTGATAGTTTACTTTAAAAATGTAATTGTTCTGACTGTTACTTTATAAAGTAATGACATATAATTATTTTGTATTATTGAAGGAATGGGCCCACTTGGGTATGGTACCACTGTCTGACAGGAAATCGACATTATAACGTCAATAAAAGATGCTTCCTTTTATTTCCATTTTTTTAAATGAATGAATAAATGTACTTATATTCAAAATGCAAATATCATAAAACATTAATGCGGGCGCAGTATCCCGCTTTTAGCTGGACGCAAATTTTCACGAGACAGCGATTAATACCGGAATAGATCTTGGTGCGGTTGCTTTCACAGATATTCAATTAGTATTTATATGGAGTGTGTACTGTGTAGGCTCGGACGATGTTAATGTGTATTGTCGGTGACAGCGTCGGCGTGGTTATGGATGAGTCGGCTCCGAGGCGGCGCTCGCATGAATCACATCGTTATCAATCATAACTTACTGACGAAGCGGCCAAGGCTCTGATTAACGGGAGCCACTATGACCGCACCGGACTAATCACCACTGCCACTGTCCATTCACCACCTATTTATCACCTCATTTTCATGAAGTATTGTATTTTAAATACTATGTTCATTGATTTTTTGTGATATTAAAATACCGCGATTTACATCGAGCATCGTATGACTTCCTTTTAATTGTATTGCAAAGCTTTTGTAACAAACACCAATTGATTGATGGAATTTATTTAACAAACACAATATAACCAAATGGTTTCAAAACCATAGGTAATCTACCCTAATACAAAATGTTTATGATTAGGGAAATAAATTATTATAGGAGTATAATGCTACACTTACGGATGCCAAAAGTTTGCTTCAGAGAGTCGTTAAAAATATATTTCTATTTATTTTATAACATAAAAGCATATTTTGTAATACTAAAAAATTACACCATTCATTTCTTATGCCAGTGTGTCAGTACTAGGTACACGAGAACATATAAAATCGGACGCATTAAAAGCATACATTTCGTGTCTGCGCGCATAAGCCGCCCCTCTGAAAAGATTTGATGGCGAGGTTAGAGATTTATGTCAAGGATCATAGAGGGCGGGATCGGGGGATTTCAGCGCTCCTAACATCCGACTGTGCCCTTTGTGGCTGGAGCACTATCCGGCTTCAGTCCACTTTGTACCTCTCACTTGCGCTGCCACTTACCTCATGGGACGTTTTAATTCCATTTCGAGAAAAATCCGCGCCCGTCCGATCCTCTCAGTGGCTTAAACCGAGAGTCCGTGGAGACCACCAGTCGAGGGTTCTTGCATTTATCAATAAAAGTCCAGTGTCAAATGTTAAGTTGTCACGGTTACGTAGTATTTAATAATTGCCTTTATTGGCAAATTTTATATTGAATTTAGATGTTCAGTTTTCAGCTCACTCAAACAAATTGAATGTCTTTGGGTTTATTTATGATAGGTATTCACTTTAACACTCAACCCATGCCGCAATAACTAGCTCGAAAGACAAACACGTCCATTTAAATAAGCAAATTATGCACGGGAGTTTAAATAGCAAACAAATAATTCAATAAACATGCGTTTGTCGTTCCGCGGTGAACAAGAAAGTAGTAAAAATTGCTAGTTGTTTGTGTGCCAACATTGTGCTCGTTAGCCGCACAGGAGTGGAGTTACGATGTTAGACCGTTAACGAGTCTTATTACAGTCACAACCTCGTAATACAGCTAATGCACTGTTATTGCACTATCAATACGCAGTGAAACGTGGGAATGCTTTATTATCTGCATTTTTGCTTTATATTCATCCCCGTTTTATGTTGCTTTATTATTTTAAGTTAGTTTTTTTTAGGTAAGCTTTTAATTGAAAGTAACGATGCCATTATTACCTTTCTTTATTAGTAATATGGAATATTTTAGTGACTATAAATGAAATAAAGGTCGATAAAGTACGGCGGAATATAATTGCGGATTTAAAGGGCCGAATGTTTTGCCAAAATAAATAATAATGAAAAAATAACCGTCGGTATAAAAGTGCGCAAACAGCTATTTAGTACTTTACTATTTTACTGCATAAACAAAAATAAAAGGCTGTAACGACAGCTAAAGATAGAGATAGGGGAGTAGACTACAATGAGTATAGCGCCAGAGTGAACAAGTGTGATGTAAAATCTATAAACTTTAACCGTCCCGAAATAAAAAAATCGGTACGAGACATTGCTTTAATTCTCACTTGTAATTGTAAAGAGTCCTTAACCGAGTGCTCTTAAATAAAAGTTCAATTTAGCTTTTAACTTAAAATAGAAACGATTGTGTCCTCGGACAATCGTTGAAGAATCACATTAGAAGCAATAGAAAATACAGAAATTAAATCCGCTTCCGATCCTTGGCGAAATAAAACCACATTTGAAGCAGTTGCAGTGTTCCGCAACGGGGAGTTGCGTCCTATTACGTCCGAGTCCAATCACGGCCGTCGAGTTGATGGGACTTAGCGTTGCTAAGTTTTCACCACTCCGCTTTGCCGGTGATATCTCAATTTCACGAGGGGTTTCCCGCTTCCCAACATTAATTTGTCCGCCAAGTTAGAAGTGAAGGGCGTATTCTCTTATAAATGCCTTGCGCCTATCGGCATTTGCCGCTTTGTGTTCACTTCCGTGTTCACACGCTATTGTTTTAATGCTTGCACCAATCGTTTTAAGCTCCACAGGAATTGGGCATAAAGAGCGACTAATTAGGACGCATAGTCAACTCGCTATTGTAGAATTCATTAGCGAATTGTATCCGAGCCACGACAAAGGTATTACACACAAATTCGTTAAATGAATAGACCATTGAAAATGCTCAATCTGTTTAAGCTGTCTTCATGTTATGATGCATCTGAATACGCTCTGTAGCGCGCCGACATTAAAATACAACGAACGGAGCCATCGAATGGGAATTAAGTTACAGCGATTCATAACAATAGGGTAAAAACCTTGATAATTATACTCGTAAACTGAGTTTGTGGAAGCCGCAAAACGAAATTTAATTTGCCCTGAACGCTGCATCAGAAATAAAGTTAAAACAGTCGCTGCAGTAGGCGGCAGTACGCCCAACTTCTAACGCAAATGAATAGCGAATGGGAAAAGTTGGGCTGAGAAAAATGATGTCCCACTCGGCGAGTCGAGCACGGACCATTGTCGACAACTCACGGCTGCCATGTTGTTTTCCGATATTATTGTTATTAAATTCAAATAAACGTTGAATTGTTTGTTAGCTTTGTCCACCGACTGGCGCCAAACTTTTACTCACTCGTGAAAAACGCATTAGATTACAGAAAAAAATAAAATTGTACAGAAATATAACAACAATCCACTATAAAGTTATATCGCTAAGTCCACTAAACACGTTATTTTAGAATTTAATGACTTTGCTCATAGAAAATAAATAGACCCCGAGTGTGCAGGTACAAATATGGGGCCACGACTATCAATGTTAAACTGTTACCCGTAGGTACGCAGTTAGAATCGAGTAGATAAGAGACTAAGTCAATTCATTCCAGATAGTTCGAAAGCGAGTCATTAAAGGGAATGAAACGTGCGGCAATAGGAACTTTATTTTATGGCTTTACTTTACAAACAGTTAAATAAAAACAAATAAGCGTTCAGCACTCACCGTTTTTGCCGTTTGCGCCGATACGGTGTCTGGATATTGAATAAGAGCTTGGAATGAATCTGAAACAAGAAACATTTTGTATTATTAAAATCCATTTAGAGATAAAGTTTTTAATCTAGCAATAAAAGTTAAAACTTTTGGGTCGCTTAAGAATAAATTGGCGCGTGGGGCGATTGCTACGTGGGTATCTTCATAGTAAAAATATTCAGTGTCGCGGAACAATTTTCAAGTGCTCGTGTTAGATGTCTCAGAGAATTTCTGACAGGCAATATCTTGTTCGCAAGAACGCTCAAACAAGGTGAAATTGGCGCCCAACGCGGAGCGCTACGCGATCCGCCAACTCTTGAAGAGTTAGTCGCATCGTGACTCAGGTGCACCGCAGCTATTCTATAATTTACAACACTTTCAGGAGCGGCAAATTTGTTTACTTCATATAAGTAAATACATTTCACACAAATTTCCGCACGTGTTTACCCGCTCCCGTAACCTTACCGCTAACTGCAAGGTAATTGTTTATTTTCTTACATTGTTTAAACTGTGATATCTATACTAATATTGAAAGCTGAATAGTTTGTTCGTTTGTTTGTTTTAAAAAGTGAACATTTTTGCCTTAACATTATTTGGTTTCTATGAATACTTTAGGAGATTCGTTTTTAAATATCTCCGCAGCAATATAATGTTTAAGTACCGTATTCGCATTTTTATTATGAAGAATAAAAAAGACGGGACAGGACGGGATGTAACGGAACGGGAACTAACGGGACAGGATGTAGTGGGACAGGATGTAAAGAGACGGGATGTAATGGGTCGGGGTGTAACGGGACGGGATATAACGGGACGGGAAGGGAAAAGCAGCATAGAGAACGGTAGTCACGTTGAGTTTATATTATATAAACCAGTTAGTACGCGAAATAATATGATTCTGATGTGGACAGGAGTCAAAAAGTATCTGCACCTGTTCGGAGCTGTGCCGGACCATTATGGTTTTAAAAGAATAATTAATTTAAAATCGCACATTTTAAGTAGGCTTATCAAAGCAAACATTAAGTAACAAAACAGTCATAAACAATGAGGGAACGTGGGAGTTGAATGTGTTCTCACATTCGACGTGAATAGCCCCCGAAGTAATATAGTTAGTCGTCGAGTCTATTTACTGCGAGAGGATAAGCGTTAAACCCCCTAATTTAAGGCATGATCCCGACGATCATTGCCATCCGTTGGGCGAGAACATAAATTCACATTTTTAGGCAACTTGGGGCGGTCGCCGTGGCTACATCTGCGCTGCCCACATAAGGTAACATTACGCGGTCCCACTTCCACTTTCACAGGTATTAACGTACTCTTATAAAATATTTAAGCGTTGTTACACGCACCATTACTGAAAAAAATATTTCATGAATTATCACCACAAATGTGATTATCCGTAGGTGTGAATAAGGACAATAAGATAGGACCGCAAGTAAATTTGAGTGGAAAATAGGCTCACATTTTTAACAACAAATTAAATTATTAAGTAAGAAGATACTTAATTTTATCAAGAATTTTAAAAAAAATCTTACAAGTAGCAATGAAGGCTATCTTGCAAAATATTTCATATAAATTGAATCACCAGTTATACAGGAAAAACGGATTCTTTTTCGCGAACACATTACATCGTTGAACCGCACTCATCGCTAATAATTTCCTCTTACCTATGTAATAAATATAGAAAGTAAAACCACTCAAGCCAAGAAACGTCGGCGTAAATTAAAAGTAACGCGCTGTCTCCTTCATACATAGTTAAATGCTCTTTAAGGCGCCATATTTCCTTGGGCCAGCCATTTGGGAACGTTAAAATGGAATGCATAAAAGGCTTACGATAAATTTGAGTTTTTATGTAATTACATCGTGAATAAGCAAAAAGTATTTTATGTTAAAACAATTATGGAAGTGTCCGTTTTAATTATATATCAATGACGAAACTAAATGATAGTTTAAACATGCTTTATATATTGTTTTTACGTGGAAAAGTATAAAAATAAATGAAATAATTAGCAAGAAAGTTTTTATATTTAATGTTGAGTTTTGATTTATATTATATTTATATTTTATATTACGTATGGAAGGATAAGATAATGTTGCGTTGTTGTTGTTGTTGATAATGTTAAATGTTGCCAAAGCGATATAGAACTTGTAAACAAGATTTTTAAAGCTTGATAGAAACACAATTAATTTCACGCTAACATAATATTACACGATGGATAAATAAAATACTATAAAAAATTTAAATAAGGTTTATTCAAAACAAAATAAAAAAAACATTATGCTTAACATATTATAGATAATATTAAAAATAAACCAAGGTATTTACCACGTTACTCAGATAAATATTGAAATTATTAAAAATAACTGGCTGGAATATATGATTAATTTAATTTGTATTAATTATCACAACAAATTCATGAAATCGATTTTAAACTTAACTTGTCTCCATAAACACACAAATCAAAACAATCGAAACTCAATCAACAACTTTGATCTGCCCATTCAACAATAAGCTGATGCAATGTACAAGGTAAGAAAATACGTGGTGTGTAAACAATTTCCTGAACGTGAACCGGCCTTGATTAACATTGGTGCTACCGTGGTTATTCAAGAGTCGTGGCCGGAGTTTCACCCAGACGTCATTTACCTCCATAATTTACGTTTCACTTAAAATATTCAACTGTTTTATGGACACAAGAAATTGCATTGAGTAAAGGCAACAATTAGCGTGGAACGTTTTCAAAACGTGGGCACAGAGAGAGAGTGTTCGGTGGCGTTTATTTACTCGAGCTGAAATATTCAAGCGCTAATTCAATAAGCGGTTCCGATTGCGCGCAAGATATTCAAATCTCAATCAATCTGCAGCGTACGCGCCGCTTCATTATATTTCATTAAAAATTCAACCGGAATGCGCAATTACTTTGTGGAATATTTAAACGCCAATGTCTGCGTAAACACAAGATGGAAGGTGCGGTAAAATTAAAATTTTGTAATCCGTATTTCGCTGTTGCAAAGAGGTTGCTTCCGCTATGTTAATATTAAGCGGTGGGGCGGCGGTCCGCTGGCCGACCGATTACTGTATAATTTGATATCTTAAATCTCGACGTCTCCCCTGCAATGAGCGAGCTCTGTCAAGCCTGAATGCGTCCTCATTCGTAATTTACGCGCCCTTTCAGCTATCCTCTGTAACTCGGGTACTTGCAAATTGCTAAATACTTGAACAGTTCCGTCGTTAGCACGTTTACATATAAAAACTTATTCAATTAACAGTTTTACAAACCACGGCACCCGTATTAATAACATAATTACTAATAACGCAGAATAAGATGTACACAGATCATATCCTTCGCCGAATTAAATCCTTAATTAAGGAAGAGCAATGGCGATACAGACACGACACCGCCGCAAACAGGGTACGCATAATAATTGTAGCGGTCTACTACACCTTAATAAAGCCAATCGGGGTTGGTGAGGGATGGGGGGCGAGCGGACCACGAGGGGGTTGGATTACGGCGACTCCGCGCTCTTCATTGAGATTTGTTTCGGGATTAGGATCTCTTTTGATAGCAACCTCCGTCAGGTTGTAGCCAGCCTGCTAACAAGGCGTGGCCGCTTATAAACAGTTTACCTCGCCTCTTTCAATATTAACACCATGCAAACTTGATTCATCAATTGTGTACCATTGTGTACACATTAACGCGCCACTTTGCAAAAGAAAGACACAGAAAGAGCAATAAACACACTTCGTTTACTAACAGCTGTTTATTTATTAATAGACAATCTGGGCTAAGCGATGGATTATCATTTTCACATCCAAATTAAAAAGGAAAATTGAGGTAGGCAAACTAAATTATCGTTACACTACATACCGGGTATATCAAGACCGCGACCGAAAACGAAGCCGGGTGGTAGTTTTAGTGGTTATAGTAACAATGCAACTAAAAATTTCACAAAAAAAGCGACAGATTATTTTTGGCAATATGTTAAAAATCTTCGTTTTTAGGTGGAAAATCCTTAGTTTTTGCGAAAATAGTAATTTAAATCCGTACGTACCATTGCGTCTTTAAAAATAAAAAGGTGTACATAATTATTTTGGAAAAAACATGTATTTTTCACTGAAAAAAAGAAAAAAAAAATTACAAAAATAATGTCGATTTTTATAGCGAAATTTTTAGTTCCATTGTGTCTGAAGTCACTAATACTACCACCTGGCTTCGTTTTCGGTCGCGGTCTTGAGATACCCTGTATTTTTTTCAATGACAAATCTGGTATTTATCCGTAATTTGTGCTAAAAATGTGAATGGTCTCTATTAATCCTCTTTAGCACGTGCGTAAATCGTATTGGGAGAATCGAAAGCGAAAATGAAAACGATATATGCGGTTTATTTGCTTCCCGCGAGACAGGGTAATTGAAGTAAGGATTTATACGTTTCGGATATGCGATCTACTTCGATCTAGGCAAGAGAATCTTCGAGTGAGTTGATAGATTTTCATGCGAATGTATTGGGATATTGACGTATGAATTTAAAATGAAGTTGTGAGTAGTGTCGCACAGAAAGTGTGTTTGCTGCACGTCCCTAGAATTGTCACGGGCGTAAATAAAATATGCAAAAATTCCAAAGCTATTTTCTCCAATATTTTGACAATGCAATAAAATGTAAAACGCGATCGAAAACAATACATTTCCATTTACTAGTTATTTACATAACAATTTACAAGAGTTACGGTAAAGGTGTGCTCAGTTAAAATGTTTCATACTGGTATGAATATTCAACAGTCGCGAGGAATACGGTGAAATAGTGCACAGACAAAAGCGTATTACAATTGGACAATGATGAATGCGGTAAAAAAGCAAACAGCCGTTTGGAAGCGGAGCAAGGGTCCGCCGTGCGACGTTCGGAAATTGGAAATGCTGCATTAGCGGAGGTGCCGTCACGATACCGACAAGTTATGAGCGCATCTGTACTCTGTACTCTGTAGTCTGTACTATGTACCGTGCAGTGCCGCGCCGAGAGCCGCCCCCGATCCGCCCGCCTCCGAGCAATGCGACTTTGTTCCGCAACAAAACCGATTAACTCAAATGGCATATCACCAATGCGATTCCGTTTCGATACCGGCCACCGAGCACAGTGCTGTATTTAAAAATTTGTAACGGGCATAAAAATAACAACTACTACTCCGTTCAGAATTTTGCCTGGAGCATGTAAATAACAAATGCATCTTTGTTTTCAGGAAACACTCGCGTCAAAACTACCTGAATCTATTTCCACCAAGCACGTGAATTCTGATCAGTATAACCGAGAACGAACAAACATTATAATAACTAATTTAAACGGTTCCTGCAAGCGCAAAGACATGGCAATTTAATGTGGCATGGAAAATAATAGGTACGTATAATAATAGCAGCCGCGGTTTTGGGTGAAAAATTTCGTCGCCAAGTAGAATAACCTCGGGCAATGTCCCGGCGAGGTTTTTAAATAAAGTTGATTTGAGGTTCTCAACTAGGCAGTAGGCAGCAGTATAATTAGGCGAGTGAGCAACACGGCTCCGCACGCAGCGCGCCCGCGGGCACAGGGGAGCTTATCAAATATGTACCTACCTGCCTGCCTCCTGTGTGCCGGATTTATTTAGGATATGCATGAGGGTACGATTTAAATTTTAAACGGATTGCGCCCTTGGATTTCGGCCCTGTGTTGTGTTTGGTAAATCTATCACTATAACACGCCAAGCTGAAATTAATTTTAAAGCCTCAATTCGATTTATTAATGGTTGTTTTAGCCTCTGTAATCCTGTGGGCTTGTTATGGACAACGCGCTAGTGATAACGGATTTACCAAATAATAATATATTACATAATACTTTGCAAATTACATGGAGCTATTGCATAATTAATGTATGTTTTCTTTTAGAACAGACAGTAACAATTTGTGTTTTACAAATCAATCAGATTGAGAAAAAAAAAATTAAGTTAAAATATATTTAAATTATAATAAACGCGTTTCTTCTAAATGATTTACTATGCTAATCGCTCTGTTATTTATTATGTTTCTACTATTAGTTTTGTAAAAGTAATCTTCAGTGGTGGACGTAAGTGTTAAATTACTTTAAATATTATAATCATATTACGAGTAGTCAGTGATAATAAATTTATTGTTGAGCTTTTTGAGACTATAATTATACATACTACGACTTTAATTAAACATTGAAAAAATAAACATCGATACTATTTCTCTATTTCCACAACTCGCATGGCATATTATGTTTAATATACATACCGTTATCAAATCATTTAAATCTAAACTGTATATAAGTAATATTTGACGCAATTCTTCACATTCAATTAAAAAAAATATTTTAAAAGTACTTACTGTTTTTGGTGAAAGTAACGATCTTGAGCACCTTTCCGTACCGCTGGAAGATGGAGTAGAGTACGTCGAGGACTATGGGGTACAACATGTGTTCTATGATCACACGCAGCACTGTGTTGGGACCACCCTGCAACAATACCATTATTACAAACCGTTGTTGCTACACTATTTCTTGGACAAAAGTATGGTACTCGTATCTTAAATAATACGAGTAGGTAATTATTATGCAATCGTTTACTATGTTTTACTAATTTGTATAAAAATCGCCTAACAGTAAGATTGTAATTGCAAAACTAAAATAAACTTTTGCTGCATTTAGGACTTACATCTAAGTAAGTGAGTTGCTTATTATGAAAATTAACTAATGGACGAAGTCAATTTTCAATCGTAGAAAAGACACACACGCAAAGGGGAATCAATTTGCATTATGTATATGGTATACAAAGTGTTATCTTTTTCATTTATGTTATTGCTAATGCACATTGAATTAGAAATATACAATTGCAGTAAAACTGATAAAGTTCCAGTCTATTGGAGCTATTAAAACATCAAAGAGCCAAACAACATTTAATGGTAAAGGGGACATCGTTTCCGACAATTAGACATCCGATAGACACTTATCTCGCGGCTCCGAGCTAAGATGCAAGCAACTTGTTACAGACTCGGAACATGACAGACCTTATCAAATACAGAGCTATATTTCCACTTATTCGAGACGGCAATAAGCTCACATTGTATTTTAAATTTTCTATCTATCGAGTTCGATGTGTTTTAATATTGATGTATTTGTGAGATGATAGAATTTTCAATGGCTGTAATTTTATCTTTCTGGTATAGAACTTTAAATAAGTGCCATTGTATGTCGGAAATATAATATCTTTTGTATTAGGATCTGTGGTTTCTTGTATCTTCTTAAAGTTCTCGTATATAATTTTTATTAAAGTATTCTCTTTTTTATATATCGCTGAGTTTTAAAAGAGATCGGAGTAGTCAAATGTATACCCACTACAATAAAATAAATTTAAAGCATAATTATTGTATCTATTTTTGGACTTCAATCAACTCCGTTGATTAAATTCTTTGCATCGCAATTATTAATAAACTATACAAAACGACGCAGTTTATATGTATATAATAATTATCTATTATACTAACAGAAACATTTCGCTTCTGGCATGTTTCTGTTAAGTTATCATAACTTAAATATCGCATAAGCAAGGAAGACATATTGACTGATGTGACATCGCAGCTAAAGCTCCAGGCGACAATACGGCTAACCCGGCTGTCTCGCAATTTGTATGCAACAAACCATTAAGATCGTGTAACCACGGGGAATACTCGCACTATACTCGAATGTGACACACGATAAACTTGCTTTATGTATGTGTGTAACCATTATTGACCCTCATTATTGTGTGTAGACATGGGTTTCTCGAATCTTGGGAGACACTGATTTTAGGGGCGTGACTTGTGCCAAGAACGCTACTGACATTATTCACAAAAAAAAAACGTGTATGTACACGCTCCATAAATATCATGGAAAAATGGACTTCGTGAAATAGGATGTCACGTGTGTAATTGTTAGCTGTATTTATTATTATTATTTTCTAACGCTACTTCTGTTCTGTTTTTGCAATTAGATTTTATATGGATCTCATGGGGTTATTCCAAGTGATTCCCACTGGAGGCTATTATATGTGATTGACTAATGACTTACGATATCTTATCTTCTGTATTCAGGTACATGTAATAAAAAATGTGTTGTATTTAAAAAAAAGCTTTATTTTTTTAGGAATAGTAGGCAAACGATCAGAAGGGTCGGCTCAGATGGTCAGTATTCCCTAGAATCAGTACCAGTACCAATTCAGCACCAGTAACATTTGTAATTTCTCTTAATGTTTAAAATGACTGTTTAATTATAATAGATACCTGTATTTCTGTGCCGCCGTTAGCGGGTTGCAGGGCAGCGCCGGCGCCCGCCACTAAAGCTGCACCCGCGCTGTTTGAAATGGCCTGTGCGGCCTGCAGCGCCGCCTGCGCAGACGCCGACTGAAACAAAAATGCCTTTAGAAATACAAATATGAAAAATATGACATTTGTGATTTATTAGGTCATATAGAAATGTATTATTTTATTTATTTATACTTCATTGTAAAGTACAATCGGCGGTCTGATCGCAAAATGGCGATGTCTTCCAGATAACCTTTAGAAAATGTATTTTGTGTCTCTTGGCATATATTATTTTTTTAATGAGGTATTTTCTGCGGTGAGGAAGATCTTGTGGTTTGGCGATCCTCATATTGTGATTACAGTATACTGAATATTGAGTAATAAATAAATATAAAATTTTCATCTCATGGACCTATAATATTATGTGTAGATCTTACCTTACTAAATCCCAACAAACCCTCAACTATCGAAACAACTTCATTAACAAAATCTCCAAAAAGATTTTTAGCTTTCACGAAAAAATTCATGGCACTAATTATTTAGAAAATAAATTTGTAAAGTCGTCCACTAGCTTGATAAACAAAGTATAAAAAATTTGGGTATGCACGCGTCAGCCACGTTCGTGTGTGTTTAAGACTACCAGATAACATTGACCGCATCAAACAAAAGGCGACCATAAACTTATTTTGTATCGTCGGAACAATTGGTTACTTTGTCCCGTAACATAGGGGCAGGCTTTGTGCTTCCGTGTACCAGATAAGGCGTTAATAAATTGGCCGTGTTAATAGCAAAGAGAATTTTTCGCACGTGGACGGCGTCAACACTTTGTTGCGGGTAAAAAAGCGCATGACGTGCCGGTGAAATACGTTACGTTTACACACAGCGATCGCGTGCAAGGGGTGAGGAGTACTTTGATCCTATGTTTTCACGTGGCTTTGTGCTCGACACCGGCCTGACAAGCGGGCAGGCCAGACACAAAAATAAGGCTTTAACCGTGTCATGGTAAGCCTGCCGCCGACGGCAAAGGCACCGGTACAAATTCTCGTTGACTTGTTTCTCGCTCCGCTTTTTCCGACACATATTCTTTATGTCCGTTTTGAAGAACGCATATTTTCTTTGTACTGTAGGATTATTTTTTAAATTCATAGCGTATTAAGACATATTTTCAGTTGACATTCTGTACAATGGAGATTTCCCACACAATATTTATTTTTGGTGATTGTGAATATAGAGAGTAGTAGTAAAAGTCGGTGAAGAGTTGAAATTAAAATATAATAAAAGCTTATAATAACGTATAACTAATTTATTATATTTAAAATACATTTAAAACAATGAATACAAAAATTACACTGAAATGAAATTTGAATTTCGGGAAAGGAACACGCAAGGACGACGTTAAGGAACGCGATTCCATCAAAAATATTTTCCGTGTCACCGACGCCTGTGCTATACCAAACTGCAGAGTTATTTAAAAGGTCTTATTCTGAGGACGCGCAATCTTTCACCGCGACCACCGCCAGACATTCGAGCGACGTCGACGCGACAAAATAACTCCGTCCGCCATTGGAGAGTTCTATTCAGTCGCCACAAAAACCTTTTGCATCGCATGATTGATCAAAGCTTTTACGTTTAGTTCTTTAAAATGCACCGTTCGATATAATATTTTCAAATTCAGATAACAAAGCCACATTTGCGTTATAATATTTAGGATTACAAACGTGACGTAAATGCGAGAATGATTTCTCTTTTCGCTTGAATCGATAACAATGCGTAGTCTGTCTTTCGTCGCAACTCCCTTGTTATAAGTTTTAATAGTGCGCGATACAAAGAGCTTCCGAAATGTGACGACAAAGTAAATCTTTGTACACTACCACTCTATTTAATATGACAAATATTTGTCGTAATGTCACGTAGCAGCTTTTTGACTTTATAACCGTATGATTAAAATAATTTCGTTATCCTCTTTAAATAATGTGTGTCCTAACTTTGACGCCGAATTATGAAGAATTTAAATGAAATTAAAGTAATCGTTTGTTTTTAGTAAAGTTAATAGTATCCTCCTCGACGATGGTAACGAGACGACTCTAATACAAACATCGCATCATTAACAAGCAGCTTCGAGCCGTGTGGTAGGAAATGGAGATGACAGATGAACGTCACAACATTGTTTTTAAAATTAGCGACATGAATTTACTATTGTTCATTATAATATAAGGGCAGGGGTATTAAGTTTGGCTGTTCGACATTACCTTACATCCCGCAATTGCACCTTTTTATATTTATAATATAATCTATTGGCGCTTCATTCATCTAGCACCTTGTACAGAGTACGAACCTTGGAGCATTGGGTTCCATTCCTAGGCCAGGCAATAGACTTTCCAAATGGATTTTTTTAAATTAAAAATATCGATTTAATTTTCTGTTCCTCTATACTGTTGGGTGTATTTATTTATTGATTGGACCAGATAATACAAATATATAATTGTGAAATATCTAAAGAAAATGTCTACTGGTATATTCTGGTCTTTACTCAAGTAACATTAATAAATCCTGTGAACAACCAGCTCTGGACAGCTGCATTCATGAATACGATATTTGAAACTTAATCGGTTAATGGGATCTTTATGGAGAATTCAGCCGGTTCTAGGCAGCAAATATCATGAAGCGATAGCGTTGCAGCGAAACTTAATACTTTTGATAATTAATAAATACGTATTATTTTAACATTTAATTTATACTAAAATCTAATAAATTCATCATTAGTTCTAAAACTCATGTTCGTCATCTATCATTTTCGATGCCTTATTTAAGCAATGTGACATTATAAAAAACATACGTACGTTACTCGTTAAATGAATTAAATTACATTTCACGACCGATTGTCGCAGTGGCATCTTCAGCAACAAAAACTTCATTGTTGATAATAAAATTCTCACAGGTAACAAATGTTCATAATAATTATTTATGTTTTAGTGATCGATTATTTAAACTGGTTTCCAGCTTCTTAAATTTTAAAGAAATACAACATTAAAAACAATGTCGACATAATCTTGAGTTCCTTGTAGAAGCTGAATAAGTAAACGGTTAATTTGAAACACATCACGTATTTACCGATAAATATTGACACTGTCAGCGGGTATGTGGATTTACACAAATAGATAATAGACACCTAGTTGTATCCGTTTTGAGTTAAATCATCACATTAATTAGCCGCCATATTGACATAAACGCTTGTTTGCAAATCTGACAATTAGATTAAACAATCTGTAACTATTTATTAATAAACAAATGGAACGATTTAGGTAGATTTTGATATTAAACAACAAAGTGCGCGGCCAAATGGTGGGTTTTAGTTCGATTATAATTAGGTTGTATGAATTATCGGATAAAATGATTTGGCGTACTCGAATTAAATGAAAACTAAAAGGTTCAAATGCGCTGAAACTAGATAAATAAATTATTCTAATATTATTTAAAAGCTAACAGTATTATAAATGAAACCGTGTTTGGTTGGTTTAGTAATTAATTGGGATGACTTTTGGAGTTGGTTTAGGGAAATAGTATAGACTGCTAATCTAGTATAAATGCCTGTTTTAACGAGATTTATCTGAAACGTAGCTAGTTATAGTTCTAAAAGATATGCAAGTGAAAAATGAGAGTGATGTTAAGGGATTACAACCCAGGAACGCCTACAATAGTATGTAGGTAGCAGGTGCGTTACCGACCTTTGAGAACAAACGGGACAAAGGAGGGTGAGCCACAGATTATTGGGTGTTCGATAATTTCACTCAGCGGCACGATAAAACCAGGTTATTTATTTTTAGGATTATTTTATACACCGTAGAAATAGCCATTTTGTATACGCATTTCTTGAAATATGTATATTAGGGAACTCCACTTTTTCAATAGGTTAAGAGTCAAATAGTTATTGATATGTTTTAATACATGATAATATATAAAGTTTCGTTATTTTGACGCGTCAAATCCTCTCCGTTTATAAATCACTTCCAACCTTCGATAAAATATATTCTAGACTAGATTCTGCCGCAAACTTTGTCTCCGTGATAAGCTTTATTTGAAAATAACATTAATAATTTCCCATTCCATCTCGCCCCGTCCCGTTATATCTCACCCGTCCCGTCTCATTCTCACAAATGAAATGTAATCCAGTCCCATCCCATCTGTTTGAATATAAAAAAGTAACAAATCTATTGAAATTCCTTCCTCATCCCACGGGAACACTAAATTATTCGGGATAAAAAGTAGCCTAAGTGTTAATCCAGGGTGTCAGCTACCGCCATACCAATATCATACCATTTCATCGAAATCCGTTAAGCCGTTTCTGAGTTCACCGCGCAAAACCGCACAGACAAACAGACAAAAAATCTAAAAATCATTGTTTTGTGTTCTATTACGTTAATAAAGACCCCCCATATTAGTTTTTCCCATTTATCTTCCATGTACAGACATCGATCGGTTACAAATTTATTATATGTATAGATTTCGGATGAGCACTTCAAAAACTTATTAAAAACTTTATTGTTAAGGGACATTATTATTTTATGGATTATTTTTTTCTTCAATGACATACCACTTGAATGTATGTATATTGTAAGATAATATAGTAAATCTTATTTCAAACTATTACAATTTATTGTTACCTGAAGGTGTATGTATTTTAAGACTATTTTTCTACACCTCGTAGTTCGAAATACAAATGTATTAATATTAGCAACCCGGCCACTTTTGGCATGTGATTTTGTTCCCGACACTGTATTGTAGTATATATTTGATCAAATATTCCAACGTTTTTAAATGAACTGATTTGACATCCTCCGTGGAGCAGTTGGTTAGATACCGGCTGTAAAACCAGACGCCGCGGGTTCGATCCCCGCACCGAACAAATGTTTGTCTAAACCACAAGTATTTGTTTCGGGTCTGGGTATTTGTGAGACCGAAAAGTCTCTCGGTTTCCCGATACCCACGACACAAGACTCGATCTTAGTGTGGTCAGGACTATGTATGTGACTGTTGGTATTTATTTATGTATTTATTTATAATTATTAAGATGAGAGGCCGTCTATTATATTTTGTACGTTATATTTATTAATTATTATAGTTTCCTCATCCACCTCAATTACGTCCGATGTAAATTGTACTTAAGAACAATTTCTCGACATTATCAGCTATCAAAACGGTTGAAGGTTTGTTTTTGATAGGTTTCGAGGATAAACGAAACTAATTACGCGTTTTAATTAATCCTCCTATTGGGTGTTTTGTTACCGAAAATATTGATTTTCTCTCCCTAACGTGCGGTATAAGACGAAAGAGAGGAAATAATCATTAATAAATGTGTCTTCCGTTTTTACTCTCGGACGTCCGAACTTCCCCACTAAACTTCAGAATGCAATGCTGTTGTCAAGTTTCAAGACGGAGCTATAAAACTAACATAAATTCGTTAATGGTAATCAAGCAGCAGACGTCACTTAAAGGGTTAATTTTTACTGCTTGGAAATACTGAGCGCAGACGTTAATTTTATATAACCTGAAGGCAGACTGAAAAAGTGACTAATTAATGACAGCCAAGACGAGTCGAGTCTATTAGCATCACTAACACGATGAAAAATCTATAAAGTATTAGATGTCTCTTAGCGTGCTTTTAACTTAGTTATAAATATTAAAATGGTCAAATAAATAGAGCGGAGCGGGGGCGTTTTAAGTTTTGACGAATCATTTTACAGTCGGCACACGCACGGCCCCTATCGGGGTGGAATCGTATAGACAGAACAGTAATAGTTTAGTAACTCAATCAAATCCGAACAACGTCCTCGGCAGTGTCCCGACGCGGCATGCGGGTTTATTGAATACTGTTATCTTAATTGTGGGTTCATGATGCCTCTAACAACGATTAAATTAACAGGTCGGCTGCAGCTTTGGGATTGTGCCTATGTATATTTCTCAATTGGAATCGTCGGCTTTAACGTTCGATCACATGCCGCACGATAATCCGTTTGTACTTGTAATAGGCCTAATTGAACCATCGTAACGTTATTACGTGGTGGTATACGCGTTTTGAACCGGATTCCTATTAACTGTTGTAAATCTACACGAGGTTTACCGTTTGTTGTGTAATTAAAAATTGGATTGTCTGTTAATAGAATGTTTGCGTTGTTAGTGGAAATGTGAGTCGGAATGTGGTTTTCTAATTGTTTGCTTGCTTGATCGCCTATCGTGTTACGTAAAACGATTGTGAAATGTTTGCGTTCAATAATTTTTGTTGCCTGCAAATATTTCATTTATAAGCACTTGGTGATTCAATAAGGTTTTAGATCTTCTATGTATTAATACTTAAATTTTAAAAATGAAATCTAGTTATAGGAGCGATATTAAAAATAATTAAATTAAGTATTATTTCCAATTTCCCTTTTGAAAGTAGCTAATTTTTCCTTCTCAAGGTTAAAATTACAGGAAGTTTCTGGCGAACAAACAGAAAATGGACTTACGACCCGATCTAGACTTGAGTTCAAAAAGAATGTAGGCCAACATGTCAGCCGAACAAAAAGTTTTACAGTCGCTACCCTAGAAATAACTTACTTCTGTATAAATTGAAGTTTCGTGGCCACCCAGGTCAAATCCACGTTCACTCGTAGATACTGTCACAGGTCCGACGAAAAAACTTACCTGTTGGTTATTGTTACAATTGAATTCTTAGGGGCTGTTTACACTTTCGTTGATCATATTTTATATGTGGAAAAGTATATTATTTCACAATAACAACTCACTACTCACTACAGTATAAATTGTCTATGTTTGTCATCCAGACATATGGATAGATTAGTGGGTTGGTTTAACCGTATATTCAATTTTCAGTAACTGCCTGGATATTGTTTCGATTAGAGGTCGCCGGAGTCCAAAAATCTTTCCCCCTGCATTTCTTCTGTCACTCATTTTTACGGGCCATCAGATCACTTACACTGCTTAGTTTTGCGGCCAGAGGCGACAATCTACCATCGGGTGTAGCCCCTTTGTCCCACCCATGAATAAAAGAATGAAATGTGTACTGACTGCATTGCTGTGGGTCTGGTCGGTCTTGAGTTCCTTGTGGTTGGAGAACTGCACGTAGACGGCGCGGCCCCGCAGCTGCGCCACGCACCCGCCGAAGTACGCCACCATCGCCACCGCTGAGATCTCCTCTGCCATCTCGAGGAAAGCCTGCAGAAAACATGTTTAATACTATATGTTCGAGAAATATGGTAAAGTAGTGACAAAAATATTTAATGGAACTTGTCTCTGCCATATTATTTTTATAGACAATATTTCATCTAATTTACATTTTTTTTAAAACATACTCTGTTTGTTTTACATATATTTTACATAATGCAATCATAGCCTCAGGGAGTTTTTCCGAGCAAAAGCTTAAGTTGTCTCTAATATCTGTATGCTTTAAGTTACCTACATAGCTTATGAGTTTAACTATTTAGCCATCCTACGTAATCATAACAATATAATATTGAATATTATATGTCATGAAGCAGTCGTTTACGTTCATTCACCATCCTAAGTGTGAAACGCGGTGATTTGGAACATCCATTTCATTCATATAATTAGCAAACAGGTAATTCCGCATCAATACAAATCCGAAAGGGTATTATCGGCAGAAACCCTTAATAAATCAGTAGCTCAACAACAGCGGCAGTGTAATGTGGCGTACCCTAACAACGTATATGTTTGCAAGGCATATAGAGTCCAATTAATCGGCTCCGTTCCACTCAACCATACATAAACCTAACAAAACAACACCAGATTCGCCTGTGCCGGTTGTCTACATCAATCCGAACGGACATTATGACGTGAATCAGCAATTTTAGGTATAAAATTTAGTTACCTATTTCGCATACGTATTCATAACCACAGGATTCCTGCTTTTGGCATCGGACAATACCAACGTACGAAATAAGCCGCTGCGAGTGCGCGTTAAGCCGCAAATTAAATAGAATTTGCCCCGAAGCTAATTAAAAAAAATATTATGCCTACTTGCAATGATGAATAGCGGGGCAGACAGCAAATTCAAACCGTCATTTGGTATTAAGTATTTCGTGCACTACTACACTAAATTTAAATCATGGCACATTAATTATAATGCAATCTTGCTTATTGTCTTATTCTTTTGTATTTATTACGCGTCCTATATTTTGAAATCAGAAATATGATATATATTGGAATTATTTATGTAATAAATACATATGTACAAGCACATAAAATAGATACATCGAACATATATTATTTTTATTATCTAAATACGTGCACTATATTTTTCCCTCAAATTCTGAACTAACCCTTTGACGCATTAAAACCGTATCGCTTGATGTATTAACGCTTTTAAAACGTTATAGGATCGATACGGAAACAAATTAATAGAAGCGTGTCTGTCACGGTACGACCGCTCGTGAAATAGTGTCACCGCCTCTTTCACTTTAATCACCGAGAGTGGGGGCGATTGTCTGCCCCACTCACACGGCTGTTTGCTCACCTCTCGACAGATGGGGCCTTTGTAACTAGACCTTCAGAGTATTGGTCACCATCAACTATAAACGATACTTTTCATCATCCACTTCTCGTTTACAAAGGACTCGATCTCGATATGGCCGATATTTTACGCTGATTAGTTTCCCATTCCGCTATCACTACTCAATTATCGTGATTACGTATGAATATGGAAGTCCGTATTGCCGTCACGAACTATAACACCGTACGAATTTCAATCTGCACTATTTACGGCTTATGGTCGGCAGAGAATGTAATTTATGAAAAAAATTCCAGTGCTTTGTGCGTTGAGCGCGGCTAAGAAAGGACACGGAATATTTCACGAAAAAAAAACGAGTGAGGAGCCTGCGACCGTTCATAAAAAGGGATTCGACTTGTTTCTCGTGGTGCAAGAGAGATTGTTTTCCTTCACGCTGCGATATATACGCGCTGAATGTCATACGGACTATTTATTAGACGGGATAACATTGTCGCGATCGCCCCCTGCCTTCGCGTAATAGGATTTCTGTTTTTATTATTTCATTTCTCGGTTGTAAACTAACTCATTTTTAATTTGCCAGAGGGAACCCGTAAATTTCACATTGCACGTGTCCTCGTGGGTGTCTCGACGTAAAACACGCAGTAAAACCGGCTTGATGTCTCCTTATAACTTGTCTCGTCGTTGTTGGTGCTCGTGAGATCATGTCAACATGCCTTTTGATGAATTACTAACTGTACGTTAAGAACAACTTCCCTTTTATGGCTATCAGTATTATTAATTTTACATTCATACATTAAACGTCTCGCTACAGCGCTCAATATTTTCACATTACTTCATTAAATTACAGCTTTCATTCACGGTATGTTTTTTGCCGCATTAAAGTAATTTCTTGGGGTAATGATTTATTTATTTACCTGTATGATTATGGGAACGGGGCCGTTCTACATAGGCGTTGTTAAAATACAATTCGTAGACTTAATAATAAATTTTAACAAAAGTACATACAAAGACAAAAGTGTAAATTTGTACGCCATCGGAATGAATTGGCGTAAAGAGGTGTCTATGTATCTACGTTTGTTCACGAGCCCTACTCAACCCAAATTGAAATTTATTTTAGACGTCAACGCGCCCTTAATTTCCGCTAAATATAATTTTAGATGCAATCTCGCCTTTGGGTTCAATTCGGAAAGTTATACTGTCGACTTAAATATAAGGGACGGAATATCGGCCGCAAACAGTATGGAGCAAACGTTTTAAATTTTGTGACAAGCTTTAACGGGTATATGACGTGGTGAATAGGGCTACCGAGCCGCTTCGTTTCCCTTTTTTAAATGTATCATTACAAAATAATAGCGAGTCTTTAAACATTAACTCACATTGTGGTGTCACTGTGGCCTATAAACTGAACGTTTACTACACGCGTCGAGGTATATTACAAACTTTACATTGAGCGGAAATAAGGGACGGGGCTGATATTTTGCTGTGAAGCAATTTTTAACAATTATTTTTTAAAAGCCCGTATATAGACGTATCTTTATAAACCTCTCAATAGCACTGAACGTATTCTTTGATATTTGTTTTCTATATTTTTGGCTACACAATGAATGTTTGGACTTCAAGTAGATTATTAATTATACCTGATGGCTGATATAATTTGTTATTTTCTGGGTTTTACGGCAGTTTAAATGGAATACGTCATATCAACCTTATGTAGCGAGCAGGGCATATCGACCACGAGATCCTGGCTGAATTTCCTTCTGGCAAATTCACGTTACGCAATTTTCTATTCAAAACAATTTTTTTGCCCATGATTGCATTTTATCTATACAGGTTATTGTCGTGTAGGCGGTAGGAAATAGAATCATAAAAAGGCTTACAAAAACACACGTAAAACGAAATCTTATTGGCCTGAAGGCCACCTACAAGACATGATGCCTACCAGACTAAATATGATTTTAGTGTGCGTAATTTATCTTACAATGCATTAATTTAAGCCATGAATACATAAAATAACGTAATCTAACAAAACTATAATAGCTGAAAGTTACGTTATCAAAACTTTAATGTCTATTACGTGTTGTGTTAAAAACTTGTATACGTATTTTATAGTTACGTGAACAACTACGAGAATTTACTATTTTCTCGTTTCATATAAGTTTTTACAGTATGTAATTAATTAATTTCAAGTAAACCTTATTACATTCTTTTTTTTAATGCATTTCATGCATGCATGATTGTAAAACGGTCAACCGGTTCATCTGATATTAAGTATACTATACGTCGTCATAAACTCGAATAATCCTTACTAATATTATAAATGCGAAAGTTTGAATGTATAGATGTTTGTTACTCTTTCACGCAAAGACGGCTGGACCGATTTTGATGAAATTTGGTATACAGGTAGCGTTAACCCTGGATTAACACATAATATGCTACTTTTTGTTCCCGTGGGGTGTGTAAGGAATTCAAATATACATATTTGGTACTCTTTCGAACTCGAATGAATGGCACGGGACAGGAGAGGACAGAATGCATGCAATGCAGAAGCCTGCTTTTCGTCATGGGACAGAAGAGGATATAATGGGACGAGACGGGAAAAGCAATATAGTCGACGGCGGTCACATCGAGCTCACAGTAGGCGACATAATATGTTGTTGATGTGGAAGTGTCGCTAGTACCTGAATAATTGTGGGTTTACCCACAGTTGCCAATATAAGAGGAAGGAAAACAGGAGCTTTAAAAGAACGCGAGTTGTAATTGTTGCCACTTGGGTACTATTTGTATTAGCATGAATAACGAGATGAGCAAGCCGTCTTCTTGATAGCATGTCATATGCATAGCTACTAATTGCACAAAGCTACGAAGGATTTATACAAATCGTTAATATCCTTAAAGTATTCGCGATATTCAACCTTTGAGTAAATAGCGCTGATCAGGAAATCACTAGCAATATTTGGCTACATATCATACAAGGGTGTATAATAGGCAAAATAAAACGGTAGACAAGTAGGTAGAGGCCGTGGCACAATGGTTAGCGGCCTATTTGCGGACCGACGCGGCACCCACTTGTTGTGCCTTCCGGCGGAGGCGAGCGCACCATCCATTGTGCCTAGAGTAGCGATGTAACATGGCCGAGTTAATTTACTAAATGAGGGTAGTGATCAGTTACATGATAAAAGTTGCTTAGGCTCCTCATTATTAATTTCGCTGGGATGCGAACCGACCGACATCTAGGGACGCCGAATCTTACCGCAAGTTCTGATTTTAAGAGACTCGTGATGTGATTGGCTTAATGGTAAAACTGGATGAGTGGTACCTAATTTATTAATGCATAGAGTTATATTTTAAATAAGTACATTCAGTGGTCCCATATAATGGTGGTATCCAATAAAAATAAAAACATATTAAATGTTAATATTAAATGTAGAATATTATTAATTATTATTAATTTCTATTTGGCGTTCAAAAAACAATGATGCATTTTTTTTTCTTCTAAATCTTTTCCTTTATGAAATACTGAATGTAAATATGCTCTTTTTAAATATGTTCTTATATTTTATATTCGATTTTGTTCTTTAGGCCTGCCGATAAGTTTTCAAGATTCTTATAGCAGATACTGAAATTCTATTACAAAAGACCCAATATCGACTCGCTTATCAAAGGATTATTATTGTTCGTTGTTAAAATTAATAATCTTATTGTCCTTTCATCTAGTCAGAATAATTCTTATAATGGTTTCTTAGATTTACGCGAATGTTACACATTGAAATAAAACTATTTTTACGGATTTTATCGCGATGTGGTTTAATTTTTACATTTTTTTAACTTCCCGACGTTTCGATTGCTTTTCAGCTTTCGTGGTCAGTCCGCACCCTGACCACGAAAGCTAAAAAGCAATCGAAACGTCGGGAAGTTAAAAAAATGTAAAAATTAAACCAAATCGCGATAAAATCCGTAAAAATAGTTTTATTTCAATTTATAATTCTGTTAAATCTTACTATATGTATAAGATAATATATATTTGTGAATATGTGCCGCACACTGTCACCCACCCGTAGATAAGCGGCTTCAATGCTTCTACTTATTGAATAAGCAGTGCTTTTTAGTACGCTAATAACATGAATAAATTGCTTTCATATTAGGATAGATGCGTTTGATGAAGATGCAAGCATATTCTAACATCGAGGGTTGAAGCATTATCATTATTTAGCACTAAACACTAATTATAATCAGTGAATTAGTATCAATTTAAAGGGGCTTTTTAGAATCCACGGAAATCTAATATTAATTAGTTTTGTACAGATATACAATAGATATTTAGTTAAAATTATATTGTTGTATAAAAGTATTAAGTAATATTAGATGATCGATCATTGTATTTAAGTAATATTAAGTTAAGTTAAAAGTATTAAGTAATAGTATAATGAAGGTAACAATAGCAACTGTGTAACACTCACCTGATTTTTTCCTTTGAGCACGAGTACGTTAGTGACTCTTCCGAAGGGCAGGCCGAGCTGAATGATTTCTGCCTCTGTAGTCTCATTAGGGATGTTCCGTATGTGGATGACCCTGGACGGTTTGCCCACATTCTGTTCCAGTTTCACCTGCAAATAAATATTGAATAAATTATTGTCATTCATAACCGAAAAAATATACAACGACAGTTAAATTGATCAGTTTGTTACAAACTTATCTCAATTCAATTGATTAGAATTACGTACGTAAACTCAACTTAAACGGGTGTGTAAAAGGCACGAGAGTATAAAATGACCGTTCTAATATCCATAAATAAAGCTAGTATTGTTCGCGGGGAAGATCCGGTTGGATAATTGAAAAGTCGATGTAGTATAATTGTCAGGGCTTATCGGGCCCAGCCCCGATGTGGGCGCCATTGTTCCCGGGAGAGCCTTTTGATTACGCCGGCGCGGCGGGCCGAACCGAGCCCCGAATATATTGTAACTCTGTATGACACTTCACTCTCCATTGAGGTGAAATGAGCAACCTGTACTGTGACATTTTTATTTGATTGATAAACCCGCGACGTCCAAGAGTGCGGTGTAATTGAACCCTACTTTTGCAAATGTTGTTAAAAATAAAATGTCTAAAGAAATGAGCTCACAAAATCTCGCATAAAACTGTCATACTACAGGGCGGTGATACAGTAAGTCTTGTGCCGTAGATATGGATGAATAGCAATACCACAGTAAAGCCGATGTAAAAGCAATTTTCTTAAAAGTAACAATAGACAAAGATTCTTTCATCTCCTGTACCTTTTTCAAGTAAGAAAACTACGAGCAAGATTTGGGAAGTTACGGACTATCTATCAATCCCCCTTTTTACGTTCTTTGGCGGGCGGCGAAGCGTGGAGGTGTAACAAATGAGTCTAATACCTATTAGTTCGACCTTGTTAAGTTCAGACAAAGTGAGCAACTGTTACAAAAGTGCACAGAAAGCCGAAACACTCTGTAAATTTTTTATGGCGGCTAAATGTATAGGAGCTGTCAACTTCGCTAGTAGTTTACTCTTATCTCGGTTTTTTAATTAAAGTGGAGGGGGGTGGTGTGGTCTACATACACAGACTACACACATAAACACCTCACATTCACACTTCCATACATTCCACACACACACATACACACTCAGATTCGAACCGACATACACACCCAGATTCGAACCCGCATACGCACGGTTCACTCGCGCACCACTCAATCGACGCCCGGCGACACATTTCCATTAAGACGGTCGGCCGAACGGCGAGGACGGCTTCGCTACCAGCGGAGCTCCCCTCGCCGGCGGCCCGACGCGAGGCGGAGACGCCCGAGCCACAATATAGCCCCCCACGCCGCGCCGACACTGCGCGTGCGACGGCAACCGGCCGGCGTGGCTCGTGGCTCGCTAGTCGGTACCTATGATTGACGCCCGGTGCATGACGCTCGCTTCCGTACAGCTGATTTGTCTATCGCTTTCTTGTTACGCGCTTTGCTCTTAGACTCTTAGTTTTCTTTCTTTCTCTCCTTGACTGTTTTTCCTTCTATGCTTTGTTTTACTGTGTATGTATGTGTGTACTGTGTTTGACATTATACGGTGTTGAGACTTAAGGACTGTGTTGTGATTTTACCACCTGATCCACGCTCCACAAACTACCAACACACCACTATACACCAACCAAACTGGTGACCCCGTGGCAACACCACAATGATGTCGAAGAGAGACGTCGACCCGCCGCGTGTCAGCGGACAAGGTCAAAAGGACGAAGAGCAACGAGCAGGTACCAACGAACCACCCACACACTCGGAACTATTTAAAGTGGGCATACGAGTACCACCTTTTTACCCTGATGAACCAGAAATTTGGTTCGCTCAGCTGGAGGGGCAATTTGCGTTAGCAAATATAAGCAATGACCAGACAAAATTTTATTACGTCATCGGAAACCTTGAACATCAATATTCGAAGGAAGTCAAGGATGTAATAATAAATCCTCCAGCGACCAACAGGTACGATAAATTAAAACGAGAGCTCATCAATCGATTGTCAGCGTCAAAAGCCAGCAAAATTAAACAATTGCTGACACACGAGGAACTCGGAGATAGAAAGCCCTCGCAATTCTGTAGGCACCTGCGAAGCTTAGCTGGACCTGATTTTCCGGATGATTATCTCCAAACAATCTGGATAAGTCGTTTGCCTGTAAACGTGCAGACCGTCTTGGCAGCTCATTCAACCGCATCATTGGACGTTCAAGCTGATGTGGCGGATAAAATCATGGACATCGTCACTCCTACACCTCAAGTTCATGCCGCAGCCATCCCGTCTACATCCAGGGAAGATATGTTGGTGAAGGAGATATGTGAACTACGCAAGCAGATGCAGACACTCAGCGCCAGGTTAGATAATGCGGAGCGGCGCCACCGACCACGTAGTTCAGATAGACACCGCAGTAGCTCCCGCGGGTCTCGCAGACGATCCAATTCGAGCTACAGGAAATTCCCGATTTGTTTTTATCACGCAAAATTTGGAGGTAAGGCGCACAAATGCATGGAGCCTTGTGACTACAAGCCGGAAAACTTCAAGGGCGGTCGATAATGGCGGCTGACGACTGCCCGAATACCGGTCGCCTATTCGTGACGGACAAGAGGACCAAGATTCGATTCCTGGTGGACACCGGAAGCGATTTGTGCGTGTATCCGCGCTCTCTACTCCGCGAACGTCGTGCTCCAGACAACTACGAGCTTCGCGCCGCCAACGGATCGCCGATTAAAACGTATGGTTTTATTAATATTAATGTCGACTTCGGCTTGCGCCGAGATTTTCCGTGGCGTTTTGTAGTGGCCGATGTGACTAAGTGTATTATAGGTGTAGACTTTTTATCATTTTATAATTTAGTTGTTGATTGTCGCAACCAAAGATTAATAGATATTACTACTAATATTAAAGTTAACGCTCTATCAGCTTATAAATATTGTAATATTTTTTCTGTAAAGGTCACGACTGGCGAGACTCGCTATCACAAAATCTTAAATGATTTTCCCGCAATAACGCGACCAGCCGGTACTCTACGCACCACACAACACAATACACAACACCACATCCGGACCACACCAGGCCCTCCTGTTGCTTGTACACCACGGCGTTTGGCACCCGACAAATTAAAGATCGCTAAACAGGAATTCCAAGCCATGCTAGCCAACGGTACAGCTAGGCCCTCCGAGAGCCCCTGGTCATCTCCGCTGCACTTAGCCCCCAGCAAAAATAACGGCTGGCGTCCCTGTGGCGATTACAGAAGGCTCAACGCGCGTACTATACCGGATAGATATCCAATAAGGCATATCCAGGATTTCGCGCACAGTATAGCAGGCTGCCTTGTATTTAGCACAATAGATTTGGTTAAGGCTTATAATCAAATACCTGTCTATCCGGATGACATCCCTAAAACGGCAATAACAACGCCTTTCGGGCTGTTTGAATTTCCCTACATGACGTTTGGGCTCAGAAATGCAGGTCAAACGTTCCAGCGTTTTGTGGACGAAATGACCCGAGGCTTAGATTTCTGTTATTGTTATGTCGACGACTTTTTAATATTTTCTCCTGATGCAGAAACACACGAAGAACATCTCCGTATTATATTTGCAAGACTACAGGAATACGGCATGTTAGTTAACACGTCCAAATGCGTTTTCGGTGCCTCGGAAGTCGAGTTTTTAGGTTACCATATTTCCGAACACGGAAGCAAGCCGCTTGCGTCCAAAGTACAAGCGATTTTAAATTACCCATTGCCTAGAGACGTTCGTCAACTTAGACGATTCCTAGGAATGATTAATTTTTACAGGCGATTCATGCCCAAGGCAGCGACAATTCAAGCCCCTTTACACACCCTTTTGACAGGCGCAGTAAAAAGCTCTCAAACAATCACTCTTGTTGGAGAGCAACTTACGGCCTTCCAGGAGTGCAAAGACAGCTTAGCTAAGGCAGCCTTATTAGCTCACCCAGATTGTCATGCTGAGATGGCGCTAGTAACCGACGCTTCAAACACTGCTATAGGCGCGGTTTTACAACAGCGTAAAGCTAGTGGGTGGCAGCCTTTAGCATTTTTTTCAAAAAAGCTTAACACCGCTCAACAAAACTACTCCCCTTACGACAGGGAACTTTTGGCCATTTACGAGGCCATTAAACACTTTCGGCATATGTTAGAGGCGAAACATTTTGTTGTCTACACTGACCATAAGCCGATCAGTTTTGCTTTCCATGAACGGAAAAATAACTGTTCGCCTAGGCAGTATAGGTACCTGGATTACATAGCACAGTTTACCACCGACATAAGACATATCTCCGGCAGTGAAAATGTCGTAGCCGACACTTTGTCTAGGGTGGAAGAGCTACAAGTTCCAGTCAGCCTCATAACTATTGCCGAAAGCCAAGCCACCGACCCAGAGCTGGCACATTTTCTAAAAGAAAAATCTTCCTTACGCCTGGTGAGGACACCAATACCTGACAGCAACGCTTTTATTTATTGTGATGTCAGCACAACATCACATAGGCCATTTGTACCCAAGTCGCTGCGAAAGCAAATATTTAATTGCTTACATTCTTTAAGCCATCCTAGCGGCAACGCGACGGCAAAACTTGTCGCCGAACGCTTTGTGTGGCCAGGGATAAGAAAGGATTGTCGGCGCTGGGCACAAACATGCCTTTCGTGTCAAAGGGCCAAAATAAGCAGACACGTTTCTGCACCGATAGGCGTATTCCCACTGCCTCGTGGTCGTTTTAAGGATATCCACATAGACATTGTGGGGCCATTGCCGCTATCACAGGGATTTCAATATTGCTTGACAGCTATCGACCGTTTTACTAGGTGGCCTGAGGTCATCCCGATAGTAGATATTACTGCTGAAACAACAGCAAAAGCTTTACTATCGGGTTGGATAGCTCGGTTCGGCTGTCCAGAGACCGTAGTCACCGATAGAGGTCGTCAATTTGAGTCCGCTCTATTCGGTTATCTTTCAAAGATAGCTGGATACGAGCATAAAAGGACGACAGCATATCATCCCGCGTGCAATGGCCTTGTGGAAAGATTCCACAGACAACTCAAGGCGTCCATAATGTGCCATGGGAATAATTGGACCGAGTCATTACCATGGGTTCTGCTAGGAATTCGAAGTGCCTATAAGGAGGACCTCCAAACGTCGTCAGCCGAATTATTATATGGCGAGACTTTGAGGCTTCCCGGCGAATTCTTTCATCCCGATTCAAACGCCACGACGGATGTAAGTAATTTCACGGCACGATTACGCTCGATCGCCGAAAAACTCCAACCCGCGCCAGCTTCACGGCATTGTAGGGACAAAGTGTTCATTTTCAAAGACCTTAGAACTAGTGATCACGTGTTTCTTAGGGAAGACGCCTCACGAGGTTCACTACAGCCTCCTTACACTGGACCGCACAAAGTACTCGCACGGGATGAAAAGGTTTTTAAACTGTTAATTAAAGGCAAAGAGGTCACGGTCTCAATTGACCGTCTGAAGCCGGCCTATTTGCTAGCCGACGAACAAGATCCTCCGGATGTTACCACGCGCAAAACACGCTCAGGACGAAATGTTAGGTTTCCCGATTTGTATCGCCCTTGACGGTCTCTGGAGGGGGGTGGTGTGGTCTACATACACAGACTACACACATAAACACCTCACATTCACACTTCCATACATTCCACACACACACATACACACTCAGATTCGAACCGACATACACACCCAGATTCGAACCCGCATACGCACGGTTCACTCGCGCACCACTCAATCGACGCCCGGCGACACATTTCCATTAAGACGGTCGGCCGAACGGCGAGGACGGCTTCGCTACCAGCGGAGCTCCCCTCGCCGGCGGCCCGACGCGAGGCGGAGACGCCCGAGCCACAATATAGCCCCCCACGCCGCGCCGACACTGCGCGTGCGACGGCAACCGGCCGGCGTGGCTCGTGGCTCGCTAGTCGGTACCTATGATTGACGCCCGGTGCATGACGCTCGCTTCCGTACAGCTGATTTGTCTATCGCTTTCTTGTTACGCGCTTTGCTCTTAGACTCTTAGTTTTCTTTCTTTCTCTCCTTGACTGTTTTTCCTTCTGTGCTTTGTTTTACTGTGTATGTATGTGTGTACTGTGTTTGACATTATACGGTGTTGAGACTTAAGGACTGTGTTGTGATTTTACCACCTGATCCACGCTCCACAAACTACCAACACACCACTATACACCAACCAAAAAAGTTTTTCCATCACTTAACTTGTCACTGTTTTTTTAATGATTGATTCATTTTTCTTGCAAAGTAATCAAAACAGATTTAAAATAATCTAGTTTGTAAATTAGGAATAGCTCCTTTATCAATAAATTTTACAACTTGAACATGTTTCAAGATAGCGGTTGGTACCTGCATAGTTTATATTGCTGAACATAGAGTAGAAAATATATCGCGAATGCTTTTTTTGCAGAGAGTAAGTTCAATAAACGATATTATTCCAATTTCACCCACCACGCATAAGATGCTTCGAAGGTATAATAACAAAGAGTAAACAGATGATTGTTATTCTGGTATTTTTCTTTAAGGTCCTCGTTCACTTTGTTCGGTAATGCGAATTAAAGAAAATAATACCTTCACTGCTATACTCATTGCTAAAACGTTAACTGAAAGGAAAAACACAGATACGATATTTTTGAACAATCGCAATTCTGTTACAATCGACATCAAAAGAGCCAAATCCCCGTAAATAAACAAATAAAAAATATTTTTCCAAAGTGACTTGCAAAAGGGAGGAATAAATCGTGGAAAATGCTCGCCCACCTCGAGGGTATGTTTCGATATTTTCTCTTCTCGCGAAAGAAAACAACTGGTACGTAAGACGTAAAGAAGGACATTACTTTCGCTGGGTCAGAAAATCTGCGAGCAACGATTTCCACATCAGACACTTTAAATCATCCGCTTCGTCTCATATTTCATCCATAAATATTAAATCTTGACTTGGTTGCTGGGATAGAAAAAAAGAGATATCGTATGACATTTTCCTGAGTGGATTTCCCGGAATCGGTCAATTTTCCCGGCGATCGCTCCGACCGTGTTTATTGAAACACTATTTCTCAGTTGGCCGAGTCGAGCGTGGTGTGCCCTGTCATAAGCTATATCAACTAGCGATGTGTTGATGACCCTATTAAACTCGTCGCAATTAAAGCTAAAAATCTACAGGACTTCAAAGCGGCGAGAGATCTCCTCAATCATAATCTGTTAATTTATTTCGCCTTTAGTTTTGAGCAGTTAGACTCTTGGTGCGGGTTATTTCCTTATTTTTGGTTTTCGCAGTTCACTCAAGTTTATCTTATCTTTTCCTTATAATGGAACTTCCTCAGGCGGTTCAACTCTACGTAATCTTATGAGCCAACTTTGTTTTAAACTTTGCAAGTACTTGTGCGTATTATACGAGTACATATCGACTTATTGGTACTTTATGTGGCATTAAGATATTAAGGGTATCGCATGAGATACATATTACAGCTGTTATGACACACTACTATTACGCGTTTTCCTTGTTTCGTATAAGAAACGGAGCAAATGGCAGATAGGCTGTTACAAGAAATGAAAGTACATTATTTATAGTTTGGCTTATTAACGGCTTTCTTGCCTTGTTGGCAGAAATAATTATTACGTAAGTACATGGGCACTGGTAGGTTGTGTTGTATCTCGTCGGACAGTACGAGTTGTTCAGAAATATGTAATCCGCTTGTAGTGCCTGCCACGATAACATAGGTCACACACAAAAGAGAATGGGAACTATTGTCCAACTTATGCTTCGTATTACATTTGTTCGGCAATGTTAAATTACAAATAGCTGCTAAGGAATTCCTTTATTTATTTATTTGTTTTGATGATTTGACTAGCCAACAATTATTTATACCGGGTATATCAAGACTGCGACCGAAAACGAAGCCAGGTGGTAGTTTTAGTAGTTACAAACACGATGCAAATAAAAATTTCGCCAAAACAGTGCCAGATATTCTTATAGATTTTTTTTAAAAATCATCGTGTTTGGGTGGTATATACCTAGATGTTGCGAAAATACTAGTTTAAACCCTAACGTACCATTGCGTTTTTTTTATAAAGAGGTGTAAATCATTATTTTAGGAAAACTATGTATATAATATCACCCAAATACGACGATAAGTAAAAAATTGCAAAAAAAAAGTTGTCGATTTTTTTTGCGAAATTTTTACTTGCGTTGTGTCTGAAGTCACTAACACTACCAACTGGCTTCGTTTTCGGTCGCTGTCTTGATATACCCTGTATATTGATTATTAATATATTGGTTTTAATATTTTATCAAAATAAAACGTATTTCATTGTTAAATTGTGTGTCACTTTAAAAAAATGTATAACGGTAACATTCAATGAAATATGCCAATATATACATACATACATACATACATAAACTCACGCCTTTATCCCCGAAGGGGTAGGCAGAGGCGCCACCAGGACACCCACATTTCGCCTTGTATGTTCCGTCCCATGATGTGATAGGGGGCGAGCCTATCGCCATATCGGGCACAAATTCCTGACTCCGGGCTGATAATGAATAGAAAAATCCAATATCACTTTGCCCGACCCGGGACTCGAACCCGAAACCTCAGCTTTGTAACCGTACCGTAATACAACTACGCCACCGAGTCAGCCAATATATATGAAATGTTTAATTGTGTTGTGTCTGTAACCACTTAAACTACCACTTGGCTTCGTTTTCGGTCGCAGTCTTGATATACCCTGTATAAATATTACATAAACTTATTCATAAATCTTGATCCTATATAATTATAACATGTTTATTTTTACTGTTGATAAGACTTTCTTCCAACATGTTTTAGTTATTAAAAGGAAAGAACTCCTCATAAACTTCAGCATAACTACAATAATTCAAAATTTTGCTTCGATATAAAATTCTTGCAATCATAACCATCGAGACTTGGAGTGTTCGCCAAAGTAACTTGATCGAGCTCGTCAAGCATCGCAGGTACACGCGCAACGCTACTAATAAAATATGCACTAAGTTGTATCTTTAAAATTATTTTAAATAACTGCAAACATTTTATAATACTTAATATCTAAACTATGTATTTGAGTTGCAATTTGAAAATCCATGTCGATATGTATTTTTGTAAAGCCATAATTACTGTTTTATTTAAGTCACAAATAATTCTATATTTCTATTGTATAACCAAATACTTAATGTTTCGCAGTTTAAAAATCTCTTTGAAAAATATGTGAATAATATTACTATAGACCTATACTCGTATTATAAATTTCTTCTGCCCGCATACTTCGTCTGCTTGATTATCTTTATTTGGAATTTTCCACCCCGTCCCATTATATCCCGTCCGTCCCGTCTTATGCTCACTCAAGGCATTTAATCCAGTCCCACTTCATCCCTTGGGGTATAAAAAAGTAACAAATGTATCAGATTTCCTTCTTCATCTCACGGGAACACGAAATTCTTCGGGATAAAAAGTAGCCTCAGTGTTAATTCAGGGTGTCAGCTATCTCTATACCAAATTTCATCGAAATTCGTTAAGCCGTTTCAGAGTTCATCGCGCACAACCGCACAGACAAACAGACAAAAATTCTAAAATCATTATTTAGTGTTATTTCGTTAATTTACACCAGTCGCATTAGTTTTTCTGATTTATCTTCCATGTACAGACATCGATCGGTAAGAAATTTATTATATGTATAGATTAGACAGCAAAGCTACTGTCCATACTGACAGATGTTTTCAATCCCGCAATAGTTGCAAAATTGTGGGCTGTTTATAACTCATCAGTATTTGTTTTTTTCTTACGAATCGTTTGGAATTAGGCGAATTATTTAAATACACGCTGAATTCTTATACCGTACACCAGGAGCCAAGAGTTGCATCCGCCGTTAAAATTTCAAGAGCATTATTACACCAGAAATCGCTGAAGCCCGATCCGTCGGAACTTTTAATTGGCAGTCCAGTAGAATACAGTTATTGCCCTGTCGACAGTCATTGCTACAATTTGAAACAGATTTAAAAGTATCGCTGCCGAGATTTTAAGGATTTTCATATCAATCATAGTAGAGATAAATATCCGCATGCGAGTATCTGATGCAAAACATCAAAGCTTGTTTAATACGGTAGGTTTCCCATATAAAGCTAGGGGAGGTATTTATTTAAAAAGTTTCTGCAGCCAGGCGATGCCGGGCCAGCTGTATATAATACGTGAATGATATAAATTTGATCCGTTATTTATTATTGTAATTATCTTTATATGAATAATTTCACTTTGATGGAATTTAAACAGGGATTATAATATGTAATCATTTAACACTTAGTAACATAAACAATTACTTAAGATCTATTGTTCGTAGTACACACATCACATTTTTGTCTTCAATCGTATCTTTTTATATTTCAGTATCAATATTTATTACTGTGATTTTATTTTAATACACGGAAAGGAGATGGTATAACTTCAATGTACTAAATTGGGACACATATGGACCGGAAAAAGCTAACAGTGTTGTCCGTATATTGTAAAATGAGAAAATAAAGTGCTACTACAACTACCGGCTAGGAATCAGCCGTATAAATGCTCAAGGAAAAGTAAAGACTTATCTCAAACATTAAATATTCTCTAAACGGTTCCTTAAGAATCATCGATCATTTTCGACGTTAACTTTTTCACAACCAAGGACAATTATTTCTAAAAGCGTATTTCGGCTCATCCATTTATCAACCTACAGGAGCACAGGATTAAGGAACTGTTTTAAAGAGAGATGACTTACATACCGTTTTATTTTCAGTCATCCTTTTCTCGGTCGCGTTATGTCTGTTGATAACATTAAGGTTCCTTTGAATATCCCATGTGCAAATGAACATTGTACATATAGTGTCTCTATATACTCGTAAACCTGATTTTGAATTCTAGTCAATTGTGTCAATTGTTTAGACAGTTGGAAAAGGTATATACAAAAGACAATCTTAAAAATAAAGTGATTTATTGTTATTTGATACACCCCTTTGCATAGTCTATATACAGCGTTCGCTATTACAGATCATATTGGATACCAGTGTAACTATAAAAATATTAGGTATTGACGTCGGTTCACTGTACAGTAGGCAAAATGGCTTGGGAAAACTTTTAATAAAGCTACGCGGCTTGATCTCACTAAACATTACCTTGCCGACTTTATTGCCCGCTTCCTCTATTACTACTTCCCTCCATTTATTTATCTTATTACCTGAAGACATAACGATTATTTATGTTTTCGCCTCACTCACCGCACACATTAATTTATTATCGTAATAAATATGTATGATGTCGGTAATGTGTTAAATACCCGCAGTATTCATTGCTTTAGTAAACAATCCAAGCCATGACTTAATAATTGAATTACAGCTTTCTTGGTGTAGTTCTGTGATACGAGAGGCCGCGAGTTTGATCCACGCATCAAGACTAATGTTTGTATGATCCTCTATTATTTATTGAGCCCGAAGTTGAGGTTGTGAGACCAAAGTCTCACAAAGTTTTTTATTCTGAACCCAAGACTTGAATCTTAATTTAGTCAGTGAGGACTATGTGTATAGCTGTCGGATGTGTTGATTTAATCTGTTGTACATTTTATTTACGATTAATGATTTATCACCATGGCGTCTGGTGTGCTATAATATGAATTATGTATAACCGTTAGATGTACATATTTATTTACGGAACTGTTAATTAATTTCGTTTGTTGTTAATTTATCCTCAATGTCGGATAAAAAGTTCACTTGAATAAACTGCTGTTAGTATTAACAATTCCATCACGAAAAAATCTAAACCTGAGACCTATTAAGATTGATACCTTATAGTAAATAAATACCCATATGCAACAATTATGCACAAAATTATAATATACGGACGTATATTATTGTTCATGGTGGTCGCGGGTTCAAATCCCTGGGCACACCTCTGAATTTTCGGAGTTATGTGTGTATTGATAGTGAATCACCAAGCACTTTAACGGTGAAGGAAAACATCGTGAGGAAACCTGCATACCGTAGCGATTTTAAAGAATTTCTACGGTATGTAAGTCCGCCAACCCGCACTAGGCCAGCGTGGTGGACTATATGGCCTAACCACTCTCAATCGATTCTCTCGATTGTAGAGTAGGCCCGTGCCCAGCAGTGGGACGCATATGGGCTGATACAATACAATACAAACATTATTATCTGTTACATTTGCAAGTTCCAAAGAACTATAAATATTATTATACTTGATATAATACTAGCATTTGTATTTTACAAAGTCTAGTGGAAGTAACTCATTCATGCATAAGAATAGGACAACTTGGTCGCCGGTAAACTTTTAATAGTAGCTCTTGTTCGGCCGCTAAATCGCTTTATAACTTTAAGCCTCATGGCTGCAAAACGTTATTCATCATAATATCTTTAATAAAGAATTAGGTGAAACTTGCAGTAACCAAGTATTTGAACGCTTAGTAAAATTCTTTTTTTCGTCAGTATGTTTTAACATAATATTGTTTGAAAAACTTTCAGTAAGAATTTTAAAGGGGAATTTTTAATAATTAAACACAAAAGGCTCACATTAGCTCAGCGGCTGACAAGTTGGTTTTCTCCGTCATAGGATGCGAGTTCGATGTTCGCTAACCAGGCGGATGCATACCCCACAGCATCCTTTTGGATCTTTGCGTATGCAGAGGTGTGTTTGTAAACGATACCTTATTATTTTACTCTGCCGACCAAATTCAACTGTTTGAAAGCTCAGTTGATCTTTCAAATATGCAACGATAAAATCATTCAACGGTCCTCGACTGTAAACGCCAAGAGTTACGATATTATTATGTGAGGAGTAAAGAGAGTTATTTACTAAAAATAACCCGACTAGGTATTCTTTTTACTATTATTTAATATACGAGTTATATCTTTCAGCTGCGTTTTAGATAAACGTAGATACGTAAACATTTTTCCTTAATTTCGGTTCATCCAGATTGAATAACAAGCATCAAGTCAAAGTATCGATAAAATGGCAATGAACAAAAGTAATAAAGGTAAAGACAATAAAAATCAAAGTGACACATACATTAATGTATAGGACACTTCATAAGTTCTTATATGAAGAGATAGTTCGCGTTCCCGCGGTAGGAAATCGTAAAATAAGATAGCCAAATGGTTTTACTACCCCTAAAACTAGCAGTAAAATAGTAAGTGCTCCGGCAATGAATATCTTTATGAGATCATTTGATTGATTACCGAATTTTCTAAGAGCGGAACCAATATATTTAGCTGCGATGTTAATAGGTGTATTTTTCGAGACAATACCTAGTTATATTTAATATTTGCCCGACTAATACAAAACCTCATTATCGATACACACTTTAGCAAATACTGGGTAAATTCAATTTATAAAAAACACTTTCCTTGACGTTCATATCTTTATTGAAATCGATATCAGGTTTTCTTTAATGGTATTACTAATATTCTTTTGCAATTTCCAGATCGGATTTTAGCAGGTCAATCTTAGATATTTGCGGCATCTTCGAGATTACCTTAAAGTTAATGTCTTATTCAGATATTAGCTTTTACCGGAATATTAAATAAATGAGGCGGGGATGTACGTTACTGAGAATCCAGTCATCACAAATTCCAAGAACGAAGAGAGAGAAAATGTACTAAATTAATTAAAAGTAAAGTACGAATAATTAATTCCAATATATTTCATCATGCATCAGCCACAGGCAGTTTACTGCTGCTTAGATTTCAGGGATGTTATGTGGTACTGTAAGAAAAATTGGTATCGCTTAAGTGTATAACAATAAATAATTATCATTAAAATATGACTAAAATATTCTTGCCATTGTTTAGATAAGACATATACGTCTTAATCATTTAAATCCGGATATTTTCAAAAGTACTTTATTTTTATATTGCTTATATATTTTGAGAGTGATGTTAGTAAAAGGATAAAACTTTCCAGACTATAAAAATAAACAATGAGAGAAACTAGGATACAAATACAACACAATTTCCACAAAAACAAAGGATTACACTTTTATGTTGCCTTCTTCATCAATTATGATTTTACAGCCTCTCCTTTTTCCTATAACAATCTAGAGCTGATCGTAAAAGTAAACAACGTGTACCCTTTCCGATAGATAAAAATAAGGCAAATTCTCTCGCAAATAAGGTTAACGACTTGTCTTAACTAAGTAAAGGTAAACTAAAATTCAGACGAAAACAGGCAGCCATGATAGTGGGGCTTCGTGACTAGAGCTAAGACAATTAATTTGACTAGAAGAGCGGCCTGAAAACTTTGCTTTGCTGCGGATTGTTTGACGCGCACCGTGCCAAGAACTGAGCTTGTGCGGGGGCACGTGCGCTTTCACAGTTATGCTATTTGTTAAATATATTTTCCGCGCCACAGAGTAACGCAAACTAACGAACCCACGAATGAAAAATGGCGCCTTGAAAGTGTTTGAGGGTCAAACGTATTTAATGAAATTTAAACAAATTATTTTTAATTGATTTGGTTATTTGTGACGAAAGTTTAAAAAAAATATTAATTTAAGTGCAATTGTGCCTTATATGTAAATTAGTACCTAAGTATAAATACTTTAACTGATATTTTTCTTTAATATAATATATCGTTTAGACAATCAGTCAGGAACTGTTTCCGGTATGTATTTAATACCTTGTATTATTATACGCTATGTACATTCCTGACAAAAACCGATAACAAGCTAAGCATCTTGTACAAGACAATCGGCAGCAGTATCTCCAGATTTGATTGATTCTCAAGACGGTAGGGTCTTCCACGTTTTTACAAGCGAACGTCACGAAAATGAGGAAAAAACAGGGAACATAATTAATTACTTTATTTGGACATTAATGACCCGGTCAAAGAGGACGAGGGTTGATTAGTGTGTTTTCTGCAAACGTGCTCTGTCTGATATTGGAATTTGCCCACCGAAATTTTCCGTTAACAACCGCTTAAATAGATCATAGATATCTCTAGTCCTAAAAGGGTTCATAGAAGAACAGACTTCTTATGTATCCCTTTTTAATTACGCAGTGGGTAATGATTCAAGTTTCTGGTTTAAGTAAGTAAAAGCTAACTTATTCATTTTATCAAGAAATACAATAAAAAGTTTTAATTAATCGAGTATCGTAAATGCATAAATACACGTGAGCAAAACATTTAGCGCTGCAAACAAACCCAAAGTTATTTCTTGAATAACATTACGTTATAGAGTGTTTTGCGCAAAATACAAAGAGAAAACATAAAAAAATACTTTTATAAATGAGTCGCCATTCCGCCTATAGACTCCCAAATGAATATTCAGAACAACAAAGGGGAAGGGGTGTCAAAAAAGGCACTGCCTAAATTCACGCAGCGGAAAAAATAGCCACGCAATCGCAAAACCATAAAATAGCAAATAAATAAGCAACGCTGGGACACGTCCCTATTTAATTATGAATTAAGGCCAAGCAGTAACGAGATCACAATGTAATTAAGATTACTGCGGCGGGGTTTTTTCACCCCGGCCCTAACAAGTCAGAGTAAATGGTTGGCAAAACGTTGCTCAACTATAATACGAGCGTTGTTTTGCTCGCGCGCGGAAGATACATTTAGCCCACGTTTTTTGTGTGTTTTGTTATTCCAGCATAGAATATTCACCAGAAAAAGTTTTGTGTATAGTGTGCGAATGGAAGAAGGGACTGCGGAAACGAAGCAATAACAAAATCAGATTAAACAAGCACTGCTCTGGACTGATAATATTGAGAGCTCTCCAAGTAGGAACTATGTTTGATAGTAAAAGTCGAAGCGTTTCTGGAGGAGAATTCTGTTGATATAAAAACCGACCAAACTATCAATAATTATTGGAATTATTTATCCATATAATTTTAATACACCAATATTTGTAAGTCAGGATAGTATTGCTCTATTTATTATATATTAACAAAAGCGTTATAGCGGCTGCGCTAAAATAAGATAATAAGTTGCAATTTAAACATTAGTCGCGTTCAATTGTGTTAATTTAACGCGACTAATGTGTTTTCTACTATGTAGTTACTTGTCATCTTATAAAAAACATACAATTTTATTTTTCAAGGTAAAGTTCGTTACGGCTACAACTTTCATTGAAAGATTTGAATAAAAATTGTTTTAAGCACTCCTTGAGTAGGTACCTACACTTGGTATGTAATATTATTTTATTTTCATTCTGACATAATGACCGGTGACAGCGGCGAAAATAAACTGCCTCAAGGAAAGAATAAGAAAACGGTTCCTTTTCAAGTAGAACGGTTCGTTTCTATTTAATTTACGTAAATGATGCCAGAGGCTGGGTACATAAGGACGTGTTTCTAAAAGATTACCAATCGAAAAAGTTGATAAAGGCTGACATTGAGGGTGCTTTGGAAATAAACAGACCTTTAGCGTATAATGAAATGGTCAGCCTGTGGCAAAGTACCCACTTGATTGAGAGTATCCTATATAAACTTCACACAAAACAGATATATGTGATTAATTTATTAATTGATTTAATATTACTGCTATTTCATATTTTATATTTCGCCCCATTTTACTTAAATAATTACTAGAAGCGTGTTTTACGGCGAAGGATGAAACCCTTTGTGCTTGAAATCCGCATTTTTTCCATTTTCAACTGAGGCACATATTTAAAAACCGAGGCTGTTTTTTGTAAAGTAACAATTTTAGAAATTAAATTGAGGTAGATACTTTTAAACGCGTTTTCTCTTTCGACAAGATGTGTTCGGATCTTTGAAGAAACATTATACAACCCAATTATCTTGATGAATGAAAATAAATGGGTATGACGCTTCGGGGAATCAGATCCGTGACGTTTGTAATTTACAAAAAAAAATATTTACGTTTAGCGAGTGCGTACGGAATAATGTTATCTTAAAAAGTACTTTTAATTCCATCTCTCACACGAATCATTGTATCGCACTCAATTAAATAATTAATTGCTTTTTCAATTAGACTCGCTGTATATACATTACACAGTTAATAATAACAATCAAAGTGAGTACATAAGCTGATATTAATACATTAAGCTAATGGCAGACAAATTTTGTCAAACTGAAACGCTGGATGGTGAATAGGAATTTATATGGTTTGATTCCAAATAACCTAAAATGGTTGCAATAAATAAAGAGCCACGAGCATTGCGGTTTTGTATTTGTTACAGTTATTACCTTTAAATACTGTAAAATGATTTTTTGTCTAAATGCAAAGAAAAAAAAAACATAATTTTATTTCATTTCATATAGATTCTAGAGAAAGCCTGCTGTCCAAAAATGCCGACTGATACGAAATAGATATCTAACCGATTAGTACAATTATACCCGTCTCTTCGACATCCGCTACTCACAGGCTGAACGCAAAACGCGCCAAACTTGTGGGGGGCATTACGACAGGCTTTCTAAGATATTTCCGGCGATAGCTAGATATAGGCGGACACTACATCGAATTACCAGCAGAGGAGATCCTTGATCTAGTACGGTTTAAGGTTTACATTACATCTTTATAAAACAATAAGTTATACAGTAAGACTGTAAAACAAGCAACGTAAATTAAACTGCATTATCCCACATAAATATTTGCTTAACAGCGATAATAGTCTTGTTCACACTTAATCAATTTACGAATAAGGTGGTGTTATTGCGGCGCCGTATTGAAATTGTAACATCGTCACATCAAGTTTTAATGGATGATGCAATCCATTTGGTGGTCGGTGCGCGGCCAGTGGTCTCCACAAACAAAGAGCGTGTTTGCACAGCGCCAAACAAAGTGTGCATGCAAAACTCGGCCCGTATTTATGTAAATACACGGTGAAACAACTGTGCAGTGGGAAAGACCCAAAACTGCCACCTTGTTTATTTTTATAACAGTTTCTTCTATGTTGATTGTTTCCTACTCTCCAACTTTTGTGTTCGTGTTTTTGGATGTAAAAAACGGGAGGGTTAAAAAAGGTTTTTAATTTAATAGCTTTTATTTTCACTCGCCGTTGTTTAATTTAGGTTTGTTAAATAGTAATTATTTTTACGTGCGTTTTGTAAAATAGAATAAGATTTGAATTTGGTTCGGGCTGTTGATCTTTTGATTTTGGGTCATTTTCCAGGTTAAACAATCTACTTTGTGGGAATAATGGGACAAAAATTGTTATTAACACAATGTGGAATAATTTCGAAAAAGGATGGCACCGAGCAATGGGCCGGCCGTATAACAAAAAAACAAACCGTTTTGCAATATACATAAAATAAATTATATTCGAATGACCCCGTGTAAAAGTGGGATAAGGACGAGAGCAATTTTTATTTAATTCCCGTTTTAAAAAATGTACTATAACATTCCATTTTTTCCAACTTGAAAATTAAAAGTGATCCGTATGCTCTCATACGGATTAAGAATTTTAAAATCATAAATTTAAGTACTGTTCTGTATCAGCCTAAAATCTCATACTGCAGAGGGACTTTTCTAGAAATAATAGGGCTTAGGCCATAATAATTTCAAAATCTATTCCAAAAGTTATTTTTTTCAAGTTGTGATGAAATGTAGTTAAATATGAAATACGTCTTGCTTATAAATGCAGTTCCGTGAGCTCCATAACAAATGCCTACTATATTTCAATATAAAGCGGAGGCGGCATTAAACATTTCTCGTCGGCTGTTACTCATCGATAGAATATCGCGTTAAGTCACAAACGCAATAAATTATCAGGCGAACGAGTGAAAGGAGAAAATACTTAAGGAAATAGAATAATGGCGGCTGTTTAGAATCGGATACGGTTTGCTTTTAACATAATATATTATGATATTTCAGTGTTGTTTTTTTATTTAGATTCGGCAAAATGTCTGCATAGCAATATGATATCTTGATAGTAGAGGCCGGCAACAGAATAATCTTACGTCTTCCGATACATATATGTTATAAATAAACATAGCTTTGCAGTACATTTTTGGTATTGTAATTTTGTCATTGATTATAATAAAAGTTTAGACCTGACTAACAACTAAAACTGCAGCTATCTTGTGCCAAGACTTTAAGTTGGTAACAATTTCTACTTGCTTCGTTAAACACATATAACACAGATATTCTCAATATACTCAATTTTATTACAATAAAAATCGACACAAAGCAGAAAATAAGCATAAATTAAATACAGGAAAATGTGAAATTTCATTGAAAACTTCGAAGGTATGTTTAATAAAAATTTGACCCTCTGAGCGGTGGAGGCAGTACTTTTATAGCACGATGCGATTTTTATGACGGCCCTTTTATTTTAATACTTATTACGGTTTCGCGATTCCGCCGTTTTATCGTTTTATCTCGATTAATCGTTTTTCGGTTAATTACACAATCAACGGCCATGCGCCGTTTTGTGCGATTAGAGGTTAAATCCCGGTTTCTTATCTAGATCTATTTGTGAATATTTCTGAGAAAAATTGCAACAAGGTCAATTTGAGTATAATTTAGAATACATTAGCCTCTTACCTATTTCGTGATATTGTACATCATTTTATAAAAGATATCGTACAAATTGTTACCAAATGCTCTATTTATAGTAAAATATGTTTGTAATTACCTTTTTCGCAGCAGAGTCCTGGTTGTTGTTGTCAGCGTGGTGCGGAGCGGCGGGCGCCATGACGGTGACGCCACTCTGCGATAGAAGCTCGTCGGAGCCTCTCTGCAACAAAACAAACACTGTTGTATTATACTATACCCTTACAAAAATATCACAACCTAAATAAAGTAAGGTAGTCAGAAATTTTACACATTTGAACTCCATCATTGATAACCAGATTAAATGAATAAATTTATTTCACAATAGGATTCATTTTAGTTAATATCATCAAACCCTACCAAATAACGCGAAAAAAAATTGATACCACGAATAACAAGCTCGCACGGTAAACTGATGGAAGGTGAGTGTGAACTCGTCTCTTAGACACAAGGGAAGGTAACAAAATAAAACAAAAACACAATTTCGCGACACGCCAGCGCACCCGTCAGCCCGCCCTTCCCGGGATCAATCTCAATTTAAGACGGCGAAATGACAGACCTCAGCAGTTAAACGCACCGGGCGTACGTATAAATCACGCTACGTAATAAAGCAAATGTACAAATGACGGGTTGTGGCACAACGATTTTGTATCGCGACTAGACATATAGCCGCCACTCGCGGCGCATCGCACGCGCCTCGCTTACCTTATGTGAGTTCACAAGCATAATTCTGTCTTTCCATCTGCCATATGGATTAGCCATTTGTACAAAATTGTATAACGTCTTCTTACTGTGACAGTCTTATAAAAAATGCCAGCTTAAGTATCAAATTGTATTAAGAAAAATTAACGATTTGTAGGGTAGATAAATACAAGTGGGCAAAATAGAATTTTATATTACAAGGCTATCAATAACTACATACATGGGATTTATGAACACTGCTTCCTTGGGATTAATCTAAAAGCTTGCAACCATAACATGGCAATGGTCTGTTTTGGTCGTTATTTATTAATATGAAAAATATATATCAGCGAGTAACTCATTTCAACATAAAACTTTCAGCGTAAAAAATATCCGTTCCCAACAAAATAAAACCAACATTTGCGAGGTCTTATTCCTTGGAGTAATTTCGTAGAGCGCGAGTAATAATTGCCTAAAATTAAATAACATTTTTCACAACAAAAAACAGCATGGACGTTAATTTCGCGGAAGAATGGTGAATTGCGCTGGTAAGGAGCCGCAGTTATCGTTTCTATAAAAAATGTTCAATTTAATGGACAACGATGTTAGATGCTTCCATGAAGACAACACTTACATTTCTGTGATGACGAATAATAAACTAAATGAGTTTACTTTATATTACTAATAGCCTTTATCTGGCACTTGTTCGTCCGACCCCGTGGGAATAGAGCCTATGTCGGAGTGTTGCCTGTCATTCATCTACCCGTGACAGCATTTTAAAATTTATTGCGGTGTTAATAAGATTCGCCCATAATGCGTGTGAAGGTCACCGAGGGGTTTTTAGTCAGTATGCTGGCGTAGGTTTTGTTAGGGTCCCAGCCCGACCACGATCCGCAATGTGACGGGTTGGAAGGCCAGAGACACTGACATACCCCTTTCGGCCTCCCCGGGGTACTGAAAGGGGAGCTTAATAGGTTTTCCTCTTGGACGCAAAAATAAGGGGTTAGTGAGATTACTTCACAGAAATTTCATATTTATATGACACAATATACGGGACTGTGTCATTCAGGAAGTAAGCTTACTTTCCCGTCAAGGAAAAAATAGGCTATATAATTATTATAACGCAGTGGACCAATTTATGTCGATGGACGATGTTTTTTACTACAATTTCACAAGTATCTTTTCTGTACTATTAAAGTCGTATGTTTTGAACCTTATAAACATAAACCGCAAGATTGTTCTTTAAAGTCCGCGCTGCCAAGTCACAATTACATTACCAAATGGAATAATAACTCGTACTGATGAGAAAAGCTGATTTTACATCCCAAATTTGGGGACCGTCGAATGATAATGACTGAATTTCATTAAGTAATGGCCGTAATAGCAATTAATTTAATATACGATTTACCTGAAGTGATCTTTCCCTCCACCCACCAATTAATCTGTCTTTTTTATTTAAGGAAATAATTACACTGAATTCTACTCGAATGCTGAAAATAATTATTTAAGTCTTACTCATTGAAAAAAAGGTATTACACATAATGTAAATAAAATAGAACTTTAATTTCTTCAGACAAGCAATGAGTATTTGAAAGAAACCGTCGACAAGGCAAAATCAATTCCTTATATTGGCTCTTCAGTAGATGGTATTTGGTTTCACTCTCGAAAGAAAACTGTGGATCTTTTCTCGATCAGAAACATACTTGAACGTTTCACCAATATGTCATTTGAATGAATGTGATACGAGGGACCCTCGCATCAAAATATTGCAAATAAAATATACATGAAAGGTTTACTTATAACAGCCAAGCGAATTGGGAACCTTTTTAGATAGTAAAGACGATATGGTTACGCGGAATGAAATGTTTATATGGTCAAAGAAAACCATCCGGAGTCCATTGTCGGAAATCAATACGGATAATGTATTAGTGATATTAAAATGTACTGCCGCTAGTGTAGAGAAGGGTCGGCAAGATTTCAACAGTTCGCGTCGTTTATGTGTATTGTTTGATGTTCTATTGGTTGAATGAACAATTGTCCGTATTTATGCAAAAAGGAACCATGCAGCAAAAACGCACTTCTGAGATATCAAAAGATTTACAAAAACATGTGCAGCTCTGTTAGATTAGGTAAAATTACTATTTATTTTATTTAAATTTAGTGATAAATTACTTATTTAACTATGTGTATATAAATTTACTCTGAATACTCTTAAACTTTCTAGATATTTAAGAAAATGTGCATGTGGTTCCTTTTAACATTTACTAATTGATAGGTTTTCTCATATGCAAAAAAGAACCACAACGCAGGGACTTCCTGATATAAATGAAAATATGTATTTATATTATCGTAATAAACCTTTAATTCACTAAATAATACATATTATACGTTTAATCGACGTTATCATCAAATTGGATTTCGAAATCCACCGTGTGTAGTCCATCTATGTCGTCTTCTATTGCATCATCACTAACGAGACCATTGTAAAAACTCAGTGCATCTTGTGGAATGAGATGTAATATGGACTGAAAACTAAAGGGGGACAAGTTTTCGAGCAGTTCTAATACCGGCGAGGAATATTCTTCTAAGCGATCTTTTTTTTTTTTTCTTTTTATTGCTATGAATGGCGAGACGAGCATGTCATTCGCCTGATGGTAAGCGATACGACCGCTCATGGACAGTAGCAAAACCAATCAACACCATGAATTACAAGGCAATGCTTGGAATTCCACTGCGCTCGCCATCCTGAGACATAAGATGTTAAGTCTCAATATGTCCAGTAGTTACTCTGGCTACAATGTCCTTCAAACCGGAACACAACAGCGCATTTACACTGCTGTTTGGCGGGAGAAATAGACATTGCGGTGGTACCTACCCAGGCGGCCTCTCACATATGAGAGACCTACCACCAGTAATCTGGCGAAGTTGAAATGTTGCTTGAAGGTGAAGAAAGCTTATCCAGAGGTTCCGATGTACCAGGTTCTTCGTTACCTTCTGCTGTAATAAATTAAAGCTTTAAAATTAAAGCAACAAAACCGTAAGGTTTTATATATAAATGACGATAGCAAAATATTATGAGTTCTTATAAAGCCCCACTAGGCGACATTAGTCGAGCAACGTGTGTCCCCGGTGACATCGGGTGACGACGTTGCCAGGCGGGTGACATGGGGAAATATCGCCTAGTGGGGACGCGGCTTAATGTCACTTCAAAAAGTATGTTGTACATGCGCCTTGTATAAAAATCATGCAAAAAAAAACTTGTTAATTTTTAGCTATCGCGGCACCGCGACAAACCACACACAATTAGGTGACTCATTCCACAATAGGGAATAAATCAAATGTGGATAAAGCGTACAACTCAGATTCATTAAGTACTTAAATGCACTAAATAAAACTACTTACCTGATGTATGTTCAAAATTATCTTCGGTGTTCATCTCCAATGCTTTATTTACTAATTGCTTGCTTCTACTCAAAATTTTCACACTTAATTTAATTAGAAATTAATAAAAACAATAGAACTTTCTTCGCGGAGAAAAATAACGGTCGTCACTCAATCATTCGAACTATTTCGTTGAATGTCACCTATTTTGACAGATGTTCGACGTTTTACTTTAAAACTTTGAGTTATTGCACTTTGAGCCATATATGCAATGGAATAAAGTTAATATTTCGTTGTTTAAAGATGAGAACAAATCATGTCATTTGGTACCTTTGAGCGATGATGGGTTTCAAAATGTTATATGCATAATGGAATCACATGCTAGTGGTTCTACTGTTTTACAATTTTTATTAATAAATGATAGAACCGAATGCTCGTGATTCCATTTTGCATAAAAATGTCAGCAATTAAAATATGAATTTATTTTACGCATAACCATATCACAGCAACTTGGTTCCATTTGGGGTATTAAAAATAATTGTTAATAATAGAAATATGTGTAACGTATAATGGTATCAAGTATGTGTGGATCTGTTTTGTATAAAATGACATGGTAATAATATCGTTTATTTGTTTGAACAATCGAGTTCCATTGTGCTGTGGTTCGGTTTGGCTTTATGTATAATGTTTGTTTCTGCTGTTGGTTCTATTCAGCTTTTAGTATACCTTGTTTTTAAGGGAAAAATCGTGTGGTTCTTTTTTGTATAAGAATTTAGAGCACGTTTAAATTAGTATTCTTCAAAAAAAGCAAAAAACGATATTTGTCGTGTGGTTCCATTTTGCATAAATACGGACAATTTAGATTATTAGGTACTTTCAGACACATTCCGGAAAATCAAGTGGTACGACAAAAGCGTGGAATGTGAATTGTACGGACCTCAACGTCCTTCACGGAAACAGTACGATAAACAAAGTCAACGATGTAACATCAGAGAAGTGCAGACAACTTTAACGTAATTGTAGTTCAATTAGATCTAATAAAGGGTAAGTCTATTTCAGATAAATTTATTTGATAACCACAAAATCTAGTAATTGGTAATTTTTTGTTAAATGTATAGCACTATAATTTACTCATTTATTCTTTGCTACGAGTATTATCTCAAACTACTTTTATATAACAGACATGGCAGAAATCTATTTATAAAAAACAAAAATACATAAAAAGGGATTCATAGTCCTACTAATAAAAGTTCTGTAAATACGTCTGTAAATGTTATTTGCTTCGAATACACTATTAGGACTGAGTAAACCCATCATCCAATAAATAACGTCTCAAGATAACAATAGATGTCGCGAATAAAACCCTCTGTGCGAGTACGAGTACTAGTCACCCGCCATTTTTATGAAGCCCATAAACGGGTCCAGCAACGCACTATCGATGTTATATGAAGTATTTATGTGCCAAAACTATTCAGAGTTCATCCATCGATACTTTTACTCGACTAATGCGTGTCTATGCTATATCCGATTCATAAAGTGAACGCCACTAACTTCTTAATGATGACTTTAATAATGTTAATAATTAAAGTAAACATAATAAGATCCAATCCATACTAATATTATAAAGAGGAAAGATTTGTATGTAAGTATGTTTGTAACGAATTGGCTCAAAAGGTACTGGACCGATTTTAAAAATTCTTTCACCATTTGAATGCTACTAACACTGATTAATATAAGCTTTTTTAATTGCAAGCATAAAATAAGGATCTCTACAAATACTACAATAATGTTACCCAAGGTGTAAAAAAAAATGCCTATAAAATATATTTCATCGCATGCGCTGCGAAATCTATAATATTATTATGTTGTTGATGTGCACCGGACTCAAAAACTATCTGCACCCGGGCGAAGCCGGGCCGAGCCGCTAATATTGTAATAAGGAAGTGAGTAGTTTTAGCTCCTGAATAAATCTTTTAACGAGGAGAGCATAAAGTAAGCCAACATATGATCACGAGAAAACGAACACGACGCGAATGAAAAATCTCTTCAACATTTATGATGTCTTTGTTGCCGAGAATGGGACCTAATACGAAAAAAAAAACAAATAAAAAGGGTCTACGGTGGCAAAGCTGTAACGAGTCCAATAATTTTTATTGCGATTTCACGAGCTTACATTCTGATTTAACTTGGTGTGTGTAAATTATGATTTAATTTAATAACCAACGCTGAAAACGAGCGTAAAATGTTTTTATGTGAGATAATATACTTTTCATTAAGAGGCATGCGTTACTCGCGCAGTTTTATATTCATGTTTTACGAGCTCAAGCAACTCGGCGGAATTGAATCGTTAACAAAATATTCACGTAGATTTGTACCGCCCTAACTTAAGTGCATTTACAATATTATTTTTTTACTAATTAGTCAAACTTTGATAATCGTGAAATCATTCAAACAATCTAAAAGAAACGGCGATCAAAATTGAACGGGATAACGATATATTTCGCAAACGAGTCACGTGACGTAGATTTATGAATAAGATCTTAGTAAACTTTAACGTATTAAGATGTTTAACATAACACATCAGCAGAACAATTGTGTTAGGAAGATTCATACATAGGAACCCGATTCTCAAAAGTGTTTCTATAAATTCCGTCTCATATTTTGTTCCAACATGAACCGAATAAAACTATTGTATCAATTAAGTTCAGTAAAATAATTGAAAGCGAACTGCAGCTACAGTTCAAAGAGAACGTAATTTGAGCGCGATTGGTTTAATTGTAAAAACTCTTACAAAGTCAATGCAATCGAAATATTCGATTGTGTTTTTACCCGTCGGCCTTTGTTCGTTTCAGATAAAAGCTAAGGATTACATGGACTTAGTACAACATAGAATCATTACAAAATCTTGAGTGTGTATTTATTCAAACTCAATGTTTAAGAAAAACAAAGACCTATTTATAGCCAGTAAAATAATTAATAAAAGTAAAAAAAAAGCAGTTAATTTTATATAAAGAGCAAAAATGTGTATGCCTCGCATGTCACTTTTATCTTGAGAGACTTTTAAGCGTACCAATAGTACACAATAAAAGTAGAACATTACTCAATTGCAATCATTAGAGATTTATACCGACGTAATATTCTGCAATGGAGCAGTCAAACAGCGTGCTCCTTACATTTGTCTAATGCCTAATATCATGTTCGACTGAGATGTCGAAATTAACGATCTTGATAATATTTGTCGGTTCAACGCTGCCGGCTCCCTAGTAATTAATTGCACCACTTTGTTGAACGCTTATAACGGGCATTTGTCAAGCGCCCACCCGCGTCTGATGATTTTCGCACTAACTTCATGATCGATATTGCCGCGTATCGATTGATTGCGAAAACTTTTTACCCCAAGTCCGCCGTTAAGACCTTCGTATTAATTAATAAACGTCAAGAAGTTGCAAATTTATGACTTACACATAATTTTGTGAATAAAACCAATTTGACAGATCACACAAAACACGTGAGTTTGTAAAACTTAACAATTCTCGTCGCAACTAGAATGCAAACCTCTTAGCCCCAGAACAATATAAGGGGACATTACTCGCTGTCACAACTCTATTTTATAGGGAAAGTAGGAGCAGCTAGTTTGTGTGAACAAAGTTGTGGGGGGCCCGTACTTTAGTAATGAATAGAGACGTCAGATGGTAACCGCCACTGGAGTGCAACTCGCATACCGTTTTTAGTTGGTGATTATACGAAGCTATGCCGACCCAACACGAGCAAGCATGCCTTCATTAACGCATACCTTTACAACTGTTTTACTAAATATTTCATTATTAACAAACTGCGGTAATTGCATCCACCTCTATACTTTACACGACAACGTCGATACGAACACGTAAATTCCATCATATTAATTAGCTGCATTTATTTCTGAATGATATGACAAGAATGTATAATTTGCACAACGCCATGGCAGATACTTAATTTAATTTACCAACTCAAACTGTATTACATAAAATCAAAATTCAATGCGTTGGAAAAGGAATTTGCTGTATATGTACATATCGTAGGAAATAAACTAATAAAACCATGAATTTCAGTTCAGTGAAAATTGTATCTAGATTACTCAGTTTTATTCCGTTCGTCTCCGATTTTATACCCACTGACATGGATATATGTGTTATTCAATCTATAGTATTCCACCGGTGATGTTTTCTAGGACTACTTCTAAATAGATAGTTCCTGGTATAAGTCTTGTAAATAATATCAATCAATCAATCCTCGTTTCCATAGACAAGCCTAATATTTTTAGAGATGAAGGGATTGAGTTGCCGCGCAAAATATTAATTAAAAGTTTTCTGGAGACATATTTACATAATTCTGTAAGATTGTGTAGCCGCAAATACCGCATTCACGTTTTTAATTTGTTTTACAATTCTTATTAAGATGGCGATCCACCGTAAATTTTATTTTATTTAAGGAAGAAAGAGAAGAAAATTTAAGATTGAAACTTTGGTCCCTATGAGTCCGATTTTTTTGTCAAGTAATAACTCCTTTTCGATTATGTATCGTTTGATTCATCATACCTCTCCCCGCATCCCAAGCCCATTATTTATAATGACGGCTGAAATCAAAATTCTCTAATCTATGTGACCATGGTATCTGAAGTTTTAGTTTTTTGGTTTCTGAAACAAATCATTGTCTTAACAATACACTCTGTATTACCATTATAATTGATCCTAAGCATTTAGTATGGTTTGACAATAATTATGTTCAGTACTTATAATATGCGAGAATTTTTAAGTAATACGATGAACTGCCGATGCTATCATGAAGCCATAGCTTCTATACATATACAGTACATTTTCCAAGTGCACAATACAATACGCGGTATCCATGTCCATAAACAGAGTTGTAAGTCTTGAAGTTGAGTACGAAGGCGGCTTAGTGAATATTGTGACGGCCCCCGCTTGCTACTAATGAGAAACTATCAAACTCCAGTGGCACATTTATCTTGTTAATGCTAATATTCAATTCTCGAAGCGCTACCCTCTACTAACTAGGCTTTTAGTTGGACGTGTATTGGTAAACAGTCGAGTACTTGCTCATTGGATACTTAATGCAATTATTGTTGTGGGAGGTGCATTATTGCTACGATGTTGGAAATTTAATTGATTGCCATATGAATATCAAATTGCTCTGTATCGTATAGGACATAATGAACTACAATACACATTAGCAAATGTAACATTAGGATAACGAATAATTTTTTTTATCTGAAAACAATTTTACACAAAAATAAACACGACTACGGCGATAAAACGAGAAAAAGAAAAAGACAATTATGGAGCACTTGCCACCCCGTTACGAAGCTCATGAACAAACTCACTCAACTCGCTCAGAAAATATATAAGAGAAACAATCGATATGCCTTAACTCGACGAAAAACAAATAGATTCTTTATGGTATTGTACGAAGGTAACAATTCTCCCTCAATGGGCCGTACTGAATCCAAAGCGATCGTAATTTCGTCGGGCAATATTCTGCCTTTTCATATTTTCCCTTTGCCTTCCAAATGTTATATCGTGCCCAATACAAGACAGCGATTTCGTCTGTTATTTCAAGCCCCTTGACTCTCCTCCGATTTAGTATATCGACACGTCGAGCATTAGTTAAACAAATAACACGAAATAATCGTTTGACTTCTTTCCATTCAAGTGAATCTCGTTTAGGAAAGTATCTTGAAAAAAACAAAGTAATGTACTTGTTGCATACGAGTGTGGAGATAAATCTTATTATGAAGATAAAAGCAGAGCCATTTTTTGAAACGGAATCCAACAAATAGTTCTCACGATTCACAAAGTTACCGTTTTAAAATAAAATCTGAAACAAGTTTAAAAACTTACTTTTCAGTCTTTGTAGTATAAAATTCATTTTTCAATAGTTGAAAACAAAACAAAAGACGGATCGCCGATGATATTTTTGATACTCACAGTAGCAGTCGCATCGGTACGGCTATGAAGAATGCAAAATGTGACACCCCTTTAGTCGTCTCACAAGGTTGTATGTCAAAGAGGACACGGTTCACGGCTTATGCTGATACGGAGCCTTTGAGGAAAAGCATTCGACACTAGATTATGTATGCCACCTTTTAAACTGCAACAGAATATGTTTTCTTTAACAATCAACATATTTTATTTGAACAATTTGCTTGGATTTTTATACAAAGTTCGTAAATCGCTGCGGTCCCTATTCTTTAAACTGATCTAGCAATAAATCTCACTAAGGATCGGTCAATTACGACGCAAGTTTTCCAGATTGATCGATGATAGTGATAAAACATTTTCTATATTCGTACCCAAAAAACGTTAGGATCACGTCAAATCTGAAACAAGTTCGCGAGAACTGTCTTAAACTGTTCCCTGTAAGCGTGTATAGATAAGTAAAAGACGACGACTCAAAGGCAATGGTGTGTTTATATTTGTGTCTAGGAGTGCGGCGGGTAGCCTCAGATATTTAACCGCTACCGTCGCTCCGCAAAGAAAAATAAAAGTGACTGAGATTTAAATACTTTTTCGTTTCCACTCTTTGTTTTCTTTACATGAAGATACTATGAAACCCCGCAGCTGACGTGATAACAATTATCTTAAGAAAATAAGAACCCCATGAAATTCGATTTATGAAATCGTGCATTGTTATCTTTATCTGTAATGGTATTCGTAATGTAAATTGTAAATTATTGCGCTCGGAAATTAAACGTCAGGAGCTGCTGTAACCTGGTGCCATAGTTATAATCACAATTTAAGATGATATTCATATTATATTATATGATATTATATTATATTTATACTAAAGACTCGAATGGTCAATGATACCTCATTATGTAAGATTTTTTGATCTCCGCGTAAGTTGTCGAGTTTGCAGGCCACGTGTCAAAAAGCGGTCACCACCGCTAATGGATTTTGGCAATGCCAAAAGACCAGACAATAGCTCGGAGGACACCGACGCAGGGAGTTTATTCCAGATTTTGCACAAGGGTGGTAAAAGGTGCTGGTAGTCTCGAAGACACCCTAAATCTCTTCCCGGTCTTAACGGTTCCAGTGTCTTCGGTTCAATGGGGTCACCAATCATTTGAAGATTTGGTCTTTGCAATGACTCAATATGATCTTGCTAATGTCTTGGGACTCCAGATCAGAAGTATATAGAGTGACAGTCTGTGGCCTTCACTGAGAATGGTTTTGTTCGGGAAACTTAAATACCCCGTTTAAACTTTTGCTTTTTAAATAAACAAGACGTTAAATCATGACAAGGAATTAAATTTGTCACAATAAAGCAAGCTAGTTTTAACGTAATCAAATGAAAACAAGGGGCTGCCGCACAAAGGTTTACACAAATTGACTGGGTAAAGTAAGTGTTGCTAGCGAATGCCGAAAAGCTGTGTGCATCAAATTACTTGCGTCAAAACATCGCTTTAGACTAGCTAATGGACTTAGCAATTGCGGAAAAGTTTGCAGGGTGGCGCGTAAGGGTTGTATATGTAGCTTATGTGTTAGCAACAAAGGCTTTGAATAAACACGAAGTCGATAAAATACTACTACTTATTGGACAGACCTAATGCTATAAATGGATAAGATTTTAATGTAGGTAATGTCTTAAATCGGAACAGACGGGTAACGAGCCAACACAAATATTTTGCCACTTGGAAACGTTACCTGACCGGAGAAGTGGCCACGAGCGCGACGGCCGCGGGGAGACAAAGTAAATATGTCCGGGTTTCCCGGGTCGTCCCCACATTTTATCGAGGAGCGATCGACGCTCGGGTCGGGAAATGAATTTAAAACGTGTTTGCGGGTAATCTGTTATCGGTCCCTTGTCCTCTGGCTGGAATATAGACATTCAACGGGCCTTATATCTTAGCAGTGATTTTGTGACTTTACTATATACGATGTCATTGTAATCATGTGGAATCACAGTAATGAAATGAAATGAAATGGTTTTTAGTACTGGCACAACTTTGAAGTTAAACTATTTTTATTGCCCAATTATTGTGGCAATGGGGTATTCTTTCAGCTTATATGCTGCGGTATTACTGCGATATTCAAAGAGAATCTCAAGTGACAAATAGATTCCCAGTCGGTATACCAACTGGAGCACAAAGAAAAAAAAACAAAATAGCAAAATTTAAAAATATTAATATAAATTGTGTGGGTGGGTAGGTTGTGGCCACGACCACCCCACAAAAATTCGCACCCATGACTAATAGCCACGCGTACGATTACTGAACACAACTCACAGTCATGTTTATTAAATAAATTTATGAAGAACAAAATAAATTCAGCTTGTACTACAAGTCCTATAAGTGCTACCTAAATTGCATTAAAACGACAACGGATATAAATCTTAACAACGACCACATAAAAGCAACAATAAAATATTAAATGTATAAGTAGTCGATGTTAGGTGGAAGCAGAGTCTAATACGAGCAACACTGGGTTAATTATTTCGTCAGGAGAGCCCTCCTAAGCCACAGTAACAGCGCTTCAGGCGAGCTCGGGGGGCCATAAAAGCTACATAATACGCGGCGACGTAAAACTCTTATTATTTTAGTATCTGCGAAACATTCTCAGAAAACATCTCGTAAAATAAAACATGTCGCATTGCATGAAAATGCAAGTCTTTCCATCTCAGACGGAGCCTTTCAGCCAATGTGCTCGGCCCAAATCCAGGTGGATTCAGCTTGGACACCGGTTAGGATCAAGTGCAGCGAGCTACGTGGATTTCTATGGAAAATACAGACTTTATGGTAGCCGAGGGATAAGTTTCCATTTTAAATTGAAGAGAAACTCGGAAATGTTTCCTTGTCTCCCGCCGGAGCTGAGCGCGCGAACCTGCATAAAAATTCACGTCAGGTAAGCGCAAAGAAATATTTACACGAACTGCAGAACTTATTGCGAGTTGCAACTGGATGAATTAATGTTCAATCGCAAAGGTTTCACTCTTATATGTATAATAGATCCATGAATGCATACCGAAGAATCCAAATTCTTGCAAAACTTTCAAACGTTTACTTGCACTCGCTAAACTTATTTAAGAGATGTCTGAGACTCACATAAAAATTTCCAACAAGAATTATCGTACTTTTTTGGCGAAAATGCGTCTAAGTCCCGGATAAGCCCATTTACATAGCCGATGTCGACGCGATGGTGCGTGGCGACTTCAAATGGGCATTATAATACCAAATTGAATACAAAACTTTCCTTTCAGTGCCGAGTAATGGAGGAGTCTATGCACCAGAACAATCGAAAAGACAAATAGAATGAGAGAGGAGGAGACGAGACACTCGTTCTGTTGAAATAATAAGTGCCCGACGTCTTTTTGGACGTTCCTGTCGCGTTTTTTTTTTGTAACGATAAATTTTTACGCTTTGATCTTTCCAATTCAAATAGGCTTTTTTGTCGCAGAATCACAAGTTATAGGAATATTTCAAAAGCTTTAAGTGAGGCGACGGAGCGGATTTTCCTTTCCACCGGCTATATCGTTTTGATTGAAATGCAAATGAAATGGTGTCCGTTCGAAACGTATTTAATCTATCTAACCTCCTTAGTTAATCTTCTAAATTAGAAACACTAACAAAAAATAATTATACATAGTACATACATACATACATAAACTCACGCCTTTAATCCCCGAAGGGGTAGGCAGAGGCGCCACCAGGACACCCATATTTCGCCGTGTATGTTCCGTCCCACGACGTGATAGGGGGCGACCCTATCGCCATATCGGGCACAAACTGACTTCGGACTGATAATGAATAGAAAAATCCAATATCACTTTGCCCGACCCAGGACTCGAACCCGAGACCTCAGCTTTAATAATACATAGTATGTGCAAATAAACACACTACCGATAAATAAAATAATGCTCCTTTGCGATATTTGAAATACTATTCATATAATAGTATAGATATGAGATTTTGCCCGACTAGATACACGTATGATGTATCTATTATAAAATATTTTATATGAAATGATGTTACACGAGCAGAGAGCATGAAAACTTTCATTTCAGTAGTAAATTTATGAAATTTTAAATCTTCTCTCTGCAGTTGTGCAATGACAGAGATTGTTTGCGGAAGAATCTGAAGCGGTTCATTATTCCGTTCCAAGTTATTTGGCGCCCAACGAGGAGCAATGCTTGCTCACCGAACATCTGACGAATCACTCGCAGGCTTTACACCGCGTCTGCTGAAACATTTTCAAGTAGATTTTTTTGCTGCGTTCTGAGGCGTGAGGCTCGGCGGTTGTGTTAAGTCAAACTTAACTACGATACACGTGTAAGAAGGTGCAACAAAAACATTCGCTATGTCGACGTTAGTGAATTGTTCTCTCGCTTGTGACTGGGTAATTTCCATACATTTCAAGTTCCATCGCCTGCGGGACGTTCGTTCTTTTGTTGATAAATGTTTGACGGGAACTCCGGGGACGCCATTAAAAGTTTTTTCGTGAATAATTCCAGTTTACATACGCAAATGTTTACTCGCAAGTTTACCCGCGCTCACCTATTCGGTGATTTCTTTTCATAGAGGCGTTTGTTTAAGAAGCGGTGGATTTCTGAACTGACTCGTTGAATATGTAATTGGAAAAGTTTTCTGTTTTCTTTGTCATAACCTTAGTTTGGGCATAATTCGGTTTGAATCACGAACCCTTAATATTGATATTATCAGGAGATCTCCCGCTGTACCTATATTCGACTTTGACCGTAATTTGGCATGTACTTAAACGTCGGTTTGTAAAGAGAGTTTAGTGGAAAGTTTTTGTTAGAACAAAGTGACCGATAAAGACACGTAGACCTTAAAGTTGTCGGCGACGTGGTTGGGTGAAGTGGTAAGTTCCTTGAACTATAACTCACTGCCGGCGAAGTTGTTCGATATCAGATCGTGGAGACAAAAAGAGCTAGCGCGCACGTCACGATAGTTAGATTGCGTGGATAAACGCGCGTGCTCTCGACACCGCGGGTTAAGCTTAGCGAATATTTCAACCTTCTTGCTGTTGGTTACATTTCAAAACCAAATAACAATACATGTTTTCAGTAAGCCAAATATTTACAAACGCTGGTTTGTAACAAAGTTTTAATCATACAATATGTATTTTTGTTTTTTTTTTTTTTTTTTTTTTTTTTTTAGCATTATTTAAGGGACTTTTATACTAATAGGAAGTACATGGCAGTCCCATCGTACCTTATAAATAAATATCTATACAACAAATTAAGAGAATTACAAAAAACAAACAAGCAAAACACAAATCTAACATTTCTCAACAACCAATTAAACTAAAACAAACTAAAATACTAAAGAAAACAAAAAGATAATATCGTAAAAATTAGAATCGTAACATTTAAAACTGAAAAATAACTTGTAAGCCTGGTCGGACGGACAATGGAGTCTTCATCACAATAATATGTTGTCTCGCATCTCGAATCCGACTACACTCCACCAATAAATGCATAACTTCTTCCACTGTAAAATATTCAACGTTACTTTTTTCTGACCACTATCCATTATATAAACAAGCAAAAAGATTATTAATAATATCACCCTCTTTAAAATATGTTACAACAACCCGAATACACTCTTCAAATACAAAACTACATATCAACTTAATCTTAACATCCAACTCCGAATTCGATGCACAAATTTCCTTAAATCTATCCATAATGATTTTCAAACGGCTAAATTTATTCCTTTTTCCAGTTTCTTCTGTATTACTTCTTGCCTCTTCAGACGAATAAGCAATTGACTCCTGCTTGTGCGACTCTTTGTAAACTGACTGTTTTTTTGGATTTCTATTTTCCGCGCGAGTCAATGAATTTTCACCTAAAATTGGCGAATTCCTCACATATTGATCCTTCACATATTCATTATTTTTGCTCATACTGCAAGATATCATATTATTACTAACACGAGTATCTCCCTCCAATACATTCCTATATGATGTTCTCTTATTATTCTGAGGGTTATTAGCAGACTGCACGCTTTGACTTCTCAGATTGTCGAGTCTTTCACATACAGCCTTTTTATTCATAAACATCGACAAAGCTTTTCTATAGGTGCAGTTTTCTACACTCATAATCTTTCTTATAGCCTTTTCTTTTAAAAACATAGGACACGATTTATTCAGGGCCATGTGCGCGCCCTTACAATTTAAACATTTAAAATTAGTGGTATCACAATTACTATGACTTTCTCCACATTTTGGGCATAAAATCTTTTTTGTTGGACATGATCTCAATATATGCCCATACCTCCAACACCCAGAACATTGGGTAACAGGAAAAGTGTAAGGTTCAACTTTTATCCTACAGCCAAATATATAAACATACGGAGGTAAGGTCGGACTTTTAAAACAAAGGCGTACACTCTCACTGTTTACCCATTCTCCATTATTAGTTTGCCGTTTTAATCTCTTTACTGTAACTACCTCTTTTTCACACTCCAAACTACTTAAAATTTCGTCATCATTCGTCTCCAAATCAATTTGTTTTATTACTCCATATGATAAACTAACTTCATTCGCATACTGACATCTATAGCCCATGGTTTTAAATATGCTTAAATTAATGAGTTTTTCCGCATTTATTTTGTCTTTTAAATACACAAGCACTCTATAAGGAGTTTTATAATAAATCTTTAATATCTTGTTAACATCCTCCTTTTTCAACAACTTTGCCATACCAAATTGTTTCAATAGAACCTCCTTTCCCGTAATGCATACTATTATTCGATCATCATATTGTACTACTGACGAGTCATGATTGACATTTGACAGATTTTTTTCCGAATTGTAATTATTTTTCTTGGACAAAATCCTTGCAAATCGTTTATTTTTTCTACTGACCGTTGTAAAACCATCATTATCACCTATTGTGTCCTCACTGTCCTCCCGCGCTCTCTTCTCCTGCGTTCTCTGAATCTCCATAGCATCACTATTGTTGTCACCATCTCTCTCTACTCTGCCTCCGCATTCATAGTAAACTTGTTGCTCGCTATCCAATAACCTCTCTTCCTCCATAATATCACTCCCACTGGAGTCATCAAACAGCTCATTTTTATCAATGTCACTCATTAAAATACAATTTGAGAAATTAAATACGATAATTTATAATGTGACACATGCACTCGTGACAGCGACTCGCGCGAGAATCATGTATTTTTGTTCAAAATATAAAAAAATATGGAAATATAAAATATAACAGCGAATTTTCTTATTCTAAGCACAGTATTTTCTTCCAAAAACTACTTGTTTTATGATATAAATTTACCGATTAAGTGAAAAAAAAAAAAAAAAAAAACTTTTGTTGACATTGTTATGCTTAAATAATATTGGAACTATTGAATTAAATTATAAGAAGTGTTATTATCAACATTAGCTATGATCAATGAATTATAAAGTTTGTAGAAGAAGCACGACAACTGCATGATACAACATCAGACCAAGGCACTTCATGTAAATTTTACAAACCCACATTACGGTAAGTAGTAACAAGATGAAGTTATAACGACGTAAATTTAGCTTCCAAACGGGATCTTCGATACTTACGTTACTACAAACTACCGTTCGAAGAAACTGCTCGTACAGTTGTATGCAACGGCTTATTAATGTCCCGAGTGAGTACCGTAGTACACTTTGAAACATCGCAAGTGTTGACGAAGTTAACTTACGGTCAATCTTACTCTGCTGCGCCTAATATCAAGGCTTTGGCAAAAACTTTGAGCATGGTACTAATTGTGTGCAATGTTGTCGCATTCTAGAGACGAGAAGAGAGAACCGGATACAAATTTTCAACGTTTATCGAGGATCAGAACGATTCTAGAGCAGGGATAATATTAATGGTGGAGAAAACATCGTGAGAAAATCTGTTTGGTGGTCTTTACAAGAATATCAGCTATGTAAAGTCCGCGAGCCCACACTTTGTCCTAAGCCACCTCAATCGTAGAGTTGATCCGTGCCAAGAAGAGGGAGTATGTTGCTTCATATTATTCTTAAAATTCGTAAAGGTGTGTTGTACGAAATTAAATTCTTAGAACGTTAATTACACTGCACTCATTCAATAATTGTAATGCTATAGTCCACCACTATCACAAAGTAATCTGCAAAAATTACTCGCGATAATTGAAACATAACTCATACGCACAAGGAAACCACACGTAGAAATACGATATAAATTGTAGCCATGCTTATTGTACACAAATTTCCTATTACAGGTCGGGACGTGAACGTAAATAATTTTAAGGATCAGTGGAGGCAGCCAGCGTGATTATTTCGCGCTAACGAAATTAATAAGGTAAATTTCAGCGGTGTGAGAGGGGCTTTATTGCGTTACAGCGGAACCGCTTGTTTGATGTGAAACAGCCAGGAAAAGCGTCGACTTTAACAAAAGTATAACAATGTTGTATGAAACTTGCATGTATTTTTAATACTGGTACCATTAATGTGTCAAATCAATTTTACATCTACTCACACTATTATTTTCGGGGTCACCGAGGTTGGAGCTACGATTAATAATTATCTTATTCAGCTTCCTGCTTGATTACATACCCTGGTTTGAAAATATCTTTAGTCGCGTGCAGAACGAATTTAAAGTATTGAAATTGAACACGCTTGTCTATTATTTGGATTTGCACTCATAATAATTGTTGACTATACGTTATACATATTTTATTTACATGTAAAATAATTTTAGGAGGAAGTAACGCTTTATTTCATAATCCTTTAAAAAAATGAAATATTGGTCAAATTATAAAAACTAAGTAATAAGCAAGATTTGTGCAAATTAATAGATATGAAGTTTTAAGGAGCCATAACGTCACCTCAGAAAGTGAAATAAAACGTAATATTACTTTTTTACGCGGTTAGTATGAAATATATACGTTAATATCGGCAGTATGTTATAGTGGGCGGATTGAATTATACTAACCAAAACGCTCAAATAAACTTATCTCGGGAAAACACCCATAATCTTTTTACTTTTAAATTAAATATAAAAGTTTTATATCAGTTCTTGTTTGCAAGGGGAGTAATATTGCTTTAATAACTATAGTAGTAAGATATTGTGATAAACATGAATACTTAATGCATTTGTATAAAAATATTATTCACGAGTACTCATCGCACATTTGACATTGGCAGAATTGTCGTCATCGGCACCGTTTGGCATACATAAAAACTGAACTGAAAAATATTATTTCTTTATACGGCATCTATTCCAATTAATATAAAGCGTTGAATTCCAAGATTGTTGAACAAACTTAATACAATACAATCTGAAAAAATATTTTAGTTACAAGCTAAGCTTTTAATTATAAAAACAAAGCTAAGCTTTTAATTATAAAAACAATCACACGCAATAATAAAATTCATCATCACGTAAATACTCTTATAATATTGTTAGCGTGTCGCATCAAAGAACAACCCAAATCAGGAGTGTCCACATCGAGTCTCGTACGACAAATTATGTGTTCGTGAACAGATAGCGGTGTCGAGCCGAAAATACTTTCCCCTTGTTTTTTCCTGCTGACGGGAAGTGTGCTAGTTCGGGAAGACAACTTGATCCGGAGTTCACGTCTTTGGCCAGCAACAAGTCTTTCTTCTTGCAATTAGTTTACGTAAACCGTATTCTACACTATTTGAGTTGAATTTGAGAAAAACTTTTTAATGTTTTTAGAACTGCAATGAATATAAATGACACCTTAATCATATTATTGTATTTTTTAAGAATCTGTTCCTGAAAACATTTACATTATTAAGAACTTACGATACATTGAAAACATATTTTATAAACTCCTATTACAAATGTAGTGCTTTCATTACAAACAAAGGTATTTTATTTTCAATATTTATTTTTACAAAAACATTTCAATAAAGAGACCCGGTTTTAGGGTTGTATAATTAACAGAAACGATACCGCCAAACGAAAATGTCAGACTGAAAAGACTTTATAGAAAAAACGGGCAAAAACAACTGTGCATTCTCGCCTATTTGTGTAGGTGTCAAAAGAAGGCGGGCCTGAACAGACGATAGTGTCTACTTCAAAAAAAATCTAAAAGCTTCAACATAACAGAGAGCCGATTTCAATTCTCCAGAATTAATTCTTCAGAACATGTTTTCAATCAAGAAAATGAAAATGGCGGCGTTTTTTATAGTTGGCCACCTGGTAGTAAAATATACATAATAAAACACAACGATCACATGTTGTGCACAACCGTGGCACACTGCCGCCGGATGTCGTAAACTAGAACTGTAACAACCTACTCACTTATTTAGACAAGATACAAAAATGCAGCGACGCCACGGGGAGTTAAACTTAAAAGTTTACTATTTTAATTTGAATAAGTTTGTGGAAGGTATCAGGTTACAATGTGGTATACTGGATGAAACATTCTTGCAAACTCGTAGGTAGAAATGAAAGGGCAATGAACTGTGCAATAAGATGTAATAGTGGCAAGTGTTTAAGTGAAGGTAAGTTGGCAGAGGTTTCGGAGCGGGCCGCAAACTGAGTGTGTTAAATGAAGCGTGGACGCGGCGAGGCACCGTTGCACTTGTTGCAATTTCACTCCACAACTTAATTGTGCCGAGTGTTCCCTTACATTCGCTATAGACGAATGGCGTTAATTTTGCCCGGAAAGGTTACCGTCCATTACTCTAATTGCGAGCCGCATTTCATCTAACCATCTCAGAACTTCTGTCGGCGGCGCAGACTCCTCGAACAACTCGAGAAAATTTGCAGAAACCAACTGCCAAAGAGTAAGGAAGTAAACGAGGACACTTTGCTAATATTCCTAATTAAGCTTTTAATATAATTGAATAAACTGAGGCGCTCGGTGATATAGAGGTGTGCGCCAACCTTCACACTCCTTCATTTGCGCCCAAAAATACTCTCAGATAAATTACTCGGCGGAAGTTCGGCGCGCATACAAATTGGCTAGCCATTCTCAATATTTCACCTTTCCGAACATCCGCTAGATTTACACACACCCTTAGCAGACGAGGGAAGTCGAAAGTGCTTCGCAATAGACGCTCCGAGGTGCACAACTGGGAACATCGCGAAAATTAAGCTGTTTCCGTGTGGCACGGAGTTCTCACTTTGATCATAATCGAGTCGCGTGACGAAAAGAATTTCTCATATACAATTAAAGGTGTAACGGGCGTCGAAGATCAGAAATCGGAGTCGGAACGATGTCGTTGGAGTCTGTCGCGATGAGGCATATAACCCGAAAGCGGAGGCACCTGTGTTCGATAATGCGATGCCCCGTCTGGTCGAAAGGGCGAGGAATCAATTAGGCCGGTGCCGAATTGCGTAACAGCTCTAGTTACGAGCGTTACGAGTGGATCCGCAGCTGCTTTTTGCTCATCCAACCTCTTGTTATTGCGTAATCGACATTCGACGTCTCAGATTAAGATATTACGTATTCATTGTACCTTTATATTTTAGTTTTATTTACTTAATGACTATAAAGAATGTGAGACGCCAGGTTATAGATACTTCGTTGATTTAGCTAAGCACTAAGAAAAGGCAACATGATGTGTTTAAATATAAATAAATGTAGGCATTGTTACCGCCAACTCCTGGCAGTGCCTAAATTAATGGATTACCTTGAATACAACTCTATCATGATGGTAAACCACAGTGAAGGGATTGAATCCAAAAATGTATACTCGTATCAGTAACGATAGTTGTTGTTTCGGTAAACACGTTAAGTGATTGACTTAACCGTATAGTGAAATACGGTTGGATGATTAATTTTATTTACATTCTAAACAGTGCCTCTCCTGTTGGTGTTTATGTGGAATGAGTTCAACGTAGTTTTTATTAATGACTAGAACGTACCAAATAATTATTATAAAATAAAATTATAATTGCAAAAGGAATGATTATGCAAAAAGGTCACCAATAAAAGGACCGCACAAAAATAGCAATGCGATGTAAAAATTAAAAGGTCGAATTAATCAATGTCTGTAATTTTGATAAAGGAAGGCGAGCTATCGCGATGCTTCAGTGGGTATTATAAAAATCCAAATTAATTAGGGCGAATAAAGTCATCAGGGGTGGGTGGTCGTAATTTTCGATGTAGATTGCGGCGTGTGAGGGCAGTCGTATGTGAATTATTTAGAAGCGGTCGCGCGGCCGACTGGGCCGCAATTAATGAAGTGGACCGGGCCGTTTGTCAATGCGGTGCTGGTGCTGCTGATGCTGCCGGCTCCTCACTACTCTCACCTACATCCTAATCCGATTCATAACTTGTATTAGCTGAAACGCTTACAGAACTTCTTCCTCATAGAGATATCAGAGATATTTGAAGTTTTAATAAAATAAATGGTGACGAATTTCTTAAAGTTTGGTATAGATTATATTATAAAATAATGGAGAATAACTTTAGTGAACCCCGTTAGATTTACAAGTTTTTAGGTTCACACTAATATAATTATACCATCACGCAATCTTAAGAGAAACTAATATATTTATAGTTCAAATCTTAAACTATTGCTGAGTAGTAAAGCCGATAAAGCCGTAACGAACGTCTACTGTGACAGCGAAATTGTCTCTCAGTAACAGAGAGGGAGTTTGCAACGTTCATTACAAAGCACAGGTAACGTTGGGCCTTTTCCTGTGCGCTCGTTATATTACCGAACCGCGCTCATTAAAGGATGCGTACAATCATTTCATTATTCATAATATATGGTATAACCCCGCACTAGCTTTATAACAATTCCAGACCGATATATACAAGGACAGCGTCATTGTGGCGATGTAAAAGGTAATTATAAATGTAGCGGAGAGGTCGGAAACGATCCGCGGCGAGGTGACCGTTAATTTTCATGGCGAGATTTATTTGTCCTCGATTACACAGAGTTGATCAAATTTCGAGGCGGCGTGTACGAGCCCTCGCAATGACATTAGGCGACGGCGCGTCCCACCGCGTACCACCACGCCGCGCCGCCGCGTGTGCCGCCCGCGAGCCCGCGCCGCGCTCTTTGCGCCCTGCCGCGGCTCTGTAATCGCACCGTTTAAATATAATTGCAATAAGTTAATAAAATCCCAAAGCTCTTTTAATTAATTTGTGGCGACACAGGCGCCCAATTGAATGGAAATTTCGATTTTCATAAAGCTGTGTCGTGTGGTAAACGCTATTTTTGTAGGCATTTTGTTTTTGTGCGGTTTGTTTGTGAACGTGTTGCTCGCCGATTTCGTGCATGAAGATAAACATTGTAATTACGTTCATTTAGTGATTGGGCAAATGAGTGCTTGTCAAATATTCACCATGTGTAAAATTTTAACAACACTATAAATCATTTCCGTTTATTTTGCAATATTTGACTTCGGTAATTCCGAGCTATGGATCACGTAGGGGCTCAAAAGGTATGAATATAATGTATTTGGAATCACAACGCGGAAAATGTCGAAATCCATGCGAAGCGACTGATTTAATCGGCCGTAAGGAACATCGGCTGTTGTCGAAATGTGGCGTCTCAATTCCTTGGTTCTTATTGTAAATATGCATTAGGGCGAATGACGCGCTAGCTTCAGGCCCTCATTACGCCGATGTACCGTCAAAGACGTCCATGATGCGGACCGTGAAGTGTCCCGGATACAAGTCGCTCAATTATGTTAATGGATTTGCAGCATTCCCAACAACAGGATTGATATCATCTGCTTTATACGTACTTTTCACCCTCATATAGTGCATACATGTTCCTGATTACGTGTGTATCGACCATAGTCAATTCATTTTATTAAATTTTATGTCAAAAACTAAAATAACAAACATCCGACCGGATTCCACATCGATAACTGTAATTTTCCCAAAATCAATATCAAAGAACCCCATAAAACAAATACATTTTATTTCTCGACGTGCCTAGGCCCAGCGGAATGATTGATAGTGCTTTGAGCACACAACGCTTATTGAACGAAGAAACCGAGGGGACCGTCCGAAATAACGAAATAATCACAATTCCTCTAGCACTCAATGACACGGGGGTGCTATCAAAAATGCATTAAGACGCCACAAAGTATGAAATTAAATGTAAACTTATAATAACCCTTGTAATGGTATATCAATTTGGGGGGAGAGGCAACACTATTTTTATTTTACGAGAAACGATAATCGATCGTGACACGAATAAAATAACTATGTCGGGGCATCGACAGTTTTGTCGACTTACGACAGAGAGGAAACTCATCCGTCGTAAGCACCCGGATGATTTGGCACAGCAGTCGTAGGCGAGGCGCGGCGCACCTGCGAGTGTGGCTGCGAGTAACCGTAAGACTGGCGACAAAACGCCGACTCACGGGGCCGGTATACGCTTAAATTACGCGTAAAGCTGAACACAAAGGCTATGCGTATTCAAATTCCATTAATCTCCCGCCCGGGGGAAGGTGGGGTAAAATGAACCGGCGCGGACAAAAACAATGCCGCCGGCAAATAACCGGCTCAGCATTGTTCCGGCAATTAGAAAGCTTTCCCATGTACCGGTCGTGTATAAAAACAGTGTAACATCAACACGAATCGCTGCCTATTGCTCGTTACCGCTGATGTTTATTACGGTTATTAGGATTAAGCCGTGCCGCTTCTATAATAATCTTTTCGTATATGTAACCTGATTTAAATTAATCGTAACAAGTCTTTTAACTACTACAAATTACACATTATAATATACCTAATGCATTTCGTTTCACTAATGTGTCGTATATTACATAAATGAATTATAAATACCACCTATTCCATCGAAAATATTAAATAAATAGCGTTGCTCGATAATGATCTGTCGAAAATTGGAATAAAAGGTAGTAAAGCAGTGAATTGTGCCCGGTGGATAGCGAATGCGACAAATGATACAACGTTACGAATTGATTTCGAGATAATCCTTGACCGAGCCGTCATTCTGTGACAAATATTTATTTGGTGGCAGAAATCATTCTGACAGCGAACCATTAAATGATATATCATCCACGCGAACATCTATTTTACCACCATTATTTTTTATTTTTGGGTTAATAATTTATTATTGCCTTTCATTTCGTCTCTAAACCATACAATGCTACTAAACCTTTAGATGCAGAGGATTTCTGTTGTTGACATCTGAGAATTTTTGGTATGAAAACTCTTCAATGATTTTCTAATAAGATTCTCGGAGAGTACATTAATTTCATGAATGTATATTAGTTTTAAAATATTACGCTGTAAATAAAAGTGTACAGGACACGGCACAGTCCGCACTCTGCCGAACCCACCGTGGAACAAAAATGTGACGTAACCCTTTCGTTAAATTATAATAAGCTTTAACTTGAAAGTTGGCGCAACCTGCGCTGTGTAATGGAACAATACGGTCGCGACGCAATCACAAGGAGCATGGCCACGCTATTGTTTTTACTGCTGTTATTGCGGAGTGCCGAGTAGCAATAAGCGAGCACTGTTTGCCCAGGGCCACTATTGTACCCGGTTATTAGGACAGATCCGCGCGACCCCCGCGGCGCTACGGGTTAAGATCGGCTCACAACAGCTTTCTTGCTGTCGGTTACACGGTTTGTAGTCATATGACGTCAGCCTAGGACGGCACCGAGATTTACTTCATTTTGTTAATTTAAACCTGACGCTTTGGACGTGATAACCCACTATGAATTTAATATTGTTTTCGTTGGAAACGCGCCGTAGAACATTTAAATATGAAATGTATTGTTTAAAAATAAAAGTTAATTTGTTCATATTTTATCTTTCACATAATTAATTAAAAATATAGTGACTTTCCTATAATAGATGAACAGATTCTTTATTAACCGGACGTATTTTTTATTCAAAACATTGGTCTTTTCACGTATAAACTCGACTCATTTATCAAATCACCGTTGTCTACATTACAGCATTAAGGGCGTATTGTGAGTAGGCTAAAAAGCCCGTCTACACAAAACGGCTTGTCGCGATGATATTTACTACGTCGAGTCACACGCAAAAATAAGCCTTACGAACATTACAATTTAGAGCATTTATTCCATGTATATTAACTTCAACATCTCCTACTTCAAGACGTCTGATCACACCGGTAATTTTAAAAGTAAATGAAATGAGTTAAAAGAAATAAATAAAAAATTGGGAAGGAGAAAATAACCTGGCGCTATCCAAATAAACTACATATATATTTGTACCTATACCTATTGACACTCAAAGGCCTGAATAAAGATTGTTTGATTATTTGACGATTGGCTGTTTGGCTGACATTAATTATTATATTTATTATTAATCCCAAAATCCTCTAAATGTTAAAAACGGCATTACAATCAAACTTACGACCTTGAAGTTCAACTAATTGATAACGTGATTGATGTTTACGTCAATTAAAAAAGCTCAATTACAATAAACCATGCGTTGATAATAAATAATAATAAGTCTTGTGTTATTTCCCCGCTTTCCTCGTCTGTACTGTTGATAAAAGACCAGTGACTTTTGAGAATGGTGACTGCCGGTAAGGGTCATAATATCCCACGGCCCTTTTGATACCCAACAGGCCGCTCATATGTTGTGTTCAAAACGGTAAATTTTCACCGCCTTTTAGCAAAGCGGATTGCGGTGAGGTAAAAATACGAAAGAAAGCGCTTTCATTTGTTTAAGAGTGGCCTTACTTCCTTTAAGTGCTCTAGCATACGGGAAACGTGAGTGAATAACTGTGAATGTTGCAACGGGAAAGGCTCACTTAAAAATTGCCTTCAGTAATTTCTATGACGAGCACGTACGTTTCGAGTGCATTTCACGTCAGAATTAGGCAGCGATTTTACTACGTCTCGCGTCGTCGCGTTCTGCCGCCCTCGCCCGTGTCTCACCTTATTCTTTGACCGAGGAATTGCTTAAACCAATTTTATCTTAGTGCCTCCACAGCTACCTACCGTCGAGTGCCTACTTGGATACTCCCGCTCCAGGGACGTGATTAGCGGTTAAGTGAAATTTATTTTATTGGGTGCTCCCCGCCTGAGAGTATTCTATTTTCTTACGAACAACTGTTTCACTCCGAAAATGAACAAGTAAAATGGATGCTCTGCCGAGATTATATAAAATACTACATAATATATTTGTATAAGCATTTGTGAAAACAATTACGAATGAAAAAAGCATTACTGAAAGATAATTCGCGTTTAGCTTTCTATTATTATTAAATATAAACACGCACTTAGGGAATTCTTAAGCCGGAATGAAAAAAATATTTGTGGCACTTCGACGCCGGAGTTTTCACGTCGGAAACTCATATTAAAGACATTTCGCCGGAGCTCGTTGCCTATCGGCGGTATTATTCAAATTAATTTAGCGCGGTGAGGCAAAAAGTGCGCGCGTTGAGAGCGCCGCCCCCATATTCATAGAGCTGCCCTAAATTAGCATCACAATGAAGTGTTAGAAGCGCGAGTGGCAAGTGCTTAATGCGACCTGCGTCTCCTCACATGCTTATATTACATATTAATGAATTAAGTACAAAACACCACTGTCACTAATTTGTTTGGGCTTGTCTCTTCTCCGAAATGTGTTAATAGGCTGAAAATTATTAATAAAAACGGCACACGCTGCGAGCTGAAGGGAATAAATATTACAGTTCAAAAACTTAAAACAACTTCACTTATTGAGCGAACTATGTGGCGCTGTATGAATTTTATACATATTGCGCATATTATGTTAAGTGTTCCGAGTAACGCCAGCTGAGCGGTGCGGTATATTGTTTTTGGACCACCCTTTTACGCTTTCACGCCTATAAATAAATCAAAATATTCAGGAAGGGCTCGACTTTAAGGCGGCTTAGCGGAATCGTAAAATTCAACAGCGTTCGCAACGCCCCGGGGTTTATCTTTCGCCAACGTTTGCCGTGTTTTTGCTTGAATCGTAAAAGAGTATCGTAGTATATGAATAGAAAGCAACCCACCCTTTTACCGAGGACATATGGAGCAGAGCACTTTACAAGTTTAATGCTGAAAGCAGATTATGTGCCCACGGAAAATATGAAAATTTTTATTTAAGCTTTGTTCGTGTATGGAAATAATTACTCATAAACCATCTACTTTTAACTCATTATTTTCAGTATTAGTATTATTTTTTAAATACATCGAATAAAGTTAAAACTAAAATACAACATAAGGAGAATATTGAATGTCTGTAAGAGCGTTGTTCATTCTAAATGTGTCGGTGTCTAAGCCATAAACACGAGGTACGATTTTGTTGGGAAACTAGGGGCGCGCACAAACAAAATAGCGTCATTAATAACCATTTATTTAGCACAATACCGCCACTTTGGTCCACGAATTCTAACCTTTGAGGAAACGTGGATCGCAATCGTTAAAATTGATTAGATAGTTTGTGATAAATTGCATTAGTTTCTTGTTCTTGTTTAGAATTATTTCAATTGAATAATAATAAAACTTTTGCTAAAATATTTATTCCATTCAAATAGTTATCAGTTTACTCTATTAAGTAATGGTACATTATAATAGGAGAGCTCCGTAAGCAGAGTATTCATCGAACATTTTTTTTTGTTTGTGTTAAAAATTATTAAGTTTAAATCCTGTATGTTTAACAACAAAAACATAATCACAAAATAAAATATTTATCAGAAAATAAACAGGCCTGGTTTTTTGTGTATATTCCCAGCTTGGAGCACAAGAGAGAACTTTCTTGGGTAAAGTTCAAAGGTTTCCATTCACTACGGCGAGCCACCATTGTGGTTAATCCGTGGCTATAATTAAATTTGTTTTCGTATAACCATTTGTTGTAAAATGTAAATCAAGTTTATTTTTCGTTGAATATTAATATCAATATCGCTCAAACGCAAAAATACGTATCTACCTACGTGTTACAAGCGTACCCAAACCATAAAAATATTTAAGAAATGTTAAACGTTTATGAATTAGCAATAGTTACTTATTCATGAAACAAAAGATAAAATAATGTAAATACAACCCTAAGAAAAGGAAAACAACATTTGAAAATTACTTTAGAAAAATATAAAAGTGAATTTCAAACAGCATAAATCAACATTAAGACTGTACAGTCCAAGGCTTCGTTTGTAAAAGCAATTTTAAAAAAATATAATGGTATTACCCTTAGAACTAAAGTGACCCGCCCGAGGAAAAACAACAATATTCTCGGCCCCTCACTACAAAGAGGCCAGCATTTGTATTATCATTCCATTAAACAAAAGTCACCGGAGTTTCAAATGAAAACACAGAATTCATTATTCCTGGGACAGAGAAATGATTTCAAATGTTAACAAGGTTCCCATAATAGAGTTGTTCTCAGAAAGATTAAAGAAAAACAAGCATCAGCTGCATGCCCGTCTTGCCTTATGTTGTCATATTGAAGAATCGTGTTACCGATAATAATTTCACTTAGTGAGGATACCGAACGCGTTGCTCAAACCAATTTACCGTAGGCACCATGGCGAAGAGAGATGAGGATTTTTTTGTAATGTTTACATTAATTTAACCTAAAGCCGTAGCGTAAAATACAGTACATTTTTTTCTTAATATAAAAAAAATTAAAGTTATTTTTATAGGCCGACAGAAAAGTAACAGGATAGATGATAGAAGATGATAGAACGTGACTGGTTATTACATTTGCGTGTCTTCGATTTATAAAGTTTACAGCAGCAATTTAGAATAAAATAATTCTTTACATTTAGCTGCTAACAATTCCAACAATATAATCAGTGTCGTCCAAACGCATTTACTTTTAGTCATCTGTCGGTGAAGCTAGTATGAATGTAGTGATTAACTTGTTTGAACATAAACACAATAAACTTAACGGCTAGATTATTGAAAGACGAAATCAGTAACAGTAAGGCAAAGTTTATTAATTTTAACAACCTCATATAACAGTACTACATTATTCGATTTCTTCAGCGGCAAACACTTCCAAACAAGAATAAGGCAAAGTAAATCCCGTACATTTTCGCGGATCCCCTTGAGAAATTTCTATATTATGTAGTGCATTGGGGTGGATCATTTCGCTCGTTTACAGCTGGATATATCTGTGAAACCTCGTTTGTCAAATGCTCAGTCATTTATCTGATGATAATAGGGCTATACATACCAAAATAGAAAGCGGATTGTGATGTGTATTTGAAAAGTTGTTTATTTTACTCGTAGCTCCGCATGTATGGCATAATATAGTTTTATTTCTATTTATATTTATTTTGACTGCATAAATTGCTAATAGGCTCGTTCCGCACATTATCAGGCGCTTGATTTACCTCGTTTGCACTAACTGTACACACTAATTGTACATGTTAGTTATTTATTAATAATATTATTTCGGTATATTAGCAACTAATTGATATTAAAAATATAATTTTAAACATCTATAGAATTGTATGCCATTATCAATAATCGTGTCCGTTTTGGTGTCATCACACACACTTTATAAACATATAATTTATTATTATAGATTAGTAAATACTAATCTGACAAGGAAACATAGTTACCGTTACTGTTCATAATATGTAAATCGATTAACCACTACATTTCACACAGCATAGCGTGTGACGAGTTTGTGCCTTATTCTTCGGCACGTTAGTGCAAAAAACCAGTCAGGTATGTGCAAAGTTACACATGTAGGCAAAATACAGAAACTTCTGTTCAAAGCACTGATTATTTTTTTGTACCTCAATGTTAGAAGTAACTCCACGTAGAAATCCGTCAGATACCCCAGTTACTTCTATTAGGAGTAGTTGCCGCTCCGAACCGGGCTGTATATAGAGCCAAACCAACCAATCAAACGTTGATACTGAAAGCGCTCATCCAAAGGCTTTGAATCTCAAAATAAATTCCGTATAGAGACCATACTCCATCTACGACATAGACAAATTAAACGCCAACATCATAGCATGTTTCCCGTATTGAAATTACAAGCATTTCTGGTGTTTAAAACCGAATACGCTTTCATACGTTCGGTTTTGATACAACTGTTCCCGAATATTCCGAATTTACACACAGAACTCACAATTTCGATACCTGGCGTAATAATCAAGAAGTATAGAATTCTGCACAACCTACAGTGGGCTTCGCAAAATATGCTTTAATTATAAATAAACACATTTGCATACAAGTGTTATGTTCGGAAATTATTTTATCATTAATTCCCGGCTCATTGAATATCCATAATTATTTTAACTTAATAATGATGCGTAAGCGTCATGTTGCATTAAATTAATTCGGCATATAAGCTGCTATTATTACTATATTAAACGGAATAGGTTTGACATTGAAAATATATTTGCAAACAGTGTATTTATTGTGAATTGTAAAATATTGATAATGAAAGATGTTTTTCAATAAAATGCGAGATGGCAAGTCGGGGCGGCGGGGACGACACGATTGTAAAAAGTTTCCGGGGTCGTAAAACCACCGCGCTGTAAAGTGAAACCTTCATATTTATTTCTGTTATTTGTTAAAAGCCTCATAAAGTTAATAAAGGGTTTTTTGTAACAAGCAAGCATCACGTTCGAGATAAGCCCCCGTTCTCGAGTTGGAATCTTTTAAAACGTCGTTAAAACCTACCCCAGCCCGGTACAGACAAAGAGCCAACAGCCCTAATTGTTGACGAAAAATATTCTCGATGCAAATTCGCACTCTTTACAGCCCATTCGGAATTTGTACTGGACCCGAAAGAAGTTAACGTAATTAGTCCGCGCGAAAGGGGACTATTCAGATTTTATAAAGTAGCTTTCATTATAACTACGAGCTGTTTTTCGTATCTGACATCACGATATGTGGTTTTCATGAAAAATTTTAAGCTTCTCTTTATAACTAAAACTTTTATTCCTTGTTCCATTAGCATTTATTGTTCCGTAGTTTCAGCTTAAGCGAACTTCAAGGAATCGGTAATTCAGTATCTCGTTATAGTTTACTTATCCACTAATATTTACTTTGCACTAATTTCTTTAATATTCTCTCATATCCTTAAATAAGGTCTAGACAACATTGTCATAAGTTGCACTTTGTATGTAGAAGGTAATTGTGGGGACGGCATCTGACCTCTGAGGTTCAGAGTGGAGTATTCATTACGTTCAATTAAACAAGAATCCAAATTAAAGGTCTTAGCAAGATAGTCATCGCTGGCATTTCATTGCTGAAGAATTTAATTAAATACTAATAACAGGCCAATTTCAAAGCGTCTGTTTTATAATAACGTTTTTAAAAGTGTACAGTTCAAAGACTTATTGTTCAATAATTTATTTATGTACCTATATTAAGAAAAGTAATTTATGAATTTAATGGAAGACTGAAAACTACACCTGGTTTAAGCTTTTTATGTGACTGTGTAGTAGTGACACCTATTGGAGCGGTCAATTGGAATTAGAGCAGAGGCTAAACATTAATGTCTAAGTAGCTCATTGGGCATACTTCTCCCTAAAGACAAAGGTTCTTCGAGTCCTTGCAATTGGATCCGCCGCCGCCCCCTCTAGGTAATTCTCTCGTTAACGGAATGAATAAAACATTTCATTCCTTACCTTTCTTTTGTAATTGTTAATGGTTGATGGGTTTTGGAAATTTTTGTTCGATTTCTTTCAAAAATCCCTCTTTACACAATACTACACATTCAAAATTTTACTAGAAGAGACCAGTCATTTCACGGTATCATGTGAAGCAAATATTTTAATACTGAAATCCGAGACAGGTATCGGTGGTTATAGCAGCTCAAAAATAATAAAAGGGGTTTCGCCGCTACAATAGTCAATTTGCAAAGGAAAATACATCACGATAAAAAATGTAGCTCTAACGAGAACCTCAAAATGGCTCGTAAGCAATGAAACAGCGCAATTTCATGAGAAAGGCGGCCCGCAAATAAACCAAAGCGGAGAACATTCCCGCCTCCATAAAACGCAGGCTGAAATAAACGTAACAGACTCGGTTCTTTAAAAAATCCGCCCCACGACAACCGCAAAGCTCAGCAAAAATCTTTGGTGTGAGTCGGAATTCCAGTGTTGGAATTTTCATAACTGGCGTGCGGCGTCGGCGGTCGTTGAAGCGTTCCAGGTGAAGATACCGAATTTATATCCGGAGGCGAGCAGTGACGCCGATCGCGATCCGCCTCGCCGTCGGCGCAGTACGCGGGAATCCTAGCGCTCTAGTTTATTAGGTGCCGCGAGCCGCGCGCCCGCCGCCCGCTGCCTCGCACCAAATATCTTTGCGGCCGCGGCCCTTCGATGACAATAAACACCCCCGAACCCACGTCGTACCGCGCTGCCCACACCAAAGGCTTTATTTCGCCAGGTGTCATGTTCACGTGTCCGCATAAAACATAAACATCGTCATTCTGGAAACTCTATTATTAACATTAAAGAAACGTAGGTATTTCCGAAATGGATTGCTTTTTCTTACGTCTCAAGATTAGTATATTTCGTTCTAGTTTTTAGTTACTACATGCTTAGAAGGAAAATAATTATAAAAATAAAATATGTTTGATTTAAATACATGAAAGCGTTCTCATACGAACAAGTAAAATTTTAATTAATTCAGTTAACACGGCACATAATCCACGTGGGTATATTATTACACAGAATTACTTAAGTTCGACTGCATAACGATTCCCAGGGTTAGTATTTTAGAATATTGCACAGAACATATCCTGCAAAGATTACCTGAGTTTTTATATAAAGCCATTCAACCAATTTCCTCATATCCTACACAGGAGCATAATAAGGGAGGCTTTTGTGAAGGAAAGAGGTTCGTGGACCCACAATGAGTTGGCACCACGTGTGTACGTTGAAAGGTGGAGAAGCAATATTTGGCTCACACATGAATCGAATAGCGGCAGGATATCTTTGACTTGCGGTGATGTAACTATATTAATACATTTTTAGAATATCGATCTACCATATGTACAGTGAACATAATATTTACACATTATATTTAAATGTGTAAATATTAATTTAACTAAAAATAACTGGTATATATGGTTTTAAATAGTTTTAACAATGTAATAATACTGTCCCAATCCCATCAAAATGTATACATACAAAATGGTTTCTTAGATTTACGCGAATGTTACACATTGAAATAAAACTATTTTATACGGATTTTATCGCGATTTGGTTTAATTTTTACATTTTTTAACTTCCCGACGTTTCGATTACTTTACAGCTTTCGTGGTCACGGGGCGGACTGAGGTATTAGTCATCCGCTCAGTGACTGTTACAATTTAACTACCCTTAATTTACAATTATTAAATTAAAAAGTTAATTTAAAAAGTTAACTAGTATTTGCGATCCGATCTACGCAGAAGGAGCTCACTGTGTTGTATACATACAATTTTATATATTTTAATTTTGCTGTATATCTCGCACAAAAAGTGCTCTCAAACTAACGATAGCACTTGGCACCGATTTTGTGATATTCCAACTTTTAATTGAAAGGATTTTGTAAGCAAAAATATAATAGCTGATATTTAAAACAAAAATACTAGAAATCAACGGAATTTGTACGCAGCGAGAGTTGCTAAAATGATATATGTAGGTCAGGTATTCATAACTTTGCAGATAAAGCAACGGCATCCATTTCATAAAACACAAGTCATGTCTGCCTAAAAAAACGTTCTTTCACGTTCTTACAGCAGTGTAACGGGTTTAATTAATTTAAATCCACATAACTATAATAACGGAGGGCGCGAACAGCTGATGTTGACAGCGGCCGTTGCGGTCGCCCCGGGTCACCCGTGTTACCATTGACTATTATACACCTACATTATTAAAAGCGTTGTGTTGTGTTTCATTTCACAACGTGCAATGTTACGCTACATTAGCCATTTATTCGTACAATGAACTTTAAAGTAATAACGCCTTTATCCCTTTCGAAACACTAACGGTATACAAATGCAGCGTATATACGTCCGTATAAATAAAAAAGTTTCATAACTATGTGTGTAAGTTAGATATCCAAAGGTACGTAAAAGGAGAAAACATTTTTGGCAAATATTTTAGTTCCAGTAAGTCAGTAAAATAAAGTGTATTAGAATGTAATGTGCTCAATGGACTATCTAATAAAATATCGGACATATTTCAATTCCCATCCCTAAGAGAACGGTCCTGCCGAAATTTATTTGTGTTGTAACACCCTAGCGGCCGCACTGGACTACGAAAACGCCATTGCTATAGTAATAAATCGTTAGAGACGTGCCGCTCGGCCGGTAACATAGTTACTACTGCTCGGTTTTTACTGTCGATAGTTTTGCACGTTATTGCTACCATAAGGGCTGATACTGGCTGTGAACACTCAAATATGGCGCGGCCATGAGAATTCATTAGCGCGGTTGTCTCAGTGTGTAAAAATATTCGAAATAATATTATGATCGTACAACAGTATATCATTCGAGATAAAATCAAGAAACCATAATAAATAATTATATTATGTCATCATTGTACTTGTTCAGATAATTACACTTGATATTATATTGATTAATGCCATTCCTTCGGCGTTTCGGTTTCATTTAAAAAAGCTAAGGTTTATGTAATTTCCACATCGCGAGTTTTAAAATGGTATTCCCACTTAACTACAATGAATGTATAATTAAAAAAAAAGTACTGCGAAATGTAAAAACTAGTTTTTGGTCACACCAAACCAAAAACTGTGACATCATGGAATCAGATTACTCTTCAAACAACTATGTAATCATTTTAATATAATGTTTTATTTAATATATAACAAAATAGACAACTATCCCCCACACCTCATTCAACATTTCTCCAATACAATGACACTTCAACAGTTTACGGACGGTGTAAAACATGGCCACCACTCTTTTACGAGTGTCGCTTAACATATAGTGCTATAAAACTGAGAAAGCACCCAAAATCCACAAACAAGCACAAACAATTGCCATTTCTGTGTTCGTTAGCTAATTGGGCCATAATGTACGTTACAATCAAACTAATGACATTCCTTTCAGTCATGTGTTGTGGGCTTATAAGCTTGCTTTTGCGCTCTGCATTAAGCGTGGTTTCTCTGTATTCTATTTGCAAGGTTATAAGTTTGCGGTGTGCTTTTGGGATTAGGGACGCGGAGCATGTATTACATCTCAATATTAAAACAAGGCTGTTACTATGAGAATGAATTTTCTCCAAGGCAGCCTTAATACATTTAAAGTTGAATTTTATATAATTAACTCGGCTTGTACATTTTCCCCTGTAATTATTCTTATAAAGCATCCTCTCTCTAAGTATGTTGTACATGTTCGCATGTGACGTACATTCCGTTCCGTTTCAGAAACGTACACAAATTAGTTACACATTGCGTACGTTTTGATGCCCATTCGGGTTATTTTTATTTAATTCTAGGGGCACGTGCGCCCTGCCGGATTCACCTAATATTTTTGCACGATTACCATGCTGATGAAAAGTCAACATGAGAACATGCCTCGTTCCCACACAGACAGATATTTATGTACAAAGTTTAATTTCACGCAGGACGACTTCTTTGCCGTAGACATTTTTTGCCAAAATACGAGATATAAATTATAAGTATTATTTTGGTTCATTTAAAACCGTTTAAATAAATGAAACTAGTAGTAATCAAAGCACCAATAAAAATTCTTGAATTATTTTTTCACTATATAAACACTGGATATTTAATCAATTGAAGTTATTACTGGGGCCCAAATATAGTTAAAACTACTTCATTGCATCATATCGTAGTAAACTGTGCCTGAATATCATTTTCACTCACACACAACCCCACTCTAATCAATACAAAAACATACCATATCATATAAAGTGAATTCGAAAATCCGCAGTGATAATAGGATCACAATAACAATAAACGAAAGAAAAAAAAAACGATTAGGTTTTCGGTCGAAATCAATAAGGAGAGATCCCGATCGTGGCTTTCCCAATAAATATGTCGAGATGAGACCAAGATAAACATATCGGGCCGGGAGCGCTACGTTTAAAATATGCAACCTTCCTTCCGCGCTTCGTGAAATTCGTGTAAACAAGTGTAGCGGCCGAATGCGGATAAATCTTCGGGTATTATTTGAATCATATTCTGCGGGGAGGCGGCTGCTTCGATTCTTTTATGTGACGGCTAAGCTCTTTGCGAATATTGAAAGCGGACGAGGATGTAATATGAAACTGCAGTTTCAATTAACAAATATTATCACAACATCATTAATGTTTATTTTTGGTAAAAAATTAATTAGGAAATACTGTATGTATGTATCTAAAATAATTAAATGTACACAATTAATTATTAGATTCATTTAGAATTAGTGCATATTATTAATGATTTAATAAATAAAAAAAAACCAGTACTAACTTTAAAAACTTACAAATTAAAGCGCAATTGTTTTCAAATGTTGTTCTTTTTATATTGTACAATATACATACCTATAAGTTGCTTTTTCTACGAACTCATGTTCTTGTTTTTTTTTTATTCAATAGTATTTAAGGGACTTTTATACTAATAGGAAATACATGGCAGTCCCATCGTACCTTATAAATAAATACCTACACAACAAATTAAGAGAATCACGGAAAAAAAACAAGCAAAACACAAATCTAACATTACTCAACAACCAATTAAACTAAAACAAACTAAAATACTAGAGAAAACAAAAATATAATATCGTAAAAATTAGAATCGTGACATTAAAAACTTAAATAACTTGTAAGCCTCGTCGGACGTTGGATATTCTTGTTAAAGTAACAAATTATATAAAATTTAAGAGACACCGGAAACATATTAAACCTGAATGTTACTTCAAACATTAGAATTAGTATATAAGAAATCGTGATTAAAATAAAGTCTAATCTTAGTCCAAGGCAGAGGAGAGGAAAGTTAAATAAACAAGCGATGGGGTATCGATGCAAACATTTTTATTTATAAAACGAAGAAAATTTACACTGAGGACGCTCTCCGGGAAAAGTTGTTTATAATTTACTCCGCCAGATATATAAATCATCGATTTGATAGAGATATATTTATATATTATTTTCCTACAGGGTATCAATCTTTTATGGCACATAAAACTTGATTATAGGGTCCTGCGCCATTGCCGAGCTATTTAAGAGAAGTTCGTAGATACAATATCTTCTTACCCACAAAAAGTTATCTGAAATTTTATTAAAATATGAGATGCTCCTACACGATTTTCTAACAATTTGGACTACACAATTTTCTATTAAGTATATATTTTCCTAGCCTGTATTATCTCACAGCAGGGCAAAAGCCTCATTAACCTGTCTAAAGCCGGTTTCTGGAAGATTTTCACGAACGGACGAGGAATCTAGTTCGCAATGGTGCTTACTAACAAAATAAAAAAATATATGAAAATAAATATTTTGCTATTATAAAAAATATATAAAGATAAACAAAACTATCAGACTTTATTTTAGTAATAACAGGTAAAAAAAATACAAAAATCTCTATAACAAACAATAAATAAAAAACCATGTCGGCTCTTTATATTTAACTATTCGATTGACGGTCACACTATCAGGTTGTTGTTTATCGGTCAGTATGGAAAAATAAAAGCATGTCACGTGAAACGATAAATTCATATGCAAATAACTGAGCGAATGCGCATACAGCGAGTCAAACTGAGAGGATAAAACTTGTGCAAATATAAATATTTAAATATGTTAAAAATGTCCATATGACATGTTGGTCGCTTTGTACGTTATTAATAGGGGCGATGGTGTTCATAGTTCAATTACTTTATTGGCCTATTTTTTTTTATTTACCTGACAATTGCGCCGGGTATTCAGAGTGACTTAAAGGTAGAAGGATTAAATAAATGCGCATGTAGCATCTAAATATAATTTATTTAGTTAATATTAATACATTAATTATTATTTTAAAATGTTGCGGAAAACAGACCAGTTATTAATCTCTACAGCACTGGAAATTTCAGTTCGGGTGCAGAACTAGTTAGTGCTGATGCTACTTACGCCGCAATTACACACGGAATCAAACAAGCGGAAGTGAATATATTTTTAATTGCGGCACACAGTGGCCGATGCGTCGAGTATCCATTTACGAATTTATTGGAACGATGACAGGGCCGCCTTTGTTGGCCGCTTTTAACTCAAAACATTAATTGGTGGAAAAGTGTGCAATTCGCGTGTTTAAACTTTCAGTCGATGTAAATATTAACTCTACAATTATGAGGGCGTTGATTGTGAATCTCGCCGTTGGTTAATTTTGGGTTTTCATTCTTTATCTTTGCAATTACGAACTTTTATAAACGAACTAATGAAGTTTGCGCAACTTTCTTTTGACTCAAACTGTGAGACCACAAAATTTCGTAGTGCGATATTACTATTTATGAAACACTACGTATTTAGGTAACTTTGCCCAAATATGAAATACTGTTAAAATGACTATAATGAAAATATGTATCTATAGTAAATTAAATACCTGAGTTCAACACAACAACACATGCTTATATTGAAATACTTTTACTGATCATAGTCAAATCAAATAGGTAACGTGTTTATGTTGCAACATACAAAAAAAGTCGTTACATTTAAAAATGCTTGAAAATTGAGAGTAAAGTATGAAGCAGTGAAGGAAAATTAATCGTATCGTAAGAACAGATTCTTAGAAAATAAACTTATAAATTTGGTCACTTCTGCGACAAAAGCCATCAAGAGTATCGCGGAACTTCTTGGGTTATTGAAATTTACTTTTTAAAACAATGTTAAAGTGCATGGCGCCATCCGTATTTACGCTGCGAGCGGCGGCCGCTCGTGGCCAAAGTTTTTACGATAGCCCGTCCCGGGAATATTGTTGGTGCATTAACGTTTAATGCTCACCGTAGTTTCACTAAAATTTAAAATTGGTTTGCGAAACAGTTGTTGTGATTAGAGCGGATTGCTAGATTAACACGTTCTCTTTGAAAGAATTCGTTAATTTTTTTACAGTTCGTTGTGTCAATTGAAGCGAAAACTATTTTAGTTTACAGTGTTTGCTTAATCACGCAAGTAACTGTGCTCTCGTTTTATCATTTGGGAAGTAATTTAAAAATGAATTAAATGCCAGTTTGCTATTTTCACTCGTGCATTTTCAAAATATATTTTTTAACATTGTGTCAATGGATGTTTTCATTATGATTGTCTTTGTATAAAAACAGTTATTAATAAAACATAATCCGAACACGCTGCTGGATCTAGTCTTTTTTATTAAAGTATTTATCTGTAATAAACACTTTATTGCTTTAAGATGATTTACCATGATTTTGAGAAAAAATTAGCATTATTTCGCTAATAAGTTTGAGTAATGACTGTGTTTTGCTTAAAAAAATGTCACCTAATAAATACACAAAATATCCCCGAGTGACGAAATTGAGATGTCATAAAAAAATTGCATATGTTTTTGCACAACGCTATTGGGTTATTTATTTCCGTTCAATCGTTTATGCGCACCATAAAATAAACAATGTATAAGTAAAAGTGACTTTTATGCAGATAACATATCATTCTGATTCATTGTACGGTTGTTTCTGACATTTTAAGCAAGTTTATGTTTGAAGAGGACATCGTTCGGCGGACTGGTATCAATTTCCGCTCCTCCGTTGCCATTTGATTTATGTTTGCAACGACTTTTTGTCAAACAAAACGGTTTTGTAGCATGCACGTGGAAATCTGCCGTATTGGAAACAAAAAGATATCGTATGACGTAGTCAGCCAGAGGAGGCCAGGGAAACAACAAAGCGAAAACGGTTAGTTCAAAACTGAACTCCTTCAATTGTCGCTTGCACTTACTGTAAACATTCTATTAAAGGAGATGATATTTTAACGTCAGAAAATGTTCCGTGTTCACTGTTGCAATGGAGAATAAACCTATCATAATATATATATTAGAAATGATACCCACGGTAGACTACTTCATCATCCGAAAAATACAAATGAAATATATTGATATAGCTCGACTAAACACGAATTACAATCAAATTCGCACAAACCAAACGAATACAAGGAGCACAACTACCAAGTTTACCCCTACCTTAGTTACGACTTAGTCGCGTAGTAACTGCAAGTAATTCTCACATACAATGACTAATCAAAAAGACACTACAAGTAGAGGACAAAAGTGCTCCCCGCGTTAATATTGTTAGGAAACAGTAACCTCTCAGGTGATGGCAGCTACGTAACCATTCAGTGATTAATACACGAGCGCTGACGCGGCATATGTGTGCTATAGTTATTTTTGCTTTAAGGAGAATGAATACTCGGCGTAGTAGGGGTCGTCGATGTCAGCTACCGATTTTTTACTTATCATTCGTAAATAGGTGTTATTATACGAAGGCTTTTTTTACGCTAGTCCTATTCAAAATGTCTTAAATAAACTGTAACGTGAAAAGTTATAAGATGCTGGAAGAAAAAAATATGCAAAGTGATATACTTGTATATTCAAATTCCATTTAATTATTTTTAATCAAAATAATTGATGTAACTTTTCAATATTCCTTAGCTGCCATTTCACAATATATTTCAATTGCAGTTACCTCTTACTAATAATTATATCCCAGATTTGAGGTGACCCCTCAGGGATAAATATCAATTTTGACGCGTAAAACCGCAGGTTCACGCTTACATAAATTTCGTAGGTATACTTTAAAGAAAACATAAAAAATCTGTTCAGAGAATAATCTTAATCAAATTATGAATAAACATTAATAATAGTCACTGTCATGGCAAATTGATTGTTCTATTTAAAATATTATTAATAAGCTATAGTAGACCTATGCGAGTAAATTAAAGGTTCTATACACGTATTACTGCTATATGTAGATTGTATTAACCATTTATAAAACAGATGACGTCAGTAATACTATTATGTGAATGGCCACAGGCAATTTACGGTACTGTTATGCATAATTAATGAAACATAAGTACGTAATCTTTTCTTATTGGTGAATTATGTCGCGGTTTTAAAGAAAAATATGCTACAACAAGCATTATATTTACCGCTTATGCAAACGGTTATTCTTTGCGATAAAGCTTATTCGCAATTCACATGTATTCATTATTATTGCATATGGCATAACCTAATGCCTGTGTCCCAAAGTAGCACGCAGATGTGCCATTTTTCCTACCAACACATTAAAAATATGATATTGTGAAAAGTATAAAAACAACCTACGTAATATGTTAATAAGGATAGTTAAAACTACTAAACTGCATTAAAAACTTTAAACATTGATATTGGAATAAATTAATATTAGAATAATTTTCAACTTTTTTATTTGTTACAAGTAAAATGTAAGTGATTTTACAATTTATATGACGCGACGCGCTGTGGACAAATGTCACTTGTTAAAACACACGACGCAGGGATAAATGCGTTATTAGAATATAAAATACCTGTTCATCATCATCAATATCATCATGGATGCAATTTCTCTCGTCGTGGATGTACCGAAGACGCGACAGCATTTCTCGTAAACTGAACACCATTTTATCTCACAATTCACTCTCAATATATAATTATTGTAATTATACTTATTAATTTGATTAAATGACTGATTGGATTGTTTAAAATAATAATAAATTATGAATTTGTAAAAAGATATTTAAAACACCACGATTAACATTATCCGTGCGGCGATGACATTTAGATTTTTTTTTGTAAAATACCCGCCAATTCAAATTTATATTACCGATAAATAAAAGGCAAAGGAATCGTGACCATGCAGCCTCAACGGCTTTTGTTTAATTGGGTATCTAACATCTTAGTAGACAAATAATAATGAACAGGGAATTCACAATTTAAAACTTTAACATAAACATTTAAAAAGTCTTAATGACGATGAGATTGAATTTTCAAATATAGAATATCATAATAATTGTATTGTTTTAAAATTAATTTATTAATGTTAGCAGATTATTTCATGCCATTAACAATTTATTCTATTTATTTTAAAATTATGTATTTTGAATGTATTATATTATTTTAAGGACCTCGTTCAAGCCATCTACAAGTAAACGGTTGATTAGGCTAGTCATCAGTTAAAGTCACCTGTAACTTCACGTGTCGATTTCACGATGCTCCCGTAACACTAATCCTATGATTACAGTAATCAGCACATTACTTTATTTTCACTTGTGAAATCGACGGAAGATACTCTGCACATTTACTTGGCAATTAACATTAATCAAAAAGAAACTAATCAACAGTTTACTTGAAGATGGTGAACGAGGCCTTAAGTGTATAACCGCCGGCACGGATCTTGAGCGCTCGGCGACAGAGTGGGGATTGCTTTGCGCATCGTGAACTTAAGGACAAAATAAATGTATACCGATTTATTATTATTAATTTATTCTTAGTTACTTATATATTATTATTATTTTATTTTATGGGATGAAAGAAATATTTTATTAGAATTATGAATATATTAAGAGATATATTATGAATGTATTAATATTGAGAGAGAATCTAAATCTAAAACAAATTGAATTAAAAGTAAGTGAACACCAGTGGAATAATAAAAATAACAATTACTGTAACAACAAAAAAAACTATTAATTCCAACTGTACTTGATATTTTTTTTGTTTGAAGAGCCGTTATGAATTACAAATATAAAATTACATTTATTTTTGTTTCACAAATATATTTTCCTTATACAATTATCTACGGTGAAATAGGAGCGACACCTTCCCTCAAATCATTTTCTTGAATGAACTGATGCCCAATATTGGTCCTTGCGGTAACCATTTCTTCATCATCTATTTAAATATATATATTCATATTTTATACTATGTAGCGATTATTTGAATTTTACACTTACAAAAAAAAATGTATTTATAGAAAAGTGAAAGCAGAATATAATAAATCGGGGCTAATTAAAATGCAAGCAAGTATAATTTAGTCGTAGTAAAGCACGTGACACAAACGTAATGAATGAATTAGACATAATAACAATATGGCGTTGCGTAGTGAACCAATCACTGGCCGATGCGATAATGCCCCCCGCCCGCTTACTTCATCATAGCTCTAAAGAGACCCAAAAATCGACATCTGCGCAAGTAACGGCCAGCGCCATGCCAGCGCTCAAGTTACGTGCCGGTAGTTATATTTAAATTAACATCTACAACTATTTGATAAAAAAAATGCACATGCAATTTTATTATGAACATAACCCACTAAATCGTACTATCGACTGTAGAGGAGGCCTGTGCCCTGCAGTGGGACGTATATGGGCTGATATAGACAGAATTTATGAATCGAATTGACGTAAACCCAAATTAGCTCTTTTTATGTGTTCCCTACAGTTATTTATAAGGAAGAAAAGCCATTCCATTACACAATAATTACATACAAAGTATTGTTATCCGTATAAAGTTAGTTCCACATGGGCGCGTGTGTGCTCACATATAAAAATCGCAGCGGAAACGCTGTCGCACGCGCTGGGCCCGTTGGAGCGAAGGTGTCAAACGACAAATTTCACGGCACGAACCTTCTCAGATCTCCTTTCGCTTTGCCACGCAGGCTACGGGTACGTGCCGCTGACATTTCATCCCCTTAGGCGGGAATACGCTTATTTTTATTTCTGACTCGAACAAACACTTCGACTACGACCGAAAGTTTTTTCGACAAAAAATATTACACTTGTAATTGATTTCCCCTATTTTTAAAAATGTATCGGATGTACATACCAATTATCTTCATTCAGTAAGCAGGAAATAGCAGACTAAACATAATTGGATGGGCTAGAAAAAGTTATTTACCTGTAGAACAACTTTTAATTGGTCCCTGATTGCGCAGACATCCAAGCGCCATCTACACCTGTTTGTTTTCAAAGTCAATGAAAATTTGTCACTCGCTCTTGGAAGAGTTGTGCAGTTGATTTCCTCAAGTGACGGCGAGATAGGAACGAATTTAAATAGATATAAGGAAAGCTTGTATTGGAAATCGTGAATTTTTATTTGGTAACTTTGAACTATTTAAAAATGTTATTTATAAAATACTTGTCTTTGCCTCATAATTACTGCAGTTCGGTACAACTTACTTTAAATACACGTTCCTCAATTTATCAAACGGTCTGTACATTTATAAATACAAAACCCTAGGAATTACGGAAACAATGCCAATTTCACAATTAAAACTACTGCGAAATTTCGCTCAATCAACTTTATTCGTTCCGTCTACTCATAGAAAAACAAAAAAATACAGCGTTTGGCACGAGTGATCGTGAAGGATTCGAAACAGCTGTCAATTACAGCTCCTGTAACAACGTTCCGAGCGCAAAGCGTCGAGATTAGATTGCGATTGCAGACGCATCTGTTCGATAATGAACGGCAGCACGTGCACTCCTAACGGCCGGCCGGGCAGACTGGCGAACTAGCCAACTGCCTGACTCGAGAGCCCACCTGACGCCTACGTGTCTCGCATGAGCCTATTTCCGCCATATCATAAGTTGCGATAACAAAAGGCCAGCTGTACCCTCCGATAATAACAAGTGTATAAGCTGCTGTATTGCGCTGTGCACGGCTATAGTATCAGTGATGTAGTTTTTTTATGAACAGATATATAATAAAATACTGTTAATTGTATTTAGCATAGTCTGTTTTTGTATCCGCCCATAATCGTCCACTGTGGAATATGTCATTCCTCTACAATCGAGAGTTCAAGTAAGAGGGCAATGTGTATTTTTAATTCAATACATATTATTCTCGTTCTGTTTCAAGTTTCCATTTCAGTGTTATCTTTTTACTATTTCTTAATAAGAATTGAGATACGCTGTTGTGGCATTTTAATATGGTACACTTTGTATTCGAATGTATTTATCCTGTGCATTTTTGTACAATATTAAATTTTCCTGTAATACTGATATTAAAAGTTGTTTCGAAGAGAAAATTTAAATTTTGAAACTGAGAATTTGGAAGTATTTACAGACTAGTAGGAAGTACAAAGGCACTTATTAAATACTTGTCTCTATGTCTTACAAAGTGAATAGCTTAGGCAACTGTATCATTATTATTCTGTATAAATTATTTTATTATTTACATAATTGCACATTCAAACAGACGTATACATGTGATTATACTAAGGTTTGTAAAACATTTATTACTTAATTATTTTGACACGGCCTCGGTGGCGTGGTTGTACTGCGGTTCGACTACAAAGCTGAGGTCTCGGGTTTGAATCCCGGGTCGAGCAAAGTGATATTGGATTTTTCTATTCATTATCAGTCCGAAGTCAGGAATTTGTGCCCGATATGGCTATAGGCTCGCCCCCTATCACATCATGGGACGGAACCTACAAGGCGAAATGTGGGTGTCCTGCTGTCGCCTCTGCCTACCCCTTCTGGGATAAAGGCGTGAGTTTATGTATGTATGTATGTATGTTATTTTGACTAATTTTTGTATTTTTTCTAGTAACCATTTTTATTAAGTAATATTTGTGATGTTATATATTTCTTACATTGTTTATAGATAATTAACAAGATAATGACATAATTTGGAAATTAATTGTATTAATAACAAAAAATCTAGCAACGTTAGTTTAAGTTAATAATTAAGCTACAATAGAGCATTGAACAACATTTCAGTTACACGTCTCTAAGATAGAAAACATCATAAATAATTAACGTTCATCAAATAAAGTTTGTACAGATTTTATCGTGAATTTAGTTTTATTTTTACATTTTTTACCTTTCCGACGTTTCGATTGCTTTAGCCACGCGAAAAAATCGTAAAAATAAGTTTTATTTCAATATACATAACATTCGCGTAAATCTAAGAAACCATTAAACGTTCATCAACGTAGAAAATAACACGATCATATTGATAGACTATACACGCATCAATGTTATTGCAATATCATTAGTTGGAGTAGCCCGTTGCTTAGATCACGACACGTAAATTGACTTAAGTATTCATGGCCTGATGAATAAGTGATAGGAATGAGCGGGGATGCGATCGAATCAGGCCCGATTTCAATGACCGGAATAAGTTTCGTGCGGCCCGCGCTTTGGGCACAAACGCCCCCCACTATCTTACGCTACTTTGATTTCGTATACTCGTAATTGAGGAATTGAGATAAGTTATATAGCAGAATATGAAATAACAACACGAAATATAAATATTACTATACTTTTATTTTTATAGAAGGAGAAGAAATATAACAAAATCTTTATCGACTTACATGCATTTAATTTAGTGAAATTTTTTAGCTATAATTTTTTTTGTAACTCGTATACTTATCGTTAAGACGTTGAAACAACATTTCTTAAGCCACTTACGAAGTCTGTAATAATTTACAGTTGCAATCTATTTAAAAAAAATGTTTACTGTTCAACAGTTTAACAACAGACCTAGTTGTAGTTTTTGAAATAATTTTCTAATTTTGAGTAGTACAAACAAAATATAAAGCAGAAAAATACCAAAGCAAAATAAACCGCACGCGACATACGTAAAAACATATAAAACGTAATGCTTATTCATATTTCTTACATAAATTTTGCACATGCGTCGGTGAACACAAAGCACGCGAAGGCTTCTTTAAATATTCCTCCCGTTCATAATCAAAGTGCTGCGTTTGTAAGATAAGAATTTCCAACGCGCCAGAACGTCTACTGTGTGTGAGTATCGTTATGGGATGAACGAAATTATTTTACTCGGCTATTTATCAAAATCTTCGCGAAAATAGGCGGGAATGCTTAATTTAACAACTCTGTCTCATAGCTGTCTCTTGCCATTGGAATTTATTAAGAGAAGTACGTTGTAAAGCCGTGTTGACAGTACAGTGTTGACTCAATAATATTACGTGTAATATTTTGCTACCGTGCGTAAACACATTTTGGAAGACACCAACAGGATGTGTTTCAAATAATTGCATATTGCTCATGCATGGAATCTATTAACCACAACAATTTATAAATGAATGTTCATTATAAGTGAAAAATAATAGATTCATACAAGAAATCGCACTATACGGCTGCTGGCAGTATGGAATGTAGTTTATAATGAAGTGTTATAAGGTAAGAGACTGTAACGTGTGGTGGCCACGGTCCACGGTCCGCAGACGAGCGACCATCGCGCCGGCGGAATGCAGAAACTAGCGGTACTATTGACTCACTTTAATAAGGACTTATGTGCGTACAGTTAAGTGTTAGAAGTTATTCAAGCTTTCTACGTCTCTGGCGCTTCATTTAAATATTTTTAATGTTATTTATAAACGTTAACAGTTGTGCGTACAAAACAAGAATCGTAGGAATACACAAGATCGCAAAGAATTATTTAAGCACCTCGAGGCGTAAAATTTCGATGAATATCCTTAAAACGTGCAGATTAAACCTGAAAAACTTTTTGTATTTGCTTAGCGCTTCACGGCTGATATAAGTGGATTGCAAAAGTTCTGAGGATGAGCATAAAAATGCTCGAGTTGAGGAAAGAAAAGAAAGTCAGTATTAAGAGAGTGTCGCAATAACTGAAAGTGTATTTTTGTTACGGCGAACTTCTTGAGTAACTAGGTAATGTTGGAATAATGGCGGCGGAGTAACGTTTTATGACTGACGTTAACGCACATAACTGCCTCGCGCCTTCTATGCGTTGTTATTGTTTTATTCAACGTTATTGTTATTTACTGGCCCATCGCAAGATCTACTACTGGAATATTACCCCAAAAAGCCTCTAAATCAGAGCAAATTCACACTGCATCCAGATTATTTTATACCATGTTATACTCGAGCAGAGAATATAGAATACACATATTTTATTCTAAATACGTGCTTGTACGGGTAAGTGGCGTTAATATAGTGAAACGAGGGCAATCCTGTAGATGGTTAATTTGCGATAGAGACAATGATAGGACTAAATTGAGATGAGCGGCCCGCAAAATGTCGAAGGGTCGAGGATAACTTGACACGGTAGATGGTCCACCACTTAAATGTAACTCAAATACCGGCTACTGATGTCGACGAAGCAGATACAATATTCACGTTGTGGTAAACTATTTCAACTATATTTTAAAAGGAGGTTGTTAATTTGACGCTTATTATTTAAAGAATTTTGTTTCATTTCACTTGTATTTCTCATAAAGTGTAATAATGGGTGTAATTATTAAAGTTACTTATCTAAGTAGTGAGCTTACTTGTTTCCAACATCCTTGCGTATATATACTTAAAATACGATTCTAAGCCTTATATTTGCTTCACAGAATTATAAATATTTTCATACTACTACCCCTGTCGGCCAGATTTGAGTTTTATTTAGAATATGTGTGCTGGCCCGTCCAAATTGACAAAAGTGCACTTTGGTAATTAATCAGCCAGATACGAATATTCTACTTGTAGTAAGTTTTATTTATCGCCATGCTGTGTATTATATTTCTTCGGGATTTGCATGAAAACAACTTATAACGCTATCTTTTAAATCTTCAGATGACAAAAAATGAAAGGAAAATATTACAGACTCACAATTTTCTTTATATATTATATCTCCGGAAAGTTGCCAATTCATGATAGGACTACAGTTAGCTAGATGGATATTATCTATTCATCGAGTATCCGCGCCCTCGCCCCTTGCAAAATAGGATCACTTGTGAAGGAAAATGTATTGAAATCACAATGTAACCGGAGACCTTTGTCCATTGAAAACATTTTTTGTTAAATATCCAAGAAATGTTTATTTAACAATGGTGTTTAAAAGAAATTTTCCATGACACGTCCGAACTTCCCATGCTTTTGTTGGCTATTAGGGATTTGCGTTGCCTTATATATTAATAGATAAAAACAAATCTCGAATCGAGGACAGGTCTCTTAGTATCGAGTGCAGCGAGTATCATGGTTTAAAATTAATGAATCTTTTCGCATGTAGTATTGGTAAAATAAATACTGCCCTCATTAAATTGGAATTTAGACAATATTTTGGCTTGTTAAAAATACCGACAGACGAAACTCAACAGATGAACTACATGAAGTAAATGCACCCGTAATATGACAAGGTCCATTTTCAATAATGACAGTCGAACGTATGTACGCACCGATTTTATTTCCGATGCATCAATTAAATCGATACAAAAGAATAAAATAATGAACTGACAAGCGCAGCGTCCATAAAACACGATTTTATCATGCCGTAGGGAGGAACACGTTTTCGAATATCGTAATAAAAAAGTCACAGATGTCAAATTTATGACGTTGGACCATTGTAAAGAGATTAAAAGATTTACTACGGATGAGGGGCGGGTGCTACGGCCGCGCTACACCGCTACGATTTAAGTTCTACGGGGACATTTTACAAGTTTAATGACATTGTAATCTGTATGAATTTGTTACGTCTGTTGCGGAGAAAAAAAATATTAATTTTGAACGGATATTATTTCAACCTTTAAAACGCTAGACGCGTCGCTTTACTGCTCCACTTACCAACTCGATTCCGCGATATATGTTATACAATTGAACGTACCTGAAAAAAACGAAATGAAGATTAAAACCTAATGTTTTTAACATAGAAATAACAACAATATAGAATAGGTGATACAAGATAAAGAAAAATGCCACGTTTATATCATGTTACAAAATATGATTGTAATCAAATAGGATATAATAATAAAATACATTTTTATACCGGTTGGCTCTTTAAAGATAGTACCTATTTAAAAATTTACATTTTTATAAACAATAAATGCTTATAATAATTACATAAAATCACCAAACTCAGTGTCACGAGCGAGCTAAGCGAGCGCAACGTTAATGTAACGCGTCAAACTCGACGAATTATGAGAAAGATATTTCCCCTGAGTAGAGCGATGCCTTATAAATGTCCGTTACTTAGGGTATAAATCACGGTAAATGCTAACGCCGCCAAATAAATAATGTTCTTTATTCATCAAAATTAAAAGGAGCGGTTGACAAAGCGGGGACCTTAATTAAAATCCGCTTGTCTGCCCGACAACCATGGTTCGATCACCAAATTATGGCAGCTCAGTTTATTTGGCCAGCTGTCCCCAACAAAAACTACGATTGAAAGTCTTCGAGCGCTATTGTAACATATTTTTTGTGTATTTCACTGTTCAATTCTAATAGGATAGATAGTTATCAGATAGACTGGTAGGCCTTATAAATTGCAACTAATGTTTTTTGTGGCTTTAAATTTGTAGTGTAGTAGACGTAGTAGTGCTTTAGTTTTACGACTATTTGTATCAAAGCAGTTTCTTATATTTTTAATACTAAATTATTACAAATATCAAAGTACATTGCTTGTCAATAAAATTAGTCTCGTAGCAGAGACAACACTCTTAAAGCAGATAAGTAAAATTATTTTAATATTATATTGCGCAGTAAAAACTATAAAATTAAAACACTTAATGCGTCCATTGGGACGGTGTCATTATCAAAATAAAAGGCGCAGAGAATTTCGCAAAAAGTTCATTCTCCAAGGGAACCCTAAAACGGTAACTTTGCACAGAGATGCATTAGTCGGTACTTTCGAAGGCGAGGAGATTACTTAATGGTCTAAACCAGACGCAGACTGGACGAGCGAAAAAAAATTAAAAGCACAAGTAGGTACCTCGGGGTTGTTTTGTGTCTGGCAACGCGGAAACTAAGTAACAGGGTTACTAATGTTGCTGTTACTAATGCGCCCCCAATTTGCTAGTTTCGGTTGTAATTTTAATTACATAGTTGTATTTTCTGCAATTACTTTTCTGTTTTATATCCTTATACTACATGGTACAACGTAATATAATATCGAAACCTAACAGTTAAATAGCAGAAGCTCGCTCAGTTAATGAGGGACGACCGTTTTCAGAATTGAGAAGTATATCCATCATACTGTATCTTCAGGAGATCTAAATATTCTCTGTGTGAGCTCTTCGGGATTCCAGGTATATTGTATGCTTATATGTATTAATATTTGAAATTATTATTAAATCTATATACCTTTTCATTTTAATAATTTAACAATAAAGCAATAAAAGTAAAAAAAAGCAGAATCAAAAACGAATGCACCCGATTGTCGTCTAACAGAGTCAGATGGAGAGAGGTCGTGCGGCGAGCAACATCATCGTTAGGACATACATAAATCATCGTGACCACGACCGCTCTGTCAAGAGTGTAACGACGAAGAAGAAGCAGAATCAAATATACTATTCATTAATTGTAATCAGGTGATTAGCTCAGCTAAGCCATCTGAGAATTTAATGGTTTGTGATATTAAGTTTATAAACCAAAATTTAATTTACGTAGAGAACATGCATTTTAAATTTTGAAGCCTTCATACTTAAAGGTTAATTGTAATTATATTTTTTACAGTACGCATATTTAAATTTACTAAAGAATATAGAAATGCCAAAAAAAATCTTATTGCATTTTTTACACCTTTAACTTCATTTTGACTCCTGGCTTTGCTTGAGAAAATACTAAAAGATGTTTTCATAATTATAAATTCCCAAACTCTATATGGAACCAAAATGAATAGGTACATATGTTCCAATTAGACACATTGAATTTTAGTTAAAAAAATTGTGATTGGTTCCACATTTTGTATAATATAAAAATATATTTGAATATATGTGAGCGTAAATACTAAATATATTACTCTTTTTCAACAAATTGTATTAGAGCCCAATATTTTTGAACTGAAATTCAATTTATTATAACCAACCTTTTTTTCTATATTGCAAAACTACTATCCATATAAAAGTTATTAATTTACACGAACCGACGAGCTAAAATATAACATTTTAATTTGAGTGGTGTTTTCGGCGTCGTTTTATAAGCCGCCTTTTCAATGTTCAAAACGATTGGACAAAGTTCCAAAAGCGAATAACGCAATTTTATCATACTAATAAACAAGTTTATGTCGATACGGTGCTTAATTAATTTATTAAAGAGTATTCAGCTAAAATTCACTCGGTTTGTGCTTAAATGAAATACAGAGAAACTCTGCCAAATCTTTAAATGGGAAAAGAAATATTTATAAACGAGTGTTCCGTACAAGTGCACATCGAGTTTTCAATTACACAAAGTGATAGATGCTGTGTTGCGGGCGTACCACGAAAAACGGTGGTGCGGTCAGGCAACCTGACCGATTGCACATCGCTCACCCGAGACCAACCGGCCGCGCCGCGCCGCTCAGCGCCGGCACCGACACACAACCAATACAAACAAACAGAAAATAAGGTTATCTTTCGAACGGACGCATCCGCACAACTACCTAAAGTCGACGAACAACTCGTTTTCGAAAGGTTGAAGGAAAACTCGATCGCTTTTCCAGGGGGAAGCTCTCAGTGGTTTATTGCGTTATTACCTGGACGTGTCTGCCGCGTCGGGACAGCCGCAATTTGGGGAGAAAAGAACGATATGTTGCGACGAGAGGGATTTTATAGAGCTCTACACCGAGTTCCGGAGAAAAGACCAAGCGTGCCCGCCTCCATCCACACCTAGTGTAATTTTCTTTGATCGAAAACTCAACAGGACACTGCTTTAGTTTTTATTTTATCCAATTCAATATCGTAGAACAGTTCGTAAGACGACGTACGAGAGTTTCCTTCAATTTTGTTCGTTTATTTATAGCTTCGGTTAAACAATATTTCACGACAGGGGAACAGACGACTGTACGTACTTGCTTAGAATTGAATATACCAGCAAATGACACTGGCAGAATAAAATTCTAGTATACGTCGTTTACGACAATCCCATAAGCCATCCAAACCGTATTCGATTCAATAAAAGTGTTACAGTAGGTGGGAGATTTGCTTTAATAATCCGACGACAAAATCGACGACTCTGTCTGAGGACCTATGAAATAAGAGTGGATGTCCATAAAATAAAATAATAACCGGTCAATAAAATCTTTCGTCTCGACCGGGTTTGGGGTAAATCTGTCAAATACGTCTGGCCGATTGAGAGGGGGATAAAAGAAAGATGTGGGTGGGTGGGGCGGTAAGAAGTGGTCGAAATTTGATCGGAGGTCGAGGTCGCAATTGCCATCAATCGACGGGTAATTGGGAGACATGTCAACGGAGTAAACGATACTGTAAATGTATTAAGAATATTGCCGCTTTATTCACTCACGTTAAGGACTCTTGCACGCTACGGTGGTGTCTAAGCTTAGTGAAACAGGTAAAAGAGAAAATTGTACAAAATCAAAATAGTTTACTAGTAATTTTGGACCTTTTTTCTTTAGTAAGCTTTAAAAAGCTACAGCAAGTCTCTACATTTCTAGAACTACATATTATATTCATGAATTAAATCTAATAAACAGTGAAACTCATTTCATAACGTACAACATACATTGCGTATATACAAGCGCAAGGTAAAAAAAACTATATGTACAGGAATCAATGTATGCGTGGCTCCCTAGTCTCCATAACAATTGAGGCGGGAAATTGCAGTCTTACTTGGTCCGATCCGCGCAATAACCTCTGACTTCTCATTATGCAGATTGGCTCTCGATTCACGTATGCACGTTCACTAAACATCTTGGAGTTCACACACCGCATGCTCGCTTAGCTATAATAAAACTTACATATTGCATACCTTAAGATAGTTTCACCTATTGAATATTTGGACCGTGACTGTAAATAGTTTGCCTCTATTGGATTTTGAGACGCATATGTTTGTGATGTTTTATCATTGTATTCTATAATAGCAAGGACTATCTATATTCTTTAGAATAATATGTGAAATATTGCCTAATCAATTAACAAAAATCTTAATATGATTACCGGTTATTATGATAAACTGTATGAAGGCTTTGTAAATATACAAATTCATACTTCTGAAAGGCCACAACACCAACTCGCACTAGGACAGCGTGGTGGATTATATGACCTAACCCCTTTCAATTGTACTCTCGATTACAGAGGAAGCCCGTGTCTTGCAGTGGAACGTATATAGGCTGACACATACATACATATTTCCGAAAGCCCAATTAGAAAAGTATATTAAAAAAAACAATTTTCGCAATATATATTTTAAACCAATACTCAGAAATGCACTAACTGTTTACAGTATCAGAATAAAATTATTGTCTAGTCTTGGCTTTCCTGAAATAAGATCCGCTGGACCGGCTCCAAGGTAATGATGAGGGCCATTAGTTAAATACTTACATACATGTAAATAAGTTTGTAAGTGAGGCGTCGGCTACATAATCTGCATAATTGGAAGTCGTCGTAGGATATTGCGTCCACGTGAGGCGGCGAGCAATTTTCTGCGTCATTTCCGGTAAATCGTACGCTCGGATGGCCGATTCGATGCGCGTGTCTATGTTTAACTATAACGCTTAATTGATACCAACTAACTCCCACATAAATTTTAATACAAATTAATAATTCACTCCATTCATCTCATAATATTCCTGTCTATCGGTAACAATGGTAATTCATTAAAAAATATTCACTTAAATATATATAGTTCCTTTGATCAACATATACGTTGCGTTATGTTTAAGATTATGAAATAATGTGATGTTAGTCTCATCGTTATAAGATCGTTATTCAGTTCTTTTAACTGTAAAAAATAGAGTTGTTATAGGAATAACTACGTCCCCGTAATGGCCCAGCGACAGAATATTTCCACAAAGTAATATTTCCGATTTTTATTTTCATTCTACTGAATCAAAGTGAATCCCAGAAAATACATAAGCTGAAAATAATTTTAGAAGAGCTCTTTAGCGGCTGAGAGACAGAAATTTTCTGGCTCGATACATTTTTCCCTTTTCAATAACTCATTTCAGACTTCCTCCAATTTTCATTTTATCTCTATACTACTAACCAAAGAACATCCTGCCTCCACACAAAATTCAGTTCACAGCAGAAGTATTATATCTTTTAAGTTTTGAAGAATAAAATCATATTTAAAATAAAATGTGAATATAGTTTTGATGAAAACCATGATATCAATATAATAATTTTAAATGAATGAATATAATATTATTTGCGTTCGTTCTTAATTCACAAAACATTGGAACACATCCCTCTCAATATATTATATTAATAAGGAAACGTCGAGCAAACATTATTCTAAGTATAAGATTATCATACGACGCTTACAGCGAGTGACTAGCTATAGGGTTATATTAATATACAAAACACGCCGGCAAAAGGTGTACAATCAAAACGTTGCTTTAATTAAACACGGATCTAAGCAGCCGTCACTCAACGTTGGCGGATAGGAATTTGTTTGTACCCCTTGATTACATTTCAGATGTCCACGGGAACTTCCGTGGATTACGCCGTGATAGTGTTTATCAATTATAATGTGTGTGTGTGTGTGAGTGCTGATTTGACGTCATTCCTAATGTGGTGACGTTTTGTGGGGTAATAAAAAAGCTCTATTTTTATTTAGATTAACATTAAGCATGGTTCTCGATTAGGGATGGCACTATTTTAATTTGTTTTGATAAATTACCGTAGAATTGAAATCTTCTTTCTTTACGAATTTTGGGAATATCTGTAAAAATAAGTTTTATTTCAATGTGTAACATTCGCGTAAATCTAAGAAACCACTATACATTTCCGTAGATTTGAATCTGATGGTTACTTACCTAATAAAATAAGGCTAACTAGAAATCCTTTATTCTGCGGTTTTAATTTTTATCACATGTAGATCACGTTCCGGTTCTACATATTAGTTCAATCTTATTCAATTTTTATAGATACAACATATTATACTTCGTAGCGCGGCGATAAACAATCGGAAATGTTAATTTCACGTAGTATTAGCAATGTTCAGGTACATCCGGTAACGCGTTAAATGATTAGCTGCGGCCGCGGCGCGTACGATCGATGCGTCCAACTCATCCCGCCGTCACGCGATTTGTCGTGTTATGTTGCTTTTTTTCATCACATGAAAGCACCTCTTTGCAAACCACGGCAAATACTTTCAACGGACCACTGCTTTACGAGTTTTTGCTCCGTGTGCACCGCGCGCGAGTTCTTTCAACGTTAATATGCATGAGAGCAGTATCTACAACTTTTTGCGATTGTAAACAAAAAGAAATCGGCAAGAAATGCGTGCATACATCTTGTCAATGTAAGGTATACGAGAATAATGTTGTCCAAACGCACGCGAAATAGCGAGAAATTGTAAGACAAAAGCATTTTTACATATACGATTGAAACCGCGCGTGTACGACTGTAAATGGTCACATAACAGTCGATAACGGCTCCCATCAATGCAGTAATTTTAATCACGCTATAATTATGCGATTCCATTAAGTAGAGAATGGTTTTATTTAAATGTAATTGTTGAAATCGCAGAACAATATGGCAGAGGAAATGAAATTTTGAAAAGCAGGTGGGCGGATTACGGATAGATAGGGTCACGTAGCGGCCGCTGAAATGCGATGACACTGCAATCGCGGTACGTTTGCACTTGCGCGCTAACGGTCACCACTCTGAAACATAATCCTCTCTAATCGACTTTACTACGAGATTTCACTAGGCTCGCCGGAATTGCCTTCAAATTAAACTCTAACCTATAAATTAACATCACAATTAGATCTGCCGTTTGTGTTTATTGATTTATAGTCTAATAATTGTGTATATACTTTGTTAGTTATATTTGTACGTTTGTTGCAGTACGAAAAAGAAATATTTTTTTTTAATGTTTATTTTAGTTCTGTTAAGTTTTTGTGTTTTAAAGGTGAATTTGTTATATCGTAGTTTATTTTATTATAGGTACGTAAAAATATATAATATCTGGAATTAAACTTAAAATGTGATATGATTAAAATTAATGAGCTATTTATATTATTACTTATTTTCAATAAATAAAATCTAAATATTAAAAGTCGATAAATATGATTTCAAATATATTTTCTGTGGATTCCCAGCGGCACCATCACATATTTATTTCCGCGTTAATATTTGCCAATATTCATTTTATGTTGAAATAATCAGCAACAGCACGTGCTAGTTTACATTCGTATTTTAAGAGATAATTTGGTGTTCGGCTATGAAGCGCATAATTAATGAAAAATGTTAAAATGGGAACCGCATTTTCGTTCTCTTTACCCACTATAATTATGTATGTCATAATTTACGTCGCCATCAAAGAGATTCGCGAAAACAGTTAATTAAGTGTGTACGTAGTCGCGAACATTTTTCAATCCGCGCTCAACTTATATTTGGTCAAATTAAACTGTTTACGTTGGAGCATTAACCGGTTCGACTGGAACTTACTCTTAATTAATCTTTTGAGCTATTTAGTCAAAGTAAAGTAAATTCCTTTGGCTGCTTTATTGAATTCTAAGTCCGGAAAGTTGGCTTAAATAAGAAAGCATCGATACCCGACGTCTGGGCTTGGTAGTCTTTAAACGATTTCCTAACTTAATACAAACTTACAAGATTGTCTAGCTGGAACTTTCGTTGGGATCTAGCGAATTTTTGCACGATAAAAATAGCCAGTTATAGAAATTAGCTACTCTGCTTAGAGATTTTGTTGTAAGCGTCTTGTGTCACAGTGTGTCAATAAGTAAATGATTATTTAGTAAATGCATATTGTTTTTTTAAATAAAGCCGACAATACTTTATCGTTACCGCATTATCTACATAGCGTGGTTCAGTATATTTGTTGTATGTTTAAAACAATGAAAGTTTAAAAGTTTTCCTTTCTCAAATATTGTGAACCAAAATCGTTCAATCGCCAATAAATACTCATGTGAAGTACTCAAGTAAAGGTACCTACAAAATGCGTAAAAATAAAGCAAAATATTTGTCAAAAATGTTAATAAACAATTGCATTGAACGAAAAATCGGAATTTGTGTTTTTCATTCAAATCCCTATGGGAAATTGAGCAAGAACATCGCAGGTAAGGCTTCAATTTATGCACAAGCTGCATTGGCGCATGTTTGCATGACAATCTTGACACACGGGAAGGAACAAAGCGGTTTTGTTAAGCTCCCGAGAAACACTTCAACGTGTGCATTTTTGTATTTCTATTTAGTTGTCAAAACAAAGGCTAGTAAAATAAGAAAACTGTCCCACGACACCTCCTATAATAAGGATTTATAACTAACAATTTTATATATGAAATAGCGCAATTATTTCAAAATGTGTCGTAGTTATGTCTTGGAAAAGTGTGTCAACTTATGTCTGTAAAAATGGAAAAGTTCATAAATATCGCTATTTTTACAAGAATTTTTCGGCTATCAGTAAACTTCGGCGAACCAGTTAAAGAAGCGAATTTGTTCAAAATATCCTCATACAAAGGTTACAAATGAAAAATATGCGTGGTTTTTGCGTTATAAACCAGACCAATCACGTCGGAGCGTGCACAATGTACCCGACTAAACGCCACACCGACAAAAGAGCCGTAAAGAATGGCCCGCCGACACACTCGCGCTAATAAAATAGTTCGGAGCAACAGGTTGCCGCTCCCCGCGCCCGCCCCGCCCCGGCAATACAATGCCAATAGTACCAACTATGTGTGCCTGTGATCCTAGCATTTGTACTAGCTTTGGATGTAGAAAGGATTCCACTGCGATCTGTATCATGTCCCGGCGCCTTATTAGGACGTCTGTATAGTCCCGTTGGCTAAAGTAAGTTCCGTAACAATATTATTTAAGTGACCTTTTGATGCATTATGTAAATTAATCATATTATTATTTATATTGACTTAATCACGCAATGCATTCCTTAAGTATTTAACGCACAGAACTTACTGTACGATGTGTATTATTTGTATAATTTATACAGATACGGAAATACATGATTCTTGCTTGTAATAACCAATCCACTATCAGGGAATCAATAGAGCATTAATTATGAGAAGGATTAGGTAAAGCCGATTATGTGTAATGGGGCTTACGTCTACAACACGTACAATTAAATTCCAAACACAGTGAACATTTAAATTTGTGAGGTAAATTTATTTAATGTGAGAAATGAATTCACCAATTCATAGAAGTAACGGGAAAAGTGCCAAGACCCTTCTTACGACGGAATGTAACAACCCTTTTTAGAAGGAAACTCTTTAGGGACCATTTTCCTTTATCGTTATCAGCCACTTAGGAAATACTAAGTTTGTGGAGAGCTTCACAAAAAGTATTAATTACATTGTTCATACAATCCACTTAAACTGGATGAAAGACAGGTCGCCTTTATTTTATCCAAATTAAATTTTATTTTGTAAACTAATTTATTGGGAAAGTATGTATGTCGTAAACTATGACTTGTTTATAACTTTTGCGGTTATATTGTTTTAATCTTGTATTATTGTTATATATCTATCCAGACGTGAATAAAATATTTTATAATACGTCTTTGGTTTTGTCAAAAATTGTGTATTGAATAAAACAATTCTTAATGAATTCCATTATAAAAACACCTTTCCGACATCTACGAAGATCTACTGTTAATATTTTAGTAATCATCTAGTATCGTATGGATAGTTAATAAAATATCGATTATCAGCCCATCACTAGCCATCCACTCGTGGAGGAATAGTGTTCGCTCGAGCTCCATTATGTTCCCGATCAAGAGCTCTTCACACACAAACCTGCATTGTTTTATTATCGGACGCACTCGATACGCCTTTAAGTTAGCCCATGTTTTCATTATAATCCGTGTTCAGTTTTTGCGCTTCATTTTTGACACTTTCTTTTGTTCCACGGGGCTTTTCCATGTGTACAGCGTGTTTAGCCTTTGTGGATTCAGTGTAATCTTTGCCGTTTATAGACTTTACTTGTTTTTTTTTTCGAGGTGAATCATTTAATTTATTTATATTTTTAAATTACCTACCATTGACACGATAAATTGTATAATTGAGAAAGCTGTACATGTTGTGATCTAAACATAATTATTTCAGCAGTCGATTAATATTGTATTCGCTTTGGACGTTTATAGGCCGCACTGATCATTTAATATTAGATTGGCGAATTTTTCGCATTTTTATTGCAGAGGTATAAAAATGCGAAAAAATCGATTAAATTCATTTATATATAACAACATCCCATTGTGGTATTCGCAAGCTATACGTGCACGCGTTTGCAGATTACCAACTCGTAGGTAACGTTTGAAAACTTTCTTCAAATATACTTAGCGTCTTACAGGAGAACAACAAATACAGTTGGCGAATTCAACCTGTGTTAACTAAGAGCTATTTACACGACAGCAAGAAAGACGGTCACAAACGGCGAGCCCTAATACCCGGGTTGCGTGTACCGTGCGGTTACACGGCGGGATTTACAAGTTTCTTCTATTGGACCAAATGCTTATTTCTGTTAAGGCTCACTACGACTTACGTAACTTTTACGGTCGTGTTTTCACAAAGTTAGCTCTCAGTAACCCTTTGATATTTTGTCGATTTGCGGTTTACCTCCTTGCGGTTTGCAAGACGCTTCGTTTGAAAACATATCTCTTGTACAAATACGCAAGGATTAAGCCACCAGTAATACAAAACTGACTGAATTACGCGCACTATTTATACAACCAATTACATTAAATATGCTCCTTTATCGCTTGCATAGATCGCTGATTACTCAAAAAGCATTTATCGCTAGTGTACGATCAAAACAAATTATTCATACACACTTTAATTCACATCAAGCGTAGTTTCATTATTAATTCAGATGAAAAACAACATAAAACACATACATATTCAAACGCTCATTAACGAAAAGCACATCGTTTACAAAAGTCATTCATTTCCGAGACACATAATATTACTCGACGGCTCGAATAAAATGAAAAGACATGCATTAAATTATGAATAAACAAAAGGCGGGAATGTCGAGCGTTCCGCGGCCGAAAGAACAATCTATTGTATAAAACACCGAGTGCGGAGCGGGAAAGCGCCAAGTGAGGAGTAACAAAACTTGAGTCGACTAATTAGCAATACAAACATGAATCAGGGGCTATTAGTTGTAATTGAATTGTCGCCGGCGGTGGAGTTGCCGCCGCGGCAAATTTAAATATCACGCTCCTAGAGCTCCTACCACTTTTACTCGCTGTTGTTATAAATGCCTAACTTTTAATTGCAAGTTTTCCGACTGGATTTATTAATAGGCGATGAATCTTCATTAGTCATCCCTCGGTGTTGCGATTATTAAATTATAGCATGACTTATCGCCGGCCGCGAGCCTTTGTGAATCTTTTTAAGCTTTTCGTTCAAGGGTCACTAAAGGTTCTTGAAGGTGGTTACGCACTTCAATTTATCTTGTGGTAAAAATCAGTATTTTAAATTGGATTTTAGTAAATAAAGTATACAATTGTTTCTCAGCTTATAATATCTAAAAACAAAAGCCACATAAAGTCGGTGAAACATGTTCTAATTAGAACTGTAATTAATGCATTTGGTAAAATTATAATAAATCTACCAATAAAGTCGCAGTAAGAATTATGAATGACCTAGTTACAAAGTTGGCTATGGTTTCTCGGTCAAGGTAAATATTTCTGACATCAATACGCGCCTCCAAGCCTTCCGCGAGATGTAACAACATTCTGAGTACGAGACATTATCGCAGCGTGCATAGAAATATATTTTAAGCTTCAGCGCGTTTCTGTTAACAAAAACCAAAAATGTGGAAGAATTTATTTTCCACGTATAATTTACTAGTGGGAAGTTAGCACAAATTAGCTGCATATTACAGAAATGCGTTGAAACGTACAAAGAAATCCTAAGTACGTGTATTCAAAATATCTTTCAGTGTAGACTAGTGAATAAACCATGTGAATATGCAGGTTCTGGGAAGTTAAGAATCGTATAAAATTTATGTCACTTTTCGCATCGGGGTTTTCATGAGCAGAAATTTTTTGTTATTTTTGAAAGGATAGAAAATGTTTAAATACCTTGCTGGTATATAACAGCCACAATAATTATGCTTAAAATGACTACAATACACCTTTTATGTTTAGATACTTAATTTTAATTAGCTAAGAAAATTTTATGAATATGTGAGGATGACCACTCGTTGTAAAGCTTTTATAGTTCGCTGTTTTTCACGTGATGAGTGGAATAGCTGGAGAATGGCGTAGCAGCCTTCAAGGTCGGTATCTAGCCTTTAGCATCTGGTCTATCACCAAGTGACAGGTTTTTTTGCTAGCTATCAATTTAATACAAAGGACTTAAAAAAGAGAAATACATAAATATCAAACGGAAAAGCTGTTATCAAGTTTTAAAAGGGTATTTCCCAAAACGCAAACATGTCATTCATTTGAAACATTGAATTTCAATACTGTCATTGTTTTCGGATCAGCTAATAAATATTCATAGAAAACAAATCGTGGCAAATTACTAGAGCAACTTCGGCCGATTGGGAGCCCTCCACGGCGCGGCGCGGCGAGGCGGCCGCGACAATTTTTCACTGAAATTTTATAAAATACTCCTGTCGTTGCTCCGAGGAAATTATCTCCCCCATTGACTAAAATTTTTCACGGCAAGTTTGACTTCAATCCATTACTTTTTTCCCACTTTTATCTCGAAACCGTCACGGGAAAGTTGAATTGTGTTAATTGCGAGGTTGGATACTTTTTGTGAAAATATTTCGTATAAAGTGAAAGAAAGTTTTATAACATGAAAAATTATAGTCAGCGCGGAATAGTTTGTGTTTGATAAAAGTGTACTGGCAGTTTTGGATCGTTTTAACGTCCTTTGCTCAGGGCTATAAACAGACAGATGCAACGAAATAAAAACACCTTCTTGAAGGCCTTATTATTCCTGGTTAAATATTTACAAATTAAAAGCTCCAAAGCACATAGAGTCAGATCAATTCTGTTTTGACGTTCCATACGAAATTACTGACTTCTCTTAAAATCCCACAATAAGGAGACCGCGAGCGCACGTACATTACGCAAACAAAGTAAGGCGACACACGATATGAGTAATTAGCTCACCTAGTGGCCTATCTACGCCACTTGAAGCGGCCCACTAATTACGCTCATACGTCACACGCGGGAGGCACGCGTTTCACCGTCTCGCATCGCGTATCCTTGCATCTCACCTCTAATATGATCTCGTGGGCGTGCATAAATTGTGTGAATTACAGCCACTTCAAGCGTCCACTTAAACAGCGCTGTCCTGCTGATAGCTGTACTTATATTACAGCTTCTGCAGCTGATGTTTATTTCAGCTGTGAATATCCTATAGGTGGTAGTAGTCTACATATACGTCGATGGAAATTAGAATCAAATATTTAAATGACATCCTGCGCGGGATAGAACATTCATCAGTTTTGTATGCATCAGGAGTCTGCATTTTTCATTTGATTTTTTACGAAGTTCATGGCAATATTTTTTCATCTATGCCCGTGAATTTTCCACAATGTAATAGAAAGCAAATATGTCTAAAAAAAGGCCAATAAATCCTAGTATTTTCTTCAGTGTAACAAATGATATCCGCCAACAGATAATTGGAAGCTCGTCCAGTACGGATTTAAAGAACAGTTTCAAGCAGCCGTATCAAACAGCATTCTAGTTCCGGCGTATATAAAGTTATCCATCCATTCACTGCCGTCTATCCATACGTCTAACGATATAAATCGGAAGCGAATAAAACATATTCCCATATTTCCGGTCCAATTAAAACCCGGAGCGATAACAGTTTAAACCCTGCTATCATGGTTTGTGCATCGAAGCTATTTAATCGACGATTGATATAAAACATTTTTATTTTATACCCAGCGTATTCCGATCATAAAACATTACTCTATGAAACCGCACTTAGTGAGTATATAACATTTATGTATACGTCAATAAAGTGAGTAATAAAATTTAACCTTTTCCTACACACGGAACCGGAAATAATATTTGTAGATTTATAAGTGAAATCAGCACTTTTTTATATATTAATTGTAGACAAAAAGTGGCAAGCGAGCAAAATCAAGAGGCAGTTTGTATGAGCTCTCAATTCCTCGACTCAGCTAAGACCGGATTAGGCTCCTTGTCGTACGCATTGAGATTTCGCAGCTCCAGATATTGCCAAGTGAAATTTATGGATTATATTCTTCCGCGAGCGCTCGTCCCGTTTTTCGATGTGATTTCATGTGTAAAAATGGCGCTTTCGGTATATTATTATGCGATAAATCAATTAAATATGGGGTATTTATAGTAAAAATATCATAACCCCGTTTATTTTACAGCAAATATTTGCATCACAATTATTAGGTTACATGTAATGCGCTTTTTTAATTGTATTATGATCACGGCAATAAGGTATGCTATAAAAGGATTAAAAATCAGACACTATCCCGTTGTCGGCATTAAATTACACCCAATTTCCATAAAACGTTTCAGATAGCTTTCTAAACCTTCAAACGTTTGATCAATTTCCAAAAAGGAAATCCCGTTACGACGAGAATGATGAAAGCCATCTCTTAAATCATATAAAGAAACTTTGACCGATCGGCGTAAACTGATATTGATACATTTATTCTTAGATTGCTTTTCCGCCGCAAAAAATAGCGACACATTGTTTGTGTTGGACAAACATTATCCCGGAATCGGGTCTGCTCCAATAACGAATACGGACGTCGATACAAAACAGTTACCCTGAGGTGGGTCCGCTTGACTGACAAATTAAAGTAAAAAAGAAATTCTTTTACCACTTAAATTGGAGCTCTCTATTTGAAAATTAACTTCAATATCAATGAGCAGATAATAAAACGGAGTGTAGGTGATTATCACAAAAACTGATTCAATTAATAAATTCATTGTAAATGGTGGAGTTTTCGATTATCGATACGTTTTATCCAGCTATCGTACTCCAGCAGAAGATATATAATCGGTAGTATTATGTAGCAGACATGTTTTCTTTGATCACTGAATATTGTCAGTTTTATCCAAGGCTGTGAGTCCATTATTGTGTGGACAGTACTCCATACAATGCTACAACGATATTTGAATTTTACTCTGCGGTAATGCATAAAGCAAAACGATGTATTATGGGAAGTGCGGCGATGGTACAAATTCAAACAGCGTTGAAACCGTGATCTGTCTCTTTTGTCTCCGCGCCTACTGTACCCGCCTCCGAAGAGCAATACTTTCTCCATCCATACGCCTCGCCGGCTGCATGTTACTAAATACATTCGATGGTTTTTAACGCCCTTTAAACGTTTTCCAACATGTAATTGGGTACATCGTCCATTACATCAGATATGAAAATTAAGTGTATTTCTACTATCAAGTGACCAAAACATTGCATTTAGAAAATATAAAATGTATAAATTTTATAAGACGATGTCTATTACTAAAAGGTTACAAGCCATTATTTTCATAAATTAAAAAAAATATTATACTAATTAAACGAAATATAATAATCCTGAATTTAAATATTATTTATGTGTCAACACAAAATACACAAACTAATCACGGCATAGCGGCAGCCCTTCATCTTGATCTGTATGAACATAAAGATAAGTTTGTGCGGCAGTACGCACAGTCGGGAACCCAAAGAAACATAACTAAAACTTAATTCAAAGCAAATTATGTATCTCGTAAGAGGCTTTGTACAAACAAGACGTAGTGTGGCCCAAGCTGAGAGGTTGATCCTTCGAGCCAGACTTTATCTGATCAAGTCCGTGGATTAATTAACTTAAATGCAACAAGTCCGAGTTTGCGCTGCTCTCCAGATAGACTGTCGCGTGTTTTACTATAGAAGCTTCTGAATTAAATAAGTAGCGAGCTCCTCTTGGATTGTATTACGCTTTGCCATCACAAAATTTACGAATATACCCTTATAACTAATTACTCGTAATCGTAACAATGTTTCAGTTAAAATTAGCCCCGTAATAACGGACTTGAGTTGTTATTGGAAACGTCAAATTTCACCGAAAGTTGTTAATTAATAATGATTATTTAATACCAGGCAGAAGCAATGTAAAAATGTACTTATAATAAACTAGCACATCGTTTCGTCCACAGACTAACCTAACAAGTCAAAGTTTGCTTTGCTGTAGAACAGTGGTGTAGTGTATTTTTTTAATTCAGAATTAAAAAGCGCCCGACTATGGAGCGACGTTTATGGAATTAAAAAAAAAAGTGCTTTCATGCTTCTTAACAACAGCCAGTCAGTATCTTGTAAGTTTCCTTTTGGCAGGTATATTTACTCTTACAAACGTGTTCCAAAAATAATATTCCAAATTACAAAAGTATGTATTTATAGTCATTACTTAATTTATTAAATTAATTTAACGTAAATACCAATAGATAATAATAGACCACACATTGAGAGTAAAAACTAGTTGAAAATATTTTATTCCGAAATCCCGTTGAAGCCAGCAATTTATCAAACAGCCTAATACGAAATTCATAAACTAAAATATCGGCATATTTTTTCCGCTGATGCGAGTTATATTTGAATGTCCAAGTCCTCATACTTATATAGAGAACGGTCATAAGTTTTGATTGGAGCATTCAAATTCCTCCCGTGATACCATTGAAATAGAATCGGTTCAGCCGAGTGTAATGTGAGGGAAAGGTTTGCATGGTTGTACGGAAGCGGCCTAATGACGATATACAGCACAATAGCACGTATGGACCCCTTGTTATTGGTATCTGACTTGACCGCTACGAGCGATTTGTCTAAATGAGATCCGGACCTCTCAGAAGCTTTGTTATTTTTTTCCTATATTGCTCATAGCTCATGAAGAAGGTTTCGAAGGCTATCACTCATGTCTTATACGCTAGAATAAAAATAAATATGAAGTCTAAATACCTACATTATTTGTAGGTATATATTTTATTACTATGCGGTAAATGAGTGGTAATATTTTAAATTCAAACATTATAAAGCGTGTTAACGTTGTTTCTCATCTTGAAGACGTAGGTCAAAATACCGTTGAATACATAAATAGGTAACCCCCATTAATGTAGATGGATCGTTCAAAAACTAAACAGTATATCATGAAACCTTTACCTCAGTTTAGGATACATTAAACTATAATGAAATAACGTTGTTAAACATAGAAGTTTAAGGAACCAGCGTACCTGCAAGCCTAGCCTATTTATGGACGTTCGCACAACCAATTTTGAACCCTAAATCAACGCTTTAGCGGTTAGTGTGGCATGGCAAAGTGGAGGTTATAGGTGCTTGTGTCCACCACAACTACCGTAATCCCGTATACCGACTATTAATCTTCGTTCCGGCTCTCACGAGGTGGTTTGTTGTGGGTAAATTTGCGGGGATAGCCACGATTTGCTGGCCATGGGCCCCGTGGGCCGTGTTCGTCATACATTAATCCTGAGCACGTTTAATCACCTCTTTTATCGGCGTTAGATTAGAAATACGAGCGAGATGTTTAGCAAGATTTAAACCCATGGAATTTACATGCTAATGTGAAAATATTTATATATTTGTCGTTCGGGGCTTGTTAATGTTGTATTAATAATGACAAAAACACGACTTTACGATAGCTAGCGGTCTCGACTAATTTTAAATTTCGGTAATTATCCGCCAGATTTGATAGGGCAATCAGTTGCCCATCGTAGAATTCCGATCTTATGATGTACAATCAACATTTAACTACCTTTATGTTCATCGTTTAGTCTGGGCGGGTTCACAATTCACAAGACGTCCTTATATGTAATTATATAATTTGGGTAATTACAATTGCATTACAGAATTTAACTCTGTTTTCATGATTGCTATCAAGATAATTACAGATAGTTGCACGAATTCAGTCATTACGTAATTAGGAGCTAATGTAATAAGCACACGTTTCAATCGAACAGAAGGAAGACAATATAATAGAACGTTACATAAATGCGATGTAACACGTCCCCGCACAGTGAGCTCACAAATACATTAGCAGTTGAATATTGTATTTCTTTGTAATTGTGGATGGTAGGCAAAACGTCGTGGTGGGTGTCTGAGTGTCGTGACACTACCTACGCCCCGCCTGCCTAATGTTTCACTCGCGTTACTCTGACAACTTCTACCTTTTACCAAATTGTATTTTCGTGTTCGGCCGAGTTTTCCTTATAAATACTGTCATTAAGACAGCGACACCGTGACAGGTGCTAATGTTTGTGGAAGTATCGAACCCATTTGTAACTTGTAAGTAATGTAAACAATACAATGTGTTATGACATTTACTGACGGTACGCCTGATTGAAATCTATATTTCACCTTTTTTGTATAAATATTTATTTTGTATTTTCAATTTTATCATTTAAGATTCCGAACCACTTTACCATCATCGGTGAATTGTATATAAATACGATTTTTGTGATGTGAAATAAACATCAAATAAAATTTTTGGAAACCCGGAAATAAAATCTAGGAAAGTTCAAACTATAAGTTAGAAGAGACGAAATACTCAATATAAAGTTGTTTGTCGTATGATTTAAAGAATTTAAAAGTTATGGTATGTACTTTTTGCCAATGACTAAGATCATCAAGTAGTGGAACCGATCATTTCGTAGAAACGACTTACAATTATTATTATATGAAAAATGTACGCATAACGGGATCATTGTAGTCTTTAATCCTCTGATAGAAGCCAAACTATTATAAAATCGAGATTTTGTGAATGACTTTAAAATATATTTTTTTACTAGCGCTCGGGCTCGGCTTCGTCCGGGTGCAGATAGTTTCCCAATCCACATCAACAAAAAATTATTTAACGTACTAACTATTGTCCAGTCTGTACTAACGTCCAGTTCTGTCCCATAACAAAAAGCATGCAATCCTATGCTCCCCTGTCCCGTGCTATCCATTCGCATTTGAAAAAGTAGCAAATAAGTATATTTGAATTGAATTCCTGTCTCATTCCACGGGAATATTACATTATTTCGGGATAAAAAGTATCCTATGTCCATATCCATGATCCCATATATTTCTTTATTAAATTTCATCAACATACATACATACTTTAACGGTGAAGGAAAACATCGTGAGGAAACCTGCATACCGTAGCGATTTTAAAGAATTTCTACGGTATGTAAGTCCGCCAACCCGCACTAGGCCAGCGTGGTGGACTATATGGCCTAACCACTCTCAATCGATTGCCTCGATTGTAGAGTAGGCCCGTGCCCTGCAGTGGGACGTATATGGGCTGATATAGATATAGATATAGATATAGATATAGATATAGATATATATACATACATACATATATACATACACACATATATACACAGTTTCGCATTTATAATGTTAGTAGGGATAAATTGTCATTAACTACGATTATTGTGTCTCATCGCATACATATAAGCAAGTTTAGGAATTAACACAGGTGTTAATGCTCATGAGAAGATTGATACATTCGCAACTAAATTGTATAACTGAAGCCCATATGCGAGAGGTATTAAATAGGATAAAGTATAAAGCCCACGAATGATGTTAGGCACGACTACAACGCAAGAACTTTCACGAATAAATTAGTACCGGGGAATTGTGGAGCGGGCAAATGGCTGTTATCTTATTCGCGGTATTACAACTCCCGGCCAAATCTTTCACGGGAGCGAATCATGAAATAGAAATGTCAAAAAAGTTACCGGCTACAGTAACGAGTGATGGTAATACGAGTATGTACCGCTTTCGAGTATTAGGCGGCGCGATTTAAGTTTTATCGCGCCGCTTCGAAGTTCAAGGAAGGCAGGTTCATCAGATACCGTATCAAATTTGATGTAGCACAGACGAACATCAACTTTAAAATGGGCTCTAAAGGACGAGAGGAGGGTAGGCACCCGGTGCGTCATTACGAGGCCCCACGTCATTTGTTTATTAAACATCCTCCGAGGTGGAACAGAATAATGGCACCGTAGACTTTGTCACGGCCGCTTTCCCTTGAAATTAAATCGTAATGATGATGCGAACCTCACTTGCCGTTTTCGGCTCCCTCTACCCCAGTTATTAAGTCCCAGTGTCGTCTTGAGGTCAAAATGAATAGGTTTTTTTTAAAAGCCCATCCCGGTATGACAACTGTCATAGTTATGAAAGGAATCGCGTTGAGTGGTCGGGCGACATTACAAGCAAATGTACATAAAAAAAGTCTTACATTCGACGAACACGACTCGCTAGGCCAAATAAAAATGTAATTTACTAATAGGTTCTGTGTGTTTGTGTATCTTAGCGTGTTTGAAACGCGCAAGAAAGCTAAGAAATCAGTCTCAAAAGTTAAAATAAACGCTACAAAAATTTGTGCGTCTTCTAAGATGGATTTTATCCCTTATACTGTTGTATATCCCCTAAAAGAATCAATTTAAAAGACATCGTCACTTCGAAACAATTTTCGCGGCGGTAAAATATTGAAACAGGAAATTATATTAAAAAGTCTCATATATCAAGCTGTTTGAATTCACACCGCGGAAGCGAGTACGTTAATATTTATAGCACGTTTAAGGCTCTATAAAAATGTGTTCGAAAAATTACGTAAAATATACGAGACATGAAATTAAATCAAAACTGTAACAAGTGAAGTAGCACTTTACATATCGTTGCGCATGAATTTATGAAGGGGCAGGCAGAGATGAATTGATCGTTCTAACTTCGTAGCCAAAAGTCCTGCCCCATTACAATGCATGTTCTTGAGATCGAAAATACCTAATTATAATTTCTAGATCTAGCAATTCGTCTAGTATGTTAATTTACGAATCTTGTATGAACTTGAAGTATGATGTAATTATTTGGAGGCAGTGCGAAATCTAGCCCCATAGCTATGATGAGAAACTTAAACCAAGCACCATAACGTGATGTTTTCATTCCTTAGTGCCTTTTTAATTATATCAATAGAGCACTTGTATGAAATCCTTACCGTCCGTCCATTCTTTGCCTTGTGTTGGAACCTTTTTTACTTACATTCATACTAGCCGGAATTCATGAAGCACGACATAATTGGACACTGTAAATGAGCGAAAGCAATTAATTGGGTACAGAGAAAATATCAGGAAATATAAAAAGATGATTTCGTATAAGTCGAAAGTATTTGAAGCCCACAGACTACGGTTATTTTAATTAAAAAATGTATAATGGGTTTTTAGATTTACGAGAACTTTACACATTGAAACAAAACTTTTTTTACAGAGTTAATCGCGGATTTGGTTTGATTTTTAATTTTTTTACCTTCGCGACGTGTCGATTACTTCACAGCTTTCGTGCTTCTAGGGGGAATAGTCCGTCAAAATCCGTTAAAATTTCAAAAATTTATGTACTACGAAAATATGTTACTGTGTTGGTAATGTTAATATGTTCTGACCATATTTTTCATCCACTCTTAATTAAAAAACCGTTCACTTGTTAATTAATAACGTTATTTTAATTATCATTTTTGTATAATAAAACATTTTACCTGTATAACCTACACAAACAGTACTGTCGGCTCGCGTTCTTATTTTGGAGACGTGCATATTAAAATTACAGAGGGGTAATTTAAAACATACAACGCCAAAAAACTTTCTACTCTTCAAAAATAATGTACCAGCACGTTTTGCAGTAGTTGGTGATAACCAACATTATGCAGAAATGGGACGAATATGAAGTGCTTTACGAAGCCGATTAACTAAATTCATGTGCTTGAATATTAAAATATATAGCACTTGTACAAGTAGCAACAGTAACACCCAGATTGACTCCCTCGCATTCGATTGAGCGGCGTGATTAAATTTTTACGCGACTTAAAAAAGCACTTTTGAGTTACCTGATTCGGGGAAAATACTAGCAGCATCTCTCAAATGTTATTAGCATAAAACGTTGAAACCAGTAATTTATATTAATGGAGAAATTATGTTTGTAATTAGGCGTTGAGGTCACGATTCAGTTAGGCAACGTTAATGTATTGGAGTTATTATGAATTAATGATAGGTAACACCGCGCTCTTTATTGCTGTTATAAAAATAGAATTTTACTGTCCCGGTGTAAATGTGCATCATTTACTTAACGAATATTATAAAGTAAACCAACTTTAAATACTTTAATAGTTGCAATACAAATTATAATTGAATAGTTTGATCTTTATATATTTTATTTATAATACACATTTTTATTTAGTAGCATCAATTTAGCTAAATAATTGTCTAATCAGAAACACTCCATAAAACATTAAAAAACAAGGAATATAAACATTTTAATATTTTTAACAGAAATATCCATCCTAAGGTAAAGTAATTTATTTCCAATGATACGATAACAAGAATAAAACAAATTAGAGTACCTGACTTGAGAATAGAACCCAAGACGTTCCCACTAGATGAATGCAGGTGTTACAGAAGTATATTAGAGCTATAAATGAATTAAACAGTGATGTTTCTATATAACTTTTCCTTGTTTTTTTGTGCAACATGAACGCCCAAATAATGTCACTAGGCGGAGTAAGCGAATACTTAAGCCGGAGAAAAAGAGTTTGCAACAAACTCAAGGGTACATTTAACGCCCGTGTAAAGATCTCTACATGTTGTTACTTGTTGGCGACGAGAAATATTCTGGCAAAATGTCTCTCAATGACTGCCAGTCCGCTTGTATATGTATTGCGAGGTACGGTTTTAGAATATCATGTAATAATAAATAAGATAATCAATTAGAAACAGAAAACTTTTCTTGTATTTTTATATTCTTATATGTATTAGAATAGACTTTTTATGTTAAGTAGAATTAATAAGAAGTCAGTTTTTCCTTCACATCACGAGAGTTGCCAGTTGAAAAAAATATAAAACAATTGAATTTCAAATAAATGAACTCTTTAAAAATATAGATCAGTTATTTAGCTTGTGCTATTCGATGCATGAACACAATATTTCAGTGGTCAAACATGTTCCCTCGCAATTAACCGTGTAAAATGAAAATAATGCTAATAAGAGTTCCATATCAGCAACTGTCTCAATCTCTCACAATTCCGCCGAGCGACTTTAATCCAGTTTTTTGCTTTTTTCACCGCAGTAATTACGTTAGCCACAGATACCCCCGAACACGAAGCCGTGTCAGCAAGTCGAAGCATACACACCAATCCACGCAAGCATGCGCTCTCAGGGGGATAAGAGTGGAGTAATTTGCCAACACACGAGCTCGCCTCGCGTCGCGCGAACATTAACTATTAAATTCGTTGCATATTAAACTACAACCTTAGAGCTGTAATCCAGTACCGACCTGAACGCGTTACGTTCACGTCTTCTTGAAACTCTTGAACAGTTTTTAAGGTAAGCACATCGGGCACGTATGTTCCTCGGGCTTCAAGTATGTAACAGACATCGTAGTACGCCAGTGAAGTATAATTAGAAATAAGAACAAATGATCTGAATCATTGACTTGAATGGTGTAAATGTCAGGTGATTTGGAGGTTCTCAAAGGTAGGGAAGGCTATGTCGAAAAATACTCCCTTTGTTCCCGCCAGCCAACAGGCACTTTCTGTCCTGGTGGAGAGTACGGAACCCCACTTGACACGTTTCATTTTTACCTTTCCTTTAAATTGAAACTGGAGCGAGGGTGCGCTTTCTATGCGCCGTGTATCAGCCGCGTTCATTATGAATTAACAAGATTTTTGTGAACATTATTTTATTCACTTTACTCGCGCGATTACAACGCTGCGGCTGAGAATATAATGTGTGCTGTCGGATGCATTTAAACTCCACATAACTCAAAGCAATACACGCTCTTAGCACAATATTGCTGAACAATTTATCTTGCAAATGCAGTTTTAACCGTTACCGTGGTGATTAATACACATTGATACAAACAAAATATGAAAACATTTCCCATAATATTTCCCATGAGAATGCATATTCTACGTACAGCGCGAACAACTTTTCCCATCGGGTGCGGCGCACTGCAGCCGAGGCAATGCACTTTCGCTGACCCCTTGCCTCCTCCCACGAAATCTTTCTCCCTCTCTCCCGCTACTTTCTTCGTGTGGTATCTCGTTCCCGCACACGGTTGCGCTCGCGCTTCCCGAGTATCGAGGTAATAACATTCTACGACGCGGTACACCGCCGGAGTGGAACGGGTTTCTGTCGATGACTTGGACGATTATATGTGAGAGACAATGGTCACCGTAGATACACGGCCGTTTTCGTTTGTATTGCCAGTATTGTATTGATCTAAATACAGATTGACGTCATGCTAGAGATAAACAGAACACGTAACAGACGCAATTACAGCGTCCTACGCAATCATTGCAAAATTATTAAGTTGCGCTATGATCGGCAAAATAAACATTACACGCAACGCATTTTACACACATTAGGATTGGCTGAGGACTATCTAACTTTGTATAACCATAACACGTAAGTTAAAGCGAGGGTGCCAGAACACTTTAATTAAAGAGCGCACCATAAATCTGCAAATGTAACAGTGTTGAAGAATGTCGGCGTGCTCGTTCTAGCCGCAACTCGCAAGTACAGTTTTTCTAGGTGAACACGCTTCGACAGTCTTTGTCAACGTCCTATATAGTTATCTGCTAGCATTCCAGGTGAATGATCTCGCATTATATTCTTAACTTTCCACTGTCGACGTTTGTGCTTTCGAGGCGCATAATGTGTTTATAGCTGATTTTCTTTTTATTTCTCTCTTGGCTACGGACCATTTGTACGGTATCGCAAACGTGAGTCAAGATGCGGATTACGTAGGAGTGCGCTGGAATGATCCTGTGCCGCTCCGTAGAGATACATCAAGAGTGCATCTGCGTGTCGCGGATACTTCAACCTTATCTATCAAAAATTTAGGACTGTATTCGTTAGGATTGCACTCCGGGGGACGCCGTTCTAGGCTCGCGAGTATATTGCCCGGCCGTGATCCCAAACGTGCCAAACTCCGTGTCACCAGCGTTGTATTATGATGCATATTACTAAGGTTTTGGGTGCACATTCGATTGACCGGGTGGCGGCGGTACTCGGGAATGCGACTGGAAACATTCCATAGCACAATGAGTAATTTAAAAATTCAAAAACTCGTCGAGGCTCGGCATGCGCGAGGTGAGGCGATCCGACGAGTGCCGCTCTGCAATTGAGACTGTTATCTGCCTGTATGATGCTACACGGGTTCGCACAAGGGGCATAAATCCACCGCGATGAATAACACGGTTACCTAAATAAGGCCGGCCGGCGAAATGTATCGCAACTGAATAGAAATGTTCAAACGGTAACTGCAAACGAAGTATGGATTCGCTGAAATATCATTTTCATTACTCATTCCGATAGCATTCAAACAAAGGAGAGCGGCCGGCGCGACGGACGGTCCTCTACTTCGGGGCAATTTTATATCGAACGGGAATGAAAAGGTAAGTCGATACTTCTTGTCCTGGAGGCACGTGCTCACTGCTCATCGCTAATTGGTAAACATGCAGCGCACACATCGCGATCTCCCGCCGCTCGCTATTCCCACTATTTTCAAATGAAATTCTTTCCACTCTTAAATTCTGAGTACAATTACGTACAAGTTCCAATGGTTTTTGGAATACTTGAATAGGTGGAATTTGATTGCAACTGCACTGAGCCGTTCTTACAGATAAATTCATTGTATTGCATGAACATATCGCGAACATTTATATGCGAACAGTTCGCGGAATTTGTTGTTGCCCGTTATAATTAAAATAAAGTAAGTATATTGTTATAATTATGTGCTTGATTAGAATGTCATTAATGTTAATTTACTGTTATCAACTCTTCAACAACGGATTATTTTTTTAAATATGAATATCGTGAACCTTCTTAGCGTCAAACTTACATTACAATAATCGTGATAGTACTTAGTGATAAAAAATGATAGAAAAGTAGTAGTAAAATAATGTGGAAGGTTTTTGATATTAGCATAGTTAAAGCTGCGTGTACACGCAAGTAGGACGGTTTACGTTTTAAAAGTAAAAACCTCGCTGCCGAGTCCTGACAGTGCGCCCTACTTTTTAAGCTGCAAACCATGAATCACAATTATTTATATTTTCATTGCATATTGCACAAAATGTACTTATCGTATTAAAATAATTAGCGGTCTCGGAACCTAAAAACTGGGAGAAAAATAATTACAGTTATTAGTAATTACAAACTCGAGGTGTACGAATGAATCTTGAACGTTAACCAGGTCGAAAATAGTTTAATCACACACCAAACAAAACCAGCTCTTATTTGTTTTGCACTAGAGTTTCGAATCGTGATATTCGCGTAGTTTAATTTCCGCATGTTTAAAACTGAAGTGGAAAATTGGATCTTAGAAGTGTAACTTTAAGTGTCAATTTAGCAAAGCGCTCAAGATAAATTGTTGGCGCAGGGGATATTCGACTCTGGATCGATAAGCGAGAGCTCGGATTAATTTGAGTCGTATTTAAAAAAAATCCTCGACGGCCGCGGCGGATGCAGTGGAAACATGCAAGTGCGAGGTGGTAAAAACTGTCCCTTAATTAGTATTTGGAGCCGCGCGGCCAACACTAACTTTTACTGCAAGTTCTCCAACACTCTCCCACCATCATACTAAAGAAGGGAGATTGCTGCGAAAACTATTATTTATTACTATGCTCTTACTATACTAGCCTCCTAGTTCGGATATGTTATACACGTAAGTTCTATTCTAAAGTTATTAATTTTATTTTTGGGGAACGAATTTATTAGGTTGCGGAAATTACTAGTATTCCTTTTATCAAACACAATTAAGTTTACTTTATAATAATAAGAACAATTAACTTTTGAAAACCATTATGAAAATAGCTGCGGCTCGGTGCGGCGATTATCCTTCAAAGGGTTAACAAAGTTCTTTGAGATGACGGAAATAAAGTTCTAACGGCATTTCTATTCACTATTCTTTTGAAGAAACTTAATAACATTTTATAATAATAGAAAGACAACAAATATATTTTTGCGATAAATGGATCTATTACAGAAATAAATAAATATTTTGTTTTATTCTGAATACACTGAGGAGGAGACAAATAAACAAGGTTAAAAATATATAGTTTTTTGCTATACCTACCACTAGCAATTTGAAATATATCACATGCCGTAACGTGTAGTAAAAGATTAAAACCCACACGCAATATCTGTTCGTTTCTGTGCAGACACGTATTAGAGTTAAACGAATAAGAAAAAAACTTTGTTTATGAAGGTGCATGAGTTCAGTAAAAGTGGATAACTTTTAGCGGACTACGACGCTCGCTTTGATACTTCTGCCAGTATGAAAAGTCTTGTTGATTAGCTCTTGGACTTTTTATTTCGACGTATCTTTTATTTTTCCTCTTATTACAATTTTTGAACAGCTCCATCCGCGTTTCTTTAACTTTTTCCCTGTGAAATTATATTTTGAAATACACGAAACTGGTCGGCAAATTATGAGTATCGTGGATTATATTTTTAATTAGGGCTGCTTCTAAGCGCGTCGTGCTCTCCCCATTTAAGGTTGTGACAAAAGATTTGTAAAAGTATGACGTGTAAATGATTTGCGATACAAATTCTCTCGAATCGGACTTGCTTATCTTCAGAATTGAAGTGGAAAATGATAAAAAGTGATGCTTTTTATTTTGTATTTTTCTCAATTATTATGAACGTCACGTAAATTACGTCCACAGATAAATAACTGTCTATCTTATTAGTGATATCGTTTAGTTTAAATGTCTGAATGTAAGAGATCTCCAAATATGGTCATTCGCCGGCAAAATCTATTGTTCCAGTTATAACTCGTACTTTATATACCTAAGTAAATCACAAGGAAACCCTTTTTACACGCAATATGACGTCATCAAATTAATTTCAGATCATGACTCTTACACGTGACAGTTTTCTTATCAAGTAAGGGCTTATATCTAATCTAGTGTACGTCATAGTTGGTAATTTCAACGGTGATGTCATAAACCAATAGATAACTAAAACATGTTCGCGTGGACATTTGTTTGTATAATCATATGACATAAATTATAGTATCTACGACAACACTATTTATCAGATTTACGATGTATATTTTTGCACATCCGCTCAAAAATACGTCGGAGCGTTTACGGGTTTTACAATATGCCTTAAGGACCTCTATCACCTCTTCCATCCATTTCTTTAAATTGTTTAACAATTAACTAAAGCTATTTGAGTTATACTCGGGGGAAATTAAATAAACAACTTTACATTATTAAACAGTTTTAAATTCGATACAATAATTTGTGTTTGTTCCATTAAAAACAACAACAGAATGTTCGAACAATCCACGTGAACATGCGGTAATTTTTGAAATAGACTCACCGTGTCGGACGCTGTGTAGCGCCCGTTGCTGCACTCAAGTAGTGAAGATTCACTCACCTGGAAACAGAAATATAGGCTGTTATAAATGTTTCAACAATCATCGCTATTGTGGATAGAAAACGAGCCGCGAATACATTAAGCTGTTTATCTTATGCCATGTTTTTATACTGGCAAAACTGCTATGCAACTTATGACAAAAACAGGATAATTAAATTGTAATATCCAGTGGGGAGATATGGTTATCTCCCACTGGTACACACTTATTACGACTTTTTCAAGCCAGTATATACAGACATTAAACCAGAAACACGACACATCTGGATACCTATTATGCATAAGTCATGGGAGGTTTTTCACCATCGTGTCATTCGCTATCTGGAAATATATCTTACCACCAGGCTTGACTTACTTATCGAAATACATCTGTAAAACGACCTATTTGACGTCACCTAATCTTCGACGAGTACAATATAAGCTTTAGTTAATACATGTATCAAACCCCAAGTGAATTACGAACCAGCAGATTGAATATATGCGAGACGTGTGTCTCAGCTTAATGGTAGTCAATTTAAATCAAAATCCACAACGCATTGCAACATTGTATACACAAAACGTTGGTATTAGTTCAAAGCGCTGCGAATCATACGGGCCGGCCGAACCGAGAACAATCTCCGCTTAACTTCATTATAAGACCGAATTGCTAAACGTTCCTATTGTTGACCACGGTTTGGGCGCCTCTGGCCTCGGGTTTAAGGGCGGTTAGTCATGCAAATAGACATCAACTGGAAACAAGAGCTCTTTGGGGATTTGGAATGCGTTCCGCTGTTTTATTACTGTAGAAACTTGTCCAAGTAAGATATCGTTTATGAGAAATGTTCAGTTGTGACGGCGCCAATATTGTAGGGTTACCGTAGTTTCAACTGCTTATATTTAGTGGCTGGTTGGAATTTACAACGTAATTGTAAAAATTAGACCATAATTAGTCAAATTAGTGAGATTTGTAACACATCAAAATAATTTTAAGCCTATGTGAACCGGCTTCTAAAAAGAAAATATAGTTTATATACACTTTGTATATATTTATTAAACTTTCATATATTTTTAACGGTTCCCGTTTCGTCTACTAACATTCCTCAATAAAACATATCAGCGGTTTGATGAAGTTATATGCTCCTGGAATACTCTTTAAACTTATTTCGTTAATTCGGTTTTACTTATAAACTTAAGTGCAAAGAACTTGATCGACCGTCGATCGTTTTTCATTCTGAAAGGGTTCTTAAGCCTACCATTAACTATTATTGCATAAAGCAAATTCTACAGATGTTTTTTTTAGGTTATAGACGTCACTTTTTTAGTATAGAAGTTAGATGCTTCTACCCATGCCTATACAGACAGATTACCATTTTTAAAGGCATTATTAACCCTTAGTAAAGAATTTTATATAAAGCGCATCTGTGTAACAAGCAACCACGTATGTACTGTGACGTCACTTACCGGCCTTGCGGAAGACCAGCGTCGGTTTCATTACCAGCACATGCTGAGCTTGAGCCGTTTTGTGACAAGCAATACTATACCTAAGTTATTTTATAAATGAGTATAACTGTAAAAATTGCTTATCACGAATAAATGCTTTCTTTCTTTCTTTCTTACTTGTAAAATATTAGATACCCAAGACACTAGACGTCTTTCTCTCTTTGGAGTAGACAGAATAGACAGACCTTAGATACTTTGTAACTGAACGTTATTAATAGTAAAATAATATATATTGGGTCACAAACTACACGATAAATTTACATCACTCGAATACAATATTTAAAACTCTCCTCTAATAAAGCTCACTAATACAATAGTAAAATATACTAATTAAACAATCAATTAAATATAATATAATAAAAAACGAACGGAAATTTTAAAAGCCGAAATAATTCCACGCGAACAGACGTTTGCAATACAAAGGACCGTAATGGAGAACGGATTTATGGATCGCTAGATTAATAATGCTGTTTTAGCAATGTTGTCGATGCATAGAAATGCAATCGGCACGAACGATAATGACGCGTTAAGCGGCCATCGGTGAAATTGTTTCGCTTTTAGGAAGAGCTATCGAGCTGTTTTGTTGAACAATTATTTGCGAAATTAAATGCACCGCATCAGTCCTTTGTATTGTGTTTTGAATATTAATGCGGGGCAAACTTTCGTGCTATTGTTTTGTGTGGTGCGTTTGAAGGCTACTGACATTTGAAACACGCTCATACTGTTCGAAAAAATATGTGCATGATAAAATAATACTAACATTATTTTTAACAAAGAGCTTAAATTTAAACAAAGTGTACAAGTAACATAATCCACTGATTCCTCATAAATTAAAAGAGAATTAATCCTATTCCCTTTGAAATGAACATCCGATGTTATAATTAGCATAATTATAAAATGTTCTCAAGCTAATTTGATCCAACAGCCAATATAAATAATAGGGAATAAAATCCTCAGGCATGGAATATAAAATGATAACAAGAGGCAATACAATATCGCAACCTAACGAACACAATTTAAACAAAGAGAAAAAATGTTTTGTACATGATATTGGAATCTGAATAATGAAATAGAAAGCACCTATTGTAAAACGTTCCCCGATACAGACTACCTTTATTGAGCACATTCCATAGGTTCCATACGTGAACATTTCTCTTTTAAGCGAGTAATAAAATACAAAAAAGGTGGTTTTAAAATTTCACCTGCCATAATTGCTACGGGTTTAAAATGAGAGTAAATTTCGTAAATATTAAAACAATTTCAAGTAACTTACAGTCTACAATATATATTGGGGCATGAGTTGCGGAATTCTGATTAATAAAATTGTATCAGGGGAATAAATTAAAATAGGCTTTATGTGTGTTTTTTTTTCTGAAGAGTAATTTAATTGATAAAATGTGGACATATTGAAGCTTATATTTATATTACCCAGTATTATATACTTATATACTTATTGTATTTTGTATCGTCGCTTATGGTAAATTACGAGATAGACTAAATCTTAGATTATCGACAAATTATACATTCGGTGACATGGAAACTAATTAAATATTCGAGCAAAGATTAAAAGTTTAATCCGTTCTAAAATATTGTCCATTGTAGTAGCGTGCGGAAATCCATAATGCAACAAAAATATTGCCTTCGGCACTTACATGGTGCTCCGTCGGAGGCGGCAAGTGGCAAGTTTCGCGCTACACCGAGCACGAGGAAAGCTCACTGGGTCACACGCAACTTGCGCAATATTGACATCGCTGTATATTATAACCGATTCTATTTTTACTGATATCACACGCTTTATTGTCAACTTTTAAATAAAGATTAAAATTATAAATAATTGCATTTACCTCTAAAAAGTTGATGTTAGGTGGTGAGGACTATTTAACGCAATAAAATTAAAATTTATTTAATTACAGTAAAATTCAAATAAACCGTTGTTAGGTGGTATACCTGTCGTAAAATAGATAAGACAAATCATTTTGCAACAAGGAAAAAAGTAATGTCGCGCTGAATACAAGTATGTAAAATAAAGTCGGTTAGAAAAAATAATTAGTCTATCATTCGTTTTTTAACTATAGTTAAACTTACTTAAAATTCTACTGCAACACAGTTTCAATAGCAATTTTACTAGAAATAAACATCTAAATAAAGTAGCATTTCGTAAAAACAGCTTCAAATATATTTACAATATTCCCAGTAAGCGCACGTCCTATCGCGTCTAAAGTGATTTACCACTGCGTTTACTCTTCATAGCCGCTAAGCAACGAGTATAGAAAGTGCACACTTCGTTTGAAATCTATCAAATTACGGCGACGGGTCTTGGTGGCTCTAATTCACACCGCACTGTAAATAAATCCTTCACCTTCCCACACGGATTTGGACGTTTTATCGTGACATCTGTCTATATACTCGACGCTTCCAAAGATGGACACATGAAATACTACAAATTGAGTTTACGGCGACCTTTTATCCATGAATTGTGGACAATTATCATGTTTGATTGATGTGAGAGAATACGTTACTTTATTACAATAAGTTGTTTTATTACAATACGTTTCATATATTTAGAGAAGTCATGCCATATCCGCAACGATTAATTGATAGCCGCCTTTTATACCTTATGCATGTTTAAAAGCTGGACGGTAATAAACAGTAACACTTTAATAAGGATAATTTACACAAAGTTATCCGCAATTACTCGCAACTTCCACATTGAAGATATGGAAATTGAATACAGTTCTTCACAAATTACAATTAAATTAACTGTTACAGGATTAGTATAAAAACAAAAAGCTATTTAAAAAAATACATCTACTACTTATTATTTTGACTATAGTGTCTTTTTATACTTAAATTGAAAAATAATTTATCAGTACTTATATGAAAATACCTAAATATTTTGCATGATTTATAAAAGCGTAAACTAAAACTGAGTTGGAACGTTGCAAGGATTTTCAAGCAAACTTCAACGGAATACAGTAGCGATGGCGCTCCGGGGTGATCACAAGTTAATGCAACGCCAACTTGTTGCATCGTCATGACTTTAAAACTTAAACGTGTCTTAGTTAACTAATTACTAGGAGTACCATGTTTGCTTTAATAATGCTCGCGCCACTCAGAATAAATACAGCGCAAGTTACAAGCGAAACTCGCTATATCGTCTGCAGCTAACATTGATCAAGATAGTTAGTTCGCTTGTTGAAAATTCTGACGTATGCAAATGGTCCAGGATCTTTAATGAGACTTTGCAAAACCAACGCGATTATTTTTACTACTACGACTTAGTATCTAATGCACCCGATGCCAAGTATTACCCGTCGGAAATATCTGTGGACCTGAATAATTGACGTCATTGGAACATAAGTTCAGCAAATTCAAATTATAGGTGAAACAAATTGAATTAAAATAGAAAAAAGAATAAAAAATAGAATTCGCATCCATCTCAAAACGTTTTTAATGTAAAATAACATAGTAGATAGAGGAACACAAAAAGAAAATGTGAACCGTATTCCAGCTACGTTCACAGATATTTCCGACAGATTATACAGAATATTTTATTCGATATAGTGTCAACGGGATATAGATTGTCAAATTAAGTGATGCCATTGCATATTATTATTAGGTATGTTAAACAAACTAATGTGATAAATGGCACCTGACCCTATCCCTCCATTTTCATTGGTCTCAGAAACACAAACCAAGGCTGTGTAACCTTGTTATAATATGATCATCTTTAAGTATCTATTTAAAAACAGCGTACTTCGTTTTCACAGTATGTTATTCTTCTAATGAATACAAGCGAGGTGTTATCCGCTTAATTGCATTTATCCCCAGGGAACCTTTCATTTTATCGGGGTAATGACCGTCCCGTATGTTCCCTACTCTATATTTTAGATAAATGTAATAAAGATTGCTAGCATAATTTAATAGGAGAAAGGTAATTCTTATAACTTTATATCGGTGACTAATCTGGTGCAAATTATCAAATTTAAGTATTGCTATAAACGTTATTTCTATGCCGAATTTTATTCAAAATATGTAATAAAACACAATAAAATGAATTCAATAATAAATATTCATATAAACAAAATAAATACGACCTTTAGTCAAGGACAGATTTTACCCGCAGTATGTACGATACGTATCTTATGTTGTACCTAAGTAGCTGTACAATCTCTTTGGTATGAAAATACCCAAATTCGGAAGTGCTACATAATAATATATATAATAAACTACCTTTCATTTCACAACTGGCTTATAGTGCCCCGTGCTCCGAAACTTGACAATAAATTCATAAGTGCATACTTTTAAAACAATTATTAAACTATACAAAACTTATTTAAAGTCCTGCGGCGACTGTTGGTAATTTCGCCGAGGGAAAGACTTGCTGCCAGGAAGTTGTTCAAAACACTATTTTATTTTAAACATTTCTACCAAAATAGTGTAAAGAAAACACTAAAGTAAGATCTTATGTTCGGTTCGTTAGCCAGTGAACGTCGACTTATGTCATGCTATGTTCAAAACTTAATAAACTTTAAACAATTCCCGGGAAGATGCGTTGTCAGAACTTAACTCGAAACTCTAAGTGAAACAACCAACTAGCGAAGCTAGACCCCTATTAAAATACATTAATACGTCTAATGTTTATTAATAATTTCTCTGCTCCATGTAAGTAGCAAAAATAGTTAGTATTAACTAATAAAAGAAAAAAAGTTTAATAAAAATTGAATTTACTAGTTAGTACCTACATGAGCAAATTCATTTAGCGGAGCAAAACTGAGAGGAATTGATATGGGTTGTTTTTATTTGACCGTTTAATTATAGAATGATCATACGAATACCTAATATTATTTTTTCTGGATTCCATTAATTTTAATCTAGCTTCATAACTCTACCTTTATGATGATAGATAGAGGTAGTATATATTTCGAAATTATAAAGTTTGATACACAATGTTGAAAAACCAGTTTCCGTATTATAAATACTATAACATTCTAAATATACATAGGTAGCATATGAATAAAAATCATATTAAACGTATCCATAATTCAAAAATTTGTAATTTGAATGGGGGTTTATCACGTCTTGTCAACGGTAGTTATCATATGAATTATACAAATATATTATGTACATATGGCTAAAAATATATAATATCTTTAACATTTATTTGATTATTTTATTTCTTTTTATTTCTTTACATGTAAATAATATGTACCCGTGTACTTTGTATATATGTGTGTGAAGGAGAGCTTGGTAGTAGTCTTATAAAAGAGCCAATATGAGCATAGGCGACTATAAAAATAATTACAATGCTGATGAAAAAACAATGAAGCTCAGCCAAAGCACAATAGAAAGAAGCGCTAACACCCTGCTTAAAAAATGGTAACGTGATTTTGTAGTATTGTAATGATCTAAAGTTTATTGAAATATGGGATTATAAGATAATTTTGGACCACATATTTATAAGTACTTCAAACATACCAAATAACAGTAATGTTAGTTGTAGTTAATCATGTAAGTCTAACAATGCCAATCCATCCGGAATTCGGTAGAATCTAATCACCGACCTTTTTAGAGTAAAGACTTCGAAAACATCGAATAGTTACAAAAGCCACAAATAGTTTCCACACAAAGAGTTTTTCAATTTCATTAAACCGAATGTGATGATGTAACTTGACCAACTACGGATTAGTTTGTACATCTTCAAAGTGACATTCTTGGGGTAAATAAAATGCGCGACGGAGCCCGCAGAATTCTCGACGATGACGGCAGAGCGAATGCCCTTTAATCATCGCATACTTGGCGACTTTTCTTGTGTTTTCGAAAAAACTTGACTTCACACAAGTTGTTTGACCACTTGTTTCTTTGTTTCCAGCGGTATTTGAAGCGGTGTATTAGGAAATATTTAGAGCTTAGGCGGTTACAATGAACGGTATCGAGGCAAACGTTACAAAGATCGTCAAATACTTAAGGGTTCACTGGAAAAAGTAATAACATTTAATTTGACATGAATCGGACCAAGTTGAGGATTGATTGATCACTTCAATTTACTATATTAATCGGGCTTTAACAAGCGCAACGTTATTAAATTAATTACTATAGGAACAATGTTTTTACATGCATTCAAATTTACATGAAAGTTACTCACATAATTTTACTCTACATAATAAAATATAATACAGCTAGGTAGATATAAAAAAATACAATTTTAACCCTTGAGTTAGGCACTGTAATCTTTTCAGAGCACTGTACTGTATGTCAGTATATTATATCCCATTACATCTGGTTCGGAAATTGCAATGTGGTTAGTATATAATTTCCTTATTCGTAGGTAGTTTGTGTCCGAACTAGAGATATGTGCGATCGCCTTTCACCTCTGCAGAGTCACGGCGAATCGTGCGCAATCACCACTAATAATCCTTACGCCGTATATTTTAGTATAGACATGAAGGAAACACTATTACCAAATATTTCTTTACGAATTCCACAGGTGCATCAACATCGCAGTTACTTTTGTGGAACCAAGTTTCCAAGTGTTACTCAATAAAGTTGATAGCCTAAATGTATTCATTGTTAGTGTATGTTGTTGTGTTAGTATGTGTTATTTATTGATGCCTATTGCCTAGTGTTCGAAAGACATTCAATATGTGATAACAATCGATAACATTGAGCATTGTGACTCTCTTGTTGCTGAAAGTTGTACTGTACTGTATCGGCATACGTCCCACTGCAGGGCACGGGCCTCCTCTACAATCGCGAGTACGATTGAGAAGGGTTAGATCGTAGTCCACCATGCAATTTTACATCCATCCATCCATCCATCAGCCAAAGGCCGTCCACTGCTGAACATAGGTCTCCCAATGATTTCCACAGTGACCTGCTGAAATTTACTCTTTGTTATATTTTGTTAATTGCTTGCGTAGTTTTATGGAATACATTTTCATATGTCTTATAAAAAGAAATTGAACAAGAAGCACGGTTTAGCTGAATAAAAGTTTTCAAATTCTAGACGCTAATTTAGTTCGATTTTTACTGTCCTAACATGACAACGCAATCAATCATAAAAGTCAGAATAAGGACAGAACTAATCGTATAGGAAACGACAGAAATAGCTTAATAGTGAACCTAAATACTACGGCCCTCTGTTCAGCATAACGCCACACGTGTTCAATGCAATGAGGATTATAAATAGACGGTACCGAGAAACTTTTTTTTTCTAAATACAGGTTTGTTTATTACAAGGCTGGGTGCGGTTAATCGGCCCGAGGTGGTTCGTATTGCGTCGGCTAAAGTTCACCAAGATGTATTCTCACATTGTTTTAAAACGGTGGATTGAATTAGATTTTATTTAATGTAATTAAAAAAAATACCAAGCATATATTTTATTATTTATTGAGGTGCAAAATTCTACTTTTATGAAAAATATTTAGCAAAGCGTTTGTTCTTTTAGGATTTCGAGTTAACACTACAATTTAATATAGATAACAAAAGGTACTTTTTATTTGCCGTTCAAATCAAACGACATTTTTTAATAAGTCCTAAGAGTGAAAGAACTATCTTTTAATCTTTTAATTTACTTTTCACCAAAAGTCCCCGTAATTAAGAGGTAGTTGTATTTAAGGCAAGGATGGCTACACCGTTAATTACTTTGTAAGTTGTTCAAATTTTCAATTTACCCACTTATTATTAAGGTACAATATTTATTATTTAAAATCTGCTGCTTTTTTTGCAAAAAATCAACTACAATACTAATAGAACGTATTTATATAATATTACTACTTTTGTTGATTTGTATTAAATTTTCCTTACTGCCGTAAAAAGGGGGAAAATTGGCAAGAGAACAAAGTAACAACCTATTGTATTCTTCAGCTTATTATTCAAAGTATAAGTTAATATAATATGTGTATGGTCACCCTCTGACTAAACCAGCGATTACTATGCATTTGTTAGTGTTGCTATAATATTGTAGCAGTATTTTTTTCCGGCTAACCCAAAGATTATACACAATGTATGCATTGAGTTCACTAATGTCACGTCGATATTGGTTTCAAACACGTTAACTATGTAAGGTAAATGTTAATAAAGGAATACGGTAGGCAGTACGCATCACATTACGGTTTTTTGTGCAAAACTACACACATACATATATATTAATCCTTTGTGCAACGCCTAGTTCAGAGACCGTAATCTCATCTATTCACAGCACGTCGACTGTTTATTAACATATCGACCATAAAACGGACAGGCGCGAATCTGTGTCGATTTTTTCCGACTTTCCGGTGCAGACGGGCTATTCAGCGGAGCTTTTTTGCTGTGACGTTCCACAGTCTATTTATTTTTCTAGATAAACGATCGATGCCGTGTAAAAGGAAAGGCGAAAATGTTAACTTATGCACATGCTTTTGAATGCATCATCCATTAATGGTAACGAGAGGTCGGACTCAGCGGATCGGGCTCGAATTATCAGGCTTTTAATTCGGACCATTTTACGGTGATTTATCGAATATATTTGTACAAGTCAGTTCTTTATTGGCGTAAAAGATGGCTGCCTTATATGCCATATAAAACAGCAGTCAGCATTAAGCAGCGATAAACTTTCGACATAAACTCCAATCATGAAAGAAATGTACCGCATCTTGTAATATATGACTGATTTGAATTTAGCAGAGATGAGTGTTCCGATGTAAGTAAATAATATTTATTTGTTGACACAGCGGGTACGCTGTACAGTACGCGTACATGTAGGAAGCAACAGTAAAAATATGACAACAAATCGATAGGAATGAATAACACCGCCATACGATTTCAATGTTTGTATCCCGCCGATGTTTGTTTAGCATACGGCACGTCGGTATGGGACGAGGGCGAGGATCCACGACGCGGGAACGGTCTGCTAGACCACGCCGAGCAAACACAACAAAATGAAAATAAATAACAAACACACTTACGACGTTTCGCGACACAGAAAAATGAATCTGTCTAAACGAAAAAGGGGACAAAAGATTAATTGAAAATCGATGCGGGGACATACCTTCGTGAATCTATCAAAATACATTCAGTTTGCTTTCAAATGATAACGTCGGACCGAATTATACTGTCAGTCATGATTAATGTGGACTTATGACACGCTTTATTGACTCCTCCGAATGAAGCTGACTTCGCAAATAAAATACAAAAAGCTGTGTCACTGCCGCGAAAAGATTCCGCCACGTCTCTAATTAAATGCGAGCCTCGTGATTTATTGTCTGCGATTTGTAATTGTTTACACTGCGTAAGCTTTTATGTAATAGCCACTCGTCATACCCTACACGACGGCGCGACGCCGCCACGGCTTTGCGAATATCGCAAAATATATGCTGAAGAATACATGTACAATTTTCTACAAAATTGATAGCATGTAGTGAGCTGCAAAAACACAAAAACTATGCAATGTGTACCAATATATTTTACGATTTAGATACTTAAACAGAAAACAATAACATTTCTTTAACCACCAGACGCGAGGGCGCAAGCGTACAATTAACCGCAGAAGAATTTGATATAAAAATAACGCTTGTCGTTAAAAAAACCGAATTAATTGACAATAAAAAAATATAAGTACATTGTTCCGCCAACTTCAACGCTCGGCTCGCTGGAAGTTCCTTTTTTATTTAATGAATGTCGGCCAAAGATACACAAATAACGAGCCTACGTATCAATTAGTTCCATTTTACCCTTTTTTATGAATTCAGAACCATTAAATAGCACTGGTTTATTTGAAAACCATTAGCGGACCAAATGGATACGGTTTGAATCATCGATAAAATGAATAGCTGTCTTCCACAAAGGCCTCGATATAGGGGTCGAATGTGAATCGTCATTATATAATTTTTATGAATAAATACCTGGAGCTCGTTAAATTATGTTCCTTTTTACGTTTTCGTTGATGACAGCGTGCGTGGATTTGATGTAATCGTACGTACACTATCGAAGTGTTTTTACAGTGCTTCTGAATGGTTTACACCGTAAATAGTTTGTGTAGCTCATATCCGAACAGGTACATATTAAATTTCAGCTGATTTCATTGTCATTGTTGAAAGTTCAAAGAATAATCAAGGGGGCCGGGGCGAAATTTTAATTACTTCTAAACCGATACAAAACCGCTGCGAAGAATACAATCAACTTTGGGCGCGCAACACTAAATCAAAACAAACTTCCAACTGGATCCCTTTTACCAACTTTCTAAATAACGGCGAACAATCTTTTTCATTAAAAATCTCCATGAGCCCGATTATTAGGGAAGTAAAACGCCTCCGGTGGCCGGACCGGAGTTTGTGAATACTCGCTTTAGCCCAAGATTTTCGCGAGGTCAAACTTGGGAATGTTAACAGATAATTACGGGCAAGTTTTAGCTAGCACGAGACATTTAACAGATGCTTTATTCGGGAGCGCGCGGCCGCGAGCGCACGATGAATGCTAATGAGATAAAACGTCGGGCGAATGCCGCTTTTATTACTCACATAATAAGCGCTCGTTCGGCGTGGCGGGCGCGCCGATCCGAGCTTTCGGGAAACGCCCGTTAACACATTCGGACTCGTGTCTAAGGTTAATTAGATTAGTATCCAACAATGCTACGCAGATGTTATGGAAAAACAGATTTGGGTGCGTATTATTAAATTGTTTAGCCGCTTTACAGACGGAGTAAGGGAATTTGATGAATAAATTTTACTTAGTCTGAGACTTTCCTTGATATATTGACTGTTTAATGTATGATGATTTTAATGTTTAGACTAAAGGAGTGTAGGAATTTAATAATGATGTACGGTGGGGTATAAAGCGTGTCTGCGGTAAATTTCCCCTGTCTATCATAGGAGTAGCAGCCAGCAGGGCAGCTGAGAGTGAGCTGTAAGATACAGGCAATTTACATGAGTTGTTGCAGTCATACATCCTTCCGTGCGTTACGGGCCAATTAATTTTACACGGAAACGGATATGTGAGCAAGGAGCAAACGGGTTCATCACACGAATAATGTTCCTATGTTTGCGCGGTTTATACATTGACACTGACACATTTGTAGGCTCGTCTGTGGTTATCGCTGTATGAGGTCATAAGTACTGATTACACGCATATTAAAAAAATATATTATCAAAAACATTCACAGTGAGATAATATAAAGGTAATAACGAGAATAAAGTTTATCCTGTATAAGTGTCGAGAGACGTCAACACGAACCGAGCTCGATTAGAAACCACAAACTCAATTTAAACACTTTTAGATGTATAGATAAAGTTCACAATAGTTGTTTTAAATAAGTCGTAACAGGGACTGTCTCTAGTGCTAAATTAAAATAAAACAAAAAGAAGACAGTAAAATATTAGCTGACACTACATAAATAGCACTCAAATAGTTTTTGTACCTATTGTTTCTTTTTTGTTGTAATTACTTTAATTGCAAATAAAAAATGTCGCTTTGTAATCAAAATTTTTAATTGTCATGTGTCTGTAATCGCTTAAACTGCCTTCGTTTTCGGTCGCAGTCTGGATATGCTCGGTATGTAAACACAACCTAACCTGACGACTGTGGCGCATTGGTGTCCCATCGCAAACTATACAGCACCAAAATCGGTCCAAAGATGTAAATTTCACTTCTGCTGTCAATAATCTCAATTCCAATTGCAATGGCTGAAATTCCTTAAGCTAATTGCTAAAAGCGGTATAATGTCAAAATTATAAAAGCTAATTAATTCTGCGCAGGAAACGGAAGGGCAGCGGGTCGCGGCGCGAGATGCATTATGCAGAAGCGGCGCATGCGCCCCGCATGCGCACGCTCCTGTCTTTGACGGCCTCTCATAGTTAAACGTAATGTAATTTCCTCCGCATGTATCATTACCATATTTGCGACGAGACGGTTCGATTGTGGATTTAATGCGATTTATCACACTTGTTATTTGGATTGTCCATGAATTGGATCATTTTGTGGTTTTGGTTTTATACTAATTTTCTTAGTTAAGTGCATTCAAGTACGTTTATGTATAAAAAGAGTACGAGATATTGAATTTTCTATTTTTATTCGTTGATATATTTTTTATAATATAAAGAATGAAGTTATAAGACCAAAGACAAACCAAAGTCAAGACTGTATTCCTTATTTTCATGTAATATTACAGTACTAGTTAAAATCTTACAAAACTATTTTTGTTATTAACAAAAATACAAAATCATTAACAATGGAAACGTCCAAGCCGTAGCAAAAATGCTAAATCGAATGTTGAACATTATTAAAGAACACTTAATACGATATAAAATGCTGGCGTAGGTCTGGTATGTTTCACTCGTCAGTGGCTATCGCATTAAATCACCACGTACTATCTGTTTGGAAAATTTATTTTTGAAAGCGACTATTTAAATACTAGTAAGTTCGCGGCGCGGTTCTGTGAGGTTATTTTATGGTTGCTACGAGTGGGCGAGCGGAATGTTAATATGGTGAATATAAAATAATTTCACCAAACTAGCTACTGCCATTCTGTCGCACTATGCAGATTCTGAGCCGCTGAATGTATTCTTTTTTATTTTTGCATGCATTTATTTCAGTCAGTCAGTCAGTGACTGGGAACATTAAGCAAAGTAATATATTAACAGACAATATACTATAAAATAACAAGTTATAAAACACCGGAAAATCTTTTACTGCTAATCAATTATCTACATTTATAAAATTCCAAAAACGATAAACGTAATTTATAACTTAAAATAATTATAATCATAATTCAAATAAATAGGTTTTTTCGTATCAAATCCAGTCGTAACTCACGCACGTTGGAGCCGTGCAGAATGCAATTTACAATAAATTATGTAGATATTAATAAGTAAGGTTAAGGGTTGGATATAATGGCGGGACCATTCATCGTTCGATAAATTGCTAGTGGAGACACATTGTAGCCAGATTACGTGCTTCAATATCCGGAATAAGCCGACGAGGCCTTCGCGAGCCCGACTGGAAGGAACATCATATTTTCTTGTGAAATTTGCAAATTTCATTTGTAAGCCACGGTATATATCTCTACGTGAAAATTTAGCTACATATGCATAAAACTTATATATATTTACATGGAATAAATAGGTGGCCAATAGAAGAATAGTTTGTTCGCGAAACTAAAGCGCTTAATCAATTAAGTAATGTTATATTCGAAGGAATACGTATCGACTGGTTCATCCTGCATTTATCATGCATTCATTATCTTAGGTCTTAACGTGTAGCAGTTAAGTAGCGCAGCGTAATTGTATTGAATAGTTAGTTATATTTGTCTGTTGCCAATCGATTCTCAAGCGATGTGTCGGACGCCCTCCAAGGTGGACGACCTGGTTAAGGTTGCAGGAAGTAGCTGGATGCAGGTCAACTCGAACAGGTCGATGTGGAGAACCTTGGGGAGGCCTATGTTCAGCAGTGGACTTCATGTGGCTGATTTATTCAGCAGATAGATACATAGGTAGAATCGATTCTCTACAACAAAACACTAACCGTGAGGTGCAGTACACTGCTGCATCATGGTAGTCAAAATCTTAACACGTGGTTACAAAATAACTATACTAGGTTCGTGCGATGCTAGGCTAACAACGCTTTATTCATGACTTAAAATCCAGAAATAATTTAATAACATCCCGTCCTTGTCCTTTATTTCCTCGCAAGTTTGTTACGTGTATAAACTTTAGAAGCAGTTTATTAGAGGGTCATTAGGCTAATAACACCCAGAGCACTGCAGTTACACTTTTATATGCAGATGTTTTTTCTTTATAACGACGTATTCCGCTTATTACACGCCTCGTTAAATGTATTTATCATAAATAACTGGTCCTGTGTTTATTAATAGCCCTTGCAATAACTGTAAAATATATCTAACACGGTATATTACATAATAGGATTTCATTATTTCCGTTTTAAAAACATGAGATTATTTAAATGTTGATAAGGTAAGTGTATTCGTATTTAATCAGTATTACTGGTCTTTTAAATATGCCTATGGGATAAATAGATAAGGTCAATAGGGATTTGGCGCATATTAAAAGCTGGTCTGATGGGTTTGGTTTGACAGTAAATCCATCCAAATGTCAGGCGATCATCGTAGGTAGCCAGCGATTATTAAACAGAATAGACATTACGAGTCTCCCACAACTTTTTTATAACGGGTTGTCAATTCCTTTGTCCCCTGACGTTAAAGACCTTGGCTTACATATTGACTCGAACATGACCTGGCGAACCCAAGTCACCTATGTTTGCCGACGAGTGACCGACACCCTTCGCGTTCTCTATCGCCTGAAGAATTTTCTTCCTCTTACAACTAAGACGATGCTTGTGCAAGCCTTAATCCTCCCGGTAATCGACTATGGAGATGTGTGCTATTTTGACCTGAATGCAGATCTTCTCAACAAATTAGACCGACTTCTCAATAACTGCATTCGTTTCATCTTTAATCTCCGCAAGTACGATCATGTATCGTCTTGCCGCTCCCAATTAAAGTGGTTGCCCATTCGCCAACGCCGTAGCCTGCGTGCACTTTGTCTCCTGCATTCTTTTCTTGTCTCGCCTTCTCCACCATCTTACCTAATTCCCTGCTTCCAATATCTTGGTAGCAACCACGACAAAAATCTTCGTTCATTAAATAGCTTACTTCTCAAGTGTCCTCCCCATAGCTCAGATTTTCTTCATTCTTCTTTTCATATCCAATCCATACTTCTGTGGAATGCGCTTCCTTCGGAAATTAGGACATGCAAGAATCGTCTTGCGTTTAAAGTGAAGGTTCGAGAATTGCTACTCAGACAAATGGCAGAATTGTCAACTTAAATTTTCATATTTTATAAAATATAGTATATATTTTATAGCATTATATGTATTTTATGTATATATATATATATAAGTATATATTTTATGCATGTACTTATATTGTAAGAATATACCTTGGTATAATATTATATTATTGTTAGTTTGTATGTATTTAATATATTATCTACTTTTTTTTTACAAACACCCTTTTTCTCTCATTACTGCATCTCCCAAAGGTTGACTGGTAGAAAATGCCGTTGGCATTAAGTCCGCCTGTACAATTTCATTGTATGAAGTTTAATAAATAAATAAATAAATACATTGTAAAGGAATAATCTGTTGATGACTTGTTTTATATACGGTAAAACCCGTTTAAAATATTGATCTTACATAGAAGATATAGGTAAGTGTTTATAAGTAGAGTTATTATTGATAAATTACGATTATGTTTTCTTTAAATTAACTTAATGGTAGACTGGTTAATAGTAAACAATCATTAGCATGGAGAACAAAAATTCATATTTAATGACACAGATATAAATAATCGTTTAAAAAACAAAAAGAGAACACGCTTTAGTAAAAGTAAAAATAAAACTAAAAAACTAAAAATAATTATTATGATTTAATCCTTTTTTGCACTATACATAGATACAATTAAGGAATTACATAATTAAAATATCACAAATACAATAAAAATATACTTCTATAATTATATATTTGTGAGCCGGTACATATGTTCCCCTAATAAATTACAAAGGTAACGTACCACGATAAGGAAATCTTAGTAATTTTCGTATTTGATACGAATGTTTTTACATGAAACAATGTTTATTTTCGTCGGATTTTCTGGAAGCCTATCAATTTCGTATAACAATGACAGATACATCTACTGTCATTATATTTTGATTCTTTTGTTTGTTAGATATGTATTCTGTCCTCTTTTGTTAGCGCGTAATTTATTTTACTGATAAATACATTGTAATGTTAGCAAAATCATAATACAAACAAGGATGCAGTGTCCAGACTTTAATTTTAGTTATATTTTAAATATTGTCCTTCATGTATTTTAAAAAAGGTTATTATTATCGATTTATTTTCCGTAATGTGAAAGTGGTATTCAAATCGAATGCTTATATTCATATTTTAATAATCATATCGACAGAATTTGAGACATCAGTACAGAAATCCTAACCGAAAACCGACAGGTTTAACTGATAAACTATAACACCCAGATTGTCACTTAATTGGAATTAACGTGCCCATGGGCCTAATGAAATAAACCAATTTTCTCGTTTGACATCACTTCGCTCCGACTTTCCGGACAAATCCTGAGAATTTCTGCGAATAATTTCGAGTTACATGAAAAAATTAGGGAAGAAACAAAATTACTTTGGCTTTTGATTATAATTGGAAGACTGCTTTCTAGTAATTTTTATAACACCTTTTTCTATAGAATGACTATAACGCTTTGTTTTGATTTTATATTGTTTTAACAAAACGTAAATATATTTTTTTGCGGTTTATCTTCCTTTCATTGTTTGTATTTAGGATTAACATAATCTTGAAATAAAAGTATTTTTACGGATTTTATCGCGATTTGGTTTAATTTTTACATTTTTTAACTTCCCGACGTTTCGATTGCTTTTCAGCTTTCGTGGTCACGGGGCGGACATGACCACGCAAGCTGAAAAGCAATCGAAACGTCGGGAAGTTAAAAAATGTAAAAATTAAACCAATTCGCGATAAAATCCGTAAAAATACTTTTATTTCAATGTGTAACATTCGCGTAAATCTAAGAAACCATTAACATAATCTTCTTAAACATTTATAAGGCTAAATAACATTAGCATATAACCCAGGCATCTATATTGTATAACGTCAGGTAGAAATTACAAATTCTATAAATAGTCACAGGTTGGCAGCATTAAACACCGCGCCGGATAAACTCAACGAACAAATATTGTAGCAATCCAACGGATCTGTTTAACATTCGAACATTCGCTCCTTAACCGATAACAGATTAACTCCAATATTGCCGGTGGAACGCGACACCACTGCAGATTTCGCCACGCCGATACCCGACGCTTTATCCTCACTAAACACTATTAAGATCGCATAAATTTATTCAGCGTGGATCACTAATAAAACAGATAAACTTTCAATGTCGACCAAGTTGTGGCGTCACTACACGGAAAGTTCCACTCTATATCTGTATACATACGTGTCTAATTCGATTACAGGCGACCCAAATTTGTGGTGTCAGTGCAAAATGAGATACGTAGTTGATCGACAGAAGTCACGGTGTACATTGTATTAGAGGGATTGGAGAACTTAAACTGTCAGCCTTGTTACTAAGTTGAATGGGCCGGCGGCTTAGCGTGGATCGCAAACTGCTGCTTTGATCTTCATAACAGCTAATTAATTGGGCAAGGAAAGCTTAACCGAATGTATTGATGGGCCGGGCCTTGTTGCGGTGCCGTTAAACAACTTGAGGGTTTCAAATTGTTTAATGATTACCCATCAGTGCAACATTTCTTTATAACTCGGTCAACAAACAGTAAGTCGAGATCAAATGAATGTCTGTTAAGAAATTATTTATAAAATCATTTGTTGCTGCAATAGATTAAGGTTAAAATATAAAGCAACCATTATTCTATATTTAACAATATGAAACGGATTAACGCAGTTACCCGATTTGTGCACAGACAAGAATTAGATAATAATTGTATCTTTAAGGCTTCTTCGGCGAAATAAATTTAAATGAACTGTTAACGAAAAGGCAATATTTACGTGGACACATTATTCGCTACACACGACAGCACAAGACATGCAACTCGTCGCTAGAACAGCCTTTACATTTCTCTGGCACAGAACGTTTCATTACACGCGCATTCAACGTGGAGACAGAGTGGCCCAAACCTACAAACATGTCACTTCTAGTGAGAGATATAATTTTCAACGGCATCCGAGGCAGGACGCATTCTGCATGAATAACGTCACTAAGTAAATAGCCCACAGGTAATTCTGGTATTCATGTCTCGATTCTACGCTGGCACAATTAGGGAGCTGCCGAGTGTCTTCAGACGAACGCGCAAATGGCTCGGCAAATTTACGGTAACACATTTTAAATAGTTAGCGTGCACTTCTTTCAAATTAAAATTTTCAAATACGAATGAAATATCTTTATGTTTTCATTTTCCCTGCTTTGCTGCGAGGGGGATTATAAGGTGATTATTTTTAATGTTTTGAAATTCGGGTTGTAGTGCGTTTTGAATATTTCAAAATATGAACAACGAAAATCGCTTCATAAACCATTACGCACTCTATAACAACACGAAAACTATTATTAGGTACATTGTATTAAACCCCGCATATTTATGTTAATTGATAGATTTCTCAGCGACGCGTCTTCGTAAGCACTCCACTCAACCGATGAAACAGGTAAAGTCCGAAAACTTCTTTTTTATTTTTCCGAGTGGCCACCGGTCAGTTTACTGTCAGACGGGAACCACCCGCGGGGTGCTTTCAGTCGTTTATTAAAATAAAAATAACTGAATATTGTTTATAATACGCTATGCACACGCTTTCGGCACGAGGGATATTTTGGACAGGTGTTCAACTGGCAATGTCCTCGTAAAAAACAACCATATGGATTTATTATTTAAAGTGGTCCACAGCTATTGTCGCCCGTTGTTTGTATTGGGACAGGTCGTGAATACAACTTTTATTATTTTTAGTTTTATACCGGCCAATTAAAAACGCGTAACAGCGAAAATATATCGATGCGCCGCGCCGTACTCCGCTCGACGACAGTTGCATGTGTTATGTTACAATTACCATGTTATTACAGTATTGCTTTTTAAAATTATTATTGTGTATATTTCCTCAGCTACAGAAAGTATTATTAATACCTAGCGGATAAATTGTAAATATTTTATTACCAGCCGAATGAGAGCACTTTAAAATTAACATATAATAACCAATCGACTCACTATAAAATCATGCTATTTCCTGGAGTGTATAAATAAAAAGGTCGTGCTAGTAGCTCAATGAGACATAAAGAAATAAGAAAACAACAAGAATATAGATAATTTTGATGAACATATTCCATTTCTCTCCAATTCATAGTAGATCTATGAAATGGATTATGGAAGAATGGATACAACTGACTGATTTTAGAAAAACTAGTTCCGCAAATGGTTTTGATGTTTTTAAGCTAAATTACGCCTGACAAGATATGACTACATAACTTGAAGGTATGCCTTGCTTCTTCCAATTGCCATTGCGGAGGAATCTAATAAACCATGTGAAGCGATAAGAACCTTCTTGTCATTCATTCATGTCACGACTTAACTGGCCCTATTATGGAATTAACAAACCGACATTCATAAAACTACGGGTGTTTGTCAACGCTTGCCGTGTTTAATGAAACAATTCACAATTATTTGCGTTTAATCAAATCAAAAGTACAATTCACACAAATTAATTAAGTTAGTCGTTTATGCGTGAAATTTAACAGATAATTAACGTTTCTAAATAAAAGCGTGTAACGTCCAGTGGGTCCTTTAAGTCCACGATAGCAGAGTATTGCCTAACCAAACAATTGGCCTCGGCCGATAAGTAAGTTGCTAGCATGCGCGAAAACCCCACGCAAAGAGCAGGAATTACGGTCAGCGTGAGGGTTAAGTGGGCGAGCATCTTTACTTGTCAAACCTTATCAATTTGACTATTTAGGTTTAGTAGAAAGAAAACAACTTAACAAAACCTTCAGATTTGTGGAATTACAACAGAAATAATTTTGTTTACAATATTTTCATATAAAGTTTTTGAATTGTCTATGTTGACTACAAGTCGTTTAAAAAAGAATAAATACTCGTACTGTCCGTAGCAAAAATCCTGTACCATTTTTACTACGCTGTCAATAAACCAGACAGCTAGAATTACTACCGATAATTTCCAACGAATTAGCATGTACTATTATTGAAATTACGAACGATTGATTAGACCGTTCAATTGCTGGCAATAGATTAATAATAGTGCTCTTGTAAGCCCTAATGACCTATGGTTATCGGATAATATGCTGTAATAACAGCGAAGTATTTTCTTCTATGGTGTGAATGGGAAGTAAATACGATTGCTGGGAAGTATTCTACTGTGCCATAGGAGGTCAAGTTCCGCGTTAAAGCCATTTTGCCGATGGTAACTTTTATACTATTCTACGTACGCCATAAGGATTTATTCATTAAATTAATTATATGCATTATAAAATTAATTAACTCCCAGCCATATAGAGTAGGGTATTGAGAACAAAACGCCATTATATGTTGGACTGTTGTTAAAATGGATAGCTCATATAAAAAAAAAATTACGAGAAATCCTTCCTACTTATTGAACAAAGTATAAGTTCAAGCGTTTCACGTGAACTGCACTTAGCTAGTCCTCCTGTAAAACTCATGAGGAAGATTCGAAGACCCAATGTCCTATTCTCCCCCCGCCCTTATTCTTTCCCTTTCCCATCTCCTTTTCAGCACCGCGTCTACGTACCAAGCGGTGTAGATGATCATAGGCGGCGGTAATTTACGTCGACTTAGTTCGCGCCATCTCAGTCACCCTCGGGAGGTCTCTCATACGTAGAAATCCGTCACGAACCCGCGCGCGGCTTCGTACTCTTGGCCGACCAAGAATAGCAGCGGTACCCGCATTGTTTCGAACCGCTCGGACTATACTCCAATGATCCGTTTCGTATTTACGTACCGCGACGATTGTCCACAACCAAAGGGCTTAAGCTCTGGTCCTGTATCCACAGCGTGGGCCTCCTACCAATACAGGAGACCCTTGCTTGTGATGACCACGTGTGAACGGCAGTAATTTCTTAAAATCAGATAAACAGTTTGCTCATCTGCCGGACTAATACAATAAAAAAAGATCAGAAACCCAAATTATTAACCTAAAGTGAAACGGTGAAAACAAGCGATGCATACGCGGTGGATCGTCCCATGTGAGTAGCACTGTAGATAGGTGTGCGGCGTCCCGGATTTAAGTTTGTGTTGTAGTTGAGCTTACACGTGTGCGACTAAGAACTGTTCGCGGGATCACTTGTTACTTCAACTTGGGTTAAATGTTTACACAACGCTGATTCTGCTTATTTCATACTTTGGTGGTAAATGTTAAGCAAATAATTTATGTTTAGGTGTACTTAATATTGGAGTATCGAGGAGGTCTGGGTGTGATGATAGACTTCAGCAAAGCTTGTAGTAGAATAACAGTAATAAAACACGCATTAAATGGCTTGAAAATGCTTATAGGCTCGACGCTGCCAGCGTCGCACTGAGAACCTCTGCCCACTTCAGCGATTCAAAGTTTTAGACCTGTTTCCACCATGCTGGGCCAATACAGATTAGCGGACAAACGATGGAAATTATTATTTATAACTCAGTCAGGTAGACGGATTCACTCATAATGTTTACCTTCGCCTTTAAAATGAGAAAAAACTATGAACATCTGAATTCGCTAAAAATTAAATATTTTTATGAACAGCTCTCAAACAAAACAAGGCCGCAGCAATATCGCTGATAGTTGTGTGAATAGCCGTATCTCGCGGCTGTGTGTACAATTAGAATCAATGTGGCACGCAGCGCTGGATCAGGTAATATCAAACACGATCAAAACAACAAACAAAAACGGTGCCGAAAGGTAAAATCAATAATTTTGATGTTTCGGTCACCCTTTATCGCTGCGTTTTATCGTTGTCTGCCCGAGCTTTCTGGTTCCGCGCCGATAACACGCTACTGATTAGCGATAGCGTGGAAACGGGGAAAAACTTAATGAGTTTAATTTATTGAAGCATTACTTGAGCGCATGTTAGTTACAGCTGCACGGGTTTAGTGTTACATCGGTAATATAAAATTTTATGCGACGCTCGCGCGGCGCCCGTAATCAACATTATGTTTTTTGTACGATTTTCGCTCATTTCGCTGAAAATGTTTCGTGGGACAGCGAAAATATAAATAAAATAATTGATGCCAATATTAGCCAATCCATTTCATTAAAATGAAGTCTGGAGAAAAATCACGATTAATGATAAGACCGTCAATTGTACTAAAATATAGACATAAAAAGTTTTTTATTCTTTTGCCTCTTGTAAATGTTTTCTAATTAGGTATCTTCATTGACACAATATTTGTGAGATTTACAAAAATAAATATTCAGTCCTGGGCATTTTAAGGTCAACAAGTCTAGGTTCGGATTCCTTAACAGAACACTTAGTATTTGATTGGATCTAGCAGTGGTTAGTATTTGCAAGGATATTGAAATAATCGAATTCTAGATGACCGTAAAATAATCTAGAGTTAACTGTTTATCTGAATACATGCTCGCAATCATTTCAAACCATTAGTAGCTTCCTGAACACTCAAACCAAATTACGAGAGACAAAGTAACAAAGGAACGCAGACGGCGAAGTTTCTATCTCATTTTAATGGCAATAACGATGTTAACGTAGTGATTTGGAAGTAAGTTCGCACTGATAAACTCTCTTACATTATCAAATCGTGCGATGTATTAACTTCGGGCATGACCGATCGTCAAATGTTCGTGAAGTTGGAACACGCGATGCGAAAATTAGCCTTGAATTGTTTTGAGAACAAAGTTGCTCAGTTTTTTTGGTCATTCATATTCTGTTCGCTAAATATGCACAAATCATTTAAATTTTAATGCGGATGATTTTTATTTTTTATTTTTACAGTTTATCATTAGAATCACTTTTTTTTGTCAGCTAAAAAAGCGCTTCAGTTGATATGTGGATTACGTGAATCCGTTAGTTTGGTACAAAATTTAATTTAGTCTAACAAAATATTAACCACATCCCCTTGGTACCGCAAATATATTTGTTTACTGGGAGCGAGGTGAGATATATTAACTCGGTTAAACTGGTGTGACGGCAGCAAGCAGGTACGACATCAATTCCGCCGCGGCAGCACGAGCCAGTCGGCTGTCAATAAATCCATCCTCACTCGCAACATGCTAAAGTTAGCAGATAAAAACTTTGTTCGTCCCGACTCGGGTTCGATTACATAAGACGCGCAAACTTCCTCTATTACCCCTACTTAAGTGTACAAATTTAGGCGCCCCCTATTTAAACACTGTTTCCAAATACCTACTACGTAATTTAACCGGAGTGCGGTTCGCACCCGAACATATGGGGCTGAGTAGCGGAGTGGCGGAGTAGGATTGTGAAACGAAATAAATCTCGGACCGCGGAGCCGAGCGATTTATAAGCAACCGGTGATTTGTAAGAAACCCACCGGGAGAGACACGAATTTGATTACAAAGGAAAATGGGCTTGAAATTTTGCAATTGTAATGTTTAATAATAAATTCTTTTGCACAAAGGTGTTTTTGTACGCGCAACGCTGCGGAAAAATGATACTGTCGTTTCGCCGTCTATTTGTATGAAAATACGTAATATAATATCATTATCTTTTATTCGCGATATCAAAAGGACATTCTTTAGTCATCATTTCCTTAGTCAATGTTCTGTTGATATTAATATTTTGTACTTCAATTCACGGCATAAACACAAGGACATCATAGTTTAATAATAAATATAAAAATAAAATCTCTGGGGAAAATTAATATTTATTTAGCATTCATGAACGTGTAAAGTTTGGATGGAAACTCCCCACGCTCCACGCAGGTAGCAGTGGGTAGTAGCGGGTAGCAGTGGGTAGTAGGTAGAAGGTAGGCAGCAGTCCACGCCGCAACATTGTCATCATTTAAGCCGCACATTAGTGAAACTTGCGTCGTTTGAACCGGCACCTGGGACGCGCCGCGACACACTACTCGATATTTTACTACCGGAATAAACTACACAGCAAAATGTAAATTTCGCCTTCATGCACGGATGACAATATATCAGCTCGGATTTCACTAGGACATTTTTCATTTAGTTTTCTCTAACTTGGAAACTTTTACTGTGTCTGAAAACATATTTTTTACGGCTATTGCTAAGTGGAATGTTATATGGCTTTCGACCAGTAATATTTGTGTTTCTTACTATTGTTTTTTTTTGTATTAATAACAGCTAGCAAACATGAAAACAAAACTGTTTTTTTAATAAATAAACGATTCTATTACGACAAATTATTGTCCGAAAAACTATAAGATAAGATTCAAACATCCTATATCTGTGCTAGTTTCTAAGTATGGCACACTAACGCCATTTTACGTCTCTAATATACACTCTCCATTAGTTGTAAAGTACGTAATGAAGCCACATCTCTGACAAAATAAGCTTCATTATGGGTTATAACATTGAGTTAAAATTTACATATCCACTCCGAAACGTGTAAATTAAATGTAAATGGGAACACTTAACGAAAATACGAGTGTCCTAGGTCAGAGCTAAAACAATGGCAGGTATATACAAAGTGGGTAGTATCGATTCAAGCTCTACCTGACACCTGAGGGTTTTCTAAAAGCTTTTCTGTTTGTACAACTCCGTTCACAGCTCTTGCGTATAATCAGACGTTTTAGACTATTTAAGTGCGATGGTGTCGCTAAGTACTTATGTACATCCTGGTACATTATTAATGAACTAGTTTGGACTTGGCTTCAACATTTGGCCAAATAGCAGCTTTTTTATATCCTTGTCGGTATTATTGTTGGTAAAACTGTCTACATGATAAATAATGTGAAAACTCGACAGTTAGTACTCGTACTAATAGACAAAACGAAAACAAATCTGCTACTTACGCAGTCGCAAATTAATGAAATCTACTTGAACTTTCTCTAACAACATCCACGTACCTGTGAACAAGAAGAAAACATATCGTTAATAATTTCGTCGTTAATTTTTTTTATAAGAAATTATTTTAATTATCGGTGATGATTGAACGTTCCTTTAATTATTTGTCCCTAAAATAAATTTGCATAGAATTCAATTTGGAATTCATTTCATGTAATTCGTGTTGCTATTCCAAGCTGTCACAAATCACAATTCTTACTGGTTGACGGAAACGAAAAGGTGGCCCCAGCACCACCATTTATTTCTACGTTTTTGATGTTCAAGCGCTCCCTCTATACATTTGGGGAGACCAGGGACGAAAGTAACACGGTACAAAAGTAACAAATGAAGTTATGAAAAAATGTATGACGGACTTTAATCGTTTCGAACACCTTCTTTACGTAAGTTGCGCTTCCAGCGCTTTACCATCAGGTTTTGGTTCTAGACAGACGATGCTGCAAAAATACCCCCAAAACAACTTTCCGGTTGCGTTTTTTTAACTGCGTTTATTTTTATGATGGTAAGTTGAATAACGTCTGTCATGTGCTAATAAAATAACACAACTATTCTTCCTTCCATTACAACGTAAACAATGATAACTATCTAACCGATTCATATAGGGTATTGTCATATGTTTGTAAAAATCTGGAAAAAATTAACATAAAGACAAAAATAACAAGTTGTACTTTCTATATAAAAATATTTTTTTGTTTTATATTTCTAAATAACAATAGCCAGAAACAAGGTAGAGTGGTAGTGAATATATTAGGCAGAAAAGTAGTAAATACTCATACTCCGTACAAGTTTCTATTCCATAAATATGAAATAAATAGAGAAGATCCGAAAAAACGCAGAATATTTAAAAAAAAAATTGATTTTGTTTACGATAATTTGGGTGGAATACGATCTAAAAGACTGATTTAAAAAGCACTAGCAATTAGTTAGTGTTCATTTATGGCCGAAACACCAATACATAATGTGCAGTAATTAGGTATTATCTGTGATATAATAAGGTCTCTGACATATTACAAGAAAATTAAAAATCGATACTTTCGTCCCTGGTCTCCCTTTGCAACCCTTTGGAATTCTTCTAAGTATCGTTTTAAAAAAAGCCTTAGTCTTTAAGATATTATAAGACATAGAAACCTTAGCAAAAAGCGAGAATAATAGCGGACAAATATCAGAATTTTATTAAAGTTAGCCGATATCAGAGACATTGGTGCAAAGGGGATTTAATTAAAGTTATTCGAAAAGAGAAACAACATTCCAAATTCAAACGTTAGCTACGTTCGGAAACAAACCAATAGCCGCACTGGGGAACCACGAGCGCGCCAGTTAATCGCCGCCAACTAGTGGGTAATCCTTTCGAGTGGTGTGCATATAACGACTGCATTCCGACCCGCGCGCGTTCCGAACGCACAGCATAGAGTGAAATTGCGGCACTCGGCCGGCTCAAAGCGATGACGGGGCCGTATCATTGCATGATGTGCATCAGTAGCTAGTGGCTCCGTGTGTGAGTGACTCGTTTCACTGCGTTATACTACGCGGCTAATATGCACTGTTGTCGGTTACCTTCTACAATAACTTAACAATACCACAAAATGTTACATTGTGAAAGGAGTCTTAGCTTTGTGCAGTTTTCCATCACTTTACCACCACTGAGTATCTTTTAGAAATTGTTAGTCAGAATCTTGAAACATGCCATGTTCATAAAAATAAACATAATATAAATCTAGCGTCATTATTTAAAGCTATTTATTGTATGTAAAGAGAAATACCGACTCCGTAAGTGACTCTCAAATTCCGAGCTCCTTAAACGAAATGGCGCGTGCAATCCTCAAGTTTTCCCAAGTGCGGCAGCCGTCTCAAAGCGAGCGCGTAGAGCGGGCACCGAGCCGGTTACTAAGCACGAAACTGACTTGGCGTTTTAAAACCATTAAAATAGTAAGTAAATGCAGCATCGAGAGATGTACTGAATGGGAGGCAGAGAGCTGCGCCGGCGCCGCGTGCATTGCCCTCGTCGCCCCGCGCCTCTCGCCGCGCCGTGCTACAAACGCGACTGACTGCATTCCGCCGCGCTTCCTGACCAGGGCAAGTGCACGCCATTACGCTACAAGTACGTACCCCGTCGCCCACGCCGCGCACCCCGCGCACCCCGCCGCGCCCCACGCACCCTACTAGCTCACAGCTTAGCGCTCGCCGCTCGCCATCCAGCCCTGCCACTGCGCCTTCATACAAATAACTTGCGAAAATATCTCGTTTCGGCACAACAACGTAATTCGATAAAAATGCCTGATCAATGTTATGACCTTTTGATGTCTAGCGACGAGCAGCCTTGGCTCCTTTTAAAATAATCATAAAATCTAATATTATGAAGAAAAATAAAGGGAACTCTCCCGCCCGTTCCTCACTCTGCCCGTGTAAGCCCTTTGTAATCTAATGCATTAAGTTTATTAGGTTGCCTTTATATCATAATATTCCTTTAAAAATTTACCGGTATTTCATACACAAGTGATCGTGCCGTAGTCCATTACGCCACGAAAATTCTGGACTAATTTTCGCAGTTCGACAGTGCAATTTGTAATTTGTGAAATATTTGGACTAAAAATTGAGGCGCATGAACATAAAGTGTGTAATTAAAACTGGAAGCGGGAACTAACACACGTAGATTTCGATCGCGCACTCAAAGCGGTCATACGTTACGGTTTCTGTGTAAGATATAACTCAACCCCGGCATGGAGGAAAAGCAAAAAGTATAGAAGCACCGGCTAATAGGCAGCGTGCTGAAAGCGTTTTCCATGGGGCTTTTAAGCGCTTATCTTGGCGCTGATAGCCGCCGCCGGACGTTGAAGGCTGCGACGACAATTTGCTTACATTAGGACGTGACCCGTTTCGCCATCACTTCACGAATTATTTTTAGCTCCATTTAATAGACACAGTTCGTTATTTCTGGTGTACCTCGTACATTTACTGCTATTGATTTGCAGCGCAGTCAGCTATGAAGTTGAAACAGATTCAGTTACGCGTAATTCGGAATGTTACAGAGCTGCACCAGTTAGTTCAGCTCAACTGGGTATTAAATTGTTTTTAGAAACAATCAATGAACATAGTTTACGGTTTTTTGTAACAATGTGTGAATTTTTGAATATAGCTGCGAAACATCGAAATTAGTTTTTCCACCAGTGTATTTAAGGAAAAAATGAGAATTATTGAGTTAACAATTGTAACAGTTTCTTTTACTGTGAAGAGATAGTTGCAAACTATTGCATTGCATATACACAGTGTGGATGTATAGAGTATGGAAGTGGCCTTATTCAGCAGAACAATAGGGTGGGAGCACAATGTTGTACTAATCCGTTAATTGGTTTAGCGAGCAAAGATTATAAAATGTTTGGGAGCACACGAGTGCGGTGCCGTGCTCCGTAGTCCGTGGCCGCATGTTTGTTTTTCGCGGCTATTTCTGGACAAGCTTGCGCCGCCATTGTTCCATGAGTTATAGCTGCGCGCTAGAAGGTTAAACAACAAAACTATCGCGGTTTCACGCGAGAAAATGAAAGTAAAAACATTGTATAAAACCGATATTTTACTTGTCCGACGATTTATATGAAATTTTTAAGATTTTCTCAAGTGCTGGCTTTATTCCGCTCACTGGCTCAACGGCCCAGATAACTGGCGATCTCATATTTCTTTTATTTTTCCGACACTACCCGCTATTGCCAGTCGCACTTTCTTTCATTCTTCAGATAAGTATAATTTTCAGATTTTATTTTTTGCTCGGTGTCGCCGTAAACAAATTATTTTTGTTTGTAAAAGATTAACTTTTTCTATTATTGCACAGATCCGAGAAATAAAATAAGGAACATTAAGTTGATAATTTTATTGAGCTCATCAATCTAGATTATGAAACAAGTAAACATTCAAGATTTTTTTGCGCATTAGGCACTTTGCGTTCGTTTACTATAAAAAACCCAATAACAAACTCCAAACATTCAAAATCGGCATGCACACGGTAGTAAAGGAAATATTAGCAATGCATAGGTAAATTCGGCGGGCGGGAAACACGGCGCTCGCCTGTTCCTTGCGATTCAATTGCGACCAATAGTTTCGATATCGAGATCGTTATTGCTCCAACGTAAACCAATATTGCCGTTAATGGTCGATCATTTGAATGTTTGCAAAAGTTTTTCCTTCCCAGATATGAATTTCATAGATTTCAAAATGAGATTTGTTGCCCGGTATTACATACGAATATTGGATTTTGCTGCAAGTCACAAAGATCTGCGCCGACTAAAAGTTAAAAAGGCACGCGTTCTCGTGTAATAATTTAATACAAAAATATACAACGTAAATACCAGTCCAATTTTTCCAAAATGTAATAAATTTTAATTTGGAATACAATAATACGTTATTCAAAAAGTCAGAAAAGCTACTCATCGTGCTTTATTGGCTATATTTAGGAATAGTACAAAAGACTGATTAGAAAAGAGTGTTAAAGTTTGCGCCTATAAATTGGCATCACGATACCGGCTGGACGCACTCAAAAGAACATTTCAATTTGTGCACATGGGACTAGGCTCTTAGCGCTCGATGCACTTATGGAGACTGGGATCGTTAAAACATTTTCAAATTGTTTGCTTTTTGTCGTTGTGATATGTAATTACTTTTCACTTATATCGCTTCGAACCGATATAAACTTCCACTCAAGTAGAAGGAATAGTTATACGCATACTAAAGTTTTTAATTTAAGATCCCTGTTTTCTGCAAAGATAAAGTGGACCAGTTTTCGCGATACTAAAACCCATCAGTAATTCTCCAGCACCAGTACCGATAATTAGGGCATATATGATACAGACGATTAAAAGGTACAGACATTGCGTATACATACATACATACATAAACTCACGCCTTTATCCCCGAAGGGGTAGACAGAGGCGCCACGAGGACACCCACATTTCGCCTTGTATGTTCCGTCCCACGATGTGATAGGGGGCGAGCCTATCGCCATATCGGGCACAATTTCCTGACTCCGGGCTGATAATGAATAGAAAAATCCAATATCACTTTGCCCGACCCGGGACTCGAACCCGAGACCTCAGCTTTGTAACCGTACCGTAATACAACTACGCCACCGAGGCAGACATTGCGTATATACTGTTACATATACATATATTACGAGTATGTTTATACTACATAATAATGTACATTTCACACAATGGTCATAAAACATATCAAAGAATCAAAGGCAGTTCAATCTAGACAAAGATTATGGCGTTGAAAGCAACCACAATACAGAATATCGGAGGCAAGGCGTGTTTCAGTGTATTGTAAAGGGAACATCTTCCAGCCGTGTGTCATGCAGGCTGCGGTCGTCACTATTCGATATTGGAATATCGTATATGTGCCACGCGTAGTATGTTAGTGTGACGTATTGCAGACAATTTGACGTCACAGTTATGCTATTTGATTGGCTGTTCGATACGACTGAATTGTGGGGGTCTTTTGTATCATTCATAAGCCTATAAAGACAACGTGGTAGGTTGAAAGCAATGCTCTCGAAATGGTTGATTTCAGGCAGACAGCCGTTCATTAATTCAAATCATTCGGCAACATAGTCATAAAGTTATTTAGACAAGATTCTGTAAGTGTATTTACTCAAGATTGTGAGTGTAATGTCTCCTACTGCCCTAAAATGTTTTTATCATTATGAAGACAGATGCGGCGAGAGAGGATGTGGGAGCTGCATTTCATCAATGTCCTTGTTGGCCTTATCTGACTGTTATATTAATTAATTCGTGGGCAACGGGGTTGGTTGCATTTTAATTTAATTTAAAATATAATTAAATTTAAGATAATTATAGTTATTAATAAAGTGTAATTGTTTGTTGCTCCTTAAAAATAAATAATAATAAAAATAAAAAAGTACGTCTACCACACTATCACTAGGGCAAGCAGTAGAATAGCATTCACGACTCTATATCGATTTAAAAAGTGGGTACATTGTATGCATAATAATGTTATTAATTCAAAAACAAACACGGTTGTAACAATCTCAGATATTTAATATACCATCCGGTCCAAAGTATAGACAGTTAAATTTATGGATAAAGGAAAGTAAACATTTCTATTTTTAAGACAGTGGCGGATCTTAGGAATCCCTTCGGATGTTTGGCAAGTTTTGTACCTTTATGCTGCGGCGAAGAGTTTTTAAAACTTCTTCACGTGGGAATATCGTAATGGCCTATGTTATATGTAGCGGCGAATATATACAAAAAATTCAGAATATCATTTGCGTTATAAATTATTTTCTCTTCTAAGTATACAAACTATGAAACTAAACTTAAATAAGTCGTTAAAAACTAAAACGTTCTAAATCGGCAGATTTTGATTAACCTACAATACATGTAGATGGATAAAAATAAAACCTTTTTCACTTATAATATCCAATTTTATCACCGGTGGCGGTTTTCCCAAGCCTACCGCTTAGCGATCGCATATTTACTTTTAAAAAAATATTGCAGAATATTTTTAAAGTAAATATGGGGTCATTAATGCATCAAAAATATTAATTAATTCCATAATAACTGGGGGAATCACACCGGCTGCCTGTATCCCATGGCTTCCCATTTCTTTCACGAGAGAATCATGAAATTCTAAATATTAAACCTACAAGGGAGGCATAACAAAGCCATCAGAAATATTTTTGTCGGTAACGCAAAAGAAAGGTTAAAAGTTAATAAGCTTATGTACAATCTGCCTCTTTTACGCTGACCTGAACCATTTTTTCTCATTACCTGCATCATAAAGGAGAAATTTTCTACTCTTTTCCTCTGTGACGTATTTTTGTAGACACAATAATATGACTGGCTTGTTCCTTAAGTCTATTGTTACAGAGTTGAAGACAATTGTTAAACTATAACGGAAAATAATAAAAATTTTCAAAGTGTTTTACACTTTAAAGGAATTCAGAATCAATTTACATTTTTATTGTGTCGAATATGACTTTTGTAAAATTCCTTTAGAATCCGTAAAGACTCTACGCTTATTTTAAATGGCATTAGAATCACTACGAACGACACAAAGGAGGGTTACTCAGAAAGGTAATTTTGTTTGAGATGGAATCAAAATTACAGGTCATACATCAAATAATACGAATAAATCTTAATACTGAAAATGGTATAAAATATTCCTTTTGCATGATAGTAAATTTAATGGCATATGAAATTTTATGTATGTCAAATGTTTACTATGTTTATTAAATGCATCATGTAAATCCAACAAAATACTCATATTTTTCAAACGTTAACTCCTTAGATAAAAACCAAACACAAAAAATGTTATGAATTGTTGAAACAACCCGTACTTATCGCATTTCCCTTCGCAACAAAACATTAACACGATCGAGTTTTCTTTGGCAAAAACAAACAAATTATAACTATTACCGCCGCGGGTTGAATCTTGCCCGATATTAATATTTCCAACGAGGAACGGACGGGTTTTATTCAGCGAAATTGCAGTTAGAAAGATCCTATTAATGAACGTCCCGGAGTCCTTTGTCCGGCGCTGAAGCATTTCCTGCACAATCGCCGTGACACCAAGTAATTAGGGAGAAAAATTCGTTACCCCGACTCCGAGTACAGTATTTCTGTGTTGCGGTGATATATTTTATAAGACACTGGCGAGATAACTTAAGGTGAGGTTCGTATCAGTTATGCGCTGTGACAGGCGGGAGCCATAAGGTCTAAAAAGTTAATGCGTTGACATACTTTGTTCCTATATAAAGCTTGTTTTCTTCTTAGATTACTTACTTTCGTTATTGTCTGATTTTTAAGACTCCATTCTGTAGAGGTCTTTTCCACAAGCCAGCGCTTATGGATTAAAATTATTGAACAGAAAAGAGTTTTTTAGATATTAACACGTATTAAATGGTTTAATATTGGAAAATTGTAATCAAAGGGAGAGTCACCTTGCTTCGTACTTATTTATCAAAAGGTTAACGTTTCACAAGCCAATCAAAAAAGTTTGTACCGAAAAATAAGCTTTTATTAATGGGTATATTAAAACATTTTTATTTTAATGCAGGTACAAATACCCAGTCCAGACGGTCACGGACTCACAAAACATTGCACTCATGCGGCGTTCGAACCCACAACCTCTGGCACAGTAAGCTAATTTCAAAGCCACTACGCCATCGGTCGTCAGTTCTCGTCATGAGAGGGTAATGTTGTAAATAGGCCACAGCATTGCAATACAAAGGGAAGACATTATGATTGTCTTTGAATAATGAAAATGCCTTATAGAAGATTAATTTCTTTTGGTATCGCATTCCAAATTACGATTAAATCAAATGTTAATATAGTTAGTAGCACGATGTTCTTTAATTATTTAAAGAAATGTCTTGAAACAAAAGGGATTATTAGATAGATTAACTAAATTAATTACTCGAAGTAATAACATGAACAGATCTAGAGTCGAGTCGAGTGGAATTGTTCTGAAAATAAGTCTGTACAAGGTTTAGTTAAAAGATAATAATCTGATATTAATATAACATTAATTGTACTTTAAAGATGGAACTGAATATTGTGATATTAGAACAAGAACTTCAAGTAAGATTTCCACGTAATCGCATTAGTTTTGCTTTGATACTAAGATCACTCAACTTTAGTAGGTACGGCGGATTAAAGGATAGTTGAAAATTATTATTCTTCACTACTATGCCTTCATTAGTAAGAAAATTGACTTGAGCCACACTGCTCAACCTGTTGTGACGTCACCAAACATCGGGGAAATAGCCGACCAGCCGTCATTGTCCATATATTTTGCCAATGCTGGACCATTGTGTGTACAAGCCATAAAACAATTTGTTCCTAACCAAACGGTAAGATATTAAATGTCTTGATTATATCGGGAATTACTAGGGTCTTTTGGGTCCCATATAAAATCGCCATAATGACCTATGGAAGTATGTCGTGTTTCAAGTGTGCATATGTAAGTATATCCGATTTGTAGTCTTATTTCCCATCGTTCCCTCACTGCTGACGATCGCGATCACATGTGAAGATCACTTAGTATTCGGTGCTGGGTGGCACGGACCGCGTATAGGCTACCATCAACCGCCTTTTTCACGATGTCTGACAATTTGGCTCTTGTTCTTCCTCGAGCGCGCTTGCCGATCTGGTATGCAGGCATAATACCGACAGACATTTATCGTTGCTGAACCACGCTGCTCATATCATCAGATGCATGCAGCCACTTTGTTGGGCCAATATGTAAATAGTAAGTAATGACCTAGTTGTCATCGCTGCGCGAATGTTCACAACAGTCATGTGCGTAGCTAATAGAGGCGCTTCCCCACGAAAAATCATTTGATTGTATCAGTCGACGATAGCTTGCTTTGAGATAACGTGACACTTGTGGTTTTCGTGTTTAATTTGCTTCCAATTCGTACTTTTGAAAGTATGTTCTTCTCATACATATAATGTAACAAGATATGAAATCGGTTGAAAGAATGCGTGACGTTTATGACAATTTGAACAGTTGCTAAAAATTCTTAGTCAAGGTGAATTAAATTCGTTGTATTGATTTCAGCAGAACAGTTGTACACGACATTGTTTTATAATTCTATCATAGCTAAGTTTTCTTTGAAGTAATAGTAAATGCTTACACAGTATTGTATGAAAAATTTAGAACATAGTAAATATGTTAACATAATATATATCGATTAATTAAATAAAACTGGACCGCGTGGTGCAGAAATGATCAACAGAAACTTAATTCTTTAAGGCTACCAACGCACATACGATTCCCCAGGCGCAATTCATAGGCGGCGTTGATCACTTTCTATTAGTCAATAAGTCGATGAGTGTAATTAACCCTCAAGGCTCAAGTAAACATCGTATGGATTAATTTGCCACAAAAACAATCTGGCAGAGCTCAAGATCTACGTATAACAAAGGAGCATGTACCAATAGTGTGAAGGCTAGTTTTTTATCGCCGACAGTCGCTCGACACTTGAATCTACGTTCCGGTTTGTTGTCGGCACGATGACCCTGTATTATTTATGGGTTGGTGTAAATCGTGGGCGGTAGCGGTGCCCACTAAGACTCTTACAAGGTTTTAATTGTGTCGACAGCTTGGGAAGGGTTATTTAATCCTTATTTGTTCAATGGTGTACTTTGTGTTTCATAGGTAGTTTCGTAGTACACTACTATTTTACTGTATAACATTGCATATCTATCTGTGAGTGGTTTTATAAGCTGATTGTTTTAAAAAGGCATTCTTTATTAAGTTTATTTGAAATCTAACTGTGAGTGGTTTTATAAGCTGATTGTTTTACAAAAGCATTATTTATTAAGTTTATTTGAAAAAAAGTTTTTTCGTTTCCTTCTTGAATGTTTAAAGATAATTTATTTCACTGTGTATTCGGATATTTACTCAAATCGCTTATTTATTTAGTTTTTTTTTTCTAAATTGCAGTTAAAATGCTAAAAGCTTTTAAAGATGTGTGCTTGATACGTTTTTCATACAGCAATATTGTATTATTGTTATTGAATGTTTACGTTAATTCGGATGTAGCAGTATCATATTTTCCGATTTATGGAAACATAGAACGCAAAATTTACTAAAAATCTACTTTTAGAATACAAAATTAAACAGTAAGTCTAATACTTTTATTCAAAATGGTATGTATTCAGGTCTTAACACAATAAAAGTAAAGTCTTGGATAAATTTTAGCTCAAACTAATATTGATTGCCTGTACATTTTGTAAGGGTATGCCTCAAATATATACTAACATAAGATTAATACGAAAAGGTGAAAGAAAATACGTCGTTCTTTATGATAATAAAATCTTTTTGATTATATTTTTAAATTATTTTCGGATAAGAGAATCGTCAATAAATTCTAAGCGAAGAAGCTAAACAATATACATTTACAGATAGGTGTTCTAAAGTTTTAAGTGAAGAATTATGACGTCACGTGCATTAAGACATAAAAATAAGCTAGCGCGTACACTACCCAGGTAAGAGTGGTATTGTATGTGGCCTTTTTAGTCCGCGGATATAATATTAATTCCTTCTGGAAGGGACAAATTTTAATGTAAATTGAAGTGTAGTGTTTCTTGTATACGGGTGAATTCGATTACGTAAATCTTTATTAATATACCTTCGTAATAATTATAATGTAGTGGTTTTAACTCTCAATCGATTCTCTCGATTGTAGAGTAGGCCCGTGCCCTGCAGTGGGACGTATCTGGGCTGATATAGTTATATAGGTTTTAACATACTGCCGAAAGAACTATAAATATTGGCGCCGAAATTTTTAGATCGCTTAATCTAATTTATATTTTAATGAATGTAAATTTGATTTCAAAGCCTTTGCTTTGTGAATTTAAGTAATTAAATAGTCAAATAAAAAATATGTGTAGAGTTTTATTGTTTTATATCGATTTCATCCTTTCTGAGTTTATTATGATAGTGAATCGCTAATCGCTCGGATCCGGCACCGTGTAATTATACAAATTTTCTCGACACTCACGGTGACGCAACGGGGCCCCTCGCAGCGCGCTTTTTATACGCGCCCATAAAAATGACCAGTCGTCATTTTGGAAGAATTTTTATAATGTACACTCGGAACACGTGTGATCTGCTCGTGAAATGTCTCTAAGCTTTGAGTGATGCTCCGATGGTTATATTAATTTAAGTTATACGAGTACCTACAACCTCTTTTACACAAAAATAGGTTACCTAGAAGGTAGGTTTTTTTTCTATGTCATGGTGAAGTTATGTATTTACCCACCTATGCAAAACCCATTTTTTTGGTTGAATAAAAAAATAGTTAGTATGATTGAATGAAATATTTGTTGTTTTATAAATAAGAAAGAGATCTACCTGAAAAAGTTGGAACATTCTATGGATACGTTTAAAGATACAATTTTGCACTACCGTGGAAGTGTAGTTTAAAACTATTCACATCGTTTTAAAAACAATTTATGAGGAGGCTTTAACGAACGCAGCGGCACGCACGCGCCTCACTAAAGTAAAACAAATCCGCCCACCGACGTCGCCCGCCCCAGAAGTAAATACTAGTCACCTATTTTATTCGCACTTTGTTACCACATTGGTTTTGTCTGTTTTCTTTCTAGATGACGTTTGAGTATTTTTCAGCGACCACGGTTCAGCTGCGGCCGACTCGGCAATCAACATTCTTTACACGGCATCGTTGCATTTCCATTTGCGAAACACGTGAAAATGGTTAATTAATTTCCAAAGCATTGCCAGCACTCGGCGGCGTTACGAGCATGCAATCTAAAAATTTGTTAGTTGAAAAACAACGAGAAAACGAGCCGGTGTCCAGGTGAAACTGACGGTCGCACTACGCTAAATCGCATCATTTCACGCGACAGAATTTCTGAATTACTAATTGATTGTTGAATTGGAAATAATACACTCATTAGATGTATAAATGCAATTAGGCGCATAGTTGTGTGTAGTGAATACCGTTTCGCGCGGTCGCACCGACTCCACCAACTTTCGAACTAAATTGCGGTGAAACTGATATAATAGCGTGTGCGCAAACCACGCGATGCTAAAGTACTTTTTGCATATGTGTGCATGTGGCAGGAGAGGTGTGCGGCGGCGCGGGCAGCGAGCGACCAAGCGCGCCGACGCCGCGCCGATCCAACGTAACTGCTACACATTCTTTAGCGCGTTTACTTCCTGCACTGTCAATGTTTTCGTTTCTAACTATTGCGAGCATTTTCTTACTTAATTTGCACGCAGCGTCTTCAAACTACTCACCTTTATTGGTAGAGTAAAATAGCGTTACCGTTTGATAGTTGATACGTGTTCTTTGAGGTCTTCGTTTAGACTTTAAAACAAAGGTTGTTGTTTATATTTGGTTACAACATTGTCATGTGTTGGGTTCGCATACCCATGCACATACTTACACGTAATCAAATTAACTCATTTTCCATTGAACTGGACCTCACAATACTGTTTAAATTATGTGTTACGCATGTGTTGATAGAGCGGAAAATATATAATTTTACATAATGTAAATTATTGTGCCTATACAAAATGGCCCTAAAATTTCGCTGTTAAATATTTTTCACATTCTAGCTTATTTTTATTGTAAGCTAATTTAGGTGTGGGTGGCGCTAAAGAGACTGGTTTCTGATTCGATCGAGGAAAAACAGATTTGGCAGTGCCAAGTTACGCGTGTATACTTAGGTAATTAATTTCTTAAATATATAATTTTACGACCAAGTTAATCATGAAGAAACCTGCGTACTATAGATCTCTCCTCGTGATATTTTAAGGTATGTAAAGACGACCTTGCATTAGGCCAGTGTAGAATTCATACTTAGCTTCTCTCAATATAAAAAATAAGATTCTTAAAATTAGAAAAGAACGGCAACGAATAAAGATGGATCTGATTGGCTGCAGAATAGCGCGCATGCATAATATGTTATGAATGCTGACAATATATTGAGCACAAAAGCCGCCGCTAAATGAGCCTAGGTGTTCACGTATGAGAAATTTCCGTTATCTATAGAACCAGACTTCCTTGAACAAATTTAGCATGGTAATGGTACTTGATTCTTTGGAAACATTTTGCGAACCGTTATGTAGTCGCGGCTCTGAATATTGACGCGCGTGATGTAAATTCAAACGATTTTATTCAAATGAATATTAGTATCGATTCAATCGACGGTTTTGTACATTTCACTACCCTTAGTACCTGAGTACCGTGTAAAATGTTCCTTTTCTCGAAGGCGGTCGATATTAATGGAGCTATTTCATATCTACGAGTAGTTACAGAGTGAAAGGTATTTAATTAGACAGATTTACTAGGCGGAAACGGAACGCCGCGAGCGTGGCGATAGAACGAATAAAACAGATTTGCGTGGAGGTATTAAAATAACATAAACACACCTTTGACGGGTGGTCTTAATGAGAAAAGTTTGATACGACTTCCATTTAAGTCGAAGTTCTCTCATCAACGTTTACCGAGTAGAATGTGCAGCTCGCAGCCTGCCGCGCGTGTCTCGAGATGTCAGATGACGGGATATCACTCGGAATGTAAACAACAAGTTCATTTCCTTATCGATCGCCATCGTAAGGAGAGCTCTGTTCGATTTCCGCTTGAACGAACTTTTGTTGGAATTGCATTTGGAATCGCGTTAAAAGTTTACATTGACAAAGTTGTTGGCGGCACGAGTTAAATATTGTTTTATTTAACAAAACCTTTATCAACGGCTGTCCGAAAGTGTTTCCAAGTATTTAAAAATATACAAATGGAAAACTTTGTGAACATTTGGAACGCTTGTGAGAGTTATAGCAAGTTTGTAGACATGAGAGCGGTGACAGACTAAGTTTAAGAATTAACATAAGTAAACGAGAAAAACACTTCAAAGTAGTAAACTAGATTAATTAATTTCAATATTCCCACGAGATCAATATACCCGAAGTTAATTTTACCGCGGAGACGTTAATACGCTTAACTTATGCGTGCGAACTTCAACTCCTCTTAGTAACGATCGAAGTTAATCGAGTGAGGGACATTAGTACGCTTGTCTATGAATAACACTTCGTTAGCTCAAATTGCATATCAAATCACTATTTATCCTAATGTGCCAACTTCTCATAAGTGACTTAGTACATTATTTGACGCATGAATTACTCTTCAGTGTTATCAACATTACTTTGCGACATTGCAAAATTATTATCAGACTGGATTGTTTATAAGTTTGCGAATAGTTTGCGAGCGTGCCAAGTTATCGGCGCGATCGCCGCCGCCAGTGAAATAAGCGGGAACTGGCGGAGTGCACTTACCATGTTAGAGAGCAGCAGCCGTTGGTGTTTAGCGACTTGGGGGTCTAGGGCTTGGAGCGGGAGAGCCAGGGGCAACGGGAGAGGTAGAGGCAACGGAAGCGGGTGGGGATGTGGTGCCGGCTGCAGGATGAGCGGCGGGCAGCAGGCGCACGGCGTCACGTAGGACACGCACCCAAGCTGCGGCGGGAACAGCGTGCCGGCGGCCTCCTCGAGGCCTCGAACGCGTCTCTCACGACCGCATCCGCTGCCGACCTGCGACCGCTCGACGGCCACGCGCACCGCCGACTTCCCGATACAGGCCCGACCGTCGCCGTCGAGTCTCCGGTCTCAGTTCGGTTCCCGACCGCGGACTCGACCGAGCGCCTTTCGAATATTCGCGGGAAACGACAAAGTTTTGCAATCACCCGAAGTACGGAGAAAAGTTTCGAAACTCGAGTATTTAGACGAGGAGGGGTCGGGTCGCCGCGAGGGAGCGGGAAACTGAGCGATCGGGAGAAGCGAGAAACGACGCGCAGGGCTCGCGAGAGTGTGGAGAGAGTGGCGGCGTGCACGGAGCACAAGTCGCCAGGCCGGCGTGTGGCGGTGGACTGAGCGGCGAGGCAGGTGCGCGAGGCGCGCGGAGGGCGCTGGGGGCGGGCCCACCTGACTCACCTGGGCGCCTGCGTCGCGCTCGCTCAGCCTCCGACACACCACCACGCCGCGCTACACCACCTCCACACACACGCCACACACCAGCGCCGTGCGCGCTGCCCGAGCACGAGCCCTCGCACGCACCCTCACACACCATCGCAATTAACACTTATCATCGCAAACATTGCATATTATAATAATCATTACGCTGCACGAATAAAACCATAAAAAAACAACCACAACAGTAATTATTTATGTACTCGGCGAGTTTATCTTAATTTTATAAAGTACTAAAATAGCGATGGAAAGTATTGCGTCTTCCAAAAAAAATAATAAGTCAACATATTGTAACTAAGGAAACATTATACACGAAATGTCCATCGGATGAGGGGATAAATCTCATTGATCTTCCAGGTCCGGCTTTCGTTAGAGGACATCTGGGCACGCAATGTAAGCTCATTGTGCGCGCTTACGGAGGATTAGGCACCTTTTAACGTCGCTCACTATTTACCTTTCCTTTCTAAACTCCAGAGACGCAGATTACACTCGTCTCGTTAGTGGCTAGTGAGTAAACAACGTTTACCTTCAGATACGTGCCTACACGCGGCGAGCTTTTGTCTTCAACCCTTAATACCCAAGAGTACACAGCGAGTGGATTTAATATATTTGGAAAATATTTGTACAATTTTATTGTTGAACTGGTAATTAATATAAATAATAAAATAAAAATATAATTAAGAAGATTTTAATGAGTAAAAACAATTACAAAGGTAAATTGTGCCTGATATAAACACTATTAGAAACTGTTATCAACGTCTTACGTTTTATAACATCTACGAAATTATCATAGTTACCTTCCAGAAGCTTATTAAAGAGTGGATTTGAAACGACTAAATAATTTCTAGTAATTTTTAATTAAGTTTTAAAATATGTTTCGAATAAATTAAAGAAATCTAACTTTATTCACCTCATCAAAATAAGTGAGAAGTTTCAATCATTTGAACCATTTTTTGCGAACTGCGAACAAATATTAGCAGATCAAATTAGTGTTTGTACGACTGCGTATAATATATTTCGGAGCCCAGGGATGCTTATCATAATTTCTTTAAATTTATTTTAATATTTTTTAACTATAAATTGAACAACCATTATTATCTTTTTATTTATTTATTAATTTGATACATATTTATAAAGAATTTTTAAATTATTTTCTTGAAGCTGTTAACCCGCACATTAAGACTAACTTCAATGCTATCATTACAAATATTGGCATAAAAAAGGTGTTAATATAAGATAAATATCAAACTTTTTCAAACCACTCTCACCTCGCAAGAGCTTCATTTATTATAAAACCATTTAAATTCTTAGAATACATTTAAGATACCTTTTTAGTTCCATAAAAGAGACAAAAATGTAATAAAAATAAAGCATTATTAAATTGAAAGACTACGTTTCACTTAATATAATTTACTGTACTTATTCTGTATATAATGTTATAATGTTTTCGGTAGATATCATTTTAATCCCTTCAAAGATACGAGCGAGCTGAGATAATTAGTATAACAAGCAAACGGATATGTTTTTGTGGGATATTACTTAATTTTCTGGCTGTATGAGATGCCTTTAGTTACAACAATATCATTATAAGCCTAATACTGTAGTACGCATAGGTATTCGAACATAATCGGATATATATTTTGGTATATCATTAATTATAATTATCTTGTTTTTTGTAAATTCCAATGTAAAGTGTGAATTTACAGCAGCAATTAATAGTGAATAAATTGTGTAGAACATTACAGATTGCATTAACAGTGATGGAAAGGAAACAAAAATCCTAGGTCACATACCTGAGAGAGTAGTTCTATTAATTTGAAAGTTATGTGAAGTCTACCAACTTGAATTAGACCAAGGTAGTAGAGGCCCTCTTATTAAAATAGGTTTAACATTAACGAGCATGTATAAAATTTATTATCAAAGTTACGTATTGCCAGTAGTGTATTATATATTTATTGGCGATGTATTTTAGTCCTTTACGTATAAATGAACAACAAAACGAAGAAAATTCTGCATCAAAACGACTGCTCTTTAAAATGACACGGGAATGCCGCCGGGATGTATTTACATACAATATAACGAAATATTCGAATCGGACTTATTGAGTGCCAATCACGCATTTTACAGGAAAAGTATACCTTCATTGAAACTACTTAAATTCGCAGTACATTTGCCTTAGACGTTACAAAACCCGACCGGTGAGTCAACGCATGAGAGGTATGTGCGAATTCCGAGGCGATGTTGTGCCGTATCCACACTATGGTCGAGCTATCTAAATGTATGCCTAATCTTCGGAGTGTTAAATATCGCGCGAAATTGATTGAATTCCAGTGATTTGAAGAACGTAGAAAGAAAGGGTGAAAATAACGTTATGCTATTTTAAAGAATACTTGTTATTTTTCTTTTAAATGCCATTAAATTGTCCTCGCAACATTATGTACATTCTTATTAAAGAATTTACTCAATGGTTTTATACTAGGACGGCTGTGTATCGTTCCTCTTTTGGATTTTTTTTATTGTCGGACAAAGATTTTATCTACTTTAAATAAAAAATCTATACTAATTGTAGTGCCCTGTCCCAGAATATATTTTGAGTTCAAAATCCGTTGCCAATGTTCGTCTTTACAAAACAAAAGAGAACCGTGCAGGTACGTGACTTTGGAGTGAAGTTTGGTACTAGACAGGTGTGTGTGTGGACGAGGCGTTAGAGTTTAGAGTAGTTTGGAGGCTGTGCGCCCGCGCGGCCCCGGTCGTTGACTGCGCGCGCGCCGCCAAGCCGTCTACAGAGTTATGTAACGCGGCCTTAACATTGATGCCAACTTGGGAACTCGGCCTTATTGAGTACATACTATCTACGTTCATGGATCGATTTATGACGGAACTGCCCAATATGCGCTCCGTAGTGAATTTTTCATTAAGCGTCGCACACTTATTCACACGATTTGAAGGATAGTGAGTTATCATGCGTGTTTTGAATGCAATAGCGTGTTAAGCTTTGTTTGATATTATTTATAATTATGACAGAATTATGTTTGCTTTGAACGTCCACAAACGGTCACGGGACGAAACATATGTATGTACATATATGCGGAAAAGAAAATCCACATCCATCTGTAGGTAAACGTTTCAGTTCTATAAATATATTATATATATATGTATACTTCTATACACTACTTAAAACTGTTTATTCCGTTAGTTTATACGGGTTTAATATTATTTATACAAAGTTCCAATTCAAACATGAATAAACAAACACATTTTAAAATCAACACTTTTAAATATTTATAAGGAAACAACTTTGCAAAGCGCGTAAACAATTAGAATGGGAAGGCTCATCTAATAACTTATTTATAGGTTAATTTGTCTGCTATTTAACTGTCAGAGCACTCTCGAATAATTCTTATTTTTGATATTCTACATTTTCTATTATTTTTTTATCCGGTTGAGAAAGCGGAAAAAATAATCACTGGTGTTGTTTCACACAGTAATACATTTTAATTATGCGGTAATAAAGCCGTAAATTTAATTAAAATTCATTAAAGCCCGGTTATACTGTAATCCGAAAGCAAATATCGACACCAGAACCGGCGCATGCAAAAAATGCAAAATAACGGATGATGAAAAGAAAACATAAACCAAGCGCATCGTAATGCAAGTAAATCGTCCGTGGAATCCGAGAACAAAACAGAATAAATTGTTTTAATAAGGCATAAATTGAGACGAAAAAAAGGAACCGATCACGACGTTACGATGGCTGACCGTGGCATTTACGCTTTGTTGCATACCGTACATGGTGTTGTATAAATGCGCTTTTTGTATCAGAACTGCTTTTTACGGCACACACTGGGTAATTTTCTATCGGTACTGTTACGTAGGCAATGCAACGGGACGCCTCGCTCGGCTGCTCATCAAAACGCATGCAGATGCGCAAAGTTCGTGTAATGCCGTTGTACAATTTAATTCATAATGCAATAATTCACGCGGGAAGACTCCGCACGCTTTAGAAACGTGCGACATTTCGACGGTTAGTCACTATGAAGATGGATTATGATAAAGAACGTAAAAACAGTTAAACTTCTGCTTCTGTTGATGCTGACTTAGATAAAGTGTTGTGAGAAACGTTTGTGAATGTGGCTGCTGCACATTCATGATATTTTTTTATATTTCTACGTTCTTTATGGGCAAATGTGAGTAGAAGGTAAAATACATGTACCACGCCTTGTTGCTAAAGCCCAAAATATCTCACCTCTTCATAAATAAAGAGAACGAGTCCAGAAATTAAAATTCATATAAAGAGTTTGAAGAGCGAATAGCATATGATATATAGACTGTCACGCCAAGACCCATAGTTTTTTTAATTAGACCTTCTGCGGTTTTTTACCTATAATTATTTCAATAATTTTTTGCTATAAATTAAACCAGCTGTCTACAACATTTCTTTAATTGTGACAATAATTGTAGATTGTGAAACATTTTTAAACAAAACACGTATAGAGCAGTAGACAACGTTGCTTTTAACCTTTCTACTTTCATTAAACAAATTCGGCCATTTTTAATCCAAATACATGATTACGAATTACTGTGTTTCACCGAACTAAACTTTAATATACACTGACACAATAACACGGCATTGTTATGTTCAAAATTATATTGAAATTCTATCATCGGCCGTGGCCGTCGGTCATAGGTGAAATGTTTAAAACATTATAATTTGCCAACAGCAACGTCTAAATTAGAGCAAAATTTCATACGATGCTTCGGTGAAAATCATTATAATTAATGAAAGCGCATCGTGTTCAATCCACTTCCTATTATGTAATGACGACGAGTCCATTAGTCGTTCATTATGGTTTACTGAATATCGGAATTATTAAGTTGAGTTTTTACAGACGTTTCCAGGCCTGTGTCCGTTAAACCATTACCAACCGCTTCATGTGATAGTTTAAATTAAATTGAGATGCCATGTTTAAAACGAAACAAAAATACTCCATTGAATTTACAGTTAATTATCGTTGGCTACAGGCTATCAAACATAACACTATAATCCGTTGAATCCATTTACAAACTCCGTATACAGAATATACAAACCGCCGTAACGATCTCATATAATTTTTTTTATGTAATAATCCAGCTTTTAAAAATTAATGCATCTGCCCAAACTGCGCAAAATACATTTCGGCTAATAAATAGTAAATTAGGAATCATACAAATTGTATGCTAAAAACCCTCTGGCTACAGCTTGTAAAACATTTATATGTATTTTATAATCGGATTACGTAATACTCGACACAGTTCACCCTTAATGTTATGGTGCGGAAGCTTAGCCAGTAGTGAACCACGCTAGCTCAACAGGGATTACTAGCTTGATGTGTATTGTCTTTAGTGGATGTTATGAATTTAATGTCGATATATTTTGAGGTCTAATATATTAAATCTCTGTTTACATTTCATACGACGACTATTTACGTAATTCCGCGGCGTTCGTAGGCAACGCGATATCATTATTAGGTGCTATGGTCAAAGGCACTCACAGTGTTTTTGGACTATCCGGCAAAGGGCTTTTGCGGTAACGGTAGGGATGTGATTGTTCACTACACCAAAGGTCGATCAACCTTAAAATTAATATTTTTATTTTGTTCTGTTTTAGTTTTAGTACATACATACCTATGGCTGGCTAGTCACAGCTAAAAAAACAAAACCAATTATAATTATTGGCCATCTCGGTCAACGTGTTTTCCGCCTCAGAATTTGAATGTAAGCTGTCGGTCAAGGAATACGATGTTAGGCTGTATATAAATAAGTAATTTTTATCTTTATTATAAGCATACTAATGAAAGAAAAAGTGGTAAAAACATAGAACCACAATTTTAAAACAGTAGGTTAATTTAGTTTTCTTTATAGTACCGACATAACACTGAGCAAAACATCCCTATCCCGAGCCCAGCTCTTTGGCGTCAGTTCCAGATCAAATTAAAAACAGAATTTATTATAAGTATTCATTAATTATTTAATGCAATACGCCCCGTGCAGGTGAGGAGGGCCGGCGCTGACCGCACGCCGTGTTTTTGCTAACAAATTTCCAGGTATAAACAGAATAGGATATTTAGATTAACACTGCCAAGTGAAGGGACGGGTGCGAAATTATGAAACTCTTTAAACTTGAAAGGGTAATTAGCTACACGAATAAAACATCACACCCTTATAACGTGATCGTTGGCTTTGTGTGCTCCATACATTCGGCCAATCTTTTGAATAGAACACAAATGTTAAATTGCAAATGTCACATATGAATTTAACACGACGAAATACGAAGGAAATTAAAGTGGAAAAAGAATTCTTAAAATGTTAACGTTCTTACAGCAGTCTCTGCTCGGATTAGTAAGAATAAATGAACGGATTAGCAAACATGAAGAAAGAAAATCCTACGAGAAAAGTCAGAAAGTAAGAAACCCGGCTGAGCGGTAACTTTCATAAGTTAAAAGGATACCACTAATAAAGTCGTAAAATATTCGCTCACTTTCTATCGCTCGAGTTCATGCGAACCTTATGAGATTTGCTATGGGATTAAGTGAAAAACATTGTATTTTTATATCAGTTCTACAAAATTTTACCTCAAATCTGATTACTGCATTTAAGTTTAAAAGGATATTTGCATGGAAGAATATTGTTATGCGCAAAAATTCAGGTACACAATTAATGAGTTATCATATACTTAAAAATGTATTAAACAAGTTGTTAGGGATGTTGTAATTTCACTTATTTTATAATTCAATACCTTACTCGTTTCTTAACGTTTACAACTGAAGTTTTGGTTGGAATCCTGAGTCGAAATGAAATGAAATGATACCTTTGGGTGAAATGATTTTACCAATCGAAAGTAAACTTGTAAGCCAAATTTTTTCTAACACGTACATACAATTACTGTCTCCACGTAGAGCAACAAAATATAGTAAAATTCAATTCGATTTTCCCTGAATTTAGTTTTACAGCCTTTGTACATACATACATAAACTCACGCCTTTATCCAAGAAGGGGTAGGCAGAGGCGCTACCAAGGCACCCGCATTTCGCCTTATATGTTCCGTCCCATGATGTGATAGGGGGCGAGCCTATCGCCATATCGGGCACAAATTCCTGGCTCCGGACTGATAATGAATAGGAAAACCCAATATCCCTTTGCCCGACCCGGGATTCGAACCCGAGACCTCAGCTTTGTAGTCATACCGTAGTACAACTACGCCACTGAGGCAGTCCATTACATAACATTACAGCCATTGTCTGTTAAACATAGTCACTTTGGAAACCGATTAAAAATATAACCTACAAAAATACCGTGTAAAATTTCCACTGCAAATATTTTCCATTATTCATGCCGGCGATATTTAGTCGCGTATAAAAAATTACATAAAAAGCAAAATGAACACTGAACCAATCCAAAAGAGTATTTTTCCAGAAACAATTTTCAAAGTGTACACCGGCTCCATTGAAACGCTTTCATTCCTTCAGCAATATAGATTTAAAGTGTTAACGCTGAAATAGTGGGATTTTATACTGACAATACATTTTTTGAGTCAAACTTCAACTCTGTGTTTAAATAAATGGTGCAGTAAAAGATGTTTCTCGGGACAAGAGGGAGCGCGCATCGTGAAGTGTGGCATTCTGGGGCCGATTCTTATAAGGAGTTTTAGATTTGAGCGAGTTTATCGATGAACATGATACGTCCCTACATCGGATAATTTTCGGAAGCGGTGATTAGAGATAGGGGACATTTCATAAAATCAAAACCAAACGATAAAGCTCTTATTAAGAGTGTTGCCCGTAACGCACGTAACTGTGAAATGAGGGTTGATAAAAGTGAAGAGGTAAAATATTGGCTGTACTTTTCGGGCATTGCATAATTTTTTGTAGAATTTACATAACATATGCGAGTTACTGATTATCTGCTTCCATAGCTCGCTTGGCATGTTGTCTGTTTATAATAAAAAATACCGGAGTGGAACTGACTTCTTTTGATTCTGTAACTCGCAAATATCTTTTATGAATTTGTGTACATAGTCTTTACGTGGCAGTCTTCAAACGTAAACTGCAACTTATTAAACTACTACTGGGTTGTATAAACGCTAGCATATAAGCAACGACCGTTTAAAAATTTGTTTGTGCATATAAATCATAGCGCAAACATCTAAACATACCAAAAACTTCACCCTTAAATATAAAATTAGCCCTTTGTACGTCTGTTTGTAATATTAGTGGTCTCAAAGGCCCGGCCCAGAATTAAATATGAATATTTGTCTGGGCACGTCAACAGACTGTTCGGAAGGTTCGAACCACTGGTTCTTTATGACTTTGTGACGGTTTGCAGGCATCAAGAGCAGGTTTACTTAGGCCTATCCCGGGGCCTGTTTTCCACCGACCTACTTGGCGAATGAATACGCAAATGTATTTGCTTTGTGACTTGTAAATGCCCCGTGGTTGTATGACATTGTTAATAAATAACTTGTAAGATTTATGTGTATCTTATAAAACTTTTCCGACGCGTGGAAGATTTTGTGTAAGCACAGAAAGTACATAAACTCGGCGAACAATGTGTTACCTACATATTAAATGGGTTTTTTGAGAATTTGGATTTATGCTAAGAGTATTGTGTTAGGAGTTGGAATGTTGAATTGAATCTGTATTCATTGTTCTGTACGTGAGATAAACTTATCAGATATTTGATAAACTAATTATGTTCGAAAAAGTTTGAGGTATATTTCTAAATAAATTTCCTGTTCAGTTGCAGAACTATCACAAGATATTGGTGTTCTCTCTGAACGTAATGTCCCATATCCGTTATGCGTATATCGTGGAGTTGACTGACTAAATGATTTATAAGATGACGGGTTGGATATTGAATGTATTAGTATGGCGCCGTTGCTTACTATCGTCGTGAGGGATAGATCATATTATGTATGAATAAGACAGTGATGTCTTGTATTTACTAAATGCTAGTACTTCCGCGTTAAAACAACCTGTATCTTTCTGTAACCTGTATAAATCTAGTAGGAAAAATGTCATACATCCATTGAAATAATATTAAAGCGATGATTAATTCACTTTTCTTTATATCGACAACATATTTCGATCGATTATATCTAATCACACGATCATTATGCCGGCTCAAACTGAGTTAAGAAGCCTATTTTAACTATGTACAGCGCCTTTAATAGCCTACATATGTATCTGTTTTCAGGGAAACATGTGGACACCGTCAGTCAAGCTGAACCATTCAAAGTTTAGTCTAAGCTCTATCATTTCTCAAATAGAATTTGTTCATTACCAGTCCACATATTATATATTTCACGCGAGATTAATGTCAGTGTGTTTGTTCCGAGCTAAGTGCAGATAAAGCGCGGTAAACCGTCCCCCTCACATTAAACAGGGGCATGTGTTTGTAATAATTGATTAAACCTATGTTGATTAGTCGGCGATGGAACTAATTCGCAGATTTGTGTAGTGACTGAAGTTAAGATATCGCTCGGGAGTATGAACGAGCGTCTGTCCTTATCTAAATACCTTTAGAACATGTAATATTACCAACAAAACATATTCAGTAGAATTATTGATGTTATTGCAGACAACGGAAGTCGCTCACGATTTAATGTGTCCACATATCTGCATGTTTTCATTTCATAATAATTTATGCATACTTTCTTAATGTTGATGCGCATGGAAGATTTAAAAAAGTGTAATAAATCAAAAGGTGATATCAATTTAAAATAGGCACTTTACTCGTTGGGTTTACGAGCGCGGCTCCTTTTTGCTTTTTAACAAAATTAGTGATTCATGTTCATTTAAAAGTACATAAAATGTCCCATGTGTTTTACGATATGATAAAAGCTTTGATGTTACACTGAGAGCGAATTCGCTTAAAGATAATCTCGTCTTTGAATTTGTAAAAAAAAATAACTTGAATAAACAAAACTTTGATACACAACGCAAGCGATCTTAGCTAAGTCTGTTTTAATCTTTCAGAGCGGGTTTAGAAATATTGTTCTTATTATCATTCTGAAGGTTAATGTTTATTTAGTGAATTTCATTGAGCAGATTTGTGGAAATAATACTGCGTCAATTATCGACGTACTGTAGGTAATTAGCGACATACTGCTGAAAATTCGTATAAACAAAGATAATATGGTTTCTCAAATAAGGAATTTAATTAGATATTATACCTATATGATTTTTTTTCTGTTACGGGTGGCAAGGGATACCGGGCTTCCGACAATCTCCACCACTGAACGAAACCCAACTGCTGTCGCATTACAGCTGTTGTGAGACAGTGGTCCAACTCCAGTCAAGCCGGCTCCTACAGAAGCCCAAAGCAACTACGTTGTGGTTTACCAATAAAACCTCTTCTAATATTTTAATATTTAGACCCACATATTTTTAAGTATAGCTCACCAGTATACACCAATTTTTCAGTATAATTAAAGAGCAAAATCTTAACGGCTTTAATCATAGACAGATTTAAAACCTATTTTAGTTATCGAATGTTCTGGCTTCTTCGCTCAAACTGAATTCTAAAGTCGTTCGAAAGAGACAAAACGTTTGATAACTAAAATAGGTTTTAAAACTGTCTATGAATAAGACCGTAAGAGTACACATCCGCGTCATTGTAATGGCATTTGTAATGCTCCATGTTCCTCCCACGCGTGTCGCATTAAACAAATAAACCTGTTTGTTTCGAGTATATCTAATATTGAGCTGACGTAACATAAGCATTATCCAAATGGATTTTTGTCGAACATGATTAGGGTGACAGGTGAGCATCCTTTAACCGATGTTCTACTAATTTGCTATAGGTATGTGGGGTCCAAGTGCTGATAGGAATGGTCACGGTCTTGTAATCGAGCAAAGCAAAAAACTGGAGTATTGAGGAAAATTCAGTAAAAATACGTACTCCACTAACTATCGCGATATGGCTAGGCAAAAACGTAGTCCAAATTACTAGGGCTAGAAAATTATGATATTGACAGGACATCAATTAAAAAAAAGGAAAATCCGTACACGATTGGTAAACAAATAAGTTTAGATATGATTATCATAAAATTCTGGTATTGCTTTCGTATAAAAGTTCTCATCCGCACAATTTTCACAATCACAGGCAGTTAATTTTCGTAGCTTGCTTGTTTAATTAACACTCAGCTCACCGCATGTCTAAATATTAATACGTTAACATTTCTACAGGGGCAAACACAAAGCATATAAATAATTAATTAGCAATACAACGCGCAATCTAACGCGATACTTCACTCTTTGTATCACACATCTCTAAGTACTTAATAACACGTAACTTATGCAAATGTGTCACCGATCCCTTCTTACTTTGCGCCCTGATGATGTTTTGACAGTTGAAATTAATTTTACCGCTCGTCTATCTACTGAGTGGTGTTCTGCCTTTGACATATTGCCTTTATCATTCACACGTCTGTCAAAGAAACTGACTAGACGTTAACCTGTAACGTGTACGAATCAATAATAGGGTGGAATGTGTTATTCTATGTTGCAATCACGTAAATAAATTAATAAGGTATTTGATTTATATGTGTATTGCATTATTTATATCTTACTAGCATCGGCTTGCGGCGTCGCCCGATTTATGTTGAGTTTCTTGATTTCAAAATTTCATTTCATTTCCGATTTAAGCGAAGGCATGACGTTACCTTTGCGCCTTCGTGTTTGCAGGCATAAGCTTATGAACGTTACTGCCTTACTGGTATCCTGCGTGTATAAAAAGGATAACTTGGTTAAAGTTTTCAAATAGGGTTAAAAAAACATGATTTACGGTACAAGATTATATCTCAATAAAGTTGACGGCATTCAAGCAGGAGACCGACGACACGAATTATTTTCTCGTCGGTCGATACAATATACTGTTTACCATCAGGTGCACTGTAATTGTAATCCTTTGGTATTCGATATTTGACTTTTGCACAAAACAACACAATGTATTTAGTGAATAATATATTTACCACAACCACAAAGCTAGCTCAATTGCTTAAACTGCCAATTCCAGTGATATTCTAAACATTACTGCGTAGCAAAATACAATATCCTCTGCTATTATTAGGTCTTAATTAATTCCCATTCTCAGAACACTATACTGAGGTTTATAGATGAATTGAGTTCTCTACAATACTTTCAATTTACTTCACTGATAACCGTCGTTGTGTTAATCCTTTTGTGATACTACGGTTATATTATTTGGAACTTTTATCTTGAATCTATTAAAATCGTCGCTTTTTAGGTAGAGTTACACTGTGGTTACCTTGGATTTCTATAAGAATGGGCTGGTTTGACTTAAGTAGTACTAACACTGTCTTATAGGAAATTGACTTTCCGGTCCTCTTTAGTCCTGTAACTGAGACTTTCGGAGGCCCAACAACTCCTCTCTTAATTTTTCCTTACCATTGTGAGAGGCCGGCAATGTATCTGCAATATTAATTATATTGCCTTATTCATAGTCAGGTTTTTAACCTATTTTAGTTATCGAATGTTTGACTCCTTCGCTCAAACTAAATTCAAAAGTCGTTCGAAAGGGACAAGACATTCGATAACATAAACAGGTTTTAAAACTGTCAATAAATAAGGCCGTAAGTCTTTTACATGTTTGTAGGCGGACCCATGTAATAATCAGCACTCGGAAATATTTAATCAGCAAGAAAGACGGCCCACTTAATACATAAAAAATATATTATAGGTTGGATCTCTCTGTGCAGACTATTCATTAAAATTATTTTAATCAAAACACGATCGTGTGCAGAAACGTGACGTATCGCACAAAGCTGGTGTAATGGAAAACTTTACGAAGTGAGCTATCAGAATATTTATTTCCCTTGTATGTGCATTCATTCGCCTGCCATATTTCGTTATTAATTAAATTCATTCTCAGAATTGGAGGAAATGTTTTCAGTGCTCGCTTCAACTGACTCCGGTTGTTTTAAAGTTAAATAGGTTAGTTGTTTTACGTTCCGTTTATCGAAGCGCTCGCATTGTTTGTTGTTTACGTTTGTGTGTCGATACTCATACGTATTGCAGATAAATAGCTTCGTTAAAGGAAAGAGCTGCAGTTCTCAATTATTTTGTAGAAATATATTCCATAAATGTTCCTATATTGTACTTTGTCTAATAGTAAAATCAGGTCAAGATGATTCATAAAAGTTCTCGCAGGAAAAGTTGAAATAATGAATTCAAGCTATGGAATCACCACCTAAAAGGAAACTTATTGTCTTCGCATTAATATATTTCAGTGTGGAGCCTATATCGGCGTACTAAATACAGGCACCACGAGCAGTTCAGGTAGGCACATGAGTTTAAAGTGTGGCCGTGCGTGAAGAATCAGGGAAATAGTGTTTTGGGCAGTTGAAAACAAGCAGCATCTCTTGTTATAATATTCACTTTGGTACACCACGCCCCCCGCCCCACCGCCACCGGCGTCGCACCCCGCGGTCCCTTCCGAAAGCTCTTAATGCCAAGTCGGCCTGACCTCATGGCGGCTCCATTAAGCCGTTTATACATTATGTATGAATTTGTTATGCCGTTTGATGTAAAGAAGCTTCAACTCAGGTAGTGTTAATGTTTTAGGTCAATTTTATCTAAATATTTATTTTATCAATTTGGTGAAAGGTGACGAGGTAATCCGAAAAAGAAAAACATCCCGAAAAGAACTGTTATGGTTTTTAGTTGTAACTGTACATTCGGAGCATTAATCCTGAATAATAAAAAAGCAGAGTGCTGCATTAATACTCGTAATTCAGATTTTTTGTTTAAATCATCCTCTTAATATGTCGTTATGCAGAAGACATATAACAGAAGACTAATCTCATGGAAATAATTTTCTGAATGAATTTACCATGAATGCACATGGATACCAAATCAAAGAACTCATTAATGTGTGTGTATTGTTGTTGTTTTAATAAAGAATGGTTATCTCTATGTATTTGTTTTGAACTGCACTTACAAGTTGACAGCCTCCGTGACGCAGTTGGTAAGACGCCGGCTGTGAAACGAGAGGCCGCGGGTTTGTTCCCCATACCGGGACAATTATTGTGTAATCCACAGGTATTTTTTTCGGGTTTGGGCGTTTGTGAGACCGAAAAGTCGCTAGTAGTTTCTGATACCCACGACTCGAATCTAAGTGGGGGGTCGAGACTACGGATCGGATTTAACTGTTGGGTGAATTTATTTATTGTAGTGACTTTGTCGATCCCGTTTATAAAAATAAGGCTTTTATTTTTGTCGTAATTGTAAGTAGCTTTCCGCTTTATTTTAATTATCATCTAAACTTTAAGTGGATTCAGCGATTTAGTAAATCGATTGTATTATATATTCGAGAAAGCTTTAGCTTCTATTTCTCCTCCCCTTACGTCTATTATCATGGAAAATTACCCAATACCAGGAATAAACATATTATCTGTGAATATCACGAACAATGCTCTGCAATTTACTTATCTGCTGTAATTTAATACAGCCGTTGCATTGAGACGAATCAGTGTTTTTTTTATCCAGTAACAAGTAAATATTTAAGTGCTAAAGAAAAGTATGTTTTTATGACCTAATTATAGGCACCCATTGTCTTTTTTTTTATTTTTGTTACAAATCATGCGGCAATTACATTTAACCCTTTATACCTTAATAAACGCTTTCTAATAGCTTTAACTTATTTGAAATGAACCACGATAGTTTAAGCGCAGTTTAAATATTCGAATAAAATGCAAAGCAAATAAAAAATTTTGAATGATCTGTTTTATTTTAATTATAAATGTTAATGTAAACTGAATTAATATTTTGCACATCAAACATGACGCACTGATGTATGCAAGATATTTTTTTAAATAATGTCCATCCACACGTGTCGATATATTTTGAGAATGCTTCATAACGGTTCCTTTTTATTGAATATTAATGTAATTTTTGTTCCTATTGTACATTTGTAATCAAAAAAATAAAAACAGAGAAGAAAAGTCTAATGTATTCGTCACGACACAGAAAGGCCATATCCAGTCAGGCGGGTTTTTTAAAAACAAATTTAATAAATAATAATTAATAAAAGAACATTTCTAGAAATACCAAATGGCCATTTCCAAATGCGTACTTGTGAGTTCATAAATAATGAATTCACAATGTCTATGCATTTTAATGCCTAGACCCTTCGCAGGATGAAATCTCAGGAGGTCCCGGAGGCATTTTCCTACACTTATAGCCCTAAAATATAAAATATTACACTATGACAAATGACAGCCGGCTGGGTCAAGGGTTCGATGAAAAATTGAAGCCCATTAAAAGGTTTTCTTATTTTGTGAATATAAGAAACACAACTTTCTTTTAATCAACCTACATATTATGTTATGGCACTTCTGGGCAAAGGTTTCCTCCACAATTCGCGGTCTAAATTAATTCTAGGCCACATAGGTTCGAAAGTATCCAACTAGTCTCGCCAGCATTTAGGTCTGCCGTGGCATTGTCGTCCTTTAGTTACCCATTGGATGACGATATTTGACCGACCCAATGATCTGGATGGATTCGAGTCACACGGCCTAACCAAATCCCATCATGAAGTGCCGTCTACGCGAAATTAAAAAAAATGTAAGGTATAAAATCCGCCCTTACTATCTACTCGTAATAGACATTAAATTATATATCTAAAAGATAAATAATAAGATTTTAAATTTGAATATCTGTAGACCTCATTTTACATTATCATATACTCGTAGTCCCGACCAATTTGTCTTTATTACGAAAATTAATGCATAATTTACATCTGAATCCTTAAGGTGGGTTAAGTGTTATTATTTTTGGTAAACTGAATTAACTATAGAAACTGATAGGTTGGTTATTTTAAAAATATGAATACCCCGGTTGGTGTTTAACATTCTCTAAATACGTTCATCACGTTACCGTATATCAAAAACCTTGTAAGCTTATAACACATTTACCAAAACATAAAAACATGAAACCATTAAACATCTAACACCAACATCAGTCAACCGTAGAACACTGCACATTTTGCAACAACAATTAATCTATGAACCCCTTGCAATATTAATTATTGTGCAACATTTCGTTCCAGAATTTCTTTGTACAAGTTCAAAACAGTGTGTAGTTACAGGGCTATACAATATAAAACCCTATAAAGATCATTTAGCGGAAAGATAATAGTGTAGATAAGGTTGTTAATTATTTGAAACGGCTCGCTGTTCCGAATAAGCGCCATTCTATTATTTCATTATAAGAATCAAAAGCGGGCTGAAGTTAATTTATCGGTGTATTTGAAGGCATTGAATTATTCAGTTTTTAATTTAGTTTTTGCTGCGTTTTGGCTTTATGTTGGTGGCAAGCAGGGAAAATAGTGCCGTCTCGTTTTTTCAATTTGGAATAAGTTTTCCCTTTTTTGATGGCTGTTATATACATTATATTACTATTAATATCTGTTGTGAATAGTGATGTTGATATATTTTATAGAAATATTTTCTCCAGAGTATAATATTTGCTCTACGGCATTAAAAGTATTCGTGTCAGCTGACTATCGATATTTCAAAATGTTCCCGAAAATACATAACATTTCAATCAAAGCATGGTAGTTGAACTATGGTCAGACAACATTAGGAAAATGATATAAAACACCTACACGTAAATGTATACACAGTGACACCAGAACTACCGGCTTTCCTCGTTATTCCAAATTCCAATGGAATCCTCATTATAATGTAAAAATGCAAGTCGGCAATAGAATTTAATAAAACCCGAAACTTCCTTCATTTACATACATTTTGTGGGATTCATTGAAAATATTAAGTTCACTATTCTTTATGTACTGAATAAAGTCAGATAAAAACTCATTACGTGTAGTATTGATTCGAACGCTACAATTTCGTATTGATGTTACCTTATAATTGTGATGTTTTTATTTATTTATTAAAACTCGGACCACAAAATTTATAATTTATTTAGAGCCTTAAAATGCGATACCACCTTCCATTTATTTGTTAAAATGAAAAAAAACTATACAGTCAAAAAAAGTAAAAAATAATAAATTAATTCACTTCAAAACCGTTCAAATTTAAAATCTATTTAAATTGGCTATCAATAAAAAGTTTTAAAGTGGGTATAACGGCGTATTCGTAGCTGACATGTCCGCCTTAACGACCGGTCGGAACTCTTTGCTTGTCAGTCGGAATGTTTAGAACATACGGAGTAAATGGCGAAATAATCGCGATGCATCACAACATAGTGCAAGTAAAACAGTAATTCATGTGTAACTACTCGTATTTTATGATTTACTTATTGGAGCTTTCTAGAGAACAAGGTAATGCAGTAGAGACGATGATGTGCGGTTATTCAAAACTCGATATTTATCAATATTTATCAATTGTGTCTAATTTGTGAACTTTCATTAATCTTAGGTTTACTGATTTTATTTGGCATAAATAAAATCGTACATAGGCAGACTCCAATAAATATGAATATAAAGAAAGATATATTTTATAAGTTGTAAACAGATATATCAACGACAGAATTAGTGGCTGTTCACATGTCTCGAAAAGCTCGTTACTGCGCCGCATACGACATTATCGTTGGGTTAAACTTTTATGATTCTGTCATCTTTCTTGTAAGGTCCGTAATATTGGTTTTATTTTCACTTAAAATTTAAATATCGCTTATTGATACAATAAGAAACTGTTAAGTGCCAATGACTGGATTTTTTATAATCCGTGGTTTATGTATGGTATAATTAGACTGTGTCGAACTAAACCTACTGTGCATTAAAATGCGGCAAAATATATTGGATAAAGTATTGGGTCTTTTAGTTACGAAGCAATTAGCTAAAGTATTTGTGTCTTTTTGAACACTTGATAAAAATAAAGCAGACATCAATCAGTAATTTAACAACTTACAATGCCAATTACTACTTTTATAGTCAACACTAGAAAAAATACAACAATCAGAAAAATCTTACACTATTTAATGTTCATAATTTAATGTACAGCTAGTGACTATGCAACATTACATTCGGTCATGCTTAAACATTAAATAAATAAATAAATTCACCCAACAGTCACATACACCTGACCCCACACTAAGATCGAGTTTTGTGTCGTGGGTATCAGAAACTACGAGAGACTTTTCGGTCTCACAAACACCCAGACCCGATTCAAATACTTGTGGATCACACAAAAATTTATTTCGGTGCGGGGATCGAACCCACGGCCTCTCGTTTCACAGCCGGCATCTAACCAACTGTGCCTCAGAGGCTCTGTCAATTTATCAATTTCATCAATATTTTGAACCCGTCCCACTGTTTTACTCGTACTAGACACTGCATGCTCAAGAGAAACATTACGTTCCGTGGCGCACGAGACGCATTAGTAAGCTGTTGCAATGTAACTTCTTGAATATTTAAAATGTTTAGATATCCTTTCTGGATGCAGCGATTAGACCAAGCTCTCGGATGTTTTCCATTAAATACAAAATTAAATTCCTTAGCATTCTATTCAGAAACGGTTTGCAGACGAGATAATGGCATTATAATATTAACCTATTCTCGAAATCTATTTTTAACAGTCTTATGGGTAAAATCACTAGTATTTTGTTAGTAATTTTTTTAAATTATAAACCGACGAGTTTGCGATGAGAGATTTGGTAAATGTGTGGTAGTAATATCCCAGGATCGTGTAGAGTGAGGATATACGAGTATAGTCTCAGCCAACACCTATGAGACCAGATATGATACTGTGTATTTATTTAAGTACAAAAGTAAATACATTCACAGTTTTGGAAAAAACACCAGATGTAAAGACAATAAATTAAAGAGTAAAGGAAAATTTATTCGCACGATGGCTCAACGCGTTCCGCTGCTCTAGTAGATATCGGAAATGTTAAAAGCGTGAGGCGACGACAATAAATACTTATTAACCGTTCGGATGTTATTGTTTCCGATAATTATTTATAATATACATATCAGTTGGCAAACTGTGTATGTATGTATATGCGAATCACAATTATGAAATAGGCGATTTCATATTTTTCGAGTAGTTATTTCGTATTCTCGAAATGCTCATAATTATATAGGTCGTCGAATTACGCGTCTACAGGTATACGTGCTTCCCCGAGGCGCATTGTTGCCCTTATTAGTAGAACAACGCTGGAATGTTATTCCTTAGTTGGGTTTGTGCACACTATTATACACCTGCATTCTGTTATTTTGTTGATTAGTGTTGAGCTTTGTACGATTTGTAAGTCATTGAGGTTTTGGTTCAGTGTTCATATTAATATCAGTATCGGAGAAGCTTTAACCCCCTCCAGCGCAGTATATAGAATTTGAACTTTACTCCGTTATTTTATTTTATGACTTAGGGGCTCACCATAAGATACAACACAGCATCAGTGACAGCTTTCATCTGTTCAATTAGTTGGTAAGTCACCGAAAGTAAATCAATGGCGGGAGAAGTCAAAAATATTTTTCCACGTTCCTATTTCACAGAGAAGCCTCGAGCTATCGGAATTTATTCCATTTTCTAAATTTTTTACATGAAAACCTGTGCAAACACAAAGCGCAGAACGCAATCCCTGTGTCGTATAGAATAAAATCACACAATAGATTGAGTTCGAAAAATGAAAAACTATAACTTTCAATTCTGGTATACGGCATCAATACTACGGGTGCAATGAGAATAAATGATTTTTGTGATAGCGCCATGGGCAAAGTCCCTTTGACAAATTGAGAATTCCGGCTTTGTTTATGACGAACTAAATAGAGCAATCAATTGTGCGATATTACAAAACAGACCGACACACGGAATAGACAACGCGCCGGCTTTCTGTCATATTCGATATTTAAATGTACGCTTTGTTTAACAGCGCAATTGACAACATTTCAAATTTCAAAGTGTATAAAATAAAAATACTGTTTCTTTATTAACCTGCCCGGAGAACGCTCTCGATTTATAGATTGTTTAAATTACTTATTTACGGAGAAAAAAAATAAAATCCAAAAAAGGTGTGATGACGTCATATATACGACTTTATAAGTTATGTTCTTTGCCTATGATTTCTAAGATTTATCTTGAAGTATTTTGACATTTGCCTAAAAAAGTAGAAACATCGATAGATAAGTTAAAATTGTGTTCGATAATTCTCGTATAATTTATTATTAATGTAGTTTAATATTATTAGAAGATGATTTTTATTGACGAGGACACCAAATTGCCAATGAAATCAAAAGTAACAGGTGTCAACTTATATTTTTTATAGTTCAAGTATAAATTAAATAATAAAAAAAAAACAAAATATAATAAAAAAAAAACAGTGTACGGAAATTGAAATCATACTTACCTAAGTGTCGGCGTTTGATCGATTGCTACTGATGAGTAAATATTTTATTATGATGCACAAAGTTTTACTCTTTTATAATATTATTCTCTCAAGACATATCACTGTACATACAGACCTAACAATTTACATGAGCTCGCTAAATTCGCTGTTAATGTAGAACAAACAAAAACTACAAACTGTATTTCTTTAAAGCAACAAAGTTTACAAGCATCGCAATTTGACAAAGAGGAACATTTCCCCGGCTAAATACTAATTGCGATCAGACTAATAAAAACAAATGTTTGGAAGTAAAAAGTAGAAAATTTCGCAAGCACCTAAACTAGTACCGATGCATACAATGTAAAGTAATCCCACAAGCGGCGACGCGAGGGGAATAAACTGCACTCGTAAGCTCATGACTACCGCCGATACTTTAATGTTATGTCTGTACTCCACGGCAGGAGATTACGACACGTAAATAGAAAAAAATATACTTAATGACACGTGTGCACTTATGTAGATTAGTACGTGGTGAGAGGAAACATCTTGTTAGTGGTACACGGCGCTTAAGCTGTTGTTTTCAGGCAATTCTGAATTCTATCCGTATCAAGCTCTTTATGGGCCAATCCTACAAGATTCGAAACTCCTAAAGTGGTTTAGCGGTAAGACTGTTTTATAGCATAGTCTAACATTAGAATATTTAAACGAAGTGTCTATTTATGTTAAGAATATTTTGAAAGTATTTTAAATAAATCTTTGGAACTCAACAGTCATTCTGAATGACGAAAAGACATCCAGCTATTTTAAAAAATGTGAAGAAATTTAATGCTTGAAATCATCAATGTTTAGCTTAGTCTATTAGCATCTCATATTGTATTATATTTTAATAATAGAATTACTACTAAAAGTGTCTACTTCTTTCCGTGGTATAAAATTAAACAAGTCGTTTGTCCAACCTATAATTAACTATGCGTTAAACAAAATACGAAACATTTTAATTAACATTTCATTCAGTCTAGCATACGCCTCCAAAATATACTGTAATATTTCAATTTATTAAATAACATTTTACATACTTTATGAGGAGTAAATACGATGCAGCTATTTTAATCAACACATACCATAACTTGCAGTGGTATATTCAGTATTTTTTAATTCCGTTCAGAAATATCTCGCATCCACACGCCAGTTCTCCGTAATTAATTTGGGCTATGATGGAATGTGAGTAACAATTTATTTTAACTACATGAAAAGTTTTTTATTTCATCACGCAACAAACTTTCAGTCTCTCGTATCAAAATGCAAGCGAGTGAAAGCTTTGAGGTAACGGAGGCAAGTTGGACCTTTGATTGCGGATAGCAAATGTTTGCCGGAGCTCACGAGAACCGCATCAATTATTCAAATAACTACGTACAGAGAGTGACTAGACGAGTAATTTTGCGAATATTATCCCTTCAGGGACACGATACGTAAGCTGCTTACAAGTTTCGCGCCAAATAACTTGGGGACGAGCGGAGAATGGCTCTTGTGAGGCAAGTATGCAAGTCCGCTCAGCGCCTTGTTACTAGTTAAATGACGTTAATAATCTCATTACTACATCTATTGATTTGGCTTTGAGACTTTGTGACATTTTAATAAACATTATCAATTATAAACCCTATTTTTTATATTATCGACTTATGACGTTTATAAAATCTAGACTAGTTTATAAATGTAGACGAAAATATCTGAGCATTATTTTACAAAAAAATATTTTACATTCAAATATCCTAATGAACAAAATAATGGCATCAAATATTTCCTCTCGAACAAATATAGTAAAATAAAAACATGGAAAAAATTCATCTGTGTAAAGTCAGGCTGGCTTTAGCTTTACCAAAAAGGGAAGAAGGATTAAAGAGGTCACGAAGCTGACATAGTAGGATTAACTGAACGTTGCCGTGTCAGCAAATAAATGACGATTCTTTAAACAGATACGCCGTTCAATGGAAAAGGTATTGGATGTGATGTGGAACAAAAATATCGACACATTTCCGTTCTCGAAATAACAACGTCCATTTCTGCATATGTATGTACGAACGAATGTACAGCGCTAGTGGGAGTGGTTATGTAACTAAGTTTACCACTAGGCCGTAATTTAGGTTGTGGATGCTTTCAACATACACTAATGAATACATTTATACCCGTTTATTTTGAATAGTGTTTTATGAATGACCTGTACTGATTAATATCTGACCTGGAATGTTAAATAATGTAACGAGCATTTATGTATCTTGCAAAGACATGCTCCATGGTATTTATAAGTCAAATGATTAGAAAAGTCATGCAAACTCAGAAAAAAAAAATATTTCCGCCCCAAGCTCACAAATAATATATCGCTAATATGAGAACCTTGTCTAGTACATACCCATTTTACGATATACTTAAGAGTAGCCTTAAAACCTATAAAGTATATAAACCGCCTCGATTTTTGATGAATTACACAATAAATTAATGTAATAGAAATATTCTGTATTTTCCCATCCAATAACCTTTCGATTTTACAATTTACATTAGTGCTTTCCATAGTAGGAGCACAATAAGGAAGTCTAAACTAAGTTGCAGTTGATTGATCGTCCGCCTTAAGAATAGTCGGGACCGACCACTTATAAAATGATCACCCGCTTTACTATTCAATTTTACCTGCTCTCTTGAAAATATTAACTTTGATGTTGTGTTTGAGTTCATTTTATCACTAAAAGTATTCTCTATAGGTAAGAAATATAAATTATACCCGTATTATAAGTATGTAACTTGTACGATGATACTAAAAAATATATCATAAATTCATATTTTTTGTTTTACTTAAAATATATACCTCTTTTCGCATTTTTCAGTTTCTTACTGATTATAATTTGTCAAAAGAAATATATTATTAATTTATTATAAAATAAATTTGAACTCTTCCAGCGTAACTAAGCTTCCGGCAATCCCCGTGAAAATAGGCTTAGTCGGCCGCGAACACGTCAATAAATCTGACACTTGTCAACAGCAAAAATGCTTACATTTTCCCGGCTTTGATTTTAATGGTGGAAAAAATGACAATAGAATTATCGTATAATGTTGACCACGTAAATATTGTTTACAGAATCGTTTTCAAATAAGATCAACCTATTATTACTGAAATTTAATTAGTGGTAAGACTGTTGTAGTTTTGAAAACAAATAAAGCAAACTTTTCGGTAATTGGTGATATTTTAACATAATTTTCATGTAAAATATTTTAAAGAGGTCACATCGTTGTTCGACTTTTAATGCCACAAATGAGACATTATGTCATGTTATGAGACATTACAAAATGGTTGTATTGTAATATTCTGTGTAATATAAACTTTGTATAAAATTAGTGCTACATTTATGTTATGAAAACCAGCAATCTTTTTTGGTTAAAATCAAATTAACCATAGGCAATAATTTTACGTATAGTATTCGTGAAGCACACTACATACCAAGCCAACGACCCGCCGACACAACCCGGCTTATAGGCCACCAGGAAAAAATGATGTCAGTAACATGCGGCGTTGCGTGTTGACCGCTAACATGTTAGCGGCATGTTGGCGACGCAAGCGCCTACCTCGGTCACCCAGCGACACTCAACGACATCTAAAATAAGTTTCTCATATTGTCAGGGCGGCTGATATGCCGTTGACAAAGTTTTCCTCCTTGCAATGAGTGAAACCGCCAACTAGACCGGCGACAAAAAGTTGCCGACATAGGCCGGCAGATCGGCGGCTTTGGTGTGTAGTGCTCTTGAAGCTGAAGAATATTCATCTGCGCGTTTGAAAGTTAAAATTAAGTGCGACAACTATTGACACGATTATTTGCTAGTATACAAATCCATGCATACCAAAATGAAGTCATCAATATCGAAATAAAGCTAAAACAGCGCTGTGACGTGTGCGGCCCTGTGTACCGCGCAAACTCCACAATATAACGCAGCATTCATTTACCATCGGGCGCCTACAATTTGCTATCGCGCTATTATACTTGGAATCCTTAATTAATACCCTCAGCGTTCGTTTAATATTAGATCATTAAAACCGCAATGTTCTAAAACTTACCTGCTTTCCGAAACTCGAAGTTGTATAAACAAAGAGAAGTTTACGCTTGAACTTTGAACCGTACCTATGTCAGGTTTACAAGTTATAACTTCCGATTCTAATTAAAAATTTAACAAAGCGGATAATGGCGGTTGCTCTTTACTTAAATTATTAATACAATTTTGTATAGAAAACGCTCCGCTGATAGCAGAGTAAATTTGACAACAACGGCCGAGTTGACATTTCATGTTTCTAGAAAAATGTTTACGATGAACAAATTTTGTGACTACTGTATTTGGCCGGAGCCTCGTCAAATGTAATTATTTCAAATTAACTTGGGAATTATAGATCCTGGTAAGGTAAGGAATTGAAGAATATACCACTGTAGAATTACGGCTAGTACAATGAATGCTTCATAGTTAAATTTGTGGAATCTTAGCAAATGTGCACCGGTCTCTTGACAAAATACTTAGTAACGACCTACATAATTATTCTTAATATTTGTTTCCTAAACATGTAGGATATTTAAGATTATTATTTACAAATCCGTAAACAGAGATTTGTCATTGAGAAATCATTTTAAAAATCAACTTGGATCTATTATTACGCCCCAAGATGCATTTTCACATAGGATTGAAGATATAATCATGAAGTATTGAAATTCAAACGAAAGTTTTCAAAGCATGATACAATGCTGACAATAACTCATTTTAATAGCTTGCCTTTGTGTTAGGAATTTTAAGTAACAAATTGTTGAAAACTTCACAATGTATACTTTTCATAAGTAAATATACAAAGACAACAAACTAACAATATTAAGTGGTTTGCTGCAACTCCCCAAAGAAGAACGATGTTACGTTCGTGATGTCGTTTGCAATGTACTTAGTCAACTTGCAACTTAACTTGTCCGAAGAACTTTTTGAACATAGTAAAAATTTAACTGTTTGATCACATCGCCCAAAAAAGCAAATTTATTTTCTCGGAATTTTCGCGTTCAAGCAAATAGTGTTCGCCAGCAAGTCTTAAACTATATAATTTACAGTGAGATATAAAATAAAAGTACAAGCGTATGACTTGACATTTCGCTCCCAGTCAAGAAGTCCTTAAAACAACTGCAGTAACAGGACTATCGTTTCACTGCGACTTCACTTTACGACTTTGAATTGACTACGAATTTTATAAAGATTCCTCATACGGAGCCCGAGTTATTTTTACTACTTGAATTCATTTGATAATGGTTTGGAAACTTTAAAATATCTTCGAATGAAAATAAAGCGATTTTTAATCGTGGCTAATTGGAGAGTGGGCGTTCATACCATTTTACAGAGATATTAAAAGATTAAATCTTAACGAAAACAACGCGACAAATAACAATAATAAAATATTAGTTTCTCAAATTAGTTGCAAAGCGTATATCGAAACCTATCACTTTGAATCGAATGCAATACAAAAGATAATTTGTCGCATTCATAGCAGTTCTATGAAATTATTACGGCAACAAACTACAGAAATTAATAATGACAAGTTCCATCACAGGTAAGTCAAATATTCATTCGATTAAGCGGTGTCGGAGCTTAATTGGATCAATCCTAGAATATTAGCTAGTTCCAATTCAATATTTTAAATTATTTAACTGGACTGGATGACAAACTAGAATCCGATAGTGGGACGGCGACTTAGTTATTGGTAATTAATTATTGAGCGTTCGGAATCTCTTTGTGCTTTGGGAAAGCATCAATTTAGTGCCATTAATTTAATTACTATTCCATCTATCTGTTGATAAGTACCGTTGTGAGTATTCAGTTTGATCGCCTCATTGGTCTTGTGGTAGGGTACAGTCTATGAACTGTAGGGTACTCTCGTTCCGATTACCGAATCAGGTAGTTGTTTACGCTACCGATTGCCTCGGTGGCGTAGTTGTACTACGGTGCGATTGCAAAGCTGAGGTCTCGGGTTCGAATTCCGGGTCGGGCAGTTATATTGGATTTTTCTGTTCCGTTCTTTTAATTTGTGCCCGATATAGAGACTCCCTGTCACGTCGTGGGACGGAGCATACAAGGCGAAATGTGGGTGTCCTGGAAGCACTTCTGACTACGCCTTCTGATCTTCCTGCCTTCTTTTTGATCTTCTTGCGTGATTCACCCAGCCCATGAAAAGATACAATGGTGGAAGAATCAGGAAAGGGAAAGAGGAGATATGGTATAGGGATACGTAAACAGTTTTTAAGGCAATTGTTTCCGATATCTCATTGATGAGCTGGTTGCATAGACATGAAAAATACAGGTTTGTCTTTTAATGTAAATAAAAATAAAATAATAAAAAGTTACTCATTCATATAAGCGGAACGAGTGAAAAAGGTCAAAGTCACATAGACGTATGGGAGATATTTCCATTATTAATGCGGGGTCGAATCAAGAATATATGTAAATTAAAAAATCTACCCACCAACACGTGTTGAATTTGCTTCAATTTAGCCATGGTAACACGGAACAACAGCAAACAAATAATCCTATTACGTTTTTGAAATCAAATTATCATGCAAAATTGTTTTCAAAGCTTCTTTTTGTCGTCCGACGCGTGGATTAGAGTTAAAATATTATATCAGAAAATTCATTCACACATTCACATTTTAACTTATAATGCTCAAGTTTCATATTGACCTTATCGTCTTTGTACCTCTGTTCTATGCAAATTAGTAAAATACATGTATGTAGAATGTAGATATAAAAAAGGCATGTAGATGTAACAATTGGATTCGAGGAAACGGGCCTGGGTCTCACTTAATACGAATAATTGATTTGGCCGAAAACGTTCGATACGATTATCATATTATGATGTTTATCGATTATTATATTTATAATATTTAATTACGATTATCATATTTAATATTTCCTTGGACTTTTTCTATGGTATATAAAGTCCATCAACGCGCAATTAATCAGCGTGGCGGACTTACCTAAACCTCTGGATTGTAGAGCCTCGTACACAATGAGACATATTTGCGTTGGTGTATTATTTGCTTGATAGCAAAAACTAGCGTAACAGAGCGGGAAAATTCCGATGCTTCCTCATAATAACCCATCTGCCGGCAAGTCAATGAGGCGCGACACCAGGTCGGTTACTAACAATCCGCCGGTGGCTCCGACCACTTACGTCTTTATGCATCGCCGAATGTCGATACGTCTCCTTAGAATTAAATTAGGAGTGAAGCAAAGATAGGCTTGCGGGAACAAATTACATGCTTACCTATCCAACGTCGGGTTTGGGATCACACTGTACGAGATTTAATTTAATTTGTTGTATACTGTCACTTTTTAGTATTAAGTTACGTATCTGCGGTTTAGATATTCGTGCATAGATTGCGATTTTTAGACAAATTTTATGTTTAGTGGTATAATTCAATAATTAATAAAAAGTACCTGAAATTATTTTAAAAATTAAAACTAGCGAAAGATGAACCTTCCATTTCAAAGTCATATACTTGTAAAATGGCTTTGCAAGACCTTGAAAAATTGTGGATATGTTGCTGTGTTACTGGTTCTGGAAGAAACATAAGGATTACCTGATGGCAAGAGATTACTGCCGCCCACCATTTATTAAGATGAAAGATAATTTAAATTCCGTTAAAAGTAGTTGAGCCATTGATGAACTTACTAAGTACAAGACGTTACGAACAACAAATCTGTTAACCTCACATTGTTTTAACAAACTAATTACATATTTAATATTTCAATGTTTTTATCATTAAAAACATGGAGTAACAACAGCGGGGACTACGTCAGTAGGGAAGATATAATCCTACATTGCCAAAGACTTATAATATTTAAAAAGCAACAATCACTAACAATGTGTTTACACAATATCCGCCCTTAGTGGCTTATACTAAAGCTCAATATTGTCGGACATATTTTCCTTAACATAAATTATAAACAGAGGATGAATAAGAGGATAGTCTTTAAAAACAAAAGACTAGCTAACTCGTAAAGGTAAATTAATTAAAAGCACCGGGCGCTGCTAAGGTGCATGTTATTTCACTAAAAAGGTACGACGTTGTCTTTCACATACGTATTAGGTAGCGGAGCGTAATTTTAATTAAAATATTGAACTTTAATTATACAAAGGTATTTTGTTTTAGATTAGAACGGAAAACGGATCTTTGAAGCTCTGTTGTTTACTTAATTAGCAGTGGATCATACTTTTGCTGCGGTTTTTTACTTAAATTATATGGTGCTTGAGATAAAGCGTTTGCTATTAACTGGAATTTGTTGGTTGTAGGGTTTTTATATCAGCTCAGATATATACGTTCACACTGGGAAAAAATGTGTTATAGTGATTTACGTAAATTTGTGGCGTTTGGGACACAGCCTTAAGATTTCAAGCTGACCGACAGAATTGTGTCGAACGACAAGAAACAATCCCACAACGGAAAAATACATTAAAAGTGAATATAAGTGACATTATTTGTACTCTACTGTACTGTATCAGCCCATATACGTCTCACTACAAGGCACGAGCCTCCTCTACAACCGTGAGTGCGATTGAGATAAGTTAGGCCACATAGGCCAGGCTGGCCTAGTGCGAGTTGGCATTAGTTACCTACAAAACAGTATGTCGTTTGTAATCGTCTGCACGTACACTACTTAGGCATTTAGAACCAGAAAATCCGTATGCGGCTAATTTTTCGCGTTCTGTAAGCGGAGCGAATATCTTCATAATATAGCAATGATTGCTCATTACTAAAATCAAATCATCATTCAAGTTCACAGAATAACATCTATCTCCAGTTTTCGACGTAGTCATAAAATACCATCATTCCCGTTTACATTTTCTGCATTATTCATAAAATACATTGTTACATCATTATAAATACACACATATTTATTAAATATTAACTCAAAGATAAACGAAATCGTCGACCGATTATTTGAATTAATTAATAAAGTGAATTGTAAGTCTAACCACTATTTTAAGCAGAAAATCCGCTCGGAAGCTATTATTGTAAATTGTTTGTCAAATATCACGATCAAATGCTTCAGATATTAGACGATATCAGACACTAAGACGGGTAATTGAGAAGCCTTTCATTGTGGCGGTTTTGTTTTGTGTAGTCGCGTCTTCACTGCTCAAATCTATCGCCATTTAATGAGCATTATTGCGGATCAAAGTTAGAATTATATTCCATGGTTCTGTGAAATACGAACACAATATTATATGATTCGTTAGACTCTGTTAGAAGTGTCTGCAGTAGTCTTTATACAGTCTTATTTAATATTAGAGGTTAATCATCATTTAATATTAGTTACAATATAGAGTTCTCGGAAGAAATTATCTAGCGACATACTCGGAAGCGATCTCCACCCGGGGACTTTCTGCAACCTTCTTTAGTTTATCTTACGGCATTTATTTAAAATTACCCGTATACAATTTACACATGCACGTTGCAGCATGATGCTTAATTTTTTTTTATCCTGTTACGTCATTCCTTTAAAAAATATGACTATATCTCATTCAAAAAATCAGCTTCGAAATTCTGATAAAGAACTTGCAAACAAGATAATTTTCTTAATACCAAGCGACTATTAACTATAATAAACATAAGAACAAAAGGCAACTAGTTTGCTTTGTGCTTCAGGTGACAATGCGACAACAGTGCCAAACATAGCATTTAACGCGTTATGAACTTCAAAAGTTCAGCGTTGCAGTCCACACTGTGGCACTTAGCCGAGTTTATAGTTTCAATGAATTATTTTTATTAAGTATATGAGGGCAACGGTCATACATCTGTATTTCCGAAGAGATGGGTAAATATTAAGCCAATATTAAACTTTAAAATGTTATATGAGAAAAGCGACAAATTAATATCGAAAAGAACTATGAATGCATTAGTACGTAGGTACCGTTTTGTAAATACTGATTCCTTGTAAAGAGCATTATATTGTTTGTACGTTATTTACAATGATCAAAAGAACATAAAACAATAACACGGTTGCTGTACACCCTAAACGGCGAAATTACGTTTTCACATTGCAAACAAACCTTGTGATTGTATAAAACCACATACGCCACTTATACTCGACATAACACCGTTCATTCACACATTCACATTTTAACTTATAAACCATTTTTAACAGCCAAAATCAAACATAGCCTGTTCAAATAATTAGTTTGAATAAATTAATTACAACATATTAATTAACGGCAAGATACACTTGAATTCAGCAATAATTGGTTTTTATTGCATAAAATCGGTGCAATTGTTTAATTGCGGTAAAGCTTAAAACCGTCGCATGCTTATTTACTATATCCATAAAAAGTCGATAAAGCGGAAAACTATCGAAAATAACAGTTTTAATTAAATTCATTCAGTAGCGGCGTTTCGTGTTCGCAGAATGTTCATTTGTTTGAACTGTTGCGAATGAAGCAGCGACGATGAGCGAATTCAATGCTGCGAGTGAAACGTGCGCCTAGTGCTTCGCATTCAGCCACCCGACAATAGAACCGCGATAGATATCCAATCACTTTGTACCGAAACCACTGTAATATGCGCCCAATTTGTAACATTAATACGCACGTTCAATTCCATATACAACTAAATCATCAACCGATGGCTGCAAGTGATACTAAGCATTGCAAATCTTTTTTTTTTTTTTTTTATAGAAAAAGGAGGCAAACGAGCAGACGGGCTACCTGATGGAGAGTAGTCACCGCCGCCCATAAACACCTACGACAACAGAGCTGTCGTCGGTACGTTGCCGGCCTTTGAGGAAAGTGTAGGCTCTTTTCTTGAAGGTCCCTAGGTCGTATCGGCCTGGAAACACCACGGAAGAGAGATCGTTCCACAATGAGGTTGTGCGGGGAAGAAAATTCCGCATAAATCTCACAGTTGACGAGCGCCATCCATCCAGATGGTGGGGATGGAATTTTGACTTCCTAAAATCTATTGGCCATGAGACGATACCACAGATTTCGTAATTGTAAAAATCTATCTGTGTTCCAAGCGCGGTTTAAGCATATAATATTATTACCTGGTGAATCATATATTATTCTATGTTTGCTTATAAACTACGAGTATTGATCCGAGTGCAATTATCATTTAGGGTTTCGTTACTCCGAAGTGGATAATTCCCAGAACACCCCACAAAGCTAAACAACGTACGTTCAATAATTGGAATTATCTCGATATTAACAAATGTTATCCTATCATTATGTGTAGAGGGCCTATATAAAGAAATAATACTGTTTTTTTACTCAATTTTCTATACGTTTATTTACATTTTCACCGCTATTTAATGTATTAAATAAAATGTGTTATTATTAAAAGTATTTCTTAGGTTAGTTTAAAAACCCAATATTAAGCAACGTATTAAAATAAAAACTAAGGCAGAATGGACGGGGCCACGCGAGGGCGCACTCGTACGAAGTTAGGAAGGTATTTTATCACGGCAACTGGCAAGCACTAAACGCTATATAAATACAAAGCCGGTACACCCTACCGCGTTCGTTTACACATATTTAAATTTAATTAACTTTCAAGCGCACATCTCCTTTGTGCTCCCGGGGCCAAGAAAGGGAATGTTTGCCAGGCAAATGACTGCACCTAGAGGCTGCCCGTTGAGGGCTTTCCACCGCATATTAAAATGTGTTTTTTACTCCATTTATCGCAGACGCTCCTCGCGCTCTATAGTACGAATAGCGAAGCCGTCAATTAAACTTTTAATAAATTAGATTACACTGACACTCCAAGCTATGATTTCGGATGGTACGTGTAGGCTGACGACAGACAAAGCTATGAGTACATTCTATTTAAACTATCCGATGATATACACAGTTCGTGACTATTGCTTTTTTGAAGACTATACGTTTAAATTAGCTATGTCTTACAGCCTTATTTATCATCCGACGCTAATTACAATCTTTTATTACGCCGTCACGTCGAATAATATTCCATCGAAATACAAAAGATTAAATAGACAGTATTTAATAATTAATATTATCTCGATGTCGAGTGTGCGAAAGATAAAAGAAAAATTAATAAAAGTAACGACTTTTTACGAATGAGATGCTCGTAATTACGTTCGTAATTCTATGAGCATACTCCGAGGAAATAATCCGCGGCACAAGTCAGCAAATAAATAGATAAACATTTGAAGTAAAATGAGAATTTTCAAATACGCCTGGATAATGACTAAGTAGAAACGGAGCTCGGACTACGAAAGACTCATTGAACACCAATTACCTTGGAGGCCTCCGAAAAGTCTTTAATTAAATCCTTCTCCGATGACGTCATAATTATAGAGTAAAATGGATTGAGACACCCTCTTGTTTTGTTAATTGTAAGTGGAAAATTCTCATCTAAATTAAATCTATTTTGTATTACATTAAATTTATATTATTTGCCCCGCGTCCATCTCCGCCGCGGAGAAACTCAGTGACAATGACGTAGTAAATTAATTTTTAAAGCGGCCTCATTATTTTATTTTAGTAATCAAAGACTCTTGATTTGGTAGCCCACTGAACGAATAAAAGTAGATATATTGATAAATGAAACAGTGTTTATGAATTGTATTATTCGTCTTTAAAGGTCTAAATAAAAACCCACCTATTGCATCCATTGGCGAGAAATTCAAGGAAGGACAGTATTGAAAACGTATTGTATTATTAACACACATAAACTTTAATGTCATAAAAAATAGAATAGTTCCGTACATTTAATACCAGAGTCCATGTAATTAAGTGAATTGGTCCGACGATAATAAAACCTTTTATAACTTGCAGAACGAACGATAAAAATGTCCGTGCTTGTACTTTGTTATTTTTGTATGTTTTGCATTTATTACAAAGGAATTATTCTGTTTGATGGCTTTTTGTGATATTGAAATTTTAATGTACCAAAATTCGTAAAATAATCACAATAGACCTTTCTGAATATTATCTAATGAAATGATATTATAAAATCTTGAAGTATGTCGTAGCTTTATGTTAGAATAATATATAATTAGTCTGCGTAGTTCAAAATTCGAATGTAGTTTATAGATAGCACCTTGGTTCCCTTTTAAAAAGATAATAATACGAAAAATACTTAACTTACTTAACTTAACTGATGGTAGATCTCTCATATGTGAGAGGCCGCCTGGGTAGGTACCACCGCAATGTCTATTTCTCCCGCCAAACAGCAGTGTAAATGCACTGTTGTGTTCCGGTTTGAAGGACATTGCAGCCAGAGTAACTACTGGACATACTGAGACTTAACATTTTATGTCTCAGGATGGCGAGCGCAGTGGAGTGCCAAGCATTGCCTTGTAACTCATGGTGTTGTTTGGAATTGCTACTGTCCATGAGCGGTCGTATCGCTTAACATCAGGCAAATTGCACGCTCGTCTCGTCATTCATTGCAATAAAAAAATACATTGCGGCGAGGACAAAGGTTTCAGCTTAGAGAAAATTGAGTTCCGGACGTCCCAATTTCGAATTAATATTTACAGTATATTGAAAAGAATATAAAAATGCAAGACTAGAAAAACTGAAGCTTACTCTTACCACAATGCAAACGCTTAGTCTTCGAGTACATGTTGAACCACACCGCTGTGCTAGTCCGAGCCAACGCCAACAAACGAAAATCGAATTCACTGTCTTTCTACTATCGCTTTATAAAAATTACATTTAAAAACGTACATACAAATTCAGTTCTTTGTTTGTAAAGAACAAATGGTTTTAAAACGCGAATGTAATAGAAGATAAAGAGTATGTATTCTTAAGTTATTTACGTGTACTTTGCTTTCTTGTGCTAACAAAGAGCCTTTGGAAATTCAATTTACCGGAATAACATTTTTCCTACTTATTTCATATTTCATAATACGTGTTTTGTATTGCGCTTATATTTCCTAAGGATGCATTTGATGCGACACCACCTAAGCAGATAATGGGAACACAAAGGAATTACGGCGCACAAGTAGATTACTTTCTACAAAATAGTCCTAATACTTATCTTCACGTCTTATTTATAAAGTCTTTAATTTAAAATAATGTTACATTTTTACTTTACAGAAAATTACAATACGCAGTGTATAACATATCATGTAGCTTCCATATCGCACATATAGTACGCTTAATTGTTAATATAAAAACAAAAATCAAAAATGATCGTAGACATACACACGTAGGTACCTAAAATAGATTTTAATTAAACTTAAAATATTTAAAATTAAAAGTACTGCGAGATCCATAAGTCAACTCGTACTACAATATTAATTTCTTTATTTATTTACACACACCACCAAGCCTGCTGTCTCCTGCACTGACAGGCTTTTACCGGGCGTCCAGCCGCAGGTGTTATGCCTGAATCTTGGAGGGAAGCCTATGTGTAACCGATCCTCAATCATCGATGATCGATCAGACCCTACCAATAACCGTCATATCGCTATCACCTCAGTGATGTGCAAGGTCATGGAGCGGATCATAAACGTTTAATCGATCCGCTACTTGGAAGATCACTCGTTGATCAGTGACAGACTGTACAGATTCCGTAAAAACCGATCAACGGGTGATCTTCTAGTGTTTGTCCTATTCTGCATATCAATGATATGCTGTCTCCTGGCAAAATTCATTGCTATCCAGAAGATAGTACGGTTCATGGGCGATACTGCTATGGGCTCCCAGGTTGCCCGGCCGACACTATGAGGGAATGCGACCATCTTGTCATTGAGCTCAGCCGGACCTTGGATCTCATTTCTATATGGGGTTCGAGGAATATGGTTGAGTTCAATGCCAAGAAAACCCAGGTGTGGGCGTACACGTGCAAAAAATCCCTGTCCTCTCCCCTCCCCAATCTTTAGGGTACTCCCCTCTCAATGCGAAATTATCTGAGTATCCTTGGTGTAGACATCCGCTGTGATCTTAAACGTCGAGGGTGTAATATCTGCGACATCACGTTGGAATCCTGTACAAGGTGCGTGGGTTTTTTCACGCCCGGTCAACTGTACCGCTTGTATATAAAGCGCAGGTCCGGCCAGGTATGCAATACTGTTTGAACCTGTGGGATGGATCCGCCCAGAACTTGCAGAAACTTAGAGTCCCTACAGTTGTGGAGGGATGTCACCTCTCTAAGCGTGTTCTATCGTCTGTATCACGGCGAATGTTCTGAAGAATAGTTCCAAACCATTTCGGCGCGAACCATAGGTTCGCCAATTCTTTTTGTGCCGCACGGTCAAGTTGTGGAATATTTTGCCATCCCACGTGTTCCCTCCTTCCTACAATCCTGGGTCCTGCCGCCGTATCATGAAGAAGCATCTTTGCAGGCCGGCATAACTGTATCGAATGGCATGATGCATATCGATGCTCTGTCTACACGGCATTGCGCTTACCATCAGGTGCATTGCAGTCCAATGCCGTGCCAGAATAAAAAAAAGGCAATTAATAAATATCTTATAGAGATATTAAGTACGCAACACAATTCGCAATGTAGCCGGAAGCGATACCAAATTAAATTTAAAGTCAAACTTACCTGAGATCTGAATCTGACAGAGCATTTAATTAACCGTACAATTTGTTTAACAAAGGTATTACAGTTACCACCGCAATGTGCGCATTAGGTCCATTTGGATAGAGCCGCCCGATAGACGATAATTGGTAACACAATCCAGGGTATCTACAAATAGGCCAAGTTTAATTTGTGGCTAGTTGGTAGCTTTGTTACGTAACTACATATAACAGGGATGTTAAACAATTTACGCACTTACCACAAGTGGAGACTTAACATAAATATTGCAGAATATCTTTCAGATTAAAATATTTTGGGAAATACTGTTTTTCGAGACACTCGAGTTCATAAGCATAGAAATATATATGTATTACAAATAGGTAACGTTGTTTTCTTTGTTACCGGCAATCTCCGGAACTATAAATCCGATTTTAAAAAAATCCTCCACTGTTAGAAAGGGATATCATCATTGAGTGACATAGGCCATATTTTTATCTAAGGGGGTTGAGTTGAAACGTTATATAAAAAAATCGAAACATATTGAAGGTATTTTTATGAAAATTTATATTTGATCTCTTTATTGCAAATGGAAAAAAATGGCGTTCAATAATTTTGGAAAATACAGCAAAATGAGGGTAAAAAGGGGATGAAATAATAAATGGAAAATGAAAATTGGTAGGACAGCTACGTCGCGTTTATATGCACCCAGGCGAAGCTGGGACTGGGCGCTAGAATGATTATAAAATTTTAAAACGCAACTTTTTGACCGACTTCAAATGAGGAGGTAATCAATTCGACTGTTTTTTTTTTGTATGTTTGTTACGCGATTACGCTGGTATTTGGAAACCGATTTTAAAAATTTCTTTTTTGTAGGAAAGCATGATATACTAGGTTGGTCTCATAAAAAAATTGGTGAAGACCTGATGAATATCTTCGGTCCTGGAGACCAGAACTCCTCAAAATTGCACGGTACAACAATAATTCTTTTTGCACCTGGTTCAGTATAAGTATATTACTACAAAGGGGAGTTAAAAGGGGAAAGGGGTGTAGGGGGGGGGGGGGGAAAACATAGATACTAATGACTTACAATCTTCTCATAATTTCACAGCAATAATATCATGTCTGAAGGATTCGTAAACTTTAAAGACATTGTTTTGATTATAATATGATCACCTTTCTTATCATTACGATGCCTATCAAAACTAAAAAGGGACAAATAAAATAATTTTTAATAAAAGAATAAAAACCGACATCAAAGTGCCACTACAAAGTAACAAATAATATATATTTCATCGTGCTAGTACACAATGATTAATGTTCTTATTGACTTGACTAGCTAACAAATCCTAAATACGTAATATTTTGAAGGCGGGTCGCTAAATATCAAACACGTATAAATTTAAGCAAATGTTACACCATTTGATGTTACATGTGGATCCTGCAATGTTGGCTCAGAAAGGCACATATTAAATAAATTAAACACAAATGAATATATTGTGCTAATCCTACGTGTAAATTTATTGAAGTTTTGGTAGAATTTCTATGTGTCTTACATGTGTGTGGTAGCCTGTTGATAATTATCTAGATATGATCCACGACACGGTTGACCACCGTCTCGGTTATAATTCCAGGCTATACACCTCCAGAATTATCGGAGTCACTTGTGTGTTGATGATGTTCATTTACCAAACTCTTTAACAGTGATATAATATGTAAATCATAGTCAGGAAACCTGCATAACAAAAAGGCCTTTCAGTACAAGAAAGGGTATGCTGTGTCCCATGCTCCACAGTGGACGATTACGGCCTGATATATTAAGACAAATTAATATTCCGTGTAAATCTTGCGTGTTTTTCGCTAGAATTTCTTACACAAATTAATGTTTAGCGTAAGGCGTACATGTTCGGCATTTAGCGACCCGCCTTCAAAATATTACGTATTTAGGATTTGTTAGCTAGTCAAGTCAATAAGAACATTAATCATTGTGTACTAGCACGATGAAATATATATTATTTGTTACTTTGTAGTGGCACTTTGAAGTCGGTTTTTATTTTTTTATTAAAAATTATTTTTCATATTAAGTCTTTAAGCCATTTCATCTCATATTTAACAAAACATATCTCTACCATGTCCTACGCATTTTCGTAGATGTTTTTACAATAATACGGAGCACTATTATGGTTTTCCACCCCTGACTTATAACTTATTACACTTACCTACGGCGTGCAGCTATTAAACTTCATTTTGCTCCGTGCGATTCGATATCTTAAAACCTGTGCGATTGTGATTCCGTATGGAGGTAGTATTTGCGTATCGATATAATAGCATGATCAAAATGATAAGCACTATTCATACGAATTCAGAAAACGTTTTATTTGGGTAAGTAATTTCATACTAGGCCAACATGGTGGACTTTGATTAATCTTAGTCGAACTCTTGGTTACAGGGGAGTCTCGTGTTCAGCATTGTCATACATACAAATATACGTACAACTAATTTCAACATTGTATCGTATACAGGAAAATGGCGCAGCAATTTATTTGAGTTAAATGCCATAAAACCTCGAAGCCATCAAGGTTGTTAGATTTTTTTTTTCTACACCAAAATAAATGAACTTATTAATGTCTTTCGCCCCTTGTTCTTATAAATAAAAACAGTTCATTCAATCGATATAGTACCTAGATACTTTAAATGAGTCAAAAGTGTCTTCTACAGTTGAATAATTATTAAAAAAATACTGCAGATTCATCAAAATTGCTCACTGGCTTAAGAAAAATCACAAGAAATTGCACTGTAGTCATCTGTAGATCTTGAACTCTAAAAAAACCTAAAGTTTATGTGATTCTCATAATATATCATCAAGAACCATAAGAGCATCAACGATATTAGCTGGACAAAACCGCTCTTCACATTTTTATGCGAAAGCCGAGGCTGTTATAACCGTTGACACAATATAAGCTATCTACATTATCATCTCGCCTGTTTATTTTTAGCGTATACCTAAAAAAACAACACGCCGATAACAGAGGGAAGCCGGGCACCGCATTACCTGTGAATATTCATTTTAGCTGGACACGTAAAACAATTTGCCAGTCAAATGAGTTTTCTAAAAAGCCGATTAAGCGGAAACTAAAATTGGTTAATTATTTATCGAACGCGGCATATAAATGACGTAGAAATATTGTCGTGTCGCTGGCCTGTATTGGAATTGCATGGGTGGATCGCCATTATAATTTGTCATTTATTTAGAATGGTTAGAATATGTTTTGTATATCGTGAAAACTTGTTTATTAAGTGTTCTTGCAAAAGACTGAAATGTAACTGAAAAATTCTTCGAATACGCGTATAAACATTTTTGTCGTGCAGTGATAGGTATGAACTTACGGACAATTTTTATCCTGCCTCGTGAACCAATCTCAAAGTTTACGGATTTTTAAAGTATTTTTAAAGTGTTTCAAATCCAATTTATCGTATCGGCCATCGTAGTGGATTAAGACTTCAGTCCAGTCACAATGTATGAGTAAGACAACTAATTCAAAAATGTGTGCGTGGACTATAACATGACAATTTTGTAACAATTCGGTTAAAATCCAAACAGCCTTTGTCATTACTTTAACCGCATTAAAAAAGCAGAGAGTAAATAGCGATCCCCATTCAGAGTATACTAAAAAAATATTACATTCATAATATTATGCTAAGCTGTATAGGTATCACATTAAACCGAGTACGTAGTGGTAAAAAATACCTTTACAACAACAAAATATTACGCTCGGCGAGTTAAATCCAATTTTTCTTGCATGACCACGCTGTAAACTTTTTGCTGCTAAAATCCCTATATTTACCGCTTCAATTTAACACTACTTTATTCCTTCTTATATGTCTACGTTCTTAGACCATTTTTCATTCATTTGTCAAACTTAATCTAATTGACACACTTACCTCATTAAAAACATGATTATAATACTTCAACATACCTGTAACAAAAATATATTAATTCATATTAAAATAATAACAGTCAAAGAATATTTTAGATTTATTGAAACACTTTGTTACTCAATCAATAAATTATTAACATCAGAGGTTTCCAACCATTTACAAAGGAAACCTTATGTTAGGAAAAATGAATCCGGTAAGAGCATTATGAAAAAAGATTGGTTTTCAGAGGCTTTTTTATGTGTCTTTGACAAGAGAAATACATAATTAATTTTTACATGGTATAGAGAATCTATTGAGCCTTTGATAGAAGTCCCTGCTTCTTACAAGATATTTTTATATTAAAAATAATACTTTTTAATTAAGAACAAAGTGCGTATAAGCGAAGTCTAAGAATTATTGTCTACGGCTACAAACACAAATTACACAGAAAAATAATTAATGTATTATATGGTGGTTGATTTTAAAACACATATACATTGGGTATTACGGTGTTATTTTATTCGGTGACATGTTAGTAATTAACTTGTGATATACATAGATTATTGGGCAGCTGATGTTACAATATAAAATATTATATTCACAGGTCATGGTTTTATTTTTTATTTTACTTGTGGACATCCAGTGGTAATAACATTAGAACTTATAACTAATACACATTAAATAACATGCTTAATGCACTACCTCGGCCTCATGACACGCACTGATAAAAACTAACTGCTAAGTTATATTAAATATAAAAATAAATAAATTAAGCAATTAAAGAAAAGTCAACAATCATTTAATTAAAAAAAATAAAACAACAACAAAGCTAGACATTATGGAGAAGTAACAAAACGAAAATAAACACTATGAAAATAAATAAATATTATACCTTAAACTTCTTATCATTAATTAATTTTAGCACTTCAATCTTGAAAGTACTCATTGAGTCATGAAAAAATTTATACTTTGTCTGATGGAGTTGTAGGACCTGGACACTGGCTATTGGAGAGTATTTTATATTATTAATTCGCGATCGAGGTGGACATAATAAACTCATTATATCAGTAACGGCTAGGGACACGTATTAATGTTCCCCGTTTTAAATTTTAAGTTTTTTTATACGTATATTTGCTTGTTGCAGTTGTAACCACAAGAAGTAGTTTTCATTTCTCCTAAAAATACTGTTAAATATTTATTCCATATTTATATGGTTACACCTATTTAATATTAACTCTCTTTAGTAAGATTGGCCCAGGACTTAATTTCGTACGTCAGAAAAGGCGAAGAACACAGAGTTGTAGGATCTATATAAATATAATTATATAAATATAGTTTCTCATTAGTTTCATAATATTATGAACAGAGACTAAATCTTTACTACTTCAGTAACGCAATAATATTGTTATTCATTGTCTAAAACATTTATGTATATGATCCGCAGTATAAATATGTATCTTAAAAAAATATAAATCTTTTTTAGAGCAAACGAGTAGTCGTCAATATACGGCGGGCGCTGTTTGCTTTGCGGCACAAGCTAACATCCACGCTTTTATACTAACATTTAAACAGGAGATGCCGCTCCGGGGGAAAGATTAAGGCTTTGGATACACGCGGTGAAAAACGACGTGTGACGTCAGCAAAGCGGCCCTGTGCAAACTGACGCTCACGTTGCTTTTAGAGGTTTAATAATGATCCGATAGTGTTACGTGGTTTTGTAATTATAATAGTTACAGTTTATATCACGTTTCGTTCGGTCAGTAGGGTGGGCAGGGGTCTAATGAACCCTAGTTTTCCCTTCCCCATCCCTTCAATTATCTATATTATCTGCTATTTGGTTTGCCACTAGTGGTGGGTGCATGTTCAACGCTGATAAGTCCATGGTTAGCCGCTCAATTACTCATTTTATGATTTCGTCTGGAAAGACATACAAAAGTATTTATAGTGGACACCAGATTCATACTTACTTTAGCACATACGCTTACCGATGTCCGTACGATGAGTAACTTTCATTTTAATTATGGAACAAATTCTTCACTTACACATGTGCATACGTTTATTATTTTTATAAATTAAATATAAATAAGGTTTTGACAATGATCAAAACCTTATTTATATTTTTCAGATCCTTTATATATATATATAGGATTTAGGAAGTTTAATTTCAATTCATATGATACTGGCTAACAAATCAAAGCACTCGTATTGATAACGACCGCTCTCCATCCCATCTTTGATCCTACTTATGCATTCTCCAGACTAGCAAGGAGCTTTGTAGAACTCCGACCGCACACACGGATGTTACAGGCAGCAAAACATCAAACCAGATGACCATTGTAATCCAAACAATACAATGGAAAGGCGGAACAGGGGAACCAGTCTAGGGACGTCTTTGCCAAACAGGGTTTAAGATGCAGCCCTTTCACGATAAGACCACCAGATGTCCCGCTCGTTGATGTAATTGCGTCCTTTGTGCCATTTCTAATGAAAGGTCGACGAAACTGATATAGCTATCTTTAATCAACGCGAAACTTGTGCCCGCGTAACTATGCGGGCGTTTGACAGCTGATGTTACCGCCAATGTTCCAAATACGGCGAAAATAATTATGCCCGTCGGCTGTATGTCCGATCATTTTGCACGGAATATCTCAAATAACTGTGTCGGTAATCTGTATGTTCCAGAATCACCGTGCAGTATTTTAATCATGCGTACAAAACATTAACGCATCCATATTTTAATTACAAAACAATGCCAATTTATTGTTGTTCAATGTATGTGCCAGCGGTGATTGATTTCAGTTGTAATGATACCTGAATGATGATTATTTTTGTTGCAGCATTTTTATTCGTAATGTTATTTATATCAAACGGGAGATATTAAAAACAGCTTAATGTTCTGAAAACCACTGAAACTGAAAACTAAGAGTAACTGAAAATGCTCAAATAAAATTGCGTAACATAACACTTTTCTAAAAAAGACAACTTCATCAAAAGGTAATAAATCACGACGCAATCCACGTCAGCTGCAAAATGATAACTGAAGATTCAGTCAAGTTTGTACAAGTCGGATTTCTTGCTCGGCACACAACTTGAATCGTAAGGAAACTAATCTCTTTGAGACAATACTCGAGCAATATCTTTGGTTTACGACGGCCGCACTGACTAGATCTACAAATATTTGAATACTCCTTCGTTGTGCCACCCATTGTCTAGGTCAAACTAATTTTGGGATTCTGTGTAGCAGTAATTTAATTTTCCACTAAGGACATCAGCTTAATTCATCCGGTTAACCGATCTATTAGGCTTGTTTACAAGTTAAACTTCATTAAAACGTGACACTTTAGCGGTGTGCATTTCAGTTACGCGAACGAGGATTTTGGCGATTGAGTTGAACTAGTGGTACTTATATTCCTGCTTTCATTGTTGTGGTGCTCGGTTATTTTTAAAAGCAAAAAAACTCTTGTGCCTTTTATGTTTTAAAAAAGAAAAAGAAAAATATTTCGATGTCTATTAAACCTATTAAATATGTATAACATAGGCTGAAAATAATAATTTATTCAAAACTTGTTTTCAAAAAAAGAACACCGATATTTTTGCATAGCGTTTCAAATTCAAACGCAAATTCAAACGCACAAAATACGGAACAAGAATGATGAAGGGATTATAGTATAGTAGTATATTATTAACAATAACAATGCCAACTTGAAGGGAATAACTGCATACAGCATGAAAATTATGTTAAGTACAGCATAAACTCTTGCTTACCTACCAACAACATAAATTTCCCCGTTATAGCATGACGAATTTTTTATTTGCAATATTCCAGGCGTAAGGTTTAAATGGTTGTTTCTATGAAAATGATATAATGTACTGCGCGGAGGCCGCTCGGTTGATGCAATAGCTTCATTGAAATTATATTTCAATGAAATGCTAATTATTTATGCTTAAATAAAAGCATTTATTGGTAAACTTATTCTGTTTTCAATTGCATTCATGGAAATGCTTTAATTTTAATCTTCTGTTGAAAATTTGGGTATTGAAACAATTGAATGTAATTCTATGAAAACTGTTTTCATAGGATCAACTACTGTTTACAATACAAGTACTGTCTACAGTCGAAAGTACGATTGAAAAGGGTAAGGCCGAAATGTAGTCTACCACGCTGGCTTAGTACGGGTTGGTGGACTTTTACACACATAAACTTACACCTTTTTGCTAAAAGGTGTAGGCAGAGGTGCTATCAGGTGCTATAAAAAGCGTAATATTTTTTTATTATTTTATAAATATACATATCCCTATATCTCAATCATAAACATCTATTCGAGGCGAATCCTGGCAGTTTTATTTGGCAAGGAGCGTGCAAGCGTCACGCTCCGGCGCATACGGCGCTCCTCTGCGAGCCATACATCACTTAGCCGCCTCGGCTAGGCTCGTGCGCACTCCGCCCAAACTTCACGCGCCCCTGGGTATTGACGGATAATTATATTGCGCAAGTTGCTGCTACGATATTGGACGTATGGACTGAATTTGAATTAAGAAAGAAATGAATATTTCAAAAGATTTCTACTGTATATTGTCGCTTTTTAAAAATATTGTTGAAGCGGATTTAATAAAAAATATCGAATTTGATTACAATATTTCTGCCATTTTGTTTAGACCCATTTGAAAACCTTGTTTAATCTGTCAACTCGTAATGTTAAAATACCAAAATTATGGCGTAATGGGTGGCACTAGTGTTACCTCTGCCTACCCCTTTGGGGATATAAGCATTTATGTAATATACATATTATAATTTATTCATATTCAACAATAAACATCTCTTCATCATAATCAAGACTCACAAAGTCGTCCAAAAATATGACATACACGTTCCACTGTTGATTAAATTTCCAACGTACACACGTAATGGCATTTAAAAATTCGTCATTAAAAGTCAATTGAATTTACTTGTTTTTATTTGTGCGGCTGTGGGCAACGCGACAGCAATCAGCTTTCGCAATTACTATTCGACTTTCAGCTGAAAAAAGAAAGTGCTGACGCGCCGCTGGCTGATGATGTCTGACTATTTGAGCCGGGTCGGACCGTGTGTTTAAACGTTAAGTATGTACTATTGCGCTTGGCTTCTGTATGCAGGCCTCATAAAGTGCCTTTTGTACTGATAAGTATTATTATGTTTATAAATCTTTATTATGAAAGACACAGTGCCAGCTGAATAGTAAATTTATAACTCTTAAAGTTTTTAAAGACTGTTTAGTTCACATTGAAGTCATCCTTTAGTTTTACTTGTAATATAATAAGTACTTTGACTTTTGTGGGTGTTCTGGTGGCACCTCTGCCTACCCCTTCTCGGATAAAGGCGTGAGTTTATGTATGTATGTACCCGTTTTTAAGAAATAACACTTCCCTCCATACGCTGCTATAAACTTTTAGTAGAACAAGTCTTGGAGTTCAAGACTTCCTGTTACACTCATTCGGAAGAAGTCGATAAATAACCGGCGGTG